>OU612031.1:0-4800000 GCA_914767945.1 Eilema depressum
CAACCTAACCTAACCTAAACCTAACCTCAACCTAACCTAACCTACCTACCTACTACCTAACCTCACCTCACCTAACCTACCAACCTAACCTACCCTAACCTACCCTAACCTAACCTAACCTAACCTAACCTAACCTACCCTCACACCTAACCTAACCTAACCTAACCTAACCTAACCTAACCTAACCTACCCTAACCTAACCACACCGAACCTAACCTAACCTAACCTAACCTAACCTAACCTAACCTAACCTAACCTAACCTAACCTAACCTAACCTAACCTAACCTAACCTAACCTAACCTAACCTAACCTAACCTAACCTAACCTAACCTAACCTAACCTAACCTAACCTAACCTAACCTAACCTAACCTAACCTAACCTAACCTAACCTAACCTAACCTAACCTAACCTAACCTAACCTAACCTAACCTAACCTAACCTAACCTAACCTAACCTAACCTAACCTAACCTAACCTAACCTAACCTAACCTAACCTAACCTAACCTAACCTAACCTAACCTAACCTAACCTAACCTAACCTAACCTAACCTAACCTAACCTAACCTAACCTAACCTAACCTAACCTAACCTAACCTAACCTAACCTAACCTAACCTAACCTAACCTAACCTAACCTAACCTAACCTAACCTAACCTAACCTAACCTAACCTAACCTAACCTAACCTAACCTAACCTAACCTAACCTAACCTAACCTAACCTAACCTAACCTAACCTAACCTAACCTAACCTAACCTAACCTAACCTAACCTAACCTAACCTAACCTAACCTAACCTAACCTAACCTAACCTAACCTAACCTAACCTAACCTAACCTAACCTAACCTAACCTAACCTAACCTAACCTAACCTAACCTAACCTAACCTAACCTAACCTAACCTAACCTAACCTAACCTAACCTAACCTAACCTAACCTAACCTAACCTAACCTAACCTAACCTAACCTAACCTAACCTAACCTAACCTAACCTAACCTAACCTAACCTAACCTAACCTAACCTAACCTAACCTAACCTAACCTAACCTAACCTAACCTAACCTAACCTAACCTAACCTAACCTAACCTAACCTAACCTAACCTAACCTAACCTAACCTAACCTAACCTAACCTAACCTAACCTAACCTAACCTAACCTAACCTAACCTAACCTAACCTAACCTAACCTAACCTAACCTAACCTAACCTAACCTAACCTAACCTAACCTAACCTAACCTAACCTAACCTAACCTAACCTAACCTAACCTAACCTAACCTAACCTAACCTAACCTAACCTAACCTAACCTAACCTAACCTAACCTAACCTAACCTAACCTAACCTAACCTAACCTAACCTAACCTAACCTAACCTAACCTAACCTAACCTAACCTAACCTAACCTAACCTAACCTAACCTAACCTAACCTAACCTAACCTAACCTAACCTAACCTAACCTAACCTAACCTAACCTAACCTAACCTAACCTAACCTAACCTAACCTAACCTAACCTAACCTAACCTAACCTAACCTAACCTAACCTAACCTAACCTAACCTAACCTAACCTAACCTAACCTAACCTAACCTAACCTAACCTAACCTAACCTAACCTAACCTAACCTAACCTAACCTAACCTAACCTAACCTAACCTAACCTAACCTAACCTAACCTAACCTAACCTAACCTAACCTAACCTAACCTAACCTAACCTAACCTAACCTAACCTAACCTAACCTAACCTAACCTAACCTAACCTAACCTAACCTAACCTAACCTAACCTAACCTAACCTAACCTAACCTAACCTAACCTAACCTAACCTAACCTAACCTAACCTAACCTAACCTAACCTAACCTAACCTAACCTAACCTAACCTAACCTAACCTAACCTAACCTAACCTAGCCTAACCTAACCTAACCTAACCTAACCTAACCTAACCTAACCTAACCTAACCTAACCTAACCTAACCTAACCTAACCTAACCTAACCTAACCTAACCTAACCTAACCTAACCTAACCTAACCTAACCTAACCTAACCTAACCTAACCTAACCTAACCTAACCTAACCTAACCTAACCTAACCTAACCTAACCTAACCTAACCTAACCTAACCTAACCTAACCTAACCTAACCTAACCTAACCTAACCTAACCTAACCTAACCTAACCTAACCTAACCTAACCTAACCTAACCTAACCTAACCTAACCTAACCTAACCTAACCTAACCTAACCTAACCTAACCTAACCTAACCTAACCTAACCTAACCTAACCTAACCTAACCTAACCTAACCTAACCTAACCTAACCTAACCTAACCTAACCTAACCTAACCTAACCTAACCTAACCTAACCTAACCTAACCTAACCTAACCTAACCTAACCTAACCTAACCTAACCTAACCTAACCTAACCTAACCTAACCTAACCTAACCTAACCTAACCTAACCTAACCTAACCTAACCTAACCTAACCTAACCTAACCTAACCTAACCTAACCTAACCTAACCTAACCAGTCGCCCTTCACCTCTGTAGCGATACGGATCGTTTTCGACCGAGCTCCGTACTTAAAAATACAAAAAAGTGGTTTTTTCTTTACGTACCTTAACGCGCCGTATACCAAAAGTTGCGTCTCGGCGGCGCCCATCCGCCTGCACATCGGGATTCAGCCGCACGATATCGTGCGAGCTGTTAAAAGTGTATTTTAGTGTTTTTAAAGGTTATTCGACACGTGGTAGGACACTAATTTGTGAATAAACCTGGAAAGAGTGAACGGATTAATAAGTGCAAAGTGTCCCCGGCTGCGGGCAGTGGAGCCCCACCTCCCACGCTGGTCAAATTCACCCGGACGGCGCTGGTTTTTCCGGGAAAACCGGAAAACCAACTTCCACGTGGTCACGAGGTACCAGAACCAGCAGGCCGAGGAGGCTGAAAATTGGCAGGCAGGAAGACCTCTACTGGAGCAGTGTTTTCCTGCAAACAGAAAAATTTTCGGCCAGGTAGAAAAATTTATATTTCAGTTAGAAACTCGAAACTTTGACCTGGAATAGCGGCGGAACCAAGACCTATTTTAAAATTCCGCAATTGCTATTTTTTGCGCGCTCGCTTGAAGACCAGGACCTGAGTGTTCCAGATTTTTCGGACTATTTTTCGGACCACAGTAATTAAAAATTCAAAATTTTTAGTTTTTCGATTTTAATTGTATAAAATTTTTAATATTTTATAATTGTTATTTGTGCAGTCGATAGGCCTTCATTTTACCTATTTTTTAAGATTTTTTCCGGATTTTTATATTCATCCAGCCCGGAGTTAGCGATTTTTTAACATTTTTTCCAAATTAAACAAAAAGGGGTAGATTTTCTTTGTTTTTAGCGTCAGGGTAGGGTTTAGACAAGCCATCTACACTTGTTTAAGCCCAAACAAGCCCGTTCCAGCGTCAAAAACAACGAAAATCGTAATTTCCGATTTTTCGTACACTTTTGTCCGAACTTTTAATTTAAGTTTACTCCGGACTGGATCGTCCTATCGGAAAAATTTTTTCTTTGCCGAACGTGCCGCGGAGCGAATTTTAATTTTATTGTAATTTTGTGCATTTTCGGCCATTTTATTTTAAATTCGTTTTTGGACACCTGGGGGGACAGAAGACGTCGTGCCCACCCCAGATATCGATTTTGGGCTCGCTACGACCAACCGTTTCGGAGCTGCAGGCGGTCAAAGTTTGACCTTGAGCGTGCGCCGCCATTTTGGGAAACTTTGAACACCTGTAGCTCAGCAGCCGGGGGTCGTAGAAAGTCCGGATTTCGACTGGGGACGTCAGGGAAGGGTCATCTACCCCACCTCACGCTCTCGGGAAATTTCGGAAAACTTTTTTCCCGAAATTTTCCGAATTTTCTTTTTCGCATTTTCCATCCCAGGGTGATAGGGGGGGCCGAGCCGATCAGGGAGGAACTTTTCTGGGATCGCTGGGACGTCTGGAACCCGAAATATACGTGCTCAAAGTTTGGCAGTCCGCCATCTTGGATTTTTTCAGAGCCGTATATCTCGGGAACCCGGGGTCGTAGCGGCTCCTGGTTTTCTCTGGGGGGCTGGGCTCTCCTCTCCGCACCTGATCAGCGAGGTTGGTGGTGGACCCCACAAAGTTGGGGGGTCACTTTGGGGTCACCCTCATTTTGACCCAAAAACCTCTCCACGGGGTGGGTCTCGCCGGGACTTTTTCGGGGAACCCTCTCTCGGGTGGATCGGACTACTGGTTCTCGGGATATCGGGGTTTTAACTTTTCGGACAATTTTGTCCGAAAACTTTGGAGCCCTGCTATCTCCGAACCCTTGGTCCTAGGGCCCTCGAGTTTGGGCTCGTTGTGGAGGGCTCGGGGAGGTCTATCCATTTAAGCACCTAAAAAAGCTCTACATAGAGCCAACTGTAAGAGTCGACGTAGAGCGAAAATCTTTTGACTCTAATAGCTGTAATTTGGCCTGTGCACTCGAATTAAGTGACTCTACCGACCGCCAGGGCGACCGTATATTAGGTTAAGTGTAGTTTTAGATTTATTGTAGTTTTTTAGATTTTAGATTATAATTTAAAAATTGTGCAAGTTTGGAGTGCACTTAATAAGTGCAAATATAATTAGAACTGACCCGTGAACGCGTGCTCTGTAGAGAGCATAATATTTTAATTGTACCTTTTATATTTTATTTTCTTTTTTTTACTTTACATTTTTGTTTTACTTTGTGTACTGTGTAAATGACAAAGACCTTGGTCTTTTGACCAAATTTTGTTTATTGACAATTATATTGACCGGGTAGCTGGGCTATCTTAAGGACTATTTTAAAGACGCCTGACAACTAGATTGACTCCGTGCACACATACTCACACACACGCAGTTACACTCAACTTGCACACCAACACCCAGACACATACACGCACACATACTCTAGCACACACACATTAACACACATAAACACACATATACATTCACACGCTCACACACACATATACACACACAGACTGCGTAGGCTCCACGCGCAGGGGCTGGACAGAACCTTTGCTAAGGATTTAGGTTAGGACGATCTTGACCACTTTTGTGGCAAGAACTTAGGGTAAGACTTATTTTATATTTTTTTTATATTTTTCTTCATTGTGTTTTATTTTACAAATTAATTTCTTTTGTGTTTAGTGTATTTTTTTTATATTCATAATATAATTCACTCGATCGTGTTGCGTGAATATCTAGAATTGTACCTACACCATGGTTGTAAGCAAAACTCCGATAACCAAACAGGTCGTCAGTTCCATCCCTGGTACATCGGCCTCCACCTCCTCACAATCTCCGAGGTCCAGCACCGAAAAAACGGTTGGGGTCAGAGTGGGGGAGATAGAGAGTAAATCCTCAACCACCCCCCTCACCACCCAGAGGTCAACAACCCTCTCAAGTAAAACGGTAACAAAGCCGAAAATGCCTAGTACTAGCCCAGCACCAAACCGCAGACCATCAGCGGAGGTGGCCGCACCAAAAGTGACCCGCAGACTATCCGCGGAGATGACCGCAACAAAGATCGCCACCGAACAGCCCGAGGATACTGTTCTACAGCTGGCAACAATAGAGGCAATGACACCGGATGAACGGCATACGACTGCGCTGTCCTGTCTAGATCTAATAAGACAGGGATGTAGGGAGTCTAAAAATATTAAAAAAGATATAAGACTCAAAATAGAAGCTCAGGAGAAGAACCTCCGAAGGATTATTCTCCTGAACGAAAACAACAGGAGAAAAATTTTAGAGAAGTCTTCCCGACAGGACAGCGTCAGCGAGGTAGCGATGACCGAAACTGCTACTGTGGCCACAGGACCCTGTAAAATGGAGGAGTTACTTTTGAGGAGGATAGAGGAGAACAACAGGCTGTTACAGCAAAATGGCATCGCCCTCGCCGAAATCAAGGGCAGCCTGGAGACTTGCAAAGAGGGCGGGGGGTTGCCATCATACGCGGCTGTAGCGGGGGGTGCTGCGGGGGCTCGCCCACCGCAGCGCCCCGCGCTGCACTCGCTGGTGGTTACCTCCAAGGATGAGGGTAGGACAGGGGAGGAGCTGCTAGACGACCTAAGGAAAACCGCGCGGGAGGATGATGGATGGGTAACGGTTGAGCGGATCAGAAAAGCAAAAGACCGGAAGTTAGTGCTAGGCTACAAAACTGTCGAGCACAGGGAAAAAGCCAAAAAGGTCCTGGAGGGAGGGCAGGGGACCCTCAATGTGGAAACTGTCCACAACAAGGACCCCCTGCTCGTCCTCTATGGTGTCCTTAAGTCTTACAAGGATGAAGAAATATTGCAGACCATTAGAGCAAGGAACAAGCACATCTTCCGGGACCTGGAGTTGTCCCAAGACAGGATGAACATTAAGTTCCGAAGAAACGCCAGGAATCCGCTCACGGTCCACATTATCCTGCAAGTTTCACCCACGATTTGGCGTAGAGCCCTGGACCAGGGAACACTGCATTTAGATATCCAGCCTATCAGGGTGGCAGACCAGTCGCCGCTCGTGCAGTGTTCCCTGTGCCTAGGGTTTGGGCACAGTCGGCGATTCTGCAAAGAAACAGAGCCCAGATGCAGCCACTGCGGAGACCAGCACCTGAGGGTGGACTGCCCTAAGTATAGGACAGGTCAGGAGGCCAGGTGCTGTAACTGCTGGCGAGCTAAAAGCGTCGACTCAGCGCATAACGCATTCGACCAGGTATGCCCGGTCCGAAAGAAGTGGGATGACATAGCGCGGTCGACCACGCAGTATTGCTAAGGGCGCCCACGGAAACGACCCTCACTACTCGGTACTGCAGGCTAACCTCCAAAAGAAGATGCTTGCGACTGACGATTTCATTCTGGAAGCAGTCAGGAGGAAAGCGTCAGTCGCACTCATCCAAGAGCCGTACAGGGACCCTATTAGGGGCGGGATGAAGAGGTACCGGGGTGTACGTATCTTCCAGAACACTGGACCAGGTGCGGGCACTGTAAAGGCGGCTATCGCCGTCTTCGACAATGAGCTCGATGTAATACAGTGCCCGCAACTCACCACCGACAACGTGGCGGTGGTGAGGATTCGTACCAGTGCCTGGGAGGTCACCCTGGTGTCTCTTTACGTAGAGCCCGATAAACCCCTCGGCCCGCATCTCAACCAACTCAAGCGAGTTGGGTCCAGGCTGGGCCGTGCACGGCTCATAATTGGAGGTGACGCCAACGCGAAAAGTGCTTGGTGGGGAAGTAACGTTGAGGATGATAGGGGGGAAGATCTTTTAGGGACTCTCACAGAGATGAGACTGCACATCCTCAACGACGGTAGGGTGCCCACCTTCGACACTGTCAGGGGGGGCAAAAGGTACTGCAGCCACGTAGATGTTACCGCATGCTCAGGCGATCTTATGAGCCTGATCGACGGCTGGAGGACCGACGACGGGCTGGCGGCTAGCTCCGACCACATCGGCATAGTTTTTAAATTGAACCTGGTAAAGTCAAAAGGCACAAGTATCAGCAGAACAACCAGGCTGTTCAACACCAGGAAGGCAAACTGGACTCATTTTCGTGAGAAAATGACCAGCTCCCTGGTGGAGAACAGTCTGGCTGTCGACAGCATAAAGGGCATAACCCATACCGACGAAATAGAGTCGTATCTAACCAGGTTCAATAACTGTGTAACACAATCATGCGAAGTAGCAATACCCAGGAAAAGCAATAGGGAAACATTAACTGTGCCGTGGTGGTCGGAGAAGCTCACCCAGATGAAGAAGGAGGTCGTCACCTTCAGGCGCCGAATTAGGAATGCTGCTCCGGTTAGGAGACAGACGGTGATAACGCAGTACCTGGAGCGAAAGGACAGATACGAGTCGGAGGTTAAGTTAGCAAAAACTGCGAGTTGGAAGGAGTTTTGCACTAAACAGGATAGGGAAGGGGTATGGGAAGGGATCTACAGGGTCATAGGGAGGTCCACAGTAAGGGTGGAAGACCCACCTTTGCTGAAAGACGGGGTTGAATTGGATGCCAGCGGATCCGCGGGGCTCCTCGCCTCGGTCTTCTATCCGGAGGACCGGGTCGAGGAGGACAACGCGGATCATGAGAGAACCCGCGCGTTAGCCAGTACGGTTAATGGCGGGAGTGAACATGACGTTTATGACCCGCCATTCACCATTGGCGAACTATCAGACGCGTTGGGTTCTTTCAACCCCAAAAAAGCACCAGGAGTCGACGGCTTCACTGCTGATATCTGCACTCACGCTGTGAACTGCGCGCCGGTACTGTTTCTGGAGCTGCTGAACAAGTGCCTGGACCTGGAGTACTTCCCAAAACCGTGGAAGGAGGCGACAGTAGTTGCTCTCAGGAAACCAGGTAAGGATGAGTACAGCTCCCCCAAATCGTACAGACCGATTGGGCTTTTGCCTGTGCTAGGGAAGCTGTACGAAAAAATGCTGGCAGCTAGACTCAAGTTCCACTTACTACCGCGGATTAGTACTCGCCAGTACGGCTTTATGCCCCGGAGGAGCACCGAAGACGCCCTCTATAACATGCTGGGGCACATGCGTGGCAAACTCCGTGAGCGTAGAATTGTCACGTTAGTGTCGCTGGATATAGAGGGCGCCTTCGACAGCGCATGGTGGCCGGCTATAATCGCACGACTGGCAGAGGAAAAGTGTCCGGTTAACTTGAGGCGAACTGTCAGCAGCTACCTGAGCGATAGAACAGTCCGGATAAGATACGCAGGCGCCGAGTGCAGAAGAGGCACACAAAAGGGCTGCGTCCAGGGGTCTATTACGGGCCCCTTACTGTGGAATTTGCTGTTAGATCCCTTACTCAAAATGCTGGAAGGGGATGGGGACTACGTACATGCCTTTGCGGATGACGTAGTCCTTATCTTCGATGGGGACTCTGCCTTGGAGATTGAAGGGCGGGCCAATGCCTCCCTCGAACGTGTTCGGGCGTGGGGTGTCAGGAATAAATTGAAGTTCGCGCCACAAAAGACGAAAGCTATGGTCATCACGAAGAGGATAAAATATGACAACCCACGCCTGAGCATGGGCGGGGTGGACATCGGCCTGTCCGACGAAATAAAATTACTAGGATTAACGATTGATAGAAATATAAATTTTAATAGCCACGTCAAAAACGTATGCGCAAAGGCGATTAAAATATATAAAAAACTGGCAAGGACGGCTCGGATCACCTGGGGGCTTAACCCCGAGGTGATCCGAATCATCTACACAGCGGTGATCGAGCCCATCATATTGTATGGGGCCAGCGTGTGGTGTGAGGCCGCAAAAAAGGAATGCGTCAGGGAGAGGCTGAGCGCGGTTCAGCGGGTGTTCGCTCAGAAATTAATAAAAGCCTACCGCACGGTCTCCTTGAACTCCGCACTGCTGCTGGCTGGGATACTCCCTCTGGACCTCCGAGTTCAGGAGGTGGCCTCATTATATGAGACCAAGAGAGGAGTGTCCCAGCCGTGGCTAGGGGACAGGGAGGTCGAGCGGTTGGCACCCATTTTGGCAGGCCCGCACCCCGCGGAGCGGATACGCTTGGAGTTCGATAGCGTGGTAGACGAGGTTCAATATAATAGTTTAATAGCGCACGACGTCCGCGTATTCACTGACGGGAGCAAAATTGAGGGCCGGGTCGGGGCTGCTGTCTCTGTGTGGGACAGTCAGTCCGAGACAAGGGCCCGCAAGTTTGCTCTCTCAGCGCATTGCACCGTCTACCAGGCTGAACTCCTGGCCTTGCGCAAAGCGGCGTGTGAGGTGGAGCGGCATGACGTTGCCGCGTTCGGCATCTTCTGTGACAGCAGAGCGGCGCTCCTTAGTGTGGTCAATCCGCACTCTCACCACCCTCTTTCAGTGGAGACCAGGGATGCTCTTGGCCGCTGTCGGCAGCAGGGCAAGAGCATCTCCCTCTACTGGATAAAGGCCCATGTTGGCCTCGAGGGGAACGAGAGGGCGGATTGTCTCGCGAGGGAAGCCGCTCTAAGACTGAAGAAGGCACCGGATTATGATAAATGTCCTGTTTCATTCGTCAAGGGAGTCCTACGACGGGACTCTCTTGACGAATGGAACAGGCGATATCGGGAAGGGGAAACGGCCTCTACCACAAAAATGTTCTTCCCCTGCGCAGTGGAAGCATTTAAAACCATCAGGAGAATCAACATCACTGGCCTAACAACGCAATTTCTCACGGGGCATGGTGGGTTCTCCTCATACTTGACTCGGTTCAAGCTCAGGACGGACCCATCATGCGCCTGTGAACCAGGCATTCCAGACACCGTGGCCCATCTCCTGATGGTTTGCCCCATACACGCGAGGGACAGGCTCGACCTGGAAATCGCCACCAAAACAAAGGTTGACATACATGGCATTAACACACTCATGACAGAACACACGGAGGCAATCATAGAATTTGCAAACAAAATAGTCAGAATAGCCAATGCCAGGAACAAGACATAAAGGCTATTTAGGCGCATTAACTGGGTTTAATGCTCTGCCTAAATAGCCAATTGTAAACAAAGGTCAGTTGTATTAAGTGTATTTTGATAAGAAATTTGTAAACTTAGATTTATAACAATAATGTTAAGTGTATTAATGCATAAGTAGACAATTAAGAATAGATTTTAAGATGGCTGTAAAAAATTCTAAAAAATTATATTATGTAGCTGTAGAACTAGGATTAATTATTAATTAAGATTAATATGTAAGATGTTGTAAAACTTTTTTATAATAAATAAACAAAGAAAAATAGCTAGGTACACATAACCCCATTATGCCCCCATATCCCAACAGAGCATGAAAGGAAGTATGAAAGTGCGAGAAGAATTAATGCGAGAATGGTATGACAAAGAGAATTAGAATGAAAGAGGAAAGATTAGAAAGTTGATAATTATTACTGTAAATAAAGGCTCTGCATTTCCCCGAGAGCAGAGGTGTAGGTACAAAAAAAAAAAAAAAAAAAAAAAAAAAAAAAAAAAAAAAAAAAAAAAAACCTAACCTAACCTAACCTAACCTAACCTAACCTAACCTAACCTAACCTAACCTAACCTAACCTAACCTAACCTAACCTAACCTAACCTAACCTAACCTAACCTAACCTAACCTAACCTAACCTAACCTAACCTAACCTAACCTAACCTAACCTAACCTAACCTAACCTAACCTAACCTAACCTAACCTAACCTAACCTAACCTAACCTAACCTAACCTAACCTAACCTAACCTAACCTAACCTAACCTAACCTAACCTAACCTAACCTAACCTAACCTAACCTAACCTAACCTAACCTAACCTAACCTAACCTAACCTAACCTAACCTAACCTAACCTAACCTAACCTAACCTAACCTAACCTAACCTAACCTAACCTAACCTAACCTAACCTAACCTAACCTAACCTAACCTAACCTAACCTAACCTAACCTAACCTAACCTAACCTAACCTAACCTAACCTAACCTAACCTAACCTAACCTAACCTAACCTAACCTAACCTAACCTAACCTAACCTAACCTAACCTAACCTAACCTAACCTAACCTAACCTAACCTAACCTAACCTAACCTAACCTAACCTAACCTAACCTAACCTAACCTAACCTAACCTAACCTAACCTAACCTAACCTAACCTAACCTAACCTAACCTAACCTAACCTAACCTAACCTAACCTAACCTAACCTAACCTAACCTAACCTAACCTAACCTAACCTAACCTAACCTAACCTAACCTAACCTAACCTAACCTAACCTAACCTAACCTAACCTAACCTAACCTAACCTAACCTAACCTAACCTAACCTAACCTAACCTAACCTAACCTAACCTAACCTAACCTAACCTAACCTAACCTAACCTAACCTAACCTAACCTAACCTAACCTAACCTAACCTAACCTAACCTAACCTAACCTAACCTAACCTAACCTAACCTAACCTAACCTAACCTAACCTAACCTAACCTAACCTAACCTAACCTAACCTAACCTAACCTAACCTAACCTAACCTAACCTAACCTAACCTAACCTAACCTAACCTAACCTAACCTAACCTAACCTAACCTAACCTAACCTAACCTAACCTAACCTAACCTAACCTAACCTAACCTAACCTAACCTAACCTAACCTAACCTAACCTAACCTAACCTAACCTAACCTAACCTAACCTAACCTAACCTAACCTAACCTAACCTAACCTAACCTAACCTAACCTAACCTAACCTAACCTAACCTAACCTAACCTAACCTAACCTAACCTAACCTAACCTAACCTAACCTAACCTAACCTAACCTAACCTAACCTAACCTAACCTAACCTAACCTAACCTAACCTAACCTAACCTAACCTAACCTAACCTAACCTAACCTAACCTAACCTAACCTAACCTAACCTAACCTAACCTAACCTAACCTAACCTAACCTAACCTAACCTAACCTAACCTAACCTAACCTAACCTAACCTAACCTAACCTAACCTAACCTAACCTAACCTAACCTAACCTAACCTAACCTAACCTAACCTAACCTAACCTAACCTAACCTAACCTAACCTAACCTAACCTAACCTAACCTAACCTAACCTAACCTAACCTAACCTAACCTAACCTAACCTAACCTAACCTAACCTAACCTAACCTAACCTAACCTAACCTAACCTAACCTAACCTAACCTAACCTAACCTAACCTAACCTAACCTAACCTAACCTAACCTAACCTAACCTAGCCTAACCTAACCTAACCTAACCTAACCTAACCTAACCTAACCTAACCTAACCTAACCTAACCTAACCTAACCTAACCTAACCTAACCTAACCTAACCTAACCTAACCTAACCTAACCTAACCTAACCTAACCTAACCTAACCTAACCTAACCTAACCTAACCTAACCTAACCTAACCTAACCTAACCTAACCTAACCTAACCTAACCTAACCTAACCTAACCTAACCTAACCTAACCTAACCTAACCTAACCTAACCTAACCTAACCTAACCTAACCTAACCTAACCTAACCTAACCTAACCTAACCTAACCTAACCTAACCTAACCTAACCTAACCTAACCTAACCTAACCTAACCTAACCTAACCTAACCTAACCTAACCTAACCTAACCTAACCTAACCTAACCTAACCTAACCTAACCTGGGGTGCGAAGAAGGGTAACCTCCACGATGGCCTCCCCGTTTCTTCCCCCCTTGGACCACGGTCCTGGGGAGCGGAAGCGGGGTGGCTGGTGCACCCTGGACGACGGTTAACAGACTCCGACTTCAAGGGGCTCTGTTAGCCGCTCGACCAATAACCCGACAAGCCCTTTTCAGGGCTAGCTGACCCCATTGCACGAGGGGGTCGTGGGATGGCGGGCCTGCTAGGCCCGCGAGGAGGGAGCCGCGAGGCGTCCTCCAGGCCCTTTTCAGGGCCACCAAAACAGCCCTTTTCAGGGCTAGCTGACCCCATTGCACGAGGGGGTCGTGGGATGGCGGGCCTGCTAGGCCCGCGAGGAGGGAGCCGCGAGGCGTCCTCCAGGCCCTTTTCAGGGCCACCAAAACAGCCCTTTTCAGGGCTAGCTGACCCCGTGAGGGGGGTCGAGGTACGGCGGACCTACTAGGTCCGCGAGGTGGGATCCGCGAGGATCAGGTGGTTGGTCGCTCCCAGTATCCCTCTGCTCTCAGAGGGGACAGGGGAGAGACGTTGTGATCCATCGGGATCAAGGGACGGGTCGGCCCACTGCTCGCGCAGGGGCTGACAGGCACTCGTGCCACCGTCGGTGTTGGGGGGGTTGGCTGCCCTCTCGCGTCACGTAGCCTCCGGGTGATCTTCAACGACCTGAGTGTTAGCCACACTCGGGAAGTCGTGATCTCGGAGAACGTGGGGCTTGCCTTAATTGGCCGGCCCGCGACAAGGAAAAGTCTGTAAAACCCGACAGCGAAGTCGTTAAAACCTGTGGACACCTGGGGACCTCCACAGTATGTACCCCGCTCTCCGGAATGAGCGTCACCCGGGGAGTGTATTCTGTTCGTCTCTACTCGTGGGATCAGTTATGGATAAAATAAAACCTAAACCAAACCAGAAGGAGAGTAGGAAGGAGGTGGAGATTGAGACGGAGGCCTTGCGGCCTCGCGGCTCTCTCGCAGAGGCGGCGGTTGTGCTGGAGCGTTTTCACACTCCGAACACAACGCCGGGAGGCTCGCGCTCGACTTCCCCAGCAATGGGGAAGTTCTGGCGCAAGCGCGGCCCGGAATCAGACTCCGCAGACCCGGAGTCTGGGAAGAAGCCCCGTGGGCGCCCGCCGACAACAGGCGAGTGCGTCGGCCTGGCAACAGCCAAGGCCGAGCTGAACTCGGCGATGGCGCGGGCGATTGAACTCCGCGCGGAGGCAGAGCTCGCTAACGATCTGCAGCGGCGGCGGGACAGATCCCTGGAACCAAGAGGGACTACTGGCCCGCAGCCCCAAGCTGGAGGCAGCTCGAACCAGCCCGTCAGCACGGAGCAGCTGACGGGCGCAATCGAGGCGGCGCTGGTGACGGTGCGGACCGTTGCCGCCAAGAGCTCCAACCTTAAGGGCCAATACGTGAAGGCCCTTAAGGAAGCGTGCACGGCGATTGCCGAGAACGTGCAGGTGCTCCGGGCCCGTACTGAAAACGAGGAAGTTGCACACCTCCAGAAGGAGCTGGCCGCAGTACGGGCCGAAATGCAGGCCTGGAAGCTGCAGGCCGAGTCCGCTCCCCCCCCGATGAGCCGCGATGAAATCGGGTTCTTGGTAGACGCGCGGCTCGCGGGGATCGCGGACCGGCTGCTGCCAGAGGCCCGCATCCGTCCGCCTCTCCAGGCGGACGCAAGGAACGCGGCACGGCGTGTCAGCGAGCCCGAGCTGCAACCGCAGGTGGTCGTCTCGGAGCTGCCCGCTCTTCCACCTTCGCCTACCCGGATGCCAGACGGGCAGCCCCCCCAGGCGAAGAAGAAAGGGAAGGCAAAGAAGAAGACGGCCGCTGCCAAGGAGGCGGAGGCTGCCCGTCGTACGGGGCAGACTTCCTCTTCGGCGCCCCCACCGGCGTCCGCGCCGGCCCCCACCACGGCTCCTCTGACCGGGTGGAATAAGGTGGCGGCGCGGCCGAAGGTGACGAGACCGGCTCCGCCAAGGGCGGCAGTAGCCCCGGCCGCTGCCACCCCAGCACAGCCAGCAGCCGCTAAAAAGCGGAAACGTGGTGCCCGGAAGCCCCGCAAATTGCGCGCCCCGCAAACTGCAGCGATTACCCTCACGCTGCAGCCGGACGCGCAGGAGCGGGGCATCACGTACCGCGACGTTTTGACCAGGGCCCAAGAGGCCATTGACCTTAAGGCCTTGGGCCTAGACGGCATGGGACACCGCACCGCTGTCACCGGTGCCAAAATTTTGGAGGTGGCTGGGGCCGATAGAGCCCAAAAGGCCGACCAGCTGGCCGCCAAATTGAGGGAGGCCGACCAGCTGGCCGCCAAATTGAGGGAGGTGCTGGGGGAGGTCCGGGTGGCCAGGCCGGAGAGGTGCGTGGAGTTGCGCATCTCTGGCCTGAGCGACGCAGCCACGAGAGAGAGTGTGGCGGCGGCGCTGGCTGCTGAGGGGGGTTGCTCTCCCGACGCCATAAGGGTGGGCGACATACAGCGCCCACCTGGCCGGCAGGGCACTGCCTGGTTGCGGTGCCCTGTCGAGGCGGCTGGGAGGCTGACCGACGGCCGCCGCATCGTTGTTGGCTGGGCAGTTGCTAAGCTGACCATCCTGGAGCCGAGGCCGGCGCGGTGCTTCCGCTGCCTGGAGCCGGGGCACGTCGGAGTCAAGTGCACTGTGGGCATCGACCGCAGTGCGCTTTGCTTCCGCTGCGGGCAGGCGGGCCACAAGTCGGCCACCTGCTCCGCGGAGCCCGGGTGCCCCGTCTGTGCGGCGGCGGGAGCGCCGTCCGGTCATCGGATCGGCTCCGGCGATTGCAAGGCGGCCTCTCGTAAAAAGGCGGCCCCCCGAAAAGGCGGTGCAGCAGGTGGGACGAAGCCCACGCCAACCCCCACCCTGCCGCAACAGAATGAGGAGGAGATGGACACCGCCCAAACATAATGGCCCATCCCATCTCAATACTGCAGGCCAACGTTAACCACTGCGTCGCGGCACAGGACCTTCTGGCCCAAACCATGGCGCAGTGGCAGACGACAGTGGCAGTAGTCGCCGAGCCGTACTACGTTCGCGACGGCCCGAATTGGGCCGGCAGCCTGGACGACTTGGTGGCTATCGTCGCCCAGCGAACCGCCCCACCCTTCGACATGGTGCGAAGGGGCCGAGGGTGTGTGCTCGTCGCGCTGGGCGGCGCTGCAGTGATTGGGGTGTACTGCCCCCCTAGCAGAAGCCTCGCCGACTTCGAGTGTTTGCTCGTCGAGGTCGGGGCTCTGCTGGCGGAAGTGCACCCCACCCCGGCGGTGGTGGCCGGGGATTTCAACGCTCACTCTCGGGCGTGGGGATCCCCGGCGACCGATGCCCGGGGGGAGATGATGATGGGTTGGGCGGTGTCCCAAGGCTTGGTGCTGCTGAACCAGGGAGCGGTCCACACACTCGTGCGACCCCAGGGCAGGTCGATTGTTGACCTTTCGTTTGCCAGTTCTGCCCTGGCTAGCCGTGCTGTGAACTGGCGGGTCGTCGTGGGGGTGGAGACGGCGTCGGATCACCGGTACATCCGGTTCGACGTCGTCCCTGCCGCCGCGGCGGCTCGCGTTGAGTACGACCGCCCCCTGAGGGGAGAAGGTCCGCGGTGGCGACTGGGTACCCTAGATCGGGAGCTGGCCAAAGAGGCGGCTATCGTCGAGCGATGGGCTGCTGCGGATAGCGGCCCGGACGTGGACGCGAGGTGCGAGCGGCTCGCTGGAGCGCTGACTCGCGTCTGCGACGCGGCGATGCAGAGGGCGGGGCCTATCCCGCCTCGGAAGCGGATGTACTGGTGGCGTCCCCACCTAGCCGGGCTGCGTACCGCGAGTTACGCGGCCCAGAGGCAGTACACCCGCAGCCGTAGGCGGGCGGTTAGAGACCTCGCCCACGAGGAGCAATTGCACGCCGCGTACAGGGCCGCCCGTGAGGCCCTGAGCTCGGCGATTAAAGCCGCCAAGGACGAGGCCTGGAAGGAGTGGCTCGAGAGCCTGGACCGAGATCCGTGGGGGCGTCCGTACAAGACCATGAGTGGGAAACTCCGGCCTTGGGCGCCTCCCCTCACCAGAACTCTCGAGCCGAATCTCCTGGGCCGAGTGGTCAGCTCCCTCTTCCCTGCGGGGGAAGAGTGGGTCCCACCGCGGATGGCAGCACCAAGCAGTGTGCCGGCAGACGAAGGGGCAATACCTCCCGTGTCCGAGGCCGAGTTAGGGGTCGCAATCCTGGCACTCAAGTCCAGGAATCGCGCCCCGGGCCCGGACGGCGTCCCTGGGAAGGTTATTGTCACCGTCATGCCGGCACTTGAGGAAGAGACGCTGTCCCTCATGTCGGAGTGTTTGGCGTCGGGGAGAGTCCCGCGACAATGGAAGGTCGGCAAGCTCGTGCTTCTCAAGAAGCACGGGCGTCCAGCCGAGTCGCCGTCGGCCTACCGCCCCATCGTTCTGCTCGACGAGATGTGCAAGCTCTTTGAGCGTGTGCTCGCTGCGCGTCTCGTCGGTCACCTGGAGGGGGCGGGGCCTAACCTAAGCGACGGCCAGTTCGGCTTCCGTCGCGGGAGGTCGACGCTCGACGCCATATCCCGGCTACGGGACAGCGTCGCTGAGGCGGTCACCGGGGGTGAGGTGTTGTTGGCTGTATCGCTGGACATAGCCAACGCCTTCAACGCCCTCCCCTGGGAGACCATTGCGGAGGCGCTGAGGTACCACAATGTCCCGTGGTACCTCAGGCGCGTCCTGGCGGACTACTTCGTGGACCGGGTTATCATGTACCCGGCCCGAGACGGGGTGGTCCGCCGAAATATGGGGCGTGGCGTTCCACAGGGGTCGGTCCTTGGGCCGCTCCTGTGGAATATCGGCTATGATTGGGTCCTGCGCGGTGCTAATCTTCGGGGGGTCGGTGTACTATGTTACGCCGACGATACCCTAGTCACCGCGCGGGGCCCCACGTTCCACGACGCCGCCGTCCTCGCCACGGCAGGCGTCGCCCAAGTCGTGCGCCGCATCGGGGCGCTCGGATTGAAGGTGGCCCTCGAGAAGTCCGAGGCCCTGTTCTTCCATGGGCCTCGGCGGACGCCGCCTCGAGGCCAGTCGATCGTGGTGGGCGGCACCTCCATCGCTGTCGGGACGAGCTTGAAGTACCTCGGGCTCATTCTCGACAGTCGATGGCGGTTCGCGGAGCATTTCCGGCAGCTGGAACCCAAGTTGGTGTCATATGCCGAAATGCTCTCGCGGTTGCTGCCCAACACCGGGGGACCGGGGTCTGCCTGCCGCCGTCTCTACGACGGGGTGGTGCGCTCCAAGGCGCTCTACGGAGCGCCCATATGGGCGGAGGCCCTCTGCGCAGAGAACGTTAGAAAGCTGCGGCGCGCGCAGCGCACCATAGCGCGGAGGGCCGCACGGGCGTACCACACCGTCTCTTACGAGGCGGCGTGTCTTATCGCGGGCAGTGTCCCCTGGGATCTCGAGGCTGGCGTCCTTAAGAGGGTCTACGAGGAGGGCGCCCTGATGCGGCGCAATACCGGAGGTCGGCCGCCTCCGGAGGAGATCGATCGCTGGAGACAGGTGGCTCGCGACGATCTCTTCCGGAGGTGGCACGAAAGGTTGGGCGTAACGAGGAGCTCAATGCTGCTCGTGGGGGCCGTTCGGCCCGTCCTACGTGAGTTTGTGGAGAGGGGTCACGGGGCTCCAACGTTCCACCTCAGCCAGCTTCTCACGGGTCATGGCCCTTTTGCCAGGTACCTGTGGAAGGTGGTGGGGGTGGAAGCGGAGCCCCGGTGCCGCAGCTGCACCAGCGGCGACCCCGACACGGCCCATCACACCCTGGCCGTGTGTGAGGCGTGGGACGGTCCTAGGACGGCCCTCACCAGCACCATTGGTGCGAACCTCTCGCTGCCGGCCGTAATACAAGCTATGGCTGGCAGCGAACAGTGTTGGGCCGCCGTCGCCTCGTTCGCTAGCGAGGTGATGGCGGCCAAGAGAGAGGCACTGCGGGTGCGGGAGCAAGCTGGGCTTACTCTCCCGCCCCGCAGGCCCCCGGCGAGGGGACGCCGGCGAGCACTGTTCGCCCGCGTCCCCGAATGAGAGAGGCCACGGGCGGCGGGTCGGGGGACCCGCCGCCCCATGCTAATGTGGCGGAATGCGCCCCTGTGTGTTCCGGGGGTGCATTCTTAGAGGAGGACGGGCCCCACCATATTGATGGTGGGGCCTCAACGAGTCGAGCCCGTTAAATAGGGCGTCCCCAGCCGAGTCGCGGTGAGCAGACTATCCCGCGGCTCGGAGTGGGCGACGGAGGAACACCGTGGTGGTTTAGTGGGTAGTCTGGCCTCCCTTCGAGGTCAGGAGTCCCACACGAAGCGAACCCCCTGCCCCCGCGGGGGGGGGAGCGAAGTGCGTAAATGCATTCCCCACGTTAAAAAAAAAAAAAAAAAAAAAAAAAACCTAACCTAACCTAACCTAACCTAACCTAACCTAACCTAACCTAACCTAACCTAACCTAACCTAACCTAACCTAACCTAACCTAACCTAACCTAACCTAACCTAACCTAACCTAACCTAACCTAACCTAACCTAACCTAACCTAACCTAACCTAACCTAACCTAACCTAACCTAACCTAACCTAACCTAACCTAACCTAACCTAACCTAACCTAACCTAACCTAACCTAACCTAACCTAACCTAACCTAAGCTAACCTAACCTAACCTAACCTAACCTAACCTAACCTAACCTAACCTAACCTAACCTAACCTAACCTAACCTAACCTAACCTAACCTAACCTAACCTAACCTAACCTAACCTAACCTAACCTAACCTAACCTAACCTAACCTAACCTAACCTAACCTAACCTAACCTAACCTAACCTAACCTAACCTAACCTAACCTAACCTAACCTAACCTAACCTAACCTAACCTAACCTAACCTAACCTAACCTAACCTAACCTAACCTAACCTAACCTAACCTAACCTAACCTAACCTAACCTAACCTAACCTAACCTAACCTAACCTAACCTAACCTAACCTAACCTAACCTAACCTAACCTAACCTAACCTAACCTAACCTAACCTAACCTTTATATACTTTTTACATTTTACCTTACATTTTAAACTAAATTTAACTGCGCGGCCTTGCCCAATATTTTCTGTGTGTCTACCTGCTCTGCAATGAATTTCGCTGGCCACTCACCGCTCCCAGATAAGGAGCGAACCTTCGTGGTGGATAGTGGCCAGGAAAGGGAAAAACAAAAAAAGCAACAAGACGACCTATTCTTGAAGGCCTTGAAAAATACAAAGAAGAAGGCCAGGAGGTCTCTGGATCAGGTTCACAGCCAGCCTGTGTCTGGGGAACCAGCAGCGCCGCCCCCGTGCCCCTCACCGTCTACAGAGGCAGCAGCGGCACCTGATGGTCCCGCAACGCCTGTGGAGGGTAGGGTACGGGAGGCAAGGTTGTGTAACAACCGCGCCAAGATGGCTCTGAACAGTGCCAGAAACCTCAAGACCGAGATTCGACTAACCGTTCTCAAGGAAATAGAGCGCCTATTTCAATTGGTAAAAGAGGCAGAGACAGGAGTTATATCAAGTGTACACGAGACCACCGAAGAGAGAGCTGAGAAACCGCGTGGCGGAGACTGGGAGGAGATGCAAAATCGAATACTGGACAGCATCGCCACAGCCACCCACCAGATTTTATCGGATAGCGAAGAAAGATGGTCGAAGCAATACGCATACGTGGAGAAGTGTGAAGAATCATACACAAAGGCGACAATAAACACCGAGGAAATGAAGAGGGTAGCCATTAAAACGCTCGATCTTATCGAAAATGGCAAACCGGAGGTAAAAACCCTCTACTCCTTGGCCGTCTCCTCGAAGGATGAAACGGAGACCGCCGATGCCGTGATGGGAGGCATCAGGGATAGGCTCGACGCTATCTCGGAGGGGTGGGTGAAAGTGGAGAGACTGAGGAAGGCAAAGAACAGAAGGATTATAATGGGATGCAGGACGGAGGCGGAAAGGGAGAGGATCAAGGAAATGTTGGAGGGGGACGGGGTTCTCGTCGCCGAAGATATTAAAAACAAGGACCCGCTTCTGGTTCTGAAGGGCGTGGTGAAAGAACATAGTGACGAGGAGATTCGTCGCGCCCTTTGGAACCAGAACCCGGGGATATTTGGTGCTCCCGGCGACGAGGATAGCCGCATTACCGTACGTTACAAGAAGAAAGCGCGTGACCCAAATTGCCACCACGTTATCATCAGCGTCGCGCCGGCGGCGTGGGCAAGGGCGACTGAGGCGAGACGCCTATATATAGACCTTCAGCGCGTCGTGGTAGAGGATCAGTCGCCCCTTGTCCAATGCACCCGGTGCCTGGGCTATGGGCACAGCAAGCGTTTCTGTACCAATGAAGAAACTGAGGATCTTTGCTCTAACTGCGGACCGGACCCCCACCCCAGGGGCGAGGAATGCCCGCGGGATGGATTCCGCCCCACCTGCATCAATTGCCATCGGGAGACGGGTGAGAAAGCGTATCACCATGCGTTCTTTGAAGACTGCCCAGTCAGAAAAAAGTGGGACGCAGTGGCCAGGGCATCGGTGGCATACTGTTAGCGGTGCCCTGGAGACTGTGCCGGAAACATGTGCTTTTACCCTTTGTTTACATGGGGTAAAGGCACATGTTTTCATCCACATTACGTATGTTGCTACGGATAACTATGCATTCATTAATATGTAATGTATTACTGGGGCATACAGGATAGAATCCGAACTAGCAACGAAGGGGCGAGCGTACTGGCATGTGTGCGTGTACAGAAACTCCGCCGAAACAAAAACAACCGTCACCAAAATTCAAGCTACCTATATTAAACACAAGCATACACTGCACACTAACCACTATACAATGAAATCAGGACATACACCTCACGATCAACACATACATCACACCAAAATTAATCTTCTACACGCCGGGCATTCTACATTTTATATCAGATAAGATTGTATAATAAACCGGCAACATAATTACATGTACTACACAAACCTACACAAAAATAACCAACTAGAACCAACTAACAGAAACCCAATTAAGAACAAAACACCCGACTAATAACATTTAAACATTCCTTTTAAAATAAACATAAAAAGCAAAATTAATCGTAAATACCCCCAATAAAATCACTTTCATATAATTTTCTAATTTGTCAATCCCCATACATAATTATACAATAATTACTACTATACAATTTATCCTATATTATATTACTTTATTTACATACTAACTTCCAATCTAATTACTCCCTTACATATCTATACAAAAATTATTATTATACAATTTATTCTATCTTATATTATCACATCTTACATATACTAATTACAACACTTAGAAATAATTTTCATTGGAAAATTACACAAAGTGTACTCATAACAAAAACTTCTTACCTACCCATTCAACTTTATTTTATTTAAAATTTTCTTATCTAATTATGTTTTATTTAATTTTATTTTACTTATTTAAATCACTCAATATATTCACTATACAAAACTATTTATATATACAACGATACTTATGCAAGTTTCCATTGTACAAATTGGATTTGTAATAATTGAGACTGCAATTCTGTCATATACATATGTACTATTAACTTATAATATTATATTATTTACCTAATTTTATTTAACACCTTATAATTTGATTATTACATTGTAACAAGGTCCCCACAACATTCATGAAGTGGGGGTACTCCTGAAGGGTTTCTTTGGAGTGCACCACTCTTGGGTGATGCACTCTGGTGGGACCTTTATAAAAAAAAAAAAAAAAAAAAAAAAAAAAAAAAAAAAAACCTAACCTAACCTAACCTAACCTAACCTAACCTAACCTAACCTAACCTAACCTAACCTAACCTAACCTAACCTAACCTAACCTAACCTAACCTAACCTAACCTAACCTAACCTAACCTAACCTAACCTAACCTAACCTAACCTAACCTAACCTAACCTAACCTAACCTAACCTAACCTAACCTAACCTAACCTAACCTAACCTAACCTAACCTAACCTAACCTAACCTAACCTAACCTAACCTAACCTAACCTAACCTAACCTAACCTAACCTAACCTAACCTAACCTAACCTAACCTAACCTAACCTAACCTAACCTAACCTAACCTAACCTAACCTAACCTAACCTAACCTAACCTAACCTAACCTAACCTAACCTAACCTAACCTAACCTAACCTAACCTAACCTAACCTAACCTAACCTAACCTAACCTAACCTAACCTAACCTAACCTAACCTAACCTAACCTAACCTAACCTAACCTAACCTAACCTAACCTAACCTAACCTAACCTAACCTAACCTAACCTAACCTAACCTAACCTAACCTAACCTAACCTAACCTAACCTAACCTAACCTAACCTAACCTAACCTAACCTAACCTAACCTAACCTAACCTAACCTAACCTAACCTAACCTAACCTAACCTAACCTAACCTAACCTAACCTAACCTAACCTAACCTAACCTAACCTAACCTAACCTAACCTAACCTAACCTAACCTAACCTAACCTAACCTAACCTAACCTAACCTAACCTAACCTAACCTAACCTAACCTAACCTAACCTAACCTAACCTAACCCAGTCGTCCACCACCTACCGTGACGATCGGATCGTTTTCGATTGAGCTCCGCATTCTAAAATACGTTTTGGTGGGTTTTTCTTAACGGATTTCAACGTGCGATACCTTAAAAGTTGCGTCTCAGCGGCGCCCATCTGCCGACACATCGTGAGGCACCCGCACGACATCCCAGCACCTGCAAGAAGCGAGAAAGTGTGGTTTTTGTAAAAAGTGAAACTTCAAAGTGCTATAAATTAGTGGAAAGTGCTTGGATTTTCGTAATTCGAAAAACGTCTGGGGGTATTGGGTGCCCCCACCTGCCGGCACCTCCAAAAACAGCCGGACGCAACGCGTCTGGCCACACGAGCCAAAAAAACAAGGTGCCACGCCCATCTTGGTACCAGATCCCGTGGTCGGAAGAAGTTTAAAAATTGCAGGCAGGAAGACCCCTCTACAAGCAGCATTTTTCCGCAAAAAGAAAAATTTTTCGACAGGTAGAAGATTTTATATTACTATTAGAAAACCCAAAGTTTGACCTTGAATAGCGGCGGAACCAAGGCACATTTTAAAAATCCGCAACTGCTATTTTTTGCGCGCTCGTTTGAAGACCAGGACCTGAGCCTTCCAGATTTTTTGGATTATTTTTCGGACTACAGCAATTAAAAATTCAAAATTTTTATTTTTTGTTAAAAATTGTATCATTTTTGTAATATTTTTTATATGTTGATTGTGTATCTGATGGGCCCTTATTTACCGTAAATTTTAAGATTTTTTGTGTATTTTTATCGTAATCCAGCCCGGAGATAGACAATTTTTTGTGTTTTTTCTAAATTAATTAAAAACGGGTAGAAAATCGTTGTTTTTAACAGTGGGGACGGGTTTAGACAAACATTCTACACTTGTCTAAGCCCAAACTCGCCCCCTCTAACGTTGGAAATAACGATTTTCGTAATTTCCAACTTTTTGGTCCTATTAGGTCGAAATTTTGAAACGAGAATATTTCCGGACTGGATTGACCTACGACCTTGCGATTTTCGATCTCGTATGGTATTTATTGTATTTTATAACCTCCATACATTTTTAAGCCGATCGGAGAGTTTTTGTTATTTTCGCTTTAAACCCCCCCCAGGAGATAGAGCACATCAAGAACCCCCCAGATATCGATTTTGGGAGCTCTAGGACAAACCGTTCCAGAGATACGGTCGGTCAAAGTTTGACCTCGGCCGCGCGGCGGCCATCTTGGAATTCTTTGCACGGCCGTAGCTCCGCCGCGGAGGGTCGTAGAAGCTCCGGACTTCGACTGGGGGCTTCAGGGGGAAACCGGCTTTCCCACCTTCCACCTTTTTGGGGGAAAGGGGGCAAAATTTTGCCAAAAATTTTTTGGCCAATTTTATAGCCGGAAGTGGTGGGGAGGGCGAAGCCATCCAGCAGGGAATTTTTTGCGGCTCGCTGGGACGCCTGGGACCCGAGATACATCGGTTCAAAGTTCAGTAAAGCCGCCATCTTGGAAAATTACAAACCGGTGTATCTTGGCAACGGGTGGTCGTAGCGAGTTGCGGTTTCCACTGGGGGGCTTGGCGTTCCGCTCCGCTTCGGACTAGTGGGGTGGGGATTTGACCCCACCAATTTGGGGGGTCAAATTTTGGGGGTCACCCAACTGGCCTGGCAGGTACGTCAGGGGGTAGGTCTCGTCGAGACCTTTCAGGGGAACCCGATCTCGACGAGTTTGGACTTCTGGTTCGCGAGCAAACCCGGTTCCAAGATTTGGTCCTAGATTAGGACCAAAATTTTGGAAGCCGATTGTCTCCGAACCCGTGGGCCTAGGACCCTCGAGTTTGGGTTCGTTTTGGAGGGCTCGGGGAGCTCTATCAGCTCGTCCTGGTAGAGTGACTCTACATAGAGCCGGGAAAGAGTTCGCCTGTAGAACCGTATTAAACGGTGCCCTAGGGCTTAAACTTCTACAGGCACTGCGTCTCCTGGGCCGGGACCCTGTGGTAGGGCGACTTAGGTTAGATTACTGTTAAGTTTAGAAAATAAGTCTTTTAACAACCTAGAGTTTTATTCTAGTGATTGGGTGTAGAACGAAACGAATTTCGAGCGCTTGCGCTCAGAGTTGATACCCTTGACAAGGTTTAAGTACCCAAATTATAAAATTATAATCGCCTGTAGCGATTTTTGTACATAATAAGTATAGTTTGTTAGTAATAAGTAGCATAAGTTTATAACTAGCGCCCTATTGGCCATATTATTTTAAGACGAGTAGCAGGGCTACTAAGACAGGTAGAACTATTCTACCTAAGCTTTTGACAGCCGACAAGGCCCCTATTGGCCCCAAGTAAGACCAGGTAGCCGGGCTACCGCTAACTTGTAGAGTAGCTCTACAAAAACTGTATTGACCTTATTTATCCAATTCTTATTTTATTTTACGTGTGAGTTCTGTTTCTTTTTGTTTATACTCTTATATCAATTGTGTCGAATTAGTCGTTGACACGCAGGACGTTTAGAGCTGCGTACACACCACACTATACTACACACGCACATACACAACATTCACTCACGCATCACACACGAATACACACAACACTACACTACTTGCACATCACACACCGCAAAAGACTATACAAGACACATAGCCACTAACGACACACCTGGGGTACCTTTACATACCACCAGACTTTTTAGTGAACAAGCCATAACACGCTATAACAATATGGCAACACCTAGGACTCCGGTCACGAAAGCTGTTGGGGATGATGGAATAGGAGAAGGGGATCTAACCAGGACTGTGGTGAAACAGTCCACCTTCAGGCGGAGTCTGGAGGCTTTCCAGGGAGGAGAAGAAGCTAGGGAACCTGCAATTAAGAGGGCTCCAACGACTGGAACGGGTGGGGCAGCACCTGGGTCAGGGCCGGGGGGGCCTTCGGGGATCAGAACTAGCAGGAAAACGCCTGAGTCAAAGTCCTCACCCGTGTCCCGGCTCGGTCGGATTGCGTCCGGGCCCGGGCCTGGGGGGTCTAGATCTGTGGTTGGAGGCGGAGAAGCGCCACCGGAACCTAAGACTGTTAAGGCGGCGCCCGCAAGGAAACCAACTGGGAATACGCAGAGTTCGCCTGTTTCTGGACGGAATAACCCAGGGGTCGTCACTGGACTTAATCTTAGCCCCGAGGACCCAAGTGCTAAGGTTTATTCTAGCAAACTTGAGGAGGCCAAGGCATACATGCAAAGTGGCATGAAATTTTTGGGCGAGTCGCGTAATTTAAAGGGCGAAATTAAAACCGGCGTAATGCAGGCGCTAAAAAGACTGTTCGCGCTGGTAAAGCAATTGGAGACAAGACCCGAGTCCACTAGGGAGAAGCCCCCAGCCGAACAGCCCCAAGCCCAAAACAACAACAGCACCGAATATGCCTTACTCGCGGCAAAAATTGAGGAGCATACAAAGCTCCTAAATCAAAATGCCGAGGCGATGAGAGCGGTGCAGACGGCACTGCAGGAGAATACTGCAGCGCTAGCAAACCCCACCTATGCGTCCATGGCCGCAAAACCTCCACCCTCACGAACCCCTGACAGACCTGCCCTCCACTCGATTATTGTCTCGTCGGAGAGGGAGGATGAGTCCGGAGACGAGGTCTTGGAGAGGGTTCGAAAGGCGGTGGACGCAAAGGAGGGATGGGTTAAAGTTGAAAGGGTCCGACGGGCTAAAGATCGGAAAATTATCCTCGGGTGTCCCACGTCGGCGGACAGGGATAAGGCGAGGGAAAGGCTTGAGTCCGGTCGCCTCATTGTCGAGGACATCAAGAACAAGGATCCCTTGGTGATGCTGAAAGATGTGCTGAGTGTCAACTCAGAGGAGGAGGTACTCAGTGCACTCCGAAAGCAAAACCGGGACGTTTTTGGTGGCCTCGGGAAGGAGGATGACCGGATGCAAGTCAGGTATAAAAAGAAGACTAGGAACCCCCACACTCACCACCTAGTCCTGGCCGTATCTCCGACCATCTGGAGAAGAGTAACAGGACTGGGTGCGCTGCATGTGGACTTGCAACGGGTCCGAGTGGTGGACCAGTCTCCTCTTGTGCAGTGCTCCCGATGTTTGGCATATGGCCACACCAGGAGATACTGCACGGAGGAGAGCGACACCTGCAGCCATTGTGGGGGTTCCCATTTAAAGGCAAAGTGCGAGCTGTGGACGCTGAGTGTCACACCGACGTGCAAAAATTGCACCAAGGCAAAAATGGCTCGCACTGATCACAATGCCTTCAGTGAGGATTGCCCTGTCCGCAAGCGATGGGATGCACTGGCGCGCTCCACCGTAGCGTACTGCTAAGGTGGAGACGGGGACCTTGGTATACCGTGTGTTCCAGGCCAACCTCAATAAAAAGAAGCTCGCAACGGAAGAGCTCATCATCGAGGCTTCCAAACGTAAGATTGCGGCCGCCCTAATCCAGGAACCTTACGTCGGTGCGGCTCGAGGTATGAGGAACTACGCTGGCGTCCGGATCTTTCAAAACAATGCCACGGGGGAGGGTACCGTTAAAGCGGCAATCGCCGTATTTGACGGTAGCCTAGATGTTGTGCAATACCCCCACCTCACCACCGACCACATCGTGGTAGTGGGACTCTCGACCACGGCATGGAGGATCACGCTAGTATCCTTTTACTTCGAGCCGGACCGCCCTATAGGTCCGTACATTCGTGAGCTTAAGAATGTAGCTCAAACACCTGGATTGGGGTTGAAAATCATGGGGGGTGACGCCAATGCCTGGAACACATGGTGGGGCAGCGTCGAAGTGGACGAGCGGGGCGAGGAAATAATGGAGATGTTTGACGAGTTGGGTCTCCATATTTTAAATGAGGGCGACACCCCTACATTTGATACCGTCAGGGGTGGTCGACGATTTCAAAGTCACGTGGACTTAACCGCCTGCTCGTCCAACGCGCTAAACCTGGTGGTGAACTGGAAAGTAGAGGAGAACCTCACGAGCTCGGACCACAACGGAATCACTTTTGGCATCAGACTGCGAAGGTCACAAGGTACCGATATTAAGCGCACAACCAGGCTGTATAATACACGGAAAGCTAGTTGGGATCAGTTTCACAACGAACTAACTAAGTTGAAAACTGAAAACAGCCTAACCATTACAGAGGTGGAAAACATCAGAGATTGGGGTCAACTAGAGGATACTGTGACAAGGTACACGTCACTTGTCACGAAAGCATGTACCACATCTATACCAACTAAAAGCGCTGACCAAAAGACTAGGATTCCGTGGTGGTCAGAGGAACTCGCCAAGCTAAAGAGGGAGGTCACCACCAGGAGGCGCAGGATTAAAGGTGCCGCGCCGGCCCGACGCGATAGGGTAGTGAATGAGTACCTAACCAGCAAAGAAAGATATGAAACGGAGGCTAAAAAAGCCCAGATTACAAGCTGGAAGGAGTTTTGCTGCAAACAAGATAGAGAAGGGATGTGGGAGGGGATTTACAGGGTGATTGGTAGAACTGCCAAGAGGGCGGAGGACGTACTCCTGGAGCTGAATGGCGTGGCCATGACCGCGGAACAGTCCGTGAGGCTTCTGGCGGACGTGTTTTATCCGGAAGACTTGGAGGAGGAGGATACGGCAGAACAGGCCCGCTTGAGGGAAAGGGCGAGGGGGGTGAGCGGGGAGCCCTGCGCAGAGCAGCGGGACCCGCCGTTCACTCTTCTGGAACTTGAAATGGCGGCCAAATCCTTCAACTCCAAGAAGGCACCAGGTGCCGACGGTCTCACGGCTGACATCTGCAGCCACGCCATCAGAAACGAACCACAGCTGTTCCTTGCCATGGCAAATAAATGCCTAACTCTTCACCACTTTCCGATCATCTGGAAAGAAGCAACTGTCGTCGCGCTTCGCAAACCAGGTCGTGAAAGCTATAGTCTTCCTAAATCATATAGGCCCATTGGACTACTTCCTGTCATGGGCAAGATACTCGAGAAGATGATAATGGCAAGACTGCGGCACCATCTCCACCCGAGTATCAGCGCCCGCCAATACGGGTTCATGCCACAAAGGAGCTGTGAGGACGCCCTGTATACCCTGGTCCAGCACATAAGATCAAAGCTTGATGACAAGCAGATCGTGGTGCTGGTCTCCTTGGATATAGAGGGCGCCTTCGACAGCGCCTGGTGGCCAGCGATTAAAGTCCGACTCGTGGAGGAAAAATGTCCGGAGGGCCTTAGAAGGCTCATTAATAGCTACCTGGAAGACAGACAGGTCAGGGTGAGGTACGCCGGCAAGGAATATAGCAAAAGCACAAGAAAGGGTTGCGTCCAAGGCTCAATTGGTGGGCCAATCCTCTGGAATCTCCTGCTGGATCCACTGCTGCGGGGGCTTAATGATGAGGGTTACCACGTCCAGGCGTTCGCGGATGACGTCACCCTAGTTTTCCACGGTGACACAGCCACTGAGATAGAGAGGCGTGCCAATGCCGCTCTCGCCTATGTTCAGGCGTGGGGAGATGCAAATAAGCTAAAATTTGCACCTCATAAAACCAATGCAATGGTCGTAACACGGAAACTAAAATACGACACACCACGTCTGAGCATGGGCGGGATAGGCATAAACATCTCAAAGGAGGTTAAGATTCTTGGGTTAATCATCGACGACAAGCTAACCTTCAATCAGCACGTCGATAACGTCTGTAAAAGAGTCACCGGTGTATATAAACAACTGACTAGGGCGGCTAGGGCAAGTTGGGGTTTACACCCAGAGGTTATCCACACAATCTACACTGCCACAGTCGAACCGATAGTGTTGTATGCGGCCAGCGCGTGGGCTCCGGCGGTTGGGAAGCTGGGGGTCCAGAAGAGGTTAAACTTCATTCAGAGAGGATTTGCACAGAAAATCTGTAAGGCATATCGCACGGTCTCCCTCCACTCGGCAATGCTCCTGGCGGGGGTACTCCCTCTTGACCTTCGCGTTCGCGAAGCAGCTTTACTGTACAGAGTCAAGAGGGGAGATCCCATCCCGGATCTGGGGGGGAGGGAGATCGAGCGAATGGCATCGGCCATGGAGAACCCACATCCTGCGGAACATATGCGCCTGGAGTTCCTAAGCCTGGAGACCAACGAGCAAGTGGAAGGTACTCTTGGCACCACTATGCAAATCTATACGGACGGCAGCAAGATTGAGGGCAGGGTGGGAGCCGCACTCTCCATGTGGAGAGGCGGAACGGAAACCCGAGCCCTCAAGCTTGCTTTGCCGTCCTATTGTACTGTCTACCAGGCGGAACTCTTGGCGATATGTGAAGCAACAAGGGTGATCCTGAAACATGAGCCGGCCTCTTTTGGAATCTACAGCGACTCAACCGCTGCACTCCAGACGGTCGCAAATCCCGGTTGTCTCCATCCCCTGGCAGTACAAGCACGGAAAAACATAAGAGCATCTTTTCACCAGAACAAAATTGTTAATTTGTTCTGGATAAAGGCCCATGCGGGGATGGAGGGAAACGAGAGGGCCGACCAACTGGCAAAAGAGGCAGCGTTGGGGCTGAGGCGGGCGCCCGATTACGACCTTTGTCCGGTCTCATTCGTGAAACGGAAAATCCGAAAGGATACGCTTGGCGAGTGGAACCGGAGGTACGTGTCGGGCGAAACCGCCTCAGTCACAAGGCTCTTCTTCCCAAGTGCGTTGGACGCATATATCACTATCAGGAAATTCGAACCCACCAAATTCACAACGCAGCTTCTGACGGGGCACGGTGGGTTCTCTGCGTACTTGGCGAGGTTCAAGTGCAAGGAGGATCCATCGTGTGCCTGCGATCCGGATAAACCCGAGAGTATTCCTCACTTGATTACAGAATGCCCGATATACGCAGGGCAAAGATTTGACCTGGAACAAAGAGTAGAAACACAGATAACACTAGAAAACTTGAGGCAAATCGTAAGTTGTAAAAAGAGTAGACAAAAGTTTTTAGATTTCTGTATTAGCATTGTTAAAGCAGTAAACAACAGAAATAAAGTAGATTAAGTTTATTAATATTAAGATAACATAAGGTTATCATACATATGTAATAAGACTAAATAGTATATATAATAGATGTAAGAGAATACAGAAACAAATGTTTTAAATGTCTAAGTTAAGAATAAGATAAAACTACTGTAATAAGTATAGATCTAAGTATTGTTATTAGCTAAGTGTGAATAAAAGTAAAGAAAAATAAATCAGTTAAGCCCTATCCCAATACCCAACATGAAATAAGGAAATAAAGAAAAAAAAAAAAGAATGTGTACACAATTTATTTACCCGTGTTATTAGAGTAAGAAAACAAATAAAAAAGTAAAAATAAATAAAGTAGATAGTAGCATAGAAGCAAACAATTGCTTGGGTACGAAAGGATGAATGAAAGAAAGAACAAGTATGCGGAATGAAAGTACGAGAAGTAGCAAAAGCGAGAACTGGAATGAAAGGAATAGTCTAGGAAGAACTCCGAATTATAGATATCGGAGAACTAGGTGTAGTAAAAAAAAAAAAAAAAAAAAAAAAAAAAAAAAAAAAAAAAAAAAAAAAAACCTAACCTAACCTAACCTAACCTAACCTAACCTAACCTTTTTTTTTTTTTTTTTTTTTTTTTTTTTTTTTTTTTTTTTTTTTTTTTTTTTTACGTGGTGGAATGCATTTACGCACTTCGCTCCCCCCCCGCGGGGGCAAGGGGCGAGCTTCGTGTGGGACTCCTGGCATCTAAAGGCCAGACTACCCACTAAACCACCACGGTGTCCGTCGTCACCACATATCGACGATGGCGGGAACAGCATCTTCCGCCATCGCCGTGTGGGTCGCCCGCCGCTGAACAGCGGCAGGCCCGTCTCTGTTGCGGCAGAAGAGGAGTCCTTCTGCCGCCCGCCTAGGCAAGGCACACGCGACACGACGTGTGCCTTCATCCTCGAGGCCTTGTAAGGGCAGCAGACGCCCCCGCGTCTACTGCCCGGCCCGGTTAGGGGGGGAGGAGTTGGTGGTACCTTCTCCTCCGGGCCCCGGTTCGCTTGCGGCGCTGCGGGAGGGAACGTGGGTCGCATTCCCTCTCCCTCTCCGCCGCCTCCTTCTGCGACATCACCGTCTCGCAGAAGGCCTGAACCGCCGCCCACGCCTCATCGCCACCGACCATAGACAGAACTACGGTCGGCAGCGAGAGGTCCGTCCCCACTTCGGCGATAAGAGCACGGCGCTCCCCAGCCCACGCGGGGCACTCCTCTAGGGTGTGCTGCGCCGTGTCATTATCGCCACCACAGTGGTGGCACCCATTGGTCGGCTCTCGTCCCACCTGGCACAGGCGTCTCCCGAAGCATCCATGCCCCGAGAGGACCTGCGCCATCCGGAACGTCACCGACCCCCGCGATCTGTCCATCCAGTCCCTGAGGACCGGACGGATCGCCCCGACGGTCCTGATGCCAGCCGTGGGATTGGCCAGCCGCCGCTCCCACTCCAGGAGCATGGACCGCCTCGCCTGAAGCCTCCGCTCGCCCACCTCCGAGGGTGCCGGGAACTCGCCCCGGCTCCGGGCCTCCTCGCGCCAATGATACACTGACGCGAGGACCCCGACCTCCAGCTCCCACGGAGGGGAGCCCGCCATAACGCACGCCGCCTCGAATGAGATGGAGCGGTACCCTCTCACCGCCCCGATGGCCATCGCCCTCTGCGGACGTTGCAAGAGGGCGACGTGGTGTGCCCTCAGGGCGTCGGCCCATACGGGGGCCCCGTATAGGGCCATCGACCGCACCACTCCCAAATAAAGGAGGCGGCTGCTCGACTGGGGTCCCCCTAGGTTCGGCATCAACCGCCGGAGGGCGGTGGTCGTGCCAAACAGACGGGGGACCAGGCGGGCGAAATGAGCGCGGAAGCTCCATCGTGGATCGAGGACAAGTCCAAGGTACCTCATTTCAGACTTGACCTCGATCCGGGTGCCACTCACTACGATGTGGGAGCCCGCCGGTGGCACTCGCCGAGGGCCATGGAAACAAATGGCCCCCGACTTGCTGAGCGCCACCCCGAGTCCCAACATCGTTATTCGCCGCACGACCATGGCCACCGACGCAGTGGCGAGGCGCGCGGCGTGTTCATAGGTCGCCCCCCGGGCGGTAACCAACGTGTCGTCTGCATAGCAGGTCACGTTGACACCCGGGAGGCGAGCTCCTCGGAGTACCCAGTCGTACCCGATGTTCCACAAGAGGGGCCCCAACACTGACCCCTGTGGAACACCGCGGCACATGGCCCACCTGTGAAGGCTGCCATCCTCTCCTGGGCACTCCACGTACCGCTCCGATAGATAGGCGCCGACGATTCTGCGGAGGTAGGGAGGCACGTCATGGTATTTGAGCGCCTCCCGTATGCACTCCCAGGGCAGGGTATTGAACGCATTGGCGATGTCCAGCGACACCGCCAACAGAACCCCGCCCTTGCGGACCTCCTCTTGCGCCAGCGCCTTCACCCGAAGGACGGCGTCGACGGTCGAGCGACGTGTCCGAAAACCATATTGGTAGTCGGACAGGCCGCGATCTCCATCCTCGAGGTGCCGGACGATGCGAGCGAACAACACTCTCTCAAAGAGCTTGCCCGCCTCGTCCAGCAGCACTATCGGTCGGTACGCCACCGAGGGCGATTCCGCGGGCCGTCCCCCCTTCTCGATGAGGACGAGCCTGCCCGTTCTCCATCGGACCGGGTATTGCCCGGTTTGCAGGCACGCACTCATCAGCCCGCAGAATCGCTCCTCGAGCTCCCGGAGCGCGACCACCAAAACGCGTCCAGGAACTCCGTCGGGTCCAGGAGCCTTCACCCCTTTCTCCTGAACCCGCCTGACGGCCACAGCCAGCTCCGCCGTTGTGACCTGCGGCACCTCCGTCACGACCTCCTCTCTGCGCGCCGGAGCCATCACCGGGGGAACAAACCCCTCCTCCCTCTCTGGAAATAGGGAGGAGATAACCTCCCCCAGCACTCTCGACTCCAGGCACTCCGTGACTGGAGGCGCCCATGGGCGGAGCTTAGCCCTGACCATCTTGTAGGGCCGTCCCCAGGGGTCCCTGTCAAGGGTGGCTAACAGAGACGCCCTCGAAGCTTCCTTCGCGTCTCCTATTGCCACCCCGAGAGACTGAGCGCACGACCGATATTCGGCGTACAGCTGCGCCTCCTCCTCCGGCACCCGCCGCGCCCTGCGGCGGTACCGGGTGTACCGGCGACGTTTCGCGACGCACAGAGATCGCAGTTCAGCGATCTCCGGCGTCCACCAGTACACCTTCCGGTTGGGGAGTCGAGGCTTGGCCCGAGGCATGCACGCGTCGCAGATCTGCGACGCGGCGCTCCCGAACCATTCCGCCTCCGCCTCGACTCCTACTTCCGCCGGAGGAGTCGCCCAAGACTGGACGATCGACGCCAGCTCCAACGCCTCACGGTCTATGCGCCCCAGGACCCACCTGTTGGCGGACGGCCCCTCGCGTCTGGGACTCGCCACGTTCTGGCCCGTGGAGACATCGTAACGGATGTACCGATGATCCGTCAGATTCTCCACGTCGTCCAGGACTCGCCAGTCCCGGACGGCCTGTGCGACAGCAGGGGTCGTGAACGTGATGTCCACGATGGACCTTCCCTGCTGCGACACGAACGTGTCGACCGACCCACGATTACTTATCATCAGGCCGGTCGTCGTGGCCCACTCCTCCAGCAACCGGCCGCGCTCGTCGGCCACCGGGGAACCCCAAGCCGTGGATTTGGCATTAAAGTCCCCGGCGACCACCGCCAGACGGGGTGAGATTTGCCCCAGCAGGGCACCCACCGCATCCAGCGCCGTCTCGAACTCGGCCAGTCTCATGCTGGGAGGGAAGTACACCGCAATGATGATGTACCTCCCCCACCCGCAGGCCACGAAGCCCCTCCCCCTGGAAATGAGGGAGGGGGGTGCCACTCGCTGTGTCCCAGACGCGATAACACACACCGACCCGTCAGTGTCCCCCAACCACAGACCGTGAGGAGGGACAAAGTACGGGTCGGAAACTACCGCCACATCAATGGACCACTCCGCCATGGACTGCAGGAGGAGGTCCTGCGCCCGGGCGGAGTGGTTGAGATTCGCCTGGAGGAAGCGATGGGGGATACCGTCCATTACGGTTCCATCGCTTCCTCTCGCCCTTGCGGGGGCGTCGCTGCCACGGGAACTGGGGCAGCCGGGGTCCGTCCGGCCGCCTTTTTGCCCTTCCTGGGCTTTGTCCCGCGGCATGCTTTGCCGCCTACTATGTGGTTGCTCGGTCCGCCTCCCATTGCTGCGCAGATGACGCAGTGGGGGTCGACCGAGCATGCCGCAGCTTTGTGGCCAGGACGACCGCAGCGGTAGCAGATTTCACCGCGGTCTTCCTGTGAGGTGCACTGTGCCCTGACGTGTCCTGACATCAGGCACCGGAAACACCTCATGGGTCTTCGCCCAAGCAAAGTTACTCGAGCAGAGACCCAGCCAACTGTAAGGCGTCCAGCGGCCACTTTACTGGCCGCTTCCACGGGGCAGCTGACTACCACCGTGCCGCTCCCCCTCAACGCCCGGCGAATCTCACCAACCCTGACGTTCAGGGGAGGGCAGCTGCCGTGGCGCGCGACTGCGTCAGCCACCTCCTCCCTCGTCACTGATTCGTCCAGACCGGTAATGCGCATGTCTGCGCACTTGACCGGCCTGGACACATTTGCCGTCCCGGAGCCGAGCACCTCCCGGAGACGCGCCGCCAGCCTGTCGGCCTTCTCCCCGCTGGAGTCACCGGCCACCTCCAAGATGGTGGCACCGGTCTGCGCCTTCTTGTAGTTCGTACGGGGGATATCAAAGTCTTGCAGGTTAACCTGCGACTTTAACCCCCGTATGACCTCCGCGTACGTAGCGCCCCTTTCTGAGGCCTCCGGCAGCAGCGTTATCACTACTGCCGAAGAGCGGGGCGCACGCGGTCCCTTCCTCTTGCGTGTACGCCTCTTCTTCTTAGAAGAAGAGGTTGCAGAGGAAGCTGCAGTCCGGGCCGACGTGCTGGCCTCTTGGGCAGCAGCCGGCGCTCCAGGCTTCTTCTTTTTGGGCCTCTTGGCTACCGTCGTCCACGCCTCGTCCATTGACGACGGTGCAGGCGGCAGCGGCCTCGGCTCTCTCTCCTTGGGGGGAGGGGTGGGGGTGCTCTTCTTCCCCTTCCCCTTTCCCTTCGATGACCCCGCTTGCGGGGGAAGGGGTGGCGGCGACGGCTTAGAGGGAGCCGGTGGTGATGGCTCCGACTGAGTCGATGGACCGGGCCTTGGGTCGGCCTTGCGCCTGGCGTCAGACGCTAGGGGCGGGCGGAGGCGTGGCTCCGGCAGGAGTCTGGACTCCAAGCCCGCCCACCTCGCGTCCACCGCGGACAGCACGCGGTCCATGATGGCCCGCGACATCTCCTCCAGGGGAGCGACAGCGGCTGGTTCCGCTGCCTTCTCCTTCTCCTCCCGGAGAAAGCGGACCTCCATCCGGAGCCTCTCCACCTCCGCTCGAAGGGTGGCCACCTCGTCATTGACGTTCCGGCCCTCAAGCACGTCTACGGCATCGATGACGTCGAATGCCGCGCCCTTGAGGGCCTTTATGAAGCCACCCTTCAGGTTTTTTGATTTGTTGGCGACGTCCAACACAAGGCCCATATTTTCTCGGACCTTTGCCGCCAACAAATCGGTGGGCAGTTTTTCCCATGACGGGTCTGCCCTTCTCCTGGAGGATCGCGACGCCACTGAAGACGACCGCGATCCTGCCACCGTGCCATCCGGTTGGGCCATTTGCTCGATGGCCTGTCTCTTCACCGCGCCTTGGAGGACCGGGGACTCGGTCTCCTCCTCGCTGTGCTGCCTCTTGTGAGCAGCACTGCTATCGCGCGACGACGTCGCGCTGCGATCCATGTCGGATCCCGCCATGGACTGCGTAGGTCCTGGTGTCGAAGGCCTCGACAGCCTCGACAGCCTTACCGAGCATCGGCGAGTCTGTCCTTCGGGAACTTGGTCCCGGCTAGACCCCGCCGTCTGCTCCTCGCGCTCACGCGCCTGTCGCTCGGGAGCTTGGTCCCGGCACGACTCACTCTCTCTTCCAGTGTTGGGCATCGTCCTGAAAAGGACAGTGCCGAACCTGTCAGAGGACACTCAAAAGAACACAGTAAAACTGCTTGCCGCAAGAGTCGCTATACCAGATTTGGTCACCCAACGTGCCACTCCGTTACGGTGGTCACGTTGGGGTCCAGGGCACACGACGGGGACGTACTGGATAGCTCTTGGGGCGTGCCCCAACCTAACCTAACCTAACCTAACCTAACCTAACCTAACCTTTTTTTTTTTTTTTTTTTTTTTTTTTTACGTGGTGGAATGCATTTACGCACTTCGCTCCCCCCCCGCGGGGGCAGGGGGCGAGCTTCGTGTGGGACTCCTGGCATCTAAAGGCCAGACTACCCACTAAACCACCACGGTGTCCGTCGTCACCACATATCGACGATGGCGGGAACAGCATCTTCCGCCATCGCCGTGTGGGTCGCCCGCCGCTGAACAGCGGCAGGCCCGTCTCTGTTGCGGCAGAAGAGGAGTCCTTCTGCCGCCCGCCTAGGCAAGGCACACGCGACACGACGTGTGCCTTCATCCTCGAGGCCTTGTAAGGGCAGCAGACGCCCCCGCGTCTACTGCCCGGCCCGGTTAGGGGGGGAGGAGTTGGTGGTACCTTCTCCTCCGGGCCCCGGTTCGCTTGCGGCGCTGCGGGAGGGAACGTGGGTCGCATTCCCTCTCCCTCTCCGCCGCCTCCTTCTGCGACATCACCGTCTCGCAGAAGGCCTGAACCGCCGCCCACGCCTCATCGCCACCGACCATAGACAGAACTACGGTCGGCAGCGAGAGGTCCGTCCCCACTTCGGCGATAAGAGCACGGCGCTCCCCAGCCCACGCGGGGCACTCCTCTAGGGTGTGCTGCGCCGTGTCATTATCGCCACCACAGTGGTGGCACCCATTGGTCGGCTCTCGTCCCACCTGGCACAGGCGTCTCCCGAAGCATCCATGCCCCGAGAGGACCTGCGCCATCCGGAACGTCACCGACCCCCGCGATCTGTCCATCCAGTCCCTGAGGACCGGACGGATCGCCTCGACGGTCCTGATGCCAGCCGTGGGATTGGCCAGCCGCCGCTCCCACTCTAGGAGCATGGACCGCCTCGCCTGAAGCCTCCGCTCGCCCACCTCCGAGGGTGCCGGGAACTCGCCCCGGCTCCGGGCCTCCTCGCGCCAATGATACACTGACGCGAGGACCCCGACCTCCAGCTCCCACGGAGGGGAGCCCGCCATAACGCACGCCGCCTCGAATGAGATGGAGCGGTACCCTCTCACCGCCCCGATGGCCATCGCCCTCTGCGGACGTTGCAAGAGGGCGACGTGGTGTGCCCTCAGGGCGTCGGCCCATACGGGGGCCCCGTATAGGGCCATCGACCGCACCACTCCCAAATAAAGGAGGCGGCTGCTCGACTGGGGTCCCCCTAGGTTCGGCATCAACCGCCGGAGGGCGGTGGTCGTGCCAAACAGACGGGGGACCAGGCGGGCGAAATGAGCGCGGAAGCTCCATCGTGGATCGAGGACAAGTCCAAGGTACCTCATTTCAGACTTGACCTCGATCCGGGTGCCACTCACTACGATGTGGGAGCCCGCCGGTGGCACTCGCCGAGGGCCATGGAAACAAATGGCCCCCGACTTGCTGAGCGCCACCCCGAGTCCCAACATCGTTATTCGCCGCACGACCATGGCCACCGACGCAGTGGCGAGGCGCGCGGCGTGTTCATAGGTCGCCCCCCGGGCGGTAACCAACGTGTCGTCTGCATAGCAGGTCACGTTGACACCCGGGAGGCGAGCTCCTCGGAGTACCCAGTCGTACCCGATGTTCCACAAGAGGGGCCCCAACACTGACCCCTGTGGAACACCGCGGCACATGGCCCACCTGTGAAGGCTGCCATCCTCTCCTGGGCACTCCACGTACCGCTCCGATAGATAGGCGCCGACGATTCTGCGGAGGTAGGGAGGCACGTCATGGTATTTGAGCGCCTCCCGTATGCACTCCCAGGGCAGGGTATTGAACGCATTGGCGATGTCCAGCGACACCGCCAACAGAACCCCGCCCTTGCGGACCTCCTCTTGCGCCAGCGCCTTCACCCGAAGGACGGCGTCGACGGTCGAGCGACGTGTCCGAAAACCATATTGGTAGTCGGACAGGCCGCGATCTCCATCCTCGAGGTGCCGGACGATGCGAGCGAACAACACTCTCTCAAAGAGCTTGCCCGCCTCGTCCAGCAGCACTATCGGTCGGTACGCCACCGAGGGCGATTCCGCGGGCCGTCCCCCCTTCTCGATGAGGACGAGCCTGCCCGTTCTCCATCGGACCGGGTATTGCCCGGTTTGCAGGCACGCACTCATCAGCCCGCAGAATCGCTCCTCGAGCTCCCGGAGCGCGACCACCAAAACGCGTCCAGGAACTCCGTCGGGTCCAGGAGCCTTCACCCCTTTCTCCTGAACCCGCCTGACGGCCACAGCCAGCTCCGCCGTTGTGACCTGCGGCACCTCCGTCACGACCTCCTCTCTGCGCGCCGGAGCCATCACCGGGGGAACAAACCCCTCCTCCCTCTCTGGAAATAGGGAGGAGATAACCTCCCCCAGCACTCTCGACTCCAGGCACTCCGTGACTGGAGGCGCCCATGGGCGGAGCTTAGCCCTGACCATCTTGTAGGGCCGTCCCCAGGGGTCCCTGTCAAGGGTGGCTAACAGAGACGCCCTCGAAGCTTCCTTCGCGTCTCCTATTGCCACCCCGAGAGACTGAGCGCACGACCGATATTCGGCGTACAGCTGCGCCTCCTCCTCCGGCACCCGCCGCGCCCTGCGGCGGTACCGGGTGTACCGGCGACGTTTCGCGACGCACAGAGATCGCAGTTCAGCGATCTCCGGCGTCCACCAGTACACCTTCCGGTTGGGGAGTCGAGGCTTGGCCCGAGGCATGCACGCGTCGCAGATCTGCGACGCGGCGCTCCCGAACCATTCCGCCTCCGCCTCGACTCCTACTTCCGCCGGAGGAGTCGCCCAAGACTGGACGATCGACGCCAGCTCCAACGCCTCACGGTCTATGCGCCCCAGGACCCACCTGTTGGCGGACGGCCCCTCGCGTCTGGGACTCGCCACGTTCTGGCCCGTGGAGACATCGTAACGGATGTACCGATGATCCGTCAGATTCTCCACGTCGTCCAGGACTCGCCAGTCCCGGACGGCCTGTGCGACAGCAGGGGTCGTGAACGTGATGTCCACGATGGACCTTCCCTGCTGCGACACGAACGTGTCGACCGACCCACGATTACTTATCATCAGGCCGGTCGTCGTGGCCCACTCCTCCAGCAACCGGCCGCGCTCGTCGGCCACCGGGGAACCCCAAGCCGTGGATTTGGCATTAAAGTCCCCGGCGACCACCGCCAGACGGGGTGAGATTTGCCCCAGCAGGGCACCCACCGCATCCAGCGCCGTCTCGAACTCGGCCAGTCTCATGCTGGGAGGGAAGTACACCGCAATGATGATGTACCTCCCCCACCCGCAGGCCACGAAGCCCCTCCCCCTGGAAATGAGGGAGGGGGGTGCCACTCGCTGTGTCCCAGACGCGATAACACACACCGACCCGTCAGTGTCCCCCAACCACAGACCGTGAGGAGGGACAAAGTACGGGTCGGAAACTACCGCCACATCAATGGACCACTCCGCCATGGACTGCAGGAGGAGGTCCTGCGCCCGGGCGGAGTGGTTGAGATTCGCCTGGAGGAAGCGATGGGGGATACCGTCCATTACGGTTCCATCGCTTCCTCTCGCCCTTGCGGGGGCGTCGCTGCCACGGGAACTGGGGCAGCCGGGGTCCGTCCGGCCGCCTTTTTGCCCTTCCTGGGCTTTGTCCCGCGGCATGCTTTGCCGCCTACTATGTGGTTGCTCGGTCCGCCTCCCATTGCTGCGCAGATGACGCAGTGGGGGTCGACCGAGCATGCCGCAGCTTTGTGGCCAGGACGACCGCAGCGGTAGCAGATTTCACCGCGGTCTTCCTGTGAGGTGCACTGTGCCCTGACGTGTCCTGACATCAGGCACCGGAAACACCTCATGGGTCTTCGCCCAAGCAAAGTTACTCGAGCAGAGACCCAGCCAACTGTAAGGCGTCCAGCGGCCACTTTACTGGCCGCTTCCACGGGGCAGCTGACTACCACCGTGCCGCTCCCCCTCAACGCCCGGCGAATCTCACCAACCCTGACGTTCAGGGGAGGGCAGCTGCCGTGGCGCGCGACTGCGTCAGCCACCTCCTCCCTCGTCACTGATTCGTCCAGACCGGTAATGCGCATGTCTGCGCACTTGACCGGCCTGGACACATTTGCCGTCCCGGAGCCGAGCACCTCCCGGAGACGCGCCGCCAGCCTGTCGGCCTTCTCCCCGCTGGAGTCACCGGCCACCTCCAAGATGGTGGCACCGGTCTGCGCCTTCTTGTAGTTCGTACGGGGGATATCAAAGTCTTGCAGGTTAACCTGCGACTTTAACCCCCGTATGACCTCCGCGTACGTAGCGCCCCTTTCTGAGGCCTCCGGCAGCAGCGTTATCACTACTGCCGAAGAGCGGGGCGCACGCGGTCCCTTCCTCTTGCGTGTACGCCTCTTCTTCTTAGAAGAAGAGGTTGCAGAGGAAGCTGCAGTCCGGGCCGACGTGCTGGCCTCTTGGGCAGCAGCCGGCGCTCCAGGCTTCTTCTTTTTGGGCCTCTTGGCTACCGTCGTCCACGCCTCGTCCATTGACGACGGTGCAGGCGGCAGCGGCCTCGGCTCTCTCTCCTTGGGGGGAGGGGTGGGGGTGCTCTTCTTCCCCTTCCCCTTTCCCTTCGATGACCCCGCTTGCGGGGGAAGGGGTGGCGGCGACGGCTTAGAGGGAGCCGGTGGTGATGGCTCCGACTGAGTCGATGGACCGGGCCTTGGGTCGGCCTTGCGCCTGGCGTCAGACGCTAGGGGCGGGCGGAGGCGTGGCTCCGGCAGGAGTCTGGACTCCAAGCCCGCCCACCTCGCGTCCACCGCGGACAGCACGCGGTCCATGATGGCCCGCGACATCTCCTCCAGGGGAGCGACAGCGGCTGGTTCCGCTGCCTTCTCCTTCTCCTCCCGGAGAAAGCGGACCTCCATCCGGAGCCTCTCCACCTCCGCTCGAAGGGTGGCCACCTCGTCATTGACGTTCCGGCCCTCAAGCACGTCTACGGCATCGATGACGTCGAATGCCGCGCCCTTGAGGGCCTTTATGAAGCCACCCTTCAGGTTTTTTGATTTGTTGGCGACGTCCAACACAAGGCCCATATTTTCTCGGACCTTTGCCGCCAACAAATCGGTGGGCAGTTTTTCCCATGACGGGTCTGCCCTTCTCCTGGAGGATCGCGACGCCACTGAAGACGACCGCGATCCTGCCACCGTGCCATCCGGTTGGGCCATTTGCTCGATGGCCTGTCTCTTCACCGCGCCTTGGAGGACCGGGGACTCGGTCTCCTCCTCGCTGTGCTGCCTCTTGTGAGCAGCACTGCTATCGCGCGACGACGTCGCGCTGCGATCCATGTCGGATCCCGCCATGGACTGCGTAGGTCCTGGTGTCGAAGGCCTCGACAGCCTCGACAGCCTTACCGAGCATCGGCGAGTCTGTCCTTCGGGAACTTGGTCCCGGCTAGACCCCGCCGTCTGCTCCTCGCGCTCACGCGCCTGTCGCTCGGGAGCTTGGTCCCGGCACGACTCACTCTCTCTTCCAGTGTTGGGCATCGTCCTGAAAAGGACAGTGCCGAACCTGTCAGAGGACACTCAAAAGAACACAGTAAAACTGCTTGCCGCAAGAGTCGCTATACCAGATTTGGTCACCCAACGTGCCACTCCGTTACGGTGGTCACGTTGGGGTCCAGGGCACACGACGGGGACGTACTGGATAGCTCTTGGGGCGTGCCCCAACCTAACCTAACCTAACCTAACCTAACCTAACCTAACCTAACCTAACCTAACCTAACCTGGGGTGCGAAGAAGGGTAACCTCCACGATGGCCTCCCCGTTTCTTCCCCCCTTGGACCACGGTCCTGGGGAGCGGAAGCGGGGTGGCTGGTGCACCCTGGACGACGGTTAACAGACTCCGACTTCAAGGGGCTCTGTTAGCCGCTCGACCAATAACCCGACAAGCCCTTTTCAGGGCTAGCTGACCCCATTGCACGAGGGGGTCGTGGGATGGCGGGCCTGCTAGGCCCGCGAGGAGGGAGCCGCGAGGCGTCCTCCAGGCCCTTTTCAGGGCCACCAAAACAGCCCTTTTCAGGGCTAGCTGACCCCATTGCACGAGGGGGTCGTGGGATGGCGGGCCTGCTAGGCCCGCGAGGAGGGAGCCGCGAGGCGTCCTCCAGGCCCTTTTCAGGGCCACCAAAACAGCCCTTTTCAGGGCTAGCTGACCCCGTGAGGGGGGTCGAGGTACGGCGGACCTACTAGGTCCGCGAGGTGGGATCCGCGAGGATCAGGTGGTTGGTCGCTCCCAGTATCCCTCTGCTCTCAGAGGGGACAGGGGAGAGACGTTGTGATCCATCGGGATCAAGGGACGGGTCGGCCCACTGCTCGCGCAGGGGCTGACAGGCACTCGTGCCACCGTCGGTGTTGGGGGGGTTGGCTGCCCTCTCGCGTCACGTAGCCTCCGGGTGATCTTCAACGACCTGAGTGTTAGCCACACTCGGGAAGTCGTGATCTCGGAGAACGTGGGGCTTGCCTTAATTGGCCGGCCCGCGACAAGGAAAAGTCTGTAAAACCCGACAGCGAAGTCGTTAAAACCTGTGGACACCTGGGGACCTCCACAGTATGTACCCCGCTCTCCGGAATGAGCGTCACCCGGAGAGCGTATTCTGTTCGTCTCGTACTCGTGGGATCAGTTATGGAAAAATGTAAACCAAAAACTAACCAGAAGGAGAGCAGAAAGGAGGTTGAGATTGAGACGGAGGCCTTGCGGCCTCGTGGCTCTCTCGCAGAGGCGGCGGTTGTGCTGGAGCGTTTTCACACTCCGAACACAACGCCGGGAGGCTCGCGCTCGACTTCCCCAGCAATGGGGAAGTTCTGGCGCAAGCGCGGCCCGGAATCAGACTCCGCAGACCCGGAGTCTGGGAAGAAGCCCCGCGGGCGCCCGCCCACCACAAGCGATAACGTCGGCCTGGCGAAAGCCAAGGCCGAGCTGAACTCGGCGATGGCGCGGGCGATCGAACTCCGCGCGGAGGCAGAGCTCGCGAATGAGGTGCAGCGGCGGCGGGATAGATCCCTTGAAAGAGGGACTCCTAGCCTGCAGCCCCAGCTAAGCCCGCAGCCCCACGCTGGAGGCAGCTCCAACCAGCCCGTCAGCACGGAGCAGCTGACGGGCGCAATCGAGGCGGCACTGGCGACGGTGCGCACCGTCGCCGCTAAGAGCTCCAACCTAAAGGGCCAGTATATTAAGGCCCTTAAGGACGCCTGCACGGCGATTACAGAGAACGTGCAGGTGCTCCGTGCCCGCACGGAAAGTGAGGAGGTTGCCCACCTCCAGAAGGAGCTGGCCGCAGTACGGGCCGAAATGCAGGCCTGGAAGCTGCAGGCCGAGTCCGCTCCCCCCCCGATGAGCCGCGACGAGATCGGGTTCATGGTTGACGCGCGGCTCGCGGGGATCGCGGACCGACTGCTGCCAGAGGCCCGTATCCGCCCCCCCCTTCAGGCGGACGCGAGGAACGCGGCTCTGCGTGTCAGTGGACCCGAGCCGCAGGTGGTCATCTCTGAGTTACCGGCTCTTCCACCTTCGCCTACCCGGATGCCAGACGGGCAGCCTGGGGGGGCGAAGAAGAAAAAGCAGCCGAGGAAGAAGACGGCCGCCGCCAGGGAGGCGGAAGCTGCCCGTCTGTCAGGGCAGACCTCCTCTTCGGCGCTTCCATCGGCGTCCCCGCCGGCCCCCCCCACGGCCCCCCTGACCGGGTGGAACAAGGTGGCGGCACGGCCAAAGGTGGCGAAGCCGGCTCCATCGCGGGCGGCAGCGGCCCCGGCCACTGCCACCCCAGCACAGCCAGCCGCGAAGAGGAAACGTGGTGCCCGGAAGTCCCGGAAATTGCGCGCCCCGATAACTGCAGCGATTACCCTTACGCTGCAGCCGGACGCAAGGGAGCGGGGCATCACGTACCTCGACGTGATAGCCAGAGCCGAGGGGGCCATCGACCTGAAGGCCTTGGGGATCGACGGCCTCCGGCACCGCACTGCGGTCACTGGGGCTCGAGTCCTCGAGGTCGAAGGAGCCGACAGGGTCCAGAAGGCGGACCAACTGGCTGTCAAGCTGAGGGAGGTGCTGGGGGAGGTCCGGGTGGCCAGGCCAGAGAGGTGCGTGGAGCTGCGCATCTCTGGCCTGAGCGACTCGGCCACGAAGGAGAAGGTGGCGGCGGCGCTGGCTGCTGAGGGGGGTTGCTCTCCCGACGCCATAAGGGTGGGCGACATACATCGCCCACCTGGCCGGCAGGGCACTGCCTGGTTGCGGTGCCCTATCGAGGCGGCTGGGAGACTGACCGACGGCCGTCGCATCGTCGTTGGGTGGTCAGTGGTCAGGCTGACCATCCTGGAGCCGAGGCCGGCGCGGTGCTTCCGCTGCCTGGAGCCGGGGCACGTTGGAGTCAGGTGCACTGCGGGCATTGACCGCAGTGCACTTTGCTTCCGCTGTGGGCAGGCGGGCCACAAGTCGGCCACCTGCTCCGCGGAGCCCGGGTGCCCCGCCTGTGCGGCGGCGGGAGCGCCGTCCGGTCATCGGATCGGCTCCGGCGAATGCAGGGCGGCCTCCCGTAAGAAGGTGGCCCCCCGAAAAGGCGGTGCAGCAGGTGGGACGAAGCCCACGCCAACCCCCACCCTGCCGCAACAGAACGAGGAGGAGATGGACACCGCCCAAACATAATGGCCCATCCCATCTCAATACTGCAGGCCAACGTTAACCACTGCGTCGCGGCACAGGACCTTCTGGCCCAAACCATGGCGCAGTGGCAGACGACAGTGGCAGTAGTCGCCGAGCCGTACTACGTTCGCGACGGCCCGAACTGGGCCGGCAGCCTGGACGACTTGGTGGCTATCGTCGCCCAGCGAACCGCCCCACCCTTCGACATGGTGCGAAGGGGCCGAGGGTGTGTGCTCGTCGCGCTGGGCGGCGCTGCAGTGATTGGGGTGTACTGCCCCCCTAGCAGAAGCCTCGCCGACTTCGAGTGTTTGCTCGTCGAGGTCGGGGCTCTGCTGGCGGAAGTGCACCCCACCCCGGCGGTGGTGGCCGGGGATTTCAACGCTCACTCTCGGGCGTGGGGATCCCCGGCGACCGATGCCCGGGGGGAGATGATGATGGGTTGGGCGGTGTCCCAAGGCTTGGTGCTGCTGAACCAGGGAGCGGTCCACACACTCGTGCGACCCCAGGGCAGGTCGATTGTCGACCTTTCGTTTGCCAGTTCTGCCCTGGCTAGCCGTGCTGTGAACTGGCGGGTCGTCGTGGGGGTGGAGACGGCGTCGGATCACCGGTACATCCGGTTCGACGTCGTCCCTGCCGCCGCGGCGGCTCGCGTTGAGTACGACCGCCCCCTGAGGGGAGAAGGTCCGCGGTGGCGACTGGGTACCCTAGATCGGGAGCTGGCCAAAGAGGCGGCTATCGTCGAGCGATGGGCCGCTGTGGATAGCGGCCCGGACGTGGACGCGAGGTGCGAGCGGCTCGCTGGAGCGCTGACTCGCGTCTGCGACACGGCGATGCAGAGGGCGGGGCCTATCCCGCCTCGGAAGCGGATGTACTGGTGGCGTCCCCACCTAGCCGGGCTGCGTACCGCGAGTTACGCGGCCCAGAGGCAGTACACCCGCAGCCGTAGGCGGGCGGTTAGAGACCTCGCCCACGAGGAGCAATTGCACGCCGCGTACAGGGCCGCCCGTGAGGCCCTGAGCTCGGCGATTAAAGCCGCCAAGGACGAGGCCTGGAAGGAGTGGCTCGAGAGCCTGGACCGAGATCCGTGGGGGCGTCCGTACAAGACCATGAGTGGGAAACTCCGGCCTTGGGCGCCTCCCCTCACCAGAACTCTCGAGCCGAATCTCCTGGGCCGAGTGGTCAGCTCCCTCTTCCCTGCGGGGGAAGAGTGGGTCCCACCGCGGATGGCAGCACCAAGCAGTGTGCCGGCAGACGAAGGGGCAATACCTCCCGTGTCCGAGGCCGAGTTAGGGGTCGCAATCCTGGCACTCAAGTCCAGGAATCGCGCCCCGGGCCCGGACGGCGTCCCTGGGAAGGTTATTGTCACCGTCATGCCGGCACTTGAAGAGGAGACGCTGTCCCTCATGTCGGAGTGTTTGGCGTCGGGGAGAGTCCCGCGACAATGGAAGGTCGGCAAGCTCGTGCTTCTCAAGAAGCACGGGCGTCCAGCCGAGTCACCGTCGGCCTACCGCCCCATCGTTCTGCTCGACGAGATGTGCAAGCTCTTTGAGCGTGTGCTCGCTGCGCGTCTCGTCGGTCACCTGGAGGGGGCGGGGCCTAACCTAAGTGACGGCCAGTTCGGCTTCCGTCGCGGGAGGTCGACGCTCGACGCCATATCCCGGCTACGGGACAGCGTCGCTGAGGCGGTCACCGGGGGTGAGGTGTTGTTGGCTGTATCGCTGGACATAGCCAACGCCTTCAACGCCCTCCCCTGGGAGACCATTGCGGAGGCGCTGAGGTACCACAATGTCCCGTGGTACCTCAGGCGCGTCCTGGCGGACTACTTCGTGGACCGGGTTATCATGTACCCGGCCCGAGACGGGGTGGTCCGCCGAAATATGGGGCGTGGCGTTCCACAGGGGTCGGTCCTTGGGCCGCTCCTGTGGAACATCGGTTATGATTGGGTCCTGCGCGGTGCTAATCTTCGGGGGGTCGGTGTACTTTGTTACGCCGACGATACCCTAGTCACCGCGCGGGGCCCCACGTTCCACGACGCCGCCGTCCTCGCCACGGCAGGCGTCGCCCAAGTCGTGCGCCGCATCGGGGCGCTCGGATTGAAGGTGGCCCTCGAGAAGTCCGAGGCCCTGTTCTTCCATGGGCCTCGGCGGGCGCCGCCTCGAGGCCAGTCGATCGTGGTGGGCGGCACCTCCATCGCTGTCGGGACGAGCTTGAAGTACCTCGGGCTCATTCTCGACAGTCGATGGCGGTTCGCGGAGCATTTCCGGCAGCTGGAACCCAAGTTGGTGTCATATGCCGAAATGCTCTCGCGGTTGCTGCCCAACACCGGGGGACCGGGGTCTGCCTGCCGCCGTCTCTACGACGGGGTGGTGCGCTCCAAGGCGCTCTACGGAGCGCCCATATGGGTGGAGGCCCTCCGCGCAGAGAATGTTAGAAAGCTGCGGCGCGCGCAGCGCACCATAGCGCGGAGGGCCGCACGGGCGTACCACACCGTCTCTTACGAGGCGGCGTGTCTTATCGCAGGCAGTGTCCCCTGGGATCTCGAGGCTGGCGTCCTTAAGAGGGTCTACGAGGAGGGCGCCCTGATGCGGCGCAATACCGGAGGTCGGCCGCCTCCGGAGGAGATCGATCGCTGGAGACAGGCGGCTCGCGACGATCTCTTCCGGAGGTGGCACGAAAGGTTGGGCGTAACGAGGAGCTCAGTGCTGCTCGTGGGGGCCGTCCGGCCCGTCCTACGCGAGTTTGTGGAGAGGGGTCACGGGGCTCCAACGTTCCACCTCAGCCAGCTTCTCACGGGTCATGGCCCTTTCGCCAGGTACCTGTGGAAGGTGGTGGGGGTGGAAGCGGAGCCCCGGTGCCGCAGCTGCACCAGCGGCGACCCCGACACGGCCCATCACACCCTGGCCGTGTGTGAGGCGTGGGACGGTCCTAGGACGGCCCTCACCAGCACCATTGGTGCGAACCTCTCGCTGCCGGCCGTAATACAAGCTATGGCCGGCAGCGAACAGTGTTGGGCCGCCGTCGCCTCGTTCGCTAGCGAGGTGATGGCGGCCAAGAGAGAGGCTCTGCGGGTGCGGGAGCAAGCTGGGCTTACTCTCCCGCCCCGCAGGCCCCCGGCGAGGGGACGCCGGCGAGCGCTGTTCGCCCGCGTCCCCGAATGAGAGAGGCCACGGGCGGCGGGTCGGGGGACCCGCCGCCCCATGCTAATGTGGCGGAATGCGCCCCTGTGTGTTCCGGGGGTGCATTCTTAGAGGAGGACGGGCCCCACCATATTGATGGTGGGGCCTCAACGAGTCGAGCCCGTTAAATAGGGCGTCCCCAGCCGAGTCGCGGTGAGCAGACTATCCCGCGGCTCGGAGTGGGCGACGGAGGAACACCGTGGTGGTTTAGTGGGTAGTCTGGCCTCCCTTCGAGGTCAGGAGTCCCACACGAAGCGAACCCCCTGCCCCCGCGGGGGGGGAGCGAAGTGCGTAAATGCATTCCCCACGTTAAAAAAAAAAAAAAAAAAAAACCTAACCTAACCTAACCTAACCTAACCTAACCTGGGGTGCGACGAAGGGTAACCTCCACGTTGGCTGCTCCGTGTCTTTCCTGCGGAGTGGCTGGTGCATCCTGGACGGCGGCTAACGCCCTCTGTTAGCCGTTGACTAATAGCCCGACAAGCCCTTTTCAGGGCTAGCTGACCCCATTGCACGAGGGGGTCGTGGTATGGCGGGCCTGCTAGGCCCGCGTGGAGGAGCCGCGAGGCGTCCTCCAGGCCCTTTTCAGGGCCACCAAAACAGCCCTTTTCAGGGCTAGCTGGAGGGAGCCGCGAGGTATCCTCCAGGCCCTTTTCAGGGCCACCAAAACAGCCCTTTTCAGGGCTAGCTGACCCATGTGGGGGTCGTGGTATGGCGGACCTGCAAGGTCCGCGTGGACGGAGCCGCGAGGCGTCCTCCAGGCCCTTTTCAGGGCCACCACAACAGCCCTTTTCAGGGCTAGTTGACCCGTGAGGGGGTCGGTGTATGGCGGACCTTCAAGGTCTGCGTGGCGGGATCCGAGAGGATCAAGTGACGGGTCGGCCCACTGCTCGCGCGGGGGTTGACGGGCACTCGTGCCACCGTCGGTGTTGGGGGGGTTGGCTGCCCTCCCGCGTCGCGTAGCCTCCGGGGGATCGACAACGACCTGAGTGTTAGCCACACTCGGGAATGCCGTGAACCTGGAGAACGTGGGGCTTGCCTTAATTGGCCGGCCCGCGACAAGGAAAAGTCTTTAAAACCCGACAGTTAAGTCGTTTAAAACCTGTGGATACCTGGGGACCTCCACAGTACGTACCCCGCTCACCGGAATGAGCGTCACCCGGTGAGTGTACTTATATCGTCTCTACTCGTGGGATTTGATATGGATGAACAATTTATACAAAACCAAGACGTTGAGAAGGAGAAAGAGGAGATGGAGATCGAGACGGGGGCCGAAAGGTCTCGTGGCTCTCTCGAGGCGGTGGTGGTGCTGGAGCGTTTCGATGCTCCGAGCACGAGTCCGGGAGGCTCGCGTTCGTCTTCCCCAGGAATGGGGAAGCTCTGGCGCAAGCGCGTCCCGGAGGAGGAGGTAGCGGAGGCTTCGAAGAAGCCCCGTGGTCGCCCGCCCAGCACGGGCGAATACGTCGGCCTGGCGAAAGCCAAGGCCGAGTTGAACGCGGCCAAGGAGCGGGAGCTGGAGCTCCGCGCGGAGGCAGAGCTCGCTGAAGAGCTGCGAAAAAAGAGGACTCTCTTTTTGAGAGAGACCCCTAGCCCGCAGCCCCAGCCTAGCCTGCCAGGAGTGGCAAGTGCAAGCACAGCATCGGTCAGCACCGAAGACCTGACGGGTGCGATCGAGGCGGCGGTTGCGACAGTTCACATGGTCGCCACCAAGAGCCAAAATCTTAAGGGCCAATACATCAAGGCCCTTAAGGAAGCGTGTGCGGCGATACTCAACAACGTGCAGGTGCTCCGCTCCCATTCGGAGAGCGAGGAAGTCGCCCACCTGCAAAAGGAGCTGGCTGCTGTCCGCGCTGAAATGCGGGCCTGGAAGCAGCAGGCCGAATCCGCTCCCCCCCAGATGAGCCGTGATGAGATCGGATTTATGATCGACGCGCGGCTCGCGGGGATCACGGACCGGCTGCTGCCAGAGGCCCGCATCCGTCCGCCTCTCCAGGCGGACGCTCGGAACGCGGCTCGGGCAGCCAGGGAACCCGAGCCTCAACCGGAAGAGCTCACGTCGGAGCTCCCGGCTCTTCCGCCCTCGCCTACCCCAGTGCCAGACGGGCAACCGGGAACGGCGAGTAAGCGGAAGAAGCCGAAGAAGAAATCGGCCGCCGCCAAGGAGGCGGAAGCTGCCCGCCAACCCCGGGCAACCACATCAACAGCCCCGACGGCCACTACCACAGCCCCACCATGGAGTACGGTGGCGGCGCGGCCGAAGGCCCCGAAGCCGACTCCAGTCCGGGCAGCCGCTCGCCCAGCCACTGCCGCCACGCCGGCACAACCGGCCGCCAAGAAGGCGAGAAAACGTGGTGCCCGCAAGGCCCGCAAATTGCGCGCCCCGCAAACGGCAGCAATCACATTGACGCTGCAGCCGGGCGCGCAGGAGAAGGGCATCACATACTTCGACGTCATCTCCAAGGCTGAAGGGGCGATCGATTTGAAAGCCCTGGGGATTGACGGCCTCCGGAGTATCCGCCCTGCGGCTACCGGGGGTCGCATCCTCGAGGTCGCAGGAGAAGACCGGGTGCGGAAGGCGGACCAGTTGGCCGCCAAACTTAGAGAAGTGTTTCCGGAGGTCCGAGTCGCAAGGCCAGAGAGGTGCGTAGAGTTACGCATCTCTGGCCTGAGTGACTCGGCCACGAAAGAAAAGGTGGCGGCAGCGCTGGCTTCGGAGGGGGGCTGTTCTCCCGAGGTCATAAAGGTGGGCGACATACAGCGCCCACCTGGCCGGCAGGGCACTGCCTGGCTGAAGTGCCCTGTTGAGGCGGCCAAACTATTGACAGATGGCCGTCGAATTGTCGTCGGGTGGTCGGCGGTTAGGCTGACCACCCTGGAGCCCAGGCCGGTGCGTTGCTTCCGTTGCCTGGAACCAGGACATGTTGGGGCCAAGTGCACTGCGGGTGTAGACCGCAGTGCACTGTGCTTCCGCTGTGGGCAGGCTGGCCACAAATCGGCCACCTGCTCCGCGGAGCCGAAGTGCCCCGTGTGTGCGGCGGCGGGAGCAGCGTCCGGCCACAAACTTGGCACCGGCGAGTGCAAGGCGGCCTCCAGGAAGAGGTCTGCACCACGTAAAGGCGCAGCGGCAGGTGGGGCGAAGCCCACACCAACCCCCACCCAGCCGCAAATTGAGGAGGTGATGGACACCGCCCAGTCATAATGGCCCGTACCATCTCCGTACTGCAGGCCAACGTGAACCACTGCGTCACGGCACAGGACCTTCTGGCCCAAACCATGGCGCAGTGGCAAGCGACATTGGCAGTAGTCGCCGAGCCGTATTACGTTCGCAACGCCCCGAATTGGGCCAGCAGCGATGACGGCTTGGTGGCTATCGTCGCCCAGCGAGCCGCCCCACCCTTCGGCGTCGTGCGAAGGGGTCAGGGGTTTGTGCTCGTCACGCTGGGCAGCGCTGCAGTGATTGGGGTGTACTGCCCCCCCAGCAGAAGCCTCGCCGAGTTCGAGCGTCTGCTCGGTGAGGTCGGGGCTCTGCTGGCGGAAGTGCACCCCACCCCGGCGGTGGTGGCCGGGGATTTCAACGCTCACTCAAGGGCGTGGGGATCTCCGGCGACCGATGCCCGGGGGGAGATGGTAATGCGGTGGGCGGTGTCACAAGACTTGGTGCTGCTCAACGAAGGGGCGGTCCACACTCTAGTGCGACCCCAGGGCAGGTCAATTGTCGACTTGTCGTTCGCCAGTTCTGCCCTGGCTCGTCGTGTTGAGAACTGGCGGGTCGTCGTGGGGGTGGAGACGGCGTCGGATCACCGGTACATCCGGTTCGACGTCGTTCCCGCCACCCCGGCGGCCCGCGTGGAGTACGACCGCCCCTTGAGGGATGAGGGTCCGCGGTGGCGACTTAGTACCCTGGATCGGGAGCTGGCCAAAGAGGCGGCTATCGTCGAGCGATGGGCCGCTGTGGATAGCGGCCCGGACGTGGACGCGAGGTGCGAGCGGCTCGCTGGAGCGCTAACTCGCGTCTGCGACGCGGCGATGCAGAGGGCGAGGCCTATCCCGCCCCGGAAGCAGGTGTACTGGTGGCGTCCCCACCTTGCCGGGCTGCGTACAGCGAGTTACGCGGCCCAGAGGCAGTACACCCGCAGCCGGAGGCGGGCCGTCAGAGACCTTGCCCGCGAAGAAGAACTGCACGCTGCGTACAGGGCCGCCCGTGAGGCCCTGAGCTCAGCGATCAAAGCCGCCAAGGACGAGGCCTGGAGGGAGTGGCTCGAGAGCCTGGACCGAGACCCGTGGGGGCGCCCGTACAAGACCGTGAGTGGGAAACTCCGGCCTTGGGCGCCTCCCCTCACCAGAACTCTCGAGCCGAGTCTTCTGGGCCGAGTGGTCGGCTCCCTCTTCCCTGCGAGGGGAGAGTGGGTCCCACCGCGGATGACGGCAGCACCGAGCCGTGTGCCGGCTGACGGAGAGGCAATACCTCCCGTGTCCGAGGCCGAGTTAGGGGTCGCTATCCTGGCACTCAAGTCCAGGAATCGCGCCCCGGGCCCGGACGGCATCCCTGGGAAGGTGATTGCCACCGTCATGCCGGCACTGGAGGAGGAGACGCTGTCCCTCATGTCGGAGTGCTTGGCGTCGGGGAGAGTCCCGCGACAGTGGAAGACTGGGAAGCTCGTGCTGCTCAGGAAGCACGGGCGCCCAGCCGAGGAGCCGTCGGCCTACCGCCCCATCGTCCTGCTCGACGAGACGTGCAAGCTCTTTGAGCGGGTGCTCGCTGCACGTCTCGTCGGTCACCTAGAGGGGGCGGGGCCCAATCTGAGTGACGGCCAGTTCGGCTTCCGTCGCGGGAGGTCGACCATCGACGCCATTTCCCGGCTACGGGACAGCGTCAACGAGGCGGTCTCCGGGGGTGAGGTGTTGTTGGCTGTATCGCTGGATATAGCCAACGCCTTCAACACCCTCCCCTGGGAGACTATTGCTGAGGCGCTGAGGTACCACAACGTGCCGTGGTACCTCAGGCGCGTCCTGGCGGACTACTTCGTGGACCGGGTCATCATTTACCCGGCCCGAGACGAGGTGGTCCGCCGCAATATGGCGTGTGGCGTTCCACAGGGGTCGGTCCTGGGGCCGCTCCTGTGGAACATTGGTTTCGATTGGGTCCTGCGCGGTACTAATCTTCGGGGGGTCGGCGTACTTTGCTACGCCGACGATACCCTAGTCACCGCGCGGGGCCCCACGTTTCGCGACGCCGCCGTCCTCGCTACGGCAGGCGTCGCTCATGTCGTGCGCCGCATCGGGGCGCTAGGGCTGAAGGTGGCCCTAGAAAAGTCCGGGGCCCTGTTCTTCCATGGGCCTCGGCAGACGCCGCCTCGAGATCGGACGATTGTGGTGGGTGGCACCTCCATCGCTGTCGGGACGAGCCTGAAATACCTCGGGCTCATTCTCGACAGTCGGTGGCGGTTCGCGGAGCATTTCCGGCAGCTTGAACCCAAGCTGGAGGCGTATTCCGGAATGCTCTCGCGGTTGCTGCCCAACACCGGGGGACCGGGGTCTATCTGCCGCCGTCTCTACGACGGGGTGGTGCGCTCCAAGGCGCTCTACGGAGCGCCTATATGGGCGGAGGCCCTCTGCGCAGAAAATTTGAAGATACTTCGGCGTTCGCAGCGTACCATCGCGCAGAGGGCTGCACGGGCGTACCACACCGTCTCTCGTGAGGCGGCGTGTTTGATTGCAGGCAGTGTCCCCTGGGATCTCGAGGCTGGCGTCCTGAAGAGGGTGTATACCGAGGGCGCCCTGATGCGGCGCAATAGTGGAGGTCGTCCGCCTCCGGAGGAGATCGATCGCTGGAGACAGGCGGCTCGCGACGATCTCTTCCGGAGGTGGTCAGAAAGACTGGGAGTAAGCAGGAGCTCAACGCTGCTCGTGGGGGCCGTTCGGCCCGTCCTGCGCGAGTTTGTGGAGAGGGGTCATGGGGCTCCAACATTCCACCTCACCCAACTTCTCACGGGTCATGGCCCTTTCGCCAAGTACCTGTGGGAGTTGGTGGGGGTGGAATCGGAGCCCCGATGCCGCAGCTGCACCAGCGGCGACCCCGACACGGCCCAACATACACTGGCCGTGTGTGAGGCGTGGGACGGGCCCAGGGCGGCCCTCACCAGCACCATTGGTGCGGACCTCTCGCTGCCGGCCGTAATTCGAGCTATGGTCGGCAGCGAACAGTGTTGGGCCGCCGTCGCCTCGTTCGCTAGCGAGGTGATGGCGGCCAAGAGAGAGGCTCTGCGGGTGCGGGAGCAAGCTGGGCTTACTCTCCCGCCCCGCAGGCCCCCGGCGAGGGGACGCCGGCGAGCGCTATTCGCCCGCGTCCCCGATTGAGAGAGGCCACGGGCGGTGGGTCGGGGGACCCGCCGCCCCATGCTAATGTGGCGGAATGCGCCCCTGTGTGTTCCGGGGGTGCATTCTTGGAGGAGGACGGGCCCCACCATATTGATGGTGGGGCCCCGACGAGTCGGGCCCTTTTAGATAAGGGCGTCCCCAGCCGAGTCGCGGTGAGCAAACTATCCCGCGGCTCGGAGTGGGCGACGGAGGAACACCGTGGTGGTTTAGTGGGTAGTCTGGCCTCCCTTCGAGGTCAGGAGTCCCACACGAAGCGAACCCCCTGCCCCCGCGGGGGGGGAGCGAAGTGCGTAAATGCATTCCCCACGTAAAAAAAAAAAAAAAAAAAAAAAAAAACCTAACCTAACCTAACCTAACCTAACACACAGTCGTCCACCACCTCCCGTGACGATCGGATCGTTTTTCACTTTGCTCCGCTTTTGAAAAATCTTTTTAGTGGGTTTTTCTCACCGTACCGCAACGTGCAATATATCAAAAGTTGCGTCTCGACGGCGCCCATCCGCCTGCGCATCGTGGTTTAGCCGCACGACAGCGCCCGAGCCGCAATTAGTGATTTTCTGTGTTTTGAAAGGTTAAGTGACACGTGCTCGACCACTTCTAGCCTAATAAAACAGTGAAAGGTGAACGGAGTGAAACGTGCGAAGTGTCCTCGGCTGCGGGCAGTGGAGCCCCACCCCCCGCGCTGGGCAAATTCACCCGGACGGCGCTGGTTTTTCCGGGAAAACCGGAAAAACAAATACCACGTGGGCACGTGGTACCAGATCCGGCGGTCCGAGGAGGCTGAAAATTCGCAGGCAAGAGGACCTATCTACGTGCTGCTGTTTTCTCGAAAAAACAAAATTTTTCATCAGGTAGAAAATTTTTAATAACAGTTAGAAAGTTCAAACTTTGGCACCGAATAGCAGCGGAACCAGGTGGAAAATCAAAATTCTTCAACTGCTATCTTTTGCGCGCTCGTGAGAAGACGAAGACCAGAGCTTTTTGGATTTTTTGGACGGGTATTTTGGACGGGGTAATTAAAAATTCAAAATTTTTAAATTTTCATTTATAATTTTCCGGATTTTCAATATTTTTATTTTTCTATGTATGCACCTGATAGACCTCTATTTTAAGCTATTTATGCCGTTTTCTGTATATTTTTAGGCCCATCCAGTGCGGAAATATAGATTAATTAGTGATTTTTCTAAATTAATTAAAAACGGGTAGAAAATCGTTGTTTTTAACAGTGGGGACGGGTTTAGACAAACATTCTACACTTGTCTAAGCCCAAACTCGCCCCCTCTAACGTTGGAAATAACGATTTTCGTAATTTCCAACTTTTTGGTCCTATTAGGTCGAAATTTTGAAACGCGAATATTTCCGGACTGGATCGACCTACGACCTTGCGATTTTCAATCTCGTATGGTATTTAGTGTATTTTACAACCTCCATACGTTTTCAAGCCGATCGGAGAGTTTTTATTATTTTCGCTTCTAACCCCCCCCAGGAGATAGAGCACATCAAGAACCCCCCAGATATCGATTTTGGGAGCTCTAGGACAAACCGTTCCGGAGATACGGTCGGTCAAAGTTTGACCTCGGCTGCGCGGCGGCCATCTTGGAATTCTTTGCACGGCCGTAGCTCCGCCGCGGAAGGTCGTAGAAGCTCCGGACTTCGACTGGGGGCTTCAGGGGGAAACCGGCTTTCCCACCTTCCACCTTTTTTGGGGAAAGGGGGCAAAATTTTGCCAAAAATTTTTTGGCCAATTTTATAGCCGGAAGTGGTGGGGAGGGCGAAGCCATCCAGCAGGGAATTTTTCGCGGCTCGCTGGGACACCTGGGACCCGAGATACATCGGTTCAAAGTTCAGTAAAGCCGCCATCTTGGAAAATTACAAACCGGTGTATCTTGGCAACGGGTGGTCGTAGCGGATTGCGGTTTCCGCTGGGGGGCTTGGCGTTCCGCTCCGCTTCGGACTAGTGGGGTGGGGATTTGACCCCACCAAATTGGGGGGTCAAATTTTGGGGGTCACCCAACTGGCCTGGCAGGTACGTCAGGGGGTAGGTCTCGTCGAGACCTTTCAGGGGAGCCCGATCTCGACGAGTTTGGACCTCTGGTTCGCGAGCAAACCCGGTTCCAAGATTTGGTCCTAGATTAGGACCAAAATTTTGGAAGCCGATTGTCTCCGAACCCGTGGGCCTAGGACCCTCGAGTTTGGGTTCGTTTTAGAGGGCTCGGGGAGCTCTATCAGCTCATCCTGGTAGAGTGACTCTACATAGAGCCGGGAAAGAGTTCGCCTGTAGAACCGTATTAAACGGTGCCCTAGGGCTTAAATTTCTACAGGCACTACGTCTCCTGGGTCGGGACCCTGTGGCAGGGCGACTTAGGTTAGGTTACTTCTAGAATTTAGATAATAGCGTAATTTGTATATTAACAATTATCGCCTTCGCGATTTGTATATATTAGCCTAAGTAGTTGTAAGTAGTATAAGTTTAAACATAACTAGTGCCCTATTGGCCTAAAAGACGAGTAGCAGGGCTACTGAGGACAGGTAGAAGGTCTCTACCCAAAACTTTTGACACTCGACTAAGGCCCCTATTGGCCAATAACAAGACAGGGTAGCTGAGCTACCACGAACGTGTAGAGCAGACCTACAAGAATTGTATTGACCCCTACTACATTATATTTTATTTACTGTATTCTATTTTAAACTGTCTTAATCCATTGCGTATTTTATTTCTGTTTTATTTCGCCTAATTACTGACACGCAGAACGGTTAGAGCTGCGTACATACACACAAAACTACACACGCATAAACACTACATTCACTCATCTAACACACACGAACACGCACAACACACAGTACTTGCACATAACACACCACAGGAGACTATACAGGACACACACAACTAACAAAACACCTGGGGTACCCTTTACATACCACCAGACTTTTTACTGTATAAGCCATAACTAGCGAATATGGCCACACCTAGGACTCCGGTTATGAAGGATGCGGAAGTTGTTGGTGGAGGAGAGGGGGACCTAGCCAGAACTGTCATAAAGCAGTCTGCCTTCAGGCGAAGCCTGGAGACCTTCCAGGGAGTAGAGGAAGTCGCGAAACCCACATCGCGGAAGGCAACGGCGCCCGGGACGGGCGGGACAGCGCCTGGACCGGGGCCGGGAGGACCTGCTGGGAGCAGGATCGGTCGAACAACGCCTGAATCGAAGTCCTGCGGGGCCGGAGCGGGGGTCAGCAGAACCTCACCCGAGTCTAGGCTCGGTGGGGCTGCGCTCGTCTCGGGACCCGGGGGGGCCAGGTCTGGAGACAGATCTGGCAGGAGTGCGCCGGGATCGAGGACCGCGGTAGCCGCGGGCAAGTCGACCGAGAAGGCAGTGGTGTCGCCTGTTTCCGGGCGGAGTGGGTCAGCTGGAGTCGTCAGCAAACTCAACCTTGGCCCTGAGGACCCAAGCACTAAGGTATACACCAGTAAGCTTGAAGAAGCCAAAGCGTATATGCAGAGTGGCATGCGATTTTTGGGGGAGTCACGTAACCTAAAAGGGGAAATAAAATCAGGTGTCATGCAGGCACTGAAAAAATTATTCGCGCTGGTGAAACAGCTGGAGGCGGGACCTGAGTCCGCTAGGGAAAAGCCGCCAGCCGAACAGCCAAAAGCCCGTGATCAACACGAGTATGCCACTCTCGCGGCCAAAATCGAAGAGCACACAAAGCTCTTAAACCAAAACGCAGAGGCGATGAAAGCAGTGCAGACGGCACTTCAAGAGAATACCGCAGCATTGACAAACCCCACCTATGCGTCCATGGCTGCAAAACCTCCACCTACGCGAAGCCCTGATAGACCTGCTCTCCACTCAATCATAGTCTCGTCGGAGAGAGAGGATGAGTCGGGAGACGAGGTCATGGAGAGGGTCCGTAAGGCGGTGGACGCAAAGGAGGGATGGGTAAAGGTGGAAAGGGTCCGACGGGCTAAGGATCGCAAAATCATCCTCGGGTGTCCGACGTCAGCGGACAGAGACAAGGCGCGGGAAAGGCTTGAGTCCGGTCGGCTCATTGTCGAGGACATCAAGAATAAGGATCCCTTGGTGATGCTGAAAGATGTGCTGAGTGTCAACTCGGATGAGGAGGTACTCAGCGCACTCCGAAAGCAAAACCGGGACGTTTTTGGGGGCCTCGGGAAGGAGGATGACCGGATTCAAGTTAAGTACAAGAAGAAGACCAGGAACCCCCACACTAATCACCTAGTCCTGGCCGTATCTCCGACCATCTGGAGAAGAGTGACAGGACTGGGTGCGCTGCATGTGGACTTGCAAAGGGTCCGAGTTGTGGACCAGTCACCTCTTGTGCAGTGCTCCCGATGCTTGGCATATGGCCACACCAGGAGGTACTGCACGGAGGAGAGTGACACATGCAGCCACTGTGGGGGAACCCATTTAAAGGCAAAGTGCGAGCTATGGACGCTGGGCGTCACACCGACGTGCAAAAATTGCACCAAGGCGAAAATAGCTCGCACCGATCACAACGCCTTCAGCGAGGACTGCCCTGTCCGCAGACGATGGGACACAATAGCAAGGTCCACAGTAGCATATTGCTAAGGTGGAGACGGGGACCTCGGTATACCATGTGTTCCAGGCTAACCTCATGAAAAAGAAGCTAGCAACGGAGGAACTAGTCATGGAGGCGTCGAAACGCAAGATTGCGGCCGCCCTAATCCAGGAACCTTATGTCGGTGCGGCTCGAAGTATGAGGAACTACGCTGGCGTCCGGATCTTCCAAAACAATGCCACGGGGGAGGGTACCGTCAAAGCGGCAATAGCCGTATTTGACGGTAGCCTAGACGTCACACAATACCCCCAGTTCACCACTGACCACATTGTGGTGGTGGGTCTTTCAACCAGGGCATGGAGGATCACGCTAGTATCCTACTACTTCGAGCCGGAACGCCCCATAGGCCCTTACATTCGCGAATTAAAACGCGTAGCCGAGGAACCTGGATTGGGGATGAAGATAATTGGGGGGGACGCGAATGCCTGGAACACATGGTGGGGTAGCGTAGAAGGGGACGATCGGGGCGAAGAAATGATGGCAATGATGGATGAGTTGGGTCTCCTCATATTAAATGAAGGTGACACCCCTACATTCGATACCGTCAGGGGTGGCCGACGCTTTCAAAGCCACGTAGACATTACCGCCTGTTCCGCCAGCGCACTGGACCTGGTGGTTAACTGGAGGGTTGAGGTGAACCTTACGAGCTCGGACCACAACGGAATCACTTTTGGAATCAGACTGCGAAGGTCACACGGCACGGACATCAAGCGTTCAACAAGGCTGTTTAACACCAGGAAAGCCAACTGGGATCGGTTCCACAGCGAACTATCAAAGCTGAGAACCGAAAACAGTCTAACCGTGACCGAAGTAGGGAACATCAGTGAAAGGGGACAAATCGAGGACACCGTAACAAGGTACACGGCACTGGTTCGGGAAGCCTGCACCGCCTCAATACCCATAAAAAGAGCTGACCAAAAGGTAAGGATTCCGTGGTGGTCCGAGGAACTCGCCAGACTGAAAAGGGAAGTGACCACCAAAAGGCGGAGGATTAAAGGCGCCGCACCGGCCCGTCGCGATCGAGTGCTGAACGATTACTTGCAGAGCAAGGAAAAGTACGAAGTGGAGGCCAAAAAAGCCCAAATAGCCAGCTGGAAGGAGTTCTGCTGTAAACAAGAAAGAGAAGGGATGTGGGAAGGAATTTACAGAGTGATTGGCAGAACCACCAAGAGAGCGGAGGACGTACTCCTGGAACTGAATGGCGTGGCCATGAACGCGGAACAGTCCGTGAGGCTCCTAGCCGATGTGTTTTACCCGGAAGACCTGGAGGAGGAGGATACGGTAGAACAGGCGCGCTTGAGGGAAAGAGCGAGGGAGGTGAGCGTGGGATCCTGCGCAGAACAGCGGGACCCCCCGTTCACCCTCCTCGAACTTGAAATGGCGGCCAAATCCTTCAACCCCAAGAAGGCACCAGGGGCCGACGGCCTCACGGCCGATATCTGCAGCCACGCCATCAGAAACGAACCCCAGCTGTTCCTTGCCATGGCAAACAAATGCCTAACTCTTCACCACTTTCCGAAGATCTGGAAAGAGGCTACTGTCATCGCGCTTCGCAAACCAGATCGTGAAAGCTATAGTCTTCCTAAGTCATATAGGCCCATTGGACTACTTCCAGTCATGGGCAAGATACTCGAGAAGATGATTATGGCAAGATTGCGGCACCATCTCCACCCGAGTATCAGCGCCCATCAATACGGGTTCATGCCACAAAGGAGCTGTGAGGACGCCCTGTATACCCTGGTCCAGCACATAAGATCAAAGCTTGATGGCAAGCAGATCGTGGTGCTGGTCTCCTTGGATATAGAGGGCGCCTTCGACAGCGCCTGGTGGCCAGTGATTAAAGTCAGACTCGTGGAGGAGAAATGTCCGGAGGGCCTTAGAAGACTAATTAATAGCTATCTGGAAGATAGACAGGTAAAGGTGAGGTATGCCGGCAAGGAATACAGCAAAAGCACGGGAAAGGGCTGCGTCCAGGGCTCAATTGGTGGGCCAATCCTCTGGAATCTCCTGTTGGATCCACTACTGCGGGGGCTCGATGATAGGGGATACTATAGTCAGGCGTTCGCTGATGACGTCACTCTGGTCTTCCATGGTGACACAGCCATCGAAATAGAGAGGCAAGCAAATGCCGCTCTCGCCTATATTCAGGGGTGGGGAGATGCAAATAAATTGAAATTTGCACCTCACAAGACCAAGGCAATGGTCCTAACGCGGAAATTAAAATACGACACACCACGCCTGAGCATGGGCGGGATAGGCATAGGCATTTCTAGGGAAATCAAGATTCTTGGCCTCACTATCGACAATAAGTTAACTTTTAACCAGCATGTTGACAACACCTGCAGAAAAGTCACAAATATTTACAAGCAACTGACCAGAGCGGCAGGGACTAGTTGGGGTTTACACCCGGAGATAATACATACAATCTACACTGCTACAGTCGAACCGATAGTGTTGTATGCGGCCAGTGTTTGGGCGCCGGCGGTTGGGAAGTTGGGGGTCCAAAAGAGGCTTAAGTTTATTCAGCGAGGATTCGCACAGAAGATATGCAAAGCATATCGCACGGTCTCCCTCCACTCGGCAGTGCTCCTGGCGGGGATACTCCCTCTTGACCTTCGCGTCTGCGAAGCAGCCTTACTGTACAAGGTCAGGAGGGGCGATCCCATCCCGGACCTGGGAGGGAGGGAGGTCGAGCGAATGGCATCGGCAATGGAGAACCCACACCCTGCTGAACATATGCGCCTGGAGTTCGTAAGCCTGGAGACCAACGAGCAAGTGGAAGGTACTCTTGGCACCACTATGCAGATCTATACGGACGGCAGCAAGATTGAGGGCAGGGTGGGAGCCGCACTGTCCATTTGGAGAGGCGGGACGGAAACCCGGGCCCTCAAGCTTGCCTTGCCGTCCTACTGTACTGTCTACCAGGCGGAACTCTTGGCGATATGCGAAGCAACGAGGGTGATCCTAAAACATGAGCCGGCCTCGTTTGGAGTTTACAGCGACTCAACCGCGGCACTCCAGACGGTCGCGAATCCCGGTTGTCTCCATCCCTTGGCAGTCCAGGCAAGGAAAAATATAAGAACATGTTTTCACCAGAACAAACCTGTGAGTTTGTTCTGGATAAAGGCACACGCGGGGATGGAGGGGAACGAGAGGGCCGACCAACTGGCAAAAGAGGCAGCCTTGGGGCTGAGGCGGGCACCCGACTACGACCTTTGTCCGGTCTCATTCGTTAAGCGGAAAATCCGTAAGGATACGCTTGGCGAGTGGAACCGGAGGTACGAGTCGGGTGAGACCGCCTCAGTCACAAGACTCTTCTTCCCAAGCGCATTGGACGCATATATCACTATCAGGAAATTCGAACCCACAAAACACACAACGCAGCTCTTGACGGGGCACGGTGGGTTCTCCGAGTACTTGACGAGGTTCAAGTGCAAGGAGGACCCATCGTGTGCCTGCGATCCGGATAAAACCGAAGATGTTCCGCATTTAATAACGGAATGCCCCATATATGCAGTGCAGAGATTGAATCTGGAACAGAAAATAGAAATAGAAATTAAATTAGAAAACTTGAGCCAAATTATAAACTGCAAAAAACGTAGACAACAGCTCCTAGATTTCTGTGTCAATATTGTTAAGGCGGCAAATAACAGAAATAAGTAGAATAAGATTATTAATATAATGATAACCTAAGGTTATCACATGTATTTAATAAGAAACCCTGTATAAATAATAGATGTAAAGCACATAGAAATAACACTATGGAAAATATTATTTAAGAGAATAAATATACTGTAATTAGATAAGAAAAAATTTTGTAACAAATGTCTGTTTTATATAATAAGTTAAAATATGTAAGAAACGAAATAAATAAAGTTTAAGATCCCCATCCCAATACCCAAAAGAAGGAAGGAAATAAAGAGAGAAACGTGTACATTTTATTACCCGTGTTCATAGATAAGAAAATAAAGTAGATATAGAATGAAATTAAAGTATAGTTAGACAATAGCATAGAAGCAAAATAATTGCTTGGGTACGAAAGGATGAATGAAAGAAAGAACAAGTATGCAGCATGAAAGTACGAGAAGTAGCACAAGCGAGAACTGGTATGAAAGGATAAGATTAGGAAGACCTCCGAATTATAGATATCGGAGAACTAGGTGTAGAAAAAAAAAAAAAAAAAAAAAAAAAAAAAAAAAAAAAAAAAAAAACCTAACCTAACAACCTAACCTAACCTAACCTTTTTTTTTTTTTTTTTTTTTTTTTTTTTTTTTTTTTACGTGGTGGAATGCATTTACGCACTTCGCTCCCCCCCCGCGGGGGCAGGGGGCGAGCTTCGTGTGGGACTCCTGGCATCCAAAGGCCAGACTACCCACTAAACCACCACGGTGTCCGTCGTCACCACATATCGACGATGGCGGGAACAGCATCTTCCGCCATCGCCGTGTGGGTCGCCCGCCGCTGAACAGCGGCAGGCCCGTCTCTGTTGCGGCAGAAGAGGAGTCCTTCTGCCGCCCGCCTAGGCAAGGCACACGCGACACGACGTGTGCCTTCATCCTCGAGGCCTTGTAAGGGCAGCAGACGCCCCCGCGTCTACTGCCCGGCCCGGTTAGGGGGGGAGGAGTTGGTGGTACCTTCTCCTCCGGGCCCCGGTTCGCTTGCGGCGCTGCGGGAGGGAACGTGGGTCGCATTCCCTCTCCCTCTCCGCCGCCTCCTTCTGCGACATCACCGTCTCGCAGAAGGCCTGAACCGCCGCCCACGCCTCATCGCCACCGACCATAGACAGAACTACGGTCGGCAGCGAGAGGTCCGTCCCCACTTCGGCGATAAGAGCACGGCGCTCCCCAGCCCACGCGGGGCACTCCTCTAGGGTGTGCTGCGCCGTGTCATTATCGCCACCACAGTGGTGGCACCCATTGGTCGGCTCTCGTCCCACCTGGCACAGGCGTCTCCCGAAGCATCCATGCCCCGAGAGGACCTGCGCCATCCGGAACGTCACCGACCCCCGCGATCTGTCCATCCAGTCCCTGAGGACCGGACGGATCGCCTCGACGGTCCTGATGCCAGCCGTGGGATTGGCCAGCCGCCGCTCCCACTCCAGGAGCATGGACCGCCTCGCCTGAAGCCTCCGCTCGCCCACCTCCGAGGGTGCCGGGAACTCGCCCCGGCTCCGGGCCTCCTCGCGCCAATGATACACTGACGCGAGGACCCCGACCTCCAGCTCCCACGGAGGGGAGCCCGCCATAACGCACGCCGCCTCGAATGAGATGGAGCGGTACCCTCTCACCGCCCCGATGGCCATCGCCCTCTGCGGACGTTGCAAGAGGGCGACGTGGTGTGCCCTCAGGGCGTCGGCCCATACGGGGGCCCCGTATAGGGCCATCGACCGCACCACTCCCAAATAAAGGAGGCGGCTGCTCGACTGGGGTCCCCCTAGGTTCGGCATCAACCGCCGGAGGGCGGTGGTCGTGCCAAACAGACGGGGGACCAGGCGGGCGAAATGAGCGCGGAAGCTCCATCGTGGATCGAGGACAAGTCCAAGGTACCTCATTTCAGACTTGACCTCGATCCGGGTGCCACTCACTACGATGTGGGAGCCCGCCGGTGGCGCTCGCCGAGGGCCATGGAAACAAATGGCCCCCGACTTGCTGAGCGCCACCCCGAGTCCCAACATCGTTATTCGCCGCACGACCATGGCCACCGACGCAGTGGCGAGGCGCGCGGCGCGTTCATAGGTCGCCCCCCGGGCGGTAACCAACGTGTCGTCTGCGTAGCAGGTCACGTTGACACCCGGGAGGCGAGCTCCTCGGAGTACCCAGTCGTACCCGATGTTCCACAAGAGGGGCCCCAACACTGACCCCTGTGGAACACCGCGGCACATGGCCCACCTGTGAAGGCTGCCATCCTCTCCTGGGTACTCCACGTACCGCTCCGATAGATAGGCGCCGACGATTCTGCGGAGGTAGGGAGGCACGTCATGGTATTTGAGCGCCTCCCGTATGCACTCCCAGGGCAGGGTATTGAACGCATTGGCGATGTCCAGCGACACCGCCAACAGAACCCCGCCCTTGCGGACCTCCTCTTGCGCCAGCGCCTTCACCCGAAGGACGGCGTCGACGGTCGAGCGACGTGTCCGAAAACCATATTGGTAGTCGGACAGGCCGCGATCTCCATCCTCGAGGTGCCGGACGATGCGAGCGAACAACACTCTCTCAAAGAGCTTGCCCGCCTCGTCCAGCAGCACTATCGGTCGGTACGCCACCGAGGGCGATTCCGCGGGCCGTCCCCCCTTCTCGATGAGGACGAGCCTGCCCGTTCTCCATCGGACCGGGTATTGCCCGGTTTGCAGGCACGCACTCATCAGCCCGCAGAATCGCTCCTCGAGCTCCCGGAGCGCGACCACCAAAACGCGTCCAGGAACTCCGTCGGGTCCAGGAGCCTTCACACCTTTCTCCTGAACCCGCCTGACGGCCACAGCCAGCTCCGCCGTTGTGACCTGCGGCACCTCCGTCACGACCTCCTCTCTGCGCGCCGGAGCCATCACCGGGGGAACAAACCCCTCCTCCCTCTCTGGAAATAGGGAGGAGATAACCTCCCCCAGCACTCTCGACTCCAGGCACTCCGTGACTGGAGGCACCCATGGGCGGAGCTTAGCCCTGACCATCTTGTAGGGCCGTCCCCAGGGGTCCCTGTCAAGGGTGGCTAACAGAGACGCCCTCGAAGCCTCCTTCGCGTCTCCTATTGCCACCCCGAGAGACTGAGCGCACGACCGATATTCGGCGTACAGCTGCGCCTCCTCCTCCGGCACCCGCCGCGCCCTGCGGCGGTACCGGGTGTACCGGCGACGTTTCGCGACGCACAGAGATCGCAGTTCAGCGATCTCCGGCGTCCACCAGTACACCTTCCGGTTGGGGAGTCGAGGCTTGGCCCGAGGCATGCACGCGTCGCAGATCTGCGACGCGGCGCTCCCGAACCATTCCGCCTCCGCCTCGACTCCTACTTCCGCCGGAGGAGTCGCCCAAGACTGGACGATCGACGCCAGCTCCAACGCCTCACGGTCTATGCGCCCCAGGACCCACCTGTTGGCGGACGGCCCCTCGCGTCTGGGACTCGCCACGTTCTGGCCCGTGGAGACATCGTAACGGATGTACCGATGATCCGTCAGATTCTCCACGTCGTCCAGGACTCGCCAGTCCCGGACGGCCTGTGCGACAGCAGGGGTCGTGAACGTGATGTCCACGATGGACCTTCCCTGCTGCGACACGAACGTGTCGACCGACCCACGATTGCTTATCATCAGGCCGGTCGTCGTGGCCCACTCCTCCAGCAACCGGCCGCGCTCGTCGGCCACCGGGGAACCCCAAGCCGTGGATTTGGCATTAAAGTCCCCGGCGACCACCGCCAGACGGGGTGAGATTTGCCCCAGCAGGGCACCCACCGCATCCAGCGCCGTCTCGAACTCGGCCAGTCTCATGCTGGGAGGGAAGTACACCGCAATGATGATGTACCTCCCCCACCCGCAGGCCACGAAGCCCCTCCCCCTGGAAATGAGGGAGGGGGGTGCCACTCGCTGTGTCCCAGACGCGATAACACACACCGACCCGTCAGTGTCCCCCAACCACAGACCGTGAGGAGGGACAAAGTACGGGTCGGAAACTACCGCCACATCAATGGACCACTCCGCCATGGACTGCAGGAGGAGGTCCTGCGCCCGGGCGGAGTGGTTGAGATTCGCCTGGAGGAAGCGATGGGGGATACCGTCCATTACGGTTCCATCGCTTCCTCTCGCCCTTGCGGGGGCGTCGCTGCCACGGGAACTGGGGCAGCCGGGGTCCGTCCGGCCGCCTTTTTGCCCTTCCTGGGCTTTGTCCCGCGGCATGCTTTGCCGCCTACAATGTGGTTGCTCGGTCCGCCTCCCATTGCTGCGCAGATGACGCAGTGGGGGTCGACCGAGCATGCCGCAGCTTTGTGGCCAGGACGACCGCAGCGGTAGCAAATTTCACCGCGGTCTTCCTGTGAGGTGCACTGTGCCCTGACGTGTCCTGACATCAGGCACCGGAAACACCTCATGGGTCTTCGCCCGAGCAAAGTTACTCGAGCAGAGACCCAGCCAACTGTAAGGCGTCCAGCGGCCACTTTACTGGCCGCTTCCACGGGGCAGCTCACTACCACCGTGCCGCTCCCCCTCAACGCCCGGCGAATCTCACCAACCCTGACGTTCAGGGGGGGGCAGCTGCCGTGGCGCGCGACTGCGTCAGCCACCTCCTCCCTCGTGACTGATTCGTCCAGGCCGGTAATGCGCATGTCTGCGCACTTGACCGGCCTGGACACATTTGCCGTCCCGGAGCCGAGCACCTCCCGGAGACGCGCCGCCAGCCTGTCGGCCTTCTCCCCGCTGGGGTCACCGGCCACCTCCAAAATGGTGGCACCGGTCTGCGCCTTCTTATAGTTCGTACGGGGGATGTCGAAGTCTTGCAGGTTAACCTGCGACTTTAACCCCCGTATGACCTCCGCGTACGTAGCGCCCTTTTCAGAGGCCTCCGGCAGCAGCGTTATCACTACTGCCGAAGAGCGGGGCGCACGCGGTCCCTTCCTCTTGCGTGTTCGCCTCTTCTTCTTAGAAGAAGAGGGTGCAGAGGAAGTTGCAGTCCGGGCCGACGTGCTGGCCTCTTGGGCAGCAGCCGGCGCTCCAGGCTTCTTCTTTTTGGGCCTCTTGGCTACCGTCGTCCACGCCTCGTCCATTGACGACGGTGCAGGCGGTAGCGGCCTCGGCTCTCTCTCCTTGGGGGGAGGGGTGGGGGTGCTCTTCTTCCCCTTACCCTTTCCCTTCGATGACCCCGCTTGCGGGGGAAGGGGTGGCGGCGACGGCTTAGAGGGAGCCGGTGGTGATGACTCCGAATGAGCCGATGGACCGGGCTTTGGGTCGGCCTTGCGCCTGGCGTCAGACGCTAGGGGCGGGCGGAGGCGTGGCTCCGGCAGGAGTCTGGACTCCAAGCCCGCCCACCTCGCGTCCACCGCAGACAGCACGCGGTCCATGATGGCCCGCGACATCTCCTCCAGGGGAGCGACAGCGGCTGGTTCCGCTGCCTTCTCCTTCTCCTCCCGGAGGAAGCGGACCTCCATCCGGAGCCTCTCCACCTCCGCTCGAAGGGTGGCCACCTCGTCATTGACGTTCCGGCCCTCAAGCACGTCTACGGCATCGATGACGTCGAATGCCGCGCCCTTGAGGGCCTTTATGAAGCCACCCTTCAGGTTTTTTGATTTGTTGGCGACGTCCAACACAAGGCCCATATTTTCTCGGACCTTTGCCGCCAACAAATCGGTGGGCAGTTTTTCCCATGACGGGTCTGCCCTTCTCCTGGAGGATCGCGACGCCACTGAAGACGACCGCGATCCTGCCACCGAGCCGGAAAATTGGAGAATTTCCGGTTGGGCCATCCGATCTTCGATGGCCTGTCTTTTCACCGCGCCTTGGAGGACCGGGGACTCGGTCTCCTCCTCGCTGTGCTGCCTCTTGTGAGCAGCACTGCTATCGCGCGACGACGTCGCGCTGCGATCCATGTCGGATCCCGCCATGGACTGCGTAGGTCCTGGTGTCGAAGGCCTCGACAGCCTCGACAGCCTTACCGAGCATCGGCGAGTCTGTCCTTCGGGAACTTGGTCCCGGCTAGACCCCGCCGTCTGCTCCTCGCGCTCACGCGCCTGTCGCTCGGGAGCTTGGTCCCGGCACGACTCACTCTCTCTTCCAGCGTTGGGCATCGTCCTGAAAAGGACAGTGCCGAACCTGTCAGAGGACACTCAAAAATCACAGAAAAACTGCTTGCCGCAAGAGAAGCTATCCAGATTTGGTCACCCAACGTGCCACTCCGTTACGGTGGTCACGTTGGGGTCCAGGGCACACGACGGGGACGTACTGGATAGCTCTTGGGGCGTGCCCCAACCTAACCTAACCTAACCTAACCTAACCTAACCTAACCTAACCTAACCTTTTTTTTTTTTTTTTTTTTTTTTTTTTTTTTTACGTGGTGGAATGCATTTACGCACTTCGCTCCCCCCCCGCGGGGGCAGGGGGCGAGCTTCGTGTGGGACTCCTGGCATCTAAAGGCCAGACTACCCACTAAACCACCACGGTGTCCGTCGTCACCACATATCGACGATGGCGGGAACAGCATCTTCCGCCATCGCCGTGTGGGTCGCCCGCCGCTGAACAGCGGCAGGCCCGTCTCTGTTGCGGCAGAAGAGGAGTCCTTCTGCCGCCCGCCTAGGCAAGGCACACGCGACACGACGTGTGCCTTCATCCTCGAGGCCTTGTAAGGGCAGCAGACGCCCCCGCGTCTACTGCCCGGCCCGGTTAGGGGGGGAGGAGTTGGTGGTACCTTCTCCTCCGGGCCCCAACCTAACCTAACCTAACCTAACCTAACCTAACCTAACCTAACCTAACCTAACCTAACCTGGGGTGCGAAGAAGGGTAACCTCCACGATGGCCTCCCCGTTTCTTCCCCCCTTGGACCACGGTCCTGGGGAGCGGAAGCGGGGTGGCTGGTGCACCCTGGACGACGGTTAACAGACTCCGACTTCAAGGGGCTCTGTTAGCCGCTCGACCAATAACCCGACAAGCCCTTTTCAGGGCTAGCTGACCCCATTGCACGAGGGGGTCGTGGGATGGCGGGCCTGCTAGGCCCGCGAGGAGGGAGCCGCGAGGCGTCCTCCAGGCCCTTTTCAGGGCCACCAAAACAGCCCTTTTCAGGGCTAGCTGACCCCATTGCACGAGGGGGTCGTGGGATGGCGGGCCTGCTAGGCCCGCGAGGAGGGAGCCGCGAGGCGTCCTCCAGGCCCTTTTCAGGGCCACCAAAACAGCCCTTTTCAGGGCTAGCTGACCCCGTGAGGGGGGTCGAGGTACGGCGGACCTACTAGGTCCGCGAGGTGGGATCCGCGAGGATCAGGTGGTTGGTCGCTCCCAGTATCCCTCTGCTCTCAGAGGGGACAGGGGAGAGACGTTGTGATCCATCGGGATCAAGGGACGGGTCGGCCCACTGCTCGCGCAGGGGCTGACAGGCACTCGTGCCACCGTCGGTGTTGGGGGGGTTGGCTGCCCTCTCGCGTCACGTAGCCTCCGGGTGATCTTCAACGACCTGAGTGTTAGCCACACTCGGGAAGTCGTGATCTCGGAGAACGTGGGGCTTGCCTTAATTGGCCGGCCCGCGACAAGGAAAAGTCTGTAAAACCCGACAGCGAAGTCGTTAAAACCTGTGGACACCTGGGGACCTCCACAGTATGTACCCCGCTCTCCGGAATGAGCGTCACCCGGGGAGTGTATTCTGTTCGTCTCTACTCGTGGGATTAGTTATGGGAAAAAAAACCAAACCAACTCAAGAAGTGGAGGAGAGAAGAGAGGAGATGGAGATTGAGACGGAGGCCTTGCGGCCTCGCGGCTCTCTCCCAGAGGCGGCGGTTGTGCTGGAGCGTTTTCACACTCCGAACACAACGCCGGGGGGCTCGCGCCCGACTTCCCCAGCAATGGGGAAGTTCTGGCGCAAGCGCGGCCCGGAATCAGACTCCGCAGACCCGGAGTCTGGGAAGAAGCCCCGTGGGCGCCCGCCGACAACAGGCGAGTGCGTCGGCCTGGCAACAGCCAAGGCCGAGCTGAACTCGGCGATGGCGCGGGCGATTGAACTCCGCGCGGAGGCAGAGCTCGCGGATGAGCTGCAGCGGCGGCGGGACAGATCCCACGAACCAAGAGGGACTCCTGGCCCGCAGGCTCAGCCTAGCCCGCAGCCCCAAGCTGGAGGCAGCTCGAACCAGCCCGTCAGCACGGAGCAGCTGACGGGCGCAATCGAGGCGGCGCTGGTGACGGTGCGGACCGTCGCCGCCAAGAGCTCCAACCTTAAGGGCCAGTACGTGAAGGCCCTTAAGGACGCGTGTACGGCAATTGCCGAAAACGTGCAGGTGCTCCGGGTCCGCACCGAGAGCGAAGAGGTTGCCCACCTGCAAAGGGAGCTGGCCGCAGTACGGGCCGAAATGCGGGCCTGGAAACTGCAGGCCGAGTCCGCTCCACCCCCGATGAGCCGCGACGAGATCGGGTTCATGGTGGACGCGCGGCTCGCGGGGATCGCGGACCGCTTGTTGCCAGAGGCCCGCATCCGTCCGCCTCTCCAGGCGGACGCAAGGAATGCGGCTCGGCGTGTCAGCGAGCCTGAGCTACAACCGCAGGTGGTCGTCTCGGAGCTGCCGGCTCTTCCACCTTCGCCTACCCGGATGCCAGACGGGCAGCCTGGGGGGGCGAAGAAGAAAAAGCAGCCGAGGAAGAAGACGGCCGCCGCCAGGGAGGCGGAAGCTGCCCGTCTGTCAGGGCAGACCTCCTCTTCGGCGCTTCCATCGGCGTCCCCGCCGGCCCCCCCCACGGCCCCCCTGACCGGGTGGAACAAGGTGGCGGCACGGCCAAAGGTGGCGAAGCCGGCTCCATCGCGGGCGGCAGCGGCCCCGGCCACTGCCACCCCAGCACAGCCAGCCGCGAAGAGGAAACGTGGTGCCCGGAAGTCCCGGAAATTGCGCGCCCCGATAACTGCAGCGATTACCCTTACGCTGCAGCCGGACGCAAGGGAGCGGGGCATCACGTACCTCGACGTGATAGCCAGAGCCGAGGGGGCCATCGACCTGAAGGCCTTGGGGATCGACGGCCTCCGGCACCGCACTGCGGTCACTGGGGCTCGAGTCCTCGAGGTCGAAGGAGCCGACAGGGTCCAGAAGGCGGACCAACTGGCTGTCAAGCTGAGGGAGGTGCTGGGGGAGGTCCGGGTGGCCAGGCCAGAGAGGTGCGTGGAGCTGCGCATCTCTGGCCTGAGCGACTCGGCCACGAAGGAGAAGGTGGCGGCGGCGCTGGCTGCTGAGGGGGGTTGCTCTCCCGACGCCATAAGGGTGGGCGACATACATCGCCCACCTGGCCGGCAGGGCACTGCCTGGTTGCGGTGCCCTATCGAGGCGGCTGGGAGACTGACCGACGGCCGTCGCATCGTCGTTGGGTGGTCAGTGGTCAGGCTGACCATCCTGGAGCCGAGGCCGGCGCGGTGCTTCCGCTGCCTGGAGCCGGGGCACGTTGGAGTCAGGTGCACTGCGGGCATTGACCGCAGTGCACTTTGCTTCCGCTGTGGGCAGGCGGGCCACAAGTCGGCCACCTGCTCCGCGGAGCCCGGGTGCCCCGCCTGTGCGGCGGCGGGAGCGCCGTCCGGTCATCGGATCGGCTCCGGCGAATGTAAGGCGGCCTCCCGTAAGAAGGTGGCCCCCCGAAAAGGCGGTGCAGCAGGTGGGACGAAGCCCACGCCAACCCCCACCCTGCCGCAACAGAACGAGGAGGAGATGGACACCGCCCAAACATAATGGCCCATCCCATCTCAATACTGCAGGCCAACGTTAACCACTGCGTCGCGGCACAGGACCTTCTGGCCCAAACCATGGCGCAGTGGCAGACGACAGTGGCAGTAGTCGCCGAGCCGTACTACGTTCGCGACGGCCCGAATTGGGCCGGCAGCCTGGACGACTTGGTGGCTATCGTCGCCCAGCGAACCGCCCTACCCTTCGACATGGTGCGAAGGGGCCGAGGGTGTGTGCTCGTCGCGCTGGGCGGCGCTGCAGTGATTGGGGTGTACTGCCCCCCTAGCAGAAGCCTCGCCGACTTCGAGTGTTTGCTCGTCGAGGTCGGGGCTCTGCTGGCGGAAGTGCACCCCACCCCGGCGGTGGTGGCCGGGGATTTCAACGCTCACTCTCGGGCGTGGGGATCCCCGGCGACCGATGCCCGGGGGGAGATGATGATGGGTTGGGCGGTGTCCCAAGGCTTGGTGCTGCTGAACCAGGGAGCGGTCCACACACTCGTGCGACCCCAGGGCAGGTCGATTGTCGACCTTTCGTTTGCCAGTTCTGCCCTGGCTAGCCGTGCTGTGAACTGGCGGGTCGTCGTGGGGGTGGAGACGGCGTCGGATCACCGGTACATCCGGTTCGACGTCGTCCCTGCCGCCGCGGCGGCTCGCGTTGAGTACGACCGCCCCCTGAGGGGAGAAGGTCCGCGGTGGCGACTGGGTACCCTAGATCGGGAGCTGGCCAAAGAGGCGGCTATCGTCGAGCGATGGGCTGCTGTGGATAGCGGCCCGGACGTGGACGCGAGGTGCGAGCGGCTCGCTGGAGCGCTGACTCGCGTCTGCGACGCGGCGATGCAGAGGGCGAGGCCTATCCCGCCTCGGAAGCAGATGTACTGGTGGCGTCCCCACCTAGCCGGGCTGCGTACCGCGAGTTACGCGGCCCAGAGGCAGTACACCCGCAGCCGTAGGCGGGCGGTCAGAGACCTCGCTCACGAGGAGAGATTGCACGCCGCGTACAGGGCCGCCCGTGAGGCCCTGAGCTCGGCGATTAAAGCCGCCAAGGACGAGGCCTGGAAGGAGTGGCTCGAGAGCCTGGACCGAGATCCGTGGGGGCGTCCGTACAAGACCATGAGTGGAAAACTCCGGCCTTGGGCGCCTCCCCTCACCAGAACTCTCGAGCCGAATCTCCTGGGCCGAGTGGTCAGCTCCCTCTTCCCTGCGGGGGAAGAGTGGGTCCCACCGCGGATGGCAGCACCAAGCTGTGTGCCGGCAGACGAAGGGGCAATACCTCCCGTGTCCGAGGCCGAGTTAGGGGTCGCAATCCTGGCACTCAAGTCCAGGAATCGCGCCCCGGGCCCGGACGGCGTCCCTGGGAAGGTTATTGTCACCGTCATGCCGGCACTTGAGGAAGAGACGCTGTCCCTCATGTCGGAGTGTTTGGCGTCGGGGAGAGTCCCGCGACAATGGAAGGTCGGCAAGCTCGTGCTTCTCAAGAAGCACGGGCGTCCAGCCGAGTCGCCGTCGGCCTACCGCCCCATCGTTCTGCTCGACGAGATGTGCAAGCTCTTTGAGCGTGTGCTCGCTGCGCGTCTCGTCGGTCACCTGGAGGGGGCGGGGCCCAATTTGAGTGACGGCCAGTTTGGCTTCCGTCGCGGGAGGTCGACCATCGACGCCATTTCCCGGCTGCGGGACAGCGTCGACGAGGCGGTCTCCGGGGGTGAGGTGTTGTTGGCTGTATCGCTGGATATAGCCAACGCCTTCAACACCCTCCCCTGGGAGACTATTGCGGAGGCGCTGAGGTACCACAACGTGCCGTGGTACCTCAGGCGCGTCCTGGCGGACTACTTCGTGGACCGGGTTATCATGTACCCGGCCCGAGACGGGGTGGTCCGCCGAAATATGGGGCGTGGCGTTCCACAGGGGTCGGTCCTTGGGCCGCTCCTGTGGAACATCGGTTATGATTGGGTCCTGCGCGGTGCTAATCTTCGGGGGGTCGGCGTACTTTGTTACGCCGACGATACCCTAGTCACCGCGCAGGGCCCCACGTTCCACGACGCCGCCGTCCTCGCCACGGCAGGCGTCGCCCAAGTCGTGCGCCGCATCGGGGCGCTCGGATTGAAGGTGGCCCTCGAGAAGTCCGAGGCCCTGTTCTTCCATGGGCCTCGGCGGGCGCCGCCTCGAGGCCAGTCGATCGTGGTGGGCGGCACCTCCATCGCTGTCGGGACGAGCTTGAAGTACCTCGGGCTCATTCTCGACAGTCGATGGCGGTTCGCGGAGCATTTCCGGCAGCTGGAACCCAAGTTGGTGTCATATGCCGAAATGCTCTCGCGGTTGCTGCCCAACACCGGGGGACCGGGGTCTGCCTGCCGCCGTCTCTACGACGGGGTGGTGCGCTCCAAGGCGCTCTACGGAGCGCCCATATGGGCGGAGGCCCTCCGCGCAGAGAATGTTAGAAAGCTGCGGCGCGCGCAGCGCACCATAGCGCGGAGGGCCGCACGGGCGTACCACACCGTCTCTTACGAGGCGGCGTGTCTTATCGCGGGCAGTGTCCCCTGGGATCTCGAGGCTGGCGTCCTTAAGAGGGTCTACGAGGAGGGCGCCCTGATGCGGCGCAATACCGGAGGTCGGCCGCCTCCGGAGGAGATCGATCGCTGGAGACAGGCGGCTCGCGACGATCTCTTCCGGAGGTGGCACGAAAGGTTGGGCGCAACGAGGAGCTCAATGCTGCTCGTGGGGGCCGTTCGGCCCGTCCTACGCGAGTTTGTGGAGAGGGGTCACGGGGCTCCAACGTTCCACCTCAGCCAGCTTCTCACGGGTCATGGCCCTTTTGCCAGGTACCTGTGGAAGGTGGTGGGGGTGGAAGCGGAGCCCCGGTGCCGCAGCTGCACCAGCGGCGACCCCGACACGGCCCATCACACCCTGGCCGTGTGTGAGGCGTGGGACGGTCCTAGGACGGCCCTCACCAGCACCATTGGTGCGAACCTCTCGCTGCCGGCCGTAATACAAGCTATGGCCGGCAGCGAACAATGTTGGGCCGCCGTCGCCTCGTTCGCTAGCGAGGTGATGGCGGCCAAGAGAGAGGCTCTGCGGGTGCGGGAGCAAGCTGGGCTTACTCTCCCGCCCCGCAGGCCCCCGGCGAGGGGACGCCGGCGAGCGCTGTTCGCCCGCGTCCCCGAATGAGAGAGGCCACGGGCGGCGGGTCGGGGGACCCGCCGCCCCATGCTAATGTGGCGGAATGCGCCCCTGTGTGTTCCGGGGGTGCATTCTTAGAGGAGGACGGGCCCCACCATATTGATGGTGGGGCCTCAACGAGTCGAGCCCGTTAAATAGGGCGTCCCCAGCCGAGTCGCGGTGAGCAGACTATCCCGCGGCTCGGAGTGGGCGACGGAGGAACACCGTGGTGGTTTAGTGGGTAGTCTGGCCTCCCTTCGAGGTCAGGAGTCCCACACGAAGCGAACCCCCTGCCCCCGCGGGGGGGGAGCGAAGTGCGTAAATGCATTCCCCACGTTTAAAAAAAAAAAAAAAAAAAACCTAACCTAACCTAACCTAACCTAACCTAACCTAACCTAACCTAACCTAACCTAACCTAACCTAACCTAACCTAACCTAACCTAACCTAACCTAACCTAACCTAACCTAACCTAACCTAACCTAACCTAACCTAACCACAGTCGCCCGCCACCTCTAGAGCGATACGGATCGTTTTTAACCTCTCTCCGTTTTTAAAAATTCTGAAAAGTGGTTTTTTCTTATCGTACCGCGCTGCGCCATACATCAAAAGTTGCGTCTCGGCGGCGCCCATCCGCCTGCACATCGAGATTCAGCCGCACGATATCGTGCGAGCTGCTATAAGTGTATAACTGTGTTTTTAAAGGTTATTCAACACGTGGTAGGACACTAATTCTTGAATAAACCATTGAATTGTGATCGGATTGATAAGTGTGAAGTGTCCTCGGCTGCGGGCAGTGGAGCCCCACCCCCCGCGCTGGTCAAATTCACCCGGACGGCGCTGGTTTTTCCGGGAAAACCGGAAAACCAACTTCCACGTGGTCACGCGGTACCAGAACCAGCAGGCCGAGGAAGCTGAAAATTTGCAGGCAGGAGGACACCTACTGGAGCAGCATTTTTCCGCAAAAAGAAAAATTTTTCATCAGGTAGAAGATTTTATAATTAAGTTAGAAAGTTGAAACTTTGGCACCTAATAGCGGCGGAACCAAGGCTGATATCAAAAAAGCGCAATTGCTATTTTTTGCGCGCTCATTAGAAGAACAGGATCTCAACTTTTTGGATTTTTTGGATTATTATTTTGGACACAGTAATTAAAAATTCAAAATTTTCACTTTTTGTATTTTAATTGTATTTTATTTTTCATATTTTTAATTTTTTAATTGTGCATCCGATAGGCCTTTATTTTATCCTAATTTCAAGACTTTTTCCATATTTTTACTATAATCCAGCCCGGAGATAGAGAATTTTTTGTCTTTTTTCTAAATTAATTGAAAACGGGTAGAAAATCGTTGTTTTTAACAGTGGGGACGGGTTTAGACAAACATTCTACACTTGTCTAAGCCCAAACTCGCCCCCTCTAACGTTGGAAATAACGATTTTCGTAATTTCCAACTTTTTGGTCCTATTAGGTCGAAATTTTGAAACGCGAATATTTCCGGACTGGATCGACTTACGGCCTTGCGGTTTTCGACCTTGTATAATATTTAGTGTTTTTTATCAGCTCCACACGTTTTTGAGCCGATTGGAGAGATTTTGTTATTTTCGACTTAAACCCCCTCCAGGAGATAGAGCACATCAAGAACCCCCCAGATATCGATTTTGGGAGCTCTAGGACAAACCGTTCCGGAGATACGGTCGGTCAAAGTTTGACCTCGGCTGCGCGGCGGCCATCTTGGAATTCTTTGCACGGCCGTAGCTCCGCCGCGGAAGGTCGTAGAAGCTCCGGACTTCGACTGGGGGCTTCAGGGGGAAACCGGCTTTCCCACCTTCCACCTTTTTTGGGGAAAGGGGGCAAAATTTTGCCAAAAATTTTTTGGCCAATTTTATAGCCGGAAGTGGTGGGGAGGGCGAAGCCATCCAGCAGGGAATTTTTCGCGGCTCGCTGGGACGCCTGGGACCCGAGATACATCGGTTCAAAGTTCAGTAAAGCCGCCATCTTGGAAAATTACAAACCGGTGTATCTTGGCAACGGGTGGTCGTAGCGGATTGCGGTTTCCGCTGGGGGGCTTGGCGTTCCGCTCCGCTTCGGACTAGTGGGGTGGGGATTTGACCCCACCAAATTGGGGGGTCAAATTTTGGGGGTCACCCAACTGGCCTGGCAGGTACGTCAGGGGGTAGGTCTCGTCGGGACCTTTCAGGGGAACCCGATCTCGACGAGTTTGGACTTCTGGTTCGCGAGCAAACCCGGTTCCAAGATTTGGTCCTAGATTAGGACCAAAATTTTGGAAGCCGATTGTCTCCGAACCCGTGGGCCTAGGACCCTCGAGTTTGGGTTCGTTTTGGAGGGCTCGGGGAGCTCTATCAGCTCGTCCTGGTAGAGTGACTCTACATAGAGCCGGGAAAGAGTTCGCCTGTAGAACCGTATTAAACGGTGCCCTAGGGCTTAAATTTCTGCAGGCACTACGTCTCCTGGGTCGGGACCCTGTGGCAGGGTGACATAGGTTAAGTTACTCTCTAAATTAGAAAATAAGTCATTAAACAACCTAGAGTTTTATTCTAGAATTCCTGTAAATTTAAGAGAGTCTCGAGCATTTGTGCTCTGAATAATTAATAGAGTATTAATTAGACAAGGTTTTATTACCTATAGCGTTAATTTACAATCGCCTGTAGCGATTTTGTACATATAGTAGTATAAGTTATTAGTAAGTAGTATTAGTTTATTAACTAGAGCCCTATTGGCTAGTTTAAGACGAGTAGCAGGGCTACTAAGACAGGTAGAAGGAATTTACCTAACTGTTGATAGCTGACAAAGGCCCCTATTGGCCTCAAGCGAGACAGGGTAGCCGGGCTACCATTAACTTGTAGAGTTGTTCTACAAAAATAACTTGACTTTTATATTTTATTTTATCTTTATTTTATTTTTTGTGTTCTGTTTTTAGCCTATGTTTTTATTTTGATTTTATTTTGTGTTGCACTAAATTTGACACGCAGAACGGACAGAGCTGCGTACACACTTCACGATACTACACACGCACACACACACAACAGTCACCCATTAACACACACGAATACATACAACATCACACCACGTGCACATAACACATCACACAAAACTATACAGGACACACCAATACTAATAAAACACCTGGGGTACCCTATACATACCACCAGACTGTTAACTCTGCAAGCCATAACAAGTGTAACATGGCCACACCTAGGACTCCGGTGACAAAGGATGTGGAGATCGGCGGTATAGGGGAAGGGGACTTAGCCAGAACTGTAGTGAAACAGTCTGCCTTCAGGCGAAGCCTGGAGACCTTTCAGGGAGTGGGGGAAGTCGAAAAGCCCACATCCCAGAAGGCAACAGTGTCTAGGACGAGCGGGGCAGCGGCTGGGTCGGGGCCGGGGGGACCTGCTGCGACCAGGATCGGCCGAACAACACCTGAGTCGAAGTCCCGCGGTGTCGGGACGGGGGTCAACAGAGGTTCACCCGAGTCTAGGCTCAGTGGGGCTGTGTCCGTATCGGTGCCCGGAGGGCCCAGGTCTGCAGATAGACCCGGCAGGATAGCGCCGGGGTCGAGGACCGGCGAGGTGGCAGCCGCCGGGAAATCGACCGAGAGCGCGCTAGTATCACCAGTTTCCGGGCGGAGTGGATCAGCTAGGGCCGTCACCGGGCTCAACCTTGGCCCAGAGGACCTTAGTACAAAGGTATACACCACCAAGTTGGAAGAAGCTAAAGCGTACATGCAAAGCGGCATGAAATTTTTAGGGGAGTCGCGAAACCTAAAAGGCGAGATCAAATCTGGTGTCATGCAGGCACTAAAAAGACTGTTCGCGCTGGTCAAACAGTTGGAGGCGAGACCTGAGTCCACTGTGGATAAGCCGCCAGCCGAACAGCCCAAAGCCAGCAACCAACAGGAGTACGCCGCTCTCGCGGCCAAAATCGAAGAACATACGAAGCTCCTGAACCAGAACGCTGAGGCTATGAAAGCAGTGCAGACGGCGCTGCAGGAGAACACCGCAGCACTAACAAACCCCACCTATGCGTCCATGGCCGCAAAACCACCACCCACACAAAGCCCTGACAGACCTGCTCTCCACTCAATAATCGTTTCGTCGGAGAGGGAGGATGAGTCGGGAGATGAGGTTCTGGAGAGGGTCCGTAAGGCGGTGGACGCAAAGGAGGGATGGGTCAAGGTGGAAAGGGTCCGACGGGCCAAGGACCGCAAAATTATTCTTGGGTGTGCGACGTCGGCGGACAGGGACAAGGCGCGGGAAAGACTCGAGTCCGGTCGGCTCATTGTCGAGGACATCAAAAACAAAGATCCCTTGGTGATGCTGAAGGATGTGCTGAGTGTCAACTCGGATGAGGAGGTACTCAGCGCACTCCGGAAACAAAACCGGGATGTTTTTGGGGGCCTCGGGAAGGAGGATGACCGGATTCAGGTTAAGTATAAGAAGAAGACCAGGAACCCCCACACTAACCACCTAGTCCTGGCCGTATCTCCGGTCATTTGGAGAAGAGTAACAGGGCTGGGTGCGCTGCATGTGGACTTGCAACGGGTCCGAGTTGTGGACCAGTCACCTCTGGTGCAGTGCTCCCGATGTTTGGCGTATGGCCACACCAGGAGGTACTGCACGGAGGAGAGTGACACATGCAGCCACTGTGGGGGATCCCATCTAAAGGCAAAGTGCGAGCTGTGGACGCTGGGCGTCACACCGACGTGCAAAAATTGCACCAAGGCGAAAATAGCTCGCACTGATCACAACGCCTTCAGCGAGGATTGCCCTGTCCGTAGGCGATGGGACGCACTGGCACGATCCACAGTAGCATACTGCTAAGGTGGAGACGGGGACCTCGGTATACCATGTGTTCCAGGCTAACCTCATGAAAAAGAAGCTCGCAACTGAGGAGCTTATTATGGAGGCTTCCAAACGCAAGATTGCAGCAGCCCTAATCCAGGAACCTTACGTCGGTGCGGCTCGAAGTATGAGGAACTATGCTGGCGTCCGAATCTTCCAAAACAATGCCACGGGGGAGGGTACCGTTAAAGCGGCAATTGCCGTGTTTGACGGTAGCCTAGACGTCATACAATACCCCCAGCTCACCACTGACCACATTGTGGTGGTGGGACTTTCGACCACGGCATGGAGGATCACGCTAGTATCCTATTACTTCGAGCCGGACCGCCCTATAGGCCCTTACATCAGTGAGCTTAAACACGTAGCTCAGACGCCTGGATTGGGGATGAAGATCATGGGGGGGGACGCAAATGCCTGGAACACATGGTGGGGTAGTGTAGAGGTGGACGAGCGGGGAGAACAAATAATGGAGGTATTTGACGAGTTGGGTTTCCACATCCTGAACGAGGGTGACACCCCGACGTTTGATACCGTCAGGGGTGGTCGACGCTTCAGTAGTCATGTGGATATAACCGCCTGCTCCACCAATGCACTAGACCTGGTGGTAAATTGGAGGGTGGAAGTGAACCTCACAAGCTCGGACCACAACGGAATCACCTTTGGGATCAAACTGCGAAGGTCTCGAGGAACAGACGTAAAGCGCACAACAAGGCTGTACAACACAAAAAAAGCCAACTGGGATCGGTTCCACAGCACACTGACAAGGTTGAAAACTGAAAGCAGACTTACAATGTCAGAAGTCGAAAACATCTGGGACAGGGGACACCTCGAGGACACAGTGGTTAGGTATACGGCACTGGTCACGGAAGCTTGTACAGCCTCAATACCAATAAAAAGCGCTGACCAAAAAGTAAGGATTCCGTGGTGGTCCGAGGAACTCGCCAATTTAAAAAGGGAAGTCACCACCAGGAGGCGCAGAATAAAAGGCGCTGCTCCGGCTCGGCGGGATAGAATCGTGAGCGAATATCTAACTAGTAAGGAGAAATATGAGATGGAAGCCAAAAAAGCCCAAATCGCCAGTTGGAAGGAGTTCTGTTGTAAACAGGAAAGGGAAGGGATGTGGGAGGGGATTTACAGGGTGATTGGTAGAACTACCAAGAGGGCGGAGGACGTACCCCTGGAACTGAATGGCGTGGTCATGACCGCGGAACAGTCCGTGCGGCTTATGGCCGATGTGTTTTATCCGGAAGACTTGGAGGAGGAGGATACGACAGAACAGGCCCGCTTGAGGGAAAGAGCGAGGGGGGTGAGCGGGGAGCCCTGCGCAGAGCAGCGGGACCCCCCGTTCACACTTCTCGAGCTTGAAATGGCGGCCAAATCCTTCAACTCCAAGAAGGCACCAGGGGCCGACGGTCTCACGGCTGACATCTGCAGCCACGCCATCAGAAACGAACCCCAGCTGTTCCTTGCCATGGCAAACAAATGCCTGTCACTTCACCACTTTCCAAAAACCTGGAAAGAAGCAACTGTCGTCGCGCTTCGCAAACCAGACCGAGATAGCTACAGTCTTCCCAAATCTTATAGGCCCATTGGATTGCTTCCAGTTATGGGCAAGATATTTGAGAAGATGCTAATGGCAAGATTGCGGCACCATCTCCACCCAAATATCAGCGCCCACCAATACGGGTTCATGCCACAAAGGAGCTGTGAGGACGCCCTGTATACCCTGGTCCAGCACATAAGATCAAAGCTTGATGACAAGCAGATCGTGGTGCTGGTCTCCCTGGATATAGAGGGCGCCTTCGACAGCGCCTGGTGGCCTATGATTAAAGTTCGACTCGTGGAGGAGAAGTGTCCGGAGGGTCTTAGAAGGCTCATAAATAGCTACTTGGAAGACAGACAGGTCAGGGTGAGGTACGCCGGCAAGGAATACAGCAAAAGCACAAGAAAGGGTTGCGTCCAAGGCTCAATTGGTGGGCCAATCCTCTGGAATCTCCTCCTGGATCCACTGCTACGGGGGCTTGAGGAGGGGGGTTTTTACGTACAAGCGTTCGCGGATGACGTCACCCTGATCTTCAATGGTGACACAGCCATTGAGATAGAAAGGCACGCCAATGCCGCTCTCGCCTATGTTCAGAGGTGGGGAGATGCAAACAAATTAAAATTTGCACCTCAAAAGACCAATGCCATGGTCATCACAAACAAGCTGAAATACGACACACCACGTCTGAGCATGGGCGGGATAGACATAGGCATCTCCAAGGAGGTCAAAATCCTTGGACTCACAATCGACGATAAACTCACGTTTAACCAGCACGTCGACAATACATGCAAGAAGGTCACCAACATTTATAAGCAACTGATCAGGGCGGCTAGGGCTAGTTGGGGTTTGCACCCGGAGGTGATCCATACCATCTACACTGCCACAGTCGAACCTATAGTGTTGTATGCGGCCAGCGCGTGGGCACCTGCGGTTGGGAAGCTGGGGGTCCAGAAGAGGCTAAACTTCATTCAACGGGGTTTCGCACAAAAAATATGCAAAGCATATCGCACAGTCTCCCTCCACTCGGCAGCGCTCTTGGCGGGGATACTCCCTCTTGACCTTCGCGTTCGCGAAGCAGCCTTGCTGTACGGGGTCAGGAGGGGGGATCCCATTCCGGACCTGGGGGGGAGGGAGATTGAGCGAATGGCATCGGCCATGGAAAACCCTCATCCTGCGGAACATATGTGCCTGGAGTTCCAAAGCCTGGAGACCAACGAACAAGTGGAGGATACCTTAGGTACCACTTTGCAAATTTATACGGACGGCAGCAAGATTGAGGGCAGGGTGGGCGCCGCACTATCCATATGGAGAAATGGGGCCGAAACCCGGGCCCTCAAGCTTGCCTTGCCGTCATATTGTACTGTCTACCAGGCGGAACTCTTGGCAATATGCGAAGCAACGAGGGTAATCCTCAAACATCAGCCGGCCTCTTTTGGAATCTACAGCGACTCAACCGCAGCACTCCAGACGGTCGTGAATCCCGGTTGCCTCCACCCCCTTGCAGTCCAATCCAGGAAAAATCTAAAAACATGTTTTCACCAGAACAAACTTATAAAGTTGTTCTGGATAAAGGCACACGCGGGGATGGAGGGGAACGAGAGGGCCGACCAACTGGCAAAAGAGGCAGCCTTGGGGCTGAGGCGAGCACCCGACTACGACCTTTGTCCGGTCTCATTCGTCAAGCGGAAAATCCGTAAGGATACGCTGGGCGAGTGGAACCGGAGGTACGAGTCGGGCGAGACCGCCTCAGTCACAAGACTCTTCTTCCCAAGTGCGTTGGACGCATATATCACTATAAGGAAATTCGAACCCACTAAATTCACAACGCAGCTACTGACTGGGCACGGTGGATTCTCTGAGTACTTGGCAAGGTTCAAGTGCAAGGAGAATCCATCGTGTGCATGCGATCCAGATCAACCCGAGGATGTTCCTCATTTAATAGCAAACTGCCCAATTTACGCGATGCAAAGGTATAACCTAGAGCAAAAATTAAAGGAACAAATAAAAGTCGAAAACTTAAGTCAATTAATAAACGACAAAAAAAGTAGAGTACAGTTCCTAGAATTCTGTATCGAAATCGTGAAAGCGGCAAATAATAAAAATAAGGTAGATTAAGTTATTAAAATAAGATAATCTGAGGTTATCATTATATTTAATAAGATACACTGTATGTAAAGTAATAGAATAAGTATATAGAATTAAAACTATGTTGAATAAGATATAAGTAAGCAATAGACAAAATACTGTAAGTAGACTAGATCTTTTATAATTTGTTTTAAGTTGTTATAAGTATGTGTATAGTTAAGAATAATGTAAAGAAAGAAATAAATAAATAAAGTATTGAAACCCCTTCCCAACACCCAATGAAAGAGAAATAAAGAGAAAGAAATAAGTGTACATAATTCATTACCCGTGTTTATAGTATAAGAATACAAAGAGAAAATAAATAAAGATTAGCCAATAGAATAGAAGCAAATAAATTGCTTGAGAATGAAAGGATGTATGAAATAAAGAACAAGTATGCGGCATGGAAGTACGAGCAGTAGCAAAAGCGAGAACTGGAATGAAAGGATTAGACTAGTAAGAACTCCGAACTATTAATATCGGAGAACTAGGTGTAAAAAAAAAAAAAAAAAAAAAAAAAAAAAAAAAAAAAAAAAAAAAAAAAAAACCTAACCTAACCTAACCTAACCTAACCTAACCTAACCTAACCTAACCTAACCTGCCGAGCTGAACTCGGCGATGGCGCGGGCGATTGAACTCCGCGCGGAGGCAGAGCTCGCGGACGAGCTGCAGCGGCGGCGGGACAGATCCCTCGAACCAAGAGGGACTCCTGGCCCGCAGCCTCAGCCTAGCCCGCAGCCCCAAGCTGGAGGCAGCTCGAACCAGCCCGTCAGCACGGAGCAGCTGACGGGCGCAATCGAGGCGGCGCTGGTGACGGTGCGGTCCGTCGCCGCCAAGAGCTCCAACCTTAAGGGCCAGTACGTGAAGGCCCTTAAGGACGCGTGCACGGCAATTGCCGAAAACGTGCAGGTGCTCCGGGTCCGCACCGAGAGCGAAGAGGTTGCCCACCTGCAAAGGGAGCTGGCCGCAGTACGGGCCGAAATGCGGGCCTGGAAACTGCAGGCCGAGTCCGCTCCACCCCCGATGAGCCGCGACGAGATCGGGTTCATGGTGGACGCGCGGCTCGCGGGGATCGCGGACCGCTTGTTGCCAGAGGCCCGCATCCGTCCGCCTCTCCAGGCGGACGCAAGGAACGCGGCTCGGCGTGCAGGCGAACCTGAGCCGCAACCGCAGGTGGTCACCTCGGAGCTCCCGGCTCTTCCACCTTCGCCTACCCGGATGCCAGACGGGCAGCCTGGGGGGGCGAAGAAGAAAAAGCAGCCGAGGAAGAAGACGGCCGCCGCCAGGGAGGCGGAAGCTGCCCGTCTGTCAGGGCGGACCTCCTCCTCTTCGGCGCTTCCATCGGCGTCCCCGCCGGCCCCCCCCACGGCCCCCCTGACCGGGTGGAACAAGGTGGCGGCACGGCCAAAGGTGGCGAAGCCGGCCCCATCGCGGGCGGCAGCGGCCCCGGCCACTGCCACCCCAGCACAGCCAGCCGCGAAGAGGAAACGTGGTGCCCGGAAGTCCCGGAAATTGCGCGCCCCGATAACTGCAGCGATTACCCTTACGCTGCAGCCGGACGCAAGGGAGCGGGGCATCACGTACCTCGACGTGATAGCCAGAGCCGAGGGGGCCATCGACCTGAAGGCCTTGGGGATCGACGGCCTCCGGCACCGCACTGCGGTCACTGGGGCTCGAGTCCTCGAGGTCGAAGGAGCCGACAGGGTCCAGAAGGCGGACCAACTGGCTGTCAAGCTGAGGGAGGTGCTGGGGGAGGTCCGGGTGGCCAGGCCAGAGAGGTGCGTGGAGCTGCGCATCTCTGGCCTGAGCGACTCGGCCACGAAGGAGAAGGTGGCGGCGGCGCTGGCTGCTGAGGGGGGTTGCTCTCCCGACGCCATAAGGGTGGGCGACATACATCGCCCACCTGGCCGGCAGGGCACTGCCTGGTTGCGGTGCCCTATCGAGGCGGCTGGGAGATTGACCGACGGCCGTCGCATCGTCGTTGGGTGGTCAGTGGTCAGGCTGACCATCCTGGAGCCGAGGCCGGCGCGGTGCTTCCGCTGCCTGGAGCCGGGGCACGTTGGAGTCAGGTGCACTGCGGGCATTGACCGCAGTGCACTTTGCTTCCGCTGTGGGCAGGCGGGCCACAAGTCGGCCACCTGCTCCGCGGAGCCCGGGTGCCCCGCCTGTGCGGCGGCGGGAGCGCCGTCCGGTCATCGGATCGGCTCCGGCGATTGCAAGGCGGCCTCCCGTAAGAAGGTGGCCCCCCGAAAAGGCGGTGCAGCAGGTGGGACGAAGTCCACGCCAACCCCCACCCTGCCGCAACAGAATGAGGAGGAGATGGACACCGCCCAAACATAATGGCCCATCCCATCTCAATACTGCAGGCCAACGTTAACCACTGCGTCGCGGCACAGGACCTTCTGGCCCAAACCATGGCGCAGTGGCAGACGACAGTGGCAGTAGTCGCCGAGCCGTACTACGTTCGCGACGGCCCGAATTGGGCCGGCAGCCTGGACGACTTGGTGGCTATCGTCGCCCAGCGAACCGCCCCACCCTTCGACATGGTGCGAAGGGGCCGAGGGTGTGTGCTCGTCGCGCTGGGCGGCGCTGCAGTGATTGGGGTGTACTGCCCCCCTAGCAGAAGCCTCGCCGACTTCGAGTGTTTGCTCGTCGAGGTCGGGGCTCTGCTGGCGGAAGTGCACCCCACCCCGGCGGTGGTGGCCGGGGATTTCAACGCTCACTCTCGGGCGTGGGGATCCCCGGCGACCGATGCCCGGGGGGAGATGATGATGGGTTGGGCGGTGTCCCAAGGCTTGGTGCTGCTGAACCAGGGAGCGGTCCACACACTCGTGCGACCCCAGGGCAGGTCGATTGTCGACCTTTCGTTTGCCAGTTCTGCCCTGGCTAGCCGTGCTGTGAACTGGCGGGTCGTCGTGGGGGTGGAGACGGCGTCTGATCACCGGTACATCCGGTTCGACGTCGTCCCTGCCGCCGCGGCGGCTCGCGTTGAGTACGACCGCCCCCTGAGGGGAGAAGGTCCGCGGTGGCGACTGGGTACCCTAGATCGGGAGCTGGCCAAAGAGGCGGCTATCGTCGAGCGATGGGCTGCTGCGGATAGCGGCCCGGACGTGGACGCGAGGTGCGAGCGGCTCGCTGGAGCGCTGACTCGCGTCTGCGACGCGGCGATGCAGAGGGCGGGGCCTATCCCGCCTCGGAAGCGGATGTACTGGTGGCGTCCCCACCTAGCCGGGCTGCGTACCGCGAGTTACGCGGCCCAGAGGCAGTACACCCGCAGCCGTAGGCGGGCGGTTAGAGACCTCGCCCACGAGGAGCAATTGCACGCCGCGTACAGGGCCGCCCGTGAGGCCCTGAGCTCGGCGATTAAAGCCGCCAAGGATGAGGCCTGGAAGGAGTGGCTCGAGAGCCTGGACCGAGATCCGTGGGGGCGTCCGTACAAGACCATGAGTGGGAAACTCCGGCCTTGGGCGCCTCCCCTCACCAGAACTCTCGAGCCGAATCTCCTGGGCCGAGTGGTCAGCTCCCTCTTCCCTGCGGGGGAAGAGTGGGTCCCACCGCGGATGGCAGCACCAAGCAGTGTGCCGGCAGACGAAGGGGCAATACCTCCCGTGTCCGAGGCCGAGTTAGGGGTCGCAATCCTGGCACTCAAGTCCAGGAATCGCGCCCCGGGCCCGGACGGCGTCCCTGGGAAGGTTATTGTCACCGTCATGCCGGCACTTGAGGAAGAGACGCTGTCCCTCATGTCGGAGTGTTTGGCGTCGGGGAGAGTCCCGCGACAATGGAAGGTCGGCAAGCTCGTGCTTCTCAAGAAGCACGGGCGTCCAGCCGAGTCGCCGTCGGCCTACCGCCCCATCGTTCTGCTCGACGAGATGTGCAAGCTCTTTGAGCGTGTGCTCGCTGCGCGTCTCGTCGGTCACCTGGAGGGGGCGGGGCCTAACTTAAGTGACGGCCAGTTCGGCTTCCGTCGCGGGAGGTCGACGCTCGACGCCATATCCCGGCTACGGGACAGCGTCGCTGAGGCGGTCACCGGGGGTGAGGTGTTGTTGGCTGTATCGCTGGACATAGCCAACGCCTTCAACACCCTCCCCTGGGAGACCATTGCGGAGGCGCTGAGGTACCACAATGTCCCGTGGTACCTCAGGCGCGTCCTGGCGGACTACTTCGTGGACCGGGTTATCATGTACCCGGCCCGTGACGGGGTGGTCCGCCGAAATATGGGGCGTGGCGTTCCACAGGGGTCGGTCCTTGGGCCGCTCCTGTGGAACATCGGTTATGATTGGGTCCTGCGCGGTGCTAATCTTCGGGGGGTCGGCGTACTTTGTTACGCCGACGATACCCTAGTCACCGCGCAGGGCCCCACGTTCCACGACGCCGCCGTCCTCGCCACGGCAGGCGTCGCCCAAGTCGTGCGCCGCATCGGGGCGCTCGGATTGAAGGTGGCCCTCGAGAAGTCCGAGGCCCTGTTCTTCCATGGGCCTCGGCGGGCGCCGCCTCGAGGCCAGTCGATCGTGGTGGGCGGCACCTCCATCGCTGTCGGGACGAGCTTGAAGTACCTCGGGCTCATTCTCGACAGTCGATGGCGGTTCGCGGAGCATTTCCGGCAGCTGGAACCCAAGTTGGTGTCATATGCCGAAATGCTCTCGCGGTTGCTGCCCAACACCGGGGGACCGGGGTCTGCCTGCCGCCGTCTCTACGACGGGGTGGTGCGCTCCAAGGCGCTCTACGGAGCGCCCATATGGGCGGAGGCCCTCCGCGCAGAGAATGTTAGGAAGCTGCGGCGCGCGCAGCGCACCATAGCGCGGAGGGCCGCACGGGCGTACCACACCGTCTCTTACGAGGCGGCGTGTCTTATCGCGGGCAGTGTCCCCTGGGATCTCGAGGCTGGCGTCCTTAAGAGGGTCTACGAGGAGGGCGCCCTGATGCGGCGCAATACCGGAGGTCGGCCGCCTCCGGAGGAGATCGATCGCTGGAGACAGGCGGCTCGCGACGATCTCTTCCGGAGGTGGCACGAAAGGTTGGGCGTAACGAGGAGCTCAATGCTGCTCGTGGGGGCCGTTCGGCCCGTCCTACGCGAGTTTGTGGAGAGGGGTCACGGGGCTCCAACGTTCCACCTCAGCCAGCTTCTCACGGGTCATGGCCCTTTTGCCAGGTACCTGTGGAGGGTGGTGGGGGTGGAAGCGGAGCCCCGGTGCCGCAGCTGCACCAGCGGCGACCCCGACACGGCCCATCACACCCTGGCCGTGTGTGAGGCGTGGGACGGTCCTAGGGCGGCCCTCACCAGCACCATTGGTGCGAACCTCTCGCTGCCGGCCGTAATACAAGCTATGGCCGGCAGCGAACAATGTTGGGCCGCCGTCGCCTCGTTCGCTAGCGAGGTGATGGCGGCCAAGAGAGAGGCTCTGCGGGTGCGGGAGCAAGCTGGGCTTACTCTCCCGCCCCGCAGGCCCCCGGCGAGGGGACGCCGGCGAGCGCTGTTCGCCCGCGTCCCCGAATGAGAGAGGCCACGGGCGGCGGGTCGGGGGACCCGCCGCCCCATGCTAATGTGGCGGAATGCGCCCCTGTGTGTTCCGGGGGTGCATTCTTAGAGGAGGACGGGCCCCACCATATTGATGGTGGGGCCTCAACGAGTCGAGCCCGTTAAATAGGGCGTCCCCAGCCGAGTCGCGGTGAGCAGACTATCCCGCGGCTTGGAGTGGGCGACGGAGGAACACCGTGGTGGTTTAGTGGGTAGTCTGGCCTCCCTTCGAGGTCAGGAGTCCCACACGAAGCGAACCCCCTGCCCCCGCGGGGGGGGAGCGAAGTGCGTAAATGCATTCCCCACGTTAAAAAAAAAAAAAAAAAAAAAAAAAAAAAAAACCTAACCTGGGGTGCGACGAAGGGTAACCTCCACGTTGGCTGCTCCGTGTCTTTCCTGCGGAGTGGCTGGTGCATCCTGGACGGCGGCTAACGCCCTCTGTTAGCCGTTGACTAATAGCCCGACAAGCCCTTTTCAGGGCTAGCTGACCCCATTGCACGAGGGGGTCGTGGTATGGCGGGCCTGCTAGGCCCGCGTGGAGGAGCCGCGAGGCGTCCTCCAGGCCCTTTTCAGGGCCACCAAAACAGCCCTTTTCAGGGCTAGCTGGAGGGAGCCGCGAGGTATCCTCCAGGCCCTTTTCAGGGCCACCAAAACAGCCCTTTTCAGGGCTAGCTGACCCATGTGGGGGTCGTGGTATGGCGGACCTGCAAGGTCCGCGTGGACGGAGCCGCGAGGCGTCCTCCAGGCCCTTTTCAGGGCCACCACAACAGCCCTTTTCAGGGCTAGTTGACCCATGAGGGGGTCGGTGTATGGCGGACCTTCAAGGTCCGCGTGGCGGGATCCGAGAGGATCAAGTGACGGGTCGGCCCACTGCTCGCGCGGGGGTTGACGGGCACTCGTGCCACCGTCGGTGTTGGGGGGGTTGGCTGCCCTCCCGCGTCGCGTAGCCTCCGGGGGATCGACAACGACCTGAGTGTTAGCCACACTCGGGAATGCCGTGAACCTGGAGAACGTGGGGCTTGCCTTAATTGGCCGGCCCGCGACAAGGAAAAGTCTTTAAAACCCGACAGTGAAGTCGTTTAAAACCTGTGGATACCTGGGGACCTCCACAGTAAGTACCCCGCTCACCGGAATGAGCGTCACCCGGTGAGTGTAGTATATATCGTCTCTACTCGTGGGATAAGATTATGGATTCAAATAACTTAAACCAAACAGTGGCGGAGAAGGAGAAGGAGATGGAGGTTGAGACGGAGGCCGCAAGGTCTCTTGGCTCCCTCGGAGAGGCAGTTGTGGTGCTGGAGCGTCTCGACGCTCCGAGCACGAGTCCGGGAGGCTCGCGTTCGTCTTCCCCAGGAATGGGGAAGCTCTGGCGCAAGCGCGTCCCGGAGGAGGAGGTAGCGGAGGCTTCGAAGAAGCCCCGTGGTCGCCCGCCCAGCACGGGCGAATACGTCGGCCTGGCGAAAGCCAAGGCCGAGTTGAACGCGGCCAAGGAGCGGGAGCTGGAGCTCCGCGCGGAGGCAGAGCTCGCTGAAGAGCTGCGAAAAAAGAGGACTCTCTTTTTAAGAGAGACCCCTAGCCCGCAGCCCCAGCCTAGCCTGCCAGGAGTGGCAAGTGCAAGCACCGCATCGGTCAGCACCGAAGACCTGACGGGTGCGATTGAGGCGGCGGTTGCGACAGTTCACATGGTCGCCACCAAGAGCCAAAATCTTAAGGGCCAATACATCAAGGCCCTTAAGGAAGCGTGTGCGGCGATACTCAACAACGTGCAGGTGCTCCGCTCCCACTCGGAGAGCGAGGAAGTCGCCCACCTGCAGAAGGAGCTGGCTGCTGTCCGCGCTGAAATGCGGGCCTGGAAGCAGCAGGCCGAATCCGCTCCCCCCCAGATGAGCCGCGATGAGATCGGCTTTATGATCGACGCGCGGCTCGCGGGGATCACGGACCGGCTGTTGCCAGAGGCCCGCATCCGTCCACCTCTCCAGGCGGACGCACGAAATGCGGCTCGCGCTGCCAGCCAACAACCGCCTAGCAGCCAAGAGCCGCAACCGGAGGAGCTCACGTTGGAGCTCCCGGCTCTTCCGCCCTCGCCCACCCAAATGCCAGACGGGCAACCGGGGACGGCGAGTAAGCCTAAGAAGAAGAAGCCTAATAAGAAGACTGCCGCAGCCAAAGAGGCGGAAGCTGCCCGGCAATCCCGAGCAGCTCCATCGGCTGCCCCGGCGGCCCCCACAACGGCCCCACTGTGGAGTACGGTGGCCGCACGGCCGAAGGCACCGAAGCCGACTCCTGCCGGGGAAGCCGCTCGGCCGGCCACTGCCGCCACGCCAGCACAACCGGCCGCCAAGGCAAGGAAGCGTGGTGCCCGCAAGTCCCACAAACTGCGCGCCCCACAGACCGCAGCAATAACCCTGACGCTGCAGCCGGCCGCAAAAGAGCAGGGCATTACTTATTTTGACCTAATCACCAAGGCCGAAGGGGCGATCGACTTAAAAGCCCTGGGGATTGACGGCCTCCGGAGTATCCGCCCTGCGGCTACCGGGGGTCGCATCCTCGAGGTCGCAGGAGAAGACCGGGTGCGAAAGGCGGACCAGTTGGCCGCCAAACTAAGAGAAGTCTTTCCGGAGGTCCGGGTTGCCAGGCCAGAGAGGTGCGTGGAGTTACGCATCTCTGGCCTGAGTGACTCGGCCACGAAAGAAAAGGTGGCTGCAGCGCTGGCTTCGGAAGGGGGCTGTTCTCCCGAGGTCATAAAGGTGGGCGACATACAACGCCCACCTGGCCGGCAGGGCACTGCCTGGCTGAAGTGCCCTGTTGAGGCGGCCAAATTATTGACAGATGGCAGGCGCATCGTTGTCGGGTGGTCAGTGGTTAGGCTGACCACCCTGGAGCCAAGGCCGGCGCGTTGCTTCCGATGCCTGGAGCCGGGGCACGTTGGGGCTAAGTGCACTGCGGGAGTCGACCGCAGTGCGCTGTGCTTCAGATGCGGGCAGGCGGGCCACAAGTCGGCCACCTGCTCCGCGGAGCCCAGATGTCCCGTGTGTGCGGCGGCGGGAGCAGCGTCCGGCCACAAGCTCGGCGCGGGCGACTGCAAGGCGGCCACCAGAAAGAGGCCCGCCACACGTAAAGGCGGTGCGGTGGGTGGGGCAGGACCCAAGCCAACCCCAACCCAGCCGCAAACAGAGGAGGCGATGGACACCGCCCAACAATAATGGCCCATACCATCTCCGTACTGCAGGCCAACGTGAACCACTGCGTCACGGCACAGGACCTTCTGGCCCAAACCATGGCGCAGTGGCAAGCGACACTGGCAGTAGTCGCCGAGCCGTATTACGTTCGCAACGCCCCGAACTGGGCCAGCAGCGTTGACGGCTTGGTGGCTATCGTCGCCCAGCGAGTCGCCCCACCCTTCGACGTCGTACGAAGGGGTCAGGGGTTTGTGCTAGTCACGCTGGGCGGCGCTGCAGTGATTGGGGTGTACTGCCCCCCCAGCAGAAGCCTCGCCGAGTTCGAGCGACTGCTCAGCGAGGTCGAGGCTCTGCTGGCTGAAGTGCACCCCACCCCGGTGGTCGTGGCCGGGGATTTCAACGCTCACTCTCGGGCGTGGGGATCTCCGGCGACCGATGCCCGGGGGGAGATGGTTATGAGTTGGGCGGTGTCGCAAGACTTGGTGCTGCTCAATCAGGGGGCGGTCCACACACTCGTGCGGCCCCAGGGCAGGTCGATCGTAGACTTATCGTTCGCCAGTTCTGCCCTGGTTCGCCGCATTGTCAACTGGCGGGTCGTCGTGGGGGTGGAGACGGCGTCGGATCACCGGTACATCCGGTTCGACGTCGTTCCCGCCGCCCCGGCGGCCCGCGTGGAGTACGACCGCCCCTTGAGGGATGAGGGTCCGCGGTGGCGACTGAATACCCTGGATCGGGAGCTGGCCAAAGAGGCGGCTGTCGTCGAGCGATGGGCCGCTGTGGATAGCGGCCCGGACGTGGACGCGAGGTGCGAGCGGCTCGCTGGAGCGCTGACTCGCGTCTGCGACGCGGCGATGCAGAGGGCGAGGCCTATCCCGCCCCGGAAGCAGGTGTACTGGTGGCGTCCCCACCTAGCCGGGCTGCGTACAGCCAGTTACGCAGCCCAGAGGCAGTACACCCGCAGCCGGAGGCGGGCCGTCAGGGATCTTGCCCGTGAGGCAGAACTGCACGCCGCGTACAGGGCCGCCCGTGAGGCCCTGAGCTCGGCGATCAAAGCCGCCAAGGACGAGGCCTGGAGGGAGTGGCTCGAGAGCCTGGACCGAGACCCGTGGGGGCGCCCGTACAAGACTGTGAGTGGGAAACTCCAGCCTTGGGCGCCTCCCCTCACCAGAACTCTCGAGCCGAGTCTTCTGGGCCGAGTGGTCAGCTCCCTCTTCCCTGCGAGGGGAGAGTGGGTCCCACCGCGGATGACGGCAGCACCAAGCCGTGTGCCGGCTGACGGAGAGGCAATACCTCCCGTGTCCGAGGCCGAGTTAGGGGTCGCTATCCTGGCACTCAAGTCCAGGAATCGCGCCCCGGGCCCGGACGGCATCCCTGGGAAGGTGATTGCCACCGTCATGCCGGCACTGGAGGAGGAGACGCTGTCCCTCATGTCGGAGTGCTTGGCGTCGGGGAGAGTCCCGCGACAATGGAAGACCGGCAAGCTCGTGCTACTCAAAAAGCACGGGCGCCCAGTCGAGGAGCCGTCGGCCTACCGCCCCATCGTCCTGCTCGACGAGACGTGCAAGCTCTTTGAGCGGGTGCTCGCTGCACGTCTCGTCGGTCACCTAGAGGGGGCGGGGCCCAATTTGAGTGACGGCCAGTTTGGCTTCCGTCGCGGGAGGTCGACCATCGACGCCATTTCCCGGCTGCGGGACAGCGTCGACGAGGCGGTCTCCGGGGGTGAGGTGTTGTTGGCTGTATCGCTGGATATAGCCAACGCCTTCAACACCCTCCCCTGGGAGACTATTGCTGAGGCGCTGAGGTACCACAACGTGCCGTGGTACCTCAGGCGCGTCCTGGCGGACTACTTCGTGGACCGGGTCATCATTTACCCGGCCCGAGACGAGGTGGTCCGCCGCAATATGGCGTGTGGCGTTCCGCAGGGGTCGGTCCTCGGGCCGCTCCTGTGGAACATTGGTTTCGATTGGGTCCTGCGCGGTGCTAATCTTCGGGGGGTCGGCGTACTTTGTTACGCCGACGATACCCTAGTCACCGCGCGGGGCCCCACGTTTCGCGACGCCGCCGTCCTCGCTACGGCAGGCGTCGCCCATGTCGTGCGCCGCATCGGGGCGCTAGGGCTAAAGGTGGCCCTCGAAAAGTCCGGGGCCCTGTACTTCCATGGGCCTCGGCAGACGCCGCCTCGAGATCGGGCGATTGTGGTGGGCGGCACCTCCATCGCTGTCGGGACGAGCCTGAAATATCTCGGGCTCATTCTCGACAGTCGGTGGCGGTTCGCGGAGCATTTCCGGCAGCTTGAACCCAAGCTGGAGGCGTATTCCGGAATGCTCTCGCGGTTGCTGCCCAACACCGGGGGACCGGGGTCTGTCTGCCGCCGTCTCTACGACGGGGTGGTGCGCTCCAAGGCGCTCTATGGAGCGCCCATATGGGCGGAGGCCCTCTGCGCAGAAAATCTAAAGGTGCTGCGACGTTCGCAGCGTACCATTGCGCGGAGGGCTGCACGGGCGTACCACACCGTCTCTCGTGAGGCGGCGTGTCTGATTGCAGGCAGTGTCCCCTGGGATCTCGAGGCTGGCGTCCTGAAGAGGGTGTATACCGGGGGCGCCTTGATGCGGCGCAATAGTGGAGGTCGTCCGCCTCCGGAGGAGATCGATCGCTGGAGACAGGCGGCTCGCGACGATCTCTTCCGGAGGTGGTCAGAAAGGTTGGCTTCAACCAGGAGCTCAACGCTGCTCGTGGGGGCCGTTCGGCCCGTCCTGCGGGAGTTTGTGGAGAGGGGTCATGGGGCTCCAACGTTTCACCTCACCCAACTTCTCACGGGTCATGGCCCTTTCGCCAAGTACCTGTGGGAGGTGGTGGGGGTGGAACAAGAGCCCCGGTGCCGAAGCTGCACCAGCGGCGACCCCGACACGGCCCAACATACACTGGCCGTGTGTGAGGCGTGGGACGGGCCCAGGACGGCCCTCACCAGCACCATTGGTGTGGACCTCTCGCTGCCGGCCGTAATTAGAGCTATGGTCGGCAGCGAACAGTGTTGGGCCGCCGTCGCCTCGTTCGCTAGCGAGGTGATGGCGGCCAAGAGAGAGGCTCTGCGGGTGCGGGAGCAAGCTGGGCTTACTCTCCCGCCCCGCAGGCCCCCGGCGAGGGGACGCCGGCGAGCGCTATTCGCCCGCGTCCCCGATTGAGAGAGGCCACGGGCGGTGGGTCGGGGGACCCGCCGCCCCATGCTAATGTGGCGGAATGCGCCCCTGTGTGTTCCGGGGGTGCATTCTTGGAGGAGGACGGGCCCCACCATATTGATGGTGGGGCCCCGACGAGTCGGACCCTTTTAGATAAGGGTGTCCCCAGCCGAGTCGCGGTGAGCAAACTATCCCGCGGCTCGGAGTGGGCGACGGAGGAACACCGTGGTGGTTTAGTGGGTAGTCTGGCCTCCCTTCGAGGTCAGGAGTCCCACACGAAGCGAACCCCCTGCCCCCGCGGGGGGGGAGCGAAGTGCGTAAATGCATTCCCCACGTTAAAAAAAAAAAAAAAAAAAAAAAACCTAACCTAACCTAACCGGGGGTGCGACGAAGGGTAACCTCCACGTTGGCTGCTCCGTGTCTTTCCTGCGGAGTGGCTGGTGCATCCTGGACGGCGGCTAACGCCCTCTGTTAGCCGTTGACTAATAGCCCGACAAGCCCTTTTCAGGGCTAGCTGACCCCATTGCACGAGGGGGTCGTGGTATGGCGGGCCTGCTAGGCCCGCGTGGAGGAGCCGCGAGGCGTCCTCCAGGCCCTTTTCAGGGCCACCAAAACAGCCCTTTTCAGGGCTAGCTGGAGGGAGCCGCGAGGTATCCTCCAGGCCCTTTTCAGGGCCACCAAAACAGCCCTTTTCAGGGCTAGCTGACCCATGTGGGGGTCGTGGTATGGCGGACCTGCAAGGTCCGCGTGGACGGAGCCGCGAGGCGTCCTCCAGGCCCTTTTCAGGGCCACCACAACAGCCCTTTTCAGGGCTAGTTGACCCATGAGGGGGTCGGTGTATGGCGGACCTTCAAGGCCCGCGTGGCGGGATCCGAGAGGATCAAGTGACGGGTCGGCCCACTGCTCGCGCGGGGGTTGACGGGCACTCGTGCCACCGTCGGTGTTGGGGGGGTTGGCTGCCCTCCCGCGTCGCGTAGCCTCCGGGGGATCGACAACGACCTGAGTGTTAGCCACACTCGGGAATGCCGTGAACCTGGAGAACGTGGGGCTTGCCTTAATTGGCCGGCCCGCGACAAGGAAAAGTCTTTAAAACCCGACAGTTAAGTCGTTTAAAACCTGTGGATACCTGGGGACCTCCACAGTACGTACCCCGCTCACCGGAATGAGCGTCACCCGGTGAGTGTACTTATATCGTCTCTACTCGTGGGATTTGATATGGATGAACAATTTATACAAAACCAAGACGTTGAGAAGGAGAAAGAGGAGATGGAGATCGAGACGGGGGCCGAAAGGTCTCGTGGCTCTCTCGAGGCGGTGGTGGTGCTGGAGCGTTTCGATGCTCCGAGCACGAGTCCGGGAGGCTCGCGTTCGTCTTCCCCAGGAATGGGGAAGCTCTGGCGCAAGCGCGTCCCGGAGGAGGAGGTAGCGGAGGCTTCGAAGAAGCCCCGTGGTCGCCCGCCCAGCACGGGCGAATACGTCGGCCTGGCGAAAGCCAAGGCCGAGTTGAACGCGGCCAAGGAGCGGGAGCTGGAGCTCCGCGCGGAGGCAGAGCTCGCTGAAGAGCTGCGAAAAAAGAGGACTCTCTTTTTGAGAGAGACCCCTAGCCCGCAGCCCCAGCCTAGCCTGCCAGGAGTGGCAAGTGCAAGCACAGCATCGGTCAGCACCGAAGACCTGACGGGTGCGATCGAGGCGGCGGTTGCGACAGTTCACATGGTCGCCACCAAGAGCCAAAATCTTAAGGGCCAATACATCAAGGCCCTTAAGGAAGCGTGTGCGGCGATACTCAACAACGTGCAGGTGCTCCGCTCCCATTCGGAGAGCGAGGAAGTCGCCCACCTGCAAAAGGAGCTGGCTGCTGTCCGCGCTGAAATGCGGGCCTGGAAGCAGCAGGCCGAATCCGCTCCCCCCCAGATGAGCCGTGATGAGATCGGATTTATGATCGACGCGCGGCTCGCGGGGATCACGGATCGACTGCTGCCAGAGGCCCGCATCCGTCCGCCTCTGCAGGCAGACGCTCGGAACGCGGCTCGGGCAGCCAGGAAACCCGCACCGCAGTCGGAGGAGCTCTCGTTGGACCTCCCGCAGTCACAAGAGCCCATTAGTGAGCTCCCGGCTCTTCCGCCCTCGCCTACCCAAATGCCAGACGGGCAATCGGGGACGGCGAGCAAGCAAAAGAAGCCGAGTCAAGCCAAGCCCAAGAAGAAGTCAGCCGCTGCCAAGGAGGCGGAAGCTGCCCGCCAATCCCGGGCAACTCCATCGGCTGCCCCGGCGGCACCTACAACAGCCCCTACCACGTGGAGTACGGTGGCGGCACGGCCGAAGGCAGCAAAGCCGACTTCAGCCTGGGTAGCCGCTCGCCCGGCCACTGCCGCCACGCCAGCACAACCGGCCGCCAAGGCAAGGAAGCGTGGTGCCCGCAAGTCCCACAAACTGCGCGCCCCACAGACCGCAGCAATAACCCTGACGCTGCAGCCGGCCGCAAAAGAGCAGGGCATTACTTATTTTGACCTAATCACCAAGGCCGAAGGGGCGATCGACTTAAAAGCCCTGGGGATTGACGGCCTCCGGAGTATCCGCCCTGCGGCTACCGGGGGTCGCATCCTCGAGGTCGCAGGAGAAGACCGGGTGCGGAAGGCGGACCAGTTGGCCGCCAAACTCAGAGAAGTCTTTCCGGAGGTCCGGGTTGCCAGGCCAGAGAGGTGCGTGGAGTTACGCATCTCTGGCCTGAGTGACTCGGCCACGAAAGAAAAGGTGGCGGCAGCGCTGGCCTCGGAGGGGGGCTGTTCTCCCGAGGTCATAAAGGTGGGCGACATACAGCGCCCACCTGGCCGGCAGGGCACTGCCTGGCTGAAGTGCCCTGTTGAGGCGGCCAAATTATTGACAGATGGCAGACGCATCGTTGTCGGGTGGTCAGCGGTTAGGCTGACCACCCTGGAGCCAAGGCCGGCGCGTTGCTTCCGGTGCCTGGAGCCGGGGCACGTTGGGGCTAAGTGCACTGCGGGAGTCGACCGCAGTGCGCTGTGCTTCAGATGCGGGCAGGCGGGCCACAAGTCGGCCACCTGCTCCGCGGAGCCGAGGTGCCCCGTGTGCGCGGCGGCGGGAGCAGCGTCCGGCCATAAACTAGGCACCGGCGAGTGCAAGGCGGCCTCCAGAAAGAGGCCCGCCACACGTAAAGGCGCAGCGGCAGGTGGGGTGAAGCCCACACCAACCCCCACCCAGCCGCAACCCGAGGAGGCGATGGACACCGCCCAACAATAATGGCTCAAACCATCTCCGTACTGCAGGCCAACGTGAACCACTGCGTCACGGCACAGGATCTTCTGGCCCAAACCATGGCGCAGTGGCAAGCGACATTGGCAGTAGTCGCCGAGCCGTACTACGTTCGCAACGCCCCGAACTGGGCCAGCAGCGTTGACGGCTTGGTGGCTATCGTCGCCCAGCGAGCCGCCCCACCCTTCGGCGTCGTGCGAAGGGGACAGGGGTTTGTGCTCGTCACGCTGGGCGGCGCTGCAGTGATTGGGGTGTACTGCCCCCCCAGCAGAAGCCTCGCCGAGTTCGAGCGTCTGCTCAACGAGGTCGGGGCTCTGCTGGCGGAAGTGCACCCCACCCCGGCGGTGGTGGCCGGGGATTTCAACGCTCACTCAAGGGCGTGGGGATCTCCGGCGACCGATGCCCGGGGGGAGATGGTCATGCGGTGGGCGGTGTCCCAAGACTTGGTGCTGCTCAACCAAGGGGCGGTCCACACTCTAGTGCGACCCCAGGGCAGGTCAATTGTCGACTTGTCATTTGCCGGTTCTGCCCTGGCTCGTCGTGTCGAGAACTGGCGGGTCGTCGTGGGGGTGGAGACGGCGTCGGATCACCGGTACATCCGGTTCGACGTCGTTCCCGCCGCCCCGGCGGCTCGCGTGGAGTACGACCGCCCCTTGAGGGATGAGGGTCCGCGGTGGCGAGTGGGAACCCTGGATCGGGAGCTGGCCAAAGAGGCGGCTGTCGTCGAGCGATGGGCCGCTGTGGATAGCGGCCCGGACGTGGACGCGAGGTGCGAGCGGATCGCTGGAGCGCTGACTCGCGTCTGCGACGCGGCGATGCAGAGGGCGAGGCCTATCCCGCCCCGGAAGCAGGTGTACTGGTGGCGTCCCCACCTTGCCGGGCTGCGTACAGCGAGTTACGCGGCCCAGAGGCAGTACACCCGCAGCCGGAGGCGGGCAGTCAGAGACCTTGCCCGCGAGGAGGAACTGCACGCCGCGTACAGGGCCGCCCGTGAGGCCCTGAGCTCGGCGATCAAAGCCGCCAAAGACGAGGCCTGGAGGGAGTGGCTCGAAAGCCTGGACCGAGACCCGTGGGGGCGCCCGTACAAGACCGTGAGTGGGAAACTCCGGCCTTGGGCGCCTCCCCTCACCAGAACTCTCGAGCCGAGTCTTCTGGGCCGAGTGGTCAGCTCCCTCTTCCCTGCGAGGGGAGAGTGGGTCCCACCGCGGATGACGGCAGCACCAAGCCGTGTGCCGGCTGACGGAGAGGCAATACCTCCCGTGTCCGAGGCCGAGTTAGGGGTCGCTATCCTGGCACTCAAGTCCAGGAATCGCGCCCCGGGCCCGGACGGCATCCCTGGGAAGGTGATTGCCACCGTCATGCCGGCACTGGAGGAGGAGACGCTGTCCCTCATGTCGGAGTGCTTGGCGTCGGGGAGAGTCCCGCGACAGTGGAAGACCGGCAAGCTCGTGCTACTCAAAAAGCACGGGCGCCCAGTCGAGGAGCCGTCGGCCTACCGCCCCATCGTCTTGCTCGACGAGATGTGCAAGCTGTTTGAGCGGGTGCTCGCTGCACGTCTCGTCGGACATCTAGAGGGGGCGGGGCCCAATCTCAGTGACGGCCAGTACGGCTTCCGTCGCGGGAGGTCGACCATCGGCGCCATTTCCCGGCTGAGGGACGGCGTCGACGAGGCGGTCTCCGGGGGTGAGGTGTTGTTGGCTGTATCGCTGGATATAGCCAACGCCTTCAACACCCTCCCCTGGGAGACTATTGCTGAGGCGCTGAGGTACCACAATGTCCCGTGGTACCTCAGGCGCGTCCTGGCGGACTACTTCGTGGACCGGGTCATCATTTACCCGGCCCGAGACGAGGTGGTCCGCCGAAATATGGCGTGTGGCGTTCCACAGGGGTCGGTCCTAGGGCCGCTCCTGTGGAACATTGGTTTTGATTGGGTCCTGCGCGGTGCCAATCTTCGGGGGGTCGGCGTACTCTGTTACGCCGACGATACCCTGGTAACCGCGCGGGGCCCCACGTTCCGTGACGCCGCCGTTCTGGCTACGGCAGGCGTCGCGCATGTCGTGCGCCGCATCGGGGCGCTAGGGCTAAAGGTGGCCCTCGAAAAGTCCGGGGCCCTGTACTTCCATGGGCCTCGGCAGACGCCGCCTCGAGATCGGGTGATTGTGGTGGGCGGCACCTCCATCGCTGTCGGGACGAGCCTGAAATACCTCGGGCTCATTCTCGACAGTCGGTGGCGGTTCGCGGAGCATTTCCGGCAGCTTGAACCCAAGCTGGAGGCGTATACCGGAATGCTCTCGCGGTTGCTGCCCAACACCGGGGGACCGGGGTCTGTCTGCCGCCGTCTCTACGACGGGGTGGTGCGCTCCAAGGCGCTCTACGGAGCGCCCATATGGGCGGAGGCCCTCTGCGCGGAAAACCTGAAGATACTTCGGCGTACGCAGCGTACCATCGCGCGGAGGGCTGCACGGGCGTACCACACCGTCTCTCGTGAGGCGGCGTGTCTGATTGCAGGCAGTGTCCCCTGGGATCTCGAGGCTGGCGTCCTGAAGAAGGTATACACCGAGGGTGCCCTGATGCGGCGCAATAGTGGAGGTCGTCCGCCTCCGGAGGAGATCGATCGCTGGAGACAGGCGGCTCGCGACGATCTCTTCCGGAGGTGGTCAGAAAGACTAAGTCTTAGCAGGAGCTCAACGCTGCTCGTGGGGGCCGTTCGGCCCGTCCTGCGCGAATTCGTGGAGAGGGGTCATGGGGCTCCAACGTTCCACCTCACCCAACTCCTCACGGGTCATGGCCCTTTCGCCAAGTACCTGTGGGAGTTGGTGGGGGTGGAATCGGAGCCCCGGTGCCGCAGCTGCACCAGCGGCGACCCCGACACGGCCCAACACACATTGGCCGTGTGTGAGGCGTGGGACGGACCAAGGACGGCCCTCACCAGCACCATTGGTGCAGACCTCTCGCTGCCGGCCGTAATTCGAGCTATGGCCGGCAGCGAACAGTGTTGGGCCGCCGTCGCCTCGTTCGCTAGCGAGGTGATGGCGGCCAAGAGAGAGGCTCTGCGGGTGCGGGAGCAAGCTGGGCTTACTCTCCCGCCCCGCAGGCCCCCGGCGAGGGGACGCCGGCGAGCACTATTCGCCCGCGTCCCCGAATGAGAGAGGCCATGGGCGGTGGGTCGGGGGACCCGCCGCCCCATGCTAATGTGGCGGAATGCACCCCTGTGTGTTCCGGGGGTGCATTCTTAGAGGAGGACGGGCCCCACCATATTGATGGTGGGGCCCCGACGAGTCGGGCCCGCTATATAGGGCGTCCCCAGCCGAGTCGCGGTGAGCAAACTATCCCGCGGCTCGGAGTGGGCGACGGAGGAACACCGTGGTGGTTTAGTGGGTAGTCTGGCCTCCCTTCGAGGTCAGGAGTCCCACACGAAGCGAACCCCCTGCCCCCGCGGGGGGGGAGCGAAGTGCGTAAATGCATTCCCCACGTAAAAAAAAAAAAAAAAAAAAAAACCTAACCTAACCGCCGTAAAGGCGGTTACTCCCAATTTTAGGGTCATTAGACCCAGTAACATGGAGGAGACCCTACTGAGGAGGATTGAGGAGAATACCAGGCTGTTACAGCAAAATGGCTTAGCCCTCGCCGAAATTAAAGGCAGCCTGGAATCATGCAAAGAGGGTAGGGGGCCACCATCCTATGCGAGTGTGGCGTCGAATACCGCCGGGGGTCACCTCCCGCCGCGGCCGGCGCTACACTCGCTGGTGGTGACCTCCACCGACGGACAAAAGACAGGGGAGGAACTACTCAGTGACCTGACGCGGGTCGCGCGGGAGGACGACGAATGGATTACCGTGGAGCGGGTCAGGAAAGCCAGAGACCGTAAGGTCGTTCTGGGATACAAAACTGCGGAACAACGGGAGAAGGCTAAAGAGGCGCTGGAGAGGAGGCAGGGGACCCTTAGTGTGGAGGCAGTCCACAATAGGGACCCCCTGCTCATCCTCTACAGCGTCCTAAAATCGTATAAGGACGAAGAACTGTTGGGTGCCCTTAGGGCCAGAAATAAAAACATCTTTAGAGACCTAAACCCGTCCGAAGATAGAATCACTATAAAATTCCGCAGGAACGCTAGGAACCCGCTCACGGTCCACGTCGTGCTACAGGTTTCGCCCACAATTTGGCGCAAAGCTCTGGAGCAAGGGATGGTGCACATAGATATCCAGCCAATCAGAGTGGCTGACCAATCGCCACTCGTGCAATGTTCCTTGTGTCTAGGCTATGGGCACAGTCGTCGCTTCTGCAAAGAGGCAGAGCCCAGATGCAGCCACTGCGGTGAACAGCACCTGAGGGTAGACTGCCCTATGTATAGGGCAGGAGCCGAGCCCAGGTGCTGCAACTGCTGGCGAGCGAAATGCAACGACACAGCGCACAATGCATTTGACCGGCATTGCTCGGTCCGGCAGAAGTGGGACAACATAGCGCGATCCGCAACGCAGTATTGCTAAGGGCGCCCCCGGAAACGACTCTCACTACTCGGTACTGCAGGCTAACCTCCAAAAGAAGATGCTTGCGACCGACGACTTCATTCTGGAAGCAGTCAGGAGGAAAGCGTCGGTCGCACTCATCCAGGAGCCGTACAGGGACCCCATCAGGGGCGGGATGAAGAGGTACCGGGGTGTACGCATCTTCCAGAACACTGGACCTGGTGCGGGCACTGTAAAGGCGGCTATTGCCGTCTTCGACAATGAGCTCGATGTAATACAGTGCCCGCAACTCACCACCGACAACGTGGCGGTGGTGAGGATTCGTACCAGTGCCTGGGAGGTCACCCTGGTGTCTCTTTACATAGAGCCCGATAAACCCCTTGGCCCACACCTAAACCAACTCAAGCGAGTTGGGTCCAGGCTGGGCCGCGGACGGCTCATAATTGGAGGCGACGCCAATGCGAAGAGTGCTTGGTGGGGAAGTAACGTTGAGGATGATAGGGGGGAAGATCTTTTAGGGACTCTCACAGAGATGAGACTACACATCCTCAACGACGGAAGGGTGCCCACCTTCGACACTGTCAGGGGGGGCAAAAGGTACTGCAGCCACGTAGATGTCACCGCATGCTCAGGCGATCTCGTGAGCCTGATCGACGGCTGGAGGACCGACGACGGTCTGGCCGCTAGCTCCGACCACATCGGCATAGTTTTTAAATTGAGCCTGGTAAAGTCGAAAGGTATAAGTATCAGCAGGACAACCAGGCTGTTCAACACCAGGAAGGCAAACTGGAATCATTTTCGTGAGAAAATGACCAGCTCCCTGTTGGAGAACAGTCTGGACGTCGATAGCATCAAGAGCACAACAAATATAGAAGACCTAGAGTGCCACCTTGCCAGGTTCAACGATAGCGTAAAACTTTCGAGCGAACAAGCAATCCCCAAAAAGTCAAATAGGGAAACATTAACTGTGCCGTGGTGGTCGGAGAAGCTCACCCAGATGAAGAGAGAGGTCGTCACCTTCAGGCGCCGAATTAGGAACGCTGCTCCGGTTAGGAGACAGACGGTGATAACGCAGTACCTGGAGCGAAAGGACAGATACGAGTCGGAGGTTAAGTTAGCAAAAACTGCGAGCTGGAAGGAGTTTTGCACTAAACAGGATAGGGAAGGGGTATGGGAAGGGATATACAGGGTCATAGGGAGGTCCACAGTAAGGGTGGAAGACCCACCTTTGCTGAAAGACGGGGTTGAATTGGATGCCAGCGGATCCGCGGGGCTCCTCGCCTCGGTCTTCTATCCGGAGGACCGGGTCGAGGAGGACAACGCGGATCATGAGAGAACCCGCGCGTTAGCCAGTGTGGTTAATGGCGGGAGTGAACATGACGTTTATGACCCGCCATTCACCATTGGCGAACTATCGGACGCGTTGGGTTCTTTCAACCCCAAAAAAGCACCAGGAGTCGACGGCTTCACCGCCGATATCTGCACTCACGCTGTGAACTGCGCGCCGGTACTGTTTCTGGAGCTGCTGAACAAGTGCCTGGACCTGGAGTACTTCCCAAAACCGTGGAAGGAGGCGACAGTAGTTGCTCTCAGGAAACCAGGTAAGGATGAGTACAGCTCCCCCAAATCGTACAGACCGATTGGGCTTTTGCCTGTGCTAGGGAAGCTGTACGAAAAAATGCTGGCAGCTAGACTCAAGTTCCACTTACTACCGAGGATTAGTACTCGCCAGTACGGCTTTATGCCCCGGAGGAGCACCGAAGACGCCCTCTATAACATGCTGGGGCACATACGTGGCAAACTCCGTGAGCGCAGAATTGTCACGTTAGTGTCGCTGGATATAGAGGGCGCCTTCGACAGCGCATGGTGGCCGGCTATAATCGCACGACTGGCAGAGGAAAAGTGTCCGGTTAACTTGAGGCAAACTGTCAGCAGCTACCTGAGCGATAGAACAGTCCGGATAAGATACGCAGGCGCCGAGTGCAGAAGAGGCACACAAAAGGGCTGCGTCCAGGGGTCTATTACGGGCCCCTTACTGTGGAATTTGCTATTAGATCCCTTACTTAAAATGCTGGAAGGGGATGGGGACTACGTACATGCCTTTGCGGATGACGTAGTCCTTATCTTCGATGGGGACTCTGCCTTAGAGATTGAAGGGCGGGCCAATGCCTCCCTCGAACGTGTTCGGGCGTGGGGTGTCAGGAATAAATTGAAGTTCGCCCCGCAAAAGACCAAAGCAATGGTCATCACCAAAAGGATTAAATATGACAACCCACGCCTGAGCATGGGCGGGGTGGACATCGGCCTGTCCGACGAAATAAAATTGCTAGGGATAACCATCGATAGAAATATTAATTTTAATAGCCACGTTAAAAATGTATGTGCAAAGGCGATTAGAATATATAAAAAACTGGCAAGGACGGCTCGGATCACCTGGGGGCTTAACCCCGAGGTGATCCGAACCATCTACACAGCGGTGATCGAGCCCATTATTTTATATGGGGCCAGCGTGTGGTGTGAGGCCGCAAAAAAGGAATGCGTCAAGGAGAGGCTGAGCGCGGTCCAGCGGGTGTTCGCTCAGAAATTAATAAAAGCCTACCGCACGGTCTCCTTGAACTCCGCACTGCTGCTGGCTGGGATACTCCCTCTGGACCTCCGAGTTCAGGAGGTGGCCTCATTATATGAGACCAAGAGAGGAGTGTCCCAGCCGTGGCTAGGGGACAGGGAGGTCGAGCGGTTGGCACCCACTTTGGCGGGCCCGCACCCCGCGGAGCGGATACGCTTGGAGTTCGATAGCGTGGTAGACGAGGTTCAATACAATAGCCTAATAGCGCACGACGTCCGCGTATTCACTGACGGGAGCAAAATTGAGGGCCGGGTCGGGGCTGCTGTCTCTGTGTGGGACAGCCAGTCCGAGACAAGGGCCCGCAAGTTTGCTCTCTCAGCGCATTGCACCGTCTACCAGGCTGAACTCCTGGCCTTGCGCAAAGCGGCGTGTGAGGTGGAGCGGCATGACGTTGCCGCGTTCGGCATCTTCTGTGACAGCAGAGCGGCGCTCCTTAGTGTGGTCAATCCGCACTCTCACCACCCTCTTTCAGTAGAGACCAGGGATGCTCTTGGCCGCTGTCGGCAGCAGGGCAAGAGCATCTCCCTCTACTGGATAAAGGCCCATGTTGGCCTCGAGGGGAACGAGAGGGCGGATTGTCTCGCGAGGGAAGCCGCTCTAAGACTGAAGAAGGCACCGGACTATGATAAATGTCCTGTTTCATTCGTCAAGGGAGTCCTACGACGGGGCTCCCTCGACGAATGGAACAGGCGATATCGGGAAGGGGAAACGGCCTCTACCACAAAAATGTTCTTCCCCTGCGCAGTGGAAGCATTTAAAACCATCAGGAGAATCAACATCACTGGCCTAACAACGCAGTTTCTCACGGGGCATGGTGGGTTCTCCTCATACTTGACTCGGTTCAAGCTCAGGACGGACCCATCATGCGCCTGTGAACCAGGCATTCCAGACACCGTGGCCCATCTCCTGATGGTTTGCCCCATACACGCGAGGGACAGGCTCGACCTGGAAATCGCCACCAAAACAAAGGTTGACATACATGGCATTAACACACTCATGACAGAACACACGGAGGCGATCATAGAATTCGCAAACAAAATAGTCAGAATAGCAAATGCCAGGAACAAGACGTAAAGGCTATTTAGGCGCATTAACTGGGTTTAATGTTCTGCCTAAATAGCCAAAAAATTGTAAACAAAGGTCAGTTGTATTATGTGTATTATGATAAGAAATTTGTAAACCTAGATTTATAACAATAATGTTAAGTGTGTAAATGCATAAGAAGACAAGAATAGATTTTAAGATGGCTTGTAAAATTCTAAAAAATTATGTAGTTGTAGAACTAGAATTAATTATTAATTAAGACTAATATGTAAGATGTTGTAAAACTTTTTTATAATAAATAAATAAAGAAAAGAATAATAGCTAGGTACACATAACCCCATTATGCCCCCATATCCCAACAGAGTATGAAAGGAAGTATGAAAGTGCGAGAAGAATTAATGCGAGAATGGTATGACAAAGAGAATTAGAATGAAAGAGGAAAGATTAGAAAGTATATAATTATTACCTGTAAATAAAGGCTCTGCATTTCCCCGAGAGCAGAGGTGTAGGTACTAAAAAAAAAAAAAAAAAAAAAAAAAAAAAAAAAAAAAAAAAAAAAAAAAAAAAAACCTAACCTAACCTAACCTAACCTAACCTAACCTAACCTAACCTAACCATGTTTAATTTACCATGTTTGTTAGAGAGATTTGATCCTCATAATTGACACTATCGATTGATGCTATAAAAATACAGTATGTTATTTTTTCGTATTTTAGTCGGTTCGATTACCTGGTGTGGCAAGCGAATTTTCAAAAATCTATGAATGCAGTTTTGTTTCTTTTTAAAAATAAAGGAATGTTTCTTTTGAGTGAAATTCGCTATCTCCAGTATTTAAAGTACTTGCCCTCCAGATAAGGTTAAAATCTTCCACCCTGTATATGTCTATATAATATACTGCATTTCTTTTCTTGTTTCCACAACTATGACAACTACAACATACTCCATTACAGGACTCGATGTGTACAAGGATAACATCCCATACAACCATAGATATAAATATCTTAAAGTGAGCATCCATTATTTCAGTAAGGGATAACCCAAGTTAATAAAATTAACACGTAGGTAGGTACTACCGGCAAACTATGTTATTGACACTCTAAACGGTAATATATTATAAGTGATTTCATCCTTCTTTCTTTCTATGGTAGGAAAAAAATAGCATTAGCGATAGGTATGGTTTAATATGAATTCAATTCATTTATTTGCATACAAGTTGTTTGCCGACCCTTGGCTCAAAGGGCACCTTGCCTCAGATGCAAACAGGAAAATACGTCTCCATGAGGATGATGATGATGTGCATATAAGTATAATTTCGATCTATAATTTGTGGTATTGCTATCGACCTGGGGTACCATCATCTCTTATATTTCCATTTCACTCTACCCACATAGTGTGAATCGGATTCGGACCGTTGTCGACGGTCGATATTTGTGTAAGACAAATGTAAAATCTATTTAAGCAAATAAATATATCCACTTCAGTAAAATATACTGTTTGGCCCAGTTTTACCATAATATACTAGTAAATATATTATTAAAATGATACTGCTAGAGATGGTCCCCAGGTATTGTTTTACACTGTAATACCTTTTATCTACAAAATCATGAAATGTTTTTCTCAGAGGTAACGTTTGTGGAAGATTATTATACTATACCACTATACGCATGTTATCTATAGGTTGAAATCAGTAATTATATTTATTATTTTCATACCCTTAGAAAAAGAAATAATAAGTAGGCGGTCGACGCGCAAAAAAGTTGGTCACTGATTTATAACCTTCTTTGAAATATTGTAACATGAATACATTGTAACATAGGCATACCTTATATTACAATAATGTTAACTCACCCGAGGAACAGCCGGTGACGATGAAGGCAAGCACCATCACTTGCACGGCAGCTTCTTAACAATTTCCTAATTTTTCTTTCTATACGATCACTATTATTAGCCTTAACGTGTAGGCATATTAAAGTATTAAAAAGTTCGCTATTTTTGGCGAACGAGAAGTGGACGGCGAGACACTAAAAATGCGAATGAGCTTAGATCGGGTCTGCGTCTATATGAAACATCGGGTTACCCACAAAATAAAAAATAAAAAATCTCAAAATAGTGTGGATGGCGACTACTAACTGCGTTACTACATGTGTCTATTATGCTAATCTCGAGGACGAAGCACTAAGTATAATTAGTATATTTTTATTTTTTAGTGTATACTTATTAATAACTATCTGTAAATAACTATTGTTGTTATCATAAATGTAACATTTAGTAATAATAATATATTGAATGTCAAATGTAAAATAGTACCATTCAAAGCATATTTGCATAAAAAATATTTTTACTTACACCCTAAACTAAACCCAGGAGACTAAAAAGAACTAAACCTTTTGAGTTACTTTAATAAAATCAGTGCAGTGAGTGCTACGCTTAAAGAACACAAGAACAAAGTGTCTTACAATATCAATAGAGACTATAAGAAAAGTGCCAATGGACACATTCTTAACATAATAAGTGTTAGCAAATTAAGTTAAATTTAAATTACTTATTAGCCCAAAGGTCTAGATTGTAATTGTATGAGTAACCGTTTCATAACGAATACATCATAATGAAAAAAAAAAAAAAAAAAACTTACACCCTTATAACTTTGGACCTGCACGAATTTCTGACAAAAACACTTTAATTTTTGCTATAAATAGACTAAATGAACATGTTTACACTAGTCGCAACATGGGTTGGGACGCAACTCATACAAAAGTGCCCGTTCTCCTTTGTAATCAGCAATCAGTCGTGGTTCAACCTCAAAAACTATACCCATATCGATTTTATTGAACACTAGTCGGCCATATTATTTGATCGCTGAATGAATAATTATAATTATTTGTATTCACCAACCAAGAAAACCAAAGAATTCTTCCTTCCGGTTCCTAGTCGTTCATTTTTCATGAACTACTCAAGACTGCTCACTGAGGACCGGCGCCAACATTACCGGCTTCGTATAAACTCTGCTTAAACTTAACTCAGATACGTTTCTGAGAAATCGCAACTGGCTCCTTGGCAGAAACTCATAGCGATAACAAGATTCTCATTCATAAAATTACTATCTGTTGCCCGCGGCTCCGCCCGCGTGTTCTGATCCTGTTCATCACTGATATTTATAGCCTATAGCTGTTACCCGCGGCACCGCCCACGTGGATGTCGGTCATCGCGACCATACATAGCCTTTGTCCTTCCCCAAGGTACAATTTATCTTTGTACCTTTCATCAAAATCGGTTCAATGGTTCAGGCGTGAAAGCGTACCTAACATACAGGCAGAGTTACTTTCACGTTTAAATTATTAAGTATCCAAGCATCCATCTTTGTACCTAATTTCAAAAATAAATTTTCATCTCCTATAACCCTCACCCCTCGCCCCCCCTTTCGTAATATTAGGCAACCTATATCCGTTTCCAATGTCTAATCTATCTTTGTACCAGATTTCATTATGAACTTTCAAACAAATGTTCATCCCCTATTCCCCCCTCCCCCCTTCAATTCGCTCTTTCGTGATAAAAGGCAACCTGTATCTGTTTTTAAGCTCTAATCCATCTTTGTACCAGATTTCATCATGAACTTACAAATTTTCATCTCCACATCCCCCCCCTTTTACTCTTACGCGGGTAGCCTTTGTCCATTTCCAAGCTCTAATCCGTCTCTGTACAAAGTTGCATTAAGTTATCTTGAAAAATGACGAAATTCCACACAAACTTTCATCCCCTATTTCCCCCCTTTTACTCCCCATTTTCGCGAAAAACGGTAGCCTATGTCCGTTCCCATGCTTCAATCTATCTCTGTACCAAATTTCATCAAGATCGGTTCAGCGGTTTAGTCGTGAAAGCGTAACAGGCAGACAGACAGACAGAGTTACTTTCGCATTTATAATATTAGTATGGAAGTATGGATGGATATGGATATGGATTCTCAAGCCAATCTGGACAATGATAAAATATAATATATGAAATGCAACTATGGGGCTCGGCCAGTAACTCCAACATAATGATCACACCTACAAAGAGTGTAAAACTACATTTTGACATCTTTGACCAGTAGAGTCAGCAAGACATAACAAATAAAGGGATGTTACTGCGCTGGCACTAGCCCCTCACCCACTTTAATTTCATTATAACTCCGTCACAATACATGTCACATACTGCGGAGCGTACGCTGAACCTCGGGTTATTTCGTTGACATATAGCTCGCCAAATATCCCGACTTAAGGTGGTTTTTTTGTATGTGATGATGATGAGTTATTCACTTCAGTTTTATGTTATCTGTGTACCAAGGTACAATATCGATGAAATTAATAGAACAAGCTAAACAAAACGAATACAAAAATATTTTTTGAATTCGGTGGATATACACTGGGAATATGGCTGAATATTCTGCACATTGCTGCATACCCCCTCAAAGGACTCAGGCGTGATGTTATGATGTGGAATGGCATAGGGAACGCAATAATATACGATTACAGCAGACACGGCTGATTTCCTAATATTTATTGAAGAGTTCCGTGGTCTGTCTCTGAAACCCTTCATCCCTTCACTCAATCTTTACGAAAATTAAATGGGATCATTTCGGAATAAACTTCTATCGAACAAAAAGAGATTTCTTTTAATACGTCTACAGAATGATGACAGAGCTGGGCGCGTATAAACATAAAAAAAAATATTAATATCCGAATTGAGAACCTCCTCTTCCTCTTCCTTGTTTAGAAGTCTGTTAAAATGATGAGAAATGAAATAAAATAAATAACAGAATTTATAAACTCAGTTTATTTTTTATTAAAACAAGTTATCATTTTCTCTTTACAACCTTTACAAACAAAATCATAATCGTAACCACTCACAAAACATACACATTACACACGCGTCAACATTTATTTACATAGATACACTATTTACAAGCGGACGTCCGCAGTCCACAATAAATACGAGCGGCGCTACACTAGTATCACACGTGACGTCACACGTCACCGTCACACGAGCACGGTCAGGCGCTCGGGCGGCTGCAGGCGCGCGGGCGGCGGCTCGGGCGGCGGCAGCGCGCGCTTGGTGAGCTCCTTGTCGCGCGGCGGCGTGTCGTTGCGCGCGTCCGCGTTCTGCGCCTTGTACAGCGAGAGCGCGCGCGGCAGCTCGCGCGCCGGCAGCGGGTTGGCGTAGCGCCGCAGGTTCTCCTCGTTCTGCAGGTTGTTGGACTTCTCCTCGTCGCAGCGCCGCGAGCGCTCCGCCGCGCGCCGCCGCCGCCGCAGCAGCAGCGCCGCCGCCGCGCCCGCCGCCAGCGCCAGCAGCGCCAGCGCGCCCAGCGCCGGCGCCAGCGCGCCGCTCGCACCCGTCGCGCCCGCGGCACCCGCGTCCTCTGCGGGCCCCGCCGCCGCTGGCACGCGCAGGCGCAGCGCCGCACCCAGCAGCGCGTGCGCGGCCAGGCGGCGCCGCGACACCAGCTCGCTCAGCGCGCGTACGGCCGCACCCAGGGCCGACGCGCGCTCTGCCGCGTTGGTGCCCACCTCGTCGCCGATCCACTGGAAAACATACGGGAGCGTCATACTCGCTGATGACTACGATCATGAAATGCTACGGTGGATGTGCAATTTTGGGGTTAGGGTACATCCCGCCCTCGGGCGAGTTGCACCATGTTCAGAATTCCACGCGAGCGGAGCCTAAGTTCCCCGATTTTGTTTGTAGGATCACACGTGAAGATAGCGTGAGGCACTCTCGCATCCGCGTCCTTCATGTCCGTGGCGTCGCAGATAAAATCCAGTAAAAGGTCCAGGTAGAAAGAACGGTTAGGTCCAACAAGTCCTGGCTCGACGTCGTGGAGGGTGACATGCGTGCAAATGGTCTCACTACCGTGGACGCCTAAGATCGTGCGAAGTGGAGGAGAAATACCGGAAGGCGGACCCTCAGCTCCGAGGTCATCTTGGCCACGGATTCAATCGGGAAAATCCGTCTACATGTCTGCGACCACATGATGATGACTACGATCGAGAAAAACCGGGCAGCGGTTCCGTCGCATCGACTTACCAAAGCAAGATCGAGCGCGTCGTCGTCATCGGGCGCCAGGTCGCACAGCAACGCCAGCGGGGGCGCGGGAGGCGCGCGAGCGGCCAGCGCCGCCGCCAGCGCGCGGCGGAGCGCGGCGCACGCGCGCTCCACGTGCGCGCCGCGCGCCAGCCGCTCTCGCGCCAGCTGCAGCTCGGCGCGCGCGCACCCTGGTGGCAGCGGAGCTGCGCGGGCGCCGGGCCAGCAGGCGGGCGGCGCGGGCAGCGCGGGCGGCTCCACGCGCCGGCCCGCCACGCGCCGACATTCGCCGATGGGCGCGCACGGCGCGCGCAGGCAAAGCGCTGGCGCGGCCGGGACGCACACCTGTTGACGCGAGAGTGAGCCGTGAGTGTTGCGCCCGTGATGCGATGTGACCCTAGAAGCGGAGGTGCACTCACCTCGTCGGTGCGGCAGGGCTGCTGGTGGCCGTGGCAGTCGGGCAGGCCGCACCACAGGCGCGTGCAGGCGGGCGCGCCGGCCTCGCACCAGCACGCGTTGCAGCCCCACCACCACGTGCCGTTGTCGGCGCCGCAGTGGCCGGGCTGGCCGTCCGGCCCGTCGTCCGGCACGTCGTCCGGCGCATCGGCGGCGCCGGCCTCGCCGTCTGCGCCGTCGGCTCCCAGGCCCGCGAGCACTGCGTTCCGGTCACATAATTAAAACGTGCGTCCGTTACCGAACGTTACGACGTTTCTTACCTAAATTCCTATTAATTCCTAGTATATCTTTTTTTTAAATCTATTTTTTTACAGGACTTTTATCTGATGACATGTCACAGTGACATGTGACAGTCTTATTGTAACAAAATAACATCAAATACAAACTAAAGTTAACCTAGGTTATGTGGTGTGTTTATAAGATGTGTAGAAATATCTGTGTTAACAACACTATAAATAGGTTGAATAAACGAAGTTACAAAAACGCAATCATGCTAAGGGAGGGACCCGATTCTGCCACATGATAATTGTCTACGATAAAATGGAATTTTTTGCAGTGTCTGTGGTATCACAATGGCTTAAGATATGATTCCGTAGCCGACCGCATACGACAACTGCTGACGAAGCTCGCACTTACTTTCCAGGCAGCGACGTGCGGACCGCTGCGGCGGCGGCGGACACACGCAGCGCGCGGCGCGCTCGGGGTCGCGCGCGTCCGGCACGCACGCCGCGCCGGCCGGACACGCCGGCTCGCAGCGCGCCGGCGCCGGCGCGCGCCGCTCGCACGCCTCGCCCGCCCAGCCCGGCGCGCACTCGCACGCCCACCAGCCCGCGCCGCGCACGCAGCGCCCGCCGTTGCGGCACGGCGCCGCGCACGGCTCCAGCGCCAGCTCGCAGTGCGCGCCCGAGCGGCCCTCGGGGCACGCGCACGCCCAGCCCGGCGCCGCCGCGCGCGCCACGCACGTGCCGCCCGCCGCGCACGCGCACGCCGGCGCGGCGGGGAGCTGCGCCGCGTCGCAGGCGGCCCCGGCCCAGCCGCCCGCGCACGCGCACCGCCACGCCGCGCCGTCCCGCACGCACGTGCCGCCGTTGGCGCAGGTACCCTCCGGGCATCGATCGACCTCCTCGACGCGCACCGCGCACGTTTTACCTGCGAACGATGAGTCCTCGCTGAATCTTAGAAATGAAAATGGATCCCTAGCTTCGTCGCCCGCCGCGAAACTCGAGAAGTCGAGAACGACGGAGACTCGACCGATTCGGATGTTCCTTTTCGTCACGGCAGTAATTGATGTGATCGATTGATGACTCACCGGTCCAGCCGTCGGGACAGTCGCACACGAAGTCGCCGGCTCCGTCGCGGCACGTGGCGTTGTGGCGGCACGGGCCCGACGCGCACGGTGCGCGCAACTCGCACAGCTCGCCCGCGTGGCCGGGCGCGCACGCGCAGTACGGCGCCGCACCCGGCGTTCGCACGCACGCGCCGTGCACGCACACGCCCGCGCCGCACGCCTCGGCCTCGGCGGGGGCGAGCGGCGGCGCGTCGGGGGCGCGGGCGGCGCGCGCGGTGCAGTTCTTGCCGGTCCAGCCGGGCGCGCAGTGGCAGTAGTAGTCGCTCTGCGCCGTGTAGCACGCGGCGCCGTTGCCGCACGGCGCGCCCGCGCAGTGGTCGCGGTCATCCTGGCGCGCCATCGACGTATTATTAGATACTTTATACACTCTGAACTTTACGACCGTTCCAGCAATTACAAAAAAAAACAGACAACACACACATACACACACCACTGCATCGAGTTAATTGGATGTTTTTTTATATAAATTAGACTTAGGCGCATAAACGAGCGATCACTTTATACGTTTACCTCCCGGTTGACGGGGCGCCAGAACATGCAATGACGATATAATTGAACACTATATTTACACAAAACCCCTCGGCCGAGGCCTGGCTAGGTTTAACACAACTGTGTAACATGCGAGAGACTCACCGCGCAGTAGCGTCCGTGGCAGGGGGTCAGCTAAAAGTAAGCGGAAGTCGAGTTAGTCGGTGTTAGGGGATGTGGCGAGTGGCGAGCCCTCCTGAGCGTTAGTTCGTATTAGTGCGGCGGCTCGGGGCGAGCTGGCGGCGGCTCACCTCGCAGTTGGTGCCGGAGAAGCCGACGGGGCAGATGCAGCGGTAGTCGTTGAGCAGGTCCACGCACTCGCCGCCGTGGCGGCACGGGCGCGGCGCGCAGTCGTCCACGTCGCGCGCGCACGTGCGGCCCGCGTAGCCCGCGGCGCAGGCGCAGTGGAAGTCGTCCACCAGGTCGATGCACGTGGCGCCGTTGAGGCACTGGCCGGTGCAGTCGTCCACGTTGGACTCGCAGTCGCGCCCCGTCCAGCCCGCCAGGCAGGCGCACGCGTAGCCGCCCAGCGTGTTGTTGCAGGCGGCTGCGTTGACGCACGGCCCGAGCGCCTCGCCGCCACCCGCCGCGCCCGCCGGCCTCTCACCGCTCTGCTGCTCGCACTCGTTCACATCTGCAACGAGACGGTCGGGTCATCGCATGTGACGGCGTGCGGGTGTCCGGTGTGGCGAGCTCGCAGACGGCCGGGCGACGGACGTACCGTCGGAGCAGGTGGGGCCGCTCCAGCCGGGCGCGCAGTCGCACTGGAAGCCGTCGAGGCGGTCGCGGCAGACGGCGCCGTTGGCGCAGGGCGCGCTGGCGCAGTCGTCGGCGTCGCGCTCGCACAGCGCGCCCTCCCAGCCGCGCGCGCAGGCGCAGGCGAAGCCGCGCGGCGCGGCGCTGAGCGAGCACTCGCCGTGCGCGCAGGGCTGCGGCGCGCACGGGTTGTCGACGCGCTCGCAGTCCACGCCGGAGAAGCCCTCGGCGCAGCGGCACAGGTACTGGTCGGGCGCCGTGTTCTCGCACGTGCCGCCGTGCTGGCACGGCTCGTGCGTGCCGCAGTAGTTGAGATCTGCGCGTGGTCGGGAAGCTTACGTTTAATACCGCACTACTCGGGGGGAGAGGCGAGGGGACTACCTAACTGTGTACAGATTAATAATCCTTTCGATCGGAGCTGCGAATTAAAACTGTGAGGTGATACGTTGGCCGCCTGGCAATGGTAAAGCCCCCACCAAGTCGCCTGTCTTTTTTTGTATATTCTTGAGGAATATACAAAAAAAGACAGGAAACTTGGTGGGGGCTTGGTGGACATTAAATTACAATATTATAAAAATTGCATATTACCTCAAACATGTTTTTTGAATTTTTTTAAAATTTAATTTTTACCCTCATACCCACCGGCCAGGTCTGCAACTTCGTGTTGGAATGTAACAGGAGAGTTGTGTGACAAGTTTTCAGCTTGCCTCAAGAATGTACTCAAAAAATCGTACCAGCTCTCGGATTAATAGACCATTGATATAAACATTAACATAATTATAATTCCTAGACAATATTTTTCAAAATAGTGATGACTTTGCTAGAGTCGCGTCGTGCTCTGCGCCGCCGTGTCGTGGCAGTAGTGCAGTAGTGCAGTAGTGCAGTAGTGCAGTCGGCAGTACCTTGGTCGCAGAGGATGCCGCCCCAGTTGGTGTCGCACGTGCAGTCCCACGACGAGCCGTTGCAGTAGCCGTGCTTGCAGCCCGGGTACGGCGTGCACTGCGCGCACAGCTCGCCGCGCCAGCCCGGCCGGCAGCTGCAACGAGCGACGCCACGTTATACACATAACACACGTGTACTGTACACTGTGCACACTGTACACTGCACGGCGAGGCCAGCAGGCTATACTCACTCGCAGTCGCCGGGGCGGTCGCAGCGCCCGTGCGTGGGGTGGCAGCCTTCCTTGCACACGGCTGTAATGACGGCGAACAACATGATTAGGTATCTTGTGAGTGGTGAGCTTCTAATGTACAATAATGTAAACATAGCGACAGTGCCACTCGACCCCGCCGGGATTTGTTGACATCCGGTTCTTTCCCACCTTCCCAGACCACCTGGGTGTACGGTGGTTATTCTTTTTTAACTACGGTTCACCTTTGTCCACCTAGCCCTAGGTGTACCATTGAAAATATTAAATTTCCACGGTACACCTTGTTATAGAAACTATTTTCATAGGTAATACATGATATATAAAAAGATAGTAATGACACTGACAATGAGGCTTATCATTCTAAACAAAGAAAGATATAAATAAAAGAAACTTGTCAATTCTGAGTACATTAAAAAAATTGAAATAAATGGAGTTTATTGTGAGATTTCAACGAAACAAAAGAAGGAAAATACATATAGAAACAGACGATGAACTTATGCATATCCAACTACAACTTACAAATAAAGACATATCGGTACGCCTACGAAAAATGATTTCTACAAATAACAAATGCAGAACAAAAAATATTTTATTTTGTTTTGTTTAACATTAAAAGTAAAGTAGCTTAAAATTGTATAGTTCAATAAAAAAATTTAACAATACAATAAAAGTCTTAAATGCAATTAAAAAATTATAATCCAGCCAGCAGTAAATGAGGTGGACCGTCACCAATATCTATTAATGATATACTGGAAAGGTGAACCGTAGTTAAAAAAAATTTACCACCGTACACCCAGGTGGTCTGGGAAGGTGGACGGTGGAAAAGAACCGGTGTTATCGGACTGTTTAAGGCGAATCTCATAGGAATGTACTGAATAAAACGTTTATTCTCAGTGGATTTATGACCGAGATAGGACACGACGGCATTCCCGTCCCAAGTGGGCAGTCGGACCAGGGAAGTACCTCCACTCTACAGAATACCGCTCTCATAATATCCTCGTATTGTGTTCCCGGCGGTGAGTAGGGTAACTAGAGCTCACTGGTTTTGTGCTGTCAGTGGGGTCAAATATGGAGTGGAATAGATACATGCAGCTGGGTTCTTTTTTCAAGTTTTGTGAGTGTATTTCATAATTTTCGTATTCTTAACATTGGGATAAAGAGGAGCACTCACTCAGCACTGTTACCGGTTGGGAAAAAAGGCGGCAACGAGTAACAGTGTGAGACGCTGGGATTGAGCCGGCGACAGAGTCACTCGCTCGGGCGCCACTGGGTGACTGGGTGGGAGTACACTTGGCGAACTAACGTTTCTCGCAGTTGTCGCCCTGCCAGCCGGGCAGGCAGCGCTTGTCGCCGTCGGCGGAGCACGAGTAGTGGCCGAACTTGTCGTCGCGCGGCCGGCAGAACGTCGTGCACGTCGAGTTGTAGTAGTTGGGCTGGCAGCGCACGCGCACGCGGTACGCCAGCGCCGCCGCGCCGCCCGCGTGCTGCAGCGCGTGCCACGCCGCCGACGGCTCCACGATGCCCGACCACCACGCCTCCTCGATCAGCCCGCCCTCTGCCGGCGAACAACACACGCGGTCACACACACGCACACACACAACGCAGAGCACCGCGACCGTAGGCGCGCGAGCACTCACCTGGCTCCTCGTACTCGTAGTCGTCGAAGGCTTGCAGTATTAACGTGAACGATCGCTGCAACAGACGAAGGGGTACCGATTGAATAACGTCGGCAATGGGACCCTCAGATCGACGGGCAAATTCGTGGGCGATACTTACCGTCCACCGGAACGAGAACGGCAGCGCGAGCGTGTAGAGCGGCTCGGCGAGCGTGAAGGAGTCGGTGCCGAGCACGGGCGAGGCGGCGCGGCCGAACGAGCAGGCGCCCGGCGCCGCCGCCGACTGGTACTCCTTGAGGCACAGCGTGAAGCGCGTGCGGCACGGCGCGGCGCACGTGGCGGGAGCGGGCGCGCGCGCCGCGCCGCCGCAGCACGCGCCCGACGACACCTCCGCGCGGAAGTTGGAAAATTCTAATATCTGGAGCTCGAACACGCCCGCCCCCGCCGCGCACTGCCGACAACAAACACACGTCACTTGGGACACTTTGTATTGTTGCATGCGATTGACAATCGGCGTCAAAAGTAATGAATGAGAGAAGTTATTCACAACACTTGATATCTAATATATTTTATTAATTGGGGAGGCTCCATCTGACGAAACGCACTTGAGAATAGCAAAATGGTCGAGAAATTCTATGGACAGCTACATGCATCACGGACGAGTAAACCGACGGGACACAACGATGAAGACCACAGAGCCCCACGCGCCATTACACCGAGGAGATACTAGATATCGAGCAGTGCGAGGTGAAGGCGGCTCTCAGGCAACTGGAGAACAACAGGTGCCCTGGTGATGACGAAATTAGGTACTACTGAGCTGTTGAAAGCGGGCGGCGTTCCAATCCCGAAAGAGCTAGCGATTCTCTTTAATTCCGTAATCCAGCAGAGCTTAAAACCCTTCCGTCGTCATCTAGCAAGGGCCAACACCTCGGCATAGAGGGGGAGTGCAGTGGTACTGTTCCTCAAAAAGGTGATAAGACCTTGATGAAGAACTACGGGCCCATCACACTCCAGAGTCATATCTACCCATAGCTATTACCTATACTGTATCTATCGCGTGCATACTAGGAAGCCGGCTTACCCAGTAAAGCCGATAGTGGCCCCGGTCTTCAATACTATAATGTTGGAGACGTTACTGGCCGTCAGTCCAGTCCAGCATACACCATAGACGAGGATACACTCGTCGGTCCACGCGCGCACGGGGCCACTATCCTACAAAGTATTTCTAACAATGGGCGAGTATTTCCCTTTGGAGAGGTGCCATAATAAAGGATTTACTCAAAACCATGATTGATTATGTGTATAGAAAAGGAGTCGATTTTAAATGGGCTAATAAAATACATGTAATTAGTTTAAATAGTTCACCGACGTTTGTAACATATTTTAAGTAGTGCAAAAAAATACCTTAAACACGTAAAGTCAACAATAGTTCAGGTACAGTATCCTAAAGTCTACATTATATTCAGGGCTGGGCAAAATACATGCATTGCTTTGATTGATAAACAAATAAAAAAATACTGTTTCGCAAAAGTAATTTAAAATACGTAATACAAAATATCTTGAAGTAAGGTATGTATATGAAATACAAATACAGTATTTTCGCTATTTTCAATTGAAATACGAAATATAAATTACAAAATTAATTTAGAACAGTATGGGCTGAAAAGTAAAATAACAAAATTAATTAAAGCAAAGTTAAAAAGATTAAATGAAACCAGAGTTTCCTTTCATGAACACTAGATTTATAAATGTACTGTCAGACAAACAGCTTCTTGGTGGAGAGTGAATAAAACCTGCTAAAAAAGAAACAATCTTTCTATAGCACAAACTTGTATTAATGTATTAACGTAATTTAACGCTAAACTGGATTTTGAAGTCTCAAGTATTTATAATACTAATTACAAAATACTTCGGCGTCAGGTATTTGAAATACAAATACCGAATACGTACCTAAGTATTTGTATTCCAATAACATAATTTCAATTACAAGTAATTCAAATACTGTCCAACCCTGATTATAATTAATTGTTAACCGACGCGCACGCATGGTTGATATACGATTGGATACGACACGACATATAGGCAATAATTGAAACCGTATACTTGGAGCTTGAATCAGGAAAAGTTTGAACAAAATTGGTCCAGAATTAAGGGCAGAAACTAGAGTTTTAAGTTATAGAATTTTGAACAACTTTAAGCACTCTGTAGAATCGCAGTTAACTATGAAAGTTTAATTTTCATTCAAACGTTCCGTATTAGGTCTGTTTCACACTCGACACCCACCATTTATTGATCACTAGCTTTTGCCCGCGGCTCCACCCGCGTGGATGTCGGTTATCGCGACCAAACATAGCCTATGTCCTTTCTCGAGGTCTAATCTACCCCTATACCAAATTTCATCAAAATCGGTACAGTGGTTTGGGCGTGACAGACAGACAGACAGACAGACAGAGTTACTTTCACATTTATAATATTAGTAGGGATGAATACTATACGTGATAATGATAATAATATAATTTGAACATGATAAATATCTTTCTACATTCACGATCCAGATTCCGTTCGAAACAAAATGTATGCGAGTGTGTAGCTGGCATTAGAAACGATAGGAATGCGACGTTGTCGTACTGTGAATTCATTCATTCGCCATTTCGTGAAAATACGATGTTGGCGCAATGTTGGCGCTTCGCTGTTTCGAGTAAGTTACCTACATTACCTATTATCCGAAACTGTGCGTGTGTGTGTGAAGGTGTGTGCGTATTTGTTAATGACTTTAGGAAACTATCAATGACTTATGACACAGTCAATGACTTTATATCAATGGATGTAACTATCTAATGACTTATACAGGTGGATGAATTTTCTTCATTTATTTTAATAATTATTTTGTTACAAAATTTCGGTTTTTTAAATCAGGGAATTTAAGTTTAAATTTAATTTGGTTCCATTCCTCGGACCAGGATGCTTCGCGGTTTCAGTATTTGCACATATTTATGTCGTATCCGATCTGTATTTTCCTTCGTTTTTTAATGTTTTTAGGTAGGTACACATACCTATTGTCACTCTATGTGCTAAGCGAGGCAGATTTGATATCAGCTTTTCAATACGAATATTTACACTTCACGTTTCCATTCTATGTTATCCTATCTATCGGAACGTTGTGACTTGTGAGATAAAACTGTCTAGGTGTAATAATTATTATCTGTCAATTTGATTAATATGGTGTCGACTTACATATATCGCATAGGTACTCGTATAGGTAGTGCACTATACTCCATTTGGTTAGTTACTTACTTAACTAAATGTAAACAATCTTGAGGTGTATTTTTAATGTTTTATGAAAACGATATGATATGCCACTGAAAAGATTGTAATAAGTTTGATAGCAGGTGGTACCCATTTGCCAATCATAAACCGAAAGAAAATTAATGAGTACCGCCTGCTACCAAACTTATTTCAATCGGTATTCAGTGGCAGTCGGTTTTTTTTTTAATTTTTATTTTTTTTTTATTTTTTACTTTTTAGTCATGATATAACTAAATGAAATAACATGTAGGTATTATATTTTTGTAATCTCCTTATAATTTCCTTCATTTTGATACCCTACGGCTGCCGCGGGGCGCGCACACGTGTGCGGAGTGCCGGCTGACGGCAGTGACGGCGAGGGCGCGGGCGGCGCTGGCGAAGCGAAGGTAAACAAAGCGCGGTGGAGGGGCGCGCGGGCGGCGCGGGGCGTGCGCACGCGCCGGCACGCCCGCGCGCCCCGCCCAGCGCCGCCAGCGCCTGGAGCCTACCGCTAGCTTCCTACGTGCTGTGTTACACTCAAACAACTCCAAACAACATTTGGAGTTGGACAGTTACGCAGTGATCCGGCCGACGACTTATTCAGTAACTAAAATTTCACCCTTAAATTCAAAATGGTGAAGAATGCAATGAACCGAATACCACGCAAATCGAAATTTAGACTGCCAGTAACCTCCCTCTATGAATTCCGAAAGAAAATTGCTACTAGGAATTATTCCTGTGTCAAATCCTAATTTTCTCGTACTATTATTACATTTAGGTGGCTTTTAGTACGTTTTTATAGTGAGAGCGTGCAATCTCTTTGCATGTTTTACTACAATCCGTACATTCGCACATGTTTCAAATTCATTTTTTTTATTCTCCCAGTGAAATAGCGTTTTATTCACTGTTTTTGATGAATCGCGGGCCCTTTTTCGAGTGTCAATGGTGAAATAGTAGATTACCCAATAAGTGAAAAAAAGATGAATTCTTTTCGAGGTACTAAGTTGTATCCCGAGAGGAGGGAAGGTTTCTGCGGTAGAATCCCGAGCGTAGCGAGGGATACTAGATAGAAACCTGAGTGGATCGAGGGATACAAGAGCTGAGATGAATTCTTTTTTCACGTGTTAGGTACGCTACTTTTCACCATTGACTACGAGAAAACATTATTTACTCTATAATTATGAATAAAATTTTGCTATGGATAGTACATAAAAGAAACAGCAAATTATCAGCAATAGCTACCGCATTAGTGCAAAAAGACTCCGGAGTCTTTTCGCGTTCGAGAATATGAGAGTTTCATTTTCATCACTGGATGAAGTCATTTTAAGATTAAGAGACAAACAGAAACGTTTACAAGGAAAATTGCACAGAAAATTGGCGCCATTTTTTTTCTTAATTTAAACTGAGCCACATTCCATCCAGCTACTTATTACATTTAGGTGGCCTTTAGTACGTTTTTATAGTGAGAGTGTGCAATCTCTTTGCATGTACAGTCAGCGTCAGAGAAAACAGACCCCCTCATGCTTTCATATCATTAACAAGGGGGGTCCCTTTTCTCTGAAGCTTACTGTACTACAATCCGTACATTCGCGCATGTTCCAAATTCAAATTTTTTTATTCACTCAGTGAAATATAGAGCATTTTATTCACTGTTTTTGATGAATTACGGGCCCTTTTCGAGTGTCAATGGTGAAATAGTAGATTACCCAACAAGTGAAAAAAAGGTGAATTCTTTTCGAGGCACCAAGTTGTATCCCGAGAGGAGTGAAGGTTTCTCCGGTAGAATCCCGAGCGTAGCGAGGGGTTCTAGATAGAAACCTGAGTGGATCGAGGGATACAAGAGCCGAGATGAATTCTTTTTTCACGTGTTAGGTACTCAACTTTTCACCATTGACTACGAGAAAACGATTGCTCTGTGATTATGAATTACATTTTGTTATGGATAGTACACAAAAGAAGCAGCAAATTATCAGTAATAGCTACCGCTTTAGCGCCAAAAGACTCAGGAGTGTTTTCGCGTTCGAGAATATGAGTTTCATTTTCATCAGTAGATGAAGTCATTTTATGATTATGAGACAAACATAAACTTTTACAAGGAAAATTACACAGACAATGGCGGATTTTTTTTTTCTTAATTTAAACTGAGCCACATTCCATCCAGCCAGTGATGACATTTAGGTGGCTTTTAGTACGTTTTTATAGTGAGAGTGTGCAACCTCTTTGCATGTTACACTAGAATCCGTACATTCGCGCATGTTCCAAATTCAAATTTTTTTATTCACTCGGTGAAACAAAGAGCGTTTTATTCACTGTTTTTGATGAATCACGGGCCCTTTTTCGAGTGTCAATGGTGAAAAATATATACTGGTACTGATTACAGAGAATCATTTTCCAATGATTTTACATTATTGTTGTCATAATTCTTGACATAATTGTAATATTTTGTTTGACGTTCATATGTGCTCTTTATGCGCCTAATCTGAATAACTGAATACTTAAATGATGATTCTTTGATTCTTTGATACAATTTGATACTGTGTAGTACTCTTATCTTTTTAACTGTATGTACTTTTCCTTATAATTATTTTATTTATTGTGTATATTGTATTGTGATGAATATTTATAGTATATATGTTTATGGAACTCCAAGTCTGTAAGTATACCGAATTATGTATGTAAAAATTGTATGTGACTGTTTGTTTCCTAAATATTTTTTTTTTATTTTTTTATTAAAGGTTCACAAAACTGGTCAATACAATTGACAATTACGCTCACAGTTTAACACTATGATGTTACATGTTTGTAAGACCTACTAGATGCGAACACAACATAACACAAAACAAATTACAAATTAATGCTACTGAGAAATATTACAGAAATTATCCGCTTATTTGTTCAAAACAAAGCTTCTTGAAACTATTCATCTTTACGCTAAAAATATCTATTTCGCTGCCAATACAGTTGTATGCAAAACACATGCGATAAAAAGGTGCGTGCCGCCCAAGATTGGTTCGAGCAGTTGGCGTCACAAAGGTCTTCCTATTGTGAAGACGGCTACCACTACGAGGATAAATAAACAGATACGGAATACGCGCGCTTGTTTTAGTTTTACTTAGCACGGATCGCCGCGCCCTGTTGCGACCCTTTCAACGTGCAGCCAACACGAACCAGCCAGTACTTAATTTTAAAAAAATTGGTTCTATTACTATGAATGATATAATATATAATGTTCCAAATTCAAATTAGGTACTTTTCCGCCCGCTAAAAAGCTCTTAACAGAAAAGTGCTACTTTGCTCCCACTTACAAAAGGACATTTTTCGAATAGAAGGGATGAAAAGAATGATTAAAATCCGTTTACCAAAAACGGAGAATCGTTTAAGATACATTGCAAAGAATTCTATATTTACGTCGAACGTTTAACCATCTCCTTGAAGTGAAGTGAAGTCGGTTAAAAAACTATTTAAAACTAGCTGTTGCCCGCGGCTCCGCCCGCGTGGAATTCTGATCCTGTTCATCGCTGATATATAGCCTATATGTTAATCCAGGGTATAACCTATATACATACCAAATTTCAACCAAATCGGTCCAGCCGTTTATGCGTGAAAGAGTAACAAACATCCACACATCCATTCTCACAAACTTTCACATTTATAATATTAGTAGGATATGTAATTCGGGGCAACTGGGCTCCAGGGTGCATATAACTACAAATGCCGGGGACCATATTGCACTGTCAGGATTCACATTCACATTAATGTTGATCATGCTATTCGGAGTGACGCTTTTGAAATACTAGCTAGGTACCGCGTGTCGGTTTCGCACGGTGAAATTTTCGATAAAAATTCTTATAATCTATGTATATACCTAAAGAAAAATGAAACCCCCCAAATGTATGTACGCCCATAACTTTCGAACGACTGCACCAATTTGGATAATTCTTTTTGTTTTGTGTTTGTTATTCTATAGCCAAGGATGGTGTACAAAAAATAATAATAGAAGGTGCAATGGGCACGGGGTCTGACTTCCACGCGAGCGCATTACAATATGGCGGAACCAAGTTCGCCGGGTCAGCCAGTATAATGTATTTTGGAGAGAACCCTGTAAGAATCAAGTATAGACAAATTGCTCTGATACATCTTTTTTGGTTATGTTTTTGCAACTCGAAAACGTTATTAATGGCTGTTGAATTTGCGACTACAATATTGTATACCGGTACCTTATAAAGACGCCACACACCTAGATACCCATAGAAAGCTAACAAGGCGATTGGTTTGAACGACAAAAGAGCTTTCCAGCAACTATGACTGTCAAACGTAGCCTCTCGTTCTTGGGCCACCTCTTTGGTATTTATATCTGGTACCGTGGCATTGGCGTTGTATGTTATTTTAGTTTCTCGAAAAATTCGCAGTGTGGGTTTAACCATGTAGAGAAATTAACAATTATATTGTTATCAAAGTTAGGTCATGGTTAGCCTCGCGAGAAACTACAACTGATATCATTATCATCATGGAGATTTTGTGTCCAAATTGCATCCGATTTCCCATCATACACTTTGCGTATGGTCTTGGGCAGGCGAACTACTACTGATACGTCGTTCGCAAACAATTTGCGCTTATGACGTGGCTTTCGGGATATCGTTAATATAATGTAGAGTGGAAAAGAAGTGGTGCCCGGACACTTCCCTGGGGAACACTGACTCTATTATACTCGTAAGTATGTATAGCTATAGGAAGTAGTGACTTGTTTTAAGTCCCCATGCATTATCTCTCCACATGGCAGTCACTCCGATAGCTTCGTAACTATTCCAAAGCGCTCTCTCTTAGTCCGTAGAGCTTGCATTTGTGCTAAAATATCTTATGCTCGACGAAGTCAAAAGCGCTGGACCTATCAAAGTTGCCATTTTAGAGTGCGGACAATGCATCTATAGTTTATGATATATATCGTTGGTGTGTTTGTTAGTTCGTTGCGATTGCGTTGCAAAAGAACTCGAAAAAGCGTTGATCGATATAATATTTACTCCTAAAAACTTTTTCACCGTTTACCACCAGTACTACAGTTCCTCCGTGATCATGGTGCTTGCAACAGCGCCGAAATATCGAATACTGGAAACAATACAACATGATAAATATCCCAATAGTTCTAATAGTAAGGCAAATTAGCTGTTAGTGATGTATTTAAGTAATCCTCCTGTTTTCGGCTTGGGTCTGGCCGATTTGCAAACCCTACCATAAACACATGCGATCGGCTTTTTAATTAAGTATAAGATTGCGGAGAAGCTCTTTTGCGAATCAACGTTCGCGTGGAGTGACTTGCAATATACTTAACCCTCATGCCTTTAAACTAGGGTTGGGTTTCGGAACGTCTCGTGTCTCGAAGTCCCGAGACTTGCGTAAATTTAGTTGTCTCGTGTCCCGGGACGATTGTCGAAATTGTATACATGTCATTATCTTAAGAAAATCTCAATTGACGTTAAATATGAATCAATTTCTGCGAGAAGGACCGGAATAACGTATCACACAATTCGTAGGACAACGTGGTTGTTAAATGACCTAAATAAGTATTAACTACTAGCTGATGCGCGTTGCTGCGCCTGCGTGGATGTCGCCTTTCACGACTTAGTAATGTCGTCGGTTCTACTGAACCATTTGCGATAAAATATACGTATGATTTTAAGTCTGACCAAGGCCTTTTGAAAAAATTAACCGCATCGAAATCCGTTTCATAGCTCTTACGTCCACGAACTAAGTAACTCTAGAATCTCAAGAATCTCTCAAGAATTTTATAACACAGGTCTGTGTTCAGAATCGTTACTCTAATCGTGAATCTAACATAACTTGGGTTAAAAATCTCCAATGTACTGAGACGACTACTTAATAATTTTATAAAAGTTTAGAAGCAACAGGCAAGCAACAGTAATCATTTTTGATGACCTCGTTATCGATACAACATGTCGGAAGGAGAGGATTATTTGATCAAATTGTAGGATAAATATTTTTTTGAATCATGCTAATTACTATCTTTAATATAAAAAACTCACACAGTTTTACCTTATATATTTTTGAAAATCGTCTAACTGAAATAGTTTATTCCTGGTAGGTAAGCCCTGTTAGTACACTACAATCGAAAATTTTTCCAAGACAAAAGTTGAGCGTCTCATCAAAATGAAACTACTCGCGGAAAATTTGCTGGATACTTGTAAAAATGGGGCTATCCCCGGGACTAAGAGTCGATGGCATTGAAATTGATTTAGTTTGCAACTTTACGATGTTACTAGGTTGCTTATATATTGTGTTAGAATATATTATGTTTAAGTCCCGGGAAGTCCTTTGATAGTAAGCTGTCTCGAGTTGCAGGACCATGTCAATGTCAATGATATTTTACATAGTCCTTTCAAATTATATCTATACCATCCACTTGATGGGGCCAATGAGGTCGTAACCTCAGGGTAACACACACGTAGAGCCAATTTTACGGAGGACATGGTTCAAACTTTAGCTGCTAGTGCAATGCACTATAATATTGGCGTATTTATTACCATTTAATATTGGTGCGAAGGGCGTGCCGTGCGAATAAATACGGAACGATTATAAGTACAAAAAATTGTTACAAAGAGCGACAAATTAAAAATGGTACAATGATAGATTGCAGTCTGTGGGACAGGTAATTCCCCTCAATATAGTAGATGGATGGCAGATGGTGTATATTGAACTCGTAAACGTGAAACTTTAACAGTTATCTTAAAATATGTCTTAGACTAGCAAATCTAAGCTTTTTTGCTCCAAGTCAGCTCTAACTTGGTAATTTTTATCAATTTGATGTCGTATGTGCTCGTAAGGTTTTGGAAAAGAAATAACATCATGAAATGGATATGGATTCCCTGGAAGAAAGTGATACTTCCGATCACTTTCCGGTAGGCAAAATAATGACATGATACCTGTAATCTAACCATGAAGAAAGTACTAACTAATTAGGCAGTAGGTATGTGGATTACTCCATGAGCGAGCTATTAGGTGCTCTGCACTTGATGCCTTTAATGATTCATGGCACTTTAGGTTTTACTGTAATCGATGAGTAGTAACTAATTGCCCAGAGTGCATGTTGACATGAACGAGAGACAATTGTGGTTTGTTTGGACTGAGCGTTGTTTTCCGTTCTTTTTTCGTCGTGGCGTTTCTCACATTTGGCATATTTAGTTCTTGTGCCACATTATTTTCGTGATTCTTCAGCAGTATCGCTTTTAGATTAGGTACGCCGAATATTTTATAAGGCTATTTAAAAAAACATCTTTTTCTGAAGTATTTAAGGTAATTTTAGCATAAATATGATATTGGTACACTATGACTTTGTGGAGTACCAGTATCGTGTTTCGTTTTCATTTGAAATGGTGCCGAAGATTTGGAAGCAATGTATTTGATGTATTCGTTCATTGTTAGCTTATTATTCCATTCCAGTGTACTCACATTGTATATTGTAAGTATCTGTCACATCCTGGGACGGGTACAACGTGCGAACGTCTAGAGTTTTGTGTCAGTGTTATATTGAGATCAGCGGACGTGCTGATGTCATTAAAACCTAGTTGCACACGTAGGTCTACTTGTTGTCAATGCCCACATCAGGGATAAGGGAAGGCTGGGATATACTGTGTGATGTTGTTATCCGCGAATAGCCTCAAAACGTATCGAGATGAGATCGGATATTAACGATTGTTATAAATATGTGTTCGACGCGTCTCTCGGAGTCGATAGTAGAGTCGGTCGTCGGCGCGCTCGTGAGATACTCCGCGCGGAAACGTGAGCTGGGTCGTCGATGCGGTGCGGCGGTGTCATCAGTATGTGGGACACGCGCGCACCGACCTCACCGAGCACCGGCCGGCGCACGGGAAATAGTTCCAGTCACACCGTGCAGGCCTTTCAAGATATGCGGCCGATCGAACCGCGTTCCACCGCGTCAGATCGTCGAGCGACACGATATAATATCCTTGGACTTCCACGGGCAACGCTCGTGGTTTCACCGAGAGACTCGCGCACTCCGGAGCGCATATAATGACACCGGGGGGTTTGGAGGAGCACAGTCGAGGGACGGATCACGGGACAAGCGATGCAAGATGAGATGAGAGAACGGAGCACGTACGCGCAGTAGGCTGGCGAGGGCGAGGGCGAGCAGCAGCGGCTCCCGCCGCGGGGGCTGCGCGCGGCGCATGGGGTCAGCGCGGGCGCGGCGCCTGCCGCATGGCGCCTGGCGGGCGCACTCCGGGGTCCGCACTACACTGGCACTGTCACTGCACGGCACTGCGGCTGCTCACTGGTCACTGCGCGTGTGGCGTGCGCTCGCCTCGGGCCGCGCGCTCGTACTGCCGCCGGCGCGTCCCCCGCGCGGCGCCTGCGCCCCACCGACGAGCTTTTAATCCGGTGCAGCACTGATTTACTTTTATTGCAACGTGCACAAAGCGCTCCCCTTCGCCCGGCATGCGCCCGCGCAGCCGGGCCGCAGATACGTCACTCGACTGTGTTGTTAGTTTATGGTTTGATTGACGAGTCGTTATGCGAGAGTGTCTATTATGTTTTGCTGAAGGGGACTTCTGTTTCGGCTGTACCCGCTTTTATCTGAAATTGTAAAAGATGTTAAGTACTTAGGTAGCTATGAGAATAATGCAAAAACTTTAGTTTTATTTTTAATTTCTGTTGTGTGTTCCATGTGTTTTTTAGTGTTTTTTTAGTGTTTTTTCAAGATTATTATTAAAAAAATTAACTACTCCCAACGTGTCTCACAAGGCATCATTTTAGGGTTAATTGCGATGTTCCCCGTTCTCGATTGAAGGAAGGAAAATTGTCAGCTTTTTTTTCTTAATTTCAACTGAGCCATATTCCATTCAGTCAGTTTTTACATTTAGGTGGCTTTTAGTACGTTTTTTTTATTGTGAGATTGTGCAACCTCTTTGCACGTTTTACTACAATACGTACATTCGCGCATGTTCCAAATTAAATCTTAATATCTATGGCGTTCGCCATAGATATTAAGAGAATGAAGTTTGAATTTAACTTAAATTTTTAACTATTTTCTCTAAGTAGGTATTTACAGAGAAAAAAAGTTAAATTCGAGTTAGGTAATAAAAATTGAGTTTTTGAGTGAACGTTATGTTTATTAAACAGGTATTACAAATTGATATTATTCATTTAAATAGGTACGTGGTTCTTGTATTTTATAAACTACATTTTTAAATTTATTCATTGGTAAATCCCTAATTTCATTAGGAAGCTAGTCAAAAAAGTGTATAGTTTCCCTGGAAAGAATTACTATTTTTTTGGAGACTGCTATCACAGACTACAAGATTGTTTTTATGTCTGGTATTTATATACCAAATCCCTGTAACAATTTTTTGGAAATTTGGAAATATTTCTCCTGATTTCCTAATATTTCGGTATTTTATACTTTCGGTAGATATTTTGAACGTTCGGTCAAACGAACATTTGGGATTTTGAATTTCGGTCTTTCGTGTGTCGGTATGTTCTATGTATGTACATGCTATGCATTTACCCTATTTCATAACTTTCGTGCAATACGGGAGTTATGAAATAGAGTGCTTATATATTATTATAGAGAAACAGTTTAGTACCGGCTCCCTCGGCGGCCTCGACAGGTTCCATAGCAGCAAAAATGATCATATTTCGTCGTTTACGTTCAGCACCACAACAATCGCAAGCGCAACGCATTCGTGCCCATTATGTTTAAGAAAATATGGGCGTGAATACTTCATGATTTTTTTAACAAACGACGAATTGACATTTTGGCAACACGAATAGGCTACCACCAGCAAACCTTTGAAATTATTATTGTAGCTCATTGAAAATCGCGAAGTAGCGCGATTGGGCAAGAATTTACCCATGAGCAGATCAGCAGAGCATCGCGCCCCTACGCACCCTACGCGCTGGTCGCTACCGGGAGGCGCGCGCTCGCGACCGTCTAAACAACTAGAGCAACACAACCACAACATTACAAGGCAACCACGCAAGTATCGTTTATTTATATCCCCAACAATATACGACATCGGGCTCAATGGATCTCAACGCCAAGGTGGTTGTGGCGCGTGAGTGCCCGGGGCGGCCGGGTCGCGCCTGCTGCGGCACACAGCCCACAGCCCCGGGCTCGCCCTCATTCACTCAACGGATGTACAAAGTGAGTTCATTCATACGACGGGCTCAGTTCGCAGATTTTCGATATCTCAATGTGGGAATTATTAATTAGAAAAGAGAATTTTTAAGTAAATTATATTGGCTTGACATGGCTAGGTAAAGAAAACAGAAAACAGGAGCCGCTTAGGGAAAAATAAAATCCACCTTTACAAAACATGCACAATGATGTGTTGTCTGTCATGATGACAACATCGAATGTTCAATATTTGGACGGTTTAGAACTCAACGTCTAATATACGTGAGCGTGGCGGACGATAAAGAGCGCTTCGCATGGTGTTATATCATTATGTATTATGTTAGACAAATTGAATGAGCGTGTCGGTGGACGGCGGACGGCGCAGCCCGGCCCGGCGAGTGGCGAGAACCGGTCGCGCCCGCCGAGCGCCGAGGAATGTGCTGAGTGCTGAGGCAGGCGGTAGCGCCCTGTAGCACTCCGCTTGAGGAAGCTCGACGTGGAGACTCTACCATGATTTGTGCATGTAACTATTTCATAGACAGGGTTTGTATTTAAGTCACATGAAAGTCCAAGTGAGCTAAAATTGTCAACAGGCAAGGATTTTAGGGGCGATACACACTATCCACACGACTAAGTCGTGTGTGTTCGCGCAGCGGAATGTTGTTGAATTTAAAGATTTTAATTATGCAGATATTTAGCACATGACGTCGTGTAAATGCTTATGGTAAAAAAAAATTTGTGCATGCAGCCATTGTGGAGAAATTCGCTAAAAACAGATTCCGCTGGGCGAACGTTGTCCTGGCGGCACTTTTTTTGAATTCATGGACTTAGAAGAAAAAAAATGTGTCCAAAAATTAGCGTGTATTTGCGTGTAATTGTGTATGTATGAATAAAATTAATGAATGCATAAACTTCGGCGAAATTCAAGTTTCCGCCACGCGAACGTTTGGCCATTAGCTAGTTTTCATATAAAGCGCTTATATAGAGAGCTGTAGATTTTTACATACGTTGTTTTGAATTTGCTTATATTTGTTTAATAAAAAGATTTAGAAAAAATCGAAGGGTTTAACAGATAAAAATATAAACGTAAAATACGCTTATTAGGTCTTAGTTCATAAAGTATGCACTTTGGGGTCTAGATTTTTACGTTTATACAAACCTTGTAAGTGTCTGCAACATGTTGCCAAGTATCAATGATGTTCCGCTAGTAATTAAAGAGCAATAGGAAAATTTACCATGTATAGACCCCTGTTTACAAAGCAGTCAAATATCACGACGTTCTAAAGGAATTGCATAGTAAAATATATTCCAATAATTAGCTTACTGATTCAACTATTCACATGCAAAATTTCATCTCATTATATTCAGTAATTAAAGATAAACAATGAAAATACTGACAAAGCATCGAAACCCTACATAACCCGACCAAGTTCGGATGGCTACAAAAAAGCGGCCGTGCAATATATTTTGGTAACATTCTAAAATTTACAGTATAATACCGGTATTGAATTGGTACAGGTGATAACACAATTGTTATTTCGATTTAATTTATAGATCATTTATTTTTTCTACACTTCTTTTTTAATTGTATTTGACTAAGATTAGTAAGTACTATTTACGTAGGCGGTAGGTACTTTATTTAAGTAAGCGCTTGAGACTTGCGTCAGTCTCAGTATATGATATTAGCGTTGTACCTACTGGTACGGCAGTGACTTATGTATGTGAGCGTGTTCCCGTGCACGCCACCAAAATATGCAGAATTATTTTGTTCGAAGCGGTACGCTTAAGGCTAGACCTTTGGTTAAATAGTCTAAGTATAGTAGATATGAATTGATCAAAAATATTAATCTAGAGAGAAAAAATAGATAATTTGCCAATTTTTGGGTTTCTACGTTTCTACGTTCCTACGTTTCCACATTTTGCCAATTGTTGGGTTTCTACGTAACAGGTGGCGAGAAATAAATTGTAGACGGATATTTAATTAGAGAAGTACCCACCTACTTGTTAATTGAAGATTTATTTTTATCGTAGATAGTGGCGTTATTAATAAAAAAATATTTTTCATTCAAGAAATGCAATTTATTGTTTTATTTTTCCTAACGCTTGTGTACGCAACTGTACCATATTAATGAATACTATACTATAAGGTTAAGAACGTTACTTAGATATATGGTACGGTCGCTTTTTTGTAGCCATCCGAACTTGGTCGGGTTATGTAGGGTTTCGATGCTTTGTCAGTATTTTCATTGTTTATCTTTAATTACTGAATATAATGAGATGAAATTTTGCATGTGAATAGTTGAATCAGTAAGCTAATTATTGGAATATATTTTACTATGCAATTCCTTTAGAACGTCGTGATATTTGACTGCTTTGTAAACAGTGGTCTATACATGGTAAATTGTCCTATTGCTTTTTAATTACTAGCGGAACATCATTGATACTTGGCAACATGTTGCAGACACTTACAAGGTTTGTATAAACGTAAAAATCTAGACCCCAAAGTGCATACTTTATGAACTAAGACCTAATAAGCGTAGTTTACGTTTATATTTTTATCTGTTAAACCCTTCGATTTTTTCTAAATCTTTTTATTAAACAAATATAAGCAAATTCAAAACAACGTATGTAAAAATCTACAGCTCTCTATATAAGCGCTTTATATGAAAACTAGCTAATGGCCAAACGTTCGCGTGGCGGAAACTTGAATTTCGCCGAAGTTTATGCATTCATTAATTTTATTCATACATACACAATTACACGCAAATACACGCTAATTTTTGGACACATTTTTTTTCTTCTAAGTCCATGAATTCAAAAAAAGTGCCGCCAGGACAACGTTCGCCCAGCGGAATCTGTTTTTAGCGAATTTCTCCACAATGGCTGCATGCACAAATTTTTTTTTACCATAAGCATTTACACGACGTCATGTGCTAAATATCTGCATAATTAAAATCTTTAAATTCAACAACATTCCGCTGCGCGAACACACACGACTAAGTCTGTGAACAAAGCGCATGGGCGCATGGCCCATCTCGCCACACAAACACACAAGGGCTAACAGAGGCGACCTTCCGAATTCGGCCGCGACTCCGCGACACTACGGGGGCGCTGGCAGGGGTTAATGTGTCCGAATTAGAACGCAAGATATCACCATGTTACGCAATGACGTGTCTTAAATAATAGATACGTCATTTATGAACAATGGTGGCTACCTACTAACCTACTATAAAAAATATAGCTACTTACTAATAATACGTCAATATTATTAATTTTATATGAATTATGTTATTAGTTTACCATTGACACTCGAAAAAGGGCCCGTGATTCATCAAAAACAGTGAATAAAACGCTCTTTATTTCACTGAGTGAATAAAAAACTTTGAATTTGGAACATGCGCGAATGTACGGATTGTAGTAAGACATGCAAAGAGGTTGCACACTCTCACTATAAAAACGAACTAAACTAAAAGCCACCTAAATGTAATAACTAGCTGAATGGAATGTGGCTCAGTTTAAATTAAGAAAAAAAAATGCCGCCAATGTAAAAGTTTCTGTTTGTCTCATAATATAAAATGACTTCATCCAGTGATGAAAATGAAATTCTCGAACGATTACTAATAATTTGCTGCTTCTTTCATTTGGGTGGCGCACTGTCGCGATTCTGATTGGTGCATAAAATGAGGACCAAAGTTATCAATTTTCTTCCGCTATTTTAGAGTGTGGACAACATACAATTAGGGTGGTGGCACCATATATCGGCCATGTCAACATTTTTTGACCTTTTATTGATTGTACTTTTTTGGTTTATAGCATTTGCTTTCCTGCGATGCCTTTTTCGGGTAGAGGGATACTGAAACTCCATTACTACATTCGTAAAATTATCAATTCTTTGTTATTTTTGAAAATATAGATGTTTTTTTCCGGGTATGTCGATTTCCCTTAATATCGGCCTCTAACACCCTAATTTCTGCCGCCTGTGACCCTAATATCGTCATACCTTTTCCAACGTGAATTTAGGTCAATAAAACTAAGTAAAGTAAAAAAATATAACGTTTTATATTCCAATTCAGGTTCAAATTATTTTTTTTAACGCTTATCTATCATTAATTTGTCTTTTCTTTATATCTCAGCCTTGAAAATTACAGTAATTGCTGTTATTATAAACTAATGATCACAATGATTGAAAAAATTTAAGACAAATGAAGATTTCCAAAATATATTATTATAAGAAAAAATATATTATTATTTAATAAAGTCAAGTTCTTTAAAGGTTTTTTCAATTTAAATGCACTAAACAGTGACTGCAAGTAAAATCTTCTTTAGCCACATCAATATAATTTCGCCCACGATGAACTGTACACTTTAAGTGGAACCATTTGTATACATAAGTCATATTTTTGGCTTCATCTTCTTCGACATCACTAATTAGTTCTACTTCACAGCCACCATAAAGAATTTTCATCTTTTCTTCTTAAAAAGGTAAATCATGAGGTCAGTTACGCTGTCCGTTAATATTCTCTTCTTCTATTTTAATACTCTTCTTCTTCTATCTACTAGTTTTATTTTATTTGACTGGTTTATGTTTTATATTCTATTGTTCAGATTTCTCTTTCTCTCGGTATCTATTCTTCCAGGAAGTCTATCTTGTAAAGTGGTGCTGGGAATTTCGTATTGTCGAAATGCTACTCTTCTTCTAGTCCATCCTATCATTAATTCCCAGTCGCAATCGAAGCTTACACCTCGGATTCTGGGGTCCGCTTTGCCAGTCTTAACTGCGGATATGGCTAGACATCGATATTTTCCGCGAAACGTCTTCCATCTATCCTCCACAAGCCCAATGGTAACATCAAAGCATTGTATTACTGCCTGCTTCTTTGAACGGCATTTACTCCATCTCTTATTCTACTACGGTCATAGAAACTATAGGGATCATAGAACCTATAGGGGTCATAGAACCTATAGGGGTCAGAGAACCTATAGAGGTCATAGAACCTATAGGGGTCATAGAACCCATAGGGGTCATAGAACCTATAGGGTCATAGAACCTATAGAGGTCATAGAACCTGTCCGGGTCATAGAACCTATGGTCATATAACCATAGGTTTGAAACCTTTCTCTTTTTGTTGGGACATCATTATGGCATACCTACCTGTTGACTAAAATTAAAATACCTAAGTATTTGTTCATTTTTCACCACGTCCCTGTTTTACAATAAACACAACAAGTTCGAAGGTTGTAGGAAAGTAAGTACCCTATACAAAATAAAGTGGCCGTTATTACGCATCGATTCTCTAGATATCGGCCGTAGCTGGCAAAAATAGTTTTTAGGCGGCCGATGTTAGGATCTAGTCATCAAACAGAGCTGTTATTTCATTTTTAACCTTATTAATATTACTGCTAATATATAAAATAGCTAAACCTATAGTTTAGTGTTTTCATGCATTTCCCCAATATCGACGAGGTGGCCGATATTGAGATTTATCCAAAATAAAGATCCCTAATCTCGACCCCCCCATTATTTCATAAAAAGTACAAATAAATTTAAAAACACACTACCTAAACGGTAATTCGACTGTTTTTCTTTATTATAAAATAATATAAAATACCATAGGTATGTTTAATTCCATTCAAATACTTATCAACGGAGTGCGTCGACTCCGGGATTTGACTCGGAAATGCCAACAAACGACACAAGTCGGTACCTGCGCGTGCTCTATTGCCACCTGAACGTTCAAATGTGGAGGTACCCGCACCAAAATATGGGATGTTATTCGTATGGATATAGAGTCGCTTTTTGCATAAAAACGATCATAATTTTAGGGTTATTTTCATAGTTATGATCCATTTTTTAGAAAAGGCCGATATTAGGACGTGGCCGATACTAGGAGACTTCACCCTATCTAAAGTTTATAATTATACTCGTATATATCATTGATTTTATGTTTATGTTTTGTTGTGAAAAGGCTTACGAAATGAAAAAAAAAAGTGTAGTTGTTGACAGGTGAGCGTTGAACGGACATGTGCCTGTGCCAGGGCAACCACTCACCCAGGCTGCGACCGGTTCAATGAAACATTTCAACCCCCCCTCCCCCCTCCGCTCTGTTAACGGGAAGGGCTCGGGAACGTGGGATACAATCTCAGCGATTGCCGTTTATTTTTAACTAACTGGTTGTGTCGAATCTGCGCGCCCGCGCCGCCGCCCGGCGACCAGCGACCACTGCCGACTGCCAGGCCAGTACCACCGACCTACGTTATGTTGGCTGAACAACGAACTGGCGCACTGACTCCCCTGACCACTTGGGGCAGTGGATAAGTCCCTAACTCAGTGAGTATTTCTCTTACAAAGGTAAACTACTTAATGGGGTGTGTGAGTGTATTGATGACGTAGTTTGCAATTAAAATATTTTTGGTGGAATAAGTTTCGGGCGCGGTAAGAGTTCAAAGAATCCTATTTACCTGTGAAACTTTTTGAAGATGTTTGGATTAGTTAATAAATCACCGTCTGGAAGAACACATTGGCTACTTTTTGTCCTGATCGAACGATCCTGCAGGAACGGGATCAAAATTCCGAATAGAGAACAATGTACCTAAGAGGCGCCTCCACTTCCACGGAGTGAAACGTCTGTTCTAGTGGCGGCGATATCACCTTCTGCGTTTGACTCAGAGCCCACGGACACAGAGCACAGGCCGGACTATCAGTGGAAGCTCACGTTCTAAGTAATACCAGTACGTCTAGTGATTGGGGGAATCCTGCCTTTTCGCCGAAAATTGTTTGGCCGATTATCACTTGCCAACCAACGTTTCGCCTATTTTTCACTTTGACGACTAACGATTGTCAAATTTTTGTATGACAACGTTTCATTTGGTAGAATTATTGTTAAGCTGATTATTGTAATGACAAAAAACGTTTGGGGCATTTATCTTTTGTCAAATTATTTATTAGGCCAGACAACTTTTAGACGAATCGACTATAATGCGCCCCGAGTTGGATAGGTTAGGTTAGAAGGCTAACGCGGGAGCGGAGCTCCCGCTTTAGCCAGGCATTTATCTTTTGTCAAATTATTTATTAGGCCAGACAACTTTTAGACGAATCGACTATAGTGCGCCCCGAGTTGGATAGGTTAGGTTAGAAGGCTAACGCGGGAGCGGAGCGGAGCGGAGCGGAGCGGAGCTCCCGCTTTAGCCTTCGTGGTTATTCTTTTATAACCATCCATAAATAGTGGCTTACTTAGTATTTTTGTACGCCACATTCAGTAATTTTGACAACAACTACATGAATATTACGCTAACTAAAACATTCGCTACTTGAAAGTTGGCATTTTGAAAAGTGTCATTCTGAAAGGAAAACCAAACGTAAAATTGGCAACTGTGAGGTTGGGTAATAAAAACAAAATTATATCACAAGTTGGCAAATGATTATGCCGCGAAATAAAATTCTGCGAAACGTTAGTTGGCAAGTGATAATCGGCCAAACAATTTTCGGCGAAAAGGCAGAGATCCAGTGATTGGGTTTAGATAAAGCTAAAGCCCGGCCCTGTGCCTGTGCTAAGCGTGGACTGGGCGACGCGCGGCGGGCGCAGGCGCAGGCGCAGGGCGCAGGTGGACGCGCGACGACGACTTGATGTTTTAGCGCTCGCGCCACAAAAAGGGTTAAATTAATTAACGCGTCCCAAACTTTGTTGTGTTTGTTTGTACTGCTGTTGAGCTGTTGTTGGAACGAGCGCCCAGGTGTACGGCGTGCGTGCGATGTTTAATTGTATTTTTTTTAATCATTATTTTATTTTGTTATTCATTTACATATTGAATTACATGTCCCAACTGACTAATTTATCAACGCCAAGCGTATACCAAACCAACGCGATCAGTTCGCGTTCGCGTCCGCGGTGGCGATGGCGTGCACGGTGCACGGTAGCGATTACTGCGATGCTGTACATGAACATGATAGCTTGCTACGATGTGTGCGTAAGTACTTTTCTCTTTTGTTATCATAAGTACCTACATACATTCACATCTCTTTTTTTCTTCTTCACGATCTCTTGTCGCCGGTCTGCTGGAAGAAATGTCTTTGAGCAGAAAGCAGTACCAATGTGCTAATTGTTCAACATCCAATCATATTATTTGTTTTGTGTGGGCATTAAATCTTGGATAGAAAAAAAGGAAAAAAGATTGACGCCCTTGAGACGTGGTGGTGGAGGCGTTTGGTGAGGATTAAAAGTGTACCGCCCACCGCACTAACATTTCAATCCTAAAAGAACAAAGACTTTCGTCGATTGTGCAAATGCGAATACTTAAAATGTTTAGTCATATCACTCGCAACGAAGACTCTTTGGAACGGTTGGTGGTACAGGGAAGGTGGACGATCGACATTCTCGCGTCAAATCACCCTCAAGATGGACAGACCTTATGAACTATTAAGTCCTCTACGAAGTGTTCCCTCACTGAGCGTACGCGCTGGGCCACTCTGTTCTTGGGCCAGCGCAAAAGTGGAGAAGTCTCGCAAAAGCTGCGACCAACCTACCGGATGATCCGCGACCACGACCACTCCGTCAGGAGTGTAGGACTAAGAAGAAAAAGTAATTGAAAAAGCATAAAATAATAGAAAAAATTAAACACTACCCTCGCTCGACACAAAAAATACCTCCACAATGTTAAAAATAAATGGCGTCCTGACTCTACTTTGATACCTAGCAATACGTATATTTTGTTTGATTCAAGCGTGGTCGTGTCGCTAGTTAGTCGGGCTTTTAATTTTTGTACACATAATTTGCCGCCCCGGGCGTTGCCCCGAATAAAATTATATAAATGCAGCGGCCCCCGGTGAGCTACTATAGTAACACCTATTTACTGGGTTATGGTCTTATTGTACATCTCGCCCACGTAAAAACTGGTCTGCGGGCCAAAACTATGGTAAGACTATTATAATATATAGTCAACTAGTTAGTTTTGGAGAAAAATATCAACATGGATTTGCACAAACAAACATCCACTCGCCCAGGGCACAGGCACAGGGCCAGCGAGCGCGCACCGCTTGTTGCTGCGTGCGCCGGTATGCTTTCTGTTCGATGCACGCTTTGTTTGGGTAGTTTTGCTAAATATAATATCAAAGACAGTACACATCTCAGTAATGGATTTCTCACCATAAACTCACGAAATAGTGTTGAACGTGAGCTTATTTAACATGATACGTGTACATAATGTGTGCTAACACTGGGGCAGTGCGCAGGCGCAGGCTCCGTGGAATGTATCGAGATTGTGATCGCGGGCGGAACACAAATAAACCGCGACGTATCGGCGCGCGGCGCTCAGGTAGCGTATAGGACGACCACTTCGCCGTGGATGCCACGACCAGGATTTTGTAGTGGCGAAGCGCGCACTGAGTGCGCGCGGCGAAGTAGCCGCGTTATGGGAGCGCTGCGGCCGGGACGCGGCGCGACACGCATTCAGACGTTTTAATTAAGGACTTCCCGGGGGTGAGGCGGGCGCACAGGCGGGGGAGGGGGGCGGTCATCTCAGTTAATTCGGTGGAAGCCGATAGAGCGGCGACAGGTTGTTTTCGTCCGCGAGCACAGCCACAGGACGGCGAGAGCGCTGAGACACAGTGAGTGCCTCACTTACCATGCTGGGATGCGGCCCATGCCGCTGCACTCACTCTCTTTATGGGCGCCTGTGACTGTGCCTGTGAGCTGCAATGTTGACATAGGCACTTAGATTAAGTTTAAGTAGATTTTTGCTCATTTTTTAACACACAGTAGAGCAGTTTTGCATTTTCATAACTGACGACATAATTGTTTGGACACCCGTAACGTCTCCACGCCATCAGGCTAAATGAATAAACAACTCACTCATGTCTCGCGCGTACCATACAAGTGCATGACGTATAAAACCTGTGTTTGGGCCTTCACAACGCAGAACAGTTCAGGGGAACAGCACTGCGTCGATGAAGTGGATAGTTTGCGCATCGTCCGCGTCCCACACAATGCGCACCGAGATCGCCCACACGCACGCGCAAAAACGTGACGCGACTTCTCATAACTGTACGCTTACTTACGTTACTGGTAATCACAGGTGAGGTCAAGTAGAGCATGATGACACTCGTTGTGCCATGTGCCATGTCCCTCCACAGCGGCTTGATGTGGCCAAGTGATCCCTGAAAAGGTTTTGAATCATTGTAAGGTTAAGCAATGCGAGCCAGGTCAATTCTCGAATGGCTTATTATGAACGCATGGAGAGCACGTTAAGCCGTCGTCGGTTTTGGTTGCCATACAAACATCTATCGCATTCGATACGGGTTGTTGGATCTGTGAAAAGTCCAATAACTTGGTACAACCATGGTACTGATATCATCAGGGGGTCGTGGCGTGGGAGTCAGATTAGCTGTCGCTTCACCCAAAATAATCGACTCATTTCTACATGAGCAAAGCCAGTAAGCTTTCAATAGCACTCTTTAACCAACTCCAAGTGATTGAGCCTGTAAAGAACGAGTCACTTTTATAGCAAATAGAAGCTTATTCCCCGAGGACGTGTGGACGTGTTCGCCAAATTCAGTGGAGCCTTCCAGTCGGCGAGTCCATCGAGGGCGCAGAGCGGCGCACAAGTAGGTCAGCGCGGCTGATGCGCGGCAACAGTGCGCAGGATGGTCGGCGCGACGATTAGCAACAGAGAGTGGTGGCGCGTGCGCCGCCGGAAGGCGCTATCGACATCCGCGCCTGTTGTCCAACGTCGCCGATAGCGCGGCGCGTGCGCACCGCCGAATAAACGCCTTATCACTCTAGTTACTCTGACTAATTCCTATAAATTGTTACATTTCTACAACAATGCGAACACTTTTGAACAGAGAATTTGTTCGGGGCTCCATAGCCGTCTGAACCGTGGCATGTGGAGTGTCGCCGTACCTTTTTACCCACCACCCTCCAGTGCAAGTAATTATGGAGAGCCTGCGCGTGCATCCTGCGATCTGTACGAATAGCCGTAGCACCCCGTGCTATCTTAAAAAGACACGCAACAAACGACTACTACGCATATAGAGTACATTTCATCACATGATTGGAGTCAAGATGTGTCGGTAACTAGACTCCGCGTACCAAAGCACATAGCAGGAGGAGGTAGGTAGGAAGTACGCCGTCACAAACACCAAAAGGAGAACAGGTAGTCCGTCGGTAGGCCGGCGCGGCGTAGCAAATATCAGTACCTACATGCCTACGAACGAGTACGTAGATCAACCGTGTGCTTCTTCGCCCCTTTGTGGAATACAAATATCACATATAGATACTTTAATTTTATTTGTATAGGTACACTACTGGTCAATATTTTAAGTAAACATTTTGCCGAAGACCAGGAAATATCCGAAACTGAAGCAAGAACGATTTAAGTAGTATTTCGCCATGTAGTTAGCATGTTGTCACTACCTCCGGTTGTGTTACGGTTTTCTTGAGGAGTAAGCTGGGCCGAAGTGCCACGTACCGTCTTCGGACATGATTTCGGGATTTATGTGATCCATGGCACCGATTGCCCGAAACTTTCGATCCGCGACTGTTAGGTCTACTGTTCTGAATATCTGTATACCGGTCATCGCCAGTGTCTATTACCGGTGCGCTCGTGCCATGCTACAGGCGACCTTGGGCACAGCAGGCGGCCACCACTCGATGTGAATGGGGTGAGGATCGCTCGGGGCGCGCGCGGCGATGGCTGACGTCACGAGTGCTCGCGCGTGGACCGCACCCGCACCTGTCGGCGGTGCGTCACGCCGCGCGGTCACTCGCGACTCTCGCGAGGCGTCGCTAGGGCATCACTTCGCTGTCATGTAGTGTAGGGCAAGTGGCGCACTTGCGCAGGAGTTGTGTGCTCACCATACACGTGCGTGAGTGCGGGCAAATGATGACGCCAAATTATAATAATGTAGGTAACTGTGTATTCTGATTTTGCATAATGTACCTAGGTACTATCAAATTATGTTCAGTCGCTCGTACAGTTCGCAAACGTACTTATTATACAGTTGTTATAGGTACTGTGGCATATTATTAATCGGTTAACCAAAAACAAGTAGTGTGCCATGTCCGCCCTGCGCTCGTCCCGGGACAAAAAGTGGCGAGCACAGATATGTGCGGCGGGAACCAGTCAGTGCCGTGTGTTGTGTGTTGTGTGCTGTGTGCGTGCACTGTGTGTGTGCACTGTGTGCCGTGCCGGGCGCAGGCACCGGCGCGCGGCCGTCGACCCCGCGCCCTCCCCTCCCCGCCCCCCGCCGCCGCCGGGACTGGGAGCCGCGCTCGGCGCTACTGATGCCAGATTGGCGTTAACAATTCGCAAATATTTGAATTATTCTATGGACTGACGATGCCTGCAAGCGACCCTTGGATTGCGTTCGGTAGTGAATCAATCTCAGTTCTCTTCGTTGGAATATTCAGCTCGTCGCTCGCAGCCGGGGGCTACGATCCGACTACACAACGCGGCCACGTCGGAGCGCCTCCGTCACCCGTGCCTGTAGCCTGTAGCCTGTACCTATCGTATTACGACGACGCGACGGTCACCCCGCGACGCGACACCAGCGGTGATTGGATTCTCATGTTACAATGCAGGAATCTAATTAAATATTTTTTTGTGTTATAATTCGATAAATTAAATCGAAATGTCGGAGCATGACTCGATACAAACGCCTCGCGTCGCTGTGGACGCTCCGCTCGTAAACGCTCAAATTTAATTTGTTCCCGTATTATGTAGCCGCGGCAAAAACGCGCCGAGCCTCGGCACAACTCGCCATGTAATCGAATTTATTAGTGAGGAGCGAGCGTGGCGGCGGCATTGTGCGCCGACCGCCGACGTGCCGGGCCGAGGAGGGCCGCTACAAAAACAGCCCCATTGTGCCAACCACAGCTCACGCCGCAGCCTTAGCGGGGAGATCACCAGCGCCCCGTAGGTACCTACTCCTCGTACCTAGTCAGAGTAAAAGTCGAGCAAGCGCGTCCGAGCGAGCGATAAGAGAGTTCTCATTAAGATTAGTTATAATAATAAATGGGTCGCAGCGGGCGGTCAGCACAGCGCGTTGCAATTTTCCCCCTCTCAAACAAAAATAGAAGCCTCCGAGCCGCGGCGTGACCCCGGGGCACGCGGGCCGGGGGTGGGGCGGCACGGCGGGGGGGGGGGGGGGGGGGGATCGCAGCAGGGACCATGCACACCGACAGTGGAGCGCCGAGCGCCGGGCGCCTGCCGAGTGACGACTGGCGCAGCACTACGTTCGCTCTTTACCAGAACGCTCTGGTAGGACGCTGCCTCGTGTCGCACACAGCGGTGACGTCCCGAATGGTCGACGCGCCATCTTCCACGCGTCTGCGGAGCGCACCGCTGTGACTCAGAGCCGTGGGAACACAAAATAAGACCACAGAATAAAAAATAATATTTCAACGTACACGTGCTTAGACACACTATTACTCACCACGGTGCGCGGTGGTGCCACAGCGAAGGTTACTCGGCAACACGTAGACGTAGGGACTGTCATAGGGTCAGCGACTGTAACGGCAGCCATCCTTTGGACTGCACTCCAGTTTACCATCAGGCGGGGTGCAGTCAATTAGACTATTTTCATATATAGTATAATTCTACTGTATGTGTGTCTGTCACTGATGGAAAAGTGGTTACCGTGGCCTGTGGACGAGTGCAACACCAGGGGAGTCACACTCGTGCTGCCGACCCTGAAGAACGGAGATATTCTGTGCCATCTGTGCAGAAGACAAGCAGGACAAGCCTTTGGTCTTTCCACTGACAGCATAAAACCTCTCCAGTGAGCTCTGGCTACCCTACTCACCGCCGGGAACACAAGACAAGATTATTATGGCCGCGGTATTCTGTAGGTCGGAGGTACTTCCCTAGTCGGACTGCTGAGAGAGGACGGGATTACCGTCGTCCCCTACCTCCTAAAAACAGCAGCAACCGTAAAACTGACCCCAACACTCCACAACGCCATCGCGCACTGTTTGAAGCAAGCCCTACGCCGTACGCGCATTCGATCGCGTTACTTCAAACGATACAATGAAAGTGACTCCGGGGAGTCACTCTGCGGCCAACGGATGCTCCTCCGCGTCCGCGGTGCTCTAATGAGCTGGACGGCGGCGCTGGCACATCGTGGCGCCGCGTCACCGCCGGTCCCAGGTTCGCTCCCAGAGTTTTTCCACGAGTTAATTAGCTGTAGTTTCTCACGAGCGCTAACATCAACCTTTATTAAAAGTCGCCGGATTCTGTTTTAGGTATTTTAATGAGCCGGTTGCTCGCCCTGTCCTGTCTGCCCCCGCCCCCCTCCCCGCACCCCGCGCCGCCGCCCGGACTCTCTGTTACAGGATTTATGTGCGTCGGCATCGGCTCAGTTTCGGCAAAAAGGCGCCAACCGGCCGCGAGCCGGCCGCACACACGTCACATCGCGAGTAACGCCTTATATTAGTTATTATTATTGATTAATAGTTCGCCTGTTATTGTAGTGCTGTGAATAGATCGGCGCTGGCTTGGGCTTCGAAAACGTCGAAGGTGGGGCCTCCAGTAGGTACCTACCCATCTTCCAGGCTTATACGCTACTCGAATTGGTTAGAACACCATGGGAAGCTCCCAAATCCGTAAGTTAAAGGTACTCTGCCTATCCTGTACCATGATCGTGTTAGTTCCCGTTAACATTATTATGATACAACAGTTGTCCAACAGCAACTGAATCCAGATTGTGTGACTTGTCAGATTCGTACTTTACATTTATTTTAATTACTAGTATCGGTACATCATGCATTAATACTGCATTATTGCATCCGGCATTGGAGCTGGCCATCAGGCGGGCTGAAGTGAGCTTACAGGTACTGCTGGTGTGGGCCAGCGCGGTTCCCACGGTTCGGGAGGATCATATTTTCATTAAGGCGCTGGTTGGTTGGCGGAGCGCACTCCGCACATCGCGGGCGCTCGTAAAGGCGCGGTAAGGCGAGCCGCCGCCGCTCGTAAACCGCCGCGCCGCCGTGGGCCGTGGGAGATGCGTAGACGGGGCGACGACACCGCCGCGCCGCCGCAGATAGTTCTAAGAAAAGACTTCAACGGGCTCGCGTTGTTTGTGTATTTTAATTGTCACGAGCTAACTTCATTTCATGTCTTTTTCGATTATCGACTTTCCACTCTAACTGTGATGCGGCTGAACTTCGATGTTTCGATGTGAAGCGACTGCCATCTGACCTCCATCTTGGTGATATCGAAACTCTGTAGTTAGACTTATCGAACTTTTGGGGGCTCCAACTACCCGTAACGACTGCCATAGATGTGCGTATGACAACCAGGCCGACGTCTTATAAAATTCGTACTAAGGCAATCCCGTACAAAAGGTGTCTAGATAGGGATAACATGTGAATATTTAGCGAGCTTCTTCTAGTGGGTAGGCAGGTACTGTCAGTAGTACCGAGTGGTTGTTCGGCAACCGATGTCTCTCTCGCAGCAGTAGGCACATGCTGTAAGAACATTTCTAACAATCGAACGAACTCGAAAGTTGAATTTTCCTCACATGCGCTGCCTGTGCCGCTGGCTGTGCGGCTGTGCCGACGCGCGCCGCACGCCGCCGCCTGCTAACGCGAGACGTCTGCCGGTCGGCTCCACTGGGGCTGTGTTACAGCGGGCCTGTCTCAATTAGGGCGATACCATTTAGTTGTTGTTAACGTTATTGCATAGAATAACAATATTGCGTGTAAGACAAACGGCGTTATTGGCGAACTGCGTTTGTGACCTATAGCGATGGTGTCAAATCGCGTATTATCTCGAACTGCGTATACGACGAATCGCGTTTGTGTCATACAGCGTGTAATCTATATAAATCAATGCATAGAATAATAAATTTTGTTTTATTTATTTAATTCACAAAACACTTAATTACAGGGATATGATATATCTTTCCACTTGTAGTTTTGTTGGACAAACTCATATTGATGATGATGGTACTTCAGGTTTTATTTCAGCAATTAAACTGGCAGTAAGCACGTGTGCTGTGCAGTTGGTGGCAGCAATCTGTCCGAGCGCGGCCCGAGAGCGCCGCCGCCGCGCCGACCGCCGACCGCGGGCAGACCGCGTGGGGCCTGCGCCTGCGCCTGGGGCAGCGCGTGCTGCCTGTCGCCTGCAGTCGTACACCAATGAGTGGCCGATGCTCAATATAACTCAACCGGTCTACAAGTCACTCTATGCGATTGGTTTTGAGTTGGGAATTTGGGAAACTAGGTGCTTATAAATATAGACAAGCTACTGAGATGATGCGATGCCAGGTTAAGTCAATGGATTCACTTTGTCGTAAAACTAGAAATAATAGCAAGACCAGTACATCTCAACATGTCTTCTAGCGCTAGCATCGCGAATAAACATACAGCCACATAACATGACAAGGAGCAATGTTCGTTAGACACCAGATACGCATGTACCTATTACAATATATGTATAATATAGCGGTGAAGGTTGGTAGAACAGCTAGTGAACGCTGAATCATGTATACGTACATAATTATAAAAAATATATAAGAAAAAAACTGCACATAAATGATTGGTCGGTGTTCCCCCAGCGTTGTCTAGCGTCACATCTCCATACAAACAGACGGCGGTGGGCGCACGAGTGGCACGGGTGGCACAGGTGGCACAGGTGCGGGGGCGTGCCCCGCCGGCGGTGTCACGCTCCGGCGCGACGTCACCGTCACCGCGTCACCGCGCCTACCGTGGCGTAATCATAGTGATTATTCCTTGAACCGACGACGGGATACCATGAATTTGTTCTTTTATCGTTTGTTTGTGTTATGATCTGGCAGTTAATTGACAGCATGTGGTCTTTGTTTTTGGTACAGGTCATAATTAGTACTATAAATAACAGCTTTAGCTACTACCTACGGTTATGGTGCCGAGCCCTCCGGCTCTATGGAGGGTGGTCCCATCCTCTTCTATTTCCTATCAGTGCGAGTGACATCACTGATACTGCAATCTTTAGTAGGTACCTAGTAGAGGCGGAGAGTGAAATTTTCAAAAGGGAAATTGGTGGAAAAAAACTTATTACCTCTAGTTTGTCACGCGTCACGCGACCTGTTGAGAAGCTGGCAGGACTCGGGTTATAGGGCCCCTTCGCTGCTGCCATAGTAGCGATACGTTGCGCGTCGTCGCCCGGATCTACCGTAAGTGACCAACAAATCGTTTTGTAATACAGGATTTTCTGGAACGACTGAATTAGGTACTTACCCAGGTATTTGTACGAGTATAAGTGTTAGGTACTACTGAAGTTGCAGTTACCCAAACCATAGACTACCTAAAGAGGGCGCCCAAATGTACCGTAGGTAATCGATTCATGTGATTATGATAATCTTATGCTATTGGTTGGTTAATCGTGTCTTTAAGACGTTGTTCTCGTCTCGCTCAATGAACCGGCCATTAAGTATATTTTAAAATATCGTGAGATGACAATAGTACTCGAAGAGGATATTGGTCCGAAAGATCTACTAAGTACATTCTATTATTGGCACAACGACGTTCCTGTTAGATGGTACGTCTGTCTGTCTGTATAGAATCAAGTAGCAGAGCACTGAGATTTGCAATCGTCTCGCCTCCAATCTCGCGACCGCGCAGATTCGTCGGGCGCAGCTCGCCGGGAAAGCTAATGAGTGCCGTGCGTCCCTCCCTCCTCCTCCCTGCCGCTCCCCGCTACCCCTTACCTTTCGAGCTTATTAGTTTTTATTGGAGGACCACCTGTTGCGCTGCGCGAGAGCATGTCTTACAAAATGTTTGTATACATTACTAAGTATGTGTGTGTGCGTGCGCGTGTGTGTTATGGTGATGTGCATAATATGTGTGTTGTGTGTGGAGAACCATCGCACGCAAGCTGAGACGGATTCTCAATGTTTATAGCTACAAATATAACTAATTATTTATACCTCCATCATTAGTAGGTATGTATAAGGAGAGTAATAAGTAAAGCTCCTTGAAAATAATTATAATAGTGCGGGCACCGATCAACTCTGGTCACAGTGGCCACTGTCCAACTCAACGAGAACAAGTAACAATCTCTCTCTCTCTCTCTCGTTTCCTAAATAAATCTATTCAAAATTCAGTCGAGATTTAATCTCGTTCGTTGGCCTTTGTGCTTTAGTGGTGAGGTATTTTCTCCGTCGTAACGCGCAGGACAGCCTGGAACGTTGATTGCAGCTGTACTGCGACTACAGTGGCGCGGCGCGGCGCGGGCGAGGAGCGACGTGCCCGTCGGTGAGGGCCCAGCATTGACTGATCGCGTCCGCGAGGGTGCTGGGCGTCGCCGTCAAATGTGTCCACAATGAAACTGAACAGTGCTCAGTGACTGAGCAGTGGCCATTGTAACAGTACACCGAGGCGCGCGAGGCGAACATGCTAATTTGCGCAGCGAGGCGGTTCCCACGCTGACGCTCAGGATATTCATCCTAATTAATTCGGCGGCGACGTGCGTGCGCGCAGCCCGGCCGAGCCGAGCGCCCAGCGTCACACTGTTGTTGACTTGGTTGGCACTAATTAACTACACGGATTAACGGACCGCCGCGCGACGCGCCACGCTGACTCATACCACGCTCATACGTCGCGCCCGCCACAGACGTAGCTATAATATAATATTAGATGACTCATAGCAAGGAATACTAGCTTTTGTCCGCAGCTCCGCCCGCGTGGATATCGGTTATCGCGACCAAACATAGCCTATGTCCTGTCCCAAGGTCTAATGGTCTAAGGTAAAAAAAATATATCAGCTTCGGGCTAGGCTCGGTGGGTCAGTGGTCAGAGCATTCCCCCTGTAAAAGATCGCGGGTTCTAGTCCCGCCTGAGCTGTATTCGCTTTTTTCTATCTTAATTGATTTTATTAATATTATATTAGAGCTGCGTCTGTAGCGGGCTGTTAAGACTTGGAGTTTAGAATGCCATGGAGCAACTTAACATGTTTTTTTTTGTAGTTCTGTGTACCCATGTTGACGAAATCAGCATTGAGCAGTTGTTGTATAGTTTAGTGTTCCCCTTCTAGCCGCACCAGAACATCGCCAAGTGTCCTGTGCTGGTCACCTGCAGCCCGCTTGGCGGCGCAGTGGCTCCGTGCGCCGGCCGCGCCCCGCGCTGCTCGCGGACTGCCGATGACATCGTCTCGTATCTGTGACGTTATGCTAATGTGGCCAATTAAACTAACGTGGGAAAACTACCAACTTTGCCACTACTTGCGAATGGATGTTTGTGAGTTTGTTTGTAGCTGAATTCATCACTGAAATCAAACTATTTTACAAACTACTGAAAAGCAACCGTAACTTAAGGCTCAGGGTAAATATAAAATCGCGATAGAATCAAGATAGAATCCATTTGAAATAATTTATGTTAAACGAGTGATATTCGCGGGAACTTCCGACAGCATCACGGGTATCGCCGAAATCATGAGTTGAATTCGCTTATGAATTTTAATTAGTCCACGTGCACAACACTCATATGAAATGACCGATTCTCCACCACTCCTGATCAATATCTGCGCGATGTGCGCGTCCCACGTCTGCGACTTGCGAACAACACGCTGGATAATAAATTATGAATGTCTTTTGTTAACGGGATAAATACTATGTTACTCTTTGGCGGTCTTGGAAGTACCTGCGTCCAAAGCAGCGCTGTCAAGTGGTAGGTGCAGCTTGTATCACACGATGACACGATAGAGATGCGCCGCGGACAGACAGCGACCGCGCGGCTGGGCCGGCCGAGCCCGTAGCGGGCGTCATTAAGTGCCGCAAAAACTGATCGCTTGTGTAGCGGAACACTTAGTTGAACGATTGAGCACATCACAACCATGTTCTATGAGGTAATGACGCACCTTTACGATACTGCGGATAAATAGTGACGAGGGAACACGTTGTGACGCTGTAACGCGATTCTTTTAATTAAACTGAGTTCTACTAATAGGTAATGGAATCTACCTCACAGACAGAGTAGTTACGTAAATGTTATCAGGAGACTAATGCACTTGAATGTAACGGCTAGCCCTTGTAACTACGTGTCGGTGGCAAAGGGGAACATTTCAAAAGGGAAGCCGGTGGAAAAAAATTAGCCCAGTCCGTCAAGGTAGGGATCACCATTTTGGGATTAAGTATTTATAACTAATCTGTGACATATCATATCAGCATCTAAAATGGTGGTCTATATCATAATAAATTTGTTAATGGGTTGAATATAAAAAAGCACTCCATTACACTTAAACTAAAAGTATTCAGTCACGCATGGCACGCATGCGCCTGCGCAATGCGACAAGTCACAGATATAATAACAGTTTATTTTGTAACATTGTTGTGTGTGATCATGATCACACTGATCACACTGATCACTGCTGTAAAGGTCGCGCCGTAGGCACGTGTATGTTCTTAATTACAGCGTTATATTGATATTTTATTTATTGTATCTTTTTGCCGGCGAGTTTCACCTTGCTTATATTCGTACTACAACCGTACATTACACACAGTTCGTGGCCCGGGTCGTGCCGTGCGTCGTGCCACTCTAGCTCTCCACATACCTACCTACTCGGTATCTTATAACAAGAAATATGTTTATAGTGTTTTAATAACATGTCACAGATTAGTTATAATGTAGTTTTACAGTCGGAATCACGTCGCACGCGATGTCGTAAACTAATAATATGATAATGTCCCACCCGGTTGATTGGGGCCGCGCCGGCTCTGCAGGGCTGCCCTGAGTCCATGTGCCTCCTGCCAGACTAGAGGCGCGCCCGGGAACGCTCACAGATAATGGTTTCAAATATGTGAGAATTCATAATGTTGCCACTGAATTATATAACTAACAGGTGACTAACGAAATATGTAGCACCTATCTACGTGATGAAGAGATCCGATTCTCAGCACTCCATGGATGGTGCGTGCGGTCGCCGGGTCCATAGCGTGATACAGAGAGGAACACCGTGACGGCGACTGGGACTTGCGACGCAGATGTAGGTTTAGGGTGGCCACCGCGTGATGCATCAGCGCTCACCTCCACCATCAGTAGTGTTCCCCCCCCTACCTATCCAAATTTGGTAAGATCCTATCAATGCCGCTTTTGATATTCGATTTAGTAAAGAGCTTACTGAAGCTCTTGGCAATCCGAGGTCTTTAAGTAAGTTGTACAGGGATTTAGCTGGAATTCCCCTTGCTCCTACTTCTACGGCGTTTCCCACGGTACTGTGAGTTCTACAAGCACTGCAAGCAAGCGGTTCGGCGACTCCTTCTTCTATAGTGCTTCTCATACGTGTCTACGAGTATTGTCCAGTCAACGGCAGTTATTAAAATTGAATATGGCTTTTGAGATGATTTCTTTGAGCAGCCTTCCTTTACAAACATAATGTCATTTCTTTTGTATGTAGTTAGTCCTTTTTTCGCTCTAGCTACCGCCAAACTTACAGCCTCACGTATGATTTCTAATACCTTATCATGTCGGCGCGAGTAATGACCCCGGTCTAATAACGTCCTACAACCCCCTAGCAGGTAACAATTTCAACTGGAACGTTTAAAATTTAAAATTAATCCTCGGCGAAAAAAGTGCAGAAACTACTGCACCCACACATCCTAGTAAAGTGTGTTTACAATGTCTACGAGCCTCATTAAATATTTTTAAACTATTTTAGACACCGCAAATATTAGTAAAACGGACCTCTACTACTCGAACGTCAACAGAACACGTAGAGGGCAGCCCTAAGCACCTCTTATTTTCCTATTGATCAGGCTGGCGATGGCCGGCCATCCGCTGATGTATGCGGTGGACGCGCGGCGGGCGGCGGCGTGGCTGCGCGTGCGCACGCGATCACTCGTGTAGTGTACATACAATAAATCATTATTAGAATAAGCAGCCACGCTTATGATTATCGCCACTTAATTATCCGTTACTATTACAAGTGTCCAACGTGGGGCACTAGACGCAACGACCGCTCACGCCATAGGTTTTGAGAACAAGGTAACCCATCGATGTAATTCAAACATACTAAGTAGTAACCGAGTAGGTTGACATAATAACAAGGTTAAGCACCACTAACCAGGTCGGTCCTAGGATGGTTCACCTAAGCGAACATCTATGACAGTAGGTACTTACGGTTAGTGGGTGCCCCCAACACTCACATGGCACCAACAACATTTGCCGGGTCCCGTTAAATGAAGGATTGTCTACTGAGGTGCTTCCGCTTTGCCCCGGCAATCAACTTTTGATTTATTTGTCAAATTAATCTAATTCAATTTCACACGACAATTACTCATCAGCCGCATATTGTTCCACACCACCCACACTGTGCGCGTGCGCGGTGGTGACTGAATGCGTCAATGGTTTATCCTCGTTATCAACTCCCGCGCAGTTCGCTAGTCGCCACGTTCAGACGGCAGTTGTGATTGTGACATATAAATAGCGACTAATTGATTACAGGCGGGTTTACCCCAAACATTCTGTTATCTGCTCTAACTACAAATCCTGTTCATCTGTACATTCCTGTCGAATAATTTAAAAAATAAAATCATAACGTCGAATGAACACGCTCAACAATCAACATGCAACGTACCTATGCGAATAGTGGCCGTGCCGGACAGTGGGCAGTGCAGCCCCCAGCTTCTCCGTCCACATCCTGGCTCCCTCGTCCTAGAGGCCGGCAGATGAGAGCCCGAAGGTGTAAAACTCCCCATATCTCTTGGCCTGGTACAAAAAAATCTGATGTTACACGCCTTTAAAATTGCTGGGAAAATTAGAAATTGATTAAAAATATTGAGATTTCTTTACCTATAGCGGGATGTAGTTATAGGGAGCATAACGGAAACAAAGCCAGTAAAGGGTAAACAGTATCCACAAAGCAAGAAAGTACCTAGTTTGGCTGGAACATAGGAGCTTGCAAGATAACTACGGTCGCCGAATTCTTATGTGTGTGTGTGTGTGTGTGTGTGTGTGTGTGTGTGTGTGTGTGTGTGTGTGTGTGTGTGTGTGTGTGTGTGTGTGTGTGTGTGTGTGTGTGTGTGTGTGTGTCTGTGTGTGTGTGTGTGTGTGTGTGTGTGTCTGTGTGTCTGTGTGTGTGTCTGTGTGTGTGTGTGTGTGTGTGTGTGTGTGAGTGTGTATGTGTGTGTGTGTGTGTGTGTGTGTGTGTGTGTGTGTGTGTGTGTGTGTGTGTGCGTGTGTATGTGTATGTGTGTGTGTGTGTGTGTGTGTGTGTGAAGTGCGTCAGGTGAGACTTCCTGCTTGGAACAGCGACCCCAGCTCTCTTAATTTTACGAGCTCATTAAAGTCAAGACGCTCTGGTCGAGCAAGTGGTCAGTGCTGCGAGCCGGTCGCGCGGGTGAGCGCTTAACTTTCACTTATCGATAACATATCTGATATCAGTCAAGCGAGTTGTCCGCGGACGCCACGACATGAACGGTGATAACAAGCCGTTACTTATAAACAGATCTGTGTTACGTTACGTGGCGGTGGCGAATGGCGAGGCTCTCGCGAGAGGATGCGAGGTAATTACCCTCGTCTATAAACCTGTCACGGATTTGGAGAAATCGATGATTCATTGTTCACAGAAGTAGCGCGCCTTCTACTGCGGCCGGCAGTCCACTCGTCGCGTGCGTCGCTCATATGGGATGAACGCTTCTCCCCATGTTACTTTAAATGTTAATTAACGATATCTAGGACTAAGCCTATATGTTGCAATTACGTACCTCATGGAGACACTTTTGACAGGTGTCAGACACAATCAGATCGACATACGTCACAGTTATATTAGTTAGGGTAAATAATAAATATATTAAGCTACCTAGCCACCAGTGCAGTGGTTTACGGACAGTTGGCCCGAGGCTCCAGCAGATCGCGTCCGTTGCGTCGTGTAAACGCAAACGACAACTGCCGACGCACGCAGCAGATGCGCATAATTCATTACGGCTTCTCAATGGTCCCCCCCTTTATCCGTATCGGAGTTCGACAAGTGATGTGAGAGGTACGTTGTATGTGCTACATGCGTCGGCAGTTGTCGTATGCTGTCGGCTATGGCATCATACCTGTAACCATGACGGACGAGCGCGGCCACTTGTCTCCACGTCGTCGTAACTAAACGCATCACGCACGCCACTCGTTGTACAAATCGTTGGGCACGCCCACCTGTCCGATTGTTCCTACTAATGCTGTGCCAACATTATATTTTTATAAAGTAATTTAATTATAATGCTTATAATATTACATAGTTTGAGAGCTAACGCTGTGTCGCCTAATTTATCTCCCACATTATGTAATGGATGCGTCGTGCGACACATGATTGCGTCTATTTGTCACGTCACGTACCTACCTGGGTACCTACACTTTGGCCCACACCGGAGGCCTGCGTTGTTGGCATGTCGACAATACATTTGATTCCAATTGATGCCTACATTCGAATAAGAAATTACTTTCAACAAGTTTCTGTGCATCTCGCTGATGGGCGCCGCCTTCGCACTTAGGGTGCGGCCACACGGCGCGGTGCGGCGCCGCACCGCGCCGTGTGGCCGCACCCTTAAGGCGGAAACGCAGCGAACTATCTAGCTCTCCTTACTTAACCTTTGTCAAGCACATCCGAATGCAGACAAATAAGTAGTAGGTACTCGTACATCGTGAGCTTTTTGTACGTATAACATATTGACATTATCTACATAATTATTATTATTGTACATAATTATGTCTAACTCTACTGTCAATTGTATAATACTTAAGACGGTCAAGCCAAATAACGACCGCCACTCAAAGAGTAGTACTTACAGAGAGGCCTTTCTTTCTCTGTCTTTTACCTGGTCTCGTGTAATAGGTATCTCTCCATTTCTGCTTTAGTAGTAGGTAGGTGCCTAGTCTAGTAGGGACCACCTCACTAGCTAGCTACCACGCCACTAGCCACCTAACTAGCGACAACGGTTACATTACATAACATTACATTGAAAATAGGTTACCAAATTAGGTTACTGAATGATACACTGTTCTGTTACAGAAGCTTGCCACGACGAAAAATGTTGTAGCAGCCTTTGACGAACATGTGAAAATAGGACATCAAATCAGTACCTACCTTATAGTTGTTATGAAAACGCATAAAAATGGGAAACGGTATTGAACATTCTATAATAACACTATAACTGTTCCAAATAACGATTAATGTGACTTTTTGGTGCAGAAACGTGACAGATACTAACTAATGGCATCGACGCCTGGCACCTGGCACGCACGAGCGCTCGTGGCTCGCGGGCCTCCGCCACGTCGCGTCCGCGCCGTTAGCGCTGGAGTAGCCCATCTAATTCATTAGTTGAACTAATGAACGCAGCTCCGCGCCGCACGACGCCGCACGACGCAGCACGACGGTGCGCGGCGCTGCAGCGTATGAGGAGTTACGCCCACAGATAAATCGCTGCGATCTATGAAAAAACGCTATAATAAATCTTATTGCGAATTGCGCTTGATTTCTCCGCAATGGAATGATATAATTACATGATTGCGGCTGCGCTCGGCAACCAGCGCCACCGCCGCGGCGCAAGGGGCGAGAGGGGAGGGGGGGGGGGGGGGGCGTGCAGGCACACATTCTGCAGACCATTCTTTTTTCGCACAATTTACAATGGCAGTATGGAATTATATAAAATATGTAACGCTCTTGTTGTTAGCTCGTATCGCTCTTTTTACTCGCAGTGAAATATACGAATTATTGGCTCCAATTATAAACAAGGCGATTAACCTCAAACAGACAAGTTTTTTGCTTAGAAACATCATTAAAACAAAACAAATACCAATTAAAACGTAAAAACTAGTGATCGGCCGCAGCACGGGGCCGCGGCCGCTGGGCCTGGGGCAGGCTCAGGTTTCCTACCTCATACTCGTACTTTAAAACTATAACTTATAGCTATGATTTTAATATCCACCGGGGATATTAAAATCATAGCTATATCGACATAATGCTATGTGAGCACTATGGTCAGTTCCAATGGCCGCTACGAGGATGCGAGGCGCGGCGCGCGCGCACCGCGCAGGCGGCGCAGGTCACTCACTCTGCTTTAATTAGTTCTTGTTGGCTCTAGATTCGTGGCCGCGAGTGGGCACTGGGCACTGGGCACCATCGCGGGGCTATTATGACGCGAAGTGCGCGCGCTGTCGACGCCTTATCTACAAATAAATATCTCAAATTGTCAGCCAACAAATTTGAAAGTCCTGTTCGGGCTCACACAAAGATAATCTCGGAATTATGATCGGGCGCGCGGGCGCATCTATCTTTAATTAACATCGCAGGGGCGCGGCCCGGGGAGGGGTGGGGGCCTGATCGATTGCGCCTGCGCACCGCTGCCCGCCGCCCAACTCTTAATTGACAGCATCGATTACGAACATTGCTTATCTTCAAACACGTCTCTCAAACGTGAGCACTCCATACTTCATGCCTTTGTTCTTACTACATAATTGTTTTATTGACAAATTACTTATTTGATCTTCTGGCCGAAGATTATCTGTCAGACAGTATTATCATTCGAGTGATGTGTGCCGCCTGCCGACCGCTGTGATATTGTGTTAACGCACGGCGGACAAACAAAGTGACCACGTGTCATACTCAGATCGACAAAAATAATGCGTATCACTGACATCGACGCAGGGGACGAGCGCTCTACGAAATGAATTTGCACTTTTAATTTATGTGTGCCGATATTAGAGCATGTGCACATTGATTAAACAATAGTTGCCAAATGAGAAACGAGTGGTCACAGACAATGGCGTGACAGACTGCCCCTAACAGACGCGACCCCGGGGCGATGAGGGGCGAGTGGGGCAAGTGCAGTGGAGCGGGGTGCGTGCCATTGTCCGGCGGAGCGGGCCGCGGCCGGGGCGAGCGCGCTAATTGTGAACAAATAGGTGATTAGTGCGGGACTACGGGTAATTAACTATATCAGTGCGGGCGGAGACACGTGGCCCACCACTGCGCCCTGAGCTTACTGACGGAGCATTGCTTTTTTTTATGACAGGACATGTTCAAATATTAGGCTTTCTTAATACATTCGGTACATTCGGACTAGAAGAATACTAATTATGTTTTTCTATGAGAGAGAGAGAGATAAGAGAGAGAGAGAGAGAGAGAGGTGCGAGCACATATTTTCTCACTCTCTGTCTCCCATAGCCAGTTACGTTTAGTATACCTATACCTATCTAAGATATAATGCAGGCCTATTTAGGTTTTACTTCAGTCGTGTGAGAGTAAGTATACACCAAAGATATTATATTTAAAAAGAAGTAGATTCGTTATTGCGCGAAAATCGTGAAGATTCGAAAACGAGTCAATTGGAACGTTTGCCTCTAGTACCGCGTGCCGAGCGGCGCCGGCCGGACGTTGAGCGGAAGCATCAGTGACTTATAAAAATAACGAAAATGCCATCGTATGTTTATAGACACTGCACGAACTATAACTCTAAAGTTAATACATCGAAAGGGAGTTCATATCACATGGAAATAATACATATTTCGACTGATAAAGACCAAATTTCTGACTTTCATAATATTCAAGTTAAAATTGTTAAAAAGAGACAGTATGATATAATTTGGTGCGTGAGCGACAAGGACGTGTGTGATCCGAACATAGATTAAAGTACAGATGAGAATATCGTAGGCATTAAACTCACTACATACTACCTCCCAATTTTAATTTGTTGTTTTTTATAATTGCCTACTAATACTATGTGGTTCAAGTAAGTTAATAAGTGCGAACTTCACTTCACTGGCAAGTATCTACTTAGGTAAGTACCTACTTGTTAAAATTTGTAGGTACTATTGGCAGCAACAAAATAATGAAATAGAATAAACATACCTAGCTTTTTTATACTTAACTAGCTGCCCCGGCGAACTTCGTACCGCCATATTTTCGGCCCGCGTGGTATTCAAATCCCGTTCCCGCTGCACCCTTATCACTTAGGGGGATGAAAAATAGATGTTGGCCGATTCTCATAGATACCGGATAAGCACAAAAAATTTCATCAAAATCGGTCGAGCCGTTTCGGAGGAGTTCGATTACGCACCCCGTGACAGAAGAATTTTATTTATTAGAAGATACAATAACAATGACAAACAAACATCTTTGTCTAAACAAAATTACGCAATTATCTCAAACTTCACTTTACTGGCAAGTACCTACTTAGGTACTTGTTAAAATTGTACTACTGACAGCAACAAAATAAGGTAACTGTACCAATGCTCGACACTGTACCAATGCTAGACACTTTCGAACAAAACCCAGTATTTTGAGAAAATTATCCATTTGTTTTATAAGACTATTGACTTAAAAGATGCCTAATGGTATCTATAAGATATGTTCAAATATTCGCAACACCATCCGAAGTAAATTTAGAAAGACTGTTGACAGCAAATAATGTGACTCCGTGAACACGGTCGTGTTATTTCTTAAGATTTTTGCCAAGGGTACTGATTTTTATAGGTGTGATTTTTTTGTTTATAAGTTATGATTATTACTAATTTTAGTATAAACGTTATAAATATTGAAGTTATTGACATACGCGGACACTTGGACCATTGGGACAATGATGTCTAGCATTGGTGTTTTCGACCAAGTGCATAATAATTTAATTTAAAGTAAAAGTATGATAGATTTTAAAGATTTTATGGGCAAAAGTTAATGTCTAATTGTTGCTGTAACAGTTAAAAAAGAATGTAACGACCATGCTGTAATTAATTTGTTAAATTTTTTAGATTGAAATTTTATTTTTCCTTAAAGTGTCGAGCATTGGTACAGTTACCTTAATGAAATTTAAAAATTATACCTAGCTTTTTCATAATACATTAACAAAGTTAAACAAACATCTTTATCTAAACAAAATTAGGCAATAACCTCAATTCAGAGAGCTCTGTACCTTCTTTTTCAATAATTTTGTTAGCCTATGTCACCGACTAGCAACCGCACTGTGATTGGTACATTGTTATCATTAAAGTCCAAGTGACAAACAATAGCTGTCTTCTTCTTTTATATTGTATTTTTCATGTCCTCTCTTTTCAATCCATTGGTTATGTAGGGAAGTGTAGATGAATTAAAAATGAGTGTGTGTGAGTTCGGCACATTTTTCTACGTTGATTTGTAAGCATATGACATGTCTATGTTATGAAATGTCTTTGGTATACACGCTCGTTTTTTGCAGGGAAGCTTTTATTCAATTGTATTTTTTCTTGCTACTGTACTTGTAAAGATCAAATTGCGCAGACAGAAGTGCACATTACAATCGATACTGACGTCATTTTATTTAGGTAGGTACAGGGAGATATTACTCAACAACGTTCACACCGTCCACGCGTCGTCACACTCGTCACGTGTCTCTCGCGGAGCCCACCATGTAGCTTTTATATCTTTTATCAGTTTTATCACATACATTCGTATACAGCTAAATGTACAACAGCTTAAAAGTTAATTAACGCTAACGACTTCAATTATACGAACAGCGATGCGCCGCCGCCGCCGGCCCGAATTAGCGGCGATGCGCGAGCGCAGCTGCGGCGTGCACTGCACCGCACAGTGTCCACTGATTACGGAGCTCCATTGACGGCCACTCAAACAAAGGCATCGTCCCCTCGAGCACACTGTCCCATCCAGTAGGTATGAGCAGAGCGCGTGTCCGCACCGCGTGACGTGACGTGACGTGACCCTCGGCCCTCGGCTCGACCGCGGAGCGATGCGCTAATTGTTGATGAGCGTCACGTGTTGGTTCCCACCTGACTCGTTCCAATTGTTCTCCGGCTGTAACTGAACGTTAGGGGCGACTGGACACTGAGCGTGGGTAGGAAGGAACTCATCCTTATAAATACAAAATGGTTAATTCTTTCGCATGCATACCAAAACACTTGTGGGAGACGCGGTCGGGGTTGGGACCTTACTACACTTCATGTGTGTGAGCTCTGTCGTCGAACCCGGGACACAGGGCGCAGCGCGGCGGCGTTCGGACATCATCCGTGATAAACAACGTTATTCTTACTGAATCGTTAATATTCAGTAACTACTTGCCTACATTGAATGTACCTATCTAAGCAATTGCTGACGATTAACGGTTCCAGATTTCTCTCTTGTTGAAGATTTCATAATTTTACTACTTTTGATTTCATACTTTTACAAAATTTTAAGGAACAGAAAGCACAGCAGAAAGTCTTATATGCTTATATCGCGTCGCCGGTGCCCCCCCCCCTCTCCCCTCTCCCCCGGGATAATTGACCATTGATTCAGTATGTGCCTTGCCTTCCGCACTCCGCATCCGACCATCTCTCCAGGCAGCACGGGAGCCAGCCGCCGACCGCTACCGTGCCAGCGCTATGCGACTCATTGTGAAGCAGATAACATGCTTTTCGATAACTTTATTACCGTGCGTCAGTGCCGGTAGGTATACTCGCTGAGATTCTTCGGCGGCAGAGATAATCTCTCCCCACTGCACCGCGGCGGCACGGCCCGCACGGCACGGTCGTGTTGTTTCCTCGTCGGTTGTGTGTGTCTAGTATACAGCGGCAGGTAGGTCGTTCTTAGCTATAGTCCAATTTGAATGGCAGGCGGCGACGTCACGGTGGTGAAGTTTCCACCCGAACCGAATGCGGAATCCAATATGGTGGGGCTTTTAAAGTTTCAGGTTTCAGGTGCGCGCGCATTGTGTTAAGCGACGCGTGCGCACCGCGAGCAGGCGGCGGCCAATGGTCGGCTGCGCGCTGCGCGATTGGTCGCCATTGTCCGCCGACCGATTGTAATCGATTTCGCGGTCAATTTGTTTCGCGATCGCACGATAGCGGCTATCTCCGCAATTACGACGTCGCTACTTAATTGAGCCGCGGGAACAATGGGCGCTTCCCGGCCTTACGAAATCGTTTAGAGCTTTGGATTTACTAAATCGTACTAGCGCAAGCGTTACCGAGCTGGCATCGTGACCGGTTGCACAATGGCCCCGTGTCCGTGGGGGCGCATTGCGGGCTCTCTTCTCAGAACATGTTGCGAGCAATTAAAGAGAGCTCGGGCCGAGCTATTCGCGAGTGGCCGCCGCAGAATGCGCGCCCGGCCGCTCGCGGGCGCGGCGAGCGCGGCAAGCGCGGCGGCCACGGTGAGCGCGGCAAGCGCGGCGGCCGCGTGCCACCGCCGTCGAAACAAATCAACGTCACGCGCTGATATCTCAACATAAATCATTGTTTTTTGTACAAAACGAATTAAAACAGCTTCACAGTTTCAAATCTCATTACAAAGCAACGGTGAAAGTTTAACAAAATGATGCATCTTAAACTTAAAATAATTTATTAATCCCCTCGCGGGTCAGGGGTGCCGTGTGAAGCGAGCCGAGCGACGTCACGCGCTCGCCCCGCGGCACCCCGTGCCACACGACTCTGCGCCTTAGCGCGCGCGCACAGCGGCGATAGTCCTGGCACACGTCAATGACTGTGTTTTTGTTTAAGCGGCAAATCGTGTTAGCCACAGCACAGAAGGGCTCGTTACGGCGCATGCGCGTCTCTCTATACGACAATAATAGGAGTTTAATTAAAAGCGCTCACAAACAAGTGCGCGCGCATTGTCCGCGAGACGATTTAATTATCGTAGCGAGCTCCCCGCGGCTGCGCGGGCGCAGGTTAATGAGCAATCGCACGGTGAACAGAGCGCTGAGACGCGCACAATAGCTGATTGATTGTGTTTGCATTGACACCTGACACACGCTGATGCGCTGCCTTGTTCCTGGCGCGGCGCGTCTCGCCGAACGCGCACAGTGCGCACAATGCGCCCGGCCCGGCTGGGGCTGGCTGGATTCAATGAGGCTTATGAACAAATAAATTGTATCGTTGATTAAGTAGCTGCACTTTCTACACACGCCATTCAGTGCTCCGGCATTCAAAAGAATTGTTTGTTAGTTTATATAACACTAGCTGACCCGGCGAACTTCGTACCGCCATATTTGCCGCCCGCGTGCACCTTCTTTTCAAATTTCCATGATAGATTCTAATCCCGTTCCCGCTGCACCATTCCCGACCTGTGCACGAACATGCCACATACAATTGACCATGGGAAAAATATGGCTTTTCTAGATTCAGACCCGTTCCCGCTGTACCTTCTATTCAAACTTCCGTGTTAGATTCTGATCCCGTTCCCGCTGCACCGTCCCCGACCCGTGAACAATGTGAACATGCCACGTATAGATAATTGACCATGGGAAAAACGTGACTTTTCTAGATTCAGACCCGTTCCCGCTGTACCTTCTATTCAAACTTCCGTGTTAGATTCTGATCCCGTTCCCGCTGCACCGTCCCCGACCCGTGAACAATGTGAACATGCCACGTATAGATAATTGACCATGGGAAAAACGTGACTTTTCTAGATTCAGACCCGTTCCCGCTGTACCTTCTATTCAAACTTCCGTGTTAGATTCTGATCCCGTTCCCGCTGCACCGTCCTCGACCCGTGAACAATGTGAATATGCCACATATAATAGACCATGGGAAAAACATAGCTTTTCTAGATTCAGACCCGTTCCCGCTGTACCTTCTATTCAAACTTCCATGTTAGATTCTGATCCCGTTCCCGCTGCACCGTCCCAGACCCGTGAACAATGTGAACATGCCACATATAATTGACCATGGGAAAAACATGGATTTTCTAGATTCAGACCACAACTTTTAAGGATTGTCCTTGTGATTTTGTTTATGGTCATGGCCAATGCAAGACGGATTGAAAATTGAAGTCGTTTAAATTCAAACGGCATGTCGGTTGGGATCATCGGGATCTTTGGAATGAGAACTTCCTCACCTTAGAATTTTCCTTTGAGTGAAAAAAAAAAATTTAAAAAAAAATAAAGAAAATAATAATAAAAAAAGTATCCTATGTCCTTCTCCTGGTTCTAAGCTACCTCCCCACCAATTTTCAGCCAAATCAGTTCAGCCGTTCTTGACTTAAAAGTGTTGTAACTAATACGACTTTCTTTTATATAATATACTAGCCTTTGCCCGCGGCTCCGCCCGCGTGGATGTTGGTTATCGCGATAAATTAAAATTGCGACTATAATTTGAGATTTAAACTATCCTATCTCTCAAGTTGGATCGAACTGTACATGGTGTGCGAATTTTATTATAATCGGTTAAGTGGTTTAGGAGTCCATTGAGGACAAACATTGTGACACGAGATTTATATATATTAAGATAGATTTTCATTTCATTTCATTTCATTTTCATTGTTTTTAATATTTATTATGCTATTCAGGGCGGAGACAAATCCAACGAATCAATAACCATGAATATTGGTTCAGCAGATCTCGAGTTATAAGTGTTGTAACAAACACGACTTTCTTTTATATATATAGATTATTATTATGTATATGTTTACACAGTACCTTCCTGCGCGATGGCTTCGTATTGAATGTTGCACGCGGGTAGTTAGTGGGTCGGCCCAAAGGTTCATACTTAAGATCACTATCATGTTCGGGCCACAAATATTGCCAAACATGGACCTCCCACAGAGAGCGTTGCACGGAGTGATAGCGTGAGATATGCGCCTGTGAGTAGGTACAGGTAGGTACTATGGCGATGCACGCGGAGGTCGCTCTAGAGTGAACGTCTAGAAGGTAGTGATAAACAGTGAACGTAACCATTTTATTAACTTAGAGCGTGGAATGTAAACCTAAGTAAGTAGTAAAAGAGTGCTGAACTCAAAGACATTTCATAACATAGACATGTCATATGCTTACAAATCAACGTAGAAAAATGTGCCGAACTCACACACACACATTTTTAATTCATCTACACTTCCCTACATAACCAATGGATTGAAAAGAGAGGACATGAAAAATACAATATAAAAGAAGAAGACAGCTATTGTTTGTCACTTGGACTTTAATGATAACAATGTACCAATCACAGTGCGGTTGCTAGTCGGTGACATAGGCTAACAAAATTATTGAAAAAGAAGGTACAGAGCTCTCTGAATTGAGGTTATTGCCTAATTTTGTTTAGACAAAGATGTTTGTTTAACTTTGTTAATGTATTATGAAAAAGCTAGGTATAATTTTTAAATTTCATTATTTTGTTGCTGTCAGTAGTACAATTTTAACAAGTACCTAAGTAGGTACTTGCCAGTAAAGTGAAGTTTGAGATAATTGCGTAATTTTGTTTAGACAAAGATGTTTGTTTGTCATTGTTATTGTATCTTCTTATATATAAAATTCTCGTGTGAAGTGATAAGGGTGAAGCGGGAACGGGATTTGAATACCACGCGGGCCGAAAATATGGCGGTACGAAGTTCGCCGGGGCAGCTAGTTAAGTATAAAAAAGCTAGGTATGTTTATTCGATTTCATTATTTTGTTGCTGCCAATAGTACCTACAAATTTTAACAAGTAGGTACTTACCTAAGTAGATACTTGCCAGTGAAGTGAAGTTCGCACTTATTAACTTACTTGAACCACATAGTATTAGTAGGCAATTATAAAAAACAACAAATTAAAATTGGGAGGTAGTATGTAGTGAGTTTAATGCCTACGATATTCTCATCTGTACTTTAATCTATGTTCGGATCACACACGTCCTTGTCGCTCACGCACCAAATTATATCATACTGTCTCTTTTTATTTTCGTGCTGACAAATTTTAACTCGAATATTATGAAAGTCAGAAATTTGGTCTTTATTAGTCGAAATATGTATTATTTCCATGTGATATGAAATCCCTTTTGATGTATTAACTTTAGAGTAATAGTTCGTGCAGTGTCTATAAACATACGATGGCATTTTCGTTATTTTTATAAGTCACTGATGCTTCCGCTCAACGTCCGGCCGGCGTCGCTCGGCACGCGGTACTAGAGGCAAACGTTCCAATTGACTCGTTTTCGAATCTTCACGATTTTCGCGCAATAACGAATCTACTTCTTTTTATATATAATATCTTTGGCTGAACTAAATGTCGCCTTGTGGATACGCGATGCGGTTTATAGGAACTAGGGTGATATCCGGCAGACGTTCTGCTGAAGAGGCAGTGCCCACGTTTTGGCTTAGGTAGTCGATCGATCTGATGCTGACTGTACTCGGTTACCCAAGTCGTGGGTAATGTAAGTTGGTTTGGATATGCTAAATGGATCGTCACAAAGATTCTCGCAAAATTCGAACGCATTCTCAACGATAGCATTCGATTCATCTGTCGATCGATTCACTGATACGGCGAGCAGCTTGCGGGCGGTGACAATGAGATTGCAATGAGACATATAATTTTAAGCTGCCCTAATTAAATATTAGCAGGCTAGCTTGTTAATCTATTCTCTACTAAGGGTTAGACACGCACGAGGCTCGCGCGTCTCGTTAGTGTTTCGAACTAACTCACGTCTACTCAGGAGAACGAGAAAGTCTTCGGAAGTCACACATTAATATTTTCGTGAGCACCTCCATTAATACAGAGTGATTTATAAAAGCAATTCGAGGAATCGCGCGGAATCAATGTGGCTCACATGTACCGTCCCATAAATACATACGTAAACACGTCGTACGGACAGACAAAGCGGAACACAAAAAGCCTGACGTCCGCTGTCGCCGGTAATTAACTCTCAGCCTCCGAGCGACGTAATTACACCGCGCGGGCGGCCACTGTCTCGTATTGTACGCCTCATTATTAGTGAATTGTTTCATTGAATCCATCTTAACCACTAACCGATACGTCGTGACGTATAGGTACCGGCATATATCTTGACCCAAAGTCACGAGAGGAACGAGGCCCTGTCACGTGTGGGCTGGTTGGATATACGTAATCTGCGAATGGTGGATTTGAGCTTATTATTGATTACGATTCTACATACTCGGGACACGGGACGGGCCACAATGGAAGCCTCGAAAACTCTATCAACGTGATTTCGTAAAATCGAGAGAGAGCTCAACAAACGAGAAATGCGAGTTCATTTCCGTGTAATGACGTGCCTAATGTAAACCTGCGAGATAACGATCTCATCTGATAGCGCGGCGCGGTGTGTGAAGCAACGTTTAAGGAACTTCTTGGTGAAGGTGTTACAAACATACTTACCACGAGGGGGGCATGAAAGGCGAGGGGGGAGGGGGGGCGATGTCACCGGCTGGTCGCGAGCGCAGCGTTTCCACCTCATTGAAGTTTTTGTTGTCGACCTCCAGAGAATGAATAATTGAACCATGCCGGTGGTCTCTTGCGTACGATGAGAGTTTTCGGGCGTTTGGTAAGTGTGAAAAATATACTTGCAGTTGTACAAGATAAGTATCAAGCCATATGTCGGAGTAAATAATTAATTCTATGCGTAAGGTAGACAACACGGGTGGTATTAGATATCTAGTCTAACGCCACTATTACTATCTACTGTCGACGATATTGCCAGGTCGCCACTACTCCAGAATGTCCCAGACGCGCCAGTCCTCGCCTAATCGCACTGTCATCTGATCTGACAACCTCGGACGGGCGTCTGATGTAGGGAACACTGCACGTTAGTTCCGCTGTTCCGGTGCTCCTGTCGCTGCATGAGCGGACCCAAAAGAGAGCACCTACACAATGTCCTAGAATATTAAAAAACCTACGTATGTATCAGTGCCTAGTAATTTATTTCTAGAAGGATTTTTTGTAGTAAAGATTGTACTGAAATTTCAGCAAACTTCCAGGTTTAGGTCATCAAGACGAACGATGTCGTCGCTATAGATTAGGCACCCTATGACCGCCATCCAGTTCGGGCCTCGGGGACACCTTCACTAAATGTCGCTATTCACCGACAGCAGACAAGATGTCTTTATAAATTCATGTTTGCTTTTATTGTTATTTAACGATGAGCGGTCTTTATTTCAAGTTTTATTTTAATCGATTAGGAAGTGTTATTTTACATGAGTATTTACAAAAAATCTAATTTGCCTTCATAGTGACGTATGCCTCCGACTCTCGGCCGCAGCTCCCGTGTCGCCGCGCGGTCGGCGCGCTGGCGACGCGCGCGAGCCGCGCGGTGACACGAGCGTTGATGATATTTAATTGCGAGTCAAGAGATCAAACACTTGTTTTTGCGCGTTGTCACCAAACTGGGCTGTTGACTAAACGGCGTTAGATTACTGTTACAGAGCGTCTGGGTCTGTTCCCACACACATGCACACGCGATCACAACGCAAAGTGTATCTGTGAGTAGTGGGTCATCGACCGGCGCATCTCATTAGCTGGCGAACACTCGCTCCGTTTCGCATTTACTGTGTGCGGCTGATTGGACGCGAATTAGGAAACCGCTGCGCAGGCGCAGGCGCCAGGTAACGGTGCGCCGCCGTCACGCGCAGGGTTGCTAGAAACATCTGTGATGGTGGCTGTCCCGAGAGATATGGACTGAGTGCACTAGCGCTTCAACATGATAGCACTTGGCATTATAATAGCATATCAACAGAACCCGACGTTTCGATTGCTTTTCAACAATGATATTGGATGGTATTTATAGGTGCTTTTGTACTATGTGGAATGACAAATTTTCATTCGACAGTGGAAAGAGTAACATTCCTATCACAGCTCTACATTCACAATATTGTACTTGCATGAGGTGACCAGCTGGCCGCAGCTCGCAGTAGCCCTGCGCCCGCTACAGACCGTGCAGAAAATTAAACTTCACATTTCTTGTTTGTCCGTCGCTATTACGGGACCTAATCTAAGCAAATTGACTTGGGAATCAAGCGGAAACTGCTCTCTCTCGCCTGCTCCAACCGCCTATCCCGTCTGATCTCATGTGTGAGGATATAGCTGATATAGCTATACGTGAGGAGGTGTACAGTTCAATATTTTTACTACTACATACCTACCGATTCATAAACGGTTCAAAAATCAGGAGCAGTACTACTCTACTGTACTTCTAAGATATCAAACAGGCACAGGGTCTCCCATGGTGTGGTATGTGGTGTGGTATGGGAATACCACATGACATGGTGGTGCACGTGAATGTTTGCTTAACCCGAGGTGTGATGTACAGGGAGCACCGCAAGAAGGACAGAAAGGGAGGGAATACTTCTGGTACCCTCATGGTTCTAGTATCCTAAGGACAGCGGTGCTGGAGGAGAATCTCTGAATCGGCTATCGAAAAATATCAACATTGATCATGAATCAATCGAACAGTGTTCTCTTTTATTATTCTGTAATTAATTGTTAATATTGTGTGAGAATTATTATTTAGGTAGTTTTTGAAGCATGATGAATATTGTGAATTAAAGTATTATAATTATGTTGCTACTCTGTCGCATTGGGTTCGCCTGTAATGACATTGTGTGTATGAATTAAATAAAAAAAAATAAAAAAAATAAAAAAGTGAGCGTTGGCTCGGCGGACTCGACGCGGAGTTGTGAGTTGTGACCAGCTTCAGCGCGGCGTCCTCCGAGTAGCAAACATTAATCACGCGCCCAATTGACATGACACGCGTCGGTTACTGTGATGGGATGATCTATGATTATAGTGCCACACTGTCGCTTACGGTAAGAAAATACTCTTGTAGTCGAGTCTATAAGTTTCGTTTCTAGATCTAAGAAATCTTTTCACAAACGTTTGTTAGCGCCGCATCTCCACCAATACAATGTCACCTTGTCTACAGGCACTGTTTGTCTACAGACCCTGTTTGGCATTAGCGCTTAGCATTAAAGTGAGCGTGTGGGTTCGCCGCGATCTCAACGCTTGTCTTGCTCTTCAGGTGAAAAAGCCAACTTGTGTAGTGCCGGGGCGAAGGCGCAGGTCGTACCGGTGTGTCGGGGTGCGCTAATGAGCAGCGCGCGCGCATGTCACCGCGTGACGTCACGCCGCGCGCACGCGCACCACCGACACGTTCAGGACATACGACTAATTGTCACGATCTGGGAAAAAAGTATTTCCGCTCACCCACCGGGTACAGGCAGGACTGTCACGTCGCACGTAATGAGTCAAGTGCGCCGCAGTTCAATGGCAAAGCTGATCTATTTTATTGTCATCATCATTCCAGCGGTTAGAGGAAAATCTACGCTAGACCGTCGCCCCTTCACATTATACCCATTCTCATTATATCAGTCTATACGTAGCCACAAAACAGATAATAACTAGTAGGTACCAGCGTAGTAGCTAAGCAGATAAATACACAGATAGAATATGCCTTGCGAATAATTACCTGAACGTTTGTTCGTTAAAACGCTAGATCTTTAAAAAAAATCTTCTGAAAAGTTATGGAAAACACGGCGTACCTGGTGATAACCGCTTAAAAGGGAAAGAAGGTAGAAGGGCAGACAAAGAACTATTATTTAAATATACATATACAATTATATACTTGAAAATAAAAACTTTACTAGAGAAGTACACCGTGGCCCCGCCGCACCATCGTCATGCGTCACATCTATCGCACTGAGCCGTACAGGACAGGTCTAGTTATAAGAACAACATTTTATTTTGTCTTGAGGTTCAAACCGGACTGAGCCCTGATGCGCCCGGCACTGACGTCACTACATGAAGGGCAACGTTTACTTACGACACAATATTACAGCGTATCACTTTTATTTACAAACGCAGCGTGTTCGACACTCATTACCTCCCTGGGAGTAGTGTCGATCAGAACTAGTGCTTGGGTATTTTCCACAGAGCAGTGACCCGCGCGGGGAGATGCGCGCGCGCCGGAGAAAGTGCGCCGTTTAATGTGTAATTGGGCGCAGGCACTATCTCATCTACTTACGAGAGGAGCGGCGCAAGCGCGGAGACGCTGGCGATGGTAGGTACCCCCTCACCATACTGGCTCGGTACAAGTAGAGTTTGGATTGGTCTACAATCTGCCATTATATTGCAACTACTTGAGATATTGCTACCGATACCGGGCCCATGACTGAACCTATTCTTTGAAAATAAATAAATCTATGTTGTATGTCGTGGGGGTGCCGCCGGCCATACTTGTACTTAATCCTTTCAGTCGTTTTGTGTGAATGGTAACCTGTGGAGGCCTCCAAGTAGGGACAGTATCTGGAATGGTTGGTGGACACTGTTTGCCGTATTTCACCTCACTTAGGTGGAATGCAGTGAAATTGACGGACCATCATAAAATAACTTTTTGTACATATATATTATACCTATACCTACTCACTTCGTCACTATGGTTAGTTGAAACATATACCCTTAATTTATCATCATTGATCGACACTGTCGCTGCGTAGCCCGACGTCGAGCCGCGTCCTCCCGTGGCTCGCGGCGCGCGGTGGCGGTGGCTAGTGGCGCGGTGGACAGTCTGTGCGCCGCCACACCGCGCGGTCCGGCGCTCTCTATATTTTAATTGCGCACTAAACCGACCGGCCGACGTAAAATTGTCCAAATAGCACTAAACACACGTAATAGAGGAGAAAGTAGACTTGATTACCTGCTCATCTTGTCTTCAACTGGGGCCATTATCAGCCGTAACTGTAATACGGGTTACATTGATAATGATTTGAAATCGTGCTTATACTATTAATCTGTAATATTAGGAAGTGATGAAGCACGAGTGGCAATGTTCGGCGTTTATTTTTTAAATTAACTACACCTCAACTTTTGTCCATCTTGCTGACTATATTTTCGGTTACGTAATGGAGGATGAACCTATTGCTGTCGACCGGGCACTTCCCCTGACTTCATATTGCCACTGATTATTACCTAGCAGAATCTTTTTGCCCAACCTACCTAGCCAACCCTATAGCCCCAAGTTGACACTCACACGCCACTGTATGTACACTCAAATCATTTTACCCATTGCACGCTCGTAGCTGGTTGTCAAAAATCAGTTACGAATTCTACGCTCGTAGCTAGTTGTCAAAAATCAGCTACGAATTCTACGCTCGTAGCTGGTTGTCAAGAAAGTTACGAAAGTGGACAAAGCCGATTTTCTGTATCGCGCCGAATTATAGTCGTGTAGGCGACAACGGGTTGGCGTACTATGACGTAGGTACCTATAAAACCAAAACATAGTCGAGTACATGTGAGTGTACAACAATATAATGGTGATAAGGAGTAGGTTTATAACAACGTGGCGGTGCGTGACCCTCGTCATTAAATCTATTTAAAAAAAAGTGATTTGGAAGAAGTTCGGTGAGGGGCAGTTCTAATCTAACATTGGCTCTTTAAATCACTTCGGTTCAGGAACTCGATCTGGTTTAATTAGCTCAGTGCAGCTTGTAGGATATCTGCGCCCGCGCACGCTGCGATTGCACAGGTTTATTATTTCCGTGCGCTCGCGCAGCCGCACATCGGCCAGTGCTGCCCGGCGCGGGGCGCGGCGTAATGAAACTGCAGGTTCACTGGAAATGTTAATAGGAAATTTGAAACCATCATTACATGTAAATACTGCGATTGCTGAGCGGCGAATCAGGATTTGGTTCTCGGGTCAAGAAAGGGTAATTGTGTTTTTTTTCTGTTAACAAAATTATTAGTAACCGAATAGCTGGGGTCCTGGGGTGGGCGTCGTCGCCCCGTCGCATCGGTAATATAACAACACGAACGGTTCCCAATGTCAATGTCTTTCATTTCACAAACGCAGATCTCGTATGTTTATTTAATTTACTTGTTGTTGTTATGTTTATAAATTGTAAAGCATTTTTAATATGCTAACTATTCAAATCGATCCTATAGATCGAATCGACAAACTATTCAAAGCTTCGGGCGAGACTCGGTGGCTCAGTGGTCAGAGCATTCCCCCTGTAAGGGAAAGATCACGGGTTCAAGTCCCACCTGAGCTGAATTCGCTTTTTCCTATCTTAATTGATCTTTATATACAATATTAAAACTATTATTTAAAGCACAAGTGGAGCACGAGTCCACAAAAAAGGTAAATTAGCATATTACCGCAATAGTGAGGAGATACCGCACAATCGATGGCGGCCGTCGCGCGGAGATTGATAACCGCGTGTGATGCTATCTGCGGACGGACGGACTGACCGACTGACACACTGTCGCACGGCCGGTGACTGATAACAAACGCCACGAGCGCTGGCCCCGACCGATGTGGGGCTTGGATATTAATGCGAGCCATTTGTTCACGTTCACTAGCAAAATCATTAATATTTATTTGCGTCCTAAAGATCTTATCAAAAATCAGTCCAAAACGATTTATCTACTTAACCTGGCAAATTCAACTCGAGCATTGGAGACCTACCTAAGTAAGCCAGCATACCAGACCAGTATACGACCCACTTGACGACGAGTGATAGTGTGGCCCGCACCCAGCACCGGGCTTGTTGCTACGAGGACTTAACGTCGGGTGAACTTCCCCGGCACCTCTTACCTATAGCGCAGTTGCCGTCGCGCCGGTCCAATCAAAGGTCCTGGTGACCGAACCCAGAACTAAACTTTTGAACCCGCAGCGATTTGATTGAGAACAAATTGCTAACTACTACAGTATAGTGCCGTATTGCTGCCATTGCTGGCCAGTGTCTATTCGACATGAAACTTATAGAACTCGCGCTTGAAGGCTGATGCGCGTTTGAAGCGTTACTGTGCGTTCAATGGAGGGTTAATTGGAGAAATTACTACGTAATAGATGCTCTATCCACGTGTGTGTGCGACGTTGCATCTGTGTGAGTTGTTTAATGCGCAGGCGCAGTTTTGCGGTGTCTATGAACCTGCGCGCCGTGCCGCCTCCTCTGGCGCAGTGCGACCTGTGCAGGCACACACGGGTCATACTGCAGCGCGGACCGTAATTGCACCATAAAAACTACATAGGTGGATGTGAAATTTCCCTTACAATTCCTTTGAGTGATACCGTGGAAACCATAAAATTGATGTAAAATAAATTATTAAGAAATTGATGTCATACATCAAAGTCCGTGTCCGTGTCCGTGTCTCTTACGAATAAATTTTCATTTCATTTCATTTCATTTCATTTCATTTCATTTCATTTCATTTCATTTCATTTCATTTCATTTCATTTCATTTCATTTCATTTCATTTCATTTCATTTCATTTCATTTCATTTCATTTCATTTCATTTCATTTCATTTCATTTCATTTCATTTCATTTCATTTCATTTCATTTCATTTCATTTCATTTCATTTCATTTCATTTCATTTCATTTCATTTCATTTCATTTCATTTCATTTCATTTCATTTCATTTCATTTCATTTCATTTCATTTCATTTCATTTCATTTCATTTCATTTCATTTCATTTCATTTCATTTCATTTCATTTCATTTCATTTCATTTCATTTCATTTCATTTCATTTCATTTCATTTCATTTCATTTCATTTCATTTCATTTCATTTCATTTCATTTCATTTCATTTCATTTCATTTCATTTCATTTCATTTCATTTCATTTCATTTCATTTCATTTCATTTCATTTCATTTCATTTCATTTCATTTCATTTCATTTCATTTCATTTCATTTCATTTCATTTCATTTCATTTCATTTCATTTCATTTCATTTCATTTCATTTCATTTCATTTCATTTCATTTCATTTCATTTCATTTCATTTCATTTCATTTCATTTCATTTCATTTCATTTCATTTCATTTCATTTCATTTCATTTCATTTCATTTCATTTCATTTCATTTCATTTCATTTCATTTCATTTCATTTCATTTCATTTCATTTCATTTCATTTCATTTCATTTCATTTCATTTCATTTCATTTCATTTCATTTCATTTCATTTCATTTCATTTCATTTCATTTCATTTCATTTCATTTCATTTCATTTCATTTCATTTCATTTCATTTCATTTCATTTCATTTCATTTCATTTCATTTCATTTCATTTCATTTCATTTCATTTCATTTCATTTCATTTCATTTCATTTCATTTCATTTCATTTCATTTCATTTCATTTCATTTCATTTCATTTCATTTCATTTCATTTCATTTCATTTCATTTCATTTCATTTCATTTCATTTCATTTCATTTCATTTCATTTCATTTCATTTCATTTCATTTCATTTCATTTCATTTCATTTCATTTCATTTCATTTCATTTCATTTCATTTCATTTCATTTCATTTCATTTCATTTCATTTCATTTCATTTCATTTCATTTCATTTCATTTCATTTCATTTCATTTCATTTCATTTCATTTCATTTCATTTCATTTCATTTCATTTCATTTCATTTCATTTCATTTCATTTCATTTCATTTCATTTCATTTCATTTCATTTCATTTCATTTCATTTCATTTCATTTCATTTCATTTCATTTCATTTCATTTCATTTCATTTCATTTCATTTCATTTCATTTCATTTCATTTCATTTCATTTCATTTCATTTCATTTCATTTCATTTCATTTCATTTCATTTCATTTCTACAATACTCATAAGAACATGATGTGCCTAGTTTCTGCGGCAGCAGTGCGCTCAGGAGACTGCCCAAACCCGTGACCCCTGACTCGAGGCGCCTCGCCCAGGGCAGCACTGCGCTCCTAAACACGTCGTAAAGGAGACGGCGAGGAGGAATGGCCAATAAATCTGCTGATTTACGTTGGCCAGTGTCATTGACATGGACAACACTATGCAAGGTCAGCGCCTCAGCTCGCGCGTTACTACGACCATAGTGTAGCACCACACGCCTTGCGAACATATTTATTGGCAAAAAGTTTATTTCCATACTCTCAACAAAGCTTCCTATCTATTGGCAGTCTGTCAGAAGTCGCCCCTAATATGCTTAAGACTATTATCTACGTCTCCAACTTAGTTTTCGTTGGTTTGAGCAGCTGAATTGTTCCCGAGACACACAGAACACAGTGGTTTACATATTCGTTGGAAACTTTGCGGTGCCTTTGCAGGGTTTCATTTCCTCATCGTGTGAGGAAATTGAACCGCATCAGATTAAAATACGCTTGGGTCTAAACGTGTTTGTATCAGGTTGTATATTTAGCTCCTCGGTGAGCGAGACTGACGCCTATTGTCAAAATAACTTCACATTTCATTAATCAGTGGCAGGCCACCAGGCCGGGTCAGCTGCAGCTAGCAGGGAAGGAGGCAGCGTCGGCGCCGCGCGACCATTAGGTACTACTTCTTTGTTCATCACGCGATTCTTTCTTTTCTGAAACCGAGTCCATCAATAGGCTGCCACTCTGGCGCGTAACATTTGCACAACGACATAAACATTGACTATTGATATATTATCATGATCACTGGCTGAAGGTCGCGGGGTCGCCAGAGAGCCAGCTCCATCAACAGAGCCCATCCATCACGCTGCGCCCGCGCACCTCGGACATCATTTATAACGCAAACTTTGACACGAGCATCTCAGCTCCGCGGCGAGCCAGATAACTCTATGTAGCGGAATGCGGAGCGCGGCTCTACCTGAGAATCTGTTGCGAAGGCCTTCAAATAAAAAATAAACATTGTTTAAAAATCCTTTCTTAATTTATGTTAAAATAATCTCGTGGCCTAACGAATGGCTAATTAATGAAATATATAACTCGGATGTTATCTGCAGCAGGACGGTCTCAACGCGGAATTATAGAAAACTGATACTTAACAAATGCCTGATTAATAAAAGTAGCTCTCATCGCGAGAGGCAATCTTATCTCGCGAGCAGATAACATTTCGTTGAAATATTTCGTAAAGGGTCCAAATAACCAAGTGAGCTTTTATTTTATTTGGGACTTTTAATTATGAGGAACACTTATCAGATGGATGCAGACGCGCTGGCTCATTAACATGCCGCGAGTTATAGCCGCGACTTCGCATTCGAGCTCGAACCTCGGCCCTGGCCACTGCGATCAAGCGTCATGCGTCATGCGTCACCGACGGTCCATGGGATACATCTCTACTGAAGGTTGTTGTTTTTAAAAGAGAGAGATTTATAACGACTGGATGTTTCCCACGCCTGCGCCCAAACACAGCCTTTGTCCTTGTCCTTTCGTAAGCTCTAGTCTATCTTTGTATAGAATTTCAACAAAATCGGAACAGCAGTTTAGTCGTGAAAGCGTAACAGACAAACATTTAGTACATAAACAGCTAGTTTATAATATTAGTGTGGATTCAGCGATGCCTAGATCACTTAGATGGCGTATGGTTTTAATCGGTTCTAATCAGACAAAACCATCCCCACCGGGCGACGAGGTAGATAGGTATAGAAAGGGATTTCTGCTCGAAATAAAGTGTAGATACGCGCTAGGCAAGCAATTTGCGTACTTGCATGATTTTGTCAGGTCGGTTGGTAGTTGGTGGGTACTGTAGGTACGAGTAGCTATGAAGTCACTCACTCAGTAATCTCAAGTAATCTCAACACAATTATATTATGTATACATCTGTCGGTTCATCGAGTCGGACATCAAACCGATCCCTGTAGGTAGACTAGTGGCACAACGTTGCTATAATTGGTTAGTAGTACCTACTGTACTAAAAAAACTTGTCAGGTTCTGTTCCAGTCGGAACAACGAAGTCGCGCCGTCGGAGGAGGAAAGAACAAGATTTTGACCGTAAATACTTATTGGTTTATAAAAAATATCGGTAAACCAACAAACTGATTAAAATCAGTTGGCGAAATGTAGATTATCTAAGTAGGTAGGAAATCTGGAAAATCCATTGCTGCAAACAGCAATGGATTTTCAAGATGCCTTACAGAAATTACCGACGTGAGTTTATATCACTGGGGAGATGACCAAAATTGTGCACGTCCAATAGAAAAGTCTTTCAAAAAGGTATTTCCTGAAGGAATTTCCACTCGTCACCCCCCACCCCCAAAATTTCAGGCTGCAGCGGCACCTGTGTAGATACCTACATTCAACTGATATCGTGCAAGAAACAACTAGATTAAAGTTCAGACAGGTATGTATGTCTACATATATAACGGTCCTTTCTGTGCCAATTTCAAACGGTCAAAGTAAGAGGCACCATCCCACTCGGGGAAACCGCAATGAAACAACACTGCTCTTGGTAGGGGGTGTGGAGCACGAACTCCGTAGAATCCCTCGGCGCGTCATATGCTTGTTTGCTACATTATAGTAGGTAACTATATGTAAATGTACGCCGGAAATTAAAGTATAAGTAACGAAGCCACGATCGACGGAGATAACACAGCACAGGCCGCGAGTGCGCGTGAGATACCGCCGCCATTAATAGCCGCCTATTCTCCACGTTACTTACGACGCGCCGTGAGTGGCAGCTCTATACACATCACAATGCACAGTTTAGAGTATGGAACACACAAACATATAAAAAAACAAACGACTAGAAGCTTTTAAGATAGGGATCGACACTGCGAGCGGCAGAGTGCGCGCATGATACCGTGCGCCGGCGCAGCACAACGGAGCACCGATGTCTGTGTCACTCATTGTGTGTGGAGCGCTTGAGATCCAAATATTATATTATCGTAACACAACGGAACAATGCGGCTGCATCTGTTCACAGGGCCAGGAGAAGCCAAGCCTCGTGACGAGCGCGACGGCACAAGTATCTACTGTTACTGCCCAATATTGTTGCTTTGATTATTTTAATTGATCGATCGATCCTGTTCAATGGCAGATAGTATCTAGGGTCCCTTAAGTAAGCTGTTATCATCATGTACCTATAATATTGTCATAGGGATTAAAATCTTATCTTCTAGATACTTATGCTCATACTCTGAAGCGAACCAATCTTGCGCACAACGACAACAAATTTCCAGATTTTTGCTGGATTTAGCTAAAAAAATCTTATCTATGAACTATAGACATCAGCTGGCAAAGGGGTGTCGTTATGAAAACCCAGTCGCGTCCCGGTTGGCGTCTACCGGCTTGTAATGGTACTACTCAAGTAACTCCAGTTAAGTGAATTTTCTTAACTTAGCTATCTGCTACCATACGTATTACCCAATACTTAAAAGCTTGTGTATTTTAAATAGTAGCCCAATGTATTTGATGCTAAATTATAACCATTATTAGTAAATCAAATGAGACCTAACTACATAGATGTGGAACAGCCATCTCTGTTGCGATAGATCTTAACCTATCGATAGAATAGCAGCTGTGCCAACGTGACTTATCGCGCGGATCCGAACTGATCTTGCAAATAGTTGTAAACTAGCGCCCGCCCCGGCCGCGCTCGCTAACTGCCGCGTAATTGCTTGTCAGCATCGCTAAGTGCAGCTATAACATTGTTAACAGGACCGCCACGCACCGCACTGAACATTGCATAACATCTCTAGTAAGTACCTAGGTACGTAGGTACGCGCCGGCAGCTGCCTCCTTCCTCGCTGTCGTTTTGCACAAAGATAATGTAGATAACGTAGGTTAACTAAGAGCTGGTTGTTCTAATTTGACCACACTAATGTTTCCGCACTGAGAATTAAAGTTAACTTGACTGGAATGTTAAACGAGCGCTTTCCCAGGAGGTCACCCGCTGTTGGAGCCTGACGCTACTGCCTCTGCCGGGACAAGGATTTCTTCTCACATACTGAGTGGAAAACATCATAGCTTCAGGTGTGATTGGGATAAACGCGAGGATGAAGAGGATCGATAGAAATCATCTAATATAAACAAATTAGTATAACCCACCTAATGGCAAGTGGTTATTGTGATTTTTAACGCTTGTGTCAGTAATCTGTCGCTCAACATTGTAGGGAACCTTAGAAAGGCAAGCTGTTAAAGTCGATATTTTACGGGAGTATTAACAATCCTCAGTGGTGCGGTCAATTCGTCTGTGTAAACCTTGCTAAAATTGGCACATATATTAAAATTTTGCATACATATTATATTATAGTCACGCGCCTTTGTCAGAGGGTTGCTAAGAATCTTTCGTTTCTTTTACTTTCATGACTAGACTATTTTTCATACATGCTTGCCGGTACCACCATACGTCTTAACGTCACATGTCTTTCTGCTGATGTAGTAGCAGCTTCGTGTCCGCAGTCAGTGCGCACGCTAGTGCCAGTGCGTATGTATATAATTAGAACAATTAAACGTATCGCAACAGTGTCCGTTACCACACAAGCTAATAACGATTATTTATGATTGTTATAAAGTCGTGACGCAGAGAAGTAGTTATTAATTAAGCATTAGATATTAATGAACCGTTGGCCAACCGAGCCAGGCCGGCCACCATCACGCCACAAAGAGAGAGCTGGCAGTAATTGGTCTGCTCTGACCTACAGTCCACATCGCTGCTATTTCACAACGTCCAATCGCAACTTCAGATTTGAACTACATAAAGCCATCCTTAATAATAACAATGCGTATCGACTGCATGAGCGCTGACTCGTTGCAAAGTACTAATAGTACTACGTTACGGTTTTCTGTGGCAGTCATTCGCTGGGCTCGTTGCGCAAGTCTCTACAAAAGGTTCCATTAACATTTTAGCCTACATAAAGGCATACCTCTCAATAAATGAAAGTATTTACTTTATAATGAGAAGATTCACGTGCAATAAGTTTAGATATATTTATTTCGACGCGTGCAAATAGCGCACCAGTCTTCTCACTCTGAGCGGTGCCGTTGACGCATTTTTAAACATAAGGTTTGTATGCAACCTACTGACACTGTGATGATGATATCTACTTAAGAAACTTATTTCTATATAACAAATATACCTTCTGAAAGTTCAAATCGCACAGCTTATTGTTTGATTTCCATTCCTGAAAGTATCAATAGAACTCTAAAGAAACTCCTACAAGCCAAATATTGACAGTGTCGTAATAGCCAGATGAAATGATTTCTCAACGCCAATCAATAACATTAGATGATATCACCCAATCATTAAGTTGAACGTGGTCGCGTCACGCTCGGGCATGCGCGCGCGCAACAAATTGCTGGTAACACTCGCGTGAGTGACATTACTATACGTCATGTCCGACATATTACATCTGGGGATAATTAATCACCGATCAGAAGTGTGCGATCACATGAACTAATAGGTTTCTTAACGTCCACTTATATCGTTCATCAAACGCGAGTATAATAAGATAGCAGACGCAGCGTACTCGTATGAAGTCGTATGTCGCTGAGAACGGGGCGGTGTCGTCGGCCGCTCCTGATATTACCTTTATCTCATAAAAAAATATTAATTTTTTTCCTTGGACTACTCCGGAAGATGGGCGACTGGAAACTATAACCACGGCCATAGTTCCGAATGAGAATGAAGGTCGCACCGCTCCTTTCCTGTGTGAGTAGATACGTGCAGGAAGAGTTAAAATGAGACAGACATGGACACTTTACCGTAATGAACCATAGCCGGTCGATCTCTATATGAGCCCAAATCTAAGAGCAGAAAATAGGACTGTCACCACCATATACTATTCAAGAAAACCATTTGAAAATATCTTTTGACTAGGTTGTGGTGGAGATTAAATTTTCAATAATAATACAGACTAATGCTCCTGTTTTACAAATGTTCATAGCCGACGGTAAACAACCGTAAACTTGAAGGTAGCTTTCTAAAAATTATAAGAAGAAATATTGCAAAAAGCCATAGGCAATGGCGGCCAACGAATTATTTAACCATACGAAATGTACACCGCTAATAAACTCCGATAGTAATAGAGCCTTCGTTTCAATCGAGTCTGCGTTCAGTTACAATCTAATGCGAGTGTATTTCATGGCGGCGCGGTATCGCCCGCGGCGACTGTAATTCTCTAATGGGTAACAAGTGGTGCGGAGTGGGCCGCTGCACCCCCAGCGGAGAGGTGTCACGGGTCTAGCGGCTCCGCACTACTGGCGGTGTCCGGGAGTGGCCCTTGTTTTATGTGGGAATGCTCGCGAAACCAACGTGTGTTTTGAACGCAGTTTTTTTACTACCTAATATTTTCTTGAGGCCTGGCGGTGGATAAGTTATGTTGTACAAAACACGTATCCTTGAAGTTATATGAAAAAGCAGTCACATCTCTGGTAGCAGTCGAGGCTTCTAATTTGGTTACATTCCTACTCTCATCGAATCAATGCCCGTCTGTTTCGTTGCCATTCATTTGTTGGGTGATATTGTGATGAGAGTAGTGTTATGTAGGGCACGTAGCACAGGTCCTGTCGTTAACCAGTAATCAGAGCTCAAAGTAACGAATGATAATATTCATCATAATTTACAGTAATAATTGTATACTGTAACAAAGACGAGTGTTGCCGTTGATCATGGGTGTCAGAGTGCCCCTGTACTTACGAATTACGATTAACTCTGAATCGACCCCCGAGGGTCCATAGGAAATCATAAAGCGTGCGTTTGATTTGTGAAAGCTCTCGATACCCCGAGGACACGTCGTAGCTCACGTCACTCACTCACGTTGACGACCAGGGAGCCGGCGATGCCGCTGCTTAATTTATTGTCCAGCGCACGGGTAATCACTATCATCAGCAAAGTGGTGCACGTCACACACAAGCGATGATAATTGTTCTGGTATAGGAATCGTGCGCAGGCGCACATCGCGTGAGATTTAGATGCGCACAAATAACTTCTAAGAAGTGCCTGGCGAGTATGTAACTTTAACACAACTTTGTTACACTTCTAGATCGTGAACAAGCACGCAGCCCGCCTGGATATAAGCGGTTATGGTGGTCTATGGACTGTGTACATTTCATACACTGGCTGGATAGAGGAAAGAAGATGGAAAACATCAAAATTGGAGAAAGGAACAGCGTGGAGCTATAACCTCTAGCTAATTAAAATTCACTTAAAGTGAGCAAGAAGTACTTCTTCAGTTGAACTGCTACATTAGTGTAAAGAAAAATGTGTCATAATTGTCATAAATGAAAGAGAGGTAATATTATGTTATTAACTATACAATTCTACAATTCGGTGCACTTTCATTCTAGAAGTCGGTTTAATTTTTTTGTTTAAATATAATGTTCATATTGTTCAATTGTTATAGAAAGGGTATTTAGTGATACTCCATACAGAAATAAATGAGTTATTCAATTCATATTAATTAAACCCGAAAGTTTCTTAAGAGCCCAACAATAACAATCAAAGAAACAATAAGTATCTCTTGAGGCGAGCGTCAGTCAGTTCAAGTGGGTAGGTAGGACCATCAAACTTCAACATTAGATCAGATCTGTCGATCAACTGATGGCGTGTGTGTGTGTGTGTGTGAGTACGCCGGGCCGCGGTGCGCCTGCGCCGGCCAGTGGCCACTTAATACATACTTTTATTTGTTTCAAACAACGATTACACGCGGCATCCATTAATTAGTACCCGGCCATCAATCATTAGGCACCACACCGCGGACGGCCGGAGACGAGTCGTGTCACGGATGCGCTCCACGCACTGCACGCTCCAGCGTCGAGAGTCGAGACTCAAGACTCAAGGGACACCGCGTGATAGGCGCAGATAGTGCCAACGAGCCTTCAAGAAATCTGCCCCAAAGAAAACGTATTTTATTGTTCAGTTTTGTACTTATTGTGTACATAGCTAGTTGTTGTAAGTTGAAACATCAGTTTGAGAGAGGGGAGCTACAAAAAGCAGGCAATAATAGTAAGCTTATCTGGAAATTCTTAAAAACAAATACATTTAGAACGAAACAACCTGACCAACCACTCGAGCTGCTATATCCAGACGTAAATTCACCCAACACCATAGACCATATCAATGAATTCTTTATAAACGTTGGTAAAAACTTAGCTGAAAACTCACTAAAATCATGCAAACGCTCCACTAATACAAAATACCGACCTACCAACACTCCAGTGAATTCTTTCGTTTTGTTGGATACTGACACTCAGGAAATAATAAGAATCATTACAGGATTAAAAGATACTTGTGCCACCGGATCGGACAACATACCTAATCATATACTTAAAGCATTTAAGCTGCTTCTTGCCCCTCCTCTGACCCACATATTTCAATTATGCCTAACTCAAGGAATATTCCCGGATGAACTGAAAAGAGCGGTTGTCACACCAGTGTTTAAATCTGGTGATAAGACTTGTGTTAATAACTATAGACCTATTTCTGTCTTAACCGGGTTATCAAAGATTCTGGAGAAACTTATTAATAGCAGATTAGTAAACTATCTAGAGAAAAATAACCTCCTATCGGACTGTCAGTATGGTTTTAGGCCAGCACGATCCACCAACCAGGCAGTTCAAAAATTAACAGCATATGTTACTAACAATCTAGATAAGGGCATGCATGCCATGGGTATTTTCCTCGACCTTGCCAAGGCCTTTGACAGTATTTCATGCACTATTCTACTACGGAAGCTTGAACTTCTAGGAATAAGAGGAACTCAACTTCAATTATTCGCCGACTATCTAAGTAATCGCAAGCAATCGGTAAAAATTGGAGATCGCACTAGCAATGTGATGTCTAACAGTAACTTTGGCGTCCCACAGGGAAGTGTATTAGGAAGTACCTTATTTTTGATATATATTAATGACCTCTGCGCCACCCCATTACATAACGGTATGATAATATCATATGCTGATGACACAGTTCTATTATTCGCCGCAAAAACACGTTTAGATTTGTATAGTCACGCTCAATGTGGTTTCAATTTTGTGACAAATTGGCTAAATGAAAACATACTCACATTAAATGCAGATAAGACAAAATACGTATTATTCACAATGCGTAACAATTATAAAACAACGAACAACCTAAACATACTCGCGCATAGGTGTAGAACTGCTGACACACCATGTCTGTGTCCCACTCTTGACAAAACCGATGATATAAAATATCTCGGCGTCACGATTGACAAAAACCTGAATTTTCGTAAGCAAACAAGTTTGCTATGTACAAGAGTACGCAAACTAATATACATTTTTAAGAACCTACGTGCTATAGCCAATTACAAGCTAATAAAACAAGTATATTTGGCTTTGTGTCAATCCATTATCACGTACTGCATAACGTCCTGGGGTGGTGCAGCGGGTTCAATCCTACTCCCGCTGGAACGCTCCCAAAGAGCCCTCCTTAAGGTCGCAACATTTCGGCCCCGCAGATTTCCCACCCATCAACTGTATACGAAATGCGATGTACTCTCAGTGCGAAAATTATTTATATTAAGTGTCATATTATACCAGCATACCAAACTCACGCCACCTGAACAGAATGGGGTGGGACGACGGAGGAATCGGGTTTGCACCATTCCACTCTTCCAACATGCTTATGTAAATAAATTTCATATATTTTTAGGACCTTATTTGTACAACAAGTTAAATAACAAACTAACCATCAGTAACTTAAATTATAGAGACTGCAAGGCTTTGGTGACAGATTACCTAAGAAAACTAGATTACGAGCACACGGAAGAGTTGTTGGAGATTGTAAATAAAATTTTGAATGTGAGCTTACTACATCTAGCCTAGACTAATTGTATTGTATTATATTAATTAACATTCATTAGTACTATGACACATAAAATGAGAACTGAGAAGGTCTGAAACACAGGTTTGACATAAACCTAGATCAGGCTGGTCCCAGTTTAATCAAATTGATCTACATCTAACCTCATTGTATAAATCTGATTAAATTGCTAATATTAAAATGTAAAATAGTCGTTAAGTTACATTGTAAATTAAATTAGGTATAATGATGTATATCTGGCAGCTAGTAATTTTGTACTCTACGCAATGTAATGTAACTGAACTGAATGAAAAATAAAGATTTATTATTATTATATTATTATTATAGCGTGTGAAAGGTAGATCGTAAACCATTTCATAAGGAAGCATTTGATCAGTGGAATCAGCTCCTCGCACCGAGCCATGTCTCGTGAGCTATGCGATGCGACCTGTCGCCATCTTGGCGCTATTGTTTGATATAACTGTTTAATTTGATATGATCATGTGCGAGACCTTCCGTGTAACTTTTTTTTTTTTCATTTTGAATTACGGAACCATAATAAAGACGACACTTCAAGTCAAATGGGTACCTACTTTTAGAATTATAAACCTACGCAAACTGTTTTCGTCAAGTAGGTAAACCAGATTTGTTGTGAGTTTGATGATGTGGCTGAATTTCATTTAATATACTCTCTTTCTTCTACAGTTTCGAAGTTTCCAAGAGCGATATAATATTCAATGAAGGTGAGCTTGGTCCGCCAGTAACACACGTGAGGTATATCTCCTCTAGTTAAACTCTTGATGTTCTTAATGTTACGAAGTAATTAAACATCATTTACGACGTCACCTCCGTCGCGTCGCGCCCGCGGTCAGCGCCGCTCTCCGCCATAAAGGCCAGCCCTACGCGACGCTTTACGACTGCACTTTATAGTCGGTCCATTACAGGCTGATTGACGCACTCCACACGACTCTCCGCTCTTTATTCCGTCATTAGCCTCTATCAATAAAACCAGCCCGATTCGTAGTTAAGACGTCTCTTGTTTTATAGATTGAGGCTTAATTAGACTAAAATGATGCGCATTAACGTAGATAATATCTACAATGGATAAAGTTTCACTTGGTGGTTATAAAATGGACTTTTAAATGTATTTAATGCTTTTCGGCGTAGAGCGAGATCGCGTGCGGGCGGCCGGCAGCGCGGGCGCAGCCTGTATCCGATATCACCGGAATGTTATGTTTTATAACAAGAGCGACTAGCTGCATACCTGCAACCTGCCAGTACCACGGCGGTGTTTAGCATAGTGGCATTCACGCTATACTAATAAACAGACATCCGTATTTTACAATAAACTTATTAAAATCATCGACGTTTCGGAGTTCCTGGTCCCACAAGAATGTCTCGCAACAGGCGCTTTAATTTCAGGAAGACGTCCCTGCCCTGACTTCTCCAAGTAAGTATTTTCTAGGTATGTCTAAAAAGACAGATAGGTAATCTGTGGTGTAAGTGTGGTGACTGGCAGTAAACAAGTTAAAGTAAGCGTAATAACACGATCGTTTCTAAATACATAGGCACAAGTACAGCAGAATCTGGGCTCCAAAGTGAGCTTTGGTTACAATCCGGATAGATGCTCTGATGAAGAAGGAGGATACCCTATTATCTATGTTTAGGGACGAGGATAGTGAGCAGTTATAGTGGTGTAGGGTGGAGGAGAGCGACACAAGCCGCCAACAATCAAATAGTTGCTGTAAAACTGTACACGAACCTGACGCGGTGTCCGGGGTCCTCTGTAGTTAATGGGCGTGTTCATGTGAGTTACGTGTGTGCCAGCACTTTACGACCATGGCATCGACGTGGTTACTTTCAATAGTCGGCTGTTCCTAGTGCCGCTCCTCGCCAGTCCGCAGAGGCTACAAGTCTCGCACTGCGTAGAAGAACAGCACACTTGGTTCTTAATGATATAATCAATCTTCGGCATATGTATTTATATTTTGCGTCAATATGTTCCACAAAATATAAGATACTTTCTAGAAAACCATCTTTTGTAAGAAGAAAAATATAAACCAAACGCTATATATGACAATATACATGTTGTGTGTATGTCACATTAAGTATTGAGATAGGTGGTAACAAATGGACAGATATACTCTTAGATACAGCTCAGCTACTGACAATCATGTCATGCGCTCCGACACAATCCGTCTATAAGACAAAGCTGCGCTCTTGCCGATGACCGGCAGTCGGCACCGCTCGATGTGGTCCATTTCGCAACACAAATTAATAATAAATTGGAGATCATGTGATTTTGCATCCAATTAGACAGTGGATGTTATTACTAGATCAATAAAGAGTCGCTGAGCGAGTTTCGTAGTCACGAAGGAGGGCATTATATTACAAGTAAATTATAGGCTTCGCCGAGGTGCAGTGGTACGTACGTACCTACTGGTTATTATTAGACGTGTATTATATCCCGTGGCGAGGCCCGGGCTCCTGCGGGCAGAGGGCGGGGTTCCAGGCACAGATTACCTAATCCAGGTAGCACTGATGATTTTTTTATTCACTACACTACACAATAGCATAGACTTAGAGGAACTACAAGCCTGCAATAATTCTACCTTACAGGAGATCCTAATTAACGAAGCCTATTGCGATGTGCTGATCTTTGCCTTAAAAGAACAGCAACTGGAAAACTGTCTGAGGTGCTAGTATGATTCATTAGTTTCATTAGTTTCAATCCAATATTTGGTGTAAAAGCGGTTGAGTCCCATACTCCCTCCCGTCCACGACTCTCTCATAGCGTACAAAGTGCCGCGATGCCTGCGTCACATTACTGCTAGAGACGGGGCAGCATGTCGGTATCAGCCCCTTTAGACAAGTGGCAATTCGTTGCTCGGCGTATCATGGAATAGAATGATAAATGTATAGGATTTGTCGTTTTTGACATTCGTTGACGCCGTCAAATCCCAGCGGGGCTGGTCGCATCGCTTGGTCTCGCGGCTTGAATCCGTTATCCGATCATAAAGTGTAGAGACCGCTCCGCTCCGTGCGATGTATTGCGTATTATGTGCGCCATTGATGTGCTCAATATCAGCGTAACGGTTAAACGCTGCTTATTGTGAGCAATTTTATAGCTTATTATCAATCAACAAACTACTTCTACCTACCTACTGTGTTCTCTCCAACATGTAAGTAACATTAAATTGGTTTAGCTTATTGGCCATTAAATGTTTGCACAAGAGAAACTTCCAATTAGCTTCGACAAATAACTAATATTATGACATAAGAATAGGAAATGTTCTTAAGACAATCACTTTGTCGATTACAATCACGATCTGTGCGAATGCCCGCGGCTCCACGGCTGGAACATTAAGGACGTGTCGCCTGTAAAGCAGGCCTAAGGGCATTTAATATCTCGCATTTACCATAAAACAGGATGTATTTGAATACAATGTCAACATTATTGCGCGTGAATAATGCAGCAGCGCGGGCACCTGTGTGCGCGCCGATAGTGCCGCGTTATCAGCGCGCGCGCATACACCGCGACCTGCGCACTGCGACGCGCTGTTTACATTATGATATCTGATTGTAGGACACTTTTTACTTCTGATGTGCTCTCTAGTTGTAACTTCAATGTTTAATGCATCGAATGTGTGCATTGTGGGATCCTCAGAACAAAATTCATACATGACAATGAAATTGTAACAAATTTCCCTGAGCGAGAGTAGACTTCAACGTTCCTTGACGTCGTCGGCATCTTCTCTAGCTCCTTCCTCAGATACTGCGCGGTCCAGTTACGCGTACTGATCATATAACAATGTTTCATATCCTGTGCAATAACGTAACTACAGCAACATTGCTAATGTTTAAATCATAGCTCCTTTTTTCAGCAAGCATCTACGCCAAAAGCACACTTGCTTGTTATACCATTAAAACCTTAAAAAACAATCGATCGAACTAGATAGATACATGGCATCTGTCAAAGAACTGCAGTTATAAAATGTATCAAGGAAGCCATTTCATAACTAGTATTGTATTGCTACAAAAAGTGGTGAGTTGGTCGCTCGTCTGCGTGTGCGCAGGCTCCGCGCGGTCCGTCCACTGTGTGACGTCGCGTTACTTGCCTCCGCTCGGCGATGCGAGGGAACGATACAATATTGTAATCGTGATGTAATCGATTATTATCAATATTATACACACTCGCGAAGCGGGTTTGCTCGTTTAATTTAATGTCAACTACGTAACGAGAGACTGCGCACAAGGCGCAGCGGCTACCGTCTCGCCTCGTCATCTACGACTATACTCTTAGTTGTTTGTTTCTAAGGTTCCTTTTAAGTAGCAAGAAGTCTGCTCGAATCGTTATTTTCAATTTTTTAAAATAGGTATCTAGGTATAAGTACCTATTATAGTAAAAAAAGTAAAAAAAAAACTAAAATCTCGATAATTTCATCTCAATGTCAGACATAAGTAGAATTGCAGGCGAGAGGCCACGCGTCTGTAAACCTAACGAATTCATAATATAAGAAGGTGCGTTTTCCTAGCTCATCTCAAACATTATAAAATAAATTGCAGATTAATTGTATTGTAACCTTCAATGATGTGATTGGTATGCCTGATACCTGATACACAAACAAATTACACGCACCCTTGACAATACCATTGGGTAGTGCCACGGACGCGGGCGGGGCAGTCACGGTGATTAATACACACAAACGACTAACTACAAAAACTATTATTTGAATGTTTGTAGTAAGATGCTCAGATCGCCAGAAGATACATAGGTATTTTGCAAAGTGTCCACAAATACGGAGTAGGTTCCCAACAGAGGCATCAAACCGCGCCTACGATAGCGGAGACCGTGCGGAGCCAGCCACCGCCCCGGCGCGTCTGCGTCCCTCCGTGTGAAACTGTGAGCGTCATACATAATGCTTGTACTACATTCTCGTCGAAGTTAGGCGAGGTAGCGCGAGCACAAGAGTGTGGTGGGAGCCCTCGCGTCACATCGCCGTCGCCATCGCATCGAGGTGCAGCCTCCACATTCTCGCGTTCGTTCAATCAGTATGCCATAGTCTTGTGCTTAATCGGACATTTGCCACGTTTTCTAGCATTTAGATCTTAGAGTGAACCTCGTCTAACTTCGTCAAACCTCGCCTCGCCTAACCTCGACAAGAGTGAAGTGCTAGCAAACCTCGTGTCACCTCGCCTAACTTCGTCAAACCTCGCCTCGCCTAACTTCGACGAGAATGTAGTGCAAGCATAAAACATGACGCCAGTTGCCAGTATCACGAGATCTGCTATCGTTACTGTGTCGTTACTGATAAAGTTGCATATGTATCCGCACCTACCGAGGTGCTGGTATTGACAACCTGCGATTGGCACTCTCGTTCTCTCACTTCACTCGAGTTCTTTAAATTGGAACAAAGGCAGTCTTTACTCATAAAATAATATGTGTCTGACACACTGTTGCCTAAGGTGCGTTGTGTACTGCATACCCAGCTGTACATTCATGGAAGGTACAGTGCTGCAAGCGTTTTGAGAAGGGCGAAGACGTTGTAAGTCACCAATGAGGCGAGCAAAATGCGCGGTATCTTGCTAGAAAGGGTATTTACCCTTTTCCGGTGATTTTTAGTAATATTATAAGGAATCTTGCTGATGATGTAGCCTTCGATTCTGCTAAAGCACAGCCACTTTCACACGACAGAGACTGCAAAAAATGGCATTAAATTTTAGACCTGAAAAGAGTTTCATTACACTATTTCATTCACTCTACAAAAAGCCATTTTAATTTTTAAACTTTAAAAGCATTACTTTAAAGGCTAATATCAAATGAAATTTTCTCGCAGCCACTATGGTGCGACAGTGGTTGTGCTTTAGTAGAATCGAGGCCCTAGTTTGACGTAGATTGGTAAGTATGCAGGTTGGTAACGTCTAGACACAATATTTGCAAACATTGTAATCATTTGCGATTCTGGAACCTTTAAGCCATACTTTTAAGTACGTGGTACGTCACCGTGTGCTCCTGGCGTGGTCGACGCAGCGATCTGCCTATCTGTGCATAGCCCAAGGCATGCCAGTAGATTGTAATCAAATCTATTTCAATGTAATGAACTTACATCAGGCTTATAAAATATTGTCAATAATAATATTGGAAGAATTATTCAAATGTTTCTCTACGCTTGGACCGACCGGAGCACGCAATTCAGGAGCGTGAATGTCACGCAGCGCCCGCGCCGCTCTCCGGACGTAAATGAGACAATTCCTATTCTATTGTTTATTACGTAATTAACGTCCCCAGCGCCGGTGACACTGGTGTGCCGTGTGGCTGGTGTCGCTGGTGTTATACTTAAGAGTTTTTATCGCAGCACGGCGGACGGCGCAGGCGCGGCGGGGAGCGTGCGCGCGCATACATCAGGCGCGTTAATTGAATAACGGAATATTTATGCGCGGAGATGTCACGCGGCCTGCGCCCGCGCCGCCTCGCAAGCGCTTTTTAGAAGCCGATAGCACCCTTTATATTGCCATTCTCATACGCGACACAATGGCGTCGCATATAAATATTTTATGCGTCGATATAGTGTCGCGGTAATTGAATACTTGTCATATTTTAATGGCGGCTCGTAAACGCCTCTGAGTTTAGGTTCATATTCATGATATGCGGAGCTAACGATCCGTCTGGAAGTGATGTACGGGGCAATACTCGCCGCCACGCCGCCGCGCATGCGCACTGCGCACACAGTGTGCGATAGCAGGCAAATCCTGGAATCGGAGGATGATGGGAAATGTATTAAGATTACTTCCTATCCAAATCCCTCGATTATTGCAACATCTTCTCTTCAATAAAATTGTAATCTTCTATGTACTTATCACCTACCTGCATAAGACACTTTTCAGCAAAGTACCACAAGGCTGTATCGTTGCAACTTTCTGCTGCTTAAACACTATAATATTGTTTTGGAGTACAATATATTTTTACAAGACCACTATTTTTGGTGAACAACTTTACTGTTAGTTATTTTGTGTAAACCTCTTGAAAATGACAAAAACGTGTATGACGTTTTTAACAACATAGGTAATGTATGAAGACAAGCCAAGTTTCAGCGGACAGCGACGTCAAGGACTGGGTGAAGTGGTGAGAGAATACGAATAGGGCTGACCCAGCCACCTTGTGACAAGAAATACTACAAGTATAACGAACGCCGTACTTGACACCAGAGTTGCTAAAAGGGAAGTTGTAGGAATGAAGTGGAGCATGGGAAACCAAAAGTTGATATTAAGTAGTTCCTGTGTCGAGCCGGTACATTCGTTTTGGGAATGTATGGTCCTAATTCAGATGCTGCATGTAGCTATGTTCATAGGTAGGTTAGTGCAGTTTAGTGCGTTAATGAGAGACTACAAATAACTAAACCAGGGTAAACAATGGATGAGCTATCGCCCAGTGTCAACCCTAGGACAGGTGCGGTGCCACTCGACACTGTGTCTGCGCCCGCGCATCCTCGTAAACATCGAGTTATCTCTAACGGTGCTCGGCAGAGGGAGCTGTGGGCGCTCCACTTCACACACGAACAAATGTGAAAACACTTGAACACGACGAGGGTGCCTGAGTGCCTGAGTGAGTGAGTGCCTGCGAGCCTGAGGGCCGGAGGGCCTCACGGTGTCGCAACGTGTTTGCAGCAAACACAGAGTTAGTGTATGTAGTGCTTGAGCTGAACAGATAAACTGGCGATAAACTGTCGGACATAAATCATGCGCGGGCGCCGGAGCCTGCTGCGGGTAAACGCTGTTGACTGAGCAATATCAACAGTTCATTTATTATTGTTACGAACTACTTAGGCTCTGTCAGCGGTTTCGCACACATTACCTTGTTTTAAAAAAAGGTTAATTCGGTCCAACATGGATTGATAGTCAAACAGTGGAACAATACAAATAAACACTCAGTGCTGCCTCAGTGGCGCTGGTGGCGTGAGTCGAGTTGACTCCCAAGCCGAGTGAAGTTTTAGGACATTCTCTGCAGCAAGTCGGAGTGTAGCCAAATGTCAATTTGACGTAATCTCGTTTTGTGCTAGTTCGAACCGAACACAAGCACGTATGTACCAGTAATTTAGATGAAAGCGTAGCTCATCTGTATTATTGTTGATACTGAATCCTTTTTTCCTGAAAAACTCTCACCTATGACATAGGTGATGTTTTAATGTAGTCCAGTTGAACCACCCACGGAGTTTGATCTTGGGCAGACAAACCGTGCGACAACCATGTGAGTGTGTGAGTGTGTCGTAGACCTGGACCACAGTCGTTTTGTTTTAGATAGTAGGTAATACTGTGCCTGGGCTGATGTTATTCATTGCAGCTTCTTGAAACTAGTGCGCGCCGTGAAGACGCACTAAATAATGATTAATATTCTCGTGATAATTGCTCCAGTTCTCTCTCAAGTCCTTGTCACGACAATGTTAGTTCAAAAGAACTGGCAATTCTATCACCAGACCTAGAGATTCTACTCCAACTGACAATCATCATCCTAAGAGTTTTTTTCCGAACTCAGTTGGGTTCGGCATTCCAGTCTAACTTTGAAGTGGCTGAACTTCAATATTTTCCATGAAGCGACTGCCATCTGATCTCCACAACCTACTGGCGATATCGAAGTTCTGTAGTTACTTTTATCAGATGTCGGACTTTTTAGGGCTCCAATTACCCATAACGGCTGTCACAGATGTTCGTATGGCAATCGGGACTGACGCCTTAACGTGCTCTCCAAAGCATAGAGGGATCTCAATGTCCTAAGAATTATGAATGGTCAACCATCCTAAGGCTGACTTGGCTAGTGTTCACTTAGACCCATCTGTGCCCCTCACTCCAACTGACAATATGTCGATTAATTTGACGGTTTAGGTACTTTAGTCGATAAATAGCTTTTTTCATATGCAGGACGGCAATTTCCTAGGACCTGTTCTTTAGTTCCTGGGTGGTCTAGCAAATCAAGTTTTCAAACAGTTTATAACTGTGCTTGTAGACGTAGCGAGTAGGTAGTAGACACGAAAATGTCTCTTATTTATTAGTCTGCGTATCATACATGACAGCACAGCGCCCTCGTTGGTGAAAAAATGTACTTACTTTACTAGGTAAGTACAGGCAGCATCAGATATATCTTGACTAGCAAAGTACTCCAATGATCTTAATACCTACTAATGATGTTAATACCAAACTGTTTTATAGATTTTAAATTGTATTATCATCCGAACTAAAGGTGGTAGAATCCACTAGAACATGAAGGAATGAATGAAACATCATTTTGAATACTTTGCTAGTCAAGGTCGATCTGATACTGACTGTAGCTAGTTCATTCAGCAACTAAGGTAGATTGTTTGTGTTAGCAGTTAGCAGTGAGCTTACGTCGGGAGTCGGGAGCGCATAGATTCGAATCCTTAACGTCACGAGCGTAAGAGCAATGCGTAAACCATTACGCCACTGCCGCTTATTTATATAACCCAATAAATAAGTGCGGCGCGGGCGCAGGCCGCGGCCGAGCGACTCGTTTAGATAACAAGACGCAAATTTATTCTTATTATCGATCCAATTAAGAAAACAGCCTCAATAAAATTATCCGAATACATTTCAAACTATGTTGTTATAGTATGTAGGTATGCGGCAAGTGCGCGGGGTCGGCAGAGGTATTAATTACGAGCATCGGCGCGGCGTAAGAGCGTTGCTTCATTAGCAATAAACAACGCGTCGTGCGCCCGCGCAGCGCTTCATCAACCGTTACCACAACTAACACTAACTCACTGTATCGGCTAATAACACAGCTGAAATATAATCTTTGCATTAATATTGGTACCTACATGCAAACTATCATAAATACGTTATCTTAATTATTTTATTTTTGAAAATTGCCTATTAAACATGTTACTGGATAATTCAGTTACTTCTTCAACTGTAATATTAATTTGAAATCATGGAGTAATAAATATCATCTTTTTTTTTTCTTGGAATTGGGTACCGTCTTCGTATCTGACGCCTGCACCTTTCGACTCCAGTATCTAGATGGATCGCTGAAGATTTTCATCAGTCATGCTACCCTACCACGAATTATCTTGATTCAGTCAGTTTATTATTTCGTGTTGAAATCCTCACGAATACCAGCCGGCCAGCGGTTATATCGGAGTTAAACCGACTAAAACCGTACACCATCTCTGCCAGATCCGGTAAATGTCAAAATCATTTTCTTTTTCAATTTCCTATTCGCCTCCAATGCTGTCACCTCCCTATTTTCTTTTCTCCAGGTAATAGCAAATGAGTGACATTGATCTTGTGATGTTGCAAGAGTTCCCAGCCACGCTTGACTCTCACTATCGCTACTACCAGGTGTGCTTTTTTTTGCTCCTTGTTGTCACATTCTTCTAGAAGTTCTTAGTAGTAGTTCGAATATCGTGAGAAAACGTGCACAAATGAGTTCTGAATAAAGTCATCGAAGATTCGTGGTAATAAAACAAATATCGACTAAGACGATAAGTATAAGTCATACATAATATAAGAAATAAAGGATAATAAAGGTAGGAGGCATATTCTCAGCGTGTCCGAGCGCTCAGCTTCTCGTGACTAAGCTTCATAAAGGCTCGCCAGTGAGCGCTAGAGCTCAGCGGCTGTACGTTCTGAAACCTATTTGAACTGTCCGACTGATAGACTTTTTGCTTTTTAGCCGCCGCTATTAGTGCGCGGCTGTGGACTGCGCCTGCGACCGCGGCGGCATCGTTTTTTCCTTCATAGAACACATTACTAGAATTAATTCATCTGATTGACTTAAGATAAGAATACCTATATGTGTACTCAATCGTCAGGGAGCGCAAAAGAACAAAGAGTAAGTACGAGATTACGTCATCACGTGTTGTTACGAAGTTGTATCTACTCGAGTTTATGCAACCTTGTTTAAAATCAAACATCAGTACTATAATTATAATGGAAGTAATGCGGAGGGTGGCTACTTGATCACTTGCAATTTGAGACAGTTCTATCTCCTTCATTGTTTGATTACTATATAGCAAAAAGACACACACCACCATCCGCCTAGTGACAGATCAAAAGGGCTCTATTCCACTTTAATCCACTAAACAAATCCAGCGATGGATTTGTTTCAACTTTTTTTTCCACTCTGATCCATCGATGGATTTGTTAGGTTACTATGAACTTTTGCAGGAAAATAATGATTTTAAGAAATATTACACAGCACCATCCTAACCCACGACCCAAATTAAGCAGAGCCTGTCTTATCGGTTTTAGAATATGGATAAGCATAGATACTTTTTTTTATAAATAAATACCATATACACCCATCTATCTGGGTCTTCATCACATCCGCGACCTCTATACCACGCAGTCAAACCACAGATTAATAAATAGTTACTACGTAAGTCAAACGCTCTCCCACTACGCCGCCGCCGCGTCGCAACATTTTTCGTTTTTTTTCTGCTAATATTTGTGCTAATTCAATATTTTTAACCATTCAAGTTAATTGCTATTGTGTGATGGAATAGGCTGGACAGCTATTAAATATGTTATAACCAAGTTATCAAAGGTAAATGATAAATGCTGTTGATTCTAGTCCAAGTGCCATAACCCGATGCTCGCTGCGCAGCGCGGGTGAATTAGTCGCACTTAAAGGGTTAACGAGAATAGTTAAAATGAATACAATCCTTTGTCAGCTGCGCTAGCTGATCAATGGTATTAACCAAATCGTAAAACTATGGTGGGTAAACAATACAATGCACATGGTGAAGATAAAACAAGTAATTAGACAAGTACGTACTTACCACTAATTGACACAAGCTTTATAATCGTTCCCACGGATGAACACCGGCTTTTTTATTACCGACAATATATTTTGCGAAATATAAACTTCAATTTCAGGATGGAACTTTAGCGCACACCAATCCCATTCAACATTTTTCTTTTTTTACAGAAACTATTAAAGTAACAAAAACCAACAGCCCAAGTGATGTTAAGCTGTTTAATGTGCTGTGAACGCTCGTAGGGACGCCTCGTGGAGGGACGTTCACTAAAACACCCGTGTTCATCTCAGGCGAAGCGACCTAGAGCAGATGGTGCTTCCCATCGAAAGAAACTGTCGCGAGTTCAAGTATCAGCGTGGGTATGAATTTCGTGGATGTGAATTTTTCTATTTTAGATTAAAAAGGACTATAGTACGGTCAATAAAGAAGTTGTAGAGTGCGTGAGCGGGAACCTAAGCGATTTCTTCAGAAACTTATTCAGACTACTTAGAGAGAAAACATACTATAAGTCCTGACGTCTAGGTGTCGAGCCGGAGGGGGGAGAGGGGGGCAAAGGTCTCAATTTTATGTTTTTTGTTAATTAATCAAAAACGGTGCGTTGTAGCGAAAAATGTTCAAAGATAGAATGAAAGCTTATAAAATTCTCTATAACTTTGATCTTATATACTTTTCCATACTCCTACCCGTTTTTGAACTACACGCTCTGGAAAAGTGAAAATTAAGGAATTAATCTTAATTAAAAAAATTATCGCACGGTGGGTATGTGTCTGTGCTGTACACTTGACTCTGAATATCTTGCCGTAAAATTTCCGCAGCTTTAGCAAGAATTCTCAGCTTTTCCTCTACTTCGTTTTTTTGCCTATTTTCGTACCAAAAGGGGTAGGCCAAAGAAGTCCTGGCTTGACGTCGTGGAGAGTGACATGCGTGCAATCATGGTCTCACTACCATGGACGCCCAAGATCGTGCGAAGTGGAGGAGGAAGAGCCGGAAGGCGGACTCTGAGCTTCGAGGTAATCTTGGCCACGGATGCAATTAGGAGAATACGTCTATATGCGGATGATGATTTCATACCATGCCTGATTGATAATATTGTACCCAAAGTCTCTAAAACACACCACCGGCGCGGCGTTTTGAAACGGTTGACCCCTGGTGTGATCAGTATTCGATCCCCATATTTATTTTCCAACTCGGCCTTGATAGTTCGCCACTGGGGTTTGGCACCTGTTACAACACCGAGTATTAGAGTGAGAAAACTGAGTATCAGTGCTTCCCTCCACATAAGCAAATGGAGTTTTGGGTAACTGACAGACTTCACAAAATGAATAATAGCAGTCTTTGTGATATTTTGCTCCTTCAGCAACAAGATCGTTAGTGCAGGACAAACGACAAAGAACTTCGTTACCCCATGTATCATTTCTCAAAGAACATAATTAAATATGCATACTACTAGCATTAAGAAGACCCAGTATTCCCTTTTCTTTCACCTCAGAGACATTGTTACTTCCTTTAACCACATCTTCATTACATACAGGACACTTATTAGCGCTTCGGCCGTGTACGTAGTACTCATATTAGATAGTGTTACTTATAACAGTGTAGGTATATGTTAAAAATATTTTGTGGCTGCTACCCTGCGTTACCGGGTAGGCTACCGTGCCAAGCAAAATAAAATTACGAAAACTAATAATAACATAAGCCCGAAGGCATGTATACGATGTTAATGGGAGTTTTGGCCAGTAAGGACGCGTTATCTACAGTGAGTATTAGGTACACGAAAAACAATCTTCATGATTGTTTTTCTCACCTCAACTCAGTTATCCGCTGTTATAAGAAACGCAATTTCTTACTGTAACCGCCTTCACCACGTGGAGGTACTTCCAGCTTATCTTATATATAAAACTCTTAGTCCTGACTGACTGATTGACTTAGAGACAACGCACAGCCTAAACCGCTGGTCCTAGAGACTTGAAATTTATAGAGAGTGTATGTTTTTTTTTTTTTTTTTTTTTTTTTTTTTTTTTTTTTTTTTTTTTTTTTACTATTTATACTGTTGATTGATGGCACTTGGTGGAAGTTATTATTATACATTATAGATAACACACTTGTACTTTTCCACAATATTTATTGTTCTCCTAACCGGTTTCACCTCACGGCATTCTCAAAGGATTACATTGATGGTATGTAATCCTTTGAGAATGCCGTGAGGTGAAACCGGTTAGGAGAACAATAAATATTGTGGAAAAGTACAAGTGTGTTATCTATAATGTAGTGTATGTTTTGATGCGTGGAGGTGTACTAAGAAACGATTTTTCGAAATTCAGACCCTAAGTGCCTAAAAAGTGCCAAAAACGTACTTTCTTATAACTCAAGAATGGCTGAACAGATTTTCATGATCTTTGGTTTATTGAATTTGGCTTTGTCGCCGAATAGCAATTATCACAATTAAAATGTGGCAAATTCACGAAATAATGTAATATTAAAGAAAATACGAAATATTATGGCGCTAATATCGCTAGCAAAATTGTTACCATGACAACGGAACTAAAGTGATGGTGTCAACGCTAAGTCACATTTTGATCTGTCAAATGATAATATTTATAAAAATGTCACTCTCTGTCACGTTTAATATGCAAGAATGTGAAAAATATTGTGTAAGAGTTATGTACTGCAGTTTCTTTATTTAATTGATTGGAAATAGAAAAAAAACATATGATAGCAGCGATGATAGCTATCTAGAGCTATATAAAAGAATATACCTGTATATAAAAGAAAGCCTAAAAGTAATACAGCACATTATCATCCAGATCAATCCTCATTTACAAGCTCTCAAACAGTAAGGTATGTGAATTTAAATCTATTGGCGCCGCCGATATAACACAAGGGGCGGCTTCATAGCTAGAAACAAAATAACAATTTATATCAATGGCTAGAAACGTTTCACCAAATAGACGAACGCCTGGCTTCTAGAAAACTTCACTTTCTTTCTTGATGAGAAGTATACCTACTAATAGAGATGGCAGAACACAATTCAATAACTTCCACTTATCAGCTGTGGGCTCAATTACTCAAGCACAGAGCACTTCTGATTTAGATGACAAAGAATATAATACAAAATGTTTATTTTCTTAATATTATTTTTAGATAATTATAAAAAAATTAAACTATCACAAATTTCAAGTATGTTGTTTTATTTGTATTCATTTTTGACGTATCACATAGTAATTTATGTATCCTCAGTATTTACCAACGCATTGGAGGACGTCTTCAAGACGCTGGAGTAGTTAAATCTCGCACCTTCGGTTCGCCGATGACATCATCATAGTTGCGGAGTCGCTAGAACAACGGGGCGAAATGCTGCACAGCCTGAATGGAGCTTCTCGACAAGTCAGCCTCGGTGTAAACTTGGATAAAACCAAGATTATGTTCAACGAACATGTTGTACTGAGACCGATTGCCATCGAAGGAGCGACACTCGAAGTTGTTCAAAAATATTATCTACCTGGGGCAGGTTATCCAGCTCGGTAAAACCAACTTCGAGAAAGAAATAGCCAGAAGAATTCAACTGGGCTGGGCAGCATTTGGCAAACTACGTCGGGTCTTCTCCTCCCCCCTGCCGCAATGCCTCAAAACAAAGGTTTTCGACCAGTGCGTCCTGCCTGTTATGTTACCTATGACCTACGGTGACGAAACGTGACCACTGAAGGTGGGGTAGTCCGTGACCTAAAAGTCGTGCAGCGGGCTATGTAGCGAGCTATGCTTGGAGTTTCTTTGAAGGATAGAATTCGAAACGAGGTCATCCGACATAGAACCAAAGTTACCGACATAGCTAACGAAGATCCAACTTTCTGTTTTAGAAATTAGTTTCGAAAACAGAATTATTATTCTTTCTTGGAAACCAGGTTCGTTAAAAGAAAAATAATTCTGCTATGGAAACCGGTTTCCAAACCTTCGTTTCCAATCTGGCCGTAGGGTTGCAGAATAAGCAAGCTAAAGTGGCAGTGGGCTGGCCACATCTGCCGAAGGACTGATGGCCGTTAGAGCAGACGAGTCCTAGAGTGGATACCGTGAGAAGGAATACGGAAGGTGGGACACCTCCTAGCCAGCTGGACCGACGATCTGCGAAAGGTGGCTAAGACGTACTGAATGCGGAAGGCGGAGGATCGGCAAACGTGGCGCATATTAGGAGAGGCCTATGTCCAGCAGTTGACTGCAATAGGCCAATTGATGATTTTTTGTATCCTTAGCATACAACAGCAACCTTCATAGTTATGGTATACTGATGATATCGCACTGGTTGACAGGGCTCTTAAAAGCAGGTGGAATCTCAGTTCTAAAAGAGCTTACGAACCTCTTTGATTCCGTCATCCAGCAGAACTTAACATGGAACTGTAGTGCGGTGGTACTGTTCTCCAAAAATGGCTATAAGGTCTTGCTGAAGAATTATAAGACTCCTGAGTCATATCTCTATAGAAGTTTTGTTCTTGAGAATCGTCTTGAATAGTTGTGAATTCCAGCCACTGGAGCAAGCCGGGTTTTAAAAGGGTTATAGTGTTACAGCCAATACTGTTGAGCAGATTATACAAAAGACCTGAGAGTATAATCAGCCGATATGTATGGCATTTGTAGATTACGAGAAGCCTTCTGACATCATCTAGACCTGGGCATTTCTGGATTGTCTACGACATTGTCGTGCTGATACGATAATTTCATTGCTGAGATGGTAATTTTAGATTAGAAGACGAAACCCAGAAAGAGATATAGGTACGTCGAAGGGTCGACAAGGGTTGGGCAACATTGGGAAAATTCGTCGAGGTTTCTACTCCCCTGTTATGACTCATGCGGCTCAAATGTGCAAACTGACAGCATATGTCCCCAACATACGGTGGAGGATCGAGTGCTATGGCATACTTTGGGTGAGGCCTAAGTCCAACAGTGGACTGAAATAGGCTATTGATTGATTGATTGATAAGAACGAAATGTTAGGCAATAGTAATTTTTCTAACCAGTCTTTTTCTAGCCATTTACTAGCTATTGGTATAAAGATACTAATAGTATTTTTATTTTGTTGTAATATTCTAAAAATCTACCACTTTTTTGTAAGACAAGGCCGATGTTTCTTACAGTTTTCATTTAATATTTTGAAAAAAACACTACTGAGAGAGCGAAATAAGGTGTCGAAAGTTTATACAACAATTACTATTAGAACTATCGGGATACTTATATTTATACAACAAGTCCGTCAGTTTAGAAAAAAATACTATTGGTGATGGTAGTCGACATCCACGCAGGCGGAGCTGCGGGCGAAAAGCTAGTCTTATATATAAAACTCTTAGTCCTGACTGACTGACTGACTGATTGACTTAGAGACAACGCACAGCCTAAACCGCTGGTCCTAGAGACTTGAAATTTATAGAGAGTGTATATTTTGATGCGTGGAGGTGTACTAAGAAACGATTTTTCGAAATTCAGACCCTAAGTGCCTAAAAAGTGCCAAAAACGTACTTTCATATAACTCAAGAACGGCTGAACAGATTTTTATGATCTTTGGTTTTTTTAATTTGGCTTTGTCGCCGAATAGCAATTATCACAATTAAAATGTGGCAAATTCACGAAATAATGTAATATTAAAGAAAATACGAAATATTATGGCGCTAATATCGCTAGCAAATTTGTTACCATAACAACGGGTACTAAAGTGATGGTGTCAACGCTAGGTCACATTTTGATCTGTCAAATGATAATATTCATAAAACGTCACTCTCTGTCACGTATAATTACAAAGAATGTGAAAAATATTAATTTATGTACTATGTAAGAGTTATGTACTGCGGTTTCTTTATTTAATTGATTGGAAATAGAAAAGAAGTTTTTGAGACTGGCTCACTTCGATGGAGTATCCAATCTTCAGTTAAGTTCCACGGACTGCGAGTGGTATTATAGTAGAATAGCAGCGTGCGTCGCGAGGACAACATTTGGAACTACATATCAGACCCATTAATGGTAGTATTGGTATCGAGCATTAAATAATATACTAGAGCATATACTGCGTCAGATACCAGCTACCATGATACCATAGTATTTCATCACATTGACTACACGACATGATAGCACAGCGATTATAGCTATAGATGTACCGTATATGAAAGAAAGCCTAAAAGTAATACAGCACGTTATCATTCAGATGAATACTAACTTATAAGCCCTCACACAGTAAGGTACGTGAATTTAAATCTATACGCAGTTAGAACACAAGAGGTGGCTTCATAGCTAGAAACAAAGTTACAATTTATATCAATGGCTCGAAACGTTTTACCAAATGGGCGAAAGGGGCGAACGCCTGCCTTCTAGAAAACTTCACTTCCTTTCTTGACGAGAAGTATACTAAGTCAATAATTATTAGAGATAGCAGAACACAATTTAATAACTTCCTTTTATCAGCTGTGGGCTCTATTAGTCAAGCACAGTGCACTTCTGATTCAGACGACAAGGAATATAATACGAAATGTTTATTTTCTTACTATATTTTTAGATAATTATGAAAAACTAAACCACCACAAAATGATATGTTGTTTTATTTATATTCATTTCCTCAACATTTACCAACGCATTGGAGGACGTCTACAAGACTCTGGAGAAGGTAAATCTCGCACCCACTTCGGTTCGCCGGCGACATCATCATAGTTGCGGAGTCGCTGGAACAACTGGGCGAAATGCTGCACAGCCTGAATGGAGCTCCTCGACAAGTCGGCCTTGGTGTAAACTTGGATAAAACCAAGATTATGTTCAACACTAGAAGTTGTTCAAAAATATTATCTACCTAGGGCAGGTTATCCAGCTCGGTAAAAGCAACTCGGAGAAAGAAATAGCCAGAAGAATCCAACAGGAGTGGGCAGCATTTGGCAAACTACGACGGGTCTTCTCCTCCCCCCTGCCGCAATGCTTCAAAACAAACATTTTCTACCAGTGCGTCCTGCCTGTTATGACCTACGGTGGTGGCCATAGAAGGTGGGGTTAGTCCGTCCGCAGCGGGCTATAGAGCGAGCTATGCTTGGAGTATCTTTGAAGGATAGAATTCGAAACGAGGTCATCCGACATAGAATCAAAGTTACCGACATAGCTCACAGAATAAGCAAGCTAAAGTGGCAGTGGGCTGGCCACATCTGCCGAAGGACTGATGGCCGTTGGAGCAGACGAGTCCTAGAGTGGAGACCGCGAGAAGGAAAACGGAAGATGGGACACCCCCTAGCCAGGTGGACCGACGCGGACGGCCTGCGAAAGGTGGCTGGGACGGACTGGATGCAGAAGGTGGAGGATCGGCAAACATGGCGTATATTGGGAGAGGCCTATGTCCAGCAGTGGACTGCAATAGGCCAATAGGTGATTTATTGTATCCTCAGCATACTACAGCAACATTCATACTGCTAATATCGCACTGGCGGACAGGGCTCTTAAAAGCAGGGGATATCCCAGTTCTAACAGAGCTTGCGAACCTCTTTGATTCCGTCATCCAGCGGAAGCATCTAGGACATGGAACTGGAGTGCGGTGGTACTGTTCTCCAAGAAGACGAAGAAGAAATAATTATAGACCCATCACTCCTGAGTCATAATTATGTCTATACAAGTTGTTCTTGAGAGTCGTCATGAATAGTTGTGAGTTCCACCGGAGCAAGCTGGGTTTTAAAAGGGTTATAGTATTGTAGCCAATACTGTTCAGCAGATTATACAAAAGACCTGAGAGTATAATCATCCGCTATGTATCACATTTGTAGATTACGAGAAGCTTTCTGACATCATCAAGACCTGGGCATTTCTGGATTGTCTACGACTGTGTCGTGCTGATACGATATTTCATTGCTGAGATGCTAATTTTAGATTAGAAGACGAAGCCCAGAAGGAGATAAACGTCGAAAGGTCGACAAGGGTTGGGCAGCATTGGGCAAAGTCATCGAGGTTTCTACTCCCCTGTTAAGACTCATGGGGCCGAAATGTGGGAACTGACAGTGGGGAAATACGGTGGATGATTGAGTGCTATGGCATATATTGGGTGAGGCCTAAGTCCAACAGTGGACTGTAATAGGCTAATTGATTGATTGATTCATAAGAACGAAATGTTAGATAATAGTATGTTTTTCCTACCAGTCTTTTTCTAGCCATTTACTAGCTATTGATATAAAGATACCTATTAATAATATTTTTATTTTGATGTACTCATTATTCTAAAAATCTGCCACTTATTTTTATGACAAGGCCTACAGTTTTCATTTAATGTTTTGAAAAACTCACTACCTACTGAGAGAGCAAAATAAGGCGTCAAACGTTTATACAACAAGTCCGTCAGTTTAGAAAAAATACTTTTGATGGCAGTAGTCGACATCCACGCAGGCGGAGCTGCGGGCGAAAAGCTAGTGTTAAAATAAATTTTAAGATAATTTTTCACATCAGTTAATGGCTTTGGCTTAAATTTTCACATCACGCTGAATAACTTTAATTTTCACTTTTCCAGAGCGTGTAGTTCAAAAACGGGTAGGAGTATGGAAAAGTATATAAGATCAAAGTTATAGAGAATTTTATAAGCTTTCATTCTATCTTTGAACATTTTTCGCTACAACGCACCGTTTTTGATTTATTAACAATAAACCTAAAATTGAGACCTTTGCCCCCCCCTCCCCCCTCCGGCTCGACACCTAGACGTCAGGACTTTTAGTATGTTTTCTCTCTAAATAGTCTGAATAAGTTTCTGAAGAAATCGCTTAGGTTCCCGCTCACGCACTCTATACCCTCCTTTAAGCCATTCGTTGACCGTACTACTACTGAAGTCTCGGAAAACTTTCAAGGAACAACTAAATATTGATGACAGGAGATTAACTCTCATAATTAAAGTTGCTATTAGTTGGTTCGACGAAGGAAGTTATATCGTCTAACTTATTTGCTACGTTTTTGAGCTTTGTAATTTGCATCGTTTTTATTCTTGCCTTCTCTGCAGGGTCAGATTGCGTGATAAATAAGAATGATGGTCTAAACACTTGTAATCCAAGCTAATCGCTTACCATGAAGTGCCTAGAAAACCAAACTTTTGTGACATCATTATTTGCTATCGAAAGGAAAGTATCCTCATGAATTATTAGTTGTCTAAAGAATCGTGGTTGCAACCCTCAAGAACACGTCCATTAGTGCTGAATTCCACCATTCAAAGAGAGGAATACTCGTATTAGTTATTCATTGCTACTATAAACATGGACCAGATGGTTTATAGCCGCGTGAGGAGGCGCCCCACATTAATATCCGCGCTGCCAACACTGCGAGTGCATTAGCTGCAGCCTGCAGTGTGCAGTGTGCTGAGAGCCGAGAGCTGCAGGTGCAAATGGCGCAGCCCCGTCGTCGTCGTGACGGGCACTATTAACGAACTCAATTAGCCGCTGACGGAACGGCTCTGGCTCGACGTAGAGATTTATTCCCACTCTGCACTACATGTAAATAACCCCGATACTGTATCTAGAGATTAAATTATGCAGGCAGATAGTTAGCGGTGAGGTGGTACGGTTATACGGAATATTTTTGTGTTGGCGAACGGGAGCTGGCATGTTTGAGAACTAATGAAAAACTTGAGCTACATAAAGGCTTCCTCTCACTAATAGCTATATTTTCGGACACACTCAACCCTATGAATCTTCGAAGAGATAAGCAGAGATACATCTCTACTAAAACTCTGGGATTAGGAATCCCAGTCCATGTCGCATTTGCTCTCCTGCTCGCTGTGTCCCTTCACCTGTACCTACTACCGACGACCTTTGTAGAGCAACTGAGGGTGCTGTTGCTGTGGCCGAGTTTTGGGCCGACCAAAGAAAAAACCAGTCATTAAAGACCATATCCAGCCATTGACTCGAAGAAGAAGAAGACTAAAACTCTCTACAGTGAGTGAACCTGTTTGTGCCTGACGCGTAGATCTCTAGGCTCTAGGCTGGTCCATACACTGGCAACTGGTCATTTCCCACACCTATTCGTACTCAAACCAGTAATAGCCGATGTTAGAGGCAGCCTTGTAGTGTAAGTTGGCCCACAACAAACAGATACTCATAATTGTTTCGGTTAATTTATTAGATATTAAATATCCAAACTGGTTGCTACCGCGGGGTCGCGGGTTCATGCCGCCATGCACGGCTGCTACAAGCGCTTATAAATTCATAATCAGCAGTTAATAGTAAAGCTCCATTCCGTTTTATGGAGATATTAACGTGTTATGTTTCTGAAGATAGAGTTCGAGGGTCAAGTTTTTCACATTATACCTATAAAAAGCCTTCCAGTCGGGATCAGAGCCTCGTGGCACGTTAGGTAGGTACGTGGCTAAGCTCGCGCTCTAAACAAACTGCAGTCTTGTAATGTTTCTTATTAATTAATAGTTTATTACTTTTAACTTTGCCGCTTTATTATTGTTCTATAAACAGGGAGTCGATTCTACTAAAGCAAAACCATTGTCACACCACAGCGACTGCAAAAAATGGCATTAAATTTTAGACTTTATTGCTATAAACTCAAAGTCCAAAATTAAATGAAAAGAGTTTCATTATACTCTCTCATTCACTCTACAAAAAGCCATTTAATTTTAAACTTTAAGTACATTACTTTAAAGGTTAAAATTAAATGGAAATCTCTTGCAGTGTCAGTGGCATGACAGTGGTTTTGCTTTAGCAGAATCGAGGGCCAGTTATCACCACACTGTTGGCACTTTAAAAACTTAAGAACAAATGACGAACTCCTACACTTTCATACACTACGATTTAGAACAGCACCTGCTGTTCACCAGAATTAGCTAGCAAAATGAATACATGGATCATCTATTTGTATGATTTGTCCTGCATTAGTTTGTCAAGGTTCCAAGGTCGGAATTACTATTAGGGTCGACAGCATCTGAAAGGATGGGCCAGCCAATATCAATCTGATGCTGACTGTACGTCCAGGTCTTCATCCTAGCTTCTTACTATCTAACGAGCACCTCGTTGTCAATTGACGGACTAATAATAAAGGAAATACTTTATAACAATGTATTCACAGAGTGTATCGTTCGTCGGATACCGAAAGGAGGCGTGAACGCTGGAATGATACAAGTGACAAGGTGCACAGAGGCGCAATAGAGCGATTGTTGGCGCATACCTAAGCATGGACCCGCAATATCGTCACTATGCACAGTGCACCTACAGTACCTTCACCAACATAATTATTGTTCATTAACAGCTACAGGTACAACGACGATGTAGCGATAGCGTCATTAGCGAGCGCATAAGTTTCAAATTCAAAACAACTAATAATTATAATCACCGGTTCTTTACTGTTTATTACCCAGTTGCTACTGCGAGTACTCTAGAGCCCTCTGCTGAGAATGCAGGGCACCCATAAAATTCTAAATCACACTTAAATCATTTCCCAAAGGAATTCTAATTAACTATGATTAGAGCGGAAATTAAGTTGATTGCGTTGCGAGTGTTTGTACGTCCGTGTGTCGAAGCCGGAGCAGACCGACGACGGCGACGTGCTACATAGGTAAATGAAATATAATAATATGTAACAATGGCGGTGAGATATAAAAGTGAAAGCGCTATTAATTGGTGGGTAATTGTGCGGGACCAGCTCCACACACCTGCAGTTTCACTAGTGATGTACCTCATGGGAGAAATAAATATAGACTTGAATGAAGTCATAATTAGAGTAGGTAAAGCCAAATTTATTTAGGGCAATTTAACATTTGCCATGTTTATTATCCCCAAAATTCAATATGCCTCCATAAATCCAACAAGAGTTCTCATGGAGCGCTGACCGCATACCAACGGCATTACTCACCCGCTGGAACCTGAACAAACAAAACGAACTTCTTAATTAACATTAAACTAATCCGCCACACAAAAAACAAACACTTGCAAAATGAATAAAAACAAATAAATAAATGTATTTGGACATGATGTTATTCATATCCGCTTCACTTGCTTATCTCCCATCGAGTTGTCGCAACAACTTTGTTAATGTGTCCGTTACAACACAAACACACACACATACACACGAGCGTACATTCACACAAACTGGACCACATTGTGCAAATGTCAAAACTACAGCTTCAAAAAGTGAGACGCGTTTTAATTAAATATTAAAGTTCATCATGATATATCGAATGTAATCAAGCATTAGATTGTTGCGGCGAAACAAGATCCGAGATTAGGGTTTACACGCGTCGTCGGCCGGGGTCCTGCCGCGCCGCCTAGCGCCTGCAGGCCGAAACTGTTCACTCTGCACTTTAAAATATCAGTTATTATTTATTGTAGTATAACTCTCTTCATATCCTCTTCTATCGAGTCGAACATCGCGTCCCTACACGCTGGAGTGGTCACGCTACCGCGCGCAGTCCGGCGCCGCGCTCCCGCGCCTAATTATATAATTGTAGGCTATCGGCGCAAGCGCAACGCGGCCGATCAGCCAGCGCACCTATTACTTGTATACCACTCACATGTTTGTTATGTATAATCAACTTTGGAGCCGTGACTGGAACCTGAGGCCGTCCCTACGGACCGGAATACTGAATAAGAGAGTAGTAACCAACACAACAAAGTCATACAATACAAATGAATCGGAACATTTATCCTTCCAAGACAAGATTTATTGATTGTTTCCCTTTATTACGCAAATAGCGATTTAGTGATTTGTATCAGATGACATCCGCAGTGCTCGCACCAACAGATACCTCGCTCAGTGGTTCCTCTTCATCCTAGCGTTAATCCCAGTCGCATCCAAAGCTTTCACCTCGGAGCCTGGGGTCCGCTTCACCAGTCTAACTGCGGATTTGGCTGGACTTCAATATTTACTGTAAAGCGACTATCCATGTCTATGACCTCCACAACCCAGTGGCGATATTGGGCGATATCGAAGCATTGTAGCTAGACTTGGACTTTTTAAGGCTCCAACTACGGTATAACTAACCTCAATTTTTATTACGTTTATATTTTACTATCCGTTTGATCGTTCATCTTCATAAACTGAGTAAAGTTTTTATTCAAAGTTATTCTTCATTCCATTTGGGGGCCCAAGCTCTTGGAGCCCAAACAACAAACATCTCAATCCGGGCTGTCAATCAGGCGTATTATTTCTATAATCTTTTATGTGAACGTCAACATCTGATTAAACAAACACAAAGGTTTACAATCAACATTTTCCCGTCGAGTGCGCCGGAGTGCCTCTCGACAGTTTATATTCGTTATATTAATTGTGAACGCTCTGTGTCGAGCCGCGTTAGTTAAACGCGCCGTGTTAATGCGTGTATTAAGTATTAACATTCGTATTTCACTATCAGGCCCTCAGAGGGCACATTCCGACCCGTGCCTCCGCTGACCCCTAATAAGATATCCACTAATCTCATTATCGTGTATCAAGTTCGATCAGTAAGCAATAACACTATTTTATTGACAACAACAGTTAGTTCTGCCGCGTCGGGAGCGCTCGGCCAACTTCGTGCGTAATCGTCGTTAATGGTGATCATCTGGGAGCAGTCGCCCGCGCATAAATCAGCCTCTCCCGCGCGCTGCCCACAGGCCACGGGCCACAGCAATTTATTGATAGGTGTTAATGACTTCAGAAGATTACTCCGGTAATTGTCCAAAATTTAAATATGTAGCATTTATATAGGTGGCGTAGAAAGTTATGTTTAGGAGACGCGCTGATTATACCTACGTGGCTTAACTGTACATTGGGACCAAGTCACATTCCTCAGTCTATAGTGCAGGCAGCGTCAGAACTTGACTGCAAAGTCTCCAAATGATCTTATTACCAAGGTATTAGGAGCAAATTAAACTGTTTTATTGATTTAAATTGTATTATCGTCCAAACTAAAGGTGTGTACCAACTATCAGAACAAGAAGTCAACAGGAAGGGAAGAAAACTAAGGTAGATCATTTTGGGTACTTTGTTCTTCAAAATCGATCTGATGCTGACTGTACAATAAACCACAGATTTGTATATAAATATATTTAAATGGAAGAAATTACTTTGACAGCCTCATATTACAATACCAGCGTAGGATTGTCCACAGTATAAGTGCGCGCTCGGCGCTCGGCCCGAGGCGGCTCATCGAATTAATGTCAATTGCTATAATACACACGTCTTAACTACAGCCCCCGAGGGGCACGACCACGACCAACGACCATAGATATGGTCAATCAGTGATCTCGTCAGATGGCCTATGGCTTCGAAACACTTTATCTAACATTATAATGGTTTAGTAGTATCACTAGGTGAGATAATTTTAAAGCAATTAGTTTGCTAAACTAAACAAATTATAATAAATTGGAAAAAGCGAAATCAATTCTCGGGCGCTTTTTCCAATTTATTATAAGTATCACTAGTTATTGGTTAATTTAGTGTTTGCAACTTTATTGCACACTAGTAGCACCATGATGTACACTGTACAGAAACACAGCCACATAGTGGGAACATTGTCATTATTGCAATGAAGAAGTAATGTATTAGAACCGTAAATGACCACCAGACCCATTGACTCTGAGCTCCGTTGAATGCGTCAATTGGTTTTAAAAGCTGCGAATTCATAACTTCATTGAATCTATACAATCAAGATTTTTTCAATAAAACCTATCACAGGCATAGCAGAGCGCGGTTGAAATACCTGAAATTCCCCAGATAGTTCCAGGATGCACTCATTGCCGCTGAGTATCGAACACCGTGAGAGTGAGGCAAGTATTTAATTACCGTTGAGCCGCAGGTCGCCCGCAGCCCGCAGTCACCTCGAGCCTCCGCCATACATTACTGCTCACACCTCGTAGTAATGTCCTCCCCGGGGCTCCGGACGCTTCACGTCGGCAGCCTGCCACCGGGTTCACTCATTCATTCAAATTTCCCCACGTGTCACCATAATACATTCTTTTGAATGTTAATATTAAGGAAGACTTAATAACGTGTCAGTAATTATGACAAACGATTAACGTCGCTTCCACCGAATTATACATTTAAATGCGTGTTTAGTTATACCCAAATGACTCGTAACTTACTGTAGGAAATGTAATATTAGCTGGACTTGGAGAGTTTGTTTACAAAAATATAAATAAGTTTGTTTAAGTAAAAGATACAAGTATGTTGTTATAAATAAACATAAGGGTCCGGCGGCTGCGCTGCGGGGCGGGCGCGGGCGCTAAGCTCACTTTATGAACTTATGAATGTTAATAAGCTGCGACCGTCGACGAGCGCGCGGTAATTATGATAATCTATACTGCTGTAAATTTGTCCAAATATTGTGCTTTTAATGAATTTTGGTATCTTAATACTAAAAAGGGTGTTTAGCATGGCGATCCCGGCGTGGACCCACTCGGCGACGGTGGGCTCACGGCTCACGGCGACGTTTATGAGAGAGATTTTCATATTGTACGTCATGATTATAAAGAATGTTATGTTGTTCGTAATCAGTAATAAATAAGTCAGTAATGTAATACCTAGTGGCTTTAATCACAGCTCAGACCGGAAACGTGTAATTGGTCGCGGCCGAGCGGGCCATGTGACCGATTTTCGTCGACTAACTGTGCATTTGGTCGTTAAGGATTATAAATAAATGATTATGATTCTCGGCCGTTATTATCTTTGTCTATAATTAAGAACTAAAAGTGAGCTCGTTGATTAAGCGACTGCTATTAATTTGTAACACATACAATTATAATATTATGTATAACAATTCAAGTAAATTAATGACTGGATCCAAAAGATTTTCATATTCTCCTGGCACCGCTACGTTTCGCAGTGAAGCGCCCGCGCGTTGCTGTTTGGATCTTTGCCCAACCTGGACATTTCTGGACATTTACGCTCAAAGTTCCAAAACGCTATAAAAATAATTGTGTTCTTTATGTACCTAGCTAACTTATAGTTAATATTATGATATACATTTTTATTTACACGATTCTACGTATGGGCTCCTGCAACATCAGGGTATCATGAGCACTGCTGATTTTGAAAGGAAAAACCTTTGAGTCCCTTTTAAAGATTACATTAGTTTTAATTCTGAAACATCAGAGTAACTGCCTACCCACTTTTCACATATTATACCTAAATACCTATCCATATTCGATGTTTTTTTTTTTATAACCAGTCCAGTCCAGTGCGAGTCCGAGTCAAATTTAAGTGAGGAGGGTTCGATGCGTTTTGATTATATCAGTAGGCCATATTCGGGTTCCATGTCTTAATCGAATACCTACACAGGACCGTTACAGCAGAATTAAACCTATAAAATTAAAAAAAATAAGTAAAATAACATTCACCAATACTTGTAAATATTATCTTGTCATGTTTTCACTTCTGATGGCACATAGGTACATATTATGTGAATTGTAACAATAAGAAGAGGTGTCGGTAACGGGGTCGCAAGTTCAATGTTTTGTTCCCATCTCAAAATTGTTTTACGAAGAATGCCCAACGCGCGTACAGAACTTTTCACTTCAAAACCGTATCTTGGAATAGTGGCGCATTGTCAGCAATCCTGAGCAGATGTTTATGATACGTGCATAGCTCACATTACCATAATAATTAAAATGCCGACCCGTTGTGTATGTTATGCAGCTCAGATTGTTAGCGAGCTTCATATAATAGTAATAAATAATAGCAGAAGTTTAGTATTTCGTAGCAATTACCGCCAGATCATTTGATAGTAGGTAGGTACATGCCTCAGATGTTCTCACAACCAATAAGATAGTGACTTGAGGCATTGTTTATTTAATTTTCATCAAAAACCCCAGAGAGGCGGCTGTCAGAGGTCTGTTATTTATACATTATTACAATAATACATGCGGCGATTCAGTGACTACCTGCGCATGCGCGGGTGTCACCGCGCGGCGTCATTAGCGGCCATGACTTGCGCGCGCGCACCACCAACCACCGCCGCGCGCCCCGCGCATGCGCACCGCGTGAGAACCGACACAACCGCGGGGTAATTTGATGAATAATCCGATTAAGTTTTTGTCACTTTCTATCAATAACGACGTGTGACGGCCCCGGAGCCCCGAGCTGTGCTCAACTGATCACTGATCATCCGGCGCGGCTTACCTGGCCGCGTCATGCTCGGAATCATTAAAATATAAAAATGTCAGATTTATTTTGGTTGGCGTGCACCTCCGAACAGGATACCAGACATGTTTGTCGACGTGAGCGCTAATCCTGATTAATTTCCGAGCTGTGTATTTGTCCGATTATAATTATTTATTGCCCGCTCATATTCTCGTGGCGGATTCATTTGCGGATATTATACACCTATTCATAATAATGGGATAGTTACTAAAGAATACGCAGACACAGACAGATAATATCAAGTTCCAAGTTATGTGGCTACCTACCAATAGTTGTACATCATGTCAATATCACTGTAATAGTAGTAACAGTTGCTACGCACTAATAACGTAGCGTAATTTTGAAATCAACAAATGTAATTACGTTGCACAATTTTGAGAAATTAAGAATTTGAATTTAAAATTAAAAACACTTTAGTGGGTGATACGACTAAAAAATTTTTTTTTTTTAAATATTCTAGGACATTAGGCATTCTTTTTCATCCTAGCGGTAATCCCAGTCGCTTCCGTAGCTCGACTGTCGGAGTTTGGCATTCGCTTTACCAGTCTAAATGCGGATTTGGCTAGAAATTATTCTAGGACATTCAATTATTAAAATTTTTAAATGTGGCTATCCCTTGGGGAACATGAAGGCGTGAATATATACATAAATAATAATATATGCAAATAATACTCGAAGATATATTTTAGTGCTCACTCGCATTTGCTTTCAATATGTGTATGTGAATACACAGTTGACTCTTAAATCTCGCGCCGCCGCGGTCTGATCGGCGGACTGTGGGAATGCACTAGTTGCGCGCCCGCGCCCCGCCTGCGCCTGCGCACACACCGCACTGCCCGAATTATGCGACCGCTATCTCAATCTTGCATCTGTTTATCAATAAATATATTAAAGCTGTGGTCCGACTGCCACAGAGAAGCGGGCAGTGCATTTTGTTCTACATAGTATTTAAAAAAGTTGAACTTGGGATATACTTACGAGCATAAATAAATATGGTAAACATCATTCACCGCTATAATTAAATATGGTTAAAATGGTGAACAATAAGGGCCATTTCGTAGTAGAAATACCGGAAATACCGTTTACTATTCATTGAATTTCAACACAAGCATGTTATCTAACAACTCATTTATGCGATAAGATGGAGCCAAGATCATGAGGAGCCGTGGCCATGACATCACATCCAATCAACGGATCGTTGACATCAGCTCAGTTGACACATTGGATGAGTTCGCGACTCACTTGACACATTAATTAATCACTTTATGTGCGTCTGTGTGTACACACTGAACACTTGAATTAATAGCGGAGCGAATTGACTGTGGATTGGTTCTCGTTAGTGGCTGACGAATTTTGTTCCGAATTCTTTGCGAATGACTAAAGATATGTGGTTGATGGTTGTAGTCATTTGGTTCTTATTCATCAATATCATAAAGTAGTCGAACTTATTCTCAACTTTGTGTTTATTTCCGTTTGGAAACCCATGCCACTTGTATCCTACTCGGAGTATTAAAGTTTCAGATAGGTCTCTGGGCTAAGGTCTACTTTCTTATTTTATCACTTGAAAAAAAAACGCTCCCGCTCTCGCGTGTGGTCCCACCACGACCGAACCTCCGCTACAGTTGCATAACGAGCGTGAACTTGCCGGATCGCCGACTGCATTAGCGCATCTATGCGACGCGCGGCCCCGCTCGTAATACGAATACGAACAAGTAACGAACCTATGATAGTGGGGTATTTGATGATCTCTCGATTTGTATCTGTTAGTATGGCGTCAATATGTACTCGTACGTAGGATCGATGCGGTGATGTCGAGGTGTGACCGAAATATCTCCGTCTACATCTACACTCTACTAATTATTGTTAGGCGGCATCAGAGATAGGCAATAGTTTGTGTACTTTCGAAACAATGTGATCAATTAACAACGATTAGCTGCTTCATCTGATTTATACTCGTTTGATATCAGTGGACCCCGGACTTCTAGGTAGGTAAAGGTCAATGATCTCGACTAATGAGATTGTACAAACATTATCTACATAAACCTACGCTGAGTGTTAGAACAATGATGCTGAGCACAAATTCTTACTAGGTAATGTGAGGAATCGTCACTCACATGAAACCACTTCCAACAGCATTCAACCACTAGAAGTATTCAAAACAGACTAGGTAGGTATTTAATAGTTTATCAGTGTTGAATATTATCCCAGTATAGACGGTAATAACAAATGTACCGGTGTGATTGGAGCCCAATCAGTCGCTAATTTATTTCTTGCTACGAACACTGGCTGCACTGCACACTGCACACTGCAGGCTACTGGCTACATCAGCGGAAGGTATAAATCTCCTTCGCAGTGGCGAACGTTGACGAGTGACGGCGACTGGCGACTAGGGCGCATTGACTCCGCACTGCCATCCGCGCCATGTCGGCCGTGTCGCCTGTCGAGGGGCTGCTGAGTGCTGAGGACGGACCGGGGAGTTATTTAGAAGCCTATAATATGCCTATAATTACTGCACCGATATGAACGATACTTAGAGAAAACACACATTTCTAGAGATTGGTCAGGACTTTGTTTTGTTTACCTATCACTGAGAATTTTTCCCAAGAATAGAGCTGTGGGATGGGGGGTGCATGGTAATTCACGCGGGCCGGACTCGCTAGCAATAACTTGTAATTTATAAAATAATGTATTGTTGCTTTGTCCTTTTTGTAGATAGGTCCGTTATTAAAGAGCATCGCTGCAAAGATTCCTGACGACCGTAAGAAAATGAGAAAATCCCTAAGAATTAGGTCCTGTAAAATATTCGTACACTAATGTAATTAGCAGCCTGAGCTCCACCAGGTCCGGCGCGCTGCGAGTCACGACTCGAGTTCACGTAACCGCTAACCACTAAACACTGTATTATAACTCCTTTAAAGGAAACCCACTCCAATTTACTTACAAATACCTAATAATTTACTTTGTGCGCGCCAATAAATTATTCATTTACGGTTCTAACTTTAACGAAGTCTAAATCTAATTTAAGTGAAAACTCTTCACAGTTATCTTCAAAGAGTTCTCTGCCAACTGACATACTCGTACAGTCAGCATCAAATCAATCTTTACGAACTAGCAATGTACTAAAATGATCTTCAATCAATTAGCCTATCGCAATCCACTGCTGGACATAGGCATCTCCTAATGTTTGTAATCCCCCTTCTGATATTTGGTACCTACAGACTTTTAGTTCGGACGACAATACAACTTAAATCAATAAAACAGTTTGACTTCATTCAAAGCTATTGGTATCACGACCATTTTGAGTAATTTGCTCGTCCAGATCCATGCTGACTGTGTGACCATAACACAATAAAATAAAACAAATGAAGACCTCTTCATTGGACGATAAAATAAATAGGCAGGTATACAAAAAGCCGAAAGATCATTTAAATTAAACCTTTAACGGCGAGGTGACCACAACATTACCATCGTTCAGGGAACTAAGCGAGCATGCGCGGGCGCATTGTGTGGTCACTGCGCAACCACACGGATAACTGTGCCTGATGATGCGCAGCGCGCAGGCTGTGGTCTGTGCTTCTCCTCGACATGTACCCACTGATCATTACGAGCGGAGTTAAAAGGGTTAAAAGAAGGCCTGATCTGATTTTATAGTTTTTGATCAAATTGAGTAGCGCTTTAGTAATTGTGGGATAGTGGCATCGCTGCGTGTTCTGGGTCGGTTGTGGTGCTGGCAGCTATACTCGTAGCGCTAATACTGCGGTTGCGTTGGAATTTCTTGGGAGTTGAGGTTTTACGGACTTCTTTTAACGATATTTTATAAAGTTGAGGTGAGTTCCTAATCACTGGCATTTTAAGTTACAAGCGTATCTGCAGTCTTATTGAGGAAGCGTTTCTTTTGTATAATTATGTAAGTAAATCGAAATATCATATAATTTTTCTTACTGAGGATACATTGTATGTATGTGTACTGTAGATATTGTGTTCTTCCTGTTACAGCTTTGTTATTTTTTAGTCATCTGACGCAGAACTTTTTAAATTTATAGAACGGTGTTCTCTATTAACAGCATTTGGTCTTGTAAAGTTTGAAACAATCCGTCCTGTGTGTTTATAAAGAGCTAGGCAGTGTCTCAGTTGTATCATAGTTTTACTATAACACCTATAGACTTGGTGCCTAATAATACCTATGGATACCGGACTTGGTGCCTGCTCCTAGTCAGGCTCCGGTACCGCAGATTGAATAATCGACGTGTAAACCTTCACGGAGAGGCGTGAAGTATGAATGCTCGACAAGACGCGCCCGTGTACCGACATAGTAATATACTGCGAAGCGCATGCGCATTCGATGTTATAAACACGGTAAAACGCGCTCACACTCACTTGAGCCTTGAGCTATAGGTGACACGTAAATGAAACATTCACGTGTCACCTTTAGCTCAAGTCGACATTTTAATTTTCTCGAAAATTATGTATGTACTACATAATATAATTACTTACGTCATATTAATTACCCGTCACTCTGCTTTGGGGCAGTCTGAGCTTTCCTATGATTGTCAGCTGGAACGCTCAGACTGTCCTGAGCTTTCATACAAGCCCAATAAGTTCCAGCACTATGAGTACTTTGACGAAAGTTTGATGATCAATGATCTTCATTAAGTAAAACATTATGACCAATTGGGTCATATGTTCTGTTGGTATAATCGCATTTAATTACCTTGTGCATTACGCCCTACGTTTAGTGACATTATCAGAACATAGCATTTTCATGAAATGCAGAATGATGGGTTTTCCAGCAACTCCATTTATCTATTGTCATATCCAATTTACAATAATGTATTTATATTTATTTGAGGCAATATTCGCTAATAATTTGTGTAAAGTTCATCTCTGCTTCATTCTGCTTTGAATAACGATGACTTGATACGACATATTGTAACCATATTTTGCTTTGGATTGAATTATAAAGCAAATCTTAGGAGCTCCGTACAAAAGTAAATCTCTCTATCGGACATCTGAACACCTGCATCTGAAGCAGCACTATGTTACCCCGGACCCTACCGACCACTCCCCCCTCCCCCATGCCCTCTGCGCAGACGCAGAAAACGTAAATCAGAAACGCGTGAAGCAGCCATGAAATAACACAACTTACACCTCTACACCTGCCAACACAAAACTCAACTTACGTCGTAAATAATAGAGCAGACATTACCTTGCAGGGTAACATTGTTAAATGTATCATTGGCTATAGTAATGAAAGGCGTAATGCGATCGACTGCAGTGGAGCCTCGCGCAGAGCGGGCAGTGATGTATGCGCGGCGAGGCGGGTGATGGGTGCGCGCACGCCGCGCCGCCGCGCCTGCGCACTATGCCGCTGATTTAATGCTCGGAGTTATGCAAAACTGTGAATGTTGACCGGTAATGTATACTTGTGTATCGGTTCACATGAACTGAATACGCACTGCCTGCCGCGTCCATACTCACCAAGACGAGGACCTTCTTGAGGCAATGCGGAAAATAATGGCAAAATTTGACAATTCTAGAGAAGGTTGATTAATATTTCATTACTAACATTAATTTGTATTCTAATATGACATTAAAATTAGAAGGAACCTGCACTTGCACTGCATCGTTAGAATTATTATAGGTAGGTATTTCTGCATCAATCAAGGCATTAACTATAGAAGTGGATGGCTACAAGGGGAGAGGAAGACCTAAAAGGAGGTGGATGGACTGTGTGAGAGATGATATGGTTAAGAAGGGAGCGAATGTTGAGATGACTGCAACTAGAGATGAATGGAAAAGCACACGTGTTGCGCCGAGCAGGAGGATGATGATGATTGCCGCATCAATCAATCCATACACTAACAAATATTACCAAACTAAATAGTGATGTTGGACAAACGAGCCCCGTGAAAGGTATCGCTATAATACAAAGTGGTGCCGCGACCATCACGAGCTCGCGAGTAAATGCTTTATTGAAGTGTCATAAAACACATGAGGTTCATAACATACCACACGTGAAATCCGCGTACGAAATACCGAAGTGATCCGCTACATTTGCCTCACTTTGTCACAGGCCTCGTGAGAATGACTTTGTAATGACGGGCTGGTCGGCACTCGGTCGGCGCGCACCAAACAGATCGTCACCTCGTTTCTATTCTAACACCTCATAAACGCGGCACTTCTCGCGCCGCGCTCGTCTCATCGCACCGTTATTGAACCCATAACCCTCTGCTCTTGAAGCTACACAACACGAATGCGCAACAATATTCGCACTTAATAAATTGCAACAAAATATTCTGCGTAAATTGCGTGTTTAGTGCGATTTGTATGCGCGGGCGCATATCGTGCATTACCATAAACACTTAGTCGATGGTTCGTGGAAGCGTTCGGGCGTGTCCGGCGCAACTCAAGTCCAGGGTTGCGCGGACAAGGTTGACTCTGACTGAATGCGCGGGCGCATGTTTGGGAGGGTACCTCTCATTATTGTTTTACTCATACAACTTCCCTGTTTTGGAAATAAAACGTTACATTGCCTTTCTCATTGATGATTTATAAAAAGTAGTGCGAGAAACTCCAGATGGTAGAGGATCAGATGGCATATCAGATGGCATAGAGGACAGTGCTCGTGTGGATTACCTACCATGCCATGGACTGGTGAAGACCAACACTTTTGTAAGGAAACCGACACAAACACTCGAAGTCCACGCTTCTCTATGAACATTACACAAACTAAACATATTCACTGCCACAGCTATCCATATTTCCATATTCCAATATTAATATTGATTTATTGATTCATGAACAATATTTGACAGGTCCAAGTACGAACACAATCACTATACATATGAAGCTACTTTATAAATAAAAATATAATCAATAAGTAAAGTAATTTCTATAAAAATATTGAATATTAAACCGACTGCGAGGGAAGTTGCGACATTGTCCAATTATTTCACAGCGATTATTGAATTTACGGCGAGTGACCCCGCGGCGCACGCGCATCTTACAATACGTTGTCACAGAGGAATGTGGTCGTGTTATGAAGGGCCGGAGGTCCCGCGGAGGTTATCGGGCCTCCTCGCTAACGACCAGCGTACGCCATTTGTTAGGTGACAGTTTTTAAGTGTCGGATAGCGAAGATTTGGTGCCGGCCGCGACCCGCGACCAAATGAATATGTGAGCCATTAAATATGTGTTTATTGTTGAACACAATACAATTGGAGATATTAAGTGATTTATTTGATAAAGCTGTGTCCAACAATGTTATCCGCCGTGTTGTACACTTTATGCTGTGCTTCACCGACTCAAGCCTTTACGAGGCGGTACGTGAGTTTCACCGATACTTCCACCGACTCCAGACCTTGGACAAATGCAGAAGCAGACCTAATTCATAGGCCGCTTCATTACTTAGCCAGTTCATTATAGGCACACTATTGCATCCGAAGCGACCTCAAGACCCGGAGAACTGTAAATATAAATACCACAAATACGATCGTTGCACCTAAATAATAAAAGCTATCATTAAAGATACTGACAATGATCAGTTAAACAGCCTCAATACTTTTTCACATGCCACTTAGAGAACCCTCTCTCTGGTTCTGGTACCCTCTTTATGGTATCATTAACCAACAATAGATAGATCTCTGGAAATATATGAGTGACTTTATGTCGACGGTATTAATCGTCACAATGTTATTGTGCAATTTTGCTAAAGCAATTGCCATTAAAGCCAACCTCACACTTTCGCGATCATTTCTTCGGTTAATGTCACAGTTTCATCAGACACCCTTGACACGGACACACATCACATTGACATCTACGAGTCCCTCACACGAGTCCGGTGCCATATAAGGCACTGCACTGAGCCTGGTTATTACCCGTCATTATGGTCAAGTGCCATTATGTGATTTCGATATGTTAGGGTCAGGCTGTTCGGTGAAACAGTCAGATGTTCGTGTGCGCTAACGTGGATACTATATGGAGTGGTTGACAATGGAGAGGGAGGAGGAAATCAAAGGGGCACTGGTGATGCAGCAAAGTGATGAAGTGAGTGATGTACCTATCTACTTGAAATGAACTAAAAAAACGAACTACATAAATGCTGTCCACCAAAGAACATCAGATGTTCTTTGGTGGATATCAACAAGAATATGCTAGATTATAGATATTGTGCTAGATAGAAGATAGAAGAAATATGCTAAATTTTATTAACAGATTCTGTAAATAAAATCTAGCATAGAAATGGCATAGAATGTCAAATGTGAACATTAATTATTTATTTAAATAAAAACCTAGGTACCTACTAATAAAAGTGTCAGTTTGTTTAAGTTTTTATTTCACTTTTAGACAAGATTAATTTAATTTGCAAGATAATTTTGTTCTTCTCAGTTTTGTAATCTATTAATATACAAGTTGTACCTATATGTATTTGTATGCAATAAATCAAAGATGGCAAAACGTGCTAGGGTTCTTAGGTCATGGACCACCGAAGCACAGAATAAACCGAAGCAAAATACATAATAGGTATGATTATAATGAGGCAACGAGCTATCGACAATCATTTATGTAATTGTTGTACGCTTGCTTCGCTTTTGATAACATTTATATTTATTCTCAGAAAAACACATACACACAAAAATGTAATGGCAAATAAATAATGAAGGTGTGTAATTTCACGTCAAAATCTCATTTATTTTTAAGACTGAGCGAACGACCTTCGCAGGTCACGGGAGTCCTAACAAGAAGTAAAGAAGGTGCTAAAAGGACGCGCAAAAGGACATAAAACCAGCAAGTGTCCTCCGCGACGACGGCCATATTAATAACAATAAACACACAAAATATTACACACGAGGCGTTGTGTACCAAATCGGCCGGTGTCACCGGCGCAGGCGCAGCCACACCCGCGTGCCCGCGATATAATTTTGGTACTTTAATGGTGTCGCTACATTTAGTGGCCATAAACGAAGACACTTGTGAACCGGCCACTAACTTTATGCGTGACCACTTTACAGCGTTTTACACTTGTTATAAACACATCGCACCCTAATAAACGTCCGCGTGCACCAAAATATTACTCGAATTGGAATTTAATTGTATCTCGTGTTGTGAACCTCCTCCTGCAAGTAATGCAGAAGTGCAGAACATAAACAAACATATACGCACACCTGCCTTTCTACTACCGGGGTAGGCAGAAGCAACAGCCCGTCTTCTGTGTGTATGGAAGCAGAGGAAGCTCCGAATGTATGGACATTCGGAGCTTCCTCTGCTGTGATCAGAGCTTTCAAGTAGGTAAGTCCGCTGGTGGTAGGTGCCTCTAACCAAACCAGACATTTCACTATATGCAATCAATACACGGTGATGGAACCAAACAAATTAAGTAAAAGAGTCCAAGACAAGTTTTACAATAGGTACCTACGCTGTGAGAGGGCAACTACATTGGGCACAGTTTCAAAATCTGAAACAATTCAGCTCAGTAGGTGTCCAATTCGCTCACCGTCACCTTTTATAGTTGTGCTGCTGTCACGACGCAACTGATGTTGTAAGCTTCCGTATTACCGGCTACACCTTGCTCCACCGACAGCAGTGACACGAACACAAACAGTTTGATGCTCCTAATAGGACTGTTTAAGGCCATCTCGATAGTTCAAATAGGGCTGTTAGCCGTTTGTGTTGGGCTTGGGCTACAGGAGCTCGCCTCGGCGCTAATCTTTAGTGGATCTAAACGCGCCCTATTATGTGTCAGAGCTGCCTTTGCACTGCCTTTCTACTCGCCCGTGCAGCGAACAATAGCGCTCAACAGTTGTAAACTTAACTGAGATTTATTTCGACAACACAAATTTTATTCAACAATGAATATGACAAAATGCTCGATAAATGTGCAGATAAGCTTTTGACGCCGCACAGATCTATCAATAACTAAATATGGGAGAATAGTAATAGAAATTGAGATCGATATCTTGATGTATGGGACGGACGGACGGACGGACGGACGTACGGACGTATCGCCCGATTGTTTTAGCGTACAAGTCGGAATCAATTACAGGCAGACGGACGGGGGTCAGGAGCCGACGGACGACGGAGATGCCCGATGTTAGCCGACGATAGAGCAGGACGTTCGCAATTTATCTGTAGGTTCCGTGATGGACGATACGGAGTGGCGAGTGGTCACTTTGATGGTGATCGGTGTAGCTCCGCGTTGTCCACTAGTGCTTACAAGTTGTGAGGAGCATGCCCGTATGTTACATGCTACATTGATTCACGATGGCATGTGGTTCTAACAAGGAATAAGGTGCAATATCACAAATGTAAAAAAGATAAATCAGTTCCTAAATTATACCTCACTCAGTGTAGTTGGTACAGCCATAACATCCTTGTGTTAACTCAATCAGCAAATTCCATAATTTAATGTAATATCCGCTTCAAGTTGCAGTGCACTACATTTCATACTGTTTGCAAGAATGCCAAAACCCCACCATCTCTTCTTTTCTCTTCCACTATCTACAGTAACTACTGTTTCCTGTTCTGTCCCTTCTGTAGGCAGTAGACGCACAAAGCAAGACACACTTGTTGCTGCGCATGCGCAGAGGCTACGGTATCGTAGGCCATGGTGATTGTTGCCTACGGTCGTAGAACAAAAGAAGTAGCACAACTGTATTTTTAGAGGGAAGTATTTATTGTATACTTTTAGGTACCATTATCCTATCTGCCGTCTATTACAAGCTTATTATTGTTACTGATTGATTGACGCAAGATGTAAATAATTACAGGACTTTAGATGTCTCGTACCATATTCTTAATGTACAAGAGATCCTAATAACTTGCATGAAAGTGTGTACAACTGTACCATTTTTGTCTTTTTGAGAATCAGTCCATACGAGAATCTGTCCTTTTGCGAATCTGTCTTTAAGAGAATCTGTCTTTATGCGATAAAAGGAGAAACAACACCTGAGCGTTATTATCATTATAGTAAACGTCCTTTTCGTTATTAGAACAAGCAACTCAAAGTTATTAACATCTTAACACTCTGCACTAATTGTCCCATATCACTTAACTGTTGATGAACACTTTATTTGCACACCATCGATACAATCGACACCTCTGGGTTCAATTGGCGTATAAACCATTTTGGCCAAAATGAGTTATATACACCGTTTAGTTCAGAATTTTTTTCTCTATCGATCTGTATATTTAAAATGTTCAAATTCGCAAAAAAAATGCTTTTACGACCCAAAAAATTTGGATCATCCTACCACAAAAAAGATAAAATGTTAATGTAACAGCCAAATTTTTCTTTTTTAAATTTTTAGTAAGACGTTATGACCAAGATTTTTACCAACCCGGGGCGTAAGATCTGCCTTGATTGTAAATGGTTTTTACGCCGTGAAGAATGAATATATTTCTTAAACGTAATTTAAAATTGAGGTCGTAAATCCAAACATTTTAATAACATATGGACGTATAAACCATATCTATTGCAAAAAATGGTATTCAATTTTAGACTTTATTGCTATAGAATTAAAGTCCAAAATTAAATGACAATATTTTTACTACACGCTTTCGTTCACTCTACAATAGGACATTTAATTTTAGATTTTACATACATTGCTTTAAAGTCTCAAATTAAATGGTAAAAATTCAAAAAATTATTAGTGTCCGTGTTATGACGGTGGTTTTGCTTTAGCAGAATCGAGGCCCTGGCCCTCGATTCTGCTAAAGTAAAACCACTGCACGAACAGTCATGTGGGTGACAGGTGTGAGGAGTTTGGACATGCCCACGGCGGTTTTGGACGCGGTAGCCGTAACCCAGAGGGTGAGCACATCCTCAAAACGTGTACGGCCACCGAACTGCCGTCGTGAACAGGTTCTTCAAAAAGAAAGCCGAACTTCTTGTCACCTGCAAGAGCGGAGAGCACGTTACCCAGATCGATTTCCTACTCACTAAGCGTGGCCAACGCAGAATCAGGTGGTGGTGAAGCCAAGTCCCAAAGTCTCGTCTCAGCTATCGGTGACAAGTGCGCTGATGCTGTAGACGAAACAGTACAGGTTTGCTGGGACAGGATTCAGACAGCTATCCTTAAGGCGGGGAGGGCGGTGCTCGGTACGTCTAAGGGTGGACGCATCTATGACAGGGATACTTGGTGGTGGAACGACACAGTGCAAAGAGAGATCAGGGTGAAGAAAGCCCTCCTTAAAAAAGTGGCAAGCGTCCAAATCTGTCGATGACCGCGACGCGTACAAAGATGCAAAACACGCCACCAGGAAAGCGGTTGCCAGGGCCAAACGAAACCACTTGCAACCGCTATATAACAAGTTGGAATCGTCTGAGGGGCAAAAGCTTATTTTTAAGTTGGCGCGTTCCACGGCCAAAATGGCGCAGGCTCTGTTCAAGTGCCGCTGAATTAAAGACAATGACCCTGAGGACAATCTGTTGTACGAGGAAAAGTCGCGGTGAAGGAGAGATGGCTGTGGAAGAGCTACAGATTTAAATAATTGCCTTTATTAGTTTGGTAATCTGATCATGACTGATAATGTGTGCCATAATTATCTGTTTTATTTAATAAAACTAAGTTAATTTCGTTTCTGGTAGTTTAATTTCGTATATATCGACCACAATTCTGTAGTAAGACTAATATTAATGTAATTCTGCCACATTCTAACAGTATCGAGATTGTTTTTATTAATTATAATTCTATTGATGTGCAAAGTAAAGTTTTTACAGCAAAAAAATCTACTGTTACGTGCTTTTACATCAGTAAATGTGAACTTAATTTTACCAAATATGGATATAAGTACAGCTTATATCCATATTTGGTTTTTCATCCAATTTTCATGGGGTGTATACACCATAAATTGGTATTTTCTAAGGCGTATATCCATGCTAACTTCCAAACCAAAGAAGATAGATATGATTGAATGATTTAGCCTTCTTCATCCCCAAATTCTTAGAATCTTTCTCCTTGGATTTTTTTATGTAGCTTCTAAAATAAAAAAGTTATGATTTTTTTTCTAAAAATAAAATCGTTTTTTTGCTCTCCTGAAAAGTCGTGTTTTGGTTTATACGCCAATTGAACCCAGAGGTGTCGACATGTTATGCTCATTATTATGGTACCTACAGATTATATCTGCTAAAGGCTGTTAATCTGAAGAGTTGTAAAGATGTAGGTAATCATGCAAATGGCCGTTCAAAGATCTTATCGATTTGAAATTAATAAGACGGCACTCACATGTTAAGGACCAGGCACCAGGCGTCAGGACTTCGTGACGAAGGTACCGAATAACGCCAGCTTCTTCGATCAAATCTACGAATCGCCTTCAGTGGCGTAAGTAAGCGATCGCACCGGAGAGCTATCGAACTTGTCGAAAATGTTTTACGATACTTTTCAAAAACGACAAATCATCTTTTAAAAGTAAGCTCCTGCTGTTGGCAATGACCCCTCGTGTGTTTAAACCAAATACAGGTTTGCGAGCCTATCCTGTCTGACGACGTATTTAAACCGATCTTAAAGCGCATAGTAGGTACGTAAGGGCGCACGAACAAAAAAGCTTGGCGCAATTACAGGCGAGCAGCCAACAGCCGCGGCTCTCGGCTCTCGGCTCTCGGCGATCGGTCACAGTTCAAGAACGCTACTCTTTCTATACTGCAGGTAGCGCAGGCGTGGCGTACGGTCAGCAACCACTAGCTGCTTTATTTATGCAGCATTTTTTGCAGTCAAGGTGAAAAAGCATCTGATGAGGCCATCAAGCTGAGTGCCAACATTGCTACATGGTACGTGTCTATAATGGTGACCCTCTTTTCCGAGACTTTACCTAACCGCTCCAGCTAACCTTATTTAGTAGTACATAGTAAACTGTTGGTAGTAGTTAACCCAAGTAATTACGGGGGGTGGATTCGTGGTTACCCCATTTTGTGTTAGAGTGAGTTCACGTCAGTGATGTAGTGGCCAGGATTGGTACCTCTCGCTCCACCAGGCGACTCCTTAACCACTTAGCTACCAATGTATATCTGAACTTTTAAGACGCTAATTCTGGTTACAGATTACAATTTTGCAAAAGATAAAAAAGAACACTATGTAGTGAATATCTTTAAATAGTAGATAACATTGAGTAACGACTTCCGCCGCCAGGCTTGATTAAATAATAAAACATAATGCCAGAATAGCAAATCAATAAAAGATACTCCACCGCCGAGGCCGTGTAGTAACAGAGGACGAATTTCTAAATAGACGTCTGGGAAAAATTAAAATTATTGAGGGTTTCTGAGGGGTTTGCTCTCTTAACTCTGTTATCTTATATATAAAACTCTTAGTCCTGACTGACTGACTGACTGATTGACTTAGAGACAACGTACAGCCTAAACCGCTGGTCCTAGAGACTTGAAATTTATAGAGAGTGTTTGTTTAGAAGCGTGGAGGTGTACTAAGAAACGATTTTTCGAAATTCAGACCCTAAGTGCCTAAAAAGTGCCAAAAACGTACTTTCTTATAACTCAAGAACGGCTGAACAGATTTTTATGATCTTTGGTTTTTTGAATTTGGCTTTGTCGCGGAATAGCAATTATCACAATTAAAATGTGGCAAATCCACAAAATAATGTAATATTAAAGAAAATACGAAATATTATGGCGCTAATATCGCTAGCAAAATTGTTACCATGACAACGGGTACTAAAGTGATGGTGTCAACGCTAAGTCACATTTTGATCTGTCAAATGATAATATTCATAAAACGTCACTCTCTGTCACGTATAATTACACAATATAGCAAGAATGTGAAAAATATTAATTAATGTATGTAAGAGTTAGGTAAATATGTACTGCAGTTTCTTTATTTCATTGATTGGAAATAGAAAAGAAGTTTTTGAGACTGGCTCACTTCGATGGAGTATCCAATCTTCAGTTACGTTCCACGGACCCCGAGTGGAGTCTGAAACGGTTTACCAACAGTCGATTGGTATTAAAGTAGAATAGCAGCGTGCGTCGCGAGGACAACATTCGAAACTACATATCAGACCCATTATTGGTAGTATTGGCATCGAGCATTAAATAATATTCTATTGCATATACTGCGTCAGCTACCAACTACCATAATACCATAGTATTTCATCACTAGATCATTGACTACAGGACATGATAGCACAGCGACGATAGCTCTAGATGTACCGTATATAAAAGAAAGCCTAAAAGTAATACAGCAAGTTATCACTCAGATGAATACTCACTTACAAGCTCTCAAACAGTAAGGTACGTGAATTTAAATCTATTGACGCCGATATAACACAAGGGGCTGCTTCATAGCTAGAAACAGAATTACAATTTATATCAATGACTCGAAACGTTTTACCAACTGGGCGAAAGGGGCGAACGCCTGCCTTCTAGAAAACTTCACTTCCTTTCTTGACGAGAAGATACTATAATAAGTCAATAATTATTAGAGATGGCAGAACACAATTTAATAACTTCCTTTTATCAGCTGTGGGCTCTATTAGTCAAGCACAGTGCACTTCTGATTTAGATGACAAAGAATATAATACGAAATGTTTATTATTTATTATTAGATTATTATTTATTAGAATTATGAAAAACTAAACCACCACAAATGATAATTATGTTGTTTTATTTATATTCATTTCCTTAACATTTACCAACGCATTGGAGGACGTCTTCAAGACTCTGGAGTAGGTAAATCTCGCACCTTCTTCGGTTCGCCGGCGACATCATCATAGTTGCGGAGTCGCTGGAACAACTGGGCGAAATGCTGCACAGTCTGAATGGAGCTTCTCGACAAGTCGGCCTCGGTGTAAACTTGGTTAAAACCAAGATCTACCTGGGGCAGGTTATCCAGCTCGGTAAAACCAACTTCGAGAAAGAAATAGCCAGAAGAATCCAACTGGAGTGGGCAGCATTTGGCAAACTACGTCGGGTCTTCTCCTCCCCCCTGCCGTAATGCCTCAAAACAAACATTTTCTACCAGTGCGTCCTGCCTGTTATGACCTACGGTGGTGCCCATTGAAGGTGGGGGGTAGTCCGTCCGCAGCGGGCTATAGAGCGAGCTATGCTTGGAGTCTCTTTGAAGGATAGAATTCGAAACGAGGTCATCCGACATAGAACCAAAGTTACCGACATAGCTCACAGAATAAGCAAGCTAAAGTGACAGTGGGCTGGCCACATCTGCCGAAGGACTGATGGCCGTTGGAGCAGACGGTTCCTAGAGTGGAGACCGTGAGAAGGAAAACGGAAGGTGGGACACCCCCTAGCCAGGTGGACCGACGCGGACGGCCTGCGAAAGGTGGCTGGGACGGACTGGATGCAGAAGGTGGAGGATCGGCAAACATGGCGTATATTGGGAGAGGCCTATGTTGTTGTCCAGCAGTGGACTGCAATAGGCCAATAGGTGATTTATTGTATCCTCACCATACAACAGCAACCTTCATACTGTTAATATCGCACTGGCGGACAGGGCTCTTAAAAGCAGGACCCTTAAATGCGTTGAACGTTTTTACAACAAGTCCGTCAGTTAGAAAAAATACTTTTGGTGGCAATAGTCGACATCCACGCAGGCGGAGCTGCGGGCGAAAAGCTAGTATGCTATAAAACTGTACCTATGTAATAAGCAGTATAGGCCTTGTTACTAGGCAAAAAGACCATTGCTGAGCAGAAGGTCCTCGAAGCTAAACGTTCTTGATGTCATAAAGACCGCTATATAAAATGCCCTAAGAGCAAAACGTCCACAATACTACTGGAACCTTTTTTTTTTTTTTTTTTTTTATCGTGCGCAAAATCCCCACGGATACCACCCCCGCCGGAGCCGGAGGAGGAGGTTATGTCGGACTCGAACCGACTAAAACGCACGCCGTCTGTGGGCCGTCAGTTGCCGGAGGTGAGATTGTCTCGTAGCCATATCCCTCGCACCCCGGCCGAGACTACTGGAACCCTTAATTAATTGCTATATTCCTTTTCCACTTTATGCCCATTTCTTCTCCGCAGGTAGTAACGAAGTATTAGTAGACCATGGTAAGCGATTTCTAACAGGTGGATGTACTTGTTAAATCAATAGCACATTCAGACTTTGCCTTCAGCTTACCATCAGGCGAGGGGAAGTCAAATTGACGTGTCCTATATAAAAAAAAAACCCTGTCTAACTAATATAAAAAGGCTTCTCTTGTGCTAGCTGACCGTACCGTGTGCCGGGGCTGTACACTCCGAGGTCAACCGCTCGACGTGCGATGGACTCTTATATTCGCGAGCCTGTAGATGCCTGTAGCCTTCGGGACCCAACTCAGACTGACTCACGGTAACATATCGCCGGTTCCTTTCTATCGCATTCTCTTGGTGCTACTAATCTAATGCATTCAATGAATTATACGAATACAGCTGTAAGTGCCGGGGCATAAGACCAATATTATACTCGTACCTACTTTATTTATAAGTTTATGCCCCTACAGAAAACGTAATATGAAATGGATAGTGCCAAGATGGAGAGACCGGCGAGAGGACGGGTTAGATCTGTCACTGCAAAAAAGGGCTGTAAAAAACGTGTTCATAAGTGATAGAGAATCACGTTTACACATATATACCTACATAAGATTACGAAAATAATATAAACATGAAATTATTTAGGGCAGAGGAGAAAATTGGTGAGAATACATGTGTATTACAATTGCAAAACAATTCGCGTATAGAAAACCATATCGTATGGTTGCCAATAATATTTAACCATACCTACCATTACGCCCGCCGCCAAGACAAAACTGCGCAGGGCACTATACCTTTTCTGATATAAATTAGATATTTCTATAGATAAAAATCATTTAATAACTTCCAAAACGTTTTCTTAATCTTGTTTCATTTATAATCAATCTTTTAACCTATATAGGTAATGTGATAGTACCTACATAGTTGTGTGGTGGGTGACCCACATCAGTATAGCAATGTTTGGTATTTATTTCTGGGGCGAGGTAACACCCACGGCTATCGATTTATCGATGCTCGATGAAGTGGCGTATAATATGGAATCGAACCGAATATTTCGAAGCTGGTTCATTACCCAAACAATCTCTTAACATTTAAATAGCCTTCTGACGCTAAAGCGGTCTCTTCATGATATGCATTGTGCCTTACTCATTCTGATATAAAACGGACACTATGATAGCAGGCTATCGGTGACCTCAGACGAGCTCTGTTTCGGTATATGGGAAAGCTTTTGCACAGTGAAGTGTATGAAATAAAGAAAGAATTTGTTTAAGAACACACAATGCACAGAGGATCAAATAAATATCTAGGTATACTAGTCTTCTTTAGTCCAACTAAAACACTGGTATTTTTGGTCGCTCCTGCCTTGGGTCATGGTCAATTGGCCAAATATAAGGTCTCCAAGGAAAAGTTGCTCCCATCCATAGTAATCGTAAGCTCGTGTTTATGTGCCAACACTATCCACAGCACAACTAGGTGAAGTACCGGACCCTCGCAATTCTGCCTTTGTGAGGAATTAAACTCTTTTGTCCGCGCTTAGCCTCTTTTTTAGGCCACTGCTCGTGGCCTTTCTGGGAATCATTAGTTCTGCAATATGCATCAGTTATAGAATGTATGAAATGTAATGCACAAGTAGTAATCGGGTCAACCCCATAAAAACGGGACACATCGTAAACACACATCTAGCCAGCGCGTGACGTCACACAAGGCACATGATAACAACGACACACTATTGGCACTTTATCGTAATGTGCTTCACACAACTCAGTACATTATTATGTAAATACCTCTCCTCACACAATACGCTGGTCGCTTCATTTGAGCCTCTATCAATGAGCAATATATCAGTCGTCGTCGCAGCTAAGTCTGTGTACGGACTAGGCAAACCGTTTGCGACAAACTATTCACGAAGAAATACATTTAACTTACATGCGATAGGTTATATACGGAGCTTTATAATAATAATCACGGACTCCTACAAGGCTAAAATTAAAAGATTATCTAGTATTTATTACAAACAGATTAAATGATTAAGTACAGTGATTTGTTTATTGGATAAGATCTGAATCTGAACTTTGGAGCAACAGGATGAGTGGTGACAAATAGTCCAGTGATAATTATGTTATTATTACTTAAGACAGTATATTGATAAATTATGCCAATTATAAATAAATTATATTACCCTACACTATCGCTTAAAAATCATGTTAGATAACTCGAAAAAAAAAAGCAAATTAAAACTACTCGTAAAGTCTAATAAACATAGGATTCGCAGCAACCAGTTTGTGACAAACCATCAGCTGGTCTGGACCGTTTTGGTCCATGTCAATAATGTATTCTAAAACAAACAACGGCGAGCTTGGACAATAGTTGCTATGAGTTAAATGGCTGTAACTTGATAGTTACAAGGCGTGAATGGACGGACGGACAGTGTAATGATATAGTTAACGCGCGAGCCGCGACGACGCTGACGGAGCACGGGGTAGGGTTACCTGCCGGCCATGACGTGTGGGTGGAGGAGTCCTGACCATAAACACTGTAAGACCTTTTTTTTTTTTTATACTACGTGCAACAGTAGGAGAGTCACACTCGTGCTGCCGACCCTATAAGAACAGAGAGATTCTGTGCCGACAGCGCAGAAGACAAGCAGGACAAGCCTTTGGTCTTCCCACTGACAGCACTAACCCTCTCCAGTGTGCTCTGGCTTCCCTACTCACCGCCTTTTTTTCATCATATACACGCACGCCTATTATATCCTTGAAGGTATGGACGTTAATAAGCTCTTACATAATTATTATTCCCTACAGATTTCGATCCCGCATTAAGGGAGTTAGATTTTTGAACAGACATAAGTATTAGTCCTGGAAATATCGAACCCTAGACTCCAAGGTGGAAGTTTCGGATGTGACTGGAATTAACGCTAGGATGAAGAAGAAGATAGTCAGTAAGATCAGTGGTATTAGCGAGATAAATCCTATGGGAAAAAGTATTCTCTTGTCCTCGATGGGAATCGAAGACAAAGTAATGCCAGTTGTACCGCTGATGGTAATGGCATGAATGATCACGAGGTCGAGAATGGTCTCTTCACTGCTATCAAATTCTCTGTGTAGTAGAAATGTAAGTTTAAAAAAGTGGAATCTTAAAAACCACCGTCGCGTCGTGGGTCTCAGACAGACAGAGTGAAGCGGAGTAAATTAAAAATAATTAGATCTGCAGAGAATAAAAGTCTTCGTTCCGGTTCGTCACGAGTACCTCCGTGTGACGGGGATCAGCAGAGGAGCTACAGCGAGCGCGGGCTCCGCAACAATCACGCGAACATTACAACTCGCGAGGGGAGCGGCGCCGAAAGATGAAATACAGGTTTAACCCAGTTTAGCAACAGATGCGGTTTTATGTCTGTTTGTGCGCCATTATTATATTTTGAACACCCTGTATTCCATTGTTCATGGAATAAAACTGAATACATTATCCTGTAATGTTGGTAAAAAGTAAAAGTAAAGTAAAGTATATCTTTATTGTGCACACCAAGGAAAAAAAAAACATGTGTTATTATGTAGTACATTTGGGTATAAACAATAGGCGGCCTTATCACCTAGTGGCAATCTCTTACAGGCAACCATTGGATGGAGATAAGAGTTTGAGTCTAATTTTGGGTAGTTTGGTGTACAATGTCTGTTTTGGTACCTTACAATACAGGTACACTTCACATTGGATTCTGAAGTACTTACAGTATACACACACCTAAATATACACTATACATACGGTTTACAAAATATACCTATACATAATACAATATACATACATACACAATACAATATGATACATACATATATACTTACCATACATAACTCATCCTGTCGTAGGAGGGACCAGTAGATCTAAGTGTAACCGATGTCCCGCAGGTAGTGATCATACACGGATTTTTTGAATGCTGTTAGGGATTGTGCGCGTCTAATACTTACCGGTAAAGCATTCCACAGACGAACAGCTTGGACTGAGAAGGATTTATCAGCGAATTTCGTGGAATGCCCCGGCATTTTTAATCTCGAGTTCACTGCCGATCTCAGAGACCTGGAATGTGTGGTGTCCAAAAACTCAAAACGTTTTTTAAGGTAAGAGGGAGTAGCAGGATTAAAGAGAGTGCTATACAGTAATGAGAGTATATGAGTGTTCCGGCGAAGACGGATGGGTAACCACTTGAGCTTTCTTCGATAATCAGAAACGTGGTCATATTTGCGTAGACCAAATATGAATCTTATGCAGAAGTTTTGGAGTCTCTCAAGCTTATTCAATTGGTCTTCAGTGAGATCTAGATAGCTGGCATCTGCATAATCAAGGATGGGGAAAAGAAGTGACTGTACTAGCGCAATCTTGGTGGCAATAGGCAGAAAATTACGCAGCCTCCTCATGGACCCTGCGGCCGCAAACATTTTGCGACTTACTTCTTGTAATTGAGGGCCCCAGGTCAAGCAACTATCAATATATATCCCTAGGTTCTTGACTTTGTCGCTGTACGTGATACTTGTACCGTCGCACGTAACCTGTGGGAGCGATGACCACTCTATTCTTGCGACCATCCAAGGACTGCCAACAATGATGACCTGAGTCTTGTTCGGGTTCACCATTAAACCGTACGATTTGCTCCAGTTGCAGATAGAGTTCAGGTCAGCATTGACAGTGTCGACCGCCTTGTCCAGATCGTGCAGTGGAGCTTGCGAGCAAAGGAGATCATCTGCGTACAGGTGGTAGGAAGAAGTTAAATTATTTGTGATGGTGTTTATGAAAACTGCGAAGAGTAGGGGAGATAAAACGCCACCCTGTGGCACACCAGCAGATGTAGCACACCAAGAGGAGAGGGTATCTTCGATGTTAATACGCTGCCGGCGACCAAACAGGTAACTATGAAACCAGTCAATCGCTGTTGGAGATATGTTAAGAGAGCGCAGTATGCCGAGTAGGATGTCGAAGTCCACAGTATGAAATGCATTGCTGAAGTCTAACAGAGTTAGAACAGTCAGCTTACCATTCTCCATACCGGCTCTGATGTCTTCTGCGACATGAACTAGAGTGGTGGTAGTACTGTGCCCGGCACGAAACCCAGACTGGAAGGAATTTAAAAGTGAGTTTTTAGAAAGAAAATTAATGAGTTGAGTGTGAACTAGTCGCTCGAGAACTTTGGAGAGAAATGGTAAGATAGAGATCGGGCGATTGTCAGAGAAAGAGGAAGGGTTATTCTTTTTGTTGGTCACAATATGATGCGTCAGAGCAAGTCCTCCCGACGATACAGATCACCGTTTTGTACTTTTTACGTATTGATAGGATAAGTATCTATAGAATGTACAGAAAAACAAATAAATAAAATTACTATAGGTATCTACTTAATATAGTGTAAATATGTTTTCTGTAGGTACTATTGCTACTGCTATATTTGTGTTTGCAAGTATAGCATCCGGGTTCTAAAAATCCACCAACATGGAGGACGTCGCTAGTTTTATGAGGGTTAATCGGTGTCAAAAATAGCGCAACTATCTAGTCTAGACTCTAAAGCCGTGGGTTGCTGCGCCCGCTAGAGAGGCTTGTAAAACCTGCTCCTTCCATTAACGGCCCGTCTTAGATCAAACACGAATAAAATATAACAGCGCTAGACCAAAATAATTGTTATTTCAAATTAAATCAATAAAAGTCAGAGAGCTGACGACGATAAATTATAATCGTCATATTATTACAGGTGCGCGTGTGTGCGTGTGCGCAGCGCTCGAATAAAATATAGTCAATTTTTATGACATATGGAGGGCTGAGTTCTGGCCAGCGTCGAGCGTCGAGCGGGGCCGAGCGGGGCCGAGCAAAAACGAGCGGATCAGCAATAAACCGCACGACTATAAAATGTTATGGCGTTTTAAATTGAAAGCCGGTTACGGGCTGACTCGGTGCGGAAATATGCAGTAAGACAAATAAAGTTGCGGTGCGACCAGCTACCATGGTGGGAATATGGTGTTGGTTCTGACATAAAAAGCGCGCTTCAATGAACCTTCATTGACTACAAACTTCACAACCCGCGAGTGGTAATCAGACAGGACCTTGTTATAAGGTAATAAGTATTATAGTAGGTACTTAAAACTCCAGGTTTAAACATAATTAAAGCTCGTTTTCTCCTTTAGAAAATACTGGCGAACTAAACTGTTCTTAGGTGTATACAATTTCGTGTGAAAATTCAAGAGTGTAGCTGTAGGTATATTTTTGAAACGCGTAAGTTTATGTGGGTATGCGATTTTTAAAGTGATTTTACTTGTTAATGCTATCAACATAATTCCCTTTAACATCGAAGAACTAAATCCTTAAATTAGGAAGGGATCAGATTAAATCATCATTGTTACCAGTGAGTGCCAATTCCGGTTTCATACTAAATTTACACTTTGGAGACAGGTATCTACGTTCCTACTTCTCCTAATTGCTTTATCTTGGCTTTTACGGTGGCAACTACCGTCTCAGCTATACGCTAACTAAGCGCTAAATAATTCATTGTTTACTGTGTGTATAATATTCAATTATGAACTTCTAAGAGGGTTGTGTCGCAGTCGCGCCGAGCTCGCCTTCTGCGCCTCTCCCGCACGATGGCACGCCGAGATTCACTCGCCTTGTATTTCCGGCGGTGGCTGCGGCTGACAATTAATACAGTTTCTGAGAACGCACCTCGCACACGGACACACGGACACACGGTCCGTCCGATGTTATCGCGAGTGTTTGGACCACAGATATCCGACTGATATCCGTGGTTTGGACTAATTCGTTAGTTCTGGCTAATGGCGCGCGGCGTCGCCACCGTCGCGTTCTCACTATTAAGAGATTAGCAGATAACATCGTCATTTAATGTCTCTACTTATGAATCACAAGACATTTTTTATGATATAGTCCAGTTGTGATGTTGCTTAAGTACCTACCTACGGGCGGGGCATGCGCATGCGCACGAAAATGTTTTATTAATGTGCACAGTAATTGCGGCTAATCGCGGCATTCCGACAACTTACACAAACTTGAGTGTTGCCAGCCGGAGCTTAGCGCACAGTTGCGTATTTAAATAAACCAAGTACAACAAAAATATTGTATGTATGTATGTATGTCCCGGCGCGTGCTGTGTAATCATCGAATTAATTCATCGATAGTTTTGATAGTTAATTGTTGGGTAGAGTAGCCGTCGGTAAAAAATAATGTTTGTTTAAAATTAATTGCTACGTTGGACTGGCACCGCGCGAATCATTTCGATATTAGTTATCGACAGTATGTAATTATACTTTGAAGTGGGTAACACTGGATGGTGAGGGCAGGTTATTGTTGCGGTACCTAGTTGTTAAGCCTACGAGCTGCCTCTATAGGTGCACTTGTCACAGGTTGCAGAACACCACTGATCTCTTAGTACTTTCTCACCAGAATGAACTATTTAGGTAATCTGTGCCAGATTATTGGATGTTCCTATTGTAACAAGTACGTACGCATAGTGCTGCTAGTAATAATATGCCGACTCGACCGGCTTAAGAGTACGCCTTACCTTCTCCTATTCCTTTTCTCCACCCGACTATTTTCTTTCGCTTTTTCCACTAATATCATTATCATTGAAAAATAAATAAAGCCGACAAAACACAGAACTAATGGCAAAATTAGTAATTGGAGGTCAAACCGCTCGGGTCGCTGATCGCTCAAAATATGCAAGCGTAGATAGGTTCATGTGCGAGTCCTCCCGCGAGTATGTGCGGTAGGTATACCTCGGGGCACGATCTTGGACCTAAATTGCGAGAGAAATGAGGTCCTGGCGTGCGCAGATTTTTTTGTAATAATCTACGCTTGGTGAATTTGTGCTCGTCCACCGCCATAGCACCACGTGTTATCCCCAAAAGACACCCAAAAACGTGTACTGCGCGTGTAGAGCACAATTTAGGTCCAAAAAATATGACCCTAGCAATACGGACGTGGCCAGTCGCGGCGTCCCCGCGTCAATTAGAAACGCTGTCTGTAATTATCTATCGTTTAAATCTGAGTGTCTGTTCGCAGTAAGAGGATTAACTCGGCGAGGCGGGCGGTGTCACAAAGTGATGCTGCGCGCCCGAGCGACTCTAAATAATGTACACGTACGAGTGTGTGTCTCTAAGTACGCGGGTCGAGCCGTTTGATAGTAGCTTTGTAACGTGGGTTTGCTCTTAATATGTTTGTATTACATTCACAATTAATAAACTAACCGTGATGGACTCAATCCTGCACGTGTAGCTGTAATTAACATGTACCCAAGTGAGGCTGTACCTCGCAGCCCTTTGGACGTTTCTCTAGTTAACGCATACGATGCTATTTATGGGTTTACTGTTTTATATTGTTTTTATTTCGACTGTTGATGTGTAGTCAATTGTAATTAAGTACTTAAGATATTTGTAATAGGGCCCTGTTACAAATAAATATATGAAAAAAAAATGTAAATTGCTTTTACATACTGTCTATAAAGGTTCCGTGGTATAACATGCTAAGTTTGGTTGTGATCGTAAGGGAAATTCTTCGCTTCACGAGGGTATTATTAGATGTTTATGTAAAAAATAGGGTCTAGACATGTGTCCGGTATACTACTGTAAGCTCGACATAAAAGATGGGAAAATAAAAAATTGCTAGCTAAAGTTGAACACAACTCTGGCTACCGTTTTGCGAATATAAAAAAAAAACACTTGACTACTTTATGCCTTTCCCGTTAGGTGCGAAATAGTTAAACATCAAGATTCAGTAATTAAGATGGGCTTTTATCCAGCAGCCATTATAATTAATTATGTTTTGCTTTATGGCACGTAATTGTAACTGATACTCATAAGTGGTCTTGAGTTCTTTGACTCAAGCTTGCTTTAAGAGCCTGTCTTTGCCTATGACGCGTACGGCGTGTACTTCGATCGTTTGTGATAGTGGGAGAGAGTATCTTGTGTTATTATGTTGAGAGATACCTCGGCATTGCGGCATGTGGTTCAATATGTTGAAAATAAAAAAGTAAAGATATTGAGTACTTGCAGACAGTGGGCATGTCTGTGGAGCGACAGGACACATCGCGCTACTAGATAAGCGATAGCAACTGCTAGCTCCTGCATAATGCAATATCTATTGCTTACATACAACTCACCTGCCACTTCTGCTTACAGTGGGCACTTCCCTTGCGAATATATTTCTAACAGGATAAGTTAGAATTTGTTTATGTTTAGTGTATATTTGTGAGATAATATAGCATAACGAAGCTTTCCTCTCAAACTAGAGACTATAGGGAAGCACCTCCTTAAAAATAAATGTCTAAGCGCTGTGTAGATTCCGCTGATGAGAAGGGTCACCGGAGATCTCTGGGAATAAATATATGAGCGATCAAACGCAGGTAACCGCTTGCCATTAAACAGGCGGTATACTTTTTCTCGCCTCAGTAGTTTAAAAGCACCTTCAAATACAGTGAATAAGCGATATTATTTTTTGTACAAACTGAGTTTAATGTATCATAAGCCATTACGCCTCAATATTTAAAGTTGATGATATTAGGAGCGATGACGCGGCGCTATCGAGTGCGCTAAGTTTATCAATTAACCGTCCGATTAGCTCCGGAGCAAGGAACCGCGCACGTGTGCGCATGCGCACAGGCGGCTGAGGATTAAGTTCGCGAATACGCGCGATTGGCGAGCGAGCTACACCGCGAAATTGTTATTAGATAGTTGGTGGCTGTCTATTGGCGAGTGTTGGGCCTGCGAGCCACCGGCGATGGGTGGACCTAGGCCTGGCGCACCTCTATAGACAGATAGTTTTTGTCAAGTTGCGTTGTTTAGTCAACATCGTTGACTGCCTCTGTGGCGTAGCGGTAGTGAACGCGGCTGCTACGCAGGAGGCGCGGGTTCGATCCCCGCTCATTGCAAATATTTGTATGCATGAATAAAAATATTTGCATTGGTCTGGGTGTTTCTATGTATAATATGTATGTATTTACAAAAAAAAAGTATCTAAGTATGTATATCCGCATTCTAGATTCCATAACACAAGCTACGAGTAATTAAGCTTACCATGGGTCTAGATAGCGTTGTGTAGAATGTTGTAGAATATTTATTATTATTATTATTATTTATTGTAAAATGTTTAATGTGAGATAAAGAAGCGATGAGGAAACTTACTATATTACTAAGGATTTCACGTAGAATACACATAGTACGAAAGTACATAAATAATGTCGTTATCGTTGACCACCATTACACAGTTTGCTTGCTAAAGTGTGATTGTATACAATGCCTTGGGTTTTGAGTTTTTTCATTTCAACATTATCTTGTACCTATCACATCTAGCTCATCAGTTTATTTAGAAGAAAGTAAAAACTAACCGAGCATGACTTGTATCATGACACATTGTAGTAGTGATATTCGTGTGGACTCCCGACAGTATCCGGATGATGGTCGCTACTCGTTTGGGTTATATTTTTTAATGTTCGGTTATGATTCCTTTGATGACTTTTTTGTTGTAAAAGAGAGTTTTTGTTCTAGAGTGAGGTTAAGATTACATGAGGACGTCCATGAGAATATCTCTGATACAATTGAATAAAATGGTTGCATAGGAGAATTCAGTGCACTCAAGGCGTGACTCGGTAGCTCAGTGCTCAGAGCATTCCTCCTGTAAGTCCCGCCTGAGCAATTTCTCCTTTTCCTATCTTAATCGATCTTTGAAATATTTTGTCTATACAAATCAAGTTCTATATTGTACCTACTGACCGACGTGTAGGTACCTATGTAGTTATTGGGCCATTCGGACCGAGCGGCGCGCTATAAAAGTGGAGTATTTGTCTGAAACATTTCGCAACTCATTGTTGTGGGGCACCAGGAGGGAGGGGGATGAGGGGGGGTATTTAGAGAGCGCCGGACAAAGAGCTGTTGTGGTGTGGTGTACCGCGCATGCGCCGATCTCAATTATAGATAGCGCTAGTTACATCGACGACCGCGACGGGCCGCGCAGTACAGTCGCGCACAGACGCGCTCGCAGCACTCGATGATACACTAAACAGCTTCATAACACACTGCACCGGGATTTCTTTCTTATGGTTTCTCTAGAATCCTGGCTAAATTAATTAGTATTCCTGTTAACAATGAGCGGAACACCGACACTTTTACCTTATAGACTACCACGTGTGGAACAATGAACGTGTATGGAAAACTGGCATTTTGAATCCTTTCATCGTCCTCTTTGCACTAATCCCGGTTGCATCAGGTCCGTATTCCATTTTATACTTGACTCATTGTGACTTTTACTAGAGCGAAATCCCGGCAGGAAATACTGTGCCACAAACTTATTGGTTGACCGGCGGCGCAACCAGATACCTATCAGTAAACGTGTGACACCCAGATTTCGCCAACTATGTCCTTAGGTCACATGAAAAAGAAGCCGGTGGATTGTAATTATTTGCTATGGGGAATCACGCGCCAACATTTTAAAACAATATATTGCTTATCTATTTACTATATTAACAAAAAGCATATAGTATTCAAGTCTAGTCATAAGCTTTTAAATATAAAAGTTTTATCAAGATCAGCCCAGTAGTTTTAAATGTAATTTAAATAAATAAACAATATTTTTATAAGACTTGAAAGCTATTTTATTAAAACAACATTATAAGAGCGATGAACGCCGACTTAATGCGCACTAAATTATGATAACTTAGGTATACATTTATTTATGAATAACTTCAATCATGATAAGAATATTTTTTATTGTATAAAACCTTTTTTAACGGATTCTGTCGCGATTTATTTCATATTACTTTATTTTTTACATTGATTCCAACGTTTTGGTTGCTTTTAATCAGCCATGGTCACGGGAAGACCAACAAAAGGCGATAGAATCCGTATAACAATAGTTTCTTATACGTGAGCCTCCGATGGTATCATTTATTATTCTCTGAACACGAAATACAATCCCATCTTGTATTTTAATAACCTATACGGAAACTAAAACTATAGAGCGTCGGTAGCTTAGTGGTTAAGGAGTCGGCCTTACGATCGAGAGGTCCCGGGTTCGAATCCTGGCCATTACACTACCGACGTGAACCCACTCCTAACACAAGCAATTTAGCTTTGCTGGAGGGGTTAACGGGAATATTAGTAATTTCGGTTGCTAATATTCTTTAAAAAAAAAAAAAAATCGAACTAAACTACGGCTTTTACCCGAACGGGGTCCATGCATTAAATAATTATGTAGTGGTTTAGCAAAACAAATAACAATTTAAACTAATTACATATAGAATTTATAACTTAAAAAACTCAACTAAGTGTATAAGTGTAACAAATATAACTGTATATTAGGTTAATAAGTTACCGTTTGTTATCGTTTATTAATGTATTATGCATGGAATCAAATAAAGCTTTATTATTTATTTATTTATTATTATTATACGGCAACTAAATCAGGAATATAATTGTTCCTGTAGCACTTGTGCGCTCGGCGGTACCCAGCGCCCCACAGCGCAGCCGTGACCGCGGCATTTGGGAGCGCAGGCGCACGCCGTAACCCTGGACCGGCGAGCACCGCTACACGCTAACTGTTCCTGCCTACCCACCGACGCGTCGTGCATCACCGCTATGTGCGCACACTTGCAGTACTCTGAGGATTGTAGCTGCTACTATCTAGGTATTCATATCATCAACAGAGCTCATACTGCGAGTGGAAGGCCTTGGAAGTAGCCGGGACTCAACGCTGATGATGATAATGATAGATATCAACCCTTTATATACATGTACGTCTGTTTATTTACCGTTACACGCGCTGAATCAGTTTGTTACATCAATCAGTTCTGATACGTTCAGGTCCAACGTAAAAAAGACTTCAACGCGCGCTGTTTATACGTAATAACGAGTATGGACCAGAGTATACGTCATACTGATGTCTACAATAACGATCATGATATGCAGTCCATATCATTATACATGTAAAAGTTACTTGTCATATCGCAGTGAACACTTCGCATACAGTCAGCAAAGAAATCTGCTGAACTCTGATGAAAATACATAAATTATTTTTTTGTACCACTAATATGGTAAACAGGCATACGGTATCTCTGATAGCTACCGATTGCTATAACTTAGAAAATAAATGTATAACTTGAATAGAAAGAGCACGGAAAGACCAAGAAGATGGTGCAACCTCGGTTCCGTGCATCCAACAGTATACAAAGGCCCCACGAGACGTGCCCTGTTGACGATAATGACGAAACGTTGTGTTTAACATCTATAGCTAGCCTTTATGATTTAGTTTAACGTTTATTAGGTGTGTTAACACAACATGGGTGTGAGTGTTCGTATATTGTGTTCTACAAGCTTGTGTACAACATCCTTCGTTTATTTTTCGTGTCAAACATCCAAATTAAAATGTAGAACCAACGCAGGATCTGCGGTAGGCAGGCCGTCTCCCGTTTCAAAGCTCACCGGTTCGAGCCCGCGCTCGTCGGCGGCCGTCACGCTCCGCCGCCGCCTAGAGCCTTCACGGAAGGCTTCTGTTCGTGTCGCCAGCCAATTTGTAGCGTGTAATGTGCCGTTTACGGACGACACGGGCCCGTGACGGGCGGCGCCCGAGCGTGACGCCGGCCGCCGTGGCGAACCGCCCGCCGTGGGAGACGCGCTGATGTGATTAAACGCCACGTTAAGGGACCACCCGACGCCGTCCCCCGGCCGAGCCTCCGCCGACACACTTTATTTGATTATTTAGTTCCACCCGCGCCGAGTGGCGGACTGTGGGGTCGGTTCCGCGGGGTTGGGGCCTCACGTGCTCCAATAATGACTTGGCGTTAAAGCTGCGTTTCTTGTAGCACGAGAAAGTAATAGGAGTCTTATTATCTTCCTTTTGTACTTTTAATTATATTTATTACTATTATCCGCCGCACGTCGCCCGCTTCTGTATCCATTCCTGCAAGCCATGGGAACCTATTCAAGGGATCACAAAGTAGCTTATGTTTATTCCAGACTATAAGCCTACCTGCACGATTTTTCAATATACATTATATCGGGAAACATACACGACACATACTATTATAAATAATTTGCACATATGGATGAACATGACCTATACCTATATATATACTAAAAAATACCTATGGCTAAAGATCGACAGCGAAGGTGTACGGTAAAGTGGATCACGCGTGTGCGTTTGTGCGTATGTACGCGTGACTTTGTGAATTTAATGTGATGTTAGCGCTAATCGCGCACTCATAAACAGGTCATTAACTGTAATTAAACCAGCGATTAACGGCGTGACGCGGCGGAACGCTGACATTTGTCTGTCACTTCACTGACATTGTTTATTATTATTATAACTTACATTCTGAGAACGCGCGGCGTACCGTGCGAACGCGAGCATCTCGAGATATTTACATATTAACGAGGATTACTTAGTTTTTAACAGCAATTACAAGCAAATACAAATACTGCTGTTCGGGGAGAATAATGCCACCATTGCGAAAGCTTTTCAAAAACAAAAACCAAGATAATGTTCAACCTGTTCAGGCATTTGAAAGTTAATTCAAACATAGAAAATAAACTGACATTCATTCTAGTTAAGTTGTGCTTATTTTGAAGTCTCGATAGCACTGTGTAGAATGTCGTAGAATATTTATTATATTACATTAACAATGAAAACATTACACTCCAATCTAACCAACCAAAACCAGGTGAAATTATACAGAACATAAACTCCATTAATAGTTTCGATGTTGCCGAGGTTCGCTCCAGTCCGATATTTATCAATATCGCATCCGGTATGAAAGTTCACTTTCCATTAATATCCTGTGATTAGCTGCAAATTAGATAAATCTGGTTTGTACAACCGCTCATTAGCATTAGGCCATTCGATACTGACACTGACACTTTTCCAAATAATATTGTGAACTTATTGAACGAAATCTGGAACCTTACTGACTAAAATCACGAGTGACTCATGTATATTTTCAATGGTGTAGTTAAGTTTTTATTCCAATCTCCAAGTTTGTGAATCATTGGAATAACATAAGAAGCAAAACAACAGATACAAAATAAAGTGGAGCTCACGACCGACAAGATACACAGCCTCCATCTTTACATTTTTATAGCTGAACTATTTAGATACAGGACTCGGCGCTCATTAGTATCCCCCGCAAATAAACTATCGGCCGGTCAATTAGACGGGTGGCATGTATGCACAATAAAACAAATTGTAGGTACTGTCGATCGTACCTCGAGGGTGGTCCTGTCACAGCTGACCACCATTATCAATTAATTCGATTACCTTTCCAATTTCAATTACCATTAAGACGTATCAATTAAGTGCGCCCGCGCATCGAACAGCGCCATATAATTAGTGCACCTTTATTGGTCAGGGAGGGTCCATTACCCGCCACGTACGGGAGGGTCGTGTGCTCAATTAGTGAGGAATCCTCTTCATTAAAACAATAATTGTTAGTTACCCTTTTATGTTGATAAACAACAGGTCGGTCTGCGAGGTGGGTGTAGTTATTTTTATTACGTAAGTCCATCTGCGCTAAGCCTAAGCCACTCAGGAGCATTCATGGCACAGTGTAGAATTTTATTGTTTTTCGAATTATTCATTTCATTAATTAAAAGCTGTCTGTGTAGCTGAGGATCACCATTGTAATATTCTTGTTGTCTGTAATGGCGATCCTTACTCCTGGGACTTTACCTGTAGCTTACCATCAGGCAAGGTAAAGATTAATTGAAGTGAATATAACTTTGGAATGTTCCGTCGAAGTGTGCATTGTCAAGGTTTGCAACAAAATTGTACGCCCGAATAAATCTCACGCTGCAGTTACACGCGCGTACGCGCATCAGTCAGCGCATGGGCACATAAAGTGCGCCCACAATTACCCGCAATTAGCTATCAGGTGATGTTACACGGTGTGCGCACGCGCCGGGCACCAGCGCCTCGCGCCGCCATTGTTCGCAACAAGATATAGACTTACACAATGTACAGCCTCCTTCGTACAAGTGATCAGATCACACACCACAATGTAGGCTAGCATACAGCCTTTAAAACAATATTTTATGTTTAATTCTTCTGAACTCCTACAAGTCCTTCTTAATATGCTGAACTGATTTTGAGTCGTGAATGGTAGAATAGATGCATGGATTATTTAAAGATTATTAAACGAACCTCGTAGTGCTGCAATCGGATTCTAAAATTACCTACTTAAGTTAAGATTTCTTAACGATGACATCAGTTTTCTGTCTGCTAGCATTACTATAAAAACACGGACCATAAATTTTGCAATAATTGGTACATACATATATTATTATGCTCACGCATATCCGGGATTAGGCAGAAATAAAAGCTCAGCTCTTGCTTCTTTCCTTGCATACTTCAATAATATTGGTATTATAGAAATTGCCGTTACTCTGCCACTTTTATTACAGTAGCGCTAAAAATTTCAAAAATATGGGAGAGCAGCGCGCCAAACGACACGCACCGCCATAAAGTGAACGTAGAGCGACATTAATGGCACTACATATTTGTTGACAAAATTAAAATGCCATTAAAAACAAATTCCGGCGGACATCATAAAGTGTGCAGAGGTGTCGCATGTCTGTCCGTCCACGAATTAAGTGTAAGATATGGATGTTTAACTATCTGCAGGAATGTGTTCAAATTTGTGAAAAATGTCGCTCGTGAGCCGTTGTGGACATCAGCCAAAAACTGTCGTCATTAACTTATTAACAAGATAAATTTTTATGATGAGAACCTTCTGCACGTATGTATGTCAGAGAATACGTCGTGCATGCGTTTGAATAGGTCTCTAGAGCGTTTAAATTCACAATTATTGAACCCAATAGGCAGCACATTTCCTAGCGTTAATCTCAGTCGCATCCGAAGTTTTCACCTCGAAGTCGGGGGCCCGCTTTAACAAACCACCAAAACAAAGACACTAAACCACACAAATATATTTAACACCGTGGCGTTACTCGCGGTCGCATCGGAGACTTTGATCTTAGACCCTGGGGTCCGTATGAGACTGTCGGAAGATGAAAAAGAGATTATTGAGAGAAAGTCACGCATCTCACGCTTTTGGTAATCAGGTGGGTTGAGTGAATGACTTTGGAACCTACCGTTAAATAGTGTGCTCATGCTCAAGAGGTCATCGCTCAGCCTTCTGGTCCAAGTAGCTCATAGCCCAGATGCGCAGAGGGCGCGTGGGTGTGTGGGCCACGTGTGTTGACAGAGCTGCGTGTGCGCAAACCACTGTAGTTAATTGATAGTCCACACCAGGCGGCGGCGAACATCGTGTGAAGCGACGCTTTATTCCGTTTAGTCCGTACTCTGGCAGAGCAGTCGTAAAACAAGAGGTAATTTACACTAATCGCATGCAACGAGCACTTGGGTTCGACGCTGTGCAGGTCATGTACAGTCGTAAATATGTTCGTCGGGAATTGGATTCTAAATAAGATGCTTAGACAAACTGCAATGGTCGGAGAGAGGTATTTATAACATTTTAATTGCTCAATTCGTTCGCAGCATCCAATTTGCGCTGGAGCTCGCGTCGACGCGGAGCAAACACGCCCATCTGTCCAGATGAAATGTGTACCAAGTGTTAGTAAAATATTCGCGCATAATTATTAAGCATGGTCAAAGAAAGAATTGCCACGCTGCGCTGCTAACAACTTGGTACGAATTCAAAACCTTATTATTGGCAACAGGTGGGTGGAATAAAACTAGAAAGAAATTAATAACACACACACACACACACACACACGCGCGCACACACACACACACACACTAACATATACATACATAAACACTGAACTATTGTCTCCTAATTAATTACATATAACGTTTTGTAATATGATAAGTTGCAGGGTATCTGGTACCCTAAACACCAGCTTAATCTTAACTTGGGTGTAATGTGTTCATTAGATTGTAACTATTGGAATAAATGAATTTTTTGACTTACAAATTAACCACAAAAATCCCGCTGGGTTGCATGCCGGTAGTCGGGCTAGGGTGTAATTTTGTTGTACTTTAAGTAACATTAAATTTACCAAAATTTTGCAAAACTGATATGGAACGAAAAAAAAATAATTAAAAAAAAATATTATGAGGTTTCTTTACAGATCACCTCGTCCACGGAGAGAGAGCAGCAGCTACTAGATACCCGACTTGTTGAAAATCGGGCAGAGAGCCGGTGCACGGACGCGGCGCATGCGCAAGGCTGTGTTGGGAGAGATCTGCTTAAGATTTACTGCTCATAATCTAACACACAGCATATTTAAATCGTTAATCCAAATGAACGGCTGTTCAAATTAATTTAAAAATTAAAATGGTCGAAACGTTTGTTGCCCGGACTCGAACCCGTTTGGTAGTTATTTACTCTAGAATCCGACGTACTTTAGATAACTATAAAGCAATGCTGGCCGCTCCAGGCTATACTTAACAGAGTACTTAAATCGTTTAATGAACCGGTATTCTGATTAAAACGAGTAGCTTTTATTTCTTGAAATCGTAACCGTTTCAATATTTTGGCATCGGAGCGAAGATTTATGTGCTCTCGCGCAGACGGAATATGTAATGACCGTTAGATCTGCTCGACAAGTTTGTAATCAAATAATATCGGCACAATTACCGCCGGCTGACATTCTGAGATTGCGGCCGTCGCGTCGTCGCTATAAACGCGCAGATTCGCATTTTAATGGCACATAATGTAATTGAAACTTGTCGTCGACTCGCTCTGCGCCTGCGCGACCGACTTCTATCATAACCACTATGCTATAAATCCACACACACACACACACACACACACACACACACACACATGCAGCCACAACATTACAAGATATGACTATTTACGTTAAAATATACGATTAAACAATTTTGCTCTACTTTACTGGCAACAGAAATGAAAATGCGTGAGGAGTTGCTTCAACTAAAGTTTCCACATAGATAAGCTAGTTCGTATACACACTATAATATATGTAGAGACTCACTGGAGAGGTTTTGTGCTGTTAGTGGGGACACCAAAGGCTTGTCCTGCTTGTCTTCTGCGCTGACGGCACACAATCTCTCCGTTCTTACAGGGTCGGCAGCACGAGTGTGACTCCCCTGGTGTTGCACTCGTCCATAGGCCACGGTAACCACTTCCCATCAGGTGAGCCGTGTGCTTGTCTGTGACCTAAGTAGTAGTATATATAAAAAAGAGAACAAACAACGCTATGTCAGCATAAATAAATATTTTACACAACGTTATTTACAACCGATGTAACTTAAAATTAATTTATGTTAACGGTTCTATATTGCAGATAAACATAGGTAGGTACTTAGATTACATTATGTTTTGTAAACACATACTTATGTATTACATATAGGAACACCCAGACTAATACTAATATATAAAAGTGAAGATATTATGACAGAGTTTGATTCCCAATTCCCAATGGAAACAGTTGAGAAGTATGATACATGGTGTTCAAAAGCGACAACTATGCATTAACTTCGTATTGATTATACAACACGCATACCATACACCACCATACAATACCGTAGCTTCATAAATCTGTCGCGCTGTGTACAGTTTTAATGTTCTCTGAATATTTATAACTGGCTACATTGTAAAATTAATAATATGTGATCACAATATGCAATTAAGACAATAAAACGCCTGTTATGGTAATGTCCGATGGCGGGTCTCCTGTAGCTCACATACGTTATTTATTGGGCTCATTAGGTAGAAATTATAAAATGCTTTAAAATGACGATCTATCATTATTTTCTCGACTTTGTTTACTTAACTAACAAATTAAATATTGGGAATAGGTACAAGAAATGATAATAGAAAGTTGTGACGTCATGCTGTGACTTTCATACAAGTGTATACTTTGTGAATAGTTTAAAAAAATCACGTTATTAATTAATATTATTAACAGTCAATCATCATCATCTTAGAATCGGTCCTGGTTGAATCGATAATTTCTTCTCAAAGCCTGGGGTCCGATTATTCTCTCCTCTTCGGCTATTAACAAAGTGACCACCGTCACGCCTCCCAACGCCTGCAAAAAATTCTGCGTGAAAGCGTCGTCAGCTTGCAGGTGAGGTAGGTGTGAGCATATGTGTCACATGTTGTACAGATATTGTAAGTTTGCAGGAGTATCAACTATCAACAGCGTGAACAAACAAGTGTCCTCGAGCCTAACGCCCAGTTTCCGATAGGCTGATCGACGTCAAATCAACTAATCGGCTGTCAAATCTCTTGTCAAGTAGCTATTGGGTTGCTAGAACTAGCTATTGATTAGCCTTTCGAAAACTGGACGTAGGTCTCGAAACAAAGTGTCCCGTCGCACCTTACCTTTCAGTATTTCCGTGATTGAGTTCTCTTTTATTCTAATCTTGAAATATGCAATCAATTTTATAATCCACTAGAAAAGCTGCCTTGTCTACCTTAATACCAACATGATATCCTGGTACTGACTTGACTTTAAAGATTGGCTAACTCAAAGATTTGCATTCGAGTTTCACGGAACGTTGGGCTAAATGACCGTGTGACAGACAGACACAGCTGAGATTTATGTTATCACTCTGTGCGCGATAATCTGTTCCTATCTGAGCGACAGTTGCGCCACGTTGGTGTTCACAAACCGCTCCGTTTGCCCCGTCTTGCGTCGCGTCGATATGATGGATGTGAGGAGCGACTGCGCCTGCCCCGCGGCGCGCCCCGCCCGCGTGTGAACCGAGCTATCTGGCGCACGCAAATTATACCGCTTTTGGCGCAGCTATTTGTTTGAATCATGACTTAGAGTTGTGTAACGCTACGAATGATTTAAGCACTCCAAACTAATGAACAAAGTGGACGTATTTTTATTTGCCTAATACAATTTATAGCCATAGTTTAATAGAGAGAGAAAATACAACACTCTCCCCCTGAGGGAAAATGCACATAAATCTATTATATTATTATTATTGTACCGTAACTACAGACTATATAAGTGCGGTTGGAAATTAAGAATACTGGCAAGAAGAGAGGAATATCTTTAGCACTCTCATAAACTATAGTGGGAAAACGACGAGTGTACCTACGGACCACCATTATAAATATCAGAATTTCCTAAATTCGTATTGAACAAATGTTTACCCCAGCATTAGTTACCTACCCACTGTAAGCTTTTTGCGTTGAAAGTTATATAAGATGTTGCTCAGTACCTGCCTATATCTCTGTAGTAAATCGCTAATAACACTATATTAGGATTGTTATATGATGCTAATGAAAATGGTTTATCTTCTCACTAGCGTATAATATAACAACGTTACGGTCTGCCGACCCCCGGTAGCCCCCGACGAGCGGGGCGAGGAGGGGGGGGGGGGGGCGACCGGCGACCGCGGAATGTGAGCTGGAATTTAATTAAAATCACAATGAGCGCCCTGCATCTCACAGCGGCGATTAACGAACTAGACAGCGGGTTTTTTAGTAATAATCAATTCCCAGAGTTTGTAGCTATTCCTATTTTATGGGTGAATAAAATCTACTCAATAGTAATAATATCTTATCGATAATCGATTTGGATTTAAACCGCTATTAATTTAAATCGTCGATGCGGAGCTCGGGGCGGCAGCAGGTGGCTCGCGCGGCCCTCGGACAAAACAAATAATGTAATTATTGTTTAAAGTGTGTGCTGATTGCAATGAGCCCGGGGACACGCGCTACCAGACTCTGACGAGGCGTGAGAGGCGGCGTAAGTACAGAGTAAGTGCCAATAATACGTTTGTGGAGTGCGTCGATGATATCGGCGCATGCGCGGTGGCAGCCCGCGGGGTAGTGCTGCCGCGCTGCGCCAGCGCACGACACCGCGCGCCTTCAGGCTACCCCGTAATAGCCTCGCTACAACCAGACCAACTGGCCGATAACGAAACATTGAGTACGGTTTACATTGCCTGCTGAATTTGAAATGAGAATACATCGTCTGTGTAACGGAGTGCAATGTATTATGAAGCAGTTGTACGACAGCTAATGTTACGTGACGTCGGTAGATGACGATATAGGGTTTTATTAATGCCATTAGCGGATAATGAACGATGTCCCGCGGCCGCGACGCGCTATGAAGACGTTCTTCACGCTAATGAGATAATAAAATCGTTTGCACACACACACGCACGCACACACACGCAAGACGGGAGCCTGGCACACACAGAGACATCCAGGATTTAAAAAATGATGTGTCGGAGGCGTGAGGCCCGCCCACGCGCCGCACCAGGCCTCGCCGGCTGGAGGCACCGTGAGAAATATGCAATGGAATAGTTTTATATTTTATTTCATTTGACGACCTTATAGTACTTAAATTTAATGAGGTGGTAGCCATTTTAAATTAGAAACGAATCATGTGTAGTCGCCATCGTAAAACTAAAAAATTGGGTTGTTCCGTATTGATCCCACAAAAGTTGTCCCGAATTCGAAAATTCTTGTTTGATCCCACTTTTACTTCCTTATTGATCCCACAGCACTTTATTTATATTTTATTCTTAATTGATCCCATTTTTGTGTAGTCTACTATTCTCAATTGATCCCAAACCATGTTTTTCTTATAAAAACACTTTTTGTGGGTACGGTTTTCAAATAAGGTGAGTAATTTGAATGACTGAAGAGGCGGTTATTAAAATCTTGTTACAGTGGCTCGCAGAGCTGAATGTCTTTAACCGTCTTCTGTCGTCTGAAGTCTATTTATCCGTCTTTCTGTTACGCGCCACGCCTAAAGTGCTGAACCGATCTTGATGAAATTTGGTACATAGAGGCATTAGAGCTTGGGAACGGAGATAGGCTATATTTTCTTGCGAAAAAAGGGGTTAAGGGGAGGGGGAGGGGGGATCGAAGTATTGTCTAACGAACATTTTCATACAGTCGATCGCCGGAGACGTCTAGAATGTGGTGGAATCTAAATTTTCAGTAAAATTTATATTGGTATAGCTTTTGAGGTTTACGAACTTGCTAATTACGAATATATCATCCATTTAGCGATCAAAGATGGCGGACTTAACATTTTCAATAAAGTCGATAATATGGGTATCGTTTTCAAGGTTATTAGGGCTGCTAATTACGAATATATCATCCACTTGGCGATCAAAGATGGCGGACTCGACATTGTCAATAAAGTCAATATGGGTATCGTTTTCGAGGTTATCAGGGCTGCTAATTGCGAAGATATCATCCATTTAACGATCAAAGATGGCGGACTCGACATTTTCAATAAAGTCAATATGGGTATCGTTTTCAAGGTTATCAAGGCTGCTAATTACGAGTATATCATCCATTTAGCAATCAAAGATGGTGGACTCGAAATTTTCAATAAAGTCAATATGGGTATCGTTTTCGAGGTTATCAGGGCTGCTAATTACGAATATATCATCCATTTAGCGATCAAAGATAACAGACTCTAAATTTTCAATAAAGTCAATATGGGTATCGTTTTCGAGGTTTTAAGGGCTGCTAATTACGAATATATCATCCACTTGGCGATCAAAGATGGCGGACTCGACATTTTCAATAAAGTCAATATGGGTAACGTTTTCGAGGTTATCAGGGCTGCTAATTACGAATATATCATCCATTTAGCGATCAAAGATGGCGAACTCGACATTTTCAATAAAGTCAATATGGGTAAGGTTTTCGAGGTTATCAGGGCTGCTAATTACGAAGGTTTCATCCATTTAACGATCAAAGATGGCGGACTTGAAATTTTCAATAAAGTCAATATGGGTATCGTTTTCGAGGTTATCAGGGCTTCTAATTACGAATATGTCATCCATTTAGCGATCAAAGATGGTGGACTCGAAGTTTTCAATAAAGTCAATATGGGTATCGTTTTCGAGGTTATCAGGGCTGCTAATTGCGAAGATATCATCCATTTAACGATCAAAGATGGCGGACTCGAAATTTTCAATAAAGTCAATATAGGTATCGTTTTCAAGGTTATCAGGGCTGCTAATTACGAATATATCATCCATTTAGCGATCAAAGATAACAGACTCTAAATTTTCAATAAAGTCAATATGAGTATCGTTTTTGAGGTTATAAGGGCTGCTTATTACGAATATATCATCCACTTGGCGATCAAAGATGGCGGACTCGACATTTTCAATAAAGTCAATATGGGTAAGGTTCAGGGCTGCTAATTACGAAGGTTTCATCCATTTAACGATCAAAGATGGTGGACTCGAAATTTTCAATAAAGTCAATATGGGTATCGTTTTCGAGGTTATCAGGGCTGCTAATTACGAAGATATCATCCATTTAACGATCAAAGATGGCGGACTCGAAATTTTCAATAAAGTCAATATGGGTATCGTTTCCGAGGTTATCAGGGCTGCTTATTGCAAAATGAATGATATATTCGTAATTAGCAGCCCTGATAACGTCTATAACGATACCAATATTGACTTTATTGAAAATATCGAGTCCGCCATCTTTGATCGCTAAATGGATGATATATTCGTAATTAGCAACCTTGATAATCTCGAAAACGATACCCATATCGACTTTATTGGAAATTTCGAGTCCACCATCTTTGATCGCTAAATGGATGATATATTCGTAATTAGCAACCTAGTTATCCTCGAAAGGGATACCCATATTGACTTTATTGAAAATGTCGAGTCCGCCATCTTTGATCGCTAAATGGATGATATATTCGTAATTAGCAGCCCTGATAACGTCGAAAACGATACCCATATCGACTTTATTTAAAATTTTAAGTCCGTCATCTTTGATCGCTAAATGGATGATATATTCGTAATAAGCAACCTTGATAACCTCGAAAACGATACCCGTATTGACTCTATTGGAAAATTTCGAGTCCGCCATCTTTGATCGCCAAACGGATAATGTTATGTATATTCGTAATTATATACCCCGACCAAAACCCTCGAAAACGATAATCGTATTGATTTTTTTATATTAATTGAATCATGAAAAATAATGATTATAATTGATATTTAAATTATAATCCATTATGTACTTTTATATACTAGGTATTATACAATTACATTATAATATATTTTAATGTAATTAACAATAAATAAATTAATAATTAACAAGATTTTAAATCAAAATATTTTCTTCATTATTCTCCGGTTCTCCGAATTCAGCATCGGTGCTAAGCAAACCTCTAATACGCAGTTGTGGTAGTCGCAGGTGGACGGAATGGCAACAGCCAATTTACCTAAAGGCGCGAGCGCGCTCCATACATAAAATAGTACGCGGAATGGCAACGTCGCCCCTACCGTTAAAATTCACAATTCAACTAACGTTAGTTACCTAACGTTAAAATAATAAACGTTAGCTGGTAATGTTATATATTGGTAAACGTTAGCTGGGTATCAATTTAAATTTAACGTTAATTAACGGTTAATTTTATGTTAACTGCTTAACGTTAGCAGTTAACATAAAATTAACCGCCAGGGCTTCCTAACGTTGGAAGCCCTGGCCCATTGTACATTAAACTGTATACATGATACCTACTTGTCCCTATTGTAAATTTATTGGTGTACAATAAAGTATTATCTATCTATCTATCTATCTAACACTCCAGTTATAAATGTTATCAATTGTACAAAAAATATAAAAACATCAATTAAATATTTATGCAAATTGACATAGCACTTAAAGTAAACTTTATAGATAGATACTGCCAAATAAAAATGTTGTAAGATAAATAATACGCATTATTGTGAAATATTATAGGACTAATTTAAATTATTAGTTATAGGTACTCGTAGCACTCGCTTTGTGTTGTATAAAAAACATTGGTGAGTAAAATAGAGATTTCCAATAAAATAGACTTCAAAATCAACATTATTGAAATTAAATAATAAATATCAAATCAACACATATATATTTTTTACAAATCAACATTTAAATATAAGATAATATATAATTATTTTTACAGTTTTTACAGTTTTAGATCAAACAGTAATTGCAATACGTTACTAACAATATTCATACAATATTAAAACATTCAAAATTGTGTACAAAATCACAAACAAATCACATATTGACGTTTTTAATTATATATTATACTATGTTCCTTACATACTTGCTATCAAAATAAACTTTATAAGTAAAAAAGATGTAAAACAAACACAATTTATAAGCAGTTTTAAAAATTACAGGACCAATATAGATTATAAATTCACTCGCTTTGTGAGTGTTTCATACAAAATATTGGTAAGTAAAAGAGAGATTTTTAACAAAATAGACTTCAGAATTAACATCAATGAAATTATTAATTATATATGTTTTCAAATCAACATAGTAATATAAGATACAACATTGGTTGCAGTTACAACAGTAGTTGCAATTACTTGCTAACAATTTTCTAGTAATAATTAAATATTTAAAATTATGTAAAAAAATCACAGACAAATCACAGATTTACATTTTTAACTAAATATAATACCTACATATTACCTAACCTATCATTTTAAATTGTAACAGCTACTTAAAATAAACAAAGGGGGCCAACTTCTCCAGGCAGTGACCGACTGTTATTCGCCCGTCCACTTAACTTTGGATAGCACTATTAATGCGCTCTTCATTTTCTTCTTCGGAATTTTTGGACGTAGATGCTCCTAGGTTTATCTGTGTTATTTTAGCTTTAGCCCATTGACTAATATTAACAAGATCATTGTTGATAGCTGTCACAGCCTCAGTCAGTTCCTCGGCCTTGAAGTGTCGATATAGCTGCAGGTCGTCTGCATAGAGGTGATAGTGCGAAGTGATGACCTTGGTCGGCGTTTATAAATATGGAGAAGAGAAGAGGAGATAGTACGCCACCTTGTGGGACGTCCGCATTCTGCAATCGTTATTTATAATTAACTAACTGTTGCCAGCGGCTTCGCCCGCGTGAAATTCTGTTCCCGTTCCCGCTCTCCATGGAACCTATTCCTGGGATAAAAAGTAGCCTATTAGTTATTCCAGACTATTATCTAACCCTGTACCGAGTTTTAACCAAATCCGTTCATTCGTTGGAGCGTGATTAAGTAAAAAACATACGAACATCTTCACAAACTTTTAGTCTTCTAATATTAGTAGTAAGTAAGATTAAATTAGTTGAATGCATGATCATGCTATCCATACTTTTTAGTACCTCTTGCATTGGGGTCAATAAGGAATAGATTTTGGGATCAAACAAGAATATAAAATAAAATTTGAAAGTGGGATCAAAAAGGAATACGCATTTGGGGTGAATAAAGAATGGGATCAATCGTTGTGGGATCAATACGGAACAACCCAAAAAATTAACATGATGCGATCGCGCGCGCTGAGATAATGAATTAGTAGAGAATCGCTGGCAACTGGAGGTGTCGCCATCGCGCCTAGATAGACCCGCGCCCACCCGCTGTAAATCAGAAAATATCTGATTTACAGAGCGTGGGCGCGGGTCGTATATAGCAGCCCCTATTCTCAGAGACATTGCAGAAACTCTGGCTACCAAATAGTGCAAATTATGCTGGTAATCTTGTCCTGGCCGGTCTTCAAAACATCCTTGATCTAAGCTACGCCCCCTTACTACCAGTACCAGAGGGTACCTACTGGTGGTAAGGGGCCGCCAGGGCACATAGAGACGTGCCCTGGCTCTCGTGAGGGGACGGAACCTACTAGTACCTATCACCATCCAACACCACACCGTCACAGTGGACGTGACGTATATGGTCCTGCATTTCATTAAAAATTATCACCTCCCGCAATCGCGATGACTCTTATTAATGTAAGTGTACAATATTAAAAAAAAATCTACGATATTCTTACACAGCACTATCTAGACTCAAAGTAAACATTATATACTAACTTTGTTTATGTGATCTAGAATGAGGACAAATATTTATACTTAAATATATTTTACAACACACCTGCTCATAACAGTGATATTATTTTACCGCAATTAAGCACGGAATGACACCTATTATAAAACTGTGACTTTTTCATTACTATTATTCACAAAAGTGAGTTATAGATTCTTTTTTAAATTTTATAGGAAGTGTCTATAATTGTCTATGTTCTTAAAAAAGTTTTGATACAAAAAATAACGTGTTTAATAGTACGAATAAATTAATACGCCTATTGTATGGTCATTTGATGCATTTTCGTATTTAAATAAATAATTTCAACTTGTAATACTTGTGTAATAAACAAAATTTTCGCTCAAATTTAACTTTTTTTTTTCTCTAAGTACAGAAAAAAAAAACAGAGTAAAAAAAAGTTAAGTTCAAACCTCATTTTTTTTTAAATATGGTCGACCGCCATTGTTAAATGCGCGCGCATAGGAAAACGAATTAATTTGTAGTATTGTTTATTTAGTATTTGTAGTATTATTTTATTCGCAAGTGTGTTGTAAAACGTCGTATGGCACGTGTGAGCATGATGATTACCGTCCTCGGCTGTCTTAAGACCCTCGCCTGGCGGCTCGGGTCTCAATGGCGCCTCGGCGGTAATCACCAACGTTGCTCACTTGTACCATAATGTACTATTTTTATGAATGAATATAAACATAATTATACATACAAACACCTAGACCAATGCAAATACACATATTCATTCATGCATACAAATATTTGCACTGAGCAGAAATCGAGCCCGTATCCGCTGCGTAGCAGTCGAGCGCTCTACCGCTACGCAATAAGATTGAGGATCAGTTGTATATCTTCATAATAAAAACATATAATGTACGATAAGTGAATGATCCCTGCCTACATCCCATGCGCTATTATTTCGACAATCAATCACAAACGTGCTCACAAGCCTGAATGTAGAGCGCTGTACTGTAGAGACGGTAGGTAGAGCACCAATTACTTGTTATTAGTCGTCATAACGCGCGCTCGTAAACGTAATGATAGAGCGTAGAGTCGCCACGGTACGTACGCTAGAGCCACCACAAGGCTGTGAGTTGTAGAGACTGTCCAACTGGATCAGATAATGAAAGGAATCAATAAAGTTTTATGGTATTTTGTGTTTTAAGGAGGAATTTAACGACATTAATTGTGGAGTAATTCCCTCCTCCCACACACATGGAGGTCGCTCCCAGTCAACAGGATTTAAACATACCGATGAAAATAACACAAGATACACTAAACTACTCTACATTATATTAATGTAGAGCAGTGTTCCTTGTCTCCCGCAGGAATAATCAATCCAAGTGTTCCAACTTCTTCCGTGAGGGAAACTTATTGTTTATAGCTCCTAATGTCGTCAGTTTGCGCGAATCCTATCCAGCCTACCAATATTAAACATGTAATGATAGTGTAAGGTTAATGTAAATAAATAAATAAAAATGTGAAACTTGTGACGCTGTTTTGGATGTTTATTATTCAATCACGCTCTAACGGCTGAACGAATCTCGTTAAAATTTGATATATTATTATGTATGCTTATAGTCCGAATATACGTAAGCGAAGTCACAGGCAACAGGTAGTATTGAAATAAAACTAAATTAATTCTATCGCGATTCTTGTTTTTGTTTTTGTAACTATAATACCCGACACTATCACATGACACTCAATACGTAATTTGCATAATTTAAAGAACTTAAATCATGGAGACTCTACATCCTTTCAGTTACCTCGAGTACCTTCACATTATCTGTGAAGGAGGGCGAGCCTCCGTCCACATTGTCCTCAACAACACTCTACATGGAGCCGCCCACCAGCACATGGCTCTACACATGATATTGTACGTCGAAAGGTAATTTGTCAACATATTAATAAGACTTAGTTTATTGAAACAGTTGACAGTGACCCGCGCTGAACTCTATGTAGAGTTCACAGCTCAATTGTAGCGTTGTCACGGGATTAAATGAGCGCTTATTGTGCGCCACAGACACATTTGGTAGAGAATCCTTTGAAATATGGCCATCTTAATAGACGTTGTCTCTATCATAGAGACCGTTCAAATGGGATTAAAAGCTTTAGGAATAAGCGAAACAAAAACACAGACAGGAAGTATGCAAATAAGGTTTGTACGCGTCCGTATAGAGTTGTTGGAATATCTAAAGTTGTAGAGACAGACAAAAACGCGCCATATTGGCCTATTCTAGCAATAAATCTACATTCCCCTATTAAATTACTTTGTCGTTAGACTCGGGTAGGTAGAGTCGTTTGTCCATCCATGAGAACTAAAATACAAAATATGAAATTCCCCGCCTAGGTTACACAAGCACGCCGCGGCCAATTTCGTAAGAATGTAGAGTCCGTCTCTAGTCTCTAGCTAGAGCATAAACAAGGCACCGCTACGGGGCACTGTATAATTTGCACAAATCATTGTCCGGCGCACACTGCGCATGCGCGGCCCACATGCGCTTGCGACACGCGCCCCGTGCTCACGTCACATGCCATCTCACAGATTTGGAAACATTACTGAAAAATATTAAAATGTCAGCCATTTTTGTTTTGAAAGTCATCTTCATTAGGCATTCAGAACCACACCTAAGGTGAACTTTTTCCCAATTTTGTATAGAGGGTAGAGGCTTTCTTCCAGTATTAAAGAGTCAGCGAGTAAGCTAACCTCAGTGGATGTACCTGCTAAAGTCTGCTAGGAGCTAGGAGGTCAGACGGAAATCGCTGCCAAAAAAATCGACCAATCAACAACAATAACCGGCGTCCGGAGTCCGGAGACTCCGGGGTTCAGAGTGCAAACTTGAGACTCAGCTGGAAAATCGCTGTGATGATGAGGGTTTTTTATACCACTTAGGTCGCAGACAAGCACATAGCACACCTGATGGATACCGTGGCCTAGCAAAACCAGGGGAATCACTCTCGTGCTGCCGACCCTGTAAGAACAGAGAGATTCTGTGTCATCAGCGAAGAAGACCAGTAGGACAAGCCTTTGATCTTCCCACTGACAGCACAAAACCAGTGAGCTCTGGCTACCCTACTCACCGCCGGGAAAACAACACGAGGATATTATACCCGCGGTATTCTGCAGGGTACTTCCCCAGTGGGACTACTCGAGTGGAACGGAAATACCTTCGTGTCCTACGTCCTCCAAAAAAGGGCTGCTCGCGTCGGGCACAGCAGCGCCATCTAACAGTACCTAGCACGATACTTTCAATCAAAGGGCCGTACCACATTCCAGCGGACAGTGACGGACGGACAAGACAAACGTCGAATTTATAACAATGATAATGCAATAAGCGCCAAGTGAGGCCCCGGGGCGCGACGCGACGCCTGCGCTCGCGCTCATTAAATGTTCAAATTACCCGTGGCGTTCCCCGGAGCGCCTCATTGCCCCCAGCGAGTTATAAAGAGCATGACTGTCCAATGAATCGTACCTAAAATTAATTTATTCAACAATGGCGCACAAAAACCCCACAAAGCCGGAGGTAGATCTATAATTGCCGGTAATCTCGGCGCGCCGGTAGCGACGTGCGGCGGGGGTGTGCGCGGGCGCAGGTCAGAGGCGATTAATTCGGGCGGTCATTACGGCGCATGACTTGACGCTACCGTGCTGGCCGTAGTGATGTGGCCGTCTGCTCTATAGGAGCTTAGTCTTGACATCTAACAACTAAGTTGAATCGCCAATATCAGAAGATGTAGTTGACACTTATCCTCCAGATCCACGCAAAATCGTATATTCTACCTATAGGAATAAAATCGTTCGTAATGACCGTGTATGTAATATATTCGACATCCGTTTTCCAATAGAGGCAGTCCAGCGAGGCAGGCGTCGACGTGGACGAATGGCCGGAGGTGGAATACCCGAGCGGCCAATAATTCAGTCGTGTCGCCGCGCTCCGCTCGCAGGAGTCAATCAGCGGCAATACCCGCTCCACATACATCTCGTTACACTTTTAGCTGCCAGACGCTGAGGGCGAGGCCTCATCTCAGCGGAGCGAAGTAGTGAGCTGTGTAGTGTTTATGATAAGTAGCAACATGTACGATCGTATACATCATTAGAATCAATGAATGTTTTCATGTAGGTTCATACCTAATACCACTCATGCTTTTTTGTAGCGCACGTCAGTACCACTTCAAGCTGCCTGGTGACGTAAGTGAAGTCTAAAGATTGAAGTCATATAAGCTACATCAAAAAGGGAAACGGATGAGGAGACCCTGACCTCCGAGGCGAAAGCTCAGAACCAACGCTGAGATGATATTGTATGATACAGCGAAGAAACCGTTTAGCCCTTAATTGGATTTTTTGTGATGACATGAATGAACATCATGAATGACACCTTTGCCCTATACGACTTGTCCTGGATCAAACAGGAGAGAATGGGAGCAAGCAGAAACGTTCTCATATTTCCCAATCATACTTTCCAGTCCAATGAAAAGGATAGAAGTCCTATCCCTCAATCACCACCTAAATGGTAAACCAGCACATTGTCCATTTGCTGTCAATCGGTTACCGTAGCTTATGAACGCTGGTCATATCCGAAGACAAACTTGCCACCTGCAAAATCAGAAATCGAACTTGAGACCTTATCAATAATAAAAACAGAACTAGCTTCCGTTACGCCACTGAAGCGGAAAATAAGATAGTATCAAATATACACAAAGTGAAGCTCTGACGTGTGGTAGTACCTCACTACCTCACGAGAGCCCGCGGCGCTCCGACATCTCCTCATTTAACGCTTCCATGCCAATTCAGATCTACCATTACGTGATTTGGACAACAACTCTCCACACAGCCGAGACAAACAAATACCAACCATATTCTAATCAACTTACAGTTCACCTAATCTGCATACCTATGTTGGTAAGTTCCCCGCGGGCAATGGGCCGCAGTATTTAATTGTTGTTAATTGGTTAATTCTAACGAGACTGTCTGTGTGTACACTGGACGCGTGACGTCACCACCATGAGAACTCCTCACCAGTTTCGTTAAAGAGCTGCAATTAAAGAAGTCGAACGGTTCTACAATGAAAACATTCAAAGCTCATGTCCTTAATTCGTCAGTGGTCTTGTAATTTGTACTCTATGAAGTTAGATACAGAGTTGATTTTAGAAATTAGTAAAGTATTAGTAAGGTTCTGAGTGAGATATGGCGCTGTCTCCGTAATGGTCGTCGGTTGCGTGCCGAACAGTCGCGTCGTTGTAATGAAGCCATGCATTACGCGCGTACCATTCAATACAATGGATTATTCAGTATTATTCAGCATGGGAAATTGGACGGGAGGTAATACACCGCTTTCTATGAACTCGGTTAACGTGCGCTTGGCTGCGTCCGTCTATTTACCTTTCAGTACTATAATACGGAATGAACGATAAAATTTTATTCGATATCCTATTAAGAGGCTTTATAGGCGAATACTGAAATATGGAGACGCATACACTCGGATAGAGGAGGAGTAGAGAAGCCGTTTATCGTAGATTTATTGCAGAATGCTCCAATACTTTTGGAAATCGAAAATAATCTTGATGTTCTCAAAGACATTAAGATGGCAGGCCACCTGTGATGATGATGATAATGATGACGACAAAGATACTGGCGACAGATAGACATATCTATCTTGAACATATATCTGTCAGTTAAACAGAGATATTGTGTTGAATATTTTAATGATGATCATTATAACTACTTGTTGTCACCGCGGCCATGACAGCTCATAAGTAGATCGCTATTATTGCTTACTGATTGTTTGATAATGTCAAGTACGCTACTTGTAAATAGCTGACCTTAGCATTTAATATCAGAAAGAGTTTGCGTCTTGTGGAATATTCAGTACCAGGACCCGACTCGCACTCCACCATTATCACAGTATTACTATCTATAAGCCTACTAGACTTTTTTATACTACTTAGGTCTCAGACAAGCACACGACCTACCTGATGGTAAGTGGTTACCGCGACCTATGGGCGAGTGCAACACCAGGGGAGTCACACTCGTGCTGCTGACCCTGAAATAACAGAGAGATTCTGTGCCGTCAGCGCAAAAGATAAGACAATCCTTTGGTTTTCCCACTGCCATTGCATGGTGCCATCATTATGAAATGTAAATATTGCGCGAATCGCTCTGATAAATCCTAAATCGAATTGTAAATAGCGTGGACGAGCGCTGGAGGACATTCTGTGATTATGCAAAATACCAACAAGAACTTAATGAGAAAGCTATTAACACAGTTAGATATTTGATTAATTAGGAACTACACTAATAATGTATGTTGAGTCGAGGCTACATTACGAAGGAGGGCTACTATTTATTCACGTAATGAACGAGTTCTACACAGTAGGTTGTGTGTTTATTTAAATGTGGGGGAGAATCTGGTGCCATAATCATTACAACGGGAGAATAGGTGCATAGTCTCCTTAAAAAAATCTATTGCTAAGCAAAGATGGCATTTTTAAAGACCTACGGCAGCAGACCACGACGAGCACAGTAGATGATGACAATCCATCATTCATCATTTATGATGATCATTTACTTATAACAAGAATGCGTAACTACTAGCCACTCTAGACTAAATTATATGACACTAGCTGTTGCCCGCGGCTCCGCCCGCGTGGAATTCTGATCCCGTTCATAGCTGATATATAGCCTATATGTTAATCCAGGGTATAACCTATATACATACCAAATTTCAACCAAATCGGTCCAGCCGTTTATGCGTGAAAGAGTAACAAACATCCACACATCCATTCTCACAAACTTTCACATTTATAATATTAGTAGGATAGGATTTTTAAGAAGCACTTTTTTAAGATTTAATTAATGGATTTATATCCAATGTGTAGATATTTACCTATTCACTGTTATATTGTCATCATCTGTGGTTGGTGGATTGAGAAAACTGCTTGGTATCTGTCACACATTGGAGTTCAGTTCATGGTTTGAAACACATGGGTGGCACAATTGAATTTGAAGCGTCGGTAGCTTAGTGGTTAAGGAGTCGGACGTACGATTGTGACGTCCCGGGTTTGAATCCTGGCCATTACACTACCGACGTGAATCCACTCCCTTTTTTTTTTTTTTTTTATCGTGCGAAAAATCCCCACGGATACCTCCCCCGCCGGAGTCGGAGGAGGAGGTTATGTCGGACTCGAACCGACTAAAACGCACGCCTTCTGTGGGCCGTCAATTGCCGGAGGTGAGATTGTCATAGCCATATCCCTCGCACCCCGGCCGACCCAGGGCCATATCTCTCGATATGGCCCTCTTCCGGTGTGGGGACCACGGAGTCCCCAACTCGCCCCCGGGTATGGGGGGGCACGCAATGCGTGCCACCGCCGTGGCCTGCTTCTGCTAGGGTGACAGGCGACCCCACCCGTCACCCCCAGGCCCGCGCTCATGGGGGGCGGAGGTCATTCTGCGACCTCCGACGCCCGAGTTGCCGCCGCTCGTCGCGGGCCGCGCGGTCTGCGATTCTCCTTCGCTCCTCGCGGGCCGCAAGGGCTGCGATTCTCCTTCGCTCGCCCTCCGCCGCCCACTTCACGAGCATCACTTGCTCGCAGAAGGAGGCGCCGGCGGCCCACGCATCCGCGCAGCGAACCATCGCTGCGAGCAAGGTGGCGAGCGTGAGAGCTCTCACTCCCAGGGTCGCCACCAGCTCCCGTCTCGGCGTCTCCCACGCCGGACACTCAGTGAGCGTGTGCAGCGCCGAGTCCTCGCTCGCGTCGCAGTGATGGCACTCGGACGTTGGCTCTTTCTTTGCGGTCCGATGCAGATACCGTCCGAAGCATCCATGATCGGTGATGATCTGCGTCAGCCAGAACGAGAGGCCGCCGTGTGGCCTCTCTAGCCACTCCCCCATGATGGGTCTTACCGCCGCTACTACGGCGCGCCCTGCGCGTGGTTGCCCAAGTTGTAGCTCCCACTCCGCCACCATGTTCCTGTGGAGCCGGGATCTCACGGCCCGAATTTCTTCAGGCTCAGGATCGTGTCCCCGCTCCCGCGCCGCCTTTCGGAAGCGGTATAGCGCCGAAAGGGATCTCGCTTCCAGGATCCACGGTAGCGATCCGGCGAGGAGACTCGCTGCTTCAAAGGATATCGTGCGGTACCCCCTGATGGCCCTGATGGCCACAATCCGCTGCGGTCTACGCAGCAGGTCCACGTGCCTGGCTCGCAGGTTGTCTGCCCATACGGGGCTCCCATATAGAGCCATGGACCGCACGACACCCGCGTAGAGTCTCCTGCAGGAGTCCTCCGGGCCCCTCAAATTGGGCAGCAGACGCTTCAGAGCGTTAGCTGTTAGCACCAATTTGGGGACCAGACTTCGGAAATGTTCCCCGAAGTCCCACCGACCGTCGATTACGAGCCCCAGATATTTCATCTGGGGCTTGATGTCGATGAGAGTGTCTCCCACTGTGATGCTGGATCCCGCTGGTGGTCCGCGCCGAGGTCCATGAAAGAACATTGCCTTGGTTTTCTGCGGATCCACCTCGAGACCCAGCCGCCGGATCCTTTCCACAACTTGGGCAACCGCGGTCGTGGCCTTCCGGGTCGCTTCGCGGTGTGTAGCCCCGCTTGCCGTCACTAGCGTGTCGTCCGCATAGCACGTAACGGCGGCACCATCCACGAACTCACTGCGAAGCACCCAGTCGTATCCGATGTTCCACAGGAGCGGCCCCAGGACCGATCCCTGCGGAACACCGCACGACATCTCTCTCCGACCGACACCGATCGCACCTGGGTAGATGACGGCTCTCTCCGTCAGGTAAGCCCCGACTATGCGGCGGAGGTATAGAGGCACCTCGTGGTACACGAGTGCCTCCATAATGCAACTCCAGGGCAAGGTGTTGAACGCGTTGGAGATGTCCAAAGCCACCGCCAACATCACCTCGCCCCGAGCGACTGCGTCCTCCGCCAGAGTCCTCACGCGCATGATTGCATCCACGGTGGAGCGCCCTCGGCGGAAGCCATATTGGGCATCCGCCAGATCCGGCCCTTCTCTAGAGAGGTGCTCGACGAGGCGCTTCGCTATAACTCTTTCAAAGAGTTTGCCCACCTCATCGAGCAACACTATGGGCCGGTAGCCGGACGGTGAGTCCACCGGGCGCCCCTCCTTCCGAATGAGGACCAGTTTCCCCGTCTTCCACGTCTTTGGAAACTGGCCCCGCTCCAAACATGCGCTGAGGAACCCTCTGAATCGAGGCTCGAGAGCGTCTTCCCCTAGAGCTAGGACCCACGCTCGGCCTGGAATGCCGTCGGGTCCCGGGGCGGTGTTCTTCTTGGCGCTAAGCCTTCGCACCGCCAGCTCTAGTTCTACCCAAGTGACTTCGGGCACGTCGTCGTCAACCACACTGGGCGCCAAAGTCGACCGAGGTGGCGGAGTCATGCGCGGTGGAACATGTTCCGCCCGCGACGGGAACAAAGATTCGACCACTCCTCCGAGCAGAGCCGGCTGAAGAGTCTGGGTCAGCGGCGGGGCTCGGGGGCGCAGCTTTCCTCTTACCATAAGGTAAGGCCGCCCCCATGGGTCCCTCTCCAGCGTCTCCATCAGCTCTTGAAAAGCCGCGGCTTTGGCCCGCTTAATCTCCGCTCGGAGGGCATTTCTGGCCTCTCTGTATCCCTCATGAAGCTCCGCCAATCGGGGCTCCGTATCTGCGGGTCGGCTACGCCTCCTACGGAATCTGGCCCACTGGCGGTGCGCGATCACGCAGGCTTGTCGCAGCCTCGCAATCTCCGCAGACCACCAGTAGACCTGACGCCTCGGACGATAGGGCGGAGCCCTAGGCATACCCGCATCGCAGACGCGTGTCATGGCCTCCCGAAACCACGCCGCCTCATCGTCGATATCAACAGGCCTGTCCGGCGCAATGGCCCAGGCCTGTACGATGGCAGCCTCCAGGAGGTCCTCCCGATTCAGTCGCTTAAGCACCCAGCGCGGCTCGCGTGGGGCCGGTATGACCGGCGCATCGCCCGCGGGGCGAGAGACATCAAACCGAACATATCGGTGATCCGAAAGTGTCTCCACCCCGACAACGACTCGCCAGTGCCGCACACGGTGTGACAGCGGAGCGCCCGCGAACGTAAGGTCCACGATCGAGCTGCGCCCCGCGGCCACGAACGTGGCTTCGGCCCCGCGATTCTGGAGAACTAGACCGAGTGTAGCGGCCCAGTTCTCCAGTGCCCTGCCCCGCGGGTTCGTGCGCTGGGAACCCCAGGTCATTGACCAGGCGTTAAAGTCCCCGAGCACAAGAACCTGGCGAGGGTAACAGGCATTGACGACTTCGGCCAGCCGATCCAGCGATTGCTGGTATTGGCTTATATATCGGTGTCGACTCGGCGTGAGGTAGACGGCCACGACCGCTATCTCCCCCACAAGTGCCGCCACGCAGCCATGCCCCCTTGCAATGACGGCAAGGGGGGGGCCGCCTGCGGCGGCGTTATGCACCAGTGCCGCCGACCCATCCAGGTCGATCACCCAGGCAGGCCCGGGAGGCCGGTGAGTGTATGGATCGGCGACAGCGGCGACATTTATGGACCACTGTGCCATGCTCTGGAGCAGAAGTGCCTGAGCGTCGACACCGTGGCCCACGTTCGCCTGCAGGATGCGGAGCTGGGGATCCATTATGGAACCATCTCCGCATCCCGCCGCGAACTTGAAGCGGAACGCCCGCCTCGCGGCTTCGGCTCCCCTCCGGTGCAGGCCTTGCTGCCAACCCTATGGTCGGCTGGCTTGCCCTCCGCCGCACACCTGAAACAGTGCAGCGGAGCTTCGCAACTACCGGCCATATGACCGGGTTGGCCACAACGGAAGCAACGGTCTCCGACCGTTATCTCCGCCGTGCACTGCACTCCCACGTGGCCGACCGACAGGCACCTGAAGCACCTAGCCGGTCGAGCCTGCAGGAGCCGTACCTGCACCCTTATAACGCCTCTTACCGCGAGGTACCGCTGGTCGGCAGCCTTTTGGGCTGCTGCGATGGGACAGCCGACAACTGCTGCCCCCTGTCCACGGTGGCCGAAGCGAATGGCTCCGACCTTCACTGTGTCCAGGGGACAGCCCCCGGCCTCCGCCACGGTGAGTCTGATATCCTCAACCGTGATGGAGTCGTCCAGGCCCGAGATGCGCAGTTCTGCGCACTTGTTGGGCCTAGACACCCGGACGTCAGCTGCGTCCAGCGTCTCCCTTATCTTTGCCGCTATGGCGTCGGCCTGGGGACCGCTGGAAGCGCCGTGGACCTCGATTAGGCGGGCACCCGTTCGCGTGTGTTTCACCGTGACGGGTACCGACATGTTGAGGGCCTTCATGTCGATAAGGCCCGTTGCCTGCGTCACGACCTGGGAGTACTGCACACCCCTCTCCAACGCCTCTGCCGACATCGTGAGGACGATGGCCGTTGAACGAGGGACGCGCAGCCTCCTCGGCGCTCCTTTCGCAGCAGCCTCAGCCTTCTTGGCCTTTTTGGCTGCCTTCCTTTTGGCGTTCCGCTTCTTTTTTTTGTCTCCAGCAACCTCCCAGCCACCCTCCGGTGAGGAGCTGCTGGAGGCAACCGGAGTCGATCCCTGGGCTGGGCCTGGGGTCTTGGCTGGGGCCGAGGCGGGGACCAGAGACGTCCTCCCCTTGCCCTTCCCTTTTCCCTTGCCCTTGGCCCGGGCGCCTTGCACAGCCTGAGGGCTCCCAGCTCCCACAGCGAGAGTGGCCGGAGTGGCAGACGCAGTGGAAGAATTACGTGCCGATACCGGCAGGTTCACCATCGCTGCCGGACTGACAGGACCCCTCCCAACTGCATTGGCGTACCCGGTCGGCGGCGCCAGAGACGGGCGGCGGAAGGAGTCCATCATGGACTCCAAACAACGCCGTGTGTGCTCCTCATGCGCCACCTGCCGGGCCTCCTGCGCCTTCTGCCGCTTTTCCACAGCGGCAATGGCCGCCAAGCAGGCCGCCAGTGGGTCCACTGGCCGGTTCGTCTGCAGCACCGGCGACTCCGGTCGGACCGGACGCGTCGGCGATGCCAACCGCGGCCGCGACAATGCTCCCGACCGCGCCGGCGACAGCGACCGTACCGGAGACCCCGACCGTGCCGGCAACGCCTGCCCCGAAGACGATAACGGCCGTTCCGGTGACATCGCCTGCTGCCGCTGCACGGACCGCGTCACTCGTGGCATGTCCGCCACGATTTTACGCAGTTCCGCCACTTCGGCCGTCACCTTCCGAAACTCGGCCTGTCGCCGGGCCTCCTGCTTCTTTGCGTTGGCACGGTCCTGACGTGACTCAGCCAGCTCCACCAAGAGGGATTCGGCCCACTCGGCGAGACGCCATACGGTATCTAGGACCCGCTCGTCCTCCGGCTTTGTGGACCCCGATGGGCACATCGTCTTTGCGTGGAGGGCTGCCATCGCCTCCCTCGTGATGATGTGGGTCCACTGATCCGGGACTGCCGCCGAGGGGGAGGGTCTCGGCGGCGCTACCACATCTTCCGGAGCTGAGGCTCTGGGGGTAGCCCCCTTGTCACCCCCTGAAATTTGGCGGCCTATCGCTACCAACTTGGACGGAGGGGGACGCAGCAGCTCATCTCCATCATAGCAGCTGCTGGAGGACGAGTCGGTCAGGGTAAATTCTAAGTCCGACTCGCTCCTTGGAGAAGGAGAGTGCTTCTTCTTTCTCTTCCTCTTCCGGGCAGACTTCCGGGTCTGCAGACCCACCGGGCTGTTCGCCCTGCTTCTCTCGGTCGCGGTGTCGAATTGCTCCGACACCGCGATATGGGACGCGACCTCCGCGTCGTGATGCTGCGCGACCTTCACGCAGTCTATTTCGCTTGGTTGGGGGGGGTTTGTAATATTTATATCCATATTAAATCCCACGAGTATGAGTCGATATAAAGACACTTCCCGGGTGACGCTCATTCCAGGAAGCGGGGTAAATACTGTGGAGTTCCCCAGGTGTCCACAGGTTTTGACGACTTCGCTGTCGGGTTTTACAGACTTTTCCTTGTCGCGGGCCGGCCAATTAAGGCAAGCCCCACGTTCTCCTAGATCACGACTTCCCGAGTGTGGCTAGCACTCAGGTCGTTGTCGATCACCCGGAGGCTACGTGACGCAGGAGGGCAGCCAACCCCCCCAACACCGACGGTGGCACGAGTGCCTGTCAGCCCCTGCGCGAGCAGTGGGCCGACCCGTCCCTCGATCCCGATGGATCACTACGTCTCTCCCCTGTCCCCTCTGAGAGCAGAGGGATACTGGGAGCGACAAAACCACCTGATCCCACCTCGCGGACCTAGCAGGTCCGCCGTACCACGACCCCCCTCATGGGGTCAGCTAGCCCTGAAAAGGGCTGTTTTTGTGGCCCTGAAAAGGGCCTGGAGGACACCTCGCGGCTCCCTCCTCGCGGGCCTAGCAGGCCCGCCATCCCACGACCCCCTCGTGCAATGGGGTCAGCTAGCCCTGAAAAGGGCTGGGTTGTCGGGTTATTAGTCGAGCGGCTAACAGAGCTCCTTCCCCTAGGAGTCGGAGTCCATTAACCGTCGTCCAGGGTGCACCAGCCACCCCGCTTCCACTTCCCAGGACCGTGGTCCAAAGGGGGAAGAAACGAGGAGGCCCTCGTGGAGGTTACCCGACCTGGCACCCCCGTGAATCCACTCCCTAACACAAGCAATTTAGTTTATTTGGAGTGGTTGGAGGAAATATTAGTCATTTCGGTTGCTAATATTCTTTGAAAAAATAAGATATACGATATAAATTCTCATTATAATGTAAAAATAAACAGCCCGAGCGCATACTGCTACTAAGTATCTTTGAGTCGTGTCTGTCAGTATAAAAATCTAAGAAACTGTAAATGAAACCAAACAAACAATATACCGATTTGTATGCTAATCACCGAATATGATACGTTCATCAAGGGTCAGGCAGGTTCTCCGAATTGTTAATTACTCAACTCGTATAATTATAGTTTATGCGCAGTGTCCAGATATGCGCGGGCGCAGGGGTCAGGTGGTATCGCTTATGTACGACTACTCGTATTACGACCCGCCTCAACGACGCAGGACACGAGGGGAAATGGTGGCCTGTGAACATATCGACGTCCCCAGGGAATAAAATCGTAATAGACAAAAGTAAATTTTACAGGACGAGCAAAATACTGTTATTTTGTTATAACTCCTGAAGTAATCGGCCTATGTTGTCATAATATACATCATTCTTTTCAGTATTTTTTTGTTAATAAGTGGCCATGGAAAGAAATGAAATTATACATATAATTTTATAGTTATTACGAAAAATGTGTAATACTGATTTTATATTTAGATGTATTCTAAGTAATGGAACATAACCATTTTATTCTCGTAAAGTTGCAATATTACGAAAACGATATCTGTTCATTACGATGTTTTTCTATCATACTTTCATGAAGGAAGTGTAACTGTAACAAATTAATACGATTTTGTTCCTGTAAAATTATAGTATTTTTTTCTTCGTATATCTATATAACGATTTTGTTTTTGTATAAACGTATGTAGTGTTAACATCGTAATACGAGTATGCAGTAATGTTTATGAATTTGAATTGTAATTGAAATAAATAAAAAAAGTATAAAAAACAATATAATCTTTATTTATGAAAATAATAATTATTACAATTGACTTTAATTAGCATTTATCAATCAGCAATAGACTTTAATTAGCATTTATCAGTCATCAATAGACTATAATTAGCATTTATCAATCATCAATAGACTCTAATTAGCATTTATCTATCATCAATAAACTTTCATTCGCATTTATCAATCATCAATAGACTAATTAGCATTTATCAATCATCAATAGACTAATTAGCATTTAATAATCATAATTGGCCGTGGGGTACCGGCAGAGTAGAATAGTATCCCCCTCTAGTACCAGGTGTCGTAGGAGCCGACTGACGGAGCGGAACCGACCAATGGCGGTATAACCATTCAAAATCGGCGTGGCTAAAATGGCACAGGGCGAGGATGGGCAGCAGCATCCTCGTCGCAAAGCTACGTCCTGCGATTGCCAACACGCCTGCCCAGCGTGGCGATTATGGGCAAACTCCCCCTAGATGATGGGCACTAATAGGACCAGGCCCCCAGTCCCCGGCAGCTCCGCTAGTCCTGGCTCCGGTAGCGGTCAGGGTAACGGTGGAGCAGGGGGTGCTAAGAATCTCCGGCAGAGATCCGGCTACCACCCCAACCGACGACTGGCCCTGGTAACGCACAACATACGCACGATGAGGACTGACGAGAGGATTGCTGAGCTGGAAGAAGAGTTGAGTAGGTTGTGCTGGGATATTGTGGGGTTATCTGAAGTCCGTAGAGAGGGCGAGGACATGATAACCCTTGGATCCGGCAACCTGCTCTACTACCGGGAAGGCGACCAGCAGTCGCAAGGTGGTGTCGGTTTTCTCGTTCACAGATCCCTCATTAACAACATCATTACCATCGAAAGTGTGTCGAGCAGGGTTGTATAAATGTATACCTAATACTCAGAATATCCAAGAGGTATTCGCTGAAGGTCATTCAGGTGTACGCACCGACCTCGGCACGCCCAGATGATGAAGTGGAGACTATGTATGAGGACGTAAGTAGGGTCATACATACGTCTAAGACCCACTTCACTGTTGTTATGGGGGACTTCAACGCAAAGTTGGGTAAGAACAGCAATGATGAGTTGAGAGTGGGGCAATTTGGATATGGACAACGGAACCCGCGGGGACAGAGGCTGGCTGCCTTTCTGGAGAAAGAGGGACTCTTCATGATGAACTCTTTCTTTCAGAAGCCGCCGCACAGGAAATGGACCTGGATGAGCCCTGATGGTTCCACGAGGAATGAGATAGACTTCATCATGACCAACGAGAAACGAATATTCAGTGATGTCTCCGTGATCCACAGGGTGAAAACCGGTAGTGATCACAGAATCGTAAGAGGCACATTGGGTATTAACATTAAACTCGAAAGGTCCCGCCTGATGAAGTCTACACTCCGACCTACTCGTATCCAAATCCAAAACCCCGAGAACTTTCAGCTTAAGCTTTCAAATCGCTGTGATTGCCTAGAGAACTTTGCGTCGGTGGACGAGATCAACAACAGGCTCGTAGAGACTGTCCAAACGGTGGGCTCTAAGCACTTCAGACCCCGCCGTTCAAATAGACCTCAGAAACTCTCCGATCACACTCAAAAACTCATGGCTAAACGACGCTCGCTTCGACTGCAGTCTTCTGATGATGCAGAGTCATATAGACAGCTCAACAGACAAATTTCCAAATCTCTGCGACACGACATACGTCTCTTTAATACTAAACATATTAAAGAGACAATCGAGCGGAACAAAGGCTCCAAAGTGTTCGCAAGAAATTTGTCTGTTGGGCAAAGCCAGTTGACTAAGCTGAAGAGAGAAGATGGCAGTATAGCGTCGACCAGGGCTGAGGTTTTGGAGGAGATCGAAAGGTTCTATGGACAGTTATACGCTTCGGTCACTAATCCTGTTGGCAGCATGGCGACCGACCCAAGGGCCAAGTTGACCCGACACTTCACCGAGGATATCCCGGACATCAGCCTGTACGAGATTAGAATGGCCCTGAATCAGCTTAAAAACAACAAGGCGCCGGGTGACGACGGTATCACTTCAGAGCTTCTGAAAGCGGGTGGAACACCGGTACTTAGCACAACAGATTACCTATGTTTATAAACAATAGAATCAGGGCCGGTCGCAGCTTGAAGTTTGGGGGGGGGTCACATCGGAAATTCCTTAAGAAATTTAACCCCCCCTCCCTTCGTACTGGGACTTTTCAATATGAAGTGCATGGTTTTGGGAGGGGTCATGTCCCCTGTGACCCCCCCCCCCCCCCCTCGGACCGCGCCTGAATAGAATACAGTTATAGTTAAAGAACCTATGTTTGTAAACAATAGAATACAGTTACTGTCGCATCACAACAACGTCAAATTACGTAATGATTGAATATTGTTCACGCCGCCCGCTCAATGTTCCTTGTAAAAACTTTTCAAAATAGGTTCAGCGACAATAATAGCCTATTACACTAATAATAGAAAGAGAAAAAAATTGTATCACGTTAATACTTGTTTCAAAAATCGTAAAGAATATTGTAACATGTCTTAACGTGAAATACTATAGAAAATTATGTCAGTAATAAAGCAATAATATAGGTTTACCGTTGAGGACTTATCGAACGAATATAGGTAAAGCGTGTTATTGAAATGAATCATCAATTTTTTTACGGGAATAAAATGGTATAAAGTCTTACCGATTTATCGAGATAAATGTTCGTTCCGTAATGAACGATTATGGGGTTTTTATGGGTTAAATGTGTTATATGATTTCCGGAGAATAAAAATAAAAATTGCTATAAATTTATGAATTACCGGAAAAAAAATCTAAAAAAAAATCAGTAGGTGTATAACGACCCATAGAGGCCGAAAATGCAAAAACATGAAAAGAGTGGTAATAGCACTTTACCATTTTATTCCCCGGGGGCGTCGATATTATATAAACTTCATAAAATTAATGCTTTTGCGCATCAATGAAGTTTCTTGCAATGAACATTATATTACAAACTAACTAAGTTTTTACGAGTGGGAACTTAGTTTAGCACATTATGACGTCATGCTTTAGCCGGCAGGAACAGATGACAGGGAAAAACACATTCCCACTAAGTATCTAAATTAAATAACAGTACGCCACATGCCAAAAAAGCTTTTCTATCTTCCATTCTCTTTTTTTGCCTCTCGTTGTCCTCTGCAGGCGACGCACAAGTGAGACCTCTGGTGTTAAAGGTTAACGATAGCCGCTTGACATAAGGAACTTGTTTCCACCCCGTAGTTGTTCAGAAATGGATAACTCGTCGTACTTTTGAGAGATTTGCATCTGAGAAGAAAAAGAAAACATAAATGAAGAAGGAAAAGTTAAAAAAAGAAAAGCTAACGAGCAAAAGAAAATTATTTGTTGTTAGTAAAATCACCTTCTTAATGAGAGCTAGCAACACTGTAGTACCGCTTACAATTGGCACTACACGTCACTAGACGGTCGCCCCCGGCATTTCATTGATAATGAGAGCTGCGGCTACCAGCCGAGACCGGGCTGGTGTAAACTATGTTCATTGGTGACCGTCCGGCTCGTTAGCTGCGCACACGCATACGTTAGTGCGCAGCGTGACATGTTTTTGCGCATCCCAAACGAAAGAGCACGCGCGTGCGCCGTTTGAAGAATGGTGGCTATAATAGGCACGAGATGTACACGACAGAAAAACGTAAGTTAATTAGGTGAGGCTTAAGGAGATGCGCTTTTTACTGGAGCCGCTGTCGAGAAATACTTCAACGCTTTCCTCGGTTTTTTACAGACTAACGCGAACTGGCTGCTGTCACATTACCGTAATTACACTCGTCCAATAGTGTAAATAAATTATACCTGTGCAGTGCCTAATTATGAGAATGTTTAGTAATAAAAAGTTGTAAGTACTTAGTGGAAGACATGAGACGACCACCATATCACTCTTTCTATTGACCATTGCAAAGCAACTGAAATGTCAAGAATAATTTACAGTACAAAATAATCTAATAAATGTACTTTTGTAAACATGCCATCCAGCTTGGTTTTATTTTAAGAATCTCCAAACCGTTTAAAGAAAAGCGCACATTGTTATTATTATATTTTAGTTACGTAAGATCTATTTTAGATTTTGCGTGTATTGTTTGGAGTCCACATTATGCTTGCCATATAGCGCGGATCGAAAGAGTTCAGAAGTTTGTGAAGAGTATGAATTTTCGTTGGCACAATGAGAGCATCTCTTACGAAAACTCTTTACAGCGTTACTCATTGACCACGCTTAAAGATCGCCGCAAAATGTTTGATCAAGTTTATTTATTTAAAATTCTTAATAACATGGTTGATTCTCCTCACATTTTAGAAAGAATATCATTTAGGATACCTAGGCCCAGCTCCCGATTACTCCAGTTATTCTCTGTTCCATTGTATAAAACTGTGTATACCGGTAACAGCTTTTTCAGACGCAGTGTTCGGGACTATAATGTTGAATGCAGTAGCTTGGACATGTTTAGCAGCAGTCTGAGTGATTATAAAAAAGATTTAAGAGCTATGTTCATCGAATAGAATAGTCGTTTTCTTTCTTTTCTTCTGTGTATACCATTTGTGCGGCAATGTGGCCGTATTATTATTTTTATAATTACAATATTTTATGGAACTCTAAGTCTGAAAGAATATCATGTTATTTAGATACATAAGTGCATGACTGTATGTTTCCTGAATAAATGAAAATAAAAAGAAAATAAAAATAAAATTTCTCCAAAGGGAAAGACTAAAATGTAAAATTACTGATAGTACCCACTGGTCCGAGGTGGTATGTGAAATGACTTGTTGTACCTAAATGGTCACCAGGGCACTAATACCAGGAATGAAGGATGAATTTTCATTCATCTTCCATGGGACTGTAGATACAAGTCTTGTTCTATGGATTGAAATTTTCTCCCAAGAACTCTTTTATTATGGATACTACGGCAATGTAATGCTTAAACGTAAAGCTTAAACCGTGCAAGAAAAACACAACACTACACATGTCCCAAACTATCTTGTCACGTTATGTCCTACCACTAGCCTCATTAGTACCACTGCCAGTCCAAGATTTCTCCTCACAGTCTAACGGCACGTTAGAGAGTACCTATGAGTGCACGCGGGGCTCTCAGCGGGGCTCCCGCGATAGATCCACGATGTACTCTCATATCCGCTACGTATGCCATCAATAAGCCTAACTAAATAAATTTCGCGCAAGTGGCCCACATGCCACGGCCGTGCGCAGTCGGTGGTCGTCCCCACGGTGATGGATGCGCGTGCGCGTAATTGACAGCGGCTTGCGCGCGAGCGCACCTACATCAATCACTGGAGGGCGCAGGCCCAAGAGGCTCCTCATCCAGCGCCCGCGCATGGGAACACTCCACTGGGCTGTGGTCATTAACGTAATTACTCGCTTGTAAGGCTGCTCCCAATAAGTCCTGAAGGTTCAGAAAAAACAGGCGATGCGATTGAAACAAAAACGTGTGTACTGCGCATGCGCCGCCGTGGCGGGTTGCCTTGCGCAAGTAGAGCAGTGATTGATTAATTCTGCCAACGTACGTGTACGAACTGCGAGGGCCTTAATAATTATGTCAATGTTCAGATTGAGTTATTTTAAAGTAAGGATTTTTTAAGGTTTTTTAGAACTACCTTTTATTTATACGTACTATAAATATTTGCACTGTAGTATTAAAAGTCCGCTAAATTTTCTACTTCGAAAAAATGAGTCCAATGAAATTGCCTCACGTACAAGTGGCAGCGTTTCAAAATAACTCGATCTATAACTCACGACTCGCGGCAAATGGTCCACTTAACCCCACAGCACCGCGCGGTAACGGCCCGCAGTTAACCCTCGCCGCCTCACACCCAACTGCACCAAATCCACCTTATCTTTTCTAAATCCTTAACAAGATAGAGCTGGTTGCACTATTGCATATTAGGTGCATAAATCTGCAGTGGCTGCACGTGCGTGGATGCGCGGGCGCAGCGGGACGCCGACACCGATGGTGTTGCAACACTCGCCGGAGAGCTACGACGTAGTTAGAGGGAAACTGTGCAAAGGAAAACTTATGTGGAAAGGTTTATGAGTACTAAACTAAGCAAGTACGTCACTTACTGCGTACCGGGCCGTTTGTTTCGTTTATGGCCCGGGGGACGGCAGGGCACAGGTTACAGGTGAACCAGGGGTGACAGTATTTTCTCATAGTTCCGTCATGTCTACATGTTAACCACGTGGCGCGTGCAAGCACGACAGCATAACAATGGATCTCTACACATCACACGACAAACAATCGTCACATCGCTCTCTACACCCAATCTAAGCGTAGCTAGTATTATGGGTCCTAGAATACGGATAAACAAACTTTGATTCATTGTTGGGTCAATACCTACAGACCTAATTATACATAGATACTCCCAGACCAATGCTACTAAACAATGCAAATATTTGTATGCATGATGCATACAAATATTTGCATTGAACGGGAATCGAACTCACGACCTTCGGAGCAACGTAGCAGTTGAACGCCCTACCGCTACGCTAGGTACCTACGCACAAGAAAGAAAATTTATTTTATTGTAAAGTATTGTAAAGTTTTTTTTTTACATTAATACAGAATTTATATCAATCATTATATTCCTTAACACAATTAACATATTATTTGCAAATGTGTCTATAAATTATGTATAATTTGATAGATGTAGGGAATAGTGTAGTAAAGGGAAAGTATGAAGGAAAACAAACATCTTTATATTAGAATTCGTGTGTATGTCACTGAACTCCTCCTAAACGGCTGGACCGATTTGAATGATTTTTTGGTATGCGTTTAGGTGGCACCCTGGATGGTTTAGATTTATAAAAAAAAACATGCAGGACAACGTCTGTCCGGATCGCTAGTCTATCTTCTTATATATAAAAATGAATTCCAAATTCTGTTAGTCTCGCTAAAACTCGAGAACGGCTGAACCGATTTGGCTAATTTTAGTCTTGAAATATTTGTGGATGTCCAGGGAAGGTTTAAACGGTGAGAAAATAGGTGCAGCGGGAACGGGATCAAAAATTCACGCGGGCTGAAAAAAATATGGCGGTACGAAGTTCGCCGGGACAGCTAGTTTTAAAAATATAAATATATGCGGAAGTTAATCACAAACTCCAGGAGTGCCACACATCACACATCTTTGACCCGCGCCGTGTGGTAGGTAGCAGCGCCCAACACTATGTAATTGTATATTTAACTTTTAACTCGAAACATAACCTTTAATCAAGAAAAACTGTTAAAAACGCCATAAATTACTTTATCATTAACGAGAATATTCGTAAGGGTCGTCCTACGGGTCACTCGATATACAACTAACACGAAACCTAATGCAATCCGCCGTACACACACACGCACCCACACACACATCACCCACACACATACACACACGAATTGTAGAATGCAAATTAAAACTATCATACGTAATTGAATATTTACTTAAATAGAATGTACTTATGGACATATTTTATGAAGTTCTATGCATTTAATTGATTCTGAAATATTTAGTAGGTATTAATAGAATTCTGAGCGTAAATATTTTGTTATTTGTTATTCTTTGATAGGGTTGTCGCGAATATGGATTTGCTTGCATTATGGGTCTTTTTCTCTATCGTTTATAGTAAGGATACAAAAGAAATTAAATGAAAACTACACAAGAGAAATTGACAGAAAAATGCTTGACCGTCTGCATAAAGACTTAAGACTCAACACAAGTGTGACGTGTGCAAGTACTTCTCCTAAAATCCTGGGTTCTGTAAGCAGGACATGTACAAGCATTTCTTGAAAACTGTAATAATAGTGATAGCGGCTCTCATTCCATTTCACCTTCAGACAGCCTGAAGTGGTGTTCACGTGCTGTAAACAAAAAAATAAAAACCTAGCAGCCCTACAGATGGACGTCGGTACTTAATACGCCGTAACGATGCATAACTAAGTACTTACACTTGATTATAAAGCAAGAACGAGTGTTGAATGCGCCGTGATTGTCGCTGACGGACGGCGACAACACCATCACATAGTGCGCGGCCGTTTGGACACTAACAACACAAGAAATAACATACGATTGGGCAACGACCACTTTGCATGGCGAGTGCGGCCGGTGTCTGCGTGGGTGCATTCTCTACTCAAATTGCTGCTTATTGGTGTGGTTAGAAGATACACTTGTCTCAATTCAAACACATTATCAGTCAAAGCTACCTCACAATTTTTATAGAAGCAATGAATCGCAAAATGTTGAACCTAGTAAAGATAATTCCTTCATAGACCTACGAGTTTACCTTCAACAGTAACCATCCTTGATTAACTGCTTACGTAAGGAATTCATAATGATAGCAACTTAATATTTTTCACAAAATAATAATATAATATACCGGTATATCAATTCATTTCACAGCACGAATAGACGAGATTGAACAGGGACACACCACCTTTTCTATCTGCAATGGAAAAGACACTATTCTTTGCCTTCGATGGCTTCACGAATGTCATCGCTTTCGTCTTTTATGAAGTGTAAACTTCATGAATAATGTATTATCAATTGCCTTCACCGATCATAAGTCACAGTGGTATGTGACCATTTTGTTTGTCGCAGTCGTTAAAGTATCCGAAATAATCGTATAATATCGAAGTCCAGTTAAATTTGCAGTTAGACTGGTAAAGCGGACTCCAGACTCCGAGGTGAAAGCTTCGGATGCGACTGCGATTAACGCTAGGAAGAAGAAGTTGTTAAAGTTCCCAACTTGCATATATGAATAATCACTTATTAACATTGACAATTCTTCTAAAGTGGGTACGACCTGGGGTCTCTATAGCTCATTAAAATAACTTTTAGTGAATGTGGCTTTGCTTCCCTGTTTATCTTTGAAACACAGATAATAAAAATGTAAACTGAAAACCTTCTCTTAAACGTTGATATTGAGTGTGTGATAATTCCCTGGTGGAGCCAGTAAACCGTGACTTTTTCAGGCTCAACAGAAATACAGAGAGTATTTCTTTAGTTACATAACTATCACTGAAACAAGTGCTTTCTAATACCTACATAAATAGAAACGAAATGTCTGCAGCTGCATTCGTAAAGCTGCGTTTACATACTCGCGGCAGAGCGAGGGAAGTGGCGAGAGAAGTGGGCAGTGACGTGGTGTGAATGGTATATTCGTCATGCCGCGGGTACTACCGCGTATGTTGCTGCGAATGTCGGCTTGGCGGCGCGAGTCACAGGAGCGGCAATACTAGCGCGATGAACTATACGAGACCGCTAGATGGCGCTAATCAGTAAACTCTTTTCAGGGACTTTGCCTTCAGCTTACCATCAGGCGAGGCGAAGTCAAATTGACGTGTCCTATATAAAAAAAAAAAAAAAAAACACGGCTTTTGTTATTGCTCCTCGTATATTTACTTTTAAAAATATTTATATCGATCTACGGAAAGTGTATAGTAGTTGAAAGTGATAGTTTTTATTAATAATCTATTTAATTAATTCTATTTAAATAATGCGTACACTGCTACAGCGTTGTCCTCATGTTGTCCTCCATACGTTTACGTCCGTCTCCATTGCAGGACGAATACTGTAATGCGGACCAACGCGATGATGCGCGCGTGTGAATGCTAAGGCATTAATCGCGCGAATATTTCCGGCAACACGATGAGCAATGCGAGTGGCAGTATGTAAACGCTGGGTAATACAGCAAATCATAACTCTTTCCCTAAGCACTCACTTAGAAGCCGAGCCTGCTATTGTGGACACACAGTGTGGTGCTGAGCTGCGGAGATCGTCACACGGCTCGTTTGAATGAGAATGAGTTGTGAACTAGACGCATAAATCTGCCCTGTGACATCACTCGGTGAACCAGGCGTCCAGCATTTAATTGGACACTAATAATGAAGGGATAAAACCAACAAAATTTAATACGTAAAGGCACTTTCGACCAAATTCTTATACGATTACTCCAGTATGAGATAAAACAAAATTCTGAAGAAGACTTTGTCCTCAGCAGTTATTGTATTTTTACTGCTTAGAGCTCTTTGGGATAGTGGAAGAGTGAGGGGTTGAGGTGGCACATAATTAATACTTATGTTTTGCTCGCATTTATAAGCACCGGTAACCCCTTACCATCAAGTAAACCGTTAGCTAGTTAAAATTTTCTCTTTAACAGTTTAGAAAAAGACCAACTTACGGTTTCCATAAAATGTAGTTCACAGCAAAGCATTCGCACCTGCGCCTGCGCAGTATTACCATGATAACAGCTCAGATTTATACCGCGCCTTGTGCTTTTGTGCGTGGAACACAGACCGGCGCCCACCATTGTGCCCTACGCACTGTATGCCCTGGGCCCAGCGTGACGCGGACAGGGGAACCGCGCCACGAACCCTAATTATAATTTATTTCTTATTTACCCTGTTCTGCGTTAAGTGCTGATTAGAATGACAAATACGTTTGCAAACATGAATCAAGATTGCGGGGCTTAGAGGCTGTGTGTTGAAAATGTGTGAAAGATGGAGAATCTATTCACAATCTAAGCTTATTTAAATACAGTTTAATACATAATTCAAAGGAATAAGCGGCTGTGGAAACCGCGCAGGATTCGTAATGTAGATGAGGTTATAGGTACAGGTAAATCCTTAGAAACTACGGCCCCTTCAATGTTAGTATATATTTGGGTTAATGACTTATCGCTCTCTCCATTCACAAACTACAGCCTGGCACCAGCCTACGCGAGTAAATTTCCATGTCTATGTGAAAAGTCGACAGTACGAACTAATACATTCATGGGGAAACTCGTAACCATACGAAACGCTCAGTACCTACCAACAATTACTATATTGCCACTTGCCTGTTAAGAGTAAGACGGAATAACTTCTCGACCGAAAATATCAAAAGAGCTGCGTTGAAGGAATCATTCACGAATACTTTCTTTCACGATCATTTAATTTATATATACCCATGATAGTGATGTAGGTGCATTTATTAGCTTTTTTCACCAGTGAGCCAACTTCTTACAGACTCCTTGAATAATCCCAGCACATCGACTGCGTCTGAACACTTGTCCGACACATTTTTTGCTTCGAAATAATGTTTTCAATCCAGTGATATTGGCAGACACACAAAAAGAGGTTTACTGCGCATGTAACTACACGCGCAAAAAGAAAATATAGCAGTCGCTAAATGTTCCCACATCCATCGACCAATGAGCGCATTATACAATCGACAGCTGCGCCAGGAATACTACTTTTTACCTATCAAGAAGCAGATCACGGATGCTGCGGGCTGTGACGTCACGGGCCGCGATCTGATCGCAGTAAATAACATTACGGCAACGGGCAGCTTCCTAATGCCGCATTGTATGGTGATAGTATCGAGGGCCTGCTATCGGCGCCATCACGCGTACACGTGTGCTGGCCGCTGAATACGATTGTAATGTTAAACAGCCTCTTAGTTTATGATATTGAGATGTGAAATTATGTGAATTTTGACTAAAGATCTGATCGATTAAGATAGGAACCACGACCAGTCCCTCATAGGGGATTGCTCTGACCACTGGGCTATCAAAAGTCACGCCTTGAGTGCTCTAAATTCTCCTATACAACCAACCATCTTTAAATAATTGAAATAGTTAGAAGGTATTATTCATTGTATAGTTGGTTAAATCATAAACCTTCTTTTTCTTAGCTTACTTTCATTTTGAATTGGTTATGCCTTCATAAAAAATTTCAACGTCGTTTAATGTATTAAAATTTTAAATGTCATGGCGTTTATAAAACTTCTAACATTGTATTTTAACGGTGCTGTAAAACTAATTGAAAAGGAACATCTTTATACGCTGAATGATTTGGTTAATTCTCTTCACCATCTAACTCCTGACGAGCCTGCTATTCAGGTAACTTCAGCAGTATAGTAAGTATTCCGTGAGGACTGTGACACACTACATGCAAGCAATACATATTCACAGGTCTTCCTGCGGACAGGTGAGGCTGAGGCTGTCCTCAACGCGGCAAGTGTCAGTTAGGTGCTGCATTTTATGTTAACGACATGCCTTGTTACTTGTTATGTGCGCCCAAACCTAACAACCGACCGATTCGGCGCTAACTAGTAACTGCGAGATTTATTCAGTGACAACTATGGAAGCCTGGCTTTGCTCTGGTTAATATTAGACGTAAACAAATAGGGTTCTTGTCACAACATACTAGCTTCCACTCTCAATTCGCCTGCTATTTATTTAATAATTCTAGTAAGTAATTGATATCTTAAGTATTCCCCGTAACGTGATTTCACGTCATTATTATAATAGCCAGGATTCGAACCCAAAACGTCAGATCATGCACGAAACAGTATACAGCAGATGGCCAAAGTTTCCTCGAAGTTCTTCATTGGCATTTATGTAACCTAACCCCGTTTCACCACCACAGCATAAAATAGTGTGAAGTTTACAAAAACATGAACATATTCAATTCAAATCACTCATTTCTAAGGCTTTGTAATAGGTGTGCTTTAGCTCCGCTTGCGCGTCTAGCAAAAAAGTTAATATTCCAAAATGGACATCTGAAACAAATCTCAGTGAATCGTGACACCTGTGCAATTGTCGTAGCAATATGTCAAGTCACAAAAACATTTATGGTGCAGTTGTCTGATGGTATCTGCTGAGCCTTTGAGCGCAGCATCATTATTTCAGCGTCGTGTCGACCGCTCGACCGTCGAGCGACACATAATGGACGCTCAGCGCGCTCCGCTCGCACTCTGTAACCAGTGTTAGTGCGCGACACCTCGTAAAACAATACTGAGTAACGGTCAACAGGCAGCGTACACGCCACCGACTATTAGTAGCAGGTTTGACTATATCGAAAACATGAGCAATTTGATATCATTCATAGCAATTATGATCAAGGACTAGTGCCACCGATAACGCCTGCAGAAGTCCAGACTGCTATTCGCCGCATGATGAACCGGAAAGCTGTCGGACCCGACGAAGTTCCCATCGAGGCTTGGAAGGCAATGGGTGCGTGTTATGAGCCTTTCTCACAAACCCTTACAACCGCGGCCTCTTCACCGTTAAGATCCCGAGCCAGTGGAGGCCGAATATCATCACGCCAGTCTTCAAAGGCAATGTATCGGTGCAAGAGTGTGGCAGCTACCGTGGTCCCGGATCTAATAGGAGAGTGCACTCTCGGAGTGGCAGTAAGGGTATTGTCCCGGTCACGGGGCCATGGATCCGATATTTGCCTTAAGAATTGTCGCGGAGAAATATAAGGCGAAGAACTGATATTTCTATAACAGAAACTTATGGTACCAATGTATCATAAATATTCTATGTGAAAATGACAACATGCAATAAATCTCAGATCAAGCTAGACCAGACATTACGTCGCAAACTTGCATCAGACCTAAAGTAAGAATCGCACCTTCTTGTCTTCCAGGTCTTTGCAAATCCCTGAAGTGTTACAATAAAGTGAACAATTCACAGTTCGACAAGTGATTGCGTCGGCGACCGTTAGCGGAATTTACTGCGGGCGATAGTAGCAACTAACGGAGCCAAATAGGGGCGACTAGTCGCGGCCACAAGACGGATGGTCGCGTCGTTAATGTGCCCCTTTACGCCGCCTGAAATGTTGCCAGCGCTAAAATACTGCGATTTATGTGAGAAACTGCTACCGGGGTATTTTTGTGTTTCTGTTATGGTATTGATTTCTTCATCTAATAGATAGTGTAGACTTTAATAAGAAACCCGGTTTCATTTAAGGTAAATTGGTATTTTTTAGTAATTTATGAGCCTCATGACAGCGTTCACGGATGATCATCATCATTATTCCTTAGGAGGGTTACTTTTTCTTCGTGTCTGAAAGGGCACAACAAGCGAGACCCTGACTAGTATCCACTGTTATTAAAAGAATACTGCTACAAACTGGGTCTGGGTTTTCTTTGATGTATTTACAAAAATAAACCAAATGCAAAGTAAGCAATGCAAATTAACCATTTAAATTGTCCTTTCTGAAATCCATAACACAAAATAGTTACGCTATGCTTGGTTTGGATCTAAGTAGCGCTGGTGTGCAGAATATCCTAGAATATTTATTATTTATTCGAACAAAAAACAAACTAGATCTCGCACTGAGCACGTACTGGTAACCCACATTTAGCTTTCTACAAACCGCTCTGCAGTTTATGTCGTTTTATAATAAACCGTGACATATTTAATCAAATTTAACCAATAAATAAAACGATTGAATTATAACATCTAATCAATTAATTTTTACAATAAGTGAGCGTTATCTCGAGAGACATAAGGCCAATCTCGAACAAATTATTATTACTGCGTTACTCCTAATTAATGTGTCCGCGCGAATGTGGGCGCTGGCGACTGTGACACAGTTTAGAACAGATCCAGTTATCATCGACACAAACATTATGTCACACTCGTTACCCTTCAAACAAATATTAGGATACACACAAATTAAATGAGCACCATTCACAGCTCAAGTGTAACTTCTTTGGTCGCTTTAGTGACTTTCACTCGACGCAGCTTCTAAACATAATTGTGGTATTTTCAACGTAAACAAAAGTATTTTTAGTCTTATGGAGTTTGTTTGCATCCTACGTAATCTATACCTACAAATATAATCGCGAAAGTACCTAACTCTGTCTGTTTTTCTGTCTGTCTGTTGCGCTTTCACTTCTAAAAGACCAATTTTGAGGCAATTTGGTACAGAGATAAATAGGACCTTGGTGAAGGATATAGGCTGATGTTTGATCGTGATATTCGTGATAAACTAGTAATTTATAATCTGATGTTGACTCTTTCTGACAAGGGAAGTCTTTAAAAAAAAAAATTAAATTATCTTTATCTTTATAGATTTCCATGAGGATGTCCCTACTATCAGTGAAGGCTGGTGTTGATGCAATCCACAATTATGTACTAATGTCAACAACAAGTAGTTACTAATTTTACAGGTAAGAGTACGCGCCAATGATTTATAAACGAGATGTTGATTACCTTGTTTATGATCAAACTAAATGTATTTAATGAAATACATATTTAAATGTTTAATATATGGTGAAATCCATTGCTATCGGTACATATTATGTGTAATATATTTTTCATCCCACCATCTCGGAAAGACTATTTTTGCTCTTCGATAACTGAGCGTAAAAGTCGTTTTTATCCTCTAGAGAGGTAAAGTAAATTTGAATTTAGAACATCGTGTGTACTAGGTTTGTGGACTCAAAACATCATTAAACCTATTTACTTCTACCTCTATGGTGCCGAATTTATCATACTTTTTTTTAATTCATGAAAAACTCAGACTCGTAACCTCCTTGGTGTACTTTTTTTTTAATTTGCTTTGCGCGCATCAATTTTTTTCACGTCATATTGTTGACATTGTTGTTGAATTTTTATTTTGTTGTATTTTATTACTAGTATTAATACACATATTATACAGCCTCCATGGCGTAGCGGTAGTGAACGCGGCCGCTACGCAGGAGGCGCGGGTTCGATCCCCGCTCAGTGCAAATATTTGTGTGAATGAAATATGAGTATTTGCATTGGTCTGGTCGTGCCTTGGAGAGCACGTTAAGCCGTCGGTCACGGATGCCATACGAACATCTATGGCAGTCGTTACGGGTAGTTGGAGCCCTAAAAAGTTCAACAACAACGGTCTGGCTGCAATGCTTCGATATCGCCTAATGTCATAATTGGGTTGTGGAGGTCAGATGGCAGTCGCTTCACGGCAAATATCGAGGTCCAGCCAAATCCGCAGTTAAGACTGGTAAAGCGGACCCCGGACTCCGAGGTGAAAGCTTCGGATGCTGACTGGGAATTAACGCTAGGAAGGAGAAGCATTTCATTATTTCCTCGCTGAGGTGGGATGAAAAGTTACGTGTTGCACTCGAGTGCAAAGATTTTTCACCTTGTGCTCTTTTGATTCCCTCGCTAACGCTCAAGATTCTAATTTGTGAATCACTCGCTACGCTCGTGATTCAAATTTAGAATCTTTCGCTTGCTCGGTCATCAAAAATGAGCACGCGGTTAAAAAGCAACTTTGCACTCTTGTATAACAAATAACTAATACAGTGTTAGAAAGCTAGCTGAAGATCCGAGGTCTGTTAATAGATTAATCTTATTAAACGCTTAACTGTTCTCAGACGGTGAACCAATCGAACGATATAATCGTGTCTCAGATACGATATCGGCCACTTATAATAATAAATATTTTGCAAGCTTCTGAGAACTCACGAATAACTACTTAATAATTGTGCTGGACAACGTATCTCAACATGGTGACGCCTTTGTGCCACCTAGATGATCGCAAACATTATCATCCAGACAACGAAAGCAAAAAAATATAAAATTAACCAGTATGGATACATCAGTATCTATACTGGTATATATCACTATACTGTATAGATCACTATACTGTGGAATAAAACCTATATCTAAGAAAATCTGCCCCACTAGACAAAAGTAGCAATACGTTTGTAGAATAGAGTAGAATAGACTGATCAATTTATTGTGATTGCCATACGTTTACGACTGTCATAAATATCATACACGATAAAATATTGTGTCAATTCCATACATTTATCACTTGTATAGGAGGGGGGTTGATCAGAAACACACTGGCAATAAATATCTTCCACTGCGAGACATACTCGTAAGAATTTAATTTTATCAACACCCATAGTTAACTTGCTAATGCAAGTTGTTAGCTTGGTTCTTCTCACTTCTTCTATACCTGCAATACAATCTGAGAACGAACTAGCATAAATAATAATAACGATCCCTTAAGTATGAAGGTTGAGAGCCGCTGCCCGAGATCAACCCACGACCATTTTTTGTTCGCCACAGTCCACCTAATAACTGGTTCAGTTAGCTCACTGCTTTCTAACTCAATTATAGTTTTAATGCTATAAATATTATAGTTACCATTTGATTAATGAGTGAGGAAACTAGGGGAACATTCTAGATTAACTTTTATACGTTATTATACCACTGTTTTTGTAACAAAGAGGCAACGACGGCGCAATGAACCGACTTTTTACAAGAGAGATAGACAAAACAATTAAAACTTTGCTTGGTTACCGCGGTAGCCTAGTGGTATGGGTAATGGACTGCTGAGACGAGGTCTCGGGTTCGATCCCAGGTTACCATGGCACACACCAATGACTTTTCGATGCTTTTCGAAGTTATGTGTGTATTTATCGCAGGTTTATAAGTGCCCGGTTAATGGCAATAGGCTCGCCACTTATAACATTGGGACCTAAACATAAACGACGAAATGTGGGTGCTAGCACCTCTGCCTACCCCTTCGGGGATATAGGCGTGAGTTTATGTATGTTGGTTATGACCAGACAACGGATTGTTATGTTTCCAATCCCTAATCATCCATATAAAGCAGTTGAAGATGTATCTAAAACTATACAGGGAAAGGTGACTACATAAAAAAAAAACCAAGTCAATCAACATGTTTTATTAATATGGGTGATTTAATGTCAATGTAAATTTAGCCTTGTTTTATGTCGTAACGTTATTAGTAATGTTATTAATACAGACGTGTTATTATAGCATAAGTTATACAACATGCTATTTATTCTAGACTTTCTCATACCATGCTGCGAACCCTCGAAATAGGGGGCTATTTCATAGATAGTATTTATAAGACTGATTCGAGTTAACAATAGTGCCCGGCTCACCCCCTATTACGTGGGACCGAATACAGTGATTGGTGAAATGTGGGTGTTAATTCACCTCTGCCTAACCCTCCGGGGATGAAGGCGTGATTATACGTATATAAGACGATAAGAAGCCCTATCAAAACAGCACGAGAAAGACGTGACATTTAAAGTCAACCACCGGAAATCGATAGTAAGTTATAATACTTATAATATCTATAAATCACAAAATAAAAGTCAAGGCAAGCTTCGTATTTGGAACATAATCACTAACACTAGGTCCTAGATCCAGTGCTCCCATCATAGGTCAGGGTCAGATGTAGACGACCAGCCATCACCGTGGGCGCCTCCGCTCGCGACTTTCCCAGGGATGTGGAGCACGCGGCTAATTGGACCAGTTATGCCAAGTGATGAAACTGTGTACCAATCTGTACGCGTATGCTAATGAACTGCTCGAACGTTCCGCATGATGTTCTCATAAACATTAAACGCACTAATTACTACAAATTAGAAGGTTAATTATACATTTATTGCGTTGGTATTGATCTCATTCCGTGTGTGGCAATGCGGTATGTCAATAATACGAGTTTGATATGCATCTGGGGAATCGATGGACTCGTTAAAACATAATACACCCGGACAACTAACATTTTTTGTATCTTCGCAATTTGAACTTGTCATTAAATTGGAATGGAACATTATATATGGATTTTGCTATCTAGCCGTCCATCGATATCATCACTAGAATCCAAATAGATTATTAAGTACTTCCCATAATCTAATTATTACGCACAATGGCCCATAAAAGCTAAATGCGGACAAAAGAGTCCCCTTTCCATTCCAATCTAATTGTCGTCTTCTCCATACCTTACAGTCTAGTCCCTTAAATTATATACATTGGTACGTCTAAGTTTAATTAATAAAAGCACTTCAAATTCGAAGAATCATACATCTCATGCAATAGCGAGGGGTCCCCACCAAGACTTATGTTTTCTTTCCAATTGTTAGAGGCAACATCAAGAAGGGACCAATAAACCCCTAAAAAAAAAGCAATGGTATAATCGTCCCAATGACTGAATCAAAGTGGGCCCAGTTTACCATTATCAAATTAGAAAAGGTCAATCTGGTCCCTGGTCTCAGTATAAGACTGGGACGAGATGTCCCCTAACCTGTCTCTATAACTCAATGCCTGTCAGCTTCGCAATGAGTCGCATGGTGCATGGACACACCAGATCGAAGAAAGATTTTTCCACCGGCTTCCCTTTAGAAAAAATCCCCCTTCGCCACTGATATCATGCCCTTACTTTCTTCCTTTCTTCCTTATTCCTGGAAAATAAAAGCATAATTTAAATCCTGACTTGTGTCAAATTATAAAAATTTAAAAGGATTTGTATTTTTAGTCGTTACTACAAACCCTGCAACCGTCTACCTTCTATAAATAGCACTCAGCCACTCCGAGAAAGGAGTGCCTCTATAAATAAGTAGAAGCAGTGCATCATCAGAGCCGACACCCCCTCATTACTGCCCAATTACATCGTGCAGTAATTGGCGGCTCCCGTCGGTGCCACGAACAGCGCCCTACAAATTGCTTATAATAACACACCTGTGAGGCTGTGATGTTTACTGGTCAGGTTACAATGCTGAGGCCAGAATGTCGAGGGTCAACAAAACGTTGACATTTTAATCATTTCATACATTTCCGTATTACTGTGTGGTGTCGTTGTCATGATTTTAGAGTAGCCATCGTTTGAGTTCTTTCTGTGACTTCATGATGTAAGCATGACTTGAAGATTTATAGTTTTGTTTTAGGAGTTTAAAGATCCTTATTATGTTTTTTTATAATATAGGTATACTCATTGGAATATTATATCACGTACATACATACATAGATCTCGCCTTTATCCCCGAAGGGTTAGGCAGAGGTGAATTAACACCCACATTTCACCAATCATTGTATTAGATCCCACGTAATAGGGGGTGAGTCTATTGCCATATTCCGGGCACTATTGTTGACTCGAACCGTGCATCAGAAGACCGACTAAACGTTGTATCTTCATTTATCTACACAAGTTAGTGTCAAAAACACTTTAAAGGTGGCATTTCCTTTATGATCTAATCGTAGGTAAATAGCCTTTGCACAACTGCCTGTGGCTTGTATTTTACGCTTTGCCCGTCAGTTAAACATCACTGCCTAGCACACATCATGAGCCAAATTCAACATTTTACGCAAATATGAACGTTTACACAAAACCCACAGATTTTGATGTGTTTAGTGAAAAATAAACAAGTATGAGGAAAATGATAGTTCTAACTGTTTCCACGGTGACCGGCAGAACACAAAGGAATGCAAACTACACGGAAAAATGTTTTAATGGAGTGTCTCTGCCAAGTGCGCAAGAGTCCACGAGCGAGGGCAGGTTCGTGCTCCGACATACCTTAGGCTTAATAAGTCCAAACTTCAGCAGTTGTACACACGTACTTGTAGAAATTCGCTCATTACGTGGGAGGACCGTGAAGGCAGGCAAATAGACAAATACATAAGTATGTCTACGCGTGCGCATAAATAAACCGTTACTTGCGGTGAACAGATTTTTTTTATATAATAGGTACGTAAAATAGGTAATAAATACACATACATAAGTAAAATATTCAAATAATAAAGTAAAAGATTGGGAAACCAATTCTTAGGAGATTCAGTGTGTGTTCCGTTACCAGTTTTAGATAATAACAAAAAAAAACATAAGATGGTAATTGATTTTCAGTCAAATCTGCTTTGTTTAAACAATTCTGGGTAAGTAGTTTCTGTGTAAGTTCTCAGTTCGGTGCCCGGGTTGAACAACATGCCTAGTAGCTGGAGAATGTGCTTTATGTATATCACAGCTTCGGCAATCAAACAGTTCTGTTCAATAAACTTTTAAGATCAGATTTCACCAATAGAAATAGCTGCGTTCAAGCCGAACAACTAGGTTATCACGTTTTATTCAATAAACATCATTGACAGTAGATCCCATTCTTGAAACTGAGATCAATTCGAACCACATTATGATATACTTATTAATTCTATTGAGTAAAATGTGTCAGTTCAGTTAAATTTAGCTTTAGAGCTGGAACTAGAACAAGAGCATTATTTCTTAATATTTTAGTGTAAACGAAAACTTGTTTTCAGCGTTTACATAAGAACAACGAGCGAATGTTCTGTCACTGTTTACATTCATAGAATTTGACGTAAAGAGGATAGAATGAGCATTCGCTCGTCTGATGTAACGCTAGTGATATCCGACCTAAAAGAAATCGACTCATGTGAGAGAGCGCCGGTAGAGAGCGCTGCGAATCTGTTATCTGGCGGAGGCTCACGAGATCGCGGCGTGCCTCATCTGTATTCAGCGCGCACCTCCGCTATCTCGCGCTGTCAACCCCTGACTAATACCTCCCCACCGCCGTTGTCTAACATGAAAGAATCACAGGCTAACAAACTTACACAAAAAAGCTTCAACAGACTGGCAACTGTTTGCAGCCAAATTGTTGCCTTTGACAAATTCGCAATAAACCATGCGATTTCAGACAACTTGCCGTTTTGTATTCCTGCAAATAGTGCATAGATTTTAGTTGAATATAGGTTACAGGTACATAGGTTAGTATTTGTTTCCTATTTGTATATTAAAACTAAGAGGGATATTGAAATTAAAGCACTTTTTAAAGGATTCTATAGCGATTTATTTTATAATAATTACTTTTAGTACGAGTCCGGAATCAACCCGCGACCAGACCGGGAGCCGGAAAGGAATAAATCGCGATAGAATCCGTTAAAAAGTGGTTTTATTTCAATAAGTGATATTCGCGTAAACTTCAGAAAATATCACTAGAGGGATATTATGGCAATCTCCTCGACACTATCGCTCAACAAAAAGTAGCTAGTCCACCGCAGCCTACGACATAATATCGTCACGACATTTGAGAAAGCGGTAATCTCTCGAAATGAATCTGTGTGCGCCTGCGCATGCCTTGAATACTTGTCACTTAATTTATTAATATCCACTGTTGTTCGACAAAGAAGTGAAGCCATAAATTACAGATTAGTATCATCGTAATTATCCACTCAATATTTACGGTTGGCAATACACTGTTAAACGTTATAGATGAATATTAATTACAGGCTAAATACCGCATGAGTCAAGCAGTCATGCAGTCATGCTCGACGACACGGAGCCTATAAAGATTAAGCTAGATTGGCTACTGCTAGATCTATTAATCTGGGTAATTAAGCAATGACTCAGGCGGCGGGCCAGTCGTGGATGGGTGATCGCTATTTAGATATCGGAGGTCTACGGCGTTTCGTCGATAGATCAATGCAGTCTCACGAGAAGATTGCATATTAACGGACTCTCGCTCGTCCTTCACATTACGACTTAAAAGTTGTGTGCAATAAAAATCAACAATCTGGAATAAAAATCAAATTGACACCCAAGTTATCCAGGGTGGACCTCACCGACGAAAATAATTATTAAAACTTAACTAAAATTAAAATTTAATCAAACTAAATGAGACTATCGAATTTATAATGTTTTACGCAATTAATTTCAACGGTCTAGCTGCAATGCTTCGATATCGTCAAAAATCGTTATTGGGTTATGGAGGTCAGATGGCAGTCGCTTCACGGAAACTATCGAAGTCCAGCCAAATCCGCAGTTAGACTGGTAAAGCGGACCCCAGACTTCGAGGTGAAAGCTTCGGATGCGACTGGGATTAACGCTAGGATGAAGAAGAAGAAGATGCAATTAATTTCAGCCACGGTGACCCGACATAGCTTGATTTGACCGTAATTATCTTTCAAATGTCGACATGTACACTCAGTTAACTAGAAAATATTATGTGTTCCTGAAAATACATAGGTACTTTTCAATGAAATGGATAACTTATAAGACTTCGACTGTTTACCCAGAAAATACCTCGAACTATAAACCTATTATAAAAATATATTGTCTACAATGAAAATTTTATGATAGTTGTCATAAAACTCTTCTTTAGGCAACATATTTGTCAAACAATCATAAAACCTTAAGATTGATGAAGTATATATTAACTTAATAAGCATATAACAATATATCATCGCTTGAGATATTATTTTGTGTAGAACTTATCAATAAAAGATTAATCTTCTTAACGGGACCCCCAGATTAGCATAATTTGATACCTAACCGTCTTGGGCACAACCTGCATAACGAGTTAGGATTAACGTTTGTTAGCATTATAATTAAAAATACACTGACATTAGTTTCTTTGAATATATTTTTTTTTTTGAGATTTTCTGTCTAGATATTTTCATTTCGGCCATTCTTCCGTTTTGCGGCCCGAGATTTGCTTTTGCCTTTTATTACATTTTATATCTTTATTTTTAACCGACTTCAAAAAAGGAGGTTCTCAATTCGTACGCAATTTTTTTTTTTATTTTTTGTATGTTTGTTACGCGATTGTGAAGCCAATTCTAGACGGATTTTGAAAATTATTTTTTTGTTCGTAAGTAGATTATTCCGAAGTGTTCCCATTTAAATTTCGTAAAGATATAATGATGGGTTTCCGAGATTAGACCAAGGAACTTTTCAAAAAGTACCAGGAAATCAGCCGCGATTGCTGCAATGGCATATTATTGCAATGTTTCTGCCATTACACATCATAACATCACGCCTGAGTCCTTTGAAGGGGTACGCAGAAGTGTTCAGAATATTCAGCTATATTTCCGGTGTATATGCATTGATTTTAAAAATTATTTTTGAATAATGCTTTAATATTTTTTTTATTTAGCGTGGCCGGTTCAATCTGTAGTGTAGCGTCAGCAGCGCATGTACAGTCAGGTCACAGCCAACTTTGTTTGTTGTGTCTGAACTACTATGATGCAATCAATTGAAATATGGCCTCTCTTGGGCTAGGTACCGACTTCTAATAAATCAGTAAGTCTGTAAATTAAGTTATTTTTCGCTTTTCAGTGCCTCTTTTTCGTTTCTTGAAGTCGGTTAAACTTTTTTGTTAAAAATGAATTTATTTATATCTCTCGTTTTCCTAACACACTTTTCACTAAGTTCCCTGCTTCTAAAGTTCTAACTCTCTCCTTTCACAGGTCTGAAATAAGCGGAGCCTCTGTACTACTACATAAATCCACCTATGTATATCTATGCTTGTTCGTGTATACATTCGTGTATACATTAAATAATTAATAAAAAAATTATTATTTATCAGGGATAAGGTAAAGATCTGGTAAAAAGTACCATACGCTTCTTTGTTAATCTATATAGGTTTGGCTTCTTTAAATATTTATTTTCTCTGATTTGATTTTAGAAAAAAAAAAAAATAATAAAACAATAAATAATTGCATTTCTATTTTTTCTAACACTTTTTTGGGCTATATTCGTATCATCATCACAGCTTTACGTTCACGTTACAACTGTTACGAGGCATCCTAGACGGCCATACATCATAATTATATAACTTTCGCCAAAGACAATACCAACAGGCGTAATTATAACATGAATGCTAATATAAACTGTGACAATACATTACAACTTTACCAATCGCGAAGGCACATTACCTAGTGATATCGGTGATCTAGACATTAGCATACACAACGCAGAGCAAGGACTCAGATGGGATCGCATCGACGCTATCGGTCGCAAGACGCGTGTGAGCTGGCCGGCTCGCCGCGCAGCCTGCCTGCATCCTGTACCATGGCATCCGCTACACTAGCATAGGTATTGTGATAAACCAGCTCTTGTCTGTGCAGTTAATTTTATTTAGAAAGATCAACAACCAACGCTTGCACCTTCTAGTCCAAGGTTTCTTACTCCTCTTGACGGTGGTGCTGTAGGACTGAATGCGACTGAGGTCCATTTGATTCCCGGATCGGGAAAAGTGTGTTATCACGCCGACTGTGGGCCGTCGGTTGCCGGAGGTGAGATTTTCGTAGCCATATCCCTCGCACCCCGGCCGACCCAGGGCCATATCTCACGATCTGGCCCTCAGCCGGTGTGGGGACCAAAGAGTCCACAACTCGCCCCCGAGTATGGGGAGTCACGCCACGCACGCCACCGCCGCAGCCTGCTTCTGCTAGGGTCACAGGCGGCCGGAGGTCGCAGAATGACCTCCATCCCCCATGAGCGCGGGCCTGGGGCGAGCGTGAGAGATCTCACTCCCAGGGTCGCCACCAGCTCCCATCTCAGCTCTCCCCGTTCAAGGATAAAAATAAGCGTGAGTATATAAAATATTTCCATCTCATGAATCATAAAATACTAAGACCTTTCTAAAATATTTAAACATAAACCAACGTTTTCAATTAAAATCATGTTATTGCTTCTCGCATTCATAGAGCTAGCAGTTATAGAATCTTAGTTCTAAGTCCCCATACAAAAAGTGTAAGTACGTGAGCTACCATAATCATTGCTCACAAGAAATAAACGTCATACTGCACTCATTGAATTCATTCAGTACAAGAACAGCGCAGAACAGAGGGCTGGGATTTATACCTAGGCGGGTAGCACACTGGGTTCAAATTCGTCGTGTTGCTCACCGCAATTCTCGCTGTTCACCGCACGCCCGCCTCGACTAGGAAGAATGCCCGGGCGCATAAACTAGAGCTAATATATCCGCTAATAACTATCAATGCTAAGCGATGGTTGTGATGCTAATGCTCTCGTGAATGGACGTGCGACCGCGCGCTATTGATGCTGACTCGGACTTGTAGATGAGTTAGGAAGTCCAAACTATGTGGACACCTCGCCGTCCGCCTTGTGTGAGATGCCATGCGAGGCATCAGATATTATTTTCAATACATACTTATATTAATTTATAAACAATGTTTTTCCTTCAGAATAATGTATGTAGGTAATCATCCTTCCTATCAATAATTGTAATTCACAATAGGTTCCGCATTGGTTCACACAGGTATTGAAGAGAACTAGACTATCTTGATTGTTTCAACTATAAATCGTTTCTAAAATCAGAGAAACCGAATTCCACGCGCAGAAATTGCGTGGCCGCAGCGAGCTTTTCTCCAACGGCCGAGACTAAAACGGTGGTCGTTGGGACAGAAATTTTCACATGCATCCAGCCGCCAATAATGGGGACATGTAGTTTGAAGTTTTATATTTAGATGTAAGTATAGGTTGGATGTATGTATTTTGTAGTACATATTTAATTTTTTTTTTTTTTTTTTTTTTTTTTTTTTTTTTTTTTTTTGATTTTTTTTTTATCTTTCAATTATTTATTTAAGTCAATACATTATGTCACAATAAATTAAAAAATTATTTATTGAACTATATGTTGCGTGCCTACACATATCGAAAACATAATTATATTTCCTGTTACTCCATAGAGCTCAGTCCATTAAAAAGGTTGTCTGCACAGAGTACTATACATATATACTGGTTTTCTGTAAGAGATCACGGTCTGCTATAATACCGCCCATTGTACCATTTTCCTTCAACGTAAAATATGTTCAAATCCATTTAGCAGCATAGTTAGCATACTAATAGCTTTAAAATTTCATTAAATAAAAATTTATGTTATCTCTAAGTAAATTATTAATTAGCGAACAATAAAATGTATTCATTCTACTCTATTCTATTCCAAAATTAACTTCATTTAAATGTGTAATATTTGCGTAGGTAATGTCACGAGAATATCGTGTAGAAATTAAGATGCTTAATATTGATAAAATCAATATAAACGTAGGTAGGTAACCAATTAGGAAACAATTTATGACAAAGTTGTAGAAGACGTGCCTACATACCTACTTAAATACTAACCGTAATAACGGACTTGGTTTTACATAACATTTCACAACTTTTTGCGTTCAAAAAACTGCGTTTTGATGAGATCCCGTTATCTTTTCCCTGAGTAATATCTTCTATTATATAAAAATGAATGCCTAAATGTGTTGCTAAGCGCAAATCTCGAGAGCGGCTGTACCGATTTCGCAAATTCTTTTTTTAGAATATTCCCTGAAATACGAGGATGGTTCTTACGGCGAGAAAAAATAAAAATAAAGGCGGTACGGAGTTCGCGAGGTCAGCTAGTTTAGTATAAAAATTTAAGTTACAATGCATTCTCTTTCAAAAATTAAATAACGAAGCAGACTCTGGAATATACTCAGCCAGATTGGTTACTTAACGTTTAAAAAAAAGCGGCCCACTAAGCTTCTGAAAACGATAGGCTTGCATGAAAGGAATCATAACTGAAAGCTATTGCCACTACGCACTGCGCAGGCTAGAGGAAGGAAGGAAAGAAGGACGCGAGGAAGAAATACCTGCCTCAGTGATTGACTTGTATGACTCAAGATACTATTAATTGCCCACTGAGAGTTTCGTGCTGAATTGCCAGCTGCTGTAAGGAAGGCGGCGGATCGAATGCTACGGCACAGGCCTAAATATATCTACTGAATAAAGGGTTAGAAATTTAACTATTTACTTAAACTAAATACTTAATGAATACCAAATACCTGGTTTGCAACGCACAATGCGTTGCGGTATTTGGTATTCATTTCCACTTGATTCTATGCGCTTCTGAAAAGGGTCTTCACCGAAATACCAACAAACAGATAGCAAACTAACGTGATCCTTTAAGGTTTCCCTTTAAAAGGCTTTTAAGGTACGGAACCTCAATTTTTTTTATGAATTTTTAAGAAGACATTTTGACAAAAATATTGTTTTTCCAAACCAGTTTCCAAATAGGTGTGACAAGTATTGGCAGTTATGTGTTCCGCTACATGCGAGTATGCGAGCCGTCGGCCGTCGGTCGTCGTCGGCGTGGTCGCCCACTGCATCGTTCACTGCGAAACTAAAACTGCTGTAGGCACATGCTGTAAGAACATTTCGAACGATCGAACGAACTCGACAGCTCAATCCGTGGCGATATTTCCATTCTACTTGCTGTAAATTTTGTGTTGTCACGTTCTTGAGCATGAGGGTGATGTATGTTTACGTGTTCGACAACGTGACATCACCAAAACAGCATGCGATATTGAAATATCACTGCAGATTCAGCTTTCGAGTTCGTTCGATCGTTCGAAATGTTCTTACAGCATGTGCCTACTGCACCCGCGGCGCCTTTATGACACGGCTCCGTCAAAATCAACACTTGGGGGACACTAATCGAAAAAAATATTCAACTTTACACACTTAATGGCTCGTATATTATTTTTATAATTATTGCATTTTTAAATGTTACTAGAAGTAAAACGTGTCGGCGAAGTCTGAACATTATAATAGAAGAGATAAATTTATAATGACCCCCCGGGCGTACGCTGTACATGTTGATACAAAATGTTATGTTTTTCTTAAGATATTAGCCTATTACTAAGGTTTACTGTTTAAGCTACCTACTTCAAAGAGAAAATAGGAGGCTTTTTAACACGATGTGGGTTTTATTTTATGTATAGTGATATCTCTAAAACCTTTGTGCCGGTTTCTATGGTCATCATAATAATAATAATAATAATAATCTTTATTTCTTAACCAATAAACATTTACAAAAATATTTGTTGAGGACTTCTTTTAAGTAAAAAGATACCTGTGCTAGAAGTCCTCATTCTTCCCATAACCAGATACAACATAGCAAATTAGTTTATCAGTTGAGTATTATACATGTCAATAGCAATTAAGCCAATATAATTAATCTGTGAATAGTTACATTCCTGAAGTTATTAGTGATTCATTATCATTGGAGATTATAAATTAAGTTAAATTAAATCAATACAATAAGATGTTATTTTGAAATTATTAGTCATTATCATTGGAGATTAATAATAAAGTTAAATTAAATTAATATAATAAGATGTCATTTTGAAATTATTAGCCATTATCATTGGAGATTAATAATTAAGTTAAATTAAATTAAATCAATAAAATAAGATGGCATTTTGAAATTATCAGTCATTATCATTGAAGATTAACAATTAAGTCAGATCAATACAATAAGATGTCATTTTGAAATTAATAGTCATATCATTAAAAATAAAGTTAAGTTAAATCTAATTCAAATTATTACAATAAAATGTTGATAGAGAGACAACAATAAGTTTAAGACTGTGTCTGGAGCGCTCATATTTTCAACTGGTGTGCGTGTGTGTGTGTGTGTGCGTGTGTGTGTGCGTGTATGTGTGTGCGTGTGTGTGTGTGTGTGTGTGTGTGTGTGTGTGTGCGTGTTGGTACTATGTTGGTACTATTTGAGATCACCGTATGATAGTCATGAAAGTTGCACCAGCAACAGAAAACAAAATGCTAGCAATGAACCATTAGTTAGTTCATATCAATGGATGCAGAGTTGCTTCAGTTTCCGCATAGTCAAGACTCCGAAGCCAGAGCACCAGCGATCTCCTGCAGTCAACATACGTTAGTTCATAAATGGAGAGTTTCTTATTTGCTGTGTCATACAGAAAAGAAGCATGGGCAAGAAATTGGCGTCCTGCAAATGCAGTTCTAACTCTCTTTCTTATGGTAAAAGCGCAACGTCGTCGCCCAGATAAAACATTTATGTCAAATTTTGTTGTTTTGTGTATTCTTAAAATGGAATTCAAAATATATAATTGTCGCACTGTAAGCATGTCAGTCATTTTATAGAGTTCGTTAGTAGGGAAGCGGTATGGTTTAAAAAACATCGTTTTTAAAAGGGCACGTTGGGCTCTTTCAACTTCTAAGAATTTAGTTTTCGTCGTACCTCCCCATACAGGTATACAATAGGTCAGGACAGATTGAGCAAGAGCCATGTAAATTCCGATCATCAAACTTTTATCAGCTATGTGTCTTAATTGTTTAAAAATCCAGATTAGTTTTCTCGTACGCTCACTCATTAAATCCACATGGTTATGCCAGGAAAGCCGCTGGTCCAGTATGACGCCCAGATACTTTGTTTTTTCAACTTTGGTTATGATTGGACATTCACAATTGCAATCACCCTCACACCGATGAATTTTTACATTAAAGTTGTTATTGGCAACCCTATTTTTCCTCAGAGAAAAGCATATATAATTTGTTTTATCGGTGTTAAGTGTGAGCAAGTTATTTCTTAGCCACATAGCAGTCCTCGTCATTCCCTGTTCTGTATTTCTATGTACAGCCTCCCAGCTATCACCAGCAAACACAACTGCAGTATCGTCAGCATACGAAAACACGCGAGCACCATCCAACCCCAACTTGCACAGATCATTAATGTAGACGAGGAACAAGGTGGGCCCAAGCACGCTACCCTGTGGAACGCCGTACGTAACATCTGAATCTTGGCTTATCTGGTGGTCAATTCTTACTCTTTGGGTTCGATTTGTCAGGTAGCTCTCGAACATTTTCAGTGGTTGGCCTCTAATACCTATCCCTTCCAATTTGCGAACAAGAATGGGCACTGACACTGTATCAAAGGCCTTTCTTAAATCCAAGAACACTGATATGCACTTTTTTCCTTCATCGAGATGTCTGGTAATCAAAGACGTTAAAGCCACTACAGCATCCTCGGTAGATCTCCCGCGCCTAAATCCATACTGCGAATCAGAAAGCAACTGTTTATTATCCAAATAATTCATTAACCGCTTGTTTAATAGTTTCTCTAGTATTTTAGACAAGGCTGGTAGTACCGATATGGGTCTATAATTACCAACTTCATCCTTCTCTCCACCTTTATATACTGGTGTTACTATAGATTTTTTTAGTAGTGTAGGAAACACGCCTTTGCTGAAACATATATTGGTCAGATGTACCATTATAGGTACAATCTCATATCTAGCCAGTTTCAAGAAGCTTGTAGGAATATTATCCCATCCAGGGGCACTACCATCTTTCAAACCCATCAGAATATCATGTACTTCGGTCAGATCTGTATCAAGAAGCACAAATGACGTCAATGGAGGGTCAGCTACACTGGCAGCTATTGCATCTTCATCAGTATCAGTTTCTTTTAATATATTTTCAGCCATATGTTGCCCTATTTCAGTGAAAAACTTATTGACATAATTGACTGATTCATCGGGCGAGGATTTTACTTCCAGTAGCTGTGTGTTACCCGTTTTTGTCTGCTTTAAATGCGTCATGTTTCTAATATTAGCCCATAGCTTTCTATTGTTCTTTGTAGAGTTCTTTAGCTGTTCTCTTTCATATGTACGCTTAAGTTTTTTTATTAATTGATTACAATAATTACGATACCTTCTGTAACTTATTTTTAGTATTTCATTATATGGATCATTTTTTAATTGATTTTGCATTTTATTTCTGTTTTTTATACATCGCATTATACCAGGCGTTATCCAGGGCTTCAAATTTCGTTTACTTCTGGGAACAATCAGTGCAGTCGTGTTTTCCTGTAGAGCTGTCGTTATTCTATTTATTAGTTGTTCAGTAATTACGTTTGGATCATCAAGAGACAGCAGCTCCCCCAGACCCTTGTTTGCTAACGTTTTAAGTGCTTTGTCGAAGTCTGTATTTATTTTTGTCTTATTCATTTTATGTTTAACTTCCACTTTAGATAGGTTTAAAAATAATAGGCAATGATCAGTTATTGTGGTTTTTAGCACGGCTATCTGAGCGGATACATTTTCCCTGTTCAACTTCATCATGAAATGATCCAGACAACTTTCGTTTCTCGTAGGAAAAGAATGTCCCGTCATTAACTCATGACCAGTCAGCATACTTAGGTATTTTTGCCTATTGTTACGCTCATATGTTTTCTCGATTGGTGTGCGTATTAAGTCTATATTTATGTCCCCTGTAACAATTATATTACAGTGCGACTGAATGGATTCCAGATAAGAATCGAGTGAACCAATGAATCAATCAATGATCATATGGTCAATATAAGCTAAAGTATTTATCTTAATATATTATAAGTTTTATGAACTATGTGGTAAAACGGTACTAAATTCAAGTTGTAAAATTATCTAGATCTGCCCATATCCATTTTCAGGAAATAGAAATAATCAAGACATGTAAGTATCTGTATTTAAAATTGCATTTATTATTATGTTATTAAACAATCTTACTGAAAATAAGACCATAAGTTCTCATTTACTAATTAAGTTTATTTATTTATGTTGAGATAGATTGATAGACACTCATTTATCAAATTAATATCTATTTTAAAAAAGTATGTTGATCAATGAAATTTTTAAAGCAAATAGTAGGTATGCTAACTTTTTAAGGGTAGGGTTCCATTCTTAATTTTATTGATATATTTAACGAGACTTTATTCGCAAATAATATATTGTTCCGTGTAGTAATTATGCGCTTGAATATTATTAGAATTATTTTATCACTGAGTATCCAATATGGGCGAATTGTCTAGAAATACTAAGCCATTAGTATGTAAAGATGGCAAAAAGTCATTTACAAGCAAATTAAAAGTCCATTAATATTAACATTAAGTGTATTTCTGTGAGATACGTCTGTCCGTCCGTCCGTGGCACGGTGCGGTGCGACCTTATACCCATCTCCTGTTTAATGTCCGATTGTAGTGACAGATTGTGTCACAAAAGCATTAAAATATACTCGTACATATAGTTTATAGGCTTTTTATAGCTCTATATGCCAACGTGATGTCTTACATATTTTACACTAGCTGTTGCATGTGGCTCCACCCCAGTGGAACTCTTCATCACGATAAATTGCTATTTTCCGTAATTGAAAGTACTATAATGTACTTCTGTATATCATAAGTTATCTCTGTGTCAAAGTTCAACAAAATCGTTTCAGCAATCGAGGAAGACAGACAGTTATTTTCGCATTCATAATATTAGTATGAAATAATAAAAGAACGTAACTCAATACACCTTACGGTATGCCATTAGTGGCATTAGGCATTATATCAGTAGGGATACACCAGCGCCTCGCCTCAGTCCACCACAACACTGCAATTTATTATTATTACGTTGCAATATTCAAATGAAACACCAAACATCCATCTAAGTCCGTATTTATCACTATTTCTAGCGTACACCGACAACTTCTCAGGCAGTAAGTAAGTATCGGCGTACGATGCGCGTGCGCCGCTCTGGCATCGAACCACAACCCCGTCATTCAGCGGCGTCACGACTCCCGCGCACGCTGCACGCCGTACCGTACGGTGCTGTACGCTGTACGCGGTGATTAGTGGCCGTGCAATGGTAAGTAAGAGCGAGGGAGACTGAGTTACGAGTAACGAACCACTGCGAAATATTCTCTGTGAGTTACTTGTGAGTTTCACGGAAGACAACACCTACTTCAACAATACTGAATAATGATTTTTGATACATTATTGAGATGTTCCGGCAGCAATCTGTGGCTTCAGTTTGTGACAAACAGTGGTATTCATCACTTAACTAAACTTAACTACTTTTAGACTATTTACATTTAAATAGTAGGTAGTTCAGCTGTTACAATTAAAATCTGTAATATTTGAAGAGTTCCCTCAAAGAGTTCATTCAAACCACAATCTGTCCAGTAGATGTTCCCTAAAAAATTGTTTTGTATTTTTTATAAGGCACGTCAATACCCTCCCAGATTGCAAACCATAGCGAAGTCGATAGAATGAAGGCCACTATTACTCATATCAACAATGGTTAATACAAAAATGGTGGTAGATGGGTACGTATGGTCCTATTACAATACAACATTACGTCAATCCGTCCGCTTTAGACAGATTCTCCTAATCCTATACCGCAAAGAGCGATCTGATAATATTGGAAAAGGATGTAAACCTCAGCTCGGCGCGATTAGATAGCCGTCGATATCTGCGCGCACGCAGCTCCGCCGGATCGCGGTCCGCCATGTTTATGAGCCGTTAGAACGACAAGTACAGGGCGTACCGCGAGCGGGAGGCAGCGCTGTAGCCGTGCCTTACATATTAATTAGCTACGTGACGATAATGGAGGTATTTAACGTACTTCATAATTATCTTCAATTTAATCTCTTTCAATAACGCTATGAATACTCTTAAGTGCATGGGCCACCGGATAGTAGCTACTGTATGTTCTGATAAGTGCAACTGATAACAATAACAGACAGCACGAGTCTGACTTCCCTGGTATTGCACTCGCCTATAGGCTACGGTAACCATATACCATGAGGTGGACCGTGTGCGCGTCTGCGATCTATATAGTATAAAAAAAGCCTACGCACCATATTGTACCTTCATCTTGCGCGGCAGAACTCCTTACAGTTCCGTCTCCAACTCCTTACAACAGTATCGTTCTTAGGGTTTGGATCTAATCAGGGTTTCCTAAAATACTATACGCCGTACAATATATCTTCATCCAAAAAGTTTACAATCTGTCCCAGGGCACGTTGCTTCGACGCATATCGACGCAAGTGCGTGCAAGTAATCCAGTACAATTTACACACACGCACACACAATATACAAATCTATTAAAACATTTGAGTCATTTGTCACCTCCAGTCATGTTTACTGAGTTATGAGCAGCTCTGACAAACCATTACAAGCATTATTTATGAGTGTGACGCCATTGTTGACGCCCGCGACGTTCCTGTCAGTTGTCAGGCATGCTGTGATGACATGCCTCGACTTTTAGTAGATAGACATAATATATAATATCTCAGGGCCATTTAGGGCATACTCCCAACTCAGTAGCGTTCTATTAACTTGAGAGGAGAACTGACTAACTAAAGGACCCTTTCATCATCCATCTACATAGTAATTTCCCAGCTACGTACAAGATTTGTACTTTGGAGCTTGAGAGTCACTTACTGGGGTCAGCACCCATTGGTCCTCTAAAACTCGACCCCTAGCATAAAAGTTGTAAATTCGACCCCTTTTTAGGTGCCCATTGGTCCTTCGGTAGGGGACCAATAATATTAATTAATTTTTAAGGTACCCATTCGTCCTCTGGAATAAAATAAATTTTAATTAATAGATTCGACCCCTATTCAGGTGCCCATAGGTCCCATCATACACCAACAGAGTGCCTATAATGTCATGTCTGTAATTTTAATTACATAAAAACTAATAAGTATTACCCACTTTATTGTAACTTAAAATTAAATAGGTACTGGTGAACGTTGACGATCTACGATTTTCTATAACAACTAAAGCTGTACTGCCTGCATGTTTCGTACATACAAGCGTTGTATGTATAATTATATTCATACAGCAAATAAATGACTTTCTTTCTTCCTATTGTGAGTGTACGTAACTACACACATAACCTTTGGTACCCGCTGCCCGTCAGACAATGTGTAACTTTGTAAATATATCCCGTTATATAATTAGCACGTATTGTGTGCTGTGCCGCTGCTCACGACCCTGGCGCGACGGCGTGATGGCGTGATGGCGCAGGCGCACAGAAGAAAGGAAGCGTTTACATCACACAAAAGAATGCAAACCGAACAAAAAATTAATACTCTTCAACCATTTAGGTCTGCGCTTGCGCATGTTGCGTCGTTTCAGTGTGTAGACCGCAAACGCTGCGGTCTTGCGGACCGAATGTTATGAGTTAAGGCTGTGTGTGCACTGGGGAATACTATTGCTACTCTACAGCATGCACTCCTTCTTCTACCGCACCATTAAGACCTGTAATTCCTTACCAGTTCACGTGTTTCCCTCTTCCTACAGTCCCGGGTCCTTTAAGCGGGGCGTGAAACAGCATCTGATGGGAAGCTGAGTGCCACCATTGTAACATGGTACGTCTATAACGGTGAACCTCTTTTCCGAAACTCTGCCTTCAGTTTACCATCTGGCAAGGCGAAGTCAAATTCACGTGTCTCATATAAAAAAAGAAATAAAAAGAAGAGTAGCATAGTATTTTCCCAGTTTATTCGCATTAATAAAATAAAATTCGCGACTAAACAGCCCGTAAAACATACAGCTTACAGCTACAGCAACCTATTAATGATCCAGGATACACTACGGTTGCGAAAAAAACATAGTGCATAAAGTGACGCACTATTTCACAGATACTAACAACAAACGACTAAGTATCGTTGATATGCACTAGAAAAAATGACAGAGTTAGCACGGAGTCTTACAGAACTTCAGTGTTTGGGTCTACTAGTAGTTAGGCTAGTTAGAATAACGCATTTATTAATAACTTTGTGGATTTTCGTCCAAAAATATTTCAATAATAGAAGTTATATCTGTCAGGATCCATCTTATGTTAGTTAGTCTACGCCTTCGTACTCAGTGTGTCCATCGCCTAAAACTTTTCGTTTTTAAATGTGTAATGAAGATAGCGAGACCGCACATTAGGCTGCGCCGGCGCAGGCGTATCGTGTGTAGCGCGAATATCGTGTGTGTCGGTTCTGCTACACGGACATTCGGATTTCTTTCACTTGCAGCTCTTTTTATTTCAAGTTATTTTTTAATCTGTTTTCACCTCTGACAGCTGCTTCTCGAAATGTTATTTTATTACTACTTTTATAAAAATATTTAGGACACTAACAGGAGGACTTAATTGAGTTTTTACAACTGACAAATTGGTATAAACAAAGACGGATATAGTCAACTGGATATTCGCAGCAGGTGTAGGCACTGCTCCAAAAGATCATTTTTTTATGGTACTACAAACTTATAAAATATTGATGGATACTGTTGGAAGAATAGCGGATATTTTTTTATTCTACACAACTCTATCTGGACCCAAGATCTTATGTAATACAATTAAAAAATATGAATTAAAATTATGTGTAAAAATACACAAACCAACGAAAATTGACACAATTTTCACGCAAGCAATTTGCACTGAGCGGGAATCAAACCCGCCATCTACGGCGTAGCAGCCGAACGGTCTACCGCTACGCCACAGAGGTCATCGATCTGAGTTACTGAAATAAAGCTTTTTTAATAGATACACTGATCCTGATATCGTGGGGTCAACCGATACATCGGGCACAGTGTAATTAATCAAACAAGTACACTTAGGAAATCGCGATAGAATCCGCGACACACAAAATGTTTGTCAGAATAAAATTAATGAATATTCATTCTGTGGTGGAAGCACGCAGGCGCAGATGTTACCTCCAGTGGAACTACCTCCAGAAATGACGATTTCACACAACAGGCCCGTTACGGCGCACATTCCTCTATAAATCTCGCGGCACGGAGGTGCAGATCGTGTAAACAGTGCGCAGGCGCAGCTATCGCGTGAGATCTGCGATATGCTCGCACGTAACACATGTACCGTCCGTGCGTTTCCTGACAACGTGTATTGCGTGTACTTATATCTTATATGTTGTTCCACTGATATGTAGGTACCTATACATTATCACGGTTTCAGCGATCACTCTGCCTCTAGGAAGTGAGAGGGCTTTCCGCACTGACATAAATCTTAGAGGAACCCTCAAATTAAGGGTAGCGTATAAATATATAATACCAGAAAATAATAGTTTACTAGTTCTATTCCAGAATTCTAAGAGACAAACTTACGAGGCTCGGGTTACTTAGGTCATTACCTATCTAACAGAAAAACATAACTATGTATAGTTGTATATTATGCTATTTGAATTCAAGAACTAGTTAAAGATTTCAAGGCTGATGACAAAGTTGAGAAGAGTAAACCGTTGTTAACAGTTTGAGTTATCCATGTAAACATAAACGTGATACTGAACCAAAACGAGGCAAAGTCCTTGTTATTAAATAACTGGTGAATGAAATAACTTCAAAATAATCGACTTAGTTATTTTAACGTGCAAACTTCATGAAAATACATTTGATTATATTCTGACAAATGCATAATTCAGTGAATTCAATTCATTACCATTTAAGTATGACGGTAATACATAATTGTACAGACTAATTGCACTAAACAAAACGTTATACTAATCTACGTGCCTGCCAATCGAGCCCATACATCATACAGTAAGCTGCAGATAAACAAACCGACTACTTGTTTCACTAACACCTTATCAGATTGATAACGATCGCAGATAAACAATTCACTACCGGTTGCTGACGACTGCTGCCGAGTGGACCAGTGCTGTACATTGTATCAGAGACACACAGACAGGCAGACACGAGCTCGGGAACTATTGGATGATGATTAATATGGTTCATTGAGAATGGTCACAAGGTGCAGATAGACTACAGTTTGTACTCTGCGGTTCACTATGATGGATCTGCTGATAAGATTTACCTTGAAGTTAACTAAATCTATATAGTTCGTAGGATGATTATAATGAATAACGTTTTTGGTGAAAAGTGGGTGTTAGGACATGTCACATATACCAGCCTACACATATACACCACAGGAACCTATTATCGGGATAAGAAAGTAGGCTAGTTTTCCGTTATTCCACTAGAGTGATACAATGAAACATTTTATCCAGATTATTTCAGCCGCTTTCGCGTGAAAGAGTAAATATCTTCCATCTATCTTCACATACTTCTTTATACAAATTTATAATAGCATTAGGTATGTGCGTTGTTTTTCTATCGACATAGCTGTACGAAGCTGTCGTACTCACAGAGCGGTTTAAGAGTTACTCAAAAGTCAATCACCGGTACAGCAGTATTCAATTATGCTTTATTTTACCAACTGCCCTGAGCAGCGCCACCCACGCCGCGCGAGGGCACCAAACACATCAACTCAAGTTGAAAAACTTTAAACTAACACGCTATCAATTATCTAGCAATAACAAACCTTCCCCTCGGCTTTCTCGGACGAACAAACAGAGCTTCGAGTGGTGTTATTGTAAGGGATGACGTCACGGCCCACTGGCTGTGTCGCGGTCACAATGATGACGAAGGATCAACAGCGCATGATAGTCCGGTGACTGGACCCAATGAGCGGCGCTAGGGTTGTCCAAAGATACTCTACATTATTATATCAGAAAACTGAATCAAGCAAGATTCCTCACACGCATAAATGATAAGGATATAATTAAGTAAAATATAGGATCTTTCTCCACTGCACGAGCTTTGATTGTTTCTATAATTTCGCATAGAATTATCTTGTAGTGATTTCTTATTGTTGTTGAAAATATGTTTTCATATTTGAATCAAGAACAATTAATTAACTGTTATCTATTAATGGTTAGAAGAATAGATTTTTTAAAATGCAGGGGGGTAGTGAATAACTGCACCGTCCAATTTACTACCAGTCACGGCAGTCACTATTTTTTTTGACAGTTCATTATACCATGCCAAAGTAGATACATAAAAAGGAACCGAGCTGAAAAGCAGGTTCCCTAAACCCTGTATAAACGTTAATATTGAGACGATTTTACTTCCATTGAAGCTAACATACAACCAATTAGAAAAAATAAGACATCCACAGCTGAGATAACGAAGAAAAAATAAAACTATTATTTACATTTTCCAGTAGCGGCAACGATACTTCTCTACAGCTATATTAATTAACTAAGTGCTCTTCACAGCGCACGGGAGTAATCGTTCTCCGTCCATTACAATTTGGAAGAACAGAAATTAAAAAGCCGATTGGTCGCGCTAAGTGGCGGCCGCTAGTGGTAGCCCTGACGCGGCCGGGCGTGGGCGCGCTTACACCGATGTTTGCTCCTAATACTGCTCCAAACAAACCGAAACCCATCAACTGTGTACTTTATTGGGTTCACATTTAAACAGCTTCCTCCCCTCCCCCCCTCCCCTCCCTCCTCTCACGCAACAGTCGACGTTTACACCGCGCCATTGTCTCCACACACATAAACATATGTTTTTACACATTTTGTCGAAATAAAATGCCAAGTAACACGAGTATAACAGTTATTTCTAAATAAAAGAATATTGGGCAAGTACTAACAGTGTTCTCACTATGTAACTTGTATATTTAATGTGTTTTTGATGTTTGTGAGAAAATGTTTAAGTGTTTAAGTTATAGTTGCGAGAATGGAGGCTCACAATAGAGGGACTGCCCGCGGAGACGCCGTAAAAATAGATCAAATGATATTTTATTAACGACTGCACAGTACCTACCTACTTGATTTTATGACATAGTTAGCAGCTATTGCACTGACATTTGACTAAACGTTTAAACTGCTCGCTCCCTGCTTAACTGTGCAGTTATCAAGTTACAATATTACACAAGTTTGTTAATTTGCTTTAATATACAATGAATATTCAGCTACTGGGTGTTTGCGCACAATCTTTGATCGAGCTAGGAAAGGCATGACCGCAGGTATGACTCTAACTAATACCACCAATCAAATTAACCTTAAAATACTAGATATTTCGCCTTTATACCTACCTCTCTAAATCTTGAAAAGAAAAACATATTAAAAGGGAAATAAAACTGTTTCAGCACCTTCTTGCAGTGTCCAGGCTCTTGCAGTACCTACATTATTAGCTATTTTTTCCTTAATCGGCTTGTAAGACACTCTCAGCATGATCTGGGATGGTGACACCAATATTTTAGTACGTTACCACGCAGCCTAGTCTCAGCCTAATTCTATAAAGCAATGTATAATTTGCATATCGCATAACAGATTCAGTTCTAAGTAGAACACCCGAAGACTTGTGCTTGTATTTTCATATAGGTACATACGTACTACATGGATGAAGAAATATTTATTAATTTATAGTATTGTAATATAAAATGTACAAGCAAGGTACACGGCCATTCTGTAAAAACACACCCATTCATCAGTGCTACTCCTACCACTCGATTGCGTAACTCTCCGAGCGGTACACAGTTCTCCTACGGACTACCAATAAAATATGTAAAACAAGAGATATAATTACTAGAGCCCCTCCGTCCATAGATCACAACAATCTGGCCATCGCCAGCTACCAATCCATAGCCAAAACAAATATAAATAATTTGTCTATAGCCGCTATCAATTAGCCGCCGCATTCCACAATTACTGCCCACCGACTAGTGGGCTAGCCCACAAATTATCCAAGTACAATCACACATATCACTATGACACTGTCGACAAATTATAGGATTAAAAAATCAATGTGCTTTTTCCACACATCGTGATTTGTAGTCAAACATATAAATTTTAATGGAGCTTTTAAAAATAATAAAAGTTTTAATGGACAGCTCGCACTGGGCCGTGGAAATTGAAATAGTCCTCGGTAATTGTACACGGATAGGCGAACCGCGGTAATGGCACCCATTTATATATATTTGATCTCACTTTTTAGGTGTATGAGTAATAAAATGATGTGTAGTTTATAGACTTTTAAAATTGCTTAATCTATAGTTTTTTGTTTTTATTATTATCAGTAAAAGTTTGTAGACCCATTGGTGACAGACTACAAAGTTTATTATAGCTGCTGCGTATGCCGGCTGATTTCATAAAACATCAAGATTCTTTAACTTATCGATGAACGCCAAGTTATAATGAAATAAAAAGAGTATAAAATCGTATCTTTAAACCCTACTTAAACTCTAAAAAACAAAGTATTATTATATTAGATTAGATAAATCTTTAATATTAGATAATCTTGGTGTAAAACCAAGAAATAAAAATACATTTACGGAAAACCATTTGAAATAATGTACAAATGGCGGCCTTATCGCTACAAGCGATGTCTTGTCTTGTAGGCAATGTTTGAATGGACAAGGACATAATTATTTTAATTATCTTAACAATAATTACTTATGGGTAATTATAAGAGTCATAAACTATTAGTCATACATAACAAATATTCCCACAAATATATTCCTACAACCTTAGATTTAATTCCAACCGATGAAAATGTGAATGCAAATAAAGTTAAGTCTGTTAGTTGAAATTCATTATAATAGTCTAATAGTAAAATATAATAAATTAGGTACATATGCGTATGATATATTTGAACTATATTTTTCTAAACATTCCAAATTACATTACTTATTAAGTTTTCTTCTCATTATTATTTTCACAAATGTTGGAAAATACGTGATAGAATGATACATTTACATTTGAGGAATTTTACACTATTACGTAGCTAGTAACTAGGCCTACAAGTGGGTACAACGTATGTAGGTAGATAAGTAGTTTATAAGAAAAATATCTTTTGCAGGATACTATACTGTACATAGTAATTTATACAGATAAGTGTAGAAGATAGTTGAACAATATATAATTTCAATAATTTGTAGGCAGGTAAGTAACGAACGCGATATTTCTGGTCAAAAGCAATACTTGGCTGATGGCGCTGGGTGGCTGCGCCCGCGCATCGCGTGCTGCGCTAAAGGCCGCCATTCAGCAGACGACAAGTTGATTATAGCACACACGTGTTATTACTCAGAGAGTCGTAATCGATCTACTATTGTTATACCTAGACGATTACACACACCGTTGTTCCGAGAAAATATGTAATGATTAACTGTACCTCATAATTCACGAGAAGTTCGTGTTTGCTAGATAGTTTTAGGTTGCCTGTACGACTTACACAGCTATTAAGTTATTATTAGGTATTTTATAGACGAAACGATCTTTTAGGTATGTAAAAAGTGTGAAAGGAGGCTAATATTTAAGAACGACTATAGCGTATGCCTGCTCAATATGCTCTGATGTAAGTGAGATCGCCTCTAAAAAGCTCATAAGCTTCAAAAAGTGGACTTCATCAACGTCTAGAGATGAAGTGACTCTACATCTTACAATGCCTAGGTCACGGCTAAGTTTGGTAGAATTCAAATTCATTTATAATTATAACTCTAACTCATTGTGCAAATTTTAGTCCTTATCTTACTTCATTAAAACCGATTAAAACCTATGCTGGATCATGAATGGTCGCCTTTAAGAGTAGTTGTGAGTTGTGACAATTTTAAAAAAGGTCGATGAGCGACTAAAATATAATATAGGTAGTACGTGTACTTGTGGTAGTACAAGTACGCACCTGTGCGACAACACTATCCGTTATGTCCCGCGACTATCCGACAGATAACTAATTGTTTTCGAACACTAACGATTTATTGCGGCGTCGCCCGTCGCCCGTGTCGCATCTGTGTATCTACTGTGCGCTGACTCTTATCTTGTAACAGATAATTGGGGACCATACTTTCTCCAATACACCATTCTACAATTAAAAACAGATAAATAACGATTGTAAGTGAAGCAACAATGAAATATGGCGAACGGCAATCAGAAATGTGTTGTAATATATTGTTTACAAGGTGGTGTTGTTGGAAAACAGATTAAATAATCTGACCGTTTGGATGTCCCGTTAGTATTATTTAAGCTAGATTATCTTATTACAGGGTGATGAACTTAACCTTATTTTCTCTTGTGTTACAGACTTCATCCATTTGCTTTTTATCGCCTTCGCTCGGAGTGTCGGTGGTGCCGTGTCCGTGTCGCATCTTAGTGGTCATAAAGTGGCTATAAAGATATTACAGCGATCAATCGCTGTTAATTTTTTGTAAATAAATATCTCCGGGCTCCGGGATAGTCTTATAGAGATTACAGCTTCGTTTGAAGTTAAGACGTTAGGGTCATGGGGTTCAAGCTCTGGTTATACTTTTATGTGCAACTTTTGTCACAATGACCCTTTCGGTGGCCAGAAAATGGTGGCTAGTTTTTGCATAGTCGACTAGCCTTGCCACTTGCCACACAACGTAGCAAAACTCGCAGTAGTCTGCGATTCTGAAGAATTCCATGACGTATTCTAGATTGTTTTAATATTACCTACTCTTTTAGCCTTTTAATGAATTTATAAAATTCTTAATTCTTTATGGTTACGCACAAAGAATTAATTAATTAAACCATTTGTATAAGCTTTATGATCTTAACTTTATTCTGTATTATAAATAGTTACTTATACATTTAAATAAAGCAGGTCTATAAAATTTATGTAAAATAAAATAATAAATATGTGCAATAATTACATTAAACCAGACCGTGGTACAAACTCGTTATTTTTCTATTGGTTGGCGATACTTGCCTAGTTCTATTCTGCTGCCCCTCCTATAAAACGAGCCATATTGTACAGCAAATCAATTGATATTTCAAAGTTATTATGAAGTCCGACTAGTCGTAAACAGCCTAGTCCTAGGCGCTCAGATACATTACACACATGTTTGTAGGTATAATTTATTTCAATTTGCATAAATAAATATATAAGTTGTACCCTAGAACATATTTTAACATAGTTATCTGCCTGATGTGCGATTAAGACTGGTATTCCTCAAGCCAAGGACGTAATGATGCGACAGCTTACAGATTGCTATTGGTCCTAGCGTGTCAAAGTAATCAATTAACATTTAAATTATTGGTTCATGTAATACGGAAAAGAAATAAGAATTGTACAACTAAACGGGCGAGGCCCCGGCCGGCTCCTAGGCCGATATGATATTTATTGATCGAACCCGTAGTACAACACAACTGAATGTTCACTGACATGACAGTTTAACTACCTACGAGCGAGAAGATAAACTAGCTTAACATGACTAAAATATATCCCTCGTGGTACACCCTTGTGAAAAAAAAACTTCAAGAATAGAAATAAAGACTTCTAAGAAAGCGGCAGCCATTCTTATTTTATCGATTTTATTTTTAGTTATCGGGTGGATAAACCCACAAAGTCATTTTACTTGACAGTCAAAGTATTTAAGTTATTAAGAAAAAAATGTACATACCTATACTGTAAAAAGTGTAGGTGATGAATGGATGATCCGATCCATATATGCTTGATGTGGTTATTTATTTACTCAAAATATCAAATTGTCGAGTGAAGTCTAATCCTAGACCGCGACCATGGCTGCTGAAAATCAAACGGGAATCTTCTAAGATACGAATATAAAAATAACATAAAATGAATCGCCATAGACGCTGTTACAAATAGATGATTTTTCCAATGAATATTGTTTGCGTAAACTTTAGACAACAACTAACACTTAACTGAACTTATTTATTTATTTATTTATTACACTTTGTACTTGTGCATAAAGTGTAATAAATAAATAAATAAATAATTCAGTTAAGTTTTTGGGATCTCAAAATCATCATCATCGTTCACTAAGTGTAGGTAATATTTCGAATTGCGATAGGCTATAAAATTGTAGTTACACCGAAGAAGGCCTCCTAACTTACTTATGAACCTATAATAACTAATTGGAACTGCTTCAATCTTCAACTGATTCAATATGCGATTATTGTGCATAAGAGTATAAGAGGTTCGAGATCCGAGGCGAGTAAAGGTGTTAAACATCAAGTTTTTCTTTAGTATATTTTCACAGAAAAAGTGGATTTAGCAATAGTGTAATAGTGCAATAGTATAATAATACATAATATATTATACTATTGCACAGAAACCCTCAATAACAATTTACATAATCCGGTCATCATATCTGAGACCTTTCACAGAAGTTACACTCCTAACTGCTGCGTCACCGAGCCTATTCTTATATTAAGAAGTAGGCAGGTACCTACTTATAAAAAAAAAAATTAAAATAACAGACGGCACTCTCCGACATATTCAATTAATTTTAGTAATGACATTAGTCCGTATAAAATGTAACGTCTAGCCGTAAGCCCCGTTCCTATGCACGGCTCACAGCTCACATTCTGCACCATATTCCCAGGTCCATGTATCATTCGGCACCATAGCAATAGGTCCCAGGTCCAGGAATCATTCGGCACTATAGTACCAGGACCCAGGTCCAGGTATCAACCAACACCTATAATTATCCTTTTCTACAAGTTCTACAACACATGTCACTACAATTTTATTGCAATAGATTTATACTAACCATCATTATAAATAGCTGTTATAAAACACATTTTATTGGAAGACAAATATTTTTAAACGTTGTCGATGACATGATTTATTTACACCCATGAATACTCATACAATAGTCGTTATAGCCGACTTCTCTACATAATACATTTACTAATATTTGACTGGTATATGACCGAAGCGGCTTGACGACAAGAGGGCGGAGATATCTAACGAACAAAGAAAACAAATTGAAGTATACCAGCCTTTTATTGCGATAAAATTGAGTAACCGGCCAATGAACTCGGGAGCTTTTTTATATTTTTATATTCGGTAGGTAGGCACGTTCAAGTACGCTAGCTTTTTTATTTCGTTGCAGTTTTTAGGTAATACGTGACATCGCGTGAAAATTATTCTTTCTATTTCTTTGATCTTCTTATAATTATTATATCTACAGCGATGAAGAATCAGGATACGATTATGTATACGATGGATGGATATACGTTGACAACTGTCATATACGTCAAATCCCATACATTTCTATTCTTCTTCTTGTATTCTATTGCATGGTTGATAAATTCATGACAATTCCATTTTTTAACACACAATATTACCATAGCTAATATCGGGTACCTAATTCCGTCGGTAGATTTCTACTCATTTTCCATAGCTACATATTTTAAATTATGGTTGATTCTTTTTCGATTCACTAATATCGGTTATTGGAGTCAAACTAGTGGTATCACACGGTGGTCCCAACTTAGCCCTATTTAGAGCCGAGATGCCCGCAGAGCGAAATGCTAGTCAGCTCACATTCAGGTCTAGTGCTGGCCCTACGGCTAACCTTCTTCATGCTCATCGAAGGAGGCTTGTGAGATGCATGAAAGCGTCTGCTCCTCTTAGTGTGATTTTTGTAGAGGCTATTTTCTTTAGAGCCTCTAAGAGCCACTATTATTGTTCATAACTGTTCAGGGTCACAGCTTGGCCAGACTCTTGATAATGTCCACCGTTCGAAACGAATTTCAAAGCAAGAAAGATAAGTTTTATTTTATTCTGCAAACAACAAGAGAGATGTTGCCACTTCCGTTTAGCCTGGGGTACACCACAGAAGAATTTGCAGTCTACCGCTTCGATTAATTCCTATTCCTTGTAAAATTATACAAACAAAATACTCAGAACATTATCTATACTTAGTATACATTATGTATATGTTATCGGAAATGTATGAAATCTAGGAATTGTATACAACTCCTAGAAAATGTACCTATACAATTCCGAAGGTTTTTGGAAATGTATAAAATATTTGAATGAAATTTTGAAGCATTTATTATGCTAACTGTTCAAATGGATTAAGAAAGAGAAAAGAAAATCGACCTCGGACGGGACTCGAGTCGCGGGTTCGAGTCCCGTCCGAGGCAATATTGTTTTAAAAAGTATTTAATACATACATTTATCCTGGGAAATGTATACATTGCCTAGGAATTGTATATAATTCCAATATAGTAATTGTATATAAGGTAAATCTACAGACAGCAACACAAGTCTATTGATATCTTAAATGTTTTAAATATACGATTGCTATTTAGGAAATGCATAGATTTCCTAGGAAATGTGTCTAATATAATTTATTTCATACATTTCCGGGTGATTTTAGGAATTGCATACATTTCTTAGGAATTGAATACAATGACGGATTACATACATTTCCGTTCACATATATATTTGGTTGAAAATCGTGGGTGATATTTTACATTATAAAATAAAATATGTATCTGTCTGTGTATCTAGAAGGAAACGTCAACTTCTACGTCTTTTTATATTTATTACTGCAATAATTGGAACGTCTAACAATTCTAATCTAATCTATATAATTAATTGTATATAATTTATTGCGACATCTTGTAAATCAGGCTAGTCTTATACATATAATGTAAATTCAATACAAATGTGAAAAATCTAAATTACTGCACGTTATTGGCAATACAAGTGATAAAATTTATTGTGTGACACCAAACTACAAGAAAATAATGTATATTAATGAAATATTTTAGCAAATAACTATATCTACAACCGGTGCCATAAAAGTGACAAGCATTATACTAGTATACTTCCATTAACATTAGATAACCTTATGTAGCTGTTTTGATCACCGTGCAGCGGAGGCAGGCCATCAAAATACCTACACGGCTCAGGCAAACACTTTAATACCGCAGAAGCTCGCCCATATTTCGTAAGTAACACGACCTAATACACAAACATAATGAACAGACGAGCAAAGCCGCGGCAATAACGAGCGGGAACATGGCGAGCGGGGCGCGGGGGTCAGAGGCCACTGGAGTGATCTGCATAATCCGAATATTTGGACCTGACGCGCCTCGGCGCATTCGGTATCATCGTAATTGACTTAATAAATATGCTCTCCAATAAAAAATAAATAAATGTATGGATAAAAAATAACTAAACGGATAAAAAGGCAACGTTATTGGCATGATATATGGCGGGAATTAACGGCGAGGCTGTTTGAGGATCGGTACACTTGCGCACTCGAGTGCTTGGATTTTTTGTTCGAACAAGATCACAGCGATATGCGTATGGGCATGACTAGGATGAGTTAGTATCATGTCATTAATTAAAGCGTTTGAGATGCTGATTAGTGAGGTTTTTTTCCTTATGGCTAATTTAATACATGTTTAGATATGTCAGACTACCTTATCTACATACTGCCTACACACACAAATACACGCCCATCAAATCACTCAGATTTAGGGGCATAATGACGTGAAGGAACGGCCATCATGAGTTAATTACTTGGTTCTTGTCACAGTCCCTTAATTAAGTAGTTCCCCTTTGATTAGCTGCGCATTGAGGTGTAAGTAGCCGTTTAACTGGTATATCTTTGACTGTATTTTACGATATTAACTTTATCTGAGAAACTTCATTAAAAACAATTTCCTATGCATTGGGTGACTTCGTTTTAGAGTCAGTCAATAATTCTTCAAAAAGTCAAAGGATTTGAAATAAAAACAATAACGGATTCTATCGCCTTTAATTGGTATAATATATTATATTATTTACATTTAGCCCGACGCTTCACTACATTTTAGCACACCGCAGGTTCACTCAGTCTGATGCTACATCCAGTACTGTTACCGCGCCTTGCCGTACGTTTCCCATGAGATGAATGTCATACAGATATTTCAATACAAAGTCATTTAATTGCTGCGCTCGCATGTACCTACTTCGTGCGTCATTTTGCATAAATCACGTAGACTTTAATAATGAAAATATTTCCATTAAGCCGTTGAAGCCTTATGTGATACCTACTGTGTAAATTATTGACTTTAAGCCCTATCACTGAAGGCGCGGCAAGGCGGCAAATATCAGTCGGTTTCTCCAGCGATAGCGTACTGATACAGCAGTTCCACCTGGTAGGTTTAGTCGTGCTGCTAGCAGTAGATGTGGTGAGATCGTTGTGGTTAAAATACGGAGGTTTAACATGATAGGAATATTTCTTTACTGTGACTCACGTTTGGGGCCAAGCCTCCATCACCTGCAATCTGCTGACGCGACAAGGCTCTGGCGCACGCTTTCATCTCGAGCTTGGTTAACCCAGACGGCAGTCGTTCCCACAAAAGCCGTATAAGTCAAACCAATAGGAGGAAAAGAAGTAAGCGGACCCCAAGTCCCGAAAGCCTCAGATGCAACCAGGGACAACGTTAACAGACATAGAGCAGCAGTACCTTATCTATAACATACTCGTAATATGACAATGTATTTTATTGAGGATGTAGTTTCCTATCAACATGGAAATCGTGAGAAGACAACAATTTCCCCCACGTCGGTAATGGCAACCAGCCTCCAATATGAGCGATGATGATTAACGGTGTCCATAACCCTGGCCGAGGGCCGAGGGCCGCGGTCGATCAATAAATTCGTGGCCGAGTGCCCGCTGCGCGTGCGCATCTTGTGCGATGTTTTATTTAAATTAGACGATACGATTAACGAAGATGGCCGCTGAACTCTTGCACAAATCTATTTATATAATATGCATCGTTTAGCGGTGGCGCACTCACACTAATAGCCCATTCATTAGTTTGATAGCAAACAAGTGTTTAGTTTTGATGGACTATATCAATTAATATCTATATTAGACCAGTTGCTTTAATATATATTTCTACAGAAAGTCTTAGCCTGGTGCTTTACTTCAGCTACCAGGCCATGATGCTCGGACCTCCTCGCGCTGAATACTGGTCCTATAGTCCATCGTCTGCCGATGCTGCTGTGATCTTATTTTCTTCCTATTAGCTACTTCCTATCATCGCCTCACCCATCATAGGCAAGGCATTCATCCTCACACAGTACGACCGGAAACTGTGCACACTGTGCGGTATGAACGGAACTTCATCCCACGCACACTCAAGCTGTGAATGAACTACCTACTGTGGTTTTTCCAAGCGACTATACAATATGGGGTTTTTTTATATATAGGACACGTCAAATTGACTTCGCCTCGCCTGATGGTAAGCTGAAGGCAAAGTCTCTGAAAAGAGGTTCACCATTACAGACACGTACCATGTTACAATGGTGGCACTCAGCTTGACGGCCTCATCAGATGTTTTTCACGCCCCGCTTGAAGGACCGCTTGCTTGTCTGACGCCTAAGTTTACTGTGCCTAAGTGGCATAGAAAATTACACTTCCATTCGCGCAAATACCATGATTACAAATGCACTGTTATATTAAGCATATAAATATTTATTCTGATTAAATGGAGGTCAAGAGTGAGCGACTTTATAGCCAAGTTCGTTGGCATGGCATGTGCAACCCATAACTAATAGCTTGTGACAAGTAAGTATCTACTTGTAACAACACGGGTAGGGCCCGTACATTGAATATTCCGCCTGCACGTCAAAGGTCAGTATACGGTAAATTAAATTACTCCACAATAAAATCTGTCTAACTAGATATGACATTTCTTTTATATCCCTATACTGTACAGCGATCGTAAACTCAGACAGAACTATCTATAATATGCATAGCGAGTGGCGAGCTGTCGTATATCTCGTGACCCTGACCTTCCAGCCTCATATGTGACTAATATATACGCGAGCCAATTAATTCAGCATCTCGTATAGCAAAATACCTATTTTTTTATGTCATCCACTTGCTCGATATAGGTTGTCAAAGTTTATATCGACTACAAATACTAAATTAATGAGAATCGTATTTAAATTATGGCTGAAGATTTGGAAATACCGCATGTAGATAAAAATTGTCAAGTTTTACATAGTCACTATGTCGATGGACTCCTCCATGAATGATATTATGGATCTTGTAACCTTTACCATCGGTGTATTTATTTTGCAGTTCCTTGCTTTTGTGATTTTTGCTATTTAAAATGGGCAGTATCCGAGAGTTGTTATTGGCACAGGTTTTACCTCGCGAATCTCGCTGTAAATGTATTAATATTGACTTTGATCTATACAAATATTTTATTTATCCGAAAGTGATGACCTTCTTTGAAGTTACAATCCGCTCAACAAGACGTTAATTTCTTCGACCGTTCAGCTCATACTCAGTAAATCGCCCAAATTGAGAAACACTGCGCACACGCTCCCAAGTATTTACCCGCGCTATTTACTACGTCAGGGGTCAGGCAGTGGTCTGCGACCAATAAATGTAAATCTTGACACTGACAACTCAGCATTTTCATGTTTCAGTAATGTATGCTAATTCGTCGATACCGTGATTTGTGAACGCACACGACGCGGTGTGCTACGGTATGTAAGCCTACATGTTTTATGTTATAGATAGATCGTTATATGGTCAGTACAACGGTTGTCTGTTTGTCCGTGGATAAGATAACATCTGTGGATTGTGGACGAGGGCGTTTATCTTATCAACATTGAATTATTTAAATATGGTGTTCTCGCGACAAGCAGATTGTTTCGATTATTGTCCACTTATCTAAAGTGCCGGTCTACATGAGGGCACTATCGGCGACGAACAGAACGGAACACATTATGTACAATTTACAGATCGCCGCAGTACTAAAACATGTCATAAAATACCAAAGAGAACAAATCGATACCGTGGGGTAGAAAGGTCGTAAAAGCCACATTTAGCGAAAATGACTTAATGATGCAGTCTTGTCCAGAATTTTGCGCTCTATCGATCTGTGTATTTAAAGTTTTGAAAAGTAAAAGAAAATGGTTTTTACTCCCCGGTATTTTTTATGTCCTAAATATTTTTTTTAAATAAAAAATGTCGTAAAATCCATTTTCATTTAAACTGGTCAGTAATTTGGGCGTATCACCATCACAACCAAAACAGTTTGGTCGTAATGCACACTAAGTCGAAATTAAATAGATACTTCACTGATGAAAATAGCCTTGCAGAACACGTAACACTGTTCAATGAACCTGAACTGAGCAGAAAATAAAAGGAAAGGGAAAAAGAACAGGAATGGGCAAAGGAACTGGAAAGGGAAAAGGCACAGGGAAGGGATAAGGTACAGGAAAGGGTAGTTGTTTGAAAGAAATAAACGACAATGAAGGAAGTCAGCATCAAGACTTAATTTTGTACTGTGGAAACTTTACAATAGCCGACTGCCGATTTCGCTCGCTAAATTTAAACATTTAAAACATCTTTGCGATATTGTAGTAATACCTAGACCGTATCATTCTGAATTCCACCAATTGCCCCATAGCAAACAGACTGAAGATACTTTGAATGAAACAAACCAAGCAGATGAAGTAAATGAAAACGATGAAAAATTATAATAATTAGAAATTGTTTTTATTTTTAATTAGATTTCATGCAGATCTGTTCAGCAGTTATGACGTGATAGACTGATAGAGTAACACACATTTATACCACATCCTAACAAACTTTCAGATCTATTAGTAGGATTAATTTAATAGTAGGCAATTAATTATTTAGTGTACTATATTAGTTAGCGTAGTTATTTAAGCCCCTATCTAGTTTCAGTAAAGTAACATAAATATAGTTACGCCCTTGTTACAAACAAACTTTTAATTTTATAGGGCATATTCACCACTTTTTTATAATTTTTATGTCGTAACTCCAAGCTAACTTTCAAATTACACAGTCTATTCTGATTATGAGTGTTTTGGTTAAAAATACATTAAAACACAAACATTTTGCACTATTCTGTATGATTATAAGTCTAAAATTAAAAAAGTTGTGATAGATCTTTCTTATTTTTTTTAGTTTTTTGCTTCCCTTGAAAAGTTTGTATTTTGTCTTTTACGACCTTTCTTCCCCACGGTATCGAAATTAACATTGACCTTCGGGAGATAAACATTCTTTCTCATCTGATAGATTGGAGTAGGTACCTACTTGTAGTGGTGTTAATTGTATAGATAGATAGATAACTCTTTATTGTACACCAATAGATGTACAGTTTAGACTGAGGCTTTATGACTGAGAGCTTATGACTTGCTATAACGGCGAAGGTCGGAAAATTGACCACACAGGCTTTGACTATGGTCCTCCTTAGGGTAACTTCACATTCATTATGAATCGTTCTATGTCATATCAATATCACCAGAAATTAATTAACAAAGGTATTATTAGGTATGTAATTAATATGGAAGATCTAAATATATCTATTGGATAACTAAATGATTCGATGATGCAGTAGTAACGAGCGTCACGGTTGTGCATGTGTTTGATACCCGGGTCGGACAAAAGTTATTTTATTAAATTACTAGCTGACCCAGCGAACTTCGTACCGCCATATTTTCCGCCCGCGTGGTATTATCTCTAAATTTATCAGTGGTTCTCTACAATATTTTGCATGTATTATACAATATAAACCTTCCTCTTGAATCACTCTATCTATTAAAAAAACCGCTTCAAAATCCGTTGCGTAGTTTTGAAGATTTAAGCATATATGGGGACGGACGGACAGCGACAGCGACTTTGTTTTATAATATGTAGTGATTAGTACGTTAAGCCGAACATCTATGGCAGCCATTACGGGTACTTAGGGCCCTCAAGAGTCCAACTAGTCTAACTACAAAACTTCGATATCACCGATTGGTTGTGGAAGTCAGATGGCAGTCGCTTAACGTAAAATATCGAACTTTAGCCACATTATAGACTGGAAAGCCGACCCTACCTGAGTTGGAAAAAGGCTCAGAGAATCATGGAATTTTGTAGTTTCATAAATTATCCGGTAAATGGAATGAAAATCTAGTTCGGTAGGTACCTAATCGGCATATTTACCTACTACAACTTACCCGATACCATAGTATAAATAGAGCCGATACCCCTTATTATAGGTATTATAAGGAATCAACAAATAAACTGGTGAATGTGGCCCATGAAATAAACTTGTAAAATTATTATTCATCGCTACCTTCCCCTTCGGAAACATACCTTCCTACCTAATATATAGGAAGTATAAGTTACAATATATTTAAGCTGATGTTCTTGTTGAACACATAGTAAGTAGATACAATATTTATATTTTATTTACTTGACACTTTCTTCGCCTGTTATTAATTAATCTGTAAATGTTAGCGAAGTAATGACACAGTATGGATGTGGACGATGTCAGAGGTCGTTCGACAGGACATCCAACACGCCAATGACCGGCAACGGGCGACGGCAACCGACGCAGGCGCAGAAAAACTAACACTGAGTAATAGATAACACAGCTCTTCTCACAGCTCACCAATTGATTATGTGATTTATGAGGTACATCGCAGTTTTATTTTATTTAACAAATGTTAGACACGTCTATTATAATGCTATGACACAGAAAATATATTTAATGTCTTATAAGGTGATAGTTTTATAGTTAGATGAAATATAAATAGGTAGATAGATAAGGCATACGAAATGAAATTGTTAAATATGTACATACTTACAAAAGCTTTTGCAATTAAAAATATAAGTAGGTCAAACTGATATAGGCCTACAATAACCATAGCCATAGGTATATTTGATGATTAAACGAACTTACCTGTAAGTGAAGTTCTATCATAATTATGTGAGGTGTTTCGTTCGAAGAAATTAGATAATTACACTTGTAGTCCCACATACAATGTCGCTACTATGCACTCAGTTTAAAGAAAAAAATAAAAAAGAGGAGGGTATATTGTCATTTCTTTGTAGGTTTACTGCGTTCTATGTGTCATTTAGTTCAGAGACAATAGAAAACGATTTTAATTTCACAATGCTGAGGGTTAAGTTAGGGAGGGAGGGACTCTAATTTCTTCGAACGAAACACCTCACATAATTATGATAGAACTTCACTTACAGGTAAGTTCGTTTAATCATCAATTATGCTTCGGTGTTTCGTTCTCGAAATTAGATAATTACACTTGTAGATATTGAGAGATAATTGTGAAATTTAATAGGTAGAATGGATAAATCAATCAAATTGACAAAGCCAAAAAAGGATTCATTTCCTATTTTATTTAAATCACAAGTAAATAAATGGTATACATTCTATAACTTCAATAATAATAATGATATAACTTTTTAATTAGGTAGGTACAGTACAGACAGTACAGATAACACATGTAAATGAATAATTAATTATTTCCAATAATACTTCTAGCGAACTCTCTTGAATCAGTCAATATTACCCTATTGTAAAATTTGGCAAAAGTCGTGGATGTGCCCGACCATCCGGCAGTTTTCCTTATTAGGTCCAAATTGACACCCATTATATATGAGCTCGAGACGTACTGGCATGTCGAGTACACAGTACTGTTACACAGTAGTGAGCAGAAAATATGCCAACGTCGATTCCACTAACCTCTAAGGTACTTTTTATCCACCTACTTAAAGTTTGAGCGGAAACTTTATTATGCGGCTTTTTAGTACTAATAAAAAGAAAGGTGTGATTATTACGTAAATATTCGGTGACATGTAAGTAATCAATTAATAATTTAGCTGGACATATCTCGGGTCTGTCCCGAAAGTATGGTAAAATAAGCATGGGGTTTTTTGAATTAGCACTAGATGTTTTGATTAAATCGGGTATCTTTATAGAAAGGACAACATTCACTCTCCATACAAATCTGGGCTAGTTTTGAAAGTGCCGGCCAAAGGAAAAAAATACGATATTCCGTTAGAACTCGTTCTTACTAACATTTTTTATTATGGCGTCAAAGTTGAGAGACCACTTCCAACGGTTTTATTAGAGTTTAAAAATCTTAAAATATACACTTTTTATGATACGAACTATTGAAAATAAATGAAAAATATTGCTATACATTGGAAGAATAGTTAATAAAAGCAATAAAAAATAAACCCTGTACTTTATATTGTTGTTTTTCGTCCATTTATTGAGATCCAAAGTTGAAAGTGCCGGTCAGAGAAACCAAATATGATATTCCGCTAGAGCTTGTCCTTATTAGCACTTTTTATTACTACGTCAAAGCTGAGAGACCACTGCCCTCAGTTTTATTGGTGTTCAAAAATCTTAGAAACATATAATTTTTATGATATTATATATTGATATTAGAGCTTGTCTTCATTGACATTTTTACTATAGCATCATAGCTGAGGGAATACTGCTCTCGGTTTTATTTGAGTTCAAAAATCTCGGAAACGTATATTTTAAATAAAATAAATAATTGAAAAGGAATAATAAATTATGTTGTATTATATTGGAAGAATAGTTGATAAAAGCAATAAAGCAATAAAAATAAGCAATTAAAAATAAAATACACGAGCAATAACACTGTTTCATTGCACTCAACCCTGTTTGTTTTATCTATGATAATGTATGTATAATGTTGACGAACCTGGACATGACGTGATTGCTATCGTCCACGAATCTACCTTATGGCATTGCCATTAGTGCCTTGTAACTGTGGAATATGATCAACACATTTACTAAGTTCAATAATTGGAAATGCACCTTTAACCAATATAAATCAATATTTCTCATTCATTTTCAATAATACGTTTAAAAAAATGTATTATATCCAAGATTTGAACTCAAATAAAACCGAGGAAAGTGGTCCCTCAGCTTTGACGTCATAATAAAAAATGCTAATGAGTACAAGTTCTAGTGGAATATCACATTTGTTTTCTTTAACCGGCACTTTAAATTTTTGACCTAAATAAATGAATGAAAAACAACGTTAATGCAATATGCGGTTTATTTTTTATTACTTAAATGAACTATTCTTTCAATATAGAACTATTTTTTTAATTCATTTTCAATAGTTCGTATCATAAAAAGTGTATGTTTTCAAGATTTTAGAACTCAAATAAAACCGAGGGAAGTGGTCTCTCAGCTTTGACGCAGTAATAAAAAATGCTAATGAGGATAAATTCTAGCGGAATATCACATTTATTTTCTTTAATCGACACTTTTAATTTCGGACCTAAATAAATGGACGAAAAACAACAATTATGCAGTATGAGGTTTATTTTTTATTGCTTTTATTAACTATTCTTCCAATATATAACAATATTTTTCATTTATTTTCAATAGTTCGTATCATAAAAAGTGTATATTTTTAAGATTTTTAAACTCTAATAAAACCATTGGAAGTGGTCCCTCAACTTTGACGCACTAATAAAAAATGTTAGTAAGAACAAGCTCTAACCGAATATTGTATTTTTTTTCTTTGGCCGGCAAAATAAAAATTAGCCCAATCTGAATGATGTCCTTTCGTTAGTTGAAAAAGTTAAATACTCAATTTTAATTTTTGATAGGGTTTGGACCCTATGTGCTGTAACAAGTGCAAGTAAAGTAACCAACTTTTTTGTGATTTTTACTAACAATAATTGATCGTTGGGTACCCAGCTAGCCAGTGTTTCTATAACTAATGAGGTGTCCCAGGTCGAATCATATTTTGGCAAAGGTGGACGGAGTCTAAATATCCCTTTGAATAATCTTTTTACCCGATCATCATTACTGATATGATTTCCTAAAATTAAAGACAGCGCCGATCTGCAACTATTCAGCGTACCGTACTGAGCGCCAGATTTAAAAAGATTAGTAATAAAATAAATAATATTTGGAACAGAGGCCTCATAAGTATTGACATTGTGTTTCTTACAAAAAAGGTACCATTTTTTCAAACAAGAGTCATACTGTTTGATGGAGTTATCTGACAGAGACGCCAACATAATGTCAATAGATGCTGGAGGAATACTTCTTCTCAGTAACGATTCCCGCACAATACGCCGGCAACCAGGGTAATCCGCTGGTGTATCTGGCGGTTGCTGGAATGAGATATTATCAAATCATTAGAAAAACGAAAAGTCAATGGTTTACTTTCCACAAGCTTGTTAAACAAGGGATACCATGGTTGTGACGGCCATGCCGGGACAACTAGTATTCCTCTAGCTCTATCCCTAATAATCTTTCTCAGCGTTTTGAGAATTATAGCGAAAGGAGGAAACCCGTAAAAATACCATTTGGACCAACTTATAGAAAAAGCGTTTATGCTATATGCGTCAGGATCTTTGTGCCACGATACGTATTTATCACATTTTTTATTTATTCGGCTTGCAAACAAGTCTATGTCAGGTTGGCCGTAGAATTTAATTATCTCTTGAAAAGCAAAATCTGATAATTCCCATTCAATGTCGGGGTGAACTCGTCTTGACTCGGCATCGGCAATGCTATTTTCAATTGATGGGACATACAATGCAGAAATGAAAAGATGACGACCCTCACACCATTGCCATATATCTTTGGTAAGATGTGTTAAATGAGGAAACTGCACCCCTCCCATACGATTTATATAGGAGATGGCCGTGGTATTGTCAATACGTAAAATGATTTGACACTTAGATAACTGATTGGCAAAAATTTTTAGACCGATGAAAGCAGCCATTAGTTCTAAGTAATTAATGTGCTGTTTTCGTTCCTCCTGACTCCAACTACCACTGGCTGTCTTCCCTGCACAAGCGACACCCCATCCCGTAGTTGAGGCGTCAGAATAGATTTCCAAACTAAAATCATCAAATTTTATTTTACGTACAGAGCTATCGATAGAATTTATCCACCAATCGAAATCAGGCTCTAAAATTGAAGGTATATTCATGTATTTCTCATAATTATTATCACCTTCTAGGTTTAAGAATTTACTTCTCTCAAACCCTTTCGTATATAACCAGCCATACTCAATAGCTGGGCAAGCCGATGTCAAAAGTCCTACTAAACGAGCGAAATCTCTTATTTTACATCTATTTAGGTTTTTAAATTTAATCAATTCCTTTTTTATCCTCACACGTTTTTCAACCGGTAAACTTATTTCCATTTTATTAGAATCAATAAAAAAACCTAAAAACCTACATAGATGGTTAGGAATCATACAACTTTTAGTTTCATTTATTATGAAACCCAGAGAACAAAGTAATTTCTTGGTAATATTAACATTATTAACACAGTCGCTATAGCTGTGTGATACCAGACATAAATCATCTAGGTATATTGTTGACAAATTACCAGCACATCTCAATAATTTGAGAACTGGTTTCATAATCTTAGTAAATACGTAAGGCGCGGTATTGAGTCCAAACGGAAGAGCATTAAATTCGTATAAACCATCTTTCCACTTAAATCGTAAATATTTTTTGGAATTGTCATGGATCTTTATTAAAAAATATGCATCTTTAAGATCGATGGTTGACATATAACAATTTTTTGTTACAAGCTTAATAACTGTCCGAAGGTCTTCTAATTTAAAATGGTCTGTGTTTATAAAAGTATTTAAGTTCTTTAAATTTAGAATTAGGCGAGTTTTTCCGTTTGGTTTTGGTACCAGAAAAATACTCGATATGAATTGACCATTACAGGGTTGACATTTTGAAACGGCACCATTGGATAGTAAACTTTCTATAGCTTGGTCAAAATCACGTATTTCTGAATGTGAATAATTACCAGACGGTGGTATGTTGATCTGATATGGGGTTTGTGTAAATGGGATTTCATAGCCCTTAATCCATGACAGTATGGTTCGGTCTGATGTTATTTTCGACCATTGATTATAAAAAAGATATAGCCTGCCGGCAAAATTTACCGTAGTGTCTATCGGCGGTTGCGGCTGTTGCTCGGCAGTGACGTTCTGGATGACTGAGCTCGCTGTTGCTTCGTCGAGAGTGCAGACTCCTTCGCTCTCCGTGGCCCCGTCGTCGGTCTGCGGTACGAGGCTGGAGCCTTCCAGTTTAAATTCCTGCTGGACGGTGGAGGCCTTGGCTTGTTTACTATAACTTTAGGAGGCGGCATGGGCTTCAGTTCAGCTCCTGACTTGTTTATGGCCTTAGCCGTTTTCAAAGTGTCAGCCAGCTCTTGTCCAAAAAGTAGGCTATCAATTCTATTCAGCAGCATCTGATCTTTTAGATCTTTTTTCAATTCCTTAAGGATAAAATTACGTCTGGTGACAGAATCGTTATGTTGACAGTCACACAAGATGCGCCCTGTATCCACAAGTAATTTTAATATATTTGCATCCTTTGTTTCCCTCGACAACAAAATTGTAATAGCTTCACTAAGACAGGCAATAGCGCTACCAATCTGCTTTTGTTTAGCTTGAATTGCCTTATCTCGCTTCACTATGACGTCATTGACAGCCACCTTAATCTCTGGATTAAGGGAAGGTGCATCTATCAGCTTACAGTTAGCTGGAGGCAAATGAGATTCTAGAAGTTCCTTGCGGAGTTCTTTTGTTAAACCAGAAGTGGCTATAAATTGATAACGTATGGCTAAGTCCTTCTGGATATCTTTGCCAAAGGTTGTAGTGTTTGAAAGGTCAATTCCCAAAATTTCTAATAGAGTTTCATCTAGTACCTGTTGCTCATCCTCCTTATCAACAGCAGTGGCTACTTCAGCTGGTAACTGGGGAAGAGGTTCTGTTGCAGCTTCAGGTATATTTGTTTCTGGCGGTGGTGTCAAGTTTGACGCGCTGGTTGATGGCACTGGCTCGTCAAGGTTCACCGGGTCGGATAGGTATTCATTATTCTCCGATTCCAAAATTGCGTCATCTGCAAAATAAAAATAGCAGGAGCTATGCTTAAAGCATCGTGGGTACCTACGGATTTACGTAAGTGCGTAAGTGCGTAAATCATAATTATGTACCTTAACAGGTAACAATTATGTGTTTACCTTAACAGGTAATAATTATGTAGGTACCTAAACAGGTACTAATCATATGGGTACCTAAACAGGTAACAATTTTATCGTGCATGTAGGTACATGAACGCATGTAGGTACAACGACTATGCTATACGTATACGTTATATCGTGAACCCGATTGGCTACGCTGTTTTAAATAGGTACCTAAACAGGTGACCTTCACGTAACACTCGTATACAGCGGATAAGATGAGCTCAAGATATTGCATAAAGGACTGTAACTATATGCTCCAGCATTAATCTACACTACTAATGTAATAATATATTGTATTGAAATATGTAAACAATACCTTGAGGTTCTGATAACACCTGCTCAGAATCTGAGGACGACGATCTGCGTAATCCTTTAAGCAGTTTTCTTTCTAACTTCTTTATTTTCTTCTTAATATAGCTCAATGAATCCTTGTCATCACGTTTTCTTTTCGGCATTTTTATTGTTAAGCTTGAAAAAAGAACACTAAACGAACGATAAAAATTATAACGCAATAATAGCAGTACACAGTAGCGGAGCACTGGAGTGTGAATGACACATAGAACGCAGTAAACCTACAAAGAAATGACAATATACCCTCCTCTTTTTTATTTTTTTTCTTTAAACTGAGTGCATAGTAGCGACATTGTATGTGGGACTACAAGTGTAATTATCTAATTTCGAGAACGAAACACCGAAGCATAATTTAGCCAGTATTACCAACATATACGAGTAGTTTCATGAGCAATCAGTAACCAATAATATACCTTAATTACGTATGTAGGACCTTATTACTTATTTAAAAATAAGTTTCATAACTAAAACCCGACTACTGAAAAAATACGGTCTAAAAAGTAATAAACAAAAAAAATATTTTCATCTGAAATTATAACAATCATATTCATAGTAATGTCAAAGGATAACCGTGATCGTATGCCACTTTTCCCTAGAATTATGTTAGAGTAAATAGCATAAATAATTTCCTTAACGTTTTAAATATCCTCTACTCATCCTACTATGAGTACTATGACCGTCCGGATGACCCCACATACACCTCTGTGAATATGATAGCTGTAGTTATGTCCTCCGGAGCCGTCAGCAACGGCGGCGCAGGCGCAGGGGCCATTTCATTAACCCCTGGTAACTGATACCATCGTTTAATTGGACATCGCGAGCGCTTATTAATTGCACTTCCTAGTTGCCTGTGCGCAGGTTGCGTCTGGAGCCTGGGTGCGCCTGGGTGCGCCTGGGTGCGTGCCGAAAATCATTAAGATGGGATCATATTCCAGGTAACGGTGGATTAGGACTTAGGCTGGTCTGTGTAAGCTTTAGCCAAAATATACAATCACGCCTTTTTCCCATTGGGGTAAGCAGAGACAACGCTTGGTTAATTCTCTACAATATTCTACACAACGCTATCTAGAGCCATGGTAAGCTTAATTTAGCTTGTGTTATGGAATCTAGAATGCGGATATACATACTTAGATACTTTTTTTTTTGTATATACATACATAATATTATACATGGGAACAACGAGACCAATGCAAATATTTATATTCATGCTTACAAATATTGGCACTGAGTGGGGATTGAACCCGCGCCTCCTGCGTAGCAGCCGCTTTCACTACTGCTACGCCACAGGGGCAGTCAGGCATTTTGTGTTTAGGTATCTCTATACCTTAAAATATCAACTAGTCTTATAATAAATTGGAAAAAGCGAAATCAATTCTCGGGCGGGAAATTTCGTACGAATATCGGTAGATTACTCCCACCATCGCCATAAGATGGATGTATTGGAAAAATTGGGTCACTCTCGGGCGAAGCTCGGTGGCTCAGTGGTCAGAGCGTTCCCCCCTGTAAGGGAAAGATCGCGGGTTCGAGTCCCGCCCGAGAATTGATTTCGCTTTTTCCAATTTATTATAATTTGTTTAGTCTAGCAAACTAATTGCTTTAAAATTATCTCAATCAACTAGTCTGTTTAATTTGTAGCAAGGGTTATTGACGACGACGAATAACACGAAGTTACACTACATAAAATTTTTATTTAGTTTAAAGCTATGGCCAACGAAAATGAAACTCATATTTATGTATTCGTAATTTTAATTAAATTACAACGGTATACTCATTTTTTATCGGGCCTAACCGATATCTCGGTAAAAACTAAATTGAAATTATTATCTGACTGTAAACCATCAAATCAATACAGTAACTAAATTGTTCCAACTCATCGCGCGCTACGTACAATCGGCGCCATCTAGCGAAGTGAAACTGAACTAATTGGAAATCAGTGATCCATACTTTTTTTTTTCTTTTCATGTCGTAGAACTAACAGAAATGATATAAAATTAGTATCTCTTTGGTACGCATGTTATCAAAGAATGGCTAGGCTATTTCGGTAAATACTATAATCACAGATAACACTATAATAAATAGCCTAGCCATTCTTTGATAACATGCGTACCAAAGCGACGTTTTCATGAGTTTATGGATGGTTTCCTATAGTAATTTTGGAGGTTATGCCGCGATTTTGATATTTTGTGTCATAGTAAATCCACTGTCATTCCACTGTGTCAGTGGAAAACAAAGACATTTAATTTTAGACTTTAAGTAGGTACTAAATATTATCCAGCAAAAGACTAATTTTGCAATGTCAGTGGAATGACAGTAGCTTGGCTACAACACAAAATATCAGAAATGAGGTCCTCTTTTGTATCTTGTAATTTTAAGTTTTCGTGAGGTTTGTAATCTCATGTTTTAAAAACTTCTCATGTTTTACTGAATCGGACCCCTGTATTTATTTCTGTAATTGAACAACTAGCTAGTTATTGCAACATTTCTGTTCCAGTTAACAACACAGCTACATACATTATACTTACATGAATTGCCTGTAACTCTATATAATCAATTTCAGTACAACATTCCTAATTTAGCATTACATAATCGAATAACAACTATTTGCCTGTTCCTTATCGGTGGAGGAATCGCGAGGTCCGTCTGTATACCTGAGTGCGGCGCACAAGTGCACAAGCCATGTTTGTAGTTAGCTCATTGTGCAACGGACAGACAAACAATAGCGAATATGAACGTATTGGAAAGTGTTCTTATCTATCTCAATCTCATCGGCGGGCGTCGGACACACTGTAGATATTGTAGCAATTACACCCACAGCGCCTAACTAGCTGAATTTCTTCATACAAGATTCGTGATTTAAGCAATTCCAACTCCTAACTTTGTTTGTATTGACCACAGACTGACTCATTGATTGAATTTTGATTTAATGATTACAGAAGAAGCTCGTTAGGTGTGTCAGGACAAAAGTAAATGTCCGGGAAAATAATATCAACGGAAAAAATAATGCATTTGTTAAGTAAAGTTTTACCGTCGCTAGCCTCGTCAATATCTACCTTAACTAGAGCATTTTCTATGTTATGTTTAAAACCTCCAGCCACTATATTATGTTTTCCTAGTCTGTGGATAAATCAGAGTGTTTAATTAGACAAGTATGCGTAACGCAAACGCTCGTGTTATTGTAACTCGCGCGACACAACTTTCCAATCGTGTTTTGTTTTTGGACGGGCCCCACTAACCGAACCGACGACGACGGCCGACGAGGGCCAGAGTGGCTCCTCGGTGGTCGGTGGTCGCTTAAGTGGCCCTATTTAGTAATTAAGTATTCCACGATCATTTTAAATGTTTGATAATAAAGATAAAGCCCTCACGATCAGTCGCCTTTCACTCGTTTCTACACAATGGCATTAAATTTAACTATTCCGTCGTCGGTAGGGCCCTTGCTTAAACAATTTAATCTAATGAAATTAATAAATCTGTCATTGTGAAGTTGTAGATTCGAAACCTTCCTAATACAGGTCCTTATTCACCTGTTTTTTTTGCAACCTACACAAGGGAGGCTTATGAGGCGGGTAAGACATTGTCACAAACCTGACGGCATGTAATATTCTGAAACTCAAGTGAGAGGGTGGTAAAGCTTTCCTGAACAATCTGATCCAATCATACAGAGAAAAACACGTAATATAGGTAGGTATATGGACATTATGGCACTATAGGCACATGTAGAACTTGTTTGTTCATCACAGTTTAAAATTAAAATCACACCTAATCACAAGGTCTGCTTTTGAGCATAGATTTAAATAAGTAATAGCCCAGAAGATGGAATCAAAAGATTAGCATAATTAAATTGTACATTTTATTGTAAAAAGATTAAAATAAATATATTAATAATTAATTGTGGATTTTCGCGCCAGAGCGGTATCTATATTAATGTTAAATTAGTATAATGAGGTGCAAATCCCAAAATTATAACGATTTATTTATAACACGTTAGGTCTTTATCTGATTAGTTGACGTTCACTTATATTAACAACATTCACATTATGTTTTATGTGATATAAAAGGAATATGATCTCGATTAATTTACTGTTGGGAATAATCGGTGTTTCGTACAGTTCTGTAAAAATAAGGGTTGTTCCGTATTGATCCCATTCTTAATTGACCCCAAATGCGTATTTCTTATTGATCCTACTTTAATATTTTATTTTATATTCTAAATAAATATTTTGAAATACAAAAATGATTGATGAATCGAATCGGCCAATGTATGTAATGTTGTAGTAACTTCGACCCTGTCGATTTTGGCTGAGCTGGTTTTTAAATCTTCTCAGGCACACCCTGACTACCCGCAAAAGATAGTAATGTTGTCTCCTCGGGGTGACTCCAGATGCTGCAGCATTAAGCTTGATTAAGAAATCGGTAGATGGCTCCCACAGTCGGCGTCGCGTCGCCCCAAGACGGACGTATAGGAGAATTTGGTCAGAGCATTCCCCCTGTAAGGGAAAGATTGCGGGTTCGAGTCCCGCCTGAGCTTGATTTCGCTTTTTCCTATCTTAATCAGTTTGTACAGTAAGCATACTAAATGCTTTAAAATTCATTCAATTAACCTCGCTTGTATTCGAATTTTGCTTACATTTCTTTAGAAACCAACTACGGGCTACCAGTAAGCTGGGTTTTTGCAAGCTGGCTAGACACTACACCATGTAGTCAAGCTACCTGTCCTGCCAATAGATCTGGTATCAGAGACACTGAGTGCTCTTATTCCTTTCTACCACTTGTCTTTATAAAGTGACATTTGGAAGTCCATTACAGTTCTTGTCTAGCCACATTGCTGCCCGAAGCGTGCAATCAGTGCAGTGATATATTAATCTCTTTACGGTTTGTTTGCGAGAGAGCAAAGATTATCTACATCTCGATTAGATCTCGGTAAGGACAAATGCGTGAAAGTTCAGCCTTTAATTGTGTCGAACTACTGTGAACAGCCCCAGGAACTGATTAGATTTATCTTGTATTGTTTTGAGCGCTAGAGGAGCGATGAAAAGAGGCTGATAAAATCTTCTAGATCCCCATCATGTGTCTGCGACCAACTGTTATCATATTAAGATGTAAGTACTGGTAATCGCAATAATTGTCAATTTTAATAAATCTAATTTGATATTTTTTTTTATGTTTTAGGTTTTCGGTATAAGGCCCAACTGTAAGTCGATATTTAAGTTTTCGTTATTAAAAACATAAACAAAAATATAGACAATAAAAAAATTAAAATTGATTTCTTTTGTTGACTCTACAAAATTTCTTTGAAGAATTCCATTGATTATGCATAAGTTACAACCGAATCCGACAAGAATATGTTAAGGAGTTCAAATTTATGTGTTCATCTAATCAATTAAAAAGCCATCACCAAGCATTAACACGAACTCACTAAAATTAACCTACTTATTACAGTTCTACACTATCTCTCGAAGACAAAGCCACAGTTCTATGTGTCTGTTACCAGCAATCTGCACAAAGCAGGCATTCCATACAATGCCTAGGCAATGTATGATATTATACAGAATGCCTGCTGTTCCACCGGCAATGCGTGAAATAAATAGATCTTGATCTATATTTGCTGCGGATGGCTTTGCGGAAATTCTATTTCTGGATGGTTATAAAAAAATAACCCCGAAGGGTAATGCGGGAACTTCGTTACACTCCGCTCCCGTATTAGCCTTCTAACCTAATCTTTCTAATATAATCCTAGCGTGGACACTGCGTCCCGACCTGATAGATATAGGTTAGAAAGCTAAGGCGGAAGCAAAGCTCCCGCATTAGCCTTCGTGGTTGTTTTTTTTATAACCACCATTTATGTTTTTAATAACATTTCATACATTACCGGCAGCGCACTCGGTGTTCTACATATTGCCTAGGCTTTGTTTAGAATACCGGATTATACACATTGGCGGTAACATATCTAAAGCGTGACAACACCAGCGCATCGCATGCGCAGCTCCCAGCCCACGGGCGATATGCGCGCGCGCAATCTTAATAGCTCTACTGAACTGTACCGTTCGTAATGAGCGTCTACCTAAACACTCTGTGTAATCAGCCCCGCATAAATAATGATGCTGTGTGTATGTTTATTCATGCTATTTGCTTGGGAATTGAGACTCGGCGAGGTTTCTATGTAAATATATACGAACTTGTGATTTAGACGCCAATGTCACGGATGAGGCGTGAGCTCAATAACCTGACGCATTGTACAGGTGGGGGACATGCAGAAGAGCCTTCCTGGTGCCGCCATGTTTAGCGGCGAGCAATACACTAAGTGGGTAATACAAATAAATATCTCGCTATGCCACCTCCCCTGGTAAAGGAAGATCGGTTTTTAAGGAGACGTATTATTCGATATTACACTTTTGTAAGTCACGTATCACACTCGGTCAAATGAATTAATCTATACAGCTTGATTTGTGTGAAATAAGTGCAACTGAATGTAACTTTGTCCCGAGTATGAGTGCCTGCTGTAGGTAAATAATGTAAATAAATATTGTAAAACATTGTACACCGCACAATCTAGACCCCGTACCATGGGTCTTTTTGCTGACTATGATTTTAACATCAGCCTGTCATATTTTCTTCATCACCATGTTTATAAACAGTACAAAATATGAGATCATTTATCGAACCAGAAATAGGCATTGGAGTAACAAGCTTTTTTAAGATTTCTGACCCCGAGGTTCGCAAATCGCAACGCCTTTCAAGTGTGTAGTTCTCTCTAGCACATTTTTTTTGTTACCTTCCACTTCACATGACTCGCCGCGTACATTCCTAGAGAAGATAATCACATCTTTCCAACAATATTTAACTTTATGGACTTTCCTGACACTCAATAATAATTGGACACCGGCCACAAATAATATTTCATCTCCCACACAGTGTCAAACGTCAAATTACACAAGTTGCCGGCAAATTCGAGTGTTCGCCACGAAAACAAGAGAACATGATTACGCCACTACACATAAATTGTGCCGCGGCTCCACCCGGGTGGGCCGCCTCTCGAGTTACTGCCGATAGCCAAACAATCACGAAGACCCAAATGTATGGGCACGCACACAATTTATAGAAAAACATATTAGTATCGGATCTCGGAAGTATCGATTATCGTAATCGTATCGAGTTATCGATGGTGCGCTATCGTTGCCTCATCGACGTAGGGGTTCCTATTAGCGAGATGGAGTGTGTCTTGTTCGTATTAGTTATTGTGTGTAACGGTGCGGGCTGTGTTCGCTTGTACACAATCAATTAATGAGGTCGTCGAGCGTCGCTTGTACACATAAACCACATAGTTCCGTTCTTGTTGGCTTGGAGCGCTCTTCAGCATGCGAAGGTACTTGCATATTCTAGAAGAAATTATCACAAGCAGAAGCAGGGCGTAACTAACTTGAAGGTGTCCATGTCCAATGTGCCCATACCTTCAACTATAGTTTGATCAAGGCAATTAAGAAATTTTAAGTCTAAGTTTTTAGGTACCCACTTAAAGCTAAAGTTAGTAGTGCGTACGCACCTATTAGGTATTCAATGCTAGTAATCAAACAGGCATTTCTTAACCATGTAATAGTGAACAATTCTATTAGGTGTTTCATTAGAATGCATCCTAAGGCATTCCTGAATTTACCTATATCACTCACGTTTCTTTCGTAGAACTATCAACTCTTAATTACGATTTCAACTACTAAGTAATTACCTGGCAAGCCCTCTATAAAGGGACAGGCACGATAGGAATACTTTGTAGTATGATGTATTATGAAGCCTGCCTACCTCGCTTGATAGATGTACAAAACCTTCAGATAAATATGATCGCAGCACTGATGAGAGATAACCTAATAAGGTCCTGGAGTACCTACGTCACATGCGCATGCGCACACCCTGCGTGCATCCGAGTGTGCGTGCAATAAGTGCGCATTTTTACTGCCATGTTTAGACACTATAAAATATTACAAAAACTGATGTTAATACGCTTTCACTTTTTATTTATTGTATTGCTGAATAAAATAATAAATGTTCAGTTTATTATTGACTGTAGGTGCTTTAATAAACTTAAAATAAAATAAGTGCTAATAAAAGTGCTGTTCGCCTTTTACGCGAATGAAAATATATCTTATGATATATCGAATAGTTTAACTAACTACGCGCGATGTGCTGCCATGTGAACGTAGCTTAAGTGAATTAAAAATCTTTGCTTATAAAACAGTTGAATAGTTTTTATTATAACAAAAGATGAACTAAAAGCACATCCGGCCGCGGGCGGTGACTCGCGGCCGAACTATGTCGCTAAGATAAACATCTCAATTTCTTCACCTAACATCATCGGAGCTGTCTGCGGACGAAGCCTCGATGATAATGGCGGCTCGCTGATAACCCCATGTTTTCTAACAACGCACAATGAATACAAAGAAACATTACTTTCCGATCGTTATCGCGGGCCAGCGTTCGATGTCCGATCGCCCAATGTTGCCCACGGATGGGCAACATAATTACCGATACACGCGGCCATTGACAACAATGGTCAATCACTACGCGACCTGCGAACTTTGGAGCTCTGTTATATTCAGGAGAGAAGCGGGAGCGGGTGGCGGGATATTACATAATATCGCGCAGGATATTTGAACCGGTCAATAAATATTCTCGTATGAGTATAATAAGTATTAAAACTCTTAAAACTTTTCTTCAAATATCTACCAAATAAAACCGTTAAATTAGGCCCGCAGGAAACTATATTCTTTAAAAATTAAAAGGATTACAGCAGATTAATATGCAACAAAAATGAAAACCAGAAAGTTACAGTTGTATTAATGTTAGGAAGGTAGGTAAATGACTCATATACAGCTATTTATTGTTGAGGCTTAGTATAATTATGGGTTTCTTATGTAAGGCAAACGAAAGGTGGGACGCCATCTAGCCAGGTGGACTGAAGACTTGTAAAAGGTGGATGGGACAGACCGGATGCGGAAGGTGGAGGATGGGGAGCAATGGCGCACATCGGGAGAGGCTAGCGGCTAGAGGCTGGCGGCATCCGGCAGTAAACTGCAATAGGCTAATTAATCGATTTCTCATGGGAATTTCTGAAGTGCTCCCCCCCCCCCCCAAACCCCTCCTCCCCTCGTACTGGACTTCTTAATATGACGTGCATGGTTTTGGGGGGAGGTCATGTCCCCTGTGATCCCCCCCCCCCCCCTCGGACCGCGCCTGACCTCACGGTTGATCTTCAAAATACTTTCATACAACTAAACAGTTGCCTACTATGAACTAAATACAATTAAACTCTGCTTGTCTGTTCTTATAGTAAGAGAAGTCTACCAACAACACAGCGAGCAGTGAGCCCGCTATACTCCGCACTCAGACCGCAGCCTGCAGTGATAGCATCGCCGTAATGCGCTCGGTAAGGCGCAGTGCACACTAATGTTGTAAGTAATGAATACCACACATCTGTCAGTTACGAACACCTGACATTAGAGTGTGCGGCACGCTTGTGAGCTGTGACACAACACACGTCTGACAACATGAAAGTTCTCATGTTACGTCACTTATGCTTAGCCAGAGTGCAGCAACTGAAGAGGATTTCCATTTCATAGTTTGAATTTGCCATCTGGGACGGGGAAGACGTAGGAAGTAAATAAGGCTCCGCCAAGATCTTTACCTAATCTGCTAGCTGATTAGGTTGACTTGAAACCAAATTTTGACTGACGGATGAGGCTTTATGGGGCTGGATGGTAAGATGGTAATATGCAATATCTTATCAATTATAGTTTTAATGACCATATCGCCGATGTAGAACGTGTGGACCCCAGGCTCCGAGTTGAAATGTTCTAATGGAAGCTGAAACAACACTAAGATGACGAGGGGTATAATGACCAGAGAAGTAGCACCACTCAATATCGATGTTAAATCTTAGTTTAGTTAACACAACAAATACATTTCAATTCTGTAGTACCATGGCGTGTTTACGTTATGGTCCCACGTGGACGGTGCCTGTTCCAATTTAAACGACATTAAAAAATTCCTACAATAATAGTTGCCAAGCAATTATACAATCGTCTCCGGCGCAGGCGACGTCACCAGCCTAGAGTGGTCCGGCCGCTCTCACGTGTGTTTGCTCGTGTGTCCCAATATTTGTCCAGTCCCACCATAAACAAGCTGTAAACCTCACTCGAGTCGCGACTCGGGGACCCACTCGCTGTGTCAATAATTAATATTCAATTACTCGTGTTGGGCTCCACTAGCGGGGTAAGTAGAGTTCTGTGTCGTAGCAGTAGTGGCGACGGACGTGCTCCGGACGGGGCTCGTCGGGCAAGTCGCCGAGCTGCAGTGGTGAAGTGTTTAGAGGTAAACCAGTTACGATTATGTTTGTTGCGCTCTTCGACGTGGTTTGGTTATAATTTGTGATCATATCTGTTGTATGTTATCTTTATATGGACATAATGCTGTTTACATACTAATATGTTTTATATTATGATAAGTAGAAGTGTATTACATTCATGTTTCGTTAGATATGTTTTTGTGAGTCCACATAACAGAAGCTGCCGCGCGCCGTGCTGTCTACTGGGTACTCCGTGCTACTAATCAGAATTTCTGAAATGAAAAATTTAAAAAACTTCATAATTCCGGTATCCATACTTTTTTGGATCCTCCCTCCTCATATGAGCGCGAGCTTGCCTTATTGCCTGGATTCTGGTGCTTGGGTTCCGCTCCACGTTTCTATAATTTGGTTTGCTTTGACTTTTACAAGTGCAACTACTGTCTGACCCCTAGTTCCTGGAGGGAAGCCTGCGCCAGGGCCTCCTCTATCAATCAGCAGGTGTACCCCACTTGCAGATGATGGGAAAGATCTCGACGAGGTCCCAAATTAATGTTGTCTGGTATAACACAGAGATTCTCTTCCCAACTGCCTTTATGCCACAATACAAACAGATGCAGTATTGCGGCATAATGGCCCCTGCCAAGTAGGTATAAGGTTCACCCGTCTCCTCATGTCGCTCGTTAGTTCTCTGTAGAGCGATGCAACTGATTGCTGCAGTAACTTCGAGGACTCAATTCTCGACATCGTTTAACATGTCAAAGCTTGTAAAGCGATCAAGTGCTATAGATCCATAGATCTTAGTGCGATGCACCGGCGCAGTTTACCGTTAGGGTTGATGGGAATACAAAGTACCTACCTATATAAAAACTTTTAAGTCGAGGTCATAATACTATGTTTCTCTCTTTTTTTCTAATATAAGATACAACATTCAATTTGCAATAAAATCTTCCTTTCAAATTACTTATTTATGTTGTTTCGCCGCTTCGCTTCTGCAAGTGGCAATACGTAATTAATTACTTTGGTGTTACATAGTTTATATGTCACGAATACTACTTGAAGGCATGTGGTTTTTTACCACTTTAGTACTGCAGGTACATACCTAATAGCAAAAAGGTTCAGAATATGCAATCTGTTCTGTGCCCCATGGAATTCCATTTCTAGCCTCTCAACAAAATTAAAGTTAAGGCCTAAATAAACTTGATAGTCTTGTCTCGCCCTTTTCAAACGTTTCATAGTAATTACCTTTGGTTGGCCCGCCAGCCATGATAACTGATCTAGTTTCGTAATGGCGAAGGTTACTTTTACGAAACTTTAATGTTTGAGGAATATCACACTTCTTTCGACCACATTAATATACTTAGCAAAGAAAAACGTAAAATATCTTTATTAAGGGTCGGTTCGGTAGCTAACTCTTAAAAGTTGGTTTCTATCGTGAAGTCCCTGATACGAATCCTGATCATGGTAGTGACCAGGATTTGTACCAGGGACACCACGTGACGCTTCGCCTAACACGAGCAATTTATCTTATCTCAAAGGGTTAGAGATAAATATTATTTAGAAATTCTTTAAAACACAAAATTAGCAAACTAACCAAAATAATACGTCTTCTGCCAGCCCTGTTGCTGCGCTCAATAAGATGGTGGCTTCATCAATAAGTATAGTTATAAATTGCGGAGCCGCCAGTGCCAGTGGCGCCCTCTGGCGGAGGACCCCTGCCGCTCCACCAGGCACAATGAGAGACGTCATCAGTCAAGACGTCGTGCTTCCGCAGCAAAGTGCTGTTCCACAACCAACGTGCAATTGAGTCATTTGTTTTATCAGTGTTCTGCCATTCTACACAGTGAAATCTAGATTCAAAGTATATCTTAACTAACCTGTGTTATGGGGATAAACATTATGTAGTGTTTTTTTTTTTGTAAATGTTATTATACATACCTATTATATCCAAACCAATGCAAATATTCAGGCATGTAAAGGAGATGGGGAGTCTTTCATACATTCTTGGGCAAAAATGTAATAAGATGAGGGTGGTATCAATTAAGAGCATATAAATTATTAAACCATCCCTGAAAATTCTGCAGATTTTGGATATCTGAGAGCAGAGTTATAAGAGATTTAGTAAAAGTGAGGTTATGCAAGAAATTGACATTTTAGAACTGTGATTTCTGTGGTGTTTTAATAGAAAGTGATAATTTTTTTTATCTTAAAATACTTTTAAATTGTACTGTATTATATTTTACTCAGGGATAATGTACGAAAACTTACAAAGAGATTTTAAAGATATGGAGTACAAGGATGTTATGTTGAAAAAAAACCCTTTAAATAATAATGATCTATTATTCTTCTTCAATAATAACAAGAGTATTGTCTAAGAAGTGCGCAGGTGGAATATATTACCTTATTCACTTCATTTTCTATGCCACAATTCACACAGAGATCCATGTCAAAATCCAAAATACCGAGCAAAACTCAAACAAGTAAACAAGTTTATCATTGTACTTTAAGGTAACCAGGAGTAAGCTAGAAGTGCGTGAAGAGAAATCACTGTTAAGGGAATATAATCAAGAAATCAACTGGAAATACTCAAAACGCAGAAGTCAATTTGATCATTGGATTTAAACCAATAAACTGATACAGCATACTGATATAGCATACTTTTGTACATATTTTATAAACAATTGTATATCCCATAAGCCGTGTAAATATACAATTTTTCGATAAAATAATTAATTTTGAAGATTGAATAAATAAACTGATTGACTGAAAATGGAGCTGTCAGCTGTCACAGCTTAAAAATACAGTTGATAAACACAAGAAATAATTAATCGATTAACGGAAATCGATTCAGAATTTATTTTTATTACACTATTATTTGGTATTTTAAATGGTTATTATTATTATTATGATTAAGTTTTGTTCACTCTGATTGATTTAATATCAAATTGTGATGCAAGTGTTTAAATACGCAATATTGTTTAAATAATTTTTAGTAATCGATATTTTATTTTGCTAGTGGAATAAACTTAGTTTTAAGATTTCTCGTCTTCCAGACTTTCAATTGAGCTGGTTTTTTAATATTTTGAAATAGAAAAAAATACTGCTTTTTTTAAGTCATATCTCAACTCATTACAATTTTGGCCCAGAAGTCCCCGTCTCCTTTGCATTGAGCCGGAATCTAACCCATGCCCTCCGCGTAGCAGTCGAGCGCTCTGCCGCTACGCCACAGAAACCTTTACTTCCCATTTACATACCAGCCACTTCCCATTACCTAATTCAGAATGGTATTTTTTTGGATGAACGTAAAATTCATCATATCCAAAAAATACTATTCTGAATTAGGTAATGGGAAGTGGCTGGTATGTTAACGAATATCGGAACCAAAATCGTAAATGAAAGTATTTTATATTGTAATCCCTAATATCCCTATGTCTCATCTTCATCATAATCCTTTATCCTATTTAGTAGTTCTTGACTAGGTACTTACGTAGGTTACATAAGATCTTTATCTTGTAGTTATCAAAAGTTTAATGAAGTTGACTCGCGTTCCATGTTATACAATAATGTTAACGGGAATTAACGCGATCATGGTAAGTATAGCTACATTTGATATGCCTGACGCACCGGCCGTGGTCACAGGCTGACTGGCTCAGTTGATCAATCTTGCGTAACTCCTACAAAACTCCATTACTCCACCGTGTAACTCTAAGTAGCTCGTTTATTAACAATCAAAATTAAAATGTGTTTCGTAGGCTTACAACCACGCGCCGCCTGCGCAGGCAGCCCTCGACAGCAACATCCGCGCTCCGACACGAAGTACCAGGACAACAGCACCAGTGCCAACAGACACCAACTTGATATTTCCGTATTCAGTTAACTACTTGAAGTATTTATAATGAGAGGAAATTGTTTGGAGCAGGCGAGCAGGCTGGCTCGACAGAACACAGGAGTAATTATACTGTCGATCACGATTATAAGAGCTACGGATGTTATAATTATTGAGTAACAGCGTGGCGATGGGTACATGTATGTTCATTATTAAAATGTAAACACACAGCTTACATTTAATAATGAACATACAGTAGTCAGGTACTGAGGACCTGAAGATCAAATCTCCTAGTAAAAATATATTCAATTACGATCCAGATCCAGAAATGTCAAAATCGTTTACGATTCAACGATGTCACATTCTCGTATTAAAAATGTATACGTTAATTTTGCCTCGATCTAATGTTAACACTTATGACATTTAATTGCATTTTGGGTATCTTTTAATTATTTTTTTTTTTCTAATTAGTATATTCTAAGTAGTTATATTCTAAGTAGTCATATTCTAAGTAGTCATAATTCGGAATCATGAAAATCGTGGGTAGTCATGATTTTTAAAGAATTTGGTTCCTTGTTCCGTTTCTCATCAATTTCGTACATGGTTTAGAAAATGTGCCTACGTCAATATTCTTTTATTTTTTCTGCAGAAGACATGAATTCACAAGCAAGTGGATAATGAAGATTTTACTACAACTCTTGTAACAGGGTAACCAATGTTCCCAGGTAAAGCGAAATATTAACTGTTGTAACCCTTAGTGTCTCCAAAGTGTTTGATAAAAATTAAGTGCCATTATATAAGATTACAGGAACTTAATGCACAACTTAATGTCAAGCTCAGTTAATTTCATACGTCTCGATGGTGAAGTCCGTAGGTAGTCATAAATAAATCTAGTCAGAAATGAAGGTACGATTTCCATTTCCTGCCACAAGTCGAAGGGATTGTAATGAAACCACTCAATAAACGTCGACACTATTTATTGTATTTCCCATCCATAAAGTCGTACTTATACCGCTAATTCTAATTAATTAGCACAAAAATAAGGCTCGAAGCCCGACGTACTGCCTCGGACAATTTCGTGACTGTTCCCGGCCAATTAGGGCCAGCGAGTGCACGTACTTAATAGGTGCAATAAGTCTGCGCGGGCGCGTCTGCCCGCCGCGGCGCGCATGCGCACACTGCGGCAATATTTCTTGCTGTAAAAGGACGCGCGGCGACGGCCGTTCGTGTATTAAACGATTAAGGCTTTGTTCACCTTATTTGAGGGTACTTACATCATCATTATCGCCGTTATCGTCTTGTAGCTCGTAAGCGACTAGTGCGGCGTTTTGTGCAGTTTTTATTATAGAGTGTTCATTTTATTACTTGTGATACATTTGTCTGACTTACGAGAGCTTCAGAATTTGAGATTGTAGGTATTGTCTTGTATGAGTGATACTTACTTTTAAACTCTCTCACGTTCCATGATTCCCTATCATAATATTAATTTCTTTTTCCTGTTAATTCTATTATTGTTAATTGTTAGACCGATATCTAGAAATCTACCAACCAACCAACCAACTATTAACCATACTCATATTTATTACATTACACTAGAATGTACTATGTAGGTACCTACTACATACCCAGGTAATGCTGTTATGCGCGGTTTGAAAGCAAGTGGATCCAAAAATTGGCTTATCAATGACAGACGATATATTTCTTACTTATAAATAAGGACTACATGTCAATGTATAAGTTCATGTCCTAGCGCACCGCTAGATAAGTACTTGTATTAGTATTATTTAAATTTTATATATATATATATATATATATATATAAAATTAATAGATAATAATAGTAATAGTAGAGTATTTATTTTTATCTTTACTGAAAAGTTTTCACAACAAACTATGATTGCCAGCAAGGCATCATTAGTTCAAAAACTAATGTATTACCAGTATTACGTTAGACAATCCGCCAGCTATTAAAACTACTTACAACACAAAGCCGGCTTCGTACTCTAAAAGGGATCTCATTAAAACTTTATTTTATGTACAAATAAGGTGGTAAACACAACACGAAATACCTGGCAGCAAGCATTTACCATGATCTATGGACGCTTGCGACACCAGAGGTACCTACCTACCCAGTTGCGTTGCGCAGCTTTGCAGCCAGCAGAGAGAAAGCAAAAGTGGAAAAAAAAATACATACATCATACATATACTCACGCCTATAAATCCCCGAAGGGGTAGGCAAAGGTGTAGAATCTTATCACCCATATCAACTACGATTTTCAGTCCCACGTAACCGGGGGCGAGCCTATGAAAAGAAATGAAAAAAGGAAAATCCTCCAGTAAGCTCAGAAAAGTATATTGCTACTTGATAACGAAAGTAGAAGGGTCGTATGTACATCTACCTACTACAGATTAATCATCCTGGCACAAGCATTTGAAACATCTAATACCACTTTCAAAAGTTTTACCTGCACAAGTGCAAATAATTGCGTCAAGTGTGTATCGAATGTATAAAAACTCGCGCCTCATACACACTCCACTCCCAATGATATTCAATGAGCCCATTCAGTTTTATCGCCTCTAATGAGACATTTACATTCAAAACCATCCACATTCAACAATCCTTTCTTCGAGCTATTAATTATAATAATCTGTACTATTACCTCCGCCTATTAACCGATACTGTGTGAGGCTTTTATCATTCTTTATGTGGACTATAACAGTAAACGCGAGTAGTCGTAAGTGAAACTCCGCGGTGTCGGCAACTGGCGGCTAAGTGGCGAACTAATAATAAACATTCAGATAAAAGGCCGCGGCGCAATCAATGGCGTCCTAGGTCTGCGCCTGAGTCGGGGCACTCTCTGGCTAACTTATAGGTTGTTATTAAAATTGAATATTTCTAAGGGTATGCAGTAACATTAGCTTACGTTTATCCCTGTAAAGTAATCATAATAAACCATATTTTCTCTCACAGTTTAAGACCAAAGTACACTTGAAAACCCGATGGTAATTCAATAGCCGAGGCGTGGACTTTCTTGAGAGATCGTTGGTTCAAACCGCGACTGTCAAACTAATTAGGTGTTCCACAGTTACTAGTATTTGTTCCACAGATATCCGTAATTGGTTAAAACATAAGAATGCAGGTGTGGTGGATATGGTGTCTTGATTTTCCGTAGAGAGAACAGCAGGGGTCTATGTAAAACGAGTATAAAATTACTAACAAGATCGGTAAGTGTTCTAGTATTACAATCTTCCATAGGCTACGGTCACAGCTTGACAATGTGCCTATACCTACATTACAAGAATTTCAGATTGGTGTATATGTATCCTACCAGGAGCCGCAGACTTTGCTCTTGGCATTTAGAAGTCAGATGGAAAACCCAAGATAAGTCCAGTCAAGAGAGAATCAAGAGAATCAAGAGAAGCGAGTGGACCCGGAGCTCCAATGTAGCTTTGGATATAAACGCGACTAAAGCTGTGATCATTATGGCGATAAAAGAATTTCAGATCCGGAGGCATAATTCGTGCGAGAATCAGTGCGACGCATCTTCACAACAAACAAGTTTGTGAGCATGTTTTATTCAAAAAGCTTAATGAAATGATTCGTATAACATGAATATTTAAGTTAATAAATTTAAGTTAAATGTTAATTACGCTAATAAACTTGGTATATCATGGATCTTTCACGTTTGCGAGACATTTTTAAAGTATATCAGAACAGAACATGGTGAATACTAAATAATCGTAGATACTATAAATAAATAATAAAATATTCTAAGACAGTTTACACAACGCTATCTAGATCCAAGCTAAGTATAGTTCAACTAGCTTGTCTTATGTGAGGGTTCGATTCCTGATCAGTGTAAATAATTGATAAATACCCGAATACCGTTTTCTTTCTGCAGGTGGCAACCCTTTATTTATTTATTTATTTGAAGGAACATTTAACAGTTATGCGATGTACAATAATATTACAAGATAAGATATTTATCTGTTAGGTAAACGCATAACCCACACCAATGTCCACGAACTAATGTGTATTTCAAAAGAGAATGTATAAGCACGCGAGTTTCATGTTAAGGTATTATAATTAATTATACATTAGATTGTTGTGAGGTCTTTAAAACTTCAATTACCGCTTCTTTAAATTTGAAGTGCGAGTTTGCAAATATGTTTATATCTGCTAAGTGTGCGTTGTACGTCTCCAAAAGATGGCGAATAGGTGCCCGCGCCCCCGCATTCGTTCTGCACCGTCCCGTGTAGAACAGCCGCGGCACGCGCACCTCTCGCTGCAATATAGTTCTGGTCACCGCGTAACATAGTTGGTTCGTGATTCCACTACAGTCAAATCTGTTATGTCATATACCGTGCAACATCATGTACAATGAGTAGTTTTCGTCTTGACTCCAAGTTCATCAGGTTGTACTCCTTTAGTAGGTGTTGATAGGGAAGTTTATAAAAACAACAATATTGGCTTGCAATCACCATTCATTAAATAAATCTGACTGCTCTTCTTGTTCCTTCCTCCTGTTCGGAGACAAACTATCATTAATTTCAAAGAAAAATATACCTCTTTCTGTTTGCCTTGTCTCAGCTCGCTGTCTAAGAAGGATATCGGCAGGCTGGGTTCGCGCATGCGCTAGTGCTTACGGTACCGCAGCATCAATTCGCGCTATCTGCCGCCTGCCGCTCGTGACGCGCTCATTAAGATACAGCTCCAATCTCAATACTTGGTGTAATGGCCGCTCCGCCGCGCGCCCGGCCACACAGGCCTCGCGGGCGGTCCCACTGCCAGCTACTCCGAAGAACTAGAAACGCTTAGCTATCAGCCTTATTTGGACATTTCACTGTCTCCATTTTACCGTCTAAACCTTGGTGAATGATCTGATGAGCTCTACTAATTAGTCACCTCTCATTTCCTACACAGGACAACACGTGCAGGACTTAGATTTATTTATTTTATTTATTTTATTTATATTTTTTGAAGAAGGCTTACAGACTAATACAGAAATTGAGTACAAAATTAATATAAACAGATCGCTAATTAAAAGCCCCCACATTTATATTATCAAATACAAAAGTAGAAAAACATAGAATACACATTATACAGTTTTAAAACAAAAATTACATAAGTTAAGCAGTCAGGTAATAGTTCAAGTATTAGCCGTGCCAATCGGTCGGTCAAAGTAAGAGTCTGCCAGCTGTCGTCTAATTGTCGCCACACTAGTGCTGAATAGGTCTATATCCATATGCTGTGGAATTTTATTAAATTTAGTTGCGCTTCTTATTGAGAAGGCATTCAACCTGTAATTGGTCGTAGCTCTCGGAATGTCTAAAATCGGCCGCTGCCGAAGTCCCAGCACATTGGTTCGGAGCGAGACTGTAGCCAGGAGCTGCGGACAGTCAATCTTGCTGTTTGCGATATTGGATAGGAAGCATATGTCTCCAATATCCCGCCTCACTTCCAACGGTAAGAAATGATACCTATTGCACCGATGTTCATAGTCGACTGAAAATTGCTGTGCCCTGTAGTCCAAGCTACGAAGAAATTTCCGTTGGACGCCCTCAATACGGGACTTGTAAATCTCATATTGAGGACTCCATACCTGGGATGCATATTCTAAGTGGCTGCGCACGAACGAACAGTACAAGATCTTCACTGGTTTTAGAGACTGAAAACAGGCTGTGGCTCGCAGTATAAATCCTAGAGCCCTAGATGCCTTTCTCACGACATTGTTAACGTGTTCATCGAAGAGAAGCCTACTGTCGAGTGTGATCCCCAAATCCCGAATACTGTTCACTGTCCCAATTACTTCACTATTCAGAGTGTATTGATAATTAATTGGGGATTGGCGACGTGAAAATGTTACGTGGAAGCATTTGGACACATTTAACTGAAGCTTGTTTCGATCACAGTACTTCTCAAACCTACATAAGTCCTCTTGTAACTCATGAGCATCGGAAATGTCTCGCACAACTTTGTGAATTTTCATGTCGTCGGCATAAAGGAGTATGTAGGAATGATGGAAACACTGCTTGACATCTGCAATGAAGAGAGTAAACAGTAAAGGTCCAAGAATGGAGCCTTGGGGGACACCTGATGGAACAGAGCTCCAACCGGAAGCATAACCCTGAAGAACCACAGCCTGCGTTCTATTCTCTATGTAAGAGGAAAACCATCGGTACAGATCTCCATGTATTCCAGCAAGCATAAGCTTGTCCAGTAGCACGCGGTGGTCAATGCGGTCGAAACACTTGCTGTAGTCCGTATAAACTACGTCTGTCTGTCCGTGTGTCATCCCGTTTGTGATAAATTCATGTGATAATATTAGGTTTGACGTTGTGGAACGGCATCTAACAAAACCATGCTGTTCATCTCCTATAGTGGACTTGAGAGCCGTGTACACATCTGTGTGAATAATACGCTCCAGTACTTTAGAAAATAGGCATATTTTTGATATAGGTCGGTAATTTTCTATACTGGCCTGTTCACCCTTTTTATACACCGGTCACACACTAATCAAGCGGTTCGGCAACTCCTTCCTCTGCGGCACCATTAAGTCCTGGACCTTACGTGGAGGCTGTTTTCAAAATATACAGGATGGATTAAACTTAGATTATTAATTTAAATACTTCACTTTGTAGACCTCTTCCTGGTTTTAATTCCTGTTCTGCACATTGATTTTTCTAAATTTCAACTTAGAAGTAAAGCTTAGCATAGTCCTCTCTACAGGTAACCCAACTGGCGTTGCAAGAGTTACAGGATTTATGGCTCACGCTAATCACTTACTTTCAGGTGGGCCGCGCCTGCAGAACAGTTTCAAGTGTAACTCACACTGCCGTCGCATCGCCGACCGCCCATCGCTAGCACTGGAGCCCCACAGCAAAATTCAGCGCAGTGACAAAGATACTTTTGTATAAATTAAACAGTGCGGCAGTTACGTTAAGTGTTACGATTATGAGCACAGTTTACTATTTAGAAGGCATTTACTTAATAATAAGAGCTTTGCGCTGTTCGCTTCGGAACCCGTTACACTAGATTAGACACTTGTTTGTGTGGATTAGATGGTAGGTACTACGAGACGATAGGCAAACACCAGCCTCCACTCGCGGGACTTAGGATTCTTGAGATGTTTAACAAAGAAGAATAGACTGCACGGATGTTGAAACAATTTAAGTAGTCATCTCTTCAGCTATAAGTTGTCTATTATGGGTCTTATATCCCTATAGGACATCTTTGGGTTAGGTATGACATTTTGGTTTGTTTTCGTCCCGTATAGGTTAAAATAATTGATTAAGATAGGAAAAAGGGAAATCACGTCCAGGCGGGACTCGAACCCGCGATCTTTCCCTGACAGGGGGAATGCTCTGACTACTGCACTGAGCCACCGAGCTTCGCCCGAAAACATCCGTCTTGGGGTGATGGTAGCTTTTTCCTATCTTTATCAATTTCAATAGTTAGTATAGCGTGTTGGGCTATAATGAGAGATCGACTGTTGTGTATGAACTGATTCTTTATTATGTATTTACATTGACTTATATACAAGTTATTTACATAAAATAGAGAGAGATTATAGCTATCATATATATATAGATTGTAGATATCACGTCGCTTACTCATGACTGCCATAGTTAGCATACTAAATGCTATAAAATTTCATTTAATAGGTTAAAATAAGTCAAAATGTGCCCCGAAAATTAGATGCAACTGGGACCAACTGGTAAGATGAGGGTGATGATGTAGGATGTAGTATCCTACATCCTACATCATACATAACACTTAAGTGGTGTTAACCAATACGATTCTATCGCACCGGAGCGAAAGCGATTTACACCGTACTCGTATACAGTATCAATTACCTTCAGTATTTTACAGCAAGCACTTTTATAGTAACATTTAACTTGTAAAACTTCAATTATCTAACCACTTGTAGGCACTACCGGGTACCGGGTGTACCGGGTTGTATCCGCTGCAGTTAAACTACTGGCTAATAATGGCCGGCAATCTAGTTTACTTGAGTAATTGCAAATCGTTACTTAGTGCATTAAACTCGTAGATGATTACGACTCGAGTAATTTGAGTTTATTGTTAGTTAAGTGAATACTGCGGTAAAGTTCAGCAAGTACTACTGTAATGTTTCTGCAAAATTAATTATTATATTTCTGCAACAAGATCCCTAGAAATAAGAAATAACTGCGAAACACATAACTCTTCTAGGCAGTCGGGTAAAAAGAAAAACTAACAAGTTAAGAAGTTTCCTTATAATTGTTTTTTCAAATAAGACTGTTAAATTTCAATGATATATTATTTAGATGACAAACAAGCTGGAAAAATGATGACCAGCTGGTAAATAGACCACAAAAAAATCTTGCAAAGTCTTCTCAGATCAGGACCATATTGCGATTGCGATATAAGAAACGATTTATTTTTCTTCTTTTGACGCTTTTAGGTTAATACGGTCTATACAGGATAAACGACGTGTGCACGTGACTAAACTTAATTTTCTATACCATCAGAAACGTGACGCAAACTCACTTACAAATAAGCTCCGTTATGTGCCTAATACGTCCAGATCAGATAACGTCCCGCCTACAAGTTCTACATAAAAATAATCTCATAAAATTCACAAAAATGACGAATTACCATAAAGAAGGATTTCCTCCCGCCGCGTGTCGTGCGGCGTCGTGCGGCGTCGTGGCGCGCCGAGCGCATGCCAAGTGCTCCGGCGCACCATCGGTGATCGTATCGCGGAGGCTGCTCTCCAAACTTTGCGCTTGTTTTCAACTTTTCTGGAGCGTAGGCCGCACTTAGGGGAAGCACATATACCATGCCGAGACTACTCTCATTATCCTCTAAACGTTTCCGTCCGCTAGTCTGCTTGTTATTACGAAGTACCCTACTATCTGATGTCCTAATCTCGAGACAATAGCCTACGCCAGAGAATTATCCATTTAGGTATACCTAGTAGGTGCATCAACTGAAAAATTGACCTGAACTCCGAATATGTCAGTAAGACTCTGTAGGTACAGTCTAGTTACACAGTGTATACACCTATATCACGATTACTCACATACAACCACTATCAACAATATGCTTACTGTAGTACTGACCAGCCCCCCTAGACAAGTGGCAACTTGTTGCTCGGCGTATCATGGAATAGAAAGATCATGGAATAGGATTTGACGTTTTTGACATTCGTTGACGCCTGTCATGTACGTCAAATCCCATACATTTGGCATTCTATTCCACAGAACGCCCGACAAATTGTCTAGGGAGGCTGCTGGCATCCTAAAAATAAAGCATTATGTGTCCATTTTTTTCGCGTAGTCCACCAGCATGGCTCAACGGGGAAGACAGGGTAATTAATACAAATAAAGATATGGTTCACCTGTGTAAACGTATTTCTATCATCATCCATTCTAGAAACAAAAGCTGTTAATCCCCAAACAAAAACTGAGGCCGCCAACTAAGTAGTTATCTAAAAAACTAATTTTACACATCTTTAAAATATTTATTTTTCACAAATTCTCACATGGTGTATGGCAGATCCTTCACGTGCAACAGCACATTACCGCCAGTTAGTATGCGCGCCGGCGCCGCCGCGCATCTCGCGCGGGATCATGCGCGCGCGCATTTCGCTCACGTCCCTAATTGTGCTCTAACTGTTCTCTGCCTGTGAGTGAGTAGTGACTGGCTGCGAGCCCCGGCTTTACTTATAGACCACTTATCAAAAATGAGGGCAATGTGAGATATTTCAATCATTCATTTGTCCATACATCAGTGAGAGAAATTGCTTCTTTATGGTAATTACAAGCTATAATCTGGGAACCTCAGTCGCGAGTGAGCATGCTCTCTCTCTCTCGTGGTCCCCACACCGGAATAGGGCCAGATCGAGAGATATGGCCCTGGATCGGCCGGGGTGTGAGGCAAAAGTTTACGATTACCTCACCTCCGATAACCGACGGCCCACAGACGGCGTGCGTTTTAGTCGGTTCAAGTCCGAGATAACCTCCTCTACCGGCTCCAGGGGGGGGGGGGAGATATCAGTGGGGCCCGGATTTTTCGCACGATGATAAAATAAAAGTTCTCTTTCTCTAGGCAAGCGTGTTTTTCGCAAAATCTACACCATCGCTTATCAGCATCTAAAATTGATGTCACACGTGGCTGATAAGTGGCCTAGACGTACATCAACTGGCTAGTAGATTAAGCTAGCTCGGGCCCCGAAGAACTTGGTGCCCCTATACAGCCATCCACGGTATACTCGTAAGCTTGCGTTTATACTTGAAGGTGACCGTGAGGTTTTCATTTCTGGTCTGCCAGAATGTTATTTGTTTTTCCATGCTACTACAGAGAGTTAATGTATCCAAAAGACGGCAATAGGATCACCAGCTGTTAGGTAGGTAGAACCACAAAATGCACCTCGTGACATTTTTTCCAATAGGCATTTCTTTTGCAATCACGTTGAATAGGTAGCCTAAGCCTAGTACCGATTTTCCTGTTTTAGTCGGTTAAACTCCGATGTAACCGCCTTCACCGGTTCCGGCAGGGAGGTATCCGTGGGGATTTTTCCCTCAATAAAAAAATGTGCCAATTTTCCAGCACATCACTGGAAATGACTACGATCTAACCTGTTGCAACGGTAGGTACAGTTGGTGAAGTGAGTCCCGTTGGTAGGGCCCGTGGTACAGTCTGCAACATTCGCAGCCGGCCCTGCGACAGTAGTTATTAATCAGTTTATTGAATTCCCACGCCGCGCAGAGGCGGCGATATTGCCGCGGCGAGGGAGAGTCGCGTCGTCGCTATACTTACACAGTCAATACAAGCTTTATGTACTAGTCATAACTAGCTGGTTTATATAATATCGTGTATATTATGTTGCAGCTAACTATTTGAATCAGGTCATTTATTGCCACATTTGATAAACTGGCTGGCCATTTTACGAAAGGGCATCACCCCGAATTAGGACAGAAAGTTAGGGATAGGTTTATTGAGAGAAGCAGCGCAATCCAAATTGGATAGGTTAGGTTAGAAGGCTAATGCTGGCTGGGCAAATAATGAAATGTCGTCGATAAAGAGGCTAGGCTGTTGATTGAACGGCTGATTGAGCTAATTGGCTGCGACATATTATCCCTACTAATATTATAAATGCGAAAGTAACTCTGTCTGTCTGTCTGTCTGTCTGTCTGTCTCACTTTTACGACTAAACCGCTGAACCGATTTTGATGAAATTTGGTATAGAGGTAGGTTAGACCTTGAGAAAGGACATAGGCTATGTTTGGTCGCGATAACCGACATCCACGCGGGCGGAGCCGCGGGCAAAAGCTAGTTATACATATTAGTCAAAAATAAGTTTAGTTTATTAGTGAGTTCTTGTCAACAGTTTTATGGCCAGGTTCATTAGTAATAAGTTTCACAAGCCATTTACCTTTTCTATTTAAATATTATTGAAAATATTAGTCGACAAATGTACAGTCACGACCAAACAGTGAATCGTATAGAATCGGTGCGAACCAACAAAAGACATCAACGCACTCCAGTTGTTTTATTTATGTATGTCATCCAGGAAAAATTACGATAATATCATGTCGTATACTTATAGGTATCTAAGGGTTTGCCGAGGAAACAGTGTAATATCGCATTTCATTCAATATCTGCATAGGAAAATTCTATGTTAAGGGATTTTACGCTACCCGAGAATCAAAACTTGACTCACTACCACTGCACCAGAGTGGTTCAAATTATGAAATTCTTAAATCGGATCAATGTAGCTAATCACATCTGAAACAAAGAACTCTGTACATAAAGCAATTCATCTCAGGCACTCCTCAGCCTTTGTTCAGCTCGCTGGGTACCTACTGCTTATGTGTGTTTGTGTGTGTGCGTTAATTTCCATCGCTCTCGAAGGCTCCGCTTACAAAGTAAGTGCTGTGCGCCAGCGAGCGATGCGCAGCATTTCCTCCACAAATAACAAGGCGCGCTCATTCAATACGAGTAGGTACTTAGGTACACACAACAATAAAAAGTGCGCCGCTGTGGCGCGCAGCTATTTTAATCGAAGCCTACAAGAACCCAGACGTAACATCCTCTCATCTTACGCAACAAAAACTGAACGAGTTTATACTTTTAATTCTGCGCTTGCGCATGTCGTGAACGGGAATAGAGCGGCCGACCCCGCGGTCACGTTTCAACCCATTGTTTACGTTCACGACCATTGTTTAAGGGGCGAGCTGACCATCAAAACGCTAATAAACTGAGAGCTGCGCGTGCGCCTTTCTAACTGTAGCGGCCAATCAGAGTGCAGTGGGACCACGCCCCCCGCCCCCCGCCCCCCCGCTCTAGAGTGCCTAGACCTCCTACGTGACCTCTCGGAGTGCCTCGGTACCTCACTTATCGTTGCTTTATTAGCGAAACGATCGGGGGTCATAGATCCGGCGCTCGCGCACCGCTCTCCCAATTGCATGTTAACACCTTTTGTTGAGGCTTTCTAGGAATATATAACATCGCGATAACGGCGCCCTGGGCTCATGCTCAAGGCCCCAGATTGTATCGAGGCTTAGGACTTACGTTCTGTGTGCTGAGTGTTAAGGGGGGGACGCACTCGGCATTAAACATCAGACTCTTCGAAATGGCGATCAACTACCTTAACGCCTAGTTCCTGGTTAAGCAGAAAGCAAAGGAAGCTATGGTCCTTCGTGAGGGTGTCATACAATACATCTAAGGGTTAGAGTCCAGCCAGGTACACAGCAATAGCCCATTATGTAAGTCTGAAACTACAACGAAATGTTCATGTCAATACACTTTTGCCGATCCAATAGAGATACCTATATGGATATATATGTAACGTATGTAAAATTAAAAAAAAACAAAGTAGAATCTATGAAGTAGTTCTAAAACTTTTCGTGCAAGTTGGGGTAGAATCAAAATATCGAAATTCAACCTATAACCTACTATGGTATAGGTACTTATACAAACAACACTGAGATCACAGTCAAACATCTTAATTTAGTGGAACGACATCAGCAAGCTACTTCAGCGAGCATCCTCCCCGGAGCATGTTTATGTGGGCTCGCCCGCAGACGGATGGGTCGCGGTCACGAGCCCCGTAATGAGCAGCCTACTTTGTAGCCGACCTGCAAATATGCACGAAGGCGTCCGTGCATCAGGGAACGGTATTTCCGCTTCACGTGCACTTTATTACCAACCTCACAGTGTTTACTGCAGATGTACAGTTTTTTTTGTCATGAAATGTTGGCATTACATTGTCAGTACGTATAAGTTAAAGCACTCTTTTATATGAGAATGGTGTTTTCACATTACTTGTGATAACTAAAGCTTCCATCTTCGTCATTTGAGAGTCAATCGCCTGCTATTTAGAGTTTGAGTCCACTCTCTCACTCCTCGCTTCCACCTGTTGCTTTATTTCGACTTTTACTAAGATGACTACCGTCTTACCCCCTAATCCCGAGAGGAAAACCTGCGCCAGAGCTTCTACCGTCACTTAGTAGGTGTGCCCGACCTGCAGCTGGGTTGGCTATAAGCTCTAGGCGAGTTGAAATAGACATATAATGTATTTGCTCATCTATTACGGCCATCAAACCCACAATAATAAAATCTTCTCGCCCGTGGATTGCTCTGCTTCTAATAGTAGGCGTGAACACTCGTCATTGTAGCAGTCGGCAAAAGTGATTGCTTTGCCGCACTGACTTTTATCACTGTGCTAAATATAGATAGATAGATAGATAGATAATACTTTATTGTACACCAATAAATTTACAATAGAGACAAGTAGGTATCATGTATACAGTTTAATGTACAATGGGCGGCCTTATCGCTGGAAGCGATTTCTTCCAGGCAACCTTGGGATGGAAAGTGATGAGACAACACAAAAGATAATGGTGTAGTTATCATATAAATTAGATATAAGATGTATTGATAGAAAAGAAAGAGAGGAAACAAAGCACAACTAACGTAAATCAAATGAATATAGGACACACATAAATAGAAAAATAACATATAACACATAAATAGATACGGGATGGATACAAGTAAATGAAATAATCATTAGGAACAAACTTATACAAAAGGAAAATAAAGATTGCGTATATAATTGCTAGTTCTCATAATGACAAGTAGTGGTCTTTTACCATTTTTTTAAAGATGCTGAGCGTTTTTGCCCGTCTGATGTTCAATGGCAGTGCATTCCATAATCGCACAGCCTTGACAGTAAAAGACTTGTCGACAAATGCAGTGGAATGCACTGGCATTCTCAGCCTCATATTCTCGGATGACCTCAGGCATCTCGCATGTGTGTCATGAAGGAACTGGAATCGTTCTTTGAGATAAGAGGGAGTGGTGGGACTGAACAGAACATTATACAACAATGTTAGAATATGGGCATTCCTGCGAAGCCGAATTGGGAGCCACTTGAGTTGTTTACGAAAATCTGAAATGTGATCATACTTGCGAAGACCAAATATGAATCGTATGCAGAAGTTTTGAAGTCGCTCAAGTTTATCTAGTTGCTCCTCTGTGAGATCGGGATAGCTGACATCGGCGTAATCAAGAACAGGAAGAAGAAGCGATTGTGCGAGCGCAGTCTTAGTGGCAATTGGAAGGAAGTTACGGAGCCTTCGCAAGGCACCCGCTGAGGCGAAGAATTTTCGACTGGTTTCCTGTAATTGGATATTCCATGAAAATGATTTATCCATATATATGCCTAAATTCTTGACACTGTCGCTAATCGGCACGACTGCTCCACCCATATTAATCTGTGGAAGCTGGGTCCAGTCTATTTTTGAAATTAGCCTTTGACTACCAATAACAATTACTTGAGTCTTGGATGAGTTTAGGGTGAGTCCATGTTTCTTGCTCCATTCACATATCTTATCCAAGTCCATATTGAGCACCGTACATGCATCGGACAAGTTTTTTGGAGGAGCTTGGGTGTAAATTTGCAGGTCATCAGCATAAAGGTGGTAGGATGAAAGTAATTTTTCGGAGATTGTATTTATAAAGATTGCGAAAAGTATAGGAGAAAGAACGCCACCCTGCGGTACACCAGCGGTCGTATTGCACCAGGAAGAGCTTGTTTCTTGGACGCGAATACGTTGCCGGCGTCCAAACAGGTAACTACGAAACCACCTAATAGCCGTTGGAGATATGTTAATAGAGCCGAGTATTCCAAGCAGGATGTCGAAATCTACAGTATTGAAAGCGTTGCTAAAATCAAGTAGGGATAGTAGCGTGAGATTTCCACTATCCATGCCCAGTCTTATGTCTTCCGTGATATTAACCAATGCTGTCGAAGTACTATGCCCAGGACGGAAGCCAGATTGCAGGGGGTTTAGTAGCGCATTCTTATTAAGAAAGGAGCTGAGTTGCGAGTGAATGAGACGCTCTAGAGCTTTAGAAAGAAAAGGAAGGATAGATATAGGACGATAGTCCGAGAAGGAACATGGCTTAGATTTCTTAGGTAAAGGAATTATTTGGGCACTTTTCCATGAGGATGGGAATATAGTAGAAGAAATGGAGTAGTTAAAGACGTGACATAGGATAGGAAGAATTTGGTCTAGAATTGGCACAATCATATTTCGGCTAACGGCATCGCTACCGACAGCATTGGATGAAATTGACAGAATGCTCTTCTTAACATCACAAGCGGACAATTGGTCGAAGAAGAAAGGTGGATGATCAGGAGTTGGAATCGATGAAAGATATTGCAGTGTATTGGTTTTAGTGGTTCCATTAAAATTGGACGAAGTCGAGAAATGTACATTTAGTGCATCTAAGTTTAAATTTTTCGGAATTGAGTCTTGACGTGACTTTCCAACTCCCAATGTATTAAGAAATTTCCAGACTTTTGCTGGATCCCCGCTTTCAACCGAGGTATGGATATGTTGGCGTTGTGCATTCCTACACACCCTGTTGCATCTATTTCTAAGGGACACATACTTTTCCAAATTACTCTGGGTAGGTTTGATTTTGTACCTTGCCTTAGCTGCACCTTTTTCGACATTAGTTCTTTAATATCAGGTGTAAGCCAAGGCGCTGCTTAATTCTGATGGCACGGATTGGTGCATGCACATCGTAAAGCCCTATTATTTTGTCGGTCAGAATATTAACTTTGGCATCTATACAATTGGAAGATAGCAGAGGGTTCCAGTCAATATTGTTGGCGTCCTCACGAAGCTTTTCAAGTACAATGCCGCCAAAACTGCGCTGCATAATAATTTTGGGTTTTTCTTTGGGAGGCCGTATCATGTAAGAAAGGTAGATAAGATCGTGGTAAGAAAACATATCAGCAGAACATTGATCATGCTTATTATATGTAGTTAGTAAGAAGATATATACTCGTATTGTAAGAAAATAAGAGAAATATATTAAAAGTGCTAATACACCTACTATGTTTTAAACTTAGTGAGGCTGCCAAAGACCCTATATTTTTTCCTGCTTCCTTTTTCTTTTCATTATTATCCCTCCCTTCTCCCCTAGGCCCTCCCATGATGTTGTAAGGAAACTGTAGCCGCTTATCATTCGGTGGGTCATATGTGTGAATACTACCTTAATATTCTTCTGTCTTTTCCAGATCGAGAGATGCTACCTTAGTATCAAAAATAAATAATGATTCGCAATGCAGCTCAGCGAGGAGGCCCGTACGTATGACCAACGAGAAAATATAAAATAATAAAGTGCAGCGCCACGATGTGAGAGCCAGACAAATTAAGAGTAATTCGGCGCGATCGCGGCGTCGCATCGCTTTGGCGCAGGTCGCGCGGGCCCCGGGGCCTGGGGCCCGGTGGCGTGAGCGCAAGCCGTTTGTCCGAAGAATTTACAGCCTGATCGACGATAGCGCCGCCGCTCTGATTGGTACACGAGACCTCCAGATCACTCGATAAAGCCTTATTTCACACGTCGCCATATCGACCCGAGCGGGCAGCCTCCGCTCTCGCCGCGAGATGTGACGATAACTGGCAACACGGATGGAGGCTGTATCTCGTTATTTCGTTGTACAATAGAACGATTTATTGGTTCAGCTGTTACTTAGTAAATTACTCCATTGTTGGATCTATTTTAAATAAAGTTTTGCACGCTTGGGCAGCGTTCACACGAGATCATTACGTACCGATGATTTTTTAAGATTGCATTGTAATGCTATCTGCCTACACACTTACGATAATAAGAAGGTTAAACACTTAAGTACTTTTATTAAAATGTAGCTTTATCAGTTTATCACACTTGGACGTATTATTCTTTTTTATAAAGGTACCCACGCTGTCTATGAAATCCGAAGCTATTGAGAAATCTCCAAAAGAAAAAGTAACAAAGCAGTTTGGCAGTTTGATTGCATAACTAAGTTACCAACTTGCAACCTCGAATGCAGCATTGCCCATCAGGTACACAAGGTACATTGCCATCCGGCGGAACGGGAGCGCGAGGAGCGAAGGAGAATCGCAAACCGCGCGGCCCGCAACGAGCAGCGGCAACTCGGGCGTCGGAGGTCGCAGAATGACCTCCGTCCCCCATGAGCGCGGGCCTGGGGGTGACGGGTAGAGCCGCCTGTCACCCTAGCAGAAGCAGACCGCGGCGGCGGTACGCATTGCGTTCCTCCCCATACCCGGGGGCGGGTTGGGGACTCTGTGGTCCCCTCACCGGAAGAGGGCCAGATCGAGAGATATGGTCCTGGGTCGGCCGGGGTGCGAGGGATATGGCTACGACAATCTCACCTCCGGCAACTGACGGCCCACAGACGGCGTGCGTTTTAGTCGGTTCGAGTCCGACATAACCTCCTCCTCCGGCTACGGTGGGGGAGGTATCCGTGGGGATTTAGCGCACGATAAAAAAAAAAAAGAAATAAAAAAAGGTACATTGCCATCACATTCTCCTATCCTATCCAGATTTTGGTTATAAGGGTTGATAGGTTCGGAAGAGTATAAAGAACTCTCTTGATTACAAATTGTAACTTCGACGCCTTAACTTTGTAGCTTCGCGTTTATTGCCGTATACCCATCGTAATGGGCTCTGTTACACCTTCAGTATAAATAAAATCCAATAACCGCAAACCAAACACAATCCATCCGTCCATCGATTTATCTGTATTAATCACGGCGCACATCCCGCGCGGGCGCGTCGTGCGGTCCGTGCGCGCGCGCAGGCCGCGTCACGCGCGCCGCTGATAATTTATGAACGACGCCACTTTTTCATTTTGTTTCGCCAGTCGCTGCCAGTTGCGAGGAACGGCCGTGAGTTGCCGGTATAGGGTCTAGGTGTAAGCTAATACCAGGATAGTCCTCAAACTTGTGCCCTCGCAGATATTATATCTCAGGTCTCAGCACACGCTTCAGATAAAACATTGACCATATTTTCATTCTGTATGTGAAACTGTTGACAAAGAAGGGTTTATAACACTAATGTCTACGTGAAACGTCTCTTACACGAAGAGGTAGGTAGGTACCTTTTTTTTTTTTTTTATCGTGCGAAAAATCCCCGCGGATACCTCCCCCGCCGGAGCCGGAGGAGGAGGTTATGTCGGACTCGAACCGACTAAAACGCACGCCGACTGTGGGCCGTCAGTTGCCGGAGGTGAGATTGTTGTAGCCATATCCCTCGCACCCCGGCCGACCCAGAGCCATATCTCACGATCTGGCCCTCTCCCGATGTGGGGACCGTAGAGTCCCCAACTCGCCCCCGGGTATGGGGAGGCACGCAATGCGCACCGCCGCCGTGGCCTGCTTCTGCTAGGGTGACAGGCGGCTCCACCCGTCACCCCCAGGCCCGCGCTCATGGAGGACGGAGGTCGTTCTGCGACCTCCGACGCCCGAGTTGCCGTCGCTCGTTACGGGCCGCGCGGTTAGCGATTCTCCTACGCTCTTCGCGGGCCGCAAGGTCTGCGATTCTCCTTCGCTCCCGCTCCGCCTCCCATTTCACGAGCATTATTTGCTCGCAGAAGGAGGCGCCGGCGCACTATGGGACCAAACAGTAATTACCATCTCAAAAATGGTTTTGACGAAAGTCATAAATCCATTGATCCTTTTATGGTTTTATACTTTCAAAGGATGGAACTTGCGTATTAATTACAAAAAATATTAAATAACTTAGTTTTAAGTTTATAAAGTGAACCTCAAACATTAGGCATAACTATTTTCATGCCAATTAAATTACCGTTAAGGAATTTCAACACAAAATTATTCGGAAGTTTTCCAAGGAAGCATGTTAGTGTTATACATCATTAGATAGCTTAAAATGTACACTTTGCAACCACATTCAGTTTTTGTAAAAAAAATAATTGTTTTATTTTTTATTTAATTTTTTAGTGAAGGAAAGAAAATTTCGATTTTGTTTATTTCAATTGGAGTTTTCCTTGTTGCCGGAGGCTGCCGGTGTCAAGTTAATCACTCTATTAGAGACCTTACCTATTCAGTAATACGAGGAATAAAAAAAATCTTGGGCGTTTTTTGCGCAAGTGGTGATTTAGAAGCAATATGTCATTCGGGCGAGAAAAAAAAATCCCGAAAATTACGGTTCTTCTTTTTTTTACCATGAAATTATTTTATTTTGATGTCTGTCTTGTTTTTTTTTTTTCATTTCTATGATAGAAGCATACATTAACAAATAAATAGACCACAAGAATCTTCCCTTGGCACTTTTGTTAGCGGTGATCACCCTAACCACAAGTATGATAAACTATATTGCTGCAGAAGTTCTAATGGGAAAGTTGCTCAAGTGTTAATGAACACATCATCCAGTGCTACCTGCACTGTTTGTGGAGCAACTCCCAGACAAATGAATGATCTTTTAAAAGTTACAACAAGAGTTGAAAATGAAGATGCATTTAAATACGGATTGTCGACATTACACGCATGGATAAGATTTATGGAGACTTTCCCTCATATTTCTTACAACTTGGGTTTTGAGAAGTGGTCAGCAACAACTCCAGAAAACAAGCAACTTAAAGAAGATAAGAAAAAATATGTCCAAAAACGTTTCCGAGAAGTGCTTGGTTTGCACATTGATAAACCACGTCAAGGTTCCGGTAATAGCAATGACGGAAATACGGCAAGGAGATTTTTCCAAAATTACCAATGTTCTGCAGGTATAACCGGAATTGATGAATTGAATTGAATCGATTGATTGAATTGATGAACAAGAGATTATATGTGATTCTCAAACCATGTCATCGGGATTCTCTATTAACGCAGAAAAATTTGACTAATATACATCGATAACCGCGCAATTATACGTAAGCAAATATAATTGGTACTACATGCCATCTTCGGTCCATAAAGTACTTATACATGGTGCTAAAATAATAGAGCATTATGCAGTTTTGCCTATAGGACAATTATTATCCGAAGATGCCAAGGAAGCCCGAAATAAAAATTACAAGAAATATAGGTTACATCACGCTAGGAAGTGTTCCAGATCAGCAACAAACGAAGACGTTCTGCATATTTTGTTATATACGTCTGATCCTTATGTATCTAGTTTAAATTAACCCAGTTTCCTAATATCCAAAGAATTGTTTGACGAAGCTAAAGAATTGTTGGAAATAGAAAGTGGTCAATAGGATAAGCGCTAATTTTTTTTTATCATGTAATTTTGCAGCATGTTTGTTTAATAATAATAATAATAATTTAGTTTTAAACTTATTTTAAATAAAAGTGTAACTTTTATTGCTATTTTATTATAACTGTATAATTTTTTGTATGTAATTTCGTATAACCTTATGTTTGTCATTTTTTTACGAAAAATATATAATTTCTAAAATGATGATATTTCATTTCTTTTATTGCCTAGATATTCATTAACACGTGAAAAAAATTTCAAGGAGAAATATCACAAAACAACAGAGTTATCGATTTTTGAGATGAAAAATACCGGTTGGTCCCATAGTGCGGCGGCCCACGCATCCGCGCAGCGAACCATCGCTGCGAGCAAAGTAGCGAGCGTGAGAACTCTCACTCCCAAAGGTAGGTAGGTACCTACCTCGTGTACTGTCTAGGTCGAGTAGATCTTTTATTTTTCCGGTTCATCAATTAGAAAGAGAGGATGAATGAAAGAAGATTGACGAAACAGATGTGTGAAACCCGCTAAGGGTCGACCTAGGAGGTCAGGTCCAGCGCACCTACAACCAGTAAGCGTGTATGAAAAAAACAGTTATGAAAGTAGAAGAAGCGAAGCCGTGTAGGTATGCCAGAATCGTAGTAAGTGGGAACATGGTGGTTGCCTACCCCATTGGGAAAAAAAGGTGTAACTGTATGAATTGATTAGAAAAAAAATACGATTCAGAATTACAGTGTAATTACCATTTGCAAACAACTAGTGACATGCACAAGGTATAAGATCCATTATCTTCGGAAATGAATACACAAAGCTGTAATTATTAGCACAACACGCATGGCCACCCTACGGACATAGCGTGCAGGGCGCAGCCGGCAGAGGTCGCTGCAATCTATCTGTCACGGTGCGCGGGCGCAGGTCGGGCCGCGGCCACTGACGGACGAATGGCTTGCGAACAGTACCGAATGCGAAACTGTAGATCTCATTACTTGAGAAGTAGTGTTCACTGGCCCGCTAGCGTGCAAATGATAATATACTCAGTCACTGTTTGTTAATTGTCTACATTTGACTGTGACTCCGTAGCTCAGTGGTCACAGCATTCCTCCTGGTACCGGTCGCGGGTTCAAGTCCCGTCTGAGCATCTAAATTTTTTCAATCTTAATCGAAATGGTTATTTTCCTCCGCAAGCTCCGTGGCCTTTGTCCTTTGTGGCGTGGCAGTGTTTGATTGCTCAGAGGATGGGGTTAATGCAAATATTTGTTTCAATGGAAATTAAATAACACCTATGAAGTATTCACAAAAAAAAAATTAAATATAGTCCTTCAATCGTTTATCCATATTCTAAAATACATATTAACTACAAACTTTTTTTACTCTAAACTTTTTATCCTTTCCCGGGTCCCCTCCAGAGTGATACAAGCTCATCGCTTATTCACAAGTCGACCATTTAAACAACTTTAATGCATATTAATAGGAAGATAACTTTTAAATTTATTGATTCAAATTATTGATTATGGATCACTTAGATCCATTAATATTCCTTCACTGCTATCTGAAGTGCATTTGATCACGTCTACAACTCTAATGTCGGGATCAATATTTAATTATTTAAGTTGAATTCATTATAACTTTAGACCTGTGGCACCACAAGAGAGCACTTCAACTTTATTGATTGATAGATTATGTTATTGCAATCTGACAGCATCTTGTAACAAAAGATAATCTTGATCACTGACCAGACTGGGAGATTATGGCTGACGTGCCGACGGTGGTGAGAACTGTGGAACATTAACAAATTCACTAACGACTTTTACATTGCATTAGGTACAACAATAAATAAATTGGCTTAGACATAAGTTTTTCGTAACCCTCAATAATAACACTTAAACTCGCAATATATTTCATGCTTTTTCATTTAATAAATATTTTAGTATCCAAAGTAATCGGTAAATTGGAATGTGTGAAGCTACTTATATTGCTGACTGTACATCACTGTTCGTTCTTTCAAAACATAATTAATACAATCTAATCTCAACAAACAAACACTTATCTTTTTCTTTTTTAGTCCTTCATAAACAGCGTGCGCCCTACTTGATATGCAGCTGCATGCATAGTATCTTACAGATAGAATAATTGTATGGTCTCTTTTAATTATATTTTATAAAGTTTAATTACCGTGAATTTTAATTATAATCGTTCAAAAATAAAGCAAGCAGGCGGCCGCAGCCCGTCCCGTCCGTCCGACTCCGACCGACCACTATTATTCATCCCTCCGCGATGCGCCCGCGCCGCGTCAGAGCGTTCTTCTCGAGATAATTTGTACTTATACACAAGCTGTGCTTTATTTTGTTTCACTACTTTTACCGGTTTTTACACGCGACCGGTTGTTGGTAGGCAACCTGTTGTTTGAAATGTTTTCCTCGTACAGTATAACGAACCCGTCACTAGATCAAAACCTTCTGCAGGGAATCAAGTCTTTAATTTGAATTGCAACAATTCAATTAGTGTTAGTTTGAAAAACTGATTAGGAAATAACTTACTTTGTTTAATCCAAACTCCGTAAGGGAATATTGCTTACCTACATCATCAGCGCCGCTAGAGGTACCAGAGCCTCATTCCTTAATCAGTAGGCGTAGGTACCGACTTGCAGGTGAGCTTGGCTTGGCCTCTTAATCTTTCGATTCTTCTATTCCCTTCCTTTTTTCTGAAGGAGACAAGATTCATACACAGAAATGAATACCATCAATGCCATCAAATTGGTTCATACTTGTATTATACTACCTCAGAAACTGTTTAAAAATTCTAGTAAAAAGTTCCTATCGTTCCACTTAATTTCACTATCTTTTAAACTTCATACAAATGTGTATCAATTGCCTCCCACAGCCTGTCCCACTCCTGCGTCATAACTCGTCCCAAATGAACTCGCCGAGCACAAATCACCTATCTCACAAGCGATTCACCTGATCCTCAGACGGGATCCACTTCCAAAGCACACAACAATAGCCGTTAGAGGACGTGGGCGGACGGAGCACCACGTCGACAAACGAGCGACGATTATATTAACATACGAAGCGCCTGTAGTGCCCGTAATATTTGTGGGCAATCGGAGGATATCGACGCCATAACACGCGCTATTAATAAGATGTAAGTGTATGTAAGGACGCGAGGCGCGTTAGGTGAAAGTGTCGCTGGTTATGGCGTGTCGTGGAAACGAACTCCATTAAGTACAAATGGAAGGGTGTAAAGGTTTATTGTTTGCTATCATCGGATTGTTACTTATCGGAGTAATTTATTACGTATCTAGTCGATTGAGTTTTTATAAACTACGATGGTAAAAAATAAACCTGCGTGTTTTCTCACTTTACTCTCTAAGTTTTGAAGGATCCAAAAATCCTTCGTCAGTGTCAATTGCCACATGGTTGTAGGTCCAGACGTTTTGGTTGGGTGTATGGGACTCCGCCCAGAGCCTCTCGGGGTCACCTGCAAGCTTTCACGCCTAAACTGCTGAACCCATTTTAAGTTGATATAAAGCTAAATTAGGGCTTAAGAAATGCATGCGGGCGGAACCACGGGCAACATGCAATAGTTTCAGAATGAATCAGCTCTACGACTCGAGGGATATTTACATGACAAGGAAATGAACCGCAGCCACTAAAGCACCGTGTCGTGTGTTGTCCGTACGTGAACAGGTCGCATGCACCGTGCACCGGCGCGGGAGCACGACATTAGGCTTAATTAGAGGGGTGCGCGCGCGCAACTCCAACTATGCGAACGTTGACGCCAGCCGGAATGCTGTAAAGTGTAAGTTTACGGTCGCATTGTGTCCCGCGAGACGTTAGGCTACAAACCAGCACAGGTACAATTGAGTTTATCGTACGTGTATAATTTTATTGCAGCGTGAATACTATTGATTTTCAGATAAATGTAGAAGATACTAACATAACTATATAAGCTATTATTATTTCCCTAGCCACCCGACCTGCCCCCGTAGACAAGTGGCAATTTGTTGCCCATTATATAGAATTAAATGACGGATGTATGGGATTTGACGTATAAGACAGTCGTCAACGAACATCATAAACGTCAAATCTCATACAGTCGTCAGTTCATTCCGCAATACGCCGGGCAAGGAATTTCCACTTGTCTATGGGGGCTAGTCTCGTCAGTCGTTTTCGCTAATGCGGCCACGTTTTGCAACCGCCAGGTCATGAGAGCACCAAATATCTGGCAATGACGCTCCCGCCGGGTCCCGTCTCATGATGTCATAGAAGGTGACATACGTGGCAATAGTCTCTTTGCCATGGATGCCTTAGTAGGACGTGTGAATTATAGGAGGATAAACTCGAAGGCGGACCCCGGGCACCCAGGTGAAGGCCTCCAAAGCAATTTGGCCTACATTCTTTCCTAGAAGTAACTTATTCACTCTAGTCTTGAAGACACCCAAGTTATAGCTATCCGGAAACAGATTTGGGCAAGGCATTCCACTCCTTGGCAGTATGCATGATGACCGTATCATCGAATCATTTAGTACCTACGTATAAGTTGAATGTCCACGGTGTTGAGAAGATCTAAGCGTACAGACCGTGGAAACCAACTTTGTTTTATAAAATGTTCTGTGAACAAGATTCTTTGCTTAGCAACCCGAAAAGTCTGTCTGCGTCAGTCTTGTCCTTCAATTTGCAGGGGAAAAGGCTTACGGGGTGAAACGACTTGGATCCGAAGAACTTAGCATAACATTACATTATACGGGCTGTATATAATCTTAGGACCCATTATGATAAAGTGCAGAAAATTTGTAATAATTCAGAGGTGTTCTTGCAGTGTCGTCGACCATTCTTACAAACGATGGTTGTTTGTCTATCGCGTTATCAGACACACTCATATTTCCCGTCCCCGTCCGAACACTCCATTAGGAATGCGCTCGTAGGTGGCCCTATTAATCAGTACCCAAACCAAACCCAGATAATCCGTAATTTTTCCTCTCTAAACGACCTTCTGTAATCTTAATAACTTCGACATTTAGTCAACTCCATCAAAAAATACTTTAAAAAGATCAGTTTCACTATTAATTAAATATCTTTGACGGAGCCGTGACACCTCATCATACGATCACTTTTGTATTAACTGTCGCAATGAAAGTTAATAGATACCTGGGAGATAGCCGCAGCGAATCGCTTGTAGCTGTGTTGCCAGGTGAGTGGAGTTTCCCTATTTCAACGCATATTCTTGGGAATTCATTCCATTATTGGTATTAATTCCGATTCAAATAAGAAATGAACAGGTTACCTACATTGTTTACTTAAATAAATTATTAACTTTTAAGTGTAATTAAATCGGAGGACATGTTTAAAAGTATAACATCACGCTACTACTAAAGGGAGCGGAGCAGTGAGCATAAATGTCAATAAATCGGGCAGATTTCCATACATTCTTTACTAATATTAGATTTGTATTTTTGTATTCCAGTAAACTCAAGAACTACTGAACCGATTTCAAAAATTCTTTTACCATTAGAAAGCTGCACTATCACTGACTAACATAGGCTATAATTAATTTTCAAAAAAATAGGGATCCTGGATAAAACTTCAATAATGTAACCCAAGGTGTAAAAAAAATGACCTAAAAAATTCCTTACATCGCGTACGCTGCGAAAACTATTGAAGATAGAACAAAATAATGTACTGTAGAAATGTTTAACTTAAAAAGGTCTACATAAAAGTCCGCGACAGCATATGTCTATCTAATAAGGGTAGCTCACAATAACCATTTTTATCTTTTACAAATTATAAAAAAAATATGTGTCATTTTCGAAGCTATTTTTAACAATATAGTGTTAAGCCTTATCTGACTAAATACGTTAGATACATTGTACATTTAATGTAGATAAAAATTGCCCTTTACACTGTATAATTATTAATGAATATTTTAGAATCTATTGCAGTATGAAAGTAACGCGCGACGATATAAATTCAAGCCGAAATGCCGATCAAAGTCAGACCACGGAATCAATACCTTTATATTAATTCTTATCTAAATAAATCGTTTGGTATTTAAGATTGTTTCAATACCTGTTGATTATTTTTTGAATTATTGAAATCGGACGTTCTATTCAAAAGATATTACGAAATTATAATGTCAACAAATCCGGTAAATTACCATACATTATTTGAAAACTAATTATTATTACGGGCATGGGCTAAAAGGGTGCAACCACGGGTGTTCGAAGTATTTCACGAGCGAAGACAGGGAAGGTCAGCTGAACACAAGATGCAACGGTAACGGGATCCGAATGCGGGATTGAAACCTCCATGTGATGCATCCTGGGTAACGGAGGCATTAACGCCCCTCACCCAGGGGAGGCGCTACCGCCTACGGCAAATACATACAGCAACGGGAGCAGCTCTATAGAGGGCTGCTCAAAGGCTTCCCACATGTCCCTCTGACTACGAGGAGGCCCAGTAGAGAGCAGGAAAGGGAAGGGCTGGTCACCGAGCGCGAACGTGAGGATTATAGGTCCGGCCTCCTGTCATCCCTTCACGCCCGTCTCCTCCCTTTCCGGAATTCGATGGGACATCGTGCTTCCCACTTCTGAGAGGGCCATCTTAAAATTGTAGATGGCCCAGGGTCAGCCGGGGGGTGCGGAAAATGCCCTAGGCAATTTTACACTCCAGCAACTGAAGACCCGCGACGGCATGCTGTTTAGTGGGTCCGAATTCCACATGGCACTCCTGATGGCTGACGGGGATGGTATCCGAGGCAATTTTAGCACGAAAGAAAAGTTTGTACGGAATCCGAATTCCACGCGGGCGGAGCCGCGGGCAACAGCTAGTTTTCAAATAAACAAGTAGGTAGATTTGGTTAGCTAAAATATAATACTATTTCTAGGTATGTACCCAGTTACTGCTTCTATGAACAAATATTTACAGCAATCATGCAAAGTTTTAGACCTTTTGAAATCTAAACGCATAAATTTTTAGGGCTGCGCAAATTTTCGTCCATGGCAACATTTCCCTGAGAGGGACATTTTCCCTAAAAGTGGACTGTTTAGAGGTAAATTAAAAGGCTGTACGAGGTGGTAATAGGCACCAGTCGTTGCATTAGCATGCGCAGGCAGACGGCGCGGCAGGCGGGGGCGGCGTGTCTGAGAACCTCATTTACATTTTAATTTGGAGACGACACGAATTATCGATATAGAGTGGTCATTGATTGCGTCAAATGACGTGATGATGAGTGAGGTGGGAGGTCTGGGTACGGGTACGGGCAAGAGCTATCGGTGGGTAATATCGTGACCATTGGGCACTAAACTATTTGAAGTAATCATTTCTAAATGTGGTTGCGGGGGTGTATGGAACTATTAAGTGCTATCGGACATTCCGTTGAAGTTATTACAACATGAGATATGCGTGTAATATCTATTAATTATATTTCGAATGACACGACTTGGCTCTTCTTTATAGTACACCTACAACATTAGGTAATTCTCATAAATGTACCTATATCTAAACAAAAAGTAATTTTGCCGAAATAACTTAGATATAGGTACTTACCCTATAATGAACTTATAGTGTAGGTATAATAAATAACTAATAGTTAATAAGTTTATTTACAACTCCGTTACGATCCAATAGCTAATATAGCTGATGAACATATACGAAAATATTAAGAAATCCAGTAAATAAAATACTGCTTTCGGCCCCACCCATCTTGCTTCGCTAAAGTACTTACAGTCTAACTTAATGCAATAATAGCTATTAAACTAGACACCGACAGTACAAGCGACCACTTAACCCTGCGAGTGCTGGGGTGCTGGCACTGTACGCTGTACGCCTAATACTGGTCTAATTAGTACGGGACATGTAGTGTTGCGGAAGTACGGTTACTACGGCACGACCACGCACCAGCATGCGACGGTTAGATATACATACATACGTAGCACTGATAACATCAGATGCAGGGTTAAAAGTAAGCAAATTAAATTAAATGGCGTTTTAATACTGCTATGTAGAGGTTTGTAGCCATTTCTTTATAAGTAGGTACTTAACACTAAGCTGATAACAGGGGAAAACAACGACATTTTTAATGTCAAACCTCTGGTTTTTTCATGGTTTCATGGTTCAGGTATACCACCGTGAAGAAACCAAGGGTATGTTTTGAGAGTTCCCAAAACAGTCGGTAACATTTTACGCTGTAAAGATATCTCCTGCGGATTCTTAAATTGTGGAATTCTCGAAAACTGATCACTGCTAAACGGGGCAGAAAAAGAAACAAATTCGATGCATGCATTTTTATATGATGACCGCTCTGGACAAAAAAAATATCTTTGCACTGGGCAGGAATCAAATCCGAGAATGGGAACGTTAGGAACCCTGACGCAGCAGTCGAATGCTTTTCCGCAAGACGTGTTACACGCGGGAAAGGCCGCCCTAAGTAGGTACATTAGATATTTCAGAATAGGAACTACAAACAATACATTATTCAATCTTGTCGTCGGATCTCGCGAGCGTGGCCCTACATTTTCATGAAACATGTCCCAACTAAAACACTTGGGTACGAATACTTAACCTGTACCCACCTATGCGACATTACGCTCCTAATGCATTATTTATTTGGGACGTAATAAAATAGGTTCTAACGAGACGGTGTAGGGCGGCTAATGAGCGATGGCACGGTGCGGCACGGCGCAGCACGGTGCGGTGCGTGCCGCGAGCGTGTCGCGCCGCGGTCACGATGTCATTATGAGAGCACCGCAATATTCATGGCAACACCACTTGTTATTGATAGTATTGCTAGTGCGAATAACGGGTTTATGACACGAACGGCGGAGGCCTAGTGGCTGAGGTGTCCGACTTGCGATCGACAGGTACTGAACGATGTGTACCCACTCCAAATACAAGCAATTTAGCTTAGCGTAAGGCAGATATTGGCTTCTCGCGCTTTAGACTTTTAGACTACGGTAAATACTTCCCATCAGGTGGGCTGTGTGCTTGTCTGCCACCTATGGTATAAAAAAGCTCTACCTAACTAAAACTGGTAAAGCCATTATGTAACTCTTTCAAGGGAGCCCGTCTGCTCCAATGTGGAGTTTGTGTGCCAACTTACCGCAGAGCCCAATTAGCCCAATACTTCAATGTCATAATTACTCGAGATTTTGTACCTGACTAGATCTAGGTGTGTGTGTCTGTGTGTGGTAGCAGGTGAGAAGATGAAGAAACAGTTTTGCTCTATAATGATACGACTGGTAGAGTAGGTATGCGATATCTCCCTGCAGTAAAAGGTTTGTGCACCCACTACCTAGATATTTAAATTCGTACTTATTACTTTCTCGCTACTGTATCCTATCAAGAAAGTCACAAGTTTCACCTAATTTAAAAACACACGGACTGATCCAAGTGCCAATAAGCGTAAAATTTTCTACATCAATCGCATTGTTCCAGTGGCAGACAGTCGGTGAGAGGCGCACGCGCACGTGACGCGCCAGCCTGATGCTGACGAGCTGGATGTATTTGATCTTTGATCCGAGCGTGACGTGCCAAGTAATGAACCTCCGTGACTTCCTCCCGTCGCATGTCACACGCGAGGAACACTAACCGGCACTGTGTTTTGATTTGAGAGCTCGTGTCAAAGCTACAAATCAGGAGCCTCTCATAAACCAGTCGGGTCGAGTGCGTCAGGTTTACGAGGCGTCATTGGAGGAGTGTAAATGAGTTTCGCCAATTGATGAGCCGCCGGTCGCCTGCACAGGTTTATGACTGCGGTTAAACCTAATGTTATTTCAGATGATCAATATTATAGATATATTGCAATTAGATAATTTGCAAATGCAATAATGACGATGAATGTCTAATCATACCTACAAAAATTTAATAAACTACGGAAAAATTTAGTAAGAGTTCGGCTTACTAAAGCATTTACAACTCCACACCCACAACAGCAATATACCTACTTTTCTGATAGAAGAAAAATAATGGAATCTCAATTTTCATTTAAGTTTTGAAATAACAGTTTGAAGGAGTAAATAACAGTTCAGGGACTGGCTTAAGAAGTAAGATGCGACACGGAGCAACGGCCGAATATTACCTAACACTAAAATGCTCACTGATCATTAAGTAACATACATTTTCATTATATTTATCACACATAAATCTTCAAAATCCAATTACAATACGGTAGCCGCCTCCCGAACTCACAATTCGATACGATTGTTCATAAAATATTCTAACGGGAGCCCTAATCGCTTACTATAATAATTGATAATCGATAAACTATTCTGTGCGTATGCGCCGATAATCAAGCCGATTTCACGCCGCGATGCACGGTTAAACACTTTAATAGTCGTAATGGATAAAAAAGATAATTTCGCGAGGGGTGTCTATTACACCCAGGGGTAACATTGTACGAAATTTATGGGGTGGGTGGACAAAAGTAGACCTCGGTGCAGTAACAAAAGGTTCAATTTCAATTGTGAGAGTGAAGTATGTTTGCAAAACTAACAATAAATAATTTAGCGCGATAGTTTAATCCTATTTTTGTCGCAGACTGCTGACAATGCCACTTGCGCAGCTGACGGTATAAAAAACTGCCCTTGTATTACATTGTTTGCCCCCTGACGGCGGCGGGGGCCGCCACGGAACTCCAATTTCTTTGTGGTTGGAATAATGATGTAGGAACAAGTGGGCAATCGGCAGTCTGTGCACGTTTGCACATGTTATTATGAGCTTATCCCAGATGATGCCAAGCGATGTCACCGCCGGCTTGACCTGAACGGTGCCTGAATAACTAATGAGGTTTTCTCTACAAAGATCGCTAACGACGCTTAATTACACTATTCAGGTTTTGCTGTAACAAATCCACTTTACAAGACCACCTACGGTCTAGTAAAGTATATAAGTACCTAACCTATATAATACAATTGGGTAGAGAGTTGAGAAAATCTTTTCTTGGAAATAGGTACCTACGTAATTTTTTTCCTAGCCTACTATATACCTAGATGCCTAAGTATATACCTATGTCTTTCTGAAATAAATTGTTATTGTTGAAAAATTTCGGTGCACGCGTAGCGTATAGCGTGCTTATCTGGTGAATAAAAAGCTACAGTAAATTTAATGAGTGCACTGAAATAATAGCAAACTATACTTACTTAGGTCCCTGATAGATATCTATAGATACTAGAACTATAGATCTACCCAATTTGGTATAATGAATCTACCGTCGTAATTTTCTCCTGGTAATAGTTAAGGAGGAAAGAATAGAAGCATTATGGATACACGATCAAGGAATTAAATAAGTACCTCAGACCTTTACCTGATATATTGAAATTAAGATAGAAATTAATGTGATAATCTTATGAATAATTTAGTGTCTCTCAGCGTCAGGAGCCCAACTTCAATGAAACTAAATCACAATTGTACGTAATAACATGGAAGGCAAATTAAATGATCGATTTAGATGCGTTCCGATCACTTTATGACTATTAGATATTAATAATAATAATATATCTGTCAGGGTGAGTGAACCGAGATGGGACGCTGCCGCAGGGACTGCCGAAGTGCCGACATTCGACACTTTACCACATATAAAAATAAATCGTTATCATTAAAATCACTATATAATTAACAGCTCGCTTCAGTGATCTTAGATGTAATAATTAATTCGAACTATTAATCTTACATAAGTACCTACTAAGCTACTGAGACTTTCACAATTTTATTTTATTTTGAGGATCAGTACCTAGATCCTCTCTCTTCCAGCCTAGCAATGGCACTTGTTGCTTTCCAGCCTCTTTTCCTCATTCACATCATTGTTAATTTATTCCAGCCAATCTTCTATTCGGAAGGCCGAAGATCGGCAGAAATGGCGCACATTGGGAAAGACCTATGTCCAGCAGTAGACTGCAAATTTCGACTAATTGATTTAATCTTCTGATTTTTTACTCTTGGACATTTTACACACGTTATCTAGACCCAAAGTAAGAATAGCTTATCTAGCTTGTGTTATAGAAACTAGAATACAAATATTCATACTTAGATAGAATTTTTCTCACATCTTCAGATTCGTATTTCTGCAGAATCGCATATTTGCACTGAAGGGGAATCGAACCCGCAACCTCCAACAACGTAGCAGTCAAGCACTCTACCGCTGCACCACAGAGGTTGTCTATACCTTGGTATTATTTTAATACGAATGCCGCTAAGATAAGATGACGATGTTATACTCTCCATTACAAGCTCTTCCTTTCATATAGGGGAACGAAATAGATACGTCGCAACAAAACAAATTGCGCTACGAATTATTTAATCCAAATCGGGCTGGCTTAGCATAAGTAGGTATCGGTTGCCTTACAAGGGCCAGAGCAGGCCATAGTGGGCCTTTGTTCTCGCGGCGGGCGATAGCCGACCCGCGACCTGCCCGTGTAGCCGCGTGCCGTGTCCGACGCCGGTACCACTTTATTAGCCGGGTGACTTCCTAATAGGTTTTAATTGCAAATGATCCTGTTGCGGTGTACGGAGGGAGAGATATAGGACTTGTTTACATCAGCCTCTAAAGCAGTATACTCACTAGTACCTAATACTAGTATACTAGGTACTACATTATCATTCTCTGAGCATTTTCCCAACTCAGTTGGGGTCAACTTTTCAGTCTAATTACTATTAGATACATACTTCTTAACACGAGTCGCATCCGAAGCTTGACAGCCTCCGTGGCGTAGCGGTAGTGAACGCGGCCGCTACGCAGGAGGCGCGGGTTCGATCCCCGCTCAGTGCAAATATTTGTGTACATGAAATATGAGTATTTGCATTGGTCTGGTCGGGCCTCGGAGAGCACGTTAAGTCGTCGGTCCCGGTTGCCATAAGAACATCTATGGCAGTCGTTACGGGTAGTTGGAACCCTAAAAAATCCAAAAAAAACAACGGTCTAGCTGCAAAGCTTCGATATCGCCTAATGCTATCATTGGGATGTGGAGGTCAGATGGCAATCGCTTCACGAAAAAATATCGAGGTCTAGCCAAATCTGTAGTTAAGACTGGTAAAGCGGACCCCAGACTCCGAGTTGAAAAGCTTCGGATGCGACTGGGAATTAACGCTAGGATGAGAGAGAGTCTACTACTACATACTTCATAACACGAGTCGCATTCGAAGCTTCCCCTCGGAGTCTGGGGTCCGCTTACTAACTGCGGATTTGGCTGGACTTTGATATTTTCCGTGAAGCGACTGCCATATGACCACTAAAACCCAATGGCGATATTGAGCGATATCAAAGCATTGCAGCTAGACCAGTTTTTGGACTTTTTAAGGCTGCATCTATCCATAACGACTGCCAATGTTCGTATGGCAACCTGGACCGACAGCTTAACGTGCTCTCCGAGGCACGACCAGACAAATGCAAATACCCATATTCATGCATACAAATATTTGCACTGAGCGTGAATCGAACCCGCGGCGTCTGTGTAGTAGTAGTACTTAGTAGTGTTAATCAGTATTATTTATTATGTATCTACCTATTATCGGTAAAAAGTAAAAGATTCGCGTCTGCCTGGTTTTAGATCAACTGTTGCCTAAAATTTATGTGTAGGTACCTAAAGACTATGTAACCATAGGTAGACAAGCAGGCTGGGAGCGTGAATACCTAGGTACTTATTCTGTCATTAAATCGGTCGAATAACTTTCACTTTAGAACCACAGCATTATATCTACTGAAAATGCCCGTAATGAGTGGGTATGTAATCTGGTAAAAGCTATTTTCTATCTAGATGAATTTGTCACGAATGTTGTTGGTTGATATCAAGTTAGTCTATGCGTCCGGGGTGTCCGTATGGATAATCACAACCAATGTGTACATACATATACTCAAGCCTGCAAATCCCCGAAGGGGTAGGCAGAGGTGGAGGACACCCACATTTCGCCAATTATAATTTTCGATCCACGTAATAGGGGGCGAGCCTATTGCCGTCAAATGAACACTTAGTCATGTATGGCTCTGCTGCTCTAAGAAGGACCCCATCCATAAAGTATCCCATTGATCCAAAGTACCTAACTCATACATTTATTAGGTACTTAGATACATTCATAATTAGTCCTCGCTAAAATTAAATAGTTAAAATTTATGAAGTAGGTACCTACCTATGCAGGTAGTTATATGAATTATGATAGATAGGTATTATTTGCACTATTATTACGATGAACTATGATGTGAGACCGCCTATCCAAATAAATTCTCCTTTTTATTGTAACATACGCATTTATCTAACCCTCTTGTAGGCAACCAGCACGCCTCAATTCTAACACCATACGGCGAGACAGCTAATAGAAATTATAATATTTAATGTATCTGCCACAAGCCACAAGTACCTATTGTATTGCAATAGTAACGAGCCTGCCGTATGGGTGCTTAGTTAGATATGAACAGATTTGAATGAACTCCGCCACTTGCCTACCCCTTGTAACCCTTGTTAGACGCTTCGTTTGACAATGTGGTAAAATTAAACATGTCATATTTTTGCACATATGGCGTTTATTTGATTTAAACAAACTATTGTACCAACCAACTGGGTTTCGTAGTTGAGCTAAAATAGTTTGATAATAATGTTGTCGGTCTATGGCCTTCGCCTAACCAGACCTGATGATCAGCTGACGCCAAGTCGGTCTATGGCCTTCGCCTAACCAGACTCGGCGATCAGCTGATTGTAGACCGAACGTGAGTAGCAGCTGATTGGGGATCAGCTGAGGGGTCACTGACCCGAGAGGTAGGTACTGATCAGCTGACCCGTAAGGTAGGGATCAGCTGAGGGGTCACTGACCCGTGAGGTAGGTACTGCCCTAGTAGTTAGCTATGCCAGCTGGCTGATGCCTCTAGACCGGCTGGGTTCAAGAAGTGAACCCTGTCCGTTGCTAGAGAGCTCTGTCTGTTTGGACCGGAAGGGGAACCGTAGCCAAAGAAAAGGCAGAGCATGGAACTGATTATTTTATTCAACAAAATGGGCTACTAATATACAATAAATCGTCATTCAATATCCATACACTTAAGCGAGCTTACAAACTATCTACACCAATCACAGCTTAGTCTTCTATTTACATAAGGAATCTTAAATCTATTATATACAATACAGTTTACAAATACGCCGCGTGGGGCGCTTATCTTTCGCTATAAATATAAACTGTGTGCGCCGAGGTGCGCTAGCTATAAAACTACAACGTTCGTCATTCGCGTCGCATTCGACGAGATTCTTCACTGCGTTTGGACGTGCGTTCGTGGCTCCGCATTTCGGCACTGCTGTTATCGTATGTTAATGTTGATCTTGTAAGTAAAGTAAGTAAGTAGGTATTATGTATGTTCCTACATTACCCCCCTCTAAGAGAAACGTACGTTTGGTCTTACTAATCTTCCTGTACGAGTCATATAGGGGTCTTGCTGATTGTTACTCACATTTGTAGATTTCTCGGAATTTGCAGTCGCCGAGTTCTTGGAATTGGATGCACTCGATGTCGTAGGTTCCTGACGTATAATTGTCGCAGGCCTCGTACACGGGGATTGCGGTACGTTGGCTGCAGGCGTTTCATCATTATGTAATATGTATGCTGGTTTCAGTCTGTCTATGGATATGCATGTTTGACGATTTGGTAGTTGAATTGTGAATAACTTGCCGTTTTGACTTCGTTTGATAACTTTGTATGGGCCGTCATATGGTGGGATCAACGGTCGTCGTACTGTATCATTTCTCAGGAACACATGAGTACAAGTTTCGAGTTCTTTGTATATGAAGGGTTGCTTAGATGAGTGTGATATTTGCTTCGGTGCTAGTGACGTCATCGTTTCAGTGAGTTGGCGAACGAATTCTGCGTCATCAATGTTTGGCTTGGTAGGCACAAAGAAATCCGACGGAATTCGAATTGTAGACCCATAAGTCATTAGTGCGGGACTTACAGATGTGTCTTGACATAGTGCTGTGCGTAGTCCTAGTAGTACTGTAGGTAATTCCTCACTCCAGTTGGTACCTGCTGATCTGGCCATCAGCGAAGCTTTCAAACATCTGTGTCTTCTTTCTAGGAATCCGTTTGCTTGTGGGTGGAATGGAGTTGTGCGTATACGATTAATACCTAGTCGTTGCATTAGTGTGCGAAATAATGACGATTCGAACTGTCTGCCTTGATCTGTTGTGATTCGTAGGGGACAACCGAATCGTGAGATCCATCCGTCGTATACTGCCTTCGTTACTGTTTCAGCGGTGATATCACGAGTAGGTATGGCTTCAATCCATTTCGTGCATCGATCTATCATTGTGACTATGTATCGATATTCGTTTGATATGCATAAAGGTCCGACGATGTCCAGGTGTACGTGTTCGAAACGCGATGATTCTTGAAACTCACCAAGGGGACTGCTAACGTGTCTTTGAAACTTCGAGCGTTGACAACCAATGCATGATTTTGCCCAGGTGGTTACGTCTTTATTCATCGAAGGCCAGAAGAATTTGGATGTGATAAGTTTTCTAGTTGCGCGAACGCCAGGATGACTTAGTTCGTGTTGTGCTTTGAATGCTATTTCACGAAAAGTCACTGGTAGGTATGGTCGAATGTTTGTTGTTGATACTTCACACCATATGGATATCGGTTGTTGACCTCCAGGGAGATTTACGAGAGCGAATGTGAGGTTTGATTGTTGTTTGCAGGCTTCTAATTCGGTGTCATTTTGTTGATCTGTAGCTAATTTGTTGTAGTCGATTGTGTTATTTAATATTTCGATCTCCGTGATTCGTGATAAGGCGTCAGCGGCTGTGTTGTACTCGCCTTGAATGAATTTGATACTTGTGCAGAATTGACTAATGAAATGAAGTTGTCTTTCTCTTCTTGGAGTGTCACTGTTGTTGGCTGATCTCGTGAGTGCGAAGGTTAGAGGTTTGTGATCAGTATAAATTGTGAGTTCATTACCCTCTATCAGTCGTCGTAAGCTTTTCACAGCGGTATACATAGCTAGTAATTCGCGATCGTATACGCTGTACCTTCGTTGTGTGTCATTCATATTTTTGGAGAAGAATGCGAGTGGTTTCCATATTCCGTCGACCTTCTGTTGTAGTACCGCGCCTATGCCTGTGTCTGAAGCGTCGGTGAGTAGACATAGCGGTGCGTTAGGTATCGGATGGGTTAATGAGGTTGCATCGAGAATACTTTGTTGACATAATTGAAATGATTTTTCGGCTTCGGGTGTCCACTGTATGGGTGATTTATCGTTCTTCTTGGCATTGTGTAGGTATTTATTAAGGAGGTGCTGATGGTTAGCTTGATGGGGTAGGCAGCTTCGATAGAAGTTGATCATACCCAGAAATCTTCTTAACTCTTGTACTGTAGTTGGTTTTGGATATTGGAGTATGACTTGAATGCGTTCGTCTGTGGGTTTGATTCCGTTTGATGAAACTTCGTAACCGAGGAATTGGACTTTTTTCTTGCTGAATTCGCACTTATCGATGTTGAGTGTGACGCCATATTGATTTAAGCGCTCGAGCACTCGTTTTACGTTGCGTTTGTGTTCTTCTTCGTTGTCGTCTGAGTATATGAGTAGGTCGTCTATGTAGCAGTAGCATATGTCATCGAGGCCGCGTAGTACTTCGTGCATGAATCTTTGAAATGAAGCACTACTGTTTACTAAACCGAAGGTCATAACTTTGAAGGTAAAGCTTCCGAATGGGGTGGTTATAGCGGTCTTAAGGATGTCTTCTTTTTCGATAGGTATACTGTAATATGCCATTTTCATATCGAGCTTCGAGAATAATACTTTTCCGTGCAGTTGGTAGGTGAAATCTTGTATTCTAGGTATTGGGTATCTGTCGGGGATTGTGACAGCATTTAATCTTCTGTAGTCGCCACATACACGTAAAGAACCATCTTTTTTCTTTACCACGTGTAGTGGACTGGCCCATGGGCTGTTGGCGGGTTCGCATATGCCCATTTCCATTAACTTTTCGAATTCTAATTTGGCAGCTTTGTACTTATCTGGAGGTAATGGTCGCGGTCGGGAGTATATAGGTGAACCTTTAGTTTCTATACGGTGAGTGACGCTATGTTTTGCAGTTGACTTGATTGCCATCGGACGTAATATGTCTGGGAATTGCTTCAAGATGTCGTGATATGCGTGATTTTGGTTGATAATATAGACTGATTCTTCTGTGCTCTGTACCTTAATAGTGTTCACGGTGAGGTCTGTGACACTATCGATGAGTTTCTTTTGATGCAAGTCGACTAGTAATTTGTGTTTTACTAGGAAATCTGCGCCTAATATTGAAGTCTTCACATCGGCAACTATGAATGTCCATTTGTAACTTCTACGTAAACCTAAGTTGAGTTCTAATGTACGCTCTCCATAGGTTCGTATTTGTGTACCGTTTGCAGCAAATAATTTATAATTGTCTTCTATAGGTTGTGAATATTTCTTGTTTCTTGCGGCTAACACTGAAATATCAGCTCCAGTGTCAATAAGGAATTTTTCTTTATTGTTTCTGTCTATTATACATAGGCGGTGGCCTTGGTTAACATCGACGCCCGCCACAGTCGATGTATTGCTTAGTTTTCCTGTTGCTTCGTATTAGTGTTTGTATTTGTATTTCTTTTAGCACATGGTTCTTCGCATTTACGAGCATTATTACCGAACTTGAGGTGGTAATAGCATAACCAATCCGGATCGCCTGGCTGTCGACGTGTTGAACGCGAGTGTGAACGCGCCCTTATGTTGCGCCTATCGTCAAAGCGCTCGTTGCTACGTGGCTGGCGATGCGGGTTTTGCGTCGGTCGAAATTGGTTCGAACGTAATTCTGCTACTTCGAGGGATAGTTTCTCTATTTGTTTCGTAATTAAGTCGAGTTGTAGTTTTTCGACTGCAGTAGATGTAGTAGTTGTGGTAGCTTCGTTCTGAGATGGATTTGACACGGGAATCGAAGTAGTGATAGCGGCGGCTGTAGCGGGTTCGAAGTGCTCTATCATCTTGTCAGCCATAGCAGATAGGGTTTCTAGTGATGACTCTGTATTTATTGCTAGTATGCCACGTATTTGAGTAGGTAAATGATTCAACCATATGACTCGGAGTGCTTCGTCGGTTAGTAGCTTCCCACTTAATTCTCTCATTTTTCGTAACAGCTGACTAGGTTTAGAATCGCCAAGTTCTAGGCCACTAAGTAGCTTTTGAAGCTGACGATGATCTGATTCTTGGTATGTCGATATGAGTCTGTCCTTCAATTTGGTGTATTTGCCATTAGCGGGTGGGTTGAGGATGATATCTGCTATTTGTTCTAGATCATTGCAACCTAGCAGTGGCATAACTAGGTTGAATTTCTGTTCTTCACCTATTTTGCTTGCCGCGATGGCCGCTTCGAATTGAGCGAACCATAATCGCGGATTCTGACGCCAGAAAGGTGGTAGGCGTGCGGGAAGAGATATCATGGCGACATCGCTGGCTGGTTTGATATCACTACCTGATGGTAGCGATGGTGGTGCTGTGCCGCCTTCTGTAGACATGATGTCTGTAGGTAGGTACACTAGGTACGACAATCAGCTGTGCGTGCAGTAGTGCGCTGTGGTGATACCGTAGGTACGTAGGTATCAGCTGTTCGGGTCGTCGGGGGTCACCAATGTCGGTCTATGGCCTTCGCCTAACCAGACCTGATGATCAGCTGACGCCAAGTCGGTCTATGGCCTTCGCCTAACCAGACTCGGCGATCAGCTGATTGTAGACCGAACGTGAGTAGCAGCTGATTGGGGATCAGCTGAGGGGTCACTGACCCGAGAGGTAGGTACTGATCAGCTGACCCGTAAGGTAGGGATCAGCTGAGGGGTCACTGACCCGTGAGGTAGGTACTGCCCTAGTAGTTAGCTATGCCAGCTGGCTGATGCCTCTAGACCGGCTGGGTTCAAGAAGTGAACCCTGTCCGTTGCTAGAGAGCTCTGTCTGTTTGGACCGGAAGGGGAACCGTAGCCAAAGAAAAGGCAGAGCATGGAACTGATTATTTTATTCAACAAAATGGGCTACTAATATACAATAAATCGTCATTCAATATCCATACACTTAAGCGAGCTTACAAACTATCTACACCAATCACAGCTTAGTCTTCTATTTACATAAGGAATCTTAAATCTATTATATACAATACAGTTTACAAATACGCCGCGTGGGGCGCTTATCTTTCGCTATAAATATAAACTGTGTGCGCCGAGGTGCGCTAGCTATAAAACTACAACGTTCGTCATTCGCGTCGCATTCGACGAGATTCTTCACTGCGTTTGGACGTGCGTTCGTGGCTCCGCATTTCGGCACTGCTGTTATCGTATGTTAATGTTGATCTTGTAAGTAAAGTAAGTAAGTAGGTATTATGTATGTTCCTACAATGTCATGAAAAATTATTTAATCTCTTTTTGGAAACTGAGTGAACAGTTAGTTGTTCCGATCGGAACAGAGTTATTCTGTTTAGTTAGAGTGGCAAAACCCTTTTTTGCCCGTGATACTACCATTCATACTACCAGTAGTAACACCGGAGGCACTTTCATAGATAGGTAGGTACACTTTTTTAAAATCCACTTTCATTCTTAGATGTTAGATCAGCGGTCGTCACACTTTACTGGCCAAGGGCCACACATCACAATGTGAGTGCCAGGGCCGGGCCGCTGAGTCTGCGAAGGGTTATGGGGCTAATCGTCCGAACTAAGACTGATCCTCGGACGAGTTGCCTCATTCGTCAAACGTATGAGGCTTTTCGTCTGAACAAGAAGTTGTCCTTGGACGAGTAGCCTAATTTTTGAAAAGAACGGTTTTGAGGATAGTGGTCGATTTGTCGGGGCTAAGACTGGTCCTTGGACAAGCAGCCTAATCTCCAAAATAACTGCTTTTGGCGTATGGGGCAATCCACCTGCATTCATAAACTTTAAAAAAAAATTAAATTATCCCTACTAATATTATAAATGTGAAAGTAACTCTGTCTGTCTGTCTGTCTGTCTGTCACGCCCAAACCACTGTACCGATTTTGATGAAATTTGGTATAGGGGTAGATTAGACCTCGAGAAAGGACATAGGCTATGTTTGGTCGCGATAACCGACATCCACGCGGGCGGAGCCGCGGGCAAAAGCTAGTATTATATAATACCAATATTTCTCTTAAAATACATAATATATATTAAAAAAAACAATCAACAGGAATGTAACTACAAATGTAAGTAGTAAATGTTTATATTAGTAACAAAATGTAGACAATAGTAGGTACCTATCGGGAGTTCGTCACTCGTCAGTCACAGTCGTCGCAGGATTGGAACACAAAAAATAAAGGACTTATTTATTTTGTTTATGATTATGTAATGTAGGTATAGTTGACTATTGAAACAATTTATTTTGCTGCGGGCCGCACCAATAACGCCCACGGGCCGCATGCGGCCCGCGGGCCGCTATTTGACGACCACGGTGTTAGATCATAACGTTAAGATACAATCTACACCCGCCTGTTCCACATATCCCGTCCCTCCTGGTAGCCTAGTCTTTTTTGGTGCTATTATTTCTGGTTTAAGTTATAGTTGAACTTAGTGGAATAGAGGCACCTATAGGTACTTAGTTTAGGGATAGATAGCTCTGAACTAACGCAACTCGTCAGTTTCATCAGATACCTTTGTGGCAAACTTTTTTGTAGGAATAGTTTCGAAAAAGGTTAGACGCAAATATCATTGATCGGCTATTCCACCTTTCCCACTTGGCCATTACGTGTAACCCCGCGTTTACACGCTGCCCATCGCATTGCTCATTGTGTTGCCGGAAGTATTCCCACGAATAATGCCCTAGCATTCACACGTACGCATCATCGTGTTGGTCCGCAACTCCGCATTACAGTATTCGCCCTGCAACGGAGACGGACGTAAACGTATGGAGAACAACGCTGTAGCAGTGTACGCATTATGCTTTTACAGCATAGCGAATTGATTAAATAGATTAATAATAAAAACTATCACTTTCAACTACCTATACACTGTCCGTAGATGGATATACCTAAATATTTTTAAAAGTAAATATTCGAGGAGCAATAACGAAAGCCGTGTTTACTGATTAGCGCCATCTAGCGGTCTCGTATAGTTCATCGCGCTAGTATTGCCGCTCCTTTGACTCGCGCCGCCAAGCCGACATTCGCAGCAACATACGCGACAGTACTCGCGCCATGACGAATATACCATTCACACCACGTCTCTGCCCACTTCTCTCGCCACTTCCCTCGCTCTGCCGCGAGTATGTAAACGCAGCATTAGTGAATGAACTATAACTATTGAAGTTATACACCCGCCATTCTGACGAATTCCTACAATGTTATCATTATCACAAACTTACAATAGATCGAGCTCTATCAGTTAGTATTTTTGCATCGCTTGTACCAATATTATGAAGAGATTCCGAAGAAATGAGAATATGAAGAGATACGAATCCGAAGAAATGAGATTCTGAAAAAAATGCGATTCTGCAGAAATAATCTGACACTGTGAGCTTAGTGGAATAGGAGGTTTTACCGATGCTCATTTGTTTCTAGTATTCTATACAACCTTTTTTAGCAAAATCGAGCCCGGGACTCGGTAACTTTTTCACAATTCCTCCACATTCCTCATAGTTTCGGAGTACCGAGTAGGCCACAACCAAGCCCAGTTGAACCTCTCAGTCTTAGGAGAGAATGTAACGAATAAATGTTTTTTTAGTAGGGTTTTCATGAAACCTAAAGCAAGTTAAATAAAAGTAAATATGTGAGTGGCTATATGAGCCTGTAAAAAGTAAATATTGAATGTAATGTAATAAGATGTGTCTAGCTAGCTAGAGAGAGACAAATAATAAGAATTGATTACAATTAAACATTATAATAGAAGTAATTAAATAGGGCGTTACATAAATATTGTAATTGGTATTTAGATAGGGAACCTCAGGGGTAGGTTCGGTATAAATTTATCTGCCGTGGGCGTTGCTTGATCCGTTGTGCAAGATGGTAGTAGCACTTAGCTGGTGACACCGGAGCTGGTGATGTTGCCGGCGTCCCAGGGTCCTCGCTGGTGTGCCTCACAGCCTAATGATGGCGTGAAGCCCGGTGCGAAGACCCTGGAAAAAGAATAAAGTGCGGGTCAGTATGTCACAAGGTAAACACGTCCAAGTGACCCGCTAAAATAAAGCAGGTGAAGAGAATCTCCCCAGCGCACAGTGTCGCGAATGTATGGGACGGTTTATCATAAATAACATTACTTGTTTTTTTGAACATAAATACTTTTGTTTGATTAAAATTAACACGAAATAATTAATTAACATAAAAATAAATATTTTTACTGTGTATCACCTATATTATTATCTACATCTATTATCGAATAATCGGATCAATTTTTTTTTAATGTTTATTATTCGACCTGATAGCTGATTGGCAAGGATCTGAAGTTAGTAGCATCACAGTCATTAGATCATGATTTGTGTGCTGCCTGGAAGTTTTGCGAGTATGGAATTCCCTCAAGTTTCTGATGTCTTTATGTCTACCTTCCAATGCATCCTCAGGAAGCTGACCAATAGGCAAAAGAAAGTATTCAATTAATTCTGGGGAATGGACCAGTACCTTGTGTACCTATAGACGTAGGAGTGTTATACCAAGAATAATATAATTCATAAGGTAAAGATATTTCTTCAGGTTCTCTTTCTTGAACGATGTCCAAGACTCGTCGTTTTATAAGATGCCACGCTAATTTCATACAACTTTTTTTAGGTCTGCCACGAATTCTATCGGCTTTTGATGTTGTTTGACTTTGATTTTCAAAAATATAATCGAGTACTATGTATTCTAAATTTAAATCCTTTTGTAACCATGTTTTACATTTTGTTTTTAATAAATTTAATTGTCGATTAGAATTTCTCCAAATAACGCCTGATTTCATCGAAAAAAAAATTGTTGTGTTCTTAATACTGTCTTTAATTGACTGAGTACAGTCAACCATATGAAAATAAGTGAAAATAAACTGAAACACTGCATTTATTTTCTTATCCGAGTCAGCTGAATGCCAAATTTAGAAGCATTGCTCATTTGTGATTTTACGTCTTACGGGATCTAAAAGGCAATTAATCTGAATGAGCTAATCTGCGCAAACTGGGCTTTTCCATACATAAAGTAGACCCATTGGGCTACATAATATCAAAAAATTACGGATGTATTATTTGAAATATTTTTTAAAACTCTGAGCAAACATTAATTATATTTTTTTTTTTCCTTGTAAGGTTAAAATAGTCATAACTTATCCATTATTGTTGCAAATAGTATTTAAATAGCTTGCTGTCGTTAATACACACTTATTTTAACTATAGTATTAAAAACAAAGGAATATCAACTGGTTCACCTAACAAAACAAACGATGAAGTACGAGAGTTCATTTACGCAAATTGTAACTACAACATTTTTGTCTGAGTTCAACCGCTTATTATTTAGTGAAATTTACGATAAAAAATATCTAACTACCCTCATCAAATGCAGAATTTATCTATGATTGTATTGCTATATCACAATATAGTATTTCAGACATTTCGAAAAAATGATTTATGATAAAGGGACGCGACACTGTGCAGCGGCTAGACAGCGTAGCTAAGCTATAAAAAGAAAAATAATGCAGCAGAGTGCAAGCAGGCGACGCGACCTCTGACCGTAGAGGTGATCGGCTCGTGGCGCTAAGTAGGGTAGGCTGTAAAAGCACATACAAAAAATATTAAAATAAAATAATAAGTCCGTGCATTTTAGCAGGCAATAAGCTGGACCGCTGAGAAGGCTTCACCTGTAGGAAGAAGTTGGAAATGTTGATCTCAAGGACTTACCCGTCGCCGACAGGAGATGGGCTTCGGGGTCAAATGCGACCTGCCTTGGCTGAGGTTGCCAAAGAAAGGGCAGCTCTCAAGGCATGTGTGCTCAGATGAATTGTTTGACATGATGCCCACAGCCAAATTCTATCGGTGTTCATCGCACTTCTCGCCATAGGACAAAAAGTTCCCACTGGCCAGACTAATCTGACCAACAGGAAAAACCGGGGAATTCATCCTCACACATTGCGACCGGAAACGGTGCGGTATGAAAGGAACTTCATCCCTCGCACACTCAAGCTGTGGAATGAACTCCCCGCGATGGTTTTCCCAAGCGACTACAATATTATGGGGTTCTTCAAGAAGGGCATTAGAAGGTTTCTTCAGGGTCGGCAGCGCGAGTGAGACGCCCCTGGTGTTGCATACGTCCATAGGCCACGGTGACCAGTTCCCATCGGGTGGGCCGTGTGCTTGTCTGCCAACTAAGAGGTATAAAAAGAAAATTAAGAAAGTGGTCATTATCAACCTAAAGGCTTGTTAAGATAAATTCATTTCCGGTTAGCCGCACCTCTGATATGACCGCATGCAGCACAGTCCTATAGACATGCACTCAGACCGCGACAGTGCGTTGTTATTTCAAACGGTAAAAATAAAACCTCACATTATAATCTATTTTCATTGATTTAATAGACATGTAGGATTACATATACATATTTATTTCATCATAAAACTATATTATATGCAATAATTTACTCAGCTAACGTGTTCTAATAGTGATCAGTGAAGAGACAACAAATACAGCGAGGCGCACCGTCATCGGCCGCTGGGCTCGCGACTGACTCAAACTATAACAAACCATTCTCCAGATTGCACTACAATTTAAAACATTATATTTTTGGTAACATACAATAATATTAAATAATTCAACATCTAAAAAATAACCAACAAACGTGGCCCAGGGCCAGACGACGCGGCCTCGCACCAACAGATCTCATATTATTCTGTGTCAGCTACATGATTATATATATCAACACAGTGGCTAAGGGTCCTACCGACACGCTTCCTATCAGCTTCCCTCTTCACAATTATTGGTTAAAATGAATGTCTTTAAAGGTGGAGCCGTCTTACTTGCCTTAAGAGATATACGTATACTGGTACCAAGCATTGTGTCGAACTATTCGGGGTCAGATCAGGAAGTGGTCCGTGCTCCGGTAGCGAACCCTGTCGCCACTGATCAACACAAACTATAACGGTGGCTGCAGTAATGTGATGTACACTTTATACTAATACTTTTTAAATACATATTTCAATTCAGGTAACCCCTTCAACCACATCATTCTGCTGCTGATAAAGGAAATTTAGAATTTTAGACCATCTTTACTGGTAAATGGAATTTTTATTAAAAAAAAATGAGGGTAGTAACCCGTGTTCCAACTACCAACTCCAAGTGATACCAAATAATCCAGTCAAAATAGACGAAATTAAATGGTAAGCTTGCATAAATTCGCATAGAGCTGAAAATTGGTCGGTCTTAAATACACCATAATGAAAGAAATATCAAAAATCCCCATCGATACCAATTATGTAGGTAATTACATGATCTACAACTTTTTCTAACTTACTTTTGTGATAATATTTGCTGTTTACGAGAAAAATGCGAGAATCTAGTATATTTGACCTATAACCAAGAAAAAAAAAGCAGAAGTGCAACCAATGGGGACTTTTGATATTTCTTTCATTATGGTGTATTTAAAACCTCCACCAATTTTCAGGTCTATGCGAATTTATGCAAGCTCAAATCTTTATTTTAATTGGATTACAAGGTATTTGTTTACAGAGCAAAACGTATTAAAAACTGTTTAGTTAAACTGAATTATATCACTAAAATTAATTCGCCATGGTACAGCTAGGAATATGCGTTGTTATTCCTAGGAAGGTTCCATGGGGAATGAGTTTTAATCATTTATTAGTCCAATTAAACAGTAGGTCCACTTGGGAAAAACGCTATGGTGTAGCCAGTTGGACCACCGGTACATACCTCATAAAATTTTGTAGTTTTCCATCACTTAATTCATTACAATGAAAAAAAAAACATATTATCTAAAGAAAAGCTAGTATTGGTGCAGGGATGTACAGTCCATATCAGCAGCAATCTGTGAGTTTGAAGGAATTACTCTAATTCTACGTCAACGTATATTTCAGATCGCTTCAGATAAAGAGTTAAAATTATATCGTAAAAGTGATATTTTAACCCAAAGTGCTCATTGCTCAGCGGTGTAAATAGTCGAAGTCAATGACCTAAAACAGGCATAATATATATGTAAAATATTCGAGACAAAAGTGTGACGACGCGTTAAATTTAGCAAGATTTCTTATAATTACGAGGGAAATATACAAGCACCGGTCAGGACGACTGAATATTCGTTCGACAGACCACTCCTTAGTCCTCGGCTGTAGTGGACACTTACATTCCTAATATATAATTGCCTATCAGCGGTAACTACCCACAATAACGTGATATATAACTAGTAATGTTGGAAATAGTCGCTAGGGGGTAGTGATGGTATTCGGACCGTGCCACCCACCCTCCCTTGGGTAGACACCATCACCCCCCGCGCGCTATAGCCAACCCCAGGCGACAGACAAAGCAGATCGATAAAACAATCGAGTGAGAGATTCAAATCGTTCAAGTGTATATCACATCACGACAACGCATAATATACATGTCCTCTGTTCACCTACATGTATACATTGGCAAGACAATAAATATGTACTCAACTAATAGACAACAAAATAAGGCTTACAGCCGTTTTGTACATATATTATACCATTCTTTGGCTATATAACATCTCTGGGAAGCGTAAAATATATTCCATTCTCCTTTATAAGCATTCAAAAATTAGTAAAAAATAATTTACGGTAACACACGCTGTGTTTGCAATCATCCACAACCGCACGCGGCGCGCGTCGGGGGCACTGCACACAGTACACTGTGATACTGCGCGGGACAAACTACTAACTCGAATTAATGAACGTATTAGTGTGAACAATCCTTTTTAATGTGATAATGAAGGTTATAAGTGCCCCCTTTGCGTGCCCGCCGCACATTCACATTATCCACACATTTAAGTACATTAGCGATTCGTCTACATATCTACTTATGTTGTACCGACTGCAAATACAATGTAGGTATACAAATAAAACAATGCGCTATGTTTGACACAGTACATCTTGTACTAAAGCGGGGGCAGCCGACGACCGGCGGACGAAGCCCCAGCCACGCCGGGCGCCGGCTGCCTCCGATATAAACAATGTAAATATAGACAATAATAATACAAAATAAAGAGAATACAGCGTGATATGTCAAGTTACTGCTAGCGTTAATGGCTTATGTTTACAAAATGGCATCGAACAGTGTTACATTTTCGTTTCATTGTTAGTGGACAAGCGAGCGCGCCGCAGTCCTGCGAGCACAAACAACCAACATGTACAGCTCAAGATCAGGATTTCATAAAATCATACATAACATTAAATCAAGACGTTTTCGAAAGCTGCATGGCGAAGCTATCCTTTAGTATTAAAAGCTAAGTACATCGGCTGTCTGTGCGGTACAGGCACAACGACGCGATTCAATAAAATGCAATTTTGGACGTTCTTCAACGAGTCTCGTAGCGCGAGTGACGAGACGTAATCTCGCACTAGACTGAGGCAACAAGCTATTCATAACAGACGTAGTTTTTGCACTCTAGCCGGTCAATTCACGAAATGTCAAGGATCTTTAAAAAAAATGTGAATTTCAAGTCAGAATGTTTGTACAACTGACCGGCGATAGTCAACAATGTGACCTGACCTGTATAACACTATGAGGACTTTGGCACAGTCGGTGACAGGCAGACAAGCGAAATAAGCGTCATATCGAGGTATTTGAGTTGAACAAGGTTTTAGAACACTAATGGAAGCAAAACCAATGGTAAATAGTAACAGCCATGGGACAACCGAACGTAGTTAATGCTTTGTATTTGCTTGCTGAGGAAATTTATTGCGACAGTGGAACTCGAAATATGGAGTTGCTTCTTCTTTTTCACCCTAGCGTTAATCCCAGTCGCATCCGAAGCTTTCACCTCGGAGTCTGGGGTCCGTTTTACCAGTCTAACTGCGGATTTGGCTGGACTTCGATATTTTCCGTGAAGCGATTGCCATCTGACCTCCACAACCCAAAAGCAATATGGAGCGATATCGAAGCCTTGCAGCTAGACCAGTTGATGGACTTTTTAAGGCTCCAATTACCGTAACGACTGCCATAGATGTTCATATGGCAACTGAGACCGACGGCTTAACGTGCTCTCCGAGGCACGACCAGCTCAATACAAATACCCATATTCATGCATACAAATATTTGAGCGGGGATCGAACCAGCGCCTAATGCGTGGCGGCCGTGCTCACTACCGCCACGCCGCGCCGCAGAGGAGTTGCTTGTTTTTTTTGCAATCTCGATGAGATATTAAATGGTTGCAGTCCATAGATGCTTTTATATCTCTTTATATGAATTGTTCGTTACACTAGCCCAAAGTATCTATACAAATATATACTATCCAATCTAAATGCCATATATGACCAACGATACTTCATTAGGCATGTCAAGAGTGATCTGTGAGCCTAACAGTCATATTTGGCACTCGGAGCTAGTGTTGTTGTATTATATAGATTGCGTTGGATAGTAAATGTATGTAGATAAATTGGGCAACCCACAATGTCACATAATATAATGTTGCCAGTTACGTCTTTATATTTTACCAGATCTTTTTTGGTCAGATATGAATGTAGTTGATCCGCAGAACTTACGAAGTGATGTTCGCGCATTTCGAACGATAGAACGTTAGTCCAATAATCGAGTTGTTTAAAAAATCAACAATTAATCTCTTCAAGGCGTCACAAAGTTATATTTTTTTGAAAAAGGAGTGAAAATTTCAGCCAAAGTGTATCAAGCAAGAGACAGTCTCGGATCATGAAATCTCTCGGCAATACACTGGCCGACAATCGGCCGTGGCAATGGTTCAATGCATCTATACAGACATGTACTACTCAACCTAAATGCCATATATGAACAAAGATAGCTCATTATGCCTACTGTCATGTGTAAGCCATATTTGGCATCCCGAGTTAATGTTGTTATATTATGTAATTTGTGTTGGATAATACATGTTGTATAGATAAGGGGCTGTCCATTAATCATGTGATGCTCAAAAGGGGGGGGGGGGGGGGGGGTTCGGAAAAAATCACGAAACATCACCAGAGGGGAGGGAGGGGTATATTGAGATATCACGTATTTATTTTTTCGATTTTTGTCATGATTCTTAGTTTTTTAGCATTAAATAATTAGTAAAAAAAATACACGTGATTTTGGCTAAGGGGGGGGGGGTAGTCCAAAACCTCACCACGTATCACCATGGGGCAGGGGGGGGGGTTAAAAAATTGCTAAAAAAACAGTGGACAGCCCCTAAATTGGGAGACCCGCAGTGCCCCGTGTTAGGGCATTGCGTTACTATTTACCATTTAGTGAAACAGATCCAAAGAAACTAACATTCTATGTTTGCTGTCACCAAGTTTAGTAAATTATATTACGTATGTACTAGAAAATAATCTCATGTTTGTAAAATAAACGGTACTCAGCGGGACGGCGAGCCCGCTACCTCCAATTGTACTACTTAATTAACAGCTATTACATAATATTCAATAATTTACTTCATTCCAAAACAATAAAATATTCGAATAGTCGAGTAAAACAATGCGATCACCGTGTAAAATTTCAAAACATTAAAAATAAACTATCAAAAATGTATTTAAACGTTACGTAGTTATATTAGTTTTATTATGCTGTCAGCGACGAGGTCGGAAACGATAACGTGTGCGTCCAAACTAACGTAGCAACGGAACCACGGCGACGCGGCCGGGGCTCGCGACTTCTGACGATGGCCAGGAGTGCCCAACTAAAAGAAACAGATCAACAGAATCTGCTACAGAACTAATATGTAGGGGCCGAGTACACTCCCCGGCCGCACACCTGGGCCTGGCCGGGGCTGGCGCGGACCACGTGGTACTAGCCCCGCCCCCGACGCCAGCCCCGCCCACGCACACACACACACACATACATACACACACACACAGCGTACGAATAAAAAACCACAGTGAACGACACGCAAGTATGAAATACGTAATAAATAAGGGACGCGACGGCGCCGACGGAACCGCACGACTAACTCTATTCGCTATTTACTTTATTAGTACGACTCACATCAAAAATTAATTCTTCCACATACATTAACTTACCGGCTAGTAACAGAGAAACGTACGTAATCGTAACATACATATATTTATCACCGTATAAATGACTGTGCAGAGTTAGCGCCGCCCGTGCGAGCGCCGAGCCCCGCCGGCGGGGCTGGCGGGGCTGGGCGCGGCGGCGGGGCTCTGCGTGACGTCACGCGGCGCGTGCTCGTCACTTAACGTTATTAGGCTACAAGCGAGCTCCACAGTTCACGCGATACTGCTCACATACAACTTTTACATTCAACGGTTGTTATAACTGATGGTGAAAGTTTATTCAGTGTCATATCTCTATCACCAGACACTGAAATTATATTATTTTTAAAAAGAGAAAACATTCTATGCTTGCGGGCGTTAGACAACTGGACAAGGTGACTATTATATCTTTATAAAAACAGATAACTACAAAATATTGCACCAGAAAAAATAATCATAACGTCGACTGGTAAAGCGAACCCCAGACTCCGAGGTGAAAGCTTCGGATGCGACTGGGAATTAACGATAGATTGAAGAAAATAATAATGACGTCACTCAATAAACTCTCACCACCGTCAAATCAAAATGGCCACGTAAGAATCCATGACGGAATTATCAACAAGGTAAACGAAGCTTTAACGCACAATAAATAAGGTGCAATCTACCGAGCGGCGACTACAGTACACGTGCACCCACAACTCAACCAACAACGTACACGAACGTCGTCAATATAAACACAATCGTATGCTAATAATAACGTATCGATACGGGAACACGTACAGAGATTTATAATTTAATATATTTATATTATTTTTTTCTCATTATATTATTATACACTAACAACTACATAAAGCATTACACTTTGTGCTATGATCTCTGCCTCCCTGCCGGCACGCTCCACTACGTTATAATAACATCGTCGTAACTTAAACAATATTAACTATTAAACTTAAACCTTTGGTATTACATCGACAACTAACGACTACTTAAATAATACTTAACTCAATACTGTCGTGAGACAGCGGACACACCAGCTCACGACACGCGAACTGACTGTTACACACCAACAATCCAGTCACAAACGTTCGTCTATCAATTCGCGTGTCGTGAGCTGTTTCCGTCAAAAAAAAATGTGATGTATAAAAATCTTTGTCTGCGAAAAATATATGGTTAAATGTGTCCTCCCGTTTTCGAAGAGAACATGACTAATAAACGCACAGACACAATAAATAACACGGTACTCTTAGTACGAGAAAATATATAAAAAAAGATCTAACAAAATACGTAAAGAGAATCTCAACTAAATAGTAAAACGGGTGTCACATCTCTACGTAAATATGCCATCGGATAGCTGACAGATGCAGTATCCTTAACCATGGCAAGGTTAAACATGTTGTGAAATTTCTCAAGCTTCGGATGCGATTGGGAATTAATGCTAGATACTTTTAAGTATATTTCTCGAAAATGCGAAATTTTTAGGGCCGATTTTAAATACAGCAAACTTGCAAACTTGGATATTAAATTAATTTATGAGTTTAGGGGCTAATTTGAAGATCTCATTTCCTAATTAATCCATAGATTGTTGATGCAAATCGGCTCGAAAGACCATGAAGCTGAACTCTCAACCATGGTCCTTCGAGCCAGTGGTAGTGAAGGAGAAGAATAAGGAATTGCCTTGTGCTTGGCAGATGTAAAGCCCTCAATAGCCGAGGAGTGAAACCAGGTTAGAACCACTGCTGATTGAACACAGGTTCTCCGATGGGCATAATTATGTACAAATGCAACACCCGCACGAATACTGCATAATTATGATGTTAGCAGATGAGTATTGTACATGGGTCGCTTTACGCGCGGGACTAGAAGCGACCGTAGGAACGCTACGATATACCACTGGGTACTTGTAAATAACATATTTATATCTTGTATAAGGAAAACTGGTACCTGACTACTCGTTTTGAATTTATCGCGGACTCTCGGCCCAAAAGGGCGTCGTTCAATAAATAAATATTTAAATGTCAACAAACGTCAGTGCGTAGGGAAACCAATGTAAAACATAACCGATCGTTTCCGAAAACACCGAGTCGAATAAATTTAAAAGCACCATTAGCAAGGTAGGTCGTACAGTTACGAACGTAAGTGTTGCGGCGGACATCTCCCCTCTCCCTCACACACACACACACACACACACACACGCACGCATACACAGTTGCAATAATAACACGCTACTAACGAATGGGGTTTACTGATTCCTCCCACACACGCGGCGCGGCGTCGCCGACACAAATAAATAAACTCGCAACGTAACGCGGGCCACGCCGCGCGCACAACCATGTATGCATCTCCTCAATATTTACAACATCGCTCCGGCGCACGGCCCGCCCGGGCCACCGGCGGCCCGGCCCGGCGAGGTACACGCGAGTAGTTTAAAATGCGAAACTCGAAACAATCACAAAATAGGCGGCCAGAATTTCCGTTTCAGGAGAAAGAAGCCGATCGTACTCGGCGCCGAGTCGCTACTGCTTAAATTTATCAACTGCTTAAAATTATGTGACTCGGTGCTCGCGTACGGCCGGCTGTGAGTCCGCTGAGCACCTTCAGGCGCGCGCCGAGTGCTCGAGCGCGGCGCGCGCGGCACGGCGCCACGTAGCCTGCGCGCACCGGGCGCCGCGCGCCGCGCGAGCCAACCCGGTAGAGCGACCGACGCCGCTCTACGTCGCCTTTACCGCGTAAGTCTCGAGAGTGAGTCGCGCCCGCGCCCGAAGGTGTCGGTAATTACGGATCGCCCCGTCGTGGGGCGCTATGTGACTTGAAACTGATCCCCGAGCATAGAAATGAAACGCCCGGGGGTAAATCGCTGAAGTCGGCCGGCCTCGCCGAGCGACGGCCGGCGGGGAGTCACCGCGGGAACACTTTGTCGGACGGGGGTCCCCCTCGTCCTCGGCCGGGGGTCAGCCCCCCGACTCGCACTAGTAACTACACGTCGCCGTCTCGCCTCCGTACACGTAAGAGTCTGTCTGTTCCCCGCGGTGGGCCGGCGAGCACAAAGCCCAATGTAGTGAAGGCCGGCGAGGTCCGGGCGAGGCCGGCGGGCGGCGGGCGGCGCTCAGGCCTGCGGCGCCTTGTCGGGCGGGGGCAGCGGGTTGAAGTCCTTGTTCACGAACGAGAAGCCGCGGAACTCCTCCTGCGGAACCACGAACACAAGAGTCAAATCTAATGCACAGTCTTTATGTTTACTAGAATACTTTAGGACCATAGTAGGAACTAGATATTGTTTGTGCAAGAGTATCTATGTGTACGTGTGAATGAATGTGTACGTGCGTACGTATGTGTGTGTTCAGTTCAGGTATGCGTGTAGGTGTGTGTTCAAATGTATGCGTATAATATGCACCCGCACATATGTGTGCACGAGTGAGTGTCACACTTACTCAGAGTGTGTATATGTTCAAATTTGTGCGTGTACATATGTGTTCAGGTGTGTGCACGCGCATATGTTTGCACGTCTGCGTGTGTGGTGTCCGTATGCACGTGTAAGTACGTCCGTAGGAGTGCGCTCACCTGGTTGATGGCGCGCACGACGTCGTTGGGCACGGGCGTGAGCACGGGCTCCTCCTTGGTGAACTCCGCGTCGAAGTTGGCCGCCTCGCGCTTGCTCTTCTGGGGACAAACAATAGCCTTTAAGTACTGCACGTATATATCTTGGACCTAAACCGCGAGAGATGCAAGGTCCTGGCGCGCGTGAATTGTTTCGTAATCCATACTAATATTAATTATAATGCAAAAGTAACTGTCTGTCTGTTACGCCAAACGTACAAACGTAAAAAGTAGCCCATATTCGTTCCCATGCTTCAATATATCTCTGTACCAAATTTCATCAAGATCAGTTCAGTGGTTTAGGCGTAAAAGTCTAAACCACTGAACCGATCTTGATGAAATTTGGTACAGGCGTAGAATGAAGCATGGGAACGGACATAGGCTACCTTTTTAGAGAAAAGGATACAGTACATTCTAGATCTACAGTGTATGTCCGCTACTCACCACCTTGGGGCGGAAGGGCGGACGCAGGCGCCTGGCCTGCAGCGCGTCCCAGTCCACGTCGCGGAAGAACACGTGCGAGCGGATCCCGCCGGCGCCGCCCAGCACGCCCAGGCGGCGCGCCGGGCTCTTGGTCATGAAGCCCTTGAGGATGGCCACGGCCTCCTTGCTGAGCCACACGGGGTACAGCACGTCGTCGTGCAGGATGCTCTCGAACAGGTCGTCCTCGTTGTCGGCCTCGAAGGGCGGCTGGCCCGCAAGCATCTCGTACAGCAGCACGCCCAGCGCCCACCAATCCACCGACGGACCGTACTCCAGCTCCTGCAGGATCTGTCCACCACACCCCGACATCAGTAGCCGCAGATATACTCATAGGACAGGGGCTGTCCATGAATCACGTGTGATACTAAGGGAGGAGTAGGAAAAAGTCACGAAATATCACCAGGGAGAAGAGAGGGGTATATTGAAATATCACGTGTATTTACACGTATCTTATAGCTCGCGATTTTTGTCACGATTCTTAGTTTTCTAGAATAAAAAAATAAATACAAAAATACACGTGATATTGGCTAGGGGGGGGGGGTCTAAAACCTCACCACGTATCACCATGGGGGAGGGGGGTTACAAAATTGCTAAACAAAACATCACGTGATTAATGGATAGCCCCATACAGGCACGCATACAGTTACAGGTAGGTATGAATAAGGAAGTTTGAGACGGATACCACCCCCGATGGCCAACGAGGGTGCTATTCGTGGGAATCAATACGAAACAGAAAAGATTTGGATGAAAAGTGCATGTAATACCTCAGGCGCTATGTAGTCCGGCGTCCCGCAGAATGTAGTGGTGGTGGCGCCCTCTGCAACAAACGTAACTCGAGTTACTTTACTGCGACACTCCTCAACAAATTTGATTCTGATCGGGCTTGGATAGAAAACATTATTCTGCGTTGCTTTGTTAATGAACAGAAATGTTCGCTAGTGGACATTGAGCGAAAGACTACAACCAATAGACATTCTGCGAAATAGACACTTTGCTAAAGGGCCACATAATCGTTTACAATTTTGTTGAGAAGAATTGAGTTTGACAAATTACAGAAGAAAGTTTACTCAATTATGATGTTTTAAATCTTATATAAGTTAATATTTTCAAAATGTATGACCGTTAACCGATTCATACATAATACAGGTGTAACGTACCCATTATCCCTTCCTTGCACATGCCGAAGTCGGCGAGCTTACAGTGGCCGTCGCTGTCCAGCAGGATGTTGTCCAGCTTCAGGTCGCGGTAGATGACGCCGTGCGAGTGCAGGAACTGCAGCGCCAGGGTCACTTCCGCCGCGTAGAAACTGGAAGCATAGTGGGAGCCGTCAACAGTGTTCTATTTACCAGTGATACAGACCACGTAGTTACGTATAAGAGAGCAAGTGATCTGGAACACGAGGTCTCCGCCGTCCACGTACTCCATCACAAAGAACAGGCGCGATACGTACCGAGCACGCGGCTCGTCGAACTTGCGCGCGCGCTGGATCTGGAACATGAGGTCCCCGCCGTCCACGTACTCCATGACGAAGAACAGGCGCTCGCGCGTCTGGAAGGCGGAGTGCAGCGCCGTGAGGAACGGGTGGCGCGCCGCCAGCGCCAGCACGCGCCGCTCCGTCAGCGTGCACTCCACGTCGTCGTCCTGGATGATGGCGTCCTTCTTCAGCACCTTCACCGCGTACACCTGCCACACACCGAGCTTAGCGACCGTCCGCCGTCCGCAACGGCGGCACCGTCAAACGGACACCCGAAATACGAAGGACGGAGCATCGAGTTACTTTGGTGGTGTTTAGACCGGACGAAGTGCCACGAGCTGTCCACGAGCGACAAATGTTTTCCAAGGAATCGATTGCTCGTCGACAATTTCGTTCGGATGCCCGTTTCACGGTAGCCTTACTGATTACCCAGACGCGATACTACTATAATGGGTGATTATCAAAAAAAAAACCCCGTACATGCTTCGATGACGTGTGATTAATGATTTATGAGTAGCCCAGAAAGAAAATGATATATTATGCACAAACATGAAACTCTCCAAAAGCCAGCGACCCTTACCTCGTCGGTTCCCTTCTTCTCAGCGAGCATAACCTTCCCGAAGGATCCCTTGCCAAGCACCTTGATGAAGTGAAAGTCGTCCAGCGACACCTTGCCCTGCCCGCTCACACCGAGCTCACCTCCTAAATACAACATTTCTATGAAATCGCGTCCAAAAACAACATGAAACCGAAAGCCACGGGTGAAACCACCGAGAAAGTAGACAAAACAGTGAAGGGTAGTGTTAAATTAACGGTCGGTAATAATTTTTTGAAGGTTAGGAATAATAGAAAAGTTGTACACTGTGAGGCCAACCACCAGATGCCAGAAGCGTGCTTGCATAATGTGAGCTGTTAAATACGTAGTTTATTAACGAATAACTGCCACCAAATTTAAAGCTTTTTAATGAAATGCTTTCCATTTTTGATTAGCCACCATATTAAGGATGCTTCTAAATATTTTGCTTACAGGAATCTCGCCAATTTTAGCATGCGTGTCCATGTAAATTATTCATTTGACTACTGATGTTAATATATTCCCACTACCGAGACTGCTATAATGTTCTCTCACGACTGCTCTTGTGTCCTCTTAAATGGTTTAGTGTAGCATTCTGGGTTATGCAGTTAGCAATAATATTATTATCGGACCCTGTGTCAGGCAGTTTGCCATGAGTTTGTAAGATGTGCTGCATTACAAGCTTAAATGTGTACCAGACTTATGACAGGAGCGGTTAAGTAGTTAATTCAATTTTGTCGTTTACCTCCATAATCCATAACCTACTTCAGTCTAACCTACATAGTCCAATAAATAAATCGATGTATTACTGCTATCACCATTGCCCTCTACACAGCTAGATAATATTAGAGTCGGGAGCGCGGACTTGTGAGTTCATGTCCTTGTACCATTATTATAGTGAAAAGTTAAATCTATTAAGATAGGGCCTAGAATGCTACCTTGCAGAACACCCCAATGAAAAAATAGATCTGCGCTCATGATGACATGTCATCTGCATTTTTACCACCTTGAGTTCTATCAGACAGATAAATCTGAAAACAACTTAAATGTCATACTTCTTGCAACAGCGTTTTATAACTTTGTTTCAAGAAGGGCGATAGCGACATAGTCAAAGGCTTTTGATGGATCTAAAAAGTTGCAAGCAGACATTTTTGTATTTCATAGAAATTGCGAAGTATATTGTTCGACACAATTTGCTCACTGAACTGTGCTCAACAGCATGAGATCATGGTCTTTCCCTCAAATTATTTTGCCACTACCTACTAGTATTACGAGTCCACTGTATATTCATTTAGTCTTACGAGTCACATCGGTCGCACGCAACACTCGGTAATCTCACATATATCTTACGTGAATGGCAGCTTAATATCAGAAGCAGCATCTGTAAATTGTTGCAACGTCATTTTACTCCCTGTTGGGAGTTTGGGAGCCTCTTGGGAATTTCTTTTTTTATATTAAACAATACCGATTTCTTTGCATTAATAATGTTAGCCCAGTCGACGCAATATCTTTACCTTTTACATACCTTTTTGGCATTATTGTACCTGTTAAATTTATTAAAGCACATCTTGGTAACTGTATGATGAAATTACAGGGCTACAGAAGATTTTGGATTAGTTAAAGACTTGTGGTAGACAAAGCAACCTTATAGCCGTCATATTCGTGATTCTGGAAGTAGGCAGCTCAATTTCACAGTCCTTATGTACACAGATACTTACCGATATAACAACTACATTGACACCTTGACGGCCACGTCGTACATAAGCACATTAAATATAACAACACACCACCAAGCCAAGCGTCCCACACTTGTAGCCTGTTAGATATAACACAGTAGGATATTTAGCTATACGGAGCGCACGTGGAGGCACATAAATGAGTGTGTTGTACTGCTAAATATACAGTCAAACCGCCCCAGTCGTCTACAGAATTATATGTTCTCATCCAGTTAAAAAAAAAACAAGTATTTTTTCAGTAAACAACTTTCAATTATATTGAACCAAATCATTCTCATATCATGTCAATTTGTTCAATAGATCATGAGGTTATCCGGCAGTAAAAATTTCTGTAACGTTTCCGTTTAATTCAGTATTTACAATCAACATCAGGTCTATCTTGAGTCTCAAAATGATCTTAATACATACCAAGTATTTAGAGCAAGTCAAACAGTTTTATTGATTTAAATTGTATTATCGTCCGAACTAAAGGTGTGTACCTAATATCAGAAAAATCATTCAACAAGAAGGGGGAAATACCACTGTATTCATCATTTTGAGTAATTAGTCAAGATCAATCTGATGCTAACTGTACTCAGAAGCCGACATGGGACACTTAATTGAAAATGAGTCCTATTTATGTGCACCCTGCGCGTGCGCCCCGTCCAGTGAGAATGTCCTACAGTGTATAACGCAGCGTATGGCGCACTCAAGCGTACTATAAGACAGACACCTTCGTCGCACGTGAATATGTCGGCCAGCTCGTCCCAGTGCGTGCGCCACGCCGCGCCGCCTGCGCCTACGCAACACGCCACGGGAAACAAAACAACGTAAGGAAACTGAACCAAACTGTGGAGTGCCCACTTGCATAACGGTCATATACAGCGTGGAAGAGTTGAGGACCTTACCTGGAGGGAAAGCACTTTAAATTCTGGAGATAGCGAATTTCACTCAAAGGCAATATTCCTTTATTTTTTTAAGAAATAAAACTGCATTGGCATTCATAGATTTTTGAAAATTCGCTTGCCACACCCGGTAATCGAACCGACTAAAATACGAAAAAATAACATCCTGTATTTTTATGACATCAATCAATAGTGTAAATCATAAGGATCAAATCTGTCTAACAAACATGGTTAATTAAATGAAAGGAAATCCCTGAAAACGAAATTTCCAATATTTAAAGTACTTTCCCTCCAGGTAAGGTTAAAATCTTCCACCCTGTAGAGGTTACCAATTTGGACAATACCTCAGCAATGTAATTTTGTAGACGCACAATGACGAGCACATCGTTGCGACAACCTTGATTTAGAAGATTGTTATTGGTCGATCTCCAGTGACGTCACCCAGTCCGACCAATGACAATCTCTATCAGGGTTGTCACAACGTTATGCTCGTCGTTGTGTGCTTACAGAATTGTACTGCAGATCATAGTAGACTTAAAAACCTCTGAACGGGACTCGAACCGTTAACTAGATTACCCAATTCACTACCCCCGAAATTTAATAATATGTAATATTAAGTAATTTTTTGATAATATGATTGTGGTGATTTCACCATCAATCGTGCAGTTTTATTATTATAATTTTACTGATGATACATTAAAATTATGTTCACTGCTGCTTAGTGTATACTTGTACAGAAATCAAACCCCCACAATATCAAGATATTACTAATGAGGTGTTCAAACTGAACTACATGTCGCGTTGTTTCATATTGTCCACAACTGAATTGAAACAACTGAGTAATAAACACAACGTTTAATCAAACAAAATAATAAAATATAAAGTAAATAATAACTAAAGACAAAACTATAAAAATAAGCAAAACTGGGTAAATAACAGTGACAACACAGAAAGCGTTCGTAAGACAGCGTTGTGTACGGTTACAGATACAGCGTGTTGACAAAACTATCGATACAATATTTTTCTTCCTCTAAATCATAATCATATTTATTGTAAATCATAGGTACAATAAATATGATTATGAAAGGTGACAACGTTTCAAATAGTAAGTTACATGTTTTATTTCCACTCTTTATTATAAAAATAATAGCATTTTTATTATGCTTTATGACTAGATCAGGAAAGCAGAGCATACTAACTTAAACTTCAAGAAACTCAACTTTAGTCTGATTTCACTGATGTAAGTTAATTTGGGTTCAAATTTTGCCCAATGTAACACATTGGGTAAGACATGATTTTTTTTCTAATCCTTCCATTTTGTGTGTACTTTATTATTTCAATTTGTTACAGTAATTAATCTTTTCTAAAAGAACGTAAGTATGCATTAGCGTTATGTTTACAAACGGCGGTAATATTCAGTCTCTACTAATTATTCATTGTTCGTATTGTATTTATAAATGCGCACTTTTGAAGCGAAGCTCATCAAATATTTGCTTAGCTGTAGTACTCTGATAACATTCGTAAAAATACCATAGATTAACAGGCTATATGGTGAAATCGGATTGTCAACACGCTGTATCAAAATTACAAAAGCCTACGGTCTCACACATGTTCAAACATATAAAAAAGCACTTAATTCTACACATATTGCACTTACTATAGTACTGCCGTTAGCTAAGATATGCACTACTAGATATAATCATTATAAATGCTACATACGAGACCTACTGCCATGGCTTTTGCCCATTTCATTAGTAGGGATCAAAATTAATGCATTATATTAATATAAATAAAATTCCGTCAGACGGTTTTCGAGATTGTTAATTAAGCGTATTCGTAATGTGTTTCAATACTTATTTATCACAGATCATAACAAATTAAAACTTTTTTCTTTATTCATTCTTGGTTGAAGTTCTTAACAGAATGGATTAATTCGAAATTTGAATCATACAACATGGCCTTTATCAAGCGTTGTATGAAGAAGACTTATATTCTTTCCTGTAGATTTAGATCGGAAAAAGTCCAGGTAGGGACTAGAACTCGCGACCAGTCCCTTTTAGGGGAAATACTTTGACCAACTGAGCGACCTAGACACATCCTAGATATTTGAAATTCTTTCAAACATGCGTTTTTGACCACGATCCAGCTAATTGTCGCCGCTATCATACCACAGACTTGGCAAAAAAAAAAAAAAAAACAATTTTGGACTGTTGTTTAAAGTCTAAATTAAATATCATCTTGTAGAGTGAATGAAATGTAATGAACTCGCTTTCATTTAATTTTGGAATTTAAGTCTATATTTTATACTAGGTACATTATGGTACAATAATAGCAGTGAAAAAGTCACAGTTTGATAATAGGTGTCATTACGTGCCTAATTGCGGTGAAATAAAAGTCACTTATGAGCAAGTGTGTTGAAAAAAGTGTAAAATTAAATGGCATTTTTTTTGTGTCAGTGGACAATTAGCAGAATCGGGGTCCTGGGGCGAAGCTGGAGCCCTCCACCGACATTCTTATTATTTCTTATATCGGTATTTAGCTCGGATTTCTCGAATATCTAGGACATTTTTCGATATAAATCTATGCAATTGTTTTATCAACTCTCAAAGAGCTTTTTTTTTTTCAAAATTTATATTCTTCTATCTGCCATCAGCCCTACAGCTATTATCAGATTAGATGGAGCTCGAACAGCTTCCAATCGACTAGTTAAGCGTCAAGCGGGTACAATATTGGGGATCCCTTTCGTTAACATAAAATGTTTTGGCATAATAAATTTGGCATAATTTTTTTGGCATAATTATACTTGGCATAATTTTACTACGTAATTATGCCAAAAAAAAATATGCCAAAAGATCATTAGTCTAAATTACCTACCATATGCCAAAATAGGTTATGGTTATTTTTTTTATGCAAATGGATAGTGAACCACAATATAGGTAGGGGTAGGGAGGGCACATGGCGAGTCAAGCGTCTATGTAAGGCAGGTCGCGCGTACCTTTGTCGTGCGCCTTGTGCGGCGGCGCGTCGTCGGCCGCGTCGCCCGCCTCGCCCTCGCCCTCGCCCGCCTCCAGCAGCGGAGGGTTGAACTGCGCAACGGAACACACGCCCTTATAGTGCCGGCCAACTTGGTCACTATGTACTCAGAAGGTTATTACGCGACGGCTTACAGTACTCCCACCGTTGGTTGAATGTAGCTACGCAGGAGGCGCGGGTTCGATCCCCGCCCGGTGCAAATGTTTGTATGCATGAAATATGGGTATTTGCATAAGTCTGGTCGTGCCTCAGAGAGCACGATAAGCCGTCGGTCCCGGTTGCCATAAGAACGTTTATGGCAGTCGTTACGGGTAGTTGGAGCCCTAAAAAGTTCAAAAACAACGGTCGAGCTACAAAGCTTCGATATCGCCTAATGTTACCATTGGGTTGTGGAGGTCAGATGGCAATCGCTTCACAGAAAATATCGAGGTCTAGCCAAATCAGCAGTTTCGGTGAAAGCTTCGGATGCGACTGAGAATTAACGCTAGGATGAAGAGAGATCATCGGCAATGAGACAATTTAAAAAGAGTCCTAGATGATATTTCTCAATAAGAAATAAAACATGAATAGTAATGTCTGTTTTCAAAGTACATAGGTAATGGTGTGTACCTTGGAGGCCCTTGGAGGTCTCGGGTTCTTGTCGGGCGAGATGCCCATCTCGTTGAGTATCTCGGCCATGACCTTGGTGTTGATGCCGCAGTTGTTCGCCACGTTCTTGTGGCAGCGCTTGTGCACGTTCATGGAGCACACTGCAATTACGACAAGTGCCAAGTGACAACTTACAAGTTAATTGAATAGTATATAAATGTAGTGTATTGTTCTGTGAATAGCGCAGTGTTTGTGTAATTTTAGTACAGTATTAGTGCAATGTCACTATGTTGTCAGTGTATCATGTAGTCAAGGTAGTGTCAGTATAGTGTTAGTGTAGTGTTAGTGTAGTGTCAGTGCAATGTCAGTGTAATGTCGGTATATATCAGTGTAATGTCGGTATAGGGTCAGAGTAGTGTCAGTGTAGTGTCAGTGAAATGTCACTGTAATGCCAGAGTAGTATTGGTGTAATCTCATTGTAGTCAATTTAGAATGTCAGTATAGTGTCAGTAAGTGTCAAGATAGTGTAGTGTCAGTGCGGTATCAGTGTAATGTCTGTCTACACTGACATTATACTAATACCACACTGACTAACAGTTAGTGTGATTCCTGTACCTTCGCACTGCAGGCCCTGCTTGATGAGCCCGTAGAGCAGCGAGCCGCAGTGGTCGCAGAAGGTGAAGCGCTTGTAGGAGTGCACCACGAAGCGGTGCGGCACGTTCACGCTGAAGCGCTGCCCGCCCGACACGCCCACGCCGCTTTGTTGCTGCGGGGGTTACGTACTGGACTATAGGGAGCGGCAAACTTCGTGACGATGTACTCCGGGTGAGCAAAGCGCGTTTTTACGTCTCCTTTGGTTGGACAATTAGTGCAAATGCGCAACTTTAGGACGTTTACTCACGAAGTTTACCGGTAAATATATCACTACATCTCTCTCTGTCTCCCTTCAGCACTGATACCTACGTACAATATTGCCGAATTCGCCAAATTCCGAATCTCCAATTTTTTACACAAATTTGAATGTCAAACAAGCATAATTTAGCAAAGTTATAGAGTAGCGTAGAAGAGGAATTGCTTCCAACCGTGCAATGATGTGATGATGTTTAGCATAATTTGCAACGCCATTGGCTACCAACTTAGTTTATCTTAGGCTTGTTGTCTGTTTTTAACTTGTAATATAACCAATCACATAAATTTTGGTCATATAATATGTGAAATATTAGCTATACTAGCTTACATACGATTTTTTAGATCAATTTGTCTTGAAACTATATTCTGTGGATAAAGTCGTTTCTGGTATGCACCAGAAACATCATGAACCAACACGACCAAGTAATTCTAATACACGATTTGGTACGCCTACAGATGTCGTTACCAGCATTCAAGTAAATTGGACAATCTATTGCTGAGATCATAACATCTTAGAAGCAGAATTACAGCACGAAACTGTATAAACTATATTGTACCTACATAATATGTGTAGACTTATATCATTTTAGAGCACAGTTTCGCCTGTCACTATTATCATAAATCATCACAGTGTTGGTCGCAATTGCATCCAAAGCTTGGAGTCTCGAGTCCGCTCTCTAATCTTTTTCTGATATCGACTTCTGCCTAACTATGCCTAATTCATTATCTACAAAATAAATAGTGTTTAATAATAATAATTGACTGGCAACACTACGCCAATGTAAACATCGTTCATATATTTTAAATTCGATTTATATAGTAAATGTAGTGCAAACTATCAAATTTCTCAAGAAAGTAGTGTAAAAGTGCATAATAAATCGTATATAATATTCTCAGAAGTGTAAAACAAGTATAAGGACAAATATTAACAACCCTGAACTATACCATATAACTGTGCTACAAAGTGATAAAGAGGCTGTGGCTGGTCATAAACCACAATAATTATTCATAAAAATGCATCATAAGGTATAATCTGCTACAATATAGTGATACTTGAAGTGAAATTTACGGAATTTTAGCAATTTAGACCGTTAGAAAAATTTCCATTTCAAATTCTCGACGAAGATGAACTTTGTACCAAAACAAAAACCATAGACTCATAAAGTATCAAAGACAATAGTAGTGCTGTGCTGTCAAAGAACGAATGATATGCTATTTAGTAAGCAACCAGAGACAATCTAATCACAACCAATCAGACTTTATAAGCTACAGTGTTGCCATTGAAATTAAATCAACAGTTAAATAGGGAAATTTCTTAATATTAAGACCCAATTAATAAATAAGATTATTGGATAACTTAATAGGCAATAATTAAATGAATCTAACAATTTAAAATAAGCATCATGCCTCAAGTAAAACGCACGCCGCCAAAGAGTCCGTCTGAGTTTGGAAGTTCTCAGCATGTTCGGGCCGAATCGGATGTCCATAAATCACAAACAGACTCCTGTGGGACATCGAGTACTTCAAAACGCCCACGCATGGATACCTCTCCTATGGTGCATCAAGGTAATACATCAGCCAATGATTTATTGAAAACCATTCGTCACGAGATACGCACCTGTATATCTGAGGAACTTGGTGAGCTAAAGGAGGCCTTAAGCCTCGTTCGCAAACTTGAAGCCTCTATTCAGTTTATAAGCGACGAGTTCGATCAGCTGAAGAATGACCTTCAGAAAAACAAAGATAGTACCAAACTAATAATAAAAGAAAATGAACTTCTCAAGAACACTGTTTCGGATTTATCTATAAGAGTTAATCTTCTGGAACAACACACACGACAACAAAACATCGAAATCAATGGTATACCTGAAAATAAATCTGAGAATTTAAAAAACACTGTGATGCAGCTAGGCAGAACCATCTCAAGCCAAGTAAAAGAACACGATATTATATCGGTAATGCGAGTAAGAAAACCTGACCCTCAAAACAGCAATCCACGTGCTGTGATTGTAAAGCTGAATACTACTGAGGTTCGGAATGAAATTCTAACTACCGTGATGAACTATAATAAACTACATCCAGATCACAAGCTGAACTCTCATCTCTTGGGTTACGGTGGAATAAAGAAACCAATATTTGTATCTGAGCATCTCTCACCCCTAAACAAGAGGATTCATGCAGCAGCAAGGAAGGCCGCCAGAGATAAAGGATACAAGTACGTCTGGGTGCGCGATGGACGTATCCTGGTTCGGAAGGCAGATGGAACACAAGCCAAGCAAGTAAATAGCATTGAATCTGTGGAACTCCTCTGATTTGCGTGCCTTTAATATGTTTTATTTATTTTTAACCAGTGACTTATTTACTGTTTATGTACAATTATCATTTGGTAACATCAATGAATTCTCCGATAACCTTGACTCAATGACTGTCTCAGAATCAATGACGGTTACGGTTGAGGATTGTTATGAAATTGTCCCCAAATCATCCAAAGGTCTCCAAATCCTCACGCAGAATATTCGTAGTGTAAATCGAAATTTAACAGGTCTGAAACTTTTGCTGTCGAGACTGAAAGTTAATTGTGACATAATCATTCTTACCGAATGTTGGCTCTCGGATGCCTCTGTTATCCCTCAATTGGATGACTACTCCTATAATACAACTTCAAGGCATCAATTGCAAAACGATGGGGTAGTTATTTACTATAAACAAGACCTTAACATCACAATACAGGAACCTCCTTTTCTAGATGGAAATTGCCTGGTAGCAACCATTGCAAAAAAACTCGCAATCGTTGCAATTTACCGATCGCCTTCATATAGTAATATATCTCCCTTTCTATCCTCCTTAGATGCAATTCTGCTCACTCTATCATCGTTTGAAAACATTATCATCATGGGTGATATAAATATTGCCATAAACTCTGTTAAAATAGATATTGATGGAGGACGTTATTTAAACCTTGCTGCCGTCCATGGCCTTTTCCCTGCCCACACCTTCATAACAAGAAGTGTTTCTGGTACTTGCATCGACCATGTCCTTCTAAAGACAAAAACTACTGCTCTCACCATAATCCCCAAGCATCTTTAACGGATCACTATCCGGTTCTATTGTGTATGGATGTTGAGATGGGGAAACGGCGCGATGCGGTGAAGATGATTTCGGTGGTGGACAGTGAGGGACTGGACAGAGATGTATTAAACATTGACCTTCGGCCTGTATACGAACATACTGACCCTAAAATTTCCCTCTCCTATCTGACTAGTAGTCTGCAGAGTGCTATTAAAAATAACACGAGTGAAAAAAAAATATCCCGCCGTAAACGAATTTTGAAACCATGGATGACGCAAGGGCTGCTGCGATGTATGAAAAATAGAGATAACCTTCACAAACAAACTAGACTATCACCTGGAAATCATATAATTCAAGTGACGTACAAGCGTTATAGAAACTACTGTAACGCTATACTAAAAAAAGTCAAAAACGATTACGAAAAAAATCTATTACAAACTGCCCAGAACGATACGAAAAAAATGTGGAAAGTAATAAAAAACGTCACAGGATCTGATAAAGTTTCTAGTTATCCCAAAGAGCTCTTGAATCTAGATAAATCCCCGCAGCTCTCACTAAATAAGGTGAATGAGTACTTTGTCAATGTTGGTAAATTATTAGCAAAACAACAAGAATCGAAAACAAATAAAACAAGTTCTAACATGCCACCTTCAAGTACCCAATTAAATTCTTTTGTGCTTGAGGACACTGACGAGGATGAAGTGCGTAGACTAATTCTAGGGCTAAAATTAAGCTGTGCTTCCGGCTCTGATGGGATCAGTAGTAAATTCCTAAAACAGTATGTAAGCTTCTTAGTGCCACCATTGACCCATATATTCAATTGCTCTCTCCGTGTAGGAGTCTTCCCCGAATCCTTAAAGAAGTCACAGGTTCGACCGATCTACAAGGGTGGAGACAGAGGTCGTGTCAACAACTACCGACCAATATCGGTACTTCCTGCCATGTCCAAAATTCTTGAAAGGATCGTAAATGTGAGATTGGTTAATTACTTGGAGAAGAACAATTTGCTTTCCGATAACCAGTACGGTTTTCGATCAGGGAAATCTACTGAGCACGCGGTCAACACGCTAATCAAGTATATTACAAAAAACCTCGATTTGGGAAAGAAATGTCTCACCATATTTTTGGACTTGGCTAAGGCATTTGATACGATCTCTGTTTCTACGCTGTTGGAAAAGTTAGAACGACTGGGAATTAGAGGAACTCAACTCGATCTTTTTAAGAGCTACTTGTCAGATAGAGTTCAACAAGTCAGGGTGGATGGTTACATCAGTTCCGAACTTCCGGTAATTCATGGAGTTCCACAGGGAAGTATCCTAGGCCCTACTCTATTTCTCGTTTACATAAATGATTTGACAAGTATTAAACTACCCTATGGTAAAATAATCTCATTCGCTGATGATACTGCACTCACATTTTCCGGAAATACTCTGTCTGATGTATTTGATTCTGCCAATAAAGGCTTCAACGTGGTCAGGGGATGGCTGCGTCACAACAAATTAACCCTAAATACAGATAAGACAAAGTATATCATTTACCAGATCCGCCAGGCCCAAAACTCTCCCACAAGTCACTCCATTATACCACATGAATGCAGGGAGGGTGATCAATGTCTCTGCAATCCGCTCGATGAGGTTCATGTCATAAAATATCTTGGTGTAATAATTGACTGCAATCTTAACTTCAAAGAACATTTGTATGCCTTGTGTGGAAAAGTCCGTAAGCTGATGTATATATTCAAACACCTTCGATATATTGCGGAACCGAAGGTAATGAAGCAGGTTTATTTCGCACTTTGCCAATCGCTTATACAGTATTGTATTTCTTCATGGGGCGGTGCCTATAAAACTGTATTGAAGCCTATTGAAGTTGCTCAACGCGCTATATTAAAAGTTAGTGCTTTCAAAAGGAGACTCTTCTCCACCTCACAACTTTATAAAATGTGGGGGGTATTAACGGTGAGGCAGCTGTTCTTCCAAAATGTAATTATCTTACAGCATAAGCAGCTTACATTTGATCCACAAAATTTTAACAAGAGAAGAAGATATGCGGTCTGTGAGCGCCTAAACAAATTTAGGACTAATTTCTACACTAGGTTTATTGACTTCTTGGGCCCATTTCTTTACAACAAGATTAATCGTATTTTGAACATATATACACTCGCGACAGCACCTTGCAAACAGAAAATCTTCGAGTATCTGCAGGGACTCTCATATGAGGATACAGAACTGCTACTAAATAGACCAAGTTAGACATTATTATGATTATTTTTATTATATATTGACTACCTATTATGATTATTTTATTATATTGATTGTTTTGATTATTTTGATTATTTTGATTATTTTGATTATTTTGATTATTTTGATTATTTTGATTATTTTGATTATTTGATTATTTTGATTATTTTGATTATTTTGATTATTTTGATTATTGTGATTGCTTTGATTATTTTGATTATTTTAATTATTTTTGATGATTTAGATTATTTCGATTATTCTGATTATTTTGATTATTTTATTTTATTTATTTTGATTATTTTTGATTATTTGATATTTTGATTATTTTGATTATCTTGTTTATTTTGATTATTTTGATTATTTTGATTATTTTGATTATTTTGATTATTTTGATTATTTTGATTATTTTAATTATTTTGATTATTTTGATTATTTTGATTATTTTGATTATTTTGATTATTTTGATTATTTTGATTATTTTGATTATTTTGATTATTTTAATTTAATAATTCTGATTGTTTTTGACTGTTTTGATTAATTTAATTTTTTGCCTTCTTGTGATGATTAATTTATTTTTCACCTCAATTTTTATTTTTTATTTTAACTAACTATAAACTGGAAAATCACGTTGAAATTCAAATTTAATATCTGTAGTATTTAAAGTTAATTATGACTACTATGATGATTTATTTTATTATAATTGTAATTATGATCTTGAGAAATTGTAATGGAAAAGTTACTGTAACAGAAACATATTATTATAGAAAAGAAACTGTAGTATAATGCTGATGCCTAAGATACAGGCCCTGGCCTAGTTTAGGTGTCAGAAATATAAAAATTAGTACAAACTAAACAGCCAAAATATTTCACTAAAGTATTATGTATTCGTTATTATTATTAATGTATGGCTTATGAAATAAATAAATTATTATCTTATCTTATAATATACCGTACAACGCGAATGTTTAAAAAGATTTGCATAGATACATACAAATACTGTAAATCATATTACAATATTGCTTTTCACCAGGCTAAACAAAAGCTCACAGGAGTTACAGATCAAACATAATATTTCCTACAATACTACAGTCTACTGGTATAGGTATTTAAACTATCATGGTCTCTAATACGAGAATACCGAACCCAATGCACAAAGATTTTTCGAAACCAGTTCATAAACGACGGAAATATGGGACAACATATTATATATAAGAAGTTGGGTAAGAATTTGAACTAAGAAAACACAAGAAGCATCATAAAATAAAAACTACTGGGCCAAACTATATTAAATTTATATGGGACCAAATGATAACTATTTCACATCGAATAAAAAAAGAATCACGGAAATCGCATCATAAACCTAGGAGTAATCGGTGTACATACATAAAAAAAAACTCATCGAATGGAGAACCTCCTCCTTTTTGAAGTCGGTTAAAAAATAGCACATTATGGAAACATCGGCTACTAGATCAATACAAGATAGATATAGTGTGAAACGCCTTACCTTACTGGCCTCCTCCTTCATGCCGGGGCACTTGGTGACGACGGACGAGTGGCAGCGCTTGTGCACCACGCACGTGCACACTGCAACAACACCACGACACTCAGTTTGTTTGTCACACGCTCGGCCAGAGGCGCGGCCTCCCACGGCCCGCCTCTGCCCGAGCTATGATCGAGCAATCAAATAATACTAGGCTACTGAAGGAGACGAGTGGGCTAATACACTCGAATAACTTTAGAATATACAATAATGTCGAAGGCGGATGGCGGAGGATCGGCAAACGTGGCGCACATTGGGGGAGGCCTATGTCCAGCAGTGGACTGCGGTAGGCTGATTGATTGATACAATAATGTTAACGGGAACTTTAGAATAGACACCAGTTTGAAGAGTATGTAAGTCAGGTCATAACATGTATTTTGTACACGACAAGGACAACACCTATAACTTAAGGGCGTACCTGCCATGTACCGTAAACTTATAATAATTGATCGAATTGAAAACTCATAACAATAAAAGCCATTTATTCGCTACTTTAATAAGTGTATACTATTAGCACGTAACATTGTTGTTCCCCACAATGGCCAGCTGTGCAATTCTCTAAGCATACAGCGTCGGGCAAAGCGCTGCGACAGCTTTGATAGAGATTGTCATTGGTCGATCTCCAGTGACGTCACCCAGTTCGACCATCAACTATCTCTGTCAAGGCTATCGCAGCGCTGTGCTCGACGCTGAATGCTTAGAGAATTGCGCAGCTGGCCATTGTGAGGAACAACAATGTCACGTGCTAATAGTATACACTATTAAAGTGAATGATGAAGGTGAATAACAAAATACCTGAAGAAAAAAAATTATGTATCTTAAACAATATTGCCATAAAATACTAGTTAAATTGTGACACTTACCCTGGCATTGGTAACCTTGCTTCCCCAAGCCCCTGTAACAAACATAATAATATTAATGACGAATTTTCATTTTATAATGATGTAGACCTGTATCAATAGATTTGATAGTTACACCAAACTACAGGCGTACCAGCGTATCGATATCACGTTCCTTCTCTCCAAGATAGTAGATTAAGACGCAGATTTTGTGATACCTTGACTACTGAAGCTGAGTAACTGACAGTGTCGCTTAACAGCATTCCATTTGAAGGCCCTCGATCGGGTTTGGCAAATTGTAACTGAACTTTCCTATGACGAAAAAAAAAGTGACTCCATGGTTTAACCTATATTTAGAAAAATAGAGTAGAAGGGTTAGGGTTACTCGGAACTAGTATAGAACAGGGAGAAGGGTGTGGCAGTACTCACCAGATGAACTCGCGGCAGTGGCTGCAGAAGGTGGGCTGGCGCAGGAAGGTGGCCATGAACTTGTGCCCGTTGACCTGGTGCACGCGCCGCCGCATGGCGCCGCGCCGCCGCGCGAAGCCCGCGCCCTCCTTGAACTCGCGCCCGCCCGCGCCCGCGCCCGCCTGCCCGCTGCGCGGCGCCTCCACCGTAGCTGATACCACAACACACCACACGTTCAAGCCATGAAGAGTGCAAAGGGTTCTCCGCTCCATCTCACCATTTGATGGTGTCCAGTTTAGTACAATGTCTAAGTTCTACCCTACCTACCTGTGGACCTACCACCATATACTTATCTACCGAATTCTACTTTCGTATTTTGCGCGGCGATCCATGGGTAGAGAGATGGAGCTCCTGTAAGCGCCACGGCGCCATTATCAATATTAAATTGCGTGGCAATTCTTGCCAACGAGGACGAGCGACTGGCTATCATTTTTGCGAATGCATACGAAGCAAGTTTTTTTATCCTTTCGATAAGCGTATCTTGCAGGCGAATAATTCTCCCTGTCTAAATGGGCCTTCAGAATTTTTAACTCCGTCTCTGCTCCTTTAGATCACGGCGCAAAACATTTAAGTGTACCTACGTAAGTGTGCTCGTTAAGTGTGCCTAGGCATACAGATCTAACTACCGACCTTCGATATCGCCACTGTGATGTCGAGGTCAGATGGTCGTCACTTCACGGAAAATATAGAAGTTCAGTCGCTTTGTAGTTAAACTATAAGCCGACAGCAACTGCCAAATATTATCTATTATATTTAATTGGGTTGGATTGACATGGAATTCACCGCAGTTCCGAATTCGGTTTCAAAAACCTGAACTAATTTCACACTTTACAAAGAAATAAGGACGACGGTCAAAGATGTTGGGTTATTCCCAGTGCTCTAAAACCACTTGATTGAGTACGAATGGACGACATTATGAATATAAACAAAATTAATGAATATCTGTGTTTAAAATTCTATATGGATTTATTAGATTTATTTATTTAGAATATTGTGTAAATGCCGTTATAACTATCTAACATAAAAGTCAGTGCTAAATCATGTTGTTGTTTGAAAAATAAAAAATAAATCTTTTAAACCGAGAATGAGGGATGGAGCTATGCACCCTATTTAGGGATGGATCCGCTCTGAACACAGACGTTTTAACACGTCATAATAAGCCCTCAGTGAATTGAAATTGTGCTGTGCAGTGTAAAATCACCTTTAGACTATGAAAATTTGTATACTTTAACAAAACATTTAAAACAATCGAGCGAATATAAATGTAAAGTAAACAACAATCAATTACCTACTCTACTCGTACTCTACGTATTTGCAATTATGAGAACAAATAAATAAATAAATAAATACTCTCACACACAAAAACATACAAGACAAGTTGAACAACACATGGAATGTAAACAACTACCTTGAGAATTCCATTTCAGATCGACTTTGAGATGCAGTTTCCCCTGAGGTTCTAGGTCCACCTGAAAACGGAAAACACGATGTCAAATTACAGAATTAGACTATCTACGGGACAGGCAATCATCATCATTAGTCCATATTCAACACACGTCAATCAATCAAATCCATTTATTGCATCATTGTGACCCATTCTTAAACATACCTAAGAAATTGTAATCTGTATTTTAGCTGTAAGTTTATCTAAATAAAAAGGGGCAAAGCAGATTTGCGTTATGCGCACACAAATACTGTTTTCATATAATACGCCAAATTAAGTCTTGCAAATCATTTAGTTTCCACTGATTTTTCTATAATTTTATCAAATGTACAAAAATTAACGCCCTATCGTTTATTTTTACGCGTTTTCATGTTTCACGATAAATAAATTTATTTCAAGGAGGAGGATTTTAATAAATAAATTATACAACAAAAAAACCCTATGAAGAATCTGTGTAAAGGATAAAAATCGCGGTAAACTCATGCATGACGTACTGAGCGATCTCGACGTATCGCCCGACGACGCCCCCTCACGTCCATCACTAACCACTACTTGACATACACTAAATTAAATTAAACAATAATATAATGCAAGGAAGAACGTGTGTTAGGGGCACAAGCGCCTCAAACATCTTTCAATATAATATTTGAGCTAAATTTATTTCAGAATCAGAGTACTTTTCGGTCGGAAACAACTGCGCGTGCAGCTAGAACACATACATTTTAGTAATTTTTCTTTCCTTCTTCAATTCACTATACATCAATTTATTTTTAGGGCAAGAATGGGAATGTCGTGTACTTAAATCACAAATGATTATCAAGTAGTTTTCGACTTTTGGTTTTGGTTTGTGATGATGTGGTCACAGTGTAGTGCGATTGTCAAGAGTCTAGAAAATACACATAAATTATATTACCGCAAGGCCCTGCTGCCAAAAAAATTAAAGCGTTTTTTTTAAGTGGAAATCTACCGCGGGGTGTTGATGTTGAGATGATGGCGCAAATCATTGCCCACACTTACAGCTCTGAAAGACCCAGTTGTTCTTTTTCGTTCGGGTGGCGGGTGGTACCTATCTTCACCCCATGCCCCTCGCCCATGATGATGGGAAAGCCCATGCCCCTCGGTAGGATTTAAGCTGGAAGTATTAAACTTCCCTTAAAGAGAAAGACGAGAGAAGTTGCCACATCCGCTGCGGAGTATGCCGCGTTAGGTGAGTTCTTTTCGTTAAACCTTTTCGTGTTTCCTAATTAAGTCTAATGATATACATGTCATCTGCTAATCTGATCAGACTAGATTTAGTGTTATCACCTCTGAGACTATAAATAAAGTTCAGGTACTTTGGTAAGGGTACACTTCAAAGACATGAGGTAACCACCACCTTAGTCTCGATGTGACCATGGCTGCTGTAAAGCAACCTGAACCATCAGGAATAGTTTTAGGTGCACTAGAAGTAGAAATCCTATTAAAGCTCGTGAAGTTATTCTCAATTGTGCTCTCAAGGCTGATTGGATAATCGGATGTGATTGATTTTTGGTACAGGGAGGTATTATAGAATGGAATAAACACGTGGACACTACCATGGCCGCCCAAGATCATACGAAATGAAGGAAGAAGAGCCGGAAGGCGGACCCTGAGCTCCGAGGTCACCTTGGCCTCGGATGCAATCAGGAAAATAATAAATGTCTCCATAAAGATGATGATGAAACACATGGGCTAAAGTTAACCCTGGAATATATAATGGGCGGAACGGTGGGCTACAAGTAGCATTATAGAAAATAGTTGTAAGTTATTATTTCAACCTGCAATATTAATTTCCTTAGTTGATATTTCATACAATTTGTGACTCCCCAACTGGAATGTGTAACCTTGACACATCACTAAAGCATATTTATAATTAAATTGTATCAACTGTTGGTTCTATGACATACTTATTGTACTCCCCAATTATTGAAATTAAACTACTTCAAATATTGTTACACATAGCCTACTTGACTATATTATGTAAGTACTAGCTGACCCGGCGAACTTCGTACCGCCATATTTTCTGACCCCGTTTCCGCTGCATGCCTCTAAATTTATCAGTGTTTCTCTACAATATTATGCATCTATTATACATATAAACCTTCCTCTTGAATCACTCTATCTATTAAAAAAAACCGCTTCAAAATCCGTTGCGTAGTTTTGAAGATTTACGCATACATAGGGACGGACAACAGTGACAGCGACTTTGTTTTATAAATATGTAGTAGTGATGTATGTCACTAAACCCATCTAAAAAGACGAAATCATTTCTATATTATCATACACATACATATACTCACGCCTGTAAATCCCCGAAGGGGTACGCAGAGGTGTATTAACAACCACATTTCGCCAACTATAATTTTCGGTCCCACGTTATAGGGGGCGAACTGCCGTCTAGCGGGGCACTTTGTCATGGGCTGTATGTTTACTATCGGATGGAAAATAGCCCTACCCTTTAGTCGCCTTTTACGACATGACACGATAGTAATGATTTTTTTTTTTTTTTTTTATATAGGACACGTCAATTTGACTTTGCCTCGCCTGATGGTAAGCTGAAGGCAAAGTCTCTGAAAAGAGGGTCACCATTACAGACATGTACCATGTTACAATGGTGGCACTCAGCTTGACGGCCTCATCAGAGGTTTTTCACGCCCCGCTTAAAGGACCCGGGACTATAGGAGGGAAACACGTGAGCTGGTAAGGAATTGTGAGCTGGTAAGGAATTCCAAGTCTTAATAGTGCGGCAGAAGAAGGAGTCGCCGAATCCCTTGGTTCTTGATGGAATATTTTGCACCGTATGCGGGTGGCATCTGAGTCCTGCACGTGTTGTCCTATATAGGAAAGGAGAGGTGGGATTTTAATTATGATGCAATAACAACTAAGCATGAATGCCATTTTCACTTTGAAAGTTTCACATCATCCATAAACAAATTAAAGCAAAAACAAAGTAGATAATTGTGAGGCATAGATAAGGCTGCAGAATTTATTGCTAGTACACTGGTTTCAGCAAACACTGTAAAGATATGAACAAACAGAACCAATCTCAATTTGCTAACGGCTATCCCAATCATAAAGATTCTTCTACTGATGAAGGTGAAATGTTTGAAATAAACAATCTGGGAATTTCCTATAACAATCATGAATAGTTACGGGAAATCATTAATAAATAAGTGGCAATGGGTCCCTAGAACCCAATTCCTGTCAGTTTGCACTCCAAAGGGAAGCCGTGGTAGACATGTTTACATTTACTCTGATAAATTCAAACTAATTTTATAAAACGCAAAAGTAACTCTGCTTGTCTGTCAGTCTTCCTGTCTGTCTGTCTGTTATGCTTTCACTAACTGAAATTCTGTATCTAACATTCAGAGTTACATACATACAACATTGCTATGGTTGTTCTATAACACATTTTTGCCATTGGCTGTTTGCCTTTTGAAAACAGGTTATAAAATATGGGCATAGAATTGAATCTTCTTTGTGCACACTCAAAACACTGTATCACAAACATCTACATACCTTGGAACTTCATACATGAAAATGATACTTTCTTAAAATAACAAAACAAAATTACCCCTATGTGGATTTTTGTAGCACTTAGATTTGACATGTTTTAATTACTACTATATTTTCACACCCAAATACAAAGTAACAATACATTTCTGAGACAGTATTTCACAGACTGGATGGCAAAGGATGTTGAAAATGCAGGCAGCAGGGTTTCAACCTGACCTCAAATGCTTCAAGGCACTACACTGTAACTTCTTTATCTTTATTTATTATTTTATTTGATTATATCCTTTTAGAAACCTTTCAACTATTACTAATTTAAAAAGATAGCATAAGAAGGCCAGTTGCTAACTTTAATGTGAAAAATTATGTTATGACCTTACCATTTCCTTCTGATTAATTAACCGATTTCGACTATAAGACTAAAATATTAGTCACGTTACTACTCCACTAGACCTATCAATCACTTCACTTGTAATATGGTACTTCTGTCCCACAAGTAGTGTGCTAAATCACAGAACTATACTTAGAGAAGGATGGTAGTGATCTAAATTATACTCAAGAATATTAGTCACAAAGCTCATATCAAATAAACATCAGTGTGTCACATCATTACTAATCACAACCAGGTCTCATGAGTACCTAACACTAGAGCCACAATCGTTAACTTCCTCTTTATAGGTAACACAAATGCCTACAAGTTATAAATAAACGAGGAAAATTATAATTAACACAGCCTCATAAGTAAGACACACCTCTTCCTCCAAATTAACATATCTCGGCTCGGGACATGAGAATCTCCTCCGAAAATTATTCATCACAATTTGAGGTCAGCGGCACACATCACAGTCAACGTCTACATCGTAACTGGTAGTTTATCAACAAAACAAACATTATGTCAATGGTTGATAAAATTCTTACAAGACAAATATCAGACACTATATCTTATCAAGGATAACTGTAGATAAACAAACTGATCTAGGGATTTTTATAATCAGTCTTATAGTATATTTTTATGCCACTAGTCGTTTTATTTTGTGTAGTGATTTTGCGTTGTAATATAAGTTTTAGTATTTTAAACCAGAGTTTAATCAATTGTAAGTAACGGACAATAAATAATTCACAAAACCTATGAAAAACAGACGGTACAATGTGTGTGGTCAAGATTAACAAGTCGTAACACTTTTAAGCACCATTAAATCTAATAATGAAAGTCACTCACCCAAAAATCTGTGGCATCCTTATCTCGATGCATCAGATCATCAAATGGAATTGTGCAATTGGCGACAAAGTCATCCGGTGGTATGGCAGCATCGTGGAATACTGTGATCCCCAAGCTTTAAGAAAAAACTTTACTTAGAAAGTACTCCTAAATTAGAATAGGTTCCACTAATACTTAAATATCAAGGATAATGGGTTTGGTTCCAAGATGAGTCATGTATGATGCCATTGTTGTCATTTTAGAAATATTTCAATAAATTAAAAACTCAGTTCATGCTATGTAAATATTGGTGACTGTAATTTTATTAATAAGAAGAGGACTATTAAAAACAATGTTACAAAAATAATAACAAAAATTTGTTTATTAACATTTAAGTATATCTGGATTGCTATTTCAAATCAGATTTCGGCATAACTTTAATTTAATTGTTCTTAAAAATGAGTAGAAAAAATAATCAATTTCGTGATAACATACCTACTGACATTCTGTACTTCGTGAATGAAGGTTTCATTCCATACAGGGTCAAATGTCTTGGGTTTGGTGCTCGATCGGTCTAGGTGGTGCTCGTCCGCGTCGATCGACACGTACGGGTCTATCGGCTGGTCGTCTGCAACCATATCCCGTATTTACATATTATAACACCAACACCCATCTCGGTAAACATACTACTCATACTTCAAGCCCGAGATTAAAACCTAAACTGCACTCCTGTAACTGAAATCTTTGCACGATCATCAGCAAAGACATATAGGGAAGACATCTGAGTGGATAGATGAGGCTCACCTGGCTTCCCGAAGGTCATGTTATGCCTTTTCTGAAAGTCGGTCGGCCTGAGACCCGTCGCCTCGCAAACCCGCACTCGCACCGTGCCACTAAACATGGTGCTGCCGACCAACGAGACCTATCACCGAGACCGCGCCGCCACACGATCACTTCCACACTATAAACCCACTTAAAATCATTGAAGGTGCTTCATAATAGAAACAGAAATTAAATAAAAGACTTGACAGCGACGAAATCGGCCATGGATGGATGTGTACTCTATGGTAACTAATGGATTCCAATTTCGATTTCCTGAAGAATTTGTACAATTTGACTATGGTTTTTACAGACAAAACAAAAGGATTCAGTAAATTCTGGCAAATTCAGCTTCAGAATATTTTAGTTCTTTTAAGAAATGCAGCAATAAACTGTAAACATATAAATAGTATTTTCGATTGATTTTTCTATAAGTCATAAATTATAATCAAAATATATTTTTTACAGGGTCGGCAGCGCGAGTGTGATTTGTATTGCACACGTCCATAGGCCACGGTAATCAATTTCCATCAGGTGGGCCGTGTACTTGTCTACCGTCTATATATCTTATAAAAATACACATATTGCTCGGAACTTATTAGCTATGTCTTCGACCTAAAATGTATATCTTCGACCTAAAATGTGTTAAATACACGCAATAGGTACATGTTATTTGGGGTGTGGGTGTCTTTTGAGGATAGCACGGGGTTCTGCTGTGATGGACGACCTCAAACCAATTCACCAAGCAAAGCATAGATTATTACAAAACAAATCGCCCGCGCTACATAGGTTCTTGTTTGCCGCGCGATTTAGTTCCAAGATACGAGCTCTGAGGTTCTGAGGTTACGCCTCTTTTTGCTTATTAAAGCAGGCAGAGGAGATATAACAACGTATTATAATACGCATAAGCCTTGCCAGATCTAGTCTCTAAAATAACATAAGGAAAATATCATAAATGTCTGTGAAGCTAGTACACCTAGAGATTACCGGACGAATTTCTAGGGTAAGCTTTCCTCCCGGGGGGTTGAGAAATTAAATAGTAACCGCTCCCGTAAAAGTTTAATGTCAAATCAAAAGAAAGAGAAGAGGAGCAGAAGCAAACGAGATCTACGTAATGACTAATATAACTTATTTATTTACATAGTAATTAAGTAAATAAACAAAATGTATAAATAACAAGCCACCTAGGACATGAGTATTGGGGTTGCTTCAAGTTTATATCTTATGGGTAATATACTCGTACTAAATTGCGCCCGCAGAAAGCCGCGTGGTTCCTGGCAGAATAGACTTTCTTGTCTCCCTATGCGGTGTCGTACAAGGCGACTAAGGGATAGGGCTGTTAACATCAGACAGATAAATACCGCCCAGACTCAGTATCATTTGCATGGCTCGAGAGCGAGACTCGAGACAACAACAGTGGGGTGAGCACGAACAACTATCGTAATCGTAACGATAGCATGGAGCATTGCGATTGGCAGGCTTCAAGCAGGCGACCAATCGCAATGCTCCATGCTCTCGTTACGTTTACGATACGATTACGATAGTTGTTCGTGCTCACCCCACAGCCAGCACTATATCTTAACTTCTCCGTGTGACGGCAACAGGCTCACTCCCTGTCACGTGGGACCGAATACAATGTTTGCTGTAGTGTGGGTGTTAATTCCCCTCTGCCTACACCTTCGGGGATGAAGGCATGATTGTATGTTTGTATGTAATGTTGGCTATGCAGGCTAATTGATTGATTGATTGATATACGTAGCTACTACAGGTTAATCACATTGAATTTCACACTTAAAATTTTATTTTTTCCCAGATGATTTTTATTTTATACCACTTAGGTGGCAGACAAGCACACGGCCCACCTGATGGAAAGTGGTTACCATGGCCTATGGACGTATGCAACACCGATATAAAACCGGTATAAAAAATATATTTTTTATGTTTCTGTACCCTCAGTACAGAACATATCGCAGAACAACCCTTTGTGATCTTCCCACTGGCATCACTACCCTTCTCACCACCGGGAACACAATAGGTACATTATAATCCTATTTTGGCTATTTTGTATTTCGCGATCCAGTACCCACTTCTGATCCACAGCGCCTGCACATCTCCCGAATAGATTAATCATTATTTCCATTTTTGCGTGAGTGAGTTTAAATAACAAATCAAAACTTCTAAGTTGATTAAGCGCAATATACGAGTCGTTCAAATTGTTGCCGATCTGACGAATGATAACATTGATAACCCATAGATGCGATGGTTTAACTCTGTCTGTTACGCAAATCCTATACTAAGTAGGTATTAAACCAATTTTGATGAAATATGGTTGGGGATCGTTTGGCTTGGGAAGGAACATGAACTTGTGTTTGGTTGCGATAACTGGCGATAACCATCACCTACGTGGACAAAGCCGCAGACAACGGCTAGTAATGAATAGAAATATAGTTGTAATTCTCAGTGATTAATTTGTAACGTGTTCTATATATTATAATGGGCAGTAAGTACATACAAAGTCCATACTTCCATCCCATACTAATATTTTATATGCGAAAGTACCTCTGTCTGTCTGTTACGCTTTTATGCCCAAACCACTGAACCGATTTTTAAATTTAGTACAAAGATATATTCCTTGGGCAAGGACATAGCCTGACATAGGCTATGTTTGGTCACAATAACCGAAATCTACGCGGGCGGAGCCGCGGGCAAAAGGTAGTATATTATATTATATTAAACAAATAAAATTAAACGTCTATAAAAAAAATTGTTTTGTTTTATTTTCAAGCTTAAAAAATTATGCTAGCTTATTATGTTTTTTTTTTAAATTTGATGGTTGGTCACAGTCACAGTTCACAGTGCCTTTCATCTGGGTGATTCCTTGAGTATATTATATCTTTTATTTCGGTTACAAGGACCTGTTGTCATGGCCGTTATTAAAATAAAATACTATCACACTTAAAAAATAAAATAGTTAAGGATGTACAACATTGATATCGATAAGCATGCTAGTGTTAAGCTTGTGATAAATAGATCAACTATCGTCAAGGTCACATTAAAAATGTTGTTGATAGGCTTAGTCGTGTTTATACAATAATTGAGTACATTATACGTAGATGCACACGCCTCTTTCCCAGTGGGGAAGGTAGGGACCATAATGTTTTCAATAGATGATAAGTTATTGACATAGTAATTACACCAAAATTAAAGATTTTGTAGGCTTCAATATGTGCACAATAAAAAAAGGGGAGTTTAGGTGTCAAAAATTATAATTGTTTCTAATCTTTATTCTAGGTGTAAGCTTTTCTGGAAAAATAAAATAAAGAGTTCCCTAACAGTGTTTTGGATGATATATGATAAAGTTAAACGTGTCAATAATGTTTAAAATACGATGATTGAAGTGCATGAGTACATATTTACTATTCTGAGACATTATAAACTACTACTTTGTTTTAGTGAAGTACTTACTGAATAAATAAAAATAAAATAATAACGATATTTATTATAATTATAATGTCTGGGTGATTATATGTATAAAACGTCTTTATATGCTCCGGGTTTTCGTGAAGTTATTTTCATGATGCTCTCGATGTAGTTTATCTGTTAAATTCGTAAGTAATAGTAGCGTATTTTGAGGAGTTGGGAGGAAGGGAGGTTATTTAGAGCAAAAATAAATGTGAATACAAAAAGTTTAGTCAGCAAAAAGTGTTTTTTTTTTCAAAACCCTTTCGCAGCGTTTGCCGAGCCCATAGAAGAAGCCTGTCTAATTTCGTAGTTTTTGGTAGTTTAGCTCTGTATGTATTAGTCAGTCACTCGAAGAAGACTTTCTTCATAATATAATAATTGAGAATATAACGAATTAACTTCTTTTTTTTATTAATTAAGCTCAGTGACTATGGGTTCGAGTCATTCCGAACTTATCGCGGACGAAGTCGCGGGCAACAGCTAGTATGTATGATATGTATGTATTTACGAAAAAAAAAAGTATGTATGTATATCCACATTCTAGAACCCACAACAGAATCTAGTTAAGCTATGCTTACTTTGGGTCTAGACAGCGTTGTGTAGAATGTCCTTCAATATGTATTATTTATTATTAATAATAAATTATAACTATTATTTCATTAAAAATATCGACCCATCATTAATATCGATAGATATCTGATAGATATCAAGCATCCCTAGTCTTTGTCATTTCTGTCAATAGTGTCAAGTCAAGTGTCATTAGTGTCAAAAGCCAATCGAAAAAAAATCTGGAGGTTAGAGTTGCAGTTGTTTACTAATTTACTATATTATTACTCATTGGTGAGGTTACAATAGAAGAAAGTGATAAACAGTAGAGTAAGTAATGAAATAAAGTTATTTAGACAAAAGTATATCTAATATCCAGTAATATAAACGATGGGTTTTCTTACAATATTGAAAAAGTTGAGGCAAAAAGAGAAAGAGATGAGAATTCTCATGTTGTATCCTTTTTAAAGTAACACCGAACATAAATAATATCTGATTTTACCATGATACAATTTTCTTAGCATATTTCCCTCAGAGGTTTAGATAATGCTGGCAAGACGACGATACTGAAGCGTTTCAATGGCGAACCGATTGACACGATATCTCCCACACTCGGTTTCAATATAAAGACGTTGGAACATCGCGGGTACAAACTGAATATTTGGGATGTAGGAGGACAAAAATCTTTAAGGTAGGTAATTGAATCCTATAATAGTTTGTTTCATTTGATGAAGCATCAAAATTCAAAGTAACTGCAAGAGCTTCCAATTCAGCTTTATTATAAGCTGTTGGAACTTATAAGAAACTGCACATTATTCCTGCCATGAGGAATACTATTGTAGAATTTTCAAAATTTTGACATATTATAAGCAGACAGCATGGATATTAACACTATCATTGAACAGGAAACAAGCCTGCTAGGCAAATTTTACTGATTCATGTTGCTACAGAAGATTTCCTTACTGAAAAACTTAAATTGAGGTGGAGAAAAAAACACTAATTTATTTCATTGTCCATCATTAAAATAGAGAATAGATAAATAAATATCAACATCAAGATCTGGATATTTCCAATTAAGATAAAGGAAAAGTTACCAAATCGAGCTCCATAATTTCAATCATGAATTCACCATTTCCAGATCTGCCAGCGGGGGACACCGTCGACAGGATGGGTGATCTGCCCACTGATGTGGGTCATCTCACCCATTTAATTCCCATTTCCAGATCATACTGGAAGAACTACTTCGAGAGCACAGACGGAGTGGTGTGGGTGGTGGACAGCGCGGACGCGCGGCGCCTGTGCGACTGCGCGCGCGAGCTGCACACGCTGCTGCGCGAGGAGCGCCTGGTGGGCGCCACGCTGCTGGTGCTCGCCAACAAGGCCGACCTGCCCGGCGCGCGCAGTCTCACAGAGATACAAGAGGTACCACTCGTATGCACTGCACACGCTGCTGCGCGAGGAGCGCCTGGTGGGCGCCACGCTGCTGGTGCTCGCCAACAAGGCCGACCTGCCCGGCGCGCGCAGTCTCACAGAGATACAAGAGGTACCACTCGTATGCACTGCACACGCTGCTGCGCGAGGAGCGCCTGGTGGGCGCCACGCTGCTGGTGCTCGCCAACAAGGCCGACCTGCCCGGCGCGCGCAGTCTCACAGAGATACAAGAGGTACCACTCGTATGCACTGCACACGCTGCTGCGCGAGGAGCGCCTGGTGGGCGCCACGCTGCTGGTGCTCGCCAACAAGGCCGACCTGCCCGGCGCGCGCAGTCTCACAGAGATACAAGAGGTACCACTCGTATGCACTGCACACGCTGCTGCGCGAGGAGCGCCTGGTGGGCGCCACGCTGCTGGTGCTCGCCAACAAGGCCGACCTGCCCGGCGCGCGCAGTCTCACAGAGATACAAGAGGTACCACTCGTATGCACTGCACACGCTGCTGCGCGAGGAGCGCCTGGTGGGCGCCACGCTGCTGGTGCTCGCCAACAAGGCCGACCTGCCCGGCGCGCGCAGTCTCACAGAGATACAAGAGGTACCACTCGTATCTTCCAAACGGGAATCGAGCTTCCGAGTCAAAGAAGACAAACATTTTGTCACACTTTCCATCGAATCAATATTTTTTTTATAGCACTTAAGTAGCAGACAAGCAAACAGCCCACCTGATGGAAAGTGGTTACTGTGGCCTATGGACACACCAGGGGCATAACACTAGTGCTGCCGAACCTGAAGAATTATTTTCAGTTTTCTTAAGCAATAAATCGATCTTTATCAATAGTCTTTTCCTGATTCATATCATTGTTATTCTTAATTATTTCTATATCCTTGTGGGTTCCAGGCCTTAGATCTGGACAACATCAAGACTCACCACTGGCGCATCGTGCGCTGCTCCGCGGTCACCGGAGAGAACCTGCTGGACGGGATGGACTGGATGCTCGACGACATTGCTTCCAGGATATTCACCTTAGATTAACTAACTCCACTTTACTTAGCAAGGAAGAGATTTATTGACGGTGAAATTGCACTAATTTATTAATATTTTGTGGTTCTTCCACAGTTCCAAATTGTAGTTTATTAACTGTTTGGATACTGTAGTGAAGTGAAAAATCACAATACTACCTAAGTATAACGCCCTAATGACATCACAGCTGGGCTCTTGGTATACTCATAATGCAAGATGCCCATCTCTAATAGGGGACTGCGACAGGCTAATTGCTGGATTGAGAATACTCTCAAAGGCATTATTTTATATTTATTCAAATTATAAGTCAGTTTCGACTTCAGTGCAATTCATTAAATAATTATGAAGTATTGCTTTTTTTTAGCTTTAATATAATAAGTTGATTCAACGTAATTTTTTTGTTCTCTGCCAATATGTAATTATTGTTTATAAGAGATTTATTTGAAAATTAAAACAACTAAAATTCCTGCTTTATATATAGTTTATTTAATAAAATATTTAAAATTACGACTAAACATTTCATTCCATGCCACAACTGCTCAGAGAATCAACACTAAATGAACTGTGATCATTTTGTACGCTATTATGTCAAATATAACAATGTTTTTAATTATTTTGTATTTTTATTTTGATCCTTAATTTACATAATCCAATTATCATTCGTGTTGCACTTTTAATACGACATTCATGCAATGGCATGAATTTAAGTAGTGTAGAAGTCCATAAACAAAATGAAACTAAAATTATACGAAGTGACGCCACACCCCGTCTTTAAATCAAATCATATCAAAATAGTTTACTTGCTAAAAAATGGTACAACAGATATTACCAAAGTTAAGGTAACCACCAATGTATTAACTGTAAATAAATGATTTATATCTTTCTCTTCTTCTGTGTGTACGTGCTTTTTAGTTTTCTTAACAGAGGGAATATCATTATTTCATTCCATTAAAATATTAAACTTAGGTGCTCAAAGGATTGTAGATCTTAAGATGTTTACGGACTTCTGCAACCCACTGTACAGTTGACAAAGGAGATAGTGTCACACTTTTGCATAATTAATAAGTGAAGCAATAATTCAATTATAGATTTCCAATTGAATTATACTTGGGAGTTGTGATTTTTAAACAAAACACTAAAGTTTTTATACATTATATTTTTATCTATATAGATGGAATAAACGAGAGTAGAAAATATTTAAAAGAGATAATGGAACCCTAGGGCTGCATTGGCCTAAGGGATTGATAGTGAAGAACTGACCCCTGCTTGAGAGTAATTGAATAAAAAGAATATCACAATTATCCAAAATTCAAAGTCTTCCAGGCTTTCCAATTATTCCAGACTTCCAAACCTAATTCCGACTACCAATGTTTAAAATAAAGTATAACTAGGTTTAACTAGGTATTGCGTTTACGAAGAAAATAAATTTTATTCATTTGATGAAAAAATACAATAGTTACTGATGAGAAAGACAAAATTGTAGCAAAAGAAAATGGATAAACATTTTAGTATTTTGTATAAAGCGTTCCTACACAGACAGTGTTATTATTGTCGATAGCACCGTATGCGTCCTTTTGTCGCAGCCGTCGTCCTAATAGCAATGAACTAAAAACGTATATCGCAATAACGGGTCCGGTATTGTCGACCGATAATAACACGCCTGTGTGTGGGCGCTTTCATTTCACATGAATTTATTTTAAGTAGGTAATTGAATTTCAAGCCCTGGGAGCTCCAAACAATTTGATACACAAAACAATAATGTTACCGCAATGTTACAAAAAAAAATTCATCAATGTAACCCAAGTGAATCTTTCTTAATATTTATACTTTTTGGCTATTTCTATAGAATATACAGTAATGTCTCAAAATGTCTACAGTGACATGGACGGGATAATTATGTTATACATCTGTTACTTTAAAAATTGCACAGCTCTGGTTGTTCACCTGTACACTTAATGTATTCCTCAATGTCCTTCCTAACTACCTCACTTTGAATCACACTTACACGATAAGCCATAATACTAGCACTCCATCACTTCCCTAACATTAACCTATTGTAATTTTATCACATCACACTCATTCACAAAATGTCCACCTCGCAAAATGTCCCTTTCTCAAAATGTCCTCTTTCAACTAATCATTATAGTTATTTATACTGTGTTTATATATATTACTCAATGGTTTTTTTATCGTTTTTAGTAATAAATAATTTACTAACGAAAATATTAAAAAACCTATCTTTTCTGTTTCTTATTTGAGATTATCCCAAATATAAACAGAAAGATAGGTATAATAATATTTTTTATATTTCAGTTAGCATAAAATATCAAATGAAATGTAAAACGAAAATTTTGTAAACATATTTATTTCACTTTTGTGAAAAGGACATTTTGCGAATGAGCCAAAATATTCTGAAGTTTGAGATACATTTGTAAAACTAAGTTCATATTTCTTTGCTTACAGTACAATCATAAATCTCTTGATGATGTAGTATTTCTACTATATCAAAAGATTTATGATAGTTTGTTTCTTTTCTGAGCGTTTGCCATGGAAACTGAATTTTTTCCTCATAACTTTAGATAACTACGGGATCCCGCATCAAATCCCTTATAAACTATAGGGGATGACACGCCAGGTGATAACCACATAATAAATAAGAAGGCCGAGTGTGGTCCCATGGCCCGTTGCAGAGATACTTATGATACCGTAGCCAGCTCAGCACAGTTACTTATGAAACCAACAACAACTATTTACATACCAAGCAGTAACGTCAGCGTTCAATCTAACTGAATGACACAGATAGTCATGTCCATGGCGTCAGTCACATGATTGATCAGAGAGCCAGAGAGGCGGGAGAGACGCCGCTAGGGCCGCTCGGCGTCGGCCGGCTCTGCCGCCTGAGGGCCCGGCGCGTCGGCCAGCGTGCTCACTTCCGTGGATTCTAGCGGAGGTTCTACCGCAGTCGTGTCCATGGCTGTCTCCTCACTTGTGTCCATGGCCGTCTCCTTGCTTGTGTCCGTTTGTTTCTCCTCAATTGTGTCTTTCTCTATTGGTGGATCTTCTGGTTGACTGACTTCCATTTCTGTGAGCAGCAAGAAATGAATATTATTTCTAACTATTTTGTTTGCCTATCTGGATAATCAATCTTCGACATTTTTGCTTATATCATATGTGAGTTTTATTACTCTCTGTGTTCAGAGAGTAATGAAGTCAGAGCATATCAAAAAATTCTATTACCATTTCATCGCCCGAAATTGCGCAAAGCGATATGTTGGAAATCACGTCATTTTGTGTGACACTGGTTCAAATATAATGATGCAATGGCCTATCCCTAGAGTTGCAACCAACAATAAAAAATCTACTGGACTAAAAAACACGATTACAGCTTAATAGCTGTACTATTTTTTTTTATAGCTGTAGTCATTAATCCCCTACCTTTCTTTTCCTCCACAACTTTCTCTTCTTTAACATCCCCATTCTCCTCTTCATGCGCATCATCATTGTCACTCTCCTCGTGTTTGTCCACATCCATAGCGAACTTATCCCGTTTCTTCCCCCCCTGGTCGTCTGGTCCCTCTCTTTGCTCGAGCGTGGCGGCCGGTTCGTTCTCCTTGGCGGCGGGCCCTCTAGGGCGCAGGCACCGCTGCTCTATCCGCTGGAGCTCTTCTTGAAGTTCTTGCCGTTTCTTTATCATACACTCTGTGGAACCAAGGTATTTTATGATTAGCAGGATCTTATTTATGCAATAGTAAACACCACCAGTTTCTGTCAGTGAAGGTGAAATCATATTGTTTCAATTCTCTAGCCAGAGGGCTACTGAATGTTTGTTAGGTAATTCTTAACTGCTTTGCAGCAGTCTGCATAGTACAGTTACTATGGCGAATTTCTTATTGAGATTAGCCTTGATGTCCTCTTTTCATTTTTATCTAATCTTGTTTACATCTATTCTTCATTCTAGTAATATAACAATTCACACTCGAAGCTATTATAGAGTTATGTACTCGTACATCTTAATGGGATGAAACAAGCAAGTATTTTTATTACCCTTGTAGTGGAGATAGGAAACCTTATGATTAAAGAAACAAGTTTACGAATAACCGTTAATTACTTAAACCAAATATGCTAAATATTTAAAAATTATCAAACCTTTAGCTGAAAAATGCACATATATATCATGTATATTATGTGTATATTATAAAAATGTGTTCTACTACTTACTGCGATATAAGGGACCATATTTAGCTGTGGACCACAAAATTTGTGATAAACTGAATAAACTACATTTTAAAACAGGAGGCATTAACTTATAACTGTTGTAAGCTTTATACTTTTCTAGGACGAAAATACGGTACCTACATAACACTTAAAATTAAAATTCTTACTTTTTCAGTTCATTTGTTTTGCCCTCCATTAGAATCTTATGGACTTAGAATTGTATGTGTGTATATTATAGATATTCTGGGATGGACATCTTGGGAATTGGACATTCTGAGGTTTGGGACATTATGGGATATTTCGGGATTTGGACATTTGGGGACTTGGACATTTCACAATTTAGACATTTGGGGCTTTGATTTTTCAGATTTGGACATTTTGAGACTTGGACATTCTGTGATTATGGATTTTTTACCCCATTACACCATACATTATGGGAATTGGAAATTTTGAACCTAAACCAAATGAAAATAAATGCCTTGATATGACCCTATCATATTGAAATCTTACAAAAATGTAACACTTACTTTCATGATATTTCCTACTAGACACTAGCTTCTCGTTAGCCTTATCAGTCATCTTCTTAGGCAGCCAGTATACATGTGGCTTGGCCTTTGTGAGTATAAAGTTAGCAAGGTTCTTCTGAGAAGCCTCCCACTTCTCAAACTCTTGGACTCGGGCCATTTTGGCCTCCAGGGCTTTAATTGTGGACTTCTTATGTTCTCTCTCTTGGAACAAAGTCTTTCTTTCCTTCTGTTCCCTTTCTTTCTCTAATCGGGCCTGTTCCTCTATTTTGCGTTCCACTTGGGCTTTTTTGTCCTCCTAGAAATTTGAAATTATAATTAGTACTGTTTTATGTTACTGTGTAGACTAACTGACAATATTATAGACTGTGTTTGGACTTTCAAGATAGAAGACATGTGAATATGAATGAATAAATACATTTATGCAATCAAATACCATGAAAAAACCATGAAATTAACTAATTCATAATATGATTGATTACCAGTTTAAAAATTTTTTAAACTCTCGCATTCCATAATATACAATAATGTTAATGAATTATTTAATTAACGCCATCATGGTATAGGAACATAGGTCATAATGTCAGGCAAATCAAAGGTATGTATGTACACCATGATCATGTTAATTCCCATTAACATTATTGTAAACCAGTTCAATATTGAATTTTAACCAGTCTTTAAAAATGACATAATTACCTTAGTTTGTAACACAATTTCCTCCTGTTTAAACTTTTGTAGGGTACCCAATAGTGATCCAAAAATGCGTCTATTCCTAGTCCTGGCCTGTTCATCGTCACCCTGTGCCCGCAGCACTGCTGCTCTGGTTGGCAATTCTCTACACACTGCTGACGGTACCCTTGCTCTTTTGATGCCGGGGCCGTCTTCTTCCCCATCACTGTCATGCACACGGGCTGATAATCTAGAAAATAATTAACACAACATAAATAAATTTGTTTTGTCTGTTCTTACCAAAAATAATCCAATGAAATGAAAAGGTCAAGGGTAAATAAATCTAGTTATGTAAATCTGGTCACAGTGATGATTCTTAATATTTAGTTTATTGGTGGAAAAATCTTTACAAACCAGCAGAAATGTGGACAAGGCTACCTCCATTGTGTCTAAGTATAATACATACAATAAATGATTTTGTAAAGAAATAGATTTCTCAACTCCAATTCTTGTATTGCTGGGATACTTTAAAGAATGAAACCACCCTATCTTTCAAATTGAAATTAAGCTTTATTTCAAAGAATATGGTTACAACATCATCAGGTATTATAATTATGTAAGTACAGCATATTCTGCCGTCTGGTGTTGAAACAGAATATTGCAAAATAACAGGAACATTAAATTAAAATCTAAACAAAATTAAATAAATGTGAAATCACAATGTCAAATGGTCAAAATTTGGAAGAATTGAATTAATTATGGAATAATGCTTTTTTAACATTATTTTATCCCTTAAATATTTATGTATTGCATAGCAGCCTTTTTCGCTTTACGTTCTATACAATTTTCTCCGGAATAGAGCTCCCCCAAGGGCTTTTATAAACAATCCATATCCTGTCTGTCAATTGACCTCAAGCATGCACCTCTCTAAATAGTAAGAAGCTAGGGTGGAATTCAGAAGGAAAAGGTCACTATTTTTGATGATTCTAAAATGGTGGGCCCTACCTCAATATAAGAACAATACAACTATATGTAAAACATGCAAATAATTTTGTTGATCTTGGGTTTCTTCACAACTTTCAACACAGGGATAGATGACAAAGTTACTACTTAAACTGTACTATTGGCACAAACATAATGTACAGTTGTAATCAACCTAAATATTTGATTAAGAAACTTCAACACAAACTGACTGAGGTGTTCGGAGATCATGTTGATTGAATGAACCGAATTGTACCCTATGAGAGGAAATCTCTAGTTTTAGCCCATTATCAGCCAAAGTTATACGCTTATGAATTACAAGCATATTATACATTGCACAGCCAAGTGTACCACTCAACTTTAATCAACTTTTCACTGATTTTATTACGTAATGTATATACGAATCGCCAGTACATTTTAATCATGTGGTATGATTGCAATTAGTAACAGAAATAATTACCATACCTGCTAAATACAGTTTTGGTTTCATGTTTTCGTTTAGCGAATTGATCGTCATTTTTGAAGTTATTTCCGCCATCAGGAAAAGAATTTCTGCCGCCGGTTCTGTTATTACCTCTCGGGTACTCTCCAGATGCATTAAATCTACAAAAGAAGTCGTATGGTGAGTAAAATTAAGAAGAGATGTAAAATAACACAGTCAAGGTGAGCGCTTCACTAACCTATCATTGAATCTTCCGGATGTTTGCACTATTTTTTTGATATTTTCATCTATTTTAAATAAACTGCTTTTTTCATTTTCTAGTTGAGCACGTAAAGAAGTAAATGATATAGCTACTTCTGTCCCCATTTTCGTATTAATTATGGAAAACTACAATAATCATTAAAATATTCTATCCTGTTTAACTTTTTTCTAAGCACTACAGCCACAGATAAAAATTTAATCATTTATACACCACAGATAAAGCAGAATCTGCAGAATGAGTACAGATTATAAAGTTGTAGTTCAATTTTTTCATGTGCATAGTGCAAAGTGTTTTCTTATTATTTACATATTGAAATAATATTGTTACATACATAAAACTTAAATTACTTATTATATTGACACAATAATAAGTTTTTAGAAAAATTAAAACATTCATGAATAATCAATTTATAATGTATGCAATAGATGGCGCTAATATAACTTTTTATTTTACTGCTATTCAACACCAGGTGTCACTGTAAGTTTGAATATCAGAAAAGTGACTAAACTTGTTTTTGTGGAGTTGTGGACCTACATTATGGACGACTTTATTAAATGATAATATAAAATGAACGCATTATAAACTATGTAATGATGTCGAGCCATACAAAATATAAAGTTATTCGTAATATCTGGTAATAAATCACATAGCTTCCGGGCGGGATGGGTGGTGAGAGGCGGGCGGATTTAATTTCACGCGTGCTCTACCGCGGTTAAAGCTGCGCCCACGCACATCACTACCTGTCACAGAAATGGTACACACAGCATTTATCTATTTACTTCGCTGCCCATCACTGATTATATATCTTGTTCGAAATAGATTTTAAACTATTTTCACATACTGTTTAAATTCTTGAACGTTTTACGAGATATCTGCATGGTACACTAGTTTTGACTAACATTATCGCCTCACAACGACAAGAAGAAGATATAGATATCAATGGCGTCGAAATTGAAATTAATGGCACGAGAACGACGAGCTCGTTGCGCAAAAATTACTGCAGCAATAAAGGCAGGTATATATAGGTACCTACTAATAACTAAGTAGATTATTAATACCTACTACATACTTACTTGGGTGGCAGGTGGCAGGCAAGCACTCATAAAGTAGGTGAGTGTAGATCTGCGAAACCAAAGGTATCTTGGCTACTGCAGTCATAAAGACATGTCTATTTAGGTATTTACCCTCTGTATATACAGGGCGTCCCACGGCGATGCCACATGGAGGGAAAGCACCTTAAATCCTTAAGTTAATTTTCGTTAAGTATCATTTAATTTACACAACTTACTTACAACTTACTTACCTGTACAACTTACTTACCTGTACAAGTTCCTCTCTGTATCACGCTATGGACCCGGCGACCGCACGGTGAATCCATGGAGTGCCGAGAATCGGATCTCTGTTTCTTAGAGAGATTTGATCCGTATGATTGACACTATCGATTGATGTCATCAAAATACACGATGTTACTTTTTCAGATCTTAGTCGGTTCGATTACCGGGAGTGGCAAGCGAATTTAAAAAAATCTTTGAATGCAGTTTTGTTTCTTTTTAAAAATAAAATGATGTCTCCTTTAAGTAAAATGAGGTAACTTAAGGATTTAAGGTACTTTCCCTCCATGTGGCATGTGGCATCGCCGTGGGACGCCCTGTATCTAGGTATATACAGGGCGTCCCACGGCGATTCTTAGAGAGGACAGAGGGCACAGAGTACTATTACTCTGTGCCCTCTGTCCTCTGATGTGATTCATCCGAAGATACCTATGCCTCAGAGCACAGAGCCTGCTTACCTCATATCCTTCTTATGATTAGGTAAGTAGATAGGTAGGTACCTACTTAATCTATATAATTATAAATATCGGGTTTCCATCGACAGACATAAAAATATGTTCCTTTCATGTCTCTCCTCTTGTGGAGAGCCTGGTCGATCCAAGTGTTACCTTCTTGTTTCCTTGGCAAAGCTTGCGATCTATTCCAACAAATCGCAGGATGGCAAGGCTATGAAATAAAGGACCTGAGAGATCTGAAGACGGACGTGGACCTTCACCTTTCAGGTCCTTGGTTTCCATTGCATCCTACCCTAGAAGCTCGCATGATGTGAGTAAGTATTACGTAGGTTCTAACTCAGAAATGACTTCATACTTAAAATGATTCAAATAATGAAATCTAAACAACATGCCGGAACTACAACGCACAAGCAATCGAAATAAACTATAACCAGAACTAAACGAATTCTCAACAGATTTAGAATAACAATCTATCCAAACAGATAGATAATTAATTTGGTGGTTTTTGTGCGGGGGTCGCTACACTTAGTCGTGAGTACATCATGGTCAATGGCGCGTGAATCCTCGGTGCGCGGGCGCCGCAGGGCGAGGGGCCGGAGGGGGAGTAACGCCGCTGTAAAGAAAAAAGCAATTAGCTGAAATGCTGCTCGCGGCGGTCCTCTGATGTGATAGGGATGGCACTACAATTAATATTATAATGATAATTATATGCTATCGCACTGATGATGATGATGATGTTGATCGGACTGACTGTTTGTTCGCTCAGCGTTGATAAGATTGTTGACGCCTTGAAGTGTATGACCAGTGAATCTCTCAATTAACTAGAATCGAATAGATATCAGATTAACCGAATCGTTGATTCGGAACTTATTGGAGGAGTTAAAATCAATCCACAAAGATGACTTTTAACTTTTTCGACTCGAAGATTAGCAGGCGTAACGGACTAGGGAGATTTCCAAGAATTGAAATGTCTATTAAATAATCTGTAAAAATGCCAACCATATTAAAATTCAACCAGGAATTTAATTGAGTCATTAATTTTCACGACCAGAAAATAATTGGTAATAATTTGGCGGTCGCAAACAGATGCCCAGACATTGTAAAACATCAACAGGGAACATTGTAGCTGTCCTTTTCATGTCCCAACAATAATACACAAACGCAGCCCTATTGTGAGCCGCGGTCTTCAGTTTCGTCTAAATCCGTCATTCTCCGTCAAGCGTTCACGCGTGATATGAAAAATGGAGACGCACTTACCGAGACACCCGTACGTACTGTCAGCAAGCAACACGCTGCTCTGATCGGCTTTGATCATCGCCAATTGATTCGGATGTTCAACGGTATCATTTTTGACATTTGTCGGACAAGTTGTTTACATAGGACGTTTCCTGACGTTCCAATAGTCCAATTAATCTGGAATTATGTGTCTTCTCTTGAAACACTGCAAAGGCAAATAAAGCATTTACAGAAGGCATCATAATTATAGCGATTTGATTGGTAGGTATGTCCGCTTTTCCGGTAGAGATTGCCGTCTCAACTCCAAGAAAGGAAAGCACCAGTGCCTTATCCGTTGTTTAGCTGGTGCAACGACTAACGGGTTGACTTGGTCATCAAGCATTTTTGTAAGACCCTCTACTCTAAATTATTTACGACAAGTTCAATCATAAGTGTTTTTACCTATGTGACCTGTGTAGTAATGCGATATAGGATTCGAGAGCTACGCCAAAGGTCTCGAATTCGATTCTCAGTTAGATATTTAAAAAATTACTATCAAACTGACTCTCTATATCAATTTACCTTTCTAGTTTACTTACTAATAAGTTCAGGATTTGAAAATGGTAAGTATTGGGAAAATAATTGACTCAAACACTTGTGTCAGTAAGTGTACGCCTTGTCTTTCAGTTGTTTGTGTACGATCACGCATGTTTGTGTCCGTGTCGTGCTGCGCCGTGTCGGCCCCGTGTCGTCCCGCGCCTTTCCGTCACGCTTGCTTACGGTAATTGATGTTCGGAGATGTTTACATCGGACGGAACTAGCATTATAGCCCAGGACAAGACATCCGGCTAATTATAACTTATGGAGCTTTTGGATTTCAGGAAAGTTTTAGGAATGGCATAGAGCTGTTGCAAGCACTCTGCTTTGTTATGAGTTCCCTTATTCAAGTTCTTTTTCAACGTCTTGCAAAAAATGGAAAGGAATCTTGTCTGAAGATTACACGATTTTCTATTTTTTAACTGTCAAAACAAAACATTACAAATTGATTTAAATTTAGCACCAAAAGAACCCACGAAGGTTTATACATACTTGTGCAAATACAACAACAGTCGCTAACATATTAGGATTAGGATATTATCTAAAGACACTTTCATTCAATGGGACCCTAGATTCTATCCTAATTTATTTGGTGTTATTAACACTGGTGGAGTTCGTGGAGCAGCCGGGGTCTCCCCGTGATCATCACGATTGAATCATCATTTATTCGGGGCCTTCAAGATAAACAGTATATAAAAACTGAACTAAATTACCTACTGCAATAAACGTCATGATACCTCGCAAGCGTGGCGAACCAGGTCCTGGCTGGTTCAGCATTGTGCCAGGCTGGCGCGTAGCACTGAGTGTCAACAGGCCCCTTGCGACTCATACATATCAATCACGTCATTGTGTGCTCGTGAAAGATCACCAATGTGACAGTTTGGATTTATGGGATCAAATAGTTGTATGACTAGGCAGTAGGTGCATCGATCACTAGCTCGAAAGCGTACCTACTTATATTTAGGTACAGAGAGCTGCGAGTGTAAAGCCACATTATGCGATTCCGCTTAAAACGAGAACCTTTATGAATTCCCAGTAGATCTCAACAGAGTTCTATAATTCGTATAATGATCACTCATATGAACAGAATCACAATAATTAATTTACTTAGTAGATTCTAATTTCGTGTACCTAAATATCGCCGCTCAAAAAATATCCTGATACAGACCTAGGATTCCATTAAGTAGCCTTTTTAGACGCGCCTTGTTATTGATTATGACATTTCAGGAAAAAGAGGATTTTACCGGGTTTAATGGCCTCGATGTGAAATACTACCTACGTTAATATCGATAGTTGACTTTCAAATAGCCAAATACCATAACATGGGTTTCACCTAATCAACAATAAAGCTCTTTTGTTCCTGCTAGGCAAATATCTTCCAGCTTCAGGTTCGCCAACAATTAGCAACAATCCAAGACGTGATGGCAATGAATCAGTCAACCCGTGTCCTGTCGAACACTGATCAAAGCCACCAGACGGAGGGCCTCGCCGCCGTCGCCATTTGCAGTACTCTGGTACAAAACGACCATCGCCATCTTGTCGCTCGTCGGCTGTCAGCCGCCGCGACGGATTTGGCGGAACAGCGCACGCGCACGATGCCCACCTAATAAAACGCTTATACTGATTAATTGCGAAGCCCATTAGGCATATTTCCTTCGAATAACTCCGTCTGCCTGTCACGGTTTATCTGTTAATAATTTTGGAACGGCAGAAAATGAAAAAATACGCCTGAAGCGAGCGTAGAACTAAAATGTTTAAGTGTGACAAGTGACGCGGGGGCCGGAACGAAACGTATTTTTAATTCATCTCTAGCGGAACGAATTAAATAAATCTTTAATGTGTAAAACAGAAGTTATATTGTTAAACATGGCTACATAATGTAATGAGTGATTGTGTCGACATTTAGCGCAGTAATGTATTCACCGACGCGATTTTTAGATATTAATCTATTGGACGGATGTTTATTGAAGTACCTAGAGGATGTTGTGACACAAATAGAAGTTATGAGATCGTTTCAGCGATACGGCAGCCCATTAATAATATAATTATTTTATCAAAACTCAATGTAAGCCTGCAAAGCTAGGCTAGTAAACTAGAATGTGGGTAAACATATTTTATATTATAAAAACATAAGTATTATAATATAATACATAGAGAAATAGCCACACCAATTAAATAGTTATAATAATTATATTCATGCGTATAAATATTTACACAGAGCGGGAATAGAACTGGCGACCTACGACGTAGCACTTGAACGCTCTACCGCTACGCCACACAGGTCTTTTCACCTTCCTTTTCCGCGTTACTTATAACTTTTTATTTATTTTAAATGCAGTCCCTCAATTGATTACAATGAGTGGCAGGCAGCTAGGTTGAAGTCCAGATGATATGAATAATCATTCCAGATATTGCCATCCTAAAATAGGGTCAGGGACCACTAGACAGCCTTGATAGGTGCATTTTCACGTTCCGCTTGAAAATATGGGGAAGAGTTTTTGATTTCTTCACAGTTTTTTGATTTATTAACGTTGTAGACACGGTAGAGTAGTGGTTTACCTAAATGTAGTTCTTTTTCTAACAACTTCTCCAAATCTTATTAATTAAATCGCGAATATCTCTTAAACATAGGTACACGCTGAAACCCCCCATTCATAGTTAATAAACAAATTCTGGCAATAACTCGTGTGCGCAATGAGGCGGGTGCGCTCAGGTACGGTACATGCGCCCGCAACAAGGTGTAGCCCGCGCGTCAATCGGCCGCAGCGGACCGCGCGAGTCGGCGTCTAGCGGCCGCCCGACGCCCGATGCAGACACTTGGCGCGCTAATTGGCCGTGCTGAGTTCATTGTGGTCATCTTGGAGCAACTGAAACTCAGCACATAATTTATGTGCTGAGTTTCAGATAAAATGTACAAAATAACAGTTTTGTTTTGGAATAAGTAAAGCCACCGCGTGTCTAGCTAGCCGATGTGCTCATCATTTTTGAAAGTTATTTTTGAAGCGAAGATAATATTTAGCCCACTTAAACTTAACTAAATGAAAAGTTTTTGAGTGTAGGTATGTTTAGTATGTTCGCTTTTCCTTCATGTTGATTCTGGTGGACAGGCTTTAGCGAAATTTAAAATGAAAATAGCTTACTTATAACTTGATAAACATATTAACCTAAGCTACTTTTTATCTCGAAAGTATTATCCTTAGATAAGCCCACGAGATGCAGCTTGTAGGTTCACAAGACTGCTCAGACTCAAAGACAAGTCATAAATTTACTGGAAGTATTGTTTGATATCTTTCCTTTTATGTTTTGGCAGTCATCTCAAATCTAACCATAAATCAGTTTGCTGCACGCTGTCAGTAAGTGAATGAGTTCGAGTATCTAGGAGATGTTCGTGCGCGCGCTCGCGGCAGATGAAAGCGCGCTTCCGCGAAGTAACGCTTGAGCGAGCGACGACGTCGCGCGCCGCCGCACCCGCGCTAGTGGGCTAGCAGCTTTATTTATAAACGCGATTATTTGTGTAATGTACAGTTAAATATAAATGAGAATATGATTTATCTTCTGACTACACGTCATGCATATCAAGGAATATGCGTTTACTAGTACTTATCAAAATATGGCGGTAATTGAGGAGCTGCAGTTTTATGAGCGCTCTGTCCTGCGATGAATGACCAAATAAACCATTTAGAAGTGCATAAAAACAGAGTATAAATACCTACTTACTTAAAATAATAGGTTCACAAATTCTTGATATTTAGATCTAAAGCTATAGCTATATGGTGTCGTTTGATCACTTTTCATCAATTAATCATCATCAGTCATACCATGTCATGTCATTCATGCCATCAGTTCCGGTGGCATCAAAGCTTGCATTTTGGAGCCCTCCTCCTTTCACTTGGCATATGTTGGCTCTTATGGCAGTGTCTTATGCAGTGTAATTAATTTCGAACTTTAGTGATGACAATAAGAAAACTTGGAAATAGTTATTTCCCCAACTTGTCACGTATTTTGCAAATTTGATTTGACAATCTCCGTGACGCGCTACCTACCTATTTTCTTCAACTTTTTTTATTTTTATTATTTAAGTATTTATTTAATTCAACTGGTCGGGGATTCAATTACCGCTCAGTGCAAATTATTTTGTACATGAATATATCTGAGTAATTTAGGTAACAGGTGAAAGAACTCCTTTGATCTTCTCTGCTCTAGCATACAATCATTCGACAATTACATTAACAGCAATCACAATGAAACGAGGATAGTTTGATGACACAATAGTCTATTGAGGATATTGTCTGCAGTTGATAGTTCATGTTTTCGTTGTTCATTTCAGATAACTCACTCATTTCCAGTAAACACACCACCAGTAAATGGAACACATCACATGATGCTAATCTGGTGAAGCTCGAGCTGAAGTTTTCAGCATATTTATCATTAAAATGATAATATGATAACAACTAAGTAATTGAATTTTAAATGAGTAATGTTTAAAAAAGGATTAATTGAGAGGTGTAAATGAATTGATGTTGCATGCGTCCATAGGGTGGTCCTGTTGATAATTCGAGTGGAACGTCCCTGGTGGTGCACACGTCCATAGACTGCGGTAACAACTTCCTATCAGGTGGGCCGTGTGCTTGTCTGCCATCTAAGTGATATAAAAAAATGCTTACCGTAGGCAGCAGCCGCACGCTCATTCGCTACGCCGCGGTAGCGGAAGTACCTAGGTATAGTGAAAGTGAAATATAACTAGTTACTTAGTTTTTAGGGATTATATCGCGAGTATTGAAAATATTTATTTAGTGTTACAAAATGCACCGTACCCTTGCCGCGTGGATCCCGGCAGAGTAGAATTTGTGCCACCCCATCTTTTCGCTAAATGTGATAGGACTGTCTAACATCAGACGGATATTTATACAGCCCAGACTCAGCCTGAGATGTATGGCTCGAGTTAATCATAGTGTCCGGAATACGGCGATAGGCTCACCCCCTATTACGTGGGACCTAATACAATAATTGGTGCTAACCGTGCCGTGATTATATGTATGTATGTGTGTAGTTTTGTTCCAATACATATAAAATAATAATATTTCACGTTTTCCTGTGGATATATATTTTAACAATGACTCTATGACATCACGAGATATATCTCCTTACCCACTGGAGCTCAAGCTGCGGAGTCGTTTGAAGTGACGGCTCGTAAATCTGACGACCAGCGATGCGCAGCAACCGCCACTAAACTGAACCGCACCATCACTGCAACTGCACAACCACGTATTAGTACTTGTACCTATAGGTACCTATTAATATGTGATTTTATTGAAAATAATGAAAATACACCATGTTATAGGTACATAATGTATTTATGTTAATAGAAAAATAAGTTTGATAGACAAGAATCTGCTACAGTAGAGGAAACTCGTGGCGGACTGCTGCCTCTGCCCGCCCCAGAGGGAGACAAACATGGTATGTGTGTATGGATGTACCTAGCTATAAAGTTCTACGGGGAGGTATCGTGCTGCGCTAAGGAGATTGTTAAAAGATGGCTACAAACGAGAAGTAATATAAAGTGCTCACGTGTACCTGCTAACTATATTGTTTGATCCACCACCGAGAGATCGACGGGTACCTTTAAAGTAGATGAATCTACAACTTTTATTCCAAGGGATGAAACTCGGGTGATCAACGGGTCCTGCCTGACCCCTCCGGAGGAACTTATGAGTGCCTCTGAGAACGCTATCGGAGTGGCTACATACTGGGCAAACGAAATATGACACGATATGCCGTCGACTCGACAGAAGAAGAGAAGTGTAGCACTTCTCTTCTTCTAGGTATTATTGATACTGTTAAATGAGTAAGTATTTAAACATGAAAAAAAAATTTTTTGAATGAATTGTGAATTTCAGTCGTTTTCATATTAATTAGTTCATGAAATATATCCTGGAACTGTAAATTCCATCTCATTAGCAAAATTTTATTGCTAGCGAAATAAACGCTCTGCGGACATGCGCGGGCGCAGAGGCGAGGTGATGCGCGGCCGACCGCAGCCGAGGGCGACCGAACGCGGCGGTACGCGGCCGAGGGCGGCGGCTCGGTGCGCGCGCGCAGTAAATACAGCTGATCAACACTTATTTATTAAGTTTCGCTATTTGAATGTGTAAATACTTAATTAACTGTGTTTTAATGGCCAACTAGCTCATTTAATTGCGCTTAGTAATAAAATAATTCTATTTAGGTGAGTTTAGTCACGATGACTCATGAGTCATGACTGTATGCCATCGTTGTTCCAATATAACGGAGATTTTTCTTCTACTTTGACCACCTGGTTGATATCCCTAAAGGTATGTTTCCGAAGCCGACCACATACGACCACTGCCGAGGCATGTCGCAGATAAAGCATAGGTAAGATACTTGTGAATTATACTACGATCCCATGGGATTATAGACATGGGATCCAAGTGACCGGAGGCGATACGGATACGATGGGGACCATTGAGAAGCCGCAATGAATTACTACGCGTATCTGCAGCGTGCGTCTGCAGTTGTCGTATGCGGTCACCCTCGGAATCATACCTTTAGGTAAATGTGAATGATTGAAATCATGAATTTAAGATCTCTTTATTTGACCTCAGAACGTTTTTATGAATCGTATGCATAGATCTGTGAACTCGATTAGGTAACGCGTTCTAGTCTGGTACCCTGAAGAGGGCCTCTTGATTATTGCTAGGAACAATATCCTACAGAACTATGCGGATGTTCCATCTGTCTGATTCATTCAAGGATACTAGGTCTAGCAGTGATATAAGGCAGAGATCTGTAACCGACCTAGTACTAGGGTACTAGGTCGGTTACAGATCTCTGCCTTATATCACTGCTGGATAAGAAGAAAACTCTCTGGGATGAAACTTCATAGAGCCTTAGATTTAACATAGACTTGAAAGTTAACCAATATGAGTACCGATACAGGTGATCGGCGATAGCATACTCGTATTGTAGGTAATATCGAAAACACTGGTACATTTCAAAATTACTGACTGAGCAGCTCCTTTAATTGCCAGTTAACCTTATTAGGTTATACACTCGTATCTCCTGTTTTCGATAAACATGATTTGCATGATTAACTAGTTCGATTTCGGGATTCGGGATTTTGGGGAAGTCCTGCTCTTTCGATATAGAAGACTACATTATTAACTTTCCAGCTTATCTATAGCTTGTGCTATGGGATCTAGAACGCGGACAAACATACTTATTACATTTTTTTTTACTTAGTTGCCAAACATTTATTTATTTATTTAAACTTTTTGCACAAATGAAACAAATGTACAAAGGCGGACTTAATGCCATGGGCATATTCATTTGTATGCCACGGTAAGCACCATCATCCAGGTGAGTCATGCCTTTCTTTGTTAAATTAGTAGCATAAAAAAATTTGGAATTATAAAGAGAACATTAATTAGATATCTTTGTTTCCGCAGACGAGCTCGACAGACACATAAACAGTATGTTATAGGTACATAGCAACAGCGACCGAGCAGAAGGTGCGCGGGCGCGACAGAGTTTTTCATGTTGAAACATAATCTTTATGTCAGTATCGCAGCTAATGAGTATCATGTGCGGAAGGGCTACTGGGTGCGACACTGCGTCAGGGTTGCCAATCAAAAAGCAATCAGATGTTTCTAACATTTCACTGGAATGAATTATAGCTGAGATTTTTTTATTGTAAACAATGTAGATGCTCGTTTTTTTTTTATATAGGACACGTCAATTTGACTTCGCCTCGCCTGATGGTAAGCTGAAGGCAAAGTCTCTGAAAAGAGGGTCACCATTACAGACACGTATCATGTTACAATGGTGGCACTCAGCTTGACGGCTCGTGTTATGTTTCCATTTTGTGATTGGATTTGAACAACATGCCTGAAATGATTCGCAATGTCATGTGACGATTGTAAACTAAAAAATCCAAGTAGGAATGTGAAATATTATTTAGGCCAAGGAGGAACCATGACGGTAACGAGTTACCTACAACCCGCGCGTCTAATCGCTACAAACCACGCGGCACGGCTTCTCCTCGTTGTATATCCCTAAAACTAGTCGCTCTTGTTGTGACTGACAGATAAGACTGTTATTGCCCGTCCAAGTAGACCAGTTCATGTGATAGTGCCCGCTTAACGGCAATAGACTTTCCCCTAATTGCTTACGGTAAAAAAGATAAGTACCTAGTTAGCGAATTAATACAGCATTCAGGGGAAGCTTCAGATTTGCAACATCTGTATAATAATTAAAAAATGAATATTGTCTGTATGTTTTTATCAGTGACATCCCTGTATTGGCTACACCCACAACAATATGAGTGTGGGAAGGGCGGCGCCTTTGATACAGACACCGCGCGAGGGCTGCGACAGACAAACACACAAACATACAAGTGTATGTATACCTACAGCCGCGTTTGTTTGTACGTATGTACGCTACACTTTGACGTCCGTACGTCACTGTGACATGACATGTGTTACGGGAGACGAGCGATGGTATTCCAATGGAATTATAATTTAGTTCCTTCAAGTCAATACGAAGAGATATTTGATATTTACAAAGAGGAAGATATAAAGAAAGTTAGTTAATAATAGATACAAAAAATAAATTGTAGTAAGTTGATACTAGATTGCTATTTATAGATGAATTTCTGGCAGGAGACATCTGGTGGCAAGCCTGCGTTGCTAACCGGGTGGTCAATTTAGTAATACGCGTCTAGGTAGGTATAGAATAAATTCATTTTTAACAAAAAAGTTTAACCGACTTCAAGAAACGAAAAAGAGGCACTGAAAAGCGAAAAATAACTTAATTTACAGACTTACTGATTTATTAGAAGTCGGTACCTAGCCCAAGAGAGGCCATATTTCAATTGATTGCATCATAGTAGTTCAGACACAACAAACAAAGTTGGCTGGCACCGACTTCTAATAAATCAGTAAGTCTGTAAATTAAGTTATTTTTCGCTTTTCAGTGCCTCTTTTTCGTTTCTTGAAGTCGGTTAAACTTTTTTGTTAAAAATGAATTTATTTTCCTCTTTTTAGTGAGTTATAATCGATCCATCTTCCACCCTCTGCTTAGGTTCCTATCATCAGCAGCTTAAAAGTCACGTGAAGATAATTTTAAAAGGCAATTATTGAAATTAAATATGCTAAAGCAGCAGAAACAGTGTTTTGCCATCATTTTGAGGATTTCCCTAGATCCCATAATCCAATCCTGACTTCCTGAATTCTGTCATACGATTCTGGCTCCCTGAACCACCTTTCTCTCTCCAACAAAACAAAGATCATAAAATCCGTTTCACAAAATACGGATTTTACATACAACGGTTCGTCACCTATTTTACCCCCATAGTATCAAAATTTTGGAAAATGCTGGTACACAGGTATTCATCTATGGCTCTACTATACTCGTACTACTATAATATAATTATATTATAGATATTCCCTAGCATAGCCATGTAGAACGCGTACTTATGACTATTAAGTCACTGTATTTCATAAATATTGATTACTAGCTTTTGCCCGCGGCTCCGCCCGCGTGGATGTCGGTTATCGCGACCAAACATAGCCTATGTCCTTTCTCAAGGTCTAATCTACCCCTATACCAAATTTCATCAAAATCGATTCAGCGGTTTAGTCGTAAAAGCGAGACAGACAGACAGACAGACAGACAGACAGAGTTACTTTCGCATTTATAATATTAGTAGGGATTACGTACGTACTGTAAAGTATCATTATTAAAGTTGTATTTTTTATATTATTTTCGCTATACTGTAATTTTAAGAGCAACGCCTGCATGTTCTTTGAAAATAAAACAACATTCATCTGATTGCTAATATAAAAGGGTAGGCGCTTGAAGGCGCATCAGTCTGGTTTCGGAGGATTTGCCTTGATTTCTCCAGGATCATAGCATTAGATCCGGACATCTTGGATATGGGACCACTCTGAAAGTATCCTCTATCAAACAAAAAAAGAATTTTCAAAATCCGTCCAGGATTGGCTTCACAATCGCGTAACAAACATACAAAAAAAAAAAAAAAAAAAAAAAAATTGCGTACGAATTGAGAACCTCCTTTTTTGAAGTCGGTTAAAAATTGCATGATGGTGGAGGAAGCTCGTGGAGTAGGTCTGAAAGGATAGAAGCAAATAGCGGGCTGTTGTCTCTGCTCACCCCACTGCTATTTTTAACTTCGACGAGAAATCGAGATCTTTACAAATATTTTAATTGCAAATTACGAGAACCCCAATAATATTGTGTTCTGTTTAATGTTATCTACCTTTTAAAACATTAGGCCAGCCCCTCTAGACAAGTGGCAGTTCGTCGGCCGGCGTTTTGTTGAATAGAATGCCGAATGTGTGGGATTTGAAGTATATGACAGGCGTCAACGAATGTCAAAAACGTCAAATCCTATCTATTGTCATTCTATTCCATGATACGCCGAGCAACAAATTGCCACTTCTCTAGAGGGGCTGATCACATTATCAATGGATGTTAAAATACCTGGCTAGGTGTAGTCAAAACTTCAAGCAGTGAATGAAAAGCTAAAATCGGCCATCATGGCTAGGATAAATTATGAAAAGAATCTAAAGTTATTAGTGTGATTCAAAGTAAGTATGGATCGTCATTATTCTCATGCAAATTGCGTCATTTAAATTTTTTTATTTATAGTTATTTTGAGTTTTCCGCGCGAGACTACCGACTGACCTTCTAATCCTAAGGGGAAAATCTGCGTCAGAGCTTTGTGTACCAATGGGCTTGCAGGTGAGATTGGCCAGGGTCTTCACCCGATATACTTTGGTTTACGATATGAAAACTAATAGATACTTGTATAACCGTAAAGACATTCCACCGGATATAGCCTTTCTCCTTCCTGAGACTGATTGGTTGGTATTCAAACAAAGACACGCGGCTGAACTCAAATTGATGATCCAATTATCGCTTTACAGCTCTCGTTTTAATTAAAATGTCTAATTAAAGGCACAGATAGTATCGAAACAACTTGGCCGTTGTCTTACGCCCTTCATAACAATCACACGGAAAAGCAAACCTTTTAACATACACACAAAGTTGAAATTACAACACCCTTGCTTGAAACTGCAAATCGTTTTTTCTATTCATGCTAAATTGTACTTTAGGTAATGGTGTTAAGGGTGGTATTAGGTTGGTGGTAGGGTCTTTAAGGGGTAAGGTAGGCGGCCCGATTACCGGTGGCGGTGGCGCGTGACGCCCGCCGCTGAGATCTGACGCTCGACGCGCATGCGCGCAGGGGCCTGCCCGCGCGCACTATTTATAGTCGGCCGTGCGCAGGATCATACGCGCGCATCGTTACAACAATATTGTCAAAGGGTTTGTGGAGATTCTTTGTGCGGTTGATGGCGGAGGCGGACTTGCATGTGGTAGGTGATAGCCAATAAATATGTGACATTTTCTCTGAAGGTGTGATTTCTCTTTTTGTGGGAGAATTAATACTCATGAGCACAGCCTGTACATGCTGGTATATCGCACTGAATCGTTATCCTCATAACAGCATTGGATCTGATGTCATCCGAGGTCTTCACCTCGAAGCCCGGGGGTCCGACTGCTAACGTTTCCTCCTCCCCTTAGCACGGTCTTCTTTATGTCTGTCTACTTCTTCTTCACCTTTGTGTTAACCCTGGTAGCATCCGAAGCTTTTACCCCGGCGTCCATGGTCGGCTTTTTCCAGTCTAACTGCGTGTTTGGCTGGACTTCAACTTATTCCGTGAAGTGACTGCTTCCGTAATCTATTGGCGATATCGAAGTAGGTATAATAGTTAGACTAGATGTTGAACTTTTTAGAGCTTGAAATAACCGTAGCGACTGCTATAGGTTGTGAGATGTTCGTATGGTAATTAGGACCGACGGCTAACCGTGTTCTCAGAGGCACACATATTCATGTATACAAATATTATAATCAAACCCGTGCCCTGCGTAGCAATCGCGTTCACAACCGCTACGAAACAAAGACTGTCAATCCTACTAGTTAATATTATAAATATAAAAGTTTGTAATGACGGGAACGGGATCAAAATACCTCGCAAGCGATGCCACGGGCAACAGCTAGTGTGACCATATATTGTACAAACTAAAGCTATCATTATGGATACCCACACCGAGTCTTACATACATTACTGTAGTGTGTAACTGTATGTACCTACTTCTGTATAACATGTACCTACAGACAGGTGTGTCAGAGTTTAGTTATTAAAATACACATCGTACCTATACTGCAAGCCCGTGTTTTCATTTAATGCAATAACTCCCGACCTTTCTCTACATTACTAAGTAGTATGTATTCCGCGAAATCAGAGAACTTACCCTAGCAACTGCATTTCATAGGAAAACTGTTTTATAAATTGCAATCAAGATTGGAACCAGTAATTCTATCCACACCTACACACAATTCCATTCAACACCTAGCAAACAATCCTCTGGTCGACGACATTAAACCACGTCGTGGCCACAATACCCTCCATTACTGCTCATGGTGGTCGTGGTCGACGGCGCGCGACCACTCGCTGATTAACACCCTATGCGTACGCGCATGTCTCTCTGACACATTGTATTTATGGTGACGTTTGACAGGTATTTGACGTCAGTTGATTGTTTCCATCACAATAATGCGAGACTATCTCCATCATTAATCTAAGTATCTACGAGTATTTATTTATTTACAGAACGTTGGCTATTTTTTTTATATAGGACACGTCAATTTGACTCGCCTGATGGTAAGCTGAAGGCAAAGTCTCGGATAGGAGGGTCACCGTTATAGACAATGGTGGCACTCAGCTTGACGGCCTCATCAGATGCTCTACACGTCCCGCTTAAAGGACCCTGGACTAGTATTGTTATCAAGCACAGGTGCCATAAGAAGTACAGGGCCCATACCATGAACTCTTAAAACAGATCAATAAATGAACTGCTGTCATTCTACCAACTGCAAATATCACTTTGTAATTTCCATACTTATTTACAAAGTGACATTTGCAGTTGGTAGAAATAGGGAAGGTAGAATGACAGCAGTTCAATTATTGATCTGTTTTAAGATTTTATGGTAAAGCCGCAGATGTATCTCATACCTAAAAAAATAAACTTACTTACATTATAATCACACCTTTATCCCCGGAGAGTTAGACCTATCATTGTATTAGGTCCCATGTAATAGGGGGTGAGCCTATTGCCGTATTCCGAGCACTATTGTTGACTCGAGCCATGTATCTGAGGCTGAGTCTGGGCTGTATATATCTATATTATGATATGCACCTTTAATTTTGCGATAGTTCAGTTGATATGTCAACTGAACTACCGCAAAAATAAAGGTGTGAAGAGACGTTTAGGTACTCGGTGAAAAAAAAGAACACGTACACCGGTACACACCCTCTGAATAAGTAGGCACTAAACCAAAACTGTCAGTAATGAGTAAAACATCATGAATAAAGAAGTTGAACCACGAGCCTTTTTAGAAAGGAACTTGCCTCGCTTCGGAGCCTTGGCGCCACTCGACCAGGCTCACATTCTTCGATTTATTTATTGTTGGAGTAGTACTATTCAAGTATTTCTTATTTTAGTGACCGCATTCTTGCATGGTGTTGTGAGAAATGTGGTGGTTATTATAGGGATTTGAGTATAGCGGTAAGTTAGAGTAGTATAACTGAGTGCCCATTCCTGTAATCAGTAGATAGATGAGTTGATGAACACGATTCCGGCCGCCTTGTTTTTCTTTTTACATGGAACACGTCAATTTGACTTCACCTCGCTTGATGGTAGGCTGAAGGCAACGTCTTGGAAAAGAGGGTCACCATTATAGACTCGTACCATGTTACAATGGTGGCACTCAGCTTGACGGCCTCATCAGATGCTTTTTCGCGCCCCGCTTAAAGTACCCGGGACTGTAGGAAGAGGGAAACACGTGTACTGGAGGTGCTTTTGCAGATATGGTAGAGGCCAATATTACTTAATAATATAAATTAGGTATATCTACGATTTTCTTACAAAATCTAAGCTACTGAAGGAACGGATAAGAAACAAAAATGATAAGCACAATACATATAATGAAACTGTTATACTAGATAAGAATTCCACTCTAACATTCACTACTACTTACTATCAACGCAGGTAGTCGCAAGTAGGTAGCTAACCCATAAGTAATAAAACCGAAAACCTATCAAAAGTTTTATATTCGTTCTGAAACAGCTATAAGCGCATATCTTCACGGGCTGATAGCGAAATCTGCTATGGCATTGCGCAATAGCCTCACTAATCTGAACATAACATTTAAAAATATCGCATTAACAGAGACTATAAACTTGCACAGCTATAGAAAAGATAAAGGGGGAAACAATAGGGTAAATCCCCCCTAGGGGGCGGCGGGAGGGGTGGATCCCCCTGTGCGGCCGTGGGTGAGACAATCGGGCATAAACCACGCGGTGTGCGCAAGAACAATGACTTATAGGTTATTTATTAAGGTAGGAGGCGTGCGCAGGCGCAACTTGTAATACCCACGGATATAATTCCGTACAAACGAGCCTGTTATTGATATTTTATTTCCGTTACGGTCTCAATGCGTTTTCGGCTGGAATTTGGCTCGTCATTAGTGCCTGTAGTTTTTTAATCCCTTGTATTGTGTGGGACTTTAGTTCAGTTGGTTTAAGGAGCAATGGAATTCACCAGGAACAGCTGACCCCAAGCTTCATGGTGACGCACCATTGCGCCTTCATTTGTTTTGAAACACACATTTTAATTTTAATTTTAATTACGGGCACAGACTAACTATAAGTAACTATGTAAATCAATAGGGCATAGAAGCAAAAAAACTTGTGGCAGATATAGGTCGAAGAATAAGGGAGAAAACTGCAATGGTGACTCTCGCTCCAGCTCGTACCTGATGCAAGGGTTGGCTATTGCAATCTGTGCTGGGCTGTTCTGGACTCCTGTGTACCAAATACGACCCGAGTCGGGTCATTTAGCAAAGGCTTGATTTGATATTAGATGTTACACAACAAAAAATATTCATTCTTATAGGGGGGCCGTGTGCTTATCTGCCACCTAAGTTGTAAGTATAAAAAAATAGACGACCGAAGCGTAGTCACACCAAATTGTAACACTACACTGGTGAAAAGGTATTCACCTAACTTGTCATTACTAGAAAATTCTCAAGTTGAGACCGTGAATCGGTAAACGGATGATAGGACACCCATGGTCAAATAAAACAGAAAACCCTGTACTCAACTCTCAACGAGTTTAAACACAAATTAAAGGAAATATTAATAAAAAAAGCATACTATAGTGTTCAAGAATACCTAGATGATAATTGTGTGTATGTGTTATCCCTTCAATCAAATATTATATAAGTACCTTAATGTTGATTCTATTCACTGTGACATTATATTATTAATATTGATTTGCTTATTGACATAAAATAGATGATTATAATTTTGTTCATTAAGATATTTGTGACTTTGTTTAATGACTTTATTGATATAAAATTGAAATAATTATGAACCTGTCGACTTAATTAAATCTATATAATTAATTACCTAAATAAATTAGCACGCCTTGAGGCGGAATATGACTGTTCAATAATAATATAAATATGTTAACACCTACTGTATGTACCCATGTCCGCAAAATAAATAATTTGTATTTGGGTGAATTTCCCAAATGGCTTTTTTTTTTGTCTTCGGTGAAATTAGTATTTGAAAAAAGGAATATTGTTCTGAATTATTTTTTTTAGTATTCAATAGGTTGTTAATGAGTTGTGGCAAAAATATATTTAGGCTTGGACTATATATAAAGGTAGAAATAAATACATAAACCTCTATTTTCTTCAAATCGGTGCTGTCCCTCTACTTTTTTTACAAACAAAAAAGCTTATACACTAATAAAAATAAGTAAATTAAGTATAATAAATTATTCTATTTCATAGAATATTAGTTTTATTATTAATTTAAGTCATATTTTATTATATAATTAACGAATATTATTACTGAGAGGCACAAACGTACTTGTCCTGCGAAATGTTCTCAAATCGGTGACCAAAAGTAATTTACACATAACTTTATATCGACGAGTCCGACAGTGTCCCCACCTCAATTTTATTTCTCTCGTTAGTGCCTGCTAGTGCGCAGTCAGGACGGACGTATGTTAAATCACTGCATATTCCCGCCAATAATATAAGTACGCCATTTTAGTTGCTCCCGGACAATTATTTTATACTATCGGTGGTGGCATCTTTCTAGTGTAGTAAGCAGTTTTATTATTGTTTTTTGGTTCTAATAGAGGTAGAAAGTGAATTAGCTTCATTGATTGTTATTGAATTTAACCTAGATATTATGCATTTTTTCTAATATTCTAAAAAGTGTGAAATTTCTCACGTCGGTGTTCGCATATCGGTGTAATCGGTGGTCTTTATTACCACGGATATGATAATTTACACCGAAAATGATAAGAAAAGATGAATCGGTGTCTTACACCTAATATCGGTGTTTTGATTCATGATCAATGCACAGTTTTGTCACATCGGTGGATTGCTTTATCATATCGGTAGATATTTTTTCATCTCGGTGAGTCGTTTTATCATATCGGTTGATCCCGTGCGATTTCGTTAAGTATACAAAGGAAAAATGGGACATACAAGAACATACATATAAACACATACATACATAGGGGGGACTTCAATGCCAAAGTGGGAATACAAGAATGCGACGAGAAGAAAATCGGATCATAAGGAGTGGTATACAGAAATCGCAGGGGGCAAATGCTAGTCAGCTTCCTCGAGTCACAGGCATCTCTTCTTAATGAATAGTTTCTTTAAGAAAATACCCCACAAGCAGTGGACTATAATAAGGAACGATATAGACTTTTTTCATAATGGTACCTAAGCACATATTCAGAGATCAACAAGTGTGATCAACAAGTTTAATACTGGAAGCGATTACCGACTTATCTGAGGCTCTCTAAATATCAAGATTCCGAATGATAAGGTCAGCCCTCCCACCTACGCCGCTCCAAGTAGCTCTATGGTCGCAATACTGGAAACCTCTAGGGAGGCATTGACGGGAAGGCCGACTAGTGGTCAAACCATTGCATTGTGGGGCTCCAATCCTGAAAGAGCTAGCAAGCCTCTTTAATTCCGTCATCCCGCAAGGGCTAACACCTAGGGCATGGAGCGGGAGTGCGGTGGTACTGTTCTTCAAAAAAGGTGACAAGACCTTGCTGAAGAACGCAGGCCATCTCACTCCTGAGTCATGTCTACAAGTTGTTCTCGAGAGTCATCACAAATCGCCTCGCAGGTAAGCTCGACGAGTTCCAGCCACCTGAGCAAGTCAGGTTTTGAAAAGACCATAGTACCGTGGACCACATCCATATACTGTTTGGCAGATTGTAGAAAAGACTCAGGAGTACAACCAGCCGCTGTGTATGGCGTTTGTGGACTACGGAAAAGCCTTCGACTCTATCGAAATCTGGGCAGTGCTGGATGCGCTGCAGCGGTGCCGCCTCGATTGCACATCGAGGTGCTGAGATGCTTGTATTACACTGTCGAAGAAGAAGACAAAACCCATTAGCCTCCAACGTGGAGTGAGACTGGGAGATGTTATATCTCCCAAATTATTTACCAACGCATTGGAGGACGTCTTTAAGACTCTGGGCTGGACTGGGCGGGGTATCAACATCAACGGTGAGTACATCTCGCACCCTTGGTTCGCCGACGACATCATAATAGTTGCGGAGTCGCTGGAACAACTGGGCAAAGTGATGCACAGCTTGAATGGAGCTTCTCGACAAGTCGGCGTCAGTGTAAACTTGGATAAAACCAAGATACATAATCTTGGTTTTATCCAAAACGAACATGTTGTACCGAGAGCAATTGCCATCGAAGGAACGACACTCGAAGTTGTTCAAAAATAGGTATATCTATCTGGGGCAGGTTATTCAGCTCGCTAAAACAACTTCGAGAAAGAAGAAGCCAGAACAATCCAACTGGGGTGGGCAGCATTTGGCAAATTACGTCGGGTCTTCTCCTCCCCCTTGCCGCAATGCCTTAAAACAAAGGTTTTCCGATCAGTGCGTTCTGCCTGTTATGACTTACGGTGCCGAAACGTGGCCACTGAAGGCGGGGTTAGTCCGTGACCTAAAAATCGCACAGCGGGCTATGGGAGCAAGCTATGCTTGGAGTTTCTTTGATGGATAGAATTAGAAACGAGGTCATCCGACATTACAACCAAAGTTACCGACATAGCTCGCAGAATAAGCAAGCTGAAGTGGCAGTGGGCTGGCCACATCTGCCGATGGACTGATTGCCGTGGGAACAGACGAGTCCTAGAGTGGAGACTGCGAGGAGTAAAACGGAAGGTGGGACACCCCCTGGCTAGGTGGACTGACGACCTACGAAAGATGGCTGGGAAGGATTGGATGCGGAAGGCGGAGGATCAGCAAACGTGGCGCATATTGGGAGAGGCCTATGACCAGCAGTGGTGTGCAATAGGCTAATTGATTGATTTGTGTTACCAGCTTATGAACGTTCTTTTTTAAATTAATTATATATTATAAAAAAAGAATAGAAGAAAGTAAATATAATAAAATAGGTACCTATATAATTTCAAAAAATATAATATTTTCATTGGATCTTCAAGAACTCTATTCTCGTCGGATATGATCTTCTTCAGGTCAGGCATTCAGTTTTAAGTCACTCTTGTAAAAATAAGGCACCTACTATTTCCTTTTTGATGTTCAAAGGTGGATAGATTATCATTTCGGTGAATATTTTATCATAATGGTGGATATGTATATAATTTCGGTGGATAAACTTATCAAATCGGTGAACAGAAAAAATAATCGGTGCGGGTTTGTCATGTCGGTGGAAACCAAAATTAAAACTGAATTTTCTCCATAATCTTAAATGATACGTTGATGATATTAAATTTGGGGGTACATGATTATCACAAAGATTACATAAAACCTTAAAAATATACAAAAAACATATAAATGAAAAAGTTCACCGATATGATAAAAAAAATGGCATTTGTTGAAATTCAACCATTTGTATTTGTAAAAGGTAGCTAGGGTACAAACACAAAATAGTTCGCTAAAACACAAAATATCGAAGGAGGAATATCGGCTGCTACGGCGTAGGCCTAGGCGTAGACACGTACCGCCATTCTAAATAAGTACTGTCAATTCTAGCTAGGACTTTAATTCAACGTGATGATGCTTTTCCAGTATTTATATTGTATCTAGGTGCTAATATAGCTCTCTAGTAATAACATAAATGATAAAACCATGCGCTGCACAACAGATTAACAGATTAATCAAAACATCAACGAAGCGCGGTTTGTTTGTCGGCGCGTCTGTGCGCCTGCGCACCCGACGCATCATTTCGTCGCGGCAATTTGCTACTGCGGCTCGCGGTAAAGCCGTAAAGCGGTCGTTTTGCCGGTTTTTACGTAAATAAGCGACATATTTGGGGTAATTAACAGACTACGCCCGGCGGCGGCGCCTCAGTTATTTTTTGTTGTAATAGAATATAACATGATGCTACTAGACATTTTGATTTCTGACACGTGTTTCCGTCTTTTGCGGGATGTTTTACGAGAATGCGAGGAATTTTCTCGTTTTAATTAGCTTTTGAAGAGAGTTTTTTCCGGCAGGTTCTCCTGTGTCGGAGTAGGTGGATGGATGTGATGGTGTCGTAAAACTACTACCTAATGAAGTGAACACACAATGTTCTCTTTGCTTCTCCTTGATTAGGTTTAAATCTCTATGTAATACTTTTGATTCTTAGTTGTACTTTAGCCCTATAGGAAAATATAAAATGGGATATATAATGGTATATAATGGGTATACGTATAATACGAAAGTAATTAGGTTACCTTAAAGTAACCTATAAGGTGAACCTTGAAGTTATTTTAGATTTTTTTCGGTAGAATTTAGGCTGCAGAATGTGTCACGTGTGGGATAAACCTGTGATCGAAAGGCCTCGGTTCGAATCCTGGCCGTAACACTACCGACGTGAACCCACTCCTAGCATAAGCTATTTAGCTTAGTTGGAGGGGTTAACGGGAATATTAGTAGGTAATTTCGGTTGCTAATATTCTTTAATATAGTTAATAATGTATTTATTTTCATCATGGCACCCATTGCACAAAACTTCTGTGTGTAAATTCAAATGTTGGGCCTTCGAAACATGGCAGTCCTACAGGTTTGGTGATCACTGATTACTTAACCTGGTCAGAGTATCTTCCCTACGTGCCACACGAACACATCTTGTGTTTCCAACTTTAAGGTACAACTTTAAAAGACTTTTTTTCGCTTCACTTGCTATTTGTTTACAACTGTACTTCTGCTGTGTAACAAATCTACGAACGAATAACGAATCTGTAAAGTCAATAATCTGTCCAATCTACGAATCTGTCTAATTCCAAAATCGACCAAGCGCTCCAATTTATCTAGCTATTAGATATTAACTGTTGGCCACGGTTTCGCCAGCGTGGAATTTTGATCCCGTTACCGTAACTCGTGCAACGTTTTTTGCAATAAACGGTAGCCTATATCGTTTCCCAAGCTCTGGTTTATATCTGTACCAAAGGCGATCATTCGAATTGGGCTAATTTTTATTTTGCCGGCCACTAAAAAAAAGTGCTTGATTTTGATAGAACACAACATTGTAAGCATTTTTTATTACTACACCAAAGTTCTAAATCGATTCCTTGAGATTTTATTTAGGGTTAAATATTTAGTATACAGTATGACTATTTTATTTAGTTCAAAAATTGAAAGTGCCGGTCAAAGAAAACAAATATGATATTCCGCTAGAGCTGTCTTCATTAGCACTTTATGGCGTCTTATGGCGTATTATGGCGTCAAAGCTGAAGGACAACTTCCTTCGGTTTTATTTGAGTTCAAAAATCTTGGATATATACATTTTTTATACGAATTATTGAAAATGAATGAGAAATATTGATTTATATTGGTTAAAGGTGCATTTCCAATTGAACTTAGTATATGAGTTGATCATATTCCACAGTTACAAGGCACTAATGGCAATGCCAAGGATGATTCGTGGACGATAGCATAGCAGTCACGTCATGTCCAGGTTCGTCAACATTATACATACATTATCATAGACAAAACAAGCAGAGTGAAGTGCAATGAAACAGTATTATTGCTCGTGTATTTTATTTTTATATGCTTATTTTTATTGCTTTATTATTTATTGCTTTTATCAACTATTCTTCAAATATAATACGACATTTATCATTCCTTTTCAATTATCTATTTTATTGAAAATGTGCGTTTCCAAGGTTTTTGAACCCAAATAAAACCGAGAGCAGTGTTCCCTCAGCTATGGCGCCATAATAAAAATGCCAATAAGGACAAGCGCTAACGGAATATCATTTTTTTTTGGCCGGCACTTTCAATTTTAGACCTAAATAAACTAACGAAAAACAGCGATATGCAGTATGGGGTTTATTTGTTATTGCGTTTAATAACCATTCTTCCAATATAGAACAATATTTTTCATTCATTTTCAATATATCGTATCATAAAAATTATATGTTTCTAAGATTTTTGAACGCCAATAAAACCGAGGGCAGTGGTCTCTCAGCTTTGACGACATAATAAAAAGTGCTAATGAGGACAAGCTCTAGCGGAATATCATATTTAATTTTGTTTTCTTTGACCGGCACTTTCAATTTTGGATCTAAATAAATGGACGAAAAACAACAATATGCAGTATAGGGTTTATTTTATATTGCTTTTTTAACTATTCTTCCAATGTAGAACAATATTTTTCATTTATTTTTAATAGTTCGTATTTTAAAAAGTGTATATTTTTAAGATTTTTAAACTCAAATAAAACCGTTGGAAGTGGTCTTTCAACTTTGACGCAATATTAAAAATGCTAGTAAGAACAAGCTCTAACGGAATATCGTATTTTTTTTCTTTGGCCGGCACTTTCAAAATTAGCCCAGATATGTATGGAGAGTGAATGTTCTCCTTTCATCATAATCGGTTCAGTATTTTAAGCGTGAAAAGACAGACAGACAGTTAATTACGTATTTGTAATGTTAAAGTGTTAGTGTTGTGCAAATAACTGAAGTAGAAATGCGCCATGCGTGCTGTCAAAGTGCAGTTAGTGTTGACATTTGCGTGAATTATTGTAATGTTCTCATTTGAAGATTATTTATATTATTATAATTTATTAGGTTAATTAATTTGATTTACTTCGCTTTTAGCTGGCTATCACCACGTTGCAATGGCGGCTATTCATTACGCTTTATCAGATTACTGTAGTAAGTTTAGTCTTGTTACCTACCTACTAGTATTTTTAACCCCCGACAAAAAAGAGGGGTGCTACGATGCCACAGACTGTCTGTGGCATCGTAGCTCCTAAACGACTGAACCGATTTTGATTCTGTTTCTTTTGTTTGAAAGATGGTTTAGTCGAGAGGGTTCTTAGGTATGTTTCATAAAAATCAGCCACTTGAAATATATGAGGAGTGAAAGTGGCAATGCAAAATCTAATATTTTCAAATATACCCGTGTTGAGTATCAAATGAAAGGTCATAATTTATACATTACGATACAGCAGGTTTTATGGAAATCCGTTAAGCGGTTACGTATAAAAAGCATGAAATAAAAAAAAAAAGAAATTAAAAATTTAAAAAACCCTCGACCCAAAAAGATCCTATAAAAAGTAAAATAATAACTATTTCCTTATGACCTACCCTATGTATTGACCCTTTTGTTTGGTCATAAGGAAATAGTTATTATTTTACTTTTTATAGGATCTTTTTGGGTCGGGGTTTTTTTTTTAAATACTTATTATGTGACTTCTCTTCTCTCCTGTGGGTGTCATAAAAGGGGACTAAGAGATAGGGCTGTTCTTCATCCTATAGTAAATATACAGCCCATGACAAAGTGCCCGCTAGACGGTTATAGGCTCGCCCCCTATTACGTGGGACCGAAAATTATAGTTGGCGAAATGTGGGTGTTAATACGCTTCTGCCTACCCCCTTGGGGATTTAGAGGCGTGAGTATATGTATGTTATGTGACTTCATCCGTTAAGAAATCGTACAACCCCAGCAGCTTTCATACATTTTTTGCTCTTCGGAACCCTCACAACTCTTTGATTTATATAATACTAGCTGTCCCGGCGAACTTCATACCGCCATCCCGTTCCTGCTGCACCTGTTTTCTCATCCTATAAACCTTCTCTGGACATCCACGAATATTTCAAGACTAAAATTAGCCAAATCGGTTTAGCCGTTCTTGAGTTATAAACTAACAACGAAAAGTGGCATTGATTTTTATATATGTATATAGATTGTTACTTTTTCTTTCTTTCTAACACTTAGGTATGTACTTACCTACTGGATATTTATTACTAAGGATACCTTTATGCCCTGCTTAATTATTTTAACACCTTAAACTATGGAGCTTTAGTTAAGATTAAAAAAAATCTTTCAATTTAGTAATCCAGATGAGATTCCAAAGAAATGATTTAGAGTTATTTATGTAGAGCACTTCAAGTTATGAGTGGTATCAAAGTATGTTATTGAATTCCATAGAGTAAATATTTTATTAGTGGATTAATCCACTTATTCACCAATTTACTTGCATATGTAGTCCCCAAGGACCATACATCTCTTTGTAGTTAAAGACATGCGCTCTGTTGTGGAGAGGACGCTCTACAAAACTGAAGATTGCCTATCTTCTTAGCTGAACTCTCACTCTCCCACGAACTTGCCAAACCAAGAGCCAGCTACCGTCAGGAGGCACCTACCTACCTATCAACAAGGGCTTCCATCTTAAAACAGTGTGTCAAATTAAACAACGGTCTTGAAAATGTAGCCACGTCGTAACGTTTTTATTTCGAGCCTAGAACATTACGAACGATACAAATTAACTCGCATAAAAATATCAATTACACCCAGTACATACGTACGTACATAGCGTGTCGAATGCGCGCGCGCATACATGGGCGAGCGGGCGTCCCGCCGGCCCACGGCGCCGCATCCGCTCGCCCTGCCGGTACCTACTCGGCCTACTCGAGCGGCGCGACATTTTCCTCGGCTCTCGTCGCGCTCCTGCCCGAGCGCATCCGACCGAACGGGAAAACAGACATATTTATTCCTCTCCCTTCACACCAAAATCAATCTTATATCGCTGGGTTAAAATTGGAAATTGCGCGGTAAAATTCGATGATGCATCAACACGCTTCAAATAGAACGCGACATGGAAAAAGGAAAGCGTTCGAAATGAAGCGCAGCGATTGGTGGGTGGCGACCAATGGCAGCGGCGGGCGGGGCGCGCGGCGCCTGGCGCGGCCGGGCGGCGCGCGCGCACATGTCGCGGTGGCGCAGCGCGCGGCGAACGTGTTGCTCTTGGCCCGGCCCGCGCCTGGCAGTGTCTCGCTTCGTCCCCATGGTGCAGTGCAGTGAGCTATCATGATGCTGGGAGGCATGGACGGCAAGGAGTACGGCGCGCTGCACGCGGCCGCAGCAGCAGCAGGCTACGCGATGGACACCGGTGAGTGACTGATAGCCTCCAGCGCAATTCCTAAGCCTAAGTTACCTAGACACTCTTAAGTTATTTGTTCAGTGAGGTAATTTACCGAAATACGAGATCTCCAAATACGTGCGAAATACGTGCTGTTCATATATGCTCCATAAAGAAAATAATGATATAATTAGACATGTTTACATTTATGCCGTACCTAAATGTACACTTGTTATTAGATTTGCGATTTGCTTCAGCGGAACTATCTAACTTTTACGGATTTTCATGATTATTTCAAGTCACGGCCGGGACCGGGACCGACGGCAACGGCATTGCTTTACGTACATTTATTTTCGACTTTTCCATTTTCGACTTTTCCAAGTCATTGACATACCTACCCATAGATATCAATCTACCTGTTTAAAAATACTTAATTTAGTCAATAGTTATAAAATACTTTCTTCTGCTTTGTCGTTGACACCTTTCTTGGATACTTAAATCTCATATCCTCTCTTCCATTTTATTAAAGGTGCCAGCGGACGTTAGATAGATTGAAGTATAATGTGTACAGTACCGATTTTACAATGTAACCAAAAAGTGCAGTGACTACCTGAAGGTCCCTCCCTAAATTAACTTACCTTTTCTGTCTGGATAATATGTGTAAGGCATTGTAAGGCCTTACACATATTAAGGCCATGTTTAAGGCCTTTCACAATGGTGCAAGAAATAGCTGCATTCGAAACACATGCTTTGCACAAAGGACAAAAGACCACACAAAGATCTGCCGCCTGGAGTCTCGCAATGGATAAGGCAGCCTCTGGGTGGAATCTTTATCTTTATCGGACCGTAGTAGACTTGGTATTCTTTCTAGGGTTTCTCTGGATGTGAAAACCCATCTTTAGAGGCTGTTAAATTGAGGGCAGAAATTATTGCTTGATTTGCTGCAATTTTAGCATCTATGTGTAATGATACGGTCGGTTCGGCGTAACAGAACGAAGGCCTTCGTTCTGTTACGCCTGGCTCCTGTATGCACTTGTGCAGACCAAGTGCTGTGTCAGCTCCTTCGTCGCTCTCACTAAGAATGAGTGGCCATTCACGACTTAGTCTCGTTCCAAATCTAAGACCCGACGGACGGCTGCCAAAAGGCTCCGATTAGCCTAAGTTTTGTGTCTTTGTTCAGGATTAGATCTAGTGTTCCGGCATATCCAAAATCCTTTTTTTTTAACCTCCTTCGCTCACTCAGGTAGGGTGAAGTCATCTTGACATGTATTATAAAAAGCCTACATGGGAAAGTTTAGCTATTTCATGACATATGTGCCTATCTGGTAGGGTGCCAATCCAATATTGGACCATCGACAGTAAATCCGGACAGCCAGGAGTTCTCCATAACATTTATGAATGTTAGTGAACAGTTGGTGAATCGGAGAGTAGACGCTTTAGGGCGACGACGGATGAAAGATGGCTTTATGCAGCCTCTGACATGAATGGAAAAGATTTGGTATAAACACATCAGATGAAGTTTGTCTATCACCAAAGATATCTATCACTGAAAAATTACGAGGAAATGGTTTGGCCTAGTTCGGACATGAACACAAGAAAATGTTGCAAAAAAAGCATTAAATATGGAAGTGGATAGTTACGAAGCGAGTGGAAGACCCAATAGACGATGAATGAACTATGTGAACGAACGATAATAAGGCCGGGAAAAGAGTTAATGTTGAGATGACTGAAGAAGTCCCTGCTGCAGAGATGAATGGAAAAAAACTTATACCTCTGTCATGCACTAACCAACCTACTAGGCAAGGTTAGGGGTAGGATAGGTTAGGTTAGATATGGGATAAAGGCTTTGAGATGATAGATAATTTATGGTGTGAGCTGTCGAGGTACATTTACATTAGATTTTTCTTTTGAGGAGGTATCCCGGTCTAGTGGTTCGGTATATCATAGTAAATATTATGTATAAATATGTAAATGAACTTAAAAAGAAATACGTTAAAAAATATAAAAAATAATGCCCCAGCGGCATCGGGTACAGGGACCAAGCTACTGGTTATTAGGGCTCCAGGAAGAGGAACTTCCTATGCGTGCTTAGCAGAACTGCCTTCTGCATCAAACCCTTGAGCCAGCTGTCAGACAAAAATAAATAATAAATCATGCCAGTGCTTGTGGAAATAGCAAGTCTGGTATTATCGCGTACAAACATTCAGACGAGATCAATAAAAAGGATATCGGGGTCACAGCTAAAAACAAAAATTATTAAAGCAACGGATTTGTTCGGAACTAATGTGATTCGCCATGGTTCGTTTGTTCGCACAAAAATACATATATTACGCACGTATTTTATTATAAATATTCCCGTTTGGGTCAGATATGGCCTACTAAAGGTACCTTCTGAATTGCAACAGCTGTTCTATATACAGTTAGTTTCTCATTGGGTAAGCAGAGCACTTCTTGCACATGCTACGATTCTGCCTGACCTTTCACTTCCTCTGTTTTCTTGACTTTTTCATACTTGCTGGTTACTTTAAAATGACCATAATCTTAATGAAATAATACCTATGTTCGGCTAGCTTCGCCTTACTGAGTTGCTTTTTGGCTCTCACCCCATGAATCTATCTTGTCAGTCTCCTTCAATTCATCCTCTTTAATGTAGAAATTTTAAATCACAAAAAATATTCCAGAGGATAGGAACTACGTGAGCGAAACCACAGGCAAAGGCTAGTATTAGATATATCATAACTTTATCTATGTAAAACTGTAAGAGTGATGTTATCTCTGTTTATTGACGTATATAATCTTAATTATGATATTATAATCGCGCGACAAGAGCTAAGTATAAGTGCATTTAGCTGAATAGTTCATGTCTCACAATTAATTAGCATATATAGAACACAGATAGCGGGTGACGTATTGCCAATAATATATAGCTCTCGACAGATTGCAGCGACGACGTGCAGTTTGTATCATTGGTGATCCTGAGGTTACTTACTCCTTGGAACCTCTGCAGTTGCGAAGAGACGTTGCCTCTCTGGCCTAGGCTGGCTCTGCCACGGGGAGTTTTCTGAGGAGATATTTCAGCTTTCAATTGATCCTATCCTCTCCCTTTCTATCCTAGATTACCTACTTATCTCTAAGAAGAGATTCCTATTCTTTTGAGGCTATGTTTTGTTAAGCTGTGAATATACCTATTGTAGTTATTTAGATTAAGAAACTAAAAGATAAACACGAATGGATTAGTGCAGCAGAATTTCTTCAATTTGTATTTTTAGAAAAATTTTCCACACTTACTTAAGTACACAGGGTACGACCTCGATATTTATACTGACTGTATGACGGCTTGTTTTCTTAACAATAAAATGGTTTGTGATGATAGGTAAGTACCTACTCATCGGTACTTTCTATCTTCGGATAGGCAATCCAAGTATGCCATACTAGTCATGTTTTATTACATACAGAGAGTACTGCGAAAAAGGGCATTGCCTTTCCAAAATGTGATTTTTCCGTTCATTCGTTTCGCTCGGATATCAAATATCCTTTTAAGTATTTTGTTAAGCAATTTTCTTGAAAGTTTAACAATCGCTGCCGCCATATCCTTGGCTAGAAATATAAAATTCCATCAAGAAACAAGCGGTTCGGCGACTCCTTCATCTGCCGCACCATTAAGACCTGGAATTCCTTACCATCTCACGTGATTCCTGCAGTCCTTTAAGCAGGGCGTGAAAAATCATCTGACGAGGCCGTCAAGCTGAGTGCCACCATACAATGGTTGCATTACGTCTTGGGGCGACGATCTCAATTTTACGATTATTTTAATAGTTAAGTAGCTTAATAAATGCTTTAAATTTTCATGCAATTCAACAGAGTTATCGTATTTTATTGGCTACAGGGTGTGCACTGAAGGAGAAAGACATAGACTTGTGCGTCAGAAATCAAATGACGTGTCGAGTGCGTCACTGCGTCAAGTTCAAAGATTAGAGTTGCATTCACAGATAGCAGTCAGCAGCATTCACAGATATCTGAATGTATCGAATGATTCACGAGAATTGCTGCATTAAAGTAACGGAACCTCTAAGGATGCTTTCCTCTTCACATAGGAGAGCAGAGTTATAATCAGATAGGTATATGAAATGCCTGTCTCGTAATTTCTCACCTCAGGAGACGTTTTATGCTGTCGGTGGGAAGACCACAGGTTTGTCCTGCTTGTCTACTGAACTCAAGGCACAGAATCTGTCTGTTCTTACAGGGTCGGCAGCACGAGTGTGACTCCCCTGGTGTTGCACTCGTCCACAGGCCACGGTAACCACTTTCCATCAGGTGAGCCGTGTGCTTGTCTGCAATCTAAGTGGTATAAAAAAATAGGATGTCAAACTTCAAAAATTGGTCAAGTCCCAGGTGTTCAGATTAGTTCTAGTGGCAAAACTAACTAAAAATTAAAGGCAAAAAATGTGATAAAAATTATGACAGTTACAAATCAACTAGCGTCCATGGTGGCTCATGCGCCACGAGGCTTTTATTTTGGTACTTGAACAGCTGTTGAACTTGCTGGTTAAGTTATATACTTAGATACATATTTTACTGGATTATCGATACATTTGACTTTATTTGAGTGATTAAGAAAAATTCGTGACATCTCACAATTATTTCAATATCAACAAAAACAAATAGAAGAAATACTCAAAATATTTGCTACGATTTACGATGTAAAGCTGTAGGTATTGTACAAAGATAGGTATTACCGTCACCTCTACCAGATATCAGCTTCATAGATAACTAATTGCATCGGAGGCGGTCTGTTTGACTGTCTGTCTCGCTGAAAATAATTTCAATAATAAATAAGTCATCAATCACAACTTCAGTAACATTTGCCAAAAAATCTCTACTGACTATTCTACCACCATCTTCAAGACGCTGATGTTTTCCTGTGTTGCAACCAAACAAAAAACTATTACAGAAGGCAATTAAGGTAGCGCCTCACTGGGCAAATAGAATTTGATGAAGAAGTAGAAAAGAACGTTGTGGTATGGTAGAAGATGTAGGTATTGTAATGCCCAGGATAGAGGATTGCCAAGGGTGTGGCAAATTGAAGATGCCCTAAGATAGAGACTGGAGAAGAGAACGGAAAGAAGGTGATAGATGTAGATTTATGGCGCGAGAGAAAGGAGAGAGCAGATTTTTTGTATATCAATGGGCGAGAGTTAATGGGTAATTTTGTAATGGTCGACTTAAGTATATGTTAGTTTTTATACATATGCGTATGTCGATGGTCGGGGACGTCTTTAGGAAAGGTTTTAAGAAGGTATGAAATTAGAAGAAGCTAAAAGTATTTCAATATTGTAGGAAAGGAAAAATGTGAACATTGTGTAGAGGCTAATTTAAAAAAGGCCTGAGTTAATGTACCTACATACGAGTATGTAGTTAGTTGGTATTTTTTTCTGTTAACTACCAACTTGCTCTTTGGATTTCATTCAATTTTATATTAGCATAACAAGAGCGTTGCACTGGCTGGATGTTTGCTAACTAACTACACAATGCTTGTTTACAAAATATTAAAAGTTCCACTAATACGCAGCTATTTTGTTCATAAATCCGATATCGCACGTGGCCCCACTATCACATTGTTCGAAATAACTTTATCTTTCTAAAAAACAGTCGGTTAATTACCTGCTTTAGTTAAAATTTATTTAATTAAGCATAGGGCGGCGCCGCGGCGCGCGCTTGGCTCGGTTTATCGACGAGTCAGAGGGCGTTAAGGGTTATCGACAGCCGATAAAATGCGCCCGTTGCGCGTCACTACGCGTATTGTATAACTTCTATGTTGTTTATTGACTTTACGAAACACCTTTCTTTTGCTAAATGTAGTAAACGTCATCATCATCTTTATAGAGACGGAATTTTACTGATTGCATCCGTGGTCAAGATGACCTCGGAGCTCAGGGTCCGCCTTCCGGCTCTTCCTCCTCCACTTCGCACGATCTTGGGCGTCCATGGTAGTGAGTCCATTGGCACGCATGTCACCTTCCACGACGTCAGGCCTTCTTGGGCCTACTCCTTCTTCCCGGACCCGGTGGGGCGCCTTTGCCAGGCATTCCAGGTTAAACGTAGTAAGCGTATTTTAGAAAAAATAAATTTAAAATTGTAAAAAAGAAGTATTTTGATCTCGGACTCAATTAATTCTGCTTTTATTATTGTGTTGACATGGTCACTGTAGGAAAATCATAATAAGGTAGTGTGTTGGATGTGCTTGGAATTTATCAGACAATACTGCCTTATTCAGTACTAGTTGTTGCACGCGGCTCGGCCTACGTGGATGTCGGTTATCGCGACCAAACATAGGCTTGTCCTTTCCCAAGGTCTAATCTATCTCTGTACCAAATTTCATCAAAATCGGTTCGGTGGTTTAGGCGTGACAGGCAGACAGACAGAGTTACTTTCGCATTTATAATATTAAGTATGGATTTCTTAAATACGTCTGTTATTCATCTGTATTGTAAGATGTTAAAATTCATTCAAATAAAGAATTTACCCAAGCTGAAGGATTTCGAACTTTGAATAAATCCTGTAATGCTATATTCACACGATCGATTGAGAAATTATATACAAAACCAATTAAAAAAATAGAAAGAAATCTGATTAAAGGATTTTATTTATGTCAGAAGATCACTTCTGTCAGGTTCGCCGAATTTTTCTTGAGTCCTGAGTCTGACCAAGTACTGACTTTAGGAATTGTTTGATTTTAGTCTGTCTCCTTCGTTGATAAGTGACACTTATATAGCAGTTTGTACCTATTTGTACCTATTTAGACGTGTGCAGGTAACTTCGATTATCGTTCTGGCATCCCTATATGATCCCTATATGTATTATGGGTCCCATGGTTGGTGTATCCCCATCTAGTTACACGCAAACGAGTAAAAATAAATAAAATAATAAAAATAGTTTATTTCCAAAAACAATTTGACATTTTTAAAGTTTCCCGTTGGCCCCACACTAGGCAAGCCTGTCCTGTGGGTACCGTGACGTTTGCCTTGTACAGTTTCAGTGCTCGGTCATCAAGTTTAGTATAATCATCACACTTACAAAAGTTAGAAGAAGAAGAGATAGGATATGTAATGTATGTGTATATATATATATAAATATATAAATGTATATGTATACCTATATTGTATGTAATGTATAAATATATTGCATGTATAAATAAATGAGTAATGGGCAAATAATAATAATGCACCCTACAAACTTCGGACATTACCCACTAATAGGCATTCAACTTAGTGCAGTAGAATAGTTTCTGTAGCCTCGTATGTCAGTGAAGTCAGCCACTCTGTAACCACCATTTTCGCCTCTTTTAGTGAGCAGTTTTTGATGTCACAAGACTTAGCTACCTTATTGTATATGTGATACTCTATGCGTGGGCCAAACCGTTCTGCAAATGTCGAATTAACTTTAGGTACCGTTACTCTATACACCCGAAGCTTAAGTAGATATTCATAATTTTCACTGTTTATAACTGTTCGATGGGCTTTAAGAAACGTTCTCAGTATAAACAGTTGGCGTACGGTAGGCACTCCACTGTCCTTGTAGAGCTGTGTTGTGGGATACCTAGCGGGCTTCTGGTACATGGCTTTCAGTACTGCGCGTTGGGCTCTTTCCAGTTGCATAAGGAAGGTCTTTTGAGCAGAACCCCAGCTTCGTATACAATACGTCACAAGCGACTGAGTCAGGGCAAAATAAACGGATTTCAGGACGTCTGTTGGAGCTGAAGAACGGAGCAGCTTCATTATGTTTGCGGTTTTTCGGACTCGGTTTGATAAAACCACGATGTGTTCTTTAAAGTCCAAGTTTTCGTCAATGATTACGCCAAGGTATTTAATGCTAGCTGTCCTTTGGATAAATCCACAGTTGCAACCCTTCATATCTTGGCAGTTGTGTAATTTGATGCCTAGGGTTTTACAAGGGGCCGATGTAGCTGTTTTATGAAAGCATACATATTTAGTTTTACTGCCGTTCAGTGTCAGTAAATTATAATGTAACCATGCTGACACTTGCCCCAAGCCCGACTCGGCTTTCGAAAACGCTTCAACCCAACTTGCACCATCAAATATGACAACAGTGTCATCGGCATAGCATATTATGTTGGCGTTGATCGCATCGTGAATATCATCCATATACATTATAAAGAGCGTTGGGCCAAGCACGCTACCCTGTGGGACGCCAAAGTCTATTGTATGTAGCTCACTTTTAAAGTTACCCACTTTAACACACTGCTTCCTTCCTGACAAATAGCTCTCAAACCATTTCAATGCTATGCCACGTATGCCAAATTTCTTTTCCAGTTTCGCTAAAAGGATCGGTACTGAAACGGTATCAAACGCCTTAGCTAGGTCCAAGAATGCACCTATGGCGAATCGTCTTTTGTCAAGATGAGAAGAAACTGTTGATGTTAACATGGTTACAGCGTCATCAGTCGATTTGCCTCTTCTAAACCCGAACTGCCTATCAGAGACAAGATTGTGAGATTCAATATATTTAACCAGTCTGTCATTAACCAGTTTCTCGAGTAGTTTGGAAAACGCTGTCAGCAACGAGATCGGTCGGTAGCTTTCCGGCGAATCCTTTGGGCCGTGCTTGTAAATTGGCGTAATCGACGCTATCTTCCAGGCATCTGGAAATACACCAGACTGTAAGCTTAAGTTGAATATGTCAGTTAAGGGTGGTACAATTACATTTTTTATTTCTTTTAACAAGCTGTTAGTCAGTCCATCAATACCCGGTGCTTTATCATTCTGCAATGATAGTATTAGTGATTCAACTTCGCTTTCGTCAGTGGGTTGCAGAAAGAATGAGTTTGTTATAAGACTGCTACTGATCTTTGCTGCTAATGCTTTCTGGCTCAGTTGAAGCTGATTCAATATTTCATTGGCTAGGTTTTGTCCCACTGTTGAAAAATAAGTACTACATATGTTCAATGATTGTGCAGTGTCTGTGCCGTTAGATAAAGTTAGAAGTTCCTTAGGCTCTTTTTTACTTGCTGATAGGTTACATACGTTTTTTATTGTCTTCCACATCTTTTTAGGATTTCTTAGGCTGTTCGAAAGTTCATTGTTATTATACTCTGTTCTTAGCTTACGCAACAAGTCATTACAGAAGTTCCTATATCTGTTGTAAGTTATGCGCAAGAGGCAGTCGTTCGGTGCTTTTCTGGTCTTGAGATGTAATCGATCCCTATGTTGCATGCATCGAATAAGTCCAGGTGTGATCCAGGGTTTGATGTTATATTTTGAGTGGCATATCCGTGTTGTATGTGTGTGCTTGCCAACAATATCGGCTAGCTGGCCACAAAAACTATTTACTCTCTGGTTCACCCCTGAACTGCTTAACGATTGGAGCCAGTCAACCGTCCCAAGTTCGTTTTTTATAGCCTCTGTATCACGTTTAGTGATAGTTCGGTCTAGGCAACGTTTAACAGTTCTATTTACAGTTAGGCCAAGCAACACCATGTCATGGTCTGTTATACTCGATTTACAAACTACACCAACCACATTTCTGACAGCGTTTACAAATATGTGATCATGACATGCGTCCATCCTAGTTGTAGCAGAATTCGTAGCCAGTCCTGCGCCTTATATTTACACCAGATATTTGCATGACTATCCAAGAGTAAGTTTCGAAAAACATTGGTCGAATCCAATTTGCATAAAGACCTAAAACTGAATTGGACGCCTACAGACTACCACTTTTACTGATATACTGCTGGATTCTTAATACAAAACAGATTTTCTTAACAACAAATCCAGGTCAGACACTCAATATCATATTTTAAAGTACAAAATATGAGACAGTGTAAGTGTATTTTTGATCAAAAATCCGTCGCCAGAAAAAAGTACCCAGAACGTGTTAGTGATGTGAACTCGCACGACACCTACAAGGTATCGATAGTTCACTATTTATCGACATTTATCGCGCGGCGATAATCGCGGTCATCGCAGGTTATCTACAGCACGAGCCACTAACTGCGACACTACGACTGCTTTTAATTACGTTTGTTTATCATAAGTTTTGTGCTTGTTGTGAGTTTAATGTTGTGAAAAGAATCTATAAACGTCTGCGTTTTATGTTTAGGTTATAAGTCAATCCATGTTTGTTTTTATGGTATAATACAACGAACAGAACCGTAAAGAACACAAGGTGACGCCTGATAACGCGAACTTTAACTCATAGTGCGGATAAATTGCTTGTAATGGAGGAACCTTATCGGTGAGTAGGCCCATTTACATCTCAATATGAACGGGCCGGCACGAAAAGAGAAATATCAAGCTCTCGCTGAATTTTGTGCGAGATAATTCGGTGTGAGGGTGAGCATGCTGTGGCATATGCAGTAGAATGTCGTATTTCTTACGGTTTATGGTCAGAGGACCTCCTGTTCTTCCAATCTGCTCTTTTTTCACTCCTTTCTCTTCGCAGAAAGATGCAAATAATACCCTTGCTGCTGGAAGTTTGAAGAGCAGACTTACCATTACCAAGTATATTCTGTAGTCTGTGGTCTGTGCCGCCGCCGCGTTCAGTAAGAGCAATCTGACAAAACAATGGTCAAGATTGTTCCCTATCAGCGGCACATCACGTGGCCACACGAATATTTAAATACGCGTCGAGGTACAACAGGAAAACATTCTTCAGTTTTCTGCCTTCAGAAGTTTGTCAATAATGTCAAACACATATTATTACTAACACCTTTAACAATATTTTGAAGTGAACCACGCTAATTTATTGACAGTAAAATCGACGGAAGCGGCCATCTTTGCGTGCGGTGGTCGGTGGTCTGTGTTGTGCCGACAAATCGCGCAGTTTTAGATAATTTATAGCTGACACCTGACACACAATTCACTGAGCGGTCATTAGTTAGAAATAAAACATAGGGAAAGCAAACGTAAGAATTCTTATCACTCAGGGAAAATAGTTGTCACAATAAGAATTAAGCTTAATTTTTAAAGATCAAAGTAAATTTTCATATTTATTACATTTACCTACATACTATCTGGGTGGTCTAGACTCTAGAGGCTGCAGTGTTGTCTAACGTATTGGGTTTTCCTATTGGAAACTTGAATTGTTGTTGGAAAATGAAATAAAAAGTGATAATTTAATAGAAGTACTATGCGTTTACTTATATTAATTCACGTGTGATTCCACCGACGACGGTCGTTAAACGATGTTTATAAACACCTATCTAAAAATTAACAAAAATGACACCCACACTGTAGTAATGCAGCCTTCTTACTTTGCCTACAAGTCAAATTCTACAAAAAATCTTACATATTCACACACAGTCTTCGCCTTAGTGATTCACTCACAAAATATAAGTACTGTACGTATCAATGACATGACACCTATCGCTATTAACCGAAGTTAAGCATTAAGTAGTGTCTTCTAGAACCAAAGCGGTAAACCGTTATGAGGTAAGATAAGTATTATTATATTAACAGTACATCGACGACAGCCTAATGGCTCAAACAGTACAAAATACAAATAAGGTGTTTGAGTCTCGGGAGTGTTTGCGCGCGTCGCCGGCCGACCGACGGCGCGTCGACGTACACAAAACCGGGCTACCGAGCGAACTTATTCCGTTGGGGACATGATTGAATGTTTATTTTTAGATTTCTTTATTCACGTGGAATGAGCTAATCTTGTGGCTGAATTGTTTAATCTTTTTATAAATTATACAGGACTTACGGGAGTTAGAGAACAAGATTAACTTAGAACAAGATTGAGAAAATTGTTTTTACTTACAAAAAATCTGTAGCATGTTAATATTGGGCTGAGTTTTATTCCCGGTTCAGGTAAAGCGTTATTGTTTTAGTTGTCGTTTATCATGCAGTCTGAAGTATTTGCTTCAGACTGCATTGACCCTATTGAGATGAAATGATTGAAAATTGACGATTTCCATGATTGAAAATTTTACCCAATTGATAGTAGATATAGGCCAGTCCTCTATTGAAAACACATAGCTCTTTAAGTATGTGTGTATGTCAAAATCGTTGTTAATAGAAAAAGTTTTTCGTTAATAATAAAGTTGTACTCTTTTACAATTTAACGGTTCTACTCGATCGGAGAAGTCCTGGCTATTCACTGATAGTTTGTTTGTTTATGGGATGCCGGTGCTTCCTTTCTCCTTTCCTTCCTTTTTCTGTATCTTTGCTTGCTACATGCTTGCTTTGTTCTTTTCGTCTTTGAGACTGATTGACGTGATTCAATTCGATTCGATTGAAATTTCAATTCTGGTGTAAAAGATTTATAATTACTTAGTAACGATGTTCAAGTTCGAGATACAGGAACTAAACTCAGATAAATCGAGGGACTGAGTTATGTAGTTCTAGAATATGGACCTTAGAGTTTCAAGAATACCTGATTCATGTGTTAAATCGATCAAAATATGCACTTGTGTGTGCAAAAAGGAAAATTGCGGTCTATACGTAGTACCTACAATCGTCAACATAAACTTGCCATTGTAGCTATGGAACGCAAATACCCAGGAGCTCCATCGCCTAATACATTACTACCCCGTAAGCCGATACTTTATAAAAGCCTAAATACATGCGCAAACGCAGAATTATGTTACAATTTCCTTTCAATTAATCCTCTCTCCCCATTGTTTATATTCCTCATAACTTTTTTGAAGTTATCTGCTGAAATGGACCCTACTCCCTTGTAATAAGGGTTCTGATTTATGTTTGTTTAGGCAATAAAGGTAGCAGATCCGATTTGTTAGTTCGTATTTAGTTACTGTTTGGGTTTTAGTTTGCGTAGACATTTGTAATTAAACAATGTCGGGTGTTTGGGCTAGTCTGCGTCGAGACAGTTTGTGGGCGAAGTGTTTGTGAGGTGTGGCGATCTCTGGCTCTTCGCTGTCGGGACTGTTGCAGACGCACTTAACTGTACCCACAAACATTTGCTGCACTAATCTATTTAAATTAGTCTGCAGATCAAAATTTCGCCACCTACATTGTTAATTCTCTTATCTTTTAACTTTAACAGGTAACGGTACTGCCCCCTGTTTTGAGAAATTACGAATGTTTGAAATGACAGACACTTTGTTAGCCTCTATATAATTCTCGTATATTGCACTGATGCTTTTGCATGGGAACCCATTGTTGACATTTCCATTATTTCATTTCAAGATTACATATTGACTAAGTATAAAGTCTAAAATGCTGAAATTTTTTCTATAGAACTGATATCGTTGTATAAATTTTAATGTGCCTTGATAAGTAGCTTAAAAATTACTTATAAACAGCATAGTGGGGCTAAATGCAGTAATGAATAGAGAGCAATTGCTTGAACTTGATAGAGTTCTACTACTCGACGTTACTATAGTGCACTGCTGAATATAGCTGTTATTGGCTGTAAGATTGGGGGAATCCAATCCAAGTTCTCTGTTAAGGAACAAGGTGGCTCCTCATTGGGCAAAACAAAAGTCGACAAATATAACGTCGATACGACAGAAAAAGCGTCAGAAAAAGTATACCTAGATAAGATGTAGCCTAGCAAACAAGTATTGAAGAACTTTTGGAGTTTGGATATTTTAATTCAAGCAAGCAAAAGGCGTGAAGTCCATCATATTGAGAAGAATAGACGCAGATTATGTATAGTGTGTATGTTTGTCTAGTTGCTTTACCTTCAACACAGTTATGACATAAATCACCAAAATGTTTTTCTAATATATCGCGCGAGTGATAGCAGCATGGAGTTCTCACAGTATTGGCAAATGGGTAAACACACGTAACTCCACAGGCGCCACGCCTCTCTCGACAAGACGTGATCACACTCATGTCTGATTACACCTGGCTGCCGACGACTGTGAACGGCTTGGCTCCCTACCAACCGGGAGACAGTTTTTAAAAGAGTCCGAATGTGTAAAATTGTAGGAAGTACTTAGAGTTGTAAGGCTTTGGATCTTGAAATATTGCCTGTATCATTTAGGGTTAGACTGAGTTCCAGCAGAGTGTGTTATGAAAAAAGGAGGTAGACGCATTGTATTTATTACTTTATGTATGTTAGTGGAATGGGTAAGTTAAAAATATCAAATGTTCACTCTGAGGTTTAAGTGATTTTACGTTGCATCTGCAAATATTCAAAGCCAAACTTGTAGCCTGTACAGAATATTGCTCTTTTGGTAGCAGAAGACTTTTGAAAAGTCTTTAGAATGAGAGTGATCTGTCTTTGGTCGAGTGGGCTTTTGCTCCTGGCATAAATAGAGCTCTATTTTCTGTCTTATTATGTTGGTTCAGTAGCATTGGGTGAAATTTAGCGACAAAATTTTGTACACGACAGCTACGTATTTGCGTGGAGGGACGTATAGATTTATTTTATCAGAAATTATTGTCTTCCTTGTCTCCCTTATTCGATACTTTAACCATTTAAGGTGTAACTATCTTCTTCTTTAATAGTTTTATTTTATCAGAAATTATTGTCTTCCTTGTCTCCCTTATTCGATACTTTAACCATTTAAGGTGTAACTATCTTCTTCTTTAATTATTCATCGAGTCAATGGCTCATAAGGCTCACCTTGAATTCATACTTCATAAATTCCACAAAAGTGCAACCGATTCCATGATATTGAATTGCTGCGCAAGCGCGGGGCTAGGCAGCCTGTTTGCGCACGCATTAGCCGTGCCCGCCTCCTGTCAACATCGTAATGGCGGCAAACATACCCCCTCCCCCGCCCTGCCGCGCGGCCCCCCGCTCTATGCTACCGTTGACAGATGCGCCGGCGCACAGACGCGACGGCCACTAAATAAATGTTTGATGAATTTATGATATCTCGGGTGTTAAGATGTTAGACAAGGGCGGTTGTGTTTAATGGTTATTAGTGTTATTACAAATTGGTGGCAGGTTCGATTCTGCAGCGTCGTTATTTTCTGTCGCCTTGTTCTTTTCAAGAATTGGTCCCTACCTACCTACTGGCATTTAAAGAACTTTCTTAACATTAACAATAAATTAGGTAATAAATATTCTAGGTTCATTCTACAGTATTCTACACAGCGCAATCTAGACCCATATAGGGCATACCTTAACTAGTTAGTGTTATGGGATCTAGAATGCAGAGAAACATATTTAGATACATACCTAGATCAATGCAAATAGAAATATTCATGAATACAAATATTTGCATTAACCAGTACTTGAACCTGCGCCCTCCGTCGTAGCTGGAGAAGGCTCTACCGCTACGCCACAGAAATAGTTAAGTAAATAATCATAATGGGTTATCTCTGCCTATAAATTTTTACCACATCAGAGTTCACGCAATTGTTTCTCATCTACGGAACAAAAATGGTAGAGTGGGAAGAAACAAAAGAATGGTGGTGAGGTCTACGCTACTTACTTACAGAGGCTACGGAATTCTGCCATACTTACGGTAGAAATTTTCTACTACTTGTATAAAGAGCATTCAAAAGAAGAAATAAATTTTTGCAATGAAAAATGGCAAAACTACTTTATAACTATATTTTCTTTACACTTTGGAATTGAAGTGCGTTTTCTGTACATTTTCCATTTACAGGTGAACTGATAAGAACACTATTATTTCTTATAACAGTTTCATGTGGAACGTTATAACTTCATAGGATTAACATTTTAATAGTATCTGAAGACATAAATACTAACAATAGTGATATGAACTTAACAAATTCAATTTTGTTCATAAAGTTATTGGCGAGAAAGCAATCTAGATAGATGACATTAATGTTCACTCACATTTACATTTATATTGATTTCTTTGTATGTAAAATACAATTTACTTACAGCATTAGGTCATGGTCTATTGTTAATAACTAAATACACATAACAATGGTTCATAACATAAACGTAAAAACGTGTAAGTGTGATGTGAATAAGTTTTCAATTTGCAAGTGGATAAAACTGCATTTCCTCCAAGAGACACAACATCCCAATAGTTAATGATAGTTATCAACAGATTTATCAAACTATTTTCTATGTTTTATTTTTATGTTTGTTCGTATTTAATGCGCTGCTTCAAACAGTTGCTGTAAAAAATCTTAATTTATTGATTCGCACCTACGCGAAGGTTATAGGACTTTTTACTAAATCCCATGGGATGTCATTGTCAGCTAGTAAAGGCCTGATACACGGTCGGATAGATATTATTCAGTAATTCCTCTCCCTTTAGCACAGGTGCATGTTGCATCTAGGTATCTACCTTCTGCTACCTACTGTGGAATCGGCTTTAATTTTTTAGTAAACTCTAACTACAAGCCCACAACTGATTTTCTAAATACCCAAAAAGGAATCTAGCCTTCTGTATCCGTGGTCAGATAGCATTGTTAGATCCAGGGGCGTATTTACCCTAGGGCCAAGGGGGCCATGGCCCGGGGCGGCAGGTTGCGAGGGGCGGCGGAGCCGCCCCGAGCGTCAATTTTTTTTTTGTTTATACCACTTAGGTTGCAGACAAGCACACGGTGCGGCCCACCTGATGGAAAGTGGTTACCGTGACCTATGGACGTATGCAACACCAGGGGTGTCACACTCGTGCTGCCGACCCTGAAGATCTGATCTGGGCGCTTTAATCTTGACTCTAAAGCGCCCAGAGATAGACGTTCGGGGTGGCAGGTTGCGAGGGGCGGCGAAACCGCCCCGAGCGTCTATCTCTGGGAGCCATAATCTTGCTCTAAAAGGCACCCAGAGATAGACGCTCGGGGCGGCTCCCTCGCAACGTGCCGCCCCGAACGTCTATCTCTGGGCGCCTTAATCTTGACTCTAAAAGGCGCCCAGAGATAGACGCTCGGGGCGGTGCCGCCGCCCCTCGCAACCTGCCGCCTCGTACGTCTATCTCTGGGCGCCTTAATCTTGCTCTAAAAGGCGCCCGGAGATAGACGCTCGGGGCGGTTCCGCCGCCCCTCGCAAACTGCCGCCCGAACGTCTATCTCTGGGCGCCTTAATCTTGCTCTCAAAGGCGCCCAGAGATAGACGCTCGGGGCGGTTCCGCGGCCCCGTGCAACCTGCCGCCCCGAATGTCTATATCTCTGGGCGCCTTAATCTTGACTCTAAAAGGCGCCTATTAGAGTAAATATTACGTATATTTTTTTATATTTTAATATTTCGGAGCTTACTTAGTTACAATATGACTATGTCATTCATTATTTTAATTGCATTCAAATTAGAAAACCCTAAATAACATTTGCGTTCAAGTACGGTGTAACTGGGGCCAAGCAGCTTGGGCGCCGAAAACGGCAGCGCCTTTCTCTCGCAGGGAGACGATACCGCCTACGGTTAATTCCGGCCGAGGTGGTAGCGGCGCTGTAAATGGCTACTCATAGGGTTTCCACGTACCTATCCTTATGACTAGCAGAGAGCACAGATAAGAGCAGCTGAGGGGCGGCTGGTTCCCCAAGACCTGGGGGCGACAGGTGCGGTCGCCTGTTACTCCAATATATTCAGACCGGTAACGCGGCGGTGAAACCCGTACCTTTCCGGGGTTCAATGGGGACACCGACTACCCACACCCGAAGGAGCTATCTTAAAAGGTCAGCCGGGTTGCGAGGGAAATATCTAATTGGGTAACTTTACACCCGATAATTGAGACCCGACAGAGACGGTGTGCGGTTTTAAACAGAGACCGCATGTGGCACTTCACGAGGAATAATCAACCCTCGCAGACGGCCATAACTAGCACCAGGACCTGCGGCGAGAGGTTTCCCGCTCTGACGGTTGCTTAAAGAATACAACGCGTGAAGTGGCATATACATGGAGGAGCCCAGGCAGAGGTGGCATTGCAGGGGTCGGCTCCTGATCTGTATGTCTCAGGAACTCACCGAAGCAGCCATAGCTGGGCGCATTGCGTCAGCTGGTAGAAGCTACCGTGATACCTCTATCGCGTTATCGGCAGCGAAGACGTGTGAGAACCCCCTTCGAGCATCACCTCATTTGAGCTAATCTTCTCCTTTTGTCGAGTCGACGACATATGTCATATTTTGTTTGCCCAGTGTGCAACCACCCTGATGGCGTTCTCAGAGGCACCCATGAGTTCCTGTGGTGTACACGTGCTTAGGCATGCAGCACACGTTAGCGCCTACCTCACTGTAGTTCCGCATTCACACCGTGGTGCCTGGGTCCACCTCATCTGAGAAACTCCATCTAATTCGGTTTTCGTTACTTCGGCTGACCTGCATCCGAAGTCTATTTAAGGACTGCCAGGTGGTGTATGGGCAGCCTCTGTGCTCCCCACACATCAATTGGCCAGAAAGGGTTTGTAAGTAAGAGAACCAGGTATGCCCACTTCAGATCCAGTCACCAAATACGTCCAAGGACTTGGGTAACTCCAGCTGTGGCTTACTTGGTTGCTTCTGATTTCGTGCCGTCACCATCCAATCCTAGCCGATGTTCCACAGAAGCGGCCCCAGATCCGCGCCAGCCGGAACACCCCGCCACATATCTCACTTACCAAGCCCTGTCCTACATGGGTAGATACTGGCTTTCACCGATAAGTAAGCCCCGACAATGACGCGAGGATAGAGAGGCACCCCGTGCTGAAAGAGTGCAGCTCTGATGCAGCTCCATGGCAAGGTGTTAAAGACGTAGGCAACAAAAGACACTGCCAGCATCAACTCGCCGTGCCACTGCTTCTCCCACCAGGGCCCTCAAGCGCGTGTTGGCATCCACGGTGCTCCCGACTATAACCAAATTTATTGTCTACCAAATACGGCCTCGCCCCTGTAAGGCGCTCGATGTGGCACTTCACGAGGAATAATTCGTTTAAAACACCTGCATGACTGCACACCTTGTCCATCAATACAATGAGCCGATAAGCGGACGGTAACTTTGCAGAAGAGGACCAGTTTTCCTGTCTTTCAAATTTTCGGAATCCGTCTCTACTTGAGGCATATGTTATAGAGCCCTTCAAAACGGGATCCGAGTGCCTTTAGAGCCTAGAGTGCTGCCAGGTCCCAAAGCGGTGCTTTTGCTGTTGCCTTTGAGCCATAAAACATCATTCTTCAGAAGCTATTGCTGTACTCAAGTGATTTTTGGTTGCGATATCATCTTCTACGTAGGGCGCTTTAATGGAATAGAATGCAAATATTTCCCCTTGAAGGGATTCTGGTTGGGAGCCTGGGTTAATGGAGAGATCGATGGAAGTCACTTCCCTCGCACCATAAGATAGAGATCTCACGAATCAGGCTTGAAAATCTCCAGCAATTTCTGACCGACGCCTATTTTGTGTCAGCCCCTTGGGCGCAGGCTAACGGTGAACGCGAACGTCACATAGGGGCAGGCGCGGTCGCAGCTTGAAGTTTGGGGGGGGGGGGGGGTCACTTCGGAAATTCCTTAAGAAATTTAACCCCCCCCCCCCCCTCGTACTAGGACTTTTCAATATGACGTGCATGGTTTTGGCGGGGTCATGTCCCCTGTGACAACCCCTCCCCCCCTCGGACCTCGCCTGCATAGGGGGCGGCAAACCTAAGTGGCCCGGGGCGCCAAATCTTTAAATACGCCCCTGGTTAGATCAGTCTAACCACGTCCACTCTTTTGTGTCCTTGGTCAGACTGATTTAACCTAAGGGTCCATTCTTGTATCCTTGGTCAGACTGATTAAATTAAGAGTCCTAGGTTAGATTGCGTTCTGTATCCGTGGTCAGTCTAACCACGTCCACTCTTTTGTGTCCTTGATCAGACTGATGAAATTAAGAGACCTAGGTTAGATTTTTTTATTTAACTATTTAATAACAAAGGTATACAATTTTCATGTGCACTAGAAGTGTAACAAAAATTATATTATATTAGGTAAGGTAACTGTACCAATGCTCGACACTGTACCAATGCTAGACACTTTCGAACAAAACCCAGTATTTTGAGAAAATTATCCATTTGTTTTATAAGACTATTGACTTAAAAGATGCCTAATGGTATCTATAAGATATGTTCAAATATTCGCAACACCATCCGAAGTAAATTTAGAAAGACTGTTGACAGCAAATAATGTGACTCCGTGAACACGGTCGTGTTATTTCTTAAGATTTTTGCCAAGGGTACTGATTTTTATAGGTGTGATTTTTTTGTTTATAAGTTATGATTATTATTAATTTTAGTATAAACGTTATAAATATTGAAGTTATTGACATACTTGGACCATTGGGACAATGATGTCTAGCATTGGTGTTTTCGACCAAGTGCATAATAATTTAATTTAAAGTAAAAGTATGATAGATTTTAAAGATTTTATGGGCAAAAGTTAATGTCTAATTGTTGCTGTAACAGTTAAAAAAGAATGTAACGACCATGCTGTAATTAATTTGTTAAATTTTTTAGATTGAAATTTTATTTTTCCTTAAAGTGTCGAGCATTGGTACAGTTACCTTATATACATTAATTATAAATATACATAAATTAAATTAAAGAAATTATAAAGAAAGGATTGGTAGACATAACCAGATTTGGATTATTCTTATAAGGATGGATACCTACCTAAAACTACAGATTCTCAGAAATACTTAATAGTATACTGATGTTACCTGAGCAATAAAACAAAAAGGGTTATAATAAACCGTGCGATAAAAATAATAAATGGATGACTGATAATGAGTTACTTAAAATATTGAATGGGCGACTAAAATACTGAGTGACCCGTGATACAGAAAGTGTGTTGTTGATTCGAGTATAGCGCGCCCCAACTTGGATAGGTTAGGTTAGAAGGCTAACGCGGGAGTGGAGCGGAGCGGAGCTCCCGCTCTTCGTGGTTATTTTTTTTATAACCATCCATAAATAGTAGCTCGCTTAGTATTTTCGTACGTCACATTCAGTAATTTTGACACCCATAAATTGAATAAAATAATTCTTCACTATAGCTAGCTTTTCCGATTAATTTGTGACCGCGTTAAATACAACCCAAACAAAAAAATACCTAGTCCGACCATTATTCTGTTAAAAAGTGGACGTGGTTATATTGATCTGACAATGGACACAAAAGAGTGGACGTGGTTAGATTGATCTGACAATGGACACAAAAAAGTGGACGTGGTTATACTGATACGACAATCTACATATTGAAATCTGACCAAGGACACAAAAAAGTGGACGTGGTTAGACTGATCTGACAATGGACACAAAAGAGTGGATGTGGTTAGACTGATCTAACAATGCTATCTGACCACGGATACAGAAGGAAATCTAGTGCGGGTGCAGCAAGTTATCTAAAGGAATATAATTTTCTATAGACTTTTGCACTTATGACCCAGTGTGTATTCCAAAGGATCCATCTTCTTCCAAATAAAAATAAAAGAAATTATCCTCAAGAAAAATTACCCTTGTAAGTTTCACCTTTGAACATGTTTGTGCATCCAACAAACTTTTTTTTCCAATCCCACCTCCGAAGATTAATGATAATTAAAATTCGTGACATTCGAATTTCAAAAATATGACATTTCCCATAAATACACCACCCATTAAGAGGTCCAGCTGGCCTCTCGAACCGTGCGCGTGCGCGGATATCCAGAAATAGACACCTGACAAACTGCCGCAGAATAACTAATTGTTGCACCTCGGATAGTCACGCTGCGGTTCCGGGGCACAAACCCTTCTGTGTTTAATTACTCTGTGGCACGTGCCAATGATTAGTTGCGGTGAGTTATGGGTGAACTGTGACAGTGTTTATAGAGGTTAACAAGGGGCAGATGATGGGCAAATACTGTAACAAGGATCTCAAGAACGTCAGTGACGTTCGACTACACATTTAGATTTTTACATACATACATACATACAATCACGCCTTTATCCCCGGAGGGTTAGGCAAAGCTGAATTAACACCCACATTTCACCAATCATTGTATCATGTCCCACGTAATAGGGGGTGAGCCTATAGCCGTTTTTCGGGCCCTATTGTTGGCTCGAGGCATGTATAGGCTGAGTCTGGGCTGTATATATCTGTCTGACGTTAAACAGCCCTATCCCTTAGTCGCCTTGTACGACACCGCATGGGAGGAGATGGGGTGGCCCAAATTCTACTCTGCCAGGGAACCACGCGGCATTTTTAAATAGCTTTATTAACCAAGTTCAAGAAAAGATGAAGGTTGACGGATGGTCATTAGAATAATATTTATACTTATATTATTTTATGTTCAGGATAGAACAGGTTGTCGTGCTAGAACATTTACCGAAGTGTAATGTCAGGCTATCCCATTTTACGTTGGAGTTACTGAGGTAGATAGATATTTCAGGATTGATGTGATGATGAGATTCCAAGGTCCATGCGAGGTCAGTAAGTACGTAAAATAGTATAAGTACGTACATGAGCGAATAAATAGTTAATTTTGAATAGGACTAACCTGAAGAGTGCGTATCGATTTCAAAAGGAACTTTAAAATTGCTTTCAATACCTATAACCTAATCAAAATAAAGAGTAGAATAGACGAAATACAATCGTCATCTCAGTATTTTGTACCATCATTAATGTCCCATTAACGGCTCAGTTTTTGAGTTAGGTATGGTAGCATGTTCCATCCAATTTACATAGGTATGATAATGAAGTCGTAATTTCTATATACTTAGTAGGTACATAACTTATATAAATATATATACCCCTACTAAAACACAAATCATGTCTTATCTGTTGACTCAGGCTTCAATCAATACATCCCGGACTTCGTCAACTAATACGATTCTAAGTCAACTCATTCATCTACTTATTAGACTGAATAACTTGACTTATTAGCTAAACGATCAAACAAATATTAATAAAGCTAATCACGCTCGCTAAATATTAATCTTTGACAGGTAGATGGCGCCACTGAGTCACCTCTGACATAAGCTCATAAGTATATTGGTGCGATGCGATACGATGACGGTTCTGAGGATCTAGAGTTCCATTTTCGTCAATATGATCAAACATGGGGGACCATGGAGATGGCCTAAAAATTATAAAAGGTCTAAAACATATTTGGAGGACATCTCTAATGCAAATTGACGTATGCCTAACATAAAAGTTGGTATGCGATTACTGAGCGAAAATTAATCTTCTTCTTTGGCTTCACCTTATCCCGTAACGCTTACACGAGATCAGCTTTTCCATTAATGTTATGCCATCTTTTATCTCCTGTGCCTCGACCACATCATGCGCTATTTCCCTCATGTCCTTCTGGAAATTCGTGATCCAGGTGGTCGGAAGGTTCCTCTTCCATTTGCACAGCGGGAATTAATCTTCAAACTTGAATTTTTATGACATCATATTAAGCGACTGTCGGAAGCTTGTGAGACTATTACTCTTTCAAATAAAACCACTGTTTTACAGGTTTTATCGTAAGCGGAACGTCGGGGTTAATGTAAATATGTGCTACCAAATCAATTGCGACAGAATCCGATTTTATTTCAAGGACATCAATTTTTTTTGTTTCTTAAAATACTCTAATACAAATATGTATAGCTAAGGAGGTTTGGCGTGTGCTGTAAAACGCAGTAGCGACCTACATCTCCAAGCTGCCTCATCCGTCACTAATACAACAAATACCTTTTACCGTATTAAGAAATATCTAATTCAAAACAAAATGTCACTTAGACAAACAAACTGTGACGCTACTGCCATTAACCGCGCTGTCTGGCCAGCCCTCTTGAGGCCGTGGCCTGTACGTGAGCGGCCGGCGGCCGGTAGCCCGTGTTTGGATAGCGGGCTCGTTTGTCGGCGGCCTGTCGCCGTGTGTGGGCCCTTGAGGACCCTCACTGGCTCCTACGACACGGTAGAAAGTTAAACTACGAAAACATGGAAGGCAAATACCTGGATGGGTGGGAGTAGTTGGACCAGTATCGGATTTGCTGATTCTGTGAAACAGCTTTAGTCATAGCTTAAGTATTGCTTTTGTCTGTACAAAATGTGATTAACATAAGTGCTGTTCAAAGGTTTAAGAAAAACTTTCCTCAAGTTACTTCTTAGAAAAGTTTATCTTAGAAAATTGATTCAAAAAGCAAAAGTCACGTTAGGTTTACGAAATTTTTGTCAGAAAATGTCTGATTGTCTGATTATTATCATAATGTTCAATTTTCGTGCTTAGATTGTCACTGGCTTTTACTTTCACTTGGTCTCTCTTGACTCGTGGGAGCTGTTTTCTCAGCTTTTCTTCTGTTGTTTGACTTTGAACTTTCACCTAATTCTAAAAGTATGTCACAATACTATCATATTTTGAACTCAAGAGTGTAAGCTACATAGGTATAATTTGCCTTTAACAAAATTATCCTAAAAAATATGATTTTGTCCTAATAACGGACTAATCAATACTGAATTGCACCAAATTGTGTAAAAAATTCATATGATTTCCACGACGACATTACACTATTGTAATTCGGTAGACGTATATTGAAAAACTGACCTGAGAATCGACATGAATGTGATGAAATCATCACTTAGAGCCTGCCGATGCTTATTAACCTCTGGGTAGTTACAAGCAGCACCTCGCTCTGATTGGTTGCCACGTTAGTGTGTGTCTGCGTGAAGACACTTGTCAGGCGTTTGCAACATTCTTGTTTGTCACTTTTATACACGGCTTGGACGTTGTACAAGAATCTTTCATGCGAAATGATTAGATGTAAAATGTTAAACCAGTTAACCTACAATTTGTTACCTGCAGACTATCTTCACAGCTCATTTGGAAATATATTAATGAGAGATGTCATTGATGTGATTGCAAAAGGTACTGGTTATTTAGAACATTATGTCAGGATTGCTTGAAGTGATTTCACATGACAACAATCGATGCTACAGAGATACATAGAAACATTTTTTTGCCTAACTGAAAAAAAATGTCCCTATGGCGCAGCTTTCCCGAAACGATCATTATGAGTCACGACAACGGGACCAGCAGGCACATGCTGTAACAAACATCTCGAATGATCGAAGTGAGCTCGATAGCTGAATCCGCGGTGATTGGTCAATTTCGCGAAATTGACCAATCACCGCGGATTCAGCTTTCGAGCTCACTTCGATCATTCGAGATGCAAGTTACAGCATGTGCCTACAGTATGTCTTTTGGAGGGAGCCGCAGGCAAGAACTGGGCAATAATATTGTTTGTATTTAAGTGATGTAGGAGGTGGTAAATATCAACAATAGTTTAGATTAATACGATTCAACTAAGCAGTACAACAAACCCGTCCTTGTTAACGCTATCGCGAGCATGGCGGATGAAAATCCGAGCGTTTACGAGCGATTTTACGACAGCGCCCGAGCGTTCAACCAATCAGCGATCAACGCACGCGCACACTAATCAACTTTCTATTACAGATGCACGGCAACGCTGGCCCGTATCGCCAATATAGAGTATTTTGCATAATTACATACACATTTGATTTACGCGACACGATTACTGTTTGCCATGTTTCAGTAGAACTAGTATGGTTATGTACTTACCTGTAATGGCTGTTCCCGTAACATAAGGTTTTAATTAATCGACATCCATTCGACAGTAAACGTACAGCCCATGATAAAGTGTTCGCTGACGGCAATAGGCTCGCTCCCTATTACGTGAGATCGAAAATCACGGATGGCGAAATGTGGGTGTTTGGCGCATCTGAAACGGTGGTCTGTACTACCTATAGTCTCTTTGTACTTTGCTAGCTTATGACCATCTGATGGGGTTGAGAAAATTGACGACCTGAATATATTAAAACTACACTTATTATCAGCACAAAGGTAAGCTGATAATGGGGTACCTCAGGGATCTCTACTCGGTCCACACTTACTATTTTTTTTAAACTTATTTCGAAGATTTTCTTGCGGCGAGTTTATAAACTGACGAGTTTATTTGTATTCCGGCATGGATTAGCACAAGTTTATCTTGTTATAACCTGCTTTGCCACTTCTATATTTTTGACCCAACACATTGCAATTTTAAAGTGATGCTATTACACAGCATAGCGCAGTGTACTCGCTGTTGTTATATTGAAGTGGTTGAATTAAAAAAACCATTTCGTGAAGGTATTTACACATGACATGTGGTTCCTCGATCCTGTAACCTACTAGCCTAATTCGGCTATAAGTCATACATAACTGATATTACTAACCAATAATATAAAACGTGTCCCTTCCCACGTCATCGCATTCATTAACAGCTAATATTAAAACAAATACTTTTTTTTTAAATATCAAAGCTCACTAAAAACAGTATCATTAAAAAACTTTCAGCGGAGTCAGAGATAAAAGAAAAGTCAATTAATTAATAGCTGCCACTGTATAACAGACTGAAACACTTGTATTATATTCACAGGAACACAAAAGGCGAAATAGGCACATCGCAATTTTAACGAACCATTGATGCTTTTATTCTCTACCGCATTCGGCGCTTTCATACGAACACGGCAATATATTTCGTGCGGTGCTAAACTTGTGTAGTTTCACGAATTAATGAATGTTTTATATTCGTCGAATACGCCACTAACTGTCAGCGGGGAAGCGTCAAAGGCGCATCGTAAATTAGCCGGGAAAGAAAGATGTTTCCCGCCTTATGATATTCTATCCCTTTCTCTCGTGAAGCGTCTCGTATGACCGTGTCTCTTTTTAGAACCAATTAGTAAAGTTTCAAAAGAAAACGTTCGATTTCATATCTGTAGTGTAGTGACGGTCACTTATCGATGTAATTGACATAATCACAGACACTAGACCAAATATAAATCAAAATTACACTAAATATTATTCAAAATTTCGCTAACTATCTACTGCTATCAATCCTTAGATTAAGCTTGAAAAAGGAAGTAATTTATTCTCATTAGTACAACGATAGCATTTGACCTGGTTCAGAAATGTAATGCGTAGGTATGAAAATAATGTCATAGGGAAGGAATTGGATGCTACAATGGGAGAGCAAGACCTAAGAGGAGACAAATGGACTGTGAGAAAGATGATATGGCTAGGAAGGTAGTGAATGTTGAGATGAGCAACCAGAGATAAAAGGAAATAGCACACATTTGCGCCGACCCCAAATAAAATATGGTATAAGAGCAGGACACGGAGGACAGAATGTTGGAGCAGGTGGAAGTTGAGTTCTCTAAAGCGTACATCAGTTGTGTACATCGATATCAAACTTACTCCACCTCTTGAAGCAGATCGTTTACATAAATCTCCTCATTTTACAAGTTATTAGATATTTCACAGCGGCGTACATCTTGGCACGGGGACATATTGGCCGTGTACGACGTGTTTACAAACGTGTCTACATCGGACACACTCGTTTGATCACCAATGTTTTGTTGTTATTTATTTGCGAAATTTTATGTTGCAATCATGGTTGATATTTTCTTTTTAGAATTAATCTGAGATTTCAAATCAGAGCAACAGATTGCGATTCGCCAATTTTTGAATTGGACACAAAATATATTACGACTAAACATTGCGCTTGAAGAAGTGTGCGATTCTAATAATTATCATCATCCTAGAGGTGTTTCCCCAGAGGGTCCAAAAGTCCTCCAGGACCTCGGACTTCTGTCCTCCTTTTGTTTTGACTTATACGGCTTTCATGGCCATAAGAGAAAAGATTATGCCAGAGCTTCGTTCGTTGGACCACGGAGATCATGGTGGGGCTCCAAAACACTAAAGCGGTGCTAATATTTTCTTTTAACGAGTTGAATGGTAGATCTGAAAAACTGGGTTCAAATGAATGGAAAAAACGGAGAACTGGACACTATAACGCATATTGGGAGAGACTTATATCCAGCAGTTTGTACAGTAGTAGTTGTACAGCAGGCGGATTGATTGCTTGATACAGTTAGTAAAGGATAATCTAAATCATTTACGTAATAAGTAGCCTACAGTCACATCTTTAGATTGTTTGGTGAAGACGACATTTTCAACTTCATCGTCATCTCTCACCCGCAAAACAATTGCTGCTAAATCGCCTTATTATGATCTTGTAGTTAATTTGTGCTGTGAACGTACAATTACAAAGCGAAAATTTCATGAATTTGGAACCAATTTTCCTTCAGACCAGAATGCTGCTCACAACATCAATGAATAATTGATTTGAAACAAACAAATTTTTCTTCATTTGTGGAGTCATTAATTAACATGTAACTTTAGCAACCACAAAATTTATAACTATTTATTATTTTTAGCATGTGTGGTTTTTGGTCATAAATATTCAACGTAGAGACTTTTATACAATTTTTTTGGGGCTGAAAGATTACAAATCCTTGTCCATTGCCGAATGACATTGTAGTGTCATGAACCCTTTGACACACCATAAGTGCCTCTGCGACCATCGCACACAGTTGGCGCCTTTGAAGTCCGCGCTCCGAGCGTGACGGACGTTCGCGGAACGCGCAAAAACTGCGCACACGTGCGCGAGCGCAGCGCCAGACAGCGCATTGTCATGGTATTTTTGGGTGCTATGCAGAAGGATAAATTATTGAGGGCTACTCATAATCGTTTCCTTATGTGAAGCTCGAGTACAAACGAATAAAATATTCTCTGGTCTCGTTTACTGGTCGTTCGCTTTGCTTGAGTATTTGACTTCTTAGAATATTGATTATCGTATATCTAATATAAGGCTGTCTACTTATGTCTGTACATTAATAAATAATAGCCGACACGGTGCTTACTGATGATATTAGGGATGATGACCAGGTCCTTGCATTTATACTAAACATTTATAAATAAATAAAGTTATAAATAAATAAATAAATAAATAAATTTCCGCAGCGAACGCTTAAAAATGTTTCAAAGATTTAGTTATGTTTTTCGAGTATCCGATATTTCGGCCCATCGGTGTTCTGTATTCTTCAAAACGAGGTTCATTTCATTATTGACAGAGTTTTAAGCGTAGAGTATAAGTAAAACCCGCAATGCACGTGGAACATGATTTTGTGCAATTGACCTATATGTGGCTAACATATAGGTACCTTCTCTTGATCCACGCAGTAGCTCTATCTAAAAGTATTGTTCCCGGTACAGCACATTAAGTGTCACAGCGGCACTACTGTACAGTGGACATAACATGTGTTGAGGCGTGACTGCGCCCGCCCACCACACAGCTGTGTCACTTTGATGTGTCGCCCGTCGCCGACAACTGGCCCGCTGCTGAGGTAGCGACCTTGCTCATGTGGACTGGGTGACGAAAGAATCCCTACTGTGTTAATGGTCTCTTGGGGTCAGATAGTAAAAAAAATGTGCGATTCGGACTTAGCTTGTAAAGCTTTGTTTATTTTTTTATATCTCTTCTTCATCCTCACGTTAATCCCAGTTGCATCAAAGCTTTCATCTCGGAGTCTGAGATCCGCTTTTTGATATTACTTAATAGTAGCAATCAAGTGATTTCTGGTTGCATTTGGAGAGGAGAAAGCAGTGAAAAAAGGAGGTTATTTACAGGAACAAGCAAAACAAGTAAGAAAATGCTTCCAGCGGACTCACCAACCGACTAAATATAGTACTGCTACTTGATGTATTAATATGCTACTTATTGTATGAAGAAATGCCCCAATAGTACTTAGTGACAGTTTATCCGCATTCAATATCTCATAACACAATATGCTTACTTGGTGTCTAGATTATCGCAGAATATTTAAAAGAAAAATGAATAAGAATGCATTCAAGAAAACAATTGAAAGTTTTCTAAATCTTATTGCTTATCTGTAGCTTCTCTTCCTCTTAGCGTTAATTCTCAGTCGCATCCGAAGCTTTCAGCTCGGAGTCTGGGGTCCGCTTCTTGGCTAGACCTCGATATTTTCCGTGAAGCGATTGTCATCTGACCTCCACAATCCAATGTTAACATTAGGCGATATCGAAGCTTTGCAGTTAGACCGTTGTTTTTGGATTATTTAGGGCTCCAACTACCCGTAACGACTGCCATAGATGTTCTTATGGCAACCGGGACCGACGGCTTAACGTGCTCTCCGAGGCACGACCAGACCAATGCAAATCATATTTCATTCACACAAATATTTGCACTGAGCGGGGATCGAACCCGCACCTCCTACGTAGCGGCCGCGTTCACTACCGCTACGCCACGGAGGCTGTCAGTCTGTAGCTACAACCACCCTACCCCCACTAGGAAAGCTCTATGTTTAGCAAGTGCACCGACTAAGTAGGCGGTTTCGGCACCAAAGATCTTACAGGGGCTCCAAACACCTCACTTATAAAACAATTAAAATTACTTAAACGCGTATCTTCAATTCCTCGGTGTATCACCACCCCAAAGTCCTTAAATCAGAGCAGTCATATAAATAAACCCGCACCGTGCAAGTGCAAGGCGTGCTCGTTTTTTCGGCGTGCCATTTGCAACAGGAGTATCTAGACAAGAGAACATTAGTCAAGCATTTTGTACCGCTCAGCCAATTTGTAAGCGAACGACGGAGGAGTGCTGCGCCGTTGTTTTGTTGACTGTACATGACTGTACCTTGTTTTAACCCTGCGCTGCTCTCGTGAATTATATGGTGTCGACAAGTTGTTTTTTAATTCAAGTAATTTGTCACAGAGTTAACTTAATAAATCTCGAATTTTAATGTGGATAGGAGGTAGGGTTATTTGTGATGTGAATTTGTCACGAAGAGCTTCTTAATGTCAACGTTGTTTGTGGTTTATGAAAATGTTTCACTTCAGACGAGGCTTTAAGTCAACGAGATAATAATCCTTCTTACTATCAGTGTATTACGATGGCAATATATTAGGGATTTCAGTCATGTTTGAAAGCTCGCTCGCTTAATTCTGTTTTTCTTCCTAAGTTACAGTCGGAATTTCCCCGTGGCTAATGCGATTTTACTAATTTCACCGTTAACTCCAGAGAGCTTATACTTATCTACCTTATTACAACTTAAGTACCTATTACTATTCAACCAACTGAATCAATGTAATGAAATGTTAATATTTTTACATCATCAACACTTCAGTGTTGATACATCTCTGCCACCATTTCAGGATTTAGAGGCGTGAATGTATGTATGTTTGATCTTCATTGATTTATCATTATATCTTATACATTTTAGCGTTTAACTAATTGACATAATACATCAATGCTATTCGTGTGACATTTCTAAATAAGTAATTAAACAACCCTCTTGCAGCGGTAATGATAATAATATAAACATTTCTTAACTGTTACATGTGAAAACAAACCGAAAACGATCTCCACTCATCTCAGTTTACACTCATTTGTTGTCGACTGTACTGACGTGACGTCTGTCAAACTGACAGCGCGTCAAGGTAACGCTACGTCTAGCTGACGGCAGTGACGGCACGGCGCGTCACGTCACGGTGACGCGAGTGACGTTCATTGGACGGATGCAACCTGAGACGTACACTATGACAGTAAGAATAGTTTCATCTGTAATAAAGTCATATTTTGAAATATGACATTTTTTGTTTCAGCTGTTTCTTTTGAGGTTAATTATTTTTAACTTTCGGGAGCGTTTCATGGACTATTCACGCGTTTACTTATACTTTAAGTTCACTTCAACAATCAGCTAATTACGACAAACTCTACAGCGGTATGATTAGAAAGTGACACTGGTTTTTGGGTCTTTTTTTGGAAGAGCGGACTTGTTTTTGTAATTTACTTCATCTAAATTAAAAACCTCTTCTAAGGAGTTGTATAAAAATTTCCCTACCAGCTTTTAGACCTTTCAATGCTAAAACACGTTAGTCCTGCGGTAGTATACTTGCATACAATATCAAAATAAAACAGAAATATTAACAAGCCCAGTTTACGACGGGTGTCGTCTGTCGCGCACGGCTCGCCGCGGTGTCGGACACTTCAAAGTTGGTGTCAGGTGGCACTGCCCGACACTAAACGGAAATTTTAGTGACGTAGGGTTAGATTTAAATTGACGAGTTCTAAGAAATGTTGAGGCTTTTATTTGACTGTCGATAACGATGGCTGTACAATGATCGTTATTAGTTCTTGATCAAAATCCGGTTGATTTTAAACCTCAGTATGATTTTTGGATTCCGTTGAATAATTTGGATAAACATACTTACATACATTTTTTTGGAAATGTAATACATTTAAACACCCATACCAATGCAAATATGCATATTCATTCATATAATATTTTCATTCAGCGGGAATCGAACACTCTACCGGTTCGCCTTTCTATCTATATCTATATTTCTAGCGAATGATTTACGTAACCTTTGTCCCCAGACCCCAGCGCGGCGGCAATGGGCAACCCTGGCGTGGGAGGCGCCGGCACCCAGCAGTACGGAGAGGTGAACCAGCTAGGAGGAGTGTTCGTCAACGGACGACCTCTGCCCAACGCGGTCCGGCTACGGATAGTGGAACTAGCACAATTAGGAATAAGGTGAGCTTTTCCTATAGATTTAGATCGAAAAAAGTGAACGTCTAAGGGACTCGAACCCGCAACTGTCTTTTTGTTAAGTCTTTAGGGATCTAAAGTTTGTACTAAGAGCCTACAGTTAGCTCTACTGGTCATAGTATGATTGGTATGTTTTTGCTTTTATGGGAGCGACCGCAGTCTGATCTCCAAACCCCGAGAGCAAGTCTGTATCAGAACCTCGTCAATCAATTAGCAGGTGTATAATAGGCTTGCAGGTGAGGTCGGCTTAACCATCTAAAATCTTAGTCAGGCCCCACACATGGATGTACCACCATCCATATCATAATATCGTAGTCTCAATTTGTGCATCGTAGAAATTTTTGATTTACTGAGACGTCATAGGTTGAAAACTAAACATCTTGGAACCATTTTTCGATTACTCGCATTCTCTAAAAAATGTATTGCTTTTATGATTTGTTATTTTTTAATTCGTCCCCAGGCCATGCGACATAAGTCGACAGCTCCGCGTGTCACACGGCTGCGTGTCGAAGATCCTGGCGAGGTACCACGAGACTGGCTCCATCCTGCCCGGAGCCATCGGTGGGTCCAAGCCCCGAGTTACCACACCCAAGGTGAGTGTCCTCACAGTCAACTCTGCACCCCTAAAGGTGGTACTTAGCATGTTTAAACCGAGTAGGATTGCATCTTTTTTTTTATCGTGCGAAAAATCCCCACGGATACCTTCCCCGCCGGAGCCGGAGGAGGAGGTTATGTCGGACTCGAACCGACTGAACGAACGGCGTCTGTGAGCCGTCGGTTGCCGGAGGTGAGATTGTCGTAGCCATATCCCTCGCACCCAGGCCGACCCAGAGCCATATCTCTCGATCTGACCCTCATCCAGTAGGATTGCATCTAAAGCTTGGACGTTGCAGTCCAGAGTTCATTCTTTGTCTCTCTGACCCCCGAACCTAGACCATCGACGAGCAGGTGCACTGGCTTGCAAATCTTGGTAGAGCCCCACACACTTTTATGATTCATACGGAGAGGAGAGTTCCACCTTAGTAAACCAACTATTCAACAGTGGGGAACTGAAATGCGACTTCCCCACTGAATATTATCGTTTTTTGTATAGTATCTTGAGAATTATAATTCTTACAAGTGTTACATGTTTTCGTCATTTCTCTCATGAGCATATCTTTTTAAAAAATTAAACCAATAGCATCATTGAACAATATCAGGATTGGCACTACTAGTGCCCCATTATCACTTTAGTGACAAGTGACACTTGACCCGGCACTTACTGCGCAGTTGCGAATATTTAAAAACATGATAATCCAAGTACCATTGCCACGGAGCGTTGTTATGTCATTAAACACTTTATCTGACTCTGAAGGCCACTTTTAAGGAACGTCTCAATCAATAACATGTATGATGCAATTTTAGACAGTGCTAGGTACTGCAGATCACCTAAAATCACATGTAGGTTATAGGAAGAAGAAGCGGTCAGAGAGGATAATGTTTTGTTTTATTCAAAATGCCTCTTTAAGAATCAAATCAAAGAATCAATTTCATTTATTCAATTTAGGCACATAAAGAGCACATTATGAACGTCAAATATTACAATTATTATGTCAAGTTAAAAAAAAAAATAAGAGGACCAAGGACTATTAAGTATATTGTAGTTAGTCTTTTATCTACCACAGTCGATAGTACATTTTGTCAGCAAATTATTGCCTATCAACTAACTAGCATGAGTAAAACTAGGTCATGCTGTGCATGTATCAGACTGTGCATGTGTGAAAAGTGCCAGGATCGTAGCAAATGGAAAGATTTCTCTACCACAATGGGAAAGAATCATGATTCACCAATCGAAATCCACCTTAAGTAAATATTCTGCTAGTGACACACACATCACCACTTGATGCAGTCAAGACATGAGGACAATGTTACTAAACATTTGCACATTTCAGGTGGTGTCCTATATAAAGCAGCTCAAAGCGAAAGACCCCGGCATCTTCGCGTGGGAAATCCGTGACCGGTTGTTGGCAGACGGCGTGTGCGACAAGTACAACGTGCCTTCAGTGTCCAGCATCAGCCGGATCCTGCGCAACAAGCTGGGGGGCGGCGCGCTGTACCCCGTGCCACCTCTGTACCCTGTCCCTCCACAGAGGTGCTGGTCTCTGCACCAACCGTATGACTACTACGTATATCTACAGGTAAATTTCATGACACATCTGATTCTTTCAAAACCTTCAAGTTCAGTGTTCATGTTGTGTGTTCTCTAGTATTTTAGTATCTCTTAAAACAATAAATTATTTCTTTTGTTACCAGGGTAGACAGCACACAGCCGGTAATCCACACGCATTACCCCACCCCCACCAGCAACCACCACCGCCTCACCATGCGCACGCGCACGCCCTTTGACACGCGCGACTCACCAACCATGAGCGGTGATCACCACCACACCATCACCTAAGTGAAGTGTCAGTGATAACATGGTGCAAGTGATTTTGACATTATTCGCGACTGAGATTAGTAGTGTAAGATTATACCAGGTGCAACGGGTGCGTTGTGTGTTGTGGACGCACCCGGAGTCCGGCCCTGGACAGTGTAAGTGATAAAGTGGTATAAACCGATTTTAGTGATAATAATGATTGTTGATAAAAAGAAGTATTACGTTATTGTATATATACGATACTGTTGAGTGTAAGATATAGAATATATTATTTAGTGAAGCTTAACTTTTTATTACTGAAAACTTTGAAATTGTGCCCGAAGTTTCCGAGGTTGAAGGCCTCGGGACATTCGAGACACAACGATCTTATGATGATGAGTTTGTATGTGATCAAATACTGAATTACATCCACACACAAAGATCCCTTCGTTACGTGAAAGCGGTTTTTCAAATTTGGTCACAATAACAGCGCTCTGATGTAGGTACCTCCTCTGATCTTGAAACAAGAATCTATTGAACATGCAATCTTTGCGTTTCTAAAAATAAAATCATTAGAATGAAATTTTAAAGCATTTAGTACGCTAACTATTCAAATTGATTATGATAGGAAAATTCGAAAGTTCATGGGTTCGAGTCCCGCCTGAGCGTGATTTCGCTTTTTCCTTTCTTGATCAAGAAGATCATTATTTCTTTGAACAATTATTTTTATCCAAGAACACTTTCCGTAACGAGCTCTTTTATTTGTATTGTCTAAATACATTTTTCGAAAGGTACAGCTATAGGTAATTCAACACCAGCAATATTTAACTACAATGTGTGCTACAATATTTTACTAGATGACTCACATTTGTATGAACCGTGGTTTCAGTAAAGTGATCGTAAATAACTGGAGCGTCTACTCGCTTTGACTACAGGCGCCTAAGAGCCGTTTGGATCTATTCACTTATCTATTGGAGATATGTTGCAAAATCCCAAATCAATTTCTTAATTGCAGTAAAACTACGTACTACTACGAGTACTTATATCAAAATCCCGTACAATTTTGCTACAATTCAGAAAAAAAAACCTCCGCGGGTGCAAAGATTTTTCTGCTCACGTTTGCTCGCGCGTCATGAAAGAGTTCGGTCAAAGTAAAAGTCCAAGGTTTTCACTTTACAACTACGAGTATTAGAAACAGTCTTTCAATTAGATTAAAACGGGTACTTTCGCTTTGCCCCACTAAGAGAGAGTTGTTAAAGAAGAAAGAATGCTACCCTGTGGTACACCGCGAGATGTGCTACGCCGTGATGAAACTATATCTATTGTCAAGTTTTATGCTGCCGGTGACTATACAAGTTACTTTAGTAAAAGCTTAGTATTTTTTATTTTTCGGAGGTCAACGTGCTAACGATTGGACTTTGACTTTTGACTATGACTTTGACTTAAATCTCAAACGATTCCATCGTTTCTAAGTTTAATAGTGCCGAGATGATAAATTGCCAAGATTTGAGAGGGAATCTCATTTAAGTGGTGCTTATAATAAGCAGCGTATTTATTTGATGGAAATAAGACGAATTTAGTTTATTATAACTATTTTTCTATTTTTAATGTCGTTCTTCAAACGTCATGGTCATTAATATCCAATAGTTTCATTTAATTCAATTGTGTTTTAAATAAGTACCTTCATACATTGTTTTATCTCTATTATTCATTATCTATGCTTTTGAGTAAAAAGTTAAGCTTAAGTATTTATATAAATTATGTACAATGATGCATAATACATGTACATGTAGGTATATTTATTATTGTAGATATTATATTATTTGTTGATATACATCTACACGAGGAAGAGACAAGCTGCAAAGATGTAAATATTCTTACATATTAATAAAAGTACTTATTCAATTCTTATATCTATGTATAAATCTTAACAGAAAACCATATTTTTCTTATTATTTTCCACAGGTTCTTAAGCAAATATTTAAGAAATAAAATTAAGAATTAATAGCAGCAACGTTAACAATGTTACCGAAGTGTTAGAATGTTTCACACTCAGTAAAACATTACGCAAATACAATTTAGTTTCAGTTTTACCTTTATTATGCATATGGCAATCAATCATACTTCGTGCAAGTGAAATATGTGATGAAGTTGTTTAAAGTAACTATGAAACGTACGCGATTGGGGTGAAGGACCAGCCTCTCTAGACCAGTGGCAATTCCTTAGCCAGTGTATTGTTGAATAAAATGATGAATGTATAGGATTTGACGTATATGACATACGTTGCTGACTGTGTTTTACGTCAAATCCCATACATTCGTCATTCTGTTCTACAGTTCACTGGTGAATAAATTGTCACTTGTATAAGGGGACAGAATACAGACATATTAGTCGATAATATTGATCTTTAACTGTAGGTAACTAAAAGTAATCGTAGGTAACATATTGAATAAGACGTTACAATTAATTGTGAAGATAATATGGCACCTTTCTCTACTCAATAGTCATAACTATTAACTTAATTAACTATTATGAAAGGTGCCTACCACTCACAGTAGCGTCGGCGCTTCGGAGTCTTCGGACTATCCTATCAGTCTCCAAAAATACTGCAACCGACGATTTAACAAGTAAGTACTCAAAATAAGTCTTCAAGTCAATATCCACTGACCAGGAGATTTCTGTGCCTATACCTAGGTTTAAGGTGTATCCTTGAAAGTTATCTCTCGTTGATGGTGTAAATAAATGAAACATCAACACAACATATTGTGATCTGAGTTTAATTCGAATATATGAAACCAGGAAAAAGCAATGACTGTCTCGAGCACTTCATGCAGTGTTGGTCTTATTACACGCCGTTTCTCGATTTCTGGAGATAAACTTTTCATGATCTACTGAACTACTTAACAATAAAATAACAATATTTATAAACATCGCTAGGTAGGTATTCTTTCAATAAAAAATGTCTGTATGTTATAAACTTATAATGTCTTCGTCATTATGAGTCAGGAAGTGATAATTCAATAATGTAGAGCTGACGTATCACTCCGATCGCGTATGAATTCGTATCTCATACAAATATCGCCTTCCAACTACTGTTTAAAGTTATTTATATTTAAAAATCTGTACAAACTAGTTATAGTCTTCACGATAACTATTTAAATGCTAGATATATTGGTCAAAATATAGAAAATAAATTGGTTTGTTCATACAATTTCTAGTTTTTGTGTTAAAACTACAACCTATCTGCAAAATGTGACATAATTATCGTCTCTTTGGGAAGAAAAGTAGAAATCGATCTGAGATCAGCTTGCTTTGGTTTTGCAGAACGTCAATTTGTAGATTATTTAAAAACTGTGTTCATATACATAATATAAAAAATATATCTAGTTATCTACGGTTTTACCCTAAGTCCTAAAAAGGGATCATGCTGTAGAGATGAGCTTTGCGGTAGAGAACATGCTCTACAAAACTGAAGCACACCGATCTTAGCTTGAATCTCACCCTCCTTGCTGACGAGACGCGTTTAATCCAGGCACCTACTGCAATTTAACTTTCAAAGCAACTTTGTTCTTGTGTCGATTTCTCTCTCATTTTTTAGGCCCAAAGAAATACCTATAATAGTTGGAAATTGGCCTAGAGAAATATACCTTTATGTTTGACTACTCCTTTTTAGGCTTTGTAGGTTGGCACACAGTATTCTGGCCTTCTAACCCCAAGAAGAAAGTACCACTAGGTACTGACCAATAGTATTTACGTTAAAATTGCAATCACAATATTATCAAGCAGCCCCCGCGAGCAAATTCAATCACCACAGTCACAAACTGTTAATTGATTATGGCTCACAATAGCGGCCACATATAATACGTCTATATTTAGTCCATCGCGATTTAATTACACCGACACACTGTGACATTTCATTAAAAATTCACTGGCTAATTGAATGGCCGCCACAATGCGAATCTGCGCCGTCCCAAATCAGCTTTACAACCGCCAGCAATAAACGAACGGATATGGCTTACAAATATCGTCTCCGGACACGAATTACCAATTAAATCCCTGCTTTGTTTCGAATTTAATACTACCTAATCCGAAATTTTACTGTATTAATAACAAAATTTTATGATCGCGCGGGAAAGCGCGCAGGGGCAAAAAATAATATGGCGACGGGCGCGCTGTTAAATGACATTTGACGCCGCTCGACGGCAGCGGCGTGCCGGCGGCTACAGGGCTGGCCGGGCTGATCGAGCTTGGGGAATAATGGACTGCGGTAGTGTGCTTATTTATGTCACAGCATACGAAAATGGAATATTTGGAATTAAATTGGTCCAGAATCCATAAGACTTCAAAGTTTGGATCCTATCACAAAGAAACACCTTCCTGCAACCTCATTTTAAGATATATTTGTAGATGGGATCCTATGAATGAAAAGAAGAAGAAAAAAAGATATGCTAGAAAGAAAGACAATGAGGTTTTGACGAAGATGCCTTTTTCGAGGTTCGCAGTAAGTATTAGACGGTAGTTGCTCTTATAAAATATTGAACAAATTAGCAACTGAAGCAACTGGGATCAACCCTAGTCACCCCCTAGCCTAGGATGTATCCTTGCCTGGGAACCTTAAAGATACCTTAATAAATAAAAAACTGCGGTCAGTTAACAGCTGGGTAGGACTTCTCCTTGGTCTACTCACCTCAGTGTTGCACTTCTGATGATTCGCAGTGTTGCTGGAGTTCTCTGGTGTTGCAAGGTTGCAGGAATCCAGTACCTAGGTAATAATTTAATTATAGAAGCAATCCAAATTTTCATAACCCACTAAAGAGTTGCAGTGGGTGAAGATGAAGAACTACAGTAAGTAATTGAACCCCACAAGCTCCCTCTGAAAGAGTCATATATTTACTCATACATTAGTAATAAGAGATTATTTGTTGCCATATTTGCATTCTTTTAACAGACTTCAAATAAAGGAGAATTCTCATTTTGTTCTAGGTACCTATTAGTTTTCTTTTTATCTATGTCAAACAACATTTTTTTGTATCTAAATCACCTTGGCAGCAAGCAGGTATGTACACACGGCGCCAGACCTCGGTTTACAGGCCACACCAACATAAAGGAAGTGTGCGTGACAGCAATACTATTAATACATTGCTTAAAGATGTGTGTCATAACAAGTAAACCAATCAGGGCCTTTGACGCACTCACACAATTGCTATTTTACTTACATAAAATGCACCAAGGTTATAATATCATATTCTAAACTAATTTTATGAAATGTATGCAGCATTTTGTTTCTATAACTAATAGGAGTTATCAAATTTAGTCACTGTGCTATCTGTTCTCATAGTCGAGATGGATAAGAATGCAAGTAAGTAAGTTTGGACCTCACCGTTGTCGCCGGTCGTTGGTTCGGAACTTAACAACGGAATTCTCTTTTTGTCATTCGTGCATCTTTATGTCAGTCAATTTAATAGACATAACATTTTATTTTATGTTCCAATATCTTTTTAGAAGTTTATAATAATTATACTTATGTTTTTTTTATATTTTTTATTAAAGATCAAATATTTTTATCTGATACTTAATTAATTATTAATCATCAAGGAAATATACAAAAAATATATTAAATTATAATATATATGAATTTTATACACTTAGTTTCCTGTAAATAAACTAGACCAATAGGACTTCAATATATTGAGGAACAAAAAGTGCACCTCGCTCGAGGACCGAACCCGGTATTGATTCTATTGGTTCAGCTGCATATTTAAACCATTCAGCTATATCTACTTATTCGTTTTTCGCTAAATATGCTATTATAACTTGGTGCAGTGGCTATCATCAATACCTATATTTCATGTAAGTAAAATAGCGAATGTGTGAGTGCGTCAAGGGCCCTGAGACACACATCTTTAAGCAATGTATTAATAGTATTGCTGTCACGCACACTTCCTTTATGTTGGTGTGGCCTGTAAACCGAAGTCTGACGCCGTGTGTACTTCTTACCAATACCTGATGATTGACAGATGAGATGAGCCCTTCCGGGGTTGGGGGTTATATTTAAAAAATGGAAATAAGCAGGCAAGCGGACTGGACTTCAAAATACAAGCATGGATGCACTGGTTAATCTTCAGAACATTACGATCTTAGCTGTTTTTTATTATATGTAGGTACACAATCTCTGGGTGTCTTAGTCAGCCCTGCCCAGTCGATGTAGCGCGGAAAGCGAAACATAATTAAAAGGTCGCAGTCCGCGGCAGCTTTGTGCGCCCGCGCATTATTCGCCCCAACTTATAATAACACATACAAAATGTATATTATGTTTCTATATCTTATTATTTTTTGCACCGATTCGTGGCTGTATGGTGTTGCTTTCTCACGCTCGCTTGAGAACCTCCTCCTTCTTTTGAAGTCGGTTAAAAATAATCTTCATTTAAACAAACAGATCGTTTTTACACTACTTGGGGCACACTAAAAGTTTTGCACTTCTAGCTAATCGCATATCGCATAAAAAATATTATTATACACTTTATTGATTGACTACACATTTTTAAATAAACAGCTATACAAGTTTGACCACGAGGAAACGTAATTCCTCATAGTCAAACCAGTTTGACTAAAAAGTTTGACTACGAGGAAGCACCGGCATTTATCAAGTCCAAGTTGGTTGGATGTTGGTGGTAGCATGGTGATCATCGATCAACAGTCAGCTCAGCCTACCTAGACAAGTGGCAATTGGTTGCCGGCGTATTGTACAATATAATGATGAATATTTTTTTTTTATACCACTTATGTATGGGATAGAAACGTATTTTGACGATCAAGACAGTCGTCAACGGATGGCAATCCTACACATTAATCATGATCTATTATATTCTACAAACGTTTTACCAATGAAATTTGGAAGCATTTAATAAGCTAACTATTCAAAACGATTAAGAAAGAGAAAAGAAAATCGACCTCGGGCGGGACTCGAACCCGGGATCTTTCTCTTACAGGGGAAATGCTTTGACCACTAAGCCACCGAAGCCCGCACGAAGTAGTTTAGTGGTCAGAGCATTCCCCCTGTAAGGGAAAGATCGCGTGTTCGTGTCCTGCCCGAAGTCGATTCACTTTTCTCTTTCATAATCGATGTTTTTTTTAATATTTTATAGGTATATTTAATATTTATAGCATGCCTGGCGAGAAGTGAAAATGTATAATATAATGTGAATAATAAAGTTAATCAGTGACCAGTTACCGCTGGTTTGTACTCAAGTAAGTGTGTTATGTTTTGATAGCGCAAGTCACAATTAGGTAAACAAATCGAAAACATTAGGTAAGTATTCTTACTTAAGTCAGACAAACAGTACATTAGATAGTGGAGATACGCTTTTATTGATACAGTTATCATCGGTTGGTCACCTATTGATAACAATAATTAGTACATTGTTAGTACATAGCTGCCATGCGCGTAAGCCTTGAGTGAAGTGAAAGCACTAAAGCTGCGTTTACATACTCGCGGCAGAGCGAGTGGCGAGAGAAGTGGGCAGAGACGTGGTGTGAATGGTATATTCGTCATGCCGCGAGTACTGCCGCGTATGTTGCTGCGAATGTCGGCTTGGCGGCGCGAGTCAAAGGAGCGGCAATACTAGCGTGATGAACTATACGAGACCGCTAGATGGCGCTAATCAGTAAACACGGCTTTCGTTATTGCTCCTCGAATATTTACTTTTAAAAATATTTATATCGATCTACGGAAAGTGTATAGTAGTTGAAAGTGATAGTTTTTATTAATAATCTATTTAATTAATTCGCTAAGCTGTAAAAGCATAATGCGTACACTGCTACAGCGTTGTCCTCCATACGTTTATACGTCCGTCTCCATTGCAGGGCGAATACAGCTGTAATGCGGACCAACGCGATGATGGGAGTGTGTGAACGTTAGGGCATTAATCGCGCGAATATTTGCGGCAACACGATGAGCAATGCGAGCGGCAGTATGTAAACGCGGGGTAAAAGCTACTTTCTGACACTTATGTTTGTAATTCTTCTCTTCACCCTAGCGTTAATCCCAGTCGCATCCGAAGCTTTCACCTCGAAGTCTGGGGTCCGCTTTTACCAGTCTAACTGCGGATTTGGCTTCGATATTTTTCATGAAGCTACTGCCATCTGACTTCTACAACCCAATAACGATATTGGGCGATATCGAAGCATTGCAGCTAGACCAGTTGTCGGACTTTTTAGGGCTCCAACTACCCGTAACGACTGCCATAGATGTTAGTAGGGCAACCGGGACTGACGGCTTAACGTGCTATCCGAGGCACATCCAGACCAATGCAAATACCCATATTCATGCATACATATATTTGCACTGAGCAGAGATAGAATCCGCGCCTCCTGCATAGCAGCCGCGTTCACAGAGGCTGTCATATATAATATTGATTCAATAGCACATAATAAATATGTAATAACTAGCTTTTGCCCGCGGCTCCGCCCGCGTGGATGTCAGTTATCGCGACCAAATATAGCCTATGTCCTTTCTCAAGGTCTAATCTACCCTTATACCAAATTTCATCAAAATCCGTTCAGTGGTTTGGGCGTGAAAGCGAGACAGACAGACAGACCGAGTTACTTTCACATTTATAATATTAGTAGGGATAGATCTATATTTTTCTAGAACCTCTGAGCTTATAGATGACCAGAATTAGACTTTTATATTAAGGTATTAGAATCGTGAAAATTCAAATTTTACAAGTACTTAAGTTAGGTATAATCTTGTAGAACTGTTACCTTTGTATCCCGGGTCCAGCTACTGCAGAGGAAAAGCTGATCACTGAGCGGTATACTTCAATAGTCGCCCAGCTAACCGAAGAATGCGGTCATTATAACGACGACTGCACATCTATAGAAATTGGCGAATTTATAAAAACTGATCAGTTTTTCTGTATCATTGGAGCGTGACGAATAGTCAGATGTCGCCCCCGTCGCACGTGGTCGCGGCCACTTTGTAACGCGAGCGGACCCGCCCCGAGCGGCGCGGGCGCACGTTGCCGCGATGGCGCCTGGCTCTAGAGGTCATGTGGAAAAAATGTGGACCCTGACTCTAATATCTGACCTTCAGATAGTGTGCATAATTATATCGACGATAATATTGTTTATTTTGAATTAGTTAGACTTGAAAGCGACGCTAACATGGAACAGTGTTCATTTTGGCGAGATAAGTACCTACTACTTTTTAAAGTAAAAGGTTTTGAAGAAAATTCATTTTTAACAAAAAAAAGTTTAACCGACTTCAAGAAACGAAAAAGAGGCACTGAAATGCGAAAAATAACTTAATTTACAGACTTACTGATTTATTAGAAGTCGGTGCCTAGCCCAAGAGAGGCCATATTTCAATTGATTGCATCATAGTACTTAGTTCAGACACAACAAACAAAGTTGGCTGGCACCGATTTCTAATAAATGAGTAAGTCTGTAAATTAAGTTATTTTTCGCATTTCAGTGCCTCTTTTTCGTTTCTTGAAGTCGGTTAAACTTTTTTGTTAAAAATGAATTTATTTTTCTCTTTTTAGTGAGTTTGTACAGTCTCACGACTGTACGGGTTTGACGCAGAATGCGCACTTCGCAAAATGAGCACTAGACGCAAAATGTGCATTACGCGGAAGGAGCACTTCTCACAAGGGGCATTTCTCATAATGTGCATTTCGCATAATGAGCACTTCGCAAAATGTGCACTTCGCAAAATGAGCACTTCGCAAAATGAGCACTTTTCTAGGGTATGGGTGTCAGCCCCCATGGTGGGTCAGTTAGTCACAAAATAAAAATGATATGACGTGTATTTAAAATAAAATAAACACTTTTACAATGTAATCATTTATTTAAAAAATAATAAGTCTAGACTTAGTTTTCATATATTGTCAGTTAAATAATTAAAAAACTAAGGAAAAATAAGAAAGTGTAAAAAAATATTATAAGTACATACATCAAAAACATTTTGCTTTATTTATGAAGTAGGTAGTCACTCTTCATAAGTGTATATCTTTTGAAATTGATGATTGAAATTGCATAACTGTCCGCTTAAATCTTTACACTATTTTTTGTTAAATTGGTGAGATTTGCATATTATTTCTTCGCAATTTTTGAAATACTTGTCATATATTTATATTATATTATAATTTAAAATTATATAACTTGTCTTATTAAATCTTTACACTACTTTTGTAACAATAGGATAAAGATTAGTATAATAAAAAAATGAGATTTTTATTTGTATTTACAAGTTTATAATTATGTGGTTTCTTTATTCTGTTTTTTTTTTTTAAAAAAAAATAGATTAAAAAATCAAATAAAGCAAAATGTTTTTGATGTATGTACTTATAATATTTTTTTACACTTTCTTATTTTTCCTTACTTTTTTAATTATTTAACTGATAATATATGAAAACTAAGTCTAGACTTATTATTTTTTAAATAAATGATTACATTGTAAAAGTGTTTATTTTGTTTTAAATACGTCATATCATTTTTATTTTGTGACTAACTGATCCACCATGGGGGCTGACACCCATACCCTAGAAAAGTGCTCATTTTGCGAAGTGCTCATTTTGCGAAGTGCACATTTTGCGAAGTGCACATTTTGCGAAGTGCTCATTATGCGAAATGCACATTATGAGAAATGCCCCTTGTGAGAAGTGCTCCTTCCGCGTAATGCACATTTTGCGTCGAGTGCTCATTTTGCGAAGTGCGCATTATGCGTCAAACCCGACTGTACATCGCATGTATAGTGACTTGACTGTACATGCGCTGCTGACGCTGCAATACAGATCGAACCGGCCACGCTACAAAAAATAATATTAAATCATTTTTCAAAAATAATTTTTAAAATCAATGCATATACACCGGAAATATAGCTGAATATTCTAAACACTTCTGCGTACCCCTTCAAAGGACTCAGACGTGATGTTATGATGTGTAATGGCAGAAACATTGCAATAATATGTCATTGCAGCAATCGCGGCTGATTTCCTGGTACTTTTTGAAGAGTTCCTTGGTCTAATCTCGGAAACCCATCATCAGATCTTTACGAAATTAAAATGGGACCACTTCGGAATAATCTACTTACGAACACAAGAAGAATTTTCAAAATCCGTCTAGAATTAGCTTCACAATCGCGTAACAAACATACAAAAAAAAAAAAAAAAAAATTGGGTACGAATTGAGAACCTCCTTTTTTGAAGTCGGTTAAAAAGTAGCCGAATCGTCGGTCGGACTAACAGTAAATAATCCCTACTAATATTATAAATGCGAAAGTAACTCTGTCTGTCTGTCTGTCTGCCTGTCTGTCTGTCTGTCTGTCTGTCTGTCTGTCTGTCTGTCTCGCTTTTACGACTAAACCGCTGAACTGATTTTGATGAAATTTGGTATAGGGGTAGATTAGACCTTGAGAAAGGACATAGGCTATGTTTGGTCGCGATAACCGACATCCACGCGGGCGGAGCCGCGGGCAAAAGCTAGTAACAAATAAATCGCGATAGAATCCGTTAAAAAGCACTTTTAATTCAATGAGTGACATTCGCGTAAAGTTTAGAAAATATGTAATAAGTAGGTACTGTTTATATTTATGAAACCCACCTGAAATTCCGTTTTCATAATCCGAAGGAACCTCTTCTGAAGTTAAAAGGTGATGATCTCGGGACTCCTAATAGGTATTAGGTGCTCGTCACTACAATCTCTTTGTCTGTATGTGTATTTGTGTGCGTATCTACTGAAAATGGACTGGCCACATCCGACGAAGGACCAATGTAGGGATGATCGCAAATGAGTCCTATAATCGAAAATTAGGACACCTTCCAGTCACATGAACTGACGAACTAAAAAAGGCAGACTAGATGCGAAGGCAAAGGATAGTTTTTGATCGCTTTACTGTCATCTAGCAACTTAGGTTTTCGATCTTTCCCTGCTGAAGCTATGACCTTGCTTCTTGCGAAATTTCATGAACGGCTGTTGGTACTTGTACTTAGTAATCATTTCATTCTCATAGCATAGTTTTAAGGAACTACAAACTTGAGTACCTACTTATAATTTCAGCGCCAGCACGTGTCCTTGGTAAACGGTTTTTACAGATAGGTGGACAACAGAGTGACCCCTAAGGTTTCCTTCCTTTTCTTTTGAGCCACAGAGCCCTAGAAAAACGCCATCCTGAGAACCACCTTTCTTTTAGGAGTTGATTAAAACTCCTACACCTAACAGGGCAAAGTACTTGCATATTTCGTGCGAGCTGTAGTCGCGGTAGGCATGCGATAACAAGTGTACTACACATTTAATCACATTATGGCCGCCATGCGCCGGCGCAGCGGCACGCACTAGCACCACGCACCCAATGAGCGCGTATTATCTAAATCAATGCTCATAAAACAGTGTAACGTTATGTTTTCATTAAAACACTGTGTATAATTCATTTTTAAGATAAACATACGTGTATTGGCTGAAGCAAAAATTAAGTGCTTTGAAGAAGTCGTTATTTGCAATTTCAAAGTTTACAAATCCCATTTACCTCTACCCAGTTTCTAAATATGATATTCGTGGCAACCCTCACTTATTACTGGTGCCAGCTGATTTAACGAAAAAGGACATTCCTTTCGGGCCAATCAGTATTGTAGGTAGAAAGATAGTCGCTCCCGAAAAAGTCAAGATAGTTAATTTAAATCAAGAGAAAAAGTAAGAGAGCGGAGTTCAGGCTGAAAGTACAAGTTTTGGATGTAATCGGAAATAACGCTGAATGCTGAATAATGCATGAAAAAAGGGTATTTTATTGAATATTCGAAAAGTGTGCAAAACACTGAAACACTAATGAGTTTCAGTGTGATTTAGTCTTCGATATCACCCAATGTCTCCATTGGGTTGTGGAGGTCAGATGGCAATCGCTTCTCGGAAAATATCGAAGTCCAGCGAAATCCGCAGTTAGACTGGTAAAGCGGACCCCAGACTCCGAGGTGAAAGCTTCGGATGCGACTGGGATTAACGCTAGGGTGAAGAGTTTTAAGTCTTATTCCTTCAAGTCCGACCATCGTTGAACAGCCATCGGCCACCGTACGGCGATAACGCGTCAGCGATACGTGTAGGTACTTACATGCTGGATATATTATGCCACTAATACTTACGCACCAAAGGTTTCGGGACTACGTTCATGCTAAGGAGTAGAATAGCTTTCTGGAAACAGATATCAAGTAGGTATACTTGAGTGTCTGTTTCCAGTCCAGAAACCTATTAGTAACCTGAGAGTCTACAAGTCTAGAGTGAATAGGTTCTAAGGAAGCAGGCTCAATCATTACTATTTCAACAGGTGAGATAATAGTTAAAAAGGTACCTTCATCCGCATTAAGTAGTTGGGAAGACAAGCATTCAGCATGTTTCATCAAACCAAAAGAAAACTTACTGCCTGGACATTATAAGAAAAAATATGGCAAAATGTGGCTATATTGCCCGGTCGCAAGTGCCCCTTGATCACCCACCTCGACCTCGATCCACCAATAGGTACTCAAGAGGGCTGATATAGGGCAATCGAGAACGCTGCGGCTGTGGGCCAGTTTTAGGCAGATGAAATCTAGAAAATAGGTACGTAGGTATGTAGGTGAGTAGCCTATGACTAGAAGAAGGAGAAGAAGAAAGCGTAAGTATGAAAAAATCTAAAACTATATCCTCCGCATTTTGGAGGAGGAAAGGGCGGAAGGTAGACTCTAGGCTCCAAGGTAAATTGGGACACAACACTGTGATGATGATGATGACTTATTGAGAAAAATAAATTAGTGGGATTTGTGGGATTACAAAGGGAAGGGAGGGAAGAGTTAAATACTTATAAAATTGTGGAGACTGGTGATTTCACGAAGGAAACGGCCAATCGTTTTATTGAGTTGGAAGTTCAGAGTCGTCCTTCCCATTGGATTAGAGCTCAGCTAAGTATTTCTTTTTCTTTTTTTGTCAAAAATGTACACCAAATGTTACACATTGAAACAAAGTCCGAGTTCAAGAAATAATAGCAATTAAATATTTCTAGAGAATCTGATAAAAGTATTTTTTTTTTCTTGTTACTTATCTACTCTATATTCTTAAGTCTGCTAGGAGATAGTCAATTAGTTATTCAACAATTTTAAAATAGGTAGGTAGATAGCCTACCTGTCTAATTAAAGTGACTCAAAGTACCTACTCTAAGGACCCAAACATTCACCACACTGTCAACCCATTACTAAAATTTAGTATATTTGTAAATGAGAATTTTTAAGCTAGAGAAATGCTATTCTAGCATAAATAGTATTGCCTATATGCAAACCTAGATAAAGTGCAATACAATAATTTAAAGTTTTAGTTTGCGTACAGTGCCATCTATGGTCGAGAAGCCACTACTATTTAACTTCTAACCATAAGTTACTTCGCGTTCAACGTGATTCATCTACTCAGCGCCAGATGTCACTACTAATACTATAAAACATTCATTTATGTTTTTCTTTATTCCTAAACAGAAATAATTTAACATATTGTTTTATTCGTTATTATTTCAATATCAAGGATTTACCTATCGCCCTTGCGTGCTGCTGTAACCTTGTGATACGCGCAAGGTGTATCGGTCAAATGGAAATTATCGCGTCTCTGTATCAATGATAACAATTATTTGCGAAAGCCTCTGTGCGCACGGCACTAATAATATTTTAGTGCCGAGTGAACTACACTTAAGGGGACAGAGTTACTTTTAATATTCATCACTTCTCATCATCACCCTAACGTAGTTCCCGGTATCTTATTGCTTCGGAGCCTTCTCCTTTTTGACTTGTGCGGCTTTAGTGCAAGCGACTGCCGTTTGACCTTCCAATCCCGAGAAAAGCATGCGTCAGGTCAGGTCTCGTATGTTTCGTGTCAATAATTAACGTTCTGTGCGTCAGCGGGCTGTGGTTCCCAATAACTTCTGCTTTCTCTATTATGAAACTGGTAGATAAGTATCTATTTATGAAAACAATTTTTTCATAAATACTTACCTACCAGTTTCTTTATAATATCGTTGAAGTAATAATATCTTCCAGTATTAATTACCAAATCCGCAGTTAAGACTGGTAAAGCGGACCCCAGACTCCGAGGTGAAAGCTTCGGATGCCACTGGGATTAACGCTGGGATGAAGAAGATGAAGATCAAAAGGGAATTTTAAAAGATCAAACATGTATTTTGTTACTAAAACTTCTAAAAAAGTGCTTGCCCTTAATAGCTCTGCACGCGGCACCACTAGAATTCGTTATCAATAGCTTTAATATCAATTATCATTGACACTGACGACAAGTGGCGGCTCCTCGACAATCATCCGCCGCCGTCACAGTCGCGCCCGGTAACCTGCGCCTGCGCCGGCCTAACGACCATCAATCACCGTGAGCGTCATTCTCACTGCTAATCTTACGAAATCTTAATATATTAATGATTATTTTAATTAAACGAACGAACTGCTATCCAACAGCGAATTTTTTCATGAAATAAAGAAAACTTGTTTATTGGAAATCAAAACGCACGTAGGCCGTCAAGCTAAGTGCCACCATTGTAACATGGTACGTATCTATAAAGGTGAGTGTTGACCCCCTTATCCGAGACATTACCTTCAGCTTACCATCAGGTGAGGTGAAGTCAAATTGATGTGTCCTATACATACAAAAAAATACATATCATCAAATGACAATAATAATAAAATAAAATATAAAGAACATAGAAATAAGACTATAAATTAGAAAAAAAAAATTATAGCATGGCTATGGAAACGGGATCAACTAAATTGGGAAAACGCTCAGAGAATGATGATGATTGATAGATATAGAGACGCAGCTCTGGCGGCTTTGGCCCAAGCTGTCCTCACGAGGCTGGAGTCAATGCAACCGGGCAAGTAGGAGGAGATGTGTTCTCGGGGTCCAAAGGGTAAGCTACTAAAATGGGACTAACACCTGGATGGAGAAACAAGAGTGGTTTCAGTTATTTTCATCTTGTTCAGTGATATGTTTTTGTGCAAGCAATACCTAATAAATAAGTAATTATATTTCGCCGCTTCATTCTCGATATAATTAACCAGGTAGTCCCTTATATGTACTAGGCAACGTCGCACATTTTTAAGAGATATGAATATGACTAAAAATTTTACAAGTACCTACGGAGCTGTGCTCTTGACAGATACTCATTCTTTATTTGTGCGTGGCAACGCGAGCACGTCTTCAGCAATGCGAAAACGCAGCGCCGAAGAAAAAATAAATCAAAAAGTGAAAGTTATCGTCGTATATAGATATAAAAGTTAAAAACTTATTATAAAAATACAAGTGAAAAAGTGAAAGTTATCGTCGTATATAGTTATTTCCTTACCACCATTGTGGTACAGTCAGCGTCAGAGAAAACAGACCCCCTCAATACTTAAAGAATATCGCCGCCTGCGCCGGCCGCGTCACATGACTCACGAATGACGTCACGCGATGCGATCGTCGCTGAGCTGCAAACAGCTTCATCTGCCTTTTATTTGCATGTTCATATTTGTAATTTTCTGATATTTTTCGTCTTTCGGCTCAATTGTATACCAAGATACAACATACTCACAAAAAGATGCCACATTAATTTATGTGCCGTTTGAGGATACGAACCCGCATCTCCAGCGCCAGCCGATTACTTAGACCGCGCCTTACTCCACTAGGCTACGGTTCACTTGATAATAATGGCGAAAACATGAATAACAACCTACTCCTATTATCGAACAAAGTTGATTACGGTGTTATTTTGTAGACCTTAAGGTTTAAATTTCAACTACACCATATGTGATAATAATAACTGCTCAATTGACTGAAAGATAAGGTTGAAATTAGTATAGATTTCTCATTTAGTTCAATAGATTACGCTTGATACAGCTTATTGCACTACCGTCATTTTGTTTTTTACTTCAAAAACTTATCTGCTGTATGAGCTGCGGCTATAGTATTTTAATATCTGTGACAGCGCGCTAAGGTTGCAATTAGAATACTTCTTTGTCTTATTTACTAAACTGTGATTGAAGGTAACTTTATAATTCGTGGTAATTTGCATTGGTGTTAATCCTCCTCGTAATATTATTCAATTTATTAAGTTGTTGATCAGTTTTTTGAGTAAATTGAAAGTATGGTTCGAATAACAACATTTTTGAAAGCTAAAATTGTTATTCTCTGGGAGCAAGAATAGAGGCATAACGGTAAGAGTTACGATAAAAATATATTATATACCTATTTATTGCTTAATCATGTTACCTTTTCATTTACAAGTTAGATTTTTGGAGTTTCTTTTATTTATTATCATTTTCATTACAGAGAAATACAGTGCGTAGATGGATTCGAAGGTATGAAGCGACGGGTGATATAAAAAATGTGAACGCCAAGGACCTCGCCTAGTTGCTTACACTCATGAATCAGAGCGGCACCATGATATTGTGGAAGTTCACTCAGTGGCACCCTTCAACCCTAAATTAAGAACAAGCGGCGGTTAACATTAGGTAGGTAAGTAAATGATTATAATAATATTCTTTAAAATTAAATCACAAAAAAAAATAGATTTGAAAAGGTTTATTATTTTAGGTTACTGGATATGGATGTCTTCAATGGGCCCAGGCGAGCTAGTGGAAATAGGTGGCCGCATGAACAGTGAGCGATACCTTGAAGTGTTGAAAGACGTAATGCTGCGCATAATCAGTGCGGGTCGCATATCCAGAAGGACAAATTTACCTGGTTCAGGATAACCCTTTAGTGCATCCCGAATTGTGCAAGACTGGCTAAATGCCCAAGAAGATATAACGGTGTTTGAGTGGCCGGCTAAAAGCCCGGATCTTAATCCTATAAAAAACTTGTGGGGTCAGATGGTTTTAAACTGGAACTAAGGTAAACAGAACTTGGGAACTAATGCGAAATAGTGTCCTAACATTCAAAATAATAATATTATATTATTATTAATACCTAATCCCATTACTCTTGTTTACAAGTTTAGTAATCTTCTAATGTGTTAACGATGCACCATCTGACCTCACATATTTTTCTAATGTTGTGTTAAAAGGGTTACTTATCAGAAAATGTGATCAAAGAGGAAGATGTATATTGCTATACTGTTATAGTTTAGCATGTTGGTTCTTTCTTTGTGGTTCACAGGCATAAATAACATTTCATTTTTCAACCATTCTTTTATATTCAAAGATTATACAGAGTGTAAACAATTAATGATTGCAACTTTAAATAAATAAGTAAATAAACATTGTAGTTATGTTTCTAGAACTATGTATAATATTAAACATTTTATACTTCACTTAGACCCTAAGTGAAGTAAACATTTTATACTTAGGGTATTGTGTTTTGTCAATAAATTTACGTTCTAAAAATAAGTAAATCTAAAAATAAGTAACCCCAATTTAACTCAGATAGAAAAACTGTATACTCAACCAGGAAATGGACTCCATGTAGTCCTAGAAATGTAATTCGAGAAATAAATTAATATTGTTTATACAACAAGCCTATCTTTTCTTACAAACCTCATACCTACTATAAAATTTGATTCCTTAAATAATAATTAACAAAAGTGCTTATGAGAATAAAAAAATAATTATACGAAATAAAAAAAGAACTTTGTGTCCGAGGTTTTGAACCCCCGGTTACCGTATTCACAAAGCATAGGTCATAACCACTAGACCAACATGACATTTACACAAAGTTTCAAAAAACTTCAATGCTTTCATGTCATTATCAAGGGGGGTCCCTTTTCTCTGAAGCTTACTGTACTGGTATATACAATAAATACCTCACATGTACATCGGGGTTGACCGAGGGTCTCCAACGATGATACTTATTTTACGTAAATCGTAAAACAATCTTTATCATATCGTGTATTACGATATTGCTACAGGTACGGATTGACTGCGAGTCAATATCTGCCTCACATGTACATCGGGGTTGACTGCGGGTCTCCAACGATGATACTTATTTTACGTAAATCGTAAAACAATCTTTATCATATCGTACATTACGATATTGCTACAGGTACGGATTGACTGCGAGTCAATATCTGCCTCACATGTACATCGGGGTTGACCGAGGGTCTCCAACGATGATACTTATCTTACGTAAATCGTAAAACAATCTTTATCATATCGTGCATTACGATATTGCTACAGGTACGGATTGACTGCGAGTCAATATCTGCCTCACATGTACATCGGGGTTGACTGCGGGTCTCCAACGATGATACTTATCTTACGTAAATCGTAAAACAATCTTTATCATATCGTACATTACGATATTGCTACAGGTATGTACAATAAATGCCTTTCATAAAACAATCATCGGGGTTCGCTGCGTGCGTCCAACGATAATTACATAGTGAAACAGTAATATCAACCATTACTGTGCGGCAATGCATAAAACGAGTGTCGAAAATATTTTTATTTTTATACCCTCATTTATACATAATAGCGGCATACTATTACCCCGCGTTTACATACTGCCGCTCGCATTGCTCATCGCCTTGCCGGCAATATTCACGCGAATAATGCCCTAGCATTCAAACACTCGCATCATCGCGATGTTCATCGCGTTGCCCAACACTCGCATCATCGCGATGTTCATCGCGTTGCCCCGCATACAGTATTCGCCTTGCGATGGAGATGGACGACTTTAGTTAAGTGGACACCTAACCGAATGCAGTATAGGCATTTTATTAGGCTAGGCTATCTACTTAGATACTTAGCTAGTAGGTAATCAGGCTAATTTGGTAGGTAGGTAGGTACCTACCAAATTAGCCTAATTACCTACCAAATTAAAATAGGTAGGTAGGCTAATTTGGTAGGTAGGTACCTACCTACCTACCTATTCTAATTTAGTAGGTAGAGGTACCTACCTACCTACCAAATTAAAATAGGTAGGTAGGTAAATTAGGCTAATTTGGTAAGTAGGTTACCTACCAAATTAGAATAGGTAGGTAGGTAGGTACCTACCTACCAAATTAACCTAATTACCTACCAAATTAAAATAGGTAGTTAGGTAGGTAGTACCTACCAAATTAGCCTGATTACCTACCAAATAGGTATGTAGGTAGGTACCTACCTACCTACCTATTCTAGTTTGGTAGGTAGGTACCTACCTACCTACCTATTCTAGTTTGGTAGGTAGGTACCTACCTACCTACCTATTCTAATTTGGTAGGTAGGTACCTACCTACCTACCTATTCTAATTTGGTAGGTACCCTAGCTACCTGTTTGGTCAGTATACTTAGGCTAATTTGGTAGGTAGGTACCTACCTACCTACCTATTCTAATTTAGTAGGTAGAGGTACCTACTTACCTATAGGTTGGTTTGTTTGTTTGTTTACCTACCTACCTATTCTAGTTTGGTAGGTAGGTACCTACCTACCTACCTATTCTAATTTGGTAGGTACCCTACCTACCTATTTGGTAGGTATAATTAGGCTAATTTGGTAGGTAGGTAGGTACCTACCTACCTACCTATTTTAATTTGGTAGGTAATCAGGCTAATTTGGTAGGTACTACCTACCTACCTACCTATTTTAATTTGGTAGGTAGGTAGGTACCTACCTACCTACCTATTCTAGTTTGGTAGGTAGGTACCTACCTACCTATCTTTTATATACATATGTATTACCTATATTATTTAATTAGATCCATAGCAAGCATTTCAATAAATTCTATTGATTTTTCGTTGGACCATTCGATTGGTTGCGTCATTGTCATGATAATAAATTCGAAGTAATCCTGTGACTGTGACACGCGCGTACACAACGAGCGCTCGATGCGAAGTGTGCGCGACGCGAGTATGTGAATGCTTCATCGCGCTAGTATTGCCGCTCCTTCTCGCGCTGCCAAGCCGACACTCGCAGCAACATACGCGGCACTACTCGCGGCATGACGAATATACCATTCACACCACGTCCCTGCCCACTTCTCTCGCCACTTCCCTCGCTCTGCCGCGAGTATGTAAACGAAGCATTAAATACAAGAGAGCAATGCAGTTTTATATCATTTTAGGTCAAAAAGACCAAATGATTGAGAGCTCAGCTCCAACACTTATCGATAATTTTGTCTCAATCGGAAAACAAGAAATCACCGACTTAACTACAACACCTAGCGTTAATCCTGAACCGTTGACATTGGGCGACCCAGGTCGCGACCCAAAACTGTTATCAGCACTGGGCGAATCCACCTCTGAGCCACCAGACTATGGCGAAAAAATCCTTTATGGCTACCACTTCTAAAGAAGGGTATGCCCATAGAAAATAAATAAAAATTGTTTTAGGAGTATTAATCCTAGACAATTGTAGATTATTGCAAGCACCTAAACTTAATTTTGCGGAGATTGCAGCCGCCATACCCGACAGGGTTAGATATAAAGACAAAAATATCCTTTCTACCCAGTAACTACTCAGTTCAGGAATTACGGCCATAAATAAGGTCATGGACCTTTTCTTATTAGGTGAACATAAAATTCAAGCAATAAAGCCCCTAAGCTATGGGTGCTGTTTACTAATACTTACGAACTTAAACTGCAAGCGCCTCCCAACAGGTAGGCCTCTATCCCTATCCACACCAGGGAAACTGGCAAGCTCCTCGCTTCCCATCGAACAAGAAGGGGGGGGGGGGGAGCGGGGAGGGAACCGTCGCCAGGCGCCAACTGCGAGTTCGCGACGCGACAACCAGTGTGTTCCCAACACGAAGAGCAGGAGCATTTCTTCGAACAAGCCCCGTGCAACGACACAACCATAGTTCAAGTATACATACCGACCGTATGACCTACTTTTATAATTGTCGGCTTATGGTTACCCAAAATACAATAAAATTGCTCTCAAATGAATTTAAGAGTGGTTATTCAATTCCATTTTGCAAAGACGTTCGGCAAGTCACCGGCCCTAATAATAATTTTTCAAAAAAAAAAAATTAATAAATAAATAAATAAATATTAATATTAAGATTTCAATTCGAATCTGCCTCCAGGGTAAAAACCACCTAGGAGTTCACAGCTTTACCATAATATATGGGTTATCAGTGCAGTGACACCAAGAGTCTTCACAAACATAATATGAAGCAGGTGTTATCTTATTTATGAAACGGCAGCTTTAGGTCCGTGGTGTACCTACTCGTACAGTCGGACGACATATTGGGCATAAGAGATCACTATTCTGAGTGTCTTCTTCCTAAGATATAAACGAAACACTGTAGTTTCTAAAATACTTGGCCTCGTTATAAATTATATTGGGGTAAATTGCAAGTTAGCTGCGATCACAAAATTAACTTTGAACAAACATAAATACAATCTAAAATAGATAGACACGTACACTTTTTATTATCTGCGAGATAATAATGCATACCCTTTTTTATTCAAATCCTGTCACGGTATACCTACACATGGGCTATTAACAAAAATGCCGCCTATATACACAAACATTATAGAACGATCTAAGTAAATTTCCTATGTTATCGAATAACGAAACCAAGATTAGACTCCCTTCAGAGTTATTGAAAGACCTTGATTGGCGGAGCAAGATAATATTCTCAAAATCTAATCATATGCCCCTTGCTCACTTTAAATTCGAGATTTACACGAATGCCTCCCGGATAAACTGGGCTGCAGTGTGTAATAACAGTCGAACTAACGGAATGTTGTCAACTTTTGAACGCGAAAAACACAAATTACTTAGTCCTTAAGTTTTTCTTGGATTAGAGATTCGGCTCATTTGGCAGTGGTGCGAGAAACGTAATATTTGGATCGTGACTTCAATTCATAAATAATAAATCCGGACACGGAATAAGAGCTATCAAATAAAGCATTCGAAATGATTACAAGACGTTTAGGTCACCCCGAAATCAACCTATCCGCTTCTCGCACCAGTACAAAATGCGATACGATCTAAACAACATCCTGATACCTTAGCATAAAAATGCATCAGAAAAGTGATTGACGACAAAGCTACTGGCCCTCACAGCCCTGATTTCCCATGTTGAAATAGTTGATAAATTCAGAAGTACTTTACCTTTAATTCTGATTTAAACACCCTCTTCAATCTTTTTTTTTTTTTTTTTTAGAGACCAACATCCCCTTCATCGGAACCTTACCCTGGCTGCAGCGAGGCCCTGTGGCAGGCCTTCATTAAGCGAGGGTCTCCTCCCGATGCACTAAATCTATTAATAGCTTCGTTAGCAGACAGTACTATTATGCAGTATAAGTATCTATTACTTTAAGGCTGTGGTGGCAATTGCCAACACAACCATTAATTTATTCAAACCTCCAATAGCGGCAGTACTATCATTTTTAAGTCAACAGTTTACTAACGGATGTTCATACAGTAACTTAAATAGTCACCAATCAGCATTATCAATATTCCCTGGTGACAATATCGGCTCAGACGAAAGATGGATCTACTGTAAGATGCATTTAGGTCAATGCCTAAATATTTCCAATACTGACTTAGATTTAAAAAAAAAAAAAAAAAAAAAACACTAGAAATAGTAATCTTTCCTGCTCTATGTACAGCTCATTGTGTACAAACATTTTTTAAAATCGAAAATATATATTTTTTTCAAAGGTTCCGTATCATAATATCTAAAGTTATTTCAACTATGTTCAAGATAACTACGGTTGATTCACATATAGTCATAACGCATATTGGTCGACTCGACTACTGGTTCATACACATAATTTCGAATAAACTAAAATTATTTGAACTAACGGACGATTAATATAATGTTCATTTAAGATATTGGACATGTTGACTATGTTTGAAATACCTAATGGTCGATTCGCCTACGGTTTATTGATACTACTACTTTGTGACAGAAATTTACATTGTTGCAAAACCGACTTCACGTAGTCTTGTCTGCCCTACCCCTAGAGTGTAATTTAAGCCCGCGAAGGCGCGTAGGGGCGAGGCGGCCCGCGAGCTGAGGAGCAGGTGGTTCTAACGAGCACTGCCGCGGCTGAGGCTGGCCGGCCCAGCCGGCCAGCAAGCCGAAGCTGCGGTAGTGATCGTCAGATCCATCTGCGACGATAAGGTCGCGTGGGACCGCCGGAGCCCCGCAGCGCCGGAGCCGTTACAGAAGCCATGCATGCTTTATGCAGCATGCAAGCAAGCATCCAAGCAAGCATGCAAGCAATCATGCAAGCAGGCATGCAGCATGCAAGCAATCATGCAGCAAGCATGGCTTCTGTAACGGCTCCGGCGCTGCGGGGCTCCGGCGGTCCCACGCGACCTTATCGTCGCAGATGGATCTGACGATCACTACCGCAGCTTCGACTTGCTGGCCGGCTATGCCGGCCAGCCTCAGCCGCGGCAGTGCTCGTTAGAACCACCTGCTCCTCAGCTCGCGGGCCGCCTCGCCCCTACGCGCCTTCGCGGGCTTAAATTACACTCTAGGGGTAGGGCAGACAAGACTACGTGAAGTCGGTTTTGCAACAATGTAAATTTCTGTCACAAAGTAGTAGTATCAATAAACCGTAGGCGAATCGACCATTAGGTATTTCAAACATAGTTCAATCAACCTTAGCACAATTAATTGTAGTTGAATAAACCGTAGGTGAATCGTCCATTATTTGTTTCGACCAGTAGTTATTACAAAAATATGTGAAACGATCTTTAGGTGTTTTAAACAGTAGTTTTTTTGACCGTAGTTGTCTTGAAAATAGTTAAAATAACTGTAGTTATTATAATACGGAACCTTTTCAAACAATGGTATTCACATCTCGATAACGATATGTCAAAGTCAAAGTCAAAGTCTTTGTTTCTCAAAATGGTGCAACACTGTTACAGCTTTTTAGACGTCAAAATGATAAAAACTACCGCTCCTGGACGTAACCAACCTATTCTGTTCCTACCTCATTTCGAGGATAACATACACGTATTTACCTGCCCTGCAACAGTCCTCAAGGAATATATTTTTGCTACAAAAATAAGAGAACTGCCAGTACGGGTCAATGAAATTGTTGTTAACATACAAAGCACCACACAGACCAGCTACCACAAAATCAGTTGGTCGCTGGATAAAACAGGTGCTGACAGAGAGCGGCGTCGACACGTGCGTCTCTAGCGCACACTGCATGCGCCATGACGCCACATCCGCCGCGCACTCGCGCGGTCTTCCAGTCGAAGGGTTCCGTATTATAATAACTACAGTTATTTTAACTATTTTCAAGACGTTTAAAAAAGAACTACTGTTTAAAACACCTAAAGATCGTTTCATATATTTTTGTAATAACTACTGGTCGAAACAAATAATGGACGATTCACCTACGGTTTATTCAACTACAATTAATTGTCCTAAGGTTTATTGAACTATGTTTGAAATACCTTGCACTGCATGATTGCTTGCATGCTGCATGCCTGCTTGCATGCTTGCTTGCATGCATGCCTGCTTGCATGATTGCTTGCATGCTGCTTACAGCATGCATGGCTTCTGTAACGGCTCCGGCGCTGCGGGACTCCGGCGGTCCCACGCGATCTTATCGTCGCAGATGGATCTGACGATCACTACCGCAGCTTCGGCTTGCTGGCCGGCTGTGCCGGCCAGCCTCTGCCGCGGCAGTGCTCGTTAGAACCACCTGCTCCTCAGCTCGCGAGCCGCCTCGCCCCTCCGCGCCTTCGCGGGCTTAAATTACACTCTAGGGGTAGGGCAGACAAGACTACGTGAAGTCGGTTTTGCAACAACGTAAATTTCTGTCACAAAGTAGTAGTATCAATAAACCGTAGGCGAATCGACCATTAGGTATTTCAAACATAGTCAACATGTCCAATATCTTAAATGAACATTATATTAATCGTCCGTTAGTTCAAATAATTTTAGTTTATTCGAAATTATGTGTATGAACCAGTAGTCGAGTCGACCAATATGCGTTATGACCATATGTGAATCAACCGTAGTTATCTTGAACATAGTTGAAATAACTTTAGATATTATGATACGGAACCAGTCGAAGCTATTCTGTAAATTGCTGGCTGGACCAGCACATCCAATACACTCACAAAATCCTATAACCTAACGGTAATCAGTGACGAAAATTTTGCTAATTTAGTATAGGTACCTTACCTAGTATTAGGTAATAAGTACTTAGTTGGAATTTACTATTGCATTAGTAACTTATTTAAATAAATTAAATGGATAAGTAACTGTTTTTGCTCCCAATAATCATTAAGTTCATATTGAGAGTTCCACTGAATTAAAAACTTTCTGTGCTATCTCTGAAAGTCTACCTGGTTAATTATATCGAGAATGAAGCGGCGAAATATAATAGATGATCAAACGAACTTCTCGAATGAAGTTCGATCATTATTATATGAGCCGCTTCATTCGAAGATATAAACTCCCTCCCACCCATAGTACACAAACAGTATTGTTAATAGGTTTGATACTGTACCCAAAGCAAGAAAGTTTTATGCGTTATACCTTTATCTCTAAAGAATGAGTATCTGTCAAGAGCACAGCTCCGTAGGTACTTGTAAAATTTTTAGTCATATTCATATCTCTTAAAAATGTGCGACGTTGCCTAGTAGATATAAGGGACTACCTGGTTAATTATATCTTCGAATGAAGCGGCTCATATAATAATGATCGAACTTCATTCGAGAAGTTCGTTTGATCATCTATTATGATTCAGAGGTAAGAAAGTAAAAACAAGGCAGTCTACGTCAGTTGTGCCTCGCCCTCGGCAATTGATTACACAAGTCCCACATAACCACCCCCACAGGCTCCGTCGTGGGGTTATCCGAGGGGATTTCCGCCCTATGAAGATAAAGTATGTACTACGTCAGACGTCAGTGGATTTTTACTGTTATTAAGATCATTCTATTATCCTTATGAATGTCTTACTGTAATGGATCAACAAGGCATTGTATCACTTTCTACTATGTATTTTACAAGAACCCATTTTTTACTCCCAATTTTTTTTTCTTGTATTTTACCACCGAAAAGTTCGGGGAGAATCGAAAACAGGGGAAATCGCGACTAACCCCAATAAATTGAAAAGAAAAGAAGTCATCTTATCTTAGTGTTGTCTCCAGTTGCATCCGAGGTCTTTAATTAGGAGCCGGGTTCCGCTTACATCGTCTCCTGAACTCTTCTCCTTCTGATTCGACTTAAGAATACGGATTTTATAGGAGCGACTTCCGTCTAACTTCCTAATCTCGAAAGGAAAACGTGCTCCAGAGCCTCGTCCGTCATTCAGCATCTGCAGGTTGGTTGTTTGTGAAAAGTTCAATTAAGTTGTTATTCTACAAAAAATTTAACTAACTAGTTATGTTATAAAAGCTTTGGGTGCAAGAAGCCCAAGAGGAAGGTACTTAAGGACAGAAACTATGATCGGAAGGCTATCTCTGCCTACCGCGAAGACCGCAAGAAGTCATAAAAGGAAAAACCGACGTAGACATCGAGTCATCTTTCGTGGTCAACAATATCGATAACAATGATGAGTTGATGACGATATCATCATCAGGTTGAATAACTTCGGTATTTTTTTACATCGTTCACGTCAATTTGACTTCACCACGCGGGACACCAGTATTTACTTACCTGCAGGAACTCCGAAGCTCGTCCATCACAAAAGACACGAAGGAAGTTAGCAACCCAGGTGCAGTCTTCGAGACAGACCAATGGCTAGCAGCTTGGAAGAAATTAATAGTAATTGTCTTTGTCCCATACTCAACTATTTACGATACATATAGCTACATTCTACATATATCATTGTACCACTCGCCACAGGCTGAGGGTCCATTCCTACACATTGCGACCGGAAATGGTGCGCCCAGTAGGTACAATATGAAAGGAACTCCCTGCTATGGTTTTACGAGCAACTGAAATATGTGTTCCTTCAAGAAGGCAGTAGAAGGTTCCTGCAGGGTCGACATCGGCAGCACAAGTGTGACGCCACTTTTCATCTGGTGGTCCGTGTGTGATTGCCGGTAAAAGATTGCTACAGAGCGATAATGCGGTCATTTTCTTTGAGAAAATAAGTAGATTTAACAGATTTAACTTACATTTAGATTAGATACATCAATATCGCCTTTTGGCTCATTTTCAACGAGGTGCCATTGCACCCACGAACCAGCTATGTTAAACAGATTACAGATAAGTTATCAACAGTCAACAGCGTGTCTGTCTCTGTGTATGCTCGTGGTTTGTCGCGTGTTATCGACAATGTCACTACCCGTCCCGTCAGATCACTTAAGTTAAGTATGCTGATCTGAATTTATACTTATCTATATTGCTGGCTGCAGTCAACGGCAAAAGTAGCATAAGGAGATGAATATATTTCCGTCATCCTCACGTCAGCCGTCTTGACGGGCAATCCTGTGCGGTTCCCAGGCAACTAAGAAAGAGATCACAGGGACTCGATATTCTCTGATATGGAACTGATCGGAAACTGCGACATAATTAAAATATCATCACATTTTTTCATGCTAAAATAACCGCGGTAGCCTAGTGGTATGGGTAATGGACTGCTGAGACGAGGTCCCGGGTTCGATCCTGTTCGATCCTGCGGCCTTACCATAAACTCTTAAACAGGTCAATAATTGGGCTGCTGTCATTCTACCAACTGCAAAAGTCACTCTGTAATGTCATATAAATATATAGGATTACAAAGTGATATTTGCAGCTGGTAGAATGACAGCAGTTCAATTATTGACCTGTTTTAAGAGTTCATGGTATGGCCCCTGTTCGATTGTGGAGTTTGTTGCGCCGTTTCTTCTCCATTAGCGCTTAGGAAGCAGTGGTAAACTTAGTTTTAAGGTGATTTTGACGTCAAAAAGCTGTAACAGTGTTGCACTATTTTGAGAAATAAAGACTTTGACTTTGACTTTGATCCCAGGTTTTGCCATGGCACACACCAATGACTTTTCGATGCTTTTCGAAGGTAAGTGTGTATTTATCGCAGGTTTATAAGTGCCCGGTTAATGGAAATAGGCTCGCCACCTATTACATTGGGACCTAAACATAGACGGCGAAATGTGGGTGCTAGCACCTGTGTGGTTCCTGCTGCGTAGGCCATGTTTCCAGAAAGCTACAACTGGGACTCTTGAAGTCCCTAGTGAATAGGTTCCTTCTAGGTGAACGTTTTCCATTGTAGATCACAGACTACACATCATCACGTAACCAGCACGAGAGATAGAAAAAAAACGTGTTTTTTGGACAGGGCAATTAACAAACAAATATCCTCTAGGTAGGTGTTATATTCTTCACCCAAGATGCTTTCGATTTCGATGCTTTTCGAAGGTAAGTGTGTATTTATCGCAGGTTTACAAGTGCCCGGTTAATGGCAATAGGCTCGCCACCTATTACATTGGGACCTAAACATAAACGGCGAAATGTGGGTGCTAGCACCTCTGCCTACCCCTTCGGGGATATAGGCGTGAGTTTATGTTAAATGTTATGTTATGTTTCATGCGACGCATAACTCCAGTAAGTAATAAAAATGCTCCGCTAAAGTTTTACGACATCCAGACAACGTCAATCTCTGTTTGCATATTTATGTGCAATCATATACAACAGTACCTTTGATTTCAACCTGAGTGTATCACATTCATGTAAGTGAATGCCATCATTGAAAAGACGGTTGTCTTGAGTTATTGGTCGTTTCGATAGATGTTACGATCAATCAGATGATATTATCTATTTATTAGTAGATAATTAAGAAGCTGCTAATGGTTTCATCATAATAATAACTGAACGATGTTAATGATAGCGGGATAATACTGACTGTAATTAATGCAACGGAAATTTAAGTCAAGATCAAAGTCAGAAGAATTGATAGTACCTATGTATCTATCTATAGATTTTTTAAATGGAACTTCAAACGTAAAATAAAGATTCCCATGTTGAATATGGAAAAGGTCAGCAAATCATCATCTATCTGCCCTTGTCCCAATTATTTGCGGTCGGCGCAACATGCCGTTCACCTCCATATATTCCTGTCAGACGTCACTTCCTCAGTCACTCCCTTCTTTGTTATATCTTCTTTAACGCAATCCATCCATCTTTTCTTGGTCTTACCTCTGCTCCTTAAGTCCTCTTCATACTTTGATTCTTTTCTACAATATTACTTTCATCTCTTCTCATAGTTTGTCCAAGTGTCCATACCACGACAATCGCTCGCTTCTCAATTTGCTTTCAATTCACTCACTGGTGCCATTTTCAAATTTCTTCTAATATACTCATTCCTTATTCCGTCAATTTCCTTAGACCACATATCCACCATATCTTTCGCATTAAATCTGAAAATATTTGTCGTAATTGCCACGGAAAAGAAGCTATTGGTGTAGAATGCAACGTAGCTTACCTTACTCTTGTGTTGTGATTTATCGTTCAAGTACCTACAGCAGAATGTGTTGTCGCCTCTTGAATAATGAAATTGGAAGGTGCCAACTCGCGTATGATGCGGAGTTCCACGGAGTTGATGAAGAACCGTACTGTACGTGTCTGTGTGAAGTCAAACTGGCGTAAATATCTACTTCAAACTTTCTTATGTTACTGAGTCGTTTTTTTTAAATAAGTAAAAAAGTTACTTACACAAGAGGAACCAAATAAATATTAAGGTACGTTTATAACATGCAAAATCAATCTGATGGTGTATATATTTTTAGAACTAAGTACCTACCTAAAACCACGGCCACTTAATATCCCGCGCACGCGCATGTCCGACAATACGCGGCATATCTTAGCCTAGATTGATTTGAGCTGCTGTTTGACAGAAGTAACGTATTACACATTATGTTATTGGGTTTTTTCGTAAACTGATATGTTTTATTCATTTATGTAAACTTGCCTGACCTTCGCAGATACATCCTTTATACATCTTAACACAAAATTAATACTCTAAGTTGTGTTAATAATATTTTTTCAAAACCAATACTTTTAAGTCATGAGTAGTTTTGCAGCAGACTATCGTGCAAAGCTGGCTGCTACGTGGTCGATGTTCTACTCATGTGTAGTTTCAGCCGTAGTCCATATTTCCAGAAAGCTGCAACTGGGAATCTTGAAGTCCCTAGTGAATAGGTTCCTTCTAGGTAAACGTTTTCTATCGTAGATCACAGACTACACATCATCACGTAACCAGCACGAGAGATAGAAAAAAAACGTGTTTTTTGGACAGGGCAATTAACAAATAAATATTCTCTAGGTAGGTGTTATATTCTTCACCCAAGCGCCAACCCAAGCATCCAAGGCAAGAAGTTTGAAGTCCAGAGTTAATATTTTTCCTCCTTGCCATATTTTAGTATGTTGTATTCGTGTTACAATACTTACAGTCATAAATAATCTGTTTCACCGATTGTAAGGACGATTACACAGTTCACGCATCATTACACAGATACGGGTGTAGGTAGCGGATATAATGTGTATGCTGATATAGCCACCTTTACATCGAGGTGTTGGTTAGTGAAGACGTCAGGTCAGGTGGAGCGGCCGACCTGCCATCTAGGAAATAAGGTAGGAGTTATCCCTACGTACATACTAATTTATAATTGCGAATCTCTTTTTATACTACTTAGGTCGCAGACAAGCAGACGTCCCACCTGATGGAAAGTGGTAACCGTAGCCTATGAACGTGTGCAACACCAGGGGAGTCGCACTTGTGTTGCCGACCCTGTAAGAACAGAGAGATTCTGTGCCATCAGCGCAGAAGATAAGTAGGACAAGCCTTTTGTTTTCCCTCAACAGCACAAAACCTCTCCAGTGAGCTCTGGCTACCCTACTCACATCCGGGAACACAACAAGAGGTTATTATAGCCGCGGTATTCTGTATTGCTGAACCGCGGTATATGTTGAACTGGTTACATATCAAAATATCGAAGCTTACAATACCGAATTTCAAAATACCGACGTACGAAAGACCGAAATTCAAAATCCCGAATGTTCGTTTGACCGAATGTCCAAAATACCGAAAGTATAAAATACCGAAAGTACAAAATCCCGAAGTTGAAAATCCCGAAAATTAACTGATTTTGATTTTCGGTATTTTAATACGTAACCGACAACTTTGTGAAAAATATAAACTTATGAATAGAAAAATATACAGGTTTGTTAGTGATAATGTATTCGGCAAGAGCCAACTCTCACGGTGGCAATACAAATGAATGAATTACAATAAATTAGCAATAGTATACATCAGTTTATTATCTAGCTATTTATTACCGTCGTCAATCTGTCTGCCGCGTCTACTGCACGTCCTAATAGACCGATAATCTCGGATCGGCACGAGTCTTCTCTCACAAAACTCCAATAATTCAATCTCTTTATTATTTTTCCTTGCTAACTTGAAGACTGAATTAAATTGTACAGTTTATTGATACATTGAGATTTTGTTGACCCCACATGAAAGTAGTCGTAGCCATCTACCGGATATATTTCTATGCTGCCTCTGAAGATTTTCTAACAGGACTTTTCCCGCCCGGTAATCTCGTGCATTTCCGATTTCCAATCACACTTTATAACCCTTCTTACCCGTGGTACTACCGGTGGCACTACTGGCACTGGCGTAGCTATGGGTGGGCAAGGTGGTGCGGTGCACCAGGGCCAGGCTCAGGGGGCCCCCCAAGCCCGAGCCTGAACTAGCAAATCTCATATTGAACTACCAAAAAAGATATATCTCATATTGAACTTCCGTGGACTATGACCTCCCCCTAATTATGTATTGTGTAATGTGCGTTGCGTTTTGCAATTAATGTTATTTCTTTTCTTTCTTTCTTTTCCTTCAACCTGACTGGCATTTTGGGATCACACGTGACAGTTAAAACCGTAGATGCTCTTGGTAACCTTACACGCCGGCAGCTCTAGTATCTGAAGATCCGAGACGGCGCGGCGGCGTGTGGTATTAAGAGGTCCGACATAAATACCCCCGATGGCCGACGACGGGGGTGGTATCTGAGGGGATTTCCGCGCGAAAAAGGGAGAGAGGAGGGATTTGATCCAATCCCTCCAAACCTTCAAATCCCTCCAAAAGCACGTTAGCGACCGGTAGGGGATATGCCTACCTCAGCGTTTACTTGGGTAAGGCGACGTGCGACGCCCGAAGGAATTTTCGAAACAAAAAAAAAAAAAATTCATTTTTAACAAAAAAGTTTAACCGACTTCAAGAAACGAAAAAGAGGCACTGAAAAGCGAATAATAACTTAATTTACAGATTTACTGATTTATTAGAAGTCGGTACCTAGCCCAAGAGAGGCCATATTTCAATTGATTGCATCATAGTAGTTCAGACACAACAAACAAAGTTGGCTGTCACCGACTTCTAATAAATCAGTAAATCTGTAAATTAAGTTATTATTCGCTTTTCAGTGCCTCTTTTTCGTTTCTTGAAGTCGGTTAAACTTTTTTGTTAAAAATGAATTTATTTTTCTCTTTTTAGTGAGTTTGTACAGTCTCACGACTGTACATCGCATGTATAGTGACCTGACTGTACATGCGCTGCTGACGCTGCAATGCAGATCGAACCGGCCACGCTACAAAAAAAAAAATCATTATTCAAAAAGAATTTTTAAAATCAATGCATATACCTACACCGGAAATATAGCTGAATATTCTAAACACTTCTGCGTACCCCTTCAAAGGACCCAGGCGTGATGTTATGATGTGTAATGGCAGAAACATTGCAATAATATGCCATTGCAGCAATCGCGGCTGATTTCCTGGTACTTTTTGAAGAGTTCCTTGGTCTAATCTCGGAAACCCATCATCAGATCTTTACGAAATTAAAATGGGACCACTTCGGAATAATCTACTTACGAACACAAGAAGAATTTTCAAAATCCGTCTAGAATTGGCTTCACAATCGCGTAACAAACACACAAAAAAAAAAAAAAAAAAATAGGGTACGAATTGAGAACCTCCTTTTTTGAAGTCGGTTAAAAAATAGGGTGGCCCCTGTTTCTTTTTGCACCGGGGCCCTTGGTCACCTAGCTACGCCACTGACTACTGGTAGTACCAAGGGGATTTTTTTGCCCGTAGTACTACTATCCTGTCTGGTAGTACATACCACGGGAGATCTTGCATTATAATACCACTACGGTACCAACTAGATAGTATTTTCCCAGTTGCGTTCAATGCTGCTCTCACGCTCGCCACCTTGCTCGCAGCGATGGTTCGCTGCGCGGATGCGTGGGCCGCCGGCGCCTCCTTCTGCGAGCAAGTGATGCTCGTGAAGTGGGCGGCGGAGCGCGAGCGAAGGAGAATCGCAGCCCTTGCGGCCCGCGAGGAGCGAAGGAGAATCGCAGACCGCCCGGCCCGCGACGAGCGGCGGCAACTCGGGCGTCGGAGGTCGCAGAATGACCTCCGCCCCCCATGAGCGCGGGCCTGGGGGTGACGGGTGGGGTCGCCTGTCACCCTAGCAGAAGCAGGCCACGGCGGTGGCACGCATTGCGTGCCCCCCCATACCCGGGGGCGAGTTGGGGACTCCGTGGTCCCCACACCGGAAGAGGGCCATATTGAGAGATATGGCCCTGGGTCGGCCGGGGTGCGAGGGATATGGCTATGACAATCTCACCTCCGGCAACTGACGGCCCACAGAAGGCGTGCGTTTTAGTCGGTTCGAGTCCGACATAACCTCCTCCTCCGACTCCGGCGGGGGAGATATCCGTGGGGATTTTTCGCACGATAAAAAAAAAAAAAAAAAAAAGAAAAGGTAATAACACTACCGACATGAAGCCACTCCTAGCATAAGCAATTTAGCTTAGCTGGAGGGGTTAACGGGAATATTAGTAATTTCGGTAGTAACCGAAATTGTCTTTCCTTTTCTGATATTCTTTAAAAAAATGTTGACCAGACCATATTATCAAAAAAACATTGTTTGCATTGCATTTGATTCACATTTAAACAGTACCAATTGACGAACAGCGGCTGTATGACTAATGTATGGCTACTTAAAGTCGCGCCTGCTTGTAAAGGTACGATTATCGAGTGTATCGAATCGATACAGCGATTGAATCGATGTTATAAGTCACCGTGTGTAACCGGGTTAAGGAGATTGAACCAAGATAATGGTAATTGGTGAAATGTGGGTGTATGGGCCCAAGATCTTCGGGACCCAGGCTTAGGCATAGGCTTCCTTCTCAGATTGGAGGCTCAGAACGACTGCCTTCTTCTTCTCTTCTAAAAATCAACCAAATCAAATTGATATTAATCCATTCCCATTGAACATTCTGCTTCTTCTGTCTAATCGATGGGCGATTTCAAGTTTTTTTTAGTATGAAAATTCCTTCAGAAAATGCCTTTCTAGAAGACTTTTCAATTTGATATGCACGAATGTGGGTCAGTCCCCTGTGATCTGTTGAGTGACCTTGACCCTGGCTCTCCTTCCATAATCAATTCAGTCAAGCAATACAAACCAATGATTTCCCCATCAGTGACATAATCGGATTCAACGAACTTGCCTTACACATCTCGTATCGTTACGTCACTTCCTTCGGTCTCATTATGTAGGTTGCGTACGCGCATCGCATACGACACAACGTTTTACACGAATACCTTCGGCTTGTTGTTATCACAGGTAACGGTTGGCATTGTGATTTGGATTAGAGACCAGATTGCAGTGGCATTTCATTGTAACTGCAATTCGGTACATCGTGTATGTAATAAAAATTCTAATCACACACGCGATTCAACTGCAGTTTGTCTGGTGAAATACAAAAGTTTAATTCTCTTTCAAACTTCTAGTTTGAAACGCAACTGAAAAAGTAGTGGCGCCACGAGGCACCAAAGAATTGAATATACCATGAGAATTCACTCTTTATCTTGTGATGATTGGTCAAGGGATTTGGTTCCTGCAAAGAGATACCTAGTGGAAGTGAATTCATAGCTCGAAATTAAATCCTAGTAATCGAACGCACCAGCACTCGATGCAGCAGGACAATCGCGGGTTCAAGTCCTGGCTGGTTCAAGATACTTATTTATTTTAAGAATTTCACACAGGTTTACACAGCAGAATACTATTTTGAAAAATCAATTTACCTGAATATTTTTGTTTTGTTTTTTAATAGTAAGCTCCACCACCAAACGTTGATTGATATTCTCGTTAACCTCTCTAAGTGAACTAATTTACCTTTGCTGGGAGCGGATTCTTCATTACGATTGCATGTCGTATATCTATTGCATGTGAGGAGTGAGGACTTCTTGGCCGTAATATTACCTACTAAGTAGGTAAGGCTATTATTTTTATTTATATCGTCACACCACCTTCCTATCTAGAATGCGGATAGGTAAACGTTATTTAGTCACACTTTCGTGTAAACGCTTGTAGCTGTTTCACTCAAACTACGACCTTACATTACCATATCTAAGACTACGGCATTAATGCAAATAAATATTTGCACTGAACGGGAATTGAACCCACTACATAACAGTTGACCGCTCAAACTCCACTCCATATAAAACAAACAAGCCATCTCACTGGGTGCATGACCCCCCGGTCTGCGATGCCCCCGGCCTCGTGAGAAAGCTCGCCACAGGCGATGAGTCGTGAGCAGCAGATATAATGAGTGCCACACAGGCTGGTTACCTTCCTTCCCTATGTAGTGTGAGGTGTCTATGAATCATAGGGAAAACGTATTGTCGATACAATACTGTTGACGTCAATAGTAGTAGTTGTTGTTGTTTATTGGATAATGTAATAATTAAGATTATGTCTTGTCCAAAACATTGTTCTTTTTTCTATTTTATGAAAATGAAATATTGTATGTGGTGTAATTGGGACGGTTGAGGACTTAAAGAGTCGGGTGTGTGGGGGCAAAGATCTTCAAAGGTCCAATATTACTTACATCCTCGTTCGTTTGCCGGTACACGGTGTTTCCTAACACAAGCAATTTAGCTTAGCTGGTGAGGCTAGTGGGAAAACTAAATAAATAAAAAAGGGGCTAGTGTAACGATACCTATTAAGGAGGGGACAGTTACCCGACACATTAAACAGGACTCTACCAATTAAAATACAGAGGGTTAATAAGTAATCCGTTCATTTTGAATTTGAATCAGGACATTTTGAACTAGTGTCACGTGGTGGTAGAACCGAATGCTCTACGCGTATTTCTGTTATATTCAGACAGAGGTCGCGGGTTCGAATCCAGCTTATTTATTTGAATTGGGCTATTTGGATGGAGTTACAACCAAAAAAATGAATGTGGTAACCTGCATCCTAGAACTCATGTTCTTCTTAATGACTTCTGCAGCAGATCGCCGCACAGAACCCATGTTACAAGCTATGCTTAGTACAGGTGTAGTTACAGATGTTTTTGCGTAAGATGACTTAGAAAATTATTACTGTTGAGTATTTGTTTCCAATATTTAGGTAAAGTAACATAGTAGCACTAGATAGGTACTAAACAAAGTAACTGTGAGAGAACTAGAAAAGGACTCGTCTGATACAACCACTTCCTACCCCTACTGATAAGTCTATCTGTCTATAAACTATCTACCAACATTTAGACCGAACCTAGTGCCTAGTCGCAGCAACCGCAAGCAAACCGCACTAAACGTGTAGCCGCACACGCAATGAGGTGGAACAGATAACGAGTTAGTGGCGTAATCGCGAAACAGCACAGACAGACACAGTCGGACTCGAAACGAAACAAGCCTGCGCCCGCGCCGCCAGACCGCCATCGCTCCCCACCGCACGCGGACGCTTCGCGCCAACTTTTGACAGCTGTCAGTTTGACCGGTAGTCCCGGAAACGCGAGTGCATTCAATACAGTTTGCAAATATTGTTTGGATAGTTTGTGTTGTGCCCTTTTGGAATTTATTTGGTGAGTGACTTTTTAAATAGTTTTGAGCGTTAAGTTGGTACTATGTCCTTGCAAAATAATTGGTGTTATTATTTTGATCGTGAATGCGGTTTTGTTGTGAATGGATTTGGTTTGAAACGAATAAATTATTAATATTTTTTGTGAACACTACAACAATTTTCTTGTATAATTTTTGCCATTTTTTTTGGTTATGAATTTTTTAATGGTTTTTTTAATGGAAAAATATTTTTACCATAACATATTGCTTCATATTAAACCAGGTAAACATGCTAAGGAATAACGCTGAGCTGTGAAATTATATAAGGTAAATTGCACAATTGGAAATACCAGTTTTATAGAAACATATACATAACATAATACACAGTACAGAGTGAGCGGCATTACGCCGTGACCTTTGGGAGCTAGTTAGCTAACCAAGTAATCTGCCGTGAAGCCGAGATTTGTCTGTTCAAGTAATTGTACACCGACATTACATATCGACACCTCTGGGTTCAATTGGCGTATAAACCAAAACACGACTTTTCAGGAGAGCAAAAAAACGATTTTATTTTTAGAAAAAAAATCATAACTTTTTTATTTTAGAAGCTACATAAAAAAATCCTAGGAGAAAGATTCTTAGAATTTGGGGATGAAGAAGGCTAAATCATTCAATCATATCTATCTTCTTTGGTTTGGAAGTTAGCATGGATATACGTCTTAGAAAATACCAATTTATGGTGTATACAACCCATGAAAATTGGATGAAAAACCAAATATGGATATAAGCTGTACTTATATCCATATTTGGTAAAATTAAGTTCACATTTTACTGATGTAAAAGCACGTAACTGTAGATTTTTTTGCTGTAAAAACTATTTACTTTGCACATCAATAGAATTATAATTAATAAAAACAATCTCGATACTGTTAGAATGTGGCAGAATTACATTAATATTAGTCTTATTACAGAATTGTGGTCGATATACGAAATTAAACTACCAGAAACGAAATTAACTTAGTTTTATTAAATAAAACAGATAATTATGGCACACATTATCAGTCATGATCAGATTACCAAACTAATAAAGGCAAATAAATCTGTAGCTCTTCCACAGCCATCTCTCCTTCACCGCGACTTCCTCGTACAACAGATTGTCCTCAGGGTCTTTGTCTTTAATTCAGCGGCACTTGAACAGAGCCTACGCCATTTTGGCCGTGGAACGCGCCAACTTATAGATAAGCTTTTGCCCCCCAGACGATTCCAACTTGTTATATAGCGGTTGCAAGTGGTCTCGTTTGGCCCTGGCTACTGCTCTCCTGGTGGCGCGTTTTGCATCTTTGTACGCGTCGCGGTCATCGAAAGATTTGGACGCTTGCCACTTTTTTAAGGAGGGCTTTCTTCACCCTGATCTCTCTGTCATAGATGCGTCCACCCTTAGACGTACCGAGCACCGCCCTCCCCGCCTCAAGGATAGCTGCCTGAATCCTGTCCCAGCAAACCTGTACTGGTTCGTCTACAGCATCAGCGCACTTGTCACCGATAGCTGAGACGAGACTTAGTCTTTGGGACTTGGCTTCACCACCACCTGATTCTGCGTTGGCCACGCTCGGCACGTTTGTCTTTGAGTTTCACGCGGAGGTCCATGACAAGGAGACGGTGTTGGCTAGTGAGACTCTCTCCGGGTATTACCTTGCAGTTGGCCACCCTGCTGATGCTATGCCTCTTAGTGAGTAGGAAATCGATCTGGGTAACGTGCTCTCCGCTCTTGCAGGTGACAAGAAGTTCGGCTTTCTTTTTGAAGAACCTGTTCACGACGGCAGTTCGGTGGCCGTACACGTTTTGAGGATGTGCTCACCCTCTGGGTTACGGCTACCGTGTCCAAAACCGCCGTGGGCATGTCCAAACTCCTCACACCTGTCACCCACATGACTGTTCGTGCAGTGGTTTTACTTTAGCAGAATCGAGGGCCAGGGCCTCGATTCTGCTAAAGCAAAACCACCGTCATAACACGGACACTAATAATTTTTTGAATTTTTATCATTTAATTTGAGACTTTAAAGCAATGTATGTAAAATCTAAAATTAAATGGCCTATTGTAGAGTGAACGAAAGCGTGTAGTAAAAATATTGTCATTTAATTTTGGACTTTAATTCTATAGCAATAAAGTCTAAAATTGAATACCATTTTTTCAATGGATATGGTTTATACGTCCATATGTTATTTAAATGTTTGGATTTACGACCTCAATTTTAAATTATGTTTAAGAAATATATTCATTCGTCACGGCGTAAAAACCATTTACAATCAAGGCAGATCTTACGCCCCGGGTTGGTAAAAATCTTGGTCATAACGTCTTACTAAAAATTTAAAAAAGAAAAATTTGGCTGTTACATTAACATTTTATCTTTTTTGTGGTAGGATGATCTAAATTTTTTGGGTCGTAAAAGCATTTTTTTTGCGAATTTGAACATTTTAAATATACAGATCGATAGAGAAAAAAATTCTGAACTAAACGGTGTATATAACTCATTTTGGCCAAAATGGTTTATACGCCAATTGAACCCAGAGGTGTCGATATGAATACGACGTACACGTACATCTTTGTTTACATTACTAAACATACGAAAAGCATTTAAAAATTGGCAACTACCTATCTACACCTACTTATACAATTACTATCGCTGTTTTTTATTTTTATATTTGGACTGCACCACGCTAGATGGTAAAAAGCTGAGGCGTACTAGTCCGGAAGATACGGACCACCATTTCTGACGCTATTGGCCTTAAAATGTTGGTTCCTAACTTGACGGCATTGATACCTAGATACTTTTTCACGCCCCGCTTGAAGGACCCGGGATTCTAAGAAGAGGGAAGCTGGTGCGCGGGTAGAGCATTCTACTACATAACATAACATAACATAAACTCACGCCTATATCCCCGAAGGGGTAGGCAGAGGTGCTAGCACCCACATTTCGCCGTTTATGTTTAGGTCCCAATGTAATAGGTGGCGAGCCTATTGCCATTAACCGGGCACTTATAAACCTGCGATAAATACACACATAGCTTCGAAAAGCATCGAAAAGTCATTGGTGTGTGCCATGGTAAAACCTGGGATCGAACCCGAGACCTCGTCTCAGCAGTCCATTACCCATACCACTAGGCTACATAGACGGTATATAGACGGGTATATAGAAAGTTTTTTTAGGATTCTTTTATGAATTTATTCCGGGGGAAAGCCGGGATGCGGGCCGCTAGTTAAGTATAAAGTGATAGAGTTATGATTTTCTTGTGTGTATTCACGATCACGATCTTAGTGGCTTACGTCAGCCTCACTTGTAACCTGGTACACCTGTTGCTTAACCGACAAGACTTTCATGATAGCTTTCCTATCAGGATTGGTGGAGAAAGGGGTGTGATACGGTAGTCGCTCCCGTATAAACCAGAGGGGAGAATAAAGGGTAGGATGAGTAGGATAGCGTTACTCGTAGAGGAGTTTGGGTCCGGATGTTTGGTTTTAGTGTTTTTCGTTAAATATGCTATCATTTGATGAAGTTCGAGAGCCGTGACCGTATCTTATCTGCGCATGTTGTTAGCTTGATCGAACCAGGGGTGTTGATGACTACATTATCAATCTATGATAAAGATTACAGACGGAGATTTATTTGATAGCGCCATCTAGACCCCAACTAAGCATAGCCCGTCATAGTTGTAGCTTTTATTCAAATCAATTAGACTTCACCTCGCCTGATGGTAACCTGAAGGCCTAGTGTTCTATTCGTACACCTACTCGGTTACACTATTAACACATACCTACATAATATATTACATACTAAGTTCTTCGAAACCTGAGTCCACCTCACTTGATAGCCGGTAGGTACACATCTGTGCTGATTGATGAATGAGGCTTTGATGCTACCTTTACCCTCAGGGTTGGGTGTCGATGGTAATCGCTCCCGGAAAAGTCACAATAATTTAAAGGCAAGCGGTACCTGGGCTCCAAAGTGCAAGTTTGCAACCGGGATTGGCACTGGAATGAGAGAGGACGCAAAATAGAATTCAAGAATTCTGAATCTTTTCGTGATCATCGTGATCACTATCATTATTTATCATTATTCAGGTACAGAACCGCTGTCTGCTAATAAATGTCATCACAGCGCCTGGTAATCATGGTTAATGATCACTCGCGGACGATTACAGACTGTTGTTAGCGATAAACAAAATTATAAACAAGCAATTTGCAAACAACGAAATGAAAAAGGGCGTAAAAGTAAAAGAAGGGAATGATGTCTCGGTCTCTCCACCCATGGGAATACAGGATACTGCTACTTGTGAGAGGGTGGTCCTTTCCTAGTCAAGCTGGTCCATTCGGACTGAGAAATATGAGATGTGACATTTTTACCGAAACGAAACTGTAACTGCACACTGAACATATTTAGTTCAACTCATTGAACTTTGATATATTTTGATTAACCAATAAATATTTCTATTGCGTAAATTGAATAAAATAATAATCAAAAATTTCAAAATACATAATCTGACATTTCGATCTTCTAATGCAATAATGGCGTAACTCAAAAAGTATCAAAATTACTTATTCGGAAAAATATTTTTTTGTTACGCTAAGCTTGCTTTGCTGATCTAAGGAAATATTGTCAGAATAATTTCATCTGTAGTTTAATAGCGTGAGCTAGGTATAAATGTATTACTTAGTAAGACGATGTGACGTGATGTGATTGTAATTAAAGAACGGCCAATTTCTGCGCATTTATGATTTATGATTACTAATATTATCTACTATTTCATTGGTCATTATGCGTATTGATCAATGTGCGTCTAAACGTCTAAAGTCAATGTTTCTAATTCTAAAAGGTATGATAGGTAACCTACTTATGATTTAACTCAATAGAGCGAGAATACGATTTCATTCACAAAGAAAAAAACCTTTAATTTAATTATGTGTTCTTGTTTTGTGTATTATAATTATAAAGGATGACCCAAAACTTTCAGACTTTTTTTCATAGCTATGATTTGAGACTATGAGACGATTAATGTACCTGTCCCAGTAATACCAATGTCCCAGTAATATTTGTATTGCATTCATAACACTTGCACAAAACGCTCTCAAATTATGTTCATGAGAGGTTTGAGACCTCCTCTCTTCTAAGACGACAGGAGTTCTAACTATTCTATATTCACTGAGAATAACTCACACCTGTAAATCCCCGAAGGGGTAGGCAGAGGTGTAATAACACCCACATTTCGCCAACTATGATTTTCGATCCCACGTAATAGGGGGCGATCCTATTGCCGTGAAGCGGGCACTTAGCCATGGGCTGTATGTTTTAGTATTGCGTGCTTGTTTCAAAAGTATTTTAAAAACCTTGCATTTATTAAATGTAAGAGTCGCATTCGTGAATAAATTGATTACGCGCCGATTGAGATAAAAACGTTTAGTGGTTTTATTGTTATTAAAAGTGTTCGCCATAGTAGGCACTAGCCATAAAATAACTGAAAGAGATTGACAGAAGATTGATAAAATTAGTATTTTTTTTACTCAGTACTTACAGTCCAATCAGTTACTACTATTTAAATAAAAAAGAGGATAATATCATTGACAGATATCGTAATCAAGGCGAAATAAACTATGTAGGTAGGTATATACCTATGTTACCACATTATGAATTACCATAATGAATTTCATTGAGTGAAATCCACTCTAAACAAAATGTAGTAGTGTATTGAGCCTTTATCGAAAGTAATACTTTTTATTTTAGCAGACTTTATCGTAATCACCGTATCTCTACATAACTTTCAAAACCTCGGATGCGATCGGGACTATCGCGAGATGATGATGATGATTACATATATTTTGTTTATTATTATTTTATTCCTTTATTTTAAACGGGCACTAATGATGCTACTGTACCATTATAATCTTAATCACTACATTATTAATTACTGCTGTGCAATTCACTAACAAGCACAACGATGCGACAACGATGCGAGTCGCAACGATCTGCGCGATAGACACTGTCATTGGTCGATTTCCAATGACGTGATACAATCTGACCAATGACAATCTACGTTGCGCCTCGCATCGTTGTCGCATCGTTGTGCTCGCTTAGTGAATTGCAGTGCTGATATTCCCTTTAACCCCTCCAACTAAGCTAAATTGCTTGCGCTAGAAGTGGGTACACGTCGGTAATGTAATAGCCAGGACTCGAACCCGGGACCTCTCGATCGTAAAGCCGACTTCTTAACCACTAACGTCGTCACGTTTTTTTTATATAGGACACGTCAATTTGACTTCGCCTCGCCTGATGGTAAGCTGAAAGCAAAGTCTCGAAAAAGAGGGTCACCATTACAGACACGTACCATGTCACAATGGTGGCATGCAGCTTGACAGCCTCATCAGACGTTTTACTAGAGCTGCCGATTCACATACTAATTGAGTTACATTAGCTTATCAACAAGGTAAAAATCCCCTCAGGTAGGTATTTTCCCTTTTTAGATTTTCCAGTCGTAAAACATAACTTCCTTCCTATAGTGGGTAAAACATAATATATTCAACGTGCAAAGTGAGTAGTACTAGTGTCAGAGATCCGCGCAATTACGTCGTGCGGACACAAATCTGCGCTGACGCGGAGATTGGCGCGACGCTGGCAGTTGGGAGCGATGCTGGAGCTTTATTGTTTTAAATTAAACAAAATGGGGCAAGCCAATCATGACATCCAGACCCACGACCGCAGATGCAGCGAACATTATATATTTCTACATGATACTGTGTCTGAAGTTTACGCAAATCTCACCATTGAAATAAAACCAACCGACTAAATACCATCTTTAGTCACCACGTGACCATGGTTATGAAAAATGGTTGTGTGGTTTAAGTAGCCGAAACATTGGGCTAAAATTGAAGAATCCGGGACTGCATGAGCAGAACATAATATCATGGTTTTTTTTATATCTCTTAGGTGGTAGACAAGCACACGGCCCACCTGATGGGAAGTGGTTACCATGGCTTATGAACTTATACAACACCAGGGGCATTACACTCGTGCTGCCAACCCTGAAGAAACCTTCTAATGCCCTTCATGAAAATACCATATTGTAGTCGCTTGGGAAAACCACAACGGGAAGTTCATTCCACCACAGCTTGAGCGACGTCTGTTTTGAGCGACAAACACATAAGGTCCTTAACCATAACAATAGTAATATACTTGACCGTAACAAGGTAAATAAACTCGGAGCAAATAAAGTATTTATTTACTTAAGGCCCCGAATCAGATTAGCATCGAAAAATCGGTATTTTCGAAACCGTTTTTCTTTTTAACTATAAAACCTAAAGATCTGGAATTTACATCCCTGCATACTACAGGATATACAAAGTAACTTCACCTTTTCATAAATTCAATAAAAAAGGAGGAAATAGTTGAAAAGAGACTCCGAACATCACTCTACTCTTTCTTATAAAACCAAATATTTTCTACAATATGTATCCAAATAATCTAAAATTTCAGATATATGTTAAATGAGTGTATTAGCATGACGTGACCTTCTTAGTTTGTAATCGTCCCCTATAAAATTATCTATTAAAATTAGTTTTACTGATTTTTACGGCTGAAAAACGAGCGAATGACCTTGAGCATTTGTATGGTCAAAGTCATTCGCGTATGTAATCACCTTAATTTCTTTACGATTTCGCTGTCATAATAGCTGAATACTGAACAGTATTTTATTATTCATAAAGTAACAGAACATAATGTGTAAACAGATAAAGTAATTAGTATTTGAACATTTTTACAACATATAACAAAATAATAATAGTAGCTTTTTAATTTTTATTGAGAAACCTGCTCAATCCGACTTCGATAGATTAGGTTAGAAGGCTAATGCGGGATCTGAGCTCCCGCTTTAGCCTTCGTTGTTATTTTTTTTATAGCCATACAGAAACAAGTCATTTAATTAAATGCTGTTTAATTAAATGCTAGCAAGTAATTAAACGTCATCGATCCAAGCCATTTATCTAGCCGTTTAATTAAACGGCTGAATATCATTCAGGCCGTTTTTTGATCGGCGCCGTTTAGTTAACAGCCTAGGCAGGTAATAGAACGGCTGATTAAGCTACTTGGCTGCGACATATACCTACATGACTAATTCATAAAAATAAATAAACTTGTAGAATGGTATGTGAGGCATTCGCCTTGGGCATAACTTTTAAATTAATAAAGTATTTTATAATCTCCGATACCTTTTACAAAAGTGTTCATGGATTTTATGTTGTGCAATGTAACTTATTACTTATTACATACTTACCCGCTTCGTTGATATGGTACGCTGCATTTGCGTCTAAGAATTTTTGGGACTGAAAAATGAGCAATTTCTTATTGTACGCTGCATTTGCGTCTAAGAATTTTTGGGACTGAAAAATGTGCAATTTCTTATTGTTTCAATAATATAAATGTTAGTGTAGCTTAGTGAACGATTGGACAAACTAATTTATTAAGGTGCAAATCCATGACTCTAGAAAAAAATGTAGAGCGATTCGCACACGTTTTCTTAAATGAAAATATTAAGAAAATGGTACAGAAGCATATGAAAGTTGTGTATATACTTAAATAAAACAAAGAAAATAAATAGTCATCTACAAAATATGATAGGTGTTTATGGTTTTAAATTGGTTTTGAAGAAAACCCAATATTAAAAATTAGTGACCTTTCAATATCAAAAAGAACTTTAGTAAAATCGTTAACCCAATAGACAGTTTATTTAATATCGAAGAAAACAGTTTCTTGTTTTTTACAGAATCGACGTGAAAACCTACTTTGTTTCGATTTTTGTTTTTAATATAATTTAAGTTAAATTCACTCGTCGTGAATGTGCGAGATTAGGAGGTAGCTATAACTTGTAAATTTCGATGTTTATTGGTGAACCTTTGGAAGGTCACGGCATGCCAAGATCAGGCCTTACCTGTTTATTAACTTTACGAACACACCCGCGGCTCCACAACGATTATTTTGTAATTATGGTTGGTTTTATAGTTTTCTTGATTGCCGATTTTTTTTAACAAATTTTGTTATGATATTTTGAATCCTGTTGGGTCAGCAAGCGCCACTGCCTTTCTAAAAATATGGACTGAGACTGAGTTAGCCAACTTGTAGCCAAGTACAACCTGACCAGAACATCAGGGTCCAACTATACCTATATAATTTTATTTTATAGACTATTTATTTATCTTCATTAAATTTTAAGCAAACAGCTAGAATGCTAACTGTTTCTATGTATTTCGATTAAAAATAAATGAATTATGTATAATTACCGTATATATGATTATTTCTCCATATACTACACAATATGTTTTGTTTATAAATAAATAATATTATAATTATGATTTAAACACAACGCGTGCTTGCATTTTGTAAGTTAATTCTGCAATAGAGCAGGAAAAATTAGCTCATACATGTTGCATTAGCGAGCGACTTCCGTCCCCGCGCGTTGGAAACACGCTCCTAACGGAAAAAAAACCGGTCAAGTGCGAGTCGGACTCGCGCACCGAGGGGTCCGTACAAAATGTGGTTCAGGGACCAACTTATGCTACATAAACTGCCTTATATTTTAATTGTGTTGACTTAGAAATCTAATTTTTTCACTGTTTCAAGACGTTAAAGAGCTGAGTATGATATGAATTTGAATTTGATACATTCCTAAGAAAAGGTCTTGACAGACAGACGAACAGATGGATAACGAAGTGATCTTATAAGGTTGAAATAAAACGACTTTTTAACGGATTCTATCGCGATTTATTTGTTACCTATTTACTTTTAGTCCGACGCTACTTTCCAATGAGTGATATTCGCGTAAACTTTAGAAAATATCATGAATAAACGGAACCCTTATAGGAACGGTCCCGTTTTTTCCTTTGAGGTACGGAACCCTAAAAAAGACGTAAAACTACAAAAGATGCAACAGTTTACAAGGAAAACTACGTAACTGCGTGTTTCCCGATATCTTATTAGTAACACATGGCATGACACACTCGATATAAATCAATCGAGTTGGATTCGATTTCTGTTTTGCTATCAAACATAACAGTGTCGGCCGGTATCAGCAGGAACCATAAATATTTACAGTTTTATTCATAAAATGCTTCACTTTGATTATTTCGTGATTTTTATATTTAACCATTGCAGTTTATGGCGGTATGTAGGCAGTATAATTTTAACTGTAACATTATGTGCGCTCAGTTAGAAAATAAATATTATTAGCGCAACAAATTGATGCGCGCGCTAATTATGGCGCTCAATGGCATGCCCTAGAAATCATTTATTTCTACAACTTGTTAATAACTTCTCCTGTGAGGTGACAGGGAAGGAATACAAGTTTCACTACCCCATCTCAACCGAAGGGTGTCGTAAGAGGCGACTAACGGATCACTACGAGAGAAGGAAATCTCAAAATAAAACCCTGTACCTACCAACCCGCCTGGTCAGCGTGGAAACAGTAGGCCAAAGCCTCCCAACAATGGGAGAGGCCTATGTCCAGCAGTGGACTGCGATAGGCTTATAGCATAGCAATGTGCTGCATTTGAAAGGATCGAAACCTTAAGTCCTTCCAGTTTCTTTCTTTTTACTCATTCTCCATTTTTCCTAAGTCTGTAGATAATGTGCTGCATGGAAGCAGGAAACATAGGAAACCACTTTACAAATAAATTGCATCAGTTTGGCTTTACGCTTGTTTGCCATCTTAAGGGTATAAAAACATGTATTTGTTTATATACAATTCAGATTTTTAAACAAGTAGTTTTATGTTCGCTTGCTCGTAAAACAATAATGTACGAAATAAATTCCTGATAAGATCGAAATGGTTTTTTCACCGTTAAGGTGTGATACAAAGCATTTCAAGCTGACTTCGAAAAGTCTTCTCGAAATCTTTTTAGTAATTATAAAGATCTTGAATCTTTATTGCATGCACATATTGTAAGATGGTGCCAATTGTAGCACATTTGAACCGAAAACTGGCTCTTAAGATACAGGTTCAACCTAGTTTAAGAGGCAGTGTTTCACCTTTTGGTGTTATACATTAGCGTCAATCTTCTACTATAATCGAATAGAAATGTATTAAATACTTTTTTTGAAAAAATGTACCTAAGTCTTTCTAACTATGTATATCACTGTATCTATGGTTTTGAAATAAATTATTATTAAAAGTTATTATTATTTGTTTCTCTGCTCCTTAGCTCTCGGGACTATGGAGTCCCGGGCATTTGGAAGGCGTGCGTCGGGCCGAAGCCAAGACGTAGAGGCCCTTTCAAGAGAGTTTAATATGCTAGGGATATATTATTATTGTTTCATCTTTTTGCATCGGCATAGGCTCCAGGGGCGAAGGGTGTAAAAAAATTCCAAAGGGGGCTCCCGTTGGAAAAGAAACCTTACTTTGATCTAGTTTGTCATGCACCAAACGACCCATTGTAAAGCCGGTAGGAATCGGGTTATACGGACCCCTCACCACTGATAGACTGCAGTAGTAAACAAAATCATTATCGATAGTAAACATACAGGCTACAGCCCATGACTAAGTACCGGCTTGAAGGCAACAGGCCTGTCCCCTATTACGTGGGACCGAAAATACATAGTTGACGAAATGTGGGTGATAAGGCTGATAATACACCTCTGCCTACCCCTTAGGGGACTTACAGGCGTGAGTATTATGTATGTATGTATGTATGTATGTATGTATGTATGTATGTATGTATGTATGTATGTATGTATGTATGTATGAAAACCTATAAAACTGCTACGCCCAATATTGAGCATTTTTACATGAACAACAGATACGTATGATGTTTGTTTTATTAGCTAAATGATTCGTCCTAGCTAAGCACAGGCAAAATCCTAATAACCTGATTATGGAATACCAGTCCTAGATAAACAAACTGTTGACTTTCACACAAAATATTATAGTTGCACAAAAGTGTTGCTCAAGGAAGAGAAGGGCTTGTCCGAAGCCATCTTGCGTAGTCTAGGGATCCGGTTCACAAAACCAGTTTAGTAGTTAAATGCGCGTAGGCATCCTTTGTGCACTAGCTAGCATCGCTGCATCTCGTGCAAACTTACACTTGCATTACAATCTATCTTTATGTAGAAACCGAAATACCATTCACTGATTAATCACAAAATCTCAGAAACCATAACACCTAAAAACTTGAAATTTGGCAGATGGATTTTACGAAACTCCATACCTAACGGGGTAAAATGAACTCCACGCGTACGACGTCGCGGGCGACCTGTAGTACATACCTATATTCATATTAAACTAGCTGTTATTAGCAGCTCCGCCCGTGATGATGTCGGTTCAATCAATCAATCAATTAGCCTATTGCAGTCCACTGCTGGACATAGGCTGCTCCCAATATGCGCCACGTTTGCCGTGTTGATGTCGGTTATCGCTACAAAACCTCTCCCTAGCCCTAGTTTATCTTTACAATATTAGTTAGTATGGATTGTCATCATCATACGAGTAGGTTCTAATCGACCGCAGCAACCAAAGTTTGCGTTTCAAAGCCCGGGGTCGGTCTCCTACCGCTCAATAGTTGAAAGGTTCGCGTTTGACCACTACCTCACCTGTTGGAAAGTGATGATGTGGCCGAAGGTGGAACAGGCTTGCCTAGAAACAACCTATTCTCTCTAGACATGAAGATTTTTACGGTAGCATTAAAATACTATCAAACTGCTGAAGAAATACATTGTTTGTTTTTTATATAGTAATTTGTAAGATTTACTTAAGTATCGATTAATATAGCAAAAGCACAATCAAGCTCAGGCGGACTTACTCGAACCCGCGATCTTTCCAAATATATAGATAGTTTGGCGTAAATACTTTGGAATTTCATTCATTCATCTAAGTACCTATGTAGTTTTCATAGACATGAGCTCACAAAAAATCACCTTTTTGTCCTGTGGAAACTCATGTAAATGTCTGATTTAAACGTTATGTAATTATATTTGTAAATTTAAATGAGAGTGCTGTTGCCTGCGAGTCCTGCGACCGAGTGTAACGTGCCGTATCTTCACGGCGCAGGTACGGTAGAGGTGTGAGACACGCCGTGCGCGTGCGCCGATAACACTGCGTACATACCTATATCAATTACGAGTTCTGTTTATCTAGCTAGGACATGAGAAAAAACTTGTACATTTGTTCTGTTTTTTATTTAATTACAGCGATATTGCTTTGAACCATGAATAGGCTCTATCCAGGCAGACAAGCTGCCTCAAATTCAAATTTCTAGAAGTACAGTTAGCGTCATAAATAAAATAATTCACCTAAAGGACAGACAAATCAAGAGACAAATCAGAAAAATTAAAGACAAATCAAAAAGGTCAGTGACGATAGAGGAAGGTTGCGAATTTTGTAAAAATAGAAGCATGTAACGGTCTTTTGTGTCTACCTACCCTGGACGGAGAAAAGTGTGAACATTTTACGAATAGTATAGCTACTATTAAAAAATATGAAAGTTTGTGGAGATAAATATATATTATGTAAGGATGTTTACTACTGTTTCACACAAAAATTGCTGAACAGATCTAGATGAAATTTGAACCACCGGTAGATTATTATCTTGAATAGCATATACATATGAACAATCGTCAAAACTGAGCTGTATGTATAAATTTAATAAAAAAAAATGTCTTATTAACTTAATTAATTAATTAAATATTCTTAAGAATATCCAACTTGTACAAGATAAGTTTTAGAATGTGAACCAACCGATTAATGTAATATTTGGTCAATTACCGGCAAAGGTCGTTGCGGACCGTCACAGTTGCGCAGGCGCAGTGGCTAACCTTCAAAGCCCTGACCACTTTCTACCACTCCATTGCTGGTAGACGAGGGCAAGGGAGAGTTGCAACAAAAACAATACCAGTAATGGAAATGAAAACGGGACGACTATCGCAATGTTTGAAAAAGGCGAGTTCTTTGAGAAAGTAGTATCAGCATATTAGGTTATTACTAGCTGCTGTCTGCGGCTCCGCCCGCGTGAATGTCGGTGACCGTAACCAAACATAGCATAATATGTCTAATTTATCTCTGTACCTCATCAAAATCGGTTAGGTGGTTTAGGCGTGCAAGCGTACAGTACAGGCCAACAGACAGACAGATAGAGTTACTTTCGCATTTATAATATTAGTATGGATTGTCGGGTAAATGAAGAAAACACGCCGGTACCAATTTCTTAATAGCTACAAATTTTTTTTGCATAGACTAGAGGAAATAAGATAACTAACAGACTACAGTAAGAAGAAATAGTAGATAAGGTAGGCCATTTTGATCTTTCCAAAACATTAGATGAAACAACAACTCTTGTCCCAAAGAAAATGCAACAAGAAGTTTAACTAAGGTGAACGTCGACCACATCGTCACTTGCCAACAGGTGAGATAAAGAGCAAACGCGAGCCTGTCAACCATAAAAAAGGGATGTGAAGTTTTTTTCCAAAAGACCCCCTACGGTTTTAAATCTTTCATTGCTAAATTTATTTGTCAGACCAGGAATTCCCCAACGTATAACTGAACCTACCTGTATAACTTGCCAATTAGAGAAAGTAACATAAAAAAAGTAAAAGTATTTGCTCTTCAATCAGCTGACCATGTACTACTTAACGGAGTATCTATACGCGTATGTATCAATATTGAAAATTCGATCAAGAATTCTGTACATCAGTAAAACAACACTGATTGGTGGAAGTTATTGCTGATAAGATTACAAACAGAACAGTATCTGTTTTCCTTAGCCGCTACAGTTGAGCAGCACCCAAACGTGCACAATTTCGTGTTATTCGATAATATTTATCTCATTTCTGTCGGTTAAGGAGTTATTTTGTAAACGTGGAGGTCTACTACGGATGTTTACTACACCACCGTCGACGTTGAGGTGCCGGCGAGCTTAAAACAAACAATGTGTTAGGATTATAAACACGGGATAGTAACAACAGATAGACTGTAAAGATTGCTCACTGAACTGAACCTAATTTTGTTAAAATTAGAGATGCCAAATTAGGTGAAGAACTGTACTGTTTTTTGCTACAAGCCCTACTGTTGTCTTAGGTACGTAAGTATGTACTGCGGTTGACAACATAGTGTTTGACAAAAGTTTTCCTGGAGACTGAAGTCAAAACATCCGGAACGTTGTGAAAAATTTGTGTGGGAAGGGTCCTAGTTAGATGCATTTTCAATTGGATGAACGATTTAAGTAGGTACGTTGACGTAAGATACAATTCAAAACCGAAAGTTTACCTAATGATAATGGTTAAGTATATTTTAACCAAAGAATCAGAATCAGAATCAGAATCAGAAAATCATTTATTCCTCTAGTTTCAAATAACAATTTCTATTATACATTACAAATGTGTGTTTCACTTTGTCCGCGGAGTGGGAGCTTTTGAAACCTATCCTAATGGAATCCTCATATACCTAGTGTTTATATAAATAGACGAGGATAACAATATACAATGGGGATTGACCCCAGCGGATAACCGCTAATTACTTAAAAGAGACTCCAGGGTCAGAGTCTACGTTGTCGAAACGGGGCCAGTCGTTTGAAGAGTGGCTTGTTCCTCTCTGTTTTCTCAAAGTATTCAATTTCACCTACTCTACTGGCGAAAAGATATGGATTGTGTTGTCCATAACGGGTATACGCCGGGCCTTGTTCCAGTAGCAACAACAACCTCTTCTTTTAACCAAAGAAGAGGTTGTTTATTTTTATAAATTTTCCTTCCGTTTACTTCATAAAATAGTTAATATTATATTTACATAATTTTCAAAACTGCACAGATCTCGTTCACGAATGGACTGTAAAATAATAACCAAACGTGTTCTGTCAAAACTTTAGTGATTTATAGTTTACACTTACACATAAAGCCGGTGCAACGACACAATGATACGATATGGTCAGATTATTTGGGGCCATACAACAAACAAATAAAACGACAAGTTTAGCACGTCGCAGTGTCGTCGTTCAAAGACGTCGCGACGCCCGCAAAAGAAAAATAATGAATGTTTTCTTAAAAATGTTACGATTTATAAATGCAGTACAAAATAACTATATAGAGGTGCTCACTTCGCTACTATGTTACACTTGCATCTACTTCCTGTAGTAAGATTTTCTGTCAATCCTGTACATCTGCTATTCTTGGGATGAGGAGTCATCCCAAGAAGAGCCACGATTTATTAGGGATGACCGCAGGGCCGCCGCTAGCTATGTGGGCGCCCGTGTGCAAAGTCGATTTTGCCGCCCCCTAAATAGGTCTAAGGACGCTTACACCCCCCCCCCCCCCCCCGCCGGTTGTTATATATCTTAATCTAAGTCTATGGTTATATAGGACTCGAACCGACATATTTATTCTGGCAGACCATGATAAAAAAGCGGATAATTAATGAAATTACAAAATAAGGAACAAAAATGTTTATTTTGTAAAAAAAACAGTAAGTACAGTACTGTACATTTGCTACATGAACAGCTGTATTTTTTTGCGGGTAGTTATGTCAGATTTTTTACAGCTTCGGTAAACTATGTTGTATAAATTTCAACTTGATGCCCTCACCCAATCGCGAGAAAAAAAGTGACAGACAGACAAGCAGTCAAAGAATCAAAGTATTTCGTTTAGGCACATAAAGAGCACATGAGCACATAATTTGGAAACGATTCTTTCGCTGGTTCGCTAAGTCGGTTCTACTGAGAAGATACCATTCCGTTTTTAACCTGCGGTGCAAAAATGATGCTTCGTAGCTCCCGAACGGATGAACTTTTCAAAGGTGAGTCAAATTCAAAGGCATATTCTTTATTTTTCAAAATAGTGCAACACTGTTACAGCTTTTTGACGTAAAATTCTGCTTAAAACTAAGTTTACTACCACTTCCTAGGCGCTAGTGGAGAAAAAACGGCGTAAAAAAAACTCCACAGAGTGTAATCGGGAGTGATCTTAGCTATGATTGATGAAAGGCCAAAGAGTATGATAATATATAGAAGAGTGGAAACTATGCTTATCACTAATAACAGAAACAGACAGTAAAACGAAGTTACAATAAAATAAAGACAACTATTGTAATAACAAGAGATAATCTCGAAAAGCGCATCAACATCCGATTCGAACGATATAGAGTTAACAATGACACTGACATGACGTTACTCGGCAAATGGCGTTGTTTGTTGCCCCCAAAAAACCAATCCAATGATCAGGGGCGTATTTAAAGATTTGGCGACCCGGGCCACATAGGTTTGCCTCCCCATAAGTGACGTTCGCGTTCACCGTTAGCCTGCGCCCAAGGGGCGGACCCAAAATAGGGGCCCGTCAGAAGTTGCTAGAGACTTTCAAGCCTGATTTGTGAGATCTCTATCTTATGGTGCGAGAGAAGTGACTCTCATCGATCTCCCCACTAACCCAGGCTCCCAATCAGAATCCCTTCAAGGGGACATATTTGCATTCCATTCCATTAAAGCGCCCTACGTAGAAGATGATATGGCAACCAAAAATCACTTGAGTACAGCAATAGCTTGTGAAGGAGATGTTTTATGATGTTTTATGCATGTTGCCTTCGGCAACAGTAAAAACACCGCTTTTGGACCTGGCAGCACTCTAGGCTCTAAAGGCACTCAGATCCCGTTTTGAAGGGCTCTTTAGCGTATGCCTCAAGTAGAGACGGATTCAGAAAATTTGAAAGACAGGAAAACTGGTCCTCTTCTGCAAAGTTACCATCCGCCTACCGGCTCATTGTATTGATCGACAAGGTGTGCAGTGTGCAGGTGTTTTAAATGAATTATTCCTCGTGAAGTGCCACATCGAGCGCCCTACAGGAGTGAGATCGAATTTGGTAGACAATCAATTTGGATATAGTCGGGAGCAACGTGGATGCCAACACGCGCTTGAGGGCCCTGGTGAAAGAAGCAGTGGCACGGCGAGTTGATGCTGGCAGTGTCTATTGTTGCCTACATCGTTAACGCCTTGTCATGGAGCTGCATCAGAGCTGCACTCTTTCAGCACGGGCTGCCTCTCTATCTTCGCGTCATTGTCGGGGCTTACTTATCGGTGAAAGCCAGTATCTACCCAAGTAGGGCATGGTTTGGTAAGTGAGATATGTGGCGCGGTGTTCCGTTTGGCGCGGATCTGGGGCCGCTTCTGTAGAACATCGGCTAGGACTGGATGGTGACGGCCATCGAAATCAAAAGCAGCCGAAATCAAAAGCTCGGAGCGGCTCCGCCGCCCCGAGCGTCTATCTCTGGGTGCCTCAATCTTGACTCTAAAAGGTGCCCATAGATAGACGCTCGGGGCGGCAGGTTGCGAGGGGCGGCGGAGCCGCCCTGAGCGTCTATCTCTGAGCGCCTCAATCTTGACTCTAAAAGGTGCCCAGAGTGACGTTTGGGGCGGCAGGTCTTTGTCTGAGCGTCTTTGTCTGGGCGCCCTAATCTTGACTCAAAAAGGTGCCCAGAGATAGATGCTCGGGGCGGCAGGTTGCAAGGGGCGGTGGAGCCGCCCCGAGCGTCTATCTTTGGGCGCCTCAATCTTGACTCTAAAAGGTGCCCAGAGATAGACGCTCGGGGCGGCAGGTTGCGAGGGGCGGCGGAGCCGCCCTGAGCGTCTTTGTCTGGGCGCCTGCCCAAACCTGCCGCCCCAAACGTCTATCTCTGGGCACCTTTTAGAGTCAAGATTGAGGTGCCCAGAGATAGACGTTCGGGGCGGCAGGTTGCGACGGGCGGTGGAGCCGCCCCGAGCGTCTATCTCTGGACGCCTCAATCTTGACTCTAAAAGGTGCCCAGAGATAGACGGTCGGGGCGGCAGGTTGCGAGGAGCGGCGGAGCCGCCCTGAGCCCCTTAATATTGACTCTAAAAGACGCCCAGAGACAGACGCTCGCCTGCCGCCCCGGGCCATGGCCCCCTTGGCCCTAGGGTAAATACGCCCCTGCTTCACGGAAAATATCGAGCCAAATCCGCAAAGCGGACCCTTGACTCCAAGGTGAAAACTTCGGTTGCGACTGGGAATTAACGCTAGGATGAAGAAGACTTGAGAAATTGAATAATCAAAATCAAATATACCTATTGTATAATGATATTGTTATAATTCAAGCAAAATAAATATTAAAAATATACATATTTTCTTTATGTAACCTATTTGTCATTAGAATATTTTACTTTAGCAAAACATCATATTACTATAGAATGTACATTTGTCGACAACAAATAAAATAGTCCACATCCCTATTTATCTACTTACTTTGTATCGAATTTCGGGCGCTGCGTAGCGGCGATGCGATGGTTTGGTTCAACATGCAAACGCTTTAATATGTATTGCATTCTAGTTTTAAGGGATGCTAATAGATAATATATATAATATAATATATAATGTTAATCGTCTAATAGAAACGAAATTAAATAGTATAAAAATAGTCCACATCCCTATTTACCTACTTACTTTGTATCGAATTTCGGGCGCCGCGTAGCGGCGAGGCGATGGTTCAACATGCAGACGCTTTATTATGTATTGCGTTCTAGTTTTAAGGGATGCTAATAGATGGCGATGTTAATCATATACATAATAGAAACGAAATTATTTTTAATAGTATTTATGTGGGGTGTGTATATGTACAAGGGGGCGGCAAATAAAAAAGAGGGGGGGCGGCAAATCTGGGAATTTGCCGCCCCCCTGGACGTGCCGCCCGTGTGCGGTGCACCCGTTGCACCCCCGCTATCAGCGGCCCTGGATGACCGCAACTTTATACACGTCGTCGTCTCGTCACTTTATATACGTATAGTCCTTTCTTCTTCCTTACTTCCTTCTTCCTTAAATGTTCCTTTAAACAAATAAATAAATAAAAGTATAGTCACGTCTCTCTCCCAGTCCCATACGAGTTGACAGAGGCTACATTTCTCTACTTGCTATGATCCTGACATACTTGCGCTTCTTCTACTTTCATAACTAAAAGAACCTGATTAACCATTCTGATTGACATATAACCCGCGCCACGTATCTTGGACCTAAATCGTAAAACATGCGAGGCTCTGGCGCCCGCGGATTGCTTGGTAATAGTCGATGATTGGGGAATTTGAGTTCGTCCACCGCAGTAGCACCCCGTGCTATCCACAAAAGACACCCAAGAAATGTGTACTACGCGTATAGGGCACATTTTGAGCACATTTTAGGTCCAAGATACGTGGCGCGGGTTATACCTACGTACGCCTAGGTAACTCTAATTGAGTTCCGCATTCACTCTTGCCCAAAATTTGTTGCGTCTTCTTGCATTCATTCAGTCTACGTTCCCTACCCATTTTGGCATCCGTTTCTCAATCGTGGTCTCGCGGTCACCTTATAGTGGCTACACAATATTTAGTATATTTTTTGACCATTGACTCAGTCTTCACGGACATTATTTTAATGTGTTGTATTCATAAAATGTGTTTGTGGGAATGTCTGCGCCAGCGCGTATGTGTACGTGCTTATTTTATTGTTGTCAAACAATGTGTCGTTCCGGTGAAATTTTTGGTGTTTCCAAAAAATATCAGTCACGACAATTTAATTGTATTGGTACTGACTTACGAGACGCGGTGAATCACTGCTAGATTAGATCATCAAGCTTAGAAGAGCATACAGAAGAAAAAATAGATGATTTTGGTTTTGAAACTTCCCACAATATTTTTTAAGAAAGAAAGAAGAAAGAGGAAAGATGAAGAAGAAAGAAAGAAAGAAATACTTTTTGGATGTGTTGTCCTCGGAAAATTAAATAGAAGAGCCATTTTCACTTTATTTCCCTGTGGAACGGTGGAAAGGATTATTCTTGTCCTGGCATGAGTATTTTATTGCTTGCCATTGTACAACAATAATACAAAAATAATAATTATAATAAGACAAAGAGGCGTGCGTGTGTTAGCAACAGACTAAATAGTAAGTACCTCCTTTGTTTCCAATGATACACTTCATTATTTTGTTGCTTTAGTAGCATCTGACAAGTGGTTTCTTACATAAATACCTTCTAACTAAATTCAGTGTTTACATCGATATAACAATGGCTGAGAATCAAACCAAATCTTTCAATTGATCGTCAAAAATATTTGTCGGTTTTAAATCTTACTCGTAACTACGAAAAATTCGAATTTCAATAAAATTTCCCGCAAAACAACCGCCATCTTACATCCGCACCATTGGCGATAACAAAGTGGAAGTTGATATTGAATAGTCAGAACCCAAATAATAACCCACCTGACTTAGGAATATAATATTTTTGAGATGAACTCTAAGTTCAGTACCTTGTGGCATCCAAGCCGTATTGTCGTCAGCGCACTTCAAGAAACGTCACTATATAATCGCCTTATGCAATGATGCAATCAAGGTCACCTTTGGTGTTTTGCATTATATACTACTAGCTGTTACCCGTGGCTTCACCCGCGTGGATGTCCGTTATCGCGACCAAACGTAGCCTATGTGTTATTCTTATGTATAAGCTACATTATTGTAAAGTTTCATTAAAATTCATTCAGTAGTTTTTACGTGAAAGAGTACCAAACATCCATCCATACTTACAAACTTTCTCGTTTATAATATTAGTAAAGTACAAACCAAAGAAATGACATTGTGTTTGTAAAGGAAGGTTGCTCAAAGAAATTATCTCAAAAGACATATTTAATAGCTGCCGTTGACTGGACAACACTCGTAGACACGTATGAGAAGCACTGTAAAATACCGGAGGACGTCTGTGCCTCATCTTCCAGACCCGACATATTCCTTTTTTCACGATCGCATAGGCGTGCGAGTGCTTGTAGAACTATTATAAAACTAATATACCTAAAGTCCACGCTATAAAGACAAACAAATACTTTGACTTGACTAACGAGAACGACTTAACCAAAAACGGCTACGTGGTTAAACTCTACACCGTAGAAGTTGGAGCAAGGGGAATTCCAGCTAAATCCCTTAACTTAAACTTACATAAAGACCTCGGATTGCCAAGAGTTTCGGTAAGCTCTTTACTAAATCGAATATCAAAAGCGGCATTGATAGGATCTTACTGTTCCTCTCTGTATCACGCTATGGACCCGGTGACCGCACGGTGAATCCATGGAGTGCTGAGAATCGGATCTCTGGGCCGTATTCCTGATTAGTCACTAAGCCTAAGCCACACACAACAGACAAGAAGATTTTCCAAAAAGATCCAAAGTATTCTAACGTTAGTTAATAAAACCAATTTTATGGGTATAGATTGATAAAAATCAATCTCGAGACGTTTTTTTAGATCGATTGTGTGGCAAGCTTCCTTGGTTGAGCAGTTAGCAAAAAAGTGCTCGAGGTTGCTAAAGCGGATTCATCTTTTCAATTAATATATTTCTAAAGGTTTATTGCAGTTCGTCTACCTTTAAGCGCTTTAACTGGACAATTGCACTTCACCTAACCACTTCTAGGTATAATCAATTTAAACGATTACAGAACTACTTTATCTAACGGAGTTGTGGTAACGTTTAAAATATTGAAGGCATTCCACTAACTATCCAAAATCTGCTTTGGATGTTCCGTTACTAACTATTTTTCTCTCGTGCGATTAGATAAACACACTTGATAGAAGGCTCACTCAGTTTCACCCTGGAAGCAAAAAAATGGGAAGAGTAACCCTGGTCAGCTAAGGAAACGACTCCTGAGTTGAGGTCAAGGTCGTGGCCTGGTTCGAGCTAATATTTTTTCTGTTAAAAACAACAACATTGTCATTCTATTTTTTAGAAATGAAAATGTGATTTCATACTTTTTACCTTGCTCAGGGTGCACCACGAGGAGGTTTATTTCCCACCCAGCATCCCAGAGCACCCAGTCAGACTACTGCTGTAACACAAAACATCGAGTAGAGTACTGTTAGCCTCCACGTCGCTATCAGAGCGTTAAGATATCGGTACAGGCGAGGCGATCGGCTGTGAATCCTGTTTATTGAAGCACTGTTACGTGTTTACCTACTTGTGTTATCAGACTGATTACGGAAGTTGTTTCCTCAGTTCACTCATCTGAGACTTATTTAGAATTTAATTTGGTTACGTTACCACAAGAGGCCTGCGATGCTGATGAATTCCATGTTGCGTTTTAGGTTTTTATACTATTTTTCTACTTCTATTCTGTAGTTCTATGCAAGTAAACACTTTTTCCCTTAATCTCAAGGACCAGTATCTACGCTAAGTACGTAAATAATATAAGAAAGTTGAAAAAATATGAATGGAATTTATAAAAAAGTATTTGATATTACCGTTATTCCTTCATTAAGACAACTGTGTTACCAGCAGGTCTAAAAGGCCAGTTTATTAGAATCGTATAAGCCGATAATATTTTATCATGCGTCGATATTTACACGAAATAGGAATCTGCTTAGTAGATTAATTATTGTGATTCTGCTCAAATGAGTGACCATTATACGACATAGGAATCTACCATTGAGATCTACTGTGTATTCGTAAAGTTACTCGTTTTTGGCGGCATCACTCAATGTGGCCTTTTTAGATCCGTAGTTTCTCTCAATGAATTTCATATACTCGTATTATCAACACCTACTATGATTTTCGGTCCCTTGTATATAGGAGCAAACCTATTACCGTCAAACGGGCACTTTGTCATGGGCTGTATGTTAACTGTTGGATGGAGAACAACCCTAATAAGTCTCCTTCCTCCTTCTCTACGGGAAGAGATGGGTTGGCTGTATTCTACTCCACCAGATTAGTTCAATTTGAACGTAATTAGGGTAAGAGGTGAAATTCGATTTACAAGTTACAAGGCGTCGGATTTACGACTGCTGTTTACTTATTAGTCAATATATTTCTTATCTATCTCACGATTGTCACTATCAGGCAATGAGTAAACAGTAGTAGGTACGAGTATGTACTAAGTCGTATTTCCATATATATCGGTCTACAATGGTGGCCTTGAAACATTTTTCTTGAATTTAAGTATATTTTCTAAATAATTAGTATACCAGGTGAGTGAGTGCGACTGCTGTGCGTGAGGTCCTGTGTTCAATGTCGGGCAAAAGTATTTTTTGGGTTTCTCTGTTCTAAATGACAGTCAGCTGCAGCCGCAGCATGAAATTGGGGGGAGGGATTACATTTTTTAAGCATGGAAATTCATTCAGAATAGGGGTGGGAGTCATGTCCCCTGTGTCTCCTAAGGACCACGCATGATCGCAGTTACAGTTCATACAGAATAAACTGCCTAGTAGACATCAATAGACTCGCAAGGAAATGTAACATAATGACAGTCTGGCACTTTATCCATTCAAATATTTCAAAAACCATCGAACATCGTATAAATGTTGAGCACCAAAAACAAATAAAATGAATACTCAGTCAGACGTGACATCTAAAGAACAAGGCGCACGCGCATCATTCTCCCAAGGTGATCAACATTACCAACGCTTGTAATCGAAGTACCTACTTCATATTATTGTACGCCCAACTGAGGGCTTGCTATGACGCGTTAAAACATAAGTTGTTCGAATGTGAAAAGGGGATGGTGCTAAACACATACACTCTGTACAGCTCTATCCGTCTTTCTCGTGAGATTTCCACTAAAAAACAGACATTTCAACACTGATGACGATTACAAACTCTGTGTTGCACCTGAGAAACAACAATCCAAGCCTAGAACTCCCGATTACACGCAAAAATAAGAGCAAACTGGTGCCACGGATCGTCTTTCTTTGTATCAATTTATATCCGCATACGTGCGCGTGAGCATTTTCGAGGGTCACAGACTGAAAGGGAAATAGATATTCAAATTAGAGAAACATGTATTAGGTATCTACTTAGGTTACGTAGACACTCAGACTCAATCTCCATTAGAAAAAATGGTGAATATATATGTATATAGACGTCCGTTATTGTGTAATTCAGTCAGTTATTCTATCGAATACCTAGGCAATGTATGCTATTATACGTATAGATATACGCCTGCTGTTCCACCGGCACCTCGTAGTTATAAAAAATATATACCATTCTAATTCAAATGATTTAGATATCGTGATTCAATCGAACGGTACAACGCCATCTGTCGAGGATCTGAGAAATTAATAACAATAATTAACTTCAGCCTAAGATAATTCGATTTAGTTCAAGTAGATCTTGAACTAAAAGCTATTATGTAAAAACCGAATAATTATATAGTTCAAGTGTTATTTATTGAGTACAGTGACTACCGAGCGTGTTATATGATGGTTGCGCGTGCGCACCTCGCGGCAAGTTCACGTCAGTGATGTCAGTGACCCACTTCTCGTCAATTTGTTATTGTTTGTTTACATACAACAGATTTAGTTTCTAAATGTGCATAGTAAAATGGTGTGTTCGTTATTCAATTACCCCAGAACGGCCGTACAGATCTGGATGAAATTTGGTCCAGTGATAGATTATAGTTTAGAGGGCGTGTATGGGGCCTACTATTATCTTCAGGGCCCAAGTCAACCCATCTGCTAACCGATGTACTCATGTACCTACTGATTGACAGAAAAAACTCCGGCGCAAGTCTGTTTCTCAGATTTAGGGAGGCAGACGGTAGTCCAATGGCCAGAGTATGTACCTGTTCTGTCTGTCGGTATGTTGTATTAATTAATTCACACATATCCCCTTGTCTCTATCGAACATTTGCGACTTGCGTTGAGACAATTTGTGATATCCGGGCAGGGCGTTGTCTCACTGATAGCGGAGAACTGACCTCACCCAAGGCTGTATCGAAGATGGAATTAATATGGACAGAACTTAACAATATCAGCCTTCTTCTTCATCCTAGCGTTAATTCCCAGTCGCATCCGAAGCTTTCAGCTCGGAGTCTGGGGTCCGTTTTACCAGTCTTAACTGCGGATTTGGCTAGACCGTGATATTTTCCGTGAAGTGATTGCCATCTGACCTCCACAACCCAATGGTAATATTAGGCGATATCGAAGCTTTGCAGCTAGAGCGATTATTCGTTTCCCTTTGACAAAGCTGAGGCACAAGCGCAGTTTGTACCTACTACTTATAGGATGATTTTTATAGAGGTTATCTTTCTCACAGTTCATAAAGAATTATGCTCACACGGAGAAACCATGGAATCCAAAGTATGGGATAATGCCGTCATGCTCTTGATCAAATATGAATTAGACGGGACCAGCAAAGTCGCTATGTGTCTTGTCTAGCGCCTAAAGCCTATCCGACAACCGCTACCTATGCGACCTTGTCTTTTTCTGCTCAGCCGATTGTACTAACTTCGCGGAGACCACAGCCTTACATAAGACAAATATCTGAAGAGCATTTGTTATTTACTATCTGAACATAGTTACGTGTATTACATAATACTTCACGTGTTGTAGAATCATCTCAAATAACCTTTGTTGGGAAGATGCATAGTGAGAATTCCCAGTTCTCCACCTCATACGGTGCCGCAGAAGTGGGATTTCGCCTTCCCGACTAAAAAAGTTGACTTATGTACGCTTGAATAAAAGCAAGTTTTTAATAATACGTTTGGAATTATATTTCCAAAACAATTTTTAAATAATCCAATTTAGGTAAGTAAGTATAAAATAAATCATAAGTAGGTACATATTTTAATATGAATTGAAATTAAATTTGCTGCAAAACTGTTACGATAACCTAGGTGATAACTTCAAGGTCAAGATTTGAATAATAAATACATATAAAACCATTCAAAATAAGAAATAACAATGAAATCTACTAATTTTTTTCTTTTAATCTTGTTTGCCTGCGCACGCGCACTCACACTACAATGCACGATCATGCTATAACTCCGGACACGTATCTTGGACCTGAAATGTGCCCTATACGCGCAGTACACATTTCTTGTGTGTCTTTTGAGGATAGCACGGGGTGCTACTGCGGTGGACGAACTCAAATTCACCAAGCATAGATTATTACAAAGCAATCCGCGGGCGCCAGAACCTCGTTTGTCTTGCGATTCAGGTCCAAGATACGTGTCCGGAGTGGTTCCCCCCCGTTTCACCGAATTTTTTTTGGCATAATTTTGTTTCGCATAACAACGCATAGCATAAACTTCATTTCGCAGAAAAAGGTTTGGCATACACTCATTCGTCATACTTTCATAACGCATAATTTTGTAAGTCAGAATCATCTTTTGGCATAACTTTTAAAGCATAATAATCAAAAAGTAGAACCGTCATCTCGCAGAAAATTCACACGCAGAATCGTCACTTGGCACGTCTTCAGCTTACCATCAGGCGGGGTGAAGTTAAATTGTCGTGTCCTATATAAAAAAGCTAACATACGCCATGCATGCCAACAAGCAAGCATAAACGCTGCATGCAGTAGGCATGCAGCAAGCATCAGGCATGCAGCATGCAGCAAGCATCAGACTTGCAGCATGCAGCAAGCATCAGGCATTTAGCATGCAGCAAGCATCACGCATGCAGCATGCAGCAGGCATCAGGCATGCAGCATGCAGCAAGCATCATGCAGCAATCATCAGGCAGCAAGCATCATACAGCAATCATCAGGCAGCAAACATGCAGCAAGCATCGTTTCTGTCACAGCTCCGGCGCTGCGGGGCTCTGGCGGCCCCACACGAGCTTATCGTCGCAGATGGTTGCAACGCCCAACACCGCAGCTTCGGCTTGCTGGCCGGCAGGGCCGGCCAGCCTCAGCCGCGGCGGCGGCCATTGTAACCACCTGCTCCTCAGCTCGTGGGCCGCCTCGCCCCTCCGCACCTACGCGGGCTTAAATAACACTCTAGGGGTAGGGCAAACAAGACTACGTGAAGTCAGATTTGCAGCAATTCATTTCTGTCACTAACTTTTTTGTAACAAATTTTGACTTTTCAAAACAATAATCTGAGGGTTAAACTATTATTATTTAGGGTTAAATTATTTTTTCCGATTAAAATATAAATAAATCAAAATAAATCAAAATATTATGCAGAATTATCATTCTGCGAAAGCTATTTATTTATGCGTAATAAAATTCTGCCAACTGAAGAGTATGCCATTACTAATTCGGATATATGACCATTCTGCCAAAATACAATTCTATTAAATAAATTGTTATGCCTTGCAAATGTTCGATTAAACGAAATTATGCCAAATGAGTTATGCCAAATGATTTTCGGAGTATTAAGTTTCTGCCAGATGGAGGGAACCCGTCCGGAGTTATACCTATATGTATTGCGTTTGATAAGGTAGTTATACCAGTTATACTCCATTCGGTTAGGTAGGTACTTAACTAAACGTAAACAATATTTTTTTACCCATCTTTTTATTCTTTTTAATGTGTATTATTTATTAGCTCACTTTAGTTCAATTCTTGCGAATCGTCCAATAACCCACTTTACGACTTTATAAAGTTTTTCTGTTTAGAAACTTAACTATTTTAAAGACTAAAAATCAAAATTGAACGACTAGTTAATGAGTTAGCCTAGCTTATTTGTTTCATAATGTGTTTTTAAAGGAGCATAGCTCCTACTACTAACTAAAGTCACAAGTAAAAATATCAAACAACAAAATCATTAAACTTATTATCAACACAAGAAAATTTTCTTTACAAAACCGAAACACGCGGTGGTTATGTATTACCTACTTAATAAATTAGTAACCAATCAACCATCCATACTTAATATTATAAATGCGAAAGGAACTCTGTCTATCTGTCTGTCTATCTGTACGCTTTCACGCCTAGCCACTGAACCGATTTTGATGAAATTTGGTACAGAGGTAGATTAGACCTTGGGAAAGGACATAGGCTATGTTCGGTCGCGATAACCGACATAACATAAACACGTATCAGTACCTAAGTCTAAATGTTTATTTATACAGCAATTGATATCGCGAGGCGCTTTCCAAAACCGCGATAAATCCTGTGGTCATTTTATGATCGCCGTAAAAATATAACAAAACGCAACCTTGCGGATTTTATCGATGGCCGCGCTCCACGTGAGCCGTTAACTTGAAATTACTTTGTTATGAAATGAACACAAAATAACTTAAACAATTAACATGCAATATGTTAAAAGTGGTTCAAGTTTTGATTTGATTGAATTGCTTATCGGTGTTATAGGTGCCTATCTAACACAATATTGTACCTATAGTATCGACAATATAATAAAATTTTATTGTAACTAATTACAGTATATGATGCCGATCATTCATAACCAAAGATATACCTACATATATCGATGCCTAACCCATAATAAAGAAATAATTACAAAATCGAAGCGGAAAAAGACTTGATTGAACATATTGGATATTTTTTTTTCAACAAAAACTTGTTATGTTCTAGAAGCGATACCTAAAATAAAGATTTAAAAAAAAACCATCTGTTTGTCCCTTTTAAATCAATCGTGATCAATATTGTAGGATCATATTATAATCACATAACAGAATAAGTTGAAATTCAACATTCGCAAAGACTTTCGTAATGAACTTTTCACTACAGTAGCCACTCATCGGTGTTTGGACCAAAACAGCAGCGTAAGGAGGCTTCCTTACGCCGGCTGCTGTTTTGGTCCAAACACCGATGAACAGTAATCAACTAGTAGTGGGTTCAGATTCGCTATGTGCAAGCAGTAGGAGTGCGACCGGATGGAGGGTATGCCCCGACCGCAGTTTATCCATTTTATTTAAGTGAGATAAGTCTAGCTCAAAAATTTTTAAACTTTTCGCCTACCGTCTAGAGGGTTTTTAAGTGTTTCAAAGAGAGAGAGAGAGAGAGAGAGAGAGAGAGAGAGAGAGAGAAAGAGAGAGTCTTAGAGATCTAAAATTTCATCAACATCATGATAGCCTCTTTGGCGTGGCGGTAATAAACGCGGCAGCTATGCAGGAGGCGCGGGTTCGATCCCCGCTCATTGCAAATATTTGTATTCATAAATACGGGTATTTGCATTAGTCTAGTCGTGCCTTGGAGAGCACGTTAGGCCGTCCCGGTTGCTCTACGAACATCTAAGCAGTCGTTACGGGCAGTTGGAGCCCTAAAAAATCCGACAACATTGGTCTAGCAGTATCGATATCGCTACTTGATTGTGGAGTTATCATGAATAATATCATTCTAAGCAGGAAAATCTGCTCTCGCGCAACATGCGGCGGGCAAAACCCGCCAACGCGTTTCTGTAGTGCAATTAAGTTTTTATTTTACGATTTAGGTACAGGTAAACCGGCAAATAAACGTGTAAAGAATAAAATAACATTTACGGTTCTAGGCTCGTGATAACCGTCTTCAGTTAATTGCAGTAAATTGCAATTAGGGATTGGTTATGAAAGCATTGGAATACGTCATTGAAATTCGGAATTGCTGCTTTTACCAATGATTTTTGTTTTTGAGTTGATCTCATTGCCTAAACTTTACTAAACGCTACAATCAACTCCTTCATCGTTGCGTGAACACTGGTCGTATCCGAGAGGTATTCCACGAAGCACACCCAATTAAAGCGCACCCAGACGAAGCACACCTAAAGTTTCCACTTAGCACACCCATAGGTGAGCTTCGGAGTCCGGGGACCGGTTTTTATAACTGCGTGTTTGGTTGAATTTCGACATTTTCAAGTTTTCTGTGAAAGACTACCATCTGACCTCCAGAACCCATTTAGCAATATCAAAGTATCAAAGTTAGTCCAATTGTTGGAGTCCCAACTGCCATAGTATAGATGTTCGTACGACAACCGGTACAGCGACCTAATGTGCTCTTCGAGGCACGGAAATATCCAGACATATTCATGCATATTAATATTAGAACTATCGGGATATTTACCATGTATTGTTTGGAGTTTCCGATATTTCGGCGCTGTTGCAAGCACCATGATCACGGAGGAACTGTAGTACTGGCGGTAGGTAAATGGTGAAAAAGTTTTTAGGTACTATGTACAAACAATCGGGAGCAAGCCAAAAACAAAATCGCGAGTGGATACAGTAAGCATAGTGTGTCGTGAACGTGATCGAGATCGAGTTCGAGTTTGTAGTGAGAGTGAAACCAGTGGTAGTGTCCATACGCGTAACAAAAGAACTCGAAAGAGGGTAGATCGATATATTATGTTCTCCTAAAAACTTTTTCACTGTTTACCGCCAGTACTACAGTTCCTCCGTGATCATGGTGCTTGCAACAGCGCCGAAATATCGGAAACTCCAAACAATACATGGTAAATATCCCGATAGTTCTAATATTAATGTGAACGACCATGAAAGTTTAAATACCTATATTCATGCATAGGTACAAATATTTACACTGAGCGGGATCCGAGCCCGTAGCAGTTGCGTTCACTACCACCACAGTACAGTAGGGTTGCCATAAGTGTGGGGACCCAGACCGGGACATTTGAAGAAAAATTAGTAAAGGTACAAAAATAGAAACTTTTCTTACAACAACTTTTAACACTGCTATTAAACAAGCGTTAAACAAGCGGGCAGCGACCCGGGCTTCCTATGTTTACTGAAAGGCGAAAAATTATCAGAATTAACTTCTGATAATTGTACAAATTATTTTGACGAAATCAACATTAAGTTAAACATCATCTTCATGTAGACGCTTTCTCCCGATTGCATCCCTGGCCAAGAAGACCCCGGAGCTCAAGCTGGACCCGGCGGGGGCGCCATTGTCAGGCATTTGCTACCCACGTATCCTGGCGGTTGCCGCAAGACGTGGCCGCACCAGCGAAGGTGGCTCTCTTGCATTTTATCTGCGATGTCATGGACTCATGTCCTCACGCAGCATTTTTATCTCCGTGACATGCAGCTCTTACGTGCTTATGCTCTTGCTCTCACAACCATGTAAGAGGACAGGCTTAATGATCGTCTTATAGACCTGCCCCTTCAACCTGACTGGCATTTTGGGATCACCCGTGACGCCAGGCATTTCTCACCACCTGGCCCACGCGGAAGCAATGCGTGCCCTGATGTCGTAGTCGATTTCACTGGTCACATGAAGTACAGATCCCAGGTACTTAAACCGAATATGCGGACCGGTGTGAAATCTGTCGAGTTTAACGCTAAACTTTCTGTCATCGCTACATTTAGCTTTATAAATACCACCGTTCTCAAGCGCTTCCTTCCACACTTTCACGTGTTGCACCAATCTGCTCCTGTCCGCGTCCTTCAGCGCAATATCATCAGCATACATGAGCAACCACGGAGGCTGCTTATGTGGTTTTCTGATACTGTCCAACAAGATGTCTAATACCGAGCTGAACAAGTAAGGACTAAGGACGAATCCTTGGTGTACTCCGATGGTGATGGGGAAGGCTTTTGAGTCACCAAAAGCACTCCGAACCACGGAACCAGAATCATGATACATATCTTGGATGGTATCAGTGTAGGTCTCTGGAACTCCCTTAGCCCACAGTACCCACCAGATCACCGCGCGAGGAACACAGTCGAAGGCCTTCTGCATGTCTAAGAATAGGCAGTGCAGGAGCGTGTTCTTCACCCTGTATTTCCCCACCACAATCCTTAGGGCGAACACCGGATCCATGATCCCGTGCCCGGGACGAAACCCATACTGACACTCCGAGAGTGTACTCTCCTGTCGGATCCGGGAGTCGATTATCTGCTCATAGAGCTTCATGGTGTGGGACATTATCTTTATACCGCGGTTACTACCACACTCCTGCACCGATCCCTTGCCTTTGAATACTGGCGTAATGAAGCTCAGTCTCTCACGGTGAGAAGTACGCGGTTATACAGATTTGTTAGAATGCTCACACCACGAGCACCCAATGCACCCATTGCCTTCCAAGCCTCGATGGGGACTTCGTCGAGGCCGCGTCTGTACTTCTGCAGGCGTTATCGGTGGCACTAGTCCTTGTTTCGGAAAGAGGTCTGGTGGATGCACCTCCTGCTGCTTATTCAGCATGTCGTTGGAAGTATGAGCGCCATCCGTCCTTCATCGCGTTTTTCTCGTAAAATCATTGTCCCCGGGGTCTTTATTACTCATTAACATATTCATGTATGGAAAAATATCAGCGCTTTCGTCGTTCTATCTACGTCTAGCTACTTAGTCGCGTTTATTGTAGGTATATTACTGTTTACCAACCAAGTCCAGCTCTCTAATATAATACTAATAATGTTTAACCGGGACAATTTGCTTATTGGCCGGGACGCCGGGACACCAGGCCTCAAACGGGGACATGTCCCGGCGTACGGGGACGTATGGCAACCCTACAGTACAGAGACTGTCTAAATTCTACAATTAACTACTAAAATTAAATTAGGTACGAACAAAATGTTACCTAATTATGTTCCTTGAATAAGGCTGTAAGTATCTAATTCACTAGTAAAAATCAGCTAGACTAAACTACGTTACTGCACATACTCTGTAACACATACTTGCATTGAACAGGATTCGAACCCGGTGACCTCTAACAGTCGAACACTACCTTTAACCCACAAAGGTCGCCGTACATTTGTACCAAACGAACAAAAACAATCGACATTGGTAATAATAACCTTCAGCTTCCGCCAAAGAAATCTACAAATAATATAAAATTATATTTCGCCGCTTCATTCTCGATATAATTAACCAGGTAGTCCCTTATATCTACTAGGCAACTTCGCTAAGGGACTACCTGGTTAATTATATCTTCGAATGAAGCGGCTCGTATAATAATGATCGAACTTCACTTGAGAAGTTCGTTTCATCATCTATTATATTTCGCCGCTTCATTCTCGATATAATTAACCAGGTAGTCCCTTAGCGAAGTTGCCTAGTAGATTTAAGGGACTACCTGGTTAATTATATCTTCGAATGAAGCGGCGAAATATAATAATGATCGAACTTCACTTGAGAAGTTCGTTTGATCATCTATAATATCTCGCCTGAGATCTCAGTCTCGGCTCGGAAGTAGTACCTACCTACTATCGGAGTCAAGGCGACCCCGGCAGACTTTGCGCAATACTCGGTGCGCCTGCGCCGCTCGCCCTGCGCACTCGTAGTGAAAGCCTTCTTGCACAACTGCTGATGTAGAACCATGTTCGTAAACTAAGATTAGTTTGTTAGTATCTATTCTCAGTTAGTGTAAAACGATCTTAAAATCTAAGCACTTTTTTATTGTTAACTAGCTGTTGCCCAGGGCTCCGCCCGCGTGGATGTCGGTTATCGCGACCAGACATAGCCTATGTCCTTTCTCAGGGTTTAATCTACCCTTTTATAAAATTTTATCAAAATCGGATCAGTGGTTTAGGCCTGAAAGAGACACACATACAGACAGCCAGAGTTACTTTTGTATTTATAATATTAGTATGGATGCGCTCGTGTACCCGCAATCACTGTTGAAATGTGATGCTGTAACAGACGTTAATGCAGCTGTAAAGGATTCGATTTCCGAGTCATACCTACCTACTTTACATTCTGAATCTCCATTTATCTGGGGACGCTCTGGACAGATTGACAGTTAAATCTATCAATCTGTTCTCAGATAAAACGTGGTTCAGGACTAACACGCGTACCTATTCACAAACAATACCTACTTCGCTATGCGTACCACTAAAACTGTGCAAAGAACGACAAATTCTCAGTGCGTTCGTTTTGGCAAGTCTTTTTATTCATTGATAACACTTAAGTAATACTTCGTTGAGGGAACGCACTGCGTTAGATACTGCTCCGTGATGTTTGTGAATTAATTTTACTAGCCCTATGCGCTCGAGCACACTATGAGACCTCACAGTGTTGTTTGTGAATACGGGTGTAAGTTTCGCTCTAGAATACGGGCCTTATAGTAAGTACACGGTGCTAGGAATCCTTATATCTAGTTACTAAAAAAACACCAGAATACCTCCCTGCTCTACTATAGGCTCTCATTATAAATTGTCACCTACTGCGCACTGAAATATGAATGTACCTATAACATTTACACCTCTTCTTATTAGTTCAAAAATCATCATCATCATCATCATCATCATCATCATCATTTCAGCCATAGGAAGTCCACTACTGGACAAACTTGAAATTATGTCGCTCTTTACTCAAGCTATCTATCAAGTGACTTTAACTTGATGAACATAAGTAAAAAAGAAATAGGTGTGGCAAAATTATGCTTAAGTAATAAGAATAACATTAATTTTAACTGTTTTGATATTAGATAATAATGACATCTTGTACAGTCGCCATCAATATTAGCTTAACGCATTCCAACCACCTTAGCTCTAAAACTTAACACAAAATATAATTTTCCTTCTTTCTACAGTCCCGGGTCCTATAAGTCATTCACGGGGCGTGAAAAAACATCATTGTTGGTGCCTGTAATGGTGACTCTCTTTCTTGAGACTTCAGCCCCTCTAGACAAGTAGCAATTCGTTGCTCGATGGAATAGAATGCTAAATGTATGGGATTTGACGTATATGACAGGCGTCAACGAATGTCAAAAACGTCAAATCCTATACATTTGTCATTCTATTCCATCATACGCCGAGCAACGAATTGCCACTTGTCTAGGGGGCAGGTTACCAATAGGCTAGGTGACAAGACCTATATAAAAAAAAAACAAAGAAAAAATGATAAAAGTATGTCAGTGTTGAGCAATTTCTGAGGGCGACTGTACAAGTTGTGCTGAATCGCTGGCTCGTGTAAGCCACTCTTACGACATGCAAAGAAACTGGGTGATCCATGTCAGCGATTCTTACACGTATTTAATTCTGGCATATTCTGTTTAAAAATAAATATTTACAATACTTATAGCTTATAAGTTATATGCTAAAAAGATTGAGAGCCTCAAAGAACTTGCGCCCGTAAGATCTTCCCACTTGTCCTACAATACTGACATGCCCTTTTTCCAAAATACCGGGAAAACTAATTGTTGTAAATTTTTTTATGTAAATTAAAAAAAACTGCTAAACTATTGTAATTTTTTATCAACCATCTGCAAAAGATGGTAACTTATTAGCATTTTTATGAATCAGGATCCGAAATAAAGCATAATACTGGAAATCAGTATTATGCAATAATTATACACTTTACTACTTTGTATGGTGTTTGATTATTGCACAACCTAATCTACTGTTCTTAGATAACCTATTTTATTTGATTATTCAATGCCAGGCCGATAGCTGATAGTGAAGCTAGATAGTTTATGTAAACAACAACACCGCGAGCTGCTTCATTGAAGTATTCCTAATGGGCCATTTACGTCACCAACTTTTAGAACAGACAGATTTTTCAGTTGGTCCAGTCAGTCAAGTGATCTCGGAGTGATAGAGGTGCAGTATTCTCACACGACAGGTTATTTTTGTGTTCTGTTAGCCCCATCATAGCCGTAGCGACTACCCAGTGTGACACAGTATGCGAGTGAGGCACAATTTTTACTGCCACTTAAGAACAATGAGCCCGGGGACAGCTCGAAGTCTGCTTATGAATCAGTTTCTTGAGAATAAAACGTAGTTAGTCTTTATTTTTCAAAATATATTTCTGCAAAATTTCACAAAGCCTGTATGCTTTGTGAAATTTTGCAGAAATATATTGTACAAAAAATCAACCATTAACTACATTCGTAGAGTATTATATGAGTAAGAGAGAACATAGAGTAGTGCTACCATAGACTTATACACTTAATGGAGGTAGGACACGACGGTATTTCCGTCCCAATCGAGCAGTCCGACTGGGGAAGTACCTCTGCCCTACAGAATAGCGCGACTAAATAACCTCGTGTTGTGTTTCTGCCGGTGAGTAGGGTATCCGGAGCTCACTGGAGAGGTTTTGTGCTGTCAGTGGAAAGACCAAAGGTTTGTCCTACTCATCTTCTGCGCTGACGACACAGAATCTCTCTGTACGTACAGGGTCGGCAGCACGAGTATGACTCTCGTCCATAGGCCACGGTAGCCACTTTCCATCAGGTGTTCTTGTCTGCGACCTAAGTAATGTAAAAAACCAAGTTTATTTCTCGACATGCATAGTTATCTCAGCTTTTACTCAATGGCTTATCCCTAAAGATCGTGGTGGGCCCCCATATACATTTTAAAATACCATTGTCATCTTTTAAAGATGTATCGCTTGTTAACTCTATACGAAATCACAACGGAATGAACATTATATAATGATAATGACACAGGCGGCACCGTGAGGCGTGAACACGTAAAAACCATAACTCAGTGAATGTTAAACAGGTAAAATTATTCACTGACGTTCGTAATTGTGGCACAAGATTTTCCTTGTTACCTACGTAGGTATGTAAAGAGGAAACATGAGGCGAATATTATTGTAGCGAGTGGAAATGTAATGAAAATTGACAGGAAACTTGTAAAGACTCTAAAGTACACGATGAATTGTATAAATGGGCCATAGAAGTCGTATAATGTCTTATTATTAAGAGTTCTAAGGAATTGACAATTAGTTTAAATATAAACACCTTGTTGTTGTGTTGCTTATTTGCGAGTAATAGGAAATTGATTTACTTACATATTTTTATCAGCCTTTGTTTATTACAATATAATACACATTGTATGTGAATGAATAGTTATGTAAGTACGTACTTTGGTACGATTGTTGTGAAAAGAAAATTGGTTCATTCTCCTCGTAAGAGTTCCAAAGGGTAATCTTTGGATGCAAGCGGGATTTGTGCTCGTATTTACAAAATAAAATGTATCTAAGTACGTATATCTGCATTCTAGAACTCATATTAAAAGCTATGCCTACTTTTACGTGCGGAAATACCTACGGATACCCCCTCGTCGGAGTCAAAGGTGGTGGTTATGTCGAACTCGAACCAACTAAAACCTATGGCGCACACCCTAGTTGACCCAGAGCCATCGAAGAGCCCCTCGAGTGTGGGACTACGATGTCCCCATCTTTCCCCAAAAAAGGGGAGCCTGCTTCTGCTAGAGTGACAGGTTCCTCCACCTGTCACCCCCAACCCAGGCCTGTGCTCATGGAGGAAAGCTATACCTACTTTTTGTATGATTAACAATAAAATTAACAGTCATAATTATGTCCAATTCCAGATAAAGAAGAGTAGTTCTCATACACGACGCCATGAACCACGCAGGCATGGACCACGGGAGTATGGACCACGGCAGTATGAACCACGGCGGTATGAGCCACGGCGGTATGGACCACGGCAGCATGGCCCACAGCGGTATGGACCACAGCGGCATGGACCACGGTGATATGGGGGATGGCTGCGGGCATGGAGGACACAGCCACGCCATGGCGGTCAGTATCTTATGATTACCCTACTTATCTTTAAAACTCTTGATTGATTCTTCTTTTTATATAGATTTTTCTTTTTTTTATATAGGACATGTCAATTTGACTTCACCACGCGTGATGGTAAGCTGAAGGGCAAAGTCTCGGCAAAGAGGGTGACCATTATAGATTCACCACGGATTTGCTCGTAGCATACTTCAAAACTTTTGTACCTATATCCCCACATTTTTTTAATTTTCAGAAACATACCTATGGGAATCTGCCAGATTATAATTACTGCTCCACTCCCTTGAATAGCAGCGTGATGATAACCTATAAACTATTTGAACCCTACACTTTATTGCTTATGTTTGAGTAGAAAAAAAATGTGATCTCGACGATCTCTTTGGTGTGACGATGGCAGTAGAGCCTCTATTTATACTATGGTAGAGCGTTCGGCTGCAATCGGAGGTTGCGGTTCGATTCTCGCTCAACGCAAATATTATTAGACTGTGTTATTACTACGTTATGAGAGGTTTTCAAAAACATTTTTTTAAATCTTAAATTCTACCTGCTGCCTAGATATCGGTGAGTTAGGTTACATAACGCCACTAATTGCTACACACATAATAATGTAATCGGCCTCTAAACGCAGTCTCGTTATCTGTGCCTATTTGCGCCATCTCTGTCTGAAATTTTAACAACTTGCGTTATCACGGACGTGGGAGCATTCCGTATTGGTAACCAGCGGTAATGCCCCTTTTGTTGTGTACTGCATGGTAAGCACTGCACTGGACAACAGTATTTACCGATACTTATATAGTGAGAAAAAAAGAGATGCTCATAGCTAAATGGTAATCGAATAAGTTAGCACATGGCGAAGTGAAACTACTGAAACTAGTCTAGTAGAACACTAGTCAGGTTAATCTTAGGATGGGTGACCATTCTTAACACAGAGAGACCCCTTAGTAGATAGCCTCTGTGGCGTAGCGGTAGTAAACGCGGCTGTTACACAGGAGGCGCGGGTTCGATCCCCGCTCAGTGCAAATATTTGTAGACATGAATTTCGGTATTTGCATTCGTCTGCACGTTAAGCTGTCGGTCCCGGTTACCATGCGAATGTCCATGGCAGTCGTTACGGGTAGTTGGAGCTCTGAAAAGTTTAACAACTGGTCTAGCTGCAATGCTTCGATATCGCCTAATGTCACCATTGGGTTGTGGAGGTTAGATGGCAGTCGCTTCAGGGAAAATATCACGGTCTAGCCAAATCCGCAGTTAAGACAAAGTCAAAAATCATTTATTCTGTATATACCATCAAAACGGCACTTACAAAACGTCAAAATTATACATAAGTATATGTACTAAAGACTAGCTTAGCAAATGGACCACCGGTTCGAAACGCGGCCCCGGCCTGAGAAGACTCCTGAGAAGAGTCCAGCCAAATCTGCAGTTAGACTGGTAAAGCAGACCCCAGACTCCGAGGTGAAAGCTTCGGATGCGACTGGGATTACCGCTAGGATGAAGAGGAAGGAGAGACTCCTCCGTGCCTAGGTAGGCTGAAGTCGTCAGTCCCGGGTGCAAAATGGACTCCTGTGGAGCTTGGCAAGTCTGAAAACAGTGAAAACCTGATGATCGCACTGGGCATAGGAGTATGAATTCGGCTGTGATCAACTTCCTTAGACAAGTAGCTCATTATACTTATCTGTTAAATAAATAAATATTCTAGATTTTTCTACATTTTCTAATATACATTCTATCTATCTAGATACGAAATGAAGTATTTGACTAACTTGTGTTATGGGTTCAAAAATGCAGATATAGATAGGTACTTAATGCTTAAATAACTATGTAAATCATGCATACAAATACAAATATTTGCCTGGAAGAAATCGCTTGTAGCGATAAGGCCGCCATTTGTACATTTTCTTTTGTTAAAGCTAATAAATATTTATCTACACTGAACGGGAAGGGAATCGAAACCGCGACAGCTAAAACACAAGAGTTACAAAGAGGCATCAACGAGTTCCTCAATGCAAGGAGGTGATCTTGTGGAGGAACAAGGTGTGATGTCCCTCCAACCAAAGGGAGGATCCTCCGACCAGGCAAGGTGATCACGCCTGGCGGGCCGCGGCCCTACGATTGTCGTTGGGATGTTGTATATAGCTTGTACCAGCGCTGGAACTTCACTTTCGCGATGCAGGATTCGTAGTAACGTAGTCGTTCGGCTTGCTGTCGCTAGATGGCGCTGGGTACATGTGGTATCGCCACAATCTAAAGAGGTCCGATGTTGTCCGAACCTGTCGTTATCAGTAACACGTAGTGTGTGTTATCAATACGATAGCACCGCCGCCTGATAACTCCTGCGGTCCGTGGCCGACACTTTTTCCCATAGATAATGGTATACTTGCCTATACTTATTCCTGTGGCCGGAAACGCTTGAGGTCTGATGGATAACTTCACATATTCTACTGTACATTGTATCTAATGTAGGTAAATTGGTCCGTTTACATATAATTCAATGTTATACCTATTGCCCTTTTAAATAGGAGATTCATTGTTACTGCTAAATGGATGTTTATTACTCAATCACGACAGAATGACTGATTAATCTGGATGAAATGTGATACTGAGATCTGTTACAATCTGGAATAGCATGTAGGCTACTCCAGGAATCCTGTGGGTAGCGGAAACGGGAAAAGTATTTCATCCAAAAAGTGGTTCCTACCCAGATAGAGCTCAAGGGGCATCTCGTCCATTTCTGTGGGTGTCGCCAGAAATCTGATGGACAAGGCAATTCTCCATCGAGCAATAAACATACAACCCATAAAAACGTGTCATGTTGGCGGCAATTGGTACAGTCCTTTAGCGTGAAACAAAAAGGAACAGTTCACTACTTAAATGTGGGAAACTTATCTGATAGAAAATAAAAAATGGCCCAAGTCGAGAATCGAACCCAGGATCTTTACACCCCCGAGATAGTCACACACCAGTACACGTTTTATAAACACATACACTTGACCAGTCAATTGAGAATACGATTTTGGTATATTATCTTAAGTTTCTCTTCTCACGGTGTAAGTGAACGCGTCATACAGCGACATGTAATATGTTACGTGACAGGAACGCCTGCGCCGGCGCCGACAGGTGACAGAACAATGCGCAGGAAGCGACGCGCAGCACATCACAATCATACAAACAAGCACAGTGTGACACACAGACACGAATATGTGCAAGTTTTAGGTCGAACGCGTGAAGGAACGCGATTTATTTTAAAAACAAATTCATAAGAAATTCACGCTGAGAATACACGAAAATAAATAGTCGTTTGTTAACAAACATCCAGGATCCCACCTGTCTGCCCCCACCGCCACTTAAAAACATTGGTTTCGTAGATTTGCGCATTGTCACCCTCTCATTTGAAATGCACTTTTGTCAAACCATATTCGCAAAAGTTTGTCATACCGAATTCGCAGTACAGGTTAGTTTCACTCCAAATTTGCGAAAACAAAGCATATTGTGAATTTTGCATATATAAGTACAGCTTTTTAATTGTACAGCTGTTGCCACCTGAAATGGTATGAATCATTGTTAGGAGGTCTAACTGAACAAAGCCAGTCTCTTGACAAATTTATTTGGCCGTTCCACATTGACTTGCGGATAAAAGCAGAATGAACACAATTGGAACAAAGAAAGTAACAATTGTTTCATATGCCACACAAGTTGCCAAAGTAGGCAGCTTTGTCGAGTACTGTTATCCTTGTTTTGTTCGCGGATGGTGGCACAACGAGCTGGTGTCAGTGCAAATAAATCGACCTGTCCGCAATAGGTATAGACTAAGCTCCTGTGAAAGCTTTCCAACTTTTGATTTCCTTATTTCCATTCTCATCTTCAATTAGGTCTCCTTATAAAACCTGACCATCAATAACTCCTTTGGTGTTCAGGCATTCATTAGATCGCGATATAAAAAGCGCAATTCCACGTCCAGTGGTCTGTACAGGCATTTTTTGAGCAGATTCACTAATATTGGCGGTTCGCACTGCGTCTTCTTCTTCTTTTAAATTAATGACTTCTGCTATCTAAAGAATTCGCACTGCAATTCCCTGTTTTTGTGACAGCTACATGTGTTACGATTTGGCTCTTCTTAATGGAAGATAGTGGAATTGCCATTCATATATCCACGCAAGTCAAATAAAAAGATTTGTTTTCTTTTGTCATCATTTTAAAACAAGGATTTTCTCAATTACAGTTCCACGCGGGCGTCTGCCAAGAGATCCTGTTCAGCGGTTGGTTGACTACCAACGCTCTGGAACTCTTCGGATCAGCCGTCGCCATTTTCTTCGCCGGTGTCTTGTACGAGGGTCTCAAATACTTCAGGGAAGCGCTGCACGCTAGGGCCTCCACTGCGAATGGAGACTCGAGGGTCAATATAACAAAGAGCGAGTGTGGAAACAATGGAGCTTGCGGTGGACCTGCGGTGGTGAAGTAAGTTAATCACTATCCTATTATTAGTGACGAAATTCCTTCTAATGTTTGATGTGTGATACTAATAAATTATCGCATTAATTAGAAAGTGCACAGAAGAAGGATTCAGTGCACTCTGATGATGTGTGCAGTCTTTAATATGATTGTTGATGAGTTAGACAAAAGTTTTTAAAGCCATTTACCACATTTCCAAACTTCGTAATGAACTGTCTAGCCTACAAGATAATCATAAAAAACAACAATATGCAAAGCTTGTACAGAGTCAACTCTCCAACTCTTTCGTTTGGGCTATCTTAGCTTTTACAATAGCGACTGCCGTTTGACCTCATAACCACGAGAGGAAACCGTATGCCAAAGCCTCGTCCGTTAATCAGCAGGTGTACTGGACCGCAGATGAGGCTGCCTTGGGCCCTGAAGATCTTATTGGGGCTCCCATTCCCTTTCAATTAGCCTATAGCAAACCACTGCTCGACATAGACCTCTCCCAATGTGCGCCATTTCTCTCGATCGACCTTCCGCCTCTATTCCAGTCACCATTTATCATACGACAATTGCAACAAAAAAAAAATAGATTCAGGACTCAAGATATCAGGTCATTTAAAAAAAGTCATAAAGAATTCTCTTAATTCTTTTCCTGTCTATTCCAGATACACGATGATGTCATCAGGCCACGTGCTCCAAACATTACTCCACTTCATCCAGTCGACGGCCTCCTATACTCTCATGCTGGTGTTCATGACGTACAACGTGTGGCTGTGCCTGGCGCTCGTGCTGGGCCTGGCCGTCGGCTACTTCTTCTTCGGCTGGAGAAAGACCAACGTCGTGGACGTCAACGAGCACTGTCAATGATACAAGCATTATTAATGACTTTAGAATAGTTAGTAGTCGCCGGTAATGACTGTGGACAAAGAAGTTTTTTGACCTACATGATAATATGGCCATTTACGTCAAAAGTAGATGAATTAGTTTTTGAGCTGAGTAATTTATAGTTGTATGTTATTAAAACAGTTGTTGAGCTACTTAGTAGGCACTATTCAAATATCTTAAAATCTTGAGTAATTTTGCATTCAGATTCGTCTACTTTTGATGCTGGCTGACTGTACATCTAGCGCTAATGACCAGAGAGAATTGGTTGGCAGCTTAGGCAACAGAGAGCTTGTCTATTTATGTAACATGTCTTCTATTGTCTACTAAGTTTTTGAATTAAGTAGGTAGTTGGCTAATTGAAAAAGAAAAAATCGATCCTACATTCCTACCTTAATTTGACTAATTTTTCAGGTTTCAAGGATTAGGTGACCTGTACAGTAATCAGTATTTAGCTAAGTATTATTATTCAAAGTACCTGTACACCTACTCTTTAATCACAAGTTCCTAAAAATTAAACGAAAATCTATCATTTGATCCACAGACATTCCCGCCGAATGGCAGACGCCATCTTAGATGTCAATTTTAAGTTTTCTACAATATCATTTTCATGATGTAATGTTGTTTTGATAAGAAGACATGTAATTAGCTAAGACCGTCTGTTGATTCCAATATTATTAGATTAAAAATAATTATTATGATGTGTAATGACACCAGTATCAAATCAGTTAGACATCATTTGCTTACTATAAAGGCCTCCCATGACATGCTCTAAGTGTCGTGTTCCTGGCAAGAAAGAGGGATAGAGCACCCACCTATGTAGTCTATCTCTTTCTCACCCGAAACATGAATGCTTAATGCACGTCATACCTACTAGAGTTGCAGGTCTCGGATCTCAATTACCGGGGTGTATGAGCCGTATGAGGTCACCCAATAAAGCATTTCCATCGTAACCCAGCTAACTCCGGACCATCTACAGTTTTAAGATGACCCCATATGACCCCGGAAAATGGCGAGCTTCCCGCCGTTATGCAGACCTGCCTCTGCTGGGGTGGCAGGTGACCGTACCTGTCACCCCTAGGCCTCAGCTCGGAGAACCCTTACCTGCTCTTTACTGTGCCCTCTGTTAGGGAGACTTTAGAGAGGCATGTGGGGAACCTCAGAGAATCCCCCTACAGGGACGCCTCAGCCGTAGGCGGCAGTGTCCCCCCTGCGTGAGGGAGGTGTGTGTGCTGTTCCGGACCAAGCACCCGTACCTTAAAAACTAACCCTGACTTGACACTGGTATTGTTACGGTAGATTTAAATGCTTAGCATTTTTTAATTTCATTATTTGGATTTGACAAAATCGTTGTTTATAGGTATATCTATTTATGTACCGTGTATTATGTTATGTATATACACTTGCTGATGTGATATTGATACCTATTTCGTATCGTCATAGGTACATTTAAGTTAAAATTAATGTTTAGGTGCTGATATATGCTCAAAATTGATAATTATCTGTGTTTGATAACATTCTCTTAGTCTATTTTTTCGATTAACATAATTTAAATGTATTTTTGAACTTTTTTGAAAGCGCCTGTCTGAGTGTATCAGAAAATTTTTGTAAACGATAAAAAGGTAAAAATTTATTAGGTAGTTTGTCAGACGATTTCTTCATTTATCTATAAATACAACCCTAAAATAATAAAACACATTCCAACAATATATGACTAGGAAGTGAAAACCAATTCATTTGAATTAACTTTTTAATATTACGTAACATTAGTCTGTAATTAAATGTATAACATCTTGCCATGATATTCACTTACCTACGTAACTGTTAATTGCCCTACAATGTTACAATAAGTACCTATCAATCTATCTGAGAAGATAACGGAGATATTATTAAAGGATTATTACTTATTACTAATCTGTAAAAAGAGCAATGCAAATAAAATGCATAATTATATGATTAACGACGTAGCTAAACTAGCCTAGTAATTCCTATTAGCTCTACTTATCAGTAATAGTATTAGAGTGCTATAACCCGCGCCACGTATCTTGGACCTAAAACTAAAATGTGCTCAAAATGTGCCCTATACGCGCAGAACACATTTCTTGGGTGTCTTTTGAGGATAGCACGGAATGCTACTGCAGTAGACGAACTCAAATTCACCAAGCATAGACTATTACAAAGCAATTCGCGGGCGCCAGAGCCTCGTATGTCTTACGATTTAGGTCCAAGATACGTGGCGCGGGTTATATTTCAGTGCAATTATCATATTCCTACCTATATTACTTGGTTAAAGTCAGTTTTTTCCGTACCGGAACTTTCAGGAATCCCTTTAATTGACTAAAATCACTTAGTTATTGATCAGAAAATCAGAAGTTCGTAGGTGCGGTCGTATTTCCATTAAAGCGACCTCGGACAGATTTTGGACACTATAGCTGGCAATTCGGTCATAATGAGGAGTACAACTCCTCTCCCCTCTGGTCCCCTATACGGTGTAATAGCTTATCAATTAATTAATTAAAAAATATAGGTCACGGTAACTACGTACTGTCAGAGATGCTTATTTGTTATCTAGTTAAAACATCTGACTAGACGGAATACCTACCTACAACATACCACTAGAAAAAATCATATACTTAGTTTCTTAGTTAACTGGGATCACACCGAATATAACTTCATTTTGTAATACTAATGTTAGACTTGTAGAAACCTATGTATACCTTAGGACACATATTTTGAACCTATAACCTAAGTCGCGAGTCAAATTAAGCCCTGGAGCGCGCGGATTGTTTTGTAATAATCGATGCTTGGTGAATTTGAGCTCGTCCACCGCAGTAGCATCCCGTGCTATCCTCAAAAGACACCTAAGAAAAGTGTACTGCGCGTATAGCACATTTTAAGTCCAAGATATATGTTCCGAGGTGTAGGTAACTAGATAAAGATTTAAATAAATTGACAAGACATCGCTCAAACGTACAATTTCAATCGAAAATCATTACTATCAATGTAATTACCTACCTAGATTAATAAGGCTATGTAAATAGAATAAATAAACATTCCACATTTATAAATCGTCATTTTTATTAACCTTCTTACTGCCATCATCATCATCCTCATAGCTATTTTATAGTTGTATGTGGGGTTACAGCCCGGGTTTTCTTATAGTTTTTGATTTGTATATCGGCTTTTCTGAAACAGCCGTCTGACCACCCCAACCCGAGAGGAAAGCCTGTGCCAGAACCCAGAACCTTGTCCGTTCTTTAGCAGGTGAGGTCGATGGGGGCCCTCTACACCCCGTCCGTACTTCCGCCACTGGCGAAGATCAAACCTGGGAATTCTTGATCTTGAGGCCGACTCCTCAATCACGAAGCTACTGACCCCATTGGTCATAAAGACACGAGAGCCATGAGTCTATAATACCGTCAGTCAAGAGGCTAAAGCGGGCCAGGAACCTACTTTAAATCTGCAGAAAAAAAATTAAATTGTGCATTTTTTTTTAAATGATAGAGTGTCGCTTGATTAAGTAGGCATCTACCAATTGCCTGTTACCACAGAACTGAACCTCTGCATGCTTCCCTTAGGTAGGTACACTGTAAAACCTAAGTCCAAAACGTCCATAACTAGGTAGAACCTAGATATATAGTAATTGAGACAAAAGCACAATAATTTACCAAGCGAAAGGGCTTCAGTTCAATGAAGTAAGTAAGTAACATTTGTTAAAGGTAGTGAAAAGCCACGCACGCAAGTGTGCCTTTCGCTCAAAATCTCTTTTGGCTCTATCTATAGTAGATATCATGAAAATAAATAGGTATATCTAGAACATTCCGTGTTAAAATATGAGCGGCATTCTTCGAAGTATTTATTACTAGCTGTTGCCCGCGGCTCCGCCCGCGTGGAATTCGGATTCCGTACAAACTTTTCTTTCGTGCTAAAATTGCCTCGGATACCATCCCCGTCAGCCATCAGGAGTGCCATGTGGAATTCGGACCCACTAAACAGCATGCCGTCGCGGGTCTTCAGTTGCTGGAGTGTAAAATTGCCATCTACAATTTTAAGATGGCCCTCTCAGAAGTTGGAAGCACGATGTCCCATCGAATTCCGGAATGGGAGGAGACGGGCGTGAAGGGATGACAGGAGGCTGGACCTATAATCCTCACGTCCGCGCTCGGTGACCAGCCCTTCCCTTTCCTGCTCTCTACTGGGCCTCCTCGTAGTCAGAGGGACATGTGGGAAGCCTTTGAGCAGCCCTCTATAGAGCTGCTCCCGTTGCTGTATGTATTTGCCGTAGGCGGTAGCGCCTCCCCTGGGTGAGGGTCGTTAATGCCTCCGTTACCCAGGATGCATCACATGGAGGTTCCAATCCCGCATTCGGATCCCGTTACCGTTGCATCTTGTGTTCAGCTGACCTTCCCTGTCTTCGCTCGTGAAATACTTCGAACACCCGTGGTTGCACCCTTTTAGCCCATGCCCGTAATAATAATTAGTTTTCAAATAATGTATGGTAATTTACCGGATTTATTGACATTATAATTTCGTAATATCTTTTGAATAGAACGTCCGATTTCAATAATTCAAAAAGTAATCAACAGGCATTGAAACAATCTTAAATACCAAACGATTTATTTAGATAAGAATTAATATAAAGGTATAGATTCCGTGGTCTGACTTTGATCGGCATTTCGGCTTAAATTTATATCGTCGCGCGTTACTTTCATACTGCAATAGATTCTAAAATATTCATTATAATTATACAGTGTAAAGGGCAATTTTGATCTACATTAAATGTACAATGTATCTAACGTATTTAGTCAGATAAGGCTTAACACTATATTGTTAAAAATAGCTTCGAAAATGACACATATTTTTTTTATAATTTGTAAAAGATAAAAATGGTTATTGTGAGCTACCCTTATTAGATAGACATATGCTGTCGCGGACTTTTATGTAGACCTTTTTAAGTTATACATTTCTACAGTACATTATTTTGTTCTATCTTCAATAGTTTTCGCAGCGTACGCGATGTAAGGAATTTTTTAGGTCATTTTTTTACACCTTGGGTTACATTATTGAAGTTTTATCCAGGATCCCTATTTTTTTGAAAATTAATTATAGCCTATGTTAGTCAGTGATAGTGCAGCTTTCTAATGGTAAAAGAATTATTGAAATCGGTTCAGTAGTTCTTGAGTTTACTCGAATACAAAAATACAAATCTAATATTAGTAAAGAATGTATGGAAATCTGCCCGATTTATTGACATTTATGCTCACTGCTCCGCTCCCTTTAGTAGTAGCGTGATGTTATATAGCCTATGTTACTCCCAGATAGTGTAGCTTTCTATAGGTGAAAGAATTATTGAAATCGGTCCAGTAGTTTCGGAGCCTATTCGTTACAAACAAAAAAACAAACAAACAAACAAACAAACAAATCTTTCCTCTTTATAATATTTATATTATATATATATATATATATTATATTTATTATGAACTTAAATGCTAAAAATTAAGATAAACAAATTGTAACGAGGTCAGAGAAACATCTGGCGTCCGGTTCTAACGCCAAAAGTTCTACTTTGATGTAGCGTTTAGTCATTCAGTCTCATAATTTCGTTCATGAATACAATTTATAATAGTTTTCATTTGTTTTAACAAAACAACGAATCAATATAATTCAATTCGAGCTTAGAGCAAGGTGAAAATTAAAATGTGATAGTAAAACTTTCCGTTCAAAAACTACTTAATTTCACCTAGAAGGAACTTATGAACCATACTTATAAATATTAAGATATAACATCTTAGCAGCATAAGTTTGATATGAATTTTCATTTATATGATAAACCTATACAGTATGTACCTACAATCATTTAATAACTGAACATTTACAGAATAACTTAACTTTAGTTAACTTCAGTTTTCGAACAGAACTAATGTCATGTCAAGTAAAATGTGACGGGTGCCCCATGTTTTGCCTTTTGTAATTTACTTGTTGATTTTATTATAAGAAATAATAAGAATTTAGTGTATTGTTGCTATATAGTCGTGAGGACAGATATGTTATAGTTTTGTTTGTGCACTTTGTGTCAGTGACTTGGTGAAACGCTCCTACGGCCGCCGATTGAACAGGTAACGGTATTTATTTATGACAACGTCGATAATTTCTTGGAAACATTTATAAGTTAAGTTTTTATTGATTGTAATCTGTTTAAATGACCTTTGACTTGACAATTAGCGGGTTGTAGTTGCACATGATCTTGTTTGTGTAGGTAATTATGTTATAATTGTGAAACTAGGCACATGTCGGATTCTTGAAGCGGAACTAGTATGACAAATGCATCTTAAGGCTTTCACTTAAGTATATACATTGTTTTTTTTTTTTTTAATTTTATTATGGTACAATTATTAAGTAGAAATCTTCTAGGTCTCTTTGATATGTAGTCTCTATTATTATTTACAATTAACCAGTCTTAAAATTACATCTCAGAAAAACTAACAAGTAGACACAAATAATATAAATTACAGATATAGCATCATACCACAACCTTAGCTTGAAATTCAGGATATGTAGCATTTCTCTCATAATCAGATCACTACAGTACAAACAAACACCAGATCTGTTTAACTGTATGTAAGGTCTTATTTGAAGCAGAATGCCACCATTGTATCATGGCACGTGTCTATATTGGTGACCCTCTTTTCCGAGACTTTGCCTTCAGCTTACCATTAGGTGAGGCGAAGTCAAATTGACATGTCCTATATAAAAATAATAATAATTATATGGAGTGTATGTATTTTAATCATTATCATCTAAATCTCCAGATTTATCTTGTCTAATAATGTGCACTCTGTAGAATCTGTTGTAAATATTGTCCCAGAAGAGCAGCCTCTGGTTTTTCGGTGGTGGGCTCACTTTAAGTGCGTTTTCACCAAAATGTAGCGTAGGGATCGTGGCTATGGCCTTGGCGTTCCGTTTGTCAGTAACCACCGGTTGCCATATCACAGGAATTAAAGTAGTGGTGAGAGGAGTTGGGTCTCTGAAACAATAGGTAAACCATGTTTATTTCCTCTTTTGATCTTAATAGATATCTTAGGTCATATTTGGGACGCCCCTGATGTTGCATACGTCCATAGGCCACGGTAACCACTTTCCATCAGGTGGGCCGTGTGCTTGTCTGCCACCTTAGTGGTATAAAAAAAAAATATTGTCATAAATTAGTTTAGTATTTATTTAATACTAGCTTTAGCCCGCGGCTCCGCGTGGCTGTCGGTTATCGCGACCAAACATAGCCTATGTCCTCTCCCAAGGTCTAATCTATCCCTGTACCAAATTTCATCAAAATCAGTTCAGTGGTTTGGGCGTGAAAGCATAACAGACTGACAGACAGAGTTACTTTCGCATTTATGATATTAGTATTATTATATTATTGAGTATGGATTTCATCACAACACTAATACTACTACAAAGGCTTCTGCAACAATATTAAAAATAATTTCATGTACCTATGACTAATGAATAGGTAATGAAAGAGTCACAATTGAAACTCAAGTAACTTCATAATATTTGGGGTTTAAATATTCAGCACAAATTTTTTATTCATCTTTATTTTAAACTAACTTGAATAAATAAAATTGTGGCATACATATAGTATCAACCAACAACTTGAAAATGTATCTGCAAGACACTAGCACACAGTTATTTTTATTAAAATATTATGTTAATTACTGCTTGGGTTTGTATCTCTTCAATATTCTCATTTATTTTATGATAATTGTTTCGAAAATTTAAATGACCAAAAGCAGTCCGTACTTGGTCATGAATATAAAATTTACAGTTATAATTTAAGATTATCCATAATACTCAAGTGCTGGGAGTCATCATATGCTATTAAATAAAAATGTTCAGTCATGTGCTTGTCAGCGACCGAAATAGTATAAAAAACCAACCCCATTTTTATGAAATTTCTCCACAAAGTCAACAGCTTCTCCAAAACAACATCTTCATCATCTCTGTACAGATTTTCCAAAATTGTTCCAGAACTTACAGTCGAATCATCTGCTGCACTCTCGCTATTTTGAATAAACTTCAACAAATATACCATATGGGTACCGTTTCCTGCATAAAGCATTGCCCAGTCCACAACAGGATACTCAACTATAACATCATAGTTGTATTCAAAATAAACTTGTTCCACATCCTCTGTACTGAAAATGTCAATACCAAAGTAAAATTCTTTCACTATTTGTCCAACTTTCTCTTTCATATCACCGTCATTAAATTCCAAGTTGCTCGGCAGTAATTCGGTCATCGTTTCAGGTGGTTTGTCAGAATCTGTGACATTGCTAACATCATTTGTATCTGCATATGTGATCATCATCGGTACTTTGTGACCGTGTCCTTCTTTCAATTTGTTTCTGGGGTCAAAGTTTATTAAGCTATGTGAATGTATTTTCTCCTCCACGCAGGGAAGAAATGTAGTCGGTATATTAACCAAGTCTTCCAATGAAGCTTGTTCGTAAAACTTATACATTTCTTCAACATCATCTGTACCTTCATAGCCGATGGCAATAGCAGCTTGGTATGCTATTGATACTGGGTCGTATGTCATGGACAAAGGAGAGAGTACTGATCCAGATTCTATGATAGCCTTATGTATCAGTTCTTCAACTAACCCGGACAAGAGGAGTAGTTGTATTGATACAGCGGCAGACCCTACTCCATGAACAATCACTTGGTTTGGATTACCTCCAAACTGTTCAATGTTTCTGTGGACCCAATACAGGGCAGCTATCTGGTCCTTTAATCCAGCGTTTCCCAGAGCATCTGGTATGCTGAGACATAAGAACCCTAGGGCTCCGAGGCGATAGTTGAATGTGACCACAACAAAGCCTTCTTTCAAAAGCAGTTCAGGAGGTTCGTATGTGCCCCATCTGAAAATATTAAATTTCGTGTTATTAAACCGAAGCGAGAGCGGCTCTGTAGAGGGGTGTTCGGAGGCTCTCCACGTGCCCCTTGCCACTTTGAAGCCTCCCTAGTAGAGGGCACAGTGGGTTCTCCGGAAGCAGTCCTGGGGGTGACAGCCTGTCACCCCCTGTCACCCAGAATTGCCCTATTGGGTAACCTTACACTCCGATAATTGGGACCCGAGGCAGTGTACGGTTCTTATCGATTCGAGTCCGGCGTAACCAACCCCCAGTGACTGGCGATGGTGGTAACCATGAGGATTTCCGGATTAAAGTAAAATGTATCGGTCTACAAACTGCTCTCTTATCCCTCTAGTCTAGGTCATTCATCAGATAAAAAAATTAAATCGTCATAACATAACACTTTAGATTGAACCCGAATATAACCTATTGATTCCCGGCTGTCATCAATTCGGATTTTACCTTCTATATTTACACTATCTCTGTATTGTGTCTGTACGTTATCTTTGTGTAGGTAATATAAAATTAAAATAGCATTAATTAAATATATAAATATCTGTCCTGTCATTACTGTTAATAATTACAAGATAATTGTGATTGACAACTATTAATCCGTAGCGTTTACCACCTATAGACTGATGGGTCAATGTCACACAAAATCGAAATTTTTACATAAACCAGGGACACTAAAATCCTAAAACCGGAGACCATTGAACGACCAGAATGAAGCACGGCGACGCGCCCGCCCCACCGATACACCGTGGACATTCCCCTCATTATGTACTAAACGATTCAGCGATGGCAGTACGCATGACGAACGATGCGTAGTCTCAAGGAGTGAAATGCCTTACCCGAACCTGACTCTGGATAGCTAGAACTTGGTTGTCTTCAAGACCAGAGTGAATAGGTTACTTCTAGGCAAATGTGCTCCACCGTCGACCACATCGTCACTTAACAACAAGTGAAATAGCGGTCATACGCGAGCCTATCAATCATAAAAAAACCTAGGATCCCATTCAGATACGCCCCTGGCCGAGACGCACCCACGAGGAAAAAGGTGGTATTCCACTAGGTAACGTGAAAGTTGTGTAAGTCATTAGTATTACAACTATCGATTTACCACGGTAACCGCTCACCAGGTGGTCCTCATGTAATTAATTGCCTAATACCTCAGACTCAAATCATTTGCGTATCACACAATTTATTGTGCCATGTATGGATCTAATCGGCCACACTCGATACCTTAGCAGTTGTCGAGGTGGTCGCCTAAACCGGTGGGCAGTACACTCATTATATTAGGAATATGTATTAGGAATACTAGTACTGTGCGTAGTGTTGCAGGGTTGGCGCTCGGCTCCTATTGGTCGTAGCGTGATGTCATAACTTTGACATCGTTTTGATTAACCAACTGCTTAATTGATTTGAATATTTTAAATACGATCGCCAAAAGTATTCACCCAAAGATAGTATTATGAAGATAGTGCTTAGGCCCACCGAGTCATCGCTGGTCAAATGAATTTGTCGTCGTGGTTGTATCTCCTCTTTTACCATGTTTAATTTGAATTAAATTTAACAGCAATTGATTGTAGGTATATGAGAATTTCGAATGTGTGTAGTTCAGTTGGTCTCAGAACAGAACATTCCCCTTCTAAGGGCTGGTCTTAGGTTCAATACCGCCTTCACTTTTTCCAATCTAATCGAGATGTTCAAATTGTCATGGTACTCGGTTGTTCTCAAAATTACAGCAGCAGTGCAACACCTTTGATATTTGCTTTAGAATGTAGTTTAGTCATAGGCTCGAATAAGTTAATTTAAAAAATACCCATTACAATGTCGTGGGAATTCTGGGACTAGGGTAGGTCCCGGCATTTCCAAATTTAAAACGACATACCTAACATTCACAAATACTATCCGTAACTTAAAGATTGTTTAGCTTAAAACGTATGCATTTGGGTGATTTGGAAATTCCCGGTTAGTCACTCGAGCGGCGGCCTTCTTCAGCCTACGACGCGAGCTGAGATCTATTCAACAAAAAATGTCGCCGCGCATTTTAAATGCTTTGTGGTTTGCGGTCGCTGAGCTACAATAAGTTGCGGACATTTATCGAAAGACCTGGTAAGACTACAAATTAAGAAGATGCGTGCGTTATAATCCGTATGCTGTAACATCTAGAGGCTACATTAAGATCGATTTGATGTTGGTTATCAGTTGGAAAATATCTCATAAATGATCGTTTAACAACCTTTTCGACCATTCGGGTAAAAAGTTAATATAACTATTGCAGCCCTTCTTTCTTCTCAAGTCCTTTTCGATCCCTAGTGAGATCGAAGTGGAATAGCGATTCCGTTTCAATCCCCTGAGGGATGGAAATAGGGGATCCAAATGGAACATCCGCATAAGTAGCGAGCTTATTGCCGTCTTCATCTTGAGGATCTTGTTAGACTCCATACATTTGCTGTTACATTAGTCACATAGCCCGAGAATCGCAGGATCTAGGATCACTAAAGAACAACGTTTATCGGGCACTCACCCACTATTTAAATCTCCATCATGCAAGAGCACGTAAACAGGCAGCGGTTTGACGTGTCTTGGTGCGAAAACGTTCAGCACTAGGCAGTTCTCCTCGCCGTCCTCGTCCGGCTGGGGACACTTGATCTTGTGGCTCGCTTCGAAGACCCCGTCCCACGTGGGCGGGGGCTCGGGCGCCTGAAAACTTTGTTTGAGTAAAACATCCAAAAAAGTGGCGAAGAAATGTTGTATTCTTCCTTTGTTACTCTACTAAGGTTGTATCAGACCTGATAGTTACCATTTTAATGATACCTTAGTATGCATCACCAGCGGTAGAAGATGTTGAAATGTGTAAAATGAAAAAAGGGTAAGCAGACAATATTGTCTTAACAATTGTGTAAAACACAAATTATTAAAAATTTATAATGATATTTTCGTGAAAACCTTCGAGTTTACTTTGGAAATGTGTACTCGTAGAAGTATAGGGAACACCTTTGGAAGTTTAGCTAGTACCGTAAAATGGGGTGAATAGGGATCAAGGGGTGAATAGGGATAAAATGGTCGTTAGATTTTTTTAAATCATTTCTCTGCCGAACTCCAAGTATTTAACCAGATATTATTGATAAATCTGCTCATTATTACATTGGACTAATCCATAATTTCACTTGAAAAGAAAATAACTACAGAATTCAGCTGACCATTTTATCCCTATTCACCCATTGATCCCTATTCACCCCATAGTACCGGTATATTTTACAAGCTACTTACAGCCTATGTTTCTACTAAGGATTATTTTAAACTGTCTTCGGTACAGGAAATCCTGTAGCAATATGATGTCAGTTTCAGGACTAGACGGTTCAACGGCATTATGTAGGTGTAAAGGTGATACAATACAGTGTTACTAAGTATATTATTTCAATGAAAATAACCAAGATTTAGCCCTTGATTGGATAGTGTTATAGGCTATCAAGTGTAATCATAAAATATGGTACTTACCAAATAATCAAATAAAACTAACAATATACACTATAAGCTCATGGCAACAAGGTCGACTATTAGAGTCCACTCTCAAATTGAAACCCTTATTGCTCCACACATATTGACCGACTCAATAACCGCTATCAATCTACGTAATAACAGACGCCTTATCTACGTAATCTACATAACGCTAAATGAGATTTGTCTATCAACAAATGGAACAGCTGACCTTAAACCGATCCCCCTGCGTGGGCGAGCGCGCGTAGGGTATGCCGAAGTAGGCGGCGTGCGTTGGGGTGAGGTAACCCCTGACTGTCCCCTGCGTGGTGGAGACGTCCCTGTGCGGTTTGATCACGGCCGTCCGCCGGCACACGACGCCCAGCAAACTGGCCATGATACACACAGTTGTGGCTAGCTCCATGGTTTGCCCCAGTCTGGCGGCGCAGCGACTCGTGTGTGGATAGCATTTACGTTAATAGTTGTGAAAACATTGGCGGTTTAGACAAACAGTCGGTAGTGTCTAGTGTCGCCGCGAATACGAAAACATTTGGGTTGTGATACGGCACGTATGTATGCACTTGTTGATTTTGTTTGTGGTGCTACCGGACTATGAAGTGAAGAGGAAGAGCCCGTAGTTACCGCTAGTGTGTGTCTATTGTTGTGAGGATGTTCAACAATAGTTCGCAACGCGATTGGCTGTTAACATTTAATTTTAGGCTTCTCGGTTGAAAATTGTAAGCGACCACGTATCTTTTTTACATACTTACTTATGAGGTTTTAGAAGCCTTTTTAGGGTTCCGTAGCCAAATGGCAAAAAACGGAACCCTTATAGATTCGTCATGTCTGTCCGTCCATCTGTCTGTCTGTCTGTCTGTCCGTCCGTCCGTATGTCACAGCCACTTTTCTCCGAAACTATAAGGCCTATGCTGTTGAAACTTGGTAAGTAGATGTATTCTGTGAACCGCATTAAGAATGTGTAATGTATGGGTAATGGACTGCTGAGACGAGGTCTCGGGTTCGATCCCAGGTTTTACCATGGCACACACCAATGACTTTTCGATGCTTTTCGAAGTTATGTGTGTATTTATCGCAGGTTTATAAGTGCCCGGTTAATGGCAATAGGCTCGCCACCTATTACATTGGGACCTAAACATAAACGGCGAAATGTGGGTGCTAGCACCTCTGCCTACCCCTTCGGGGATACAGGCGTGAGTTTATGTTATGTTTTAAGAATTTCATACAAAAATAGAAAAAAGCATTAAATTTTGGGGGTCCCCATACTTTGAACTGAAACTCAATTTTTTTTTTTTCACCAGACCCATACGTGTATCTATAGATAGGTCTTTAAAAATGCTATTAAGTTTTCTAATACATTTTTTTTTCTAAATTGAATAGTTTGCGCGAGAGACACTTCCAAAGTGGAAAAATGTGTGCCCCCCTCCTCCCCCCTCTAACTTCTAAAATAAGAGAATGATAAATGTAAAAAAAATATATGATGTACATTGCCATGCAAACTGCCACCAAAAATTGGTTCGGACGAGATCCAGTCAGTAGTTTTTTTTTTATACGTCATAAACCGCAATATTCGCCTTTGCTACTACGGAATCCTTCATGGGCGAGTCAGACTCGCACTTGGCCAGTTTTATTTTATGTTTCGTGGTAGTGACTGGTAGTGGTAGTGTGTGGCGAAAGATGCATGGTACTAGTAGTGAAGCGGTGGTGGCTAAAGGTATGATTCCGAAGTCGACCGCATACGACAACGACAGACGCATACAGCGTACCCATTAGGTACTCCGATAAGGATAAAAGGGACCATTGAGAAGCCGCAATGAATTACGCGCATCTACTGCGTGTGTCGGCAGTTGTCGATGCGGTCGGCTACGGAATCATACCTTTACTGGCCAAGGAGTCACACTTCCTATTGGGAAATCGCTTTTATGAGATCTTTGGCAGCGCGAGTCTCACGCCCCAGGTGCTACACACGTCCATAGGCCACGGTCACCACTTCCCATCAGGTGGACCGCGTACTTGTCTGCCACTTAATGTTATAAAAAAAAACTGATATTTTGTCACTAGTATTTTTATTTTAACTTTGGATTTGGGGTCCCGGCAGTGTTCCCGCCAACGTAAGCACAGGGCATTACCTACCTTTTCTCGAAACATTAGATTCGGTCTGGACATTGCTAAAAATACCAAATTGTCAGGATATCATCATTCTCTACTGTTACATAATATTGCTTTCTTTTCAATAATAAATACATTTTATGATTTGTAATTTAATTTCGAATATAGGTACCACTCACAACTGAAGTACATGGCTATAGCAACTAATCATACTAGACAAGATCAATATGTCAGATATATGTTTCAAACAGAATCATAGGCATTAGAACATCTTGTTGACACCTCTGCAGAATGCTAACCAGAAGGTGAATTGGATACCAGTGACGTAGAGCGAGGGAGACAGTTTATAGCTCCGGTTGTCGACAAAGTGGTAATAGTAGATGATGGTCCACAGCGTCTGACGGTCTATATGAACACCCGTCTTCTTTTTAGGCTCTTTGTCGATCAGCAACCATTCCTCTTTGTCGTGCTGTTGGGCTGCCAGCTTGTCCCATTTCACAGAACCTGTCGATGGTGATCTGAAAGAACAAAATTGAAAGAGAAATCGTGTATTTTTTATGTATCTGTGTATCATCGAACAGCTAAGTTCTATGTTCCTCTCGTTCTCCCCAGAGAATCGCAGGAAAAAAATTGCAGTGGCAATTCATCAGATATAATTGATCCATGTATTTGTATTGAATTATTAAACATTGCTAAAGTAGCGTCACGAAAGGGGAGCCGCACTCATGCTGCCGATCCTGTAAGAACAGAGAGATTCTGTGCCTTCAGGGTGGAAGACAAGCAGGACTAGCCTTTGGTCTTCCCCACTGATAGCACAAAACCTCTCCAGTGAGCTCTGGCAACCCTATTCAGCGTATTCTGTAGGGGGGAGGAGTGCCTCCCCCCTACAGAATCCGTGTAGTAACACGGACTGCTCAATAATGTACAATTTAGAGATATAAAAGGTTTGAAAAACCTTAAGGAGCTTATTTTAACAAGGTATATTTAAATTTCATACCCGGTCTTCAAAAAGCTTGTCCACATTTCAGTCAATGTTTCAACCATTTCCCCATCATGTAATTCCTCGTCGGTAGGCTGAACGCCATCTTGAGTGAACAGATACCCGATGATATCTCCTCTCACAGCACCGTCGACGGGATGATCAAGGAAATTCAGCTCTCTGTTAAATTTACCTGTGTAGGCAAACTCGTAAAAGTATACAGTAGCGCCTGCTGCTACAAGAAGTCTAGCAGAACGGATTCCCGGGCCTAGGTAAGCCATGTCTGTGAAGTAAAGTGATATATTTTTTATATCGTCAGTTAACTGAATAGGTTGGCTGCCAAAATACTGCTCTTTAACCGCGTTCGCTGCATTCCTTCTCAATTGGGAAGAATTAAATTTTAAATCGTCTGGTAGCAAACGTTCGTAATTTTCGTTAAGAGAATTTATACTATACGGTGTTTGACTTACTGCTTCATGGGTACCAGCGAACATGGCAGATCCGATTAGAAATGAAATGTCAATCTTTTCCTTTTCCTTTGTCTCATCCTCTTCAGGTGATAATATTTTAAAAGGTGACTCTACCATGAAAGTATTATCCCCCTTCGATTCCAAACAAGGTTTAAACTCCATACCATTGCTATTTATCACAATTTCTCTCGCACTAAGATCGTCAAATGATATATCATTTCTTGATTCTTCATTGCTATTTTCTTTTATTTTGTCCCATAAATTCCTAGCTGTATCATTTGGGTGCCTATCCAAAGATAAATAAGAAAGGAATGAACCGCTTTCGGCAATAACTTTATTTACCTTTCCTTTAGACATTGGGGACAAAGCTAGGAATCCAGCTAACGCTCCAGATTTTCCTTCACCACTCACAGCTATTTTATTTGGATCCCCACCAAAATGTTTGATGTTACGATGTATCCAGCTCAATGCCAAGTTCAAGTCTTTCAGGGCTGCATTTCCTATTGACGTATTATGCATGCATAGGAACCCAAGCGAGCCGATTCTATAATTTGGCAGAACTAGAATGATCTCATTAGGAACAAGATAATCTGGTCCATATATGGAAGGGTCACCGCTTCCTGTGATTAAATCATCATGAATGTGAAAAAGAACACTAGCGTCTGTAACGTTTACAGGCTTAAATATGCTTAGGGTGAGGCAGTTCGAATCCTCATGGTAATTATTATCTTCCAGTAATTGTGGACAGTGTTTTTCATGCTCTCGAACATTATGAGTTTCGGTCCAATTTGCTGCCGGTGTAGCCGCCTAAAATAAAGAACAACGAATTTACCGTATTTATTATACCATTAATGTTTTCGTCATTATTGGCAAGCTACGATGTTTCCGTGTAATGTCAATATGTCTGTAAAATTGTATCTAATTATTAATATGTTAAATCGCATTCTAGGATCTAAATCACAACCTATGCTTGGTTTGGGATTAGATAGATAGATATGTCAGAATAGTATTACTATCACATCTGTTATAACTAAAATCGTACGTACCTGTAGTGGATTATCAAAGACTCCATATGGAATATCGAAGTAACCGATTATGTTATAGTTTCTCGGCCACGGGAAACCTTGAATTTTTCCAGAATATGTGTTTATAATCAATTCCACATCTTCGCCGTTGTTTCCGCCTTCAGTTGTAGGGCCAGGTGTGGTAGTTTCAGGAGTAGATGTCGGACCGTCGTTTTCACCAGTCCCATCATCGGGTCCTCCATCTTCTTTGGTGTTATCGGCTTCTGTGGTAGTAGTATCAGGCGTTTCAGGAGTAGGTGCCGGGTCAACGCCTTCATCAGTCTCACCATCGGATCCTCCATTTTCTTTGGTTTTATCGGATTCATTTGTGTTATCGGCTTCTTTTGTGCTATCGGCTTCTTCAGTGTCATCGGCTTCTTTTGTGCTATCGGCTTCTTCAGTGTCATCGGCTTCTTTTGTGTTATCGGATTCGGATTCTCCAACCGGGTTTTCGTTGCCATTCGCATTAATTATGTCGTCTCCCGTTTCCCCAACTAAGCCAGCTGAGGTAGCAGCTACCAGCATTGCTATCAGCCATAAGGTCATCCGCCACCGCATTTTTAAAATTTATGAGAGGTATTTGGACATTCCTGGAATCAAACAATGTCTAATAATTTTCTAAGCCGCTACTGCTACCGTAAAAGCCAAAATAAACGACATCATGTGAAGAAAAAATAGAAGGCGGACCCTGGGGTCTGTAGTACCAGCTCTGGATGCAACAGGAATTAACGCTTAGATAGATGGACAATATAAATTTCAAAATTTTGGGAATATTGTGTTGCAAGTTTGCACCACTTAGGTAGTAAACAAGCACGAGGCCCACCTGCTGATAAGTAGTGGAATAATTCGCTGACCCACCTCGACTTTGCCCATGGCATATTTCAAAACCACGTATCACCCAATTTTCAAAAAATCTATGGAAAATTTATGGTTACTACTCCGCTCCCTTGACTACCCGACTCCTGCTACTACAGAGTGATGATAAGCCTATAATCTTCCTCCTTAAAAACACCTAAAAACGCGTACTACGCACAAAGAGTACATTTTGTGACGTGATTGAGGTCGAGATATATGCCGTTAATACGTTAAGGTTTGATTCCTAAGCCGACCGCACACGTCAACGACAGACGCATGCAGCACATACAGCGTACCCATTACTTGTTAAACTCCGATACGGATAAAGAGGACCATTGAGAAGCCGCAATGAATTACGCGCATATGCTGCGTCGTCTATAATGGTGTTGTCGTATGTGGTCGGCTTCGGAATCATACCTTTTGTATCACTTTGAGTAGCTATGACACGTATTGTATCCATCGAAGGTTACACAAATAACGGATGTGGCGCCACCTGCCGAGCCCAATTAATTAGGCTAACGACATGGCCAGTGTACTCTCTGGACTGTTTGCACGGCCGATTAGAACATCGTTATACTTGGAGGGCTTGACGTGTGACATTACTATGGCAAACTAGCTGTTGCCCGTGACTCCGCCCGCGTGGATGTCGGTTATCGCGACCAAACTTAGCCTATGTCCTTCCCCAATGTCTAATCTCTCTCTGTACCAAATTTCATCTTAATCGGTTCCGTGGTCCCTTCCCCATTGGGACCTAGTCAACTTCGCCTGCAAGTCAGTACACCTATGAGGCTCTATCGCAGGTTCTCCTCTCGTAGTTGTGGGGGTCACATGGCAGTTGCTCCCGTAAACGTCAACCCAAAAAGTAGGAATAGGAGAATGGACTCCAGGCTGCAAAGTGGAAACTTTAAATGCAACCACGCGTTCCGATGAAGAAGGTATCGAGTTATATGATCCACCATCTTAGAAAAGATTCCGGTTGCATGAAAGCATCTTTAATTTCAGAACCTGGACTCCACTTTTGGCCCAGAGTGACCAACGTCTGACCTCTTCACCCATTCCATCATTAACTAATTCCTTCAGGTCAGAAATACTCGAAACCGGCGGGCTTGTATGAAAGGAGTAGTGACAGAGGAAGCTCGTGAGGAGAGTCAAATGGCGGGGTGTGCCGCGAGAGGGAAATAGGCGTGAGCGTATTGTATTTATGTAATTCTATCAAGTGGGCCGTGTGCTTATACCTAAGTGGTATAAAAAAACCCTCGAATTTGGGCTCAATTAGTCTAATTTAACGAGTTCCACATTTCAACGTACTTCGCGATGACAAATATTCAACAATGTGCATCGATGCGGCACACTTTCGCACTAATGGTCACCTACGTACCTTAGGACAACCGTTCATCGCGATTTTGAACTTCGAAAATTAGTGGACCTCTGGAAATTTTGTCTCACATTATATGAGTCCAGTACGCTCCCGGCCCCGGCCTGACCGTCCCCATAGTTGTTGCCCTACCCTAGACGCCCCCGTTGATTCTATATTACAAAGATTCTTGCAACTATACTTTTTTTTTTTTTTATCGTGCTAAAAATCCCCACGGATACCTCCCCCGCCGGGGTCGGAGGAGGAGGTTATGTCGGACTCGAACCGACTAAAACGCACGCCTTCTGTGGGCCGTCAGTTGCCGGAGGTGAGATTGTCATAGCCATATCCCTCGCACCCCGGCCGACCCAGGGCCATATCTCACGATCTGGCCCTCTTCCGGTGTGGGGACCACGGAGTCCCCAACTCGCCCCCGGGAATGGGGGGGCACGCAATGCGTGCCACCGCCGTGGCCTGCTTCTGCTAGGGTGACAGGCGACCCCACCCGTCACCCCCAGGCTCTTGCAACTATACTTACGCCCAGTTTCCGAAAGGCTGATCAACGTCAAATAACTAATCGGCTGTTAAATCTCTTGTCAAGGAGCAATTGGGTTGATAGAAGCATGGCTAAATAGTTTAATTTGATCAGTGTTGGTTAACTAGCTATTTTAACCAACAAAACGATAAAATGAAACTATTTAACTATGTTTCTAACAACACACTTGCTACTTGACAAGAGATTTAACAGCCGCTTAGTTTGACGTTGATCAGCGTTTCGGAAACTGGGCGTCAGTGCTGTAAAAAGCGAATTTTTAACTTTATTTTTCCTTTAATTTAGAAAAATATAGGCTGTTTACTTGTTAGCTAACTCGATAGTTTAAAAAATATTCTTATAAGTTACAAGGAATGCTCTCACCGTATCGTGTTGTGTGTGACGCTCGCGTGTCACCAAATAGCAGACTACGAACTGGTTGCCCAAAGCCAACCCCATCGATCTCATATTCGTCAGACGGTACAATCGAACGCAAAACCGTCCAGAATTTGCGATATCACTAATATCGCATAGACATAATCCCTTGGTCCGTTTGCCACTGATTACTTAAACATTACGAATGACGCAAAGTTGATTTGTTGAGTTAATGCGAATATTATTTACACAAATAAAACTAATGGATTCTATTGTATTTTTTTTATATACACGTCAATTTGATTTCACCTCGCCTGTTAAGGCGAAGGTAAAGTCTCGGAAATGGTGACCCTCTGTCACCATTATAGACACGTGCCATGTTATAATGGTGGCACTCAGCTTGACGGCCTCATCAGATGCTTTTTCACGCCCCGCTTAAAGGACCCGGGACTGTAGGAGGAATCACGTGAACTGATAAGGAATTCCAGAACTTTTACCTAGGTATTGTTTCTGAAGTTTCGGTTGCTTTTTAGCAAGTATGAGAGAGCCACAAGGAGACTAACCAAGATGGTGGTCGTGTCATGTAAGTGTGAAGTTGTCTCAAAGTATCTGAACTTTTGTTTAATTGCTGGTGTTACCTTTTTACGCAGATTGATAGAAATTATTAAGAAAGAAATAAAGAAAGAAAGAAACATTTATTTGGGGCAAAGTGGTCACACAATACAAAAAATTACATAATAAGCAATAATGACATTGGAGGTATTGGAAGCGGGTTAGGTTAGGTGTATATGTAGCCCTTTCACTGACTCAACCTCGCGTGTAAGCTAGTGAAGCCTGCAGTCTGACGGACGAGTTTCTGGGGCAGACTTTCTTCTCGGGATTGGGAGTCAGACGGTAGTCGCTAGGCCGTTTTATTTTCGTTGTTCAGATTGCAGCGAACATCAATATCGAGTACACGAAGTTGTTCTGCAGTGCTAATAAGTTGTCTCAAAGTGTAGAGCGTGTAAGAAAGGAAGATCCGTGAGATTCAAACGCACATACGTGTGTTCTTGTCATTAATTCTCAGAGTCCAATTGAGAAATGTGACCCAGGACCCTATCAAGGTTCTTAAAGTAGTACAGATCCATAGTGATGGTAGGGAGAGGAACTACGGAATATAATGTTAGCTGCAAACGCAAATGCTTGTGTCTTCTTCACATTGAGCTCGACTAGGTCACCAGAAACCCATGGAGTAACTTGAAAAAAAAAAACTGTATTGAAAAATATCAGTTACGTAATAACAATGTCGAAAGAAAGTTTTGGCACTGCCAGTACCGACTGCGCTTGCCACGTTTATCAGAATGTAATATTATCAACTGATATCGCGCACTCAGCGATAACAAAAGCTCTGCTTAATATTTGTTTTGTGCCCCTCAGCCTGCCCAAATATTGTTAGTTGCCTAACATTTTAGGTGCAGGTGACTAAGCTTAGTGACTACACAATCTTGACATTGATTGTGTAATCGTATGTATCGCATATACATGCATAGGCACTCGCATGCAATTCGACATGACATGGGGAACGTGCGGTGGTACTGTCACGTTTGTTTTCACAAGCTGTTAACTATAGATAGTTGAGAATGGTCCATCAACTAAGTGAATCATCGACGTCTACACTCTCTGTTAACTACACATAGACCACCAAACACATACTTGCTCGGTGAAATGTTTCATTACATTTCATAGCCGTAAACTGTCTTTTAAGATATAAACCTACTTGAAGAGACCTCACCTTCTGAGAAGGATTCTGTAACTCTACACTAACAGCAACACTTCTTCTATGTGTCCTGTGAATTTGTCTCCACTCCAGTTGTAAACTTAATCTTTCACAAAGTCCATCCATTTTCTCTTAAATCTGCCTCTGCTCTTGTAACCATCCACATCCAGGTATAATACCGTCCTTACAGCATTACTGTCATCCTTACGCATTCTCGTCCTAAACGTTGACTTTTCTAGTTTAAACTTATAGACAAAGTTAGTTACTAATTGTGCAAAAATGCGTCAAATATTGTAGAAAACTTAAGCTTGACGACTACAATTTTGGTAGGGGTGTATCCGAAGAGATTTACACCCTATAAAAAGGTACTTAACTACTTTTTCATCCTAGCGGTAATCCCATTCGCATCCGAAGCTTTCACCTCGGAGTCTGTGATCCAGTTTAACTTAAATTACTTAGTATAAATATACTTTGGACCGATTCTACTCCATGAAGGTGGAATTTCAAGGATGCATTCACCATTCCACCGTATCTCAAGGACATATTTATCTGTCTCCGTGAAGAGTTAACGTGAACATGGTTTGCATCATTGATAAAATCCGTTATCCAAAAACGAAAGCACCCATAAAAATGATAATGGTAATCCGTTCACAACTTCTATGAAAAACTGTTAAACAGGTCAGTAGGACTTTCAATCAAATGCACTATGTACAGCCTGACTTAATGCCGATTTAAGGATATGGAGCAATAGCGCACATTGCTGGTGGAGAGGCTTATCTCCAGCAGTGGACTGCGATAGTCTAATTGATGGATTGACTAGTTAATAATTGATTGATTGATTGCTCGAAGGATATGGAGGAGATGTCGTGAGGGTGCAATCTTCAACTACATTATAGGTAGAAGACTTGACGCAGAGTACAAGTTTTAGGTGACGAGTGGGTTCGTCGCCGTTATGAAGGCAACTCGACAATTGCAGTAATTATATAAATAGTCTATTTTCAAGTAATTTTGTGTCAGTGGTATGACTTAGTGGGTATAAGGCTAGTAAATTTTCTATTAAATATTATTAAAATAGAAATCTTAGTACGGCTGCAATTAATTTATTTTGTAGTTTTCATCACGCCAGACATTATTTTAAGATATTATGACTTTCTTAATTAAGACAGATTTCGTAATACAACATACGAATGCGATGCGCAGTCGCAACTGTAAATTATGTTTGAGAGAGTTTTAAATATTAAATCTGTCTATAAATATCTTTGGACGAAAATGCCGAAATTTTGCCTATATGTAATTAAATTATGTTCCTTATATACTATTACTATTTTGATCAAGAGGCCATCCCTATTCTTGACAAGACTGCCTTATCAAGAGCTACAGTAGTGGATATGATGATGTTTCTCTTCTTCCTCTTAGCGTTAATTCCCAGTGGCATCCGAGGCTTTTTCAGCTCAGAGTCTGGGGTCCGCTTTACCAGTCTTAACTACGGATTTGGCTAGACCTCGATATTTTCCGTGAAGCGATTGTCATCTGACCTCCACAAACCAATGTTAACATTGGGCGATATCGAAGCTTTGCAGCTAGACCGTTGTATTTGGATTTTCTAGGGCTCCAACTACCCGTAACGACTGCCGAAGATGTTCTTATGGCAACCGGGACCGACGGCTTAACGTGCTCTCCGAGGCACGACCAGACCAATGCAAATACTCATATTTCATGCACACAAATATTTGCACTGAGCGGGGATCGAACCCGCGCCTCCTGCGTAGCGGCCGCGTTCACTACCGCTTCGCCACGGAGGCTGTCGATATGATGGCGTTTATATTCTTTTTTTATTGTTTCAGGTAAGTCCCCCTTCTGTATCAACACGATACACCAGATGGAAAGCTGCAGTTCATTATTTTTGGTAAAAAGGCACGAGGAAAAGCGATTTGATTCGTACAGGCGCATAATGCGCCTAACATAGACTAATAATTAGTCTATTTTAGGCGCTTTATGCGCCTGTGCGATTTGAAGAGCAATCTTTTTGTTGAGCGCATGATTCACAAAATATATCACAGGCGTTTACACCGTAACTTACTAGCTATTTGTTAGCTTTCAACATAACCTTACGAATATTATATTCTTTAAACATTTACAACATTTTTTGTATTCTTTTTGTAATGGACCCGTTCATTGTAAAACATGACTTACATTAACTCGCAATTTTCTGGCGCAAAGCTCACAACTCTACAGGTGGGGGACCTGTAGAGTTCTCACGTGTAGTTTTTATTCCGTTACTACCTTACTAGCCTTATTTTTACCACTTAGTTCTCCGACAAGCACATTGCCCACCTGATGGGAAGTGATTACCGTGGCCTATAGACGAGTGCAACACCAGGGGAGTCACACTCGTGCTGTCGACTATTCTGTGTCGTCAGCGCAGATGACAAGAAGACTTTGGTCTTCCCACTGACAGCACAAAACCTCTCCAGTGAGCTCTGGCTACCCTTTTCACCGCCGGGAACACAACACGAGGTTAATTAATTAAAATAACACTTTTTTTTAATATTTTATTTAGCGATACGGTTTCTCGTGTAGTAATACTTGTCGTAGACATCGTCCCACATTCGAGTCGTCTTCGAGTGCGGGTAGCTCGTCATCCTCAGCTTGGATCCGATATCTAGGAGACGAGGCTGTTCCGGTCGCGTTAACTCCCAAGTCACTCCCAGCTCCGAGTCTTGAGAGGGAGTCGGGTTTCTGAAAATATGTTAATCGTAGAAGCTTGTACTAATTGGCTAAAGATATGCCACTTATCAAACAAACTAGTTTATCTTTTCATATTAATCGATCCACATCAAAATAAAGTTTTCATATGTATGTATGGTCATGATAATATATCTTGGTCATTGTAGTCATTTACGAAACTGACGACATTTGAAAGATGGATCATACTTTCCTGGGTGCCAGAGCCTGAAGGAATACCTATAGACGACAGGCCACACAATATAAACACTGTTAAAGTTTTATTGTAGTAGTGGATAGATCAGAGATAGTAATTGTTACTGGATACTTACAAATGTTTCACAAAGTTAGTCCAAAATTTCACCAAACGCCGCTGAATAGTTCCATCCTCACCATCAAGCTTAAATTCATTGAATATATACGCTAGTTCATCAGAATGGGCCGCACCCATTTTGTCCACGCCGGGCTCGGACTGCACTCCCACATCCCCAGTGTAAGAGAATTGGTAGTAGAACAGTGGGGATGATGATGAGTAGTGGTGGACGCTTCGATGAATGTGACTCGAGAAATAAGCATCTCTGGAAATTTAGATAGTTTTGCTGCTTTATTTATCAATGAAAACCAATTACTGATAACGTGCACTCTGGTGCTAAAATTTTCTACGTTTTCGGTGAAAATTTTTCAAGCATTACTTTCTAGAACTTCAATATAATTGCCATGCAAAACTCTTAAAAACAATAGCAACAAACCTGTGGTATGCTAACACAGAAGCCATGGTAGCATTCTTGTTAAAATACATGCTTCGAACTTGCCGAGCGACTTGTCTTCGTTCTCTTTCGTTAAAGAACTTCAGATCATCTGGAAGTAAAAACGTTGGAGTTCTGGAGATCCTTTTGAGCGCGTTCGCTTCTCTAAGTATCGACACAAACACATAAGCCTCGTTACTGTTGAATCCAATCATCATGGGCACTGTCTTCAGCTTATTATTAAGCAATAAATCATAAGGCGCTGCATTTAACAGTATTTCTTCATTCTTCAATGGTTTCTCAGAGCAAATACTAAATGGAAAATATGGAGCATCGACTTTATTTGCTCTTGTGAGAAGCTCTTCAACATCCGCACCCAGGAAAGACTTTTCCAAGTCGTCCAAATCGCTTAAAACAGCTGCTCTATGTTGAGCATCGTAGTTAAAAGCCCAAGGACATAAAGCTGTTCCACTCTGTAATAGCGCTCCATGGAAGAGTCCTGGAGCCTTCGATGACAAAATTATAGCATCTACTAGAGCAGCGCCAAGACTTTGCCCGGCTGCTACGACTTTGTTAGGATTCCCGTGAAAAGCGACGATGTTGTCCCGCACCCATCTTAGAGCTAATACCACATCTTTGACTCCTGCGTTTCCAGGTATTGCTTCGTCACCCATGCATAAGAAACCTTGAGGACCAATCCTAGAACGGAAAATATATTGTTTACATGCGCATCCTGATTCCTGGTATATTCCTGAAAGGGTAGCTAAAGCTTTATTGCATTTAAAATATCCCAGGTATATCTCTTTAAGATTCCACGTTTCCAAACTGCTAGCTGCTACTGAGACCTGCCCTTTTAACAAACAACAAAATAACACATTGCCTGACTAATGAAAGGAACTCGACTTGTCACGATCATGCAAACATAAGCTCAAATAATGGAACCAATGTGAGTCATAGCAATAAAGCTTACCTGTGATGCACAATAACCACGATGATTCCTTCACGCACCAGGTGGCCAGGGTGGTAAGGTCCAGTGCCCCCCGTGACCCAAACAAGCACTGGCCAGCTGGTGCCCTGCGCAGACGGCACATACACGTCGAGCTGAAGACAGTCTTCCGCTTCAGATAGTGTAGAGCATGTAGATGTTTTGGATTCCCTGATACTAGACCAGATGGGAGCGATACTGGCCATCTGTAAATGATTACTGGATTATTTGCCTGTCATATGGACGTCCACCCACAAGGTGGACAGACGACCTTATAACGCCGCGGGAACGCGCTGGATGCGAGTCGCTTTCAACCGGTCTTATTGGAGATCTATAGGGGAGGCCTATGTCCAGAAGTGGACTTCCTATGGCTGAAATAATGATGATGATGATGATTACTAACGAGGTGGAAAGGGTGAATTTTGTCCTTGGGCTATTTTGCGTGAAGAGTGCTGACTGGAGCAGCCAGTCTAGCTCCGCCCAGAAGCGCAGAAGCTTATTGGGGGCTTCGAATTACTTATAAGGTACCTACTTATAACTTTGGTAATCGAGGATGGAGCAATAACCAACGCTACTGCTGTGTAGTTCTGTTCTGGGTTCAGTACCCGACTCGGATAGGGTTTTCTGGAAGAAAATTTTCAGTAGTAGTTCGGATTCTAAGAAGAAATCCTCCCTATTGCACCAAACAGAACACAGTTGATGAAGTGTGGGTTCCTCTCTTTTCTATATCCTATATCTAATAATCATCATCTTCGAGTACCCGAAGTCCTCACCTCGGAGTCCGGGGTCCGCTTATCTACTCTATATCTATGGGAACGATATATCTTCCTGATAAGTCTGAGTACAGGGTAGTATCATATTTTCATTGTACTATCTAAAAAACTAGAATGACTACTATTAACGCCTGACAAAACTTGAAGAGCAATCCACGAGGATGTCTTAACTTACAAACGTCAGTCGATCCTTCAAGCTGGTAAAGTTAAGACTGAGGTTTCAAATCATCATCAATTAAATTCGCTTTTATAATTAAATCATTAACACTTTCATTATTATAACCGTTGACATTAAACGTCTCATCGTCTGACCAAACTTGTATTCAAATACACATACAACAAGTTTTCACCTAACCGTCCCTCTTGAAACAACTACTCACCTTAAATCGTTCTTTGGCACTGGCGACGCTTGCATAGGGTATGCCAGTATAGGCCGTATACCCATCATGCGCCACCCCTCGCAGTCTTCCCTGTACCGTGGTGATCACATTCTGTCTACTTATCACCAGCACCTGGGATAATATCAGGAATCTCAGCAGCATGTCGGAGGGCTTCCTTACACACCGTTGGCTCATTGAAGAGTCAGTCCATATGTAGGTTATGTGCACCGTTTATCTCTTTCGCTTTTTATTAAAGATCTGCGTCCACTAGTTCGTTCTATAATATTTAACTTCGCGTTATATCTTCTATGGGTGGTGGGGTACAAATAATATTGCAACTAACAATTATAATAATAGAGAATATTTTAGTTCATTATTAGGCATACCTACATACAAATTTAATTTAAATGGATTAAATATTGAATTAAATTTAATTTCCTCTATAAAAAATCGAAAAAGCCAACATCCAGGAAGAGATTTGATCCCGTGACTAGTTGATTTTGAAGGGGAATACCTACTATGACCAACTAAACCATCTGGGACACGTCCTGGGTATTCGAAGTTCTCCCATACCTACGCCATAAGTCATTTTTTGTTGTGGACTATGCTTCTGAACCTAACTATCGACAAAAAAATCATTAGATTTTTTATTGATTTAATTGTGATCCACCCATCCATTTTTTACCCCATAATAGACAACAGCCCCTCTAGACAAGTGTCAATTCGTTGCTCGGCGTATCATGGAATAGAATGACGAATGTATAGGATTTGACGTTTTTGACGTTCGTTGACGCGGACGCCTGTCATATTTACGTCAAATCCCATACATTTGGCATTCTATTCTACAAAACGCCGGCCGACGAATTGCCACTTGTCTAGGGGGGCAGAATAGTATAGAATAAATCGATATGTGGGATTGACATATGTTTATGACTGTTAAACGTAATATGTCAATTCTAAATATAGATTTTTTCTACTGGCGATGTGCTACTTGTCTGGGGGTGGGTCTGAAGTCAAAAAATAACAAAGCCGTCGTCAGTCCATTGGACAGCAACCTTTAAAAATTACCCACATTACTACATAACGGGTATTGAAATAAAACCAACACGTACACTTCCGCTCGCCATAATTATTTTATTTGATACAACCACCCGATCGGATCTCGCAGATCATTGTACAGACGCATTGTTAAGTGAACTAGATACAGCTAAATGCAATATTTACAATGAACTTAAATATACGTGACTTAAATAATAATACGTAACATCAGTCGCTGATGAATGCTTTGTGACGAGAGATGGCGTTTACAGTAGCAGCTGGAAGTTGTACAATTATAACCAAGACAGTTTTCGGGATATTTATCATGTATTGTTTCGTGTTATCATGGAGTCGCGTGGTTCCCGGCAGAGTAGAATTTAGGCCACTCCATGTCCTCCCAAGCGGTGTCGTACAAGGCGGCTCAGGTATAGGGCTGTTTAACATCAGACAGATAATACAGCCTCAGATGTATGACTCGAGTTGACAATAGTGCCCGGAAAACTGCAATAGACTCACTCCCTATTACGTGGGACCTAATACAATGATTGGTGAAATGTCGATGTTAATTCACCTCTGCCGTATGTATGTTTCGAGTATCCGATATTTCGGCACTGTTGCAACAAACAATATGTGGTAAATATTCCGAAAACTAATAGTAATGCAATATACTTCGATAAATTACTGTCAACTGTCACTGTATTGGCTCTTAATGATGAACTGTCGAAACTGATATCACAACAGGCTGCTACTGGAGTTACAAGCTCGCCTCGATCATCACGATCGTCAGCAGAAATCTCCAAAACATTACAACACATGAAGCAAATAATTTCCACCTACTCGTACACCAATTTTATAAAACTACACTTACAAACTACACTTAAACGAATACTTGATTATAAATATGTTATTACTAATTTATAGCATTCATTTCAATACTCCACATTGTGATGAGATCTTTAACATTTATTTCAAACATTTCTCAGATTCATTTTGTCTTTTAATGAGTATGACTACATACTTTTTATATACCTAAAACACAAATAAAATAATTCCCGACCAACCAAAATATAATAAGTACAAAATGCCCACCCATCTTCACGTGAGTTTCGTACTGAAAAACAATAGAGCTGATCTGTAGCCGACTGTCAAAAGTTCATAAAACCCTCTAACTCTTGTGTGGAAATGGAAAAAAGAAATGTTGATTGTCAGTGCTAATATATCTCTGCTAAGTCTGCTATAGTCTTCAGGTGTGAGTGTAATGTAAAGAACAAACTAGGAAGTGGTTCATTATGCTTCTAAATTGGTACGTACAAAAAATATCAAATACTACTTTGCAAAAACGTAGTCTTTTTTATACATAAACTTAAATAATTTAAAAATAATTTACGTCATACAAAAATATTTTGCAATAACTTTGTGAGACCCCCCATGATAAGTCAGCGCGATGTCACCTAACTGGTTAATTGAGAAAGTATGTATAAATAAGTAAGGATTAATTTCAATCATCTTTACATATTAGGGCGCTTTCAATTTATACGTTTCGTGTCGGACCGCTGTTGCACGTTTACCGTACCGCTGATTAAAGCCCGCTGCCGTGCTGCTGCCGTACGGTAGCAGTCCGATACCAAACGCCTAAAATTGTAAGCATATCTAACTACCGTGCGTTTGTATGCTAGTGATGTTTTAAATGTATCTGGCAGCAGTTAAACCATGGACTCTCACGAAGAAACATTACTGTTAGTGCTCTTGTTGAAAAAGATCAAACAGAAACAAAACCGACGCCCCCGTAAAAGAGCATCACCAATGTTTTCGTTAACATGTAATTTTGGTGATTTTCATAATCTTTTCCCTAGGCTAAAACAAGATCCAAGCAATTTTTTTAATTACCTTAGAATGTCTAGAGAATGTTTCTACGAATTACTTGAATTAGTTGAAAGCAAAATTCAGCGGCAAGAAACTATATTCGTTTATATCATCCATTTTAAGCAAATAATAAACATGAAATGTTGTTGAAATTAGCTCTGAAGTCCAGTCACCGCACTATTCAACAGCGAAATGAACACGTCATAACACGTGAAGCTTACTATGTTGCTGTCCTGTCGTCGCGCGTTCGCGGTACGGCGCGCCGCACTGCTGCTGCACCGTTGCCGCTCCGTGCACTTTGTACTAAAACAAACGACCGTGCGTGCGTCGTACGAGAAACGCACAGTTTCGGCACTGCTGTGGTCCGACACGAAACGTCTAAATTGAAAGCGCCCTTATACTGATTGATAGCTCGATAATCTCAACACGATCAATTTTGAGTGCCAATTAGATTATTTTCTCGTCTAAAAATTTACTTATCAAGGAAGGAGCTAAAAATCCTAATAAATAAATTATATCTTATCATAAAAACTCAATTAATTAACATATCAACATCATAACTTAATCCTATCTAACCTTACCATAACATACAGCATCCAAAATAAGTTTCAAATCAGAAAGACTGAGTTACCGCAGTCCCTGAGTTGAACTATTCCAATATAAAAAAGTTATCATAGTAAATGCTTAAAAAAATCATTCACACACTCAAATTACTCCTCTATACTTATCACATTACTATATTATAACACCACGCCCTATACTAATAGGGGTGAGCAGTGAGATCCCACGAATCAACAAACTATCAGAAATAAAATAGGTTTAGCCATTTTACTTCAGATCATTTGCTAACTCGATCGATATTTATAATTCGATATTTTGAGCCAGTACCATCTTTGTCAATTCTTTCCACCAACTTTATAAAAAGGAGGTTATCTTCCGTTTACTCAACGCTGACCAACCCGTCGTAGAATTTGACGATCTCCCGCTGTTTCTTGGAGATTCCCTTCACTTGGTATTCATAAGGCATATGAATATCCTCGTACCGGAACTGTTCGCTGGTGGCTTCAGGCCATATTGGGTCACTCACATCGCAGATCGGTTTACTGTAAAAAAAAAATAGAATTTACTTACAAACAAAGTAAATATAAGTTATTGGATTAAGCGTGACGTGGCGGAAAGCCATTGAGGGTTGTTAATCTATACGGCTACACGTAGTTCAAGACCGTATAGGCGTGGACTTATCAAAGAATCCATTTTGGATTCGTTGGTCGGCGTGTTGTGGAATAGAATGTCAAATGTACGAATTGCCGCTTGCCCAGGGGGCAGGACATCCAGGAAATATTGGACCTTAAGGCTTTATTGGCCTCTATAGACAGTAATAAATGTATATTCTTCACGAAAAGGGTTTGGTGTCAGTAAAACATCTTAAACAATAATTACCTGCATGTCATGAAGTTTACAAAGAATTTGGTCATGAAGTTCTTCATCTTCTCGTCATCACTCGACGGCGAGCACGTCGAGCAGACCTCTTTCAGAGTGTTAGTTTTGAAAACATACGTCAAATCTTCGCAATGCGCGGCTCCATCGTACTTCTTCGTTGATACTGCTTTGAAGGCATTGGAACCACCCTCGTAAGTGAACTTGTACACATACATAGGAGCTGTTCTATCCTTTCCATAAGTTTCTACCAACTTCAACACTGGATATTCGAAGAATCCGTTCGTACAAGCGTTCACAAATCTATCTACAGTAATAGTTCCGTTGTAATACTTTTCGTCGATCTTTTTCAGCACGCTAGCTAATGAATTCGGAGGAGTGGTGAATAAAACTTTTGGTGGTATGATGATGAATGGGTTCATCTTGGCTTTTTCGGCGATATTGAACTTTTCTAACCGAGGACGGAAAGTTTCGCATTCAGAATCGGTGTACCCAATTATAATTGGGATGTCGCTACCACGACCCCTGGCCAATAACGCATCCGGGTAATCATCCAATACGGCTGTCACTCCAGGGAAGGAGGATTCTACTATAGGAACAAAAGTTGTGAAACCCGTTTGTTCAAGGATGATCTGATTGGCTTCGGTTAGCTTCTGGGCGGGCATCTCGATGAGCTGTCGGTAGACCTCGTGAGGATCAGTGGCGGTAATGTTCAGAACCGTGGACAGCTGCATCTGCATGAACTGCGCGTAATAAGGCGTCGGGCTGTAGAATGGACTCGCAGCTGTACCACTCATTACTATCGTCCTGTAAATAATTTTCGCCTTTAGATTAAATAATATGTACACAGCAGTTTGCTACAAAATTAATAGCAATAGGTACTTTGAAATTATTACTTTCATAATAGTGGTCTTATTAGAATTATCATCACGTGTGATATTGTCCGTCGTCCCATAAATAAAAAAGTTTACAGTATTTAGAGTAATCCCAACGAAATGCATTCACGGTCATAGCTAAATTTTAGTTCAAAGAAAAGCAAGTCCTACCTAAAAACAAACTTGCGTTGCATAAGACGTTTAACGACAGAACAGGAATTCTCCAGGTGTTCGTCGAAGTTTATGATCAGTTATTCCAAATACCAACCTTTTAAATAGCCCTTCAGCAGCCTTTGACAAAGTCACCAGGTGTGCAGCAATAGCCCCCGCACTCTGCCCGGCGAGGGTCACATTGTCGGGGTCTCCGCCGAAGGCCCCCGCGTTCCTCTGTACCCATTTCAGCAGCGTTATAATATCACGAAGGCCAGCGTTACCAGGAATCTGGGCTGTGTTCAGAGACAGGAAACCAAATACGTTCACTCTGAAAAAAGGAAAAACGTGGAATTTATATACTCTGCATATGAGAATTTCTTGCATAGATCTTGCAAAACTCTTTTTATTACGTTCTATTTTCCGAAGGTGCCAATAGAAACACCTCATATTACTTATCAATAAAATTGTTGACTTATTGAGAGTGTCATGAACCTTCTTAACTGCGGAGAGGTACAGGAAATAATATTTTTTGAAGATATATTTTCCATTTATGAAGCTTATAAAAATCTTACCGGTAGTTAAACGTGATGACGATAACATTCTTGCTGACGAGATACTCGGGGCCGTGCAGATCGGAATCACCGGATCCAAATGCGAAACCTCCACCGTGAACGAACACTAAAATAGGCAAACCGCTTGTGCCTGCCTCTCGCGGCACCTCCAGCTCGCCACTGTCTTCAGCCGTCTGTATCGGAGGCTGCAGTTCCCTAGTTGGTCTGAATGGATTCTTAGGTAGCGCTTCAAGAGGTACATGGACGTTGGCATAGATGCAATCCTCGCTCATGCCTCGCGGCTGCATGATTTTGCCATACAGTATATCCGTTTGGTAACATATTGAGCCCTCGTTTGTGGCGTCGTAGATGTGATCCCAAGGGTCCATAGGCTCTAGCTCCTGGAAATACATAAAAATATTTATGAATCCAATTGACCAAAAGAATTAAATTATCAAATATAAATGTTGTAAGTTGTTGGACGCTCGCAGTCTAAGAAGTGTAACGAGGAGACGAGGCACGGACAAGGAAAAACGTGAGAGCCTAAACTTATGCTCAAGAATTAATAGGTGGGATTTAAGGAGTAGAGAGTGCACTTTTTAGGAAAGTTCAAAGGGTTGAGAATTATACCCTGCTTTTTAAAGGATACTAGTAAATAAAATTACCAGAAGTCTTTACCATAAGCTGAATTCGCTTCGGCAATGACTGGGGTTTCGTCCGCGATCGACCAACCGTTGACGCCTTTAGCGACCTCTTCCCATATTGGCATGTAACTTGTGCCAAACAGTGAGATAGTTGAAAGACGAAGCTGTACGAACCTTAAACCGTCGCTCTCCTAGCGGCGGCTTCCCGTAGGGTATTCCTCTGAAGCTCGCGTACGTAGTACCATCGTCGGCTTGCCGTTGTTGGCCACTCAGTCTGCCTGTATCGATTCGCACTGTAATTCGGCTTGGGTCCGTCGGGTCTGATCTCGCACATGTGTACCCTGGAATCAATCAAGGAAAAATAAATAAGTACATGCACGCATTGTTTTCTGATGTTCAAGTCCTGAGCATCGATTCTGCTATAGCAAAACCACTGTTCCATTCATTTTTTTAGTTTAAATTAATGCGTTAAGGTTTAAAATTAAATGGCTTTTCTACAGTGAATGAAAAAGTGTAATGAAACTCCCTCCAGGAACAGAAAGTTGAATTCCGAAAATGTTGAAATCCCAAAATGATTACTTTCCCAAAATGATGTCTTTTCATTTAATTTTAGACTAAGTCTATAACATAAAGTCTAAATTGAATCTCATTTTTTGCAGTGACTAAGTTATCAGTGGTTTTGTTTTTTTTTTTTTAAATTCCATTTAATTATGAACTGAATAAGTACATTAATGAGTAAGTTAACCTAAACCTGGTATAAAAAAAAATATGCGGTGTCGAAGCCGAAGCGGGTCGACTAGTCTATCATAATCTGTTTATATTATTGATATAAAAAAAAATGTTTACATAAGGATGGAATTACCCGAACACTATCAACTTAATAAGTAGGTTGTTATATTTCGCAGTTGATTATTTAATTTCAAGGCTTACACGTGTAACGTTCAAAACCAGAAACATTAACACATTTATATACCTTGGGGCACATATCTTGGACCTAAATCGCGAGACAAACGAGGCTCTGGTACGCGCAGATTGTTTTGTAATAATCTATACTAGGTGAATTTGAGCTCGTCCACCGCAGTAGCACCGCTTGCTATCCTCAAAAGACACCCAAGAAACGTGTACTGCGCTATAGAGCACATTTTGAGCACATTTTAGGTCCAAGGTATAACACCCGTATTCACAAACGATACTGTGAAGTCTCATAGTGTGCTCGAGCGCATAGGGCTGGCAATATTAATTCACAAACATCACGGAGCAGTATCTAACGCAGTGCGTTCCCTCAACGAAGTATTACTTAAGTGTTATCAATGAATAAAAAGGCTTGCCAAAACGAACGCACTGAGAATTTGTCGTTCTCTGCACAGTTTTGGTGGTACGCATAGCGAAGTATTGTTTGTGAATACGGGTGTAAATACTGTTTACGTCCATTTCTCATTATGGTATAATAGCATTTTGCCGAAGTCGCAAAATGTCTAAAAACTAGAATGTACAGAGATTACGGTACAGTCGATTGGAAAATAGAGTTATGCCTGGTATATTATGGTTTTGGTGTAAAGACAGCAATACGTATGTAGGTACCTACTACAAAAAATACGTCGGCGTGTGTCGGCGAAAACAGTTGCTATAGCATCTAGGGAAGGGACAATCAAGGACGTATTCGACATACTGGAAGCGTGACCCACTTATTTATAATGGGCCTTAAGGACTTTGATAGGGCACGTGTCCGGATCTTCGTCATTCTAGCGTGAATCCCAGTCGCATCCGAAGCTTTCACCTCAGAGTCTGGGTCCACTTTACAAGTCTAACTGAGAATTTGGCTGGACTTAGATGCCATAGATGTTCGTATTTAACGTGCTCTCCGAGGCACGACCAGACTAATGCAAACGCCTATATTCATGTATACAAATATTTGCACTGAGCGGGGATCGAACCCGCACCTCCTGGGTAGCGGCCGCGTTCACTACCGCTACCCCAGAGGTTGTCAAGGACACGTGTTCGGATGGAGATTTTCAATTTTGGAATAAGGTAATTCCCTCGAACGCCGGCTGACCCTGGGTCATTTATGGTTTTTGAGATGGCCGCCTCGGGTGTGGGAACCAAGTGCCTATCTTTGGTTTCCACTTTAATAGTACCTTTTTTTTTCGTTCGATAATTTCTACAGATACCGTCCCCACTGACCGCTAGGGGTGGCAGACTGACTCGAACCGATTAAAACCGCATACCGTCTCTGTATCTCGAGACACGTATCTTGTACCTTAATCACGATACAAACGAGGTCCCGTCCTGGTGAGCGCAGATTGTTTTGTAATAATCTATGCTTGGTGAATTTGAGTTTGTCCAACACCCCGTGCTATCCTCAAAAGACACCCAAGAAACGTGTACTGCGCGTATAGAGCATATTTTAGGGCCAAGATAAAAATATCCCGAGTAATATCATACCTCAGACCCTAAGGGGCTACCATTAATCACCTGATATTTTTTAACCCCCCCTCCCCGATGGTGATACGTGGTGAGGTTTTAGACTACCCCCCCCCTACTCCCCCCCCCCCCCTCCCCCCTAAGAATCGTGACAAAAATCGCGAGTTATAAGAAAAAATAAATACACGTGATATCTCAATATGCCCCTCCCTCCCCCTGGTGACGTTTCGTGATTTTTTCCGAACCCCTCCCCCCCCCCTCCTTTGAGCCTCACGTGATTAATGGACAGCCCCTAATTAGTAGTTATACAAAAAAAATGTCATGGCCAAATATTATATTCCTTACATAATAATGTTTTAATATATGTATGTATGTATCAAATAATAATAAATACAAGTTAAGTATACGGAACTGGGCGCTGTGAATGTTTTAGTGCGCGGTCGACGTCACGCGCGTGGTCCTTGACCTCGCGCGTACACGTGGAGAGGCTCGCTACGCGTTTGTTTTGTGTATTCACGCCTCGCATTCAAGAGACTAGGTAGAGGAATATATCTTTTTAGAAGGTGCGGCTTGTCCTTTATCATATTGTGTATCATTGAAATACTTGATGTTTTACAATATTATAGACGCGAAAGTTTGTTTTGATGGATGCAAAAACGTTTTAAAAGACTGTTTATTCAGGGAATAAGTTCCTGTGGGTGATGGGAACGAAATCCGAATAATACGCGTTCGGAGCCGTGAGCAACAACTAGAGTAAAAAAATAACTAGCTAACTAGCTGATATACGAGCTGGTAATATACAACCAGCATATACTTTATACAAATTCATTTTAATGACTGGTCGGTTGAAAACAGTTGCTGCGAATTTTCGTTACCGTTTTTGCACTTTTTGAGAGTCGTTTTGTACGTAAATAGTTCATAAGCGTTACTTTGAACCTAAATGATAGTACATTTGAAAAATATAAGGGTTCCCGTAAATTTTTAGCAAATAGAAAATTACTAAAATAATCGTCGTAGCATGTAGACCGTTCCGTAGCAAGTGCTACGAAATGCTACGACATTATTAGAATTGTTAGTTATCATTAGTAGATGCCCTTGTTTTGTTGTTATCGGAGTGTAAACAATAATATTATATTTACAATCAAATATTTTATTGATAGACCTAGTAAATAACACTATGATATTTGAGATATAGTGACCAAGATAGATAAAGGGATAGGATGGTCAAAAGAAGTTAGTCGAAAAAGACCAATCGGCTACCTCATATAGTCAAATCAAGAACTTTTTAAGAAAAGGCTAGATCAAGAGTACTTGTCAAGCCTTTCTCTAGTTTTTTTATACCACTTAGGTCGCAGACAAGCACACGGCCCACCTGATAGAAAGTGGTCATCGTGGCCTTAAGACGAGTGCAACATCAGAGTTCAATAAAACTAATTTATTGAAATAAAACTTTCTTAGATACTTTAATAGACTTACATTACTTTAATAGAAGTTTGTTTTATGAATCTTATGAAATGTGATGATATCATTTCAATATTTTGTATGCTTTTGGCGGAACATAGCTTGTATACCTACTATTGTTTTTTACAACATCTATTATACCTATGGTTCACGAAATAAATAAATTTGAATTTGAATTTAATAGAACTGAAAAGTAGCCGAAATATCGGACTAAAAGTAAATAATAACAAATATATCGCGATAGAATTTTCTTTAATTTATTCGTGGTCCCAAAATACTCCTCAAGAATTATAATCTACATATATAAAAATCAATGCCACTTTTCGTTGTTAGTTTATAACTCAAGAACGGCTGAACCGATTTGGCTAATTTTAATCTTGAAATGTTCGTGGATGTCCAGGGAAGGTTAAAGATGAGAAAATAGGTGCAGCGGGAACGGGAAAAATATGGCGGTACGAAGTTCGCCGCGACAGCTAGTAGTATCTAATAATAAGAGGAATCTGGGACCACGCTCCCAGTCCCTCGACCCTAAAAAGTAGTTTTAATTCAATGAGTGAGTTTCGCGTAAACTTCATGTAAAACTAATTTACAACACACCTGCTCATAACAGTGATATTATTTTACCGCAATTAAGCACGGAATGACACCTATTATAAAACTGTGACTTTTTCATTACTATTATTCACAAAAGTGAGTTATAGATTCTTTTTTAAATTTTATAGGAAGTGTCTATAATTGTCTATGTTCTTAAAAAAGTTTTGATACAAAAAATAACGTGTTTAATAGTACGAATAAATTAATACGCCTATTGTATGGTCATTTGATGCATTTTCGTATTTAAATAAATAATTTCAACTTGTAATACTTGTGTAATAAACAAAATTTTCGCTCAAATTTAACTTTTTTTTTTTCTCTAAGTACAGAAAAAAAAACAGAGTAAAAAAAAGTTAAGTTCAAACCTCATTTTTTTTTAAATATGGTCGACCGCCATTGTTAAATACGAGCGCATAGCAAAACGAATTAATTTGTAGTATTGTTTATTTAGTATTTGTAGTATTATTTTATTCGCAAGTGTGTTGTAAAACGTCGTATGGCACGTGTGAGCATGATGATTACCGTCCTCGGCTGTCTTAAAACCCTCGCCTGGCGGCTCGGGTCTCAATGGCGCCTCGGCGGTAATCACCAACGTTGCTCACTTGTACCATAATGTACTATTACACTCGGGTACAGCAGAACTCTGTAGGTATATTTAAAACAATAGTATCGGGTCGTCAAAACAATCGTAACATCACAGTTGAGAGGTCACTAGTGCAATCAGATAGTAACAAATCAAATCTGTCGGCTTATCTCACCCAAAAAAACTGCAACAATATAATAATTTTCTCCACGTGTATGGATAAGATAATTTGTATTATATTTCGTTATCGCTAAGGACGTGCGCGGGCGCCGCCGCCGCTGCCACGCGTGACGTCACGCCTACTATGTAACACGGACAAATCTGATGATGTTGTGATTAGGTTGTGCTCTGATATCTCTGTAAGTTTTCCATTGTACGGGTTGAGGTCGACCCTGTACTTAAATATAAATCTAATATATAAAAATCAATGCCACTTTTCGTTGTTATTTTATAACTCAAGAATGGCTGAACCGATTTGGCTAATTTTAGTCTTGAAATATTCGTGGATGTCCAGGGAAGGTTTAAAGGATGAGAAAATAGGTGCAGCGGGAACGGGAAAAATATGGCGGTACGAAGTTCGCTGGGACAGCTAGTATATGTATAGGATTACGGCGTCCTCTACGAATGAATGAATTGAAGCTGTAGGTTTTTTCTCAATACCACAAAAAATGGACCAGTTGACGGCAAAAGGTTCGCCTGTACGTGCAGAAATACCTAGTTATGAAATATGGATATAAATGATACGAATATTACAAAAATTGAAGGGCTAATGTTTGACTCCTTTATTGCCGTGCCTACCTAGTCCACTATGGTTGAACTACTGTTAATTTTTTTTCCATGGTTTGCCTGAATGTCTATAGGCATTTAGACACAGTTTTTAATCTGGACACTTGAATCACAGACAAAGTCGCGAGCAGAAGCTAGTCAATATCTATTTATCTATACTATAATATAATTGTAAAGTGGTCGTGTCTGTACTCGTAAATTGGAGATATTTAAAAAAATACTTGGGTTATGTTATATTAACGATACTGAACACGGTGTATTTTTATTTCCTGTCTGTTTGTCTACTTCTTGCAAAAACTACTGAACGGATTTTGATGCGGTTTTTTTTGTTAGAAAGGGCTTTGTCAGACTTAAAATCTTACGTTTGTTTGATCGTAATCGGTTGAGTAGAACCAGAGATATGAGCAAAATATGTCGCATTACCGAGATGCATGCGGGCGGAAGGCTAGTATAAAATAAGATTAAAGTTTAATTAAGCAAACCGTCAGGTATTTAATGAAATTGAGGAAAAACATTTGGTGAACCGTGTGAATTTTTGATTGACTATTCATAATATGTTAATTTAAAAGAAAAAAATATTCTAAAGGCTCAGTGCTTTAGAATTCATAATTGATTTTTTTTTAAACATGGCGGTTAACTGGTACAAAATGGGCTCCGATCTTCAACAACAAACAATTAGCTATATAGACACGACCTTGAATTCTCGACACTAATCTTACACTGCCAACAGGGCTCTTAGTAAAGGCCCTGCCTCCTTAGACAAGTGACAATTCTTTGACCGGTGTATTGTGGAATACAATGACGAATGTATGGAATTCGACGCATGTCCCGGGTCCTTTAAGCGGGGCGTGAAAAAGCATCTGATGAGGCCGCTAAGCTGAGTGCCACCATTGTAACATGGTATGTGTCTATAATGGTGATACTCTTTTTCCAAGACTTTGCCTTCAGCTTACCATCAGGCGAGGCGAAGTCAAATTGACGTGTCCTATATAAAAAAAGATATGACAGTCGTCACCGTATGTCATAAATGTCAAATCCCGTACATTATTCGTTCTATTCTACAATATGTACGTCGGCTAACGAATTGCTACTTGTCTAGGAGTGCTGTTGGGCCCCTTACCCTTCGGGCTTTTTTTTATCGTGCGAAAAATCCTCCCCCAAACCTCCCCCGCCGGAGCCGCAGGAGGAGGTTATGTCGGACTCGAACGGACTAAAACGCACGCCTTCTGTGGGCCGTCGGTTGCCGGAGGTGAGATTGTCGTAGCCATATCCCTCGCACCCCGGCCGACCCAGGGCCATATCTCTCGATCTGGCCCTCTTCCGGTGTGGGGACCACAGAGTCCCCAAACCCTTCGGGGCTCAAGTGAACCTTACAGTCGGTGCACTTGCTGAACACTAGACGAGGCTCTAGCGCAGGCTTTCTTCACAGGGTTGGGAGGTAAGACAGCAGTCGTGTGCGCAAGTCATTAAACCAATTAAAAATAATGATCGGGCAATCACTACGATACATTTTACAAGTCTTTTCTTCGTGGGCTCCTTTTCTTTTTAATTTGTATCATGAATATACTAATTAGCGTGCAATAAATTGGCCATGTTGGTTCCCGGGGGCCACCCGATCTCTTCCTGTGGATGGCAAAATGCGACTAAGAGATAGGGCTGTTCTCCATCCGACAGTAAACATACAGCTCATGACAGGCTGCCCGCTAGACGTCAATAGACTCGCCCCTATTACGTGGGATCTAAACTCGTACTTGGCGATATGTGGGTGTTAATGCACCTCTGCCTACCCCTCGAGGGATTTACAGGTGTGAGTGTATGTATGTAAATGTGAAATTTTGTGAAGATGAGTGAATATTTATTAGTCAAATCGATTAACAATGGAAAAGTTAATTGCCCGTCTTGAGGCGAGTATTTGGAACGCTTCAGGTGGAGCCCGGTAGCTCAGTGGTCAGAGCATTCCCCCTGTAAGGGACCGGTCGCGGGTTCATGTCTCGCCTGAGCGATTAACTTTTTCCATTCTTAATCGATTTGAATTGTTAGCATACTAATTGCTTTAAAAAATCGATTATAGCAATCACGCTCTAACGACTAAATGGATCTGGCTGAGATTTTGTACAGGATAGATTACAATCTGGAATACACACAATTTCTTTCAATCCCAATTGACTACAATTAGCTCACCTGTGAACTGTGGGCATACATCAACCTGTGCCCACCCTTCCGGGTTGACTGTGTAAGCATGTGATAAAAAAAAAGCTTCAAAACACATTCAGGTACTTAATATTTTTAGAGTACTTAAGTATCTGCTATAATCACTAGTTACCCTTAGATTATATTATTAATATTACCTTTAACCCCACCAATTAAGGTTTGGCTTATATTCACATCGGTAGTTTAATGGCCAGGGTATGAGCCCGGGACCTCTCGATCATAAAGCCGGCTACTTAACCACTAAGCTACCGAATACCGAAAACTGAGACCAAATAGTTCAATAGCCTCTTACGTCGATCAGCACGTGGGGTTGGCATAATTAGATATAATGTGATCGTGATTAAAACAATTTATAAAAGCTAGTAAAGTTTGAATGAGATCCTGCTGACAGACAGACAGAGAAGTCTTACTTATAGGGAAAGATAACCTTTTGAGTACGAAGAACCCTAAAAACTGAATGCGGAAATATTGAGGTCGTGTAATATGTACCAGGGTATTATAAATAGACAGCAAGTTTCACTAATTAATAATGTACAAAAGATCCTCTTTAGAACTCATATTCTCCTGGTACTTCAACCAAAATAGCATTGCTTCATATTCCCATGTAAAGTTATTTAAAAAAACTTACTTTTAAGATAAGAAAGTAACACTAAAATCTTTCTTCAAAAAAAAAATCATGAACTTTTTTAATTCGTCTTAGACCACGAGTCCATAGAAACACTTTAAAAAAATAAATATCACTTGGTTATACACTTACCGGCAAAAGTGGCGGCTATCGCCAGTAGTAATAACACTTGTCCAGTCATGTTTGTTGCGCGGCACTCGAGTCACTGAACACACGAAGCACACCGAGCACAGTGCCATGCCGGACTGCCTCCGCGTGCATTTATAAGAGCCGCTCGGCTCGGCCGCATGCGCCAACCGGGCTCGACCACAGACCTCAATCTCAACAACATAAGAAAGAAAGAAAGAAAGAAAGAAAAATCTTTTTTATTAACCGACTTCAAAAAAGGAGGCTCTCAATTTTTTTTTTTTTTACGCGATTGTGAAGCCAATTGTAGACGGATTTTGAAAATTCTTTTTCTGTTCGTAAGTAGATTATTCCGAAATGGTCCCATTTAAATTTCGTACGTTTCGTATTTCCTTTGAAGGGGTACGCAGAAGTGTTCAGAATATTCAGCTATATTTCGGGTGCTATTATTTACAGAGATGCACGATTAATTTTAATACTTTTTTTTTTTTTTTTTCTTTTATTGGGACACAAAACAGTTATACATTGTGTTATACAACATGAAAGTTAACATTATAGAATTTGGTAAATGTATAACCCACACTTATGTCCGCGAAGTAATGTAGTAGTAAAAAAAATAGAATTGTGCCAATCCTGTGCCATATTGACTCAAAGAAGTGAAGATATAGCTTGCATCTTGAATTCATTGTGCGAGAGTGCGAATATATCCAGACGAATGCAAATATATACAACCAGAACATACACTGATTGAAATCAAAAACAGTCATTAAAAAAAACTTGAATAGAATTTGCCGTGTTGGTTCCCGGTGGATAATAAGGCCACTCTATATCATCTCCTCCTGTGGGTGTCGTAGAAGGCGACTAAGGGATAAGGTTGTTTTCCATCCGACAGTAAACATACAGCCCATGACAAAGTACCCGCTAGACGGTAATACGCTCGCATAGTTGGCGAAATGTGGGTGTTAATACGCCTCTGCCTACCTCTGCGAGGATTTACAGGCGTGAGTATACATCTAATATATAAAATTCTCGTGTCACAGTTTTCGTTGCCATACTCCTCCGAAACGGCTTGACCGATTTTGATGAAATTTTTTGTGCTTATCCGGTATCTATGAGAATCGGCCAACATCTATTTTTCATACCCCTAAGTGATAGGGGTGCAGCGGGAACGGGATTTGAATACCACGCGGGCCGAAAATATGGCGGTACGAAGTTCGCCGGGGCAGCTAGTATGTATGTAAATAAAACATGAAATAAAACTGCTTTTGAACGGATTCTATCGCGATATTTTTGTTATTATTTACTTTTAAGCCTCACGTTACGACTACTTTTCAGCAGCGATAAGTCGCGGGTTGACCAAAGATGGTAGTTGTCAACATAGTTTGAAGTGTAGGTTAACTCAAAGTAAATCATGATAAATTGTTGGTGCTACTATTTACGCAGAATGAGCTCACTGTGTCGTTAAGACTTGCTATATTTGGTTTTTTTCCTGGTTTAATTAAGTGAATGACTGTATCCCAGGCTGGTTGGAGCGTATCAGCTCCAACCTACAAGGTGAACCGTAGTAATTTCTTTTACCACGGTACACCCAGGTGGTCTATGGACGGTGGGCAAGCTGCCAAAATTAGAAAGAAGAAGAAAGAAGAAAGAAAAGTATATTTATTTTGGTCACTGCAGCACACAAAATAATCATAAAAATAAATAAATACATTTTAGCAGGTAAAAAAAAAAACAAAAATTAAAAGGAAAAAATCACTTAGTTAATTGTTTCCTATACAGATCGCAAGCAGTCAACATCCAACATAAGGGACTTCAACGATCCCAATATCAATAGAAATTATGTGAGGATGGTATCGTTTTTGACATTTTGGAGATTGATATTATATCTAGACTGACTTTTGAATATATTTTTTTACGAGAATTGGCCCTCTGGTGTTATATATCTTTCAAATAATCATCTAGGGATCATTAGCTTCCCGGAAGGAGGAAATTGAAGGTTCTCAGTCTTTGTGCGTCAACATTTGTAATTAGATCGTCAAAGCGAACTCCGGGAGTAATATTACAGGAAGTACCTCATAACTAAAGTTTGAGCAAGTACTGTCCCAATAAATTTATAATTAGACGTGAATCTGCGAACTGGGAAATAGAAACTGGGGACTGGGAATTAGGCTTAGTTGATTAATATTATCCTACAGGAATAACTACCTATCGCTAAGGAGCCAAATAATAAGAAGCATTTACTACCCCTTCGACTATGCTCGCGATGGTTTTCCCAAGCGACTAAAATATGGGGTTCTTCAAGAAGGGCATTAGAAGGTTTCTTCAGGGTCGGCAGCGCGAGTGTGACGCCCCTGGTGTTGCATACGTCCATAGGCCACGGTAACCACTTTCCATCAGGTGGACCGTGTGCTTGTCTGCCACCTAAGTGGTATCCTTACTAATATTATAAATGCGAAAGTAACTCTGTCTGTCTGTCTGTCTGTCTGTCTGTCCGTCTGTCTGTCTGTCTGTTACGCCTAAACCACTGAACCGATTTTGATGAAATTTGGTATAGGGGTAGTTTAGACCTTGAGAAAGGACATAGGCTATGTTTGGTCGCGATAACCGACATCCACGCGGGCGGAGCCGCGGGCAAAAGCTAGTAAAAAAATAAATAGATAAATAAGCTAAATGGCTTGTGATAGGACCGGGTTCACTTCGGTAGTGTAATGACCAGGATCGAACCTTGGACCTCTCGTTCGTAAGACCGAGTTCTTAACCACTAGCTAGTTTGTGAGAATGTATATGTGTTTGGTGCAAAACTGCATGTAAAAGGCTGTACGGAAATAGTCTGGAATAGCGCATTGGCTACTTTTAATTTCCCGCGGGAAGGGCTGCCCCATCCCTTTCCAGGGTAAAATGGGGATATCGTGGTTCGGATCCCACACCCGATAAGGAGAAAGAGAGACCTCACCACGTCACCACTAGGGAGAAAATTAACTAAGTAAATGAGAGGGTGGTTCATCCCCGGTTGAGCAATTGTGAAGCATGGTGCTATCACCTTTAGATGTGTGCCTGTTATCTATGTTTTCATCTAGGTTATCATTTAAGATTGTGTATCTCGTATCTACGTGACAATATCTGTAATTGATGTTTAATAGAATATACGGATATGGTCACGTATAGGTAAGATCTATAGCACTCGTTACAAGTAGTGAAAGCAATAATCCGGATACAACCCTCCTACCCCAGCCGACGCGGTGGGGGTTATTATATCGAACTGGGACCGACTAAAACCGCACGCCATTTTGGGTCTACAGATGCCAAAAGTGACATTGCCAAGTGCATATCCCTCGCACCCTGTCTGCCCCAGGGTCGCCTCTGGTTTCGCAATGGCGCCCTCGGGAGCCTGTAGGTACCCACAAAATGGCGACATAGTCATAATCGACCACAAAAATTGCTGGAAAAGATGTTACGGGACGTTCCTTCTAAACCTATCGCGAAGTAAAGAGATTTGTCTAATGTACTTATGTATATGTAATAATATTTACAGTACAACATTATTAACAAAAGTCCAAGCCCCTATTTAAATTACACCTAGCTCGGAAAGTCTAGTAATAGTCTCAATCCCTCATTTCAATCGTCTCCATCTCCTACCCTACCTTGTTCCAACTCCTATAACCTTAACTAATATTAATACAATGACATACTTAAGGTTAAGAAAACGTATATTTTCCAAAGTTACGAGTACAAATGACCTCCACGCCATCCAAAATATCCCTCTTCCACGAAATAGGAAATCTTTGACACGTGTCACGCCTCCGCACCCGGTACACGAGCCTCCTTCAGGTACCTCTTACACGAGCCTTTATTTTTGGCATAATCCTCTTAGAGCACCCAGGCGAATTTTTATAGGAAAAATAAATAAAAGGAAATTCATAACACGAATATCAAAATACGAAGTATCAAATAATACAATATTTATACGTACAGTATTAAGGAATCGCTGAAGAAAAAGCGTGGGTATAAAACCTTTTCCTCGAGACAATAGCCTGTCGGTTTCTGTTCTTTTTTTTTTATATAGGACACGTCTATTTGACGTTACCTCGCTTGATGGTAAGCTGAAGGCATCATCATCTTCACGTAGACGCATTTTTGTCATCCATGGCCAAAATGACTTCGGAGCATAGGGTCCGCTTTTCGGCTCTTCTTCATACACGCTTGGGCGTCCATGGTAGTGGTACCATTCGTAAGCTGAAGGGAAAGTGTCAGGAAAGACGGTCACCATTACAGACACGTACCATGTTCAGTTCACAAGTTTAATTAATTAAGTAACCTTTCATGCGAGCCCTGTTTTTGAGTGTATTTCAAACCCCTCGTTTACACCAAGAAACAAGTTGTGGACTTTTTGGAAATACAAGTCGACAAAACACAATTTTTCGTATTCAACATGTTGTATTGAGACTTGTCTCAAACACTCTTCCGTTCACACTGTGCCGCCAACTTGTATACATACAAGTTTACAACACATTTGCGTTCACACTGCAGTCTGCGACATGTTGTACTTTGTCTGATACATTGATTGCGTTCACAGCTACACAACACTGTCGTGTTTTAGACTAGTGTTGTTTATTTTACTGCAATTTCTGTTTTGAGACTTGTCAAAAACAAGTTTTAAACTGTATCGATGATTGATGGATATGACATATATAGGTACAGAAAACATGTCATAAACAAATCTTTCAACATGTATTGTTATAAACATGTCTATGTCTGAACGAAGACATGTCATAAAACTTGTCAAATACATGTTTTAGACCCTGGTGTGAACAAACATAACATAACATAACATAAACTCACGCCTGTATCCCCGAAGGGGTAGGCAGATGTGCTAGCACCCACATTTCGCCGTTTATGTTTAGGTCCCAATGTAATAGGTGGCGAGCCTATTGCCATTAACCGGGCACTTATAAACCTGCGATAAATACACACATAACTTCGAAAAGCATCGAAAAGTCATTGGTGTGTGCCATGGTAAAACCTGGGATCGAACACGAGACCTCGTCTCAGCAGTCCATTACCCATACCACTAGGGGTAATAAATACATTTTATATTTCACAAACTGTATTTCTGAGCTGATATGCAGCCTTGCAAGCCTCAATAGGCACTTCTCAGCCTAATGCCCCACACCAGAGACTATGTAGCTGCCCCATTCTGATGACACCTGTCTCTACAGTGACGTCACATACATATAGTTGTATCATCATCATTCCTAATTGCATTCAGGGTCCGCCTTGCGGCTTTAAACACAACAGCCCCCCTAGACAACTGGCAATTATGTTCGAAACCCTAAATTCTTCAAAAATATGTCTTGACGACGAAAGAAAATAATTTTCCGATATTACAAAATGTGTTATCTGTTTGTTCACCAGTGCAACCGCGTGCAAGTAATCGATAATGTGTAATACATAACATAAACAGAATAGATAAATAACAATAATAATAATAAATAGTCCATTTTTAAGTTGTGTGCATCTTGAGGTACTCCTATCAAGGGTTTCAGGGCCCAAGATAACTTCACCGGGTAGCCTATATACCTGGATCTCGATGCTTGACAAACATTAATATTACTCTTTTTCGTAAAAACTACTGAATGAATTGTAATTAAACTTTACTATAATATAGCTCATAACATCAGAATCACACCTATGTCTATCATGTATATATCTATGTATGTCAGCGATGAACGGGAACAGAATTCCACGCGGGCGAAGCCGCGTGTAACAGTTATAGTGTATTATAAATTCATAACCCAAGTTTTTTTTAAACTATATAGACACAGCCGAATTACATTTTTTTGTTTTTATTTATAGTGCTGAAATTGAAGTCTGCGACTCCACCCGCGTGGAAATTCGGTTCCGTTTCCGAGGTTCCGAACCAATCCTCGGCAAAAAAAGTAGCCTATTCCTGATAAATTCCCTATACTAAAATTTCAGCTAGATCTGTTTAGCTGTTAGAGCGTGATTAAAAAAGTGGATGTAGACCAAACGATCATAGAGCTAGAACAAGAGCATTCTTTCTTAATATTTTAGTGTGAACGAAACCTTATTTTCAGCGTTTACATAAGAAAGAACAACGAACGAATGTTCTGTAACTGTTTACACTAATAGAATTTGACGTAGAGAGGATAGATTGAGCATTCGCTCGTCTGATGTGAATCAATCTTTACAAACATTCAAACATCTTCACAAGCCTTCACGTCTTCTTCTACTTCTTCTCTTTATATATAACTAGCTGACCCGGCAAACTTCGTACCGCCATATTCTCCGCCCGCGTGGTATTATCTTTAAATTTATCAGTGTTTCCCTACAATATCCCTACTAATATTATAAATGCGAAAGTAACTCTGTCTGTCTGTCTCGCTTTTACGACTAAACCGCTGAACCTATTTTGATGAAATTTGGTATAGGGGTAGATTAGACCTTGAGAAAGGACATAGGCTATGTTTGGTCGCGATAACCGACATCCTCGCGGGCGGAGCCGCGGGCAAAAGCTAGTATTCAATATGTGTAGCAAGTTCCACCAAGTGCCATCAATCTCCAGTATAAACAGTGCTGTTCGTTAGTCTCGCTAAAACTCGAGAACGACTGAACCGATTTGGCTAACTTTAGTCTTGAAATATTCGTGGATGTCCAGGGAAGGTTTAAACCTATAACTATGAAGGCTAAAACGGGAGCGGAGCGGCATTAGCCTTCTAACCTAATCTATCCGAGTCGGATTGAGCAGGTTTCTCAATAAAAAAGCTACCATTATTATATTGTTACTAGCTTTTGCCCGCGGCTCCGCCCGCGTGGATGTCGGTTATCGCGACCAAACATAGCCTATGTCCTTTCTCAAGGTCTAACCTACCTCTATACCAAATTTCATCAAAATCGGTTCAGCGGTTTAGTCGTAAAAGTGAGACAGACAGACAGACAGACAGACAGAGTCACTTTCGCATTTATAATATTAGTAGGGATGTATTGTAAAAATATTCAAACACAATGTAAAAATTGTTCATGAATAAAATACCTATAATGAAAAAATCCTATCACTAACTTTGGAATGCTAAGTAATCCGAATGGCCTAAGCAATAATCAGCCAGTTTTCTGACATATTATGCTGAACCAGGCCCCATTCAGCATGCCTGCGAGATGTATGCCGGATAGCTATTAAGTTTATATTTTTAAGCTATTGCATAGCTTCTATCGCGGGCGCGGGCCTTGAGCGTGGAGACCGAATCCAGAAATTCCGCAACGAAAAAAACCTAACACCCCGAAGCTCGCACGAATCGAGCCGAGCTGCTCCGTAGTAGCTCCGCTTAACGTAAGTATATAATTGCATAAGTTGATAAAAAATGCTATGCAACAGCTTTACCGCGGTAGTCCCCGAGTGCCACACGTCTTTTTTGTTATTGTTTTTGTGTATTCCCTGTTATTTGCTTTTTGCTATTATTATGTGTATCTCGTAGGTATATGAATAAATGGTTTCTTTCTTTCTTTCTTTCTTTCTTTCAGTTTGTTAAATGTTGTAATAAACGTTACGGCTGAATATCATTCAGGCCGTTAGTCGAACGGCGCCGTTTAGTTAACAGCCTAGGCAGTTAATTGAACGGCTGATCAAGCTAGTTGGCGGCGACCGGCGACATTTACCTACACGGCTTCCACGTGTAGCCGACCAGAGGCCTACGCCCTAGGGGCAATTTGTACGTAACGTACCGGGAAGTTGGCGGGTTAACGACTCCTTATTGATCATTGCCATTGAAGTATTTCATACTAGCTGATGCCCGCTGTTTCACTCGCGTGGAATTCGGTATTTTCCTCTATAAGTACTACATTCGGTTATGTACGTAACTAAAGGTATGATTCCGAAGCCGACCGCATACGACCACGACAGACGCATGCAGCACATACAGCGTACCCATTAGTTGTTAAACGCCGATACGGATAAAGAGGACCATTGAGAAGCCGCAATGAATTATGCCCAAATGCTGCGTGCGTCGGTAGTTGTCGTATGCGGTCGGCAACGGAATCATACCTAATAATAATAAGAAATAAATATTCCACAACATCCCACACAACGCTATCTAGACCAAAGGTAAGGTAAGCATAGCTTAACTAGCTTGTGTTATGAAATCTAGAATGCGGATAAGCATACTTAGATACATTTTTTTTTGTAAATACATACATATTATACATAGAAACACCCAGACCAATGCAAATAGACATATTCATGTATACAAATATTTGCACTGAGCGGGGATCGAACCCGAGCCTCCTGCGTAGCGGCCGCGTTCACTACCGCTACGCCACGGAGGCCACCTTAGGGTAAACAATGTAACAACTTTAAAAAAACACATCATTTATTATTACTATTAGAACTATCGAGCTATTTACCATGTATTGTTTGGAGTTTCCGATATCCCGATAGTTCTAATAGTAGGTAATGTGAACGACTATGAAAGTTTAAATACATCATTTATTAAACAAATGAACTAGGCTAACTCACTATTAAGTGGTTCGATTTTTAGCCTTTAAAATGAGTTTCTAAACAGAAGATATCAAAAAACTGATTTTTTAAATAAATAATCACCAAATTAAAAATTTAAAAAACCGACTTCAACCGATTTTTGTTGATATTTCATAAATTGCTTGACCGATTTTGATAAAATTTACCTGGGAAGTATAACCTATCAAACAAAAAAATAATTTTGCAAATCGGTCCAGGCGTCTTTGAGTAATCGGTGAACATACATACATATCTACCTCAAAAGTAAACCAAAACCAAATTAAAAATCAACGCTTATACACCGGAAATATAGCTGAATATTCTGAACACTTCTGCATACCCTTTCAAAGGATTCAGGCGTGATGTTATGATGTGTAATGGCAGAGACATTGCAATAATATGCGATTGCAGCATTCGCGGCTGATTTCCTGGTATTTTTTGAAGAGTTCCTTGGTCTAATCTCGGAAACCCATCATCAGATTTTTACGAAATTTAAATGGGACCATTTCGGAATAATCTACTTTCGAACAAAAAAATAATTTTGCAAATCCGTCTACGCATGGCGGAGCTATGAGCGAACAAACATAAAAAAAAAAAAAAACAGAAATATCCGAATTGAGAACCTCCTCCTTTTTTGAAGTCGGTTAAAAATATCAAAAAGACAACATCAAGATTGTTTACGTTTAGTTAAGTACTTAACCATATCGAGGTCTAGCCAAATCCGTAGTTAAGACTGGTAAAGCGGGCCCCGGACTCCGAGCTGAAAGCTTTGGATGCGACTGGGAATTAACGCTAGGAAGAAGAAGTTAATTACTTAACCAAATTGTGTTTCCCAGTGGGTTGGTTCCCGGTGGAGTAGAATAGGGCCCCCGATCACTTCCTGTGCGACTAACCCCGCGACTAACCCCGCGTTCACATACTGCCGCTCGCATTGCTCATCGTGTTGCCAGAAATATTCGCGCGATTAATGCCCTAGCGTTCACACACTCCCATCATCGCGTTGGTCCGCATTACAGTATTCGCCCTGCAACGGAGACGTACGTAAACGTATGGAGGACAACGCTGTAGCAGTGTACGCATTATGCTTTTACAGCATAGAGCATTAATTAAATAGATTATTAATAAAAACTATCACTTTCAACTACTATACACTTTCCGTAGATCGATATAAATATTTTTTAAAGTAAATATTCGAGGAGCAATAACGAAAGTCGTGTTTACTGATTAGCGCCATCTAGCGGTCTCGTAAAGAAAAAAAAGAAAGAAAGAAAAGACTCGTATAGTTCATCGCGCTAGTATTGCCGCTCCTTTGACTCGCACCGCCAAGCCGACATTCGCAGCAACATACGCGGCAGTACTCGCGGCATGACGAATATACCATTCACACTACGTCTCTGCCCACTTCTCTCGCCACTTCCCTCGCTCTGCCGCGAGTATGTAAACGCAGCTTAAGGAATAGGGCTGTTCTCCATCCGACAGTAAACATACAGCCAAACAAAGTGCCTGCTTTACGGCAATAGGCTCGCCCCCTTATAGCGTGAATATATGTTTGTATGTGATAAACGTCAAATCCCATACATTCCTCATTTTATTCCACAAAACGCCGACCAATGAATTGCCACTATCTAGGGGGGCACACGTTTACAAAATGGAGTAAGTAATGCGTAATGCGTACATAAACATTAAACATGGTAATTAGCACGCGTGCGAGTGCGTAGTAACTGTAGTGGTACTACAATCGTGACGAAATAACAATGCGATTCATTTATTAGTGTAGAGAGTTGAGTGTCCCGCGCGGCTCCACGTGTAGGAGCCACGCCACGCGCCGCGCGCCGCCGCGCCGGGCGCTCATAGATACGGCTATTAGCTAATTACAACATGGCTTGGTATAATCATTTGTTATCGGTTACGCATATATATTTACCCAACTGCGGCAAAGCCAAAGGAGGGTTATGATTTTGACAGGGTATGTACCGTATGTGTGTATGTTCATTTATTCTCATAGCTCCTCAACTACTTATTTATGAGTGGATAAAAAACTGGATAACAATATTAAGTTTAAAACTACCTGACTACTGAAAAATCACGCTCTAAAAAGTATTAAACAAGAAAATATCTAGCCGTGGCTTTTTAGAGCGTGATTTTTCAGTAGTCGGGTTTTAGTTTTAACCTTTTTTTTTGTACTACCTGATGCTTGCGGCACCGCCAGCTTATTTCCAAACCCGAACCTAATTTATTCTGTACTATTGATATATTATGTAAAAACTTCTTCTCAAATCACTCTCTGTATTTAAAAAAACCGTATCACAATCCGTTGCATAGTTTTAAAGATCTAACCCTACATTAGTCAGGTTTCTTATTCATCAGTCATCAGTCGGGTTTATTATTTTTTATAATTTTTTTTATTATATTTTTGTTTTTTTTTTTCAAAATAGTGCAACACTTACAGCTTTTTGACGTCAAATTCTCCTTAAAACTAAGTTGACCACCGCTTCCTAGGCGCTAGTGGAGAAGAAACGGCGCAACAAACTACACTGCGACGTTTTTAGGTATACTTTTTGATTATTAAATAAGGTATATGTACACCAAACTACCCGAAAACATTCTTCTCCTATTTTTTTCATCCATCCTAAGGTTGCCTGTAAGAAATTGCCGCAGAGCGATAAGGCCGCCATCTGTACTTACCACATAACTTAGATCTCTACTTTATATTGTTATACAGGGCGTCCCACGGCGATGCCACATGGAGGGAAAGTACCTTAAATCCTTAAGTTAGCTCATTTTGTTTAAAGGAGACTTCATTTTATTTTTAAAAAGAAACAAAACTGCATTCAAAGATTTTTAAAAATTCGCTTGCCACACCCGGTAATCGAACCGACTAAAAGCCGAAAAAGTAACATCCTGTATTTTTATGGCATCAATCGATAGTGTCAATCATAAGGATAAAATCTCTCTAAGAAACATGGTAAATTAAATGAAAGGAAGTCCTTGAAATCTAAAATTATAAATTCAATTTGGCAAAATAAATCACTTTAACTCAAAGTTCATCCATCCATCTGATACCATATCAACAATAAAACTCCATATTTAAACTACTTTTCTTTTTTTATCGTGCTGACACCGCTGCTGGTAAGCAGTAGTATTTAGGTATGTCGAACTCAAACCGACTAAAACCGCACGCCGTCTAAATTAACAGGTTATAAGTTGATCCATAGGGCAATTCTCTTGCCATTTTCGTTGCACAGGGTACACCGCGTGCAGGTTTCTAATCAAGCACCCAAAAATAACTACCTACCCTACCTACACATATCTCATGCAGTTACCCAATAAAGTTACATTCTAAACAGGTAACAAAATTCATTTATTTAGTACTCATTTTACTAAATAAATTTTATCAAAGATATCTCTAGTGTTGATACCTTGTGAGAAATTCTTACAAGGTATCAACACTAGAGATATCTTTGATGTGTTGATACCTTGTAAAAAATTCTTACAAGGTATCAACACTAGAGATATCTTTGATTTGATTAGAAACCTGCACGCGGTGTACCCTGTGCAACGAAAATGGCAAGAAAATTGCCCTATGGATCAACTTATAACCTGTTAATTTAGACGGCGTGCGGTTTTAGTCGGCTTGAGTTCGACATACCTAAATACTACTGCTGACCAGCAGCGGTGTCAGCACGATAAAAAAAGAAAAGTAGTTTAAATATGTAATTTTATTGTTAACTAGCTGTTGCCCGCGGCTCCGCCCGCGTGGAAATTGGATTCCGTACAAACTTTTCTTTCGTGCTAAAATTGCCTCGGATACCATCCCCGTCAGCCATCAGGAGTGCCATGTGGAATTCGGACCCACTAAACAGCATGCCGTCGCGGGTCTTCAGTTGCTGGAGTGTAAAATTGCCTAGGGCATTTTCCGCACCCCCCGGCTGACCCTGGGCCATCTACAATTTTAAGATGGCCGTCTCAGAAGTGGGAAGCACGATGTCCCATCGAATTCCGGAAAGGGAGGAGACGGGCGTGAAGAGATGACAGGAGGCCGGACCTATAATCCTCACGTCCGCGCTCGGTGACCAGCCCTTCCCTTTCCTGCTCTCTACTGGGCCTCCTCGTAGTCAGAGGGACATGTGGGAAGCCTTTGAGCAGCCCTCTATAGAGCTGCTCCCGTTGCTGTATGTATTTGCCGTAGGCGGTAGCGCCTCCCCTGGGTGAGGGGCGTTAATGCCTCCGTTACCCAGGATGCATCACATGGAGGTTCCAATCCCGCATTCGAATCCCGTTACCGTTGCATCTTGTGTTCAGCTGACCTTCCCTGTCTTCGCTCGTGAAATACTTCGAACACCCGTGGTTGCACCCTTTTAGCCCATGCCCGTAATAATAATTAGTTTTCAAATAATGTATGGTAATTTACCGGATTTATTGACATTATAATTTCGTAATATCTTTTGAATAGAACGTCCGATTTCAATAATTCAAAAAATAATCAACAGCTATTGAAACAATCTTAAATACCAAATGATTTATTTAGATAAGAATTAATATAAAGGTATAGATTCCGTGGTCTGACTTTGATCGGCATTTCGGCTTGAATTTATATCGTCGCGCGTTACTTTCATACTGCAATAGATTCTAAAATATTCATTATAATTATACAGTGTAAAGGGCAATTTTGATCTACATTAAATGTACAATGTATCTAACGTATTTAGTCAGATAAGGCTTAACACTATATTGTTCAAAATAGCTTCGAAAATGACACATATTTTTTTTATAATTTGTAAAAGATAAAAATGGTTATTGTGAGCTACCCTTATTAGATAGACATATGCTGTCGCGGACTTTTATGTAGACCTTTTTAAGTTATACATTTCTACAGTACATTATTTTGTTCTATCTTCAATAGTTTTCGCAGCGTACGCGATGTAAGGAATTTTTTAGGTCATTTTTTTTACACCTTGGGTTACATTATTGAAGTTTTATCCAAGATCCCTATTTTTTGAAAATTAATTGTAACCTATGTTAGTCAGTGATAGTGCAGCTTTCTAATGGTAAAAGAATTTTTGAAATCGGTTCAGTAGTTCTTGAGTTTACTCGAATACAAAAATACAAATCTAATATTAGTAAAGAATGTATGGAAATCTGCCCGATTTATTGACATTTATGCTCACTGCTCCGCTCCCTTTAGTAGTAGCGTGATGTTATATAGCCTATGTTACTCCCAGATAGTGTAGCTTTCTATAGGTGAAAGAATTATTGAAATCGGTCCAGTAGTTTCGGAGCCTATTCGTTACAAACAAAAAAACAAACAAACAAACAAATCTTTCCTCTTTATAATATTAAGTATAGATATGGTATCAGATGGGAACTTTGAGTTAAAGTGTTTTATTTTGCCAAATTGAATTTATAATTTTAGATTTCAAGGACTTCCTTTCGTTTAATTTACCATGTTTCTTAGAGAGATTTGATCCTTATGATTGACACTATCGATTGATGCCATAAAAATACAGGATGTTACTTTTTCGGCTTTTAGTCGGTTCGATTACCGGGTGTGGCAAGCGAATTTTTAAAAATCTTTGAATACAGTTTTGTTTCTTTTTAAAAATAAAATGAAGTCTCCTTTAAACAAAATGAGCTAACTTAAGGATTTAAGGTACTTCCCCTCCATGTGGCATCGCCGTGGGACGCCCTGTATATCTATGGTGTACAATAAAGACGTTTTTTCTTTACTTTATATTTTGTTATAAGTTTGTCTTTACCTATTCCTTGTATATTTTTAGCTATCTGTGAAGGATTAAAATATCCCTAGATTTATAAGTATAGAGCGCGCCTATCACTCAAGTCTTTGGCGCCGAGTGTTAGCAGATACTTAGCGATGGTATAGCGCACCTATAGTGACGTTTCATGCATTACCGAAAATATCATGAAGTTTTTTGTAAGATTTGATATGCATGGATAAAATTAAAGCCAAAATACAAAAAAATGGCGTCATTTTGCGATATTTTTGCGTCATTATTGCTACAAATACATATACGATGTTGTATAAAATTTTGATTTAACATATCGAAGTAAATATTATTTGCGAAGTCATTTTGACGGGTATTGTTTTGCTACTGATTGAGGTTGAGCCAGGAGCCTCGGTACTGTTCATACCCGTGATAGCAGTTCATACTTGTAAGGCGCACTCTATAGCAATGTATACTCTAGCCCTAGACAGTTTCGACTTGTGTATGTCGCGAGTCGCGAGCAATACATACACACAAGATACGCGCGAAAAACATAACCCTTCTTAATAACAGTCGGGTAATAAAAACACATATCAGGTTCTTTACCAATTTTTTTTGCAGGTTTTTTTAAGCGTTTTATTTTTATATCGAACTTAATAAACCTGATTCCATTGACATAAATTATATTATAAAGTATAACTACTGACACGAGCCTCGTGTAGTCAAATTGATCGATGTTGCCATCAATTATTCAGTATCATCCGTGTTTCTATGTTATTATGTATGTATATAACCATAGATTTATAACATATTGACGTGATTTACTTACACCAAAAAAGTTTCGCGTTACATAGCGAAAATAATTATTAAACTTTTTTAGGTTACCCTACTACATACATACATACTATCTCTGAATTTACTGTGCAAAGGCTTCTTCTTTTTCTTTAAGGTATGATTCCAAAGGTGCATAATGACAACTGCAGACACGCAGCAGATACGTGTAATTCATTGCGGCTTCTCAATGGTCCTCTATATCCGTATCGGAGTTTAACAACTAATGGGTACGCTGTATGTGCTGCATGCGTCTGTAGTTGTCGTATGCGGCCGGCTTCGGAATCATTCCTTTATCGTGTCGATGGCAATAGTTGTAGGAATATATAAATACGATTATAATTGTGATATTAGGTGTAACCACTAGCTAGCCCAAAACTAGGTGACTCTTACCGCTGCCTCAGCTACGTCCAATTGTGCTAGTGTTAGGGCACTGCGGGCACGCCAATAGGCTTTCCATTATTTCTAGAGGCGTCCAGGTATCCCCATTTATCCCGAGTCCTGCAGCAGAAGGTGTAAGCTGGTAACATTCCTTGCAACTCAAACTGTATAATACGTTTGGTACACATTTTTTGTAATTTTCAATCAGATTTTTTGCCTTCATTATATCACTATGTTTAGGTCTTAGCAGTGTTTCGTATGCTCTTCACAATGTCACCCCAATCCACGTTCTAGCTAGATCTAGACGTTTTTGCACTAGTTATACAACAATTTGCAAGTTTACAGAACGCTAATTTGTACTTGTCTGGTGACGTAATGTACAAAATATAATGTAGGTAATGCACGACAATTACGAAATGTCTTATTTTGTATTTTTGATCTATCCCCCTAGACAAGTAGCAATTCGTCGGCCAGCGTTTTGTAGAATGGAATGCCAAATGTATGAGATTTGACGTATATGACAGGCGTCAACGAATGTCAAAAACGTCAAATCCCAAATTCTATTCCATCATACGTCGAGAAAAATGTATACCTAATTCGCATACTACGTAGTATGGGCCTCAACGCCTATGTGGGGCTCTCACCGCTCTGAAACAACGCCTAAAGTGAGTAGTGAGAGGGTGGTGAAGCTAAGTTGAATTGTTCCGAACCCAGCCGAGGGCCTTGCCTACCTTCCTGTTTTCCACTGTCTAAAACAAATAGAGATTACAAGGACTATCCTTATACTCCCAAAAATCAGCAATAACTCATCTTCATCACAAACTTGCACTTTGGAAGCCGGAGTCCGGTGTCTTCCTATACTTTCTCTTCATTTGGCTAACCCGCGTAGGCTAACTTTTATGTTATACTCGTACTACTTAGGTCGCAGACAAGCATACAGCTCTCCTGATGGTAAGAGGTTACCGTGGACTATGGGCGAGTGCAACACCAGGAGAGTCACATTCGTACTGTCGACCCTGTAAGAACAGAGAGATTCTGTGCCGTCAGCGCAAAAGATAAGTAGGTCAACGCCTTTGGTTTGCCCACTGACAGCACAAAATCTCTCCAGTGAGCTCTGGCTACCCTACTCACCGTCTTAAACTAATCCTGGATACAGATCTGCCTAAACTAATTCTAACAAAATAACTTCCATCTTCGGGCTACGCAACACAGTGGCGCAGTTGCGGATGTTGACACGAATGACCAATAAATGATAATCTACATTGACAAAATTATCTTTCTATAGGCTCGTACATTAATTAATGCGTAGATTTTATATTTTTTGTCGACCTCTGTTGACTGGTGCGGTGGTGCGGCGTTAATCAATTGACTTACGGTGCGTTCACACAGAAAGTCCGTATTTACAGGAACATCATCTGTCCTTACTGGACGCTGTGTTGCAGGATTCGTTTTGGAACCGATAAAACGGACCTATAAAAAGGGCATATAATTTATCTGGTCGATAATTTTTACTGGATGTGACTCTTGTGTGTGAACTATATCCACCATTGCCGAAATAAAAATGTATCCTATGAAACCAGCCTTTATATCTGACGTACTTCAACTTATACATGACGCATTTGATAAACTTGATGAATCTGCTTTTTAAACTCGTCTACTTATAGAGTTACTTACTTATTGTTGGACATTATTAATGGTTTAATTTATTTTGATTGCAGGTAACAACGTTGCTGAAATCACTGGTACAGTACCTACCTATCGTAGAATTTAATAGGTAAATAGAAGGGACATGGGGCGAGCCATTCCTGCCAACTTTTAAAGTTCCTGCACTATGTTGCTTATGCACGATACAATAGACATACCTATAGCTCTCTGAGAACTACAGACGTAGATCTAGGTAAGCCAGCTCACCTACTAGCAATATCAGTTCAGTTCTAGTATTCTTTAACATCTTCCCATAAAAGGGAAAAGTCAGAAATAGTACGATAAAATTAGGATTTGACACAGGAATAATTCCTAGTAGCAATTTTCTTTCGGAATTCATAGAGGGAGGTTACTGGCAGTCTAAATTTCGATTTGCGTGGTAATCGGTTCGTTGCGTTCTCCGCCATCTTGAATTTAAGGGTACATTTTTGTTTATAAAATAAGTCGCTTATTTTTAATTTTCCACGAAAAAATATTACTACAAAGTTGTTTAGAATAAAATTAAATTTTCTACAATTTTGCTGTTCATAATTTTTTCCTAGGATCGATATTTTTTTGATTTATACCCCAAAAAGTGGTAAATCTTTGTTTGACTTTTTGGACTTAAGAAAAATGCCTAGTAGCAATTTTCTTTCGGAATTCATTAAGGGAGGTTACTAGCAGTCTACATTTGGTTTTGCGTGGTATTCGGTTTGTTGCGTTATCGGCCATCTTGAATTCAAGGGTAAATTTTTGTTTGCCGAATAAGTCGTTTAGTTTTATTTTTACACGAAAAATATTTACTACGTAGTTGTTAAGAATTAAATTTACTACCGTTTAATATTCATAATTTTCTCCTAGGATCAATATTTTTCGATGTATATCGAATAAGGTGGTGAAATTGTATTCGATTTTTTGACAAAGGAAAAACTCCTAGTAGTTATTTTCTTTGGAAATTTGTTAAAACAGGTCACTGGCAGTCTAAATTTCGGTTTGCGTGGTATTCGGCTCATTGCATTCTTCACCATTTTGAATTTAAGAGTGAAATTTTTGTTACTGAATAAGTCGTCTATTTTTAATCCTTTTTGGGGTATACATCGAAAAATATTGATCCTAGCGGAAAATTATTAATACTAAAAGGTAGAAAATTTAATTCTTAATAACTTTGTAGTAACAATTTTTCGTGTATAAATAAAACTAAACGACTTATTCGGTAAACAAAAATTTACCCTTAAATTCAAGATGGCCGATAACGCAACAAACCGAATACCACGCAAAACCAAATGTAGACTGCGAGGGACCATCCTTAATGATTTTCGAAAGAAAATTGCTACTAGGAATTTTTCATAAGTCAAAAAAGTCAAACAAAGATTTACCACTTTTTGGGGTATAAATAAAGAAATATCGATCCTAAGAAAAATTAAGAACAGTTAGATTATAGAAAAAATAATTCTAAACAACTTTGTAGTAACAACTTTTTGTGTAAAATTAGAACTAAACGATTTATTCAGTAAACAAAAATGTATCCTTAAATTCAAGATCACGGAGAACGCAACGAACCGAATACCACGCAAATCGAAACTTAGACTACCAGGGACCTCCCTCAACGAATTCAGAAAGAAAATTGCTACTAGGAATTATTTCTAGGTTTGCCCCTTAATTGAGCTAAATCGGTTGTGCTAAAAAAAACGTCCTACAAAAGGAGTTTTTATTCGTTCGGCAATTGCCACGGACATAACCACCCCCGAAAGCCATCGACCCTCTCGGGTGTGGGAAGCATGGTCCCCTCACCATCTATGTTGTTAGGATAACAGGAGACTGCACCGGTCACCCCCACGCTCGAAGAACCAGCCCGCTCGTTGCCTGCTCTCCACTGTACCCTCTGCAACAGTGTCAGAGACATATGTGGAAAGCTTCCGAGCAGCCCTCTACAGGGCTTTACAGGGCACGGCGATTAAAAAGGTGAAAAGTTGCCATGGAAACATACCTAACAAAAGAAAGATCTAAGCTGCCTTTCCACCAGAAATGTGCTATGATACGTTGCTATAGATGCTTTTGATATCTACCAATCATTTTCATTGGTCATCATAGCATAGCACTGATGAAAAGGGGCTATGTTTTTCATTGACTGCCTCCGTGGCTCAGTGGGCGTAGTATGCGCCGGCTGTGCACGAGGTTATGGGTTCGATCCCCACACAGGACAAAAATTTGTGTGATCTACAAATAGTTGTTCTGAGTCTGGGTGTACTTTGTGTCCGTTAGTTGTATGTTTGTAAAGTTCCCCGCGATACAGGGCTTGTTCCCTAGTGCGGGAGTTGTCTTTAAAAAAAAAAAGCGTGGAGGTCCTGGACCAAGCACCCCCCTCTAGACAGGACACTATAAAAATAATCCAACAACGAAACTACAATTAGCAGACAATTACATAAATTCAAGTATCCTTTAGTTAATTAGTACTGCTTTATTGCTAATTCTTATTTCCGCCTAAACTGGTTTGTATAACTACAATTTGATCTTTTTATCAAATTTTCTATTCATTTATTCCACCCAGATATGTTAAGGAAAACCTTTTTGCAATTGTAACCTTCAATTGAGAAGAAATATATAAACAAGCCGTTTAAATAGGCATAGTACTTCTTTTGAATCAATTTCAATGTGTATTGTTGTCGATAGGGACCACCCACGCTCCAGTTATTATTATTTTGTTTATAACATAGGCTCTGAACGAAATAATATAATGTCTTTTGATATTAAAGTATGCTTGATATTGACTTGTGAATCGCGATCGAATTGAGATTTGTGACAATTTTGATACTGCAGGTTTGCAAATGTCACTGAAATCTGTCCATTTAATCTTGATCTAAATCTAGCGCGGGACGGATAATACCTTAACAGATTTTCTAAATAATATAGCTAGTGTGAAATAGAAAAAAAATAAGTTAGGTACTTTTATTACAAGAACTACGATCCGAAGGTTCTTACGGGGTTGCTAGCACGAGTGTGATGTTGTGCATAGACCATGGTAACCACTTGCCATCAGGTGGACTGCATGATTGTCCATGTGCATGGCATAAAAAATGTTCCCGTGGATCTCGTGAACGGTTGTTATTATTATAACTTAAAAAACTAAAACACGTGTTACTATTATAGTATAGTTAAAACAACCGTAGATTACGAGTACTCCGAAATTATTACGGTTTGGTTACTATTAATTTGACCCAAAGTGCAGTAGATGCATTAATCTTATCACATAATTGCTTTCACAGGTGAAGGATGAAACCCCAAATCAATTTGTAAATATTAAACATTGGCGTATGCACTCTATTTTTAATACACCAATCGATTTCAACTTATTATCTATAAGTATTAAAGTTCGTTTTATATTGACGGCATACGTGACGGTGACGTCTAGCATCTTGTGTAAACGTTTTTCATTCTTAACACGGTTGCATAAAGATGAATTTTCTTTGTCAGACACGTTGCAGCTAAATGCTGTTGCCTACACAATGCAGTATGTAATAGAGCAAGTCACTGTGTCAATGTCAGATGGATGCCGTCCGCAAGTCCGGATCTGTTGGGTCCAATCTTTAATTTGAATGTAAACTTACGCTAGTAATTTTAATGGTACTAAAGCTACCCCCAATCATTCACCCAAGAAAACACCATAACACTCACGAGGTCCCCATGGAAGTTACAATACTCTTCTCTTGGAAACTGTTTAGAAGTTAATCAGAAGAAGAAAGTGCACCAGTTGCGAAGTGTACCATTTGAGAAGTGCACCAGTTGCTAAGTTCACCATTTGAGCATGGTGTACAAGTTGAGAAGTGCACCAAATGCGTCAAACCCCACGGAAACATACCTATCTAATAAAATTAATTATTAAAAAATAAGAAAACCCGACTGCTGTCTAAAAGATTGAAACAAGCTTGATAGCAGGCGGTACCCATTAAATTTCTTTCGGTTTATGATTGGCAAATGGGTACCGCCTGCTATCAAGCTTGTTTCAATCTTTTAGACAGCAGTCGGGTTTTTTTATTTTTTAATAATTTATTTTACTTTAACCTTTTTAGTTAGGATATGACATCTATATATTTTTGTAATCTCCTTTTAATTCTCTTCATTTTGATACCCTACTTGATAAATTTGAATGAAAAAAAATTTTTGCCAACACATATTTTAGCAACAAAAATCTACCGTATAGTTTTTGTTGGAATTTTATGTACCCTATGACACTCGGGAGATGTATACCTTTCATTTGAGACCCCATTCATCGAAATCCATATAGGTGTTAGGCCTGTAGAGGGGAACAAAGAAAACTACATACATACATAGACACATACATACATACATACGCGCGAAACACATTACCCTCTCGCTGGCGCAGTCGGGTAAAAACAGACTAAGGCTACCCTTCCACCGGAGATGTGCTATGCAGCTATGCATAGCACTGGTGGAAAGGGATTTAACCAAGCTATGTTTGTCATGTAAGTAAAAGGAGCATGCTACGGATGGAGAGATCCGATTCTCGGCACTCCATGGATGGTGCGTGCGGGTCCATAGCTTGATATAGAGAGGAACACCGTGACGGCGACTGAGACTTGCGACCCAGATGTAGGTTAAGGGTGGCCACCTTGTGATGCATCAGCGCTCACCTCCACCGTCAGTAGTGTTCCCCCCCTACCTATCCAAATTTGGTAAGATCCTATCAATGCCGCTTTTGATATTCGATTTGGTAAAGAGCTTACTGAAGCTCTTGGTAATCCGAGGTCTTTAAGTAAGTTGTACAGGGATTTAGCTGGAATTCCCCTTGCTCCTACTTCTACAGCGGGCGTAGAGTTTAACCACGTTTGATTCGTACACGTAAGATTCGAATTTAGAATAGTTTCATAGCTTAGCTTTTACATCTTCTTAGCATAGCTGCATAGCACATCTCCAGTGGAAGGGTAGCCTTATGCCCTGAGTCTTGAAGACAAAAGTTCGTTCGGAGCCTTCAATTTGCGAATCCGATTACTTGTGAAAAGTTACTATAGAAACACCTAATTAAAATTTTGCACGGAACCTTTGCTATGCGAAACCGATTACGTACACATTACGTTTTTAGCACTTAGCACTATTTGGGTTTACTTGAGCGTCATACAGAATAGTACGAGAGCCCACGACCAAAATTTTTGTCTCATAGCAATACAGCCAAAACCGCATCAAATCGATAGATACGATTATCCTGAACTCGAAAAAACCAATATCAGACATTTTCCGCGTAGCGTTTGATCTGAACGAATTTTCAAAATCATAGCAATATGTCTGATTTGCAGACCGTAGTTGAATGATAGTTCTGAGATACCGGAAACATATTTTTCAGACGTTAGTGGTGTAGCGCAAACCCGTAAAATCACTTAAAAAAATTAAAAATGAGACAAAAAAAATGTCTCATAGCAATACGTCTGAAAATCTTTTTTATTAGTAAATTTTGGTTATTTGATGCGAACAAAACAATTTTCAGACGGAAATGTGAACGCATTAAATTTTGAGACCGTTTTGAAAATGTTAACAAATTTTACCGATCGGTATCATAGCAATATGTCTGAAAATTGTTGGACATGATAAAATAAGTTGTCCGCATGTGCAAAAAATTTATATCAGACAAATTAAGTGTAGCATCTTCTCTATCAGACAACTTTTCGATACTCAGATATCATTTAAAAATCGTATTGAGGCATCTTGAATTCTCTGTTACAAACCAATGAATACGTTGCGACCCTGAATTCATTACATGATAATTAACAAAGAATTTACCCGAAACCGTAACATTGAAGTTGAAGGACTGAAATAGGAAACAGCTGCCGAGTGAGCTGTATAATAGTAATAGTATAAGAAAGGGGCAGGAGCGTAAGAAGCGCTGAGGCTGTTGAAATTAAATACTGATTGATTTGATAGTTTTGGTTTTATTTAAAGCACACTTGAGTAACTTTTACAAAAGAAATAAGTAATGACATCTGTCATCTGTCAAAGTACACATAATAGACAAGGGAGATTCTTGAATATCTATGAAGGCTGTAAATTTAAAAAAAACATTTTCGTACTTATTTTCGTTTTTGGGAGTATATGCTACACTTAAAGTGTCTGAAAACAGGTTTTTGGTTATCATGGCAGCAATACGAAAAGTTAAAAAAAAAATTATCCGTATTGCTATGATACAGGTCGGCTAAATTTGTTGACATTTTCAAAAATGCGCTCAGGCTATGTGCTACGCACAAAATGTCTGAAAACAAACTTTTTCGTAATACAATTATAAAATCTATGTACAGTTTCACTATCAGACGTATTGCTATAATACCGACTGCCTTTTTTTTTTGACACAGCAGAAATGGCCTCCCACGCAGTTGCTACACTTTCGACCGTTACTACACACCTAGTCGGGTTCAGAATCATACAATCTAACGATTTTATAGAGTTTTTGCCGTATTGCTATGAGACATGGTTTTGGTCGTGGGCTCTCGTACTAGAAGCATGTAAGTCCATAATTACAAGCCCGTAAATACCCCAAGATGTAATAGTATAGCAAGAGGCGTATTGTTCACCTCATCTCACATATTTCTTGGTCCACCGAACCCATACCTATTACCAAAGGCAAAGTCAAGAATAATTTATTCTGTATTTCAATATCATTCCACTGTTTGGATTGACCTTCACTCTACCGCGAAAAGTCCAAAAATAGTTGTACAAATAAAACAGAAACTCTAGTAGCTTCTGTTTTATTTTTGAAACATTTTATAATACTTCTATTTTTGTCTAATTAAGACTAATTACATAAAAGTTCTGTCTGCAATTACTAAAAACTATTTTTAGTTAGAAATCGCGTATTGAAATATAATAATTTTTGCCCGCGGCTCCGTGGATGTAGGTTTTCGCGACCAAACATAGCCTATGTCCTTTCCCAAGGTCTAATCTACCCCTATACCAAATTTTATTAAAATCGGTTCAGTGGTTTAGGCGTGAAAGCGTAACAGACAGACAGAGTTACTTTCGCATTTATAATATTAGTATGGATTAGTATGGATACAGTCAATCCGAATGATGACGAAGAATACAAGAGTCACCACCTCATCTCATCCGAAGAGTGTCTGTTGTAAAAGGCGTCTAACGGAAAAATCATCATCATCTGCATATAGACGTATTCTACTGATTGCATCCGTGGCCAAGATGACCTCGAAGCTTGGTCCGCCTTCCGGCTCTTCCTCCTCCACTTCGCACGATCTTTGGCGTCCATGGTAGTGAGTCGATTTGCACGCATGTCACCCTCCACGACGTCAAGCCAGGACTTCTTTAGCCTACCCCTTTTACGTAGCCTTGCCGTTGCCGCAAGACGTGGACGCACCAGCGAAGGAGGCTTTCTTGCATTTTATCGGCGATGTCACGGACATGGAGGCTGCCGCGGATGCGAGAGTTCCGTACGCGATCCGTGACACGACTAACGGAAAAATATGCAGAGAGAAAGTGATATCACTTTGAGAGAAGGAAAGCTCGAAATAAAACCCTGTACCAATCCGTCTGGCCAGCTTGGCAACAGTTGTAGGTAGGCCAAAGCCTCCCAACATTGGGAGAGCAGTGGACTGCGAAAGGCTAATTGATTGAATTGATTGATGTACAGTCTGCATCAGATCGGTCTTCAACTTCGACTCGATTCAACAAGATCTTGAAAACTACCTTTTTTTATCGTGCGAAAAAGCACCACGGATACCTCCCCCGCCGGAGCCGGAGGAGGAGGTTATGTCGGACTCGAACCGACTAAAACGCACGCCGTCTGTGGGCCGTCGCGCGTCGGTTGCCAGAGGTGAGATTGTCGTAGACATATCCCTCACACCCCGGCCGACCCAGGGCCATATCTCTCGTTCTGGCCCTCATATCTTAATACCTTCCTGTTGACTGATTGTTCTTTTATTTGGTACACAACTTTAGTTCGGATGATAAAATACAATTGGCTATTTGATAAGATAGCCCGATTTTTCCCAATACTACTTAATATGTTCGTTTTTTTTTCGGAAAAAATATGCCTTGCAAAATAAGATATTACCTAAATAAACCGAAACTATGACTTTTCATCCCTACTAATATTATAAATGCGAAAGTAACTCTGTCTGTCTGCCTGTCTGTCTGTCTGTCTGTCTGTCTCGCTTTTACGACTAAACCGCTGAACCGATTTTGATGAAATTTGGTATAGGGGTAGATTAGACCTTGAGAAAGGACATAGGCTATGTTTGGTCGCGATAACCGACATCCACGCGGGCGGAGCCGCGGGCAAAAGCTAGTTATTAATAATTCCGAAAGTTAGTCCAAATATAAACAATCAAACTAAGTCCAATAACTTTTAATATTCCTTATTAAATGTCAAATTACTTTTACTATGAACTGTATACGTGTAAACGCAACGTACTCCGAGATAAATACGATATTCTCTTGCTCTGTATACATTTGCATAACGCGCACCTAGGGCTTGACGTCACCTACTAGTGCAAAAAGAGTTTAAGGGCATCGCGAAAAATCGAATTTTCTAAATCCAAAATTCCTAAAACTGACGTAGATTATTTCACTTTAGCAGTTGACTATATTATTATAAAGTGGTAATTTTTCGAGCGTAAAAAAATAGTAGTAGTTTGATATTTACATCATTAGCAGAGCTATTAACATAATTTTGAATAGGTACTTTGCTCATTGATTTATATCGTTACTAAAGTATTTTGCTAGTCAAGATCGATTGATGTTGACTGTAGGAAAGCAAGGTTAATTTGAATGAGCAGCAAAAAGAGCTTCCACGTGTGGCACGTGTAAGCAAAGGTCAGTATCACTTGTATCAGCGATCGGTATGCAGACTCCGGACAGACGTTATATCGACTGCTAACATTACGATTCCTCTCTCGCGCTGTTCGCTGTTAGGGTCATCGACTTGTTATTATTACAGACTTACTGTAAATTGCTATGCTGGTGCAGGCGCAACTGTAGCGAGAGCTGTGTGTTTCGGGTTCGATTCTAGGTTAGATTAATAGATTCTTAGTAGTAGTATGGTGTTTATTTGCGTCGTAGTCAAGCTCAACCTTCAAAGTCTTCAAAGTCTCTTAATATGAATAGCAGACTTGTATTTCGTAAGTTGTTATTTGTCCTACGATATTAATATGTACTAGGTATAATAAGACTGTAACTCTATTAGTCTGTTCCTGCTACTAAACCACAGGATCCGGTAGGTAAACTTGACAACAAAGCAGCTTGCACCTGATGTAAGTCTGGCTATTTTCCGTTTATTTATTTACCTAAACTTTATTGTAAAAGAAACACATTGTAAAAGTATTATGTGAGCCAAAAATTTGAAGTAATTTGCTAAAACCTATCAAATAATTTATGACATCTTCAATTGTGTTTTTCTGAAATAAATCGTCTATGATGATATATGATGACATAATCACGAGAATTAACATCTAAGTATCCCAACAAAAACGTTAAACGTGTAAAAATAATAAAAGAGTTATTATATGCACACTTATTTCGTAAAAACAAGGGTCACAAGAAGTAGAAAAAAGCTTACACGTGGCAAATAAACACAATAGTGTTAGACCACTTAATAGTTAAAGGTGACTTTGTAGATTGCCGACTCATTGTGCATCTTGGCAAATTAAATATGTAAAGTTTATATTTTCTTATTAGGTATGTTAATATAACATAATTTGATACAGGCCCATCCAGTTACACCCAAACGAGTAACACTGTTACTGATTGGGAAAAAAATTCCCAACGAGTCACAGGTGTTACTGGATGCAACAATTTTTGTCCCAACGAGTAACACCTCAAAATATTAGTGTTACAGATTGGGAAAAAAAATTCCACCGGGTCACATGTGTTACTGGATGCAACAATTTTTGTCCCAACGTGTCACAGGTGTTACTGGGTGCAACTTTTTTGCCAACGATTAACACTACAAAATATTTTATTATATCATCAAGCCACATACTCGTAGCGTACATAAAACGATAGTGTTATTTTTTTCGATATATTTGGGGAAAATTAAAACAAGATACCTATGTATAAAGAAATGAAAAATGAAATTCTGAAGCGCAGTTTAGAAGAGCCGAGTTTGCATGGAAAGGAAACTCATGAGATGTATAAGAACTGACACAAATGGTGAGTGATCGTCTCTGCTTACCCTGGAAAGAGAACGCATAAGCGTTTGTGTGTATGTAAAAAATTAGAGGTGGTTGACCGGGGAATGAACTTCAAGCACACCGGTGTGAAATGTCAAAGATTGCCCTACTCGGCAATCACTTTTCTCTTTTATCAAGGTGTAGGTGTACATGCTGATTGAAAGAGCGTCTAAAGTTACCTAAGTTTTTTTTATCACCAGATATAATTTGGCTTATATGTTTAACTAGCTGTTGGCGGCGGCGCCCGCGTGGATGTCGGTTATCGCTTAGTGTCTATATAGCCTGCATCTCAAAATCCTTTCTTAGGGGATGCATACGTCATAGTAGCTTTATGCATGCAAAGTCTCAGCCCGATCGGTTTAAAATTGACAAAGTTTCATACAAACTTTCATCCCCTATTTTATCCCCTTGGGGGTAGAAATAATCAAAATCCTTTTTCAGCGGATGCCTACGTCATAACATCTACCTGCATGCCAAATTTCAGCCCGATCCGTCCAGTGGTTTGGGCTGTGCGTTGATAGATCACTATGTCAGTCAGTCAGTCAGTCAATCACCTTTGAGTTATATATATTTAGATTTGATAGTTCAATGCAGTTCTGCTAAGAGATATGCAGTAATCACTGAGTGCCAATTAAAAATGCAAAAATATCTGTTTGAGAAAATAAACTATACTTGCATCTGTGACATGCATGCCCAACCTGTTATCGGTTGCCATACGGAAAGATGGATGCAGCCCCCCCGAGACAAGTGGCAATTCGTTAATCGGCATATGATTGAATAGAATGCCAAATGTATGGGATTTGACGTATATGACAGGCGTCAACGAATGTCAAAAACGTCAAATCCTATACATTTGTCATTCTATTCCATCATACGCCGAGCAACGAATTGTCACTTGTCTGGAGGGGCTGTTCTGAAAGGAATCCTACATTTTTCTTTTTCTTTCTTCCCGTTTATTGAATAGAACACTTCTTTAGCGCGCCTAAAGAAGTTGGCAGATTTTTTTTATACCACTTAGGTTGCAGATAAGCACACGGCCTGATGGAAAGTGGTTACCGTGGCCTATGGAGAAGTGCAACACCAGGGGAGTCACACTCGTGCTGTCGACTCTTTAAGAACAGAGAGATTCTGTGAAAACTTTTTTGGTGCGTTGAGCACTTTTTTTTTTTGTAAAAGTAACTATCTTTTACTTTTTATTTACACTGTTTTCCCTCCTGTCGGCGATTTTTTTCTTATAAAACATTAATTTCGAGAGCTACATCCTCAGTACAGAGACCATCTAGCTATGCATAAAATTTCCGCAAAGCAAAAATAAAAAAAAACGTAGTTTTAGTTTCAACAGAGCATACTGAACACTAATATTTACGTTTTCTTTCCGTGTATAAATGCATTTTGAAAAAGTAGCGTTACTGAATCGCGCCCCTATATTGTATTACAGTTTTGGTACGTTCTTCTACGATACAATTTCATAATATAAAATGTATTATAATGCGTAGTTGGTAAACAATATAAGTGACTATTTCATCATTTTCTAATAATTAACAAACAATACATTATTTCTTTGTTTTTTTAAACTAAACATTTATCTAATCTGTGCCAAAACATAATAAATAAATGTTCTGTCCGTATCACTGTCTGCGTGGGAAAATGTCCACGCGCAAACACTTAGCACTAAAAATTATGTTATTATTGTATAGATTAGATCAGCTATACTCTAAGTGTGTTCCGCGGAACCCTAGGGTTCCGTGATACCTCTGTCGGGGTTCCGCAAGAATTTAGAAATAAAAAAATCAAAACACCTCTCTCTGGTCGCTCCGCGGCTGTGCGGACTCCGCGGCCGCGCGGAGACAAAACGCTATGAATGTTATTTATTTATTTATTTGTATTTGTATAAGCTTGTGTTACATTAGCTGGTACAATATCTCATAAGTTTGGTCTCAACAATTTTATACTTGTACAACGCGTTCGCTCTAAGTTTGCCGGTCTGTGGAATGCGCGTACCCTCCCCCACGTGACAACAAAACTTATAATGTGTCATAGTTTTACCCAAATATCTAACGTACACAATTTTTATTGTTACAATTAAATAAAAAATTCCGAACGTCATACACTCATACCTATCGCCAGCGGCAAACTTAAAACGAGCGGGTAGTATACTTGTAAGCGCTCAGTCTCTTTGATAAAAGCCGCCTCTGAATTAGACGCTATAGTTGTCAACAAGCGACTTTCGTCTCTAACTTCAAAGGATAAAGTCGATATTGTTTACAACGCTATTTTTAAATTTCTGTTTTTATTTTTGCTTTTTGTTTATCAAAGGTGCCGACTCGAGTATTTTCGAGAATATTTGAGATCGAGTCTAGGACATTAGACCATTTAGAAACCGTACACCCAGAGACTAAAGACAAGAATAAAGAATTTTTTGTTCGCAAAAAAGATCAGTTATTAGAAAGTCAAAAAAATATGATGCATGTAACACAAACTACCAACGAAAAGGCCACGGAGGCATCATATTTAGTTAGCTATCGCATTGCACAAGCAGGTGAAGCGCACACTATCGCTGAGAAATTAATAAAACCATGTGTATTAGACATAACAAAATGTATGCTTGATGAAAAATCTGCAAAGCATCTTTCTACTGTTCCGCTATCAAACGATACTGTTTCACGACGAATCCATGATCTGGCAAGCTACGTCACACAAGAACTAGTTACACGTCTACAAAATACACGATTCGCTTTGCAAATGGACGAGTCGACTGATGTCGCTGGTTTGGCTATCCTGCTGGTTATTGTGAGATATCCATATAAAAGTTCTTTTGAAGAAGACATGCTTATGTGTTCATCGCTGCTTACAAACACTACCGGGGAAGAAATTTTTAATAAAATAAATATATTTTTTGAAGAACATAATCTCAGTTGGAACAATTGCATTGACATTTGTACAGATGGGGCCAAGGCGATGACAGGTAAAACAGCAGGAGCAGTGTCACGAATGAAAAATAAAGCGCCTAATTGTAGTTCCAGTCATTGTATTCTGCATAGACAAGCACTTGCGATGAAGCAAATGCCGTCTAATCTAAAATTAGTTATGGATGAAGCGGTAAAAATAATTAATTTTATCAAATCACGACCACTACAATCCCGATTGTTCTCATTATTGTGTGAAGATTATGGCAGCAAACATAAAACACTGCTGCTCCATACAGAAGTGCGATGGCTGTCTCGGGGAAAAACTTTAACAAGGCTATTTGAACTTAGAGCCGAGTTACAAATGTTTCTTTCAGCAGATACTTCTTTTAATTTGAAGGACCGTTTGTATGATAAAACTTGGTTGTTCCGATTGTCTTTTATGACGGATATCTTTCAAAAACTTAACGAATTAAATTTATCGTTGCAAGGTAAACAGACAACAGTGTTTCAGGCCTATAATAAAATAACTGCTTTTAAAAGAAAATTAGATTTTTGGATCATTTGCATTGGTAAGAAAGAAATAGAAAGTTTTACATTACTCAGTGAGTTTGTTAGCGAAAACGACTCAGAAATGTTTGAAGATAATGTGTTTGAAGAATTGGTCCAATATCTCAGTTCGATGCGCGCATCTTTTGAAAAGTATTTTCCCGAAGAACACAATACAAAAATTAAAGTGAACTCCTGTATTCATAATCCTTTTTTACCCAACTTGGAAAAGCCTGAAAACATGTCAAATGAGATATATGAATCTCTTTTAGAAATGTCATCAGACACAAGTATGGAGTCATTGTTCAAAACGACGCCTCTTAATGATTTTTGGTGCAGAATCCAAGATGAATATGCAATGCTTGGCCAAATGGCTCTGGATATTCTTCTCCCGTTCCCAACTACATATTTGTGCAAAACAGGATTCTCTACCTACGCAGCCACGAAAACAAAATATCGCAATAGACTGGACGCCGAAGCTGATATGAGACTCCAACTTTCTTCCATCAAACCTGATATCAAGCAATTGATGAAAAATAAAAAACAGTTTCATACCTCCCACTAGTTAGATTTTTTCTTTTTTAATGTTTTCTATTATTGTCCTTACCAAGTGGTGAAGTAAATAATAATTAGTAACTGATACATTGTACTTTTATTATGCTGATTAATAAAGAATACACTTATAAAAATAATTGTTTTATTGTAGGGTTCCATCAAGTATTTTGCTTCCCAAAAGGGTTCCGTCATTTAAAAAGTTTGAGAACCACTGGATTAGATAATTATGTTATTTTCCTCGTTTTATTTACTAATAGTGCTAATAGTGTGACATTTGACACCACGTGTGGTGTTCCAGTACCCGTGTACCTTTAGTATAGGTACAGGGTGTATTTTTTGAGACGGATCAGAAAGAGCACGTATCATCAACTTTCGAAATCAAATAGGGCACCCCTGTGGACACTGTGGACCTTTCGCGCACTTTCTCTCTTTCTCATTTTTTTGTTTACTGAATAAATCGAAAAATAAAATAGATCCTAGGAAAAAATAAGGAATACCAAACAACTTTCGCGTTACAATTTTTTGTGTAAGATTTTTTTTTTGTGTAAACAAAAATTTACGCTTAAATTCAAGATGGCAGAGAACGCAACGAACCGAATACCACGCAAAATAAATTTAGACTGCCAGTGACCTCCCTCAACGAATTCCGTAATAAAATTGCTGCTCGGTATTTTTTCTTTGACAATCTTAATTTTCTTGGAGTAAAACTATTTCACGGTACGCTGTATTTGCTGCATGCGTCTGCAGTTATCGTCTCGAAAAAGCGTTCCAAATTCTAAGATAACCTGCCAATCTGCATAAACTGGTATCTTTTCGCGAGCCAATTACAGTTAATCTGGGGTCGGGGGTCAGCCCACGGAGCAATTACTGAAGTGCAATATAATGAGGTTAAAAGTTGTGTTTACATGCACTTTAAGTACATAGCTATAATGCAGACGATGAGATCAGCATGCATATTTGTTTTACATAGTTTTTAGGGTTCCGTATCCAAAAAGTAAGAACGCACTCCACTGGCCGTCTGTCTGTCTGTCAACGGGCTGTGTATTTTGAACAGTGATAGCTAGACAGTTGAAATTTACACAGGGGATGTAGGTATTTCTGTTACTTATCGCTGTAATAACATACTAAAAAACAGAATAAAATAAATATTTAAGGGTGCTCCCATACAACAAATATGATTCTTTACCATGTTTAGTTCAATATTATTATATATTTTTTTATATAGGACACGTCAATTTGACTTCGCCTCGCCTGATGGTAAGCTGAAAGCAAAGTCTCTGAATAAAGGGTCACTATTACAGACATGTACCATGTTACAATGGTGGCACTCAGCTTGACGGCCTCATCAGATGCTTTTTCACGCCCCGCTTAAAGGACCCGGGACTGTAGGAGGAGGGAAACACGTGAACTGGTAAGGAATTCCAAGACTTAATAGTGCGGCAGAAGAAGGAGTCGCCGAACCGCTTGATGCTATCTGACCACGGATACAGAAGGGTTCTTACTTGGCTTGGTTAATACGAAACTAAAAAAATATGTTGTATAGGTAATGGTACGGAAACGGAACCCATCGTGCGTGACACCGATTTTTTGTTTCCTATGTATTCATATAGCAAATAAGCTTACAGTCCACTTACGTGATAATTTGACACTCACACTCAATAAGTTAGTATCTACGAATAGCACCTCCCAAAAATATTGTTACATGCTCTTAGTAAACTAGGTTAGGTGCTATTCGCGCAGGTGCTATTCGGCTTGGTTCTCTAAGTGCACTGCACCATAAAGAGAACTAAAAATTTAGCACCAATCTCTGCCGTCTAGATAAATTAGACGCCTCAGCAAAATTGCATTTGGTCAGTCATATTTTGTTCGACTTTTAGTTTCAATTTTATTGCTAACATTATTAAAATAAACTTAGACTGTCAGTCCTAAACGATTTATCTGAAGACAGATTGTAAGTATAGACAATCTGTAAAATCTGTCAATCTGTCTATAAAAGCTGTCCTAGATAAATCGAGATTTCGGACCGAGTATCGTTATGGCTTGGTGGCCTTACTTGGTAAGTAGATACACTACTTTAAACCGAAGTAATACATTTTATCGTTTTCCATTGTCTTTAATTTTAGCCTTCAACCATATAGGTACATAAACCCCAAGCCCTTTGACACTATCACATCGGAATAACCCATCCAAGAAAATCGAATATTTCATGTTAATAAACAACATTCTATAACAACCGAAAATCGTCTCTCTGAACCCTTCAATAAGGGCCTTATTTACTTGAACATATTTATCTATCCGTGTGATAAACGACACAAAATGGCTACAAGGTACTTCTAAATTTACATTACGTATTCGCACAACATCCTTGTTAGAGTCGTTGCCTTTTCGTCTGCAGACGGCATAGCAACTAAGGTAGCACTTTCCGTTTCGTTCACACGTGCCACGAGGCTGTAGAACTTCCTGCGCTCGCGCATAGGTTGTACAACTCCGATAGGTATGTTAATTTACTCGTAGAACGTTATGAGCAATAGATTTTTTTATTAGATGAAAGATGAATCTCCCACAAACACGAATATGTGTAAGTATTTATGTACTCTTTTTTTTTTATTTCTCGAACAACAAAAAGTACCTGCATCCAAAATCTGTATTGGTAAAAAGTCTCCCAAGGAAGAAAATAAGAATAAATTACATGAGTAATCTACAAAGGCTAAAGGCGATGGGTACCAGAAGAACAGGAGAAACGAAAGGCAAGGAGTTTAGGTCTGTGGCATTCCCAAGAACAGTGTTATAGCATTGACCATTTTTGGCATCTATTTTGGCCTTATTCTTGAGACTTCACTTCAGATAGGATTAAATCCTATTAACGTGCCTTAAATTAAAAGAATCGACAGAGGCGTGATCACGGAAATCAAAATAGACTTCTTATCGCTCCTAGAACATTCTCCACAGCCGCCAATCACGCAGACAGACAAAACATGTCTTGTATTGTCTGTGTCACAATAACTGAAGAATCTTATAAAAAATGCAGACGTTTTGCATACTTTGTGTCGGTATTTGTTTAGTCTGCGGATGCATAATGTTGTGTCACAGTATCCTTAGACATGTCTACACATATATCACACACTGCCGACCGGCTGCGACCTTCGTAATCAGAGCCTGCCAGTGGTGAACAATCGTAGTGCAATGGGGATAGTGACAAGGTCGTCCGATTCTACCCAATACTGCTTAATATCTTAGGTTTTGCTGAAAAATATGCATTGCAAAATAAAATATTGAGAACTAAACTTAAACTTAAACTTCTATATTATTATATAATTGCAAAGTGGTCGTGTCTGTTCATTGGAGATATTTAAAAAAAATACTTGGGTTGTTATGTTAACGATACTGAACACGAAAATATTTTTTTTTAATTTCCTGTCTGTTTTTGTCTGTTTGTCTGTTTGTCCGCGATGGACGCAAAAACTACTGGACGGATTTTGATGCAGTTTTTTTGTTAGAAAGGGCTTACTCAGACTTAAAATCTAACGTTTGTTTGATCGCAATCGGTTGAGTAGAACCGAAGATATGAGCAAAGGTCGCGTTAACCGAGATGCACACGGGCGGAAGGCTAGTAAAAAATATAAACAATCAAATTGAGTATAACTTTTTTTAGGGAATTCATCCTCAATCCTCACACACTGCGTCTGGAAACGGTGCGCACTGTGCGGTTTGAACGGCACTTCATCCCACGCACACTCAAGCTGTGGAATGAACTCCCTGCGGTGGTTTTCCCAAGCGACTACAATATGGGGTTCTTCAAGAAGGGCATTAGAAGGTTTCTTCAGGGTCGGCAGCGCGAGTGTGACGCCCCTGGTGTTGCATACGTCCATAGGCCACGGTGACCGCTTCCCATCAGGTGGGTGGGCCATGTGCTTGTCTGCCAACTAAGTGGTATAAAAAAAAATCTTTATTAAACAAATGACTTTTATTATGAACTTGATATATACGCGTAAACGCAACGCAGACCGAGATAAATGCTATAATCTCTTGCGCTCTATCCATTTGCACTACTCGTGGTCCTACCACAGTTTAGTAGGATCATTGCCCATACAAAATAATGTTGTTTTTGTCACAGTCCTACTGGTAGAACTATGGGCCAAAATAATGGTCCGTGGTCCTACTAGTAGGACCAAGTAGTAGGACCACGGACAACAAATGTGTGTGGAGTGGAGTTTCGGGCGGTTCGAGAATTTGAATTTTCAAAATCAAATATCTTTAAAACCATTTATTTTAATAAAAATTTCACTTTAGCAGGTCATTATGGATATTGAGTTTGTATTTCAGAATCCTGAAAACTCCCTACTAACGGGTGGCGCAAAAGTAAAGACCCTATTTGGTTCGGCTATAACATTTTTTCTAAATTAGATAACTAGATTTAGGTTTTTTTAAATGTATATTTGTACCATTAAATTTCGTACCATTAGGATTTAAAGATGATGTCTTTTAAATGGTGACCTCCAGAGTTGATACACATTTGAGCCCTATTTATGACATTTTGCATAACTTGCCGTAACACTTCCTGCGATATGTTCGTTATTTCTTGACGAATGTTTTCTTTTAGAGCTGCGAGAGTCTGTGGCTTGTTCACATACACCCGAGATTTCAAAAAACCCCAAAGAAAGAAGTCTGGACTGGTCAGATCGGGTGATCTTGCAGGCCAAGGCAAATCGCCAAAACGAGAGATAACTCAGCCTGGAAAAGCGTCCCTCACTAAGTCCATAGTGTCGCGCGCTGTGTGTGCCGTAGCGCCGTCTTGTTGAAACCAGATGTGCTCCAGCCCCAATTCGTCCAAACTGGGTATCAAAAACTCACGTAACATGGTTCTGTAGCGTTCTCCAGTGACAGTTATCGCATTGCCTCCAGCGTCTTCGAAAAAATAGGGTCCGATCACTCTGTCAACACAGATGCCACACCATACAGTAACTTTTAGTGGGTGTAGAGGTGTTTCTTGAATAATGCGCGGATTATCAGTGCCCCAGAACCAAGTATTCTGCTTATTGACATGCCCTGAGAGATGGAAATGCGCTTCGTCACTCACAACCAATTTTGAAGGAAAATCATCCTCTTCAAGGTTGAGGTTTATGACGCGCTGGCAGTAATCTAGACGAGCTCGGTGGTCAGCAGGCAGCAGCTGATGAGTCATTTGAGTTTTATACGGGAACATCTTTAAGTCTTTCACCAAAATACGCTGCAGGGTCCGTCTGGAAATGCCCAATTGCGTGGCACGTCGCCTCGTTGATGTTTCTGGACACTCTTCCACATCTTCGCGCACAGCATCGATATTTTCAGCTGAACGGCCTGTTCTTGGTCTCCCAGACTTAGGTCTATCCAATGTTGAGCCAGTTGCTTCAAGGCGTGTGGCAAAGCGTCGAATTGTGCGACCAATCGGTGCCGGACGGTGGGGAAATCGTCAACGAAATTCACGTTGTGTTCTTATCACTGATGAATTATTCCGTAAGAACATTGACACAATTATTCCACGTTCTTGGGGAGTAAAACGGTCCATGTTTATTTTCAGTGTATTTTACATTTGTTCACTACACAATTTTCAACAACAGAATGACAGAAAATGTCATATAAAAAAAATAAAGGTATTTTCTTTAGTGCCAGTACTTTTGCGCCACCCAGTATATACCTAACTTGTCACCGTATACTTACCGTCATCCGACATCGTACTTACTTACTTACTTACTTACTTACTTACTTACTGTATGAATTTTATTATTTATCTTTATAAACCGAGGTGAAAACTTATGGTTTCATAATAACAAATAAATAGTTCTATCAAGTCTTTATCAATCCATGACTAATCGGACACATTTGAACTAAAATTTATTATCGCTTTTCTCTTGTGATTCATTGCGCACGCGCATGCATAATTATATAACAACATGAGGTGCACGTTTGATTATTAAGGTGCCTTATAACAATCTCCACTAATCGTAAATATAACAATTTTCAACTTTCAAGGGAAATGCTAACACTTTACTCATCTAGATAAACATGGCTGAAAATGGGGAGATAGGACCCCCACCAAGATCTTTGGGATCACGCCAATCTCACTGATTGACGTAAGAGTCTCTGGTGCAGGATTTCAGACTGCAAACGTGCCTGTAAGGTTGCCTTTTCACCAGAAATATGCTATGCTCCGTTGCTATTGATGCGTTTGATATCCACCAATCATATTCATTAGTCCACATAGCATAGCACTAGTAGAAACGGATTCAGCTAAGCTATGATTTTTATACAAGAAAGATGCAAGCTATGGATGTGTGCTGTGGATGCGTGCTGTGGATGCTACTAGATTCGAATTTTGAACATTAGTAAGTTTTCATTATCTACGGTAAATTTTGCATGTGATAGATGCATCGAATAGCTCGAGCTGTGCCTCTTTATTGCACGTCTTATTCGCTACTCTACATAGCATGCCACAGTAGAAACAGTCACATAGTTTAAAAGCTTAACTTTTACATTCGTGCAGCATAAGCGCATAGCACTTCTCTTGTGGAAAGGTAACCTTAAAGCCATATACGCCAAACCAAAAATAGAAGAAGGAAAAAGCGGACCCCGGACTCTGAGTTGAAAGCCTTAGATATAACTTATTATATTACCGAAAAAAAATTGAGCCATAGGTACCGTAGCCAAGTTCCAAGCGTATCTTATCTAGTCTCTAAGCTAGATCTAGCGCTTGTTTCTACCCTAGATTTATGACGAGACACGTGTCACCACTATCTTGACATACACAATAACACACAAGTTAGACACATGTAGTGCAGGGAGCAAGCACAACATGTGCAACTTGCGAGACTGTTTCGATCAGATTCCATCTAAATAAAACTAGACAACACAACGGCCAATCTGAGCTGACGTCATATATTTATTGTTGTTTATTGTTGTTACTTTACATAACATCGCTTTGTACTGAGATGTAAATAGGTCAAACTGTGATCAATCGATTTCATCATTATAGCTGTGACCAATAAAGCGTGACCTCCAATATGATTTTCTATATAATTTTTCGTTCAATATTACTTCGATCAATTACTTAGCCTATTGGAGGCTGCTCGTAGTGCATCTGTTAATTGAATCCAAAAACTGCTCGAGTCGTCTGGGCGTTTTCATTTTTTGACGCAAACCGATAAATATCCAATTTCAGTTTTGGATTACAGATTTGGTTTTATTAGCTTAAAAATAATTCTAACTTCTAAAAACCCACGAGAAAAATCGCACTATCTTCTTTTACCCCGCTTGATTAGAAAGAAGCACGGATCTTGTACCTAAGTCGCGAGAGAAGCGAGGCTCAGGTACGGATTGTTTTAATATAATCTGTGATTGGTAGATTTGAGCTCATCCATCACCATTGCACCGTGCTATTCTCAAAAGATAGCCCAAAAACACTTATTGCGCGTGTAGCACATTTTGGGTCTACAACTCGTGCCTATACGTAGCAACGGTTTTAGATTTAGTTTGCGTTTGGATTTTCTGCGATTTGCGTTTTTCTTATCAGGATTTCGCATAGTGGTTGTTTGGTGGATAAAGGTGACCATTGAGAAGCCGCAATGAATTACGCGTAACTGCTGCGTGCGTCGGCAGTTGTCGTATGCGGTCACCTTCTGAATCATACCTTTAGAAAGTTACATTTGCAGTTGGCACTTTTATAGTAAATCCAATTAATGACCTGTTTTAGTTTACTGTAGGCCTGCAGATGCCTAGCAGGTTAGTTTGACTTTGGTGCCAGTAGGTGTTGGTCTACACTCAAGCAACAACAGTTTTAACTACAATCATTATAATTATTACAATGTATTAAGATGATACGATTGTACGACATCGAACTAAATATAGCGTGAATTATGAGGCCAGTTATCAATGGAGCGGGAAGTTCACGTTATAGTGCCAAGTGTGATGGAAAACTGTCATAATATTTTTATATCGGCTCATAAAATGATAATGGTTTAATAGGCCTCGGGTAAGTACGGCCGGCACGTGTAACCATAGTAGTTGTATATACGTGTGCTGTATAACTACACTACAGTATGAGAAAGATTCTGCCAGTTAGGAGGGGTAGGCACAAGAAGTCCTGGCTTGGCGTCGTGGAGGGTGACATACGCGCCAATGCATGGTCTGACAAGTATGGACGCTCAAGACCATGTAAAGTGGAGGAGGAAAGGTGGGACCTGACCTATGAGTTCACCCTAAAATAGGTCGCCATGATGATGACGATGATAATTACTATGGTAAAGTTACTGGAGCACATCCATCATATTTTGCAAAGGTTTTACCTTTGCAAAATAAATTGACAAAGATTTTACCTTTGCCAATTTATTTTATTGCTGGTTTTTGCTTGCATTCGCGTTTAGACAACACAAATCTGCGTTTCTAGGTGTGCTTTTCTACATGCAATTATATCAACAGTCACTCATCTTCTCTTAATACCCACTCTATCCTTATAACCATCTACTTCCATACCTAACCCCTTCCTTTGAAATTTATATGCCCAGTTTCAATATATTATTACCGCATTACTGCGGCCTAGCAACGGCAGCGAACACAAGGTGCTGACACAGCACTACGTGACTCATTGAAGAGAAAGCGAATACAATCTATATTATGCGCTATCGATGCATTTATCGATCAGAGATAAATCTCATTAATCGTATATTCTTTTTCAATTTATTTGATAATTATGATAATTAAGAAGGGATGAAGATAATTCAGGAACGAACTTTGACTTTTTCTACAAGAAAAGTTAACATTCTTTTAGCTACAAAATTTCATGAAAATGGTCATTATGGTTTGATTTGAACCCGGAAACACAATCACTTATCCTTTAGACGAAACTATCCTATACCTCTTGTTAATAAGTACCAACCTCGGTACTTAGTGACTATTAAGTTTTATGTAAAGACCATACGTAAACGCCCTTCTTACGATAATAAATCAACTGACGTGGATATATCTCTCTTAGTTATTACAGTTACGATAAAACAATGCTCTAGATATTAAACAAAACGACTGGTGACCCTTCTCCTGTGCCCACGAGGATGGCTTATCGCCGTTCCACGTGTAAGTCTCCTTGCAGCTTCAGCGCAAGCCAACTGTGAGTTACTGCACCTTTGTTTATATCAGCTCGTGTTGATTGTGCAATCGTATTGTCACTTGACATAGCCTATTAGCACTTATGTGCTCGTGATGAAGCCATATGTCAAAGTACTAGACAGTAGACACAAATATTTAGTTCAGCTAAGTTAAGGTTCCTAAAACTAGGGCATGCTCAGAGAGATACCACTTGGGGTACGACAGCTGGTCGTAAGGAGTTATATAAATGCGACCAATATTTGAGGAGCATGAAGATCTTCCAGTTAAAGTGAAATGAGTTTCGCACTTGGTGACAACTCTCTTGTTACAGAATTGTTTATAGGTCATGATGACGTATCAAAATGGGCCATTCGTCAACTCGCCAAAAAAACTCGCTTTCATAGGAATCGAGCGAACATTTTAAATGCGATAGTTAGTTTGTTTTTCGCGCGGAAATCATCACTGATGACCCCCGTCGGCCATTGGACGGACTTTTAGTTGGTCCAACGCACGCCATCTTGGGTCTCAGTTACGAAGGTGTTACCTAATAAGACATTTCCCTCGACCCCCGGCTGACCCGGGCTATTTACGCTTTTAAGATGTCCCCTCGCGTCTAGGAAACACGGTACACCCATCGAACCCGGAAAGAGGAGAGGCGCTGCGTTGCGCTCGTTAAACCAGCCCACATCTTGTTTGCTTTTCACTGTGCCCTCTGTTAGTCAGAGGGACACGTGGAAAGCCTCCGCCTCTACAGGGCCGCCCCGTCTCGGCAGGAATTTGCCGTAGGCGGCATCGACTCCCAAGTGTTTCCGGAGGTTTCAGACCAAGCATATTCTTTCCCTGAAAAGGAATACCTGTGAATTGCTTGGCAATCGTTTGTTGCTTTATACTTCAATCTTCAAGTGTCTGATAGCTGGTTATATCACTTGACATAACCTCTCGAGTATCAGCTGAAGATATACTTAGTGGTTAATCTTAATACTATTGTTTGCGTAATTCGGATTCGGTCACAATGTATTTATAAACTTTAATGCTTTAGGTTATCTATAAATGTTTATAGAACCTCTGTATTCGTGTAAATTCTCCGAATTTAATCAATTTAGGGGGTCAGATGTACTCGTTCATCCTTGTTTCTGAAGATATGCCAAAGTACACATTCTACTTTAAAGGTGAGCAGACAAGTGCCCTAGATGGTCTATCTGGTTTGAGCAGCAAATTGCCAGTCCTCCGTTATGGCGCAAAAGCGTACTTATAGCAGTAGCAAGCTCCCGGACTTATCCTTAACGTCAGCGAATGCCGATTCGAAAGCTAATGCCGCGTCTTATCGCAACATACTCGTAATACATGCGTTACTTTTACTTTTTTTACGTAATTACGGCGTTGCATGCGTCCATAGGCCACGGTGACCGCTTCCCATCAGGTGGGCCGTGTGCTTGTCTGCCAACTAAGTGGTATAAAAAAAAAAAAAAATACATAACAATGTGATCTGTACCCGGTATGTAGTTAAATTCTTAGCTTTTCTTTCCGTTTTATCATCCTATGGTGGTAATGCCATGCGATTATGCGAGTGACACCTTAGGTCTTGCAAGCAATAGACGCAATAAAAATAATCCTCATAGAAATTAGACATTTCCTTGCATCCTGCACTTCTTCGAAACCTGCATTCCTAAAGAGTATTTCAAATTTAGCGTCACTAATTGTAATTATGATCCTTAGATCCAAAATCCAAATCTGTATAACCAGATAATTAGCAAAGGCTTGTCAGTTTCCATCAACATGCGCCGGAGTTGAACCGCAGTAATTGTGTCGATGCGCGGAGTCACCCGTGAAGTGACGCTGTTGTCTGTATTAGTTTATTTATGTTATTGTTTATAATAACAACATAACAATATAAGGCCACGCGCACTTATCTCGCGCTAAGAACTTGCTGTACCAATTAATTATCATTGAATGTGCACTTATGTACAATGTTGTTATGACCTGATAGAGCTTTGTTTGAAGTCCATAAGAATGAAATCGAAAGGAAACGCCCTTGAACCTAGTTTGACGGTGGTAGAACATGACGGTATTTTCGTCCCAATTGAACAGTCCGACTGGGGAAGTAAGTACCATCGCCCTACAGAATACCGCGGCCTTAATAACCTCTTGTTGTGTTCCCGGCGTGATTTGTCTTCTTCTTCTTCTTCGAATCGATGGTGCTTTTACTCTCAAATTCTATTTTCCCAGTATGCTTCTACCTGGATCGCGTTCTCGGAGGCACTCATTAGGTCCTCCGGTGTACAGGTAGATGGGCATGCAGCACACGTTAGTAGGTGGGCCATGGTCTGTGGAGCGACTCCACACTCACAGCCCAGGTCCGCGTCATCTGAGTAACCCCACCTAGATCGATTCTCCCTGCTTCGGCCGACTTGGGTTTGGAGTCTATTCTTCTGCACTGACGGCACAGTAACTGTCTATTCTTATATTATTATGTTCGGCAGTACGAGTGTGACTCTCCAGGTGGTGGACATGTCCACAGGCCATGGTAACCACTTTCCATCAGGTGGGCCATGTGCTTCTCTCTCACCTAAATGGTATAAAAAGTAGTGTAGTGAAGGCCCGTAATGATCAAACACGAAATACAAAAGCCAATCAAAAGCATGGTGGTTAAGTTAGCTAGCCTTACGATCGAGAGAACGAATTCTGGCCAGTACACTACCGACGACGTGATCCCTAACACTAGTAATTTAGCTTAGCTGGAAGGATTGATTAGGGGGATGTTAGAAATTTCGTTTTTTTTTATAGGACACGTCAATTTGACTTCGCCTCGCCTGATGGTAAGCTGAAGGCAAAGTCTCTGAAAAGAGGGTCACCATTACAGACATGTACCGGTGACTAAAATCCTTCATAAAAAAAATCTGATATCATAACCTCTCCCGCACGGTAATTACCGTGTCTCCAGTATGACGTATGTTTACTAGTAACAATAACATGGAACAGAACACGAGGAAGGTACTGTTTACATCGCACGGTTACGAACGCGTTATCAGCCGGAGCCGGTGCCGGCAACAGGCATCGGATGACACACACGTCAATGTCAAGGTTGCCACGTGTACGCCATCGCTTCATTATGAGCTATTGGAGATTCTAGTTATCACTCGGTGATAGGCAGACAAACAACTGTTCCTATACGGTTCTGCAGTTTTCGAGGTACGGAATCGTGAATATAACGATTAAACAAACGTACTATTTAAAAGAATTGCTGCCTGCGGTGTAGTTTTCTCATTCTCGCAATCCAGAAGAACCAATTCCTGGAATAAAAAGTAGCATACCCTAATGCGGAATTTAGCTTTTTGAAGCACTTAGGTCGCAGAAAAGCACTCGGCCTACCTGATGGAAAGTGGTTAACGTGGCCTATGGTCAAATGCGAGGTCACACTCGTGCTGCCGACCCTGTAAGAACAGAGGAATTCTGTGCCGTCAGCGCAGAAGACAAGCAGAACGAGCCTTTGGTCTTCCCAATTCTTTAAGCACAAAACCTCTCCAGTGAGCTCTGGCTACCTTAATCACCACCTATAAGCTTAGCTGGAGGGATTAACGGGAATACTAGTAATTTCGTTTAGTATTCTTTTTTTCTAAATCTCCAAATATTTTCACAAACCTTCACATTTTATAATATTAGTAGAAAAGTTCATATACTATTATAGTTAGTAGGAGTTATATATATAGGTAGTAATTTCGTTTACTATTATAGTATTCTTCTTTTATAAATCTCCAAATATTTTTACAAACCTTCATAATAAGAAATAGGAGTAGATAATAGGAAAACGATGCCTACATCGCAAATGTCTAGATTGATTTTTGGTATCGTCAGTTAGCAACGGAACATTTCCTGGAACGTTTAGACACGTGAGCCGGCGCGGGCGAGACGAAGCCCAAGAATTTCAGTCGCCAAGCTCAGGTTACACTGCGACACCAGTGAGGATTCCTAATGAAAACGCTCGGGTTCCGCGAAGCACTTGTGACTGGCTCTTACTCATCAGCACCTGTCGATTTCGATCGCTAGCTATATTTTCAGTTCTATAATGTTAATGAGGCTTGAGGCTTGAGGTTTGACGCTCAGGGCAAGTACTTGTTACTATGACAATATCTTTTTTCATTGATCTGGATGTTTCTATCTAAAATTAGGTAGGTATGTAGGAAGATTGCGAACTCGTAATCACACCAGGGTGTCAGAATAGTCTTTTCATGCCACTTAGGCACACGGTCCACTTATAGCAAGTGGTTACCGTGGCCTATGGACGTGTGCAACACAAGGAGCGTCACATAGGCGCTGCTGACCCTGTAAAAACCTTCCAATGAACCTTCTAATTCTAATAATGTGAATTACATGATTTTTCTGGTTTTGGTGATCCAGTTCAGAGGTAGAGAGATGGAGCTATTATAGGGTGAATAGCTCCATCCCTCTCCCTCTGTTAAAAAGTATATTAAACACAGCGAGCCTACGCTGTGTTTAATATACGTTAGCACTGTGTTATACCTACCTCATTGCAACAATGTCAGGACATTTCTCCGAGGAAGGTCATCTAGGCACTTACCTTAATCACTGAATTAACCTACGCAAATTACCAAAAAAATATTTTCGTGTTTGATATCTCATAAACAGATAATATGAGGATAGTGAGCTATTAACGGTGTTTTGGTGGACCCCAGATAACCTGGATACCTTGGTTTCAAGGGTAGGTCATAATAATAATAGTGGAAAGCATTTTTAATAGGGAATTCCCAGCTGAATTATGAAGACAGTTTAAAAGTCGTTGCTAATATCTAGGGTGTTTATAGATTCCAATCAAATATTACAAATTCTTCTAGGTATTCCCTTTATTGTGGCTAAATACGTACTCGCCTAATAGGCAGGAAACGGAAAAGCTTAGTTTCGCCAAGCATCTCCATTGGTAGGCCAAGTGGAATGTTAAAATAGAATATCTACTTTGTCCCACAAATTCGTTCAATCAATTAGCCTATAGCAACCCATTGCAGGACATAGGTCTCTCCCAATGTTGGAAGGCTTTGGTTTACTGTTTCCACACTGACCAGACGGGTTGGTTTTATTTCGAGTTTTCCTTCCCTCGCAGTGATATCGTCTGCGTATCCGTTAGTCGCCTTACGATACCCTTCGGATGAGACGGGGTGGTGATATTTGTATTCTTCATTATTGTGGTGCAAATTGTAACTTTGAAGGGTTGTATGGAAAGGTGTATACTTTACTTGACACTTTACCACCTATATCCCTAAAATCAAATGTGAGTTGTGGCTTATTTATACGAACACTGATGTTGTATAATCCTGGTGACTCAGAATCTTTGCCAGCCCACTTCCCTATCGGTCTGAATGAACCATGTAACAACTGTCGACGTAATTTCCAGCGCGTGGCGAGTGCACGTGGCGGCTCGTCATGGACGACGAGGTGACGTTCCTGTTCCAGCTGGGCGTGGTGCGCGACGCGGTGGTTGCGCCCGCGCACCTGCTCACGCTCGCGCACCTCAAGGAGCTCGCCGTCAAGTTCGTGCACGATAAGGTACGTTATAGATACAGGTGTCGGCATAGTGGAGCAGTCGCGCATGTGCATTATACGGACCAACCAGTAAAACCCGGGTCCTTTAAGCGGGGCGTGAAAAAGCATCTGATGAGGCCGTCAAGCTGAGTGCCACCATTGTAACATGGTACGTGTTGTAATGGTGGCCCTCTTTTCAGAGACTTTGCCTTCAGCTTACCATCAGGCGAGGCGAAGTCAAATTGACGTGTCCTATATAAAAAATAAAAAAAAAATAAAAAAAGGACTGCTCAACCAATGATCTTTCTGCATAGCATTTGATTTAATTTATTTCCTCAAATTATTTGAAATTCTCAACATGATTAGCTGTCCTATTTGCTGCATTTGTAGAGCCCTGTGATGCCCTAATTTTTTATCTCCTAATAACCCTAAGTGGTCTTTTCGTTTTTACTTTTTCACAACTCCTGACCATACTGAACAATCACGCGCAATAATTCCATCTATAGCCGTTTGGTTTGGCCACAACGGCTGAACGTACACATACCAAAAATAACAGTTATGCAACAAGCAACACCACTTAATTGACGCTTTCATCCTATGTTGCAGATACCAGACAATGGACTGAACCGGCTCTCGGACCGGATACTGCTGTTCCGCCACGACTATTGCTCACCCAACGTGCTGCAGCTCATCAACTCGGCGTCTGACGTCACAGACGAGACGCTGGTCGAGATAGTACTCACAGCAAACGGTAAGTATTCAAGAACCGGCTTCGTACTTCTATACTGTAACTTGATAAGGCACCTGTTTGAGGGGAACGGTTTTGTCCATTTCAGGAACTGGATTGCCTCGAAATTTACATGTTTACCATCTTTTCTTTTATCCCTTAGAGACAATACAGAGGAGAACTAGCAATCTTGGCTGTTCAGTGGTTACTTTCGCATTTATAATGTTAGTATATGGAAGTATTCATTTCTGTACCAAATTGCATCAAGATATCTTCAAAAATAAACTTTCATCCACTATTAACCCCCCCCCCCCCCCCTCCCCTCTCCTTAACCCATACTTTCCTAATAAAAGGCAACCTATATCCGTTTCCAAGCTCTAATCTATCTCTGTACCAAATTGCATCAAGATATCTTGAAAAATGACGAACTTTCATCCCCTATTTTACCCCTTCGACCCCCCAATGTCGCAAAAAAAGGTAGCCTATGTCCGTTCCCATGCTTCAATCTATCTCTGTACCAAATTTTATCGAGATCGGATCAGTAATTTAGTCATGAAAACGTAACAGACAGACAGGGTTACTTTCGCGTTTATAATATTGGTATGAAATTCATACATACTATGAATGAATCTGTAAAAATTGACGGAAGCCTAAGCCACTTGGCGCTTATGGGGGTCATCCTCTGTCTCAATATGCGATGGTGGTATATAATGAGTAACACGTGTGTCCTCCAGCACTGCTATGCGACGGCGCGGAGCCGACGCCGCGGCCGCACGCGCTGGCCGTGCACTCGTACAAGGCGCCCACCTTCTGCGACTTCTGCGGGGAGATGCTGTTCGGCCTGGTGCGCCAGGGGCTCAAGTGCGAAGGTAAGATCGGTTATAATTCTCTTTATGTTAGTATGGAAAATTATTGGTAGCCAAAATACTGAAGAAGGCTCATTTAGAAGGACGCGTCTTTGGTGCTCCTGTTTACGTTGCGGCTCGCTTGTAATGTTGTATGCTTGTAGAGTGTACAATGAAATTGTAAACTGTATAGTGTACGGTTGTTCACGCATGAAGCATGATCGTGATGACTTAATGCCGCTGCGCCATTTGCCTGTCTTAAAATCCATATGGAGTAAGTTTAAGGACTTCACAATGGTATTGTCGAGTGAATGATAAGTTTCCTAAATTATGGCGCTTATCGAGTATCATACAAATTACAGTTAGCAGTAACACTATCGCATTGATCTGAATCTAAGAAATCGACAGTATAATTCCACACGCTCCTTCAATCAATCAATTCAAGAGTTTCTTTGCTCAACACTGGGACGTCCTGCTCATCGTACCCGTGGAAGCTCTATATCCATATTTCTGTTCAACAGCATTTGCTTACGTCACTAAAGTGCACCCGTTCCATTGCAGGTTGCGGCCTGAACTACCACAAGCGCTGCGCAGTGAAGGTGCCGTCGAACTGCACATCCCCCCTCGCCGCGGGGGTGACAGGGGCGGGGGCGCGGGCGGCGGGCGGCAGGTCGCCGTCGCGCGCCTCCGCGCTAAGCCACGCGTCGCACGACGACTCGCTGGTAAGGAGGCTCGCGCAACTCGTCACCGGGAACGCCAAGGACTCCGGGTAGACCAGTAGACCAGTAGACCGATAGACCAGTAGACCAGTAGACCAATAGACCAAGGCGTCGATTCTGGTAAAGCAATTCCACTGTCATAACACGGTCACTGTAAAAAAATCCATTTCATTTTAAACTTTAAAGCAATGTTGTTAAAGACTAAAATTAAATGAGTTTTTGTAGAGTGAACGAAAGCGTGTAATGAAGATATTGTCATTTAATTTTGGACTTTAATTCTATAACAATAAAGCCTTAAGTTTAACACCATGTTTTGCAGTGGCTGTGGTATGACAGTGGTTTTGCTTTAGCAGAATCGAGGGCCAGTAGACCAATAGACCGCTAGACCAATAGACCGGTAGACCGGACTAGCACCCACGGAATATAACATCGTTAGGAACTGCAGACGTCAATCCCGGTAACGTTCGAAGGTTGCACTAAGAAGCCCGAAACCTGGTCTTCTACTCCTCCTTTCAAGTCTTATCGGTTAATCAGAGCTTGCAGGTCAGGGTGTGGGTCCCAAAGATCTTGGTGAACCAATCCTAATGTGCCACACTGCCACAATGCTTTGCTACATTGAGTTTGGTTATTATTGAAGAGTTTAGTAACACTAGTTTCTATATTATCGAGAAAAGGTAGTTCCTATCGATTTTCTGTTCCGTACTAACGACAGATCGCGGCCCACTGTACGCCACTCAAGTAGGAGTCTCGGTAGGAAACTCGGTAGAGATAGTATTATATTATGATTCATGATAGGGGATAAATATACATATCGCTGACTACCGCAAAGAATCTATATAAATAGGTACTTATCACATAATTATGTTTTTCGAATTTCATTTAACTATTTATGTGTGTAAAAAGACAAATAAAGGCATCAGGTATAATATAATTGCATATAAATGCACTGGGTATTGAACGTGGGCCGCGTGACTCAGTCGATAGAATTTGACATCACAACATTCCTAAAATATTTTTATACTAATTGTACCATGTAGAGAGACGAATCTGAACGGTTACATTCCTGCGGTCATAGCACAACGAACCTAATGGTTATTAATAGGAACATATTCTATATAAGTATAACGTAACCTTATATTATAAGTACATACACAAAAATAACTAAACATGACATCTTTATTATCAATACCCAAATTTGACAGTATTTTTTTTAATTTAATTGAAATGAAAGTTTATTTTTTTATATTTTAATACTATTTTTTTTTTTCATATTCTATTATGTCTTCTCAGCCCATGGCTCGAGCCAACAATAGTGCCCGAAAAACGGCAATAGGCTCACCCTCTATTTCGTGGGACCTGATACAATGATTGGTGAAATGTGGGTGTTAATTCATCTCTCCTCCGGGGATAAAGGCGTGTTTGTATGTATGTATGAATTAAGTCTTCCAATTGGTACTAAGTCCTGAGGGGGTTTCCGCCAGTGTGGTCAAGTATGGCCTAAGTTTAGACCAATATTGGGCGGAGCTGTCATTAGGAAAGGGGCTAAACAGAAACTATTTATTATTTATATTGCACTTTTGTGTATGACATTACTGTAATAAGATTATTTTATTTGAATTTATACTGAAACGAATCTCATTTTTTTTGAATATCTGATTTTATTGCATATACTGCAATGGTACAAGAGCTGATGGCCATAATCATATCGCTTACGAATTAGAAGTCATATTGATATCATTTCTGTTTGATGTTATGTATCTGTCAAGATTTAGTCAGTAAATAAAAACTAAACAGAAAAAAAAAAATATTTTTGATTTTCTTTACTGACATCAGGAAAACGTGTTCCTGGTAATTTAGATCCATAATTGGTCACGTTCTGAAAAGTAGACGACATACATTTCGGTAATCGATAAGTGGCATATTTTTTAAATATGCTATCAAGCCATAGGCTGTGCGAAAACGAAAGCGAAATCGAATCTCACAATTTACACCTACGAATTTAATCGTAACAATTTTTTGTCGTCAGCTTCTTCTTCCTCTTAGCGTTAATTCCCAGTCGCATCCGAAGCTTTCAGCTCGGAGTCTGGGGTCCGCTTTTGCCAGTCTTAACTACGGATTTGGCTAGACCTCGATATTTTCTGTGAAGCGATTGCCATCTGACCTCCACATCCCAATGGTAACATTAGGCGATATCGAAGCTTTGCAGCTAGACTGTTTTTGGATTTTTGAGGGCTCCAACTACCCGTAACGACTGCCATAGATGTTCTTATGGCAACCGGGACCGACGGCTTAACGTGCTCTCCGAGGCACGACCAGACCAATGCAAATACCCATATTTCATGAACACAAATATTTGCAGTGAGCGGGGATCGAACCCACGCCTCCTGCGTAGCGGCCGCGTTCACTACCGCTACGCCACGGAGGCTGTCGTCAGCTCTCGCACTATAAATAAGTTCGTAGTGGAGGAGTTCTATGAAATAAGGCTAACAATAGTATAATAGTCTATTTTTTATATGTCTAATTAAAATTTGTAAAATGTAAATGGTATTTCGAATATATTTTTATCATTAACAAATAACACAACTTAGCAGATACTGTAGTTTGCCTAGATGTGATAATAAAATTTTGGTACATTCCAGATATATTTCGAGAAATTATTTTATAGGCGTATTTTGTCTAGTATTATTTTTTTTATTTTGTTCTGTATTATTTCCGTCCATTAGTATTGTTTTCACTAATTTATGTTTATTATTGTAAACTAGCACGAATTGGGTGGTGGGTAGCACTTGTGGAAATATTATATTAACGCTTTTTTGTTCATTAATAAAATATTTCATTTCGAATATTTTTAGTTTTATTTTATTTCCCATGTTACCCATCATCTGATTCTGAAACCGAACTTAAATACTACAGAAGGATATTGAACCTTTATTTTACAAAAGTGAGAAATATTTTGCGAAGTCAAATCGTTTTTGACTGTAAAATTATCGCTGACTATGATTATGTATAGCAGTAGTAGCACCCCGTGCTATCCTTAAAAACACTCAAGAAATGTTTACTGCACGTATCGACTATCGGCACTATGAGCACATTTTAGGTCCAAGATACGTGTCCGGAGTTATACCACGCCTTGGGTATGTGCGTAGCTAGACAATCGACCGTATCATATCTCGCTCTTAGCTCATCAAGATCTTTCTTTACCTCGTAGGATATTCACAATCGGTATACCGGGGTCACCAGCGACGTGGTCAGCGGCTTTCTGGAGACGGTTGGTTGATTGCTTGGTTAGTCTGTGTAAAGACATTAAACATAAAATGTGAGCGTAGAATGCGAGGTAAGTATTGTGCTTGCCATGGGAAGCCTCTTACCAACCATCTTATCGGGAATCTTGGGAGACGCGCCCCCCTTTATGCGCAAAATACCAGATTCGCAAAATACCAGATTCTCAAAATACCAGATTCTCAATATACCAGATTCTCAATATAGCATATTTTGCACATTCGAAAACAAAATTGTTATTATTTTATTCACTTACTAGCAGCTCCGCGCGGTTATACCAGCGGTAAACATAATTCCTTACTGGCGTCTTCTCTCTTTCGGGCGCGCATTTCTTGACTTCGTAAAATTATTTTTGGTGCCCTACCATTTTCCCTCCTCACCTTTATAGAGCAATACGCTACACCAACTTGCTTTGTCACCGATTGAGACCTTATGAGCTTTACGCCTCTCGTGCTAAACGCGCGCAAAGCTCCGCAGCCGTCCGTAGTTTTGTACTGTACCGAGGTCCTAGTAATACATAGGGTCACCTTCCGATCTTACCACTCTTCTCATGTCGTCATACGGACGATGGGAGAGTATCCAAACCTTGTTTATGTAACGCAGATGGGTATCGGCAAGCGGAGTCGTTCACCATCCCGCGCCGGTTCCATGTCGAGCGCGGCGGGCGGGGCGGGCGCGGGCGGCTCGGGGCTGGCCATCCCGCACACGTTCGAGGTGCACTCGTACACGCGCCCCACCGTGTGCCGCTACTGCAAGAAGCTGCTCCGGGGACTGTTCAAGCAGGTGAGGACAGGCTACTTGATTTAAGACTTTAAGTTTATGCTGTTAGAGTCTAAAGTCAAATGACATCTTGTACAGTGAATTAAACAATGGAATGAACTCTTTTTCATTTCATCTTAGACTCTAATCCTTGTACCAATAAAGTATAGTTAGGCAGGTTGATAAGTAGCAGATCGGAATCCAGGCTTGCGTAGGAATGGGGTGAGAGGTCTCTCAGACTTCACGATGATTGGTTTAGATAGATAGATAGATAGATAATTCTTTATTGTACACCAATAGATTTACAGTAGTACAAGTAGGTAACATGTTACAGTTCAATGTACAGGTTTATACGAATAAGAACTATTAACTGTCTTGAATTAATCAGAACCTAGTACCATTACTTCTACTAATTAGTAGACCATTACTACCAATAGACTTGACGAGTTAGTACTATTTTAGGACTTGACCAATCAGAACTTTTACATTATTTGACGAAACGAAACTTTACTAATAATTATTGACTTTATGATTAAATCAACCTCTGCCTAACACTCCAGGGATTTACAGGCGTGAGTATATGTATGTAATTAAAGCAAAATAAAAAAATAGTGATGGAAACCGCTTGTCAATATTTTTTAGATTTTACCAATCATACCATAAATCACAGAGTCAAGTATCTATTCTGGACGGAAAATTTGAAATTTCTTGTACTCAATTCTCCCCAGGGTATGCAGTGTAAGGACTGCCACTATAACGCCCACCGCAAGTGCATCCCCTTCATCCCTAAGGACTGCGGCGCCGAGATACGGGACCAACACAGTAAGTGTTAGTATGCACTGTATATACAGGGGTTACTTGCTTATCTTGCATCTTTATAATAACATCCAGCTGAGAAGAGCTTATACAAGACCGTGCATACATATTTTTAGCGACTATCGCATTTATCAACTCTCATTGGCTTGCATCAACTGTCATCTCTGATCAAAACACCCAATCGCTAACTCCTCAAAGCCTTTTCATACCATAATGAAAACTATGATTGCACACATACCAGTCATAACGAAAAAATCGATGCTTTAGCTTGTGCCTAACCAATGCAATCTTGCTACCTGCGTGCTCAATATTCATTTATTAAATTTTTTACACGCTTTTATTTTGTCTTAAAAATATGCTTCTTAGATAGTTTTATGACAGTTGAGGAAACTCATTAGTTTATAAGGACACAAGCAAATGGTGAGTCTCCGTTCGGATGATAAGAGGAAATATGAAACATATTCGTTGGTTTCTTTGGTTATAATTGAAGTCCCACGTTGGGCGCCATTTTAACGAAAGAAATATTTACTTGGTAATTACGTTAACTTAGTAAACGAGTCTGTAGAAATTAATAATTAAAGTTGCCTAGTCTGGCCTAGTTAAAGAACATGAGAGACAGAAGAAAACCATGAATTCCAGGTGACGTCTCGGTTGAATGATCGACTCGAAAAGAGCGGCAATTACGACAGGTCGATTTTTATTGATTCGTTAGAGATGTTACCTGTAGTGTCTTCATAGACCATTGTCTATTGGATCAACTGGCTGTTGTAGCGCAGGAGTAATAACTCCATGAATGATCATCCCATCGATCCAATTTTATTGTGTATGACATTGAATGTGGTGCAGGTGAGTACCAGGACAGCAGCACGGGCAGCGAGCTGTCGGAGTCGGTGCGCCTGCCCGACGACGAGTCCGACGACGGCGGGCCCGACGCGCCCGACACGCCCGCCGCAGACGACAGCGAGGTACGCCCGCGCTAACTAAGGGGCAGAGCACTGAGAGAGCAGCGGCCTGAATGTATTGCTAGACATAGTTACGAGAAGTTCCGAGAAGCCTCGCGGCGCCGCGCTACCGATCCATTGCCTTCAAATGACTATGAACTTCAAAATGGTTTGTAATATATCACCATAAAAATGCCGCTGCTCTTTCGGTAAGGATTGACTCTTAAATGACCACTCTCAACTTTGATGTTAGATTCTTTGATATTATAGTTTATAAACTTAGCAAAATAAATGAATTGCGTAACTCATAAAATAAATGGAATAATGTTTTAGGTACAATTGCGCCGTCGACCTGGAGACGATGAGGATGAGCCACAGCGTGACACACTGCCAGAGCGGTCGGCCAGCCGGCCCAGCAGGTAAGGCGACTTGTTGGACAACCTGTGCGGTGGTGGCGGTGATGGTGCTTTGTTGTACTGTTTCTGTGTTGTACGTTAAACTGTATCTATATTTAATTGAAATGTATTCAGAAAACCAAACTGCCGTCAGCTATTTTTGAAATAATATAGTATGCCTTAATGCAGTTTAAACATTAGCAAAAATGTTAAAACTATGACGATCAACCACTCATAAACACACACATGCACTCAAACTAATTTGACAGAACGAAATTGACGAAAATTATTAATAAATAACTAGCATTCTGCCCGCGTGGACCTCTTATCTCCGGTTCTACTAAACCGATTGCAATCAAACAAACATCAGATTATAAATCTGACCAAGACCATTCTAACAAAAAAACAGCATAAAAATCCGTTCAGTAGTTTTTGCGTCCATCGCGAACAAAAACATCTCCAATGTACCAGCTATTTAAAAGTACAGATAACTCAACTACTACGCAACTCACCACATGTATCGAATTATAAACAATCACAGAATTAGTATAGTGTTCAGCATTAAGCAGTAGAACAGACCACCCAAACCGTCACTCCCCGCCCCCCACTCCCGCCCCTCCCCCGGCCCGGTAGACCTGACGCTCGGTACGTTGCAGCTCGTCCTCGTCGCCCAGCGCCAACATCCCGCTCATGCGCATCGTGCAGTCCGTCAAACACACCAAGAAGAGAGAAGGCCAGTGGCTGAAGGAGGGCTGGCTCGTACACTTCACTAATAAGGATAAGACTGTAAGTTCCACGAAAAGTTAATTTTAAGTACCGGGACAAACCGGGATGAATAGAGATAATTTTGTAAAGATTAAGGTGGCAGACAAGCACACGGCTCACCTGATGGGAAGTGGTTACCGTGGCCTATGAACATATGCAACATCAGGTGCGTCATACTTGTTCTGTCGACCCTAAAACACCCTTCTTTCTGTTCATTATTACATTGAAATAATCAACATTTTCACTTGAAAGAAAACATCTACAAGTATTATTCTCTAAAATTTAGACAGTGTTAACAAATTTCCAATTGCTTCCACTTTTCAGCTAAAACGTCACTATTGGCGGCTAGATAGCAAATCGATAACACTGTTTACTTCAGAACAAGGCACAAAATACTACAAGGAAATACCACTCAATGAGATATTGGCGATAGATACTGCAAGGCAACCACATTCAAGTATGATGATTTTTTGCATTTTTATTGATTATTAATTTAATACTTTAATTATTTGAGCTTGTAATTTAAAACAAAATGCTGATAAATACATTACTATTCTATAATAATATGAATTATTTCATAACAATAATCTGTGTCCCTGTGAAATTTCATCGGCTGATAAATTCTAAGGGTCTCTAATCATTTACGATTTTAAAGCAGTGGTCCAAGTATACTGCCTTGGGGTATTCCATATTTTTCTATGTATTAAACATTTACTATCGCTTACCATAATGACTACAAAGTTTTGTATCCTGTCTTATAAATCTACTGCCAGCCAAGGAACCAAATTATATTACTATATTTATGTTATATTTGAACAAATTGACATTTTATATTACATGCACTACTAGGTCAAACGCTCTGAATAAATCTAACAATCGCATTTATGTTGTGGACCACTGTTTAGGAATAATTTTGTTTGGATTTTCAATGTTGTAAAACCATGACCATCTACCGTCACTGTCAATGCTTACCTGGGCGCTGGGCAGGTACAGGGGTGCTGCACTGCTTCGAGGTGCGCACGGCCAACGTAGACTACCTGGTGGGTGTGGAGGAGGCGTGGGCCGGCAGCGCGCCGCCGCCGCCCGACTCGGGGCTCGGCGCCTACCTGGCGCGCTCCTGGGAGACCGCCGTGCGCCAGGCGCTCATGCCTGTCACACACCACTCGGGTGAGTGCCGCAACGATTTCTACATCTAATTTTACCTCAGGGTTCTAAGTAATTCAATAACTTTTCACACGACATCAGCATTTCAGATTCCATCCTTTGAAATACTGTTGATGTCTGAGATGTCGATTCAACTTGTCGATTCAACTCGACAGGAATATATGTCGTTTACAGGGATCAAAATACGTAATATCCATTAATAAATTGATTAATTCTTAGCTTTACTTTGTATGAAATCGTATGCAGCCTAAAAGGTCAAATTGCATCTTAATATTGATTGTTATAAACGAGTTGAAATTCCTCCGCTTTTGAATGAATTTTGATGCATTTATTATGCTGATTGTCCAAATCAGTTTACAAAGAGAAAAGAGAATCAACCTCGGACGGGACTCGAACTTTTCTCTTTGTAAATTGATTCCTCCGCTCTCTCGTGATGATGACGAAGCAGTAACCGTGTGCGGTGGTGGTGGTGTTGTGACAGCGGAGGCGCGCGGCGCGGGCGCGGAGGCGGAGGGCGCGGAGGGCGCGGAGGAGCGCGTGACGGACATGGCGCAGCTGTACCAGATCTACCCCGACGAGGTGCTGGGCTCGGGCCAGTTCGGCATCGTGTACGGCGGCCTACACCGCCGCTCCAAGCGCCCCGTCGCCATCAAGGTGACCTGCAATATACGCACATTTACTTTCTATAGATACATCTAGTAGATCGACACGATTAAATTTTCTCTACACATTATCATCGTCATCTTAAAGTTGTTTGATGGAATTGAAATCTTTCCTAAGCGGATCCTTCTTTATCATATGGTTTACCATTTTTTTACGCTATTCCTCACTATAAATTGCACTAAAGTGATACCTATTGATACACCTATATAAACAGGGCTAGACTTTTATTCTTTCTACCATTGTATCGATGACTACTGCGATGATGATGAATCATATCAATAAGGTGTTCTCTTGTTCGATCATCCAGGTGATAGATAAACTTAGGTTTCCAACAAAACAAGAAGCTCAACTGAAGAATGAAGTGGCGATCCTGCAGAACTTGTCACACCATGGAGTTGTGAACTTGGAGCGAATGTTTGAAACGCCGGAGCGGATCTTTGTCGTCATGGAGAAGTTAAAAGGCGATATGCTGGAGATGATACTGTCACACGAAAACGGAAGACTAACGGAGAGGATAACGAAATTTTTGGTGGCCCAGGTAAAACAATTTTTGTAAATCACTGCAATTTTTAGGGGCACTTAGAGTATTTCTAATGTCATAAATGTATTTTTCCCAGATTTTAGTAGCTCTCAAACATCTTCATGAGAAGAACATAGTCCATTGTGACTTGAAGCCAGAGAACGTCCTGCTGTCCACAGATGAAGAGTTCCCTCAAGTCAAACTATGCGATTTTGGCTTCGCCAGGATCATCGGTGAAAAATCTTTTCGAAGATCCGTGGTCGGAACACCGGCATATCTAGGTAAGACATTTAACCAATTTGACTAAATAAATATAAATAAATATTCCACAACATTCTACACAACGCTTTCTAGACCCATGGTAAGCTTAATTAGCTTGTGTTATGGAATCTAGAATGCATTAATTAGATAGAATTGAACATCAATTCTATCTAATTAATTATATTGTTCAATATAGAGGAATTAGGTGTGATCTTAAGACCAAGCTATTTCGACACGATTCAATTTTGGTATGTGTACATTCATATTGTTGTAATTTGAATTGCCTCCGCTATTGATGTGCCATGTGCATATGTTTACTCTTACTTCTTTAGAACGTTATAGCTGCTTTATCTTATGAAATAAATTGTTTAAAAATACATAAAAACATTGGAAACCTCTAGGAAAATGTAAAGTGAAAGCTAAAATTGAATACGGTGAATTGATCAAGGAATTCGAAATTTATTAAAATATTCGGTGACTGCCCTGTGGCACTGCCCATTGACACTTCTGGTAGTGTCAATGGTATTTTTTCTCGTATACATTGAAATTAAGAAAAAAATATATATAGCTCCTGAGGTTCTCCGCAACAAGGGTTACAACCGCTCACTCGATATGTGGTCGGTGGGTGTCATCATCTACGTGTCTCTCTCCGGCACTTTCCCGTTTAACGAAGATGAAGACATCAACGAACAGATACAGAACGCAGCCTTCATGTATCCTCCCACGCCGTGGAGAGAAATATCAGCTGAAGGTGAGTTACATTTATTATTGTACCGTGATTGAACCCACGATTTTACGAGCAAACAAACCCTAAGTATTGCATCCAGTTATGAGTTCGAGTCTGTATTAATTTAGATTGACACGTCAGATACATTCGATTGCATATACCATGCATAATATCTTTAAAAAGCAGAGCCAACAAATCGATAAAATAACCTCTGCCATTGCGGACATATTTATTTTGAATCGTCCAAAGTATTTAACAAAAGCTTCTGAAATTTCATGACTACATCAAGGAAACGCTCACGAGGTACCTCAAGGTAGCGTACTCGCCCCAATGTCTTACTACTCGAAGGTTTGCCAAAATCACTGACTAATCGTGTAATTTTGTGGAAATATACGTGACTGAAATACTATACTCCTGCCTGTATATCGTCAAAAGGGTAGGCAGAGATGTATTATAGTCGGTTACCCCGCGTTTGCTGCAGCGATCGACCTGATCAACAACCTGCTGCAAGTGAAGCAGCGCAAGCGGCTGTCCGTGGACAAGTCGGTGGCGCACGCGTGGCTGCAGACGGGCGAGGCGTGGCGCGACCTGCGCGTGCTGGAGCGGCGCGTCGGCGCGCGCTACCTCACGCACCCCAGCGACGACGCGCGCTGGCCCAGGGACCCGCCTCCGCGCTGACGGTGCGTGCGTGTGTTTACCTCGGGACAGATATCTTGGACCTAAATCGCGAGATAAACGAGGCCCTGGCGCTCGCGGGCTTGAGCTCGTCCATCGCAGTAGCACCCCGTGCTATCCTCAAAAAATTCCCAAGAAACACGTACTGCGAGTAAAGAGCACATTTTGAGCACATTTTAGGTCCAAGACATAATATAATGTCCCGAGCAGTTAATTTCCGCAATATATTTATGTTATTGCGAAATTTTAGTACCGTGGCGTTGGTTGTTGCGAAAGATTTTTAGTACCATGTAGGTTACTGTGAAAGCACACATTTGCGATTATTGATTGATTAAAATTTAATTTTTATTTCTCCGGCATCCTTCCAACTTTCATAATGTATATCGATGTATGATCGCAGTAAAGATCTTTCATAAATAAATGATGATAAAAATTCGCAATAACGCACATCGCGGCTATTAACTTCGCAATTATTATCAATTTATTTGTATTTTTTTATATAATTCATTTCTAGTAACAAATGGCTCACACTACGCTCCTTACAATACATTCACATTAAAGTTGACAAGTCAAACTATGCTTCGCACTTCGTTTTATTAGTTATGTTCTCAATCTAAAATGCAACTTAATATTAACAACTCACCCTACGTTTTTGTAGTATATTGTGAATTTGATTGTATCTAAATACTTGTTTGTATCGCTAGATCACAGAGCAAGCTTCCTGACGAGGACGATAGCCCGCGTACTTCGCAGAGGCTGTGCGTCAGGTTTCGCTGGAAGAAACTCCTCATACGCGTGCGGTAGGCGCACACACACACACACAGACAGACTCGCACACACACTCACGCACACACCGTAACCTTAATGTAATGTAACTATAAGTGATAGTAGAAGTACAGCCAACATCTCTTTGCAAATATTGTGCCAATGTTTTATATACTCAGATACATAAGAAACAGGCAATCAGCCTTGTCAAACATATTTTGAAAAATAATATTATTAAAAAAATCAACAAAAATTGCAAACATTATATTTTCAGGGCCTATTTTTAATGCTGTTAGTTTTTATGCCCGTTTGTTGTTTAACAGCAGTACTTCAAGTACAAGTATATTTATTTTATATTGGGCATAGTATTGAAGTCCAAATATCTCTTTATTTCACAATGCAAACACCTATTTATATGAGCAACGTTACTTAATAGACGCCAAGAATGATATCGTTGAAGCTAATCCACACTTGGCGTGTAATAATCTAAGTTATATTTTATAGATGATTCGCATTAATTCGGTGACGATTACAGAATTGGTTTTTTATTTCTGGATACAATTTCCGTCGCTTAACAATTTTTAATGAACAGAACCAACATTGACATATCTCTTATATAATATTTTAACAGTTACTTTTGTTCTTATTTATCAATTTTTTTCATTGTGCAAACACATCTTAGTGATCCACATTGATTGATAATACCAATAAGTGACATCATACAAATGCGCATAGGGAAGTTATATGGGAATTTGTAAGAAATACGGTTTGACCAAACAGGAATTCACATTCCTGTTTGGTCAAACCATTTCAACAACGCGCAAAGGATAATATGATATTATATATTTGACTGTTGGTATTTTCGCACTGAATTAATGTATGTCAATCTTAATATTATATTTTTTTATAGATTTTAATGACGTTACAGATCTCGCCGAGTGGCGCGTTTTCCCACTCGAGATGGTATATTTTAATATTTTTTTTTTATTTTTTGACCGTTGGTTTTTTTGTTTATATAGTTAAATAATAACATTATTATTGATAATATTTTAATAGTTTAATTGTACAATAGGTCACAACTACATTGACATACATCACTCATGACATCACAAATGGTTGTCAGATTCATTCCTGCATTGAATAAGTTTTACACAGCTATTTAATTATTTTTATTTATTAAACAACGTTAATTTACATTATTTGTAATTGTAACTTATATTTAATTACTTTGTTGTGAACAAATATTATGTTAAGTTATATATTTTTAAGTGTTAAAAGCCTTTTTTTTTACTGATTACGTCTCAAAACATTTAAGATGGCAGGTAACGTAGAGGACTCAAGATGCAGGCCTAATTCGTGCGAGAAGCGAGATTGTTCTAAACGTAGGTAGTCACAAATCTAAAGTACATTTAATACATGGGGTAAGGGTTTATATAGTAAATGTTAACTAGTTATTTAAATAAATGAAACAATCACCTTCTTGAACATTCTGCTCTAAGTCCGATATCAATGACAGCATAATCACTGTACCTATTTTAGTTTCTAACTAAGCTATTTAACTCACTCTATAGATATAAGTGAACTCCTAGTCTCTAAGAATTAATTTAAAATAGAAATAATATTTTTTTTTTACGCACATTGAAGTAATATTATTTATAAATTAATAAAATGAACAATTAACTATCATAATAATCGGAAATGATGTACAAACAGACGTTACATTTACGTTTTTTTTTTACAATAAATGAAATAAATAAATCATTATACACTATTATTTGAAAACTTTAAAAAATAATCGAAGTATAATTTTATTGTTTTAATATCGTACATCAGGGATAACACTAATGTTATGACGTCACGACCTAACCAATTGAATAGACTGTATACAGTATAAAAAATTTCATCCGCAAAATCAACTAGGCCATATCACTTCGTCATCTAATCCTAACTATTGCAATTTTAATTTCGTGTGATAATACAGGTTCCCTCCCTTCACTCATACTGAGCCTCATACTAATTTTCTCTGGCGGCCACATTTTTGATGGATTTCTCGCAGACCCAAAGACCTCAATTCCTGTCCATTGCCGGTAGAGTTGAGTTAACCCGTTTTACCAGCCTCCCTAGACAAGTGGCAATTGGGCGGTGTATTTTGGAATAGAACGACGAATGTCAAAAACGTCAAATCCCATAACGTATCCAGGGGCAGGAACCCGCCGGTCTTTGCCGAATCGGGTATATTTGTGTATGTGATGGCTGTAAGCCTAATACGACGGCCTAAATAACAATTATTATATGACTATAGTATGATAATTTAATCAAAAATAATTACTAAGTAACGATTCACGCCTGTAGCACATCTCCGCCGCGAAACCGCGTATAGCGGAACCGCGGTTGTTTCGCCATGTTCTGTCAGTTGTACGAGGAGCGAAACTCTAGCGAAACGGCATGTTCTAATGCATAGATTTACCTATCTTCTATCTCTTTCGCCGCGCAGTTTCGCCTATGCCGTTCACACCTCCGCGCTTCGTCCGCTATTTTGTCAGTGTTGTCACGTGACAATTTTACGTAACACGTAAATTGCAGGGCCGCATTAGGGGTCTTTTAAATTCCAAATGAATCAAGATCAGTAAAAAAGTTTTACTTTGATTATTTTTTCGCCGTCTACAGTTTTTTGTACAGGATGGTATTACCTACATCTAGGTACACTAATATTCTAAAGAGGAAAGTCCTTTTCTTGTTTTTTTTTGTTTGTTGTTGACTGATTTCAATAATGGGAGTAACATAGGCTAGCAAATAAAGACCCACGACGGCATGCGTTTTTGTTGTTCAGAGTTTAGTTCAGTTCGTCAATCACTCCTGACCATATCCGAGGGAACTTTAGCACGAAAAAAAAGTGGAAACGGAATCCGAATTCCACGCGGGCGGAGCCGTGGGCAACTGCTAGTATTATACATAGCTGCTGCCCACGGCTCCACACACGTCGAATTCTGATCACGCTCCTACTTTTTTTCGGTAGTCCCTTCAAATACCACCCGGTCGGCCATCGCACCTACTCAAAACCGCACGCCTCCTATTACGCACTCCCCGACTGATTCTAGGCCATAATTTAAGAGCCCTCAGGTGTGAAAAGCACGGTGTCCCCATTGTACTCCGAAAAGGAAGGATATGAATGTCACACCACTTCACCAGCGGGGTGAAGCGGTGACAGGTGGCTGAATCTGAACCCTCGGTCTGCACTCGGAGTATCAAGTTTCTGCCAGATGGAGGGAACCTCTCCACAGGGCCACATCCGTCGCTACATCTTCTTTTCTCTTTATTATATTTGTATACATATTATTATTTATAACTTACTGATTAGACGTTTAGTAAAAATTAATTAATTTGACTTGACAGCCAAATACCGCCATATACGGCCCGCCTATCTCGCACTCCCCGACTGATTCTAGGCCATAATTTAAGAGCCCTCAGGTGTGAAAAGCACGGTGTCCCCATTGTACTCCGGAAAGGAAGGATATGAATGTCACACCACTTCGCCAGCGGGTTGAAGCGGTGACAGGTGGCTGAATCTGAACCCTCGGTCTGCACTCGGCGACCAGTCCAGCAATAACGTCAAATGTGTCCTTTGCACGACTTATATGTCCAATTATGAAAAATTACAATCACTCTTTAATTGTCCAACCATAGAAATTGTCCAATCATAATATAAATAATAATTGGTCAATATAATTAATAATTATTAATCATCGATTATATTTGTATACATATTTATAACTTACTGTTACGTTTAGTAAAAAGTATTTAATTTGACTTGACAGCCAAATACCCTATACGGCCCTGGATTTTGACAGGCGACGACGATTCGAAATCTACACACGGTTGCGAAGGATCGCGCATGCGAAATCACGTTGTCATTTTAAACGGAGCAATCAGAAGTCAGAAAATTCGCGCATGCGTTCTACACAGACCAATCAGATTCGCATACACAGTTCGATTTGGTAACGAAGTTGTCAAATTTTGGTGTCAATTCATGGTAAAGCTACTGAGCGTAACTACGTTTTTTTAAATGATGGACGTGGAATATACCGAAAAGCTTCTCATAGAGATCAGAAATAGACCCGTTATTTATTTAATAAGCCATCCACATTATAAAAATAACGTGAAAAAATTGCAAGCATGGCTAGAAATTCAGAGAGAATTAAATGTGGAAGGTACGCTTTTTATTATAATTTTTTTTTTTTTTTTTATTATGATGTACTCGTTATGAAACGATTACTCATACAATTACAATCTAGACCTTTGGGCTAATAAGTAATTTAAATTTAACTTAATTTGCTAACACTTATATGTTAAGAATGTGTCCATTGGCACTTTTCTTATAGTCTCTATTGATATTGTAAGACACTTTGTTCTTGTGTTCTTTAAGCGTAGCACTCACTGCACTTCGTTACACTGGTTTTATTAAAGTAACTCAAAAGGTTTAGTTCTTTTTAGTCTCCTCACTATGTCCGTGGTGTCAAGTAGCTGAATAGCCTCGACATTCACATGATGCAGAAGCCTTTGTTCGTGTGCTTCGGCGTGTTTTTTTATAACTTCGGTTACAAGATCAGATCGGTTACAAGAGAAGAGCTACTGAGCGTAACTACGTTTTTTTAAATGATGGACGTGGAATATACCGAAAAGCTTCTCATAGAGATCAGAAATAGACCCGTTATTTATTTAATAAGCCATCCACATTATAAAAATAACGTGAAAAAATTGCAAGCATGGCTAGAAATTCAGAGAGAATTAAATGTGGAAGGTACGCTTTTTATTATAATAATAGACTTTTAATTGTATTAATATTATATTTATCTAAATGTAATGTTAACGTATAATGGTAGGTAGGTACCAAATATAAAACTAATTTATAAATATTATATTTGTGCAAATTAGTGTCCCCATTGTCCATACAAAAAGTGAACATCTCCTTTCCCTATCACTCACCATAAAGTAACTAATAATTTAACTAGACAGCCAATTACCCAATTTCGGCCCTGTTGATTTTGAAAGTTCTTGACGCACGGTATCAACTTCGCGCATGCGAAAAAGACGTTATCATGTTGAACGGAGCAATCAGAAGTCAGGTAGTTGGCGCATGCGTTCTACACAGACCAGTTAGATTCGGGTACGCGCTCCATATTAGATAACAAGTGTCAAGTTCCGCTCATGTTTCGCTGCTCCAGCTACACTTGAATACAGCGAAACTCAACTAGCAGTTCCGCTGTCGGCCGCGAAACGGCGGAGATGTGCTACGGGCGTCAGAGACCTCCATACCGGCGATGGGAGGTTCTGTCCGGGAGTTAATTTTTCCTAGGGAGGCAGGAAGTCCGAAGGTGGTAAAAAGAATTTGTGATTGAAATAATTTATTTATTGACAAATCAAACTTTTGCCAACATTTTTTTACCCGACTGCCAAGGAAAAATTTTATAACATTAAGCACATACGATTGTACATTTTTTTGTGTACATTATCGAAATGTGTCACATAGCATTTTAACAAAATCTATTGCGACGACAACATTTAATAGAGAGATACCTGTTAGAAGGATGATCGATAGTTTTTATAATTTTTTAGCGGTCAGACGAAATCATAAATCTGTGAGTAATTTTGACTATCAATGTAAATTGTATGTCGCAAATTCCCCACGAGACACTCAGGTGGGCAAGGTGAACCGTTGTCATTTTCTTTTTTACCACGGTACACCCAGGTGATCCGTGCTGGATGGTGGCAAGTAGCCATGTGTACGAGTATCAATGAAATAAACTTAATTGAACATATTTTTGCAACAATGAGCAGTTTTCCAGTAGGTATTTATAGGGTTCCTAAAGACAAGCTAGATGGCGCAGCCGGCACTTTTGGTAACTAATTTATGGAAAAAATGATCTTCGGTTTTGTATTGATTTACTTTACATAGATGTTTTGACATGTTTTCTGATGAAATTATTTTAAATAATAATATTATTATTTTAAATTACAGACCGACGCGAAAAGAACAACAACAAACCACTGATTACATTAAAATTACCAAAAGTTATGCTAGCGCCATCTCTTGATGAATTAAAAACCAACTGATTATTATACCTACTGGAAAACTGCTCATTGTAGAAAATTGATCATGCTGGACTTCCAATATTAAGCTGTGATTTTATACATTTTTTATTTTATTTATTTTTTATAAATTTAATATTTAATAACACCAGATAAACAATGTACGCCTAATTAAATTTTATATACGTTTTTACAATGTTTTGCTTAACAAGCTTCCATTTCTGTGATCTCTTCATACACGTTATTTTACTCGCAGTCGAGTAGTTCTTTGTGAAATATTTTTTGATATAATTTATATCGTATATTCGTATACTTATCTATATTGATAATAAACATTTTTCGTGTATATAATTACATGGTAAATATATATGTATCAACTAACTAATTCTACTAATAAATGTAGATAGCGATTATAGAAATCACTGCTTTCTACAATTTTTTTTCATTGTGGAATATTCTCGTTATTTTATTATAGGAGATAATACTGCAATCTTCTGACGCCAGAGTGCAGCACCAGCGTAATCAGTAAACTTGAGCAATATTAAGGTCTCTGCATACGTAACGGGTTTTTTCACGGACGGGACGTGAAGCAAAATGTATGTGGCCCATCCCGTCCCGTCCCGTCCGTGGCCCCGTGACATATGCATTGCCGCATACATTTTGTATGAAACGATATTTCCAAAACTTCACGTCCCCGTCCCGTCCGCGAAAAAACCCGTTACGTATGCAGAGACCTTTAGTACACAGTAAAAAAAATTGACAGCTAATGTTAAATAAATGACAAGTGACATGACAAAGTTTCTTCGCTGGTTTACTGTACGTGCTAGTGGCGCCCTCTGAGCCTTTGCGTAATATCCCCTATCTGTAAACACAGCCTAAGAGATAGGTATACATGTTTACATGTGATGGTGTACACTTATCTCTTTGGCCATGTGTAGTCATCATAAGTGATATATTTGCTATGGTCAATTCTGTATGTTCTACACTAAAATGTAAGTGTAGATTACGTAGATACTGTCTTGCTGTTTAACTGTCTCTCTTGTCAGCTGTGTGTTATGACTCTTAGTATTATTGATCGCAAAATCCTGTCTGTCCGTTCGCATAAGTAGACATACAACAGACATACAAAATATTCTTAGTAGGTACTTCTTCAAATAAATATGTATTTATAAAATTCGGACCAAACCGACTTGAATATGTGAATTAGTATATAATGCATGTAACATATATGTATATATGTTATTATCAGCATCCGTAGATATTAATTATACGTTCAAATGTGTTGGAGAAAAATGAGTGCACTTTACAATACACTTTACAATATTCTAATCGATCAAATACTCAGCAAATTTAAATCAATTTATCGTGAGTATCGAGTACTGAGTCGTTTCGTTACATCACTGGTCGCAATGTCAAATGTCAGTACGGGCTTCTTATTCTTGAAAGCCGCCATATTCTTATATGACGTATCTATTAATATAATACGTCATTGGGGTTAGTCATTTTTCCAACACATTTGGATGCGTTGCAAATGTCTAGTAAACTTGAAAGATAAAGAAGTGTCAAAGTGTTGAAAATGTGAATGTTTATGTGTTAGATGTAAGTACACAAGATGTGGCTAACAGTCGTAATATGAACGTGGTAGTGGCACCGCGTGTGGGGCAAATGCTCCCCTAGACAAGTGGCAATTCGTTGACCGGCGTATTATAGAATACAATGACGAATGTATGGGATTTGAAGTATATGACAGTTGTCAGCGTATGTCATAAACGTCAAATACCATACATTTGTCATTGTATTCTATAATACGCCGGACAACGAATTGCTACTTGTCTATGAGGGCTGGTGTGCTCGCTGGCTAGCAGTGGATACAAGATACAGCATGTATTAGTTTTCACTTTTATACTGTGAATCGGATATCAATCTCAAGGCCCCTCCTAATGTAAAACAGATGTACGCCCAGTTTCCGAAAGGCTGATCAATGTCAAATTAACTAATCGGCTTTTAAATTTTGTTCAAGTAGCAATTGGGTTGCTAAAAGCATGGTTAAATAGTATAATTTGATCATCGTTTTGGTTAATCATCTATTTTAACCGACACGATGATCAAATTAAACTATTTAACCATGATTCTAGCAACCCAATTGCTACTTGACAAGAGATTTGACAGCCGATTAGTTTATTTGACGTTGATCAGCCTTTCGGAAACGGGGCGTTAGTCTCAATTCGATTATCTATCGAAATACTCTGCCGCACGTTAAAGAGCTGCCCCGCTAGACAAGTGGCAATTCGTTGCTCGGCGCATAATGGAATAGAATGACAAATGTATAAGATTTGACGTTTTTGACATTCGTTGACGCCTGTCATATACGTCAAATCCCATACATTTGGCATTCTATTCCATCATACGCCGAGCAACGAATTGCCACTTGTCTAGAGGGGCTGGTATGCTCTGCCTGCGCACGCGTTTCCCTCTTCCTACAGTCCCGGGTCCTTCAAGCGGGGCGTGAAAAAGCATCTATAGGCCGTCAAGTTAGGGACCATCATTTTAAGGCCAAAAGCATCAAAAATGGTCCGTATCTTCTGGATTGCACCTCAGCTTTTTACTATTTAGCGAGGTGCAGTCAATTGACGGACCATATATTATAAAAAAGCCAGTCCTCCATAGATTTATCTGTCAAAATCAAATTAACGGGAATACTAGTAATTTCGGTTACCAGTATAAAAAAGTAATTGTTGGCCTACCTAGTATAGCGGTTATACAGGTACCTACTAGGTGAGCGGCGAGCGCAGCCAGGCGCCCCACTGTTGATGTCTAGTTAAGAAATTGATATCGTGACGGATTTACAAATTGTGTCGTTTTAAGTAATTAATTATTATGTGAATAATAAATGCCGTTTTTAATATACTGCTGTATTTTATTGCTTTATATAACCTTCCTCTTTTTGGCCGTGTTATTTGCTAGTGGAATAAAATAGGTTTTTCTTCCCTTAGATGTCGTAGATGACGACTGGACATGGCTGTTCGTCATCATGTAAACATGTAGCGTATGATAAAGTGCTCGTTTGGCGGCAATTGGCTCGCCTGTGAGACTGAAAATAATGATGACCCTGTTTTCCATGACTAAGCCCTCAGCTTACCATCAGGCGAGATAAAGTTAAATAGACGTGTACTATATTTAAAAAAAGTTGGCGATATGTGCCCCTATTCGCAGTAGTACGGTGCGTTGTGCTTACCGGACCACTGCGACTAAAAAGTAGCATTAGTTCGGTATACCGGACTAATCACCGAACTACTGCGAATAGGGGGATCATCATCATCATCATCATCTGCATATAGACGTATTCTCCCGATTGCGAATAGGGGGATATGTGGGTGTTATTACACCTCTGAATACCCCTTCAGAGATTTACTTGCGTCAGCATATTAAAGTATGAAGATAGTATGCCGCAGGGAATGTCTTTTATTTGTATAAATTGGCAGGTCATTACAAGCTAATAAATAATAAGAGATGTTCTGTAAATGCGAGCACATTACAGGTAGACAAACTTCACGCGCCGGTGCCCGGAGGCTTCTCAGCGCCCGTGGAGCAGATAATGACGGCGTTTAACACAAGTCCATGTCTCAAACCTTTGGGAACATTGTCACATTCTTATAAAAATACACATACATACCTACATATAATCACGCCTTTATCCCGAGGGTCAGGCAGAGGTTAATGAACACCCACATTTCGCCAATCGTTGTATTCCGTCCCACGTAATAGGGGGTGAGCGTATTGCCGTATTCCAGGCACTTGTTGACTCGAGCGATGCATCTGAGGCTGAGTGTGGACTGCCTGATTTGTAAAAATAAACTTCGTAAAATTTCACTCGATTTCTTTTAACAGCTAAGGTAGCAAACAAATAGACACAATAACGGAATATGAAATAAAGAAAAACTGGTCTACAACTCTGCTGCTCACATTTTTCAATATGCTGCGCATCCTGCAAAGGAAAAACAAAAGTGGAGAAGTGGGAAAAGAGTGGAAGGAAGTAAGGAAAGTTATCTAGCAGTCTCATCAGCCAAAGAAACGCAACATATTGCCACTTAGCGTCGATATGAAACCCAGTTCAGAAGTAATGATATAATGTTTACGAAGGACAACCATGCATATTGGCCAGTGGCTAAGTCTCTTCACATTCCATATATATAAATGATTCTTCCCGGCTGATTCATTACCTACTTGGTTACAGCACAGTCCACAGTAACATGACTGGAAAGTAAAGTTCCCGACTACTGAGCTGCTTTCAGAGGGAATACAAAATCCCGAAATATTATATGTTCAAAGAAAATATATCTCTTAAAACGTCCTCCATTGGCATACCCCTGATATAACGGTACCGCATCTCGCGACCTACAGCACGTCACACACGGTTCACAGCCACCCAAACATGAGAGCGGCCGCCACGAGACGACAATGTTTCTAACATTACTTATTGTGACGCAAACTGTCGCGGAGTGGGTGGAGATATCGCAACAGCACTACAGGAAACCGATGCACACATATAATGCTTACAACCCGTTCACAACCCCTGACAGAATGGAAGCGGAAGATACTACTAAACCCTGGATGTACAACAATAGAAGTGTTTTGGAATATAACTGGAATGAAGCTTCCAAAAAACAATCTAACATTGGAAATATCAAGCGAGTGACGTTTCAAGAAAGTGCTATAAAATCAGCAGAAGTCCTTAGAAACGAGGAAGACAATGGTGATGGATTTGAACTAAGGACTAATTACAGACCGACACGTCCAACTATAGAATTTAGTGATAATGTTAAGCAAAACGGTATTGTAGAAAAAGTACCAAATATTGGAAATGTCAAGCGAGTTCAACTAAATAATAGTCCTGTGAAATCTCCAACTATTGATATGAAAGGTGATATGATCGCTAAAAGTCGTTATGAGGAGATTCCTTTGAATAACGAGAAAGAACAAGCAGATGAAAATTATGCAGAAACTAAATCAAATAGCAAAAGGATTTATGTGAATGACTTCAGAAACAGATTTAGCCCTGAACGTGCTAATAGTTTGCCTACAGAAGAAGACGACCCTTCGATTACAGAAGTGCAGGTTTTACAAAAACCTCCAAAACCAGGCATAAAGAATCAAACGAATCAGCCTAAAACATCTACACAAAATGCCAACATCTTTACAGAAACAGAAAATGTTATACAAAAGGGCAAAGACAGGTTTCCTGAAGTCAACCACGGCACGGTACTTGCAGTAACTGAAAAGAAAATTAGAACAGAGACTATTGATATAAATGAAGCAGATATTCCGATAATTAATAAAGAAGCACATAAGCAACTGATTAAACAAGACTATAATAACGATGTTCCAAAAATTCCCAGTGAAAATATAAATGATATAACTAAAAGCCGTCCGTTAAATAAGGTGCCTCAAACTGAACACCACAAAAATCGTAAAGAACATAAAGTAGGGGATAATCCTAAAGGATCTAATCTTGAAAATGAAATAAATGAAGAAAACGGTGAAGAAAAAACTGACAAAAGCTCAACTCAAAAAAAAGATAAGAAAATAGAATCAAAGGAAAGCAAAGTACGCAATATGGAGAATCTGCTAAAGATAATGAAAGTGGTCGCTAATACGATATCACAGAATACGAGGCGGAGCTTCAACGGCAAAGTAAATTACTTACACGATCTAAAAGATTCAATTTTAGGTAACATTGGTAAGTTCGTTTTCATATAGGTGGTCACCAACTATTTTTCTATAATAATTCAATATTATAGAACTGTTCTTACGATATTAAACATACCTACAGCAAATAAAAAATTACGATAGAGTACATACTAAATCTATTCTGTGACGATAGACAGACTCGCTTGAGAGAATATCAAGGACTCTCAAGAATCCAGAAGCAATTGATGGCCAGACAATTTCCCAGCTTCTATAACTCATACATACACAGTGATCTATTGATGTCGAATTATGTACTCGGGTAGTAGGGTTGCCAACCATACTGTTTAAAACAGTATTATACTGTTTTACGCCCAATTATACTGTTTACTGTTCAACAAACAAACAGTATCCAAAATACTGTTTTCAGCATCAAAATGCATAACACTACAAAAATGTGCAGCAATTGATGCAATTTTAATTAATTGGGCACCAATTTGCAATTATTTTATAAGTGTAGGTGTTGATTGTCCCATGATAATCCAAAATTTATTAATGATAAATCATAATACCTATAGAAAATAATACAGTTCACAGCTAGGTATCTTCTATTTGCCAGCCATATCAAATCTTTTAATTTATCCACCGGTGGCACACACCAATGACTTTTCGATACTTTTCGAAGTTGTGTGTATTTATCGCAGGTTTATAAGTGCCCGGTTAATGGCAATAGGCTCGCCACCTATTACATTGGGACCTAAACATATCCCTTCGGGGATATAGGCGTGAGTTTATGATATGTTATGTTTAATTTATCCATAAAAAATTGATGGGAACCATATTACCATTTTAGATGTTTATGAAACCATGCTTTCTTTTAAGACAGACAGACCTAAGGGGGCAAAATAGGTGACGAACCCTTGTATGTAAAACCGTATTTTGTGAAACGGATTTTTATGATCTTTGTTTTGTTGGAGAGAGAAAGTTGGTTCAGGGAGCCAGAATCGGATGACAGGATCAAGTGAGTCAGGATTGGATAACAGGATCTAGGGAAATCTTCAAAATGATGGCAAAACACTGTTTCTGCTGTTTTAACATAATTTAATTTCAGTATTTGCATTTAAAAATTATCTGCTCGTGATTTTAAGCTGCTGATGATAGGAACCTAAGCAAAGGATGGACGATGGATCGATTATAACTCACTAAAAAGAGAAAAATAAATTAACAGCCTCTCGGGCTAGGCACCGCAGTTATTTTTAGCTTTTTAGTGCCTCTTTTTTGTTTCTTGAAGTCGGTTAAACTTTTTTGTTAAAAATATGTAATTGTAAAATACTGTTCTATTTTCTAGAATACTGTTCAATTTTCTTCTCAGACCTAAATATACTTTTTTTCTCGAAAAAAGAGTTGGCAACCCTATCGGGTAGGTCTGGTTATATCCAGGCGAATAATATGTAAGGTTTTACAGCAGAGCGCATCGATGCAACATGGCCAGATGATGACGTGAGCGTCCCCCACCGGCGGCACTCCCGCGCCGCGCAGTCATCATCACGGGGTCATCACGTCCAGTTCCCTTCTTCAGAAAGCGCGCTTATGACAATATCGTTCCTTACTTTCGCGGTATTTCTCATCAAATTAGTTTTGGTACGTACGTGAAAGTATTTATTTCAATCTTCGAGCGCCAATCCCAGTGGCATCCAAAGCTCGCATTTCGGTACCTGGGGCCGTTCTCCTGTTCCTCCTTTTATTGGTTAGTTTTTGGCTTTTATGGGAGCGACTGCATCTGATCCACCAACCCCGAGAAGAAAGCCTACACTGGAGCCTCCTCCGCTGATCAGCAGGTGTACCAGCTCGCAAGTGAAGTTGACTTGGGGGTGCCGACTTGGGCCATATACACGTTATACACGCCTCCTTCAATTAATCAGCATCACATCATCTATGTTGATCATGATTATTTTTTATACTACTTAGGTGGCAGACAAGCACACGGCCCACCTGATGGGAAGTGGTCACCGTGGCCTATGGACGTATGCAACACCAGGGGCGTCACAGTCTAGCTGCCGACCCTATAGAAACCTTCTAATGCCCTTCGTGAAGAACCCCATAATGTAGTCGGGTAGTCGCTTAGGAAAACCACCGCAGGGAGTTCATTCCACAGCTTCTTCTTGATCTATGTTGGATACTCATCTGTTACGATAGTCTAATTTTCAGTATGAAACCACGTAAACACCTTACAGAACGCTCTCTAGAACCAAACTAAGAAAAGCCAGCTAGTAGCAACAAATAGAAAATAGTGTTATATTTATTTTGTTTCAGCAAATAATCCAAACTTACAAGAACAAGGCTATGATGGTGGCCCCGGTGTTGGTATCATCGGGAGGACGAACCGTCCTCGCTCAACGTGGACGCCTCTGAACTTTGTTTGATAAATACTTATTTCCAATCCGGTGTTTCATTTCAAATCTAAGCTAAGTAGGTAGCTACTTAGCTACGGTACCGAGAAATAGTAGTTCCACTTTCGCAGCTACTGATCAATTTGAAGGGCCCAACGACGACGTCTTGTGTGGTATGTTATAGGATCGTGCGGTCTATGGTCTATTATATACGTTTCAACGTACCTACTATATCCCACAGTCCTTCGAAGCATCGAGTTGCCTAAATGCCTCCATGGAACCCTGAAAGTGAAAGCTCTTGCGGCGCTATACCAGTGTTGTAAGGAGATGATGGAGTGGAATCTAAGACATGCGTCTCGAAATTAAATCTTGAAAACAAGTAGAATGTTGACAATGCATTGCATTTCATTACGATCTTTTTTGGGTGACTCCATAATTCTTTAAAAATATGCTTCATTCTTTTATGGTAGAGTTGGCTTAAGTTGTGGGTTGAGTGTGTTCACTTCACTATATCAACTTATCTATAACAACACTATTTGTCAATTTTTTGACGATTTGGTTCTTGACTTTTTGACATTTATCTATTTGATCTGTGGATCTGTCAATTCCGTTCCGTCATAGATTTACAGAGTTTATGGATATTGATTTGTTGCGTACCTACAAGACAATACTTTGTAAATGTTAAGTTATCGCTACAATTTGACTGTGTTTACTTGATTGAATCTTTGCTAAAAATTCTGACTTTATAAAAAATGAATAACGGTACTGAACAACTCTATTTATTAAGTTCCATACAACCCCAGCCTCCGGGACCAATACAAAAGCAAGATGCAATGCAGGGTACAACGCCACGCAATCTCGAAAGTGAGTACTATACAAGAATATCTAACTCTTTTAGTTCACTTTTCATAATATGAATATAAAATGATAATGACTATATAGAAATAACCAAAATCAGGTACTTTCCTGCTTGAATTTTTACAGTCCACATGATGAAAACTCAATCAATAGATCTAGGCACATACGGTACCTAAATCGATTCCATTTTGCAGTCGACCTGTGACCTATATGACTTGTATTTTTTTTCATAAACTTATTTAGCATCTGAAGTTGTGAACTATTGTGCAACAGGTGTTCTATAACAGAACAAGCCTATGGCCTCTCACAGTAAAAAATAAAACAGGCTTTTGTGTACAAGGAGCCATTGTCTATATTCTCCACCATAACAAACTTTTTGGTACCTGCAATGAACATTAAATATTGTTAATTATTATAGAAGCAGATGTATTAGAAAATAGATAGAGAGTTCTTCATCTCATTATAAAATAGATATAATGTTCATTACTAGCCAATATATTAGATTATCTCTCAATATGTTCAAATGAAACTTAATTTAGGTTAAATATTCATGATGTCTAATAATAAAATAGATTTTGTATAATAGATAATATTATGCATTGAGAATTACCTGAAAAACTTAATCCTGACATTTTACCTTTCCTCTGAACTTACATCTATATGGTATTAACAATTTCTTGTCCCCAAGCGCATGGTGTATTTCCATGTAAGTAATGGTGCATAGAACATGACACAGGTTTACATTGTTTAATATCATTTTCTCAACTTCTCCAAGGATTATATTGTACCATAATGACAATATTTTATAATAAATGTTGTATTGCAGATGTGCAAGACTTTTCAAATGTATGTCGGATATGTGCCACCGTCACACAACTTGTGGTTCCCATATTTGCTGGAGAGGGGCTGGAGCATCAACTGGCGGACAAAATACACAAACATTTACCTGTTAGGGTAAGGAAATCTTTGACAAAATTCTAATATATACATTTTTGCAAAAAAGTAGGTTGTTTCTGGTGAATTTTCAAAGTGGGAACTACATCTGAAACTGTGAGAAATGGGGAAAAGTACTCAAAAGAGTTCTAGACTCTATTTAGAGTCTAGAATTTAATAGATAAATACACATACTGTGTATGTTGTTCACAACAGAAACCCCAACTGCACACAATAATCAAATTTCATAACATCTACACTGATTGGAGGCAACATTAAGAAAACTTAATTAAACTAAAGTTCAAAGTTCTTTATTTGTTGAATATTGTACAAAAGTAATGTTTACGTTATAGGGTAGGATCACATATTCTGCCGGTTCCGGCGTACAAACTAGAACCCTCATAGATTGTTACTAAATTAACACTCATTTGGCAGGTGGCCGAGACAGACCAGTTGCCCCTAGTGGTGTGCTACCAATGTGTCAGCACACTGATGGCCTGGCACGAGCTGGTGGAGTGCAGTGTGCAGGCTGACCGGGCACTCAAGGCTAGAATTGGCATGACTGCCAGGACTGAAGATGTTAAAAGGGTATGTATTTGCTAGTACTACTTCTTATGCTAGAGAGATAGTTTGTGTGTTATTATTTGGGAAGAAATAGATAGCTGGATATCAGCTGGCCCCTGGGCATCATACCATACAATGCCCATAATCATAATCTGTAACAAGAGAGTGTGAATGAACTGGTTAATTCTAAAGAATTCTGCTACTTTGGTTTCTGAACAGCTAGCAAGTGTTTCTGTTGATTAATCATAATGTTTTGAGCTCGGCTAAAATTTATGAAAATATTTTTATAATTTAAACATTGATGATACCAAACAAGAACCATTTTCTACACCTGGCATCATTGTAATATACCTATACTACATTTGATTAGGCAACTTTTTATAAACAAATAGACTAGGCTAGCTAACTAATTGACTAACTAGTGGTTCGATTTAACCTAACCAAATGAACTATATCTGTATTTCACATCCCCCAGGCTCCTACAACAGAATCACAATTTTTTTTTGTTGTTATAGGAAACACATTCAACAATACCAGCACCCAACATGAAGACTGAAGAGGATTCACAAAGCCAGTAAGTATCATGCTTTAAATGTATCATATCTGTATTTTAAGAAAATAATTCTGTCTCATGTATAAATTGTACTATGAAACACTAATCTGGTATATAAATGCCTTTAATCTTCAATTTTATTCAAAGTCATTTCAATAGCTCACAATATTTATTTCTGAGGCAAAATTATTTTGTTTGGTGTATTTTGTATTCCCACAGATCTGCATGTTCCATTTCCAGGTCATTTCAAACCATGGTGAAAAATATTCTGACCGGTTATCTTCATCATTTCAAAGTCGAAGAAAATTCAGATATGGAATTTGTTTGCCAGAAGTGTATAGAGAAACCTGCACTGGCTACAGTGGAGAGTTTGGCAGACCATTTAAGATATGACCACAGTTCAGATAGCATAGACGAGGCAGCTATAGAAATGTTTATCAAGAATTATGTTACATTTGAAGAGACATTAGTTGAAGATTCTGACAGAGGTCACCAAGAAGAAATTCCAGAGAAGGTTGAAAAACCATTACTGAATTTGTTTTGTCCATTTTGTACAAATGTGTTTTCGTCTCCAACAAGATTAGTTTGCCATCTCAACAAGCATTTCGAGGTGTCGATCGAAAACGGCATTATCTGCTGCGATATCATGTTTGAGGACAAGAAAAGTTTTGTGGAACATCTGCAAGAAGCGCACGTTGAAAGAAAGATAGAAAGTCTGGAAAAAATGTGTAAAAACTGTGGATATACTGCAGTGGACGCGAAGGAATTACAAGAGCATATTAATGATATGCATCAAAGAAAAGAAGTTAGCAAAGGAAAGGCGATACAGAGTCCAAGAAACCAGAAATATATACCGGCGGTGTGCCCCGAATGTAATAAAACATTTTCTAATAAATACAGCATGTTTCTGCACATGAAGACACACAACGGTGAAATACGCATGTACTCTTGCAATAGATGTAATAAGTGCTACAAAAATCAGGCGACCTTGCATAACCACATCAAGCTAGTGCATGAAGGGATATTAAACTTTCTGTGTTCAGAGTGCGGTGAGGCTTTTCCTACTAGAACCGCACGTGACGTCCATTCCCGTTTGCATACCGGAGCCAAACCCTACAAATGTGAACACTGCGGGAATTGTTACCGAGCCAAGAACACTCTCGACTCTCACCTAGAAATACATCTCGATATAAGGAAACACAAGTGTGAGATATGTTCCAAAAGATTCAGAAAGAAAACGCACCTCAACTACCACATTACGACACACAGCAAGTAGACGAGAGAGTAAAGAACGTTGTTTGTTGCAGGGACGACTCGTACTTACTGGATGTCGCGGACGAGGCTTCAGACCAGTCGGATGATAAGCCACTTTCGACATTAACTGCCAACAATTCGGAAAATCTATATACGAACTTCTACAGAGCCTTAGTCAAATTTAGAAATCATTTCGTCGACGAACACAAAACTGAAGAATCTTATCCTGATTTTACGGACTCGTCTGGTGCGTCAGAAGTCGAAGAAAGTAATGTAGATAGTTATGATGACTTAACGCAGTGTAACATGAGGAAAGATATAATGGATAAGGAGACAAGACTAGAACTTAGTCAAGTGCAAACTAAAATAAACGGCAAAGTGTTTTATACGTGTAGGATCTGTAGCAAGAATCTAAGTTCGTCACATACGTACGTGTTCCATAAACGAATACATACCGGTGAGAGACCTTGCGTGTGTCACATTTGCGGGAAGCAATTCCGAGCGCCGAACGGACTTCAACGACATCTGACGGAAACGCACGAACGCTTACGAAGATACACTTGCAATTTATGTTCCAAAAACTTTGCCAACTCACAGAATTTGAAACAGCATTTTAGAATACATACCGGCGAGAGGCCGTTCGTGTGCACGCAATGTGGGAAGACGTTCACTCAGAGCGGTTCCTTGCACGTCCATTTGAAAACGCACACCGAGCAATTCCCGTATCACTGCGCTGAATGCGGAGCCAAATTCCGTTTACGATCCGGTTTAGCGCGACACAGGCTCAAGCACACGGGAGAGCGACCTCACGTTTGCGCGCACTGCGGGAAAGGATTCCGACAGAGACACGAATTGAACTCCCACAGCCTGTCTCATTCAGATTCAAAACCTTTCGCTTGTACTTTTTGCGGGACGGCTTTTCGTCAGAGAAGAGCTCTTCGGCATCACGTGAAAAGGATCCACGAGAGGGAGGCGAGGGACACCTCTCATACTATTGTCTACAATCACGTCGGACACTACTGAAACACCAAATGTACCTGATTTACAATATACTCGTTAAATCGAAGCACATATTTTATTTCCTGACCCGATCCTCTCCCTTTCAGGGCGTATGTAGCGGTTAAAACCGAAAGAAACGACACCGATAGTTCCAAAAAGGTGGATAAGCCGAAATTGACCGTGGCGCCCGACGGGCGGAGGACCGCGTGGTGCGATATATGCAATAAAAGTGTATCGGTAGTCTCCTGGCGACGGCATCTGCGCCTGCACAACGGCGAAAAGAGGTACAGCTGCCACACCTGCGGGCGGGCGTTCGCCGACAGCGGGAACTTAGCTCGACACGTGAAAACGCTGCACGCGCAGCAGCGACCATTTTCCTGCTCGATCTGCTTTAAAACGTTCTCTAGAAAGGCGCACCTGGACGACCACCTGAAGTCGCACTCGGAGCGGAGGGAGTTCGTGTGCGATGTGTGCGGGAAGGCGTCCAAGTCGAGCGCGGCCTTACGCATGCACGTCCGCACGCACGGCGCACGTTCGTTGTACTGCGTGCAGTGCGGCGCGGCTTTCCGTCGAGCCGCCGAGTTGCGCGCGCACCGCTCCGTGCACACGGGCGAACGCGCGCATGTTTGTTCCTGCGGCCGCGCGTTCCGTCTGCGAACGCAGCTCAATTCGCACGCGCGAACTCACGTTAATCCCGCGCCTAGCTGAGCGCATATGTGCTACAGAATACCTAAGAGTGAAGTGAAATAAAGTGCCGAACATTTGTACAAACACGAATTTTATATCTCTATGTGATCGTGGAGAACTTGTACTGTGATAATAAACATTGTGAACATACTTATAGTGCCAAAACTACGTGCCTAGGGTTTACCATGACATGTTAAAACGTTTGTTCCGGGTGGAATTATACAGGTCATATAGCTCCATCACTCTTTCTCACCCGAAATACAAAAGCTTTAACACGTTACGGTAAGCCCTCCGATCTTGTTTACAATAAACTCTAAATAAATAAATAATGATCTGGATAATATTATTTGTTGTTTTTCTCAGAACTTAACTGATAACCAGATTTTAATTAAAATACTAAACGAATATGCAATTTAGCAACTACAATTACGGCTGTTATAACGCCCTGTGAGGTTGGCTTGTCCCCAAATGTCTTGGTGGGACCTCTATACATCGATGACATTATAACACTTGTTTTGCCAAAAATTTAAACCTTATAGACGATTTTGATTATGATGTCCTAGGGATAATCATCGACAAAAGTTGCTGAACTAACAAATCTACTAAGCATGCATGCTAGGAAAGTTGCCAGGATCTGAGATTCCTTACAGCAGAATTTTTACGTACAGAATTTGAAAAAGATCGAGATTTTGAATACAGTATGTACAAAAGAGTGTACAGCACTGGATTTCATCAAACTCGTAGAAAACACTTATGGACAATAAATGGCGGTAAATGAAGCCCTTTGTTACAGGTTGAACAACGTAAATAACTGTGTACAGCCGACGGAGCTGCCGGCTGCCCAACCAATTCGTGTCCCCCCTAAATACACCCCGCCACGCCAGCTGTGTGAATTCTGCAACACAACACACCCTGAAGAAACATTCGTTAAACATCTCCTTGTAGAACATTATCAATTACTCTTCCACTGTTTTCAATGCGATAAATACATCAGCAAAATGCAATACGGGGCACATATGGCGAGACACGCGGAGCAGCGGGCGGTGCAAAGACAGTTCGATGTGGCGATGAATTGGACGAGTTTTGCTAGACCAAACTATAATATTCTTTTACCAATAACATTTAATCGATACACCTATGCTTCTGCGCAAGTAAGCAGTGAAGAGAACATAAATAGAACTGTGCTAGTGACATCTAATCAGAGTATTGACACTACTGCACTAACGCGTAATGAAGAGATTAAAATTGTTGCCGCTGTGACACCGTGCCAAAATGATAATGTGTCTATTGCAGTGACACCTCATGATAATTCTGATACTATTGCCGAAGTAATGAGGAATCAAGATCTAAATAATACCGCTGCACCTGCAAAATGCGATAGCACACAACAGAACGATAGTGTTACTACAGTGATACCTAATCCAAATACTGATACCACTGCTCCAATTACCGTCAACAAACTCGCGAATGCTATTGTATTACGTAGTAGTCATAGGATGGGTGAACGAATTACACACACTCCAATTACTTCGCAAGTAACGCGTAATCGAAGTAATAATATAGAAGCACTAGTAACACGAAATCAAAAGAGTAACGTTGCCCCTATAACCATAAAACCAGATACAACTTCTATAGGAAGTGGAGGTAGAACCACAAAACATAACCAAGAAAACGAATTTTCCGATCACAGCGATATGGAATATGGTTTCGGTCCTCTCCCTGAATCAGTGTTCGAAGCTATCGAAGACACCCAAGACAGCCAATCAGCTGAAGATTCAAACCAAATAGCAGATACTGAACATGTTAGCGATGATGCCACCCCAGTATCCACAGACAGCAGTTCCAAGCAACCTGCCTCTAAAAAGACTAGGAAATGTCCGATCTGTTCTAAAGTATACCATGCATCGTCCAGTTACTTTTATCACCTAAAACACACACATAAGAGAGTTAAGGACCACGAGTGTAAAATCTGTACGAAGAAGTTTGCTACAAGAGCTAGTTTGGCCGCTCACACCACGACGCACACTGGAGAATGTCAATTTGAGTGTAAACACTGCAAAAAGCGCTTCAGGTCGAATGCCAGTTTATACATCCATGAGCAAACACATAACGGCATTAAAAGATTTTCATGTCAACAGTGCGATACATCCTTCCGATGGAAAACTCATCTGTTGCGACATATAAAGAGACATGCGGCGGAGAAATCTCATGTCTGTACCACTTGCGGTCGTGGATTCAGTATCCGGTGCGACTTGCTGAGACATATGCGGACGCACAGCGCAGGCGAGTACGCTTGTGAGGAATGCGATGTGAAGTTTGCTCAGATGAGATATTTAAAAGTGCATATGGAAAAGAAGCACTCGAAAAATACTGTGAAGAAACCAAAGTGAGCAGTCGTTGTCGCTTTGATACCTGGATCTCTTAAACTGTTGGAAAAAGTGAATTGTGTCTCTGAACAGAAAGAAGATGTGGATAAAGTAGTTGGTGTCAATTTTTTGGACCGCGTCAGACAGGCAGGAAAATTCACGCAAGACTGCTATTAAAACGATGGCACAAAATTAATAAGTAAAAGATATTGCGACAGAAAGGTTAGCCCGACTACAGGCAAAATTATACCAGACAAGTGATCACTATTTATCAATAAATGAAGAAAATGTCAGTTGTGTTTTCTTTTTAGATGGCTTGTTCAAACAAGTAAGGTGTAAATTATAATTCTGAAGTATTCAACAGTACTATCCCCCGGTTTCTCGCACATTTGCCAATCTTGTATCAATTAAACACACCAAATACTGAACATTCATTGGTTGAGTGTTGTTCATCGAGCAACTTCAATCAATGAGCGTTAAGTATTTAATGTGTGAAAGACAATGGACAAGTATATAGATGCAATTAAATTATAGTAAAATAAATACAGTTTTAATGTTTTTTAAAGGCAACTTTGAAAACCAAAAGACACCGAAAAGTGAAATATAACCGTGAATTAGAAAACTGCTACAATATAAATTTGAATTTTCCAAGTGCATTGAGGATTTTTGGACGCCATTCTTTTAGTGTTGGTGTCCATACACGAGTGCAGAACAAAAGTAGTAGCGGAGGTCAGTACAACGGGGCATTAAAATTTGTACTATCCTCCGACACTTAGCTTTGCCAGCGATTGTGTAATTCGTTTCAGGAACTACCACTGCTCCGTTAATGCATTCCTGAGGGTACTTTCTTAAATTTTGTCTGTTGCCTGTTTACAAATCTGAGCAAGGTTGCCTGGAAGAAATTGCGTAAAGCGATAAGGCCGCCCTTTGTACTGCTTCTGTTTTCATAATTCCTGTATCACAATATTGTAATTTGGCGTACAATAAAGTATATAATAAATAAAATAAATAAATAAATATTCAGGCTGGTAGGTTACTGGTTACGTATTGTTGTGGTGACCTTCTTCAACCTTGATACCTTTAAATGCTTACGGTTTCAAATTGGTATCTGCTGTGGGTATGGAAAGGCAACCTTGGATATCTTTTTAGGAGTGCTTCTGTAGTTTTAAAGATGGACTTCCTGACTTTAAGCTGTTAATATTTCCTCGTTCGAGTCAGCCGAATCTTAATGGGACATGCATACCTGGGTAGTGGTGGCATTACCCAAATAGCCTTTTCACAGTACCCTCGTTTATATCACCAGCACTGACAGTGGACAATACACTTATGGACCTTTGTTGCAGATTGAACACCAATACGAACTATGCACAGCCGACTCACTCGGACGCCCCGCACCGCGACCCCCGCACGCTCACTGCCCCACCAACCGCTATATGTGAATTCTGCCACAGATACGTCGCTCAAGAATCACTATTTAAACATGTAATCGTACAACATCCTGATATGATCCTCTTCTGTAACGAATGCCAACGATATATCTGTAAAAAAGATTACGGGACACATGCGCTGCAACATGCGGAGACGCGCGTACGACAAAGTCAGATCGACGCAGCACAGTATTGGAATAATTATGCAAGGTCAAACTACTATATGCATTATAGATAGCATATAAAGGATATGATAGCAATCTTATCGCAATTATACCAATATCAGAACACAATTCAAACTAAACCAGAACCATCTTATCAAAATATTTACTCTACCGCAACAGTAACAGGTAATCTGGATATTAAGATTAAGACTGAGGCGCCAGAGTCTCCTCGTGAAAATGCCCCCTCCAATAGCTCTTCCACAGTAATAAATCAAAATTCAAATGATCCGACTGCGTCCGCAAAACGCAAGAGAAAATCAAAAGAGAACGCTACTGTTACTACAACAATGCAGAAGCCTGAATAACACGAGGCCTGAAGTAACGCTTCTCCAATAACCATCAAAGCAGAGAAAACTTTTGTAGATGTGAAGGTAGGAGCACAAAAATAACCAACAAAACTAATTTTCCGACCATAGCGATATAAAATGTGGACTCGGTCTTCTCCCTAAATTCGTATTTGAAACTATAGAAGACAGACAATCAGCTGAAAATTGAAACTAAATAGCAGACATCGAATATGCGATGACGCAAAGTATATTAGCAACGCAGTTTCAAAATAAAACATTCGTTTAGCAGAAGTAAAACATATTCGTAGTTATGTACAGTCGACAAAGGAGATATGGTTGCACCTTTATCTTTAGATGTATGAAAAAGTGTAACCATGTCTCTTGTGTCGACTGTATATACAGATCTGTAGTTCTATTCTTTAATATACAAATTCCATGTCGAGTATCCGTTTCACTCATGTAAGAGTTCATTTCGGATGTGTTCGAGACCTCGCTATTAGAGCTATCACTATCGCTAATAGCCGGCTGGATTGTGCGTTATTACACTATCCAGCCGGCTATTAGCGCTAATAGCGACCTCCCCGAATCCAATTTTAGTTTGCGTGCGACTCGACATTGAATTTATACATTGCAGAACGTTCTAAAATATGCGAGACATTCTTCAGCTACTTCTATTGCTTAAATAAGAGAAACTTTGAGACAAGCGCTATCTGTGCATTCATATCCTGATGCATACTGGAGAATGGCAATGATAAATTATGAGTACTGAAAAAAGCACTTTATTCAATTGCCGCTTAAAACTTGGAAAGAAATCTCATAACAGCAATATTAGTGTTCTTGCGATAACCCCCTAGACTAGACACTTTATTACATAATATTATTGTCAATTTAGCTGTTAGAATATCTGTGTTAATTAATCTATGTTTAAATGTCTAATAAGAATGTAATTCATCATTACATAATATGGATATACTTATGTTACATGCAACTTTAGACTTTATACATGGGTATTATAGTCTAAAATTGTATCGTAAGTCATTTCTAGGTACGTCGAATATTATTATTGCTATCTAAGTTGCTTATATATGTGATTCAAGATTCAATTAAGTATGTGTTGTATGTTATATGTAAGTGCTTATAATAGACTATTTAACGACACGACGAAGCCAAAAAGGAGGATTATTGTGTCTCTGTTGCCTCGTTACTCTCAAATGGCTGAACAAATTTTGATAAATCATACCTACATACAGTTATATGGGTATTATTATATTCAAATTACAAAAATCAAAATGGCAGATTTTTGGCGCCAAATGTATGTTGTCGTCTTTGTCGCAGTATAATACTAACCAATGTTTGTTGTATGTAATAAACAATATAAATTACAGTATTTTGTTTTTTTTAGTTGTATTGTTATTGTATTTATTGTCATTTGCAACTTTTTCGCACAAAACTTCACATAAATCAAAACATTTTACAAACAAAAACAAGAATTACTCAAGATATCTTCTTGGAATAAATAAAACATAATTTTTATATATTTCCTTTATTTACTTCAGTTAAGATACAGTTATAAATAAATCTATTTACTTAATAAACTTAACACAGACTCAACAATAACTGACGACGACATACACATTACCTATACATCAAATATATACAAATAGTGTACTTATTAATAAATAGGAGACAGACAGACAGACCCGTGTTTGTCACGACCAGGGTAACGCGAAGTAAGAACCGCTGTCTTAAATTTTAATTTACGAGTATTAGCAAATAGTATTATACAATATAAATCAGGATCTTTATTACCAATAGAAATAGTGCCAAGGCGTCATTTAGCCGTGGAGAGCTTCTCGCACTCTTCGGTCCGAAAAATCGTACGCGACTATCAGATTATTACTTTCCATAGTCGTATCTGACAGGCGAGAAACTTGTCTAAATGGTTTAGTCTCAAAACGTTCAAGTTGCAAAATAACATAATTATGGTAGCAAAAAGTTCAAATCTCATAAGACACAAGTCTCTAAACCTCCAAGTTGCAAAATACCTACATCTCAAAACGTTCAAATTGCAAAATAGTCTAATCTCCAAACATCCATGTCTCATAATATACATTTTTATCCACACGACACTGCCCACCCCGACTCGGATAGGTTAGGTTAGAAGGCTAAGGCGGGAGCGGAGCTCCCGCATTAGCCTTCGTGGTTATTTTTTTTTAACCACACTACAAGGATTTTGAACTTCAGGATTTTATTATAGTAAATAAAACACAAAAGGACGTGCGTTCACTTACAATTCCACTTCAATAAAAAAATGTATATTATTATGAGACATGGATGTTTGGAGACTGGACTATTTTGCAACTTGAACGTTTTGAGATGTAGGTATTTTGCAACTTGGAGGTTTCGAGATTTGGGTCTTATGAGATTTGAACTTTTTGCTACCATATGTTATTTTGCAACTTGAACGTTTTGAGACTAAACGGTCTAAATGAACCTTGAAATTAATGTAATGGACTTGGGGCTGATTTTCAAACCTATAAGTTAGATAGCCCCTGATTGACAATAGGTGTGGTGAATAGGGGTTATACAATACACCTATTAGTATATAAAATGCATTACTATTAGAAATAATTAATAACTCGCTCATAAAATCTATATCACACTATTAAAACAAACACATTGCAAATTGATCTGGATAGGTACCTACTTTATGTAAGGGGCTGCATCGCGCATGTTTCGTGCAAATTATACTGAACTAATTTCGTGCAGATAATTTGCACAATATTGTGCAAAAAAAAGTTCATACGATTTCCACGATGCGAGTGATATGCATGATGCAGCAAAGGCTGTAACAGCTGAAAGTATTCAAACTGCAACTTTTGTTCATTTAATATTATGTATTACATTTGAACAGAAGCTCAACGGGAAACATCCGACGCTAGAGCGAAGAGTAGCAAGTTTTAGAGTACCTATTGTATGTACTTATGCAGAGAATAGCCATCGTGTTTCCCTCTTCCTACAGTCCCGGGTCCTAGCGGGGCGTGAAAAAGCATCTGATGAGGCCGTCAAGCTGAGTGTCACCATTGTAACATGATACGTGTCTGTAATGGTGACCTTCTTTTCCGAGACTTTGCCTTCTGCTTACCATCAAGCGAGGTGAAGTCAAATTGACGTGTCCGATATTTAAAATAAAAAAACAAGTTGACGAGAAGGACTTGTGGTAAGTTTATAATTTTATGAAATAAATAACATCAAACATTACTATCACAAATAAGCTACAATTACTATCACATAATCATGCTACTAAATGTATTCGATTTATACACCGCCACCATTTCCTTGCATGTGGTACCACCTTTCTTTAGTGCAGATATCCCCACGGATATAAGTCGAATTCGAACCGACTAAAACCGCACGCCGTCTAGGGTCATTGATTGCCAAGGGTGAGATTGCCCCTGGTATAACCCTCACGCTTCAGCTGACCCAGGGACATCGAAATGGGCCCCTTCGGATCATGTAGTGCCACCTAGGGATTGCAATCCCACAGCCCATTATTTTAGCCCCTGCTGGATCTCCACAATATCTTGCGAATCCGCAATTTTCCGGAGCGCCTAAAATGATTCGGGATCCCGCTAGATTGCGGGATTGCAATCCCTAGTCCCACCTCACTGGGACTTGCGGTGATGAGTGTAGTGGTTATATCGGAAACGGACCGACTAAAAGCATAGTAAACGGCACCTACTACGAGTATAACCGCTTGAATAATAAAGAAATAATAAATATAATAAATATTTAAATACATTGTATGCTCGTCACGAACGTATTTGGCAACATATTTACCCATAGCGTGGGGAGAATTGGAAACAAATATACCTACTAGATATCAGCCGGTCTAAAAAGGCCACTTTATACGAAATGTATAAGTAAATTAATTATTGTGATTCTGCTCATATGAGTGACCATTATAAGAATTTCATAGGAATCTATTGAGATCTACTGGGAATTCAAAAAGTTGGAATTGTTCAATGTGGCCTTTTTAGACCCGCCGTTTTTCCCCAGGCAAAATATTGTTAACATCAAGCAGTACTATTGTTATGGGTTTTTAGATAATATTTTATATAGGTACTAATACATATTTCCAGTCTTCACTTTATATACATTGTCAGGCAAATGTTAATGTCCGAAATACAGATAGTTTTTTATTCAGACCTTACACTATCACTTAATTTATAGGGATAATCATGTGTCTTAAATCTAGATGTAATCAGAACTGTCAAAATAAATAAAATAATAATAAATAAGTAAAGAATAAAACCGGTAAAGTGCGAGTCGGAATCGCGTACGATGGGTTCCGTACCATTATCTAACCCACCTGGATTTATATTAATATAATTTATTGATTGTTGAAATTAATTTGTTGCAGCCAACTATCTTATTTTAAATTTTAACGAAATTTCTAACCTAATCATATGGCGATAATTTTATTTGTTACTTTCTAATGCTTTATTTTGGCGATATAAAGGAAACTTCTACTTATTGGTGCTGTGACAAAATAACAAGTGAGTAGCAGTGGCGAAGTGTCCATATAACCCGATTCCTACCGGCTTACCTTTGCAAAAACCCCTAAGCATTGTCTATTAATAAATTATAAATCAATGAAACCACATCCGTTCAATACACAAAAATATAAAACAAAAAGTATTCTGTTACGTAAATCGCAATTACAATAATTATTTACATACATTACATATTACACATATTTCTCATAACGCCATCTAGTTCTCAAATAAGGAAGGAAACCTCTTGTTTGATTCTGTCTGAACGCGCGCCAAGCGAGGTAAGCCCGGTGTCAAAATAGGAATCTTTAACTAATTCTAGTTAAGCAGTCGCACGCACACATGCTCATTTTTTCTTAGTAGTGTTCGTAGAATACGTCGGCACACGTAAGCCGCTATTCAACGGATTATGACAAAGAGAGAATATACGATAAGAATTTGCGAGAGCGAGAGAGCACTAATGTGAATGCAGTTTGTTTTGGTTACAATACACTGAAGTTGAGGCGAATGAGCGATGTATTCAAATCAATTATTTTGACATTCATGTTTGATTTCAACAATAATTATTTATGTTATAAAGTACTGGAAGTAGTTAGAATTCGCTCTTTTTGTGTGAAGTTGTTATTACTAAGTATAATTTGTGTTTGTGTAGTGTACCTACTGACTGTTGTGCATTGATTGACATATTTGTCGTAGTACGTAATATTTTGGTAAGTAGTTGCTTGTTGCTTGTATTATATGCTTTGGTCAGCAAATTTAGTAGTTTGCTGTTATAATGGCTGCGTTAAAAGCATTAGATTGTTGTCTGACTGATTATTTGTTGTGTGAGGAAACATCTTTCTCGAAATTAAATTATGAAAATAAGAAACATGTAGTTCAGTCATGAATATAGAATATAAACGGCGCGATGGATTTACGAAACATTTTAATAATCTCATTACGATAAATATAAGTGGCTCACAGGCAGTTGTAAATTAAATAGAATGTATTGTTTTCCTTGTTTGTTATTCTCAGATTCTAAGAGTATGTGGAGTCATTTAGGATATAGCGACATAAACAATTTACCGAAAGAAAAACATTTTTTGCTTAAGACTAAGAACGAACCCGGTTTTTATGATAGTGTCCTAGCTCATTTCTTAAGAAAGAATAGACGTATATAGCTTTAGAAGTTTAGAGTATAAGAAGATTAATTAGTGTAGTTTAACAAGTAAATAATATTTAGTTGGTAGACATCATATCATATTCATGCATCATAGGTACATCTCATTTGCAAAAGGTTTTTTTTTTCAAAACCACTTTCATTATACTTGAAAGACACTGTTATAATAATCATCAGTGCTCACACGTATAGTAAATGTGGGTTGAAATTTCCTCAACCATTTGGACCTAAGCATCGAACCATCCAGTCACGTAAGTTTTTTTTCTTTCGTTCGGCTTCCCTTAAAAAAAAATCCACCCTTCGCCACTGGTGAGTAGATTTACTTCATGATTCGTTAGTGTAGCCTACAATATGACAATGGGATTTAATACAATGTATTTATGTATAAAGAAGAAATCCCCAAGGTATTTCATTAGTTTTACACTATGCTTTGGATAAAATATGGTAGTAAAGTTGTGTATTAATTCGTAAAGTTACTGTGCAGCTGGTGTACGAGTAAGAAGGAAAAAAGTTAGTAAATTAGAACCTAAATATTTCATTTCTTTCTTTTTATTTTTTATTTTTATAGCATCGTATTCCTTCTTTGTAAATTTAGATCATATAGATCTATATCGAGAACCTATGTTCATAGCATATGTACTAATCATATAAATATGAATATTACAAAATCCATAAAATTTCTGAGGAAGTCCCCATAATAGCCAACGAAACAAAAAAAAAACTATAACTAAAAAGTTTATACATTTAAAAAAATCCATTCGACCAAAATATTTCGACAATCGAGTAACTATACAAAAAACTAACATCATACAACCTATTGCGATGGCATTCAAATTTGAACTCACTGTACGTATATTTTAAACTGAATTTTAAATACCGACAGCTTCATTCTTTCCACATTAATCTCATTCACCAGTACGTGCCCTCTGTTCGCCCTAGTTCGCCACCACGTCTATGGGGGGAGTGGACCGGCCCGTGTGGTCCTGCGTGGTGGGAGAGCCACTCTCATTGACCAGACGTTGACGCTCGCGGAACATCGACACCTGGATATTCTCCAGCTGGTGGTACCGGCATACCTTCAGGGTTGAGAAGACCGTGAGACCCACCCAAGTCGCGAATGCTGCCCAGGCTCCGAACTGGAGGACGAAAGATGACTATTATTGTCCAGGTCATATAGGGTGTCATTTATATGTGTTTATATTTCACTACAATTAAATCTGTAGACCCTTTAACTGCCCATACACCAATCCATTGCATCTGTGGCGTAGCGGTAGTGAACGCGGCCGCTACGCAGGAGGCGCGGGTTCGATCCCCGCTCAGTGCAAATATCTGTATGCATGAATATGGTTATTTGCATTGGTCTGGGTGTTTCTATGTATAATATGTATGTATTTACAAAAAAAATATATATATAAGTATGTTTATCCGCATTCTAGAAACCATAACACAAGCTAGTTAAGCTATGCTTACTTTGGGTCTAGATAGCGCTGTGTAGAATGTCCTACAATATTTATTTATTTATTTATTTACATGTCCATTGAGGTGGAAGAAATCGCGCATACCGCCGCGCCGTGTGTACTGCCACTTTTGGAGCCTATTGTTGATTTTTTTTTTTGTATTTTTTCATATGGTGTACAATAAAGAATTGTATTGTACTGTATTGTGTCAGGGAAGACGCCAGAAGTCATGTCAGGGAAACGCTTCCACAGCCGAAGGCACCTGCTGCCCCTCTAGACAAGTGGCAATTCGCTACTCGGCGTGTCATGGAATAGAATGACAAATGTATAGGATTTGACGTTTTTGACATTCGTTGACGCCTGTCATATACTTCAAATCCCATACATTTGGCTTTCTATTCCATCATACGCCGAGCAACGAATTGCCTCTTGTCTAGGGGGGCAGGTAGTACCAACATTAGGAGAGAGTTATATCCAGCGGTGGACTGCGATTGACCAGTTAATAAATATTAAGTAGGTAGGTATATTAGTAAATAAAACCGCAAAAGATATCGGCGCGATATATGGCAATGGACATACAGCTTTCCTTCCTGTACTGCCGAGTCAACAACGATAAGTGTCGACTATATGCAGTTCCTTCCTCCCCTTACCACATTTTGGATGTAGCTCACAGAGCGCTATCTGATTGAGATGAATCAATTAACATGAGATTCATAGATCAGTATAGCTGTTTCGTCTCTAAATTTTCATTAATATGTACCAAAAGCTGTCGCTTTTTTTATACCACTTAGGTGTAGACAAGCACACGGCCCACCTGATGAGAAGTGGTTACCGTGGCCTTTGGACGTATGCAACACCAAGACCGTTACACTTGTGCCGCCGACCCTGAAGAAACCTAGGTATAGAAAAAAACCTATTTTTTTAATAATGTACCTGCGCTGTGCCGATTTCGATGTAGAACCCTGACGTTTCTATCCCGTCCTCAGTGTCTATGGCTTGACCGGCCGCGGCCTCGCAACTGAAATGAGAATAATAGTAGATTACCCAACAAGTGAAAAAAAGATGAATTCTTTTCGAGGCACTAAGTTGTATCCCGAGAGGGGCGAAGATTTCTGCGGTAGAATCCCGAGCGTAGCGAGGGATTCTAGATAGAAACCTGAGCGGATCAACCCATCTGCTGGTTGACGAACGAGACTTTGAAGCAGGCTTCCAGAGATTATTATAAAGGCTCGTTTACACGAGCAGAATTTCTCACACGTTTCTGTTTCACATTATCGCCTACGAGTATATCATACGAGATTCGCACGTAACATATCGCGTGTTTGACATACGATTATTGCTTGAAGCGTCGTTTACACGAGGAGAGTTTCTCGTCCGCAAGTTTTTTCTGTCCATTCCATAATCGTATAATGCGGGCGAGAACCTCTCCTTGTGTAAATTAAGCAAGCTTTTTTTGTCCTTCCGATAATCGTATCATGCGGGCGAGAAACTCTCCTTGTGTAAACGACGCATTAGGCTGTCAGCGGTAGTCGCTCTCATAATAACTCGTATAAACCACATCAAAAAGCGGAGAATGAGCGAGCCATGAGCTAGGCAACAAGTAACGTACCTGGTGAATCTGCTGACGATGATCTGGCACCAGCTCATGAAGCCGAGCGTCATGATGACGGCGGCGCACACGCCCAGCGCGCACATCAGCGCCGAGCCCACGGCCTCCAGGAAAGCCGACAGGAACGAGCTGTCCACGCCCTTGTACATGAACATGGACAGCCTAGAGGAACAAACAATCCATTTCAATCAAAATATATGTAAAAAATGCAAGTGCAAATATTTGTATGCATGATGGGTATTTGCATTGGTCTGGTCGTGGCACGGAGAGCTCGTTAAGCCGTCGTCTATGGCAGAACATCTATGGCAGTCGTTATGGCTAGTTGTAGCCCTATTAAGTCCAAAAGCAACGGTTTTGCTGCAAAGCTTCGATATCGCCTAATGTTACTATTGGGTTGTGGAGGTGAGATAGCAATCGCTCCAAGAAAAATATCGAGGTCTAGCCAAATCCGTAGTTAAAACTGGTAAGACCGGACCCCAGACTCCGAGCTGAAAGCTTCGGATGCGACAGGGAATTAATGCTAGGATGAAGATGTAAAAAATACGCCTTCGCTGGTGCGACCACGTCTTGCGGCAACCGCCAGGCTACGTGGGTAGAAAATGCCTGGCAATGGCGCCCTCGCCCGGTCCAGGTATAAGGGGTAAGCCCAAGAAGTGCTGGCTTGACGTCGTGGAGGGTGACATGCGTGCAAATGGTCTTACTATCATGGACGCCCAAGATCGTGCGAAGTGGAGGAGGAAGAGCCGGTGGTGGACTCTGAGCTCCGAGGTCATCTGGATCTCGGATGCAATCAGAAAAATACGTCTCCACGAAGGTCATGATGGTGTAAAAAAAAAATGTTTTTATTGGCAGGGCCTGAATAATATATGGCCCACTATAATTATATTGTACTAGCTGTCCCGGCTAACTTCGTACCGCCATATTTTTCCCGTTCCCGCTGTACCTATTTTCTCATCCTTTAAATCTTCCCTGCCAAATCGGTTCAGCCGTTCTTGAGTTATAAACTAAGAACGAAAAGTGGCATTGATTTTTATATATTAGAAGATATCCAGAAGTATAAAGTAGATTCTAGTGTCACAGTAGCTGCCTGAGAGCCGCCTCTACTGCACCCTGGTCGCCAAGGTTATGTGGTCTTCATTGCTGTGCAATTTTCCTATAATTCTGGCCCTTCTCTAAAATTTCTTAAACTATCTGGCTAAAGAAAGTTTGTCCAGCACTGGCATAGAAGATCAGTGTTATTATCTTCTGTGCTTCAGTATTAGTGTGGGAAAATAAAAAATACACAGAATTACAATTAGGTATAGGTAAAACTATAGGTAAGACTGACCTGTATATCTGCACGCTACACACAATAAACATGATGACTCCGATGACGATGACATAGTCGCAGTAGGCGCGGGTGGCCCACGCCACGTCCAGCTGGCCGGACGGCTGCCACGCGCCCGTCGAGAACAGCAGACATTTACCTCTGTAACATAGCAATAACACAGTTTGTGACCCGGTAGCATCCAGGGCAATTGTAGGAAGGCCAGCAGGTCTTAACAGGCCACTTTATTGGAATTGTATTAGGATAATATTTTGTCATGCAGCAATATTTACAGGAAATTGGAATCTGCTCAGTTAATTAATTATTGTGATTCTACTCACATGAGTGACCATTTTACGAATTTTATAGAAATCTATTGAGATCTACTGGGAATTCATAAAGTTACTCGTAGTTAGCGGAATTGCTCAACATGGCTTTTTTAGACCTCCAGAACTAATCTATATTAATATTATAAAGCTGAAGAGTTTTTTTGTTTGGTACTAATCTCAGGATAAAAATGATGTTGAAAATAACATGGCAGGAAAAATATAGGGAAAATTTGCAATCATTCTAATTTATCCAAATTTTCCTAATCATGTTATGTATAAATATAAAATTAAATTGGCAGAGATTAATAGCTTATTTTTATGGTGCATGGAATAACAACTTTAAAATATAGGACCCTAGTCTTCTTTACATTAACGTGTCTAGTTTGGTTAAGATAGAAAAAAGCAAATACAGCTCAGGCAGGACTCGAATCTGTGATCTTTCCCTTACAGAGGGAATGCTTTGACCACTGAGCCACCAAGCCTCGCCCCAAGTTGACCCAAATCTTTCTATACATTTGTCTTGGGGGGTCATTAAAGTGTTTAGTTGTTGCCTTACTTTTAGTTAATAAAATATGAGTAAAAAACTGGTCTGGCCTCAATGAGGACCAATAGGTTACGGACTATAAGTAAACAGAGTTACTTGGAATATAAGGATTTTGTCAATACTCCACACATCCAAGTGTGTCCATGCATTAAAATGTTGGAATGAAGAAACTTATAGCCATACATGAACCCCGAAAACATTACAATTTTTTGGTTATTATGTAAAAAAACAACAGATGCAAAATTGGATTCAGGACATTTTTGCTGTAAGGATATGGATGGATTTATTTTAAATTTAGTTAATACATATATCTCATATGAGTTGAGTATGACTCATATCTCAGCTCTATAACATATGAGTAGATAAAATTATATGTAAAAAAAAAACAGATAAACAGTACAGCTTTATAAATACAACTTTTGTGACCTCCAATTTGTTTTGTATCAGACATACCTACTAAGGTAGGCGTCGAATCTCACTAGTTATATTATTTAAATCATTCTGAAAATATGTGTCAGATATTCAATAACAGATTTTTAATAGATAGGAGTAGTATAGTAGTAAGTCTTACTTGAATTCATGCAAGTGCATACTCATCGGCACGATGAGACAAAGCGACACGATCAGCCCTATGACATGGCCCGCTATTTGGCTCAATAACAACACGTTCGTGAGAGCCATGGTTCTAATTAGCGCGAAAGCTAAACTTTAGACGATAGGGGAAGTCACTGCTGAAATTTTACGACAATGATTGAGGAAAACAAAACAACTATTTAACCATAACACCCAACGAATAAATACAATAAATACAAATACGTAAATACGTCAAATACTTTGTTGATAAATGGCACTAATGACACTTATGACGTTTAAGTGACAAGTGAAATGACATGATAGTTCAGGGAACACGTTTTAGATGCGTTTTAGCGAGAGATATAAAGTTTGGTATGTATCTACTTACTTAGTTTGAACTTAAAATATTATAGCTTAGAGTATCTATCTTACCTGTAGAGCGCGTCTTAGCAAGTATGAACTGCTATCACAGGTGTGAACAGTGCCTAGAATTTTTGACAACTGCAATCAGTAGCAAAACAATATCTGCCAAAGTGATTTCGCAAATAACAGTTTATTTCATTTTGTGGTAATAATGGTGAACTCTGCATTGCCAGGCTCTCAAAACGATTCCCGGAAGAAAAATATAAAGAATGATAACATTTCATATCACCCGTGAGTAGTATTATATGACTAATTTATTTGTTTTCATAAAATTTATACGGGTCTCCTAGGGGGATGCGAGAAACGCGGGGCGGGTTACAGCTGACGGCTGTCACCGGCCATATTTTCTTTTAAATGAATAGTGATGTAGCACATGCACTTTCGGTTACGATAATTTTCTTTTTGCAGTAGAATTTCATTGTAGGTTTATTTTCTTTTATGTAGTATAGAGTATTTACTGCGTAAACAAATAAATCTGCTCATTTTACTTTTATATATTATGCACTATTATTTTTGTTAGGTTTACAAAAATACTAAGATGCATAATAATAGATGCATGAGTGAAAGCTAAAAGCTATAAAGAGGCCTGATTGGGAGCCGAATATTCGAAGTTTCATCTGTTCTATCTATTTTAAGCTTGATTTCAAATAAGTAACTAAGAAAGGGCTTTGCAAACTGAATGACGATGCAGTACCAGAACTTTACCTCCACGTAGGTAAATGCTTATGCAAAACTTTATATTTCAATTAACCACTGGCCTCTTCCAAAGTGCTTATCCATACTTCAGTGCTTTCCGGTCGTAATGTGTGAGGATGAATTCACTGTCTACTCGTATGGCGAGCGGTGCGGCGATGAAAAGTAACGAAATTCTAGGCATTATGTCGAACAATTCTTCTGAACACAAACCATCGGCGGTAAAACACCCACAGCAAGGAAGTTCCTTCTGAGGTTGAGAGGGACTACCACCCCGCCTGTGAGTATGGGATCGTCGACGATCCTCAGCATCCGTCTATGCGCCAAGTTGAAAGGGTCTAGGTAAAAACGTGACAGCAGTACTCCATGTGGGGCCGAACGGGCGCGTTATAAAGAAGAAGTCTTTGCCCCGCAGTGATGTACTGCCTCGTCCTGTTGAGCACTCCTGGTTTCTTTGATACCAGCTTGACTTAGTCTTTCAAGTGACTACGGCGTTGATCGTCGCTGAAGATACCAACACCGAGGATCCCTATACTCGAAGAGATGGTAAACGGTGTGTCTAGAAAATTGCGGCGCTACAATAAATGGGGTTTTCTTAGCGGTGAATGCACATACTTGTGTCTTAGCCGAGTTGAATTGGCCTAGGGTTAGTCGTCCCCAATCGGATACTCTAGTGAGAGTAGTCTCGATTTCAGACACAAGTTTGTGACTTACCTCCATCGCTGACTGAGGGATATTTGCCTGTGTACCTAATATGTGTTCCCGATACAGTCGTCCTCGAACGCTCACGAAGGTGTAGGGCAAGGTGTATTATATAACACTTAACACACACATTTCACCACACAAACTTCTATGGTCCCGTGACGTAGTAAAAGATCGACAACTGATCTAGCAGCAGTACTTCGATATCAAAGATTCACCAAAGGATTGTGGAGGTCAGATGGCACTTTACGGAAAATATCGAAGCTTAGCCGCGTCGCAATTAGACTGGAAAAGCGTATCCCGGACTCCCGAGGTGAAGGGCTCGGATGCGAATCAACCGGACTAGCAACCGGACTACTGGGACTAAATTGTATAACTAATTGGTACCATAATGTGCTTGGAACTCGGGAATTGCTCTTCTTTTCTGATTGTCATATTATCGGCTATACTGGGAACGATCAGCGATTAGTTCCCAACTCCGAGAGCAAAGTCGGCACCAGAGCCTCGTCCGTTGTTTAACATGTGCACCGACTAGCAACTGATACATTTTGATGTACAAAGGCGAGCTTAACTCAGTATTGTTCTTTTTTGTTACTTGTATGCCTTATCAAGTTTATAGTACGTATTTATTTACATCGTATGTTATTTACATCAAATGTACCTTGCCACCAGTCAGTATTTATCGCCTAAATAAATCCTATTGAGTTCCATAACAAATCTGATATGTGTACATTTTTCACTTGTAAGAAATGGCACTAGGAAGACAATTCTGATATGTGTATCAAAATGGGAAAAACAATTTATTGTGGATGGACAGTACCGTTTATGATTTTCACTTATATCTCAGTTCATTCAAAATATTTTTTGGCATCATACTGCATTTTTAGTTTTTTGATACGCTCATCAATTATTTAATAAAACAGCTTATTGTCTCTCCTGAAAACTTGACCAAAAACACATAGAGGTTTTGGCAAGCGCAACGACGTAATATTATATACGACTCTGTCTGTTGATATGTTAGATTTGTGGGATTTTAATTTCTGTAATTCATTCAATGATACTAATATTTGTATCTTGGTTTTAATTTTATCCATTCATCCACGCATGCGTCACACTAAATTCACAACATAACCAACTATCGATAATTTTGGTAATTTGTACATGAAACATCACTATAGGCGCTTTATACCACAGATAAAAAACTGCTTACACTCGGCACAATGGACCATAGTGTTAGACTTGCTCTATACTATAGTAATGGATACTCTAAGTATTATAGTGACCCCAATTCTGACGTTACCATCTCTAAACTTAAATTTCTCTAAAATTTTCTTATTTTAGATAAGCGATTGACATTTCTAACCGTATTCTGTTGTTATGTCAAACTAAATTTAGTGTTTGCTAAGCACAAGACAGCACTAAATTTGAATATGACGTCGCTAAAACGAGTGTTACAACTATTAAAAAATTAAGAATGAACGATAAAGATTTTCATGGGTGTATGGGGGCTCACCTAGATCTTGAGCCCCAAGCCAACCTCACCTGCTGAACAACGGACGAGGCTCTGGCGCTGGCTTTCCCCTCGGGGTTGGGGGGTCGGACGGCAGTCGCCCCCGGAAAAGCCAAAATTGCCAAATTTAAAATTAATATGGCTCGTAATAAAAGGAATCACAATGAGGGTAGGGCGCCGCCGCAAAACGGCGCGCATGAGGGTCGCCCGCCTCGTGTCGCAAGTGGGCAAGGGCTACCGTGCCTGAGCCGGGCACGGCTAAAGATGTTAGGCCAACACTGTGATTCACGAAAACTCCGCTTCGCAACGTGGAACATCGGCACGTTGACCGGTCGCACGAGGGAGTTGGCTGACGTACTCTGCAGGCGGAGAGTGGCCGTGGCGTTCCTGCAGGAGACTCGGTGGGGTGGCGATAGCACCATGCACATTGGGGAGGGCTACCAGCTGATGTACACAGGTGCACCTGACGGGCAGGCCGGGGTGGGCGTGGTGCTCTCCCGGGCGTTGCAGGATGACATCTTGGAGGTGAAGAGCTATAGCGCCCGACTTATGGTTGTGAGGGTGCTTATCGATGGGATTATAACCCACCTGATAAGTGCTTACGCTCCACAGGCTGGGCGTGGCGAAGCCGAAAAGATCTTGTTCTGGGACCAACTCGGGGGAGTGCTTCGTGACGTCCCGCTGTCGCAGGAGATTGTCCTGGGCGGTGACCTGAACGGTCACGTGGGTGACGGATGTGAGGAGTTTGGGCGTGTCCACGGCGGTTTTGGATACGGTAGTCGCAACCCAGAGGGTGAGCACATCCTTAGAACGTGTGCGACTGCCGACCTGGCCATCGTGAACACGTACTTCAAAAAGAAATCCGAACATCTTGTCACCTACAAGAGCGGGGGGCGCTTAACCCAGGTTGATTTCCTGCTCACTAGGAGGCACAGCATCAGCAGGGTGGCCAACTGCAAGGTTATACCCGGGGAGAGTCTCACTAGCCAACACCGTCTCCTTGTCATGGACCTCCGCGTGAAACCCAAAGACAAACGTGCCGAGCGTGCCCAACGCAAAATCAGGTGGTGGCTGCTTGATGAAGCTAAGTCCCAAAGTTTCGTCTCAGCCATCGGTGACAAGTGCGCCGATGCTGTAGACGAACCAGTACAGGTTTCTTGGGACAGGATTCGGGCAGCTATTCTTGAGGCGGGGAGGGTGGTGCTCGGCATGTCTAAGGGTGGACGCAAGTGTGACAAGGACACCTGGTGGTGGAACGACACAGTCCAGAGAGAGATCAGGGTGAAGAAAGCCCTCTTTAAAAAGTGGCAAGCGTCCAAATCTTCCGATGACCGCGATGCGTACAAAGATCCAAAACGCGCCACCAGGAGAGCCGTAGCCAGGGCCAAACGAGACCACTTGCAACCTCTATATACCAAGTTGGAATCGTCTGAGGGGCAAAAGCTCATATATAAGTTGGCGCGTTCCAGGGCCAAAGCGGCGCAGGGTCTATCCAAGTGCCGCTGCATTAAAGACCCTGGGGGCAATTTGTTGTACGAGAAAGTCGCGGTGAAGGAGAGATGGCGCTCATACTTCCACGAGCTGCTGAATAAGCAGCATAAAGAGGTGCAGCCACCAGACCTCCCTCCGAATCAAGGACTAGTGCCACCGATAACGCCTGCGGAAGTCCAGACTGCCATTCGCCGCATGAAGAACCGGAAAGCTGTCGGACCCGACGAAGTCCCCATCGAGGCTTGGAAGGCAATGGGCGCCCGTGGTGTGGGCATTCTAGCAAATCTTTATAACCGCGTACTCCTCACCGGCGAGATCCCGAACCAGTGGAGGCTGAGCATCATCACGCCAGTCTTCAAAGGCAAGGGATCGGTGCAGGAGTGTGGTAGTTACCGCGGTATAAAGATAATGTCCCACACCATGAAGCTCTATGAGCGGATAATCGACTCCCGGATCCGACAGGAAAGTACACTCTCGGAGTGCCAGTACGGGTTCCGTCCCGGGCACGGGATCATGGACCCAGTGTTCGCCCTAAGGGTTGTGGCGGGGAAATACAGGGCGAAGAACACGCCCCTGCACTGCCTATTCTTAGACATGCAGAAGGCCTTCGACTGTGTTCCTCGCGAGGTGATCTGGTGGGCACTGCGGGCCAAGGGTGTCCCAGAGACTTACATTGACACCATCCGAGACATGTACTACGATTCCGGTTCCGTGGTTCGGACTGCTGTTGGCGACTCGAAAGCCTTCCCCATCACCGTCGGGGTACACCAAGGATCCGTCCTTAGTCCTTACCTGTTCAGCGTGGTATTAGATGTTTTGTCGGACAGCATTAGAAACTCACATGAGCAGCCTCCGTGGTTGCTCATGTATGCTGATGATATTGCGCTCATGGACGCGGACAGGAGCAGATTGGTGCGACGCGTGAAAGGATGGAAAGAAGCGCTTGAGAACGGCGGTCTGAAGCTAAATGTAGCGAAGACAGAATACTTAGCGTTAAACTCCACAGATCCCACACCCGTCCGCATAGGCGATGATTTGGTCGAGCACACGGACCAGGTTAAGTACCTAGGATCTGTACTTCATGTGACCGGTGAGATCGACCGCGACGTCAAGGCACGCATTGCTGCCGCGTGGGCCAAGTGGCGAGAAATGACTGGCGTGACCTGTGATCCTAAAATGCCAGTCAGGTTGAAGGGGCAGGTCTATAAGACGATCATTAGGCCTGTTCTCTTGTATGGTTGTGAGGCGTGGCCGCTGCTCGAGCGACACAAGCAAGAGCTGCGTGTCACGGAGATGAAAATGTTGCGGTGGATGTGCGGCGTTACGCGTAAAGATCGCGTACGGAATTCTCGCATCCGCGGCAGCCTCCATGTCCGTGACATCGCGGATAAAATGCAAGAGAGCCGCCTTCGCTGGTGCGGCCACGTCTTGCGGCAACCGCCAGGCTACGTGGGGAACAAATGCCTGGCAATGGTACCCCCGCCGGGTCCAGGTAAAAGGGGTAGGCCAAAGAAGTCCTGGCTTGACGTCGTGGAGGGTGATATGCGTGCAAATGGTCTCACTACCATGGACGCCCAAGATCGTGCGAAGTGGAGAAGGAGGAGCCGGAAGGCGGACCCTGAGCTCCGGGGTCATCTTGGCCACGGATGCAATCGGGAGAATACGTCTATATGCAGATGATGATAAAGATTTTCATAAAATCTGTAAAAACTTATCTTAATAAGTCTTTAGAATGCCAACAAATGATAATTTTAGTGCATTATTATTGATCAAATAGTAAACAAACTGTGATATTTCTCAGTCTTAACCAAGCAAATACAGTTTTTCTCGGTCTACGTACCTGGCAAGTTCGCGGGTCCGCTAGTTATTTATAAAATCCAAATCAATCGACGATTTATAGAGCTTTATAAAGGCTTTAAGCGTATATAGAACGACAATTGGCATTATTTTAGATGATGTCTAATTTTAGTTTGACATTTCTTATTTTAGTGCATATACATACAACAGAATACCGTTTAACCAAAAATGACAGTTGAGTACTTTCTCTAATTTTAGTTGTGTCAAGCTAATTTTAAGTTAAAGCGCTATTACACCTTCCTAAATTCAGGAAACGATATTTAGGAAACGATTTAGGACGAGAAATTCAGTCGCCGGAGCTCGCGATTACACTTTCACTAAATTAGGATCCTAAATCAGTTTTGTTGGGCGAGCGGCAAGCGTCGCAGGTGTCGCTGTCGAATAGAGATGGATGATAAATTAGGTTACGATTTTGATATCGATGTTATTGAATATTACTTTGATGTTACCGTATGATGTTACTGTTATATATTTCTAACAAATTACATTTCATAATATTGTTATGGTCGAGTCTATTTGCTGAGGCTGCTTTTTTAATTCGTTACTTAATTTTTAAGTTAGCAACTTAGTCTGTCAATAATCTCATTGCGCGCATACTTCTGAATAAAAAAGAATCGATAATACATACATACATACCTACATAATTATATACGTACATCATACATACATACATACGTACGTACGTACGTATACATACATACATACATACATACATTCGTACATACGGTACATACATACGTACGTACATACGATACATACATACGTACATACATACATACATACATACATACATACATACATACATACATACATACATACATACGTACATACGCTACACATACATATATACGTACATCATACATACATACGTACGTACGTATACATACATACATACATACATACATACATATATACATATATACGTACATACATGCATACATACGTACATACATACATACAAACATACATACGTACATACCCACGTACATACATACATACATTATGTCAATATATCGATAGCTTTATTATAAAATTATCAATATCGATATTTATCGATACAATATGTATCGATACTGCGGCGGTGAGCGGCCACTGAGCGTCCTGAATTTAGGAAATGCGATTACACTCATCCGATTTAGCCATTTAGGACGTCGGAAGCCGTCCTTTATCCTAAATCGTTTCCTAATTAGGATGCTACCATCCTAAATGCGATTACACTTTCCTAAATTCAGGACGTCCTAAATATCGGATTCTGAATTTAGGAAGGTGTAATAGCCACTTCAGTTGTGTGTTCTCAGAATACGAAATTACATTTTGACAGGACTAAACTGGCATTTAGAGATTTTTAGCTTATTTTAGTTAGCTTGTGACAAGACAGAATGAGCAGTTTTCCAGTAGGTATAATAATCAGTTGGTTTTTAATGCATCAAGAGATGGCGCTAGCATAACTTTTGGTAATTTTAATGTAATCTGTGGTTTGTTGTTGTTCTTTTCGCGTCGGTCTGTAATTTAAAATAATAATATTATAATTTAAAATAATTTCATCAGAAAACATGTCAAAACATCTATGTAAAGTAAATCAATAAAAAACCGAAGATAATTTTTTCCATAAATTAGTTACCAAAAGTGCCGGCTGCGCCATCTAGCTTGTCTTTAGGAACCCTATAAATACCTACTGGAAAACTGCTCATTGGGGTCACTGAGTGTGTTTGTGTATCATTTATTCGTAAGTTCTTTGAATGGAATTATTGTAAATAATTCCCAATGATTTTAACTTTTGTAAGCGTGTTTGTGCGTGTGAGTTATTTGTAAATTATAAAACACAAAAGATTCTGGATGGCGGCACTACAAACTGTAATGAAGTCATAGAAATCTTTTGTGTTTTGTCAATCAATCAATCAATGAGCAGTTTTCCAGTAGTTATAATAATCAGTTGATTTTTAAATCATCAAGAGATGGCGCTAGCATAGCTTTTGGTAATTTTAATGTACTCTGTGATTTATTTGTGCGATGTTGCCAAAGTTTAATTTCATTTACCCATATTACAATAGATAAAATATGATAAAACGCTTAATTCTTTTCGCGTCACTGTCTGTAATTTAAAATAATATTATATTTAAAATAATTTTACCAAAAAAAAATGTCAAAACATTTATGTAAAGTAAATCATTACAAAACCGAAGAACATTTTTTCCATAAATTAGGGAACACTAGATGTGAGACCACACTCTACTTACCAAAAGTGCCGGCTGCGCCATCTAGCTTGTCTTTAGGAACGCTATAAATACCTACTGGAAAACTGCTCATTAGCCTACTGCAGTCCACTGCTGGTCATAGGCCTCTCCCAATACGCGCCACGTTTGCCGATCTTTCGCCTTCCGCATCCAGTCCGTCCCAGACACCTTTCGCAGGTCGTCGGTCCACCTGGCTAGGGGATGTGTTTTATAATATTTTTAAAATAAAATTGTTCTACTCAATGAAAAAACGAGAACATGGCTTGGATAGTACCATGCCAAGCGCTTCCTCCTTAAACCTACCCTTAACTTAGAGTAAAAAAAAAGACCCTGGGGTCCATTACACGCTAGGTTTTGCCATGGTTTAACCAATGGTTAAACCTAACTTATAATAACCGAATGACCAATAATATCATGATTAACGGCATGATGCATGACGCTTGCATGAGCGTGTAATGGACCCCTTACTCATCTCAAGAGTCAAGTCATGTCAAGAATCTGTCATTGATAAACGTCAAATTACGACAGATCGGATGTTGGTGATGTGTTTCAGGCAGTAGAATCTGAACAAAATTGTTTTAATTGAACAATTTACTATGTCATTGCCCTCTGTATAGATAAATAATAACCTATCATAATGAATTTCAACGCTTCTAGAAATGGTAAGTTATTTTATTAAGTCAATAACATTTTCATCTGCTGCCGATGTAATAATGATTCACTAGCTCGTTAGATCCTGAAAATCTAAACTAATTAGAAACTTACACGATAGTGTTCCTTCCGCATATTTCCTGAAACTTTGTACATCGTTGTCGTCAGTTTCCAAGTGAGTTTTGTATGGAATGTTAGAAGTTCTCAGTAATGTTGTCTGTAAACATTTCATAACATAGGTCACGATTACAGCTAATTTACGAGAGACACAGCTGTCATTTTAATATAACACTATAATTTATAGCAATCTCATAACTCGAGTGTCTACACTAGAAATAAAAGATGTTTATAGTTTACTCTCATGTTTTTAGTGGCGCAAGGTGGAGGTATACGGAAGGCGAAGCGAGTTAGCGATGTATCAGCAATGGGGGTGCCGTCCCCAGCTCCCTCGTACAGCCCGGCGCCGGCGTACAGTCCTGGCTACCCCCCGGCGGGGCCCCCGCCCGCCTACCAGGAAGGGATACAGTTTGATAATTCTCAAGATTTCGGAGCACCCCCACCTGCAGCAAGTATGTAATTCAATGATAGTAAAATTTTGCATGAAATTAAGATCAAACTAAAAATTATTATAACAAGTTTAAGAAAATAGAGTCAGTGAAAAAAGATTCATACAATACATGTTATCATCATTTAAGTTATATCATGATGTAAGTAATTTTTTATTGGTATTGACTTTCACTTTTTATTCAATAAAACTTGAGTTAATTTTTTGCTAAAATCTATTGGTTGTATAACTATAGTACTTTAACAGTGTCTATGTAAAACAATGCAGTCACCAAAAACTTAAACATTGTGCAAAGAGAAGATATAGAAAGCTGTGCTATAGCTTTCTACAGATACATAAAGAGTCATAGGCACCTTTCCTCCAATTTCTTTACAGAAAAGTCTCAACTATTAGAGACGCTACAGGCATAGGCTGATCCTAAATAACTTGATACTTATTTCAAGTAATTCAATACCTCACAAAACATTTTGTTAATATTTCAGATTACGGCTACATGGGAGGCTTCCCTCAGTCTCCAGTGAACCCCGCACAGCTGGGGTCCATGCTACAACAGCCTATTGTGCAGGTAATTAGAAAGTCAAATCATTTATTTCAAGTATTATAATATATGAAACTAATAGTGTTATTAAAATATGAGTGTGAGTTGAAAAACATTTTTTTCACATCAAATCGCATGTGTACTTGCAGACCAAATAATGTGCAGTTTCATATACTACTTTATCTAATCATGGTATCATGGGCTGGTATCTGCAACAACTACAACTCAAGGAGCGATTTTTGTCTGAGGATGGGGATTTTAATTGATCCACCCCATCTCATGAAATAATTAATATAATTTGTATAAAATGGAAAAAACCTTGAGTGCCTGAAGCCATTTGCTGATCGCGCGTGCGTGTTGCGCCGCGTCCACAGATTATGTAGAAAAAATGCATTGAAAGCCAGTTGAAGTTGTATCATAACGGAAATAAAGTATCAGTATGATACATTTGGCCATGAGCTGTATCATAATGTAATTTTTTTAAATTTATTATGGTATTCCGTGCGTAAAGTCATCAAAGTTTTATTTTAATATTTTAATGTTTACATTTCAGTATTTGAGTAAATAAGGATTATTATGGTCTCATGTTACTGTCGAGTTGTATTGGTTTCTGTTGGCCATTTGTCATCGCCTTGGTTTTACTTGGGTTCAACTGTAATCCAACCTTTCTGCTTTCAGTGTTAAGAGTCTGTATCATCCCTTGCAGTTCTATAGCAGACTTGGCAAAGATAACGATGTCATCCGCAAATCGTAGGTGACTCAAATGTTTATCAAGTATCCAAATGCCTTTTTTCTCCCATTTGATATTTTGGAATATATCCTCCAGTACAGCAATGAACAATTTCGGAGACAATGGGTCGCCTTGCCGGACACCTCTTTGTATCGAAATTTCTTCCCCTTTGGATTCTAGCTTTATTGTACTTGAACTACGACTGTAAATATTTTTCAGGATAGCTATATAATTTTCCTCTATGTTGCATGATTCTAGTGCTTTCCATATGGCAGTGTGTGATAAACTGTCAAACGCTTTTGAATAGTCTATGAAGCCAATATAGAGGGTTTGATTGTATTCTCTGAATTTTTCGATAACTTGTTCTAAAGTGTGAATGTGATCAATTGTAGAATATCCTGATCGAAACCCTGCTTGTTCTATTGGTTGCATATTGTCTATTTTTTCTGTGATTCGTGATAGTATGATAGATGAGAACAACTTATACACCCTTATTTTTTAATTACCAGAGAAACTGCAGGGGCTGATAGGGAACGTATATAATTCAACATATATGGAATAATACAAATAGCCAACCATACAAAAAAACAAAGTTATTGACGTTTTTAAAATCTCAAAATACGTGCATACACGCAAAGACACCGTTTCATTTTTTACGTACTATGTGTGAATAGTAAATAGGTAGGTACCTGTCATATCAATGAACTTTCGTCGTAAAAAAGCCGATGAGTTCCGAGAACGACCGACAATGTACCTACGTACCTACGACAGACGCGAGCGATTTTCAAGGTCAAACACTAATCAAAATCAAAATTAATGATTGATTGATGTATTACGAAACGTGCAAGACTTACCACTACAAGTACATAAACGAGCCCGATTTAATAAGTTCAATTTCAAACTGAGGACTGAGGACCGTCTGAAGGGGTATTACGAGTAGGTTGCACACACATTTCACTTCACTACACATGTAAATTGGCCTCAGATCCGGGGTCCTCCGTCCAATTCACCTGCCTTCAAATTGCGTATTGAGGTAGTATCTTACCGCACATCCGTAAAACGGCACTCACATTTTCACCGGGTGTAAAGTAAGTAGGTACGTAACATAATTATTAATGCACATTCGCGATTGATAATTTGGTACGCCATCTCGATAATTTATCGATTGTTTAAGGAAACGTGCGCGCATCAAGACGTCATAACCGGAACTGCATTGCTTTTATGATTTGAATTTTATTAAAACTGAAGGTCATTTGCATCAAAGAGATGCCGCCGCCGGGTCGCTCGTTTCGCGGCACGTGTAGTGCGGGGTACGTGGGGGGTAGGGGATTAAAGTAGAGAAAGAGAGCGCGTATTTTATCAATGACTTCTTTGAGTGATTTTGTTCGTGAATTAGTATTATCTCCTACTTCATATTCTATTGAGTAAAATTTTGTACGTCGTGAACAAATATTAGGTGGTTTTAGGGATAAAATTGACATACATACTTTATTCTTTTTTTATAGCATGGATGGGTTCAGTATCGAATACCTATCACTTTGCCAAAATTTCTCTGGTAATTAAAAAATATTCGTGTATATACTAGGTAGCAAACTTATTGGTCTGTAGTTATTGATATCGACTGAGCTGCCTTTTTTGTAAAGCAGAATTATATCCGACTTACACCACTGGTGTGGTACTTTTCCAGTGTTCAGAACCATATTGAATAAATTCCTTAAAAATGTGAGTAAAACTGGCGCGCCCACCTTCAAAGCGTCATTGCTAATACCGTCTGAGCCAGAGCTTTTCTCTAATTTCAATTTTTGTATGTGTTCTAGTACTTCTATGTCCGTTATTTCGCAAATTGTATGTATTTTTTGCCTCTTCATGCATATTGTTTCCTCATCGTGCGAGTGCACAGGCAGTGCTGTGTAAAGCTCTTTGAAGAAAGCTGTAGCATGTGTAAGCACTTGTTGTCTTGTTTTCGTGTTGTCTTATCCTTGTTTTAATGTTTGTATCCAGTTTCTGTGTGTATTTAATTGTTTGTTCGCCCTTTTTACGCTTCTATATTTTGTAAGGTTCCATGTTATGATGTTTGTTCTGTACTGATTGTAGTCCTCCTTAATAGCTTTGTTCGTTTTTTTATAGACATCTTTTATTTCCTTCTTGATTTCTTTTGTTTTATTCGTGCATCTTATTAGTTCAGTTCGTCTGTTTATCAGATCTATGGTGCTTTTCTTGAATATCTTATGTTTCTTGTTTTCATTATTTGTGTTCTCTGTTTTTAAACTTGCTATGATTGTGTTTTCGAGTACATTGTAATAGTTCTGTTCATCTTGAATGTTGTACAAATTTTCAACCTGTGCTTTTATGTTTGCTTCTAACTTTTCTTTATATGTTCTTATTTCGGTCACTGTTTTAGGTGCTCTTGGTGTTGATGTGAAGGATGATCTATTTAGTTTGACTTTACCTAGGTTCACTGATGCTCTCACTAGTCTGTGATCAGAGACATAATTTATTTTATTTAACACTTCCACGTTGGATATGTATTTTGGATTACTGCTAAGAATGAAATCAATCTCGTTCTTAGTTGTTCCGTCAGGTGATAGCCATGTCCACTTTTGGTTTTGTTTCTTTTTGAAGAAGGTGTTCATAATCGAGAGATTGTATTCGTATGCATATTGGATCAACATTTCACCTCTTTTATTTCTATCGCCGTATCCATGTTTTCCCATTATAGAAGACTCATCTGGTTGTGCGTGTCCAATTTTGGCGTTAAAGTCCCCTATAACTAATACCAATCGATCTGCGCGGTTGTGAGCTGTGAATAGGTCTTCATAGAATGAATTGATGTCGTCTTCACTTGATCTAGCAGTTGGAGCATATACTTGTATTATGGATAAGGCTATATTGTTGAACTGGAGCTGGAGTAGGGCTACTCTTTCGGATACTCCGGTGAAGTTGACAATGTATTTTTTAAGTTCCTTCTTTATTAAAAAGCCAACACCATAGAGTCCGCTTGTTGCCCCTATGTAGCAAAATATATGATTTTCATGTTCTTCTATTTCGCATCCATTTCTTCTTACTTCAGCCAATCCCAAGATATGCCAGTCTATTTTTTCTAGAGCATATTCTAGTTGGAGGTAGTGTTCTTTAGATGAAAGGGTTTTTACATTATAGGTACAGATTTTTAATGAATTACTTTTACTTATTTCTTTAGATGAGGGGTGATGGTCATTATTCCCCACGGTGACCAGCCGGGTTGGGAAATGTGATTGCTTCTTGTTCACATATGTGAGTTTATGTTGTTTTGTATTTGTCTTCCGGGGGGTATTGGTTGTTAGTTGCTATTGGTTGCTGGGTCCGGGTTGGGAGTTCGATCTGGGGCGGCACATTTGTTCAAAAGCATTTGTTTTAATCATTTTGCTAGGGGCCTTTTCTCTTGTTGCAGTATTAAGATTCGATTGGGGCGATGTGATCGAAGGAAATCGTTTCCTCTTTTCACTGCCTTTTTCTCGGCTTTCCTTTATTATAAGTTTATCATACCGTATTAGTGCCACGTTTCCTTTCTTTTTTTCTTCTTGTTGTTTTATTTTTAATTCCTTTCTTATTTGTAGAATTTCTTTGGGGAAATCTTCAGTTGCATAGGTATTTTCAGGAAAATTTTTGTTATTTCTCAATATCTCCATTTTTCTCCAGTCTAGGGTCAGTTTCACTTGTATAGGTCTCTTTTTATTATCTTGCCTCTTCCCTAGTCTTTGAACTCTACTAATTTCCCATTTGTCGAAATCGTCTATCTTGCTAGGCTATTACCCAATAAGGGATCTATTCTAACACTATAATTTAAGAAAATTACTAACAAACATGTATATTAAGAAATAGAATAAAAAGCTTTATTATTATTATTATTTATTATTATGGTCTCATGTTCAATTCCTGAATTGGGTAATATTATTAAGTGTGTTTCTTGTTGGGCACTCACACCCTGTCCAGAGATGGTACGTTTTAATCTGTCGACGACGACGTAGCAGTGCTCATAATTTTGAAAGGGCATCGCGGTAAGAAACAGTATGTGAGAAATTGAAGCAAGTAGTGCGTGGCTCCAGGACATGGCGCTGCAGTACGGCAACCAGCTGGCGAGCCAGGGGCGCGACGCGGTGCAGCGCGAGATCAACAAGTACGTGCCCGTGTCGCGCCTGCGCTACTACTTCGCCGTCGACACGCGCTACGTGCTGAGGAAGCTGCTCCTTATCATGTTCCCTTACACACACAAGGTGACTATGCATTTAGTATATTAAGTTAACTCATATTGTCCACTAGTTGTTGCCCGCGGCTCCGCCCGCGTTAATGTCGGTGATCGCGACCAAACATAGTCTATGTCCTTTCTAAAGGTCTAATCTACCGCTTTACAGAATTCATCAAAATTTACTGAGTAGTTTAGGCGTGAAAGCGTAACAGACAGACAGACAAACAGAGTTACTTTTACATTTATAATATTAGTATGGATTCCGTTAGGTGTATGGGACACTACCAGAGTCTTCCAGGCCCCAGTCATCCTCATCGGCTCTGCTACAACAATGTTTCTTCTTGAAGGAGGTCTGACAGCAGCCACCCCCCATAAAAGCCATATCAAGAGACAAAGTAGTATGGCAACTTCACTATTAGATTTTTAGCCAATTAGCATTGGTGTGGTTAAGTGCAAAATTGGAGTACAGCTTTGTTAAAACACTTATTGCTCGGGACATGTCTTGGACCTAAAATGAGCTCTATACGCGCAGCACATGTTTCTTCAGGTTTTTTTTTTTATACCACTTAGGTGGCAGACAAGCACACGGCCCACCTGATGGAAAGTGGTTACCGTGGCCTATGGACGTATGCAACACCAAAGGCGTCACACTCGTGCTGCCGACCCTGAAGAAACCTTCTAATGCCCTTCTTGAAGAACCCCATATTGTGTCTTTTGAGGATAGCATGTGGTGGACGAACTCAAATGCCAGTGCCAGGACCTCGTTTGTCTCGCTATTTAGGTCCGCGATAGTGTCCCGAGGTATACCTATATGTGTAGGGTGTACGTTGGCAGGACTGGATGGTGAAGTACGACCAGGACTCGCCGGTGCAGCCGCGCTACGACCTCAACGCGCCCGACCTCTACATCCCTTCCATGGGCTACGTGTCCTACGTACTGCTGGCCGGCTTCATGCTCGGTGAGTTCATTGCAGTGTTGGCATTAATCGATTATATTTTTAATCAATTAATTAATTTGATTAATTTTAATCAGATTAAATTAATCATGATTATTGATTTAATCATTCATCATTAATCATCAATTGATTAACTTGATTAATATTATTAATTCTACGTAACGAAAGTATACGAATACGACGTGACGTGACGTCATGCAAAAAGTGTCGTTACAACTTTTGCTCTTAATTTTTTCCGTTTAGCCCCCTTTCGCAACGCGCGATAAGGAACTTCGTTCCAATAAAGTAGCTGATAAATACCTAGTTAATCAAATAATCAAATTAACGATTAATGATTATGATTAATAATCATAATCATGTCAAATTTGATTCTGATGGATTAATCATAATCATTTTTTTGATTATGATTAATTAATCATTAATTTTTAATCGTTAATCAGATTAACTTTCGGCCAACACTGGTTCATTGTATGTGTTGTCAGCAGTGTGCCGCAGAGCTCGGAATCATACCTTTATACAGCGCCAGAACTTTAATTGTGTGGTGTAGAGACAGTGTTAGATGATGATGATGGCGCTTAAGAACATCTGTCAAGGTAGGGCTTTTGGGTTTCTCAGCATCCTGAATGGTAGTATCATCTGCACTTCACCTTAGCTTCTTACCATCCAGCATAGTGTAGGCAAGAGGCTGTGTGTATAAAAAAAAGCGTAACATTTTGTAACATTGACATTGTCTACAGTGTACTTCATCATAAGTGCCAGTACCTATTCCAAGTAGTTTACGATATTATTATGTAGTCATATTTATTAAAAAGGATAGATAACCTAGTAGTGCCAAGGGAGATAAAATTTCCAGTGGCACTACTTGCGAAAGAGTAGTGTCACGGGAAATGCAGTTTTACCCATGGCACTGGTAGTGTCACGGGAAATAGAAATCTCCCGTGACACTACTAGAAGTGTCGCGCAGTGGTGTCAAGGGAAATGGAGGGTATATTCGGGTATAAAATATATCAACCAAAACTACTGTATAAAATTTGAGTTTTGCGCTGGAGATGTCAATCTTTAAGTATAATATTAGATAGTTTACCTTACATACATACATACACACAGGCCTGTAAATCCCACAAGGGGTAAGCAGAGATGTATTATCATTTCATTTGGTTTAACAAAAGTATTGTGCACAGGTCTCCAACACCGCTTCTCCCCTGAACAAATCGGGATGCAGGCATCCTCAGCGCTGGCATACATCCTGTTCGAGATGATCATGTACCTGGTGACCCTCTACGTCACCAACACCAGCACCAGCCTCAAGACCCTGGACCTGCTCGCCTACTCCGGGTACAAGTACCTCGTCATGATTGGCAGTCTACTCGGTGGACTGGTTCTGGGGAAGACGGGGTATTACTGCAGCTTAGTTTACAGTAGCTTCGCGTTGAGTTATTTCTTGGTAAGTTTTTATTTTTATTTTTAACCGACTTCAAAAAAGGGAAGGTTCTCAATTCGTCGGAATATTTTTTTATGTATGTTCACCGATTACTCAAAGACGCCTGGACCGATTTGCAAAATATTTTTTTTTGTTTGATAGATTATACTTCCCAGGTCCCATGTAAATTTTATCAAAATCGGGCAAGCAGTTTATGAAATATCAACAAAAATCAGTTGAAGTCGGTTTTTGAAATTTTTCATTTGGTGATTATTATTACATATTAGCTGACCCCGCGAACTTCGTACCGCCTAACAGTCCGTTTTTTTTTTTAAATTTTTCTCTCCGTAAGAACCATCCCCGTACTTCAAGGAATATTCTAAAAAAAGAATGAGCAAAATCGGTTCAGCACATTTGGGGATTCATTTTTATATTATAGATAACGTCACCTCGGCTTTATGGTGAGCTGAAGACAAAGTGTCAGGAAAGAGGGTCACCCTTAGAGTATCTATCACCTGTAGAGCGCGTCTTAGCAAGTATGAACTGCTATCACGGGTGTGAACAGTGCCTAGAATTTTTGACAACTGCAATCAGTAGCAAAACAATATCTGCCAAATTGATTTCGCAAATAACATTTTATTTCATTTTGTGGTAATAATGGTGAACTGTGCATTGCCAGGCTCTCAAAACGATTCCCGAAAGAAAAATAAAAAGAATGATAACATTTCATATCACCCGTGAGTAGTATTATATGACTAATTTATTTGTTTTCATAAAATTTATACGGGTCTCCTAGGGGGATGCGAGAAACGCGGGGCGGGTTACAGCTGACGGCTGTCACCGGCCATTTTTGCTTTTAAATGAATAGTGATGTAGCACATGCACTTTCGGTTACGATAATTTTCTTTTTGTAGTAGAATTTCATTGTAGGTTTATTTTCTTTTATAGTATAGAGTATTTACTGCGTAAACAAATAAATCTGCTCATTTTACTTTTATATATTACCTAAGCACTATTATTTTTGTTAGGTTTACAAAAATATTAAGATGCATAATAATAGATGCATGAGTGAAAGCTAAAAGCTATAAAGAGGCCTGATTGGGAGCCAAATATTCGAAGTTTCATCTGTTCTATCCAGCGACTATACAACCAATAGACACCTATTGTTTCATATATTACGAACAAAAAATTCTGGCAACTTGCTGAGGTAGGATAGCGGGGAAGAGGCAAGGAACGCCTTTTGATTGGTCATACCGATAACGCGCGATCGTAAAATAGTAGTGTTAGGGATGGGACGGGTTTAATTAGTACGATCTATATTATCGACATTGTTTGTAAGCAATGAAACAAGGTTTATTATTATATTCCTTATTTTTATATACTAGCTTTTGCCCGCGGCTCCGCCCGCGTGGATGTCGTTTATCGCGACCAAACATAGCCTATGTCCTTTCTCAAGGTCTAATCTACCCCTATACCAAATTACCACAGGACCACATACGTACATCTCAGTTCCAAAAGGTCGCGCCCATGCTCATCGCGGCGGATTATAATGAAACGGAAATTTCTTATGAAATTTTAGGATCTGCAACATATTTATCGACAGCAGCACTTTCATATTTACCCACATCCCTAGCGTTTGACCGAACGAAAGAGATAGTGTCAAATGTACGTGTGTAAGAAAGAGATATGAATATGCTGTGTATACGCTGTTTTCGCCGTAACCATTGCCAGAAGCGCATCGCCTGTAATGCGGTGTCTATTGGTTGTATGGTCGTTGGTTCTATCTATTTTAAGCTTGATTTCAAATAAGTAACTAAGAAAGGGCTTTGCAAACTGAATGACGATGCAGTACCAGACTTTACCTCCACGTAGGTAAATGCTTATGCAAAACTTTATATTTCAACTAGCTGTTGCCCGCGGCTCCGTCCGCGTGAATGTCGCGTGGTTATCGCGACCAAACATAGCCTATGTCCTTTCTCGAGGTTCAATCTACCCTTATACTCAGTACTGAATTGATGCCGACTCTTGACCAATAGATGGCGCTGTATGTCCGAAATAAATTTTATTTTTTATTTTATTTTTTGTAATAAAAACTATCCTATGTCCTTTCTCAAGTTCCAAACTATGTCTGTACCAAATTTCACACAAATCGGTTCAGTAGTTTAGGCGTGAAGCAAAGACAGACAGACAGAAAGACAGACAGACAGAGTTACTTTCGCATTTATAATATTAGTTTGGATTTGGATTAACCACTGGCCTCTTCCAAAGTGCGTCAAAACTTTATATGCTTATCCATACTAATATTATATACGACTCTGTCTGTTGATATGTTAGATTTGTGGGATTTTAATTTCTATAATTATTCATTAAATGATACTAAGTAATATATTTGTATCTTGGTTTAATTTTATCCATTCATCCACGCATGCGTCACACTAAATTCACAACATAACCAACTATCGATAATTTTGGTAATATGTACATGAAACATCACTATAGGCGCTTTATACCACAGATAAAAAACTGCTTACACTCGGCACAATGGACCATAGTGTTAGACTTGCTCTATAGTAAGATAGATACTCAAAGGGGTCACCATTACAGACACAGACAATATTACAATGGTGGCTCTCAGTCCCCAGCTTTTTATGGCCTGCTTAAAGTACTTGGAACTGGTGGAAGAAAGAAACACGTAAAGAACTCCAAGGCTCTATGGTTCAGCATAGACATCATCGAGTTGCCCACAGTGCAACCCGTGTCGAATTCTGAGCTCGTTACCATGGGAACCTAGTCTTTTTTCCACTGGCTTCCCTTTTGAAAATGTTCACTTTCGGCACTTAAGTCTGTAAACCTGAAAAGTTAGGCAGAGGTGCATAACATTCACATTTTGCTAACTATGATTTTAGGTCCCCCGTAATCGGGCACGTTATGTATATTTTTTTTTATACCATTTAGGTGTCAGACAAGCACACGGCCCACCTGATGGGCACACCTGAACACCAGGGGCGTTACACTGCCGACCCTGAAGAAACCTTCTAATGTGCTTCTTGAGTAACCCCATATTGTAGTCACTTGGGATATATTTATTTATTGTATGTTGCTTTTCCAGGTAAAAAGCCTCCGTATCCAACTTCTATCCGGGTCTCAAGCACCCGATCAAACTTCCTACCCCGGTTACGGGCAGGCCTATGCCCAGAACCCCTACGCGGACGCCGGGTGGGCCAAAAGTGGTGCCGGGGGTACCAAGCGGCGCGTGTACTTCCTCCTGTTCGTGGCGGTGACGCAGCCGCTGCTGTCGTGGTGGCTCACGTACCATCTCGTCCCCTCGCCCAGTGCCGTCCCGCCCCCGCCGGCCCCACTCGTCCCCGCGCGATAGCACGCCCTACTTGATGTAGGTGGTTGGACTCGTGGGACGTAAAATTGAGAGGAAGTGCCCTTATGTACTCAAAATACGTTTATTTTTGCAAATGGTACAAAAAATAACTAGATTAACTATTAAATGAAATTTTTAAGCATTTATGCGGGTTCGAGTCCCGCTCGAAGTCGTATCTCTTTCCTCTTTCTAATTCAATTCAAATTATTTATTTGCATAATACATGTGAGAATCAGATGGTCATAAAAAACATAATAGTGGTGGGTACATTGTATTATCACCAGTCATGATGGCATGCAAATATTTATTACTAGCTTTTGCCCGCGGCTCCGCCCGCGTGGATGTCGGTTATCGCGACCAAACATAGCCTATGTCCTTTCTCAAGGTCTAACCTACCTCTATACCAAATTTCATCAAAATCGGTTCAGCGGTTTAGTCGTAAAAGTGAGACAGATAGACAGAGTTACTTTCGCATTTATAATATTAGTAGGAATTAAGGTTCGATTTATCTTACTCTATTAACTAAATCGATTTAAATAGATTAACTAACTAGCTACCAGTAATGCAATTCGAGCGACGAGCACAACGTTGCGACAGCTTTGATATAGATTGTCATTGGTCGATCGCTAGTGACGTCACTCAGTCCGACCAATGACCATCTCTATCAAAGTTGTGTACGCTTACAGAATCGCATTGCTGAAGCGAGCGGTCCATATAACTGGATTCCTGCTGGCTTTCTCTACAAAGAGAAGCTGTGGTAAAATTTCGTACAAAATTACTATGGTTGTTCTATAAGGGGAGGTTTTTTTTCACTGGCTACCCTTTTTAAAATGTTCATCCCTTACCACTGCCAGTTGCCGAATGGACCACCAGTTCAAATGCGATCTTGTCCCGCAGATCCTCCGGCAAGAAACTCAGTGATTTTTTTTTTGTAGTTATATTTACTTAACTAGCTGTTGCCCGCGACTCCGCCCGCGTGGATGTCGGTTATCGCGACTAAAAATAACCTATGTCCTTTCCTAAGGTCTAATCTGTCTCTATACCAAATTTTATCAAAATCGGTTCAGTGGTTTACGCGTGAAAGCGTAACAGACAGAGTTACTTTCGCATTTATAATATTAGTATGAATGATGTCGGTAAATTCTCACTTAGTAAGAGTCATACAAAACATACCCTTCTTAACAGTCGGGTAAACATCAAGACGTGATTGCTTGTCAACAGTTAATTTCAAAGTAAACGTCAGCCGGGGCACTTCCTGTTGATTTTATGTTCCATGATTGTACTGTTCAATGTAAATATCATTTCTAATAAATCGTGGTTTTGTATGAAGAGTTATGTTTTATTGGTTATTACTTATTAGTTATGTAATAAATTGAAGTGCAACGATTATAATCATTAGCAATTTTTTTTTTCAATCCATAATTATGTCACTTCATACTATACGCCATTGGGTTAGGTACATCACTAAAGATATACAATGTTGTAGCAACTGTTTATAAAAAAACACTTATTAAACAAATAAACTAGGCTAACTGCCTAGTGGTTTGATTTCGGTTTTTAGTCTTTAAAACGAGTTTCTGAACAGAAAAATATAAATTGAGTTTTTATATTCAATCAATCAATTAGCCTATCATAGTCCACTGCTGGACATATGCCTCTCCCAATATGCGCCACGTTTTATATTAAAAAATTTAAATAGACACATCATACTTTTAGTTAAGTACCTAACTGAATGAAGTATACATAATATCCATATACTTAACCCTTTCTCTCGAGGATGACCAGGGGCCCTAGACAAAGTGACATTCTATTGATGGAATCGCTCTGAAGCGAACCATTTTTAAAGGTTTTAACAATGGATTTCGGGACATTGTGGTGGTTATAGTAATAATGATAAGTTAAATAATGTATTTCGAGCAACAGAGACTCAAATTTCATTAAAAAAAAAAATAGTTATATTAATGATTTATGTCAATTTCATTCTACAATTAGCGATTCCACTGGCGTTTTCGCTAATAGAATGTCACTTTGTCTAAGGCCCCAGTTTAGACTTCGTAACCCAGTGTCAACATTTATATTATTTCTCTTAATTTGGCTTTTGCGGGAGCGACTACCTACGTGTGAAAGCCTACGAGAGCATCAGTACTTTCGTCTATGGCCAAAAACTCGTCTATTAATAGGCAGAATTATGAATTTTGTACCTACACTGTACAGTCAGCATCAAATCGATCTCAAAATGATCTTAATACAAAAGTATTAAGAGCAAAACAAAGTTTTTATTGATTTAAATTGTATTGTCTTCCGAACTAATAAAGGTGTGTACCAAATATTAGAACAAGCAGACCATTTTGATTACTTTGTTCGTAAAGATCGGTCTGATGCTGACTGTACTATTTTTTTGTCATAGACTAATGTTTTCCTCATAATTTTAAATCTCTTGTAAAATTTTTGAAACAACTTTTATGTCTTTTATAGCTCGTCCACTATATTATTGTATTTTAGACAGTTCACATCATCATCATCTGCATATAGACGTATTCTACTGATTGCATCCGTGACCAAGATGACCTCGAAGCTCAGGGTCCGCCTTCCGGCTCTTCCTCCTCTTAGACAGTTCACATACAGTGGTTGATATAGCTTTTGAATTTTTATTTCTTCTCTAATCTTGACCTTGTGGTCACGTCAGCTAGAAAGCAATTTTAGGGATGTAGTTAGACGATCGACTATGATTTTGAAAAACTTCATTGTCCGACGTCAAAAAAAAAATAATGAATTTTATAATCGACGTTTTTAACTTATATAATTTATGAGTTTTTAAGCAATCACTACTTCCATCTGCCTAAAATACAATAACATAATGGACGGGGTATAATGTAGGTATATTTATAGTACTTTTCTGATATAATATTATTTACTCAGTGTTATTTTAATAGGTGTAATTCGTGATACAGTGGAGCTGTATAACATGGGCGCGCATTTTGTACTATTTCAATGCAATATTAAATACTAGTTTTATAACCACGATTGTTTTATTTCTATCACATGGAAGCTATAAGTACATTATGGTCGTGAACGTGATGTGGTAAGTCATTAATGGCACGTAGAATAGAAAGTAAAAATAAAATTACCATGAGGTATTGATATACCTAGATGCGATTTTATGTACGCCGTGACGACACCGATTGACACGAGTTCTGATTATTATTTACTAGCTCTTGACCGCGGCTCCGCCCAAGTGCATGTCGGTTATCGCGGCCAAACATAGCCTATGTCCTTACCCAAGGTCTAATCTACCTCTGTACCAAATTTCATCAAAATCGGTTTAGTCGTTTGGGCGTAAAAGCGTAACAGACAGACAGAGTTACTTTCGCATTTATAATATTAGTATGGAAGTATGGATATGGATACTGTACTATGTACAAATTCTATAGGCCGTATCCGCTGTAGGTACTGTTGTAGCCAAGGCCGCCTTACCCTTATTAGACTTCGTTAAAAGGGATTAGGTAGTTAGTGCTCTTGTTTTTTTTTATCTACTATTTACATAGGTGGCAGACAAGGACACAATCCACCTGATGATAAATGGTTACCATTGCCTATGGACATGTGCAACACCAGGGGCATCACACTCATGCTGCCGACCTTGTAGGAACCTTCTACTGCTCTTCTTGAAGAACCTCATATCTTGGCCATGTGGCTTGCGAAAGGGAAAGTCACTATCTTCCTCTATATGTGCCGATTTTCTACATCACTCAATCAATCGTATCGGAGTCGTGTCGTCCCTTATAAAGGAACTATTCAGTTGAAAGTGATACTAACGCTGAATTAGTTCAGCAATAAGTAGACACGCTTGATACGGTCACGCGGTGATGGGGTCAGCAGAGCGGGTCGAGCTCATCGCTCGCCATCGTTCTTACGGAACAATAGTGATCGTTACGTAGTGGCTTACGCGTATTCATTAGATGTTTAGGATAGGTAGATAGGTATTATCTAAGCAGGGCCGGTCGCAGCTTGAAGTTTTGGGGGGGGGGTCACTTCGGAAATTCCTTAAGAAATTTAACCCCCCCTCCCCTCGTACTGGGGCTTTTCAATATGACGTGCATGGTTTTGGGGGGGGGGAGGGGGGGGGTCATGTCCCCTGTGACCCCCCCCCCCTCGGACCGCGCCTGTATCTAAGTACCTACCAGTGGCGATGGGTGCAATTTACATAAGGGAAGCCGGTGGATTTTTTTTTACCTCTTAGAGAATAATCAAACCATAGCAATTTTGGAATTCAAATACTGAATTTCACATAGGTACTTACTGAATTTCAGTTACCAGATTTCAGATACTGAATTTCAGATTTCGAATTACAACCGCGGCATCCCTTTGCACAGCAAGCCGGAAGGAATTGGATTATAGAGACCCCTAGCCACTGATACCTACCTACCTATAATGACATTTAGGTAAATCCACACCACACGAATTATACAAAAGTAACCCTGTCTGTCTGTCTGTTACGCATTCACGCCTAAACTGCTGAACCAATTTTGATGAAATTTAGTACAGAAGTAGATTATAACTTGGGAAAGGACAATACATAGGCTATGTATTGTTTGATCGCGATAACTGATAACCACGTGGGCAGAGCCACGGACAACAGCTAGATACCAAAATTTTATTATTTTTATAAAAGTGAAATTCTCGTCTCATTTTTTATCCGACTGCGCCAGTGAAAGTAATGTGTTACGCGCGTATTGCACAAGTCATATATCTTGGACCTAAATTGTGACCTAGGTGCTGTCAGTCAGCGGGAGTCTTTTGCGGACAGCACCCCCTACTGTCCTAAAAGGCTCCCACTGCGGTGGACGTGGTATCACAAATTCATCAAGCACAGATTATTACAAAACAATCCGCACGCGCCAGGGTCGCGTTTGTCTTGCGATTTAGGTCCAAGATACGTGTCCCGAGGTATTATATGTATGTATGTAGTTTTCTTTGTTCCCCTCTACAGGCTAATCTATCAACTATTAAGGTGCGTACAGATCATGTAACATGTTGTATAACTTGTGTTATATAACACGTCCACATTATCTAACATTGTTTTATAACTTTGGAACATTGTACTAACTTCAGTGTCTACATTACTGAAACATGTTATGCTATATAATTTGTACGCACCTTTAGGTATCAATCTATTCTATCTACTCAAAAAACATGCAGCTCAGCTGTCAAGAATTGTTTTGATTTGGTGTATGCGGTGCGGCCGCTCCCGTAAAAGTGAAAGACTTGGAGAGAGTACTTCGAGTGCCTTTTCTCTAAATATATTTAGAAAGGCGAGTGAGTGAGGCATTTTATTTCTATTTCTGAACACTAATTGTGTTCCAATTTAGTTGATAATTCAATTTTCTTAACCCTAATTACCTACTTACCTTGAGTGGGTGAAAATTAAAAGATCTCGCACATTCCATATTTGCTTTCCAGTTAGTATAAAATTAAACAGTAGCTATTTATCTACCTAACCGCCTCCTTTGGTACTTTATTTCTTTTTTTTTGCACGATTTTTTGCAAATGATCTGCTCACTAAACGACGTAATGCAGGCTCGAAATACGTTATTATGAATTGTATTAGCTTATAGTAAGTCAACTACTGGACTTAGGTCGCGCTCAAGACAATAATAGCACTCATATATCTTTAGCCAGTCCATCCCAGCTATGTTTCCAGGCCAATAGACCATTTGGCTGATAACTAAAGCTGGAAGGAACCTTACGTTTACCGATGCGCTGTCACTTTTTTAGAACTGATTTGCTTCTACGTCAGCGGTCTTTTTCATACCACTAGGCGGTAGATAACCTCACAGCCTCCTAAGGCTTACCTTTTGATGGGAAGCGGTTACCGCAGCCAATGGACGTGTGCAGCACCAGTCGCGTCACACTAAGGCTGGTTTTAGAGTCACGCTGACCATCGGCGCTGACTGCTCAGCGCGTAGCTTGCCAGGCCAACACACGCGCTGATAGCTACGCGTTATTCTAAAACGCTTCCTAGAAGTTCTTATGTTTCGGCTGTCAGCGCCGACGGTCAGCGTGCGGTCAGCGCGAGTCTACCGTCGTCACGCTGCTGACAGTGTCGACCCTATAAAATGTGGCAGTTTATTTCCTTTCTATTCTTTGTAGCAGAGGCGAAATAAAAAAAAATACTAAAGGGAATCCGATGGAAAATTTTACTTCGATCTAATTTACGAAAGCCGGCAGGAATCGGGCTATAGCAACCCATCGCCACTGCCCTGTAGTAAGACTAAATTACGAATAGAAACCTTAGTTTTTGCACATTTATCTTTTTACCACACATTAGCGTGAATGAGCGTGATTTAGCAGTTTTGGCACTATTTTTAGGTAGATACGCTCACGCTATAATAGGAAATAGAAATGTAGAAATATTCATGAGGTAATTTCTGACTATGTATTGTATTATATTTGGTGTACAATAAAGACGTTTATTATTATTATTATTATTATTATAATTAATAAATTTTTGTGTTAAGCACGCACTATCCGGTCACGCAACGCCTCTTCTCTATGTATCAAAAGCGCGAATATATTATCTAAGTACCTTGAACTGCCAAAAATTGACTTTGAGAGATAAACCTGCCTGGATGTGATATTAAATTCGGATATTTCCAGTTTGCCCCACCAAGCGTCCCTAGTGGTGGGGCAAAATGTATATCCACTTTTCCCTACTAAAGTCATTCTGGAGGGGTATCTCCCACCATTGGAAACAGGCACGCGCGGCATCAGGGCATATCACCAGCTTGAGCCTGGCCTGGCCTGGTTCTGCTAGGACACCGGACTAATACCCACCGGCATTCTCAGCCTAGGAGTCCCAGACCCGTGCTCATGGCATGGAGAACTGCGATGGTTTTGAGGTCTTCACCTCCTGGTGCACCTTCCCGGCAAGGGAGACTTCTCCTGGAAAAGCTGTAGTCCCGAATTCCTAATTAGGGTCTTGGTCACATTTTTGTTTTATACTTTACCACTTTGGGAATGCTCGTTTATCATCTATGTCGCTGGAAACTTTATTAACACTTATTTTTTAATACATAATAATATACATACCTACCTAGCTACTTATGAGTATGGAGTACCCAATACATTATATACCAACCGAGGCATCCCATGTGGTGAGGATCGAGCTACCTATATTACTTTACTCAATCATAATACCTACCTACCTAAAACAAGCAGCAGTTAGTTAGCGGGGTATACACGTAAGCTAGGAAGACTAGACTACAATGATCCTAACCCAATATAATACCCATAATAGTATACATATAACATCTGTGCCACTTCTGTGCCCATTTCAGCTAAATACTGAACATTTTAGTTACATGATTTCAATCACAGATGGCGCAAGAATCCACCGCAATGCGCTATAAGCACTGCGGCAGCAATATTTTTTATTAAATGGATAGAAGTAGAATCTATCAAAAAATTCCAAGTAAATGTACCAGTTACTGATACGTGTGCGAATATAAAGAAAAAAATCCGATTATGCCCAATCATATTTGTTCGTGGGTCAATGAACTCGATATCAAAAGTATTTTAAATGAAATAGGGTCAGTGTACTATACCTACTAGCCACCTATATCATTACCTAAAAGTTTTTACTCATTCTTACATGACCTAAAATTTCCCTGATCTCGTAAGAAAGAGATAGAACCATGCATTTCAGTCCTTGACCTAGTTTAGATTTAGCTGGGATTCAAAATGATGTTTTATTTTAAATCGTAGCTAAATATTTAAAATACCAAGCCCTATGTATTTATACACAGATCACAGATCTATAATTTGAATTAGTACCCAAATCTAAACTGATACTTTGAACTTTATGTTCTAATTCGGCAAACATTAATTTATTAAAAGGTATAAAAAATAGAAGCTATCCTTGATGTGTATGTTAGCAAAGTAAGTAACCCATAGTTATTTTAAGCTATTCAAAAAGTTTTATCTCACTAAAAGATAACCTTTTTTGTGAATTTTAGTGGTAATTTTTCTGAACTTATTTACGTTTTTCTTTTTTAAATGTGGCGCCAATAGAATACTCGAAGTGAAGCTAGTAACGAATGCTGATTGGTCCACAAACGACCTTGGCGCATTATGTATTTATAGTGTCGTTATTTGTAAACTAATTTCATCGACTTAGATGTCGATAAAATGTGAGTCTAGAAAGTTTTGTTGCAGGAACAGAATATAATCATATCTGATAGACTGCAATAAGACGTTTGTTACTCTTTAGTGTTCCTGATTAATATAAGCGTACGTGAATCCTCACCGTGTGAGATAAGTTTGGTGTCTGGATGTCATTTTTTTCTACTGTCTCAGGAATAATACGGTCTTCTATTGTATACCTGCCTAACGAAACAAAACATTTTTACTCCCAATAATTTCACCCTTTTACTACTCCCAAACTTCTTATATTGTTGATATAAATTATTTTATTAAACGACACCATACTCTGTTGCAATCTCTACCCATGTCTATTGCTTCTACTTAATAAAAGGTGTCTACATTACCAGATAATTCTATTGTATGGATTCTATGGTGATTTATTTTGCTATGATAGATTCCATACCTATACCATCTGATCTGCAGAAATACTGTCTGTGCAGTGCCAGCCAGTAAACAAACTTGTGCCCCTAGCGTCATTGTGTAATCAACTTGAAGAATATAGTTTCTAAGAATATAAGGATTGTAAATTCGTTGACCTCATTTTTTTTATCGATAAATTGAAAAGGCAACACTATTGCAATCAGCTGGTTAGTGTCATAATACAGTGGTGCCAACACGGCCGACGTGACACTCGTTGCTAGCTTCACTTTGGCCATGCGCCACAAACAGCCGCAGTATCGACAAACGTTCACAAAACGTTTAGACGTAACAACCATAGTGTTACTTCTCTCCTTATTTCATTAACTACACCATACAAAACTTCAAATTTCCTTCGTTTTTAGTTGTATAAGTGTTAAGTGTTACCATTATTATGTTAAAATAATGCACAGTGCCGCATAAACGTACACATTTTTGAAGCAATTACGTAATGGGAATTATGCTAGACAAGTTTAAAGTTTTGCCCTGAAATTCAACATGGCCGCTGACACAGGGATGGATACTTGCCCCAGTCCGGAAATCACGGACTCGAGGAAACGACCACTTGACGGCGACTCAGAAAATGGAGACGTGAAGAGATCACACTTTAGCTCGGGTGAGTGGCGCACTATTGCTTGCATAGTATACATAGTTATGTAGGTGTCTACTTCATTGCGTACTTGGCAAGGCGGGCATAACATTGACACAGCGAACTTGTGGTGGAATCGGCCGCACGCAGCTGGACTCTAACTAGATTCTTATCAGAACACGCCGCTGTTATCATTTTGACCTATTTTTCTGTGATTGTGAGGTCATAATGTATCGAATTATGAGTGTCTTGAAAAATAATTGTTAGATAAAAAGTACTGAGTACATAATGCCGCTTTATTGCTGTATGTAATATAACGAGTAGAATAAAATTGTGTTGATAACTTGTGCGAGTAATAGGCACTATTTATCTGAGTAATTTCGCCGTAAGTTTGATAAGACGAAGGCCGGCGGAACTGCCGCCTCGTGTGTAGTATGAATATATGCAATGTTAAAAGACAGTCGTTGTTTTTTAGTGCAAGACTTGGTGACCGCGTTGCCACTGGCCAACGGCCATGGCACTATAACGTCTCATTTCGGTGAGTCGACAGTCATATGTTCCCTCATCGGCTTTGTGGTTGTTGAAGCGCGCATGCCTCACGCGCGCACTCGCTCGCGCCCATCACCTCTGCTGATGCTCACGCGCATCTCACCGACATTACACTCCTTCAAAACGCCCGATATTCCAATAAGATTCTTATTAGACTTTACCAGTATCGCAACCAAGCTGTTAATATTTCTAAAATTACAGTAATTAAGGTCTAACCACAAATTTGATTAGACCTCGAAAGTTGTGACAGCCTCACGTTGTAATAGCAACAATTTAGAAACAAATATGATTACAAAACATAAGTGATTACTTTGCAAACAGAGCTGTAATTGTTTGCAAGCACATTAATTATTCCACAAAGGAAGATAAAATTAATCATCATTGAAGTTTCATTAGTGCAATATCAATCATATTTATCTGTAATTCTCACAATTATTTAAATTATTTAATTATATCCTTAAAGTCTTATAAGAGTTTTATATTTTATAAATTTATTATGTAGTAAATGAGTTGTTAATAATTATAAGGTATTCATCAGCAGAGTGTGATGGCAGCGTAGGTGTTCGCATTTATCGTTATATCGTCCATCGTGCACAGTATACATTGCCTCGTTGTCGTGAGCCATGTTGTATTAGCCTCACACAGTACCACCCATGGCTTAGTCGTTGCATCGTTGGTGTGAACATCCACTTTAATGTACAGAACTTCTACCATTTATTATTTTGGTGTATTCTTCTCATTCTTCTTCTCTTTTGACAAAATCGTTTATTTTATGCTTTGATTTTTATTCGCTTAACGACAACTAACAATTGAAAAATTAACATTTTATTTTGCATACTCGATCATTAAAATCGAATACACAAGTAATATAGATTGGCACTATCACCTTCATGAAATACTAAATAATGAGTAAGTTTCAGTAGGTATGTATATCATTGTTTAGAACTAAATTTATATCTATGTAGTATTTATTTTATTAGTTTGGATAGAGCTCAAAGTCTCTGTTTCCAAATAAGTGTTAATTTTTACTATACTTGGATTTTTTAATTCAAATCTTATTGTTAAGCTGTGACTTCTGTTCTTTTTCCATAGGTTTGATTTTTAGGTGAAAATTCTATTTGTAATTTCTGTGATCTGTGTGAATATTTTTCTTAGGAATATCTTTTTTCAAGCTCTTTCATAGTCATCTATCCATATGTAGCCTAAAGAGGTCCTTTATTTATGAAGCTATATTCTATAGATTTTTGTTTCCCATGCGACTACAATATGGAGTTCTTTAAGGGCATTAAAAGGTTTCTTCAGAGCAGGTTTCGGCAGCACGAGTGGTAACGCCACTGGTGTTGCATACGTCCACAGACCACGGTAACCACTTTCCATCAGGTGGGCCGTGTGCTCGTCTGCCACATAAGTGGTATAAAAAACGTGTAAAATAAATGACTTGAGTATTGTCATACTTTACGATTCTAAATCACAACTTTACGAATACAGATGGTAAAAATGACCAGGCACTGGTCATAAAATGCAAATATTCAATGACGTAATTTTACCTACTTGAATCATGCATTTATAGGTAGCTCTTCTTTATACCAACCTATTCGATGCAACCTTGAAATTACTATCGAAGTACACACTTAATACATAAAACAAAATGTGATGTAATATTCCCACCTATATGTGATACCTTTAAGACGTAAATAGTGACTGCTAATATCTATGTGAAGGTCTAAAGTCAGGCAAGCTCATTACCAGACTGCATTTTTGTATCGTTATCTGATTTGAAGTCTTAGTGTGCTGTATTAGAGGCTGTAATTCTGTGTCGTTAGCTAGAAGGTTGTAGGCAATTTGTCAAGTCGTGTCTAACGTGTCAGCTATTTATAAAGTACAGTGTTTGTAATATTAACTGTAGGAGATTAGATTGTATGAGCTTGGTTTTGCTTGTCTTCTAAGACAGTGTCTCCTAGATTTATTGAATGGATGAGCTGATTGTTTCCTGAAACTGCTGTTGTTATAGGATTGTCGTAAATCAAAGAATACGCATTTTCATTTTCTATCAATTTTTCCAATCGTATACCTTCAAGTAGTTCTAAAGCAGTACAGTTTAGGAAATTTCAGAGGAGGGCCAGAATTTTAGGAAAAATGCACAGTGATGAAGATCACAGAGCCCCGCTAACGCGCAATTATAACCAGGAAATATCCGATATCGAGCAACGCGAGGTAGAGGCGGCTCTCAAGCAGCTACTGTGACACCAGAATCTACTATCTATATATTTCTGGACTGTCAAAATATAACTATCGCGGGCCATATACTTTTCATATGGAAGGATTGTCGGTGGGCCGAATTACATGCTTTCGCGGGCCGTAGCTGGCCCGCGGGCTGAACTTTGTCCCTCACTGCTCTAGAGGTTAGCATATTCAAACAAACTATAAATATATAGATAGATAATCAAACTAGTAAAATATACGGTTACGGAATACTTTGATGACTGAGACTCCTGGGCTATACAAGAGAAAGAGAGAGAGCGAGAATGAGTGTTCCTACTGTCCCTAGTGGCAAATGGATCACAATTGCGGTAAACCACCCAGGAATTCATATAAAATTGCGCCCAAAAATATTTTTTTCATGTGCGTAGCCAACTTCCGGTCAGCGAATTTCCGGGGTCTAACGTTGTGCCTCTTGTGCTTTATCGTAACCTGTTTTATATTTTACTGGACTTTTCTTTTTAATATTTTTTTTATTTAGTCGCTAAAACCAGATAAAATGTCGTTTGGAAGGAGTTAATAGAAACGAAAACCAACTTAAATTAAATAAAAACGATGTCGTTCTCTGTGCCTAAAAGTAGTAGACCAATCGTATACTGACTACCTTTTAATATATCGATTAGCCTATTGCAGTCCACTGCTGGACACAGGCCTTTCCCAATATGCGCCACGTCTGTCGATCCTCCGACTTCCGCATCCAGACAGTCCCAGCCACCTTTTCCAGGTCGTCAGTCTATCTGGCGAGGGAGCGTCCCACCTTCCGTTTTCCTTCTCGCGGTCTCCACTCTAGGAGTCGTCTGCTACAACGGCCATCAGTCCTTCGACAGATGTGGCCAGCTCACTGCTACTTCAGTTTGCTTACACCCGTATTCACAAACAATACTTCGCTATGCGTGCTACCAAAACTGTGCAAAGAACGACAAATTCTCAGTGCGTTCGTTTTGGCAAGCCTTTTTATTCATTGATAACACTTAAGTAATACTTCGTTGAGGGAACGCAATGCGTTAGACACTGCTCCGTGATGTTTGTGAATTAATTTTACCAGCCCTATGCGCTCGAGCACACTATGAGACCTCACAGTATTGTTTGTGAATACGGGTGTTATTCTGTAAGCTATGCCGGTAACTTTGGTTTTAAGTCGAATGACCTCGTTGTGAATTCTATCCTTCAAAAAAACGCCAAGCATAGCTCGCTCGCTTATAGTAATTAAGTAAAATAATGGCCTTCTACTCGTCCTAGCTCAAAGGAACCTTCAGGTCTTTCAAATTTATCTCTTTTTCTTTTAATAATTAAAGTAGTAATATCAATTATACTAAATCTTAATTATACGATACTTTGCAGTAGTTATGGGAACGGTATGAAGAGAAATGGGGTCACGAATTTGCGGCAACGATAGCTCACTCATTTATTAATGAATGGCAATTCCCGTAACCATCGCCGCCGGTGTGGGTCATCACAGCACTTCCTGCTATTGTCGAAAGTCAAACTGAGGTCACTAATAACGCCAGTTGTTTATCAAATGTCAAGGCGAATGCAACTTGTTATTGCACAATAAATCGTTACAATGTTAGGTAATGAAGCGGTGACAACGATTGAACATGGACGGCGCTTAGCGTGAATATGTAGATAATTTTTAAAATACACCGTGATTTTGCTTTCATAATTTTAAATATTCTAGCCATTCGAAGATTTCTAAGAGAGAGAAATTCATTACACTATATCGCAATATAGACAAGAACAAAACGACCATCCTCATAACTAAACTACACTGGAATCCTTCAGTCGCAGAATACCATTGACCACAGTACAAAAGCCCGCTGTAACAATTAACTATGTGCAGGCAGCTGAATAGCTCTCTCGTTAGCTTGGCCGCAAATGCCGGTTCATTCGTACTAGGTTACCTCCACCGGCCTGTTGAAATTCAACCGTCGAGTTATACCGGACCACATTCAACCGTTTTGCGGTTGACGTTGTTCACGAGCGTCTGGCTACAATTGATACCTATACTTGAATTTAATTACTGGGACCAGTGTAGCTTTTTGTGGGAATTAAATAAGTTTTGGCTAGAGGTGTACAGTAAAATCAGGTTTTCATAATGCGTGATTTCAATTGAATTGGAAAGAAAAATTCCAATCTAGGTAATAATGTACGTTTAATTCCAGTCTCGCAAATCGATACCGGAGCTATTAAAAAGATCCAGGCAATTAAAAGACCACAATTTCCAATCGCTAAATGCCATTGTCTTTTTTACAAACCAAAAGAGTTTCTGCGGCCATTAAACCGAGATTCAAAGTAATAACAATAAATAACTAACTACAGGATTTAAGGCATTAATGGAATTGTAGAAAAGAACGATGGAACATTTACTCACCAGAAAAATATATAAAATGTTAAAAAATGTGCAGATCGGAAGCATCAATAATATTATTTGCATTACCTGCAGAGGCTATCGAGCATAACTAAAAAATCCATACATTGAATATAACATATCTCCGAAGGGTAGGCCACTTGGCCAATCGGGTTTGTCGGTCCTACGTAAAAAGGACGAGCCGGTTACCGTCGTTTGGCCAATTTTTCATGCCCTGCTTGTTAATGATGGATGGATAGTCACTGTTCACAGATCTATCGAAAATATACATGGATTGTCGCTTGGGCGACATCCCCTTCAAGATGTCCTTATACAGAGGTGGACAAGCGTTCTTGACGCTGTCGACGTATTTTCCTTGTTACTGAATATTAAAAAAGTCAGCCGCCCCTTATATTTTTCCACCCCAAGCCATGGCCTGGCCTGACTTTAAGCAAAAACCGCTTTTGCACTTGTATTAGTATTATATTAGTATTCATCGGGCATCCATTCATTGAAAACATTAAATTACCTCGTCTGAAAAGTTTTCTCTTTCACATTTTGAAACGATAAAACTGAATTAAGTTCCTTTTTCTCTGAATTATTCCTGAATACCGTTGCATTTGTGGAGTAAGAACAAGTTTCACTGTATTACGAAATCGAATGAAGTCCTCGAGAGAGTGACTCGCCACAGTCAATATTGCCATTTAGTTCACAAACATTAGTATATCCCTCCCGGTATATCCCGGGGATTTTAAATGAAACTGTTGATTAAGTAAAGTTTTCCTGACCCGTTTCAGCCCGTTCCGATCCTCGGGGTATCGCCTCGGAAATAATTTGAATGGATTGTTTCTCTGCCGAACCTACGGGTTGAAAATTTACATATAGATTAGCTTCTTGCTTTGTAATAAAATTCTATTGCATAGATTTAATACTTATTTTTTTGGAGAAAGCTACAATTTCTTATCGTGGTTTAATGGATCGTGAAAGTACTTGAATCGTGAGTAAGGTTTGATCGTTTTGTTGAAGGCAGGGAAATGCAACTCGCATGACTACTTAAAACTGTCTCTTTGAATCCGTAACATAATTAGACCGTTTTTGAGTGCGATCATGAGGCCCAAATTCTAGACGCAGAAAACCACCAGGAAACTAGGAAAAAGGCCTTTAATGGTTCGCTGCATATACGTATAACCAACAAATAAAACTGGCTAAATATGGGTGTATAATATGCTTCACTTATCTACCCTTTAGGCGATATACATGGCTGAGTATATAAAACGTAATATATACGACCCATTTCTTTCAACAAAGAGGGAGTAGTACTTGCAATCTGTATAATGAGGATATTATTTCCGTTTCCCCTGCACCCGCTGTAGTCACAGGAACAACTCCCTGACGAGGTCTTGTTTCCTATGCTGCAATAGGAAGTAGTATATTGTTCTTATTTGCTTTGTCTGCTAAATATTCGTAAAGTTGTTAACTTCTGGGTAAAGTTCAGGGAAATTGCCGAAATTGTGGAAATAAAGGAACCTGAAACTAATATTTATAAATATGAAAGATTGTGTGGATGAATTAATAATTCGTTACTGATTTAACTTGGCAAATGAACTGTTTGAGGCCCTGTATGTTGATTTATTTAATTATTGAACTAAATAATCTTTACTAACATATTAGCACACATTACGCTGTGCTCCCTCAATGATAAACCGTAACATCCCGTTTCCCATAAGTGGGTCCGCAAACAAAGGTACAAAGGGTTTGTGTTAAAATAAATATTTATTCTGTTCCTAATTTTAGACCCTTGATCTGCTTCTCCCTCGGGTACCACTCGTGTGGTGTTTCATCCGTGTCTGACCCAAATCTTAAGTAAACAAATTCATAATTTGTTACAATTATTGTAGTTTTTGTGTATTATTTCAATGTAATTATGAACAGATTCATCAAGTATCTATTTAGTAAGGCATTTAGTAATAGAAATTTTTCAAAAATATTTTTATAGAAAAGTATTTCTTCAACCCTTGACCTCTATTCACCCCGTTTTACGACACAAGCGTAATTACACGAGTCTAACAAGACGTTATCCAACTAAAACACAATAACAGTGTTATGTAAGTAATTCACTAGTGTGTACAATAAAAACTTGCCTCACCTCGTTATAAACCTAAGTAAATAAAAAGGCGTACCGCAAACCGAATCGATATTACCAAGATTCCCTGTGTCGGGCCGTAACGGAAAGAGCGAAGATTTCCCTCTTGCCTTCCTGTGGCTTTTATGATTTACCTTTTATGTAATTTTTTGCTCGAGATACGTAGCCGCGGGCTGGAGCCCGCTTCAGTCCCAGCTCCGAGTATATACTGTTTATCCAATGATAAATATTTAAAGGCAAAACAGATACCTCGTTTGTTACTTAACGACGTGGCTGATGTTTTTATTTTGACATTTTGTGTACATATTTGTATTGTGTTTAGGGAAAGTTTTGTAAATAATGTGCTTGTTTGGAAAGGAGGAAGTGGAACCCTTATATCTCGTTAATATTGAAAGTTGTGTTGCTAAACTTACATATTATGTATGACATGAGTAACACTAATGGTGAGGAGGTCACATCTAAGAGACCCGGGATTGAAAGAAGCCTGGAGCCCGTGCTAAAGAAAGCCGGCTTTTTGTGGTGCTGCAAATAAAGAAGATAGAATTACTAGCAAACAAGCGATAATTTTGGGATAAAGTTTCCATATCATGTTGTAAGATTATCCATATACAGAATACTCATTGCATGCCAATTAACATTTTACTATTTTTTTTGTCTAATATGTTACATAATAGGTACAATGAGTGGCGGCCTTATTGGTTTTAGAGCGTTCACTGCTAGACAAGCATGGATAGATTTATTACTAGTAATAAGCATATAATAAAGCTAAAATTTTTCATCACTATTCAGTCTAAAACCTGTCAGGGTTAAGTTTCAGTAGACGTAGGCTTACAACGGTTTCTCGGCAATGTTTTATCGCCTCCCAACTAAATCCATCCTGTCGGAGGTAACTTAATGAAATGGAAATCTCAAAGGATAATGGCCTAGGGCTTAATTCAGACGCTAATATAATAAACCTTCATGGAGCTGAAAGAGTGAAATTATGGTATGATAAGTTTACCCCAAATTACTGGAAGCGGTTTTAAAATTATTTGGTTAATAGTCGCAGGCTTTATGTAGAGTAGGTACCTTAGAGAGACTGTTTATGCTTTATATATTAATTTGTATCATACTGAGAAGTAGCCAAATGAGGTTCTGGAGATAAAATGGGCTGTGGAGAATAATGCTTGGCAATTTTATGGAAATGTTGCATAACTTATTGTTAAGAAATCTTCAATAGGTTAAATTTTATGATTTTCAATCGCACATTATTTTTTCTTCCTAATGTAATTTGAATTAGGATTAAAAAGGGTGAGTTCGTGACCTTCATATCTATCCCCTGAGTTCCTCGCCTGGAAGTAGCCTCGATTACTGATCATTTGTCTTGCCAGAGTTAAGAGAACATCATAATTCTGCGAGGTTTCTGCTGACAACGCAAAAATGTCATCGACCATACCCTCGTGTAATATTTTATGGTAGTTAAAGTCTTTAAAAGATTTACGGCCTGTACGAGAGCTCCCTAAGGACGCCGGGTGTCCGCCGAGTAAAATGCCAAGGCAGGTCTGAAACGGACACACAAAATTTGCGGACCTGTTTCTTTTAATCTGGCCCTGTTAGGTATGAGCAGAAAATATAAAATTACAGGAAAAACCTATAACCTTTTCACTGATGCTAGTGGCGTCAAACTCACATATTCTGACGAATCTCCTCATCTTCTTCCTCCTAGCGTTATTTCCCATTCGCATCCGAAGCTATTTCAGCTCGGAGTCTGGGGTCTGCTTTACCAGTGTTAACTACAGATTTAGCTAGACCTCGATATTGGACGAATCTCCCTATATAACACAGGAAGTGAGAGAAGTAACCAAAAATTAAGACTTGAAAACAAAGTACTAAATTGTAGTAGCCTTACGAATTCTATTGAATATCTTTACAGTATTTGTACAAGAAATAGCATGACATTTCCCTATTCCAATAGATCTAATATTCCGTAGGTATGAAGGTAGTATGAGAGATAAAACAATATGGTGTTTAAAAATTCTTCATTAAAGATGAAAAAATGCCTACATATTTCGTTGAGATTTTTATAGCAGTCTTTACGCTTAACTAACAATATACAATAGCTATCCGCCGCGTTGCATCTTCTCAACATAAAGACCCCAATTAGACGCCCAGACCAGATATCAATGCTCAAATTCTGCTATTTAGTGTCAAGGAAAACTAATTAGGAAGTTATTCAGCTAACATTGCTTAGGCAACTGATTAAAAATTATGTGCCACGAACCACAAGGTCAATATATCCGACTTTCGATCGCGAGGTTATTAACAATATTGAAAAATTAACGTGATGGTACGATTTCGTCATTGCAAAAAGTTGATATTTACTTTTTGATGACAGAAGTTCCCTTGAGAACATATTTTTTAAAGGCACATAATTTTTTTATAGAGAATACTAAGAACATTTGACTTTTGGTATTGGGCATTCCTCGTTACCTGGCCCTCGATTCTGCTAAAGCACAACCACTGTCACACCACAGAGACTGCGAGAAAATTTCATTTGATTTTAGCCTTTAAAGCAAAACATTTAAAGGTTAAAATTAAATGACTTTTTGTAGAGTGAACGAAAGCGTGTAATGAAAATATTGTCATTATATTTTGGACTTTTATATATATCAATAAAGTCTAAAATTGAATGCCACTTTTTGCAGAGATTGTGGTACGACAGTGGTTGTGTTTTAGCAGAATCAAGGGCCCTGGAAGAGGCTGGAGAGGTGGAGTAATTTATCAAATGTCTCTCCAACTGTTACGGTAACCATAACCACTATTTCTTATGAAAATATCTAATAAAAAGTATCACTACTCTCAGTTCCAAAATCCAACATACATTTACTAAGGAAAAAATGTCGAAATTGCAAACTCTAAAAAATTTCAAAATGAGTATAAATGCAAAAAATAAATAATTAAAAAGTAACTGTTCTGGTGGCTGAGCGGTGTAATGCTAACATAGTGGTGATAGCGCCGGATATCTTACGATGCTGCTGGTACGAGCTCTCATATTATTCTATAATTTATTGATAAGCCAGCTGATACAGTATCTTATCACTCGCGTACGTGTCACGGAGCGATGTAGATGATAATTGCATATGCCCGCTTTTTGTAGGAAAAGCCTTGAGCTAGTAATTATAAATCCATTTAAATGTAAATTTTTGAATAAATGTATTTCATTATATATTACGAAATTGCGTTTTTGGTATAAACCTGTATTATTGCGTCCGCCGACACTTGGTATTTTTATACTACTCAATTTAAAAAAATCACAAAAATAGTTCACCGTTTCTTTTCTGTTTCTGAAATCTAACCCAAACTCTCGCAGAACCTTGTAAGGTTAGGACTTGACACAGCTGGCGAAATTATATTAAGTTAATCGGGCCACATAAAACGACAAGTACTTGAGTGAATAAGTACAGGTCCTTCTAGGTCAACTTCGAAGAAATTGAAATTGGCTAGACTGAATCGACGGGCCTTCATAAAACGTTAATGTGAAGGAAAATCTTAAAGTGTGTAAGGACTGTAGAAATGAGATTCATTTCTGTATAGCACACGTTTCAGAAGCATTAGAAACCGGTGGACCTGTATTGAAGAGCTTAAAGATAATAGAAGGAAGCTCGTAAGGCCTGTAAGGTCAGTAGAGGAAGCTCGTAAAGCCTGTAAGGACATTTGAGGAAGCTCGTAAGGCCTGTAAGGATAGTAGAGGAAGCTCGTAAGGCCGATAAGGACAGTGGAATGAAGCTTATTTGTACATTTTGTACAAACGGTTATTTGTTAAGTAAATCAAATCTGTGTTCAGTCTGCTTAGCCTGTTTCGAATTGACGCTGAAGCTCATAAGGTCTGTAAAGATAGTGTAACTGAAGCTTATTTGTACTACAAACGCTTATACTCAAATCGGTGTTCAGTCTGCTTAGCCTGTTTAGCATTCACAGCGTCAATTCTTTTATTATTCATGTCGTTTAGCAGTTCATTCGACTGCGATGCATTTGTAATTTTTCTTGTAATTGACATTATTTTTCCATCGTCCATTGTTACGTCTATATTATGCCTATGATTATGTTTTTCAGAAACTTCTGGAATATGGAGCTCTAGGTATAACGTAGTGTTGATGTATTGGTATCAATGTTAGGGTTGTTAGGGCACTTGTATGGAAGTATAATAACAGCATAGTTCCCGACATATAAGTATCAGTCACGAAAGAAACGAGAAATTGGCGCGCGTGGTTTGGTTTGATATCTATGATTGGTGGATTTAAGCTTCTCCACACCCCGTGCTATCCTCAAAAGACACCAAAATAAAAATGCATACTTCGTATTGGGGTCAAAATATATGCCGGTATCTATATAATCATCCAAAGGCTTTGTACATTAATGCAATATATAGAAGTTCTTATGTTTGATTAACGTTATTCGCCTCAAAACCAGTCTCCCGCCAAATAAGATAAAATGAACTAATATGGACGCATTCTCTAGAGTTCAATAGCACTAGTTTCTTTCTTCTTTTTTCGATGATGCAATAGCATCGAATGCGACTTTATTGTTTAGGGAACAACCAGTACTAGTGGAAAGGGATACGATATTGACTGCTGGCACAGAACAGATACTGCTGCTGGGACAAAATCTTCCGTAAGAGCTATAGCATAGAATCCATACTAATATTATAAATGCGAAGTAACTCTGTCTGTCTGTTACGCTTTCACGCCTAAACTACTGAACCGATTTTGATAAAATTTGGTATAGGGGTAGATTAGACCTTGAGAAAGGACATAGGCTATGTTTGGTCGCGATAACCGACATCCACACGGGTGGAGCCGCGGGCAAAAGCTAGTAAATAATAATACTGAGCTTACCCTTCTCTGCCTACCCTTCGTGATATACAAACCTGTGATTTTATATATTCTCAATAGTTATATGGAGTCTGGAAATGTGCTTGGTTAACTGCAAGTCTTCAATGTGTGACAAAAAATAATTCTGATGATAGTTTACAGCTGATATACCTCTGCTTACCCTTTCAGGGAAACACAGATGTAAAAATAACAAATCAAATAACGATACCATTCCATTGTACAAAGATACACACATCGAATAAAGCAATAATCGTTGCGTACAGTTTGTTTATCATAAACGAATCTTTTATCTGCGCGGGCGCATTTAAATGAAAACCATCTGTATAACACAAAATTCAAAGTTCATTTCATGTTTCCAATCATCATCGTTCCCGAATTGCGTCCAGAATTCGTACTACGGAGCCAGAAGTCCACTTGGAGGACCATTCAGAGGAGTTTTTGATTGGTATATCGACTTTTCCGGGAGCGACAACCATCTGACCTCCCAACTCTGAGAGGAAAACTTGCACCAGTGCCTCGTCCGTTGTTGAAGAAGCAACATTTTACCAATTTTTTTTGCCTAATATGTTACATAATAGGTACAATGAGTGGCGGCCTGTGAGTGTGTACTAATTAGCAGATGTGATTGGCTTGTGCCTCAAGTCGGTATAGACTAAGACATATCTTGGACCTAAGGCGCGAGACAAACTAGGCCCTGGCGCATGCGGATTGTTCTGTAATAATCTATGCTTGGTGAATTTGAGCTCTTCCACCGCTGTAGCACCCTGTGCTATCCTCAAAACGCATCCAAAAATCGTGTACTGCGCGTATAGAGCATATTTTGAGCACATTTTTGGCCCAATATATTGTACAGTAAGCTTCAGAGAAAAGGGACCCCCCTTGTTATTGATATGAAAGCATGAGGGGGTCTGTTTTCTCTGAAGCTGACTGTACATATGCACCGACCGAGGACATAATGTTGGTAAGGCCATCTACACACATCTGACATTAACGTTATCAGTTTTAATCGATGCGCATTGGCAAGACAATAAATTGTCACAATAGTTGCGCGCGCGCAGACGCCAGCTTAATTGCTGTCGGCGTCCATTTTGATTTGTTTTTATTAGTTGTCGATTCATTTGCGATTGATGAGAGCCATTCCAGTGATCGGTAACTATTTCTTTGTACATGCCGGTGTATATCTGCGTGTAGAGATGTATTAACGCTGATATTTCACTAGTTTCCAATAGAAAACAAGCCTAAAAGTAGAATATGCTGAACATCTTTATAGCTTTTTTTGTATATGGGGCCCAGACAAGATCCAAATTCACTAGCAGGCTACACCTGCTGATTGCCAGACGATGCTCTGACGTAGGTTTTCCACACGGGTTTGGAAGATCAGACATTCAGCGTTTTTTCCAAGCGACTACAATATGGGGTTCTTCAAGAAGGGTATTCGAAAGTTCTATAGGTCGGCAGCCCCTTGTGTTGCACACGTTGTCCATAGACCACGGTAACCACTTTACATCATGTGGGCCGTGTGCTCCTCTGCCAGCTAAAAAGGCTTTGTAAGCCAAATAAAAAACAGAAAACGCTGGGCTCTGAGATGAAAGCCTTGAATGCTCGAACTGGGAATAACGAAGATATAATGATTAGCACAATTGTGGGTGAAATAAAACTAGATGTATACGAATGAGTGACGATAGTGAGTGTCATCGGTATATAAATAGTGCGGTGATATATTGCAAGACAGCTGCCGAGGTGAGGTGTTCGTTGGATCGCTGCGGTCACCCGTCACCGGGATCTGCCAAAAGATTGGCATTGGTGTCATCGTACACACAAACTTTTGGGATTCTCGTTAACGCAAGTGGTCCTCCACAGGGACCTTATCGAGTATTTGCTGTGCCAGACTATACTCTATAAGTTTGCCTTGCGATGGAGAGGTCCTCGGATCCGTTTGCATTCTGGTAGAGTTCTTACTCTTGTTTCTATATGGTCTTCTCTTCTCCCTGGTAGCTAAATGCAAATCCCACCTCTGCTGTTGTAAGCATTCATAGAGTACTGTAACACCAGATACCTATACCACTATACTGTGTACCTGTTCCTTGCCTTCCTTGTTTAGAAAACGAAATATCCTCACCTCACCCTTATAAACTAATCTTGTTCAGCCGTGAGAAATTCTGTTATCAAAAAGGATTCTTAGTTGCATCACAAAAATACTATTCTCTACTTATATACATATTTCCTTCTTCCTATTGTACCGAGTTCTTTAAGCGGAACGTGAAAAGGCCAATCTCTGGAGACCGTCAGACCGAATACTAAAACGGCGGTTTTAGCATTGTTAGCATTTAGAATAGCCTTTGTTCTTTGAACTTTACTTACAACTTCCTTCCATCTGACTCAGTGAAGACCTAAAGACCCTCATAAAAATAATTCAGTGTCTACAAAAAAAAAATACGATAAACCTGCTTTCATCTATTTTTGCTTCGATTTATCTCGCCGCAAATGATAAATTGCTAAGCCCAAAACTACACCTTTATCATTTTTGTCTGTAATAATTTGACGTTTGGGATTTAGCTGTGTCAACACATAACCAATATCGCGATTGTTGTGTAAAATCGGGCAAATGCCCTATTTACATTTAGCTGGCGAGGTCGCAGACATAAGCCCGTTTAAAACATGAATTCTCATATCCCAACACATGTCAAATGCCTCATCAAAGTCAGAATAAACTTCGCATTACTCCGTTTAAAAATAGTTGCGAAATAACATTATTTTGTACACAATCTGGAAATAGTCTCCGTTCGACGCTTAGAATCATTGGACCCGATTTACGAACTCGTGTTTTGATGACATTTCTAAGGAGCACTGCACGGCGTAATTGGGTAGTTTCCTGTAATTAAATCGGATTGTATGGCTGAGCTGATTAAATTAAGAGTAGTTAAATGGCTGTAAACATTACGTCTGTGCTTATTTTGTTGCTTTTATTACTTTTTAATCATCCTCTCTGGCATTCATAGTATATTATATGAAATTCGGCAATTCCTAACTAATATGTCTAATGAATATGTACTCGTAGTTTCCATAGAGCAACTTCTGGAATCTAATTAGTTATTGAATTGACTTGAGAGTCAACTGCTTATTTAAAATGCAAAATTCAGGACGTACTTCCCAAGGGAGACAACTTTATAGTTTCTTTAGACTTGGCTCTTTATTTTCAAATTTAATCTACCCAGGACCTTTAGGTACTGCGTAATGTCCTCAAACAAAAAGAAAGTTTTCTTTAAGAAAGTGTTGTCATGCAAATTCATGTATTAATGTACATATTTTTTTAAATGCAAAAATTATGGAGCAGAAATCCAGAATTGTTCAACAGGCCATTTGTAAAATTAGCAAAAAGATTCGCGGATATACCTAAATGTATTGATTAATATTAATTCGGTATCGGTGAGACAAATCCGTGAGCCATCGGATATTTTAATACCAATTCAGTTTTTTAACTGGTTTATTAAACTGGGCCGAACCCATAAACGACGAGTCATGCTCTTGCTTCACTCCAGTCCTATTTTGGACGGCTGCACTGTACATTGCATGTTTTTATAAAGTTTAGCAATTTATTAGTGTTTAGCATCCGCTCCCCTTTCGCGGCTGTGATACCGCCGTCCAATTTTAACGTACTCTATAAAACAGCGTCTATTACGATGAAATTTTAATTTATGAAGGAATCTCGACTAATTACTACTCGGCTAGGGACAGTAGGGTCGCCAACGGTACAATGTGATTTGCTTTATTTCTCTCTATAGGAAGCTAAGACTATAATTACTTTAAATTATATTGGAAACAGTCAACACCCAAGACGAAACTCGAACCCGTCATTAGTCCCTCTTTAGGGGGAAAAACTCTGATCCAACTAAATTACCAGGGCCTTTTCTGGATAGCTAAATTTCTCATCTATATTATAAATCCTGAAATAAAGAGAAAATATCAGCAACCAAGTCAACTGTAATATTGTTCGGAAATATAACGATAACACATTTTATTAGTTTTTCTCCCACTGAGGGATCTTGTGTTTATCGAGTTGATAAATCAACCCGTGAACGCCGTGTCAAGTCGAGTCGTAAAACTCGCCGTCGGACTTAGGTAATAGACCATAACTTGTGTGTGTTGCAACTTTACTTGTCAGCAACATGACTTTTTACTTGTCTACAATCACCGCTCTTCGTTTACAGAACCGTAATACATACACTAACGCTTTTTTTCCCTACAGGGTAGGCAGATACAACAGCCATATTACTATCCTTACACACTTCAAGAGCTTCCTCTTCTGTAAATTAGTGAACCATTCATGTTATTGTATGTTCTAATTATGTTCTGGAGAAGGGCGTATTTAAAATAGTCAGTAAGTATTTACAAAAACATTACTATGTTGTCTTATGAGCAAAGCAGTAGTTACACTTGTCTTATTATCGGTTATTATTCTCATTGGTGTAGTCCAATCAGAGCACCTAGCTTGGTCCACGAAGGCATAGTACAAATAGGATACGATACTGTGACGAAGGGCACCTATAAAAATTTATGACAGTTCACACCAGAAACTGTCGGAATCGTTTATCGATAACCTCAAAGATTAAAACACAAACTTGTTTTATTAGAGATTAGTTTGTTTTTTGCACAAATATATAATCCGACACGCCGAGGGAAAATATGAACAAGGCCAATGCTTAGGCCGATCAACTGGCGCGCGGCGCATGCCAAGAAAGAAAACGTAACGAATTGTCCAAACTAGGCGAACTTTGATACTGTAGTTTTTATTAACATTGTAAATTGTAAATCTATTTTCTAAAAGTTTGGTTTCATTACAGATAAGCACTTTGGCCTGGCTATTTTAGGCGATTTACTGATATTAATCTTTGCTAAATAGAGTCAAGATACGGTTGTATGTAACCGTACTGTTTACGGGAATTAACGCGATCATGGTATAGATTTTAAACCTTTGAACTTCTTGACATTTCGATCAGGTAACCCTGACCATGTTCATAGGCTGGCTGACTGCCGTAGTTGTTTGCAAACGAGAGCCTCCCTAACTCGGATCTTTTGAATTAACGCTGTCTCTCATAAAAAATAAATAATTCTAAACACAATTTTTTCATTTGCCTCACATTTAACTTAATTTTTGACAGTCTTTAAGCTTAAATACAAAAACGACATCGTCATGGAGCAGTCGAAAAACATTTCGTTCATTATATTAACTGAATAACTGAAAAGGTTTCTTTTATCTTTTCGTCCGCCCGCAAATTAAACATCAAAATGTTCTTTTACTTTAGTAAAATTCTTATCTTAGAATCCTACTCTTACTAATATTGTAAATGTGAAAGCTTGTGAAGATGTTTAAATATTTGTTATTCAATGACTCTCTAACGGCTCAACGGATTTTGCTGAAACTTGGGACAGGGATAGATTATAGTCTGGAATAACGTATTTTATCCCGGGAATAGGTTCCCATAGGTTGCGGGACTGAGATCAAAAGTCCAGGTCAACTGCCACATGCAACAGCTAATTATTCATATTTTTTTTCCAAACAGCAAATAATAAGTATGAAGCATGTTCTCGTGTGTTATGTAGGTCGCTTTCGAACCTAACCTAATGTCCTTGTAATACAAACGTTTATTTTCCACTAGTCTGATTTCCACGCGACCATCAGCCGAATATCTGGTAGCCTTTGTTCAACTAGCTAACATACAGACAACCAACTGGCACAGAGTTTATCCAGTGCTGTAAAGCAGAAAGTAATATATAACATTTCAAAATATTGGACTGTTATATTTTATTAACTGAATACAGTATCCACATGGTTAAATACAGCAAGCCAATTACCTGCAATATTGATGAATCAATCGACGATGGTTGGGACAAAAATATGTAGTACTTTTATAAAGAATATTTTCATCCAGTAAATAAGTAATGATTTCGGTTAATAGTCTTCGGGTGGGTCAAAGCGGTCATTTATACATATGTAGGTATACTAGCCCCCTATTTGCTTCTGTTCTTGCACCTCTGACGAGCTTCCTCTAGAATTGAAAGTTTCCTGGAAGTCTTGCAGTGTTTGCTGCTTTTAACGTATTCAAGACACTTTTCCAAAATTATATTTTCTACTTAGTCGACCCCTCCTGTCCCATTATTGTACCTTCCTTTCAAATAAACATCAGCAAACACGACAATACATTCTCTCCAACAGCATGTCAATACGTAGGAACACACTCGTAAGTGTTTATAGACCATTTGGATGCGCAATGCGCAAACACTCGTTACACACTTTCGTTTTTATTAGTGTTCCACTCAAATGACGCAATGAATACATACATTTGGCTAAGCCCACCTTTGTTGTACTTATTAGGATAACTTTCACTTCAGTTTCTAAAGGAACACTTAAAATTGATGATTTGAATTTCATATAGTGATCACTGAGTGTTCTGCGGTTGCCAAATATGTCTGTGTTTTTAATATTCTGCATGTCTCAAAGATTCACCTTGCTAATAAAATATAATCACCTTGAAAAAATGAATTTCATTCTACAATCACTACTTCAATAGATCAATTAATTTCTTCGGTATATAAAAGGTGTATACATGAGTGTGATGGATTGACTACGAACCACTCAGATTTTAACAATAGGAAATTAAAATGGTCTAATGTAAATGTTGCTGGGTAGGTTATTATGAAAATTAAGTGCGGAGTAGATAAAAGATAACCATTGTAGTGATTTTTCCATTTATTTTCAACACTGAGACTAAATTTTATTGAATCCCTGGAATTATTACTATCTCCACTAGCTAAGGCAATAGTACTGTTCGAACCGGCGAAGTCTAACCAACGCCCGTAATATTAGCTCATAAATACAATGTTCTCAATGCATTTCGTGCAGTATAATTGATTTGATTACACAATAGATTATGTACAGAGTATACTTCTTAAGTACAAAACTGTTTGTATCGATGAGTAGCATATTAAAATCGTGTGCTCGTCTAGAATTCTTTCCACGGTCACCACCGCGTGGCCTTGCCTATCAACAATAATATAATTGAACCGCGTTTAGTTGGTGCACCGCTACACGCCATTGTATCGCGTGAGAACTCCTACTACATCGCTTTGTGTTATGAAATCCGTGACTGCAACTGTCACGTACGGAAAGTCACTTATGTCACGAAATTACTGATAGAGATCGTTTTACTCTGATGAGTTAGATTGGGGACAAAGATTTTCGGGTTCGGACGGCACTTAAGACAATGTTACGTCACAAAATGCCAAACACTGGTTACACACCATTTCCAGGTTTAATAGCCTACTCCCACTTTAGAGATAAAAACGAAAATAGTTAACAATTTGCCAAGTGGCCATTGTTAGCTAAAAAAAATTAACATTTTAATAGTTTCCTCTAAACCAATCGAGTTCCTAATCTCGTTTTTTTTTTAATAAAACACTTCATAGATGATTACATACTAATAATAATAAATGCAAAGCATCCAACACGTGATATATCTTATCTATTTTAGCATAATCATACATAAGCGACCTCAATACTAAACGTAAAATATTTGTGAATAACAACATAAATTCGTTTTACGCTACAATTAGACTGAGAATTAGGACATGAATTACAATTTATTAGAATCGCATTGAAATATACAAAAGACGTGCGTTGAATAGCTGAGATTTTCAACCTAATGGCTATGTCGAAATATGCCCGTGAAATATGACTAAATGGAAAAGTTGTAAACACTTTACTGGGCTTGAAACGGGCTGACAACAAAGGCACGTCCAGGGCTTTTGTGTCGCTATTGTGCTAACGTTGTACTATGTACTCAGATTTTCAGATCACTTTAGATATGGACTTCTGTATTATTATGTCCTTTGTGCAAAATTTCTCTGTGAAATGCGATCGGAATTTCTGAAAAATTTCGGATTCAACGAGCCAAATTGTTACGTTCCATTTGGTGGCATTCGTTCGATCAATGTCAGTTTTGATTTAGCGCATTGCTGTGCGAGGTGCAGGACGATATCTAGATCTGAGCCCTGGATATCTGAACTAGGTCAGGTCACTCTGCCGGAACCAACGCCTGCTGGCTCAGCGCATGTTTTGCTATTCACTCGGTAAGGAAAAAGTTGTTGTTTAGCCAACTTTTAGTTATATCGATGATTTAATTTTCATCATCTAGTCATTTTAAAAGCAAGATAGTTATTCAAGCTGACATAGACTCGTCCATGCCCTAGTGCCGAGAAAATACGTCAATGCGGTATAATCACTAAACCGTGCATGTATGAAAGGCGACGAGCGAGTACCCGTGAAAAGCACTGATGAAGCTAAAGAGCCCGTCGAGAGCCTCTAAAGTGGGATTTTTTCTGGCACTAGCGCAGAAAAGAACCCCTCGCGATACAGTTAATCTTTAAGCATTTTTTACATTCGAATTCGGAAGTCGTAAAATGTAATTGAATAATGTCGAACATAAAAAAAGGAATGAGTCGCACGAAATAGGTAGTTTATTTTCGTTCTCAGTTAACAATGACGCTTTGATTCTCGTCTCTGAATTAAAGTGAATAACAGCAATAAACCTATAATGAAATACAAGTTCGCCGGTATTCCTGTCGAAGTTTGAAATACAGTCTTAGATTTCTCTTCCTTTTTGTTTAACAAAGTTTTATTACTCGAGTTTATTTTCAACGTTGATAAATTTGTTAGGTTAATTAAGTTCATTGAAACAATCTAGGATATTCTGATATTGTGTTTCCGCGTTGAGCGCCAGCCGGTTCGATAGGTCAATTTTGTTAAGTGCTATCACAATCAGAGGCGGGATCAGTTGTTTGTATAGGAAAGTGGTGGGATAGGCCTCTGACCTCAACTTAGTTAACATGAATTGACGTCAGCACTGGCCCTTATAACAAAGTGATTACGTAACCTCAATTTCGTTTACGCTAATAGCATTTTCCCTTGCCAAAAATTGTGTCTCCCAAACTCTATTTAACTTCCATCTGTTAAATGAACTTTCGAAGTACAACATGCCACAGTTTGAATCTTATTCAGATACCCATTACACTTAATGCTCAAAATGTTACTACATATTTATGTAATATCTCTAAATTACATCTAAAATTGTAATTACTCACGAAAACGCATTCATTAGCGGTATGCGAAGTTGCTATGGACGCCCAAGTGCCAGACGATGTTAGTGTGCTCGTAAAATTGGTGGCAAATTGTACAATCGTTTAGGAACAGGTTTTTATAACTACAATCGTTCGAAAACTGGTTATTGAAAATTGTCTTGTTTCGTTTTACGACTATATAATATATTAATGGTAATATTGACATAAAGACCGGTTTTGTGCGTTTGGTCTGTGCATCCTTGTCCAATCTTGTTATGTTTCATCACCGTTATTACATTTTTTACCAAGTTTGGTATTTTCTGTAGCTTATTTGAATGCCCAATTAAGGTTCTCATAACAAAACATTCATGTGGTCTTGAATATCTTAATGTTCAAAAGACTTTTATGAGGAAATATACACACAGCTACATTCTATAATCGCACCGCTCGCCATAGACAGAGAGTTCATCCTCACACATTGTGACCGGAAGCGGTGCGGTATGAAAGAAACTTCATCCCACGCACGCTCAAGTTGTGGAATGAACTCCCTGCGGTGGTTTTCCCAAGCGACTACAATATGGAGTTCTTTAAGAAGTGCATTAGAAGGTTTCTTCAAGGTTGACAGCACGAATGTAACACCCCTGGTGCTTGTCTGCTAAAAAAAGATACTCAACAGAGGTTGAGAGAGGAATGTGAATAGGAATCGATATTGTGAGAACGAATTCCCCAAACAAACTAATTTCTTAAGGATTTTTATGTAATCCTTGGTTGAGTCCATCCTTTTCGCAACACCAATGGGCTAACACGATTGGGAAAGTACAAATCTCTGACTTAATACTAAGTTAAGTAGCAGTGTGCTGCTTTATGTTCGGATTACGAAAGTGCTGAAGGCTTTAATACCCTCTCATTCCTGTTTCTCAGTCTCCTTTTTCCTCAATACTCCACGATACTACATTGTGAGTAATACCTTTGGTATTGCAAGCTACTAAAATTGCACCATCAGTCTATGCGCTTGTTTTCTACATAAAAATAAAAGCAGGAACATAAAAAATAATTCAAATTCGCCGTTCCCGGTTCGTACCTTGCCATTTTTGTCAAACAGCGTCGGCATGTCCACCATCTTGTTGAATAAATTATATTATCGTTATTTGGGTCATTTGCTATATTCTGACCTTACTGAGTTAGCGAACGATTGTTAGAGCGGAATGATTTTGTAATCAATAATTCATGGTTTCGTACAGCTATAATTTAGATTTCCAATGCTATTATGAAACACAAGAATAATAATTGAAGCACACGTTCAGTTAAAAAGAAGACTAAACCATATCATTAATGCCTAATAAGACATTTCACTGATGAAAGGAACTGCATTATTAAGTGCACTGAAATTTCATTGAGTAAAAGGACAAATTTCGCTGGTGAAATCTTGTCTACCATTTTATTTATATCGTATCATATTAATGAAGGACACAAATGGCCACCAAAACTACACAATTATCCATAAAATCGTTATTTAGGAATATCGTAGGGCATTTTACTTTTAATAAAAGTATTACTGATTTTATGAACAGGAAAATGTGAATTCCATTCTCTCGGTGACATAATTAAAACAGTGTACATAGTAGATGAAAGCCCCAGGTCCCAGGCGTGTAACTGTCGTCTTAAAACAGCAGTAATATGGTGGAGCACTCTACACTCATAATTAAATTTAACGCCCGGGGTTAACGCGATACGTGCTTACTTGTCACGTTCTATAATGTAATATATCGACTGCATGAAGAACAAAGGACTACCGCTTGTCGGAGCTGGATCTCAGTTTTACGACCACCAAAATCCTACATAAGTCACTCAATAGAAACTTAACGAGCGTGGGCTCGTCACGAATTCATCGCAGATTCGGTTGAGTGTAATGGTTCACTCATTTTTTGGATATTCCCTCTCGTGCCGACTTCGAAGGAGGGACGGACGCGTCTGTTTTTCAAATCGCTATTATACAGTACAATTGTATCGGTTTATTGACAGCTGTATCCGACCCCATTCCTTTTCGTTGCGATTGTTCGCTGTTAGTGGCGCCGTTTTCGAATAAACCGCCCATTCCAGTCTCGACCCAAATAATTGCCCTTAGAAGTTTTCAATACCTTGGTCCAAGGTTTGTCGAAGTGGGGTACGCCAGTTATACGCAACAAAATATGTCAGAGATTTTTGTATAGACAAGAAGAATTCCTTTCGTGACAACCAACGATAACGGGTATTATGGAGTATTTACTCTTTATAAAACTTCCTTTTATCTATATAGTCAAGGGGTCTGCAGTTGTCTTGAAAGCTGTAACTTTGTGAAACTTTGTCCTAACCCTAATATTTGGCGCAGTTTGGTTCACAAATGGTTGTTATTTCCTTGAGCCATTTGTTTGTTAGTCTGTGATAGCGTGTCATAAATCTGTAACACAACACAGGATTACAAAATTGAGTATGCAGTTAAAGTCGCGGTCTTTGTGGCGTAGCTGTAGAGTGTAGTGTTCGACTGTTAAGTTAGAGGTTGCGGTTTCGTATCTGGGCTGGGTATTTCTATGTACACACCAAAAAATGTATACGTATCTTGATGCGCATTCTGGAATCCATATGACAAGCTCTGCTCAGCCCCCTAGACAAGTGGAAATTCGTTGCTCGGCGTATGATGGAATAGAATGACAAATGTATAGGATTTGACGTTTTTGACATTCGTTGACGCCTGTCATATACGTCAAATCCCATACATTTGGCTTTCTATTCCATCATACGCCGAGCAACGAATTGCCACTTGTCTAGAGGGGCAGTTTATGTCTTAATGGCTGGATGCAATATACCCTAGAAATATTTATCTACAAAGTATTCGCTAGTGAGGAAAGTATAAGGCTAGAAAAATGTAGGCTAAGTAAATCACCAGATCAGGGGCGTGTTTAGAGGTCTATGAATGATGAGGTGTTGTTTTTACCTTTCATGGCGTCTTATAGTGGTTAACGTGGTACATGAACCATTAAACAAGATATAGAACTTCCGTGTTACAGATCTGATCTTATAAAATGCTTGTAGTGTAAGGTTATTTAGTTACGGTTGTTAGACTTTGAAAACACTTTATTAACGTATAATCAGAAGCAATGCTTTATAGGCGAAATGGAAAGGCAATAAGTTAATACCACGTCATGGTTACTCTTTTTCAACATTGCGTCCACTATTCAATCAATTAACCTAACTCGGACTGCGATAAGCTAATGGATGCGGTGGTCTGAGATACGCAGTCCACAGCTGGACATGGGCCTTTATGCGCCATTGCACCTGATCATCCAGTTTTCGCATTCAGCTTTTCAGGTCGTCCATCCATCTGGCTGAAGGGCGTCCCATCTTCTGTTTTCCGACTCACGGTCTCCACTCTAGGACTTCTTAGCTCCAAAAACGGGCTTTTTCCCCAATTCAGTAATTACAAGAGCTGAAACTCCCCAAGGAAAACTTCCACGATGTAATGAATCTTCTAGATTAATTTGAAATAGGGAAACAGCAGTACATAACTAAACGTAGACCTAACAAAATTATTCTTACACCACGAATATTCCAAGATTCCATATAAAAGCTTGATTGAATTACCACAAGTATCGTCACTCAACACTCTCGCTCTAGGATACTTTATCCAATCATAAATTATTCTGATCTACATTATAATTTGTTATTATAACTCTATTCATTACTTTATTACCTAATGTAAACCGCGAATGATGTACAGTCGTGTCGTCATGGGCCTTTTTAGATAACCATCGATAACCCGGCGCTTTGGGACTGACGAGTGATCGGATCAGGCGTGATTTATTAGACGAGCTTGCTCCAAAAAGAGGTAAAAATAAACATTGCCTCTCACAAAATGTGTAAAGATTAAAGCGTTGGAGAACCGCGGCTCGAGTTGATCCAGGAATTTATAAGCGTTCAGCCCTTTTTTAGAATTAAATCCCGCTTTTTAGAATCAGGACTCAGTTTGAGCTGCTTTGCGAATTAATAGGTTCGCAATTGTTTTTATCCGTGTAACATTTTTAGAGGATCAGACAGAATTGTCTACAGTTTTAAGTATCGGATTTTTGTACTGTGTTTGTGGAAACAATTGTATTTTGTATTTAGTTAGCGGTTGAGCCTTATCCAACGAATAGGCTATCTTAAAGGGGGATGCTGAGAGTCCTCTCTTTCAATATGGATGTTATGTAGTATTATACTACATTTCTGAAACGGCAGGAGCGTTTTCCTGCCTATGTATCCTTTTTCAATCACTTATATAGAGACCTCCCCCTCCTTTCTTGCAGGTAGCAACCCACAGGACACTCTTGATGTTGCAAGTGGTTGATTGTGCCTGTTTTTCATGAAGTATTGTTTTAACCAATACACATTAACGGTCATTCTTATATCATCCTTTCTCCAGCGTAGGAACTGCTCGTAAAATATACGAAATACCCATTGGTATCTTTATCAAGCATAGCCCAGTATTTTACTAAAAAAAACTAGGTATTCTTTGAAATATACAATAGCCAGAAAAGTCCCATAGATAGGTACAGACTTATTAATCTCTCAGTAGAGTAGTGTAGGCAGATCAAAGCGCAAAGATGAAACGTTAGCTTTATGCAGCGGGTTTTCAGCTAACGGGGCCACGAGAACATTATAACATGATGACGTACATGCACTACGTAACCTTGTGCGAGCGGCGCAACATTCTTATGGGCTCTTTAATGTTTTGCACATTATCTACTGAGCTTCATATTTTATGTAGTTTAAACTAGGATATTTTAATTTACGGCCATTTTAAATCTTACTGGTATAAACTATCAGTATTTATCGTAGTTCTTGGGAATGTGATAAAACTAATAGCTATTTAGTAATGAAATGTGAACGTTTTGAAATAGGATGCCGATTTTAGAACCCTATGTGCTTTATGACCACTTGCGACACTAGAGGTGTCACAAGTGGGCATAAAATACTATGTGCTCTGAGCTATCACTCTGTCATAAGACCATTAAAATAGGTGTAAGTATAGCACAAGACACCTTTCGGAATAAACAGTATATAAAACTCAAATGTTTACAATTCTACTCTTCAAAGTCAATAAATACTTGTGCAAATTGGACTTGCAGCTTGTTAAATTAAATTGAAACAATATTGTTGATCGTAGAGCAAATAAACTGGATCTCAATTGTGTACTTGTTATTAAAACGTTAGCAAGTGAACTATCCAATTGCAAACTACTCACAGAAGTAGATAAATAGTAAAATAATAATATAAGTGTCACTAACGATAACGTTGGACGCATTCAAGGTCACGTCTTGCGTATTTCCAGTATTTTGAAATTCTCTAGATTCTAGAGAATTTCAAAATATTCATTTACATTCTAGAGTCTAGAATGTAAATGAATATTCATAAATGTTGGAGAATGTTTTAAAATTTTAAAGCATACACATATAAATTAGGAAACATAGGAGTTATTTGCTTTACTTACTTACTTTTTTATAATAGTTACAATTGTTGAAAATGATTAGTATTTTTTTTCGGAATTGTAACAAAATAAACAATACCTGCAAACAAAGGTTCACTTTAAACAATGAATAGCGACTCTCGTGTCTACGATCAAAGTGCATAATTGCACGACGATGCATGTCCAACCGACATTTATTATAAAATCAATATATATTACTGATGGCAGTAATTGTGCGGACTGATAGTAAGCGGTTACTGTGACCTACAAACTCCAATGACAAATCTTTCATTTTAGGGCCAAATTCACCCTGGGAAAAAAGGATAAAATAGGTCACTCTCACAAACCGAAAGAAATTAGAAAGCATATTGCTATCGAAAATCTGTATTAACTGAGAGTTGAGAGGATGAAACTTGGCGGCTTGCAGAGATTGGTTTGTGACATGATACACGACCCTTCTGTAAGAGTATGGAACGTGTGGTAAACTTTACAGCTCCCGGCATACCTTGAGAGTCCTCCGTGATCGACAGTATGGTTTCCCCCAAAAGCTGTTCACATACGCACGAAACGTTTTGGCAATACGTTCTTTATGAGAGCAAGAGTATTTCCAAAGAGTGGAACTCCTTGCTTGAATTTGTTTCCGGAAAATTATAACCTGGGAATCTTCAACTCACGAGGGATTAGTTTGTTCCTAGGGAGGCGTGCTCCATGGCCGACTCACATCTTGAAGGAACAGGTGAGACAGTAGTCAAACGCTTTCAAAAGGCCTATTCATGATAAATTTATCGGAAAAATAAACCTCGTGGAAATGTGGGCTAGTTCTAACTCGACACATATTACTACAATTGCATGACAACAGTTTAACTTGTAACCTAGGAAACTAAATAACGATTTGATGCCGTAAACGCCAAGTACTGTACGAACAATAAATAGCCAATGAAAAGCCGATAGCTGACGTCACGCCGCTGCACAATAGTTGTTATCGATTGGCCCCCAATGCCATAGCACTCGCGTGATTAGAACAATATGTTGCCCTCCTGTTTAGACTTTGGAATATTGATGTCAATTGACCGAGATTTATATATATTAGGGACTGTCGATTGATCAAAATTCAAACCAGAATCATTACTGAAAGTATGAGGAAAAATGGCTATTTACAATGTTAACACTGATAGTACCAAAGCGCGTCAATCGCTACTAATAAAATTGTTTACAAACAGAGGAGATAAAATAGTTAAAATAGGATTGCTCTGCCAAAAAATGAGATAAGAGTAACCAGTGTCATTCGGAATGATGTAACGATTCTAATGATAAATCATACATCCAAATCTGTTTAGGCTTTCAAAAGTTATGGTGAAATAAAGAAGCTAGAAAAGCAAACCCTGATAACATGACATTCATCGGTAATTGTGTATTAAGCTGTTTGATGAACATACTAACCTATGATTTAATTTGTTTGGATTCTACAATATTGAAGTGACAATAAAAAAAATAGCCTCGCCTCGTGTCGCATTTGCATTTGATGTCATCGAAATGTGGGCGGATCGATGATAACATACATCTGCCTACCTACCTAATTATATCGTCATAATCATCACGTAACTAGAAGCGTTTCCTGCACATTACAGTCCGTAAGATGTATAACATTTCATTGTTAAAGTCAAGTGTTCACCCACTCAAGCGTTGAACATCTAAATACACAGTATGATCTCAGAGGTACTTTGCCGTGGTCAGTCTATTGTAACTAATTCAAGTTAGCATGGAAACAATGAATGCACATTGCTTAGACTTAACAAGGACACATGCCTAATGCCTAAGCATAGTTACAGATAAGCTAGTGAACACTTTTGCAGTAAATAATACGAATATCGAGCAAGCAATTTTTTACTACGACTGAACAGAATTATTTAGTGATAATGCTCAAGGTAAATAGTAAATTCCCTAGGGATTCTAGTAGATAAAAGATCCAAACAGATCCCCCAGGAGATTTAAACAGATCACAATGTGTTAGTTGCGACAATTCGGCATTTTTATGTTGAACGGGGATAAAGTAAGAAGCATAAAACGTTCTGCAAACTTTGCAGGTGAAATCCAACCTAAATCTATGATCACGATAATCACTATCATTTGTATCATCTGCCTGGCAAAGCTTTCAGAATCAAACTTTTAAAAGCTTTGCACTGCCAAATGCGGCACTTGGCAACGCCAGGCGATAAGGTCGCGACCTAGAACACCGCATAGGTGCGCCAGTGGTGCGGCAAAACCCTCAATACATTATGCCATTCCGCCGACAAACGGCACGGGGCATCTCAAATTTCTAACAAAGATACCCATTAAAAATAATTGATGTCAGAATACGAAAGTTTACAGCCCGTTAACACGAGAAGACGGGCACGCTATTAAATAAAGAAAAAGGCCTTTTTATTAAAAGCAACCTGAATCTCGAGGATTTTCAGCTTATAATTCTTAAGGAAACTTCCTTTGTCAAATATTTCCTCACAAAAGCAGGATGGCCTGAGTATAAAAGGTCTTTATGTAAGCAGGGCTCTAAGCCAGCTTTATTGGTATCGTTGAACGAAATTAATATCAAATTGTCCGTGAGGTCCAGATAGGGCAGCGGTCAGTGGACTTATCAGCTGGGTTAGAATTTCCCAAGCCTGTTTAACTAACGAACTGAAGTTCCGTGGTAACCTAAAATCAAAATTATGCCTTTCGTCCTAGCGCTATGTTCAAGTAATGACGCAATTAAATTAAGTACTGCCGCAGGAAACATTCTTGCGTTCATTTTTATTTGACAAGTTTAACTGTTTAGTAACGACAAATTAATGACAAACATTAACCATACCAAAAATGTAAATAAAACTAAACATGCAGATAAACTATTGCTATGTAAGAAGTGAAGTATCTGATGAAATGGAGAATAAATTAATAAATTCTGTTGTAAAAGGTGATTATGTATAACTGTTTCCTTCCATTTTTAATCAATGAGCAACCATTTGTAGCTAGCATTGCAGTTGACGTTAAAAATCGTTTCAGAAACGACATTATTATAGAATATGAAAAATTCATTGTCCACATCTTCGGCAGTTATTTTTCTTTTAATAATTCTCTTTTTTTAAATGATGTTGAAAAGACACTCGGTATTATCTTTCCATCTAATATTTTCCTCCTCAGTAACACTGAGGGAATTTTTTGTTGAGGCTTGATAAAATATTCTGTTATATTACCCAGCAACAAGAAAAATACTGAAGTTATTGCGTAAATTGACTCTCTTGTTCAGAAAGAATTTTAAATAACTTAATAGAATATGAAGCTATGTTTTTTGACGTTATAATACTATATTAGTGAATATAAAAAATATGAAATTTTAGCATACTAGCAAATTACTTCAGTTTTTGCTATAAGAATCTATGTATAGCCTATGGCAGTAAACAGTTTAACAGAATGCACATATTTTTATAATTCAAACAAACAATAAGTAAAATTCAACCTCGCTACAAATACAAATTCATTCGTATTATTAGCATTTTAAATAAATAATAAACAATGAAGGTAAAACAGGAAGGCAACAATCATATTTCATGTAGGAAATACAACACTCGCGGCATTACCGCTCGCAAAATTTGAAATTTTAACCCAAATTTGTTTTATCACTTTTCCTGGAGCCGGATAAACAGACGAGACATTTTAACTAAACTCGTAGCTACTATAATCTATACAAATTGTGTCAATAATATGGACAATGAAAATACATGCTGTCCAAAAAGAAATATGAGCGTATATTACTCAACATAATTGGCCGCACTGAATTCAATATTATTGACAGTATCTATTGACAATATTATTGCGGGTGTTATAGAAAAAATAGCTTGTCCATTGTCGTATCTATCTTACAATGTCTAACAGTGGCAGGTGAACGCTGCTATGCTCCATTTGAAATGAGGTCAAATGAGACGCGCCATCAGACGCCGGCGGTGGGATGCTACTCAATTGAAACATATTGAATGTAGGCGGCAAACTAGTGTCTTCGTACTGTGCTGCTTGCATTACTGCTGAATATAATAATAGCTCCTCTGACGAAAACTATAGCCACGTGTCTTTCAAGGTCTTACGTCTTAAATTGTTTTGTTATTGATTCTTTGTCTTTTGTTTTCGAAGAATTCTTAGGATTTTGTAAGTTATGGCTTGGTATCTTATTATTAGTAGTGTATTGGTTTCTAAATGTTATCTTTGTTTACGTAATTTTAAAACAAAACATGCAAGTAAACTATAAAAACTTGCCTTTTTGGTGTATCCATTCTTCGATTACCTTTTAGTTCTGTTAGTCAAAAAGATCGTGTTTATTTTATCCCTATGGCACAAACTTGCCGTCTCTGGCACATTTTGTTCAAAACATCCTTCGTGGTTAGCCTCGCTCAATTTCATTTCTTATAACTGTCTATTATTCTTCTGGAGTTGGCTTCGTAGGGACCATTTTATTTCTATCATCATCACTAGTATTTTCTTGTTCGTCGTCTTCTTCATCTGTGTTAGCTCTAGCATTAATCAACGAATTAAAATGCATGTAAATAACTACAAAATATAAATGCTGTGCTATTCGCCTTCTAAATATATACAAAACATTAAAATCAAACTATTAACAATGGCGCGACGCATACGAATCGTGCCAAAGTAAAATTGCGAAATTAATTCGTCACCAAACTGGCTAATGTTGGTGTTAATGAATTAATATGATAATTTTATTTTTGATGTTGGCTATATTGAGTATTCATACACTGTCATTGCGTCACTGACATTAGCACAAATTATTCAGGTGTGGTTTACCATACATCTATAATAATGCACATATCATCCGATAAATCTACCGGAACTGGTAATCGATATCTGATATTAGAATTTGATCATCAGGCTCCGCATTGTCATATTCTATTACATTCAAAATTGGGATTTCATGTTTCGGTTGCAATGTGATATTGATTGAAAGTGTAATACCATACATGAAAGCTCATTTTAATGTAACCTAATTTACCGAGTACCATGTTTTGCTTACTAGATTTTACCCTCGTTCCAGCCAATTTCAACGCAAAGTTTATTAAACATGCCTAAAATTTATCCGATTATGTCTCTAAATGAATCCTTTCAAATATCTAGTTAGCTCATATCGCTATCGAGAGAGAAGCATTCGGAAATTGTTAAAATCAATATATTCCTAGTTGGTTTCCGCTAGGGGTCGCAAACCGGGATATCGAATTTCGAAAATACCGGAATACCGGGCCAAATTTAGGTGAAATTAATACCGGTATTCATTTCACAAAAACCGGGATATTCGGTATTTTCGGTTTTAGTAAAATAAATAAAAAACAAATAGAAAAAGTTACGCGCCATCATCATCTTCATGCAAACGCAATTTCCTGATTGCATCCGTAGCCAAGATGACCTCAGAGCTCACGATCCGCCTTCCGGCTCTTCCTCCTCTACTTCGCACAATCTTGGGCGTCCATAGTAGTGAGACCATTTGCACGCATGCCAACCTCCACGACGTCAAGCCAGGACTTCTACTTCTTCAGGCCTACCCCTTCTACTTGGACCCGGCGGGGGCGCCATTGCCAGGCATTTGCTACTCACGTAGGTCGGTGGTTGCCGCAACACGTGGCCGCACCAGCGAAGGCGGCTCTCTTGCATCTTATCTGCGATGTCACGGACATGAAGGCTGCCGCGGATGCGAGTTCCTCACGCGATCTTTACGCGTGACGCCGCACATCCACCACCGCATTTTCATCTCCATCTCCGTGACCCGCAGCTCTTGCTTATGTCGCTCCAGCAGCGGCCACGCCTCACAACCGTGCAAGACGACAGGCCTAATGATCGTGTTATAGACCTGTCCCTTTAACCTGACTGGCATCTTGTGATCACACGTGACGCCAGTCATTTCTCGCCACTTGGTCCACGCGGCAGCAATGCGTGCCCTGACGTTGTGGTTGATTTCAGCGGTCACATGAAGTACAGATCCCAGGTCCTTAACCTGGTCCGTGCGCTCGACCAAATTATCGCCTATGCGGAAGAGTGTGGGATCTGTCGAGTTTAACGTCAAGTATTCTGTCTTCGCTACATTTAGCTTCAGGCCACCGTTCTCAAGCGCCAACTTCCACATTTCACGCGTCGCACCAATCTGCTCCTGTCCGCGTTCATTAGTGCAATATAATCAGCATACATGAGTAACTACGGCTGCTCATGTGGGTTTCTGATGCTGTCCGATAAAACGTCTAATACTACGCTGAACAAATAAAGTACTAAGGACGGATCCTTGGTGTATCCCGACGGTGATGGGGAAAGCTTTCAAGTCGCCAACAGCGGTCCGAACCACGAAACCGGAATCGTGGTACATGTCTCGGATGGTGTCAATATATGGAACTCCCTTGGCCCGCAATGCCCACCATATCACCGCGCAGGGCACCATATCACCGCGCAGGGAACACAGTCGAAGGCCTTCTGCATGTCTAAGAATAGGCAATGCAGAGGCGTGTTCTTCGCCCTGTATTTCCCCGCCACAATCTTTAGGGCGAACACGACACTCCGAGAGTCTACTTTCCTGTCGGATCCAGGAGTCGATTATCCGCTTATAGAGCTTCATTATGTGGAACATTATCTTTATACCGCGGTAACTGCCCCACTCCTGAGTTACTATTCCTCCGCAAACTAACTTTATTATACTAAATTTGCTAATTTTAGCATAATCCCGGAAATATCGAAAATACCGGATTATAGGTATTGGTCTAGAGCCAATACCGAATATACCGGTTTTGCTTAAATAATTCGGTATTGCGACCCCTAGTTTCCGCATAATCTTCAAAGGGTTTGGTTTCTGTATTGATTTATTACCGATTCCAAATACACCCCCGGTTAAATGTAATTTGGAACCTTTATAAGGAGCTTACAGAATTGCAAGGGTTGAAATAGTTTACTTAATACAATTCTAGTAATCTTTCAATCCTGATCAACGTTTATTGTATGAGTATTTCTAAATTCCCTTTTTTGGGTATTTGATTCAATTTCCGAATTCCATATCTCTCTTGTCTTGTGTAAATACTTCCATTTTCCGCCGGCGTTATTAAATTAAATCAGCCAAATCAAATAACCTTCTATTATTCTTTGATTCGCCTTCTCTTGGATTAATATTGTTTTATTATTATAATAACGTGATGGCAAAACACGGTACTCGGTGTATGTTGTGCTTTGGCGTGTGCTTATTAATGGTGTACTCTGCAGCCGTGGAGCCGACATACCACTTCAAGGTGCTGGTGCCATCCATGGTTGCCGGCGCCATCATCGGCAAGGGTGGCGAGACCATCGCCCAACTGCAGAAGGACACTGGCGCCAGGGTCAAGATGTCCAAGTCCCATGACTTCTATCCTGGTAAGTGGAAAATACATTTCAAAGATTAACTGTGCAATTTATAATTTAGTAGGATTGTTGAAGTGGATAATGGGCTATAATAAAAAGTTGAGTTTGTTTTATCGTAAATTAATGGTCCCATGAATTACGGACAATAAAGGACTGGTGAATAATTGCCTCGAAAATCGTTTATTGCTGTATAATTTCACCCGCAGCAAACGAACGACGTGGACTATATTTTTCCTGTTGGTTCCATTAAGGAATCCATACTATGCTGTATTTTCCCTCCATTGTCAAACACACCAATTTCTTTAACTATTAAGCTAGAACTTATTCATTCTACCTAAATACCAGCTTCTTTGACATCCGCCAGTGCAGTGTAGGGGCACAATTAGATTTGCAATAGTATGTTTGTTCAGACTAACGAACGGATGATATAAATCTTAGAGTGGGTGGAGCTTACATCATGTGAAATTTCGGCTCCAACTATCTAGGCGTGTCAAGGTGAGTTTATCAGGTTTGGGCAATCACGGGCTTTTTGAAATTAAGTTTCAAATCGACTCTAATGTACACTAAAATGTTTATTCGTCTCTAATCTTCAACAGGGACTTTATCTTGGAGTTACTATTAATGTGGTGTAGATATGAAAGGCTCTATAACTTGTCGAAAACCATCTTGATTAAAAATGCCATCTGAAATCTTAACAGAATTATAATAGGATTATATCGTGATATTTGGGTAACGTTATTTAAAATTAATATCCACGATATCGACGAATTCTCACTGGACTGAAAACAATAATAAAATCCTTTCACATACCCACGTATGTCAAACATTTCAGTATTTGAAATATGTTCAGAATATGATAATATATTGCAATAAAATAATGATCTTGTCAAAATCAGCTTACTTTTGCGCAAAAATTGAGATATATTTACATTTATTTATAATAACGTTATTTATATGCTAATGTACAAATGATAAAAATAACGTCGTGATTGTGATGATTAGCAATATCTGCGAATGTCAGAGGTTAAATAAATAGCGTCGAGTAATATTACATCTATGAATTTATGGCCATTATAAACACTGGACGGCTATGGGCATAGCAATGATGGAATATTGAGAAGCTTTATCGGCTTCAAAAAGATGTATTAAAGTCCACCGATTATAGGGAAAGTTTTGCTTATAGAACAGTTACAAAAACCCTTTTTTCGTTAAATGGCAGATTCTGGAAACGGCAGATTCTGTAAATGGCAGATTCTTTGAACGACAGATTCTTTAAACGATGGATTTTGTACAGTCGCCAGCTAAAAACAAAATTATTTATTAGACGTGATCTTTGTAGTTTTTCTTGACTACCTTTCTAACATATATTTTAAACAAATAAATGCTTATTTATGTAATTGTCATTTTCTAAATGCAACCTTTTTGTTTACTTACTTATTTTTTTGTCTATTATTAAATCATGTGTCATTTATTACTCATTATTTTCGTTGTCATTTTCCTTTAGGTTTGTGCTTTGGGTTTGTGTTTTCCTTGGTCTAATTATGTGCAAGAATTAATAATTAAGACTTAAAAAATAAAGTGTTAAGTTAAAATATTCATAATATTATATAATATGGATTCACAGACGGCGGCGGGACCGAGTAGTGGTGTTTCTGAAATAAAATTTATAACAAGTCAAAAAGGTAGGGTTTCAGTTATATACGCAGGTTATAGATACAATTTTGTAAAAAAAAAACAAGTCGGGAACATCCAACTTCCGATGTAACCAAAAAAATGAATGTAATTCGTCAATTACTTTGGACATGAAAAACAATATTGTTAAAGAGGCTAAGCACACATGTACGCCAAATATAGTAAGAAACTGCATAGACGAAGTAATGGAGGAGTGTAAAAAAGAAGTTTGCTCAAATCTCGGACCTGTTCAGAAAATATTTGAGAGTTATTTGGATAAATTTTCTAAAAAAATATCAGCAGATGACCTACCAACTTTTGCAAATAAAAAAGATGGATTATATAATGCACGTTGTAAATTTTTGAAAGTTGACAAAACAAGATGTAATAATTTCAAAGATATAAAGTTACCTGATCATATTGTCAAGGATTTCTTCTTATATGATGATGGTATCGATCACAAGATTATAGTATTTGGCACTTTAGAAGCAAAAAAATATTTTAAGACCGTTGACACATTTTACGGTGATGGTACATTTAGAGTTGTGCCAAGCCCATTTTATCAACTTTATTCCTTGCACATTGATTTGTCGAATGACCATGATACTGTCAACTTTGTGCCGATCTTGTATGTGCTTTTGCCAAACAAAAGCGAAACTACATACGTACGCCTATTCAAAATTATGAAAGATAAACTATATTTACAAATGAAAGTTTATCACTGCGATTATGAAATTGCGGCTATAAATGCTATAAAACAAGTGTATCCCGATATACAAGTCAGAGGTTGCTTTTACCACTACACAAATGCTATTTGGAAAAATAGTAAGAAAATTGGACTTTACGATTCTCCAGAAGGTGTCCACTTGACGAAACTTTTTGCAAATTTGGCTCTTCTTCCTACAATCATAATTCCAGAGGCATTTCTTGCGATTTGTGAAATGGCGCCAGATACTTCCGAATTTAATAATTTTAAAACTTATTTTGTGAAACAATGGATGGAGCTAGTAACATACCACATTTTCTGTTGCTATGGTCATAAATTTCGTACTACAAATTCCATTGAAGGGTGGCACCATCGTATTAATGGATTGATTCCAAAGAAACCATCCCTTTATTATTTTTTACAATTATTAAAAAAGGAGGCAAATTTTCAAGATGTAAAATTGAAGAAAAATGATTTGTATGTAAAAGGGAAAAAACGTAGGAAATTCGACTTGGAAAAAGATCAAATGATAGAAAAAATTATCCAATTGACGTTGAATAATGAAGTATCTACTTTAGACTGCTTAGAACGGTTATGTCGTGTGAAAAAGAGTTAATTTAATAATTGTAAAAAATAATAAAGGGTGGACTGGGTAATGGTGCACCAGTTTGACTTATGTTATTGAAGAAGTTGCAGTTGAAGAAGTTCTTTAATTTTAAGGATTCTTTGATTTTAAGTTGTTTTAATTGTAAATATTTTCCATAATACATAATGTATAGAATTACGACGTTGTTTGGTACAGTACTGTACTTCTGCCGTTTCCAGAATCTGTCGTTCAAAGAATCTGCCATTTACAGAATCTGCCGTTTCCAGAATCTGCCATTTAACGAAAAAAGGACAAAAACGACTGCCGTCTGGTCTCCAGGAAAGCCTGTGCTAAAACCTCATCCGTTAGTCAGCAAGTGCGGAGCAATGTCTTGTTACATCCCATATACCCAAGAATCTTGTCAAATCAAGGCTATCGCACACCGCTGCTGGACAAGGGCCTCTCCCAATGCGCGCCCCTGATTTTCTGTCGGTAGTCCATCTGACTGGAGGCCGTCTCAACTTTCGTTTGCTTTCGTGCGGTCTGCTCCAATGGCCATCGGTTCTTGATAAATGTGGCCAGTCCACTGCCACTTCAGCTTGCTTATTCTGCGAGCTATGTTTGTAACTTTAGCTCTTTGTCTAATGACTTCATTGCGAATTTTATCCTTCAAACTCCAAGCATAACTCACTCCATGCCCCGTTCAGCAATGCTTTTTTGTAATTTCTTGTAGCTATTACAAATTTCATAGTTTTTACAATATCGTTTTCGTTCGTAAAATACTTCGAGCGCAAGTGGGGAAGATAAATATGGCTTTCCGAGTGGTTAGACAATAGTGTGCTATAACAGGCCACAAATCGCAGCTGACACATTTGGGTGGCTGCGTGGCGCGGCGAGGGAGGCAGGCTTATCGCCTTTTATCGCGAATGCTAGCAGACCCGGATTCGACACTGGATTTATCTGTACTTTCGATATTTTTGTGTACAAAAATGAAGTTTGTTTTAGTTTGAAACTAAGTGGTGCTGAACAGAAGTAGTAATGTGTCTGAAAAAAGTGCCCGGGGAAAAAGATTACGTAGGTACTTCTTATGACGTGGGATTAGAACTACGAAATGTGTCCGTTCTATCTTTCGGATTATGTAGTTATCGGCGATAGAAGCGTTGGTAGCTTAGTGGTTAAGGAGTTGGCCTTACGACGGAGAGGTCCTGGGTTCAAATCCTGGTCAGTACACTGCCGCAATAGCGATTTGAATCCACTCCTTAAACATGCAATTTGACTTAACTGGAGGCTTTAACGAGATATTTTCTGTTATTCTGTTAGTACTTACTCATTAAAAAAAATCACCTAGGTCTTTTTTTTGAAGCTAAGCTATAAAGGCATTGTCACACGAAACATCACAATTAACGTACCTTTCCATTACCTCTATTCGCTTACGAGGTACAATTCAATCGAACGAACACAAACGATTCCTTTTTGATTAATCAAATCACACTCGCATTCTCACCGTGTCGTCCACACTGGTTCATTCGTTTTCATTCGATAGCTTCACTCACCTGCCCTCTAAACAAGAGGCAATTCGTTACATTCATTATGCTATTCTACAAAACGCCTGCTAACGAATTGCCACTTGTCTGGGTCTGGATTTGATGTGTACCCAGCATAATAACACAATACGCTACTTGTACTATCCACGCTTGTTATTAAGCTGTCCTTCTGTACTGTATAATCGATATTATTGTCTCTAACCTTTTTGATATTAATGAGTATATGACAACCTCGAAAAATCGATAGTTTTATAGAATACTAGCTGACCCGGCGAACTTCGTACCGCCATATTTTCCGCCCGCGTGGTATTCTGATTTCGATTTATCAGTGTTTCTCTACAATATTATGCATGTATTATACATATAAACCTTCCTCTTGAATCACTCTATCTTAAAAAAAAACCGCTTTAAAATCCGTTGCGTAGTTTTGCAGATTTAAGCATACATAGGGACGGACAGACAGCGACAGCGACTTTGATTTATATATGTAGTGATATGATGATAACTGTTGCCCGCGTCTCCGCCCTCGTGGAGGTTTTTGCGACCAAACATAGTCTATGTCCTTTCCCCACAGTCTAATCTATCTCTGTACCAAATTTCATCAAAATTGGTTCAGTGATTTAGTCGTGAATGCGTAAGAGACAGACAGAATTCTTTTCGCATTTATAATTTTAAGTACTACTGCTGAACAAAAAAATCTATCAAAAGCAAAGTATTCACAGTAGCTTCCAAAGAACTATAAATCTCGGTACCTATCCGTATTTCTTCTACCTACGAGCACAAAAGAAATAACAAGTATGTCAGCCCGGTTGCGTAACTCCTTACAATACAATGTGGGTCACAGTGTCAGGTTCGATTCCGGCCGTGTACCACGCTGCATAGCTAAGCAGCGTCGACTGCCGCGGTCTAGTGTATAAATACTATAAATAAATGAATGTTTCGTGTGAATGCTTACAATGCTAACTCGTTTTAGAGTTTTTGCTTTGTTTTTTTTATTGTTACGGCATAAATGACTGGTGTTAGTGTACTTGGTTTAACATTAGTTACGTAACACTCATATGCCCATACATATTACACTCATGCCTGTAAATCGCCGAAGTGGTAGGCACAGTATAATCACCCACATGGAATGGAAAGGGGACTCTTTTATCCGCACTTAGCCTCTTTCTTGGGCCATTGTGCGTGAATCACCCACATTTCGCTATGATTTTTTCGGTCCCACGTAATAAGGGGTGAGCCTATTGCTGTCAAGCGGGCAATTATTCATGGCCTGAATGATCATCACATCACATTTCGCGTTTGTGTATTCTCAAATGAGTAGGTAGAGGCGTTGCCACTGAGATTTTTCTTACAATTTTTTTTTATCCCGCCTTTGAATCGAACGTAAGACCCCACGAACTCTGGCATTGTACGTATGCGAGAGATATGCCTCAACCAATCTCACCCCCGCCAACCAATGTACCACAGACGGCGTGCGTTTTAGTCGGTTCAAGTCCGACATATAAACCTCCCCCACCGGCTGCGGATTATGCTTGGGAAAATTTGCGCACGATAAAAAAAATTGCATTGTACATGCGCACAATACAGTACAGGTATTGAAGTAAAAATTGCTCTTTATTGTACACCGAGGAAATTTCTATTATACGTTACTGCCAAGATTATATTGCAAATGGTGGTCTTATCGCTCAAGGACATCTCTTTGATATGTATTTCATTTAATAAAATAACCCTTTACTGCCTGCAGTACCCACGAGGCACAATTTTTTTTAAGAATTCGCACCTATATAAAACAGAACCCAGGCAGCGCTCTCTCTCTCTCTGTGTAGCTTTTCAAAATAAGGATCAGATGCCTCGAGATAGCCTTAACATCGAGAGATCCCTGGTGGAAATCCTGGCCACTACACTACCAATATGAGCCCACTCCCGAATACAAGCAATTAGGTTAGCAGGGGATTATGAGGAACAAAATTTGTGTTACTAATATTCTTGCAAAATAAAGTTGTGTACCAGAGTTGAGATATTTTTTATGCTCGTGAAGATAACACCACCAAACCAGTTGTTGTTTCCAGTCCTTCGTAACCGAATCTATTGCCACCAACAGGGCACTTTCTCAGACTCAGTTGTTAAAAAGATATTCGAGATGTTACATACAATTTCCTGCCCCAGTAACCCCACTCAGAAATCAAACCCAAAAACCTCAACTGCAGCAATGGTTCTACCTTCTATTTCTCCATCTAGTCAGCAAAATTTTACTCGAGTCGTATTGACGAATTCCTGAACAACTCCCATGCGTATTGAAATATTTGAAGAGCATATCAATCATTTCCGCTCTCTGATAAATGGTCTTAGAAAGGGACCTCGGGGGGACAAACCCAAGAGGCACGTGAAGGGATATATAATATGAAGGGTTATCTATTTTTATGGAAAACTTCAGCGCATCAATCATCATGGGCTTATTTTGCACTTACGTTGAGGCATATGTGTTTGATGGATTCAGAAAACATTTATATGTAGGTACTATGTAGGTACTGGGGCCCTAGACAAAGTGACATTCTATTGATGGAATCGCCTTAAAGCGAATCATTTTAAAATTTTAACTGTGGATTACGTGTTATTGCGGTGTACATATCATTATTACTATAATTAGTAATAATGATATGTGAAATAATGTATATCAAGTTACAAGGCTCAAATTTCATTAAAAAAGTTATAGTAATGTTAATGATTTATGTCAATTTCATACTACAATTAGCGAGTCCACTGGCGTTTTCGCCAATAGAATGTCACTTTGTCTAGGGCCCCAGTATGTGCTAGCTGTTGTCTGTGCGACTAAACATAACCTACGTCCTTTTCCTAGTGTATTCTGTATCAATATTTCATTAAAATCGATTGATAAACTACTGGAGCGTATAAAGGTATAACCCGCGCCACGTAACTTGGACCTAAATCGTAAGACATACGAGGCTCTGGCGCCCGCGGATTGCTTTGTAACAGTCTATGCTTGGTGAATTTGCGTTCGTCCACCGCAGTAGCATCCTGTGCTGTCCTCAAAAGACACCCAAGAGATGTGTACTGCGCGTATAGGACACATTTTGAGCACATTTTAGGTCCAAGTTACGTGGCGCGGGTTATATGATTCCGTAGTCGACCGCATACGACAACTGCCGACGAACGTAGCACATGTGCGTAATTCATTGCGGCTTCTCTATGGTCCCTTTTATATTGTATTGGAGTTTAACAAGTAATGGGTATGTGCTGCATGCGTCTGTCGTTGTCGTATGCGGTCGGCTTCGAAATCATACCTTTATTAGAAAGAGTTACTTTCCCATTTATAGTATTAGTCATCATTCTCTGAGACTTTTGCCAAGTCAGTTGGCTTCGGCTTTCCAGTTTAACTGTGATGCGGCTAAATTTTGATATTTTCCGTGAAGCGACTGTCATCTGACCTCCACAACCAATTGACGATATCAAAGTTCTGCAGTAACACCCGTATTCACAAACAATACTTCGCTATGCGTACTACAAAAACTGTGCAAAGAACGACAAATTCTCAGTGCGTTCGTTTTGGCAAGCCTTTTTATTCATAGACAACACTTAAGTAATACTTCGTTGAGGGAACGCACTGCGTTAGATACCGCTCCGTGATGTTTGTGAATTAATTTTACCAGCCCTATGCGCTCGAGCACACTATGAGACCTCACAGTGTTGTTTGTGAATACGTGTGTAAGACTAGTCGAACTTCTATGGGTTCCAACTACCCGTAACGACTGCCATAGATGTTCGTCCCATTTATAATATAAGTATTGATTCTATTCTTACTGAAGAGCTTATTTTTATTGTACCCCATTGAACCACTAAGTGACGATCTGAGTGGGGTAGCGATAGAGCATTTACCTGCCACGTCAAAATCAGAGGTAGGTATGTTCAAATATCTATTATGTATGTACAAATATGTTTATTTACAAGTAACTTAAAATATAAATTGTATATTTCACGCACAATAAATCAATTTGCCGTATGTAGGTACGCTGTAATCGTTGAAGAGATCCAATATATTTTTGTGGTAAGGTGTCAATGTGATTGATATATTAGAACCCATTATAACTCAATATACGCATTCGTGTATTCTGTTGTGCGTTTTCGTAGTCCGGGTCTAGTTGAGTCCAGAAATAGTAAAATCTAAAATAGAATCCCCAGGTTCAGGTAGCCAGGAACTCCTGGAAGAAATCGCTTTTCTTTCTCGAGATTAAAACCGATTATAATACGGAAAATTGGAAACAAATAAAAAAACTTTTTGTGTTACAATAAAGAATTATCACTGTATATTTATGTTGAACCCGTCACGTTAAAAGGGATAAAACTAACTAATAAAAATGGTATGATATAAGAACCTCCTGGCCTGAAGTCGTTTAAAAAGTAGATAAGGCAGAGAAATACTTAAGTCTAGAACTAATTGAGTATATCTGAAACTTTCTCCTTGCCTATTAGCTTATATCAAAGTTAACTTCAGTATCCAATGAACTGCTGGCTCTTATCCTATATAATCTTTTTCTCTAACAAGGAATACATACGATACATCTTTCGATTTGTCTACTTTCATTTTTTTCATACTTAATGACCAGTTGCGGGCATTGACCTGACCCTTTCCTAAAAGGCCCTCGATCTGATTGACACGTGTACGCCTAGGTCGACCCTTACTGGGTTGCCCATTCACCCTCGCCTCATAAAGCTGTTTCATCAATCTTCTTTCATCTATTATATTATTATTATCCCGAGAAGGAATATAGTGCTATGCCAATGAAACTTAACGAACTTTCGGTATTCTGATAGTTCACCGTTCAATATAATATCGATGTCATTTATATTGTAGTACAACTTACCCTTGTCCCTAATTGTATTAACTTAGAAAATGACGTCACATTTCCATCGTACGCAGTTTATTGGAATACTTCTTACATTGTTTATATGATTTCGGAGAGCTTCAAGAGCAATCTCTTTTGATTTAGACAAGTAATCTACTTGTCAATGTTTGTACACATGGACAAGAAAATAAGTACCTACATAGGTATACACCAATATTTACATGGGAAGTTGTATATCTACCTACTTATTTCTTTGGCCGTGTGTACATTACATTTCCATATTCACACCTGTTTCTTCTGACCTAAAGGCTCCTCTACACGTAGACAGATTCATCCACAGATGTTATCGGCGGACGCGTCCGCCGACGTGTGAACGGGGCGATTTGCTCATCTGTGGTAGGTAGTTAACTTAAAATATCATCCACGTAATAGGCTCACGCCTATTGCCGTATTCCGGGCACTATTGTAAATCGAGCCATGCATCTGAGGCTGAGTCTGAGCTGTATCTGTCTGATGCGAAACAGCCCTATGATGATCATGATGGTATTAGCTTCGAGACTATGTTTAATATACTGCATATTAATAAATAAAGCAAATATAATCGCTCGTCTAAAGACCCTCTAACTTTGCAAAGGAAACCAAGCGAGCGCGGGCGTAATGAAAAGACTGTAGCTCCTCCACAATTCAATTAAAACGCTTTTCTTTATGAAATAACTAGTTTCTTCGTTACGTGGCGTAGTTGTTTACAAGTAGCGAAGTTACTCGCGTGCTCGATTTACTACTCGAGTCTCTGATGCCATTTATGTTCTATTTTCATTGTAATACATACTGTTGTTGACTTTTCTGGGAAAGTGTTCAAATATATCGTCGTAATAAATAAATAATGGATATTTTAGGACGTTATGATGGCAATTTGCTTGTGACGCGACATAAGATTAGCATTTGGTAAACAGTAGTATTTAGTTTTTCCGTACGAACAAGCGCAACGTTCCCTACTTACCTTTGCATATAAGGACGTCTATATTGTTGAACGAAATCCTAACTAATGTTATGAATACAAAGGTTAGTTTCTTTATAAATTAATCACACAAAAACGATTGAATTTTTACCGCTATCTCCCAAATAAGTTCCTGATAGTTCCTATGATGAGTATTCTATGCAGGCAGAGCGACAGGCATAGTTTAGTTTCTGATAAAAATACAATGGTTGTGTAAACCAACGACAATGTGTACGAATGATATTAATGATGTGGTTCGTTATAATTCCCGTGCCAAATTGGTTTGGGTCGTTTTGTCAAAAATATAGGTTAACTAACTCTGCCAACGGAAATAACACCAATTGGCCGTAATGTGTGGTTTAATGAAGTTTTTAGAACGAATATAATATTTTAGTACTTTAAATTATTTTAGTTTGTTGTACTATGACTATAATCGTTTGCTCTTATGCCTCGGGGCACGTAGGTATATTGGACCTAAATCGCGAGAAAAACGAGGCTCTGACGCGCACAGATTGTTCTGCTTGATGAATTAGAGCTCGTCCACCGCCGTATGGTTTGGTTTCAGATCGTCCCATTCCCAAACTCGTCACTCTGTTTCAGATGGTCCCATTCCTAGATAGTCCTATTCCCAGATCGTCCTATTCTTAGATTGTCCTATTCCCAGATTGTCCCATTCCCAGATGGTCCCATGGATGGTAACGCATGACGCTGGTTCAGGGTCAAAATGTCCAAGGGTGTCAAAATGTCCAAATCCCAAAATGTCAAATTCTCAAAATGTCCAATTCCCAGAATGTCCAATTCTCAAAATGTCCAATTCCCACTTAAATAAATAAATAAATAAATTTGTTCAATAACACATCACAGCGCTTTATTAATACTTATGAAACACCCCGACTTGGATAGGTTAGGTTAGAAGGCTAAGGCGGGAGTGGAGCGAAGCGGAGCCGTATCACCCCGTGCTATCCTCAAAAGACACCTGGCTGTAATGCGCGTATAGAGCACATTATAGTTCCAAGATATAGAACCCGAGCAATATGTGTTAATATTAGTTTTATAGCCATATACAAAGTAGTTTACGTAACAATGTCTGACCCAATTTTGCTGTTTTCTATATTTATTCTTTCTTGGCAGATTTTCAATGTCCCTTTATTAAGCGTAACGTGTACCTATTATTACTATCTATTAGCTTGTAGCTCGAATATTTTTATACTCGCGCTTATACAAAAGGTTTACTGTGTTCATTAAAAAATTTCAACTTCAACGTCGCGTTATCGATAAAAGAAAGTTATCCAAGTTAGCTGCAATCATACAAACCCACATCTCGCGATAAGTGAAAAAAAACCACACTTTATTTAAATTATATGTTTAGAGCTGGATCACTGCCACTTTAGCTCACAGAATGAGCAAGCTCAAGTGGCACTGGGATGGCCACATCTGTTGAAGGACTAATGGCCGTTGAAGTAGAAGAGTCCTTGAGTGGACACCGCGAGAAAAAAAACGGAAGGTGGGACGCCCCCTAACCAGGTGGACCGACCTAAAAAAAGGTGCTGGGGTGATGGTGGACGGACTGTATGAGGAAAGGTCAAAAATGTCCAGCAGTAGGCTGCAATAAGCTAATTAATTGATTGATAGCTATGATAGCTGGATCTTTCAATATTTTAGATTCTCTGCGAAATAAAGTGGCCAATCCGACCATATTCTACTTCAGTGAAAGTCCTAAGAGGTCTCAAACCTTACTAATATGTACGGAGCTTAGAGTATACAGTGCTATAGAGCGCGCCTTACAAGTATGAACTGCTATCACGGGTATGAACAGTACCAAGGCTCCTGGCTCAACCTCAATCAGTAGCAAAACAATAGCCATCAAAATGACTTCGCAAATAATATTTAATTCGATATATTAAATCAAAATTTTGTACAACATCGTATATTTGTAGTAATAATGACGCAAAAATAACGCAAAATGACGCCATTTTTTTGTATTTTGGCTTTAATTTTATCCATGCGTATCAATTCGAACAAAAAACTGCATAACAACAAATTACATTAATAAGTGCATCTATTGATATTTTCGGTAATGCATGAAACGTCACTATAGGTGCGCTATGCCATCGCAAAGTATCTGCTAACACTCGGCGCCAAAGACCTGAGTGATAGGCGCGCTCTAGGTATATAATAATGTATACTCTAAGGTACGGAGACATCAACCCCCATTTGCTTTTAGCCTACGTACATACTTCACGAGATTCCTCTACTGTCATTATTTCAAGTTAGAGAACTTGCAAAAAACGCAGATGAATGCTTACCCGTATGCATAATATGTATAATCAATAATTGTTTTCAAACCTGACTTAGGATACAATAGTTTTAAAATTCAATATGGCTGTACGGTGTCAATGTTGAAAATTAACACCTTTAGCAACCGCGGTTTGCGCTTCCTTTGTAATGCATATTATATTAGCATACTGTTGATTCAAACTTTAAACACATATCCTTTTTAGCTTCAGAAGTTTCTCCGACTCTCCGTCTAGGTATTACTACATATTTGCTGATCAGTAGGTGTTTAGTACCATTCACTTTTACAGTTTTGGGTGTTGGATGAAGTAAATTTTTTTGAAACGAATCCTAACAAACTTGGGCACATTTTGGTACTGTAATCGGAATATGGTAAAACTAATATATAACATACATACATAAACTCACGCCTATATCTCCGAAGGGGTAGGCAGAGGTGCTAGCACCCACATTTCGCCGTTTATGTTTAGGTCCCTATGTAATAGGTGGCGAGCCTATTGCCATTAACCGGGCACTTATAAACCTGCGGTAAAACTAATAATCATGTACCATTTCAAGGTCTAAACACGAAGCTATAATAAATTAATCAAATAAAGATGCAGGATGCTGTATTTCTTTTAGTTGTGAAGAGTTCATAAGGTCTTATCTACCGTATTTTTTCCAATTTTCCTCTTTTGCATCTTTTCTCTTTTTTGGTAACAAAAGAATTTTTACGGTCGTTTAAATTGTTCACGGTAAGTTACCTGATGGTAAGCAATTACTATAGCTCACCTGAGACATGTGCTTGTTAAGAAAGGAAAAAAGTCTCTGAATCTCGAGAATTAACGTTGAATACTCGTTTGCGCCGAGTAGGATAAGTTTTAAGAGATGTTTCTAAAAGTTAGATTAACTCGAGTTGTTCATGCGAAAACCCGCCGTTAGGTGCGGCGGGAGGCAGCTGTATACCTCATAACATGTTTTAATACGAGGAATCCGAGGAGACATTTATCTGCGACATTTCATAAAAACTTCAGTCATTAGTAAACATAAGCATCCATTTAATATATCACCTAAACTACTAATTCGCCGTGGAACGTGTTTCATCTTTGACGAAAATATTATATATTTTATTTAAAAAAATAAATTTTTACTTGTCTTCGGCAGGCCTTCAAACTCTGACACGCTTTTTTACCTCACCGTACATCATTAACTGTAAAATAAATTTATAATTATCATTCTTGTCACCTTGACCTACGTGCTAAACGAGTGTGTGGGATCCGCCTTAGAATAAACGAAAAAAAAGACACGTGCTTCGTTACGCTACACACACGCACACAAACACACTCACACAGGTAGAGATGGGTCGTATGGCAACACATATAATATCTCCATTTTACAATAAAATAGATACGGGTGTTCATGATGCTATCATGGAATTGTGAATGAATATTAATTACATTTTATATACCTATAGCAAAACTGGCATAAGTCGTAAAATATTAGTAAATGTAGTTTATGCACGCGTTCAAAAACTAGATACCTCAAGTACAGTACCCCTAGCACGAAAAACTATCGTAATCGTATCGTAATCGAAACGAGAGCACGGATTATTACGATTGGCAGGCTTCACACGCACACACGCTCACAGTAGGCAGACGACCAATCGCAATGATACGATACGATAGTTTTTCGTGCTAGGGGTACAGGTTTGCTGGTAGTCTTTACAGGGAGAAATAGGTTACCTTAACACAACGCAGACCGCTCTTCGAAATATGTACTGCGATTTCTAGTGAAGGATTCGTCCAAAAAAACTTTTTATTACTATTTGAGGGTACTTTTAAAAGCACATTCGGCACTTAAGGTACGCAAGGTAAGCAGTATACGGATCCCAACTCGTAAAAGTTAACCGACGGAAAGTGATTCTGTTTTGTTAATAGATACTATAGATTAAATGCCTATTATGTCCTGCCGAACACACATATGATCTTTAATTTAATGACCCATAAGTGCGGTCGACCGTTTTATTGACGAGTTGACAACTTGGGACTAATATAAACAAGCTAAGTATACTAGTGTAATAAGTAGGAAATTGTTGTTTTGGCGACCCCTATTAATTGGGACAAGGGCGGGCAGGCAATATGATATGTCAGTGAGCAGATTCAGTCTGTTTTAACGTTTTCTGGAGTTTTTTCTTTTTCTTTCATGCTCCCAAATCCTTCAGTTGACACGGTGTCCTATCTTTGCCTTTTTAGGTACTTTAACTAATTTTAATCCTGAAAGATCTAAACTGTGCAATGCAAATCCAAATTGCAGATAGTTGCATACTTGCATTATTAAGTAGGATCTAAGACTTTCGGTTTATGATTGTGGCCAGGCTAAACTCCTAAAGAAACCTTGGTTCTTTAGCAAAGTTATATCGATTTCATTAAAAACACGTCTCTCAACAAAAACCCTATGAAACTTAATCTCAGGCTCCAAAAAAACATTAAGTAGATACAAATGACTACTCGTATTGAACTACTTGATGAGTTATAAGCATGATATTGGCTATTTACCTCGGCACACGTATCTTGGACCTGAATCGCGAGACAAACAAGGCCTTGGCGCGCTCAGATTGTTTTGTAATAATAACCTATGCTTGGTAATTTTGAGCTCGTCCACCGCAGTAGCACCCCGTGCTATCCTCAAAAGACACCCAAGAAACGTGTACTGCGCGTATAGGCCACATTTTGAGCACATTTTAGATCCACGATATATGTTCCGAGTAATATATATGTATGGATAATTGAAAATGCGGAGCTCTGCCTCGCTGGCATCATTCATGCGTCACCTCTACCTGTCGGCAGGTTCATAACTAACTTTAATGGTTCAACACTCAGCAGTTATCGTCATTTTGTAGCTTCGTTTTGTTTGGGTACGCTTTAACGACTACTTTGTAATGGTTTGGTTTGATTTTTGTCAGGATTACATTTTTCCTCAAAATTTGCAAATTTCCTCAAAGAATGAAAGTAATATGAAGTTGGATACTCGTGAATAACTGAAATATCATTCGTATTCTCTACGCCTAGTTCAAAAGCCAATAATAATGAAAACAATAATCAGCTGTCATTATTTCATTCAGCAATTAATTGAACAAGTATTAAAAATGCCTCTCCAAACTATTTTTTGCGTTGTTTATCGTGCGCTAATGTATTTATCTATCGATACCATTCTAGATGGTTCGGTTACTTACAAGTAGCCATGTTCCTGGTTCTTTTATTAATTACAAGTTTATTGTTCCTGTACCGTCTCACTATATACATACATACAGTCTGCATACATTTTACGACCACTTTCTATTTGTGACGTCAAAGAGATTCTTGAAATGATCCTGGTCCCCAACTTTTATGTATAAAATAAACCTCGCTAAATTCTTTACTGCTTACACAGAGGCGCGCGGCACTGTAAATATTTTCATACGAAATTTCGCACGGGCTTTAGTAAGTTGGTGGAAATAAGATTAAAATGTATTTCGTTTAAGCCGTGGTGGGTTCAAAACAATGCCCGCAGATTTGCTGTTTCTGACATTTCGTTGTCTACCCACTTAGCATACGCACGTTTGCATTGCTTTGTGAAAAATGTGCGGGGGCCTGAGTGCCGAGTAAAATATGTATGGGAATAAATCGTCAGAATGCCTGGATCGTTCAGTGATACTTTTGTCAAGCTTGAAAATACAATACGGGACGCTCCATACTTTAACCAATAGAATTACTTAGTGAGATTACTTTAAAACTATTTGTCATAGCAATATTTCACTTTATCACTTAACAGTAAATGTGGGAGCTTGTAATTGGCGATCTTATAATATCATTTGTGTCAATCAATCAATCAATTAGCCTACTGCAGTCCACTGCTGGACATTTTGTGTACTCAATGTTATTTATTATTCCGTACTTAAGCTTTCCTTAAAAAGTGTAAAAAAGTGTAAATAAATAAATAAACAGTAAGTTCCTTAGATTATTGTAAAGTGTACAATTTACGACAATAATAAAAAATTAAAATATTCCGCACCTCTCTGGTGAAACGGGCCAATTTTCTTTAAAAGATGAGTAAATCCCATAGCTTAGTTTCAAATTAAGAGTGGGTGTTTATTACAAGTAGATTAGAGAGAGAGATGGTTATTATTTTGCAGTAAATCAGCCTACGTTAAGAACATTCTCAAATTTTGAGGTTCACACTATATATAAAACTGGCTTTGCCCGCGGCTCCGCCTGCGTGGATGTCGGGTACCGCGACCAAACATAGCCTATGTCCTTTTTCAAGGTGTAATCTACCCATATACCAAATTTCATCAAAATCGGTTCAGAGACAGACTAACAGACAGACAGAGTTACTTTCGCATTTATAATATTAGTATGGATGTAAACCATTGTCTAATTCACAGATAGTTCAACTATCCATATAACAAAGCTATTCAACCACCAATTTACTAGCTTTTGTCTCGCAATCTTGTAAACACCGTATAAAGATATTACCACGGTTTTTGTTCTTGTTGTAAACAGATCTGCTGACCGATATCTCGGCAGTCGAGTGGCCTTGCAACTACTTGTACATAAGAATGGAGCCTCACGGTTACTGGTTACAAGCGATAACTATGTAACTAATGGTCGATGTCGAGCTGAATAACGTTGAAAGGGAAATTAACACTGAACGAAACGTGTTCGTGGTTTACTCGGGGGAGTTCGTGTGACTTCGTATGCATGCTGGATGTTTCGGTGCGGTTTAGAGATGGAAATTACTGAATATGTGAGTCGCGTGTTGTGAATTGGTGTTGCTCGGGACGTATATCTTAGACCTAAAATGTGCTGTATACGCGCAGTGCACGTTTCTTGGGTGTCTTTTGAGGATAACACAGGATGCTACTGCGGTGGACGAGCTCAAATTCATCAAGCATAGATTATTACAAAATATTCCGCGCGCGCCAGGGTCCCGTTTGTCTCGCTACGTGTTCTGAGGTATACTAACTATCACGTCACTATCGAGGCTATCAAATCACTAGCAGCTAAGGTCACATTTTCACTAAACTTTCGCGGCGTATCCACTGAATGGTCGCAATCGCCGGTATCGCGGAAATAGGTCCATAGCCGACTGTTCGTGAAGAACAGCCCCTGTGTGGAACCGTCTAGTAGAAAATGAGACCTAAAAGGTTCAACCAAATACATCTTTGAGATTAGAGTTGGTAGCTGTATCCATTTTGAAATCACTGCTTTTATGAAATAATAAATAAATTACCTACCATGACCTTCTCTGGGATAGATAGATGGTTGGTTGGTGTAACTATGATATGTGGTTCTCACGACATCGATAGTTAATTATACGGAAGCTGTCTGGTAATACCAATGGTAATCAACGGCTATATTGCTTTAAGGTCGGTTGTTTTTTTTTTTTTTGTGAACAAACGAAGTATTTAGATGTAGTGATTATATTGTAGGTATGATTTGAGATTGACATAGTCATTCACATAAGTAGTATAACACTCACAATATCGAATACTCGAGAAGTCCATAAAACATGGTAAATATCCGGGATATTTGTTTTTTGAATTTTCAAAGTGAGTGAGTGTAACGTATAAAAAAAAACGATAAAAAAAAAGACTCTGTTCATGGGTTTGGGAGGTCAGATGGCACCCAGCCCAAGAACAGAGTTTGAAGGTTGTGTTGTTGTTATAATGTTTTAGATGAAGATAAAGATAAGGTTACCTGGATAATCTCTCGGAGACACATCAGCCTATTGGAGTACAAAGGCCTCTTATGATGATTAACAGCCTCTGGTTTGCTTTGGGAGTTGACAATGAAACGCTGGTATGATTTCATGCACAATTTGTATAATCCATGAGAATTACAATGCTCTTAGATATAGCTTTAAGATTAAGGCTTAAAAATAAACTAACAATAGCTAGACGCGAAACGTAAGTCCGCACTTGAGACACTCGCGACGCGATCACGCACGACACGTGTACAGATGAAAAACGTAACTCACGTGAGCGCAGAACTGTACCCTGGCGAAAGCGTTACTTCAGGGTACGTAATCCTCCAACGTCAGCTTGCGCGGGCGCGCCGCGTGACGTGCGCCAGCCTCTCAGCGCACACCTCGTGCTCAACAAAGAGGAGAGCCTCAGACTCCCATGGCAGAAAAGGGGTGGAGAAGAAAACCCTTGGCGTCGTCGGATTCTGCCACTCGAATCCGACATGAATAGTCCCCATCTATCCAACCTGCGGGTTATGGTCGTGCTTTGCCTAACACGCAGACATCAAAATGCCGGCGCGGTTCGTGCTCGACATCATCCGCCCAAGGAAATACGACGCTCCCCAACTTTCAGGGATGCGGGATCGAGCAGATGATCCCGGATCACTTGTCCGGGCACAAAAAAACTGTTTGTTAAAAATAAAATCCCAGAGCCATCTTAAACGACCCTAATGGCTGCTAAACCAAAACCAGAGTGTCCATTCCTCTATGATTACCACAAATAAAAAATATCAGAAATGCAATCATAGACAAAGCAGAGGAATGCTCTCAGGAATCTAATACAAAAAAAATCCACTAAGGCTAGTGTTTAATTCTAGCTGAATTTATGACATACTGATACATTTAAATCTTACAATTATTAAATTATTAAAGACTGAAATCCCATCAGAACTCATTTCGTAGCTAGCTATGAGAACGAAACGCTTGACTGAAAGGACTAATTTCCACGAATGTCATTAATGTCAGTACCGTCATTCGGTAATTGTCAGTAATTGTCATTACAGTTTAAACAGAGAAACGTATGTTATAAATATTGTGTTTGTGTAATGTAAGTGAAATTAAAAATAGGTCACTACAATACCCCCCTTCCGAGAAGAGGATAACCCGGTTATCCGAGACAGCCGGGGTAACCGATAAAAACTTTTTAACTTAGTAAAAAGTTTTTACTTAAGTATAAAAAAACTAGGAAAAATACACTATTATAACAGAATACTAACTAACATACTAAACTATGCTAGACTTAAATAATAAGTGACTGCATTGGTTGATCAGACCAAAGAGTACTCTAAATAAACTAAGGTAGAGTAATATCTACAAGACCACAACAGGTTGCGAGCCCGTTGGGATCTGGACCTCCTATCAGACAACATCCGATACGAAGAACAGGTAAAGAAAAAATATTTTTCAAGACAAAGTCCTAAAAAATCAAATGAAAACCACTTTTAACTAATCGTTTTGATACCGGAAATGGTAGAAAACTGTATAATAAGTGTTTCCTAAATAGACGTAAGCCTTGGATACAAAATCAATTAAGAAATTGTAAAAAAATAGCAAAGTGATGAAAAATCACAAGTCAATTGAAACTTAATTTCGATTGGTTTGGCGAAAATACTGAACCAAAATTGGTCAGGCAAACGGATTTAGAATCCCAAAATGGTGTAGATACACCAGCCAAACAAAAAAGAAACAAACTTGAAAATAAAAATTTTCAAATTTTGTGAAAAAATTGAAACTTAATTTCAATTGGTTTGGCGAAAATACTGAACCAAAATTGGTCAGGCAAACGGATTTAGAATCCCAAAAATGTGTAGTTACACAAGCCAAACATAAAAGAAACAAAATTGAAAAATAAAAATTTTCAAGTTTGAAAAAAAAAATTCTATCTTTGAAACTTAATATCTTGTACTATGACAAAAGTTAAAGACAGACTAACAAAAGGATAATGCTAATGAACATCTATATATATGCAGGTACCATTACAATTTAGAGTTAGACAAAATTTTAATATGTCAAACTAATAGCAAGTAGGTACAAACACATACACAAATATCTACTAACACTAAGATGCACCAAAAGGTGTAAAAATAATGTCCTTGACATGATACTCTCCTACATGTGTTATTGTCATTCAATAGGTAAACAACATCAAATGGTTTGCCAATAAAATTAATTTGACCAACCTTAATAATTGTTTAGCCGAGAAAGACTACACCATGAAAAATATCTGCAAGTTCATTTAAGGCATAAGATATTGTGTGCCTAAATGTACACTGAAGATCATCAAGTGATAGTGGTGCGCTGGTTGCTATAGACCGAGCACCATTCATGAAGATTTCAATGTCAAAAAAAGAGGTAGGTAGCAATGTACATGATAGTATTCATCAATGGAATATATATACCAAGCACAGGCTATATACATAAATAAATGTAATAAAAATATGACATAGGTGTTAGTCATAAGGATGAGTGAGTGATGGGTGGGTGTAAGTAGCAAAAAGTAAGTGAGTGTGTACTAAATTTAAAAAATTTAAATGTGACTACTAGGTCAAGAGAAATGAGTTGTAAACAAACTAACTAATGTATATGTTAAGCGTTGCTTGTCAAAAAAAATTTTGTTTACAAAAATTTAACTAAAATGTTGAAATAATAAAGTTAAGTTCTGATAGGAACGTTCATACTAAGACATGGAACATGGACTTGGAACATAAGTATAATCAATGGAACATTTTTAATAATGTTACCAAAAAGGTGTGTACTATCTAAAAAATATTCATATAAAATGAATTAGTGAATGAACAGTGGGCACAAAGATACTATTAGTCAACATATATTTAAAGAATGAAGACTATAGCATGTAACAAAAAAGGTGTGTACAGGCTTATGGGATGCTGTACAACCCGGTGACTGTTGAGTCCGGATCAACAAGTCCAAAAAAAGTAGTTGTAGGATGAAAATCCATACAACTCAAAAAAACAAACCCGGTCCGGAGACCAGAATGTGTTCACTGTTCAGGCACCGTCAAAAAATTAACATAATACACAAGTTATATATGCCAAAGTAGTTAGTTACACAAAATAAGGAAATATAACAATAAAGTAACATAACAGTGAGCAAGCAGTTTGCACAAAAAGGACTATAAGTCTCCAATGTATGAACAATTTGAAGGCTATAGTATAAAAAAGTGTGAACACACAAAAGCGATGAAGCACACTGTTGGTTACTGTGGCCAACAGTAACCCTAAACGTTGCTGAATAAAATTCAAACAAACAAAAAAGGTGATCCGAAGATCAAGTTGTGTTTACTGCCTGTTCACCAAAATACCAGTTACAAAGAATTTAAGGTTAAGTATGGGTTGACATATTTTTCAACGATAACAAAGATTTTAAGTTTTAACCTTATTTTATAATGTAAAATCAATTATCAATGCTTTAAATACATAGTGATTATGCTTAGAGTAACAAATATGCATTGAAATAAGTACATTTTGTACAGTTTCATCGACAAAGTTCAAAACAAAACAATGAAAAATTTAAGTATTCCAAGTCAGTAAGTAGAAGTTACTATCAAGATTCTGTGCATTATGCTATCAATATAGCTTATATTATGCCAACAAAACATGTTTGAAATGTTTTCAACATCAAACAATTTACCAAAAAAATTACAAAGTTAAATTGTCAAAAATTCACCGAAACAAACCAGGAATAAAAGGCTAAATTAATGGTATTTTAAAGCATTCGGGCGCCAATTGTAACGTATAAAAAAAAACGATAAAAAAAAAGACTCTGTTCATGGGTTTGGGAGGTCAGATGGCACCCAGCCCAAGAACAGAGTTTGAAGGTTGTGTTGTTGTTACAATGTTTTAGATGAAGATAAAGATAAGGTTACCTGGATAATCTCTCGGAGACACATCAGCCTATTGGAGTACAAAGGCCTCTTATGATGATTAACAGCCTCTGGTTTGCTTTGGGAGTTGACAATGAAACGCTGGTATGATTTCATGCACAATTTGTATAATCCATGAGAATTACAATGCTCTTAGATATAGCTTTAAGATTAAGGCTTAAAAATAAACTAACAATAGCTAGACGCGAAACGTAAGTCCGCACTTGAGACACTCGCGACGCGATCACGCACGACACGTGTACAGATGAAAAACGTAACTCACGTGAGCGCAGAACTGTACCCTGGCGAAAGCGTTACTTCAGGGTACGTAATCCTCCAACGTCAGCTTGCGCGGGCGCGCCGCGTGACGTGCGCCAGCCTCTCAGCGCACACCTCGTGCTCAACAAAGAGGAGAGCCTCAGACTCCCATGGCAGAAAAGGGGTGGAGAAGAAAACCCTTGGCGTCGTCGGATTCTGCCACTCGAATCCGACATGAATAGTCCCCATCTATCCAACCTGCGGGTTATGGTCGTGCTTTGCCTAACACGCAGACATCAAAATGCCGGCGCGGTTCGTGCTCGACATCATCCGCCCAAGGAAATACGACGCTCCCCAACTTTCAGGGATGCGGGATCGAGCAGATGATCCCGGATCACTTGTCCGGGCACAAAAAAACTGTTTGTTAAAAATAAAATCCCAGAGCCATCTTAAACGACCCTAATGGCTGCTAAACCAAAACCAGAGTGTCCATTCCTCTATGATTACCACAAATAAAAAATATCAGAAATGCAATCATAGACAAAGCAGAGGAATGCTCTCAGGAATCTAATACAAAAAAAATCCACTAAGGCTAGTGTTTAATTCTAGCTGAATTTATGACATACTGATACATTTAAATCTTACAATTATTAAATTATTAAAGACTGAAATCCCATCAGAACTCATTTCGTAGCTAGCTATGAGAACGAAACGCTTGACTGAAAGGACTAATTTCCACGAATGTCATTAATGTCAGTACCGTCATTCGGTAATTGTCAGTAATTGTCATTACAGTTTAAACAGAGAAACGTATGTTATAAATATTGTGTTTGTGTAATGTAAGTGAAATTAAAAATAGGTCACTACATGAGTGAGAGTACTAGAGTGATTTTATGTCAATTTGAAATTTTAATAAAAAATTAATTTAATTGCCGAGCATTTCTCAGTCAGGTTTCTCTAATGTTATAAGTTTTCTGAAAAATACTTTATTTCATAACTCATCAGAGTCATCCGTTGTGCATATTTTTTTCAATGTTCTTTAAGAAGCTCTATAATATTGCCTCTTGCAAAACTTTAGTCATTTCAGTAAAGCAATATTACACCACTAACGTTCCCGGGAGAGAACTATAGAACAAACAGGCTTTGTTTGTCTATAGAAGTTCTTGTTTTGAAAGTTCACAGTTTTCTCACCTCATTCACTTAGTCCGGGGTAGAATGAACTCCCTGCGGTGGTTTTTCCAAACGACTACAATATGGGGTTCTTCAAGAAGAGCCTTAGAAGGTTTCTTCAGGATCGGTACCACGAGTGTAACGCCCCTGGTGTTGTATACGTCCATAGGCCACGGTAACCATTTCCCAGCAGGTGGGCCGTTACGTGTGCTTGTCTGCCACCTAAGTAGTATAAAAAAACAACTTTCTGGCTTTTACTTTTTCAATTCGCATGGTCTTAGGTATCCATGGTAGTGTAGGTATAAAGAGAAGTTTGCTATTTGCAAAGTAGACCCCTGGCGCCTGAGCGGTGAAAACCAAACCATTGGCACACGCATTTCATCTTCTACGATATCAATCCAACGCTTCTTGTTGCTGCTACGTATTAATACTTGCTTTTCAATGTGCACTATGCTGGCTTGCTCATGTTTTTGTAATTATGTTTCCCAAATGAAAAATCGTCTTTCGTAACCAACATGTCATCATCTCGCATCTCTGTACATTACACTAACACATCGCCTGTACAAACATTACGAGATTTGACATTTGAATAAATATAATTGACAGCAGACTTGCATATGAGCTTTATTTCGTGAGGAATAGAGACTATTTCTTTAATTGTAGATTTTTATAATAGTATTCGGGTATCGATTGCATTGCGTCACTAGTCAGCACTCGGTAGTGTCGCGAGACGCAAGATGCTGGTATAATTCCGAACACATATCTTGGACCTAAATCGCAAGACAAACGAGGCTCTGGCGCTATCTATGCTTGGTGAATTTGACTTCGTCCACTGCAGTAGCACCCCGTGCTATCTTCAAAAGACACCCAAGAAATGTGTACTGCGCGTATAGGGCACATTTTAGGTCCAAGATACGTGTCCGGAGTTATACCTTGAACAAAACGTAACCTAGAATGTCTGTCTGTGACACCTAGATCTAATTGAGAAGCCTTAGTGTAGATACAAATTGATCTAATTATGCTCTTACGGTCTAGTGCTTATTTATATGACAGATACTTGACGCCTGTGGTAGCCCTGCTCCTCTAGACAAGTGGCAATTCGTTGCTCGGCGTATGATGGAATAGAATGCCAAATGTATGGGATTTGACGTATATGACAGGCGTCAACGAATGTCAAAAGCGTCAAATCCTGTACATTTGTCATTCTATTCCATGATACGCCGAGCAACGAATTGCCACTTGTCTAGGGGGGCTGAAGTGGTAGGCAGCAGGGTGAGTTTTTTTTAAAGGGAATCCGATGGAAAATATACTTACTTCGCTAGTATGTCATGTACCATGCGATCCAATGGGAAGTCGATAGGAATCTGGTTATAGGGACCCCTCGCCACTGGTAGGCAGACGTAGATGCATTTTCCTATGTGTTTGGACCACGAGTCTTATTTCCGTAAAGAAGATAAAGAGTAGGGACTGTATAGGGTCCAACCGAACCTCACCGAGGAGGCATTCTTCTCGGAGTTGTGGGTCGGGTAAATCAAAAAAGGTAGGAAATTGAACTTGGAACTTGGATCAGTGGTCAGAGCATTCCCCCTGTAAGGGAAAGATCGCGGGTTCGAGTCCCGCTTGCCCCCTTAGACAAGTGGCAATTCGTTGCTCGGCGTATGATGGAATAGAATGACAAATGTATAGGATTTGACGTTTTTGACATTTGTTGACGCCTGTCATATACGTCAAATCCCATACATTTGGCATTCTATTCCATCATACGCCGAGCAACGAATTGCCACTTGTCTAGAGGGGCCAGTGTCTCCAACTGTCACAATCAAAATTACGGTGTTTCTAACCTAAAAATACGGTAAACTCTAGAAAATTACGGCAGACACTAAATGTTAATTACGGTAAAAATACGGTGGTTTTATTACGACCATTTTTACAAATAAACTCGAAAATAGTTAGGTAGTTAGTTAGTTTTTAAAAATTATAGGTACAACAGAAAGGTATTCATCTCCTGAATGTCATAAAATGTTGAATTTTTGGCACTGAAATATAATGTTAAGAATTTTTTTTTTTTTTCTTATATGATATAGCTGCCCCGGCGAACTTCGTACCGCCATATTTTCGGCCCGCGTGGTATTCAAATCCCGTTCCCGCTGCACCCTTATCACTTAGGGGGATGAAAAATAGATGTTGGCCGATTCTCATAGATACCGGATAAGCACAAAAAATTTCATCAAAATCGGTCGAGCCGTTTCGGAGGAGTTCGATTACGCACCCCGTGACAGAAGAATTTTATATATTAGAAAAGGGGATCAAAATTAAGGAAATTAGAAGGATAGGTATTACAAAAAAATATTTAAGTATAACTAAAAGTATAAAATAAAATATAATGATTAAAAATCGAAATACCCGACTGCGGCTGTAAACTGTAAAGACCCAAACAAGCTAGATAGTAGGCGGTATCCATTTGCAAATCATAAAAAGAATGAAAAATGAAGGGTAATAAACCACCAGCAGTAGTCTATTATTTAGTTTTTAATCATTTATTTTTAAATCGAAACATTTATTTTTGACTGTCTTTGTCCCTAAACTCCGATTAACAGTAACTTGGCAGTATTAAAACAACATGCAAATATTACATTATCCGTCATATTTAGTAACTTCGTAATTTGGTAGCATGCATAAATAAACTATCACTACTATCAGCGACTGTAGTTTTTTGAAATTAATTTAACCGCCACGGGTACTGGACTTTTAAGCCTAAGCGACAGTGGTGTAAAAGTAAATCCATTACATATAAAGTAATTTTTTTTTAAATGTATTGAAAAATTCGACAGATGAAATTACGGTAGATTTTAGTACCGTAATGACATGTCTACAGTAGGTGACAGATTTGTAAGAAATACGGTAGATCTACCGTAATTACGGTGCAGTTGGAGACACTGAGGGGCTGAGCTGTATTCGCTTTTACCTATCATCCTAAAACGATGAGAAGAACTTGGAACTAGTTAGCCACATAACACTTTTTGTCCATTTTAACATCTGGTCAAGGCCACACCAGTGACGGAACAACAAATCACATTACACTTGTAAATTATAGAAGTTGAGTCACGATTGGCAGGCAGCCTTATCGTAATTACCGATCCCACACCGACCACTACTGGAATCAAAGAAAATTATGGAAAATACAAATCTAGGGTACTGTATAATTTGTGAACACATTAAGAATACATTTACTACGGAAAAAATTGTATTTGCGCACAAAAATAATGATTCGACAGGATATCGTATTCTGTAAAACACAAACTTCACTAATGTAATGCCGGGTACACACCAACGAACGATGGTTAGCCAGGTTTGTAGTGACAAATGAGAATTTACCAGTGTGGATGTACAGTACAGGCCCCTATCAACATCTTCGCAGCCAACCGCACCTGTTAGTCGTTGCACCTGCTAAATAACGGAAGATGTTCTGGCGCAGGTATTCCACTCGGAGATCCACGCTAGAAGGACCAGGGATTATAAGAAGGAAGAGTTGTATTTATAAATAAATAAAGTCCTAGATGGAATATTTTGCACCTTTATGAAGGTGACATCTCAGGCCTAAACATAAATATTGTATTGTTCTAAACAGGAAAAAAAACAGTGCCCATTAAACAAATTTAAAGCGAGTTTTTAATAATATCCTGCTCTAAGCGTATTTTCACTCGTTTATTCCTCGTTAGATTTCTATGGAGACGGATAAAACTTTATGAAAATGAAATTTCCTGCGTGTAACGTTCGTTAAAAAGTTTTTAATGTGACGCAATTTCGCGTGCCTGTGTTATATGATACTGACATTAAGCACAAAACTTAATAGCTTGAGTCATCATTGTTCAGTGTTGCCAGTGGAATATCGTCGAAGTCCTGCGAATTAACATTTCCGTCGCTTGAAAATCCACTTTATTTTTGAATGTTAGATGTCAAAGTACACGCTGTTGTGAAACTATATGTACGAGTAACAGTGATTGTCAAATGACGTAAGCGTGATTGCTTTGAGGTCCTTAGCTTGACTTCCGGATAGTGTTACAAGGTTTTACTGATAGATTTTTGAGTTGTACCAAATTGAGATATAAACACTAATTAAGCAAACATAAGCACAGTTGTTCCTAACGTCCCACATAAAAAACTGGTTAGAAAAGAGAAGGTCCGATTAAAGTCGCCTTTTCTTCTTTAAAGAGTTCTTAAAGATCATTATGATGGCTTGGTGATGCAGCGGGAACAAGTGTGTGCTATAGTTGCGTCTGAGGAGGTACCGGGTATGATTCCCATGTCGAGCCAAATTTTCCGGGTACAACAAATACGTGGGACCTACAAAATGGCTGATTAAATCTGTGTTGTTAATCCACTTCTGCCTACACCAAAAGGAATGTAAAGGCGTAGTAGCTGTAAGTACCAGTACGCATTTCGTACCTACAGAAGTTTCACTCGAGCGCTATCTCGTCTTTGTAATACCCTGAATGTTGTTTTTCTCTTGTTTCCTTAACTCTTGTAATTAATTTCGTCCAACCTAAATTAATATTTGTTTCTCAAATTGTTTGTGGCGCTACTGAGAAAACGGAGCTTAGCTCGTATTTACTAAAGGTACAAGGTAATACCTATTGAGAATTTGTGTTATTTGGACTTTTGTAATTGGAAAAGGGTTCGATAGAAACTGTGAATATAAATTGACCGGTAACTTAAATTAGTTCGACATTAAAAGCTATATCAATATGTAGATATTGTAGATACAGATTTTAATTTATTCATCAAATAGAAAAGATATTGAGAATGGTTATATTTACAAACGATCAAAGATATAAAGGACCTCTCACGTAATAAGAGGAAGCTTATTGCCTACCGTAGTATCTTTTTCCGGTACTACGAGAAATTATATTAACAGTAAATAATTAACGAAGCTCAGTAAATTTTACTCGACTTGAGCAACGAATTTGATACCTTATGCACAGGAACCGCACATGTTGCGTCTCCAAAGCTGTATTAACAATTTTGCCATCTTCCATCATTAACCTTCCTATCACAATCCTGCTCCCCTAGAAAAATGGCGATTCGTTGGCCGGCCTGTTGTAGAATAGAGTGACGAATGTATGAGATTTGACGTATATGACAGTCTTCAACGGCACTGAGATCAGTTAGAAGCTAGCCATAAGCAAACAGTTACATTCGTCAATCGAATTGTCCTCGTCAGCTCTGAAACGAGTGAAGCGAACCTAATGTCCGTCCCATCTACATATCGTCTGCGGTCTCACGACTTCGTTACCCTAATCCAGTTTACGGAAACCGAACCGGTGCGACATCGGACGGATTGCATTGATCGGAATATCGCCCTACTAGGGTCATTCATTACACAAACGAGAGCTATGTGCCCGTCAGGCTTGAGTAATGTCGAATTACAACTCCCCACTTATCTTTATTGCTTTTGACAGTTCGATGTCGCCAGTGGGGTGTGGGCTTTAGTAGCTATCTTTCATTGCTCTGATTGAAAGCTTTCATTGTAATTACGAAGAGGAAAACATCTTGATGTTAATCCTGTAGAGACAATTTGTATTTTGTTGGCATCAGGTGCTTCCAACAGCAATTTAGTCGACATAAGTAAATTAATTTTCCAACATTTTAAATTAATCTTAATTAATGTGTCCAGTGATACCAACAAAAATCTTCGTAATAATATAAATAAAGTTTAAGATTCTCTTCACATGTTCTACCCTTGTATAATAGCAGCCATGAATATTCTTCCTATACCTTCCTGGTAAGATCTAGAATTCCAAAGGAGCTCTTTTCTAGTCAGAAAAAGTGCATGTCGTAGAAACATTACATAGGATACTATCTGTGTGTTTAACTGTACATGGTGTTGGATATTACATCTTCGTAAGATGAATGTGGACGTGATGCTGAAAAGAACCATTTAGTTTATTTTTTGTTCAGAGAGAGCAAACCCAGGACTCCAAGGATGTGACTGGGACTTTCGCAATGATGATGATTTTTTTGCTGATGCTTAATTTAATTAAATAGGGACGGATATTATTTTCACAGATATTGTCTGGTAATGCTGTCGCAATTCAGACGCTATTCCATTCTCGAACTCTGCCACAAAAACTATCCAGATTTAAGTTTTCTATTTAAACATTATCTTTTTATAGCTAAATCTAAGCTTGTTGTTCTAGGCTAGGCAATCTTCTCCAATAGATAGTCAAGGTCTGCGTATTATTCTTATTAATCAACGCGAGTTGTCTGATGTCATTGCACAAAAATAACAGTGAATACACGTCTAGAAACTGCGTAAAATATTCCAAAAGAAAAATAGATGTGACTTATGTTGTTTGACACAATTTCGAACGCATTTTCTAGGTCGGAATTTGAAAGTAAATCAAATTTAGCTTTGTTTTGTGATGACGTTCAGTTAATCAAACTGTCAGAGGTATTATACTCGTAAGTTGGTATAAGACAGGCAGGCTAGGCGATATTAGCGTGTTGACCTACACTCCTAAGCTAAAACTGGGTCATGTTAACACTAGGCTTAAGGGCATGGCAAACTTTGAAGCGATTCATTGGGGATACTTGAATGTATAAACTACTGGGGAAGATTTGTGCCTTTTCAGCTAATTATGGGGTAGAATTCTAATTTAATTATCTGCTCTCATACTGAAATATACACATTAAAAAAATTAAAACATAACTTAAAAATACTCTTAACAAAACTTTGATAAACACAGAGTATCAAAATAAATTTAAAAAATTCCATTATAATCTCTTCTATGGCCACCTGAATCATAATAAAAAAAAAAAACTATTACCATACAACTTCAGCTAGATCGAGTAGGTTTCTATGCAGTTTCTCTTTATATAATCTGTGGACAAGCATGCGCTATCAGCAAATGGATTTTGGCGCTCAACCTTTCTGTCATTTACACAAATTATAGTATTTCATGAGATTAGATAAAGTGGTGTATGAATCTGCACATAATTTGGTCTTAAAATACTCGTGTGGCACTATACTGGTATTTTAAGAACCCTTATTATACAACATTTTATAAGTCATTATATGTAATGTATTTGTTTAATAAAAGGGCGATATTTGCCTGTCATCTTATTACATCATAGGTAATAGGGGCACGTCACAGGCAAGATGTATTATATCACACACGCACCCTATTTTTGGACACAGAAGACAAATTAAAACTGTAATTAAACTGATTAAAAAAGAGCGAGAATACTTTGATAAAATTTATCGTTGGCGTCAGCAAACTGGGTCGTGCGGACCCGAGCTCCAAATGAAAAATTCTGTGTAAATGGCGACCGCGACAGAGTTTAAATAACTTGGCTTTAGCATGTGGTCAATTTTACATACATAATAATAAATAAATAAATAAATAAATATTGTAGGACATTCTACACAACGCTATCTAGACCCAAAGTAAGCATAGCTAAACTAGCTTGTGTTATGGGTTCTAGAATGCGGATAAACATACTTAGATACATTTTTTTTTTGTAAATACATACATATTATACATAGAAACACCCAGACCAATGCAAATATTCATATTCACGCACACAAATATTTGCACTGAGCGGGGATCGAACCCGCGCCTCCTGCGTAGCGGCCGCGTTCACTACCGCTACGCCACAGAGGCAAAGTATACCTATTATCGTCAGATTCATGACTAGAATATTCTGCAATTTGCAAATCTGTCAGATTAGATTCGACGTAAGCCAAAATAAGGTGTTTTAGGAGCATTAATTTTTATACTATAACTTCTGAATACAAGAGTATGTAAAATGGGGTGAATTCCCTATTCACCCCATTTTACATACCCCCATTGATCCCTATTCACCCCATTTAAAGGTACTTAAAATGAGCATTCTGAGCTGTAATTCATTTTAACCTGAAGGTATCCCGCGTAGTAGATCATGAGGTCGTGAATTTGATATCCGGGTCGGAAGAAGTGTTACTGAATTGTTATTTGGAAATCTTCTGTAGGCAAGTGGCAAGCCATTTTTTTATAGGGGTTGTGAAATATAATGTAGAAGCCGTCTAACCACTTTGTATTGGTACATGTTACTATGACCATAGACTACATAATAGTTACCACGTAAAGTAACTATGACTGGCTATTGGCTATGTATTCATTGCTATTGCCTATTATAATTCCTCTATGTGACACTAGACAGCATTTGAAAACAATAAAGGTCACATCAATATATTAATGATATTAACATAATTACGCTTGTATTATCTAAGTTTAAAGACGGCTAGTATTAAATTTAAAAAAACTTATTATTATTAAAATAAAACTAATTTAAACGCATTATTTTTAAACTTCAAATTTAAATCATTTTGGATCCGTTCCTGAAATATCACTCTGTTAAAAGATGTCTGTCTTCTGTTGCCAAATGTTGTCAGTATTTTATATTTTTTGATGATTAATGATCATGCATTTATATCGGAGACGACTCTGCCAAAATGAACTAAACACACACATTCATTATGTCATACATATCTCTTAATCATATACAATCAAATCCTTCATCTATTATCCCGAAGGAATGTAATCATTTTTATCGATTCACGTGGATTAATTTGCCATTTTTTACTATTTTTTATCATGAGTCATTATCTTCATATAACTCGCTATGGAGATGACTGACTTACCAATCTCAACAGGAAAGTCTACGCCATAGTCTTATCTATAGTTGCACTGACTATTCAGTCATAGTCAGTAGATACAGTGTACTCATTACTTGTTAAACTCCGGACCTAAATCGCAAGACAAACGAGACTCTGGCGCCTGCGGATTGCTTTGTAATAATCTATGCTTGGTGAATTTGAGCTCGTTAACCGCAGTAACACCCCGTACTATCCTCAAAAGACACCCAAGAAATGTATACTGCGCTTATAGGGCACATTTTGAGCATATTCTAGGTCCAAGATACGAGTCCGGAGTTATAAATTGATACGGATAAAGGGGATCATTGAGAAGCGGCAATGAATTAAGCGTATCTGCTGCGTGCGTCGGCAGTTGTCGTATGCGGTTGTCTTCAGAATCATACCTTTAGATCTCATAGTTTTTCTCCAACAATGAAATCGTTGAAAAAAGGTGACATGTGACCAAGTCGTCATGATGTAGTTGCATTTCTGTGCCTCTGTGGCGGGCGTAGCGGTAGTGAACGCGGCTGCTACGCAGGAGGCGTGGGTTCGATCCCCGCTCAGTGCCAATATTTGTATGCATGAATATAAATATTTGCATTGGTCTGGGTGTTTCTATGTAGGTATAATATGTATGTATTTACAAAAAAAAAAAGTATCTAAGTATGTATATTCGCATTCTAGATTATGGAATCTAGAATGCGGATATACATACTTAGATACTTACTGTGTTATGGAACACAAGCTAATTAAGCTTACCATGGGTCTACATAGCGTTGTGTAGAATGTTGTAGAAAAAAACAATAAAAAAATAAAAAAAAAACAATATCAAAGAGTTATTGTAACTATTCTACTGTACCTGTACTGAGGCTGCAGGTCGGGTCGTGAACTTTTAGGAGAAATCAGCATGCAATATATTTTATTATTAAATTCATATAACCTTTTGAAACGTTTAACCTTTTAATATGTTAGATATGTATTATATTTCTAATTATAATTAGCAGACGAATCTTAATGATGAATATTTAATTGCAATCACCTTGAATGACCTTAAATTATTAACATTCAAAGTAGTACCTAGTAGCAAAATGTTGAGAGCTGATAGTACGAGACAAACTGTATCCGTGACTTGAATCGGCAGACGATTTTATCTGCAGACATTCTCATTATGCTGTTGATATACATATGCTTTAGGTATATACTGAATATTGCTCGTGACATATACCTGGACTAAAATGTGCTCTATACGCGCAGTACACATTTCTTGGGTGTCTTTTGAGGATAGCACGGGGCCACGGGGTGCTACTGCGGTGGACGAGCTCAAATTCACCAAGCATAGATTATTACAAAAAAATTCGCGGGTACCAGGGCCTCGCTTGTTTCGCGATTTAGGTCCAAGATACGTGTTCCGAGGTTTACACGTCATACACACATCAGTAAATCCAAAAAAAAAACTTAACATTGCATTGCGGTCGTCTAGTCGCGTGATAAATCTAAATACGCTCTGTGTATGAATTAAATTATGATTAAGTACTTGACCAACAAATCCGAAATCGTCATCAATTTGCATAAGTGAGGGAGATGGGTTTAGACAAGCCCTACCAATAAAAACTAATGCTATCTCTTCACTCGACTAACCTTTCGCCTAGTTGGAACTTTTCCTAAAAACTATTTCAAATTTTTTAGCCAATCATCATTCATCGCTCACACACACTAGTATCGAAATATCAAGCATGCCGTCTCTTGGCTTGGCTCGAAAGACCTTGACCCAAAAATACATAACACTTCTTGACATCGTGACATTTAGACAATTTTTAGCTCACCGTTCAGACGTTAATAACTTCTATTGTTTACTGTCTAAGATTCATTTTCGATTATAATAATAGTTAGACGACCATATCGAATGTATTTTGATATAGGTTAAGAGTGGAAAGTGAGCTTTTCTAGCATTTTCTCCTGTACTTTTCATTTTTTAGCCTTTGAAATAGCGAATTGTTCGACGATACTCAACTTACTTTAGGATGTTGTAAAATAAATTCAACTTGAAGTAAGACTTGAATGACCTCTTGTAAAGTATTCAGTCGTAATTCTATTACAAGTATTGTCAAGGCAGTTTATTGTGAATTTTTAAAAGTGTACATTCCTAGATGTTAGTAATACTGCCTATTTTCTGTGTTATGTTGGAATTAGAATGGCAATAGCTACTATGAGTCAAATTCTTAGGTCTAGCCAAATCTGTAGCTATGACTGGTAAAAGCGGACCCCAGACTCCGAACTGAAAGCTTCGGATGCGACTGGGAATTAACGCTAGGAGGAAGAAGAAGTCAAATTCTTAGGTATCCCATTTTGTTCACCTAGGTGAAAAAAGTTGAAATTGTTCACCCAGGTGAACAAACTGGAACTTGTAGTGTCATCCTTTCACCTTCGCTTATTTCCCAGGTGAAACTACCCATTAATTGTACTTGATGTCAGAATTGGTGGGCCGTGTGCTTGTCTGCACCTAAGTAGTATAAAAAAGCCTATCTAGGTACCACGAGTTCAAATACATAATGCACCTGTTATACATCTTTTCACAGCCATTTTTTTACAATAGGTATAATAATATTCAGTCTGTCAGTTTGATGTATGCGTCGCTCATTACCAAGGCAAGGTCTCTATTGCTCCACATAAATGAATAAACAATTTGTATCTCATGTTTCAACTTATTCCTATTTCCATCTTTCAGATTTAATAGAATTGTTTAAACGGCTTTTACACCTACTAGTGCTGCCATCTATTGATAAAATATAACAATAGAAGAAAAATGTTACTAATAATCATTAGCATAACTAGATTCCTACAAAAATAACATTCCGTATAGTAACAGTTAAAATTCCTGAACGAAAATTTTCTGTAACCACATGACATGGCATGCGTAGCCTATGAAAATTCATGAAAAAAAACTTTGACGGTTGACCTACATTCGACGCGTAAATTAATTTATTACGAACCAAACCACTTCATAACGTTTCATAACCGGTGTGTAAACAACTAGTGTCTTCACACGAAGTACTACAATAACTCAATAGCATGTATAATTGGATAATACTCACATAATCTTTCTTTATGACGGCGGCCTTGCGGCGACCGTACTGAGTTAACCGCCTATTTTAAAAACATACATTTTCCGTTGTCTCGTCTAACAACAATAGACTCTACAAATTAGCAAGATAACAAGACAAACGTTTGCATCCAAAAACAGTGACAGATTTCACCAATGCCAACACTAACAGCCAACACTAGATATAGTTTGGCCCAGTGTTCTCAATTATCTCAGCATTGGACTAATACCAAGCTAAGTGCAATGCTCATACGATAACGAGCCGTAAAACTATGAGGGTACGTATTAGAATGGGTTGCGGCAGTCGCCACCGTCCAAGGTCAGGAGAGTTACTCAACAGACCGGTCGTACGACAACTGTACATTGCATAATTTCACCTGGTTTGTACAAAGATGGTATCGGCGTATTTGCTACTTTTTATAGGTCTAAAGTAGCAAGTGTCGTATGTACGGCTTAATAGGATATTACCGCTTGTACTCGTCATATGCAGTAAAGATCAAAGAACATAGAACAGAGTAAAGATATTCATACCTAGTAAGTTAAGTTTCACCTATGACTAATGAGAATGACATAATTCAACTATTTTCACAAAGAGACTTGAAGTTTAGGCAACAAATGAATTTTGACCATATTAATTGAAACTTGGAATACTGTGGAAAAGTGTCGAAAAGCACAAAGTATCCCACGAGCCGTTAGAAGCAGTAATATATTTTGGAATTAGTCCTATCAAAACTGCATGCTATAAAGAGAATATCCTCTGACATTCCTCCTCTTACCTATTAATCCTGTAGCAATATCTTCGTAGTCTATCATAATCAAGATACAGCATCCTCATAAAGGCGCATGGGTCTGTCAAACCGACGACGCGTTTGTCTTGATTAATGGAAAACGCTTCGTTTCCCGCTACTTGATAGCTGCAGGTTAAATTGGTTCCTGAGGGGGCCATTCGATGGCCCTGGGTCAGTCTGGGCGGGAAGATATAATATGAAGGCCATCTCAACGCCGACGACAGACAGGCAGAGTTACTTTCGCATATATATTAGTATAGTACATTGATTTTAGTATTTCTATTTAGATTAGTGCGTTTGTCAAACATGTGCATTGGTCGTGACCTTTTGAACTTTAATGCTATCTACATGCTGATACTTCTGGCAACGTTATCTGCATTCCTGACGCTACTGCAATAAGTCGCACGAGTTTTTCCAAGGAATAATTATATATATATACTATACACGCCTATATATAGATGTTGCTTTCGGATACCATCATCTTAGTATTATTCCCGGTTGCATCTAATGCTTTCACTGAGAGTCCGAGGTCCGCTCAGCCTTCCTTCTCCTTTTGATTCCACTTATAAATCCACAATTTTTAAGGTTCCGTACCTCAAGAGGATAAAGCAGAACCCTTAGGATCACTTCGTTTTCCGTCTGTCTGTCAAGGCCTTTTTTCTCAAAAATACGTAGAAGTATCAAGTTGAAATTAATACCAAATACACATGTCTTTAACGTCTTGAATCTGTGATAAAATCAAATTTCTAAATCAACGAAATACGAACATATTGCCGTTTATGTAGAATTAGTGTATGGTGACCGGTTTTCATTTATTCGCAAGATCTGATTTAAAAAAATTGTGTCTAAATCTTGATGACTTTTTAAAGATTGCCTGTGGTCACTAGGCTGCTTATCTCTATAGTGCACAAAAATAGCGGCACATAAATAACTGGAAACTGCGCAATAAGCAGACACACAAACAAGTTTTTATATATTATGCTGTAAACTCTTGGCCTTGAGCTTGTAATCATGTTCTTAAGTTAAGCAGTTATTATCATTAAGTAGGCATTAGTCGGCGACCTAGAGCCTGAGTACGACTCCTTGAGTTCTTTGAGCTGTGATACACTTGGGGAGGTCTCTTGGAGGAGGTGAGGCGTAGCGACATTTCTCTGTATATACATGGGAAGATGTATGTAAAAATGAATGAAATTTTTAAAGCAATTAATATGCTAACTATTCAAATCGACACCCGAAGAGGGTTGTATAGGAGTATTTGGAACGCTTGAGGCGAGGCTCGATAGCTCAGTGGTCAGAGCATTCCCCCTGTAAGGGACTGGTCGCGGGTTCAAGTCCCGCCAGAGCGATTCACTTTTTTATTCTTAATCGGTATGTAAAACTGTATACAGTGTATACTTATCTCCTTGGCCGTGTGTGCTTACATATTTTTTATCTAGTTAGTTATTTAAAACAAAAACGAACTTCAACTTAAATAGACTTGTGTATAAACAGCAAGAAAAATTTAATATCTTACTGCTAATTTATTGCAGCAGAATCGCAATAAATTAGCAGTAAGAAATAAGCTGAACAGATGTGGATAAAATTTGGCACATAGTCTAGAATACCATTTTATCCCGAGAGTGCATTCCTATGGGTAGCGAGAACAAAATCTCATATTTCTCAGAGGCACGGGTAACAGAGCCTGAAGGCTGATTTATATATAACGGGCGAATACTCAATCTATCCTTTCTACGTCAACTTCCATTAGTGTAAACAGGGACAGAGCATCGTTCATTTACAATAAAATATTAAGAAAGAAGAATGCTGTTGTTCCAGCTCTAGCTCTTTGTTCGTTTGGTCTAAATTCACGTTAATACGAAGTCGAGCAGTTTCTACTATTCCGATATACGTTCATTTGAATAAGTATCCTTCGGTAAAACAATGCAAATGTGTCCATAACATGTCGAACAGCTATTCCCTGCGGCATCCATTCTCAAACGTCATGTCTGCAAGCAATACAAGCATCTTTCGGCAAAATATCGAACTTAATGGCCTTAATATGTCGAACTCGAACCGGTCGATATTGGTCAAAGGTGGCACAGCACTGTCTAGATGTAAAATATCTATCATTTGACATATTTATACACATTCTAAAAGAGTCAAGAACATATACCTGTATTGCCAAGTAAGTGTTACCTAACACAAGGTGTTGGAACAGGAAAATAATGAATGTAAATAATAAATATAGATAAATTCTAAACTAGCTGTGCTCAAGGCGGTTTTGTAATTTAATTAGTACTGAAGTATGTTGACGATTAGATGTCTGACAATGATATATGGCTAACAACAACAATTATTTGAGTACACATACATAGAAGGGGTAGGCAGAAGTGCATCAACACCTACATTTCGCCAACTGTTCTATGATTTTCGGCGCTACGTAATAGGGCGCGAGCAAGCCGGGAGCGGGCTCTATCATGGTCTTGATCTTTCCTATCGGATGTAGAGCAGCCCTATCTCTTAGTCGCCTTCTACGACAACCACGGGCAGAGATGGGGTGGTAACTTATCTTTTCTAGTTTAATATCTCTACCCTAGTCTATTAGAAGGAAGTTCCCTCCAGCTAAGCTTGGTTGCTTGTAGTTTGCTGGAAATGGCTTCACTCGGTAATGTAATAGCCAGGATTCGAGTCCGCTCCCCTAGATTAGGGTAGTCACTTAAATAAATCTAAAGTTAGCACTTCGGAATTAGGATTCAACTATCCGACATTTTCTTCTCTTCAAACTATAATTTTTTTGGCTTAATCCCATTTCAAAGAGGGAAACATCTGCCTGAGCTTCGTCTTTTAATCAGCAGGTTAGGTTGGCTGGGACCCCGAAACTCTTAGTGGGACTTTTATCCCCTAAGGGGTAGCTTAGCTATAAAGCGTGTTATTTATTACCTCATATATTTTCCTAGCCTCCGAGAAATGATTTATTTATGAGAACTGCAAAACGTAATCCGATTTTATGACGAAAACGTTTTTTGTTTTCGTTTCGATTTTACGGCTATGGCCGTTTTTACAGGAGGAAGGTTCAATGAATATTGCAAGTCAGGCTGTACCAGATATGATATGACATACTTTCCACTGAATATGATGATGACGAGGCTGTGATTTCTTTATAAAGGGCCCCTGCCTGGGGCTCTTTTTGCTCTCATTATTGAGATGACGATGAAGAAATTTGTGCTCGTACCCCAGACGTTAATAATTAATAGTATGGCGGGTGAAACAGTGAGGCAAAGCTAGTTGTTAGATATTTAAGTTTGAAGTTCAAGTCACGTGGAATACTTGATCCATATTTTTGTATTTAAACTTTCATGGTCGTTCACACTACTATTAGAACTATCGGGATCTTTACCATGTATTGTTTCGAGTATTCGTTATTTCGGCGCTGTTGCAAGCACCATGATCACGGAGGAACTGGAGTACTGGCGGTAAACGGTGAAAAAGGTAAAGATCCCAATAGTTCTAATAGTAAAATATTTTTGTATTTCGTAGTCTACAATATTTTTATTCTGAGCTCTATTAGAACTAGCTGTTTCCACCCGCGTAGATTCAGTTATCGCGACTATACATAGCCTGTGTCCTTTCCCAAGTTCAAATCTATCTCTGTACCAAATTGCATGAAAATCGCTTTATTCCAATGGATTACAATAAGAAAGCTAATGAAAACATGGTAAAAAGCAAACATAAAAACATGCAGGAAGAAATTAACAGTTCACGATTTCACGAGTCGCAATACTTGGCCGACAAAAACAATTTTTTTTACTAAAAGAAAATCCAAATTGACTAATTGGCCCCTTCCATATTGATCAAGTAATTAAAAAAGTTCCGTCTTTTTTATATAAACGACCTGTTTTCGTTCCTCGTGTACAAAAACTATCATCTTACGTAAGTCTCCTAGCAAAGACTTATTACAACATATTTGGTACATTGACTCCTGCAATTACCTTACTACCCTGAGCTAGGACGACCTAAATTATCTCCAATGTGTTTGTTGTCTAACAATCCAGCAATAATTGAACTTATTGCCTCTAAACACATTATAGGTAGTTCCTACCACATATAGTTTGCTGGAAGAGAATTCAACTTTATACATGACGTATCACTGTAGGTAATATATACCTACATGTAATTTGTGTACAATCTTCTTGTATATAAAATGAAGTGCGATTCTGTTAGTCTCGCTAAAACTCGAGAATGGCTGAACGGATTTGGCTAATTTTAGTCTTGAAATATTCGTGGATGTCCAGGGAAGGTTTAAACGGTGAGAAAATATGGAAAAAGTGTATGTATTCCACGCGGGCGGAAAAAAATATGGCGGTACTAAGTTTGTCGGGTTAGCTAGTTGTAGATAGTTATCTGCCACACCTTAATTCAAACATAGACAGATGTTACCGTATGCTAACAATCCATTTAATATTCGGAACGTTGTCTACACAACACGATTACCTGGAAAACGATGTGCTCACGTAACGATCTTGCATCAGTGCATCCAACAAATTGGATCCTCACTAGATACGCTCGAGTACTTGTGATTTATTCTGTAAAAAGTAAACTGTGTTTATGTATTAATTGTTTTCATTGAAAAAACCCCTCCGGTACCATCCGTCTACTTTCCCGATCCGTCCACTTCCCTATAGGCCTACTTTCCCCATTGGTCTACATACTCCATCGGTCTACTTTCCCTATTGGTCTACTTTCCTCGTTGGTCTATTTTCCTCATTGGTCTACTTTGTAGCAACTGAAGATGTAGTGACTAAAATAGAGAACGGGATGCTTAGATGGTTCGGACACGTGGAGAGGATGGATGAAAGAAGTCTGACGAAACAGATTTGGTGAATGGGCAACCCGGGAGGTGTCGAACTAAATATAATATATGTATGTCAATCAGATCGAAGACATTTTAAAGAAAGGACATGTCAAGAGTACCCGAAACCGGCGAGCATGTATGAAAACAATTATGAACGAAGAAGAAGTGAAAGATGTATGCCAGGATCGTAGCAAGTGGGAAACTGTGGTCTCTGCCTACCCCACTGGGAAAGAGGCGTGACTGTATGTATGTATGGCTCAGGCGCAAAACGTCTCTTTCGCAAAATGTCCCCTGGTCGTAAAACGTCTCTTTCGCAGAATATCTTGTTGAAAAAACTTAAGGTAGGACTGCGTAATCTACCTCAAGCCTCAATCAACAGAAACAGAACTTCACATTCTCACGCAAACATAGGCTCAACCTTTGCCTCATCACGGTGGCTGTAGTATCTTTCTAAGCTGATGAAAAACATACTGCGTATGACAGTAAGCCCCTATAGTAAATCACCCTATTATTTTCTTATCTAACTAGCAGCGATACCGTTTATGTGGTCGCCAGCCCCTCTAGACAAGTGGCAATTCGTTGCTCGGCGTATGATGGAATAGAATGCCAAATGTATGGGATTTGACATATATGACGGGTGTCAAGTGTCAACGAATGTCAAAAACGTCAAATCCTATACATTTGTCATTCTATTCCATCATACGCCGAACAACGTATTGCCACTAGTCTAGGGGGGCTGGTCGCCCATCGTACAGTATGGTATCGACGACGGAACATTTGCGACGGAAGTCTACCAACATCTAGTCCAGGGATGGCGAACCTTTATGCATCATTCTAAAAAAGTTAATGAAGCCCTAGACTTATGGCTGTACCGGTTGGTTGTTTGGCGCGCTATTAGGAGCTATCGCTGCGGGTATATAAAGTGCAGCTGGGTGATGGTGATATGGCATAATCCACCTTTAATAATATTATGCTTTCTAAAAAATGTCCGTCTGTTCGTTAATTTTCTAGCGCCTAGGCAAGGAAATGAAATGCCTACTTTGCGGTATCGTGCCCAAAAAATTCTACTACGTGCCATCGGTTCGCCATCCCTGTTCTCCAGTCTTTTGTCTCGTACAAGGGATAGACTGATATTCTTCTTCCTCCTAGCGTTAATTCCCAGTCGCATCCGAAGCTTTCAGCTCGGAGTCTGGGGTCCGCTTTTACCAGTCATAGCTACAGATTTGGCTAGACCTCGATATTTTCCGTGAAGCGATTGCCATCTGACCTCCACGACCCAATGTTAACATTAGGCGATATCGAAGCTTTGCAGCTAGACCGTTGTTTTTGGACTTTTTAGAGCACCAACTACCCGTAACGATTGCCATAGATGTTCTTATGGCAACCGGGACCGACGGCTTAACGTGCTCTCCGAGGCACGACCAGACCAATGCAAATACCCATATTTAATGCACACAAATATTTGCACTGAGCGGGGATCGAACCCGCGCCTCCTGCGTAGCGGCCGCGTTCACTACCGCTACGCCACGGAGGCTGTCAAAGGGATAGACTGATATTATCTACAACATATGTTCTCAAACACGCCTCTCGAGACACGATAAGACATGTGAGATGTAATTGAATATTAATTTCCATTGTGCCACTACACTTACGACATACGTTAGAAATTAAATATCTCATCTATTATCTATTTAAGTATCTCATCTCTCTAGATTTCTGAAATGTTATTTGAAATTCATTGCTATTTAGTCGTTTGGCTCCATTTGCTGTAGGTATTACGGCATGGTCGCGGGCCTGGGGGTGACAAGTGGAGCCGCCTGTCACCCTAGCAGAAGCAGGCCGCGGCGGCGGCGCGCATTGCGTGCCTAACCATACCCGGGGGCGAGTTGGGGACTCCGTGGCCCCCACACCGGATGAGGGCCAGATCGAGAGATTTGGCCCTGGGTCGGCCGGGGTGCGAGGGATATGGCTACGACAACCTCACCTCCGGCAACCGACGGCCCACAGACGGCGTGCGTTTTAGTCGGTTCGAGTCCGCCATAACCTCCTCCTCCGGCTCCGGCGAGGGAGGTATCCGTGGGGATTTTTCGCGCGTTAAAAAAAAAAAGGTATTACGGCATGGTTATTTTGTGTGCTCAATCCCTCCGAATTCCTAATGATAAGACTCATTTTGGAGGGAGGGCTTGAGCAGAGAGTAGTTACTCTGGTCATGCCACAGACTGGTATTATGGCGACTCCAACTATTAGGACACGAATAAACTGCCTCTTCTATAGAAAGGCGCGCGCGAGACCCGTGTTAACTGTCTCTCCTAGTCCATTAATAAGCGGGCCCTCGATTCTTCTACAACAAAACCACTGTCGTGCCACAGTCTCTGCAAAAATTGGCATTAAATTTTAGACTTTATAGCTATAAAATTAAATGACAATATTTTCATTACACGCTTTCGTTCACTCTACAAAAAGCCATTTAATTTTAAACTTTAACGGCATTACTTTAAAGGCTAAAATCAATTGGAATTTTCTCGCAGTCTCTGTGGTGTGACAGTGGTTGTGCTTTAGCAGAATCGAGGGCCTGAAGGTTTGACGTGAACATTAGAGCCATTTTTAATTAGTAAGGGCTTTAATGTATAGTACGGTGTATCCTAGGTGTACAGACAGACCCTCTTCCTTCTTTTATTCCGGCAGAATGTAAACTTGTCTTTGCCGTTGTACGCACTACGTTCATCTTAATTATTTATAGACATTCGGAGAAACAGTAACCCAAAACATTCATTCATTCATGTAACAACATTCACTTCTGCCTCAACAAAACATAAGCAAGCACTAATATTCAAGTGGCAATTCGTTGCTCGGCATATGATGGAATAGAATGACAAATGTATAGGATTTGACGTTTTTGACATTCGTTGACGCCTGTCATATACGTCAAATCCCATACATTCCATCATACGCCGAGAAACGTATTGCCACTTGTCTAGAGGGGCTGGTCCAAAAGTTCAAGCTAAGAAAACTATTCTTTTATTAATAGTATTTTTATCCTAAAATACTCAAGTGTAAAGTAGTTTTCTTGAAAGATTAACCAGTTCTAGCATATAACTTTCACAACTGACAAATACGTGCTCTCTAACTAATACAATTTACTCTGTAAATTGAGCAAAATGGCGCTCTTGCTACCTCCCTAGTGGACGAGGTTCACAACAGCACTCAAATTAGTCGAGTGGGACCGCGAACAACTCGCCCCTCACGATAAGTATGCCTTCCACAACTCTCAGAGGACAACCTTAGACAGTAGGTACAGTTCGCACTCAGCCCAATAAAAAATCACTGTAATAGAAATGTTTGGACATTACTCTGCGATCTAATCTGAACTTTATTGCGTGCATTCAAGATCCATAATCGTTTTTAGAAAGAGCCTTTCGTACCCCAATTCGTTCGCTTCGCTTGCTTAATGATGCGTGCTTATTTTACAACAACTTGCAAGAACTTCCATGTTAGACCAGAGTTCAGTTGTTGATAGATCGATACGGAACTAATGGACAGAATGATTTCGCTACCAAATATAGGTCATCCTAGAAGTTCGGTCGTTCCTTATTTCTGAAGCTATGAAAGGAAACATTTATCATTCGCTAATGAATCTTTTATTGTACGACGGCAATTGATGAAACGTTAGATTATCGAATCTGACGATTCATCAATTGCGTGGCTTCATCAGTGGCTCCTATACATCGGTGTAGCGTATAGGAGCCACTACAGTTAAAGAGTGAAAGAAATCCAAATACAAATCCAAAAATACACTTTTACAGCAAAGTCTAGATATATTTTTTTTTAACTTTGAGTTACTTTGCCGTCGTGTTGGTTCCCGATGGAGTGGAAAAAGGGCCACCTCATCTGTTCTTTTGGTTGTCTTAGAAGGAAATTAAGGGGTATGGTTGATCTCCATCGGACAGTAAAAATATAGCCCATGACAAAGTGGATCGTCCCCTATTATTTAGGATCGATGATTGGCGAAATATGGGTGTAATACACTTTCTACCCCTGCAGTGATTTACAGGCATATATGTGTAGTTTCTTCGACTATACCTTAGACAGATTTCTTCTTCTTATATCCTACATCCTGAAAAAAAAAAGAGTTTTTATATAGTGTTGCAACTTCATTGTATTTTACAGAGTGTTGTATTTTCTGTTTCGTTAATTTATCTAAAAATGACTTCTTTGGACGTTTAAATGATAACACTCATTTGCATCTACTATTGCATCTAATTATTGCTTATCTTTATTATACCCACTTTAGCTAATAGTCCTTTTGTCTCACAATATTTATAGACTAAAAGAACAGAGACACCTCATACCCAGACGTTCAATCTGTGCCACGAATTAATGCAATAATGATAAAATCACAATAAAAGTTGGCACGGACAAGTGACGGCAGCCTATTTTCTATTTGGCTATTCATTTGGACAACAAAGAAGAGTAGGGCGATCAATAATGCCCACACACCCGGGGCATGGCGGGCCGCCGCACGCCCCGACAGCCAGCTAAACGCAGATTAGTTACCCCCCCCAAAAGAGATTTGGAAAATTGGAATTTGAACTGTAATTGCGCGATTTAGGGCCCTAGGCGTATTTACACACGTAAAATTATGTTATATCTTTACTCGGTTATTTGTAACGACATGTGGGTAATACAGCCTGTAATACAGGATCTTTGGTGTGTTTACATTTAATTAAAATCTTGGTTAGATATTGTGGAAAGATTGCGGTGGTATTACGTATTTGTGTATAAAACATACGCCTTTATCCTCGGAGGGTTAGGCAGAGGTGAATTAACACCCGCATTTCTCTAATCATTGTATTAGGTCCCACGTAATAGGGGGTAAGCCTGTTGTTGACTCGAGCCATGTATCTGAGGCTGAGTCTGGCTTGTATAACTGTCTGATGTTAAACAACCCTATGCGTTAGTCGCCTTGTATGACACCGCATAGGAAGATGGGATGGCCCAAATTCTACTTTACCGGGAACCACGCGGCATTTATAAAAAACTAAATTTAAATGGACCTGAAGTTATAATACGTTCTTAAATTAAATAAATAATAAATAAATAAATAAATATTCTACAACATTCTACACAACGCTATCTAGACCCATGGTAAGCTTAATTAGCTTGTGTTATGGAATTTAGAATGCGGATATACATACTTATATTTTTATTCATGCATACAAATATTTGCACTGAGCGGGGATCGAACCCGCGCCTCCTGCGTAGCAGCCGCGTTCACTACCGCTACGCCACAGAGGCAGTCATACACGTATTATATAATTACGTAGGGATATATATTAATTTAGCCTTAGCCTTACTAGCCTTAGCACTCTAAACCGGCTAGCACGAAAGTTTTAATGACAGTAGAGGGAGCTCTTGAAGTGTGTAAACACAAGTAAATAGCGAGATTTGATATATGTCTACCACAGACAGAGGCAACAAGGCCTGACTATATGTATTGTATAACCCGCGCCACGTATCTTGGACCTAAATTGTAAAACATACGAGGCTCTGGCGCCCGCGGATTGCTTTGTAATAGTCTATACTTGGTGAATTTGAGTTCGTCTACCGCAGTAGCATCCCGTGCTATCCTCAAAAGACACCCAAGAAATGTGTACTGCGCGTATAGGGCACATTTTGAGCACATTTTAGGTCCAAGATACGTGGCGCGGGTTATATGCACGTGTATGTAGAAGGTTACACGGAGAGGTAAATACATGAATGTAATTCTTGTAAATTCCCCCATTTTCCCTTGTAAATTTTTTCAAGAATGTATTGTTAGGACTACTCAAAAATATCTGTGTGGGAGTAGCAGTAGAGTGAAAATATTTGTACTTGCACTTGTTTTCTACTAAGCCACATTACAAGCTAGTTAACCTATGCTCACTTTGAGCGTATAATATTATATTCTTGCACACTGAACTTTCCAAATTTCTTCTCTGCCACAAACATACAGTCGTCAACGTATATAAAGAACGTCAAAATACGTGTCATATACGTGAAATCCCATACATTCATCATTCTTTCTACAAAACGCCGGCTAACAATTGCCACTTGTCTAGGGGGGCAGGGCAGTCAACTTTATTATAGATAGCTTTTGCCCGCGGCTCCGCCCGCGTGGATGTCGGTTATCGCGACCAAACATAGCCTATGTCCTTTCTCAAGGTCTAACCTACCTCTATACCAAATTTCATCAAAATCGGTTCAGCGGTTTAGTCGTAAAAGTGAGACAGACAGACAGACAGAGTTACTTTCGCATTTATAATATTAGTAGGGATTTTGTTTCAGTTTACCCACCTACCACTTGTTTACCAGCAATACCCTGCTCCACTTTCCCTCGCTACAATTATTTTCCTTGTTTACCACCATCCCTCTTTCCCCTTAAGTGGAATATGTATTTAAAATCTCGTCGAAATCTGCGAGCTACACAGCTTAATATAATTATAAGTTTCCAGTTGCCGTCAGAAGTTGTTTGTTACGAAATTTAATAAGCGTATAACTTAGTGATTATGGCCCAACGCATAAACTGGGTAGGAAGTAGGAACTCACTAAGATAATGTGTTGATAGGAACAACCCCAGCCGTTTAAAAGTTACTGCAAACTTAGTACAAAGTTTCATAAAAGAATTTCCGTAAAAAAGGAAATTGAAAAGATAGGTAGTCGCGTTTTCCCCCCTGTAAAAATAGACGGACTTTAACACCCGTATTCACAAACAATACTGTGAGGTCTCATAGTGTGCTCGAGCGCATAGGGCTGGTAAAATTAATTCACAAACATCACGGAGCAGTGTCTAACGCAGTGCGTTCCCTCAACGAAGTATTACTTAAGTGTTATCAATGAATAAAAAGGCTTGCCAAAACGAACGCATTGAGAATTTGTCGTTCTTTGCACAGTTTTGGTAGCACGCATAGCGAAGTATTGTTTGTGAATACGGGTGTAATACTGGTTATATACCACTCTCTTAAATATCGATGTCAAATAGCAGTACCTATACTGCATTTTATATTCTTCTTCTTTCCATGGCACACATCAATGACTTTTCGATGCTTTTCGAAGTTATGTGTGTATTTATCGCAGGTTTATAGGTGCCCGGTTAATGGCAATAGGCTTGCCACCTATTACATTGGGACCTAAACATAAACGGCGAAATGTGGGTGCTAGCACCTCTGCCTACCCCTTCGGGGATATAGGCGTTAGTTTATGTTATGTTATGTTTCCAATTATCCGATTGAACAAAAAAATTTATGTAATGTTTTCCGAGTTCTTGGATCTTCAGACAGAACCTCACCTGCAATCTGATAAATCTGCTGATTGACGGAGTAAGCTTTGACTCAGGCAATCGTCAGGAGCATAGGATATCAGGCGGCAGTTTACTGACCACAATACTATAAATACTCTATTCTAAAACATTACAGCACCTGTGTCTAGTTAGATAACGTAATCCAATATGTCCAATATTCAATTTGAAATATCAGATTCTTTGTAGACGTCAAGTCTAGATTTATATTCTGAATGCCCTGTCATTTGGCAAATACGATTGATTTCAAACGTCTCGTAGTTGACATCTTGATATGTTATTTAGATTAGTAATTTATTATCAAAGCAGATTTAAAACCACTCATGCATCTTGTATATCAAGCATAGCATTCATCGAGTCCAAGGATAAAGTTCTGGATAGAAGCTTAGACTTAATATATGCTTCGTCACTGGAACCTATTCCTGTTCGTACTCTAATGTCTTTTGTTCAATAGTTATCTAAATATTCAGCACTTGAAAATACCAGGATTCACTCTTGTTTTATCAACCTGCTTATATTGTTGTGTTTCAAACTGTAATGATTCAAAAAGGTAATTTAATAGATTGGCAAAAGCAGTTCACATATTTCCTAAATATTTCAAAATTGGGGCGATAAATCCGCTAGCACCCTCAGTTGCCAACAGCTAAGGAAAACCCATAACAAATTACTATGCGAAAAGTATGTCGAACAGAAAGAAAGTTTGTTTACCGAGTTGGTAGGTAGTAGCACCCTTAAACCTTTAATTTGCAAACTTCGACACGTGTTCCGCCTTTACACGAGGCGTTTTTAGTAGCTTATTTACTTACTTCACTCTGCTTAATCTTTCTAGTTCACCAATGCCATACTATCATCGTCATTCGAGCATCAATCCCAAATGAATCCAAAGATTTAGTACAAGGGGTGTATCCACCTACTGCATATAATGCAATTCAATTAAGACAATTATGTTTCCAGGACAATCCTCAATAGGTACACAGTCTTTCTGAAGCGTCAGATATTTTCTGTCCTCTAGACAAGAAGTGCTATACATTTTATAGAATAGAATAGAAATATATGTAACTAGCTGTTAACCCGCGGCTTCGGGTATTTATATAGCCTGCATCTAAAAATCCTTTCTTAGGGGATGCCTACGTCATAGTAGCTTTATGCATGCAAAGTCTCAGCCCGATCGGTTTTAAATTGACGAAAGTTTCATACAAACTTTCATCCCCTATGTTATCCCCTTGGGGGTAGAATTAATCAAAATCCTTTCTTAGCGGATGCCTACGTCATAACATCTACCTGTATGCCAAATTTCAGCCCGATCCGTCCAGTGGTTTGGGCTGTGCGTTGATAGATCACTATGTCAGTCAGTCCACCTTTGAGTTATATATATATTTAGATTGATGTACGTTGACGACTGTGACAAACGTCAAAATACGTGTCATACATCGTCATTCTATTCTACAATACGCTGGCTGACGAATTGCCAGTTGTCTAGGTGGACTATTCCATTGTCCAAATCCTCACAAATTGGCAAAATTGAAAATTCAGTTCAGACATTGGCATCTAACAGTAAGCTTCTCTAATTCGACCACCAAAAATTCACATACCGAGAGCAGCCAGACAGATGTCGGCGGCGCAGTAGCTCTGATCGCCATCCATCATATTTGTGGACTATTAATAAATTGGAAGGCAAGTGCTCTATTTTTGGACGATACAGTTTCGTCCGTGCTTGTGGATTACTTCGAAAGTAGCTGCATTAAGTGCCGATAGATGCGAAGCCGGTCAAGGTTCTCTAGCTGCTAGCATTGTTATGCCTTCATCAATATTTAACAAAGAAATCAAATTCTTCAGCCTGTTTGTTGAAACGTTGCAGGTTGCAAAATGTATACGTTTTCTTATATTTCGTATTAGCGTGATGGCAAGAGTTAACTAGCTGTTTAGTAAATGCAGTTTTCTCTAGGATGTATGTATTGTGTTTATATTCAAATGAGAAACCCTGTTATGCTCAACTCCTTCCAAACAACCAAAACCTAGACTTAACAAGGTATAGCTGAATACTTTTACTCCTAGCCGTATTTGGTAGTGTCAATTAATTTCAAATATATCTGACAAATATTCTACGCCTATATTTTTCTGAAAGGACAGATAAACAATTATTATGCACTTGGGGTGACCCTATTGACGTCTACTGAAATTGTTTTCAGAGATGGTACTTCTCTTGAAAATCCAAGTCAATCGACTCCAGAATTTCAAAGTACATTATATTTCAAATAGTAGAAAAATGTTCCAAGTATCAATCTGAGCTTATATTTTATAACTCGAAAGTGAAACAAAAAGCCTACCGTCCTATGATAGTACGCAAATATCTCTTTAAGATCGTCGTCGCCTTTCTCGTGAGACCGTGTTCAAGAAAATAGGCCATTTGGCAAACAGAGCAAAAAGGTTCCCTATGAAAGACTTTTTCGTAGCAAGACGCTGCTCCACTTTGCCCATCGAGTTTTACAGAATTGATTTCTTCTACGGTTTCAACATTTTTTGTTTCGTTCGTAAGTGTGCACTTTTCGTCGCAATCACGCTTAATGTAATTTGGACGTGAGAGGACTGCTGCATTGTTTTTACAAAAGAACGTATATTTAACTTGGGTTTTTTTAACGTATACATTTCCATATGTAATCAGATCGAAGGCACTTAAAAGGAAGGACATGTCAAGAGTACCCGAAACCGACGAGCATGTATGAAAGCAATTATGAAAGTAGTAGAACCGAAAGATGAATGCCAGGATCGTAGTTAGCGGAAACACGTTTTCTCTGCCTACCCCATTGGGAAATTTGTTACTGAATGTAGATAGGTTAGCTTTTGAAGTATCGCCCTCTCACTTATAATCAACTTTAAGTAGCTGCGAGATTCGTTTCATAACTTTTGTAAGAAGAAAAATGTCCAGCCTTTCTATTAACCTATCATCGCCTTCTCCCTTTTCCTGCACCTTTTCCTCTGCAGCAAGCAAGGCGTGACCGCTTACCATTATATGAGTCATTTGCTACCTCAATATACAAATAAAATATTCCTATTTTCCATTTCCTCCAAGTAATTAAATTCGCGGCCTCAAGGCTGTCGCGCAAAATCAGATACGTTTAGATCTGTAACATCGGTCGTAAACAAAGTTTTAGAGTTTAAGCTGGCAATGAAACATTTCCGAAGTAATCTAACTTCTGTTTTTGTTTGTATACTTACGCCTTATATAGCCTCAAAGAAGTAAACAGAGATGTATTTATTTACCAATTTACTTACTATATTTTTCGTTCCATGTAGGTAATGTTCACAGCCTCAGACTAGCATGCGTGAACTTATGCGAGCGAAATGGTTATCTATCTATCTGCTATCACGGGTATGAACAGTACCGAGGCTCCTGGCTCAACATTAATCAGTAGCAAAACAATACCCGTCAAAATGACTTCGCAAATAATATTTAATTCGATATGTTAAATCAAAATTTTATAGAACATCGTATATTTGTAGTAATAATGACGCAAAAATACCGCAAAATGACGCCATTTTTTTGTATTTTGGCTTTAATTTTATCCATGCATATCAAATCGAACAACAAACTACATTATTATGTGCATGCATTGATATTTTCGGTAATTCATGAAACGTCACTATAGGTGCGCTATACCATCGCAAAGTATCTGCTAACACTCGGCGCCAAAGACCTGAATGATAGGCGCGCTCTATATTTATAATGTATACTCTAAGCTTTTGACGTATTCACTAGCTAGCTCTATCCGTCCTGTCTATGTTATTATTTTAGTTTGAGTTCACAGCATCCTTCTTACTACAATCCTGGATCCTTTAAGTGGAGGGAGCGTTACAAAGCATATAATTAGGCCGTCAAGCTGAGGGCCACCGTTATAGCATTATTGGTATCTTTTATGGTGGCCCACATTCCGAAGGCTACCTTTAGCTTACTACCAGACGAAGTGACTTCACCTCGTCTGATACCATCTGAAAAACAGTAGTCGAGCCTTCCGCTGTCTAATTCAAATTCAAATTCAAATTCAATCTTTATTTGCGAACACAGGTATAAATTGTTGTTACATTGGTTTAAAAGTTGATCATTCCGCATTCCACCTAATAGGCATGCAAATTTACAATATAAGCTTAAAAATAAAATACATTATAGGAGTAGCTACAGATTAATAACGCAATTAATTTCGAATTTAATAATAAATGGTTCAGTTATGTCAAAATTTTAAATTAAATAGTAATATAAGTTTAATTAATGGTAATACAAAATAGTCACTTTCATTACAATTTGTCATTTAAATATTCTTCAATAGTGTAGTACGCTTTCGTTATAAGTAAGTGTAATACATTTTTTTTAAAAGCAGTTGTGTTTTCCACTTCTAAAATATTTCGTGGTAATTTGTTGTACAAACGAGGAGCCATGGAGAAAATACTTTTATCAAACAGCGCTGACCGATGCTGAGGCATACAGATTTTATGGCAGTTACGAGCACTGTTGTATGTAGTGTAACGACTCAAATTACCTTTCACAAAAGTTACAACTTCATATATATACAGACAAGGTAGAGCAAGACATACTGCTGCCGAGAATTTTCTAACAGACATAAAGTAAAGTTGATTGATCCAGAACGGACATTTTATGCTTTTTCACGGCATTTATGTTAAGATCGCTTGTCAGAAGTTTGTGGTCTGCCCCATGTCAACCGTCGTGAATGTTCTTGACATCCAGAACAGACGGGCTTTTCGTGTTACAGTAAGGGCAGGCGATGCTTTTTTTAGTATTGGGTAGGTATAAACGTGTCCTTTGAAATTAATAGGCGAAATGCGAATGTAATACACATTTGTTTGCCCCTCCAGGTACATATAAGCGTGAATGTACTCTAAATAAATCCTAAAAAATATAAATACGAAAGTTTGGAGACATGCTCGAAATCTCATCCCCATTCGTTAACGTTTAGTACTACGATGCACACCAGCACACAGCAAGATTATATTATAGTCTGGAATATAGCCTTCTGGACTGCGATACTGAATTTGAGCACACAGGTGAATCGGTCACTTGGGAATAGGTCTCTACAGGTTATGGAGACGAGATCAGTAAGTTATTGTAATGCGGTCAAAACCAAGAGCAACAAACAGCTAGAATAACATAATGTCTAAATGCATCATATGCCCCGTAATTTGCAAGATTATCTCCTCAATTTGCATACTAGGTGATGGACATCAGACGTGTTCGATTATCTAGCGAATAATCTCGCCTAATTGTTAACTGGATTGAGAGCAATTATGGTCACGTTAAACCGGAATTTCAAGTAGCTGACCTACACAATATTATCTTGTGTAGTTCACGTCTGTTTTTTACCCGACTGCGCCAGCGAGAGGGTAATGTGTTTCGCGCGTATGTATGTATGTATGTGTCTATGTGTGTATGTAGTTTTCTTTGTTCCCCTCTACAGGCCTAACGCCTGGACGGATTTTGATGAAAAGGGTCTCAAATGAAAGGTATTCATCTCCCGAGTGTCATAGGGTACATAAAATTCCAACAAAAACTATACGGTAGATTTTTGATGCTAAAATATGTGTTGGCAAAAATTTTTTTTTATCCAAACTTATCGAGTAGGGTATCAAAATGAAGAAAATTAAAAGGAGATTACAAAAATATATAGATGTCATATCCTAACTAAAAAGGTTAAAATAAAATTAATTATTAAAAAATTAAAAAACCCGACTGCTGTCTAAAAGATTGAAACAAGCTTGATAGCAGGCGGTACCCATTTGCCAATCATAAACCGAAAGAAATTTAATGTCGGGTTTTTTTATTTTTTAATAATTAATGTCTTAGTTGATTTCTTCTCATAAGCTTAGTGTTACGTCCTTAGACTGCGATACTTCCCATCAGGTGGGCCGTATGTAGGAACGGATGTTTGAGAACACTGACTTCTTGTTAAAAACACCAGTCCTCTGTTGTACATACTGAAGAATATAGCAACTTAATTAATTAAAATAATTTATTATCCATGTCTTCAAACTAAAAGTAAGGTAACCACAGATGTCTGATATCAAAGGGCTTACTAACGTATAATTATTTTTTCCCAGGTACAACGGAGCGAGCATGCCTTATCACGGGATCCGTGGAGGGTATCATGGTGGTCCTGGACTTCATCATGGACAAGATCAAGGAGAAACCGGAGCTCGTGAAGCCGTTCCCTGAGGGGGTTGATACCAAGATGCCTCAGGACAGAGATAAGCAGGTATGTGGAGTATTTCAGGTCAAAGTGAAGAATAGTATGCTATGAATTAACTTGCACATCTTGCCAATAACTCTGATCGCAGAAAATGTTCCGCAGATTAGTTCTGGATATAAGATCTGAGATATGTGATGATGAAAAAGAATTTATTAATAGGGAAATCCTCACATTTCACTTTCGATAGGATTCGATTTCGAGTAAAGACTACCCCCCAAAAACTCAAGTGGAAGTCTAGGCCAGAACCTCTTCGTTAATAAGAAGGTATACACTTATATATGGTTGGCTAGGCCCCCAAAATTTAAGAACCGATCTTCACATTATAACGGCACAGGAACATTATTAAATATTAGTTCCAACTTGACAAATAAACCAGCCAAAGTACTCCACAACTATCGGTATTTGATAATAACATCGGAATTCGACAAAACTAACACTGAATTAATTTGGGACGATTAGATCAAACACCGATTTGCCTGCTATCGTACACTTATCGCTATCTTATCTATGGACCGGCCACCAAAAGAATCGATTAAGTATATTGGAAGTTGGTATCGGCTCAATCAACAAAAGTTGGTGAAGTGGACGCAGATAGCAGGGCTGAACCTGGGTTCTGGGTTGAGCGACCTGTTATTGGGGTTAGGAAATCTAAGGATTTCAAACTGGTAGATTACAGACACACTGTTGTAAGTGTATGTGTTCATTAAACTATTGCCTGAACGACTGTTTGATTGGTCCTTTTAGGGATATATTTAGGTTATGTTGTGTGAGGTTTTGGGATCGATTGCCTGATCAGGCAAAGTAATCATCATGATCTTAGCGTTGTTTCCATATCCGAAGCTTTTACTTCGGAACTCGGGATCCGCTCACTAGTTAAGTTTAAATATAAATAAATAAATATTCTACAACATTCTACACAACGCTATCTAGACCCATGGTAAGCTTAATTAGCTTGTGTTATGGAATCTAGAATGCGGATATACATACTTAGATACTTTTTTTTTTTGTAAATACATACATATTATACATAGAAACACCCAGACCAATGCAAATATTTTTATTCATGCATACAAATATTTGCACTGAGCGGGGATCGAACCCGCGCCTCCTGCGTAGCAGCCGCGTTCACTACCGCTACGCCACAGAGGCAGTCTATACTTATACTTTTATGGTAGTGATTGTTGTCTGAGTCTGATTGCTACCATTTCTGAGAGGAGCCTGAGCACAGAGCCTTGTCCATCAAACAGCAGGTGAGATGAGCTTGATCCCGAAATTCTTGTGGTTGACAAGATACTCTCGTATTGCAACAGGATAGCATACTCAAATCAAAAAGTGTCATCACTTTTTGAAGCCCGTTAAAAAAATGAGTTTCCCTTCAACGTGTAATTTTGCAGTCTCACAAACATTTAAAAATTTTCAAAGCGCTTTGGTATTCAGGTCGTAGCGTTTTATCTTCACCGTTACAGATATTTACAATTATGAAATTAATACAAACTTTAAAGCTCTTCCAAATTGAATCTATTTCTGTATCAGTCGTGCACATTTGGATTTTTAATTTTGTGTTTCCGTAATCTCAGCAGACGTTTTGTGTTCAAAACTTGAGAGAAGATTGAGCGTGGATTAGGAGGAAACGCGGACGACTTTTGGTGCTTAAATGATACCAGAGCAAATATTTGCCATTAAACGGAAATTCGTGAAAAATTAAACTGTAATTTTTATTTTTTCAACTTATTATAAGCTTGTCAGTATTTTTATAGCTCGCTATATCCTACTTCCTACTATCCTACTAATATTATAAATGTAAAAGTTTGTGAGAATGGATGTGTGGATGTGTGGATGTTTGTTACTCTTTCACGCATAAACGGCTGGACCGATTTGGTTGAAATTTGGTATGTATATAGGTTATACCCTGGATTAACATATAGGCTACTTATGAACGGGATCAGAATTCCACGCGGGCGGAGCTGCGGGCAACAGCTAGTAGGTACATAAAAACACCAAGACCAGTGCAAATAGACATGTTTATGCATATAAATATTTGCACTTAATGGGAATCAAACTTTTGACCTGTAGAGTTAAACTTGACGTAGTAATTGAATTTTCTTCTGCCAATTTACACAAGTAGTCTAATCTAGGCATTATCTTTTAAAAATCCATAAAGAGATTTCAGTCATAATATAATCGATTATTTGCCAGATGCCATCTGATTATTATGTTAATCCAATTACCTCGCGACGCCCGCGACACCACGAACCAAAGAACATTAACCGCCTTTATCCATTATTACACCCAATGACTGTACAAATTCCATAAATAACTTAAAACCGTTACGAAAATCCGTGCATATTCTTAGGCGTTCAATCATCGCACTAGGCCTGTCATGCCCCCTTGCACATATGAGGACGCGACACATAAAACGGCGGCGTATCTCAGCCCCGGGCGCAGACAAATGGGCGCCATTAAAACGAAAGCTCAAAGAATCTTAAGGAATGTTTCCGAAGCGGATCGCATAGGACTGCCGACGCATGCAGCACATACTGCGTACCCATTACCTTTATATGGAGTGAATAGGTATCAATGGGTAAATAGGGATAAAATGGTCAGCTAAATTCTGTAGTTATTTTCTTTCAAGTGAAATTATGGATTAGTTCAATTTCAATGTAATAATGAGCAGAGTTGTCAATAATATGTGGTTCATAATCATCATCATTTCAGCCATAGGAAGTCCACTGCTGGACATAGGCGTCTCCTATAGATCTCCAATAAGATCAGTTGGAAGCGGTTCGCATATATCTGGTTAGATACTTGGAATTCGGGAGAGAAATTATTTAAAAAATCTAACAACCATTTTATCCCTATTCACCCCATTTTACGGTACTAATTAAACGCCGATACGGATAAAGAGGACCATTGAGAAGCCGCAATGAATGACGCACATGTGCTGCGTGCGTCGGCAGTTGTCGTCTGCGGTCGACTACGGAATCATACCTTTACGGATAACTTGTATTAATGAGGATTTAGATTCCGACATTTCCGAGTGATGTTTACAGAGTATTAGATCGCTCGCAATTGTTTTGTAGAATTTGTTGAGTGCTTAGTGATTGAGCGCCTGTCTGCGTGGTTTAATCCTGAAGGTTGGTGAGAGTATCTATTGTGGATTGTTTGTGGCTCTGCCTTGATGTTTCTATTACGAATAGGGATATCGTTTTCAATTAATTATACGTTTTTATTGTCACATTTTTTCTATCGGGGTAAGAAGAAATAACTTCGTTCCATCCACGTACTTATTCTACTTTGTCGGTTGCGGGTCCTCTTGACCATATTGAGTCCTTTAAACTTGTCCTGTGCATCTACTAGGTTCGCAAAACCTCATTTTTAGATACCAACTTGGCTCCTTACAGAATCATACCTTTAAAAGACAAGTAAGTCTATTTGATTATACTATTTCATTTCGGGTACCCAAGTGGGCGAAGTGGGCCGTGTCAATATTTTTATTCAGTACTTCTATTGTTATTACAATTTCGTGATGTAAATTAAAAGCACTTTATTCACATAGGGTACAACGGTTACAGCCAGGCTTTGTACACCCGCAGAACAAAGTACTCTAGAGAAAATGTAATAAAAACAGAATACTTACGAACTTGTGTTCCTTTCCCGCCGAGAGCCGAGCGCCCGGGCTCTGCTGCCAAAACGTTTTCATTTAAGTACATATTTGTACAGTCTGTTTCTGTTACACTGTTATTGTGTAGTACACATATAGCAACAAATATATAATGTGTACTATGTCCTCGTTATGCCATGCGGGTCGGACGAGACCTTTACGAATCTCGAATAACTAAGAGGGTTATGAATTTCACACCTTATGTATTGTTAACTAATCCCCTTGTGAGTGCCTACGTGATTCTTAGTCAGCGGGACAAAGGATGGTGTATCGTGTTACGTATGGAGTTCTACACCTTGGGATTCTAAGTTATTCTTTGTGAATAAGTAATCTTTTGCGTTTTAAAAAATTCATGCGCTTTGAAAAATTCCCCTGTAGCCAACTTCGGAGGCATTAAATCGCCTGTGAACCGAAGTTGACAGTTGCAAGGCAAATTTAGTAAAATGGGGCTTCTTAGACCAGTCGCAAGCGTCCTGCAACTGTGGGACTATCCCAGTCTATACAGCATTTGCTCTCTTGTCCAGTGCTTTTCTACCTGTACTGTCGAGGACCTGATTAGGGTAACGGGTATGAAGAAGGAGAAGAAAAGTTTACATAAAAGCTCCATGGAACAACCACGATACGAGTTCGATTAAGTTTTGTTTCATTTGTTCCATTATCAAAGTCCATGAAACTACTGAGCTAAAAATATCTCACTAGTTCCATGGAACTAATTGTTGGTGGAACTAGTGAGAATGATCCGACTTTTTCATATGTATTTGTGTTATTTGGATTATATAGATAAGAAATAGCCATTCCGCCCGATGTTACAAGGAAAAACTTCGTAAAAAGATGCGGGCATTTTTCAAAAGTGTATCTACGGGGAAAGTGTGTTTACGGAAAATAAATGGCGGAAAGGGGGAAAAAAATAAAAATACAGTGCCCTCTACCGGGTTCCCACTATTCCTTGCGAGTTATAAGTTGACATAGTTCAATCGCAATCGGATGGCCACTATTTTATGCCTCTTAGGTGGTAGACAAACACACGGTATACCTGATGAAAAGTGGTTATCGTAGTCTATGAATGTGTGCAACCCCAGGGACGTCAATCGAGAATTTTCTATCAATCGAGACGTATAGTTTCTCGTCACAATTATTTATTTACCAATCATACAAAAACTGCATACGTTCAACTAGCATAGCGTATCATATCTTATCAATGAAACTAAAGTACGACACGCAATATCATTCAAACATTGTATACTTATATGTGATAGTTATTGTCATGCTATCATTACAAACCCGTATCTACATGCAGCCAGACTTCTCTGTTAGATAAAACAAACAATTATCATTTGTTTCGGGTCCCTCCGGGCACAGAACAGTGCAATGTTCTACTTCCTATTAGAAGTAATGGGAAGGGGTTCGTCGCGCTTAGGCAAGGGTTCTAAACGTGGTTGGAATCTGTTAATTAATGTTTGTCCTTTTTGGGGCCGTTTATGATTTACTGCTGTGCGTCTGAAGTTTGTGAAGCAATTGTTATAGTAATGGATCATAAAGAGACATACTATATAAGTAAAATGCCTAAAGATTTACCTACGTTTATTACGTATTGATGCTGTGCCCAGCGGCTTCGCTCGTGTGGAATTTTGATCGCAACTCGGGAAGCCTGTTATTCCAGACTGTTATCTATCCCCATTACAACTGTCAGCCAGATCTGTTCAGCCGTTAAAACGCAGTATTGAATAACAAACATCCAAACATCCTTCTCGGTTCATCAATTGCCGAGGGTGAGGTAGCCTTCGGCATATCCCTCACTCCCCGGCTGCCCTAGGCCCTAGGGCCATTGAAGGCCTAGGGACCTTTGGCCTAGGGGACATTGTAGTGCCACACCCTAGGGGGGAGACGCTCATTGCGCCACCGGTGACAGGCGGCTCCACCTGTCGCCCCCAGGACCGCCAATGGACCCTGGCAGTCAAGAAAACAAAACACTTTCAAATAAATCGAGTCGCTCCTATAACTACCACATTTAATGAATGTGATTAATATTTTAAACAACATATAAATATTAATATTATGTAGCTACCGGTGTTTAGCACCAATATAAGTTTATTCTCCATAAATATTGTTAACAACGATGTCGTTAACTTACCGATTTTAATACTAAATTTTGCTCACGAGTGCTTTCTGCTTTATTGATGAAGTTGAGGTGCAATTAACGAATGTGCTTCAATTAGTTTATTTGAAACATAACTATTATTAAAATGAAATTAATGATATTTCAAAGCAATTAGTAAGCTAACTTTTTCCGATCTAAATCTATAAAATTAGTTTATTGATTGAGTTATAATAATAATAATAATAATAATAACATTTTTAAATATATGTTTTTGTATATATATATGTATTTAAAAATATAATTTATAAGATTTTACAATGAATAAAGAGAAATAATAATAGAACGTTTATTTCAGAACATTAGAATTCCATAGTTACAGTCAAAGTTACAGTGGTTGTCATAATTTCTCATACAATTTCTCATATATATCATCTGTATACTGTATAATTATAATGTTATGAATACAAAAAATATTATTATAATACTGAAGAGTTTGTTTGTTGGGTTGAACGCGTTAATCTTAGGAACTACTAGTTCCAATTGAAAAAATGTTTTGGTGTTTAATCCGACAGATTCCTATACAGAATAAATTGCGGTCATACTCGTATATAGTTTAAAGAGTTGACCTGAATGATAAAGGGTTTCGAAATATGCTACGGGCGATTCCGGGGAGGGCCGAACTAGCTGGTAATATTAAAGAAGGAAGTATTTTCGATAAATAAGTTCGGTTCACAGATTACCACGGTTTTTCCCTTTTATTACTTCCTCTCGCCTGTCCTATATTTATTAAGGTACTTTATATCTCGATTCTATATAACCTGAAGGTATATACTTACTTACCAACAACCTTTATATAGCCTCACGCCTCTTCTTCATTAGGGTAGACAGAAAATACTTCGTGTCTCCACTTGCAACGATCCCACGATCCACGTTTTCTAAACTAATATTATAAAGAGGAAAGATTTGTTTTTTTGTTTGTTTGTCTTTTTGTTTTTTTGTTTGTAACGAATAGGCTCCGAAACTACTGGACCGATTTCAATAATTCTTTCACCTATAGAAAGCTACACTATCTGGGAGTAACATAGGCTATATAACATCACGCTACTACTAAAGGGAGCGGAGCAGTGAGCATAAATGTCAATAAATCGGGCAGATTTCCATACATTCTTTACTAATATTAGATTTGTATTTTTGTATTCGAGTAAACTCAAGAACTACTGAACCGATTTCAAAAATTCTTTTACCATTAGAAAGCTGCACTATCACTGACTAACATAGGCTATAATTAATTTTCAAAAAAATAGGGATCCTGGATAAAACTTCAATAATGTAACCCAAGGTGTAAAAAAAATGACCTAAAAAATTCCTTACATCGCGTACGCTGCGAAAACTATTGAAGATATTGAAAATAATGTACTGTAGAAATGTATAACTTAAAAAGGTCTACATAAAAGTCCGCAACAGCATTTTTGTCTATCTACCACCATTTTTATCTTTTACAAATTATAAAAAAAATATGTGTCATTTTCGAAGCTATTTTTAACAATATAGTGTTAAGCCTTATCTGACTAAATACGTTAAATACATTGTACATTTAATGTAGATCAAAATTGCCCTTTACACTGTATAATTATAATGAATATTTTAGAATCTATTGCAGTATGAAAGTAACGCGCGACGATATAAATTCAAGCCGAAATGCCGATCAAAGTCAGACCACGGAATCTATACCTTTATATTAATTCTTATCTAAATAAATCGTTTGGTATTTAAGATTGTTTCAATACCTGTTGATTACTTTTTGAATTATTGAAATCGGACGTTGTATTCAAAAGATATTACGAAATTATAATGTCAATAAATCCGGTAAATTACCATACATTATTTGAAAACTAATTATTATTACGGGCATGGGCTAAAAGGGTGCAACCACGGGTGTTCGAAGTATTTCACGAGCGAAGACAGGGAAGGTCAGCTGAACACAAGATGCAACGGTAACGGGATCCGAATGCGGGATTGGAACCTCCATGTGATGCATCCTGGGTAACGGAGGCATTAACGCCCCTCACCCAGGGGAGGCGCTACCGCCTACGGCAAATACATACAGCAACGGGAGCAGCTCTATAGAGGGCTGCTCAAAGGCTTCCCACATGTCCCTCTGACTACGAGGAGGCCCAGTAGAGAGCAGGAAAGGGAAGGGCTGATCACCGAGCGCGGACGTGAGGATTATAGGTCCGGCCTCCTGTCATCCCTTCACGCCCGTCTCCTCCCTTTCCGGAATTCGATGGGACATCGTGCTTCCCACTTCTGAGAGGGCCATCTTAAAATTGTAGATGGCCCAAGGTCAGCCGGGGGGTGCGGAAAATGCCCTAGGTAATTTTACACTCCAGCAACTGAAGACCCGCGACGGCATGCTGTTTAGTGGGTCCGAATTCCACATGGCACTCCTGATGGCTGACGGGGATGGTATCCGAGGCAATTTTAGCACGAAAGAAAAGTTTGTACAGAATCCGAATTCCACGCGGGCGGAGCCGCGGGCAACAGCTAGTTTTTTATAAAGGACACGACAATTTGACTTCACAACGCCTGATGGTAAGCTGATGGCAAAGCCTCGAAAAAGAGGGTCACCATTATAGACACGTACCGTGTTAGAATGGTGACACTCAGCGTGACGGCCTCATCAGATGCTTTTTCACGCCCCGCTTAAAGAACCCGGGACCGGGACGGTACGAAGAGAGAAACATGCGCCTTTCGTTTCCATACAATGCTCGCCAGTTCGTTACTCTTGACCTGGGCCCTTACCATGAACTCTTAAAACAGGTCAATATTGAACTGCTGTCATTCTACCAACTGCAAATGTCACTTTGTAATCCTGTATATTTTGATATATTTATATGACATTACAAAGTGACATCTGCAGTTGGTAGAATGACAGCAGTTCAATTATTGACCTGTTTTAAGAGTTTATGGTAAGGCCGCTGACCTTTTCCTTATAGTTCAGTGTTAATATTTCTAAATGCTCTACGAACCAGAAATACTTAGTTCAGTGTTAATATTTCTAAATGCTCTACGAACCACAAATACATGTTCCATACTTGCCACTCATATTGGTACAAATATTTGTGCTCTCACATTTCTTATATTATTAGTCGAGTGAGCCATTTCTGTCGGTTACGTCCTCAAATATATAATATTACCAACAGCAAGATGTCAAATTCGCACTCTATTGAGTTTATCCCCCGCTCTGCACGTTTCCATCAATGTTTTCCTTGGAACGAGTAAGTTATGGTATTTTTATTTATTTATTTATTTAAGCTTTTTGCACAAATACAAAATCATTGTACAAAGGCGGACTTAATGCCAAAGGCATTTTCTGCCAGTCAACCTTAGGGTGATGCAGAGATATTCATTATCCAAGGTAGGTGCACGAAATAATGTTAAGAGTGTTTGGACTATTTATTGGTACAAATAATAAATTGTATGATGAAAATAATAATACATACTTTGATTGAAGACAAACAACATACACATATACATATAACCACAGACCATACATAAATAAATATACAAATATATACATATAAATAAAAATATAAACACATACATAAAAATATATACATATAAAGGAGCAAACATCTTACATACATAATATCCAATACAAGCAGAAAAAAAAAAATTACGAATTTACGGATACAGTCTGATTTGATTGCCAACTCAACAGCCCCCCATAAACAGCTATGGGTTGCTGTATAGCTGGTACACCCTGGTTTTAAATAAATAGCGGTTTGTGGACATCCTGACTTCCAGAGGAAGCGCATTCCATAGAAGAATAGACTGTACTAAGAAAGAAGAGTGAACAAGGCTTGACGTGTGAGTAGGACAGTGTAGGAGAAGGTTATTAGAAGACCGTAAGTTTTTGTTATGGTTAGAGCCGAGTAAGTTGAGCTGAGACTTTAAATAAGCTGGGGCGTTGGGAGAATTTAATATGGTATATATCAAAGTAACAGCTCTTAGACTGCGTCGCCGTCGTATGGGCAACCAACCCAGCTCCGCACGAGCAGCCGAAACGTGGTCGTACTTCCTAAGATTGTAGACGAATCGAATGCAATTGTTGAGAAGTCGGTCCATTTTATTGAGCAGATCGGCATTCAGGTCGAAATAGCACACATCACCATAGTCGACGATAGGAAAGATTAAAGTCTGCATAAGCATTGTCTTGGTCTTAGGTGGAAGAAGGTTTTTTAACCGGTAAAGAGCCCTTAATGTCCCAGTCACCCTCTGGCAGACGTTAGTGACTTGAACCCGCCAACTCAGGGTTGAGTCTAGGTGTAAACCCAAGTTCTTAACACTTTGTGTGACAGGTATGATTTTACCATCAAAAATAATTGCTGGCATTGTCGCGTCCTTTATCTTTCTCATCATATGGTTACTGCCTATAATAATACTCTGGCATTTATCAGGGTTGACTGCCAGTCCAAACCTGTCACACCAGCTACTGGTATTGATTGGTAATACTTGCTGAGTTCTTGTCTGTAGCTAGTTATAAATGGTTACAGGAAATGAATCTACTTATCTGTAGGCTACACTTAACACTTACACAGTGATGTATTTATAAAATACTCAACACACTTGCAATAGTCCTGGCACGGTCTCATCCGATGCCAGCTCAGAGTTCGGGGTCCGCTTTAATATGATGTGGTCTAGTGTTTTTGATAATATTGGGAGCGTCTGTATCTACTGCCTAAGCGGCACCTAAGTTGTGGTCAGTGGCCAACTGCAGACAGAGTTGTTCAGGTCGCCCGTATAGGTCTTAAAAACCATTGACAGAAGGGACCTACATTTAACGTGCCGTCCGAAGCACGGATGTGCTCAGATAAAATACCACTAAGCGGCAGTGGTATAGGGTGAAAATTGTTGGGAAGCCGGCAGGCACTGCTAAGCGGTCACCCACTTAAATGGCAACGGCGCCTAGGTAGCTCAACCCACTGATCGTTTATCGAACAGTAAGGGTATCTGGCCATGAGCGTTTCACTTTCCACCACATCACTGGGGCCCAAGAAAACAGCACCTGTAAGCCGGAACACTTGACAGACTAGGCTCTGGCACTAACTTTCCTCTAATAGTTCAAAAGAGGAGTAAAAGACCGGACCGAACTCTCAAACTACAAGCTTTGGATACAACCGGGATTGTGCCTGAATAATGAAAGAAAACCAGTCCCAATTTCCACAGAATCCTTTAATTCCCAAACTAATTAACCAAATGATATGCCAATCAGCGTGTCTGCCCCCAACGATATTTGTATAGGCGTTAAATGAAGTCAAACAGCCTCTGTAAGCGAAACCGTTTAGCGGTGCTATTCGGACAATTCACATGCAAATGTACACCCAGGTACGCCCACACTTTGTACACATAGAGAAAAGTATTTTGTTTAACAGCCCCTTTATGCGGCTCGGTGGGATGGTTTTGAACTGATGCTGGGAATCGAGGATCAGATTGCTTTGTATGGTTACGTTATACATGTGTTGTGTGTTCGGTGTTATTTTTTATGTTATTAAAGTTAACTGCGTGTATACTCGTGATGGTGTTTCTTTGAAGAGGTAAGACAGAAATGGATTAATATTGATGTTTCGCTGTGTTGGTTCCCAGTGGAGTATAGGAAACGGTCATGTCAGCTCTTTTTGTGGGTGTTGTAGAAGGTGACTAAGAGATTGAACTGTTTCCCAGCTAACAGGAAACATATAGCCCATGAGAAAGTGCCCGCTTGACGATAGTTAGTAGGCTCACCCCCTATTACTTGAGATAAAAAATCATGGTTAGGGAACTGTGGGTGTAAATACACCTCTGCTTATCCCTTTGGGGATTTACAAGCGTGAATATGTATATCCTTAGCAATAAGGCAAAGGTCTACCACTTATTCATGTGATAATGAACAGAACAGTCAAATAGAGAAAAGTCCTAGTCCTAAATCGTTTTGTACCTCAAGCGTTGTTCAAGATAAGTAGGTAGGTATATAAATACGACAAGTTCTTACCCCAATCTATGAACATTTATTATACCCGATATCGTTTCAATATTAAGTGCTAAGAAAACCTTGCCTCTGCCAGAATCTAGGCAATCCATCATACTAACAAGGTCCTAGACAATAAAGTTACTAAGCATAAATTTTCTCCGAAACAAATTGGCTACAGACTAATAAGTACTTGGGAGTTATTAAGGTTAGTGCCCCAAAAGAAATGCCTCGATGTTTGGCAGATTGAACAACATCGCGTGGAGCCTATGTTGTGGCCTCAAATTATAATCAATCAAACTTATACTATTAGGCCCAATTTTCCACCCAGGGGAATAAGAAACTTTTGCCTTACTTCACAAGTATAATGCCATTATAATAGAGTGGTATTATTTCCCGAAAAATATGTTTTATCTAACTTCTATATCAATTGGGGTATTCTATGAAAATAAAGGTACATATAACATACTGTATTATGGAAATAAATATTTGGTTATTTGTTAGTTATTATTCCAGAATAGAATGACGAATGTATGGGATTTGACGTATATCATTTTCAAATGGTTTACTTTAATTTATTTAATATTTTATTTTTTGTTCACACACTTCTTGACACAATTGTAATATTTTGACGTTCATATGTGCTCTATATGTGCCTAAATTGAATAAACGAAATTGATTCTTTGATTGATTCTTTGATATGACAGTCGTCAACTTATGTCATAAACGTCAAATGTCATAAATTCGTCATTCTATTCTAAAATACGATTTGTCGCTCGTTTAGAGGGCAGGATCGTCTGATAGCGAATTAGTTAGACTCCTCGCGCTGCAGACAGACTGGCGTCGCAGTCAGGCTGTCTGGTCCATTGAGAGCCTTATGGTAAGCAGTCTTAAACCTGGCCGCACTACAAGGCTACCGGCAAACACTCTAATATATGACGGCGTGTGAAAACCCGTGTACTATGGCTGTCTGCTGAACGCGCCTGTTTGAAAGACAGCCCATTCACTGCGTGGTGCCAGAGTCAGTGTAGCGAATGTCTACCGTCAATCTTCAGCACTTATCGTGGCAGCCAGACGTATTTTTCCTCTGAAGAATGTTCACAGACTTATCAGTAAGTTAGTGCTGTAACAGACTGCCGTAATATGTCGGCCGATGCTAATAGGCTGTACACCCAGACTGTCTAGTGCGGGAGGTACCTTCATCCATGGAGATTCTTGCTATGGAAGCAAGCAATCCTAAGGGTCAGCGCAGACAGAGAGGAATAATTCTCGTGCGGTCTCGGGCATTATGAAGAATTCTAAGGGAAAGGCTTCCTGCGTATCCTTGAGGATACGCAGGAAGCATTTTTTGTCAGGTTCAAGCATATAATACATTTCAATAATATTAAAGTTGACTTTCGAGTGCGTTAATAAAATCCTCTCCGCTGCGCTCCGTTCTGTCTGCGCTGAGTGCGCTGACCCTTATACTTTGAGAATTTTTCTCTTTTGGCATTTCTATTGCATTTATCTTCTACTGATCGTGGAGACAGACAAGCCGAGGGTGCGTGATAGGTTCCACTTCCTCAATTATTTTTTACAATGGTTTTCCGCCATGTATTTCCTTTCGTATACCATTCATCAGATTGCGATAAAACTTTGGAAGTTGTTGTGTATATATACCCGTAAAAAGTAAAGAAAAGGCATTGCTACGCATACCGATCATTGAAATAGTTGTAAAGATTTTTGTTTAGGGAAGATAGGACACTAGAGGAATCTCCCGTCCCCTAATCGGGAGCCTACAGGGGCGGGCGCCGGGCAGGAACGTGCGGAGACATATCAATTGAATTGCTTACTATACTAGTCTGTGTACCTAGGCACTTATGTGGATAAGCCAATGTTTATCTTATAGAACTAGCTTTTGCCCGCGGCTCCGCCCGCGTGGATGTCGGTTATCGCGACCAAAAATAGCCTATGTCCTTTCTCAAGGTCTAACCTACCTCTATACCAAATTTCATCAAAATCGGTTCAGCGGTTTAGTCGTAAAAGTGAGACAGACAGACAGACAGAGTTACTTTCGCATTTATAATATAAGTAGGGATTATAAACATTATCTGCCGAAGGACTGATGGCCGTTGGAGCAAACGAGTCCTAGAGTGGAGACCGCGCGTAGGAAAACGGAGGGTAGGACATCCCCTAGCCAGATGGACCGACGACCTGCGAAAGGTGGCTGGGACGGACTGGATGCGGAAGGCGGAGGATCGGCAAACGTGGCGCACATTGGGGGAGGCCTATGTCCAGCAGTGGACTGCAGTAGGCTAATTGATTGATTGATAATGCATTATAGAATGTCACCCCAGCACCCCACCAAAAACATCTCCTGTATTAGTACTGAATACTTTTGCTCGTGAGTTTTTTTTTTTTTTTTTTTTTTAATTCTTTTTCTCACAAACTCTACCTATAGACGTTCATAAGGTATTATTTTGTGCGGGGGCGGGTTGGGGACTCTGTGGTCCCCTCACCGGAAGAGGGCCAGATCGAGAGATATGGTCCTGGGTCGGCCGGGGTGCGAGGGATATGGCTACGACAATCTCACCTCCGGCAACTGACGGCCCACAGACGGCGTGCGTTTTAGTCGGTTCGAGTCCGACATAACCTCCTCCTCCGGCTACGGTGGGGGAGGTATCCGTGGGGATTTTGCGCACGATAAAAAAAAAAAAAAAAAAAAAAAAAAAGGTATTATTTTGTGATCTTAATGAAGGAATAGGGCTGTTTTCCATCCGACAGTAAACATACTGCCCATAACAAATTGCCCGCTCGACGGCAATAGGCTCGCCCCCTGTTAAGTGAGTGCGAAATCATAGTTGGCGAAATGTGGGTGTTAATACACCTCTGCCTACCCCTTCAGGGATTTACAGGCGTGAGTATATGTATGTATGTAAATGAATAAAAGTACCTATTAATTTTTCTTTTTACATACAAACAGTAAGTACGACCTTACTGTTTAAAAAATAGTCTCGTGTAGAAGCAACCGTTAATAAATCTTAATTCTGCAGACCCTGTAATCTAGATCTAATGTGCTATTAGTCCAAGAAGTAAAACGGCTTGGCCTGGCTGCTCGCCAGACCTGTGACCTAATTTCTTGCCATAAGCCCAGGGGCGTGTCTGCGACAATCGTGCACCGGCCCGGCCAAGCCTTACTTTTTGACCTGGGTATAAGGGTTACAGAGTTAGGGACTGGGGTCTATACAACATTTATTATCAAAACCCGTAAAATGAGCTTTTAAAACAGGTCAATTATTGAATGGCTGTCATACTATCAACTGCAAATGTAACTTTGTAATTCTATATATTTATATGTGATTACAAAGTTATTTATGCAGTTGGTAGTATGATAGTCTTTCAATTATTGACCTGTTTTAAGAGTTCATGGTAGGCCTGCTATTTCTTTTTCTGACAATATTTCTTGCCTTTCAGTTAAGTATTTCCGCTTTTCGTAGTCATTTTCTATAATTACTTTTTCCTTATTGTTTGCAACATAGTTTTTTTTTTTTTTTTTTTTCAATTAGATGTTGAAATAAAAGTTAATGATCTGAAAAACCCACCATAAATTGTACCTATACAAAATTGCACTCCCTTTTTTCTAACAAGGGTTTACGGCAATTTGGGAAGTACAAAGAGCTACAAATTTCGAAATTTTTCTGTTATTTGTATGCCAAATCCGCTTCTGGATATCAACAACTTAGTTAACAACATTCATACAAAACAAAATAGCTCCCGAATGGGTGAACGACCTCGTAAACTATATCCTCAAATATAATATATATTCATTGACACAATATATACATCTGTTAAACAATCGGCCTATATCTGCTCGATCTTGGTCCTTTCCCGAGCGCCACAATATCCGGTCCTCTGTCTTCCCGCAGTTCCCGCCCTCAATATATTGTGATCGGGTAATATATCATGTTTTGCCACACGCACTGGGAGGCTGCGCACCCTTATTTACTACTGGAGGTAATTTATATATCCTTGTCACGCTTTCTCGTATATAATTCTAGTAAGAAAACTGTTTTGAATTGCCTTTGTTCATTTCCGACTTAAAAACAAGAAGATAAATACAATATTTTTTTTTTATTTTTTTTTTAATAAGGATGTAACGCGTTTCCATATTTATACGCTTTTATCGCCGTAGATTTAGGCAGAGGTGAATTAACACCCACATTTCACTAATCATTGTTTTTTGTCCCACGTAATAGGGGGTGAACCTATTACCGTATTGGCACTATTGTTGACTCGAGCCATGTATCTGAGGCTGAGTCTGGGCTGTATATGTCTGTCTGGTGTTAAACAGCACTATCCCTTAGTACTTATAATAGCCTTGTATGACATAGCAGGGGAAGAGATGGGGTGGTCCAAATTCTACTCTGCTGGGAACCATGCGGGAACAAATGAGGATGTAATGCGTCTTCTCATTACCATAATATAGCTCAGAGAAAATTTGTAAAGTGGAATTATAACTTACCACGGTATCCGAATTCAATTTCATGTTATTTTTTTTAGAAAGCTCTAAAGATGGCCTATGTTCTTTCGGTTAGATAGAGTACTTATAATGGGATTCACGAGGAAAATTGACAATAACTGAAATTGGCAAGCAATCGACTAGAAATTGAATTGGCTAGAATTGGAGAGAGGTCCCGCTTAATTGAAATACAATAATACCACCCCTAATTAGGCTTTGGAAGCAGACCTTTACCAGTCCTAATGGTAGTTCAGTGTTTTACTTTTATTCGAAACAATTTGATTACATCATTATAATTTCTTTTTCGACTATCTTCGTAACTTTTACGAAAATCTTTTTTGAGTACCTATCTTTATGATTTGTATCAAAAGTTAATCGTCATGATTTTTTTTAATTACCTTAATTTTCATTATTGTAGTTTTTAAAAAAACTATGTGTACATAAAAAAACACATATTTTGTAAGTAGGTCATTAGATTCACTTCTATTCTAATCCACGTGTACAAATACACTAATAAAATATAATTATATTTGTACAAGCGTCAAGTGTAACCTTATTACATTTCACTTGGAGCTCTTTGATAAAGTAAGTAGTACATTAAATGTTATCTAAATTAGTCTTATCGACATTTAAATACAAAAGTACGTTTGTGTGGACGTCATACAATCGATACTTGGACGTTTTCCCGTTTAGTTATTAATGTGTATTACTAACTTTATTGAAAACGACAGGCAAAAAGTTAACAGTAGGTCAACTTTTATTTGTCATCGAATTCTTTTTGAAATCTATCATTTTTTTTCGGCCGTATTTAAATCCTCGATGAGGCAAGACAAAAAAGGTTTCACCGTTTCAATTTGTTGTCATTTCCTTTAAAAAAAGGTGGGCCTAAAGTAAAGAGTCCAGACGCGTTTAGTCAATAGTTTCGCTATGAATATTGCTCGATACAGATATATCTTGGTCCTAAAATATGTTTTAAACGCACAGTACAAGTTTCTTGAGTGTCTTTTGAGGATAACACGGGGTGCTACTGCGGTGGACAAGCACAAATTCATCAAGCATAGATTATTATAAAACAATCTGCGCGCGCCAGGGCCTCATTTGTCTCGTGATTCAGGTCCTAGATACGTGACCCAACGTATACCCAAGATGATGCGAAGTAGAGAAGTAAAAGTCGAAAAACGGCTGTCTGAGATGAGAACCTCGGATGCAACTAGACTAGGAATAAAAATTTCCTAACAGAAAAGCCAGTAAGCTCTGCCCAATTTAGAATCGTTTAAGCTATCCCCGAGCTAAAAATCTAATCTGATATTTTAGATGTGAGATAAGTTTGCAATTTTTCGACATCCGATTTTTGCTCTCGTGTGTGGTGCAAAAAGTGAGTAGGTACGTGGAATCCTCGTTATTCTGCAATCTCCTCCGAAACTGTTTGACCTAAATTTTAGTGTATATTTGGTGGTAGGTCAAATTTGGTACGTAATAGGTGATATCGATAACATTTAATAGATTCTTCTTTACATTTAAGATATTGTGTAAAACTGAAACACTGCAATCTCCTCATGGAATAAACAAACTTATGCTAACCACCATCAGTATTAGTACTTACAAATTGTGTGTCATCATTGTACAATATAATTGTAATAATCCTTACTCATTAGCCTTAAAGTATCAACAACTCATTACTCATATCAATCTGCAATTTGTTGTCTATCGTATGGTCTACAAAGGAGATACGGTTGCATTTTCATATAAATTTGTATGTAAAGGTGCAACTGTAACTCTTTTATCGACTCTACACCATTGCGTCAATAAACGAATGTTTTCGTAGTAGCGGCGATACTAGTGATATTATTTACAGTTCATTCCCAGAATAATGTAGCTCCTTTTGGAAGCTAACCAAATCTGGGCTTATCGCCGACAAATTACTGCGCAGGATGGCTAGCTAATTTGGTCTGAACGTATTTTTACACAGACCGTATCTATATAGGTACTACAGCAGCAGATAATGGAGTGTGTGTATACTTAAACATGATTTATTGTTTTTTAAACTACTAGATAATTGCTCGGGATATATATCTTGGACGTTTCTTAGGTATCTTTTGAGGATAGCATGGGGTGCTACTGTGGTGGACGAGCTCAATTCTTCAATTAATTCAGAGGATTTTTTTATATAGGACACGTCAATTTGACTTCACCTCGCCTGATGGTAAACTGAAGGCAAAGTCTCGGAAAAGAGGATCACCATTATAGACATGCACCATGTTACAATGGTGGCATTCAGCTTGACGGTCTCATCAGATGCTTTTTCACGCCCCGCTCAAAGGATCCGGCCGATCCGGGACTGTATAGTGGTACAGTCAGCATCGATATCAGCTTAATACATTCCAAGTTACCGACCGCCTTAGCAGTTACATTATTATTTCAGTTGCCACATTTTAATCTAAGAAAGATACCAGCAACACCTATAAAATATGTTCCTCAAAAAACCTACAAGAGGTCGTAAAACGTGCTCTTGAAACACATTTCAAATATATTATTTAAGCACTAATAGTTCGTATGGTGGCCGTCTCACACATGCGAACCGACTGTTAGGGGCATTTTCCGCGTTAATGACCCACACTGTAATCAGACTCCTGTAATACCTTTTAATCGCTCTTTATGGCCCCGCAGGATCCAACATATGGGTTATTTTTCACATTAAGTGCTAGCTTTGAGCACATTTAGATAAAACTCTTTTTGTTTTCTCTTTATGAAACGATTTAGAGATAACTGTCTACGTGTGAACACAGTCGTACACTGCGGGCCGTGAATGCATTATAAATTAGTATAGAAGTTGGATAATATCTCGCACAAATACAAGGTTATTGCAAAAAGTATCAAAAATAAACAGGTTGATCAAAAACCTTTGCATACCGGATGTCGTTGGTCGGTATGGAGAAGCCACTAACTCCACGATAGGTTATTACCAGTCTTCACCAATATTTTCGTTCTCACTGTTGACAAATGTTATAACTTATAAGATATATCTCACGTCATTTGTCACCACTGGCAATATATGGTATTTTACCCCTATTTGTCACCAGTACTGACTAGTATTAACCGCTCAAAATAAGTAAATACCTACTACTAACGAAAACATACGATCACTTACAGGCTAGCGTAGGGTATGTATTCAAAGCATGGAGACTTACCTGACTTACACAATAGGTATACTTCCCTGATCGAGTCAGATACTCGTGATCAAAGACCAGTTACTAGAGTGGGAGTACTATAGGGCGTTCACAAGCCAAACTCTTATTTGAGTAGTATAAGAACACATCCTAAACCATGTCTTGTTGGATGGTTCTTCTGTTTAATATTTATACAGTGACAGTATTATAGGGCGGTCACAGGCCAACGCTTATTTGATTAGTATAAGAACACATCCTGAGTAAACCATGTCTCTTTGGATGGTTCTTCTGCTTAATATTTATACAGTGACAGTATTATAGGGCGGTCACAGGTCAACGCGTATTTGAGCAGCATAAGAACACATCCAGAGTAAACCATGGTTTTTTGGATGGTTCTTCTGCTTAATATTTGTACACTGACAGTATTACAACATTCAAGAGTATACAAGGCCAGCGAATCACGTTCCACTATTATCGTTTAATTCATTACTGCGCTGATAAGAACGTCAGTTACAATACAAGCCTGATGTGGCCACTTCGACATATTAGATAGAATATTATGACATGGATATAATTTTCCACTGTACATTTCTTGTGGTGAAAACTGCTTGCCCTTGCTTGCCCCATGGCATGGCGTTTACTGTAATGTCAATATTCTTTGTCTTGATCAATAGACTTTCAGAAATTACTGTGATCTATCTAAGAGACATAATTAGTAAACGTAAAACGTTATACGAAGGACCAGGTTAAGGGGTTTCTGTGTCACTTGGTCCTTCATGACCATCTGATGACCTGTGCCATCTGATCCGACCAATACGTGTAATAAACAATCATCCCTACTAATATTATAAATGCGAAAGTAACTCTGTCTGTCTGTCTGTCTCGCTTTTACGACTAAACCGCTGAACCGATTTTGATGAAATTTGGTATAGGGGTAGATTAGACCTTGAGAAAGGACATAGGCTATATTTGGTCGCGATAACCGACATCCACGCGGGCGGAGCCGCGGGCAAAAGCTATTTTTTTTTTTTATATAGGACACGTCAATTTGACTTCGCCTCGCCTGATGGTAAGCTGAAGGCAAAGTCTCTGAAAAGAGGGCCACCATTACAACACGTACCATGTTACAATGGTGGCACTCAGCTTGACGGCCTCATCAGATGCTTTTTCACGCCCCGCTTAAAGGACCCGGGACTATAGGAGGAAGGAAACACGTGAGCTGGCAAGGAATTCCAAGTCTTAATAAATAAAAGCGGTATTAGATGTGAATCGTTACAAATGAAAAGGTGTAGTTTCAACCTCAAAAGGAAAAAGGTCTTTATAAGTACCTATTATAATGTTTTAGTAAGAGACACTTTTTCTTCTCTGCTTTGCTCTTTTCAATTTTCAATCTTCTTATACCAGGCGAGCTGAGTGCTACAAAAAATAAAAATAAAGCGAACAACCAACACTCAACTACGCACACTTCCGGACTCCAATCTCTTGTGCTGTCTCCGTACTAAACTAACTTGCTTATCCTGAATATTGTACGGTCCTAAACTTGAGCCTCGCTTATAAAACTGTTGAATGCTCTCAAGTCTCAAAGGCCAACCGTCCAAAAATAATTAATTGTTGAATGCCTCAAAGTGCTTTCCGCTTTTCAATTTGTTCAGAAGTTCATCAAGAAGGACGGACGAGGTGCCTCTCGTTTCGGCCATTTTCTTTTCTAAGGAATAATTAAGAATAACTTTTTCAAAGGACGTTATGAATTTTATTCTGTCAACGTAAATAGGTACCTTCGTGAATTGAAGTCTGCAATTGCCACGTTAACTTCGTTTTAATTAACTTGATAATGAGTATTTATATTTTACTTTCTGGGTACCTATTAAGTATTTTATACAGGGGACTTGAATACTGCGGGCAATTTTTGTTAAATACGTTAAAATTTTTAAGAACGCGAATTTTAACTCTTTATCTACAACTTATTTCGACTATAATGTATTTTGTATAAAGACAATACTGTCTCTTTATCACTGTAGCATAGTTTTTTTCCTGGCCCAGGTGCAATTACAGCACCTTACCCTAAATATGTAACTTCTGTCGAATAGAAACATGTGATTTCTCAATCCAGTAACACACACTAGACGTACAATCGAGATGTATCATACAGCTATGACACGACAGCAGTAGCAAAGGGTGAAAAGTTACCAAAAGGGAAAAAGGTGGAAAAAATAATCCTCGAAAAAAACTGTCACGCAACATGCCACCTTCGACAGACTCTCCAAAAAGAAGCTGGCGGCAATCGTGTTCTTGGGACTCCTTGCCACTGCACGACAGTTCCTTAGCACCCTGAACCAATATCGTTATGTTTCCGTCTTTCAGGTGAAGATCCTAGTGCCGAATTCGACCGCGGGCATGATCATCGGCAAGGGTGGCAACTACATCAAGCAGATCAAGGAACAGAGCAACAGCTACGTGCAGATCTCGCAGAAGGCTAAAGAGCTGTCACTACAGGAGCGGTGCATCACTGTTGTCGGTAAGCCAGAGAGGAGAAAGACTGTGATGATATGCCAACTTTCATCTAAGTACCTAGCGATTTCCTCCTGGTCCTCGATTCTGCTAAAGCACAACCACTGTCACACCACAGAGACTGCGAGAAAATTCCATTTGATTTTAGCCTTTAAAGTAATACTTTTAAAGTTTAAAATTGAATGGCTTTTTGTAGAGTGAACGAAAGCGTGTAATGAAAATATTGTCATATAATTTTGGACTTTAATTCTATAGTAATAAAGTCTAAAATTTAATGCCAATTTTTGCAGAGATTGTGGCACGACAGTGGTTTTGTTGTAGCAGAATCGAGGGCCTGGTTGCGAACAAATTGAAAGCATCTAACACTTCATTGGTAGCTTAGTAGTGGAGTCGAACTTCCGATGGAGAGCACGAATACTGGTTATTACGGTACCGACGTGAATCCACTCATAACCCAAGTAATTTAGCTTAGGTGGAGGGTTTCCGGGTAATACTAGTAATTTAGGTTTATATTTTTTTTTTCATTAGGGACACCACTGACACAAGACTCACAAATTAAGTCAAATCAAATTTGTTTGCGAGAATATTTAACAATACATAATTCCACTATGTCAACGTATAAGGTGGCTAAATTTACAAGTCGATGAGCTCTGAATATTTAAAGAAGCTATTATTCTAACCTTTGTTTAACTAACTTAAACAGATGTTTCTATTATTCCAATCAGGAGTTACAAGATCATGAGTTCCTCTTCATTAGGGCCAATGCTTCAGAAACAAATTAGTAACTGGGTCGACCCGCTACTAAATTATGTAGGTATAGATGACTACGACAAATTGTTGTGATTAACTAATCACTTGTATTCGATACTGTTATTTGGGGATTTTGATTAAACTCTGTTGTTAAGACTAAATTGATATATTGACTGTTGTGAATTGAATGTGAAGTACGGAACAACTTGAACTGAACAAGCTGTTTCTACGATCACATATTACTCACCCCTTTCTCTCTTGTCCCCTGTGCCCTTCACATTTGTACTATCGAGGACCTGTGTAAAACAACGGACAATGCCGTTGAATTAAGCCGAGAAAATGAAAATATGGTGAATTTTATGAGACATTGACTTTATGCAAAGGAAGACTCCTTTTATTAGGAAGGTAGACAGAGACATCAGCCCTTCGTCTCCTTCTGTCCTTCACGAGCTTTCTTTACTTTCTAAACCTTTTAAAGCCCACCAATTTCTGCTGTATTGGACTTGTCCTTTTTCCAATACGTACAACAAGAGGTAAGTCCGTACATAATCTGAGCATTGGGTTTTTTAGGCTCTTCATTTGAATAAACCCTCAATAAAACTGTGAGAAACATTAACCCTGGCTCGAATCTAAACCATTATACGAGCGATCAAGGAGTCGAACAAAAAAGAGCCCTTAAATAAAGTGTTTCCCTAATCTATCCGTGTCGTTAGATAGTGCTGACTAACGAGCCATCTCCGCACCTAGGTCTAGTGCTGCGATACCTATCTTTAGTGTTTAGGCTGTTTATAAATTGCCTCATGACTCATGAGTCAGGTTTACAAGGTCGACAAGGGTCTACGTAAGCCTATATATATTTTTTTAGTCGTTTCTTTTGTGTGAGCGATGCCTGGCGGTGTTAAAGTTTAACATCATTAGGAATGATAGCTATAGAATAAGTTAAATGACTAATGAAAGTAAGAGAAGCGAAAGGTGTATGATAGGATCGTAGCGAAAGGAAAGGTGTATCTGCCTGTCCCATAAGACCTGGAATTCTTAACCAGCTCACATGTTTCCCTCCTCCTACAGTCCCGGGTCCTTTAAGCGGGGCGTGAAAAAGCATCTGATGAGGCCGTCAAGCTGAGTGCCACCATTTTAACATGGTACGTCTCTATAATGGTGACCCTCTTTCCAAGACTCTGCCTTCAGCTTACCATCAGGCAAGGCGAAGTCAAATTGACGTGTCCTATATAAAAAAAAAACTTTTTTTTTTGCCAAAATAATACTTTCATACGATTTTGCTAATGAAACTATGCCCAAAATGTTTTTATCCGAAACGACAATAAAATCACCCAGTATAGGTGTCAGCTTTTGAAGCAATTGTGACCTATATCCAGCAGTGTAGTACGAATGTACGATAGATTTCAAAAGGTTTTACTAGTAGGTAATTTTCTTGTACTTAAGACCTCGTGGGCATTTTGCTGGAATTTCCTTCTAATATGGAGGGAATTGATTGATTATCTAGAAACAATTTTTTATTTTACTTTTGTTGCACATAACACAAAAACTTTGATATCTATCTGCCGTAAGAGTTCAAAATCTTCACAATAAAAGTATTCCATACCCACTCAGGGTCGTCTAAGGCCTATTAATTGTTCTGGTTGGCAGCCACAATTTTGTGTATTATTTGCACATTTTTATGAATTAATACTGTCTGCTCAGCTACTGTGACGGTACTAGAATCATAGATTATATCACGCACAGTTTGACTTACTTTTGTACAAAGAAAGACACGTGAACCAGTTATATATTTTACAACACACCTGCTTATAAAAGTGATATTATTTTACCGCAATTAGGCACGTAATGACACCTATTATCAAACTGTGACTTTTTCATTGCTATTATTCACAAGTGAGTTATAGATTCTTTTTTAAATTTTATAGGAAGTGTCTATAATTGTCTATGTCCTTAAAAAAGTTTTGATACAAAAAATAACGTGTTTAATAGTACGAATAAATTAATACGCCTATTGTATGGTCATTTGATGCATTTTCGTATTTAAATAAATAATTTAAACTTGTAATACTTGTATAATAAACAAAATTTTCACTCAAATTTAACTTTTTTTTTTCTCTAAGTACAGAAAAAAAAACAGAGTAAAAAAAAGTTAAGTTCAAACCTCATTTTTTTTTTAAATATGGTCGACCGCCATTGTTAAATGCGCGCGCATAGGAAAACGAATTAATTTGTAGTATTGTTTATTTAGTATTTGTAGTATTATTTTATTCGCAAGTGTGTTGTAAAACGTCGTATGGCACGTGTGAGCATGATGATTACCGTCCTCGGCTGTCTTAAGACCCTCGCCTGGCGGCTCGGGTCTCAATGGCGCCTCGGCGGTAATCACCAACGTTGCTCACTTGTACCATAATGTACTATTACTGGGTCATTATTCATATCACTATTTGATTGATATTGTTACCAAGATATTAATCTTCTTCCTCCTAGAGCGTTAATTTCCAGTCGCATCCTAAGCTTTCAGCTCGGAGTCTGGGGTCCGCTTTACCAGTCTTAACTAAGGATTTGGCTAGACCTCGATATTTTTCCAAGATATTAATAAATGTACGTAGTACTGGCTCGAAGGACCAAGAAGATATGTGTGTACAGTCAAAAAAGAAGATACGGTTGCACCTTTACACACTTTATATGAAAACGTGCAACCGTATCTCCTTTTTCGACTGTACATCTTCCTGGTCCCTCGAGCCAGAACTCGGACTCGTACGGAGTTCCGGCTCGAAGAACCAAGAAGATGTGTATGGTACATCTTCCTGGTCCCTCGAGCGAGAACTCCTTTCGACCAAGGAAATATGCATACACCTTGTGTAAGGGTGTATGTGAATGTGTATACATATCTCCTTGGTTGTATGTACGTAGGTACATATGATGGCCAGCTCAAGAGTAAAGGATAAGTAGAAGAACCGAAAGGCATTTGCCAGAATTATAACAAACCAGCGTACCTGAATGGGAAGAGCTCTTTTGTGTTCATACATTATTTGTATAAAGTTTTGTAAAGCAGTAACCAAAACTTCTAACGTCAAGTCATGTTATACACTCCAATTAAACTTTGCCCCGAAGTTATTTATTAGAATAATGCCGCTATAAAGGGCACTCGTACCAGCCGCCATAGTTTTTGACTAACAACCTCCACACAAGGTTATTTCGAGGCCCTATTATGAGTGCTCCGTAATTTTACTGTAGCTTCCGTTACAATACTATAAAGTTGTATCATTAGATATTATTGTAACGAGACGTCAATTTTGTGTTGTGATTCAGCAAATTCCAATACATTTTCAAAAATTGTTGATTTATTTCTTATGCCGTGTGGTTCCCGGCAGAGTAGAATTTGGGCCACCCCATCTTCTCCCATGCGGTGTTGTAGAAGGTGACTTAGGGATAGGGCTGTTTAATATCAGACAGATATATGCAGCCCAAACTCAGCCTCAGATACATTGCCCGGATATACAATACAATAGTGCTCGGAATACGGCAATACGCTCACTTACGTGGGACCTAATACAATGATTGGTGAAATGTGGGTGTTAATTCACCTCTGCCTAACCCTCCGGGGATAAAGGCGTGATTGTATTATGTATTGTATGTTGATTTATGGCACTCCAATGTGTAGTAATACTACTTTCAACCTCAAAATTTGCGCAATATATTTCTCCGAAAGTTTTACCTTCCGAACTGAAACTTGTCGTAACATCGAAAAATCCACAGCCAAAAAAAGTAATAGAATTTCTGAAACTTTTTAACTGCTACTCTTAAACCCCTCGAATTCGAAAATAAGGTTTCTTTTATTGAGTCCCCATCAGTGAAAGGGTCAAAATTTACAAAAGAAAAGTCGGTGGAAAGAAAAAATTACCTCTGATCTTGTTTATTGGGAACAGGGACCCTTTGTCACTGGTCCCCATTCTATACAATTCTAGTCGTCTATCATCTAATTAAACGAGTTTATTTTATTGTAAAAGTCTGCTTATAAATCGCATATCGGTTGGAGTATTAGTATTCTTCATCCTTACGGTCCTGGTTGCATCCGAAGCTTTCACCTCGTTTTCAGTCTGACTGCGTGTTTGGCTCTAGCCTGTTCACAGTTATACGCAGCGACTGCCATATGACCTCCATAACCAATACAATTTACCTTCCTTAACTGTCACCGCTGCATGGTGAATATCGTAGGTATTGGTTTAGTAAACATAACACCACAATTTAAATATATTCTTCAGAGAACACTTGAGTTAGATTTACAATAGCGAATATATTTAGGAGCACAACCTTGCCGGCATTGCAATAGATCGTTAATCATTGTCACGAGCCGCTTAACGTTGTCCACTAGACTACAGGCTAGTCGGACGTACCTTCTTCCTCTAAGCGTTAATTCCCAGTCGCATCCGAAGCTTTCAGCTCGGAGTCTGGGGTCCGCTTTTACCAGTCATAGCTACAGATTTGGCTAGACCTTGATATTTTCCGTGAAGCGATTGCCATCTGACCTCCACGACCCAATGTTAACATTAGGCGATATCGAAGCTTTGCAGTTAGACCGTTGTTTTTGGACTTTTTAGGGCCCCAACTACCCGTAACGATTGCCATAGATGTTCTTATGGCAACCGGGACCGACGGCTTAACGTGCTCTCCGAGGCACGACCAGACCAATGCCAATACCCATATTTAATGCACACAAATATTTGCACTGAGCGGGGATCGAACCCGCGCCTCCTGCGTAGCGGCCGCGTTCACTACCGCTACGCCACGGAGGCTGTCGGACGTACCTAGGCATGTGTTTATTCTAATGATCTTCGCGTTTGCGCAAACACTTCTTAAGGTGTGATACCGAAGGTATAGGTATGACAACTGCAGACGCACCCAGCAGATACGCGTAATTCATTGCGGCTTCATAATGGTTCCCTTTTTGCGTATCTGAATTTAACAAGTAATGAGTAGATATGCTATCCAAATTCCAACCGGTCTTATTGGAGATCTATAGGGGAGGCCTATGTGGACTTCCTATAGCTGAAATGATGATGATCATGATGAGTATGCTGTATCTGCTGCAAGTTGACGTATGCGGTCGGCTTCAGCGGGCTTTATTGGCAATTTGCAAACATATGTACTTAGTCAATAGGTACAATGATTTATTTGAATAGCACTTACTTATTTAAAAGTATAAAACCGTATCCATCCACTGGCATCGGAGACAGGGATAGATAGGACTCCAGCGAATGGCATTTCACGATTTTGTTCTATAGCACACACGACCAAGGAAATTAATATACACCTTTACATCTTCATCCTAGCGTTAATTCCCAGTCGCATTCGAAGCTTTCACCTCGGAGTCTAGGGCCCGCTTTACCAGTCTTAACTGCGGATTTGGCTAGACCTCGATATTTTCCGTGAAGCGACTGCCATATTACCTTCACAACCCAATGGTGGCATTTAGCGATATCGAAGGATTGCAGCCAAGCGCGGTCGCAGCTTGAAGTTTTGGGGGCGGTCACCTCGGAAATTCCTTAAGAAATTTAACCCTGAGGGAGGAGGCCCCTCGTACTGGGACTTTTCAATATGACGTGCATGGTTGGGGGGGGGGGGGGGGGGGGGGGGGGTCATGTCCCCTGTGACACCCCCCTCGGACCGCGCCTGATTGCAGTTACACCTACGTAGCTAGGGACTAGCTACTTCATGTGAGGGTGTATACTTTTTTTGGCCGAACGAAGTACATCGATTTCTCCGTAATCTTTCTTACTTTAATGTAATGTCAAACGCTTATATTGATGAACGAAATAAAGTTGAATGAAATGAACCGATGTCGTTCGACTCATGGAGCTTATGGCCGCGTTTTTCTTCACAACGGCGACATTAACATCACTCGCGTCATTAAGCTGTGTTCACACTCGCGTTTCAGTAAAAAAAAAGGGTCGTGACATGTCAGCGATACGGCTCAAACACTGTTCTTTAAAAATGAGATACAATTATTGAACGATAGAGTAAAGTACGTAAAACATTCTTAAGAGTTTAGAAATAAATGGGCCCATTTTGACTATTTGCTTGACGGTGGATATAGGAAGGATCCGTATATTTCTTGAACCGATACAGAGGTCAAAACAGGTTCAATTGACTGTGTTATGTACTAATTCAAATGAAAATATTACAAATCTAATCAACTTTAAATTTCGCTTTTTCAATTACTTTTTCAGATCATAAAATTTTGCCATTTTGACTTGACTTTCATAATTAATTTATTCATTCTCATTCATAATTCTTCATCATTGAAAACCTTTGCCTACCAGTGGCGAGGGGGACCCCTATTACCCGATTCATGCCGGGTTCCCAATAGGTCGCATGGTGCTGGAAAAACAAGACCGAGTTTATTTACATACATAAGATATAAAAAAAATAGAAAAATAAAAATTAAAAAAAATTGAAAATAGTTCACCCTCCGCTTACTCCTTCAGTGACATATTACTGAAAGAATATTAGAAGCAAATACAACACACTAAATAACAGAAAATTTCAATACACTAACCCTGAGACTCGAAGATATGTTGGAAACAGGGACCGAAACAGTAACCACTATAAAGTGTTTTAACACTGTTTTTTGAAACTGTTTTAGAAGAAAACCTTTTATAAGTGTAACCGAAACGAAAGTGTAACCGATTGAAAGTGTTAAGGGTTTATATCTGTTAATAACGGTTAATAAGTGTAACCGTTATAGATTTATAACGTTATAACGTTTTATATTATATTGTTCTGTGTGTGCATAAATCTTAAATAAATAAATAAAAAAATGATTTAAGTATCTGCACGGAATGGCAACAACACGTCGCGTCCTTCTATGTAGGCTCACACCACAGAAAAAATACTCATACCGAACTTTATGGCCGCTTTAAGTCCGTCACACGCCGTCACACGCGTAGCTATATTATAGGATACCTATATACCTATAAATATCAATCATATAGCAAGGCACATTACTAGATACATATTGCTCAGGAAATTATATCTTGGGCCTAAAATGTGCTCAAAATGTGCTCTATACGCGAAGTAGGTACTCATTTTATGGGTGACTTTTGAGGATAGCATGGGCTGCTACTGCGGTGGAAGAGCTTCATCAAACATAGACTATTACAAAATAATCTGCGCGCGGCAGAACCTTATTTGTCTCGCGACAATGATCTTACATAACAACAACCAACAACAACCAACTTCGAATACACGAAGAGCAAAAATGATGCTAGAGTAGCTGGGCTTTTAGCAGTTTGCCACGGGCATGCCGCGAGCCTGGATGTGACGGGTGAGGCCGCCTGTGACCCTAGCAGAAGCAGGCCACAGCGGCGGCACGCATTGCGTGCCTCCCCATACTTGGGGGCGAGGTGGGGACTCCGTGGTCCCCACTCCGGGAGAGGGCCAGCTGGAGAGATAAATAGTCCCAGGGTCGGCGGGGTGCGAGGGATAGTTATGTTTACGATTACCTCGCCTCCGGCAACCGACGGCCCAGAGACAGCGTGCGTTTTAGTCGGTTCAAGTCCGACATGATCTCCTTCACCGGCTCCGGCGCGCGGCGGGGGGTATCCATGGGGACTTTTCACACGATAAAAAAAAATGCATACCAATTAGTTTGAACATATACAGGGTGGAAAAATAAGTCGGGCCCTGGAAGGAAACTACCGTAAATCCTTAAGTGGCTCATTTTACTTAAAGAAGACATTCCTTTATTTTTAAAAAGAAACAAAACTGCATTCTAAGATTTTCTAAAACTAGCTTGGCTCACCCAGGCAGCACCCTCTATTTTTATAGCACTAATCGATAGTGTCAATCATAAGGATCCAATGTTGCCAAGGTACAGTGCTGTATACCACGCGAAGGTTTCCGATCAAGTACCTACCTACCCCAAATTATTACCCAATAACGTCACATTGTACAAAGGAATCAAAGTTCAGTCATTTAGTACTTATCTATTTGAAAAAGAGGTGGATACTTGGATACTTATCCATATCCATACTTCCATATCCATACTAATACTATAAATGCGAAAGTAACTCTGTCTGTATGTCTGTCTGTTAAGCTTTCACGCCTAAACCACTGAACAGATTTTGATGAAAAAGGACATAGGCTATGTTTGGTCACGATAACCGACATCGACGCAGGTGGAGCCGCGGGCAACAACTAGTAATATTATAATAACGTGTCATCAAACTAGTCTCAGTTCAGCTAAAAACCTCTCTTTATGATATTATATATTCTCCATAACAAAATGCCATTATTTCAAAAATTTGTTAGCTAAATGATAGAATAGTAAGAGTGGCAACGCAGCTATTTCGGTGCACCCTTATAAACCGGTTAACAGTTTGATATCGGTTAGGGTTCTGTAACGGTTACACAATCGTCCGTGGTAATGGTTAACAGTTTCAAAAACACTTTTATAAGGGTTACACATTCAATGTGTAACCTTTTAAAAGTGTACCCCGTATATTTCTGTACCCTTTATGAATGTGTTTTTAAGTCCCTGGTTGGAAATAAAATGTCATAGTTGTATACACTTAACAAATTTCTAATAACATTGATAACTTTACTGCCAGTCCTTCATAGCTAGTAATGGATAAATTGGCTCCGTGCCCACCCGCAGTGCACTCCTTTACAATCAAATTGCACATAATATAGTACCCACCTACATGTAATCATCTAAAACGTAATATTTGTGAGTCTCTTTATATAACCACGAATTTACACGTGGCTCTCGTCGTCTAGATAGACTGTCAATAGCGATACAATCTAGGTCAAATACTGGCCAGCCCCCGTACGTAGGCGAGTTGCATTTCGTAGATAATAGAATGACGAATGTATGGGATTTGACGTTTATGACATAATGTTGACGACTGTCAATACTGTCATATACGTCACATCCCACACATCCGTCATTCTATTCTAATTGCCACTTGTCTAGGGGAGCAGAGCGCGGCTTCCTCTCTCCGCAGCCGGCACCCCGAATTAATTTATCCGCATTCTAGAACCCATAACACAAGCAGGTCCAGGGCCGGCAGTCTGTACTTCAGATAGCGATCGAATTCGGTTGTTAACTAGATAGCGACCGAAATTCCCAAGTCTCTATCGAAATTTAACGTTTTTCCGGTATTTGTAACGAATGTCGTCGCAAAATTTACCGAATTTTCGTTACCACCTCTCAAAAAAGTTTACTCGGTATGTCAATTGGTCCAGACTTGGGTTCGACGCAAACATACCGATAGCCTGCCGTAGTAGAGACTGCCGGCCCAGCTATGCTAATTTATATTTATGTTTGTATGTATCTTGTTCGCAGGTGAGAAGGAGCACAACAAGAAGGCGTGCGTGATGATCCTGCAGAAGGTGGTGGACGACCCGCAGTCGGGCTCGTGCCCCAACGTGTCGTACGCGGACGTGGCCGGGCCCGTGGCCAACTACAACCCCACGGGCTCGCCCTACGCCGTGCCCACGCCCGAGGTGAAAGAGGTGACCGCGCAACACGCTCCCTTCTACGGCTACTGCAGTGCTGGCCACGCCGCACAGAATACCTAGTCCACTTAACCACTCCTCTACTACACGTTGATAGATTCATCCGCAGATGTCATTGGTGGACGTGTCCGCGACTTGCTCGTCTATTGGTTCCTCTACACGTTGACACATTCATCCGCAGATGTTATTGGCGGACGTGTCCGCTGACGTGCCGACGGAGTGATTTTCTCGTCTATGGTAGGATTTATCGTTAAATACCTGCCACAGACGAGCAAATCATCCCGTCCAAACGTCGGCGGACGCGTCCGCCGATGATATCCGAAGATGAATCTGTTTACGTTACAGCATCAATTGCATTAGGCAACTTAAAGGCAACGCGATTTGATTGCCGCGATATCTTCAAAGAGACATCGGTTTTCACATACATTGAATGGCGACTTACGCGCTAGGAAACCGGAGTCCTGAATTACTGCGACCGTTTTGCGAAACCCGACATACGCAACTGGAGTTGCCCGCAACTTCCGTCGCGAACCGCGTCCTTCAGTGCGTTTGTGTTTACTTTGAGGGATATACTATACGTCCCATGTTTGCGGATTGCTTTGTAATTATCTATGCTTGGTAAATTTGAGTTCGTCCACCGCAATAACACCACGTGCTATCCTCAATAGACACCCAAGAAATATGTACTGCGCGTATAGCACATTTTAGGTCCAAGATACGTGTCCGGAGTTATGTTCGTATTCTGTGCGGCGGGTCCCGGCGCCACGGGGCGGTCGTGAGCGTGTTGGGGCGCACACACACTGCCACTAACGCTTGCCGAGTGTGCACACACCGTACACACACATACTAACCACTAATACATTATATACTCTGTGAAATTACTATAATGTCCAATGATTTCTATCTATTTGGCTGGCTGTTTTTGTTGCTGGTTGAAGAGAGGTAGAGGGGGAGGTGGGAATTTCGAATTTGGAACGGATTAAAAAAAAAAAGAGATAAGTATAGTCAACAAAGAAGATACGGTTACACTTTCTCAAATAAAGTTGTATGTAAAAGTGACAGTCTCCTTTGTCGACTGAACTTCGTTGAATTTTGACACTTATCTTTTTTTTTATTTTTCTTTCAAATCAAATCAAAAATATAGTGTGCAACATGCAGTGTGGCGTATTGTCACTGGTTAAGTAGATAGTACTCCTTCGTGATACCAATTTTATTTCTAGTCTCATACCACCAGAAACTGATTTTTTCATACCACTTAGGTCGCAATAAAGCACACGGCCCACCTGATAGAAAGTGGTGCCTTTTTTTATAATATGTATATGTATGTATGTATAATATATATTGTTACAAATGTCTACCAAGCACATGTGTTTCCCCTCCACCGTGTACAAGAAGCTTCTCTTCCCCCCCAGGGTCACGCCCTAGGCGGTGGAGTAGGCGTGGGGTCCGTAGGCGGGGTCCTGGTGAACGGCGCGGGCGCAGGCCTGGGCGCCGGCCTGGGCGCGCTCAGCCTCAGCCTGTCTCTTGCACCCCCTGGGTCCCAGCCACCCGCGCCCCTCACGCAGCACACCCTCGACCATATCAAGGTAACGTACACACCACCATGGGTGAGATTCACACACGCAATCATTTCAATTCGAGCAGAAAAAGACGTAAAGTTCCGTGTCGGTATGATCTGTGAAAATAAAATCTAGTTCTTGAGATAATTTTTAAAGCATTTAGTATACTAAACTAAACAAATTATTATAAATTGGAAAAAGCGAATCGCCCACCATCGCCCTAAGATGGATGTATTGGAAAATTTGGATCAATCTCGGACGAAGCTCGGTGGCTCAGTGGTCAGAGCATTCCCCCTATAAGGGAAAGATCGCGGGTTCGAATCCTGCCTGAGTTTGATTTCGATTTTTCCAATTTATAATAATCTACTTCTTAATATATTGTGATTAAAAACGCACAGTGCATTCCACAAGCGGCGAATTTGTAGAATGCGCTGTGAAATTTGTGGCATCGCATCATCGCATTTAAAGTATACGAACGTGTTTTAAACCACAGGATTGAAGTATAACTTATATGCCTGCACTGTGTTTTAAATGTACAAAGCGTAATTGACTTTGAGAGAAAGAAAATATAAAAATTACCTCTCTCTTGATCGTACAGTAATATACGAAACGTAACTCTTTCTATCTTCACAATTCACACTTTCCGTAACGCTCTCGTCAAGCATTCATCAAGTTAAGCGTGCGTAAAAAAGCTTTAAGTACTTCAAAAATCCACACTGTGTAATACTCCGATTATATCTTCCACGACGGATGTACAGTGTACAGTACACCTCACCAGTGTCGTAACGCTACACGACGAACGCTACATGATGTAATACTAAACGACGTAACGCTACACGGCGTAACGCTACACTACGTAACGTTACACGGCGTAACGCTACACGAGGTAACGTTACACGGCGTAACGCTACATGAGGTAACGTTACACGACGTAACGCTATATGAGTCCGCCCGGCGCAGGTGGCGCTCCGGCAGGCGGGCTACAGCGAGGCGGGCATCAGCGAGATCGGCGCGGCGCTAGCGCTGCTCGTCAAGCACGGCGTGCTCGGCCTGGCGCTCCCGCAGGCGCTCCCGCCCGCGCCTCTGTCCGCCGCCTACTTCCCGCTACCCGCGCAGGATGCACCCACCGTCTTCGGGCCCATTGGGCAGGTGCCGCTCGGTACGTACCTCACACACATACGCACACGCACACATGCCATGTGCATTCCACAAACGATCACTTGATAAACTTGTAGAATGTAACTCCTCCCATCCTTACACATACACATGCAGCGCGTATTCCACAAGCGACCAGTTAAAAAACTTGTGGAATGTGAGTTATACACGCACTGCGCATTCCACAAGCGACCAGTTGAGAAACTTGTGGTATGCGACTCATAAATTGATATGTAATTTACAGATACACAATTTAGTTTGCCTGGATATATATTGTATATCCAGGTAAATTAAGCATATTTCATTATGGCCAAATAAACGTGTTTTTTTTAGCACTGATCCCAAAAATTATGTACTTTTTTTTATAAGTGAAAACCACGAATGCAAGTGGGACTAACACGAAAATGATAATGACTTATCTGTTATAATCATCATCATTTCCCAACGTTAAGTCCCGGTTACAACCCAAGTTTTCCAGGTTTCGCTGTCCCTACCCCTTCTCCTATACTTTGCCCGAATTTCCACATCCCAGATAGTAAGCCCATTGGCACGCATTCCATTCTTTACGACAGCGAACCACATACCCAATAAACCACATAGCCAAAACTTTAATAACACCACTATTATGACACTTGAGCATAAAAACACAACACTATTATGATTAAGTACTGTTTTTATGACACCCATTCACAGCTAAAGTCGGCAATATAGCTAAATACAACAAAAAGATAATCACATACAATTACTGATATCAGACTACTTGAGATGTGAACTCAACCTTGTAGTTACAATCTTACATGTATGTTACCGACTTTATCTAATGCTATAATTCATTGAAGAATCATATTATTACTTTAAAAATTACTTGCATATTAGTTACGCAATTCCAAAAACTAATAAAAGACACTGATAAGAAAAATCTTTCTTTTAAGAATACTAGCAACCGAAATAACTAGTATTGATATTAGTATAGTATACAAGTACCCCTCCAGATAAGCTAAATTATTTGTGTTAGGAGTGTGTTTTTGGTAGTGTAATAGCCAGTAGTCGAACTCAGGATCTCTCGACCGTAAGGCCGAACATTTAACCACAAAGCTACCGATTTTTTTCATTTATTTTGCAGGCTGCCAGGATGCCAGGCTGCTTGTCCACCACCTTAGTGGTATAGAAAAATTCTAAAAGGCCTAGAAATATTACCTACTAGCTGTTGCCCGCGGCACCGCTCGCGTGGATGTCAGTTATAGCGACCAAACATAGCCTATTTCCCTTCCCAAGGTCTAATCTACCCCTGTACCAAATTTCATCAAAATCGGTTCAGTGGTTTAGGCGTGATAGCGTAACAGACAGACAGACAGACAGTTACTTGCGCATTACATATCTATTTGAAAAGTCTGTATAAAGCCACAATGCTGTAAGATGTGAAATACAAAATTAATAAATTCCATTAGAATTTGCCTCGTGGTCCTTACTAGAATTTCATTTTTGAAGAAATTGTTTTTTAATACCAAAGATAAATAAGTGATGACATGAACCCTTAGTATTTAGAAACGATATTGTTAACCTTACAATATATGACTCTTCATTGGATTTTTAGTATATTTGTTCTATTCTATAATAATATAAATATACTGAATCGTGACAACAAATTATGACGACCAATTTCTTTTTTAATATTTCTCAAAACTGAGTATAATTTCAGTATATTTCTATTTTAAAATGTTATAATATGATAATGAATTCTTGTACCCCCATTTGTCGACATTAAGAACGGTTCAGTGCTGTTGCACGTTAACCATAGACGTTGGATGATATAGGTAAAGCGTCACCTCTCACTGTACATTATTGTGATTGGTGACCGGCCTTATTCACACCGCGTCGTGCTTCTAAATTCAAAATTTCACTGCTTTTTTATTTCATAAATCATTTCCTGGTTTCTGATTGGCTACCGTTATTATGTAACCGCTTCTTGTCTTTGACATGGAGGGGTTTTATTTCAAATTTGTATTTTTTTTTTTATTATATAATTAACATTATAATATTCGCAATACATTCTGATCTCATATTGGATAAATTAACCTATAGAAAGATTAGAAGTGGTGAAGAGAAATCAAGGTGAATAGAAATCTAGGGAATAAAAATCGAGGGTGTGAATAAAAACCAAGGGGTGAATAGAAATCAGGGGATGATAGAAATAGTATAAATATTCTATACATAGATATGCATATGCCGATCAATCACCAGAATCTTGAAAATATTGACTGGTAAACGTAAGATATGAGAGATTAAGAACTCAAAAAGTTTTATTACTGTAAGATGGTGTATGCAAAAAGGCTGACAATCGAATGTATTAAAACATAGTATCCAGCTTACACACCATAATTGGAGACCCTGAGTTTTCATAATAACAACAGTGAGACATAGTGTAGAATTCTACTTCCTGAAGATTAAGGAATCCAGAAATTATTAGAGATTAGAGTGATCCAGTCTAATTTTAACGTAAATATCCTAAGACTACAAGACAAAGTACAACTTGCAATATTGATTTAAAAAAAAAAAAAACAACCTTCTATAAAAATAAAATTGAAATAAAACTCTTCCTTTCTAATCTGAAATCCTTGATATATTATAAATTAAACGACTGCATGCCTAGATATTCTTTTATGTATGTGTTGTATTGCTGATAAAATAACAATTGGCTTAAATTATTTTAACTTTTTATATTTTTTACTCAATGACATCCTTCGATTTTTTCCAAATTTCCGCAACGCTTCTCACTCTCATCTGTTGGCAATACATAACTGCTACTACATACGTGATGGACGGACAACACGAGAAAACTTGCTCTTTTGAAGTTGCTTGTACAAGGAAAGAATATGTAAAAATTATTGAAATTACAATAGGTTTATAGTACCTGTGCAATGAACATTTTGTAGTATTATTTGTATGTTAACTCGAATAAAGTAATTTCTAGCTTGAAAAAATGGGGTAAACCTATTTTATTTTGTGTTAATATAATTCGCATATCACTTAGGTGTTCAAAAGAAATATCCTAGACACAGTGAAACCCAACTCATTATTACAAAAAGTCACTTGGAATCGAATACAGTGAGCACAAGGCGACTACTTTTAAAACTAGGTCATCGGTGCATTCTGAGATAGTTTTATTTGTTTTTATATTTGATAAGTCAGCTTTAAGATAGGTCTGAGTGCTCTGCCGATTAAGTTATTCAAGTTTTGGAATAATAAATTGAAATATCTTAGCGAGATCTTCTGAAGATAACGTTGTCAATGACGACGTTAAAAGAACTCGCGTCAACTAAACGCACCAAATACTATAAAGTATTAAAGTAGTATACTATACTTTAGTGTGTTTCTCAATACTGCATATTTATTACCAAGAAGAAACCAGGCGTTAGTGTTCCTTCCATAGCACGACCAACTAAGGAACATTTCAAGTTAATTTCAGACCTTTAGCATTACTACATTTGTGCCTGCCTTTAGTTGAAAAAAACTCTCATAATAGAAATACAAAATGTACTTATACATTGTATGAAAAGCCTATTGTAATTTATACATAATACAAATATCCAAAAACTATGAGCAATTATGAGCAAGTTCAATAGCTGTCCGAGCCATCGCGTAAGTCACGGGAGAACAACAACTTAGATTTTATCGCTCGGAAATCATATTACTTGAAATTAAACGACGCAAACCTGTATTGATTGAAGAGTACTCTTTCTGTTCCGATTAGGAATTCTAATAATCACTGAATATAATTCCCAAGTTTCAAAATAATTGCCAATTCGTATAGCTAGTTAATGACCTGTTCTGAACTCCAGAAATGTTGTATACTTGCTCAGTGATAAATATACACATTATTTTTAACACTAATGTGTGCCATTACAATAATTTGTTTTAATGTTGTAAATGTAACACTTGGACTGATTCTGGCGTCCTACCCTTGAGCACATTTCTGGTGTTCAGTTGAATCCTACTTCAAGTACAGCAAAGTACGTTTATGATTTACCCAGAATACTTTTGATATCTCCCAAAACTTCCTCAGTTCGCTCCTAGTTTACCTCGCAGCTCACCGTATACCAATGTAGAATTTTGAACAGAAGACGAATCAACAATCACAATCGTGCAGGTATTACGTCTGATTGTTGTGTACATATTTGCTCAGAATAGAAATAGTCTTCTAATGTTATTGTTGTTCTCCCCACGTATCATGTATCTCTTTAAGTCCGTACCACAGCGCTGCCGCTAGTGCGACTCGTCGGTCGATCAGTCACATTGTACACGCGCACTCGATAGCTAGACTCCTTAGTTGCTATACACGACTCGCTTGCATGAGGATAGTTCATTTAGTTCTCATCGATAGCATAAGCTATAGTTCCGCCCGTAGAAAACTTGCGCGCGTATGTGGGTAGTCTGAGATTTACGGAACGGACACATTTCAGTGAGTAAAGAAGGGGTCTTTCAGAAATAATCAAGTGTAAATACAGCTGGGGTTATAAATATTTCTTTTAGAATAACGATTGTTAAAGGTAAATATTAGTGTAATTGGGAATATAAAAGACGTATTTAGAAAAGTTTGAAGTATAAAGCGAGTATTCTCAAAAATTGTTTAGCTTACGAAGGGCATCGACATGTCTGTGTAGCCGCGTCGGGTGGTAGCCAGTAGCGAGGGTATGTGGCGCGTGTATGGTGCGGGTGCGACAGGTCGGCGGCGCTGTGCGGGCGGTCGCTAACACGTAACTCTCTCCGCAACAGCGCGAAACGTTCTAATGTAAGTGTTCGCGCTCGCCTGGCCACGGGGGCGCAGCCAGGCGGCGGCGTATAGCGTGACGCGTCCGCAGGCGGCGGCGGCTCGTTAGAGCGTTTCGCGGAGGTTGCATTCGAGGCGCTTCGCCCCCCAGCCGTGGCGCCCATCAGCCTCGGGGCCGGCGTGGGCGGCGTGGCCGGCTTCCCGTCCGCCGGCCTGCTGCCGCTGTCCAAGAGCCCCACGCCCGCCGACGCCGGCGCCAAGGACTCCAAGAACGTCGAGATCCCCGAGGTCATCGTCGGGGCCATACTCGGTGAGTTCACAACTCAATAACAAAGCTGTGGTTGCGGATATCGATACATCAATATAGCATATAAGGTATAATGACAGTCATAGCAATATTTATATATTCCTGCCCACCTCATAAAACGTTCACTGAGTTAGATTAAACAAAACATTCATTTTGATTCTATAACAAGGGTGATATCACCCTGAAAACGATAAGACAAGTCAAAGCTTAACATTGAAACTCGGTAAGTAAAAATCCTTCAAGCCAGCATTAAAAATTACAGGCCCCGGCGGTCGCAGCCTCGTGGAGATCCAGCAGATGTCGGGCGCGAACATCCAGATCTCGAAGAAGGGCACGTTCGCGCCCGGCACGCGCAACCGCATCGTGACCATCACGGGCACCGCCACCGCCATCAGCAACGCGCAGTACCTCATCGAGCAGAAGATCCAGGAGGAGGAGCTCAAGCGCACGCGCCACAACGCCATGTCCGGCCTCATGCAGTAACGCGCCGCCCCCGCCGCCCGCGCCCACGCCACGCGAGTGCTCATTGTATTTCAGTGTGTTTGAAGCCGAGCTACGTAGCCCCACGTTGGGCGCCACAGTGCCATGTTGGCTGCCACTATCTATTCGAATGTCGGGAGTTGAAAGACGGTTAGGAAGTCGCGTGCACCTGATCAGGGCACCGATTCCTTGTAAATCTTGTTGTATTACGTGTTTTGAGACATTACCGTGAAGTTCGGCCCCACGTTGGGCGCCAGTTGACCGAGATGATTTGTGCTCCGCTCGGGTCCAGTATCCGAGTCGAAGTACCTGCGTAGTTTTGACGTGAGTGTTGTAATCCTAGGACGGTTTGTGGTATGGAGCTCCGAGCCCCGTGGCCGATAGCTTGGAAGGAGTTTAAAAAGACAGTTGTACAGTGAGCCTCGCCGGGCGGCGCTCGTACACGATGTACTCTATCTTGTATTTTGTTCTAGCGTAGTATCTAGTTCTAGTCAAACACTGTTGGATCACAGAGCGCCGCCCGGCCGCCCCGAGGCGCGAGTTACCTGACACTAGTTAAGAACTTTTGTTTTATTTTATCTGACGGAGGATATAATTTATGCAGCTCTCGATATGCGGCGCGCGCCCGTCCTCTAACACAGTATTATAAACTGACAACTTACGACTACCCTCTCAGATTTTACTGAGGACATTTTTGTTGCACGTTCGACCGAATGTGTTAACGGTGATTCCTTTTAAAAGGATACCTGTCACGCGAAAGTTGTCAGATTATAAAATGAATTCGAGATTGTATGAATTGTCGGGCTACTCGGGGCTGTGCAATGTATCGGCGCGTCGGCGCATATCGACACATAGTTACCTATTTACAATACAAGTTATGTATAATGAGTTTATGCATGTAATATAAAAAATAGCGTTGATTGTGGTGGGGAGGGAGTCTGTCTCCTAGGTGGCGTGACCGTCGGGTTGAGACCACCAAGTTTCAAACACTACATTGTATGACGAAGAGAAGGTAAGACGACCGCAAGCGAACTCCCCACCCTCTCTATATTTTACGTTTCTTATCGTGATGACAAGTAATTATTTTATTCTGCCTAGCAGACGGTTATTGTTGTTTAAGATATAATAATGAAAATATTGTGATATCTCCTATCACGGAAATTCCTATTCCATACACATATTATTTTTGTATATTGTTCACCACGGCATACATGTTTTTTTTATTTACAAAGTTGATTTCATTGTAAATGTTACCATTGATAAGTTATTTTTCTTTAGTTGATTAGGATTAGTGATGTGATTAATTGATATAATAAAATCTATTTGACTATGTCTTAGTAGAAGATGTCGTCGTGAACCGTACGCGATCTGCGGTCGTTTTAGGAGCTATGTCCTAACCAAAGTTACTTTTTTCTGACATGTTATGACAAGCGACGGCTTGTTCACTGCGCGTAATATTTATGTTAGGCAATGTAGGAGCTGGGGTAGTCACAGTCCACCCCTAGTGCTGACAACTAGGGTAAGAACTGACTAAATGAGTTCTACGCGTCTTGACATAAATATTAGGGTAGTTTCACACGAGTCGCCGTGCACAAGTACAACGTTCCCGCTGCACGCCGTTTATATTGAACCCAAGCCTCACTCGACACGTCTCTGAATCTGTCTACGATCAGACTATTTCATTCCTGAGTTCTCTCGGTAAAGATCTTTATTTTTTTATACATTTTTAAACAATAATATCTAATCGTTTTTAAAATATTTTTGTTATTAGGAACGTTTCGTAGTTGATTTGTTGTCGGTCTAAATTTCTCTTACGATATAAGTACAATTTTACAATAAATAAAATGCATGTCCAGAATATTAGATGAAAAATTAAAAAAAAATATTTTAAACATTTTAAATGCAGATTTCTATATATCGAGATGACAATATAAATAATATATTCTTATTTACAGTTATATAATTGAATATTTTATTTTTTGCTCTGTCGTTTAACCAAGATGTTCTGCGTTAGTGTTCGCGCGTGGGCGATTTTTAGTTGCCCTTCTGTTGCATGAATTGAAGACGTTATTGCGGTTCTTATTTGTCTAGAAGTCGCCAACGCGCGCGTCTGTAGGTTACATAATATAAACTGTGATTGTTTTGTTGACATTGTCAAGGTACTACGTGTCAGTCTCCGCTTAGTGTTAGTGCGTTAGTGCCCGCACTTGCCGCGGGTAGTGTTAAGTTGTGTTCGTTTACCTCAGAAGTGCCATCGTTCTAGTACAGCAGTAGTGAGGCGAGCCTCTGACGTCGACAGTGTTTATTTACGTTACATTGAGTGAAATATCTTGAAGTTTTCAACGTGGTCTGCTTGAAACATAGATATTTCATCAATCAAATGTATCACTTTGAAGTCCACGCGCTTCCGTACATCTCCTATAAGACGCCGGGCGCCGACGTCTACAGGTATTCAATGCAAGTTTTAATGGGTGATAACTTCCTAAGGCGGTATGAAGTACAAAATGCTAACGTAATCATAATAAAAAAGTATAATAATTTGAAATCGGCTTAAAGATGAAGTAATGTACTATAGTATATAAGAAAATTGGAATTGATAGACAATTTTCTCATTATTAATATTAATAATAATCATTCACAATTACGCGGTTATAAATAAAATAATATTTTAACTAATAATTAATTACTAGGGAAGTGTGCACACTTGTTACGCCATAACCTTGACACTTCCGTTGAAATGTGAAACATTATAGTGGTTAAAACGTTGTTGTAAGTTTCTCGTAGTCGAGCGGCCGTCGCGGCGGCGCGTGACGTCAGCCCCGCCCCCTGCGTCGGATTCGGTCAGTCGCGGCCGCGCGCCGTCGCGACCGCACGCGCTAACTGTCCAACGACATCTCGATGATATACGTTGTGGTATTGTTAACTGATCTATTACATATATACGTGTGTTATGTAGTTAACATTCGCAGTGTAGTTTGGCATTACTGTAGCTAGTTAATATTATATTCAATCTTTAAAATGTATAAGTAACGATGTTGATAATATTTCCGGTGTTTTTTCGAATTTCTCTCATCTAAACTATGTATATTTGGGGGTAGGTACAGATATCGTCTTGTGTCAATTAATAAAATGTCTGTTCGTACGATCGCGATTACTACAGCGCTCATAAACGGTATAGTTTAATTTAAATAATTCATTAGTGATATAGGGATGGGATTTTTATCGATAATTACGATGAACTGAGTGATAGATTGTTGTATCTGATTCAGATTAGTTAGGTGTCCGTCGTTGTGATGATCGTGACCGTACCCACACGGGTCGTGTCGACCAAGCCTGAACGCGTATCGCCTGTCACGTCTATTGAACAAGCTCAATTTTATCGGAAGTAAATCTTGATTAGTCGGTACGTATAAGTCAAATGCGTCAATTAAATGATTTCCAAAGGTGTATAAATCCACAACATTCAGTTTCGGGCGAGCTCTGGGGGTAGTTATAGTTTCCGTCTCGTTTCTTCACTCTTGTCTTGTCTCTGTCTAAGTTACGACTTGCCTCTATCGTTGTTCGGCGCGGTGTCCGTCGAGCGTCCTCTTTCGGCTCTGGTTGAGTCTTTCTCGCGCAGAAGGCTGGTAGCGTGAATACTTGGTAGATGTTTTGACGAAATATTTCTTGGTTATTTCGTGAAACCGCAATACACTTCATGGATATTGTCTTTAGTAGTGTGAACGTCGCTAAATAGCGCGTCTATGGCGCTCTGCGGACACTGCATCGGCCGCGTAATAGTTATCAATGGAATTCTAGTTAGTTATAATTATCATATTTAAAAAAAATCAATATAATGGGTATGTATAGATAATTTTTAAATTAAAATTACTGGAAAAAAATGTTAATGTTGTTATACTGAAGTTGTTACAATATTTGAGAGTATATTAACGTGAATACAAAATAATAATTTTAGTGCGGTAATCATAATCTGAGTAAATTACCGCGTGGAAAGATAATAAATAGTTCAACGTCGTCCCGAAGATGTCTGTAGTACAGAGGTAGACGCGGCCGTAGAGCGAAGACGAGTTATATGATTCTGTGATACGAGTCCCACTGCACGACCGGGCCGTCATAGGTTGTGTCAAATTACTTAGAGCTCATCTCCGTAGGTATACACCCACGTGTCACTCACAGTTGTACGGTTAAGGTTTCAACGTAGTAGGCTAAGGTAGCTAGTGTCACTCCGACGGAGGTTCGGCTTCGTCGGCCGGCCCCGCGCCGCGCACTCATCCTCCCATTTTAATTTTAATAGCTAAATGTTGTTGAATTTGTTGATAGAGTGGTTTATTGTAATTACTATAGGTAGTTTAGTGGGTATACACGCGAAGGTGGCAGCCGTTGGGTGCGCTAGGCTAGAGTAAGGTTCGGTACTGTGTTTAGAAAAATGGCTGTGCGTTCAAGTCGAACTCAACATTAAGACATCACCGTTCGCGTCGTCGGGAGGGCGCGAGTCGCACGCGGCCCCCGCCCGCTATCTGTATATAATTGCATACATTTTCATTTACGTTACTCTCCTTGCTCATTGTCATCAATTTATTAAAGACTGAGGAATCAACTCGCGCATATTGACATCGTCACGAACGCGTCCCAAGCGGTAGGGATTAATTGTAATATATAATTGTTTATTGATCATTAAATTTAATAAAAATTCGCTCGGTTCATGCGGGCCGCCGTCGGACCGGGCCGCGTGCGACTCGCGGGTACACTCGCGGGTACACTCGCGGTATTCAACAAGTTTTGATTGTTACACGTTCGTCGGTTTCATTGTTACGCCCAGTAGCACACGCGATTAGTTCGGCAGCGAGTGCGGCCGCTGCAGCCCGCTAGCCGCCGCCCGCCGGCAACTGGGCCTCGTCTGACGACAGGCTCTTCTATATATTGCTCGGGAAATATATCTTGGACATAAAATGTGTGCAAAATGAGCCCTAAACGCGTAGTACACGTTTCTTAGGTGTCTTTTGAGGATAGCTACTGCGGTGGACGGGCTCAAAAACGCCTAGCATAGAAAACAATTCGCGCGCCACGGGGCCTCGTTTGTCTCGCGATTTAGGCCCAAGATATGTGTCCCGAGGTATATCAGTCTAAAGCCGCGTCTCCCGCGTTTAGTTTTTTCCACAGCATTACATTTATAAAGCACAGTGTTGCCATGTCGTGTTTTATTGCACATGTCAGTATTATTCAAATTAGTTGTTTGAACTCGGATAAACTTAGCTATTTTGGACTGGGTTCCAAATATTGCCTAATTCTTGCTATATATATTAAAATTTCGAGACTGCAAACAAAGTCTCATCCTAATCTATATCTTCTTGTTCTCGTCTACAGACTGACAGACATTATTATACATTTCTACTTCTACTAAACGAGTAAAAAAACACGACCTGGCAACATTCCATCCAACAACAAATACAACATTGATAGAGTAAATCATCATAAACATACCATAGAGATGTAGAACAATTTATGATGTGCTTTATAAAATGAAATCTTACGAGAAAATACTGAAACAAAACGCGCAGCAGACGCGGCTTAATTCAACCCTGGATATAAAATTGAAAATCCAGTTCAGTTTATATTGGTCAGTAAATTAAACTGCGTTGACAATTAAATCTGTTTGCGCAGAGCAGATTTGACAACTATTTATTGGCAATTTTGATCATGGCAACACTGATAACGGCCTTCAAATTCCAAACTACCGTCAAATTTTACTTTGCCAAGCCTTATGGCCTGTTTTTGAATTGAGCAATTGATGTTAAGTCTCGTCAAGGTATACTTACGCAGTGTCGTACTGCGCTCAGTCCCCCTAGATAAGTGGCAATTCGTTAGTCGGCGTTTTATAATAGAATGATGGGATGGGATTTGACGTATATGACAGTCATCAACATATATGTCATAAATGTCAAATCTCATACATTTGTCATTCTATTCTACAATACGCGGGCCAACGAAAAGGGCCTGTGGGTTAATTAGACGTTGACGAGACTCAACTTCAATTTCTCAATTTAAAAACTGACCATTTGATGACAGCGCAGTCTCAGGGCCTGTTCTAATTAGGCCGAGTGCCCTTTGGCCGGGCGGCGGCGGCGGGGCACGCGCCGGCCCGCCGCCATCGTCGTCTCATCACCTTTACACATGTTGAGATTGATATGTTATACTAATTCTATTGAATTATGACTTGTTGCGTATTATAAGTATGTATAGAGCGAGCGGCTCCCGCGCCGGCTCCCTCGTGTAAATGATGTCATTCGTTGATAAAACATTTGTTGCTGTACAGTCAGTCGTGGAATTTTTATTTTTTATTATTAATATTTTTTTTTGTTAACTTGGTTTACGATAAACGGGTCTGCAATGTTATGTACGAGAATATAATTTTTAATTAAGTTTGAATTTTAAATAAACGATGTTGAATAATAAATAAATATGTTTTGAATTAAAAATTCATTATATTTTAGTCAATGTTTATTATTGGTTAGTTAGTTGTACTGTCTGATTGATTTTCTAATGAAGTGTTATTTTGCAATGTTGTAAACGATAAGAGGTAAAAATGGAAGGTTACAATGTCTTAGTGTTTAAAAGCTCGAAACCAATTGAAAGGTACCTTGAACATTGTCTATATTATATTAACATTAATAAATGCAAAAATATACACCTGGCGTTTCATTTACGTTTTCCTGGTCGCCATGTTTCTCACAATTTAAGGAATAACCACCATCTGAGACAAAGCGTCGGTTATCTGTTCAACGAGTCGGCCTTAAGAGACCCTGGGTTTATATCTACTTCGGTACAGACCGACCAATATGCATGCAGGATGTTAGATTCCATTGGCATTCAAGATTTTAAAACAAGTTCTATAATGCTAGTTGATCAGTGGGTAAGTAGTGTTCCTAGCACAAGTAATTTAGTTTAGCTAGAGAGGGTAACGAGAATAGAGGTATCGGTTACTAGTGCCTACTTAAAAATATTCTGGATAATTCTGGAAAATAATATCTCGGTGCAGCCTGGGCAACCGAAATATCCGGTTTTTTCGCTTCTGATGCGATGGTACTTCTGTGATTCTTCAAATCAAATGATTTTTTTTATACCACTTAGGTGGCAGACAAGCACACGGCCCTCTTGATGGAAAGTGGTTACAGTGGCCTATGAACGTGCGCAACTGGAGAGGCACACTCGGGCTGTGCCGACCGAGTTAAGGATCAGTTTGTTTTGGGTGTGCGTAAAGAGTGGACGTGGTTAGACTTATCTAACAATGCTATCTGACCACGGATACAGAAGGGTAACTTCCAACTATCGCACTGAAATTTGAAAATGGCTAACTACATCCGTGTAGGTACAACAGAAATCTTTATCCATATGCATATTCCGCACCAGACTGTAATTGGTGAAGATACCATTTACATGGACGATAATGCAAGACCGGTCTCACCGTTTTGACGAGGCGACGTAGATGCTTTTGCTTGTAATATGCAAGAGGTTTTCTTTTTGTGAGAATTCATCGTAAAAATAAAGACATTAAAATCACAATAAAACGCAGAAATAAGAAGTTATCATTTTTATTATCAAAATGTCACTTGATTACATATTAATGAAAAATAATACTCGCACAAAAGTACGAATGGACGGCATTGTTTATAAAGATCACATAATAATAAATAAAGAGCTACAAACTAAATATACTTACACATAATTTAATAAACTAAAATGTCTGTCACTACTTCACAACAGGGTGCATACGTATGATACTATGAATAGACGAATTTGTATAAATTATCGACGAATTTAGAAATACTAGCGATAAGTACAATTATTACGTGAAAATCTATTTAGTGAGATTTTATAGCAGTAAGTAGGTATGATAAATATTCTTGGAAAAAGTGAATGTTCAAGAAGGGACTCGAAGAATGTCGTTAGAAGACCCCACCGCCCGACTTCCATACTAATCCATACTAATATTATAAATTTAAAGTAACTCTGTCTGTCTGTCTCTCTGTTACGCTTTCACGCCTAAACAACTGAACTGATTTTGTTGAAATTAAGTACAGAGATAGCTTAGATCTTGGGAAAGGACAAAGGCTATGTTTGGTCGCGATATCCAACATCCACGCGGGCGTGGCCGTGGGCAACAGCTAGTATGATTATTTAATAGAATTTCGAATGTTCAAGACGTGTTCATATAGTTCAGTTGGTCAAAGCATTCCCCCCTTGTAAAGGATTGTGGGTTCAAGTCCCGTCTTGAGCATTCACTTATTCCAATCTAAACCAATGAGAGAATTTAAGTAATTTGTCCCTGTATCTGGAAAATAAAGTAAATTAAGGTAAGTACAGCTATTGTATCAGATCAAAGTATTTGTACTAAAAAATAATATAACTAAAAATACGTTTCAAAACTTAGAACAGAAAATTTAAATAATGACTGAGCTGACAATGTCTTGATGTGGTCATTTCAATAATGACCACATCTAGTTACGAACTGAAGAAACCGCATCAAAATTAGGCCGTTCGTTTCAAAGTACCGATGCGAGGTACAGATCACTGGATCGATTGAAAAAATATTTTTGTGTTAATAGTCCATTTATCGAGGAAGGTTATGGGTTATATATCATCACGCTACTATCCAAGGGAGCCGAGCAGTAATAAAAATATCCACAAATCCGGTAGATTCCCATACATTAATAATTTGCGACTGAGCCTGTAATCTGTCCTGCGAGCCACCGCGTTTGCAATCCGTGCGTCACGTCACCTACGTACAATATTTGCGGTAGTGTCTTCGATTTCGAGTCTATTTACTATAACAAAGGTAATAAAGCGTAAAATGCTGTGTCAATTTTGGCACTAAAAGTTTTAGCCGCGCCGTTGCCAAAAGTACTTCAGAGGTAAAGTCTTTCATGTTACATTAATCCTAAGCTAATGAAATCCTAAAGTAATGAGAAAGGGTAACATATCGCAAGTTTATCACCTATATAATAGTCAGCTCGCTAAATTAGTAGTATTAATATCGTTAATTCTTGTAAACCTACGCTGATAGGAAGGTATAAGCTTGGGTTTACACTCCATAGAGGAGCGACAAATATTGTCCCCAGTACCCAGTGGGCAGTGATGTGCCCTTTTCTCTGCAATGCGCAATACTGTGGGCCATCATTACATCGTGTTCATACAATGTCGCACAGCTCATTGGTACGTCACGATTCCTTTGAAGCGTGCCAAAAACCGACAATATCCTAATTGCACACCACAATGGCAATCGTGCGCCACTGTATACCATTGCTTATACACATTGGAGATGATTTGCCGTGGGCGCCCATTATGGGCCAATGTGCACTGGTTGGTAGCTTTACATTAGTACATAATTTAATAAGTTATTAATAGTTAAGTATTCTATACATGTGTACAAAAGTATTGCTTATGGATAAGGCGAAAGGCGAATAAATGCTATCGAGACAGTACTTCTATCCAAAGTACAAAAATAACTATGAGGAATTATGCTGTGAAGAATACTCAGTATGTTCACTCTGAATACGCTAAACTGTAGGTATATTAATTAATATGCAATATTTCACACCTACGTTGATGTTATTAAACTTTAGTTGAATATTGATAGGAAACAACCAAGTACCACATTCCGATTTATTATAATACTTCAACATTCTTTATGTTTTGCCGTCTATTACGGTATGTGAATAATAAATACTTATCTAACAAGGAATGTATAATTTTAACGTTACGCTTAACTGTTTCCTGTTCACTACAGAGCTTTAACTTAAACTAAGCAGTTGATTAGAACGATACTAAACTATTCGCCATTACACGCATGTTATAGGCATCGGTCGCGCCCGCCGCGTGCCTGTCAGTTCCGCGTGACTAGAGCTGCTAGGTGTACCACAATATTAGCATAAACTACACAATAGTGATCAGAAATACTTTAAGGCCATAGTCTTATTGAAATAAATATCGTCCATATATATAAATATTCATAGCATTGCATTCTTTACTATCCGAGTATCAAATATAACTCTTTGGATAAAGTAGACTTAATATACACTTAAGTATCTTACAATAATTTGGTTATCACTTAAAACTATGAGATTATTTCATATTGCGGTACATGTGGTTCGTAATCGAACCCGTTATAATGAGTAAAGCTGAGGCTCCTGTTGCCTGACGCCTTGGCGAAGGGTTTGAGCTCCTGCACAAGAGATGAGAACGTTGGTCTTTCGTCTGGGTCTACCTGCCAGCACTGCAGACAGAGTTGAAATAGTTCGTCACCTACATACGACGGCTGAGACGGTCGCATACCTCGCAATATGCGAGCTGCAACATCTTTGTTGGGACTGTGGAAATATGGAGTGGCTCCTATCGTCAACACTTCCCACATCAGAATACCAAACGACCAAACATCAGCTTTAGGATTGAACCTGGTTTGGCGCAACATCTCATGAGAGGTCCATCGTGTGTAGTCGGGCGTTTCATGTAAGGGTCGCATGTGCGATAGACCAAAGCCGGATATTTTACAAATGCCATTATCAGCTATTGCGATGTTCCGACAACTGAGTCGTTTATGCAAGATTTTTTTACTCTGCAAGTAGTCCATGCCCCTAGCTATATCCACAAAGTACTGTAAGGCTCTGTTCTCTGGTAAAAGGCAGAATTTGTTGTTTTGCAGATCTCTATGTCTGCTCTGAATAAGCAGCTCTTTCAAAACCTGTTTAGAGTCCTCTAAAACAACAAATAATGTTGTGTTTGTTTCACAGAATCCTATAAGTGAGATCACATTCTCATGTTCACTGGATTTGATGAGAAGATCTAGCTCCTGTAACATTAGCTTCTTGTCTGACCTCTCTAATTCTCTATCAGCCACCACTTGGACTAACCCTGGGGTCTGGGCTCCATGCTGCTGCACTCTCCCTTTAGTGAACTTACCGTAACTGCCAACTCCAACTACGCAGGATATATCAATATCTATTAGGTTTCTGGGAATATTCCACAGTTTTCTCTTCAGATTGCTGTAGTAATCAACTCTATCATCATCTTCCTCCATAAAGCCAGAGTTTTCAATCTCCATACATGGCTCGCTTAAACTCAAAGGCATGGACTGTGACCCTCTCTGTTCTCTTGCCAGTTGGATTTTCTTTCGCAGAATGATGAGCAGGCCGACACCAATCAATAACAACACTACACTTATCGCTATAGCAGCTCCTAGAGCTATCACTAACGGAGAGGTTTCCTCGGGTTCGTTAATGTTCAGAATAATTTTCTTTGTTGACTCTGCATATCTAAACTTTTTCACATGATTTTTCTCACTCACTACTCCTAATGACACCTCTATATCATTGGTCAAAGGCAACCGCGCATTATAAAATCCATTGTAAGTATGCTCATCCCCAATAATGAAGTCATGTTTGATGTCATCAGGGTCTAATTCAGCAGTGATGTAGTAAGGCAAGCCTTGATCGGTAGCATAAGTGTAATTACCGAGGGTATCAACAATAAACCCTTGTTGGTATAACTCGATAGAAACCACAATTCTGTACATGGATACTGGACCATTGTTGTTCTTGGCTTCAGGGATGAAGACAACCATCCTATCTCCCTTTCTATCTCTGATTTCTATGTCAGGTGGGCTTGGATCTGGTGTTCCGATAACAGTTTCAACTTCAACAGTCTTATTTGAGCCTTCAAACACATCATTCACTGCCGCTACTCCAACTTGGTACTTGGACCCTGGTTGCAAGTTTAGGAGCTCTGTGTAAAATGTTATGTTAGAGACTTTCCATTCTAGAGGCATAAGAGTGAGGTCAGAGTAAGTTTCAAGTACTACAGCCCTAATTACATACCCGGTTATGACGGTGTGAGCTTCCGGGGCAGCCCAGCGCACTCTCATAGTAGTTTCGGTGATATTAGAAATACTTATAGATGCTGGAGGGCCTGGTGAGTACACATCGGTGTCATACACACTGGCTGCACCCTCTCCACCACACAACTGACTCTCATTCTTAGGACATATTGTATCACACGTTTTAGGATCCAACTTGAACTGTCCAGGTGCGTTCCCGCAGAAACAGGTCTCATTGCCTATGATAGCGTACTTATAGAAGACTTGCTCGCATGCCGAAAGGCAGACGTCTACGGATGGGCCTGCGTGAGTGTTGAGCACATTTTCCACCATCAGCTTATAGCAACCGATGTACTCACCCCGGTCACCGCTGCAGACAGATAAACACAGCGAGAATAACACGAATATGAAACACTGACTCTCCATTGTGTTTATTAGCTGATTGACTCATTCAAGAATTCTTATTGACGTTTTGTAACACGAATTGCACCGGCCGCTCCTTAGTAGTGCTTACAATACTGATTATTCAAAACCACCGTGTATTTATTAACCGTGAAGTATGCCATAGTTTGTTACATGAACTTGATAATTAACTATATTCCATAAAAACTGTACATGCAGCGCGTTGCTCACAGAAACATTCGTTTAATTCGTTATTATTTTGACATTTTGAGGACCTGTGTTACAAGTAGAATATCAAAAATAAGTACATAATTTAGACAACTTCACTATTTATAATAACTACACTAGCTATTTCATATCAATTTAGAAAAATAAAAATAACTGCAAAATAACATAACAATATATTTTTGTCGCATAAATTAAAATAATATCATTTTTTATTTGGTAACTTTCTTTTTGAGTGTAGTCCAGCCAGGCAAATAGAATTTATGATGATGATGATTTTGTCATGAAACATTATTTATTTTAAAAACAATAACACTGGTCAACAGTGGTTTTGGTGCCAAGAAGCTGTAATACTTTTTTAATTTAGGACCCTATACTGATTACATTCATAGCAAAAATATTGATTTTCTACGTGTGGTTTTCTAGATTTTTAATTGAACAGAAAAAAACAAATTTCCCCCAAAAACAACATTTATTAAAGTCTTATTGTGCATAAAAACATTATGTGGCGTGATTTTCTTGAATGAGGTGTAGCAGGACAATCACGGTGCATTCCCCAGCACTAGACAGTCATCATATGCTGGTTCCATCGGCCTTGGTACCTCTCATCCATAGTTTTTAGGTCCTGGTGAAACCGTTCCCCTTGTTCCTCGTTTTAGGAACCAAGATTCTCTGGAAACTGGTCCAGGTGACTGTAGAGATGATGCACTTTGATGGACATGTTACATCCTAAGTTTTTGGAATTCTCCAGCATGTTTTTAACAATTTCAGAGTAGTTACTTGACTTGTGATTTTCAAGAAAGTTCTTAGTAACTTCTAAAAACGAATTCCACAGAAGAAGTTGCAAACTGGTCATTAAATTTGAGGAATCAGTATCTTTTATCGATATTCTTATCTGCAGGCCATCAAAAATACCCGCTTTTATCTTTTCCATGCTAGAATAAGTGCAATATTTTTATATTCTTCCCTTAATTTGGTTGAATGAGCAGCGAAACTGAAGCATATTGGTTACCATTGTGTAAAAGAACACACTTAAGGCTTCTTTTAGAGCTATCTATGAAGAGACGCCATTCATTTGGTTGGTATTCTGAAAGACCCATTTTGAAAAGGCCTTGTACATCCGAACAAAAGTCAAGATCATTTTCCGAAAAAAAAAAAAAAAAATGGTAGCAAGTCTTGCTCTCTTGTACGATAGAAAGCCACTTTGGTACCTGTCGCCAACAAGTTATTTTCTTAGTCTAAAAGCCAACACCTCTGCAGATCCTTTAGGTAGTTCAAGATCCCTCATTAAATCGTTTATTTCTAGTTGGATAAAAGGTTTTGGCTCTGCAGACGCTATTTCTTCGATATCACTATCGGCAGACATTTTACTATGGATTTCTTCAAATAATGGTTCACAGGTAGAACATAATATTTGAACAGGTACTTCCTCTGAATGTAGTAAAGGTTTTCTAGCCGATTGTGTCTGGATAAATCATTTTTTTAACATTAACACCATGCAAATCGACACAACAGAAGTAACAGTCATCGAAGCGCTTTTTTTGTTTTCTTCATCGCATAGACACTTCGAACCTCATATGGCTTCTTTTACCATTGACCCACTTTCTCAAGCGTTCATAGCACATTTTGCAAACAATTTGAGGGATCCACGGCCTGTTTTCGTCTTCAATTTGCGACTTAAAATACGAAAAATAAGCACTTTCTACAAAATCTGTTTTAGGTTTCCTGAACTTTTTGGCTGTTTATTCCTCACAAATGTAACAAAACACATTTGGATCATTGAGACAACTTCTTCACGATGAAGACATGACATTAAAATCGATTTATTTGTAGAAAGATACTAATTAGACGTGAAATCATGTTCCCGAAAGTACTAATTACAGCAAATTTAAAAAACAGAGTATAGACAAAAAACTACACGTACGAAAAAAGCAGTAAAAATATTTTTTGTGTTACCAATGTATACCTAATACAAAACCACCAACGAGACCTCGGCACCAAAAATTTTGTTTTCATTTGTTGACCTGTGTAATGTAACGAGACAATTCAAACATTAAAGTAAATCTGTTATTTATGTATGTAATAAGTAACGGTTTCAAATATTAAATTTCTTGTTAACAGGTGTTGGTGTTTGTTGTTGCTTGCCTGATGCCTGTACAACAAAGATGCTGGCAAAATGATGAACAAATTCATTTCATGTTTCGAAACATTTGTAATATTTTGTTATACTTTCAGAATACGCAAATTGTTATGTAACATTATATTATGTTTAATTACAAAATAGTTTTTTCGTAATTTATATAACTTGGACAGTTGGACCTCACCCTTTCGTGACACTCGACACCGTCGTAGGCATCGGCCGTAGAGGGAGAATATAATAGAGTAGACAACTAGACCCTATTTTTTTTTTTTTTTTTTTTCCACAACATTCTACACAACGCTTTCTAGACCAATGGTAAGCTTAATTAGCTTGTGTTATGGAATCTAGAATGCGGATATACATACTTAGATACTTTTTTTTTTTTTTTGTAAACACATACATATTATACATAGAAACACCCAGACCAATGCAAATATTTATATTCATGCATACAAATATTGGCACTGAGCGGGGATCGAACCCGCGCCTCCTGCGTAGCAGCCGCGTTCACTACCGCTACGCCACGGAGGCTGTCAATGTATAATCTTAGTAATGAGTGAAAATGACACACATGTAATATTTAAACAAGAGTAAGCGACCCACACGCCACTTTATTTGTCTCGCTCGCTCTGCGTATGCGCTTTCATTGTTTGGAACCTCTTCCGTTTGGCCCCAAACAAAAATCATATGATCGTGTTTTGTCGAAAAATTGGTGATTGTGAATTTGTGACTTAATTGTGAAGTAAGAAGTTATTAAGAGTTCTTGTGTGTGTAAACTATAACAGTATAACCTAATAATGGGGCGTTATTGTGTAATAGAGTGTAAAAATCACCCAGAATGGAAAACCCCGAACACAAAGATATTATATAAAAAGAAGTAGATATGTTATTGCGCGAAAATCGTGAAGATCCGAAAACGAGTCAATTGGAACGTTTGCCTCTAGTACCGCGTGCCGAGCGGCGCCGGTCGGACGTGGAGCGGAAGCATCAGTGACTTAAAAAAATAACGAAAATGCCATCGTATGTTTATAGACACTGCGCGAACTATTACTCTAAAGTTAATACACCAAAAGTGTAGATGAATTAAAAATGTGTGTGTGTGAGTTCGGCACATTTTTCTACGTTGATTTGTAAGCATATGACATGTCTATGTTATGAAATGTCATTGCCCGAACATAACCTTTCATCGGTAAGTAAGCCAATTTATGTTGTTTTATATGTATTGTATTTACTTATAGAATTTACTTCGTAGATTTATTATTCACTATCTTTGTGCCCTAATTTACATACTTAGGTGTACTTCTAATTTCTAAAGTATAATTCTCGAAATTAATTTTTGTATTATCCGACTGATTTATTTAGCACTGTATAGCTATGACGGCCATTTGTTTAGGGGTATCATCATCAATGTCAGTATAATCGGGGCAGTGCGACCAGTGTTTGGTAAAGTTTACTCAACAATATTCTATAGTAATGGTTTTATTTACTTTCAGGTTTCTACAAGAAACAACAATGAGAGTTTTATGGATTCAAGCAACAGGCAGAAGAAATTGGCAACCTGATAAGAATGCTCGGATATATTCTATTCGGTCGATTCTTTTTCCCTTTCTTAATCGATTTGAACAGTTAGCATAGTAAATGCTTCAAAATTTCATTCAATATTCTATACACTTTGAATCCCGTTACTTTCGGAAGGCAAAAACAAGGACTTATTTGAATCCAAATGTGTTTCATTTCTGACCTCTATAATATATACTAAGTATGATATCTGAATAATGCAGGCATTCTATGCTAGGCATTGCATAGAATGCCTGCATTATTCAGATATCATACTTATGCTATGAGTGTTACGTGGTTACAAACATTCACACAGACACACACACGGACATTCCCATTTATAATATTACTACCTTTCCACTACAAAAGTAGCCTATGTCTTAATCCAGGGTATCAGCTACCTCAATTCCAAATATTTATTTAGAGTTGTATCTTTATATGAATATCCGATTTCTCGGGTAAAAACATTTGGTGTCAGTGGATAACACCGATGTCATATTAGCACTATCTCTATCGGGTATACGCCGATGACTTCTCTATATATTCTCCCTCTACGGCATCGGCCATCGACACTGACAGAAGCGTTTTGTTTGAGTTGTTTGACATTGATTGTTTAGAAGTTTGAAATTTTGTAAACGTTAAAAACGGCCGACAACGTAAAATAAATGTAAACAGTACTAAACTAAAGTTATACATTTATATTTATTGCTATGAGCATGGCTACTCGATCCGGAAAAAGTAAGTTCTTCATATTTATCAATAAACGTCATATAGGATAGTGAAATCACTTACATCGTAGCTCTGATTTATTTCGATAATCACAGCATCACGGCTTAGTTGCCGCCCTAAAATGAACTACTGGTACAGTAAGTACAGAATACTAACAAATAACTACGCTAGTAATGTATTGAAATCTTTAATTCACTACTGTATTCATGTGATAAATAGTATTCTTGAAATCAATTAAAACTTATTCTCAAGTCGTTGGCGGGAACCATATAGGCCTAGCTTGAAGGAAGTTCTCGCATTGTAAACGATTTCTATGGCACATTGATTGCTAGAAACTAGAAATGACACCCAAGAAAACAGGTGAATTGTAATGTTTTTCATGTTGTTGATGTCAGTTTGTTGTTTACTTGAGAGCTTCAATTCTTCTTCTATAGAATTATAAACTGCTCCCAATTATCTTACATTCTGGAGACTAGATATGGAAAATTTCCTATTGGCAATTTCTGTGGCATTTAGTATTCTCAAAAATTTCTTTTACAAAGTATACCTTTACTTGTTTAGTAATGACTATCTTACAGTATAAATACTATGTTTTATATATTACAGCATATCATCAAGAGACTAAAGGATCAAGACGAAGAAATGTCATCAAGGATACAGGTACTTCTCCAAATGCAAAATGTACCGGTGATAACTTAGACATCTCGAGCATCTCCAACAAAGACGTTAGATCTAGAAGGTCTAGCATAAAGAATTCTACGTTTGATAAAAGCGATGTGTCCATAAAGAAAAGTTCTATAGATAGTGCTACAGATTCTAATTGGATAATTTCTGATCTGACTGTTAAAAAAAATAAAAGACAGTCACATTCAAATGAGAATGCTATCACTGAAAACATGAAGTCAGTTAATAAAGCTCCTAAACAGTTGCGAAAGAAAAAACTGCATGTTGCGGATAGTACTTTTGATAAAACTGATGAAGCAATTAATACCACATATGAGAAAATTGCAGAAAAAGTGTGTGAAATAGATTCCATAAAGGATGCCATCGAAAAAGATACTAAAACTATAGAGAGTACAACCTCTATAATGAATACAAATGATATTGAAGATACAGAAAATGATTTGAATACTCTTAATGTTGGTAAACCATTGGCAAAAAAGAAGAAGAAGGGTAAAGCTAGCAAAAAGAAGAAGCAAAAGGAAAAACAAAAGGAAAGCATAGAAGAATCTCCTTCTGATAATGTGAATATTGTTGATACTACATTTGAAAAAGATGTTGTTGCAAGAGATGCATCTATTGGTAATAATTTTGACCTCAACATTAGCAAGACCCAAAAACATTTGAATACTTCCAATGTTTCAAACAAATCTTCACGAAACAGAAAATCTAATGTAATAGACACTACATTTGAAAAAGATGTTATTGCAAGAGATGCATCTATAGGTAATAATGTTGACCTCAACATTAGCAAGACTAATGAACAAAAACATTTGAACCTGAACACTTCCAATGTTTCAAACAAATCTTCACGAAACAGAAAATCTAATGTAATAGACACTACATTTGAAAAAGATGTTATTGCAAGAGATGCATCTATAGGTAATAATGTTGACCTCAACATTAGCAAGACTAATGAACAAAAACATTTGAACCTGAACACTTCCAATGTTTCAAACAAATCTTCACGAAACAGAAAATCTAATGTAATAGACACTACATTTGAAAAAGATGTTGAAAGAGATGCATCTATTGGTAATAATGTTGACCTCAACATTAGCAAGACTACTGAACAAAAACATTTGAACACTTCCAATGTTTCAAATAAATCTTCACGAAACCGAAAATCAAATGTAATAGACACTACATTTGAGAAACAAGACACACCTATTGATACAACATTTGATAAAGATGATGAAATAGATAGAACATTTGATAAAAACATAGATTGTGAAGTCACAGGTATGACTAAAGGAAATGGCAGGCTAAGAAACTCCAGTATACGTCTGTCTTCGAATAAAAATGACAAAACAAATGAGACATCTGCATCATTTGACACATTCAAAAAAGGGGCAAAACTAAGAAAATCCAGCATCACAGATTCATCTCTTAACAAGTTTAACATATCTATTCATAATATATTTCAAGAAAAGGATAAGGTTACTCTACCAAGTCCGGCAAATAAAAGAATGTCATTGAGAAGACGGACTATAGACATTAGTCCCACTCCCGGACTAAATACAACATTTGAAAAGACATCTAACGCAGATGTAAAATCAACGCCTCGAAGATCTATAGTACCTGTGACAGAAAAACTAAATACAACGTTTGATAAAGATGACTCTGTAAATGGTGGTCATGAATCTAAATCATCATTAATTAGTTCAGACAATTCTAACGTCTCCCGAGTCAGTATAACCAGTGACGATAGTGTAGAAAACATAATTAATGCTACACCAGTGTTAATTGAAAGCAGTATTGATGAGACCTACGTCAACGAGAGTCCAAAGAAGACTCCAGAAAAACTGCCAATGGTACAAACTCCGTTAAAACGTGAAGGAACATTCACTAAGGAAGCTCCTGAAGTTACATCTCCTCATACTCCAGGGAAACGAGAATCTATAATCCCTGCCGCAGGGTGCACTCCATACCATGTGTCAAAGAGTTCCCTAAAGAAGCAGATGTTAAATGTAACTCGCTCAATTGAGAAGAGACTGACTGTTGACCCGGAGCAGAGGATGACCAGGGTGATGTTCTGCAGTCCAATTGATCACCCAGCCACTGTGGCACAGGAGAAGAGGAAGGTTATCAAGTCTAACCTCAAAGGCTCTAACAAGAGCTTTGTTTTTGATGAGAATAGTGAGTATTTTACCTTGGTTTTTGAGTGCCATCTGACTTCCAAACTTAGAAATAAGTTTGCATCGGAGCCTTGTCTGCCAATCAGCAGGTGTACCAGCTTGCAGGTGTGGTTTAGGATCTGAAGATCTAGGTGTGAACATGACAATATATTGTCTGATTAGGGGAGCTAATTAAAGAATCGAATGCCTATATTCTAGTTCTAGAATATGGGCATTATTACCTTTTCACCCTGTTATTACCCTGTTCACTCCACTACAATAATACATACATATACGCCTATAAGAGCGGGGGCACACGATGCGTTGCGGCGCCGCACCGCAGAAATTTCGGCCAATCGGCGGCCATACGAGCGGCCCCGCACCGCTTTTGTGGCCGCCGATTGGCCACACATTGGATCGGCGATTGGCGCCGCAACGCACCGTTTGCCCCCGCACTAAATCTCCGAAGGGGTAGGCAGTATAACATTACTTATGTGCAATTCACTAATCCATCTGTGGAATGTTCCAGCGTCCATTCCGCGGCCCGCCCGCAAGCGTTCTTACACACAGAACGACGCGGACACCGAGCGCGCCAAGCGGACCCGTCTCACCGACGACCTGCAGCACTCCGTGGACAGGCTGTCCCGGCCCAGGACAGGCAGCTCTACTGGTGAGTCTAACATTATCATCATCATCATCTCTAAGCCTCAGATTCAGTTGGGGTCAAATTACGAAATGACTTGAGTTCGATGTTTTCTGTGCGAATGTCATGTTCTCTCTATTATCGCATTTCTCGCCTTTTGTGCATTCATCCTCACACATTGCGACCGGAAACAGTGCGCACTGTGCGGTATGAAAGGAACTTCATCCCTCGCACACTCAGCTTGAGTGATGAGTGAGAATGAACTCCCCGCGGTGGTTTTCCCAAGCGACTATAATATGAGCATGAGGCACTTCAAGAAGGGCATTAAGAAGGTTTCTTCAGGGTCGGCAGCACGAGTGTGACGTTCCTGGTGTTGCATACGTCCATTGGCCACGGTAACCACTTTCCATCAGGTGGGCTGTGTGCTTGTCTGCCACCTAAGTGGTATAAAAGAAAATTGCACAATAAAGAATTTGAATTTAAATTTGAAAGCAGCCCTCTAGTCTAGAGGGTCGCTCCCGCCACCGCATGCGGGCGAAAACTAACACTGTAAGCCCTAACATTCTATTAAATATTTATCCTCTCCGTCCACAGCAAAACCCCTAGAAACTACCCCAAAAAAGTCTAACACCCCTTACAAGTCTAAATCCGAGAGCAAACCGTCTCGCACTCGCCTGCCCAACTTCGCGGCGCTGCACCAGAAGCAGTTCGCCAAGATGGAGTCCCTCGGGGAGTGCCAGGAGAGGAAGGCCAGGAGGGCGCGGCAGATGCTCACGCCCACCGCACCCACCAACGTGCTGGACAGGATCAGCCCCAAGAGTAAGTACTTGGATGTATTTTTTTATACTACTTAGGTCGTAAACAAGCACACGGCCCACCTGATGGAAAGTGGTTACCGTGGCCTATGGACGTATGCAACACCAGGGGAGTAACACTAGCGCTGCCGACCCTGAAGAAACCTTCTAATGCCCTTCTTGAAGAACCCCATATTGTAGTCGCTTGGGAAAACCATCGCGGGGAGTTCATTCCACAGCTTGAGTGTGCGAGGGATGAAGTTCCTTTCATACCGCACAGTGCGCACCGTTTCCGGTCGCAATGTGTGAGGATGAATTCCCCGCCTATGGTGAGAGGTGCGATGATAGAATGTAGCTGTAGGCATCATATATTTGTTTTGTTTATAAGTGCCCGGTTAATGGCAATAGGCTCGCCACCTATTACATTGGGACCCAAACATAAACGGCGAAATGTGGGTGCTAGCACCTCTGCCTACCCCTTCGGGGATATAGGCGTGAGTTTATGTTATGTTATGTATGTTATGTTTTTAAATTGCAGGTGGTAAGTAGCTTCCGGTATTGGAGATACAACTGACTTAGGGGTCCATTACACGCTAGGTTTTGCCATGGTTTAACCATCAATCAAGCGGTGATTGACCAATAACATAACGTATAATAACCGATTGACCAATAATATTCATGATTGACGGCATGATGCATGACGCTTGCATGAGCGTGTAATGGACCCCTTACGACCGTTCTCTATAACTGCCAGTTTCGGGACACCATACATACATAAATTCAGGCTTATAAATCCCGGAAGGGCTAGGCAGAGGTGTATTACCCCCCACGTAATAGGGAGCGAGCCTATTGCCGGCAACCCGGCACTTTGTCACGGACTTCATATTTACTGTTGGATGAACGACTAGTGTCCCCCTAACCTAAGCTAAATTGCTTCTATTACACACAATTCACATCAGAAATAATAACCAGGATTTGAATCCGGTACCTTTCAAACCTAAAACCCACCCCTTAACCACTAAACCGACTACAAGGAAAAGATAACACAGTTATAATTTCAAAATGTTACTGATACTGCTTATCAGAGTACAGTAAACATCACTATCAGTATTACAAGGCTTACGACTCGCACCTGAATGATACCGTACCTTGCCATTAGGTGGGCAGACGTCAGCGGAGTGTTAGTACATACACGAGCTTCTTGTCGATGTAGTTTCGATATGCCGTTATCTTATCGAAGAATTCTAAGATTGGTGATAATCGGCTGCCTGAATGTGACGTACCTATACAAGCACTGACCGGTTGAAATGTATTTTATTTAAAACTAGCTGGCCCGGCGAACTTCGTACCGCCATATTTCTTTCCGCCCGCGTAGAATTCAGATCCCTTCTCGCTGCACCTACAGTTATTTTTTTATACAAACCTTGGCCACACAATCCCGTCCATAGGCCACAGTAACCACTTTCCATCAGGTGGGCCGTGTGCTTGTTTGCGGCCTAAGTGGTATAAAAAATGCGTAAAAGTTGTGTTAACCGATATCTGCAAGCGGGGCCGCGGGCATAAGCTAGATTATTATATACTAGCTGACCCGGCGAACTTCGTACCGCCATATTTTCTGATCTCGTTCCCGCTGCATATGTCTAAATTTATCAGTGTTTCTCTACAATATTATGCATGTATTATACATATAAACCTTCCTCTTGAATCACTCTATCTATTGAAAAAAAAAACCGCTTCAAAATCCGTTGCGTGGTTTTGAAATTTAAGCATAAGTACATAGGGACGGACAGACAGCGACTGCGACTTTGTTTAATAATATGTAGTGATAGTGATGAAGTGATAGTGAAGTAAGAAGTAGGATGTTAATATTTTAAATCTCTTTGATTCACAGATAACACGGAGCCCCAAAAACCCACTACAAAAGAACCAGTCAAACCGAAAGACAAATCAGACACTCCATCAAAGAAACCACCCACCTTGGATTCTTCAAGACCTGGTTTCACCAGGTTCGGCTTCAAATTGAACCTGGACGTCAATCCTTTCAGCATTCCATCTAAAACTGACAAGCCGAAGCTCAACGGTGTAGTATCGAAGCCTGGTCCACTACCTTCACTCACAGGCACCACGTCTAGTAGACGGGTGGCTGCTCAGCAGACCGTGATGAGAGAGAAGACCTTACAAGAGAAGAGAAAGACGAGTAGGAGTGAGAACAGAACGATTATAAAGGGAGTGAGAACGAATAGACGGTTTGAGCTGCAAATGAAGCTTAGGAATGTAGATTAGGATAAGTCACATTATATTACATGATGATACTTACCCACAAATGGACTCGCATTTGAGTTAAGTAAGGTATAAAAGTATATCTAGACTATACATGCCTCACCTTTCACCTAGAAGGTTATTCACTCCTGTAAAGCCCTGAAGGGGTAGGCACAGGTGTATTAACACCAAAATTTTGCTTATTATAACTTACTAATTCATACTCATTCTTTATCTAAATCACTCACAAAGAATATTCAATTATTAATAATGATAAAATTGCAGCGCGATATTTTTAAAAACTCTGACGTCATACAGATTAGTGACGTCATCGTTGAGATAGCCTTAACTCCCCTCGGGATTCATGTTATTGGAGCTAAAGATGAGGTGGTTATGTCGGACTCAAACCGACAAAAACCGCACGGTGTTTCGTCATTTGCCAGTATGGTTGAGAGCCGAGCTTGACCTAGGATAGATAATTATCTCTAAGACCTAGACCTCGTCGATGTTACAGCCATCTACTGAAAATTGTAACGAACTAACGTAATGAATGACGTTACAATCATTTTAAAACATTTAAAGATTACTGTATCACATTAAACGAATGAAATTTTTAAGCATATTCATATAAATTGTGTGACTCCCCTGATTTTGCACTCGCCCATAGGCCACGGTAACCAATTACCATCAGGAGGGCTGTGTCTGCGATCTAAGTAGTGTAAAACAAAAAACTCAGTCGGAAAATGTCAATATCGTCATTGTGATTACGATATTGTATCAGCGCCATCTATCGGCAAAGAAAATTACTAATGTCGGTCTGTCAGCAAGCAGTGAATTTTTTTTATAGATAATGTATTTCTGTTACCAATATAAGAACAAATACTAAAGTTATTTCTATCAGGTAGGCCGTGTGCTTATCTGCGACCTAAATAGTATAAAAAACTGAATAAAATAATTATTGAAGTAATAATATTTAAAAAAAAACGTGAGTTTAAGGAACTCTAGTATATACTGCGATCTTTTAAGTAACACAACTCCTACATACGTCTATTATTGGCAGAATTTGTCGACAATATCGGCATATCGCGACACCAATATTGAATTGAATAGAAGTGTAGGATGGCCACGGTAACCACTTTCCATCAGGTGGGCCGTGTGCTTGTCTGCCACCTAAGTGGTATAAAAAAAATGTGTACAGAATCATTCGTGAGCGAGTCCGACTCGCACTTGGCCAGTCTTTACATTGACATTTACTCGATCCTCACATTGATGAGGTCTTTTGAAAAAGAATAGCGTCGGTAGCGTAGTGGTTAAGTAGTCAGCCTTACGATCGAGTCCTGGGTTCGAATCCTGGCCATTACACTGCCGACGTGAACCCACTCCTAGCACAAGCAATTTAGCTTAGTTGGATGGGTTAAAAGGAATATTAGTAATTTCGGTTGCTAATATAAATTATTCTTTATTAAAACAACAACCAAACCAGTAGAAATCTATAGTATTTAATATCGATGCCATATTTTTGACGTTTTTACTTATTTGTTATATAATATTAGTCAGCCTCTATGTAACATAATTAATATAAATATAAATAAAAATAAATATTCTACAATATTCTATACAACGCTGTCTAGACCCATGATAAGCATAGCTTAAGTAGCTTGTGTTATGGAATCTAGAATGCGGATAAACATAGATACTTTTTTTTTGTAAATACATACATATTATACATACACCCGTATTCACAAACAATACTTCGATATGCATACTACCAAAACTGTGCAAAGAACGACAAATTCTCAGTGCGTTCGTTTTGGCAAGCCTTTTTATTCATAGACAACACTTAAGTAATACTTCGTTGAGGGAACGCACTGCATCAGATACTGCTCCGTGATGTTTGTGAATTAATTTTACCAGCCCTATGCGCTCGAGCTCACTATGAGACCTCACAGTGTTGTTTGTGAATACGGGTGATAGAAACAGCCAGACCAATGCAAATATACCTACATATTCATTCATACATACAATCACGCCTTTATCCCCGGAGGGTTAGGCAGAGGTGAATTAACACCCACATTTCACCAATCATTGTATTAGGTCCCACGTAATAGGGGGTGAGCCTATTGCCGTATTCCGGGCACTATTGTTGGCTCGAGCCATGTATCTGAGGCTGAGCCTGGGCTGTATATATCTGTCTGATGTTAAACAGCCCTATCCCTTAGTCGCCTTGTACGACACCGCAAGTGAGGAGATGGGGTGGACTAAATTCTGCTCTGCCGGGTACCATGCGGCGCGCTTTTTGTAAATACATACATATTATACATAGAAACACCCAGACCAATGCAAATATACATATTCATGCGTACAAATATTTGCAATGAGCGGGTATCGAACCCACGCCCCTTGCGTAGTAGTTGAATGTTCTACTGCTACGTCACAGAGGCCGTCAAAATATACATTTATACATCACAATAATTTTAAGTAGGTACCTAGATTTTATATTTAGTTTTGGACCTTTTTGTAAACCATCGTATCATAAAGTCTTGGAATTCTATACCAGCTCATGTGTTACCTTCTTCCTACAGTTTTCCCAAGCCCGCGATGGTTTTCCCAAGCGACTACAATATGGGGTTCTTCAAGAAGGGCATTAGAAGGTTTCTTCAGGGTCGGCAGCACGAGTGTGACGCCCCTGGTGTTGCATACGTCCATAGGCCACGGTAACCACTTTCCATCAGGTGGGCCGTGTGCTTGTCTGCCACCTAAGTGGTATAAGAAAAAAAAAAAAAAAACAATACAGGGTCTTTTAAGAGGGTGTGAATAAGCACCCTGATGAGGCCACCATTGTAACTTTATTAGTGTCTGTAATAATGTCCATCTTTCCTGTCACAGCCTTTAGTTTACCATCAGGCGAGGTGAAGTCATATTGACTAAAAACTACTTTCAATTCTTCTGTTTCAGAACTAATTTCTTCTTTCAATGTCTTCGTTCATTAGTGTTGTCTACTGTTGATAGTATTGAAGGCTAATACTTTCACTATCGATAGTTTCACATCACTACTTACCCACTTTATTTTCCTTTCTATTGCCGTAATAAAATAACATTATCACTTATTTCCTTTATAAAAAATAGGTGTGATAAACTGTTATCTATAACGGTATTAACAATACAGGTGTTACAATTATTACAAACTAGCTTTTGCCCGCGGCTCCGCCCGCGTGGATGTCGGTTATCGCGACCAAACATAGCCTATGTCCTTTCTCAAGGTCTAATCTACCCTATACCAAATTTCATCAAAATCGGTTCAGTGGTTTGGGCGTGAAAGCGAGACAGACAGACAGACAGAGTTACTTTCACATTTATAATATTAAGTAGGGATGATATGTTTTTATTTCTACCTGGGGCCTTAGACAAAGTGACATTCTATTGGCGAAAACGCCAGTGGAATCGCTAATTGTAGTATGAAATTGACTTAAATCATTAATATAACTATATTTTTTTTATGAAATATGAGTTTTTGTAACTCGAAATACATTATTTAACTTATCATTATTACTATAACCACCGCAATGTCCCGAAATCCATTGTTAAAACCTTAAAAATTGTTCGCTTCAGCGCGATTTCAATAGAATGTCACTTTGTCTAGGGCCCCTGTTTTCTTTTCATTTTATCGTAATACGTACATATACTCACGCTTCTTTCTTCACGGGGTACAACAACAATAGCCCCCACTCTTAGAGTATACATTATAAATATAGAGCGCGCTTATCACTCAGGTCTTTGGCGCCGAGTGTTAGCAGATACTTTGCGATGGTATAGCACACCTATGGTGACGTTTCATGCATTACCGAAAATATCAATAGATGCACTTATTAATGTAGTTTGTTGTTATGAAGTTCTTTGTTTGATTTGATATGCATGGATAAAATTAAAGCCAAAATACATAAAAATGGCGTCATTTTGCGGTATTTTTGCGTCATTATTACTACAAATATACGATGTTGTATAAAATTTTGATTTAACATATCGAATTAAATATTATTTGCGAAGTCATTTTGATGGGTATTGTTTTGGTACTGATTGAGGTTGAGCCAGGAGCCTCAGTACTGTTCATACCCGTGATAGCAGTTCATACTTGTAAGGCGCGCTCTATAGCAATGTATACTCTAAGCCCCCACTAGATTCTATTCTTACATACTACATGAGCTCCCTTTACTGTCATACTTTTCATACAAATCCGCCGCTTTCAAATTTATTTCCACCTTTTTTTCATACATAAATACATATACTCACGCCTGTAAATCCCCGAAGGGGTAGGCAGAAGCGTATTAACACCCACATTTCGCTGATTTTGATTTTCGGTCCCACGTAATAGGGGGGTCCCTTTGTTTCAATACATCAATAAATATAGTATGAACAGAAATGCATATTTCATGTACAGAAAGCTGGATTTTACCAATGGTAGTCAATTTCAATTATCCTATTGCAGTCCACTGCTGGACATAGGCCACTCTTAATGTGCATAGCTCCCGATCCTCCGCCTTCCAAATCCAGTCTTTCCCACCCACCATTTTCAGGTCGTCAGTCCATCTGGCTAGGCGATGTCCCACCTACCGTTTTCCTTCTAACGGTCTCCACTCCAGGACTCGTCTGCTCCAACAGCCATCAGTCCTCTCGACAGATGTGGCCAGCCCACTGCCACTTCAGCTTGCTCATTCTGCGAGCTGTGTCGGTAATTTCAGTTCTTTGTCGGATGACCTCGTTACGAATTCTATCCACTGTGAAAACCAACGATAATTAAGATCAATTAAAACCTATTGAATTAAATTTTAAAGCAGTCAGCCAAGCATTCAAATCGATTAAGATAGAAAAAGTGAAATGACTCAGGCGGGACTCGAATCCGCGACCAAATAATCCCTTGCAGTGGCTCGGTGGCTCAGTAGTCAGTGCATTCCCCTTGTAATTGACTGGTCGGGGGTTCGAAAACCGCCTAAGACCATTCACTTTTTTTACTTTTCTATCTATTCAAATTAAAACCCATTACTATTAAAACTCTCGGGATATTAACCATGTAATTGTTTCGAGTATCCGATATTTCGGCGCTGTTGCAAGCACCATAATCACGGAGCAACGATACATGGTAAATATCCCGATAGTTCTAATAGTAATGTGAACGAGTGTGACGCCCCTGGTATTGCATACGTCCATTGGCCACGGTAACCACTTTCCATCAGGTGGGCCGTGTGCCTGTCTGCCACCTAAGTGGTATAAAAAAAACCCCCATTTAGTAGAACTGACTGTCATTGATGAAATTCAACCTAATTATTATTGTAGTTCATAATATAGTCATACAGATAAATATATATTCACGGCTGTTATCTCCCCGAAGGAGTAGGCGTATTAGCACCCACATTTCGCAAACTTTGGTTTTTGATCCCACGTAATAGGGGGGCGAGCCTATAACCGTCTAGCGGGCACTTGTTGCCTGGACGTTTATTATCGCATATACCTACCTAATCATGATTTGTATATCACTTTACAAAAGATTACGTAGTTATTTTGTAAATTGTATTGTGTTAAGCTACTTTTGTCGTTATCTAAAGAGGCTGACTAATGTAGTTGTTAGGATATGTTTATACTAATATAGTTTTTATAGCGCGTTGAAGTGGATTGTACCTAAACTACCTAATCATGTATTGTCGTGTCCAATACGTATCTACTAGATTAAACAATGACATTATATGACTGTTGTTTCATTTATTATCGACCCGCTAGGCGTGATCACCGCTGATAGGTAGGTTTTTCCCAAGCGATTACAGTATGGGCTGTGGTATGGGGTTCTTCAAGAAGGGCTTTAGAAGGTTCCTACATGGTAGCACGAGTGTGACAGATGTTTCATACGTCCTTAAGCCACGGTACCTAATCATTTTCTATCAGGTAGGCCGTATGCTTGTCTGCCACCTCAGTGGTTTAAAAAAGTACACTTATTTAATTACCAATTACGAAAAATGGATTTAGGTAAATACAAATTCTCGGTGATGTAAGCATGGTGTTGGTTCCCGATGAATATAATGAAAATGGCGACTAAAGAGATTGGGCTGTTCTCCATCTGACAGTAAACATAGATAGGTACAGCCCTGCTTCCCTTGCAGTATAACTGAGTCTTGCGGCCCCTGCTTGCTCCAGCTATCCCCGATAACCCAGTCGCATCCGAAGCTTTCACTTCGGAGTCAGGGGTCCGCTTTACCAGTCTAACTACGGATTTGGCTGGACTTCGATGTTTTTCGTAAAGCGACTGCTATCAGCCCACCACAACCTAATAACGATATTGGGCCATATCGAAGCATTGCAGCTACAGCTAGACCAGTTGTTAGACTTTTAAGCTCCAACTACCTGTGACAATTGCCGGGTTCGACGGCTTAACACACTCCGTGGCACGACCAGACAAACGCAAATACCCATATTCATACATACAAATATTTGAGCTGAGCGGAGATCGAACCCGCGGCTCCTGTGTCGTGGCGGTCGCGTTCACAACGCGACCGCCACGACACAGAGACTGTCACCACTGTCACCAGTATAATGTAGCTTGATTGTAGGTACACAGAAAGAGTAGGTATGGAAAAAATCATCTGGTTCATAAAATCATAAAGATATCATATCTTTTATCTCTTATTTCTACATGTGATTACAAATGTCGGCGTTGTGTAATAGATATACTAGATAGTATCTAAAAATTAATTTAGACAGATAACTTTATATACTCTGTGGCAAAACATACAATATGTCATGTTGGTTCCTAGTAGAGAAGAATGGGGCCACCCAATTTCGTCCCGTGGGTATCGTAGAAGGCGACTAAGGATTGGCTTTTTTCTACTCGCCAGTACGACTCATGACTTATTGCTTACTTAGCGGCAATAGTCTCGTATACGTGGACCATACGGAGACCATTGTGAAGTCCGCTTCGGCCGCCTACGCAACCGTGATTCTCGACCAATTGCGATAGAAGAATTTTTTACCTTTGATAGCAACTGGTAGCGATAGAAGAAAGTCGATGTAGGTATAAGTATCTCTGATGAGACGAGTCTGGTAACACGAAGGCACTTCTGTGCCCCTATTCGCAGTAGTTCGGTGATTAGTCCGCAGTCCGGTATACCGAACTAATGCGTAACAAAGGGCATTGACAATCTATGTGTAGAAGTTAGATGTGCTGCTTAAAATGAACACAGTGCAATTGATAAGTAGGCTTATAAAAAATCCTATTGTTTTTTTAAATATATTTTTTGTTTAAGTAACTTGATATGATCTACAAAATCATTTGAAAGACTCCCATGTTTGGGCAGCATCTAAACCCTTAAAATCTAAAGGTCTAAACCCTCTGTCAATGTCCTTTGGATTAGTCTCAAATAACTCGACGCAGTAGCATTTACCAAACGACCACTTAATTCGCCACATCATGCGTGCACTCAACATAAATATTGTCATTATTTTGTATGTGATCCGTCGTAGGTAGGTAGGTATATACTTACGATGCCGTATGTAGTAGCATTACTTTGAAGCTAGTCCAATTCTCTGACTGATTGTATTAGGACGTCGTTGGCCAATAGATATAAACAGTACTGAAGGAAACTTTAAATATTGGCACATGTCCTAAAACAATCCCTTAGTTGGTAGCATAGCAACCCAGGTATTGCTAGGATTCCATCTTTGGACAGACAGAAGACATAATATTATGTAATAAAGTACCTAGGTTGCACAAGCAGATGAACAGGGTATCTACCTATCTTTTTTTTTAAATATGACCCGTCAATTTGACTTCACCTTGCCTGATGGTAAGCTAAAGGCAAAGTCTCGGAAAAGAGGGTCACCATTATAAACTCGTACCTACCATGTTATAACGGCACTCAGCTTGACGGTTCAAGTCTAAAATAAAAAATGTAACGTAAACGTAAAAATGAAAAGCAAATACCTAGTCCTAGCTAGCGTACCTACCTCTCTCCTTTTCTTGTGTGGGCTCTTACGAGATCAAATCGACGGGTGCAAAGTAAATAAAGTCAACTACAAATTCACGATTTTCTTTTTATTGCATTTTCGTACTAATCAAATAAGACTCCACAACCTGGCATATTTGGTTTTGAAGATTTCATTATATTCGCATGATGATTTTGGGCTACTAAGCCAAATTACCAAAATTTGTTCGATTTTAGCTGTTTATCTCAGTAATTAAAAGCATATTCTAATAATGTTTTATTAATATTCTGTTAATTAGTTATACACGATATAAATACTATTTATACACGATATTTAAAGTCCCAAGCATATACGACCAACTGGTAGTTGGCTCAGTTAGCGTTTTATAAAGTTCGTTGTAAAAACGGCTATCTGCAAAATCTCGTAAATTATTAATAAATTAGCTTAATTAACTTAATATAAAAATAAATAAGAGCATAAATAAATTATGATAAAATTTTCAGAGATATTGGCCCACTCATTAAGAAAATAATACACTTTTTCGATCTTTTCGCTCTCCTGTAAAGTGGCTATTCTGCAGATGTCTCTTTTTACTTTGCACCCGTCGAAATGACCAACCCCGAAAGAGACGCCTGACACCTGAGCCAGACACTGACGTAAATTAAATCAGAACCCGTACCGGTTTGCAGCAGAAGTTGGCTTGAACCCCAAAAATCTTGATGAATCCCATTAGCTCAGTAATTTTAGACAAAAAATCCTTGAAACCTAGGACTAATTCCGGCGGAAGGTTTCTTTGTTTTAAAATGTTCCTTAGGTCCCCCTGAACATATCTGGAAAGTTCCCCATAGATCCCATGTACGCTCCCCCCTCCCCCCCCTCAAACGTCTCCCTAAATCCAGTTTTTTCTATTTTTCTCAGAAACGGTGAAAGCTACAAGAAAGTTGTCCAGGTACCATATAATTGCTATAAAATTCATTGTTATAGCAGCATTGGTTCTCGAGTTACAGCGAATAGTGTCAAACACCACAATATAATTTTCTGGTGTGAAGAAAGTAGGAACTTAGAAAATGATGATGCCTAAGGGTCAAATTATGGTTCAATCAATCAATCAATCAATAGCCTATTGCAGTCCACTGCTGGACATAGATTAACATAACATAACATAAACTCACGCCTTTGTCCCCGAGGGGGTAGGCAAAGGTGCTAGCACCCACATTTCGCCGTTTATGTTTAGGTCCCAATGTAATAGGTGGCGAGCCTATTGCCATTAACCGGGCACTTATAAACCTGCGATAAACACACACATAACTTCGAAAATCATCGAAAAGTCATTGGTGTGTGCCATGGTAAACCTGGGATCGAACCCGTGACCTTGTCTCAGCAGTCCATTACCCATACCACTAGGCTACCGCGGTACTTACATAGGCCTGGACATAGGCCTCCCCCAACACGCGCCACGTTTGCCGATCCTCCGCCTTCCGCATCCAGTGTGTCCCTGCCACCCTACGTAGGTCGTCAGTCCACCTTATGGTTATAAAATTTAAATAAACGGACCACGGATATGCCACATTAAGAATAAGGCCATTGAGCGCTAGGGGTCTCCCTCGACATCTCAGAGGCCTTTGACAGGGTCTAGCACGATAACTTATTCAACAAACTTCCTTCCTTCGGCTGTCTTGTATGCCTGGATTGCAATCTTTCTGGGAACTCGGTCATTCCGTATCATTGACGGTAGTTCGTTGGACCATTTGCAAATAAACGCTGGGGTCCCTTAGGGGTCGGTACTTTCTGTCACACTTTTCCATATCAACGATCTGCTCAAGCCCGGAACCATTGAGTGCGCAGACGACATCACAATGGTAGAGTTACGAGACGGCCGTACGCTGGCATGGTTGAGATCCGGTCTCTTAAGGAAACCATGGTTGAGCGGTTGAACTTTCCTTTGCAGGCATCCTCCGATTGGGGAAATGCCAACTTGGTCAACTTCAACGCAACCAAAACCCAGTCAGGCGTGTCTCTTCTCTGCGAAGCTGCTAAAAAGCTGAGAATGCTATCAAAAGTAAGATTAGTACTTCACACTGGAACAACTTCTCATTCTCTACCAAGCGCAAGTTCGATCGTGCATAAAATACTGCTCGCACCTTTGTGACGGTTCAGCCAAATACCAGCTTGAATCCCTTGAGTCAATAGAGAAACAAGCCTCTTGGAGGCTCATCAACAACGACGCTCTAGTTGAAAATAGGCTTCAGAGCCTAGAACATCAGCTAAGAGTTGCATGACTCTCGATTTTTTATCGGATGCACTTCATGGAGTGTGCACAAGATTTGCACAACTTAATTCCGCCAAACCCTTTCCACCATCGAACGACCATACGCACGGTGACCCGCCACTGAGACACCATGGACTTTCCACTTATACGCACCAAACGGCCTTGCCCGAATCTGTGTTGCCGGATAGCTATAACTTGGGTGTATTTAAGACTAGAGTGAATAGGTTAGTTATTTCGTTTTTCAGGAACAGCTTATCAGTTTCATAAGCTTGTCAGAAGCGGGGAAGGCTTCCATGGGGACTAGTTATTATTCATTTTTTTAATAAACAGATAGTTTTTGATATAGTTAAAGCTTTTATTTTTTTTATAATAAAACATGACAAGAAGTAGGTATTATTTGACACCTCATATATTAGAATCGGAGTAACTGTTTTGCATATTTTTTTCCCATTAACTATATTTATAATGTGGCGCTACATCGTTACTGAAAGGATAAATCGTTTAGTATTTCAGGGGAAATGATTTTATTAAGTCCGTTTATTTAAACTTAATTGCGGCGTGGTTCCCGGCAGAGAAGAATTTGGGCCACTCCATCTCCTGCCATGCGGTGTCGTATAAGGTGACTAAAGAATAGAGATGTTTAACATCAGAGAGATATAAACAGCCCAGGCTCAGCCACAGATACATGGCTGGAGTCAACAATAGTGCCCGAAAAACGGCAATAGGCTATTACTTATTGCCTGAGACCTTATACCATGATTGGTGAAATGTGGGTGTTAATTCACCTCTGCCTAACCCTCCAGGGATAGAGGCGTGATCATATGTATGGATATTTAATTGCCATAATTTAAACCTTAGGCATCATCATCTTCAAAGTTTCTACTGTCTTCGTACTATAAAATTATATTTTGTTGTTTTTTGACACTATTCGCTGTAACTCGAGAACCAATGCTGCCATAACAATGAATCATACATCATTTTATTCCTTAATGTATGAAGATTTACTTGTGCCTACATCATTTTGCAACAACTCCAGTAATTTTTCTTCAAATTTAGTACAAAGAATAATTTTGGGCCAATTTTTTTTTTTTGGTGAAATTTCTGTAGGTATATTTCAGAGACTATAGCTCACATTGAAATGAATGAACTGTCGTTTGGTAGTTAATTTTATAGCAATTATATGGTACCTGGACAACTTTCTTATAGCTTTCACCGTTTCTGAGAATAAATTCATTTTTAACAAAAAAGTTTAACCGACTTCAAGAAACGAAAAAGAGGCACTGAAAAGCGAAAAATAACTTAATTTACAGACTTACTGATTTATTAGAAGTCGGTGCCTAGCCCAAGGGAGGCCATATTTCAATTGATTGCATCATAGTAATGTAGTTCAGATACAACAAACAAAGTTGACTGGCACCGACTTCTAATAAATCAGTAAGTCTGTAAATTAAGTTATTTTTCGCTTTTCAGTGCCTCTTTTTCGTTTCTTGAAGTCGGTTAAACTTTTTTGTTAAAAATGAATTTATTTTCCTCTTTTTAGTGAGTTTGTACAGTCTCACGAGCTCACGACTGTACATCGCATGTATAGTGACCTGACTGTACATGCGCTGCTGACGCTACACTACAGATCGAACCGGCCACGCTAAATAAAAAAAATATTAAAGCATTATTCAAAAATAATTTTTAAAATCAATGCATATACTTACACCGGAAATATAGCTGAATATTCTGAACACTTCTGCGTACCCCTTCAAAGGACTCAGGCGTGATGTTATGATGTGTAATGGTAGAAACATTGCAATAATATGCCATTGCAGCAATCGTGGCTGATTTCCTGGTACTTTTTGAAGAGTTCCTTGGTCTAATCTCGGAAACCCATCATCAGATCTTTACGAAATTTAAATGGGACCACTTTGGAATAATCTACTTACGAACAAAAAAAGAATTTTCATAATCCGTCTAGAATTGGCTTCACAATCGCGTAACAAACATACAAAAAAAAAAAAAAAAAAAATTGCGTACGAATTGAGAACCTCCTTTTTTGAAGTCGGTTAAAAATAGAAAAAAACTGGATTTAGGGAGACGTTTGAGGGGGGGGAGGGGGGAGCGTACATGGGATCTATGGGGAACTTTCCAGATATGTTCAGGGGAACCCAAGGAACATTTTAAAACAAAGAAACCTTCCGCCGGAATTAGTCCGACCTTTTTGCTTAAAATGACTGGCGTACATGTACTAGACAGGTTCATAATGTAACTTTAACACTAGATGGCGTGTGGCGTCACTTCATACAATTTTAGTTTCAAATAATCCATGTACTTCTGAAGCCCACTGTACATTGTTTGCTACCTTAGTAATCCTACTAATATTATAAATGCGAACGTAACTAGGGTTGCCAACCATACTGTTTAAAACAGTATTATACTGTTTTACACCCAATTATACTGTTTACTGTTCAACTAAAAAACAGTATCCAAAATACTGTTTTCAGCATCAAAATGCATAACACTACAAAAATGTGCAGCAATTGATACAATTTTAATTAATTGGGCACCAATTTGCAATTATTTTATAAGTTTAGGTGTTGATTGTCCGATGATAATCCAAAATTTATTACCTAATGATAAATCATAATATAGAAAATAATACAGTTCACAGCTATCTTCTATTCGCCAGCCATCCTGCTTATAGCCTATAGCCAGAATCGGATGACAGGATCAATAAAGTCAGGATTGGATAACAGGATCTAGGGAAATCCTCAAAATGATGGCAAAACACTGTTTCTGCTGTTTTAACATAATTTAATGTCAGTATTTGCATTTAAAAATTATCTGCTCGTGATTTTAAGCTGCTGATGATAGGAACCTAAGCAAAGGATGGACGATGGATCGATTATAACTCACTAAAAAGAGAAAAATAAATTAGAAGCCTCTCGGGCTAGGCACCGCAGTTATTTTTCGCTTTTTAGTGCCTCTTTTTCGTTTCTTGAAGTCGGTTAAACTTCTTTGTTAAAATTAATTTATGTAATTGTAAAATACTGTTCTATTTTCTAGAATACTGTTCAAGTTTCTTCTCAGACCTAAATATACTTTTTTTCTCGAAAAAGAGTTGGCAACCCTAAACGTAACTCTGTCTATCTTTCTGTCTGTCTGTCTGTTACACGCGTAAACCACTGAACCGATTTTGATGAAATTTGGTTAGATAAGAGATAGATTACTTAGACCTTGGGAAAGGACATAGGCTATGTTTGGTCGCGATAACCGACATCCTCGCGGGCGAAGCCGCGGCAACAGCCAGTATGAAATAAATACATTATTTATATAACAGTCCATAGCTTTGTGTTGTCTTTGTCTCTGTGAAATTAATTAATCCTTAGTCTAAGGATAAATCTGCCGAGTGACACGCTTCTGATAACAAAATAATTATTTTTTGTTTAGACAAGGAAAGGAAGGCCATTTTTCATAGCTCCTACAATTAGGTCACACGAACGAGTCGACAAGTCCCAACTTCGCACGTGACTTATTGGTAGACTGAATAAATCAGAGATCGCGGATTCAATTCCCGCTGAGTGTAAATTGTACAATCACAATCGGATGAACGGTACGGCGGAGCACAACATTTTTAAAAGGTACAATCTCCCTTTTGCGGATACCTCCCCCGCCGGAATGGAGGAGATTATGTCGGACTCGAACCGACTAGTATACGCACGCCGTCTGTGGGCCGTCGGATGCCAGAGGTGAGATTGTCGTAGCCTGATCCCTCGCACCCCGGCCGACCCAGCGCCATATCTTTCGATCTGGCCCTCTTCTGGTGTAGGGACCACAGAGTCCCCAACTCGCCCCCGGGTATGGGGAGGCTTGCAATGCTCGCCGCCGCCGCGGCCTGCTTCTGCTAGGGTGACAGGCGGCTCCACCCGTCACCCCCTGGTGCCAGCCCCCCTAGACAAGTGGCAATTCGTTGACCGGCGTATTATAGAATGGAATGACGAATGTATGGGATTTGACGTACCTATATGACGTTCGTCAACTTATATGTCCCAATCGAACAGTCCGACTGGGGAAGCTCTACAGAATACCGCGAGTATAATAACCTCGTGTTGTGTTCCCGGCGGTGAATAGGGTAGCTAGAGCTCACTGGAGAGGTTTTGTGCTGTCAGTGGGAAGACCAAAGGCTTGTCCTGCTTGTCTTCCGCGCTGACGGCACAGAATCTCTCTGTTCTTGCAGGGTCTGCAGCACGAGTGTGACTCCTCTGGTGTTGCACTCGTCCATAAGCCACGGTAACCACTTTCCATCAGGTGGGCCGTGTGCTTGTCTGTGGCCTAAGTGGTAAAAAATAAAATCTATTATTAGGTATTAATCTAAAAGCCGGCTAAGACTCCCAAACTGAATTCCGACAAATCCTTCTACGACAAGATTTTACTTCGACAAAATGAATTTCCACTTGTTAAAGGAGCAAGATTGGCCCTCTATTGTCTCAATAGGTACATTATAAAGGTATTGCCAGTACCTAGGTATCCGACTTAAAATCGGTAAGGAACCTAATTCTCACGCCGCGCTGAGAAAGTTAGTAGATCCATTTCTCAGGTCTCAGTCTAACTGTTTTTGTCTAGTATCGTAATCTTAGTTTCTTAGCAACTTATCTGTTTCCTAATCCTAGGTGCTTAACACTTGCCATTTTTCATACTTAAATAGCAATGCAGTAGGTAATGTACTGATGTACCTACTGTAAGTATAGACAGGGTAGAAATATGCTGATTAATCACGAAATCTTAGGGCTTAACCGAGGGGATTAAGAGTCATAAGTAACCACCTCATCGTTGTGAGAAAAGCGCTGAGCGAGAGGACCCTGTCAGCGCTTTTTAAAACCGGCACCTCACCGGCGTGTGCAGCCATGAGTCCTCACTCTCATCACAGATCCTCCTTTCTGATCCGAAACAGGTGGTCCACGAAACTCCCTCTACCAGAGATCACCTGCATCAGCCGGTACGGCAGGCTCCCGTGTCGCCTGTCTAGCCAGTTCTCCATGATGGGTCTTACGGCGTGCTCTGCGCTCGGTCGCCTAAGTCGTTCACGCGCCAGGTGGAACCACAGGATGATGTTAGTGAGAAATAAAACACGCGCCATGGTATTCAGGTAGGTTTCGTGTGTTGTCTACTGAATAAATTAACACTAACTTGTTATGAACACGCTAGTTTAACAGCGAAATTTACCGGTGCGCAGTTTTCATTTCAAGCCCTTAGAAACGACATGCCTGATGGCCTTCCACTTCCACTTATTATTTATTATTAGTATTTAACAAGTACTTAATTGCTTGGGGCACTGACGACGCTGTGATTCGATTGACTGATCATCAGTTAAGCAATGCTTCCGTGTTCAAATCGTTGGTGTGTGACCGTTTGCGAAAGCCTCACCCCTAAGGTTTCAGTGTCTCTGAGAATACCTACCTACTATAACTACAGCTATAACTGTCGCGTCGGTCCTATCACGAATGACCTTCTTTCTAGGCTAATGAATGAGTTATACTTTTTTTTTAAAGAATATTAGCAACCGAAATTACGGTAACCCCTCCAACTAAGCTAAATTGCTTGTGCTAGGAGTGGGTTCACGTCGGAAGTGTAATGGCCAGGATTCGAACCCGGAACTTCGCGATCGTAAGGCTGACTCTTTAACCACTAAGCTACCTACGTACCTAGTACCTACCTACTTAACAAGCAAACGGTGAATATTATGCTTGGTACACACTAATGGAACCAAGGCATAGGAACGCAAACGAGTAGGCACAACACACAGCCTTAGGATTAGGACATATTATTGAACCTAAAAATCCTAAAATGTGCTCTATACGCGCAGTATAATGTTTCTTGAGTGTCTTAGGATAGCACGGGATGCTACTGCGGTGATTGAGTTCAATTTCACCAAGCATAGATTACTTATTATTACAAAACAATCCGAGGGCGGCAGGGCCGCAGGGCCTCGTTTGCATCGCAATTTAGGCCCAAGATACGTGTTCCGAGGTATAGGCATGATAATCAACTTGTCGAGAATCTGTCAACTTTCCATCAGGTGAGCCGTGTGCTGTCTGCCACCTAAGTGGTATAAAAATGTCTGGAATGTGGGAATGCTCAACAAAATCAAAGCAAGCCGATATTTAGTCGGCTTCTATAGCTTTTTTTCACGACGCGCTTGGTGCCAAAAAGCTGTATAATGTCAACTTGTTATGACAATTCGGTATTTTATTAAGTTTATCATGATAGTTAAATATTGTCACCTAAATGTTCTTCAAGGTTAATTTTTAATAGAACAGGAGTATCAAAACACCGCTTCAGATTATGTTGCCAAATTTTATCAACAAAAATTGCTTGTTCCTTCAATTGCTAATTTATCCTCAATATCCGTGGAAGCTTTCCTTTCGGGGTGCAGGTGCTCTCGTAAAAGCTAGAAATAAAGTACATACATACATATAATCACGCTTTTATCCCCGGAGGGTTAGGCAGAGTCAGAGTTCAATTAACTAACTTAAAACACCTACATTATGCCTACATTTCACCAACCATTGTATCAAATTTCAGTCGAAGCGGACGAAGTCACGGGTACAGTTCTGTTTAGTTAACATACTTACTAGTTACAATATAATTTTATTTATTATTATTATTATAGTTAACATACTACATATGACAGCCTCCGTGGCGTAGCGGTAGTGAACGCGGCCGCTACGCAGGAGGCGCGGGTTCGATCCCCGCTCAGTGCAAATATTTGTGTGCATGAAATATGAGTATTTGCATTGGTGTGGTCGTGCCTCGGAGAGCACGTTAAGCCGTCGGTCCCGGTTGCCATAAGAACATCTATGGCAATCGTTACGGGTAGTTGGAGCCCTAAAAAATTCCAAAAACAACGGTCTAACTGCAGAGCTTCGATATCGCCTAATGTTAACATTGGGTTGTGGAGGTCAGATGACAATCGCTTCACGGAAAATATCGAGGTCTAGCCAATCCGTAGTTAAGACTGGTAAAAGCGGACCCCAGACTCCGAGCTGAAAGCTTCGGATGCGACTTGGAATTAACGCTAAGAGGAAGAAGAATACTACATAGGTATGTAGTTACAATATAAAAGTAACGTAATTTATCATAGTCTGGTAATTTATCAGGAATAGTGAAACATTTATATAGGTCGGCGTATTTCAGCCGCCAGGGATTTTGAAATATGCGATGACCTATCTACAAGATAATCATAATGTATTGCTTTATTTCCAGCGGAATATTGTTAAGAATACATATATTTTTAACATAAAATAGCTATCGATCTATAATAAAATCTGTTTGAATGGGAATGTTCTCATGCGGCCGACATTTGAATAGGTTATTCAAACAATCAAATCGCAGATAAGATTAACTTAACTCGTAAGTTGTTAGTATACCTAGGTACTTATTTGTTACAAGATGTTTTATATCACTTAGGTCGCAAACAAGCACACAGCCCACCTAAGTGGTTACCGTGGCCTACGGATGTGTGCAACACCAGCCCCCCTAGACAAATCGCAATTGCACCACCCAGTATGCGTAGAGAGGTGGCTTCATCCATCGAGATGTGTAAACTCCAGATGGATCAGCGACACCCCATGCATATCACTCTGGTGTGACACAGAGGCTGAAAAGCCGTAAGAGCTTCTTCGCGTGCGTTGCTCCTATTATCTGCGAACCCTTTTCAGCCAGAGTTGATCTATGGGGAGCACAGAGGCTGCCTATCCCCTTCGTCCCGCTATCAGAGAATCCTTCCCCCGGACGGGACCTTGCCTGGACAACCTGGAAGTCCTTAAATAGACATCGGACGCAGGTCGGTCGAAGTAAGGAAAACCGTATTAGGTGGGGTCATTCAGACGAGATGGATCCACGGTGTGAATGCGGAGCTACTCCACAGACTGACCCACCTGTTAACTTGTGCTGCCTGCCCAAGCACGTGCACTCCGGAGGAACTTATGAGTGCCTCTGACAACGCTATCGGAGTGGCTACATACTGGGCAAACAAAATATGACAAGATATGCCGTCGACTCGACAGAAGAGAAAGAATAGAAAAATTATGAATGTATGGGTTTTGACGTAACAAAAACAATACTCACATAGACCCTGCATAGACCAATGATTGGTCTATGTGTTTCTATGCATACCTAGCTGACCCCGCGAACTTCGTACCGCCTAAAGAACCGCTCGACCGATTTTGTGCAAACTTCACAATTCACATAAACCATTTAAATCCGAATAAAACCTAAACATTGTGTTTGGATAGGTGAGCCCGTTCTTGAAATTACAACGAAAAGTGGCATCACAGATTAATAAATAGTTACTACGGTGGCATTGATTTTATATAGGTATATAGGTATATTTATTGTTTTGAAGGTATGTGCCGTGGTGCCTATTTAAAAATAAAAAGTAGGTACTGTGTGTAATGTAACCCGCTTATTAACTGTCTGGGTTTAGATTGTGTTGTTCTAGAAGATTTATTATCTACTAATTTAGTTGAGTCGAAAGATAATTTTTATGTAAGTAGGTACCTACACGTTCAAGAACGTTGAATTTTCTATAAATACATATACTCAGGCCTGTGCATCCCCGAAGGGATAAGCAGAAGTGTATTAACACCTAAACACCCACATGTCGCCTATGATTTTCGGGTCTCACGTAGACGTAGGTACTACCTAATAGGGGGCGAGCCTATTGCTGGGCACTTTGTCATAGGCTGTATGTTTACTGTCGGATGGAGAACAGCCCCATCCCTAACGACACCTACAGGAAGAGATAGGACGGCCGTGGCCCGATTCCTTCTCCACCGGGAACCAACATTAAACAATCAAACTTAAATAATTTTAAACTTCTTTTAAACATGCTAGGACTCTAGGACATTGTTTTTAGGCTCTTATTCTTTCTGTTCTTTAAAAAAATGCGGATACTTATATCTTAGATACGCCTTTTACGACACCCATAGGAAGAGGGGTCCGTAACTGAATTTCAAGAGACATTAGGTTAGATTAGAGTTTATTGCGAAACAACTTTTTGTCGCCACACGCTTCTTCGGCTGAACGATTAGATGGGGTATCATCCACTGGATTTTCAAATACTTAGGTAGGTATAATATAAAATGCTTTAGTGACCTAACGACAATTCACAGTTCATTGTCTGATGTCCTACGAATGGCGCCGTGATTGTGACGACAACGCGACAACTTTCTCTCATTTGCGAACGCTAAGTAGGCAGGTTGTAATGGAAAGTACTTGATTGTCAGTACACCACGTAGGTAAGTAGTAAGTACTAAGATGGCTTGTAGTTCCATAAAGATTAGGTACAAGACATCTAGTTTATTTTTTACTAACTATGTCCACGATTTATTTATTTTACGGCTCACCCCCTATTACGTGGGGCGGAATATAATGAATTATTGGACATAATGTGGGTGTTAATTTACCTCTGCCTAACCCCCCGGGGATAAAGGTGTGATTATATGTATATCTACAATTTCATCCGCATGGACTTCTTAATTTCTTAATTCTTTATTGCACACACACAATACAGATGTAAAACATAATAACAATAATTAAAGAAGCATGTACAAAGTAACATTAACTCAATATGAGTTCTCTCCCAGCAAACCTTCGAGTAGCAGAGAAGTAGGTATATTGTAATGAGGGGGATGTGAAGTGTACAAAAAGAAAGAAAAAAAAAACAGACAGTAAAAAAAAAAAGCGTACCTAAACAGGTACCAAACAGGACTTCTGTGTGTTTTACGAGGAAACCTAATATTTTTTTCCTAAACAAAAGTAGCCTACTTACATTTAGCCTTAATTACGTATTTGCAATAAAAATTCCGTCCAAATCGGCCATTTCGGAGATTACGGAGATTACCTACCCGGATGCCGGTATCTCGCATCCCGGCTGATCCAGGGCCATCATTTTGAGATGACTCCCTCTGTGGGCAGCACCCCATAGAACTCCAGAATTGGAGCATCACACAGCCGCGTCGGCGGGGTATAAAGGATGACAAGCGAATTATTTTTTCTTTGTTACTTACAGCAAAGCTTTGAGAAGTTGGAATATAGTGAGGCATTTTGGCTAAGCCCGGATATCGATTTCCGAACTGTAATAAGTATCTATGTTTTTGCGCTGTCAGGCCCTCCAGCGACCGATACTGATATGGCCACTGTTAAATAATATGTGGTTTTGACAGCCGGTACATTTAGGAGATTTGTTCTTCGCAGGAATGCTGAAGGCACGCGAAAATCAATCTTACTTACTAATTAATTAGTGATAATCTACGTTTGGTGAATTTGAGCTCGTCCACCGCAGTAGCACCCCGTGCTACCCTCAAAAGACACCCAAGTACCGCGTACTGCGCGTTTAGAGCACATTTTAGGTCCAGGATATGTCCCGAACAATATCTAGCGCTGACTCATTCATTTACACCTAAACTACATGATATAACACCGTTTATTATTCAAGCGAAGAAATGTTTAATTTATGAGTAAAGAAGAAAGAACTTCATGGTCATTTGATTTCGCATAAAAAATAACTGTACCGAGGTAATGCCACGGTAATAGGTACTAGGTGGTAATGCTTTTTATAGGTACCTCGGGACCTAAATCGGAAGACAAGCGAGGTCCAGGCGCCCTGGGATCTATGTTCGGTGAATTTGTGCTCGTCCAGCACCCGTGCTATCCTCAAAAATTACCCAAGAAACGTCTACTGCGCGTATAGAGCACATTTTGCGCACATTTTAGGTCCAAGATTTAGGTAGGTCTATGTCCCGAGCGATACACCTTATGCTTTAGAAGTCTTAAGGTGCGTACAAATGTAGACACTGAAGTTAGTACAATGTTGCAAAGTTATAAAACAATGTGGACGTGTTATATAACACTATATGCTATATAATTTGCACTCACCTTTAGATTTTTTAATATGTCTTATCCATGGAGAAATTCTGTCCTCTTGGTCTTATCTAAGTTATACCTATGAAGTAGGTATCGGTTTGGGTATGGTATGGGTACGTCAGTATGTCCTACATGTCAATTTAAATTTTAAAAAGCCTGAATATGTAAATAGGTCGCAGATCGCCAGATAAAATGCAAGAGAGCCGCCTTCGCTGGTGCGGGCACGTCTTGCGGCAACCGCCGGGCTACGTGGGTAGCAAATGCCTGACAATGGCGACCCCGCCGGGTCCAGGTAGAAGGGGTAGGCCCAAGAAGTCCTGGCTTGACGTGTCGGAAAGTGACAGGTGTGCAAATGGTCTCACTACCATGGACGCCCAAGATCGTGCGAAGTGGAGGAGGAAGAGCCGGAAGGCGGACCCTGAACTCCGAGGTCATCTTGGCCACGGATGCAATCAGGGAAATGCGTCTATATGAAGATGATGATAATAAATATGTAAATAGGTAGGTACAAACGAAAATATATTGACTACGATGCGGGTTGTCGCCTGCGCTTCGTTATCATCATTAATTTACGGCTAATTAACTTACTCTACTGTCTGTTTACGTTGTGTCACCATTTGCCAGCATGTGGTACATCCACCGCGCACACTTCCTCTGCAATAATGCGGGAGCCGTGACATCAATGTCCTAATAATCATACATGTATACTTACATATTCTCACGCCTGTAATTCGCCGAAGGGAGGATTTTCGGTCCCACGTAATAGGGGGTGGGCCTATAGCTGTTAAGCGGGCACTTATTCATGGGCTGTATGTTTCTACTACGTCGTATGTACTAGTCGCTTTCTACGACACCCACTGGAAGAGATGGGGTGACCCTATACTAGGTTAGGTGACCCAACGGTTAAAATGGCTCTTCGATGATTTGGCGTTTGTAGAAATGGGCTTTGCAAATAAGTATGTCTATCGATAATGAGTACGAAACACAGGTTTTTTATAATATTTAATGAAAGTCAGAGTTCGATGACATTAAAATTAGTTAGAATAATAATATCCACACGAATAAAACCCCGGCAGAGCTATTGACATAATCGGAACGCCATTTTTGTGCCTCAATGAAGTTAATTGACCATATCGTACTTACCTACCTACTGATATTATACAGTCTGCTCCATAATGATACTAAAATAGGTACTCGCAAAATATAAAAATAGGTAGGTACCTACTTTTTTCATTATTTATGGATAACTAGCTGTTACCCACGGCTCCGCCCGCGTAGAAGCCATAGTATATGTCCTTTCTCATGGTTTAATCTACCCCTATACCAAATTTTATCAAAATCGCTTCAGTGGTTTAGGCGTGAAAGCGTAACAGACAAACAGACAGACAGACAGAGTTACTTTCGCATTTATAATATTAGTATAGGTAGATATAGATATACCTAGATTAATTTCAGTAAGTTCTTACATTTTTTCGATGACATCTAGGTACCAAATAAATGAGAGTTTATTTATGTTTGTTATGGCAAATACCTAGATATGAATTGTAGGTATAACTTATCTACCTAGTTTGTTATTCATAGGAAAAATAATTTAATCGAAATGTGTTGTACACTTGTGCGAATTCTCATGTTCCAATTTCTCATTATCTTATAAATGACGTATCTACCTAGTATGTATTATCAATCTGTCAATCTGTTAATCAATTGCATGTTTGCACTGCATGATATGCTGAATTCCTTAAGTATAGCTCAGGACACGTATCTTGGACCTAAAACGCAAGACAAACAAAACCCTGGCCAGGCGCGGTCGCAGCTTGAAGTTTTGGGGGGGGGGGGGGGGGGGAGGGTCGCTTCGAAAATTCCTTAAGAAATTTAACCCCCCCCCTCCCCTCGTACTGGGACTTTTCAATATGACGTGCATGGTTTGGGGGGGGAGTCATGTCCCCTGTGACCCCCCCCCCCCTCCCCTCGGACCGCGCCTGACCCTGGCGCACGCGAATTGTTTGGTAAAAATCTATGCTTGGAGAATTTGAGTTCGTCCACCACAGTGTAGCACCCCGTGCTATCCTCAAAAGACACCCAAGAAACGTGTACTGGGCGTATAATAGAGCACATTTCAGGTCCAAGAATATGCCCTGAGCAATACAACAGGGCTGGGTTGTACTCGGCCGTGTATGGCTGGATTGTGTCGCCAGGGTCACGATGAAAACGCCATATATTGCAGTTAAGGCCGTGACGTGAATAGTGAGTAGCTCGATCTTATCACGACATTTATAGATTTACTTTCATAGGCAGACAGACATGGACTCACTTGAGAGTAAGTGGTTATCGTAGCCTGTGAACACTTACACCCGTATTCACAAACAATACTTCGCTATGCGTACCTACCACAAAAACTGTGCAAAGAACGACAAATTCTCAGTGCGTTCGTTTTGGCAAGCCTTTTTATTCATAGACAACACTTAAGTAATACTTCGTTGAGGGAACGCACTGCGTTAGATACTGCTCCGTGATGTTTGTGAATTAATTTTACCAGCCCTATGCGCTCGAGCACACTATGAGACCTCACAGTATCGTTTGTGAACACTTGTATCCCTCAGTGGTGAAAGGTGAACATTTTCAAAAGGGAAATCGGTGGAAAATATCTTACCTCAATGAAGATTATTATGCACCATGCAATCCATTAGGGAGCCGGCAGGATAGGTTATAGGGACCTCTATAATTTTCACCCTGTTCGTATGGAATCTTTAGTTATAGAGAGGCAGGTAAAAGTGACTTCTCCAGTAAGCAGGCCCATATTGGCCATATTTGTTAGAAAAGGAGGTTTTTTATATGTGATACACATAATATTCCCACAAATATTTAGAAAACAGATCAGGTCTGAGATGAATATCCTAGAAACAGGGACTGTTCTAGACGTTATTTTATTTAATGTAGGTACCTAAGTAAGTAAATGCTACTGGAATTTCTCGGCAATAAAGCGGGAGAGGCTATTAACTCGACGTGTAGGTAGATACTAAGTTTTATGTCTTGGTTTGAAAGACCACGTCTCAAAATTTACTGTCTGTCTTAATTTTAAAGCTTTTGTTCTCTTTTTACCTACAATAGTACGAGGTTACTTGCTCGCTGGGTGTACAGCGCAGCGGCCTTACCATAGACTCTGAAAACAGATCATTAATTGAACTGCTGTCATTCTACGAACTGCAAATGTCACTTTGTAATGTCATCCATACTAATATTATAAATGCGAAAGTAACTCTGTCTGTCTATCTGTCTGTCTGTTACGCTTTCATGCCTAAACCACAGAACCGATTTTGATGAAATTTGGTATAGGGGTAGATTAGACCTTGAGAAAGGACATAGGCTATGTTTGATCGCGATAACCGACATCCACGCGGGCGGAGCCGCGGGGCTGACCACACCAGAGGCTGCCCCTCTCATGGACGGCCCCTCTAGACCTAGAGAATGCCAAATGTATGGGATTTGACGTATATATGACAGGCGTCAACGAATGTTAAAAACGTCAAATCCTATACATTTGTCATTCTATAATCTATTCCATCATACGCCGAGCAACGAATTGCCACTTCTTGTCTAGAGGGGCAGACCATGGAATTATTAAGTACTACGTACAATAATTCCATGGGGCAGACATGGTACACGTTGTGTGAATTGTGAACATCTAACAGTAAAGAGGTCGACGTACCAAAATAAACACGAAGCCATCAAAATAAATAAACGCCATGAAGCTTGTGTCATGCTTGTATCGCACAAAACTGCTTCTAACTATAAGTTTATTAATAAAAATAACCCTGACCGTTATTATTAAACATTATGTTAAACATGAATTAATTTAAAAGTTATTCACAGGTCTGTAATTTACATAATTCATACTAAGCGAAAGTTATAAGAAATGTTATTCTTATAACGTATACATACATACAATCACGCCTCCACCCCCGGAGGGTTAGGCAGAAGTGAATTAATATTGAAGCGTCATAATAGTGTAAGTAATAGTGAAGCGTCGGTAGCTTAGTGGTTAAGGAGTCGGCCTTACGATCGAGAGGTCCCGGGTTCGAATCCTGGCCATTACACTTAGGGTTGCCAACTCTTTTTTCGAGAAAAAAAGTATATTTAGGTCTGAGAAGAAAATTGAACAGTATTCTAGAAAATAGAACAGTATTTTACAATTACATAAATTAATTTTAACAAAAAAGTTTAACCGACTTCAAGAAACGAAAAAGAGGCACTAAAAAGCTAAAAATAACTGCGGTGCCTAGCCCGAGAGGCTGTTAATTTATTTTTCTCTTTTTAGTGAGTTATAATCGATCCATCGTCCATCCTTTGCTTAGGTTCCTATCATCAGCAGCTTAAAATCACGAGCAGATAATTTTTAAATGCAAATACTGAAATTAAATTATGTTAAAACCGCAGAAACAGTGTTTTGCTATCATTTTGAGGATTTCCCTAGATCCTGTTATCCAATCCTGACTCCCTTGATCCTGTCATCCGATTCTGGCTCCCTGAACCAACTTTCTCTCTCCAACAAAACAAAGATCATAAATATTGAATAAATCACTTGTACTTTTCCACAATTATTTATTTATTTGAACCTTACCGGTTTCACCTTACGGCATTATCATAATGTGTAGCAAGCAATTTATTCAATATGTGTAGCAAGTTCCACCAAGTGCCATCAATCTCCAGTATAAACAAAGATCATAAAAATCCGTTTCACAAAATACGGTTTTACATACAAGGGTTCGTCACCTATTTTGCCCCCTTAGGTCTGTCTGTCATAAAAGAAAGCATGGTTTCGTAAACATCTAAAATGGTAATATGGTTCCCATCAATTTTTTTATGGATAAATTGAACATAACATATCATAAACTCACGCCTATATCCCCGAAGGGGTAGGCAGAGGTGCTAGCACCCACATTTCGCCGTTTATGTTTAGGTCCCAATGTAATAGGTGGCGAGCCTATTGCCATTAACCGGGCACTTATAAACCTGCGATAAATACACACAACTTCGAAAAGCATCGAAAAGTCATTGGTGTGTGCCACCGGTGGATAAATTAAAAGATTTGATATGGCTGGCAAATAGAAGATAGCTGTGAACTATATTATTTTCTATATATTATGATTTATCATTAATAAATTTTGGATTATCATGGGACAATCAACACCTACACTTATAAAATAATTGCAAATTGGTGCCCAATTAATTAAAATTGCATCAATTGCTGCACATTTTTGTAGTGTTATGCATTTTGATTCTGAAAACAGTATTTTGGATACTGTTTGTTTTTTGAACAGTAAACAGTATAATTGGGTGTAAAACAGTATAATACTGTTTTAAACAGTATGGTTGGCAACCCTAATTACACTACCGACGTTGAACCCACTTCTAGCACAAGCAATTTAGCTTAGTTGGAGGGGTTAACGGGAATATTAGTAATTTCGGTTGCTAATATTCTTTAAAAAAAAAAAAAAAAAAACACCCACATTTCACCAATCGTTGTATTAGGTCCCACGTAATAGGGGGTGAGCCTATTGCCGTTTTCCGGACACTATTGTTGGCTCGAGCCATGTATAGGCTGAGTCTGGGCTGTATGTAGGTATCTGTCTGATGTGAAACAGCCCTATCCCTTAGTCGCCTTGTACGACATCACATGGGAGGAGATGGGGTGGCCCAAATTCTACTCTGCCGGGAACCACGCAGCACTAACTCTGTCTAAAATACCTTTTTACGATTAATAGACATACCTAATACATACCTACCTAGATATTTTCGTAAAATTTGGGATAGATGCCCTCCACCTGGATGGCCACTCCTGACGAAAAGACAGAATGGTTGGCTGAGGACCTGGAACTATGTCGCACATTAGCGACTGACCAATTATGTCCAATAGTGGATTGCGATTGGACAAAATTGATTGATAGCTCATTATTAAATAGACATTTTTGGGTAGATACATATTATTTACACCTGCAAATCTCGAAGGGGTAGGCACTAAGGCAGAGATTACCACCTACATTTCGCCAACTGCTGTATATGTATTAACTATCGGATGGAGAACAGTCCTATCACTTAGTAGTTATTAGTATCCCACAGGTATAATCCCACCCTATCTTTTCCTATACAGGACAACACGTGCAGGACTTAGATGCCACCCGCATACGGTGCAGAATATTTCATCAAGAACCAAGCGGTTCGGCGACTCCTTCTTCTGCCGTACTATTAAGTCTTGGAATTCCTTACCAGTTCACGTGTTTCCCTCCTCCTACAGTCCCGGGTCCTTTAAGCGGGGCGTGAAAAAGCATCTGATGAGGCCGTCAAGCTGTGTGCCACCATTGTAACATGGTGCGTGTCTGTAATGGTGACCCTCTTTTCATAGACTTTGTCTTTAGCTTACCATCAGGCGAGGCAAAGTCAAATTGTCATGTCCTAAGTATGTATAAAAAAGCCTTCTGGACAACGGCCCTATCCCTTAGTGGTTAGTGGCCTTCTATAACACCCACGGGAGAAGATGGAGTGGCCCTGTTCTACTCTACGATAAGAAGAATTTGTTAAAATATCTGACTTCGACGTGAAACTAAGTAGGTACATACTTCAGCGTGGAGCTCTTTGTTGACATCTATATGGCGACCTACATTGGAACTTCACCTTTAGTAAGCGAAGAGAAGTCATATTGAATGAACATGAATGCAAGTTATTTTAAAACTAGTTTATTTTTGTACAATTGCGTGCGCAACACCTACACAAATTGTGAGTTAGGTACATACGTTACTTAGCAACAGAATAAAAATAATGCAGTTTTAAAGTAATTAGTAACTCTATGCTCATTTTTCCTACTCCCCCTCTCTTCTTCTCACTTTAGAAGATCCAAAACGTGTCTGAGTAGCTCAGTTGGTCAGGGCATTCCCAGGTGCGGCCTCAGCCTGGAAGGGGAGGGTGGGGGGGGAGGGTTACTTTTTTAAAGTGCGGCAATACCTTTTTAGAAAATTTTTCGCCTGTGTCTGTAAGGGAATAACTTCTCCTTCTCTATTCTCTTTGACTGGACAAAGGAGAGTCTCCTTTGCCCAGTCCCTCGTAGAGGGATTCTGACCAAGTGATGAGAAGAGTGGGTTCAACTTGGTAGTGTAATGAGCAGGATTGGAACCTGGGAACTCTCGATCTCGGGCAAATTTTGGGCTATACGCTACCGATTTGTACCCACTCCTAACTCTTTAAAAAAACATGTAATGAATTGGGTGGGTGGTCTTTGGTCTTTAAAAAAAAAAAGATAATAAATGTGGTGGGCATGTTACTCAGGTTACCTGTGACATATTAGGCCAAGTGTTCATCGTCCGGCCATAACTCTAATACAGAAATAAATGTGCCAACGTTTAACGTAATTTCGGCAAACATAATTGTCTAATACAGGCTGACAGCACTTAGCAAAAAGTGATGTTGCGTAAAGTTATAAAGGTCGGCGTCGGCACAGACTAGCTTTATGGGGCATGAGTCATGCATGGAGGCATAAATATGAGAGCAACAAGCCGCATGTACCTACCTATGCCTTTTTTTCGTTCAGAAACCCCCACAGATAGTACTTCCGTCAGCCATCGGGGGTGCTTACATCGGACTCGGATCGACTAAAAAACCGCACGCCAACTCTGACACATAATTTTCTATGTAAAACAGCATCACTCTTAACTTCACAACGTTCTTTTACTTATCTGTAAAGCAATAACCTCCTTGCGTTAATCCCGGACAATCCCGGTAGCACCCGAATCCGTGGTTTGGTTTTTTCTGGAATAAAAAAAAACCGCGAACATAATTCTTCCCGTAGTTAGTGGCGAACGAGTGGCAAAGGTATGATATGTATGTTTTTTTTTTTTAAATTACTTTTATATATTTGCGAAGTCTGATTTTAGAAAGCTAATTTAAACGTTGCCATAAAATTATATCCAAAGAAATATGAAAAAAAAGTAAGTAAGTACATTATGTTTATCAGTATTCTAGAACCCATATCACAAGCTAGTTAAGCTATGCTTACTTTGGGTATAGATAGCGTTGTGTAGAATGTCCCACAATATTTATTTATTGATTTAAATATACCATTATGTTACTTGGGCATTTTTTTTTTACACGACCATACTCTAAATGAGCATGTCCCAGAAGTTTACCATTAATTTTTATGTAGAAATGAAAGAAAATTTATAATGACGTGTCGATGGTAAAAATATTTAACATTTAATGTAACCGAAATACATCAAATTATGTGAATAACTAATTGATGAATATAAAATAATACAGAATATAATTTTGAATACCCTTGATTTTACTATGTCCCACATTGACCAGCTTAGTTTCGAGTTAAGTTTATTCGTGAATTTCCTTCAGTGGTAAGGGTAAAGAAGAATGAATTGTATCGAAATATGATAATATTATCAGAATTAAACATAAAATAACACTACTTTAATAATAAAAAACTATCTTTCGTAACATTATATTATGTCCCACGATTTCGGGCGTGCATGGAATTACACTTTGTAACCGTAATTTGATGGACTTTGTCGCCAAAAAATATACCACTGAATACAAATTTCTTTCCTGGCAATAATACTTCAGACTTCCCCATTTAATGAAGCAGTCATAGAATGACCATTTTGACGCATTTCGAGTTGAAACTTGTTGAGCGTTACCATGCCGGATATTTCATCCACTTTGTAATTGTGATTTTTACTGTTAAGTTTGGTTTTTTGTTTATAGAAATATAATAATGATAAACTAGAACTACAAACGCTTTATAAGCTATTAAAATAGTTGTTTTTGTGTTTCATATTTATTAAAGTTGATTAACAAGCAATCTTAGGTCGGCGATTGGAGATGCGTTACTTCCATTTCGTTTGGTTACATATAACGTGGAATAAAAAAGTTACAAAATGGAAACATAAAGGCGAGTACAAATGCATGCAGGCATGTGTTTATCTTTTTAGTGGATATAATATATGATGATATCTTGGAACAATAATTATTTTAGTACAATAATTGTTGTCGGTTACTTGACTTGTGTCTCGGCATAAAAATGTACTTGGGGCTCTTATTATGTTCTTCAATTAATTTATAATCGTTGCAAAGTGTTGGTATTTTAAGATGCTTTTATTTAACTTGCAATGTTCATATTGTAAATTTGCTGAAGTCTTGCAAGTCATTTTTCGACCACTTTTGATTATCCGATTGAGTTGCAATTTTGCATGCCACGTGACTATACAATATTATGATAACATGGAGCTGATCTGATGCTGGAGGAGGAAGGTAGCCATAGGAACTACTCAATAAAACGACACAACTCCATCGAGTTTGGGAACGTTTGAATGGTATTAACAAGTACTATGATCCTGTATGGTAACCAATAGTAACCAGGGTCTAATGCTAGAGCTGGAAGATGGCTTGGGCTTGTTTGATTCGTCTTCACGAGTACTTAGGTGCTAGATTCGCATCTGTGTGGTGCCTGTCCTCTCATTATGTTCAGGGTAAACTAAGCTTTACCTTTTCGATTTTGTAACTGAACCCTTCCATTTTGTAATTGTCCTATGTTTTACTGTTACCATTTCTTTAAATTTTACTAATTTTGAAAGTGAATACCTTATTTTAATTTACTTTGCGTTGAATTATAAAAAAAGAGTAAATCATAAAAAAATAATCAACATCATTAGATGGTTGTTACACAATATAAATCGAAAGTTAACTGGGCTTAATTACCAAATAGTTACAAAATGGTTACATTTTTACAAAATACTAAAAATATATGGCTTATCTTACTTAAGCTGTAATATTATTTTAAAGAATATTATATTTATAACCAAATAAACGAAAATCTTAAATTAAGAACGTACTATTTTATTTATTAATTATACTTTTAAGAGCTACAAAGTGGATGTCTAAACCACTCTCGTGTCCAAAGAAAGTATTATTTTTTTCCAAACTTGTATATTTATAGGGTAACTGTAGCTATTGTAATGTTCTTTCAGGAATAGGGAATCATTCTATAAATTTTGTTATGCATTACCAATATTTTTTATTATTTCATTCCATTTTGTAACTTGGACACGTAAATAAAAAAATGCCCACTTTTGAGTTATGACAACGACGATCCACATTTAAATGTTCCCAATTTAGTTGGAAATTTGTCAGCTGACCTCAGCCGCTCCCGGAGGACTCGCTAATTAACCCGAGTACGCTCGTGATGTCATGCTAGGATTAGTTAGACTAACGTTTTCTATTCTGTGTATTATTACAGCGTTATGTCAAGAATTTATATGACCACGAATGGCGGCGGTAAATGGTATTAAAGATATTTAATCGTGTGTGTTCGCGCAGCGGAATGTTGTTGAATTTAAAGATTTTAATTATGCAGATATTTAGCACATGACGTCGTGTAAATGCTTATGGTAAAAAAAAAATTGTGCATGCAGCCATTGTGGAGAAATTCGCTAAAAACAGATTCCGCTGGGCGTACGTTGTCCTGGCGGCACTTTTTTTGAATTCATGGACTTAGAAGAAAAAAAATGTGTCCAAAAATTAGCGTGTATTTGCGTGTAATTGTGTATGTATGAATAAAATTAATGAATGCATAAACTTCGGAGAAATTCAAGTTTCCGCCACGCGAACGTTTGGCCATTAGCTAGTTTTCATATAAAGCGCTTATATAGAGAGCTGTAGATTTTTACATACGTTGTTTTGAATTTGCTTATATTTGTTTAATAAAAAGATTTAGAAAAAATCGAAGGGTTTAACAGATAAAAATATAAACGTAAAATACGCTTATTAGGTCTTAGTTCGTAAAGTATGCACTTTGGGGTCTAGATTTTTACGTTTATACAAACCTTGTAAGTGTCTGCAACATGTTGCCAAGTATCAATGATGTTCCGCTAGTAATTAAAGAGCAATAGGACAATTTACCATGTATAGACCACTGTTTACAAAGCAGTCAAATATCACGACGTTCTAAAGGAATTGCATAGTAAAATATATTCCAATAATTAGCTTACTGATTCAACTATTCACATGCAAAATTTCATCTCATTATATTCAGTAATTAAAGATAAACAATGAAAATACTGACAAAGCATCGAAACCCTACATAACCCGACCAAGTTCGGATGGCTACAAAAAAGCGGCCGTACCATATATCTAAGTAACGTTCTTAACCTTCCAGTATAGTATTCATTAATATGGTACAGTTGCGTACACAAGCGTTAGGAAAAATAAAACAATAAATTGCATTTCTTGAATGAAAAATATTTTTTTTATTAATAACGCCACTATCTACGATAAAAATAAATCTTCATTAACAAGTAGGTGGGTACTTCTCTAATGAAATATCCGTCTACAATTTATTTCTCGCCACCTGTTACGTAGAAACCCAAAAATTGGCAAAATGTGGAAACGTAGAAACGTAGAAACGTAGATACCCAAAAATTGGCAAATTATCTATTTTTTCTCTCTAGCTTAATATTTTTGATCAATTCATATCTACTATACTTAGACTATTTAACCAAAGGTCTAGCCTTAAGCGTACCGCTTCGAACAAAATAATTCTGCATATTTTGGTGGGGTGCACGGGAACACGCTCACATACATAAGTCACTGCCGTACCAGTAGGTACAACGCTAACATCATATACTGAGACTGACGCAAGTCTCAAGCGCTTACTTAAATAAAGTACCTACCGCCTACGTAAATAGTACTTACTAATCTTAGTCAAATACAATTAAAAAAGTAGGTGTAGAAAAAATAAATGATCTATAAATTAAATCGAAATAACAATTGTGTTATCACCTGTACCAATTCAATACCGGTATTATACTGTAAATTTTAGAATGTTACCTAAATATATTGCACGGCCGCTTTTTGTAGCCATCCGAACTTGGTCGGGTTATGTAGGGTTTCGATGCTTTGTCAGTATTTTCATTGTTTATCTTTAATTACTGAATATAATGAGATGAAATTTTGCATGTGAATAGTTGAATCAGTAAGCTAATTATTGGAATATATTTTACTATGCAATTCCTTTAGAACGTCGTGATATTTGACTGCTTTGTAAACAGTGGTCTATACATGGTAAATTGTCCTATTGCTCTTTAATTACTAGCGGAACATCATTGATACTTGGCAACATGTTGCAGACACTTACAAGGTTTGTATAAACGTAAAAATATAGACCCCAAAGTGCATACTTTACGAACTAAGACCTAATAAGCGTATTTTACGTTTATATTTTTATCTGTTAAACCCTTCGATTTTTTCTAAATCTTTTTATTAAACAAATATAAGCAAATTCAAAACAACGTATGTAAAAATCTACAGCTCTCTATATAAGCGCTTTATATGAAAACTAGCTAATGGCCAAACGTTCGCGTGGCGGAAACTTGAATTTCTCCGAAGTTTATGCATTCATTAATTTTATTCATACATACACAATTACACGCAAATACACGCTAATTTTTGGACACATTTTTTTTCTTCTAAGTCCATGAATTCAAAAAAAGTGCCGCCAGGACAACGTACGCCCAGCGGAATCTGTTTTTAGCGAATTTCTCCACAATGGCTGCATGCACAAATTTTTTTTTACCATAAGCATTTACACGACGTCAGTGCTAAATATCTGCATAATTAAAATCTTTAAATTCAACAACATTCCGCTGCGCGAACACACACTATTTAATCTAGGCAAAGATATTTTGTTAATCCACTTATGTAGTACTTAACGGTTATTTGCCGTGGTACCATTGATGGTACTACGGAATTTATTGTTTAGCCGTAGTTCCACTATTTTATGAAAAAATGCGTGCGTCGGCAGTAGTCTATGCCGTCGGCTACGAAATCATATTTAAGCAGATCTTTATTTCCAAATCCACAAATAAATGCGTAGTATTTTATGTAGTAATTAATAAATAAATATTGCGTAGTTTAAATATTACAGTAGGTAAGTATGTACGGAGCATCTATGTTTTGCTATTCACTGTTCCAATTTAACTTCATAATAATAATGTTCAAGACGCAATAAATCTCTGAGTGAAGCTGTCTCTTGAATGATTAATGCTGTGGTCTGCTATCCTCTCAAGCTATTATATTCAAAGGCAGTTATAGTATAGTAGAGAAGAATTAACGCAATTTTAAATGGCCAATTTTATTACGTAGCCTAATAGTATACAGCGTACCCATTACTTGTTAAACTCCGATACGAATAAAGAGGACCATTGAGAAGCCGCAATGAACTACGCTTATTTGCTGCGTGCGTCTGCAGTTGTCAACTTTATGCTTTGGTTTTCCCCCTTCCTGTTAATTAATTGTTCTGATATTTGGTAGGTACCTACACACCTTTAGTTCGGACAATAATACAATTTAAATCAATTCGCTTCGGCTCGTAGGTACCTGAGGTAAATGTTAGCTACCTATTGCGACTCTATTGATGGCGATGCCTTCGAGACTGAAGACTTCAGCTGCTAATCGGTGCACCTGCTAAGCAACGGATTAACCTCTGCTGATAAGGCTTTCCTCGTGGGGTTCAAGAAGGATCAGATGGGAGTCGCTCTCCTAAAAGTCAGCAAACCAATCAGACACATTCGAGAAATAGGAGGATAATGCTGATGTTCCCATTTTAAGGTAATTTAAATTGTTAGGTTGGTAGTACTGCTGCATTCATAGACAATTAACAAAAAACAGTGATGTTGAAATATATGTCGACCTTTGAGTATGGAAGTATATGGAGATGAAATACCTACGAAAAAAAACTGTATACCTAAACTTGGATGAGAACGGAAAATGGCGTCTATAATAGGGAAGCCCAGTAAACTGTCGATAACCACCTTATCGATATAAAAGAAGCACAGACTAAAAATGTAAACAAGGGTTTAAACTATTAATCTATCTTCTATCTATCTATACTATTATATAATTGTAAATTGAAAATGTTTGTCCGCGATGGACGCAAAAACTACTAAATGGATTTTGATGCAGTTTTTTTATTAGAAAGGTCTTGTTGAAATTTAAAATCTTACGTCTGTTTTACTGCAATCGGTTGAGTAGAACCGAAGATAAGAGATCCACGCGGGTGGAGCCGCGGGCGAAAGGCTAGTATTTAGCATATATTTGCTAAATATAATAGTTTGAACCATTGTAAACCTTTGAGAATGCCGTAAGGCGAAACCGGTTAGGCAACAAAAAATAAAACAATTGTGGAAGAGTACAAGTTTAGTGCTTTATTCAATATGTCCTTTATATTAATATATATCCATCAACAAAGGAGAACGGGCAGTTCGTTACATAATATTGTAATACTTTTTACCTATATTATCACAATTGTTTCGTTAAAATGATAATTATTGTATGTTTAAATACATATTTTTCAGTGCATGGTTATTAATACTGTCTGAAAATAATTATTACTGTTATTATAATAAATGTAACATTCAGTAATGTAACATTTATTAAATGTAGAGCTTATTTTTGTTAAAATATATTTTTCAACACACTCATAATGTAGCTTCATCATCATAGGTACTGAAATGTACACATTAAAAAATTAAAAATAAAACTTTAATGAAGGATAATAATATGATCTTTATGCCCAGAGTATCAAAATAAATTTAAAAATAGTACATTATGGTACAAGTGAGTAAAGTTGGTAATTATCATACTCATGCGTGGCATACGACGTTTTACAACACACTTGCGAATAAAATAAAACTAAATAAACAATACTACAATTCCTTTTCCTATGCGCGCGCATCTAACAATGGCGATCGGCTATATTTAAAAGTGAGGTTTGAATTTGACTTTTTTTTACTTTGTTTTTTTCTGTACTTGAGAAAAAAAAAGTTAAATTTGAGTGATAATTTTGTTTATTATACAAGTATTACAAGTTGGTTTTCGTTCTATTAAACACGTTCTTTTTTGTATCGAAACTTTTTTAAGAACATAGAAACTTAACCTGTAAGATTTAAAAAAGAATCTATAACTCACTTGTGAATAATAGCAATGAAAAAGTCACAGTTTGATAAAAAACCGGACAAGTGCGAGTCAGACTCGCGCACTGTACAGATCTAAATTAAAGAACAAACTCATAATACATATAATAATAAAAATTTCAACTTATCCGTCCACACATTCCCGCAAAAAAGGTCTTAACAGACAGACAAACAGACAAACGGACAACAAAGTGATCCTATAAGGGTTCTAGTTTTTCATATTACTGTACGGAACCCTAAAAAGGAATATCTAACGCCGCTCGGCGTGTTATTGTCTAAATCTTATAGTATGAGAGCCGATGAAATTAACTTTAGTCTGATCAAATTCGTGGATGATATGCGTATCATAATCGTGGAACCTATAAAAAACTTTGAAAACGTTTCAATATTCAAGTCGCCGACACCAACACGAAATAGAATCCATGACACTTAACACATTCATTAATTTCATTCAGAACACATAATTCCATCACATACGTTGTAGGTAGGCCATTCACTTCGTCATAATTATTTAGTTGTCTTTTAATTTTAAATATTAACAAAGTACCATCACACAAAAATCGTGAGGAAAACACGAGATTAGAATAAAAAAAAATATGCATGTCAATATGGACCCTTGCCTTGTACTACACAATTTAAATTACGTTCCAATCTACTAATATCAGAACCCATGACACTCAACTTAGTTGGCAGATGGCAGCCGCTTCACGGAAAATATCGAGGTCCAGTCAAATCCGCTGTTAAGACTGGTAAAGCGGACAGACTCCGAGGTGAAAGCTTCAGATGCGACGGGGAGTTAACACTAGGATGAAGAAGAAATAAATATACTTCGTTTATGGTATATAAATGATACTAACCATACAAAATTCCCTCCTACAGTCCCGGGTCCTTTAAGCGGGGCATAAAAAGCATCTGATGAGGCCTTCTTAGTTCTTAGATATTAAATTTTATTATCAATCATATTTAGAAATAATCATTTATTTTATTGTCGCTTTATCTCACATAAACCATAAAATTATCATTATCATTTATCATAATATCATGAGCTTAGCATTTTTCCGCTCTCTTTTAGTTAATACACATTAGATGACAGGATAGATAGATATCGACAAATATTACGATAATAGAGATACATGATACATCCCTAACATAGTAACCGTCTACAATCTAAGTCTATGGTCTACACACGTTCATTCATGAAAATAGAAGTATTGAGAACGAAAGATGGCGATTTGGCGTCAAGCTTGATTCGATTTTATGAATGAAATCGTAGTTGTTGCTACTCTTTAATACTCTAAGATGTCGACGCGGACACGACCGACATCTTTAGTTCAGTATATTATTATGTTATCTGTGCCGACATATTAGATTTTAATAACGTGCGCTATTTTTAACGGAAGCTCAGCAACGATCTATTTTAGATGTTGGTTAAATATTATTTAAATATTAACATCAGTTCTACTTTTAACAACAGTGTATGTCGTAGTATAATAATTTTGATACAAATTCTTCACCAGGGCCTCTACACCAAAAGGTTGACTTGTTACTTCCATATTTTCAGTGAAGTGGCTGCCATTTGACCTCCACAATATCGAAGCATTGCAGTGCACGACCAGACCAATGCAAATAGCCATACCTATTCATACAAATATTTGGACTGAGCGAGAATCGAACCCACACCTCCTACGTAGCAATCGCGTTCACTATAACCACGTTTATTACTATAATATTAATGATTTGATATTATAATCACGCCTTTATCCCCGTAGGGTTAGGCAGAGGTGAATTAACATCCACATTTCACCTATCATTGTATTCGATCCCACGTAATAGGGCTAATTTTTTTTTTCAAAGTCAAGGCAAAGTCAACAATCATTATTCTGCATAGACCATCAAAACGGTACTTACAAAACGTCAAAATTAACAAAAAAAAAAAGCATTGTTATACTTACTTAGTTTTACATTTATCTGTGTCAATACAGAAATACAAACAAATTGTCTGTTAGGCTGATCCTACCAGGCATTGTATACCAAATTGTTTCAGTTTGAGTTCGTTTGTTCGAGATACTAGGCCAAGGACGGATGAAAACGAATTATCTTCTCAAATTCTACTGTTTAATTAGCTAAGTAATATAACTCCTAACGTCTCCATTACAAAATTAGAGTTTAGGTTTGTTTTAGGTTAGTTGAACATGAAAATCTTATTTGAATTAATGATGAATAATATTATAACAATGTGGGGCCATCCAGGATACATTAATTGATGTTTTACAAGACTATTTTAATATTCAAATGAAAGGGGGTTGGGTAATGCTGGCGTCGTGTTGGAATTGAGCGGCCATCAATGAAATTGGTATAATATGAAAGTACACTATAAAGTGATCAAAAGTTACTATGGACAAACTTCTCTAAACTATATCGGGACTTAGCTATACAGGGTGGTATTTTTCAACTTTACTTAGATGGAAGTACTCTGAATACTGGAGATAGCGAATTCCACTGAAAGGAAACATTCCCTTATTTTTTAAAAGAAACAAAACTGCATTCAAAGTTTTCTGAAAATGCCACACCCGGTAGTCGAACCGACTAAAATCTTTCTAAACCTTCTATTTCATGGATTTCCTTTTATTTAATTTACCAAGTTTGTTAGAGAGATTTGATCCTTATGATCGACCCTATCGATTGATGCAATAAAAATACAGGGTGTTATTTTTTCGAATTGTAGTCGGTTCGATTATAAGGCGTGGCAAACAATTTTTCAGCATTCCTTAAATGCAGTTCTGTTTCTTTTTTATAAACATACTAAACTGTATTCAAAGTCTTCTGAAAATGCCACACCCGGTAGTCGAACCGACTGAAATCTTTCTAAATCTTCTATTTCATGAATTTCCTTTTATTTAATTTACCAAGTTTGTTAGAGAGATTTGATCCTAATGATCGACCCTATCGATTGATGCAATAAAAATATAGGGTGTTATTTTTTCGAATTGTTCGATTATAGGGCGGGGCAAACGATTTTTCGGCATTCCTTAAATGCAGTTTTGTTTCTTTTTTTAAAACGTTCTAAACTGTATTCAAAGTTATCTGAAAATGCCACACCCGGTAGTCGAACCGACTAAAATCTTTCTAAATCTTCTATTTCATGGATTTCCTTTTATTTAATATACCTACCAAGTTTGTTTAAATGATTTGATCCTTATGATTGACCCTATCGATTGATGCAATAAAAATATAGGGTGTTATTTTTTCGAATTTTAGTCGGTTCGATTACAGGGTGTGGCAAGCGATTTTTCGGCATTCCTTAAATGCAGTTCTGTTTCTTTTTTTAAACAAGGAAACATTTCCTTTGAATGAAATTCGCTATCTCCAGTATTTAGAGTACTATTCCTAGCGAGAAGGAAAACGGAAAGTAGCCCGCCCCCCCTAGCCAGATGGACTGAAATGGCGCACATTGGTAGAGGCCTATGTCTAGCAGTAGTCTGCAATAGGCTAATTAATTACAATAATTACTTCTTGGATGTTAATAGGTAGGAAAAGTACCTACTCTTACTACCGGAAATAGCTAATTTCATTCAAGGGAAACACTCTCTTATTTAAAAAAATACAAAGCTGCATTTAAGAAATTTCGAAAAATCGCTTGCCACGCCCTGTAATCGAACCGACTAAAATTATAAAAAATAACACCCTGTATTTTTATTGCATCAATCGATAGGATCGATCATAAGGATCAAATCTCTCTAACAAACTTTGTAAATTAAATAAAAGGAAATCCATGAAATAGAAGATTTAGAAAGATTTTAGTCTGTTCGACTACCGGGTGTGGCATTTTCAGAAAACTTTGAATACAGTTTAGTATGTTTTTAAAAAAGAAACAGAACTGCATTTAAGGAATGCTGAAAAATCGGTTGCCACGTCTCACAATCGAACAATTCGAAAAAATAACACCCTATATTTTTATTGCATCAATCGATAGAGTCAATCACAACGATCAAATGTCTTTAACAAACTTGGTAAATTAAATAAAAGGAAATCCATGAAATAGAAGATTTAGAAAGATTTTAGTCGGTTCGACTACCGGGTGTGGCATTTTCAGAAGACTTTGAATACAGTTTAGTGTGTTTTAAAAAAAGAAACAGCACTGCATTTAAGGAATGCTGAAAAATCGTTTGCCACGCCTTATAATCGAACCGACTATAATTCGAAAAAATAACACCCTGTATTTTTATTGCATCAATCGATAGGGTCGATCATAAGGATCAAATCTCTTTAACAAACTTGGTATATTAAATAAAAGGAAATCCATGAAAGAGAAGGTTTTGTAAGATATTAGTCGGTTCGACTACCGGGTGTGGCATTTTCAAAAGTCTTTGAATGCAGTTTTGTTTCTTTTTAAAAATAAGGTAATGTTTCCTTTAAGTAAAATTCGCTATCTTTAGTATGAGGGTACTTTCCTTCAAGGTAAAGTCGAAATGTTGCACCCTGTATATCGCAGCTCCGATATTACTTACAATGAAAATAATGACATTTGTACGTGTGTTTAACACAGTACAATGAAGTGGTATCAAAATTATTGATGGCCGCTGAAAAAATTAAGGACGCCACTGTCCATACTAGATTACCCAATCCCCTTTAATGCAATAATTATACTAATTAGCTTTTACTTAACAAATATACTAGCCAACTATTAAAATCGTATAAGAAAAAGTGAAACGACTCAGGCGGGACTCGCACCCGCGACTCAGACCCTTACAGAGGTATGCCCTGACCACTGAGCTACCGGCACTTCTACTCTCAAATATTGTTTTCCTAGTGTGACGTTAAGTACCTGGATTGTGTTCTCGGTGACACTTATAAGATCCTCCGATGTACAGCTATATGGGTATGCAGCACACGTTTGCAGGTGGGTTATGGTCGGTGAAGCAACTCCACACTCACACCGCAGCAGGTCCGCGTCATCCAAGAAACTTCACATAAACCGATTTTCCCTTCCTTGGTTCAAAATAAATACCCAATAATACCAACATTAGCAAACCCAACGTGTTGTTACCCTTGCCACAGATAACATCTCTTGCTCAAGTTTATGTCAAATAGTTTATCAAAATACCATAGACTACGAAAAACTCGGGTTACCTTGCGTCATTTTTTAACACTGTTGATTTATAACGATGACGTCACAATATTACACAGATGTTGTTACGTCACACTATAGCTACCTGTTAACATCGAATATTTATAAGAGTTGACAATCAACTGACCTTAAAGAAAATTAAAACTTTACGGTTAACTACTTATTACCTCTGGATGACCATGAGATTCCTTTTTATACTTAAATGTTCTAGATTTTACACAGGCAATATGGTATAGGTAATTGTTACGCCCTTTGCACATTATAGATACGTATGTCAGGCAAGAAAAATATCGTGTCTGATGAAGCTGAAATCCGACCGCGACTAAGTTGAGAAAAGGCCCAGATAGAGCGAATAACTTGACTGCGTAGATTAAGTTCCATAAGTTAGCAACTTATTGATATACTAGCTTTTGCCCGCGGCTCCGCCCGCGTGGATGTCGGTTATCGCGACCAAAAATAGCCTATGTCCTTTCTCAAGGTCTAATCTACCCCTATACCAAATTTCATCAAAATCGGTTCAGCGGTTTAGTCGTAAAAGCGAGACAGACAGACAGACAGACAGACAGACAGACAGACAGACAGACAGACAGACAGAGTTACTTTCGCATTTATAATATTAGTAGGGATTGTACACGCTTGTGGTCATGCTGGTAGACAGACAGACAGAGTTACTTTCGCATTTATAATATTAGTAGGGATTGTACACGCTTGTGGTCATGCTGGTAGGTATATTCCTTAATTAATTATGTGGCCCGTTGTGTTTTCCTTAAAATCAAATGACCTGGCATTTTATATCTACTTACCTACTAACTTTGTCACGCCGCGCGCCGTTTTATTTTGGGATAAAAATGAGGATAGACTCGCAAATTGAATGAAAATATAAGTTTCATTACATTTTTTCATTCAATCTACTTATTGCCTCTGATGAAATAACTTAAAGTCTAAAAATAAAGTGGTATTTTCTTGCAGTGTCTCGAGTGTCCGTGGTATGACATGACAGTGGCTTTGCTTTAGCCACAGAACAGATATTTAGCAGAATTGAGGCCCTGTTCAATAAGTTCCCTGCTGTGGTTTTTCAAGCTACTGCAATAGGTATGGGGTTCTTCAAGAAGGCATTAGAAGGTTTCTTCAGGGTCGGCAGCACGAGTGTGACGCCCGCCCCTGGTGTTGCATAGACTCATAGGCCATGGTAACCAGTTTCCATCAGATGGGCTGTGTGTTTATCTGCTACCTAATTAGTACAATAAAATTCAGTATTTTCAGCAAAGAAATACTCTTTGTAGTAAACCGCCCTAAATCTTTACCCCAACGAGCCTCTCGCGGTTGTACTTCTAAGTTCTAACTTTATTGTGCCTACCGAGTATAAACGAACCACTCCCGAACTTTCCCGAATGATGGTTCGCTACTTCGCCGCGCCGCTCCCGCGCCGCGCCAGTCGTCCTCCGCTAGCCACGAAGTGAATATGTACGCGCGCGCCTGTCGAACCTACCTATCTTATTAAGTTATATAGTGATTATTGACTCATTGTGTAATTACTGTGTATCCCAATAAACGATACCCGAAGACTTCTCATGTTTTCTTTAACTATGAGGACCCGTACCTCATATATGGCGCCCAAGTGTAAAAAGATGGCTGCCGCGCGTAACTAAACTCGTGTAAAGTACATAGTGTGAGTGACTCCACGCGGTAAAAGACTGTCCTACTATTCAGCTAGTACCAAGTGCCGTACCTATATAGCGTCTAAGTATAAAAAGACTGCCGCCGCGTGAATACCTACTTCGCATAAAACAGTATTACGTGATACCTACCGCAAAAAGATGGAGACTCGTTGTCGTAGCCAATCGCGCCGGGTCGAGTACGTCGTTGACGAAGCGCCGTTTCCCCCTTCCGACTCGAACGCGTCTACAGGCAACGAGCCTACTGCCAACGCTGCCCAAGATTTCGGCCACAAGGATCTGACCATGCCTCAGCACCAAAGAAGAGTGTTAGACGCTGGTACCGGTGCGCCAGTAACATCAACGCCCATTGCGACGATGTTTTCCCAGGACAGTGTTGCGGCTATCATCTCCGCGATGCAAAAATCACAGACTGAAGCGATAAAGAAAATTATAAGAACGGTGATGAATACGACCGCAAGCGCTACAGCCATATCAAGCGATGCCGCGACGACGATGGCTCGAAGCCGAGCCACGTTCGGAGGCCTAGCGACGACGGAGTCCGTAGACACGTTCACCCCACCCCCCGGCGGCGCCCCGCCCGCCCACGTGCCTAGCAACAGTGCCGTAAACTTGCACGCGCACGCGCTAGCGCACCCTACCGAGCCGCGCCGCAACCCCGGCCGCGCAACGGAGCCTCGTGTGGCACCCGCCGCCACTTCGGAGCCCTGCCCCGGCGCAACGCCCGCCCACGTGCCTAGCAACAGTGCCGCTAACGTGCTCGCGCACGCTCTAGCGCACCCTACCGAGCCGCGCCGCAACCCCGGCCGCGCAACGGAGCCTCGTGTGGCACCCGCCGCCGCTTCGGAGCCCTGCCCCGGCGGCCCGCCCGCCCACGTGCCTAGAAACAGTGCCGCAAACGTGCACGCGCTAGCGCACCCTATCGATCCGCGCCGAAACCCCGGCCGCGCAACGGAGCCTCGTGTGGCACCCGCCGCCACTTCGGAGCCCTGCCCCGGCGGCCCGCCCGCCCACATGCCTAGCAACAGTGCCGCTAACGTGCTCGCGCACGCTCTAGCGCACCCTACCGGGCCGCGCCGCAACCCCGGCCGCGCAACGGAGCCTCCTGTGGCACCCGCCACCGGTTCGGAGCTCCTCCGCCCCGCGCCTGCCGCAACGGCGCAACGCTCGACGCAGCCATCAGCTGATAATGTAAAGAATAAGGAAAATTATAGTGTCGGACTGGGTTTACCCAAAGTGAAACTGAAAAGTTATAAGTCAACGGACAGTTATGATAACTTTTCTGTATTTGATATTCCTAAAAATAATAATATTTCTATGTATACTTCTAAAACTGATAACTATTCTATGTACGATACTTCTAATAGTGATGACGTTTCTATGTACGCTATTTCTATATATGATAATGTGAATTCCGATAATTCAATAGTTGAAGACACTGACAATGAGACAAATAGGGAAACTGACTTTTACAGTGTTGAGCTGTGCTCATCCAAGGTCCATCGGAGAAGTTATAGCTCAACGGACAGTCACAATAAGTTTTCGACAGGTGATATTTCACAATTCAATGATTCAAATACTATTCAATCCAATGATAACTTTTCAGTGTCTGATTGTGCTAAAAATGATAAGTTGAATTCAATTTATTCTAATGATAATAATGATAGTTTTCCTATATGTGAGATTTCACAAATCAATAATTTAAGTCCTTTTCATTCTAATGATAAATTTTCTATGTGTGATGTATCTAATAATGATAAGTTGAACTCGATTTATTCGGATGATAATAATGAAAATGATAGTTTTCCTATATGTGATAATACTGATAATCCACAAATTAATAATTTGAGTCGTATCCATTCTAATGAAAATTTTTCTATGTGTGATATGTCAAATAAAGATAAATTTAATTCTATTCGTTCTAACGATAACTTTTCTGTATGTGATGCTATAACTAAAAAGGAGAACTTTTCTATGTGTACTATTTCTGAAAATGATAATGTGAATTACAATAATAATTTTTCTATTTGTAAAAATATGCATGATGCGAATGATGCACAGAACAATTCCAAAAATTGTTCATTCACCTGTTATGATGACCTCAACACAGAGGTCAAGTCCGATCAAATTAGTAACAAAATTGATCCGTGCACCATTCAAAACAAAAATATAATTTTGTGTTATCGGAATGGTAAGAATAAGTATGCATGCACTTGTAAACCCTATAATACAAATTTTGAATGTAATGTTCACCCAAAACAAGGTTTTTGTCACAAAATTAACACGGTTACATCTGATGAAGTTTGTGAAAACAATAATTCTGCAAACATAGAAAGTAGCTTAAGTTGCTCTCTCATTATGTCTAAAGACAAACGCAAGAGGCTTGCTTGTCGTGAGGAGCGTCCAATATTAAAAATAAATATTCTAGGCATAAACGGTACTGCACTCGCCGACGTTCTCTCACAAAATGCCAAAGTCTTCGAGACAGAGTTACGTGTGACGCCGTACGCGGAACATAGTATAGACACAGGTATGCGTAGAATAATTACTAACTACGTCAAAGCACCTAATGCCAAACCACCTGATCTCATGCAAACACCACTTCTTAACCAACGCAACGAAGTGCGGGCCAGAGACCTTCTCGGCCCATTACCAGCAGGAGACCAGGGGGAGCGTAAGCCCCCTGATAAATATAAGGTAAGTGACTTGGTACTACTTAAGCCTCACGCCCTCAGCAACGCAGCGAAATATATAGCGGCAAAGTCGGTATCTGTACCTGAACGTGGGAGCCTGTATCAAGTTTCACACAAAGTAAGTCCTACCAGTTATACGCTGTCTAACTTACGCCAGCCAATCGAAGTAAACAGAACAGTCTATAACGGCAATAACAAGAGCTTCCCACCCGAACCAGGTAACCCAAAAAGGAAGGTAAGTCACGTCCAGGAGCGAGGACGCCCACCTGAACTGGAGGGGGAGGATGTAGTAAACCGCCCTAAATCTTTACCCCAACGAGCCTCTCGCGGTTGTACTTCTAAGTTCTAACTTTATTGTGCCTACCGAGTATAAACGAACCACTCCCGAACTTTCCCGAATGATGGTTCGCTACTTCGCCGCGCCGCTCCCGCGCCGCGCCAGTCGTCCTCCGCTAGCCACGAAGTGAATATGTACGCGCGCGCCTGTCGAACCTACCTATCTTATTAAGTTATATAGTGATTATTGACTCATTGTGTAATTACTGTGTATCCCAATAAACGATACCCGAAGACTTCTCATGTTTTCTTTAACTATGAGGACCCGTACCTCATATCTTTATTTAAGCACCGGTGAATTTAATGAAATATTTATGATTGGGGAATCACCAATTAGGTCATACTTATGTCTAATGTGAGTGATAAACAATTCTTGACATTAATTTGTTTAATGTAAATAGTGAACATAATAATTTATCATTAAATTAATTATGCAAAGCGATATACAATTTTATCTTTACTGAGTCATGAAGTCGAAACACTTCATAAATAGATAGATTTTCAATATTTACTTAAGTCTCTCTCTTGTACCTACCTAGTTCCTATCTGATGCTGCTGGAGTGCATGATGCATGTCCGGGTTGGACTCTTTTTCTTCTACCTTGTCGAGATGAACATGATGTGTATGGGCAGGTAGCACACGTTTGTAGGTCTAGGTGGATCATTGTCTGAGGCGTAGCTCCACAGTCACATCGGTGAAACAAACAGAAAGGTGAAAACCGGAATAGGTGGGGTTTTTGTGGGGTGGGGGGACTTGGGTCCACCTCCTTTTACGGTAGTGACTGCCCTCAGACCTCCCAGTACCGAGAGAAAAAATAGACACCGAGAGGAAATCTCTCTAGGTAGGTCTTTAAGGTAAGTGTTACAAAAAAGAAAGCCCATTTAGTTTCTTGGCATAGTTTTCTCTCCCTTTCAGAGTTGCTAAATAAGTGTTTATTATTTTTATTTTTGACGTTTTGTAAGTTCCGTTTAAACTGTCTATACCTACATAATAAATAATTTTTGACTTCGTTGCTGGCATTGTGTCCACTTAAAATTATTTTAATGGTAATTGTAATCCGTATACAGGAAATGAATAATATCACATTGTTTTGTAAATAGTCGATTATACATGGCAGTCATTCATAAAACATAATTTGGATACACTCGCAATGGAAATAGTTTTATGTTATCTGTATAAATCTTGGCGGGAAAAGCAATAATGTTGGCAATACGGAATTTATTGTTGTCTATGGTTTATACAATAGTTTAGGGTCAATTCAGATCAAGTGGTAAATGCACAGCCAGTTTTTAAGTGGTAGAATTAAATATTACTCTTATTCCATTATGACAAAACTTAAGGCGACAACGCGCTACTGAACTAGGTACTTAACTATCGGATATAACATTTTATACTACATACAGTGCATACTATTTTAAGCAGGAAGTTGATATTTAATTAGGTTCTTAAAAACGGTCGAGCATTGTTCTGCCTGATTTGAATCCAAATACCAATAAAAAAATGTAATTTTAACTTGCACACAAGCCTCATATTTAGTCATGATTTCAGCCATTCTGTCTATTGTGATCTGAAATCAAATTACAGATAATGATTGGGGCCATCGCTGTACCTACCTAAATTAATGTTAATCGGGCCTCAGCGTTTTTTTTTCTGTTTTTTTTTTCAACACAAACGCAGGCAAAGAGCACTCTGAGAGAGCCGAAAATGTTTACTGCCTATGAGCTCCGGAGTATTCACAATCTAACATGAGTTATTTATAGCCAAATAGGTACTCATAAAGTTAAATAGGTACCTGTACCTATGCTACTTATTCTTCAGTGTGGCAAACAAGCACACCGATGCATCAACGAAGCTTTCAACTCTGCGCGCGTCGCGTCCGTCGGTGTGCAAGCCTCTGTTTTACATGAATGATTCCGAAAATAGTTAGCTTTTTTAATTCTTGCCTGTTTGTTCGTGATATAAGCAAAAACTAAACTACTGAACGGATTATGATTTATGATGGGGATTTGCTGTTTGAAAAATCTTGGTCAGATTTAAAATCTTACATTTGTTAACTGGCGATATTACTAAAAGTCGTGATATGATAACCGACATGCACGTGGGTAGAGTCGCAGCTCGCAGGCTTTGATAGAGTACCTATATGAACAACAAACTTCCCTCTGTTCTTCTATCTTATTCACCAAGCTCTCTTCCACCAAGTTCTCTTTCATCGACTTGAATGGTTAGCATAATAAATGCGATAGTCACTTACGATTGATCGTTTCGTTGCAATTCTAACAATACTGTCGGGTGATCAAAGGTACATTAACATAAAGGTACAGTTAACATCAAATACTTAACGCTATCGAGAGCCGATTAGCGTGTTTTTATTCGATAGCTATCAACGCATAAAACACTAAAAGCGATAACAATTTACATAGAATAATTTGCATTAATTGTTAAGCTAGCTTTTAGCCTTTACTTGTTATTTTTGCTGCGTAGATGTAGTTTATCATCACAGTACCTACCTACTTCGAGAAGGGTATTAGAAGATTCTTAAAGTTTTGCAGCAAGAGTCTGGCGTTACACACGTCCATAGGCCACGATAACCACTTCCCATCAGTTGAGCTGTAGGTATAGCTGTATACTTTTCTGCCACTTATGTTGTATTAAAAAGTATCGATTGCACTTTGAAATCCGGGGACCACGTACCTCTCCTTGTTTTGATTCTTTTTCATTCTAGCGTTAATCCCAGTCGCATGGGGAGTTGGCTAATTTTCTAAACGAGTATTAAGCGACTGCCACCTGACATCCACAACTCATTGGTGATATCAAAGCAGTGCAGTTAGAACATTCAGACTTCTTTACGGATTTTGATGAGGTACAAGCAGGCTCTAACTAAAGTATATACGGACTATATTTGGTTGTAATAACCTACATCCAAGCGGCCGGAGCCTCCGCGAGCATTAACTAGTAGAATTATAAAATAACAATAACATCTGTGCTCAAGTTCGCGTCAAGTACAATACCCATGTAAGTGTCACTTGAACTAAATTGGGTTCACGAAAAGGTTAAAATTCACGAGCTGATTCTGAACGAAAATAAAGACACGTCGGCCATCTTGTATTTTTTTATTGGCAGTTTCAGTCTAAATGAAGTGCCTAACCTATATATAACCTGACGAATAGGGAGCTGTAGCTGTAAATAAGAATTGTATTGTACTTAAAGTCAAATACTTACAGGGGTAGGCAGAGATAACGAACCGCTATCTGCTTCTGTCCTGGGTTTCGTTTCTGCTTCTTTTTCTATCGTGTCGACGGTGATAAGTGATAGTCTAGGATGTATGGTCTGCTCTGGCAAGCATCTCTGTGAGTTTCCTGCACGCACAGGATATCACCGCGGGTACTCTAGCAGAGACTAGAAAGTATCTCTGCCTTAGGGGCTGTCGATTAATCACGTGATGTTTTTTTAGCAATTTTCTAACCCCCCCTCCCCCACGGTGAGGTTTTAGACTACCCCCCTCCCCTAGCCAAAATCACGTGTATAAATCGCCAGTTATAAGAAAAAATTAATACACGTGATCTCCTAATATACCTCTCCTTCCCCCCTGGTGATATTTCGTGATGTTTTCCAATACCCCCCCCTCCCCTGTTGAGCCTTACGTGATTAATGGACAGCCCCTTATCCGTAGTCCCGCGTAAAAAAATCCATTTAACTTTGAACTTTAAAGTAATGAAATTAAAGTCGAAATTTAAATGGCTTTTTGCGAATGAAACTCGATTTATTTAATTTTGAACTTCAAGTCTATAGACAGAAAATCTAAAATTTAATACCATATTTTGCGGTGTCCGTGGTTGCTAGCATTTTGCTAGTAGAATCGAAGGCCTGTTTACGAGCTTCATTTACTGTCATGTCTTCATGAAATCCCGCCTGTTTCTAGTGCTTTGACGTTTCATTTCTTCAATAGGTACATCATCTATTTCTTCATGACATTCTTTGGCGTATTAAGGTCTCTCTCTGCATACGTAACGGGTTTTTTCACGGACGGGACGGGGACGTGAAGTTTTGGAAATATCGTTTCATACAAAATGTATGCGGCAATGCATATGTCACGGGGCCACGGACGGGACGGGACGGGGTGGGCCGCATACATTTTGCTTCACGTCCCGTCCCGTCCGTGAAAAAACCCGTTACGTATGCAGAGACCTTTAGTAGAGTGCTCGATTGCTACGTCAGAGAGGTCTAGGGTTCGATTCCTGCTTAGTGCAAATGTTGATGTGCGTGAATATATCTATTGGCAATCATTGGTCTGGGCGTTTCTTTGTATAATATTTACTCGTATGTATTTACATAATAAAATTGTACATTCTATATGCTACAATATTGTACACAACGCTATTTAGACCCATGGCCATGGCATAGATAACATACTTAATAGTTATTTAAGTCCTATGGTAAGCATAACTTAACTATCTTGTGTTATGGAATCCAGAACGCGAATAGACATACCTACTTAGATGCCTACTTCTTTTTTGTAAATACACACTTATTATACATAGAATAGAACCACCCAGATCAGTGCAAATGTACATATTCACGCATACAAATACACCAGGCAGGAATCGAACCCGCGCGCTCCCTGCGTAGCAGTCGAACATCCCACTAGCTAGAGAGTCACAGAGGCAGAATATCCCTACTAATATTATAAATGCGAAAGTAACTCTGTCTGTCTGTCTCACTTTTACGACTAAACCGCTGAACCGATTTTAATGAAAATTGGTATAGAGGTAGGTTAGACCTTGAGAAAGGACATAGGCTATGTTTGGTCGCGATAACCGACATCCACGCGGGCGGAGCCGCGGGCAAAAGCTAGTAACTAAATATGTTGATAAACATATTGTATGATATACATGCTTATTAGAACCCATAACACAGGTTAGTTAAGCTATACTTAGGACTTAGGCACAGAACAGATACCTAATAGTACTAGCGTAACTTAGGTATGTATGTACTATTCGGCCGGGGTGCGAGGGATATGGCTACGACAATCTCACCTCCGGCAACTGACGGCCCACAGACGGCGTGCGTTTTAGTCGGTTCGAGTCCGACATAACCTCCTCCTCCGGCTACGGTGGGGGAGGTATCCGTGGGGATTTTGCGCACGATAAAAAAAAAAAAAGGTATGTATGTACTATTTAGTATGTCATACACTTAACTGTGTCATTTCTATTCGTCACTTCAAAATCCCGCTGCACCGTCAGTCAGCGCTGGCCCTAAATTCCTAAAAGTAGCCAGTCATTTGTCGCAAAACATATAGGTATTTATTATTCATAGTAAACACTAAACCGAGAATCCAAGTTCCTGGCTTTATTGTTTATCATTGTCTCGTTTTCCTTGTGCCTTGCTCCAGTTGAACGACATTCGTGACATGCATTACAAATTACAATTTACAATGGTCGTACTTATTCTTTTTGAGGGTCGTACTCAAAGATTCGAGACGTCTGGGTCTGAGCCTAGCCCTAGATAACTCAAAGGTGACATAGTGATCTATCAACGCACAGCCCAAACCACTGCACGGATCGGGCTGAAATTTGGCATGCAGGTAGATGTTATGACGTAGGCATCCGCTAAGAAAGGGTTTTGATTAATTCTACCCCCAAGGGGATAAAATAGGGGATGAAAGTTTGTATGAAACTTTGTCAATTTCAATCCGATCGAGCTGAGACTTTACATGCATAAAGCCACTATGACGTAGGCATCCGCTAACAAAGGATTTTGATTAATTCTACCCCCAAGGATATAAAATAGGGGATGAACAACATTTCGAACTTAACGCGGACGAAGTCGCGGGCAACAGCTAGTTCCTTATAACTTTTACGAGAGATAATTTTTCGATCTATAAGTCTGTACAGATTTACATCAGACGAGCGAATGCTCAATCTATCCCCTTTACGTAAAATTCTATTTGTGTAAACAGTGAGTAGTGACAGACAGAATGGACCTTCTGTCACTGTTTTTCGTTCGTTGTTCAATAATATGTAAACGCTGAAAACAAGGTTTCGTTTACACTAAAATATTAAGAACTAGCTGACCCGGCGAACTTCGTACCGCCATATTTTTCGCCCGCGTGGTATTATCTCTAAATTTAATCAGTATTACTCTACAATATTATGCATGTATTGTACATATAAACCTTCCTCTTGAATCACTCTATCTATTAAAAAAAAGCACTTCAAAATCCGTTGCGTAGTTTTGGAGATTTAAGCATACATAGGGACGGACAGACAGCGACAGCGACTTTATTTCATAATATGTAGTGATGATGAAGAATGCTCTTGTCCTAGCTCGAGCTACAAGTTCGTTTGATCTAAATCCACCTTTAGACATGTATTCCATAACACCTTGTAACAAACAGTGTTTTTAAGCAAAGTGAGAATCTTTAGATCAGCTAGTCGGGTCGGTACTTACTCGATCGGGCTTGACTCGGCCTGGGTCAACCTCTCCTGTTACAGGCGCGGTCGCAGCTTGAAGTTTTGGGGGGGGGGGAGGGGGTCACTTCGGAAATTCCTTAAGAAATTTAACTCCCCCTCCCCTCGTACTGGAACTTTTCAATATGACGTGCATGGTTTTGGGAGGTCATGTCCCCTGTGACACCCTCCCCCTCGGACCGCGCCTGTCCTGTTAGCCACTGCTCCTGCTGCTGAACTAACGACTCTCTGGCGTAGGTTTTCCTGTATGAAGTCGGCAGTCGCTCTCGTAAAAATTACGCCCCGCAAAATAAGCCGAATCAAGAAAAAAGAGTTAATACTAAAAGAGTAGACTCTGGGGTCTAAATTGCTAGTAAAAGACTTCAATTACTTTCTCTTGTACCTACTTATACGAAACATAATTATTGTTATAGAAAGTTATCACAATCCCTTTTAGACTGGAAAAATTAAATGCTCAGACGGGACTTGAACCAGCGACCAGTCTCTTATAGTTTACCTTTAACGCCTTTACCTTTAAAATTTCATTAAAGAGCAAATTGTCAAAAATTGCTGTTAAAAGTATGCTGTTTACCTTGCATTTGGTAGCTTAAAATAGCCTAGTGGCTTTACCGAAGAGGTAATACAAAATGCGATGGCCGTGATCTACTCTTTTTTACAATGTCAAATGACCCAAGACGTGTATGATGCACTACCTCTGTCTAACCCCGCGTTTACATACTGCCGCTCGCATTGCTCATCGCCTTGCCGGCAATATTCACGCGAATAATGCCCTAGCATTCAAACACTCGCATCATCGCGATGTTCATCGCGTTGCCCAACACTCGCATCATCGCGATGTTCATCGCGTTGCCCCGCATACAGTATTCGCCTTGCGATGGAGATGGACGACTTTAGTTAAGTGGACACCTAACCGAATGCAGTATAGGCATTTTATTAGGCTAGGCTATCTACTTAGATACTTAGCTAGTAGGTAATCAGGCTAATTTGGTAGGTACTACCTACCTACCTACCTATTCTAATTTGGTAGGTAGGTACCTACCTACCTACCTATTCTAATTTGGTAGGTACCCTAGCTACCTGTTTGGTAGGTATACTTAGGCTAATTTGGTAGGTAGGTACCTACCTACCTACCTATTCTAATTTAGTAGGTAGAGGTACCTACCTACCTACCAAATTAAAATAGGTAGGTAGGTAAATTAGGCTAATTTGGTAAGTAGGTTACCTACCGAATTAGAATAGGTAGGTAGGTAGGTACCTACCTACCAAATTAGCCTAATTACCTACCAAATTAAAATAGGTAGGTAGGTAGGTAGTACCTACCAAATTAGCCTGATTACCTACCTAATAGGTAGGTAGGTAGGTACCTACCTACCTACCTATTCTAGTTTGGTAGGTAGGTACCTACCTACCTACCTATTCTAGTTTGGTAGGTAGGTACCTACCTACCTACCTATTCTAATTTGGTAAGTAGGTTACCTACCAAATTAGAATAGGTAGGTAGGTAGGTACCTACCTACCAAATTAGCCTAATTACCTACCAAATTAAAAAAGGTAGGTAGGTAGGTAGGTAGTACCTACCAAATTAGCCTGATTACCTACCAAATAAGTTGGTAGGTAGGTACCTACCTATTCTAGTTTGGTAGGTAGGTACCTACCTACCTACCTATTCTAATTTGGTAGGTACTACCTACCTACCTACCTATTTTAATTTGGTAGGTAGGTAGGAACCTACCTACCTACCTATTCTAGTTTGGTAGGTAGGTACCTACCTACCTATCTTTTATATACATATGTATTACCTATATTATTTAATTAGATCCGTAGCAAGCATTTCAATAAATTCTATTGATTTTTCGTTGGACCATTCGATTGGTTGCGTCATTGTCATTGTCATGATAATAAATTCGAAATAATCCTGTGACTGTGACACGCGCGTACACAACGAGCGCTCGATGCGAAGTGTGCGCGACGCGAGTATGTGAATGCTTCATCGCGCTAGTATTGCCGCTCCTTCTCGCGCCGCCAAGCCGACACTCGCAGCAACATACGTGGCAGTACTCGCGGCATGACGAATATACCATTCACACCACGTCCCTGCCCACTTCTCTCGCGACTTCCCTCGCTCTGCCGCGAGTATGTAAACGAAGCATAAGAATTCAAGTAAAGATGTCCTACTTCTGAAGAACTTAACAAGATGGCGATTACAACACATGCATAACAACTAAGCAGGTTTACAACGAATTTCTGTGGCAAGGTTACGAGATTATTAGCATAATTGCGATTAAATAACATCTGTATGATGTTAACTGTATTTACATTTACACAGAGAGATAACCGCCATTGTGAATTTTCGCGGTATTTAGTTAGCTGTCTGTCACATGACATGATGTTCTAGGGGTCCATTACACGCTTAAGAATCAAAGAATCAATCAAAGAATCAATTTCGTTTATTCAATTTAGGCACATATAGAGCACATATGAACGTCAAAATATTACAATTGTGTCAAGAAGTATGTGAACAAAAAATAAAATATTAAATAAATTAAAGTAAACCATTTGAAAATGATTCTTTCGCTGGTTCGGTAGTTGGTTCTACTGAGAAGATACCAGCAAGAAACTCAGAGAACTCAATTATCCTTTTTATTTATTTATTTATTTTTTAATACGGTTTTTATACAATTTACAATGTGCGGGCAAGAAAGTGATTAGGTTGACCATGCATTTTTATCATTAAGATATTCTTCTACTTTATAATAAGCTTTTTCCATTAGACTTTTTTTCACGTTTATTTTAAAAATATTAAGTGGCATGTCAACCAAATCCTGAGGAATTTTATTGAATATTTTTATACTGTTGCCTACAAACAAGCAAGCGTCATGCAAGCTTATGCAAGCGTCATGCATCATGCCGTCAATCATGGATGTTATTGGTCAATCGGTTATTAGACGTTATGTTATTGGTCAATCACCGCGTGATTGATGGTTAAACCATGGCAAAACCTACCGTGTAATGGACCCATTACGGTTACGTTCAGAAAGCAGTGTCTTGATAAAAAAAATACAAGTTTATGGTTATTCTGTACGCCTAATCACAAAAAGTCAACATTTTTATTATTACATCTGAGATATTTGTATTGTGCTTGACAGTTCAAGGTTTAATTTGAACGAGAACATCTTAATCTCAAAGTGTATGAATAAATAAAGTGGTATTTACCAATGCTACAAGAGGGTATTTTTATACCACTTAGACGGCAGAAAAGCACGCGGCCTATCTGATGGGAAGTGGTTACCATGAAGTGGCATATGGACGTATGCAACACCAGAGGCGTCACACTCGCGCTGCCGAACCTGAAGAAACCTTCTAATGCCCTTCTTGAAGAACCCCATTTACATAAGGATCCACACAGGTATTTGCCCACTTTACCTAGAGAGAGTTTTAGTTTATGTGGGTAGGTGTATCTGTAAGTTTAGCCATCTGCCATCTGTTTAAATATAATGACAGATTTATAGGTATAGTACGCGCCAGTTAGTGTGGCAATACGAGTCATTTACATTCCCCCATACAGTGGTGTACGTATACGAAATTTGCAAAAACGACAGTTTCAATGTTAAAAGATAATGTAATAATTCTTATTCCTTAATATTTTTGATTTACCTTTCTTGTTACTTCGTATCGTATTGCCACACTAACTGGTGCGTACTATAGGTATATACACTGCGATAGTATGCAAAGGAAGAATAATGCTTGAAATTGTATATTTACAAAACTGTGGACAATATTTACGTAGACGAAGCTGAATTTGTGTACCTACTTATGAATGACCCATTGTCTCTAACAAATTTGAATATCGATTAAATAATGGTAAAAGTGAATCGCCCAGACGGGTTTCAATCCCAGGAGGGGCGCTCTGACCACTGAGCTACCGGGCTATGTAAAGGACTGGTTGCAGGTTCGAATCCCGCCTGAGCGATTCACTTTTCCATTCTTAATCGATTTGAACAGTTCACATACTAATTGCTTTAAAATTTCAATCAAATTTAAACATCATTATAAATTCAGAGTCAGACACCTATCATGAATACATTTAAACGGCAACATTTTTTAGGCGCGCATTCTCGAGACGTTGATTCAATTTGCTAGAAAGAACGTAATATTTTCTTTTTAATAGAATCGGCTAAATGTCATTATACCTTGGCTTAAATTAAATCTGCCACAATGACCCCTGTCCCAAGTTAGGGTTTTCTTCCAAATTTAGGGGTAAATAAGTGGAATCGGATTATTAAAGAGCTTTATATTTTTGAGAGATTTGTCCACTGGCCCGACACCAGAAATAAAAAAGGATATCATGTTTTTTGTGCAGATGTTCTCTTCTTCTGATTGACCATAAACTTGCTGAAATCATCGACTTGAAAGCAAAAGCCATTTTTGACATTGAATTAAGAGATACGTATTTTTAGAAGTTGGTAACACTGCTCAATGGCGCGTATTATGTTTACAAACAAAATTGACGGTTGCTTCATTAGCATTCAATCATGTAAATTAATACTCAAAGCTCTGCCACGAATTGATTCATATTCATAAGTTGTTAGTACCTATCTTAACTGACTGTTTCTTGGTAGATATTTGTATCTAACGATGAATGGAAATATCTGTTTGTTGACTCAGTTGATAGGTACTGATGATAAGAATACTTTACGTGTTATAGGTAGGTATTTAGATATTGTTCTAATATTGTCGTAATAAAAATACCTATATAAAGTCTAGAAATTAACATAATTAGTGTTGTGTATGTAACAGTATTCATTCGGATAAATAAAAATCACTGGTGTACTGTATCACAAACTGTATTACCGATTTCGCCATCTTGTTACAACTTATGTATCTATGGTCGTCATAGACACTCTTCCACTAGGGATGTACAATTAAACTAGTGTGGTGCTAACACTCCCCCACGCTATTATATGAAAAGCTGAACTATGTACATGATTGTATAAAAGAATGAAGGGTAAGTGTATAACAAATCTAGGTTGACCAAGTATTTATATAAAGGAAAGAAATTGAATTGAATTTTGATAGTAAAATATGAAACAAAATATATAGCAGTTAAAGATCTAAACGGTTAGGTATTTTAACGCTTCTTGCTGATCTTCGGAGTTGCTGCGGTTGAACTGCCGGTGTAGGTTGACTCTTATGTGCTCTTGACATCTCCTGCTCCTGTGATTGGACGTCGGGCTGGCTGGATGAGCTCGGTGTAGATGGTCTCTCCTCTCTCGTAGTAGGCTGGTCCATGTATGTGGGCAGCTCTTCTCTGGTACCTGTAGCTGTAGGTTTATCTTGTGTACCTGAAAAGAACCTTATTATGGGTATAGGGTTTTTGTATGGGATTTCCATCTCTGTTTTCTTTATCTGGTTTATGTGTCTAATATGTTTCTTTCCATCAATCAATATTTCGTAATTAAGTGTTCCTAGTCTTCTTGTAATAATCCCTGCTTTCCATTTTTCTTCTTCATTTATATAAAATCTTGCCACTACTGTATCTCCAGCTTGGTATTCTCTGTTTAAAGTATATTCTTCTTTCTTCTTTTTGTCAAAGCTTTCTGTGTATAAATTTCTTTTTAGTGTATCAATCTTGGTTCTGTAATTTCTCTTGAACATCATTTCTCCTGGGCTCAAACCGGTAGTACTATTAGGTGTCTTCCTGTATTGCATGAGTATTGTATTTATTTTGTCCTGTATGTCTCCTGGTTCATGTATAATTTTTCTTAGTTTGTATTTGAAAGTCTGTACATACCTTTCGGCTTGACCGTTTGAGGCTGGGTGGTATGGTGCGGAGTATTTAGTTTGTATACCATTTTCTCTTAAAAATTTTATCATTTCTTGTGACTTGAATTGAGATCCATTGTCTGATACTACTGCGACTGGTAAACCAAATGTAGTGAATAATTGCTTTAGTATATTTATTGTAGCTGTAGCTGTAGTAGTTTTAGTAGGTATCACTTCCATCCATTTTGTGTAAGCATCCACTATAATTAAAAAATAATAGTTGTACATAGGTCCCGCATAGTCTATATGTATTCTAGTCCATGGTTCTTTTGGGTATTCCCAAGGGTGTATTGGTGCTTTCACTGGATTTTTCTGAATTAAACTGCAATTTCTACATTCTTTGACTGTCTTCTCAATATCCTTGTCTATTCCATTCCACCATACATAGCTTCTTGCAATAGCCTTCATCTTCACTATTCCTGTATGTGCTGTATGTAATTCTTGTAGTATTTTGTTTTGTAGTTGTTTTGGTATGACTATTCTGATTCCATTAAATATGCATCCATTTTGTAATGTGTACTCATGTAGTGTATTTCTATTGCCTTGTCCTGACTGTATTTTATTGTATAATTCTCGGCATTCTTCATCTTTTTGTGTAGCTTTTCTTATTTCTTCTGTAGTTATAGGTAGTTCTTGTATTTGACTTATGTAAAAAGTATCATCATTTGTAAGATCTTCTATATTTTCTGTATTTCCTTTTATTCTTGAAAAATAGTCTGCATTTGCATGTTCATGAGTCCTTCTTACTTTAATTTCGTAATTGAATCCTCCTAGAAAATTGGCGTAGTGTACTAGCCTTAATGCTGTAGTAACTGGTAATGGTTTATCTGGGTGTAGAATTCTAGCTAATGGCTGATTGTCTACTATTAATAGAATTTTTCTTCTGTAGCAAAATTGAAAAAATTTCTTTAGTCCCCATATTAGAGCTGCTGCTTCTTTGTCTAATTGACTGTAGTTTAGTTCTGCTTTTGTCAGCGATTTGGATGCGAAAGCAACTGGTCTCTCTGATCCATCTGGCATGATGTTCGATAGGACTGCTCCAAATCCTGTTGGTGATGCATCTGTAGCTAGACTGACTTGTAATTCAGTATTAAATGGAACTAACACCTTGTCACTGCATATTTCCTTCTTTAATTCTTGAAATGCAACTTGACATTGTTTTGTCCAAATGTATTTTGTATCCTTTCTCAAAAGCTTATATAATGGGTGTAATTTAGATGATAAATTTGGTATGTATTGCTGGTAATAATTAATCAAACCTAAAAAATGTCGTAGTGTAGTGACATCAGTAGGTGGAGTTGTATTCGTAATCTCAGCAAGTTTTTCTTTCATTGGGTGTAACCCATTCTGATCAATTGTATGTCCTAAATAGGCAATAGAATCTCTGTAGAATTGACACTTTTTTTTATTCAAGTGTAGTCCACTGTCTCGCAGTCTGTCAAATACTAGTCTTAATCTGTGTAATAATTCTTCATAGGTGCGGCCTTGTAAAGCAATGTCATCATAAAAACAAGCTACTCCTGTAAGACCTTGGAGTGTTTGGTCCATGTATCTCTGCCAAATATTAGGTGCTACTTTCGTACCAAACATTAAGCGTTTAACCTTGTATGTACCTTTACTAGTACTTATAGCTTGCATCATAGCTGTTTCCTCGTCTGTTTCCATATGAAGGTATGCTTGGTTAATATCGAGTGTACAAAAGTATTTACCTCCACTGAGTCGGGCGAACACCTCCTCTATTCGGGGTATCGGGTAGTTGTCATCCAGTAGATTCCTGTTCAGCGTGGCTCTGTAGTCTGCACACAACCTTATTCTTCCATCTGGTTTGATGGCTGGTACTACTGGGGTTCCCCACTGTGAATATGTAACTTTTTCAATTATTCCATTCTTTTCTAACCTGTCAATTTCAGCTTCTATTCGTTCTCTCATTGCAAATGGTACCGGTCTGGGGCGTAAGAATACAGGTTTCACATTATCTTTTAGTTTTAAGTTAGCTTTGTAATTTTGAATTTTACCTATTTCTTCTGAGAATAAGTCGCTGTAATTGTGTAATAAATTGTTCAATTTTACCTTGTAGGTTCCTGTATCTGTTACCTCCATTTCCTTTATGTTTAAATTTTGAAAACTCCAGTCCATTGTTCGTAACCATTCACGTCCTATGATTGCAGAAACTGGTTTTCGTAGAATAAATATTCTTCCTGTACTTGTATTATTTTTGTATGTGTATTGTACTGTACATGTCCCCAAAGGTTTTATCTGCTCTCCTGTATATGTCCTTAATTTGGCTGATGATGCTGAAATTTTTATATTAGGGAAATTGTTTTTGTAGAAGTCATATGAACATACTGACACTGCTGCGCCTGTGTCCACTTCAAATTTGCATGGTTTTTCTTGTATTTGTACTGTAATGTAAAATTTTCCTGTATTATTTGAGCCTGTATCACTCCACATGTTTCTTATTTCGTATATTTCCTCATCAGAGCCTTCATTATGTATCTCCATTTGCTTTATTGCCGTCTTCTTGAAACATACTTCTGTGACATGCCCTTTTGCATTGCATGTAGTGCACTGTAAATTCCTCGCTCTGCATTTATTTGCTTTATGGTTATTTCTCCCACATTTGTAACATCTTATTTGTGTATTTTTATTTGTATTTTCCCCTTTGTTATTATGTATTTTAGGTGTATTTGTATTTCTGCTTTTGTAATGCTTATTATTTATATTTATTTTATTTATATTTGTAGATGGCTGTACCATTTGTTGACTTTCCTTTTTAGATAATTCAATCGCTTGCGCTACCTTTACTACATCTGTGAATTTCTCTATATCAGGTTCTTGTAATAACCTCTCTTTGGTTTCACTGCATCTTAGACCTCTAATGAATTGAACTCTTAAATGGGTGTCTAATGTAGACTTCTTGCAGTGTGTACATGTAAAATTGCAATTTCCTCCTATATTTTTGAGTTCAGCAATATAGTTGGCAATTGACTCACCTTCTTTTTGTAATCGGATGCAAAATTTATGTTGTTCCGCTATCTCACTTGGTTTTGGGCAGACGTGCGTCCGTAGAAGTGCCACTAGTTCTTCGTAAGTCTTATTTTCAGGTTTGTCGGGTGCCGTTAGGTTGCAGATCGTTTGGAAATATTTCGGCCCGATGAAATTGAGAAAGATGCGTGTACATTTTTGCGGATCTGTCCACTCTTTAAGGTGTATAAAGTTTTGTATTCGCGCTAAGAAATTATCGAAAGTCTCATTGTGTTCGTCGAATGGTTGTATTGTATTCGGCGTGGATTGATTTTGATGTTGAAGTTGAGGTTCTTTTTGCAAAATCTTCAATACTTTGGTAAGTTCCGTCAACACGGCTTCCATTTTTGATCCTCGTCGCCACTTCTGTTGTGTATGTAACAGTATTCATTCGGATAAATAAAAATCACTGGTGTACTGTATCACAAACTGTATTACCGATTTCGCCATCTTGTTACAACTTATGTATCTATGGTCGTCATAGACACTCTTCCACTAGGGATGTACAATTAAACTAGTGTGGTGCTAACAATTAGGTACAATAAAACGACACGATATGTACTGGAAGGCTTTACATACAATACAAGAGCAGGCTTTACACACACACACGTGTTTCTTTCACCATTTTAATACTACTAGCAAACAGTAGGTACCTACACGAACTATCACAACTTACAGTAGACAAGCTATCTGTATACCTATTACTAATATTATAAATGCGAAAGTAACTCTGTCTGTCTGCTACGTTTCACGCCAAAACCACTGAGCCAATTTTGATGAAACTTGGTACGGTGATAATTTAGACCTTGGAAAAGAACGTAGGCTATGTTTGGTTACGATAACCGACATCCATGCGGGCGGAGTCGCGGGCAGCAGCTAGTAGGTACCTACTAAGGTAATATAAGAAGAAAGTAGAACTTAATAGCTAAGTATTTCTAGACAGACGTTTGATTAATAATCGCAATAGAAATAAATTGAAACAAATACCTAGTGTCTTTATCGGTTTCTTTACAAACTAATTTTTCACGGCCAACAATTTTATTTTGCTGTTCTACAGACTAATGGATTGTCAATCATTTTGTGGTAAAGATAGTTTTGGAATGATTTGGAATGATTTTTTGAAAAGATTGTTTGTGGAAAACAATAGCTACGGATATTCGTTTAGGAATATGTAAAGTGTTGTTTTTACTCGACTACGGCAAAGCCAAAGCAGGGTTTTGATTTTGACAGGCTATGTATTGTAATGTAATTACCTATGTTTATTTACTCCCTCATAGCTCTTCAACAACTAATTAGAACTGGATAAATGAGGTATCGTTAGAAGCGTCTTGATCGTCCGCTGGTTATGGCTATATGACGTGTCACCGACTCTAATGTGGCGCCCTCTAGCGGTCATAAAGTACTGCTCTAAAAATAAACTTGAGATAAATATAGGTACCGTGCTTTTTCCCTAGAATGTGTTGTTTTATTAGGTCATACGACCACGGCTATCCTAGATATTTTCTTGTTTTTAATAATTTTTAGAGCGTGAGATGAGTGGGTCGGGTTTTAGTTTTTAAACTAATCTTTTTATAAAAATATTGAATTTGAATTAACAATATAAACTAGTAAACGCCGAATATTCTCATGAATGGAGCAAAGTTCGTGGAAAATTAACCATTGCGGCGTGACTTTCAATCAAATTGCACAATCAATGTGTGTAGGCAATTGTTTATTGTACCTAAGTATACCTACGTAATTAGTAACACCTATATTGTTACAATAGACTATTTGACTACTTTTCAAAAACCATTTTAAATGATTGCTTATTACAGTATAAACATATCACATTAATATTTCTGTAAAAAAACAATGCATTATGTTAAAAAATCAATGCTAAAGTTTCAATTTTCAAAAGTGCGCGAAAAACGCTAGGATATTTAAACATGGCGATGCGTGTGAGTTGTGACGTCACTCTATTGTAGGTAAGTTGCTGTTATCATCGGCTCGCACAAAATTTGTATCCATTTCGAACTTAATCACAAAATATGTCCATAATAACATTTTTATATTGGAAATTCTCATAAAATACACATATTTGAGAGTAAATTGTAGTCTCGTAGGTCTTTTAACGTTATTTTCTAATAGGATGGCCATAATTTGTAGTATATTTGTTGTCAAAAGGTGCACGGTACAGCGGAGATTTTAATTGACCAAAAGGTTAAATTCAGAATCAAAATATATTCCGCAATAGCATTAATATCTCATCTCATTCAAGTGAATTAATAATTACGCAAAACCAAAAATATGATTAGGTATTAGTATCTATAGGTGTACCAGAATCTCATGGTAAATTAGGAATTTGAAATTTGTAAAGTGCAATACTGGGGAAACTATAGTAAACCATCTTGATACTTTTTGTTTTTCATACATAGCAGTAGTCATATTTAGGTAAGCACCTATTATATAAAAGGATGTTGACAACTTTTTATAGTCTTGAAAAATGACCACCATATAATAATTTATTATGAACTGCTAAAGTAAAATATTCTTATGGAAAATAGTTTTAAAGATATTTGATTTCGATTATTCAATTTCTCGAGCCACCCAAAAACGCTCTATACAAAATCAATATACTTACTAGTAAGATGCATTAGCATCCCTAAATTCTTGTAACGCGTAGTGATAAGTGATAAAATATTTGTAATAGGTTATAAATTTATACATGCATTCATACATACCTACATACAATCATTCGACTGAAATAGTGAAATCTTTGTAGTTAAATCTACATTCATAGTGCCACCTTCGTAAATTGACAACCACTCGCAAATTACCAACATAAACTTCTGGAAATGCCAGCTTCGCGGAATGCCAACTTCTAGCATGCTTCCAATATACGACACTATGGAAGTCCATCGTTTCCACCTACCCCTATAGGAAACAAGTGTAAAGTACAATATGTCGAGAAGACTTCTAAAAATAAATCAAGTCTACGAGAATAAATAGACCACCATTCGTTGCACTATGCCTATGATTCGCGGTACTGGAAACCCCTATAAATGAATACTATAAAGGTAATAGATGAAGATTGTGATTGCTTTACACCTTCTTCGCGTACCTCTTTTACGATACACATTTCTCGATTGCGATCGAAGTGGCTTTTTGATTTTTTTTTTCTCTAAGAACTGCTTCAACAAATTAAATTAAACGTAAAATGTGTCATGGGATTCCTCCGCTTAAGTTGAAATAAATATACAACAATATCAATATATATATTGACAGCCTCCGTGGCGTAGCGGTAGTGAACGCGGCCGCTACGCAGGAGGCGCGGGTTCGATCCCCACTCTGTGCAAATATTTGTGTTCATGAAATATGGGTTTTTGCATTGGTCTGGTCGTGCCTCGGAGAGCACGTTAAGCCGTCAGTCCCGGTTGCCATAAGAACATCTATAGCAGTCGTTACGGGTAGTTGGAGCCCTAAAAAAATCAAAAACAACGGTCTAGCTGCAAAGCTTCGATATCGCTTAATGTTACCATTGCGTTGTGGAGGTCAGATGGCAATCGCTTCACAGAAAAAAATCGAGGTCTAGCCAAGCCTAAGACTGGTAAAGCGGATCCCTGACTCCGAGCTGAAAAGCTTCGGATGCGACTGGGAATTAACGCTAGGATGAAGAAGAATATCTATGGAAGATAAAAATAATATGATTGTATGTTAATCTGCAATCGTTACAGCAGGCTATATTATCATCATCATCACTATGAAATTATAATATAAGTGGAAAAGAATAAAAATCTATGTAAAAGCAATGATATATTATAAACTTAACGTCATTGTGTAAAAGTATCAAGAAGGTACAACTCAACTATACGTCAACACGCAACATAGACCAGCAACTCCAAACCAAAAAAATATTTGACATCTCGATATATCAATGTCAATTTTATATGGAATTTGTATGCCGGTCTGATTTGTGCGCATGTGCGTGTAATGTCTCCCAAAGAAAAATAGAATACAGGAGTTCTACGCCTATGTGCTGGTCGAATTTGACAAGATGACATTAACATTGCCATATAAAAATCGTAATTCTTTTTTTAAAAGCGTACCATGAGTTACCGGTAGACCTATACCTACATATAGTTTAACTAACTTACATAAAACAAATTTATAAACAAAGAAATTGTATCTGCGTCATAGATTACGAAATAGCTACCTACGTGTATATTGAATTAATACCGGCACAGCACAGCTAACATATTAAAGTACTAAAACCATACCAAGAAAATAATACATCAATGGTTGAGGGAGATTTTCCACCTAGAATTGGCGACCCTAACTGTAGGTAATGTTCCCGCATTGACTATTTTCAAAGTTAGCCATCTCACTGGCAATACAAGGATCAATAAAATTAGAGTCCAATCGCTGTTAAATTAAAAAAAAATACAATTTCGATATGTCAACGGATTCAAAATTCAAATGTGTGTCATTAACGAAACGATACACATTTGAATTAAGAATCCGTAGACGAATGAGTTTGTTTACATGTGTGTTATTGCTCGGGTCGGAACATATCTTGGACCTAAAATGTGCTCTATCTATACGCACAAATACACGTTTCTTGAGTGTCTTTTGACTTTTGGGGTGCTACTGCGGTGGACGAGTTCAAATTCACCATGCATAGATTTACATAAACAAAACAATCCGCGAGAGTCAGCCTGAAGAAACCTTCTAATGCCCTTCTTGAAGAACCCCATATTGTAGTCGCTTGGGAAAACCATCGCGGGGAGTTCATTGCACAGCTTGAGTGTGCGAGGGATGAAGTTCCTTTCATACCGCACAGTGCGCAGTTGCGCACCATTTCCGGTCGCAATGTGTGAGGATGAATTCCCCGCCTATGACGAGAAGTGCGATGATAGAATGTAGCTGTGAGCATCATGTCAAACAATTCATCTGAGCACAAACCATTGTATATGCGGTAAAACACACACAGTGAAGCAAAGTCTCTTCTGAGACTGAGAGGTTCCACTTCCACATCGCCTGTGTGTGAGTATGGGATTGCCGACGAGCCTCAACGCTCGTCTTTGTCTCACGATTTAGGTCCAAGATACGTGTCCCAAGGTTTCCTATCTATACTATGAATAAATATGGCGTATTTAATATGAGTAATATGACGCAGCACAACACAAACTCGTAATAAAATGCAACATCTAACAAAACAATGTTGATCAATTCGGATAGCAACACTTGTAGGTACATACTTTATCAACTTCCTCATTTATTTCACGGTTTGTGCATTTGTCTGCGCTTTTTTGTATTTTTTTTTAACGGGTTGTTAATTGCTCAATGTTGCCAATCCTTTATTTTCACCCGACTGCAGCCAGACTGTGTATCTTGTGGGATTGGGAGGTCATATAACAGTCGCACCCATAAAAGCAAAGACAAGTCAACTCGTCTCGATTGAGTAAGTGCCATTACATTATAAAGTATCAAAATTTTTGGCGCCTAATGTAGGTACCTATACAGTTGTAATATCGAATAATAATGGAAAAAGTCAATCGCCCAGGCGGGACTTGAACTCGCGACCATTGCCATTGCATCGTTTTGCGAAATTGAATAATACACTATTACTGAATAAATATCCAGAAGTCAGTTTAACTTGCAGCTGAGCTTGCAGCATCCACGATTCGTGCTTCCTACAGGAGAGATAGCAATTAGCCAGCCGTTTATAAATTATTATAGCTGTTTCACAATATATCGGTGAACGGTGATGACATCAGCGCATTGAATCGTTTGTTCGGATACATATTCAATACAATTAGGTCAGGACATAGACACGACGGCGACGGCGCCAAACGATTCAAAGAAGGGCAAATAGAAAGTTCTTTGCACAATATTGTTCATTCATAATGACAATGACATTATGACTTTTTTTTTCTTTTAGCACTGCGGTCTTGCCAGGGTCAGTTTTAAAATGCGGCTAGGGGTAGTTAAGTTATAAAGGTAGTTCATTACATATCGGTTTATTTGTAAGTTACATCTCGTCATTGTAAAATAATTCGCTGTTTATAAATTTATAATTTTTTTTTTCTGCAGCCATTGTTAAGAGGGGTCTATGCTGATGTAGTTAGATTCCTCTGTGAAAATAATAATTGAATTCAAGTTTAACTAAAGCCAGAGCGAGTTCTCATCACGTTCCATCTACTGCGGTTTCTTCAGGTTGCGTTCGTCTCTCGTTTTGCGGTGTCTACGTGTTAACGTCGGGAAAAGAGTAAAACCAACAACAATACCTAAGTAATAAAGTTCGATAACATCTGATAAAACTGGTTTCCGCGAGATTAATTTTATTAATGTTAAGTAGGTAGGTAGGTACCTACTTGAAAATCTAATAATATAAAAATGAATCGCGCATAACTTCCGACAGAAATATACCTACAGACTCAGCTTCAGATACATGGCTCGAGTCAACAATAGTGCCAGGAATACGGCAATAGGCTCACCCCCTATTAGTGGGATATCTAATACAATGATTGGTGAAATTTGACTGTTAAATCACCTCTGCCTAACCCTCCGGGGATAAAAGCGTGATTACTTATATGTATAACTTCCGAACGACTGCATAAAATTGGATAAGTTTTAATTTTATTGTGATAATTTTAAAGCATTTAGTATGCTAAACTAAACAAATTATTTTAAATTGGAAAAAGCGAATCATCTGATACGTGGTGAGGTTTTAGACTACCCCTTTGGCTAAGGGGGGGGGGGGGGGGGGGCTAGCCAAAGCCACGTGTATTTTTTAATTTAGAGTACTTTGAGATTATTAACACATGATTTTAAGAATCAACTACTTACTGAATAGTTCTGATAGTAGGTAGGTTAGGTATGTATCTTTAATTTACTGTGATGACACATTTTTTTTTTTTGGAATGATTTTGGCTTGGTTTCAAAGACCTTTGAGCCATGTCTTCATTTTTTGATATTTTATTATCATTATTTGGATGAGGATGAGGATGATGTTGATGATGATGGTGAGTTGATGACGATGATGATGAAGATGACGATGATTGCTGCCTCAGTAAAGTGGTGGAAACTTTACTAAAGGCTTCTACGGAGATTTAAAACCAACACGAGAAGTCACAATCCACTGTAATATTTCACTTTCCTACTCTTGTGCGCGTTTTCCAAGACGTTATATGTCTAAAAATCCACCATTTTTACACATAAAAACTCGAACTCACACTAATTTTGGAAAATAAAATAACACCGCGATCGTTCATTCTCGCTTTGGCGGCAAAACTCTGTGATGGATGACACATTGATCCAACATGTGTAGCCAGCATAATAAATGTGGAATTTTCAGTCAATCCAATTTTCATGGAAGCAATAACGAGACCTGTAACCCGACATCACGTCTACTAGCTACACCACTCCTAAACATGTACTTATGGCAAGCGATGCTTATTCGGACATCACGTCTACCAGACTACACCACTCCTAAAGATGTACTTATGGCGCGTGCGACGCGCCATGTCAATCGAATTACGAGACAGTCGGTGCCGCGCGGTGAGAGCAGACGGTCGACGTTGCGCTACGATAGCAAACAACCATTGTCGCGTGTGCCCTATTCTGTACGGTGTAACTTAACTTCCCTTGTAACCAATATAATAAAGTCTCGTTACAAATTGCGCCCAACTAGTGGCCCGTACTCAAGTTAGATACTAACAAGGCGGCACCGACGCGCCGCATTTACCTACCTGCGTACATCCGTGGACAGTTCCCGCGTTTCGAGTGCGAGTCGGATCGAGAACGAGCGTAGGCATAGACGACAGACATGCCAAGGACACGCCAACAAACCGCCGACGACCACGACAATGCCGGTTGCAGTAGCGAGACTGAAGGTCACGCTCACGCGGCGCTGCGCGCCGCGACGCCGACAACAAACAACGGAGCCAACAGCGAGACAGAGTACGTGGTTAGCGCCTACGATCACGTCGCCGCCGGTTGCAGTAGCGAGACTGGTCGTCACGCTCACGCGGCGCAGAACGCCGCGACACCGACGCCGACGACAATCGACGAACCCGAGGCAAACCACGCGACGACGCCGATGGCGGCCGACAGGGGCACGATCACCATGTCGGAAGATCAACTTACGAGGCTCCTGACCAACGTGATGCGAGGTGTCGCGACACCGACGCCGACGCCCACGTTCGCCGAATGTGCCGGACCGACGAGCAACTTCACCAGATGCACGGCCCGATTCGACGGGGCCACCCGGAGCGTTGATGTGCTAGAAACGTTCCTCGAAAGCACACAGGTGTATAAGGAATGTGCGAACGTCAGCGACGAGCACGCACTACGGGGGCTACCGATGCTGCTGACTGGAGAAGCCGCCGTGTGGTGGCACGGTGTGAAAAATTCCACGAAGACCTGGGACGAAGCATTACGGCGGCTGCGTTTCATGTACGGCGCACCCCGCCCCGCGCACCGGATCTTCCGTGAGATCTTCGCCCGAGAACAGAGTGACGAAAGTGCCGATTCGTACATATCGCGAGTGCGCGCAAACCTCTCGCGATTACCGTATGATCTACCGGAGATAGTGCAGCTAGACATTGTATATGGACTCTTAGATCGTAAGGTTAAGGAAAGAGTGTCAAGAGATAGTGTTGATAGTGTCGACGGTCTGCTTTCACGAGCGAGGTATGTAGAGGAGTCGCTGGGTGAGGTGAGTCGATCAAATACTAATACTGCTCCCCCTAATGCCGCGAATAATACAATGCGTCGCAGTGTCAACCCTGCGATCGCCGATAGCAAAGTTGTAGCTAAACCCGAAAATGTAAACAATAACGATCGCGACTCTGCACAGAAACGTGTAAGGCCTTGTCCTAGGTGAGCGACCAGTGCGTAAACGCTAAAAATCAAATGTTCGCTGTACATACATTGTGTCCTACGTGGTAGCGCTTATCTATTTGCGACGAACGCGACGAGACGCGTTTTTGATTTTTGCGCGACGAGACGCGTAAATGACAGAAGAAATGACAGATTACATTGGAAATAGAGGGCCTTCTCGTGATTTCGCATACGAAGTTTGGTGACATTCAAATCGGCTGCCCAAATTCAAAACCCAGTAAGTGTTTTTTAACAAATTTTACAGGAGAGCGTAAAAACATAAAACGGGCAAGCCTTTCAAAAGTATTGTGATATTTTTTGGATAGAGTACTAACCACTGACTACATAATAAGTAAAATATTTCGATAATAATGTATATTGCACGTTTTATACCCCTTACTAACTTTTAAAAAGTGGAAATCTCAAATTTTTTCTCTGTCCTGACCCGTTTCAAAACCTAGTATATGCATGTTTCGTAGAGGTAAAATAAAAAATATGAATTTCTGCATCAATCAAGTATTTTTATTGTTTAAATTAACATACAATTAGTTAGAAAAGTAAGAATATAATAGTGTGCGGGCGGCGGCGGTTGCAGGCGGTAAATGCGGTAATTCGCTCCAATTTCTCGCGTCGCGCCCAAGTTCTAAAACCTAGTAAGCCACATTCCCAATAACAAAACACAGTAAGTGCATGTGACTTCCTGACTTTTGAAGTTGTAAATGCGAGTTGCTAGGTTTTTGATCTTGTTTTCTGAGAGTGAAAATGCACTTACTAGGTATTTTAAAGCAGGTGTCTTCACAAGTCGATGCGGTTCCCTATGAAAGTTCGAAATATGGAAAAAAAGTGTTTTCGTAAAAAATGTCCCTTACTGGGTTTTGAATTTGGGCAGCCGAAATGTCATCAAACTTCTTATGCGAATCTACCGCCATCTATTGATGATATTCCGACAACTTCTGTTATTACACCATACATACCTATATTGTGCATATATAAATACTGCATGTATTAATTATTACTTATGTTACGATATCTTAGAAAATAACTAACGTATATATATAAGGGTTTATTTATAACCAAATGAAGTAAATAAATCATTTATTTGAGACTTACTTAATGAATAAATATTTTATTTACATTTATTTATTAGTTAATAGGAGAAATTATTAAAGCATGATATAAAAAGCACAGAATATAGTCGCAAGGTACGACTATATTCTAGGTGCTTTTGCGTCAGAGGGAGCAAAATGTACCTTGCCCACATTAAGTTTAGGCTATGCCTTGTTTGGTCGATAGCATTTAATACCTCTCGTTCCCAAAAAAATATTCCATTTATAATCTACCTGATCTTCATCATCATCCTCGTTATTATAGACATGTTTTCCTGATTGTATCCGAGGCCAACGTGAACTTGGAGCTCAGGGTCCACCTTCTGGTCTTCCTTCTCCATTTCGCATGGAGTTAAAGACAAATGAGATACGATGTAAAAATGTACAAGAGAAAATGTCATTAAGGTCGAAAGTCATTTGCACTGTTTTTAGTGTTGAAATTTCTTGAAATATCACTATAAAAAAATGCTTTTTGGCATCTATACGTAACCCTGATCACGAAAATGTAACTAAAAGATGAGTACGAATTTAAATGAGTAAGGATTTACACCTACAGATTGAAAAACACTAAGTGCAAGCAATTTTCGATCTTATTGGCATCACATAGTACTTAGTTTTTTTTCTTATATTCGTGATCAGCGGCATCTATTATCGGGAAAAAACAAGTAATAAAGAAAATGTCATTAAGGTCGAAAATGGTTTTTCTATTCCTAGTAGTCTCTATGTGTAACTTATAGTCGATTCGAGTCCCACGCAACGGATCTACATCGTTAATTACCTCCTGTGAAGTGAAGCAAGAGGTTAACGCACAAAAAAAAAGTTTTTCAGTTTACTCCATATACATACATATAAAGTTATTGTTAGTTTTATTTGTTTTGAAGAACATTTTGTTAATTTTTTTTTTTGGTATGATCTGGTTTAATGTTCAAATAATTATATAATAAAATATTGTAGGACATTCTACACAACGCTATCTAGACCCAAAGTAAGCATAGCTTAACTGGCTTGTGTTATGGAATCTAGAATGCGGATAAACATACTTAAAGCCCGACCAGGAAAATAAAAAACCCGTACTGGGGGCGCCAAAAACATCTATGATATGACAACACCAAGTATAGTGATACACATGTAAAATGCCAAGTGTACAAATATTTTTTCAACACACTTGCTTATGAACAGGCTTTTATTTCCCCGCAATTAAGCACGGAATGACACCTAATATAAAACTGTGACTTTTTCATTGCTTCTTCTTCCTCCTAGCGTTATTCCCAGTCGCATCCGAAGCTTTCAGCTTGGAGTCTAGGGTCCGCTTTTACCAGTCATAGCTACAGATTTGGCTAGACCTCGATATTTTCCGTGAAGCGATTGCCACCTGACCTCCACGACCCAATGTTAACATTAGGCGATATCGAAGCTTTGCAGCCAGACCGTTGTTTTTGGACTTTTTAGGGCACCAACTACCCGTAACGACTGCCATAGATGTTCTTATGGCAACCGGGACCGACGGCTTAACGTGCTGTCCGAGGCACGACCAGACCAATGCAAATACCCATATTTAATGCACACAAATATTTGCATTAAGCGGGGATCGAACCCGCGCCTCCTGCGTAGCGGCCGCGTTCACTACCGCTACGCCACGGAGGCTGTCATGTTTTTCATTGCTATTATTCACAAAAGTGAGTTATAGACTTCTTTTTTTTAATTTCATTGATTAAGTTGCTTTGTTCTTATATAAGGTTTTATATAAGGTTTTATTTTTATTTTTTATATACCTACTTGACGGGAGACAAATGTACATACGTTCATATTTAGTCTTAAGAAACCCTTTTATTTTTTGTAAACTTACGTCCTTAAAATGCCGCAGTGGAGTTTGTTGCGCCGTTTCTTCTCCATTAGCGCTTAGGAAGCGGTGGTAAACTTAGTTTTAAGGAGTTTTTGACGTCAAAAAGCTGTAACAGTGTTGCACTATTTTGAGAAATAAAGACTTTGACTTTGACTTAAAAAAGTTTTGATACAAAAAAGATCGTGTCCAATATTACAAACGAATTAATATACCTATTGCTTGCTCATTTCATGCAGCTTCGTATTTTAAAAGATAATTTCAACTTTTAGTACGTGTTTAATATACAAAACTTTCACTAAAATGTATTTTTTTTTTCTCTGTTAAAAAGTTAAGTTTTTCTCTGTTAAGTTTTCTGGTTAAAATAGAAAAATAGACGCGGCGTGTTATACTGGTTACAAGGACTGGGCACAAATCAAAACACAGTAGTATCCGTATAATAGTGTACTGCTTGGAATGGTGAATACAAGTTAGACATACAGTTACATTACACTATGCATAGAACAGGGACCACGCGATATTGGTTTTCGGACTGCATAAAATTCTTGTATTTTATGCCTAACAGCACAGAGATCAAAATAATCGAGCATGATTTTCTTATTTGCGTTAGGCTTATTTTTCTTAGGCGTAGAAAATACATTTGACGTTTGACCTTCTCTTCGTATTTTTATTACAGAAGATCGGGATATACCTAAAAATGTGAATAATAATTAGTCACAGTAAAATCAGTAGTTTAGGCCAATTTCATTGCACGTACTCTATGATGTACTTACCCGTCATGTTGACAACAAGGTCTGTGATGTTATTTAGAGGAACAGAGTCCAATCCTTCCTACTTTTTATCCGACAAATACTTTGTTATATTATAAATTACTTTTCTTAACTGGCTTTTAATAGTTTTCGGCATATTACTATAGTTTTGTAGTTTTGTAGCGCTCTCAAACTCAACAACACGCACAATTGACACCACACTGACAGATGACCATAATGACATTGTATAGATTGTTACCATATGAAGAAATTAGTTCCAATAGTTTACCGCAATATGGCGAGGTTTTTTATTTTCCTGGTCGGGCTTTAGATACATTTTTTTTTTTTCAAAAACTACTTAAAGTTCATTTATTAATCTATGATTGGTTTGGAAGCATCTTTATGTAGCCTGTGGCACCAGACCGTTGGATGTGTTGTCCGGTCATCTGTTGTGCACGACGCAACAGAGCACCAGACTTTAAAAAATATATATCTTGATCGATTAAATTGTTTTCTTCAACCGATTATTAAAGCTGCATCCACATTACATTCTGCCCATCGCATTGCTCATCGTGTTGCCGGAAATATTCGCGTGAATAATGCCTTACCATCCACACGCTCGCCTCATCGCGATGTTCATCGCGTTGCGTTGCCCCGCATTCCAGTACCAGTATTCGCCCTTCAATGGAGATGGACGTCAACACTGTAGGAACGTACGTATTATGTTGTATTTTTTACTAAATTTTTTTGTGGTAGTTTATAGTAAGTACTTAGTACTTACTTACTTCGGAAACTAGCTATTGTTATTCGACCATTTTATAGGCTGCGTGGTAGGGCATTATTCACGCGAATATTTCCGGCATCACGATGAGCAACGCGATGGGCAGCGTGTGGATACAGCATTTGTCGATTGGGCGGTACCCATCAATGATAAATTCATTTTTAACAAAAAAGTTTAACCGACTTCAAGAAACGAAAAAGAGGCACTGAAAAGCGAAAAATAACTCAATTTACAGACTTACTGATTTATTAGAAGTCGGTACCTAACCCAAGAGAGGCCATATTTCAATTGATTATTTCAATAATATGCCATTGAAGCAATCGCGGCTGATTTCCTGGTACTTTTTGAAGAGTTCCTTGGTCTAATCTCGGCAACCCATCATCAGATCTTTACGAAATTTAAATGGGACCACTTCGGAATAATCTACTTACGAACACAAAAAGAATTTTTTAAATCCGTTTAGAATTGGCTTCACAATCGCGTAACAAACATACAAAAAAAAAAAATTGGGTACGAATTGAGAACCTCCTTTTTTGAAGTCGGTTAAAAAATGGAATTACCTTTAGAACTTTTCGATCGGTAAAAATAGAAAACTTCATGGGCGAGAACTGTCCAACCGGGCTTATTATTTTTATTTTGTAATGACTATAACCCTTAGAGTATACATTGCTATAGAGCGCGCCTTACAAGTATGAACTGCTATCACGGGTATGAACAGTACCGAGGCTCCTGGCTCAACCTCAATCAGTAGCAAAACAATACCCATCAAAATGACTTCGCAAATAATATTTATTTCGATATGTTAAATCAAAATTTTATACAACATCGTATATTTGTAGTAATAATGACGCAAAAATAACGCAAAATGACGCCATTTTTTTGTATTTTGGCTTTAATTTTATTCATGCAAATCAAATCGAACAAAAAACTTCATAACAACAAACTACATTAATAAGTGCATCTATTGATATTTTTGGTAATGCATGAAACGTCACTATAGGTGCGCTATACCATCGCAAAGTATCTGCTAACACTCGGCGCCAAAGACCTGAGTGATAGGCGCGCTCTATATATGATGAATACTCTAAGCTATAACCTGTTTGAACTACTTACTACTTTTGTTGGTACCTACTAAATACTAGATGGCGCTTCAAACTAGCTTCAAAGTTTTGACATTTGATTCATTACAGATGATTCACCCCTTTATGTCAGGTTACTGACATTACCGCAATCAGTGTTGCCAAAAACATCAACAAAGAATCTGCTAAAACGTTGTTAAATGATGCCAAAATTTTAAGGTGTCTTGTAGCATAATATTTCCTTTAGTTTTTTTTTGTTGATATCAGTCCGATATCACATCGTTATATTTGCGACATCTATCTTTTTAGGGGTAGGTACTCGCTAAGTGAGTATTGACAAGTGACAGGTTCGCTATTCTATTGGTGAACTGATCCGTTCATAAAAACATTAGTTAAGTTTTAGGCAGTAGACAAACAGTGACTTTATTGCGTTCAGGCGACCTCGGTGTTTTAGCGCACCTGGAATGTTTGCGGAGGTGTACACAGCTGACTAATATTACGTCATAATAAGAAAGCACACCGCTTCCATGCTCGCGAGACTCCGCCATAGTACAAATATGGTCTGCTGAGCGTATTTAAAGTTAGGTGGGACTCACCCTTGCTAGGTCGCTGGGTGAAGCTCCACACAACATTCAAATGAACAAATTCATATAAATTACTAAGAAAAGTAAAAGTAAAGTAAAGTATATCTTTAATGTGCACACCAAGGAGAAAAACTAGCTTACAAGTTTTTTTTTCTTTGTAAGTATCCATATGGACTGACGTCTGCAATAGGTTATTTGAATTTGAATTACCCTTCTTGGCAGAAAGTAAAATCGGTTACACTGACGAAACCTCTTGTTCGCTACACTCGCTTGAATTTTAAACAGATCAATAAATTTGTAATTATTATGTTGAAATATTGATTTAAGTAGGTATTTGGTATTATTTACATAATAAGCCAAAGATTCGGTTACTTTTCAGCAGCCTAGAAGCCAGCCTATAGAATCTGTTAAAAGTGGTTTTATTTCAATAAATGATATTCGCGTTGGTAAGACAGTGTCTTTTTCTTGGAGTAGGTTAAATTTTATGTACTAAAAAAATGTGCTAAACTACGAACGTCATGAAAATATGCTAAATTTGGCAATAAATATTCTGAGTTTAGCATTAAAAATTCTAAGTTGGTATCACTCGTCGCGTTCGTCGCGTTTACGCGCTTACGCTCACGTAGGACACAAAATAACGATACGCGTTGGTCGCATTTGACGCTTGTCGCCGAAACGCGTCTCGTCGCTTTCGTCGCCCACCTAGGACAACGGGTAAGGCCGCGCTGCGCTTTTTGTAGACGGTTTGGTCATACGATAGATGAATGTAAGGTTAAGTCAGAAAGTAGTGATAGTACAACGGACAACAAGGTGCCACTGGCTTGCTATGGTTGCGGACGGGAAGGTGTGATACGGTCTAAATGCCCGACGTGTAAGGACGCCTCCGCAACTAATAAGGTAAGTTTTCAAAGTGCCGTCACTAACGATTCAGATGTGACGCGACCCACAGTGATGATTCAAGTAGCATCTCGAACTGGTGTCGCCGTGCTTGACACCGGCGCCACCGAGAGCCTTGCGAGTCCCGGACTCTACAAGATTTTAACCGACAATGAGGTAAGTTTTACCGAAGTGCGTCGCTCCATAGGCCTGGCGGACGGGACGCGTCAGTCACGGGAAACCTTAATAGGTGACACCACCGTTACTATACAGGGTCGAGTTATCCCCGTAAGCTTTTTGGTGTTACCGGACGCCGACAACAGAACGCTACTCGGACAGGACTTCATAGCGAAAGCAGGTATACTACTCGACCTCCAACAGGGTTGTTGGTCTTTTAATAATTTACCAAAGGAGAAATTTCCCTTTGTGCAGTCTTACAGTCTTGAAGCCGCCAACGACGCAGAGCTGATGCGGATTAGTACCGTCAGTCTCAAGTTGAGGCAGGACGAGGGCTTCAAGCTGTCACCCGGTCAGAGAACGCAGCTGAACCAGCTTGCAGTGTCTAAGGCCGAGCGCTTCGCCGCAGCGAAACCCCCAACGCCGTACGCTACCCACCGCATCCGAGTCGATGAGAAGCAGGAGCAGACCGCTTCCCCATCGTACCGGATGTCGCGAGGTAAGATGGAGCTACTAGGCGTTGAGATAGAGAAGCTGCAGCGTACTGTCGAAACCAGGCTTTCCTCTCCGAAGACCGGCAGTAGTGGTTACTGTCTCGGAGCAGTTCCAATGCAGGGGGAGGGCCCCGACGACCCCATCAGGGGGAGAAACCGGTCCAACCGTGGATGTTTGAGATCCGACGGAGTACCGTACAGGTGCTCACCCGAGGTAGATGACGTCGATTCCGCTTGCCTCGTGGTCCCTGTATGTGAAAGGGGAAGGGTATTTGCGGACTTCCATGACGCTGGGAAGGTCCGTGAAAGGGCCCAGCGTGTCAAGAAGAGATACGAGGACGAAGGGAGACGAACCCCTTCTGATTGTAAGGTAAGTGACCTAGCCCTATTGGAGACGCGAGGCGCTAACGATGTAGCTGTGGATGTGGCTCCCAGCCAGCCCGCCAAGTTCGCACCTAGAGGGGATGGCCCTTACCGGGTTAAGGAGGTGGCGAGATACATAGTGGAAGGCATCACGAGAGGTGAGTACGTAGGGAAGTATCACGTCTCCCATTTGACACCTTACGTAGGCAGCGCCGTAGACCCACCCGTTAGGGAGAAGCGCAGACGCGGTCGGCCACGTAGGCTAATCGAGTGCTAGTCCGAACGCGAGGGCGCCTTGTCCGAACTAGAGGGGGAGTATGTAACCCGACATCACGTCTACTAGCTACACCACTCCTAAACATGTACTTATGGCAAGCGATGCTTATTCGGACATCACGTCTACCAGACTACACCACTCCTAAAGATGTACTTATGGCGCGTGCGACGCGCCATGTCAATCGAATTACGAGACAGTCGGTGCCGCGCGGTGAGAGCAGACGGTCGACGTTGCGCTACGATAGCAAACAACCATTGTCGCGTGTGCCCTATTCTGTACGGTGTAACTTAACTTCCCTTGTAACCAATATAATAAAGTCCCGTTACAGACCTAATTAAAAAAAAGAACCTCGATGATAATCGGGCGCGTTTTTGTTTGTCTACTTACAAGTAGACAAACAAAAACGCGCCTTTTAATATTTAATATCTTTTTTATCTATATCTTAGTATTGATGTTATCTGTGGCTATTTACAGTCGGGTAGCCTATCTTTGTTTTTAATCTTTTACTTAGTAAAGTCCCTTAATGACTAGAGATTTTAACATGAACATGGAAGTTCTTTGTCTATTTACCACTGAGTTATGTTTAAATACATAATCATCATCATTCTTGCTGGTCTAATGACCCCGACGACCCGGGCCACGATTCTGCTAGAGCAAAATACCACAGACACTGCAAAAAGTGGCATTTTTAGGCTTTATTGCATAGATTTTTTATTTAATATTCTTAAAGCCCATATTATTCGCATCCATATAAGTCACATCCGAGGCGAGGCATTCACCTCAAGAAGGATCCCGAACGCAGCTAAATATTTTCCGTGAAACGACTGCTATCTGACCTCCAAAACCCATTTGTGATACCTATTGAAGTTCTGTAGTCAGACCAGTTGTTGACCTTTTTAGGGCTCCAACTACTAACGACTGTCATAGATGTTCGAAATCGTATGACAACCGGGACCGACGGCTTAACGTGCTCTCCAGCACGGAGGGAGGAGTCTCACTCAATGTCTTAAGAATGGTCACCCATCTCAAGACCGACCTGGTTAGTATAGCTTAACCTTGCAAAAAAAGTTCTTCGTCTAGTAATTTACCCATTTTCATGGTTTCAACCGACCCATAATATCGACACGAGTTACAAATAAGCTATGAAAGATAATTATAGTTTGTTGTATAGGACAGCCGAAATATCATGCTGACGTCACACCACTGGTAATCAGAACGCATTATGTTTGTCATGCCAAAGAAAGGCTTCAAGGTCAGAAAAATGGTGAGCTAGGGACGGCTTATGTTATTATTATAGGTATATAGTTATCTATACATACTTTGCTCAACCATATAGGTACCAAAATATGTATTGGGCGAGTTGGGGACTTTGTGGTCCCCACGCCGGAAGAGGGCCAGATTGAAAGATATGGGCCGGGGTGCGCGGAATATGTCTACGATAATCTCACCCCGGCATCCGGCAACCGACGGCCCACAGACGGCATGCGTTTTAGTCGGTTCGAGTCCGACATAACCTCCTCCCTCCGGCTCCGGCGGGAGAGGTATCCGAGGAGATTTTTCGCACGATAAAAAAGGTACCAAAATATTGAATTTACAACGAGTAGAATATTGACTTATATTGACTTCTAAACGATTATCACGTTTAGGAAACGTTTACCATTATTTCAACCGAGGTCTGGTATTGTACACGTCCATGATAGGCCTCGGAGGCCACTTCCCATCAGGTGGGCCTCATCAGATGCTTTTTCACGCGATCCGGAACTGTAGGAAAAAGGATTCGCCGAACCGCTTGGTTCTCGATTGAATATTCTGCACCGTATGCCTCTGTGGCGTAGCGGTAGTGAACGCGGCTGCTACGCAGGAGGCGCGGGTTCGATCCCCGCTCAGTGCAAATATTTGTATGCATGAATATGTATATTTGCATTGGTCTGGGTGTTTTCTATGTATAATATAGTATTTACAAAAAAAAAAAAAAAAAAGTATGTTTATCCGCATTCTGGAACCCATAACACAAGCTAGTTAAGCTATGCTTACTTTGGGTCTAGATAGCGTTGTGTAGAATGTCCTACAATATTTATTATTTATTTATGCGGGTGGCATCTAAGTCCTGCACGTTGTGTCCTATATAGGAAAGTAGAGGGTGGGAGGCGTTTCTCCTTTGTTTTTATCAATATTGACATATCTACGCTATCTGCAGGGCTAATAATTAGCAAATTGGCAATAATGGCGTGCGGTTGCGGTTTAGTCGGTATAAGTCCGCCATAACCACGTCGTTAGCCGACGGGGTCCGGGATCCGTGGCGCACCGTTAATTCCGCACAAAAAAGTCTAATTAACCGACTAATTTGAAAAGTGTTACATACATGAGCAGCGTGCGTATGAATATGACTACGTTTTGCCCTTGTATAGATTGTAAAGACGCACGCGCACGTGCGCGTTTGTGACGTCATAATCATAATAGCAAGCAAGCTGCATGACTAAGACAAATATTGCAATGAATGCCCGCTCGGTTTTCCCGCCAACCCAACAATACTTGGACAACTATTATTTATTTATTCTGTGGTTCAGGGAATACCAACTATAGAGGAGAAAATATGAAGATAGAACGTAACAGAACGTACCGCATACCGGCGCACTTGTTTTTGTAGTTTTTTTCATAATTTACTTGAAAATTGATTTCAGTTAATCTAACCAAATATGTTAAAAACTCCAGAACTTCATTTGCAATAGGTCATATAAATTAAATTAAAGAATAACCTTTATAATCAAAGAGAATAGCTAAAGAGCGTTAAAAATTACGTCAGTTCTCAGATATCGTTTTATTGATTTTTAATCACCCACCAAACCACTAATAGAGCGCTATAAATAATAGTATCTACTACGTACGCTAATAGTAAATTATTATTCAACAAGAACTATGACGTCATTATCTCGTTAAATTAATACAAGTTTATACAAATTACAATTTGCACATCTCGTTCATAATATTATGTGATTTTCTCAAACAACTAGCAATATGTTGAATAGAATGCACCATTTAATGAATTGCCACTTGCCACTTGTCTAGGTGGTAGGGAGATCTGCCCCTCTAGACAAGTGGCAATCGTTGCTCGGCGTATGATGGAATAGAATGCCAAATGTATGGGATTTGACGTATATGACAGGCGTCATTCGTCAACCTTAGAGTATTAAAGAGTAGCAACAACTACGATTTCATTCATAAAATCGAATCAAGCTTGACGCCAAATCGCCATCTTTCGTTCTCATATACTTCTATTTTCATGAATGAACGTGTGTAGACCATAGACTTAGATTGTAGACGGTTACTATGTTAGGGATGTATCATGTATCTCTATTATCGTAATATTTGTCGATATCTATCTATCCTGTCATCTAATGTGTATTAACCAAAAGAGAGCGGAAAAATGCTAAGCTCATGATATTATGATAAATGATAATGATAATTTTATGGTTTATGTGAGATAAAGCGACAATAAAATAAATGATTATTTCTAAATATGATTGATAATAAAATTTAATATCTAAGAACTAAGAAGGTCTCATCAGATGCTTTTTATGCCCCGCTTAAAGGACCCGGGACTGTAGGAGGGAATTTTGTATGGTTAGTATCATTTATATACCATAAACGAAGTATATTTATTTCTTCTTCATCCTAGTGTTAACTCCCCGTCGCATCTGAAGCTTTCACCTCGGAGTCTGTCCGCTTTACCAGTCTTAACAGCGGATTTGACTGGACCTCGATATTTTCCGTGAAGCGGCTGCCATCTGCCAACTAAGTTGAGTGTCATGGGTTCTGATATTAGTAGATTGGAACGTAATTTAAATTTTGTAGTACAAGGCAAGGGTCCATATTGACATGCATAATTTTTTTTATTCTAATCTCGTGTTTTCCTCACGATTTTTGTGTGATGGTACTTTGTTAATATTTAAAATTAAAAGACAACTAAATAATTATGACGAAGTGAATGGCCTACCTACAACGTATGTGATGGAATTATGTGTTCTGAATGAAATTAATGAATGTGTTAAGTGTCATGGATTCTATTTCGTGTTGGTGTCGGCGACTTGAATATTGAAACGTTTTCAAAGTTTTTTATAGGTTCTACGATTAAGATACGCATATCATCCACGAATTTGATCAGACTAAAGTTAATTTCATCGGCTCTCATACTATAAGATTTAGACAATAACTCGCCGAGCGGCGTTAGATATTCCTTTTTAGGGTTCCGTACAGTAATATGAAAAACTAGAACCCTTATAGGATCACTTTGTTGTCCGTTTGTCTGTCTGTTAAGACCTTTTTTTCGGGAATGTGTGGACGGATAAGTTGAAATTTTTATTATTATATGTATTATGAGTTTGTTCTTTAATTTAGTTCTGTACAGTGCGCGAGTCTGACTCGCACTTGTCCGGTTTTTTATCAAACTGTGACTTTTTCATTGCTATTATTCACAAGTGAGTTATAGATTCTTTTTTAAATCTTACAGGTTAAGTTTCTATGTTCTTAAAAAAGTTTCGATACAAAAAAGAACGTGTTTAATAGAACGAAAACCAACTTGTAATACTTGTATAATAAACAAAATTATCACTCAAATTTAACTTTTTTTTTCTCAAGTACAGAAAAAAACAGAGTAAAAAAAAGTCAAATTCAAACCTCACTTTTAAATATGGCCGATCGCCATTGTGCGCGCGCATAGGAAAACGAATTGTAGTATTGTTTATTTAGTTTTATTTTATTCGCAAGTGTGTTGTAAAACGTCGTATGCCACGCATGAGTATGATAATTACCAACTTTACTCACTTGTACCATAATGTACTATTTTTAAATTTATTTTGATACTCTGGGCATAAAGATCATATTATTATCCTTCATTAAAGTTTTATTTTTAATTTTTTAATGTGTACATTTCAGTATGATGATGAAGCTACATTATGAGTGTGTTGAAAAATATATTTTAGCAAAAATAAGCTCTACATTTAAAAAATGTTACATTAATGAATGTCACATTTATTATAATAACAGTAATAATTATTTTCAGACAGTATTAATAACCATGCACTGAAAAATATGTATTTAAACATACAATAATTATCATTTTAACGAAACAATTGTGATAATATAGGTAAAAAGTATTACAATATTATGTAACGAACTGCCCGTTCTCCTTTGTTGATGGATATATATTAATATAAAGGACATATTGAATAAAGCACTAAACTTGTACTCTTCCACAATTGTTTTATTTTTTGTTGCCTAACCGGTTTCGCCTTACGGCATTCTCAAAGGTTTACAATGGTTCAAACTATTATATTTAGCAAATATATGCTAAATACTAGCCTTTCGCCCGCGGCTCCGCCCGCAAGGATCTCTTATCTTCGGTTCTACTCAACCGATTGCAGTAAAACAGACGTAAGATTTTAAATTCCAACAAGACCTTTCTAACAAAAAAACTGCATCAAAATCCATTTATTAGTTTTTGCGTCCATCGCGGACAAACATTTTCAATTTACAATTATATAATAGTATAGATAGATAGAAGATAGATTAATAGTTTAAACCCTTGTTTACATTTTTAGTCTGTGCTTCTTTTATATCGATAAGGTGGTTATCGACAGTTTACTGGGTTTCCCTATTATAGACGCCATTTTCCGTTCTCATCCAAGTTTAGGTATACAGTTTTTTTTCGTAGGTATTTCATCTCCATATACTTCCATACTCAAAGTCGTCAACGAATGTCAAAAACGTCAAATCCTATACATTTTTCATTCTATTCCATCATACGCCGAGCAACGAATTGCCACTTGTGCCACTAGGGGGGCAGAAGCCTTTGGTCAGAATCTATATAATCAGCCATTTAAGTAATCTTAACCCATAATTATTTAACATAAGCCCTGTAGCAGCAATGTTACAATTTTATAGCACTTCAGTCTTAGTGTGTTGTTGTAACTGTTGTAAGTCCACCGTGTGCCACCTTTCGGTGGTACAGCTGGTGTCAGGTGCGGTCCGTGGGGGGGGGTCACAGGGGACATGACCACCCAAAACCATGCACGTCATATTGAAAAGTCCCAGTACGAGGGGAGGGGGGGTTAAATTTTGCCTAGGCTTCCTTCTCACGCTTGAGCAGGGTCAGTCGACAGTCGCTATATCAATTGAAAACCTTAAAGCGAACCTCAGGCTCCAATCGAAAACGCTGAGAGACAGCATCTATAATGGTGGCCACTATAATGTAATTCTTCTTCATCCTAGCGTTAATATCACTCGCATCCGAAGTTTTCACCTCCGAGTCTGAGGTTCGCTTTGCCAGTCTAACTGCGCATTTGGTTGGAAAACTATATTTTCCGTGGAACGACTGCTATATGACCTAACAACCAAATGAAGATATTGGGTGAAATCGAAGTATCGCAGTTAGACCAGTTGTTGGACTTTTTTCAGGGCGCCAATTAATCGCAACGATGACGACTAATGTAATTAGATAACCTACCTACCTATGTCTGAAAGTTTTAACATTTTATCACGTCTGAACAAGATATTAGTATCATAAGCTGTTAGCGTACCGTGTGCTAAATATTGGAGCCGTTCAATTGTGAGTAGCGGCGTGTTAGTCACTGATAAGGCCGTTATCGCGCGATACCTGTGCCCTGCCTCGCGCATCGAACCGATTCAAAATCGATAACTATTGTCTTTGGGCACTGTTTTAAAAAGTAAACTAAACTTTATTGAACCCCGTGACCATGGCCGCTGAAAACTAACCGAAATGTCGGGTTAAAACTGTTAAAAGTAAACAATGAATGAAGTTTTAGCTCAAGCGAACCAGTGATCTTTCCCTTGCAGGGACCAAAGCGTCCCTTTGATCACTGAGCCACCGAGACTCGCCTGACTCGCTTATCCAAATTTCCAATACATCCATCTTGGGGCGTCTAATAATTCTTGTTTAGTTGTAGGTAATGCAGCATAATAATTATTCTAAAATGTGAGCTGAATAGAACCTTATCAGAATATGAGAATAATTATAGTTTTAAATTAGGCAGCAAAAAGCGGTGACGTGCTAACACACGGGCATTTAAACAATACAAATTAACGAAACAATGGCTTTTGGCTGCGCTGTCGTGACGTGTATCTTTTACTGTTAAAATAAAGTGTTTTAGTTATGATAAGTTTACAATGAAACTGTTTAAAATTATGTGTTTGTAGAGGTTTCGTGAGAGCTACTACCTTTGACCTTGGAGGATATTCCCAGGAGTACCACCTTCTAGAGGCTAACGTTGTATTGAGCATCGAAAATGAAGAAAGAAAGGTGCCTATGGACGAGTGCAATCAGGGAAGTCACACTCGTGCTGCCTGCCCTGATAGAACAGAGAGATTCTGTGCCGTCACAGAAGACAAGCAGGATAAGCCTTTAGTCTTCCCACTGACAGCACAAAACCTCTCCAGTGAGCTCTGGTTACCCTATGAGGTGATTATGTCCGCGGTATTCTGTAAGGCGGAGGTGCTTTCCCAGTCGGACTGCTCGAATGGGACGGGACGTAAATACCGTCGTTTGACGGTGTGACAGCATTATTATAACTACCGTTTACGTTAGACTATTAATAAAACAATAAAAGTCGTTTATTCCTTGACGTGTGCAAACGAATGAGTAGCGTAGCGTTATCGTTCAATACCATTCAATACGCTCACCGGAGTGAGTAATAAATTACATCCGACACGCCTATAGACAAAGAGTAAATAATAGTTTGAATATATACATACGTTTTGAGTCGTAAAGGCAAGGAAAACTATAAAAAATCATGCTAATAAGATCATTGACTAAATACTTTACAGTTAAACCAACGATTCCGTGAAATGAAATAAATAGGAACTACATTATTTTTTATAATGTTTGGGAACTCATCACGATTTTATTATGAAACGTATGACATGACATGACGGGTACACAAGTTTCGTAAATCGCGATAAGTCCCGAAATATTATTAAAAAAAATATGAGGTTACACCGCGCTAATTTAAAAATAAATACCTATAGAAACTTACGATTGTCTCTGTCAAATGCATACAAATCAAAGACAATTGAGCAGGATTTGACGTACTCTGAGGTGGGAACAGCCCCCCTAGACAAGAGGCAATTCGTTGCTCGGCGTATGATGGAATAGAATGCCAAATGTATGGGATTTGACATATATGACAGGCCTCAACGAATGTCAAAAACGTCAAATCCTATACATTTGTCATTCTTGCAACGAATTGCCTCTTGTCTAGGGGGGCTGTTCCCACCTCAGAGTACGTCAAATCCTGCTCAATTGTCTTTATCTTGTCTAGAGGGGCTGGTGGGAATGAATTTTGAAAGGTGCCCCGAACACGAAAAACTTTCGAATTTGTAACCGTAACGTAAACGTATCGAGGATCGAGGGAACGGACTATTGCGATTGGCAGGCTTCGCACACACACAGGTTCACAGTAGGCAGGCGGCCAATCACAATGCTCCGTTCTGTCGATACGTCTTTGTTACGAATCCGCTGCAAACTCAACAACAAAAACTACATTGAGAGCATCATCAAAACAGCCTCGCGTAAACTCGGAGTCGAACAGAGTGAGACGTTTTTTCACGCCGGAGCAGCGGTGCCTTCTCTACAAGACACAAATTCGCTCTTGCGTGGAATACTGTTCTCATCTCTGGGATGGCAGCGACGTGCAGTCCGCATTATTGGGAATCCTGAGATCATCAAAACCCTCGAGACTTTGCAATTGCGTAGAGATGTGGCATCTTTGGCGGTATTTTACCGTCTCTACCATGGTGAATGTTCTGATGAGCTCTTCCAATTAATCCCACCCTCTCCTTTCCTATATAGGACAACACGTGCAGGGCTTAGATGCCACTCGCATACGGTGCAGAATATTCCATCAAGAACCAAGCGGTTCGGCGACTCCTTCTTCTGCCGCACCATTAAGTCTTGGAATTCCTTACCAGTTCACGTGTTTCCCTCCTCCTACAGTCCCGGGTCCTTTAAGCGGGGCGTGAAAAAGCATCTGATGAGGCCGTCAAGCTGAGTGCCACCATTGTAACATGATACGTGTCTGTAATGGTGACCCTCTTTTCAGAGACTTTGCCTTCAGCTTACCATCAGGCGAGGCGAAGTCAAATTGACGTGTCCTATATAAAAAAAAAACGAATTCGAATAATATTGTGCTAGGGCATAGTTAGGTAAGTACCTACCTATATCCCTATCCCTACTAATATTATAAATGCGAAAGTAACTCTGTCTGTCTGTTTGTCTGTCTCGCTTTTACGACTAAACCGCTGAACCGATTTTGATGAAATTTGGTATAGGGGTAGATTAGACCTTGAGAAAGGACATAGACTATGTTTGGTCGCGATAACCGTCATCCACGCGGGCAGAGCCGCGGGCAAAAGCTAGTACCTATATAAGTATGAATTATGAGTATTATGATATGACAGATAATAGTTAACAGTGTGAAAAGACCACACATTCGCGATAACCCTAAATTATTTCATAAAGTTCAGGTACAGCCCTTAAACTAAGAAGTAGTGTTTAAAACCAATGTTTCAATCACAAGCCAACGCAAATCATTTATAAACGGATTGTTTATTATGGTACCGCGAAAATTTATTGAAAAAAAAAAAACAAGTTTAAAAAAACTTACGAGAGGAAGAAAACATATAAGCATTTGGGTGACCCCGATTATGCTCTAGAGCTAGACAACACCCCGGGCATCATCTGAAGACCCGAGACGGCGAGCGGTTTTAGTCGGTGATGCAGTTAGTAAATATTTGTACTGAACGGGCATCGAATCTCTGACTTAGCAGTCGAACCACACAAGTCTTCAAAGTTAGCCTTGTAATAAAACAGACCGAAGTACATTCACAAAACAAAACGTGAATCACGAAAGCGAACGCAAGCAAACCTGCTTTAAAGATAAAATGCACTCACTACTCACTGCTGCGCCTGAGCATGTCCAATAATGCAATCGGTCACGTTTATTTATTGATTTAGGAAGTCCAACGACGATTGTTTAAGTTGTTAAGGGCAAGCAGATGATTGGCGTACTATTATAAATGTGACAGTTTGTGAAAGTGTTTGGATGTTTGTCTTGAGTACATTAGGTAGCATTAGGTACAGTTTTTTTCAGCAATCCACGCTGTAAAGCAGGCGACAGATAACAAAGGCGTGACGTCACTACAAAAGTAATTACGTACATAATGCTAACTTATGAGTACTTGAAGTCGCCTTATCGCTGACATCGATAATATTTGCGAGGCAACCTACATGTGGGTGGTTAGGATTGGGCTGCCTTTCCACTGGAGATGTTCTAAGCTACATTGCTATTGCTATGGACAGGCGCGGTTCGAGGGGAGGGGGGGTCACAGGGGACATGACCCCCCCCCCAAAACCATGCACGTCATATTGAAAAGTCCCAGTACGAGGGGAGAGGGGTTAAATTTCTTAAGGAATTTCCGAAGTGACCCCCCCCCCCCCCACCAAAACTTCAAGCTGCGGCCGCGCCTGGCTATGGATGCGTTAGATATCCACCAATCATATTCAGTGGTTCACATAACATGGCACTGGTGAAAAGGGGATGTTCAGCTAAGCCATGTTTCTAACCCATATTTTGCATATTGCCGTCAACGGGGCACTTACTCATGGACTTTGAGCCACAAGCAACAGCTCTGAAGGGGTAGGCAGACGTGTTCATACCCTATTATATCAATTGGCGTTGGCGTCAACCGGGCACTTAGTCATGGACTTTATGGAACTTCTGGCATCAGATTCCCACTCGGGCAGAGCCACGAGCAACAACTAGTGTTCAGTATACGTCATTGGTCACCCATCTCGTACAATGACGTCATAATGGCGGCATTGCGTATCGTTCAAGCGCGGTGTGGGAGGGTGCTTTGGCAGGCAAAAGGCACAATAATGGTGCCAAGAAGCTTTCTATGTCTAAACTAGTAACGGCTAACTATAGATGAATTTGTTGAGTAGCTACAAAGTCTGGAAAAGATCTCGACTACTGTTAAAGCAAAACCACTGTCATGCCACTGACACTGCAAGAAATTTCCATTTAATTTTAGCCTTTAAAATAATGTTATTAAAATTCAAAATTAAATGGCTTCTTGTAGAGTAAATGAAACAATTAATGTTTGCATGTGTGGTATGACTGTGGTTTTCCTTAAGCAGCATCGAAAGCCAGTAGACCTACTATGAACTCTTAAAACAAGTCAATAATTGAACAGCTGCTATACTAGCAACTGCATAAATAACTATGTAATCCCATATAAATATGTAGGATTACAAAGTTACATTTGCAGTTGGTAGTATAACATCCAATTAATTTGTAGCAAGTCAAAACATTGATTGAAAAATTATATCTTTGACGTGCATTAAAACATTTAAAACAGTATGAATTTGACAGTGACAATCATTAGAAAGTCCCTATTTTCGCAATGGTTGGTTTTTCTATAACTTCTAGTTTCTACGTCCCGTCATAGTATAAAAAGCAATTCTACAGGAATTCTCTGTATGCTATGATCCCATTTCAATATCATTCCCGCCTCACCCACACAAAGACTTGGTAGACATGGGACGACCAATGAAATCGCAGAAAATCTTTCAACTGCCCCATATGAGTCATTTTATTGGTCGCAGACTGTTTTCACTTCGACTGTCGGCATGCCACAATTTCTGTAAGTTGCTTAGTTTAGGAGAGTTGGGTTGGGACTCATATAAGCTAACTAGCTGTCCCGGCGAACTTTCGTACCGCCATATTTTTCCCGTTCCCGCTGCACCTATTTTCTCACCGTTTAAACCTTCCCTGGACATCCACGAACATTTCAAGACTAAAATTAGCCAAATCGATTCAGCCGTTCTTGAGTTATAAACTAACACCGAAAAGTGGCATTGATTTTTATATATTAGAAGATAAGAAAAAATATAATCTCCATGGTGTATACTAGACTTTGCCTCTCATTGCATTGAAATTCCTCAGTGCACTCCCGGGTTTACTGGAAGAGAACTTAACCCCTTATTCCGAATCTGACCCGTAAACTTGACCCGGTCACGGGTTTAGGTTAGAAACTTGAAGAATTTCGCCCGAACGTAACCATCTTCCTAACCTGACCCGGGTGTGTCGTTCCTATCATAACCCAAATTGCGTTTTTTTTTATATAATGTTTACCAAAAACGCAATTCGGGTTATGATAGGAACGACCGTCGGGTCAAGTTAAGAAGAGGGTTACGTTCGGAACAAATATTACGTTTTTTTTTTCAAGTTTCTAACCTACCCCGCGACCGGGTGGTTCTCGGGTCAGCAGGCACATGCTGTAACTTGCATCTCGAATGATCGAAGTGAGCTCGATAGATGAATCCGCGGTGATTGGTCAATTTCAGAAATTTCAGAAATTGACCAATCACCGCGGATTCATCTATCGAGCTCACTTCGATCATTCGAGATGCAAGTTACAGCATGTGCCTACAGGTTCGGAATAAACGAACTTAACTTTGAGTTAAGCTCGCGTTTGTACATGATTTACCACTATACTATATACCATGTTAATTTTGTGTACAATAAAAAATAAATAAAATAAAAATAAAGCACACAATTCAGAACTATATTTTTTATTCACACACATATTATGCTGATTATATCCCAGGATATGATTAATCGCGGATAGAATGTAAAAATTTAAAAACCCCCGACCCAAATAGAACCTATAAAAAGTAAAATAATAACTATTACATTATGACCTACCCAAAGTATTGACCCTTTTGTCATTTGTCTCGTCGGGGGACCGCTAAGTAGGTACCTTGGTATGCTCTATACCCCCCTGTCGGTCAGACGGCGGTCCCCCGACGAGACAAATGACAAAAGGGTCGATATTATTAATAATTACAGGGCCAAAGAACTAATTCTTCATAATTCATAATTCATTTATTCATTGCAAATATGGGTAGATCGGTAGGCCTGAATACATAAACCATTCAAAAAGTAATCCTTCCTGGAAAGTTTTGAATTTAAAGGTTCCCTTTTCACCCCATCCTACCCCCCAACTGTTGGCAACCAGCCAGTATTCCACATCATCCTCTACTCCAAACCCTATAACACGAACGCTGTGTCCACCAAGGATTTCACCATATTTGTATTCGTATATACCCCCTCTGTAGTGTGTAAAGTCCTCATATACGAGAAAGGAGGCTTGGATGGGACCATACTTAACTAATTCTGATTTAATAAAATGTGAGTCACGACGTACTTGGTAAACTACTTTCGCAAAATGTTTGTCTTGATCGTAAGACATATTTCGGTCGACACACTCGAGGCTGCATTTGGCCTCATCCAATTTGGAAATATTGTATGGTTTGCATTTGTTTGAGACTAAACCTTTTTCTTTCCAAAATTTAAATGCTTTAGCTGGATTCCCTCCCATACACGCATTAAATTTTTGACATTCAAAGTCTTGTTCAGCCAAATGAACGTGTATATCCTTGTGGATGCAAGTTCTGTCTGAAGCTGTATTGGCTGTTCCAAAGGTCCAACAAGATCCACAGTGACCTTGATCGTTAATCTCTTTGATAGTTTCACATTTCGGCCATTGTTCTCTTGCATCAAAGTTCTTTGGTATATCAACCAAATCTAATCTATCGCGCTGTACATGGTATTCGCTCAGATTATCAGAAAAAATAGAACCAAAGTAAAAAGTACGGTCGTACTGCTTGATGGTCCATGAGAAATTTCTGCTATTGAAGTATTCTATGAACTCCTGGCGAGGTAATGTCAGATATTTTTCATGGATCTCCGGGTCCGGGTCCACGGCGACCGCCATCTTGGCCAGTATGAGCAGAAAAGGTAACCGTAACATTGTTATTTCGATGACGTTCTAATACTTTTCAATCATCATGCAATCATATAGCTTATATACTTTGGTTTGTATTTCGAACATGTGGAAAATGTAATAGTTTTGATAAGTAAAGAATTTTGTAAAACTTGTGTGTGTATGGTATTTGAAGAAATATAATATATTTTTATGGCGTCGCGCGTCGCTGTTAAATAACTTACGCTACATAACTTAATAAATATTAAGTTATGTAGCGCAAGTATTTAAGAAGATAATAACGTAAATGACAGCGATTAGATAGGAACAAAGGAAACAGCGTGTAGAGGCATTTATTCTACCACCGCTGCCGCTGGCGAGATAACTACCGACTTTTTCTCATTCAAGAAACATACAGTAGATATTATTTTTTTTATCGTGTGTCTACCACCGCTGGCGAGATAACTACCGACTTTTTCTCATTCAAGAAACATACACCGGCCTGGCCCGGCCGACCCAGGGCCTTATCTCTCAACCTGGCCCTCTTCCGGTGTGGGGACCATAGAGTCCCCAACTCGCCCCCGGGTGTGGGGAGGCACGCAATGCGCGCTGCCGCCGCGGCCTGCTTCTGCTAGGGTGACAGGTGGCTCCACCCGTCACCCCCAGGCCCGCGCTCATGGGGGACGGAAGTCGTTCTGCGACCTCCGAAGCCCGAGTTGTCACCGCTCTTCGCGGGCCACGTGGTTTGCGATTCTCCTTCGCTCCTCGCGGGCCGCAAGAACTGCGATTCTCCTTAGCTCCCGCTCCGCCGCCCACGCACCCGCGCAACGAACCTTCGATGCGAGCAAAGTGGGGAGCGTGAGAACTCTCACTCCCAGGTTCGCCATCAGTTCCCGTCTCCGCGTCTCCCACGCCGGACACTCGGTACAGTAGATAATTATACCTTGATACGCTAGTAGAATGAAATAAATTCGCTAGCATATTTTACTTGTTTAGTTAAGTTCTGTGTCTAAAAGACAGAGCAGGTATCAATTTGAGACCTCCTAATTAGACCACGTACTTTTTGTAACGGTCATACAGATGACGTCACGAAAAGGCGCGCTTTATCCGTGTACAGATAGGTGTCAAACTATCTTATTGATCTAGTTTGTACGTCCTGTTCGAAATCCAAAATTCATTCCCGCCTAAACCTAGGAACTGCGACAAGAGGAGTTTGCTATTTGCGAAGTAGACCTCTGGCGCCTGAGGGAATTTTTGTTTTGTCCTAAAACAGTGATCTTCTGCATGTACAGTTGAAATTATTTAAGAGATACGATTTGACAGATCTCTGGATTCATAGTAGGTAACTAGGCACTATTGAAACGACACATGAAACTGTTACAAACTAAGTTAAATTATTTGTAAGTACGTAATAACTTATAATAGTAAGTGTAAAAAATATGGTGTGACATATTTCACTTTAAATTACTACAAATAATTCAAGAATTGCTACAAATAATTTGAACTACGACGTGATTCTTCATTTTTGCGAGATCTCGTGTGACAGCTACGTCATATCGTTCTTGTTTTTTTCATTTGAGTGATGTTGCTGTATTCTCTATGGTTGTTACATTTTAATCGTATGAAGTTTATGTCAACTCGTTACGTTTATGGTCGGCATTGCCAGAATGTAACTTTTGATAAAAATATTACTAGAAAAAAGATTTCTTAAATCGATGCCCAAACACCGGAATTATAGCTGAATATTCTGAACTGTTCTGCGTACCCCTTCAAAGGATTCAGGCGTGATGTTATGATGTGTAATGGCAGAGACATTGCAATAATATGCGATTATAGCAATCGCGGCTGATTTCCTGGTATTTTTTTAAGAGTTCTTTGATCTAATCTCAGAAACCCATCATCAGATCTTTACGAAATTTAAACGGGACCATTTCGGAATAATGTACTTTCAAACAAAAAAAGAATTTTGCAAATCCGTTTACATATAACGGAGCTATGTACGTACAAACATAAAAAAAAATATAATATAAACATCCGAATTGAGGTCGGTTAAAAAATAAATGAATGTTATGATATGACGAATAGTTTTATTTAATTACTAGCCTTCCGCCCTTGGCTCCGCCCGCGTTCACCTCGGTTAACGCGACCTTTGCTCATATCTTCGGTTCTACTCAACCGATTGCGATCAAACAAACGTAAGATTTTAAGTCTGAGTAAGCCCTTTCTAACAAAAAAAACCGCATCAAAATCCGTCCAGTAGTTTTTGCGTCCATCGCGGACAAACAGACAAACAGACAGGAAATTAAAAAAATATATTTTCGTGTTCAGTATCGTTAACATAACTTAACCCAAGTATTTTTTTAAAAATATCTCCAATGTACAGACACGACCACTTTACAATTATATAATAGTATAGATAGACAATGTTACAAAAGTTACATTCTGGCAACGTTGCGATTAATATTTTGTTACCTGAATCGATTATTCTGACAATTGATTTGAGACGCTCCAACCCTAGACTATAAACGTCAAATCGTATCTCTTAAATAATTTCAACTGTAGTCGTATTTTTTTTAATTATAATGATGTCATTTAAATTCAATATAGTTATGCTCTTTGGCAGAATGTCGCTCGTACAAAAAGTACAATAGCCTTGTATCATCTGTTGGTAGTACCATAACCATAGTACCAACTTGGTTCATATTCAATGTTTCATAAAATAAATAAATATGAATAATAATATGTATAGTATTACTTCTTGTATTGTTGCGGCCATTGACTTCTATGTATTTTTTCATTAACAATAGAATGTCGTTTCACCACTATTTCACCTGTTGGTTAGTGATAATGTGGCCGACAGTGGAACACACTTGCCTAGTAGCAATCTGTTCACTTCATTCAAAAACAGAAAATATTTTTAAAATAATATCTCAAGCCGTCTTTATGTAATATCGGAAAACTTACATGAAAAGACAATACATACCTACATATTACGATGAACTGAGAACCTCCCTATTTTCGTTAAAAATTGAAGGATTTTTTTTTACAAACTACCTCCTAGAATCATCACTACATGACCAATTGACCTAATTGTATAGCTGATTAGGTACAGTTTTATCAATAGAAAAATTAAAACAAACGTAAACAAATGATGTCAATATACAAAATGCCTACTTGACTATTTTATTCAGATTATAATTTAATACCTATTCCGATAAAAATAACAAGTAAACAGATAATATATATGACCCAAAATACTTAGAACCACCATTAATCATTCAAAATTAAGATTTCGTTTTCTTGACTTAGCACTCTTAATTCGTGTACTCGAATTATATGTGATTATGGAATAGGCTTTGCAAGCTGAAAAAAAATGTTATACATAATTCCTTAATTCCATTATTAAAACCGAAAGCCTCAAAAGTTAAGATGTTAGAACTTGGAACACAAGGTAGAGGTTCGTAAAAATAAAAAAGGTATTTTTACTCCTCCGGACTCTTGACTAGGGTCTCTTATCTGAAGTGCCTTATCACGGGGATTTCTTGCCTCATTGCGGCTAAACTAGACCTTCCGTGACCTCGCGTTAACATACATAATGATATATACGGCCAAGTTCACCATTATACGTTTGGCAGAATGACTGATATTACTTTCAGTTCTTCCATTTTTATTGGCTCTTGGAAGTTTCCTTCGGTCGTTGAAAGTTTTATTGTTTATCTATGGTCTTAACTGCTTATCGGTACGGTTAAAGTGGTTACTGGTTGAAAAAAGAAAGTAATGTTTGCCCGCCATATTGATGGCAGTTTTTTTTTTGTTACTTGATATTTTAATATTTAGACGGCGGCGTTTTAGAGTGAGATTATATAATATTAATCATGCACGGTGTTTATTTTTCACTCATATTTAGTGACTCAACTTTTTTTTATGACTGGACAAAAATTTGAGTGTTATGTTTTCAAGGTCATTGTGTAGGTATGCGAGTTTATTCTACTAGAACTTTAAAATACCCTGGTCTGTATTGTTTTGTTGGTACCTTTACATAATCCCGAGTGGGACTGCCAGCCTTTGAGAAGTACCTAAATCAATAGAGATATTTACTCGATAACGTTACGGCGAAGCAAAAAGGAGGTTTATGATTTTCTTGATAAAATAGCTGCAATTATGTATAAATACTTGCATTCCAACTTTCCAAGCTGCAGCAGTTTTCCTTGGTTAGCTTGCGAATATAGCTGGATGTTACGTCACCCGAACCGCAGTCCAATTTGAGTTCATTCTCCGTAAAAGTCGCTACAAATCGGTCTATATATCAAATGCTTCATTGTAACAGTGCCAATTAAAAACAAAATGGCTTCCAGAATCGCAATAGGTACCTAGGTAGGTATATTACGAAAATTGTTATCGTAACTTATAGCTCCGTCATCGTGTTTTAAAGATTGCCCCACGAATATTAGAACCTAAGATAACTTTAGGTTCTAGGCGGAATAAGTTATCCGCCTTTGTGAACATAGTAGCGGAAAAAAAAACAATAGAATCAGCTGAATGGTATTTTTATTGCCAGTTAAGTGCGCAAATTCCTGGTTTTCAAATTAAAAGTATTTTGTTATCAATTAATTAATTCTTTGACACAAAGAGATAAACAATTTAGGTGCCTTTGGGCGCCAAACAAAACGGAAATTTGGATCGTAATTTTTTTACATCACAATGACCCAAAGATAAAACTGTAACTTGACTGAATTTATCAATATATTTTCATCTACAACCAATGTAACACTAACTACAGGTGACTGCAGAAACTATTGATTCATAAACTATGTCCTTCCTAACATGCTAACGCGCTATGAAGGTCAGCCCGTTTTTCAACATACAATACAGTACATATAATTAAATTTATATTATAATGAGATCTTTAACATTATAATTTCATAAATTTAAAGATAGCTATTATTTAAATTATGTAATACTTATCAATTTTAATCTCACTATAACTCCCTTTCTAATTACAAATACAGAAAAAGTATAGTAGATATAGTCTAGTTCAATTTTATTGTTTGTCAATACTTTGTCGAACAGTTTCGCGCACCGATTTTACGCCAGCGGAAATAGAAAAAACAAATTAGAGTTTGTACCTACAGACGTGTGTGGAACAATCTGCGTTTTTGAAAAGAGGTGTAGTGAGTATAAAATTAGTTAAAAGGGATTTACAATAAGAACAACCCTTGATGTTTTTTTAATTTATGAAATGTCAACTGAGGCAAAGACGGCCAGAAGACGCTCACAAATTACGTCAACATTTGAAACAATTCCAATGTACACATTAATACCTAAATTTCGCTCCAGATGTTAACCCATTTATTTATATCTTATATTTCTCTCGTTATCATAAAATATGTATTAGGTAAATACTTTTAGCAATTTGGACAGGAGACATCTGGAAGATGTTATCTTAATCTAGACGCTTTCAATTGGCTGTTTATTTATTATAATTACTTTTGATCTTATCGTAAATGGCAAGTGGTGACAACAAACATCCCGACGTGGTCTACGATGAGTGTAAAGCGTGAGTCACACATGTCATGCAATACTTATAGCTTTGTGTGTCGCTCCGTTTCAAACATGAAACACATACCGAACAACGATTTCATTGATTTATTCAGACAAAATTATGTACACACCCCCAGTGGCGATTCGAAACTATATAAAAATATAATACAAAGCTTAGGGAGACGACGATCGAGCCGTCGCATCGACGCGGGAATGTAAGTGTCGTCGCGCACGGAACGTTAGGAATCACGTCGTCACTCACTCGAGTCAGCTTTGGTACCTCGTAAATGCATCGCAGGGGAGCACAGCACTGAGAGTCACACGCTGGCCGCGCGGCCGGCCTTCGCCGCCAGCTAGAGCGCGGCGGACTCGGGCGCCATGAGCGGCGACAGCGGGCCCGCCACGCGCCGCCCGCGCTCCATCTCGAAGCGCAGGTCGGGCGGCGCGCGCCGGGCGCCGTCCTCGGGCAGGAAGGCCGCCACCAGCAGCGCGCAGATCACCAGCAGCGCGCCCAGCACGAACGGCGGGCCCGGCACCATGCGCACGTACTTGTCCTCGTCCGGCCGCCCCGGCACCGCGTGCTCCTCGTTCAGGTCCACGTGGAACAGGTAGAAGATCACCCCGAACATGGCCGGGCCCAGACCGTTACACAGTCCGCGCACCCCTGTCACCATGCCCTGCACCACTCCCTGCCGGTCAGCTCGGCTGTTCACCGACACGTAGGCGCTTATAGCGGGGTAGGTGACAGAGCCGAGTGCTGCCAGCACTCCGGCGGCCCACATCATCCATCTGCGGCTACCGAAGCCGTACCACATGAGCTGCAGCATTTCAAACAGCAGTCCCACCATTATAGTGTGTTTAGCTCCAAGTGATCTCATCAGAAATCCTAGAACTACTTGTACACCGATACTGAGCACTCCCACTATTGCAATAAATATTGCCACTTCGACAACATCAAAACCCATCACTAGTTTCAAGTACACAAATATGCACGAGTATTGTCCGGCTTCAGGCAGGTATGAAAGGAACACTGCAACACACAACATTAGCACTGTACGTTCCGCACCAACTTTTCTCAATGCTGCAAATGGGTCAGCCTGTTCCCAGCTTATAGCGGGTCCCCATCCACTGGGCCGGACCTTTTCAGGGAGGCTTTCTGGCACTGCAACCATGATGAAGAACACATCCAGAATGGCGACAGCTGTAGCAGTCGCTACTACTAGGGCCTCACCATATAAGTCCATTAGATAGGCACCTAGAGCAGGCGATATTACCATGCTAGCCGCGAAGGTCGCAGACACAAGTCCATAAGCGCGTGAGCGCTCCGCCTCAGTGGTCACGTCAGCCACGTACGCGAATACGATCGAAAATGTAACGGCAAACACACCACTGATGCTGATCATTGCAAAGAACCACCATGTGTTGATGGTCATTAGGGGTATAGGAGCGCAGGTGAAGAACACCGTCACTAGGAGGAAGAACTTGCGGCCCCACACGTCGGACAGCGCGCCGATCAGCGGCGCAGACAGGAATGATAGGATGCCCTTGATACCCATTATTAAACCGTTCATCAAAAACGTATGATCCGGGAATGTAGCGTTCAGCACCGAGATTATCGGCATCGTGAGCAGTCCCCACGCGAAAAACTCCAGAAATATCACCACCAGAGCGTGGAACACGGAGGGCTCACCGATGCCAGACATTGTCATAATCCCGTCTTTCATAACAGTTTTTCTATTCCGTATCACCATTTCTACTTCAGTTTTTGTGGTTTTCGTGGGCGTCATTTAAGATTTATATTGTTTATTTTCCTACTGAACTACTTATATTACAGACATAATGGAAACCTAAGCACTACATGGAGGAAAACTTGATAAAAACGAGCAAGTAGTAGCAACGTCAAAAAATCACTGGAAAATTGAAAAACAATTCGATATTTGTGTTGCCATGGCTTTAAATTTAAATTAACCTAATCTAAGTATTTTGTTTAATAAATACTGTTGTTCGATGACTTTATATGTTTTCTACAGTAAGTATGTGCCTCATTTAAAGCATTATTCTAAAATATTAATTAGAAAAGTAATATTCATTAAGTTTGAGTAAAATATAATATAGATATTTCAACTACTACGTGTACAGAATTAACTTTACTTGCAACATCGGCTTCTATCATAGACAATTGATGAAGCAAAATACTTTTTTTATTATGCAAATAAAGCCCGCTACAGACCTTCCAATTCGGTCGGGTCCAACCATCCGACAGCCGACGCCAACCAACCACCATTGCTTCCAGACGTTCCGACGGTCGGCCATCCAACCGTATTTCACCATCTCCCTCTGTTTTAGGCAAATTGCTGTGGAGTGGGTGAGATAGCAACAGACGTCCCGACGGTCGGCCATCCAACCGTATTTCACCATCTCCCTCTGTTTTAAGCAAATTGCTGTGGAGTGGGCGAGATAGCAACAGACGTTCCGACGGTCGGGTCCAACCATCCGACAGTGTTGCCAACTTAGTGGATTTTCCACTAAACAGAAATTAATAATATAATAAAATGGATCTCTGCCTTTTCGCCGAAACTTGTTTGGCCGATTATCACTTGCCAACTAACGTTTCGCAGAATTTTATTTCGCATAATAATCATTTGCCAACTTGTGATATAATTTTGTTTTTATTACCCAACCTCACAGTTGCCAATTTTACGTTTGGTCTTCCTTTTAGAATGACACTTTTCAAAATGCCAGCTTTCAAGTAGCGAATGTTTTAGTTTGCGGAAAGCTGTGATTCCGTAGCCGACCGCATACGACAACTGCCGACGCACGCAGCACATGCGCGTAATTCATTGCGGTTTCTCAATGGTGGCCTTTATCCGTACCGGAGTTTGACAAGTAATGGTAACGGCATGCGTCGGCAGTTGTCGTATGCGGTCGGCTGCGGAATCATACCTTAATATTTCGAAAAAAAAAAATTGGAAAGCTGCAATCCTGAGTCTTCGATCAAATTTTGAAGAAATTTATTTACAAGGATGCCTTTTTTATTTGAGGCAAATTATATACAAGTTGTTATTATTATTTAATTTGTTTTTCACTCGTGCATTGTTGGTCGCAGTTCTAACCTAACCGATGTAGCATATTTAAATGCCATGTGTAGTGAAATAAAAGCGATTTAGTTCCGGCACTTCGCCGGCCGCTGCCGCGGCACGCTCGCTTGGCTCGCACGGCTCGGGCATTGTTTATCAGCATACTAACCTAACCTAACCTAGCATGTGAAATTGTTTTTTTATATATTTCCGTTAACGGTTAACCCCTCCAGCTAAGCTAAATTACTTGAAGTGGGTTCACGTCGATAGTGTAATGGCCAAGATTCGAACTCGGGCGGGCGGGACCACTTCATCGTAAGTCTGACTCAAGAGTAATAGTAATAATATAGGACCGACTATGGTACCGACTCCATAACCACTAAGCTACCGACGGCGACGCTTCAATTTAGAAAAGCATAAAAAAATTAAAATTAACATTTAAAAAACCCCCGACCCAAAAAAACCTATAAAAAGTAAAATAATAACTATTACATTATAACCTACCCAAGGTATTAACCCTTTTCTCATTTGTCTCATCGGGGTCCTATATTATTACTATTACTCTTGAGTCAGACTTACGATGAAGTGGTCCCGCCCGCCCGAGTTCGAATCTTGGCCATTACACTATCGACGTGAACCCACTTCAAGTAATTTAGCTTAGCTGGAGGGGTTAACCGTTAACGGAAATATATAAAAAAACAATTTCACATGCTAGGTTAGGTTAGGTTAGTATGCTGATAAACAATGCCCGAGCCGTGCGAGCCAAGCGAGCGTGCCGCGGCAGCGGCCGGCGAAGTGCCGGAACTAAATCGCTTTTATTTCACTACACATGGCATTTAAATATGCTACATCGGTTAGGTTAGAACTGCGACCAACAATGCACGAGTGAAAAACAAATTAAATAATAATAACAACTTGTATATAATTTGCCTCAAATAAAAAAGGCATCCTTGTAAATAAATTTCTTCAAAATTTGATCGAAGACTCAGGATTGCAGCTTTCCAATTTTTTTTTTTCGAAATATTAAGGTATGATTCCGCAGCCGACCGCATACGACAACTGCCGACGCATGCCGTTACCATTACTTGTCAAACTCCGGTACGGATAAAGGCCACCATTGAGAAACCGCAATGAATTACGCGCATGTGCTGCGTGCGTCGGCAGTTGTCGTATGCGGTCGGCTACGGAATCACAGCTTTCCGCAAACTAAAACATTCGCTACTTGAAAGCTGGCATTTTGAAAAGTGTCATTCTAAAAGGAAGACCAAACGTAAAATTGGCAACTGTGAGGTTGGGTAATAAAAACAAAATTATATCACAAGTTGGCAAATGATTATTATGCGAAATAAAATTCTGCGAAACGTTAGTTGGCAAGTGATAATCGGCCAAACAAGTTTCGGCGAAAAGGCAGAGATCCATTTTATTATATTATTAATTTCTGTTTAGTGGAAAATCCACTAAGTTGGCAACACTGTCGGATGGTTGGACCCGACCGTCGGAACGTCTGTTGCTATCTCGCCCACTCCACAGCAATTTGCTTAAAACAGAGGGAGATGGTGAAATACGGTTGGATGGCCGACCGTCGGGACGTCTGTTGCTATCTCACCCACTCCACAGCAATTTGCCTAAAACAGAGGGAGATGGTGAAATACGGTTGGATGGCCGACCGTCGGAACGTCTGGAAGCAATGGTGGTTGGTTGGCGTCGGCTGTCGGATGGTTGGACCCGACCGAATTGGAAGGTCTGTAGCGGGCTTAATGATGAAATAATGCCGCATATCAAAGATAATATTGCTGATTTATGAAAAATATTTTATATTCATTGTTTTATTTTATTTAAGTACCTTTAAAAATTATAATACTTATCGCTGCGTCTGTAAAACTTATGTAACAGTAAGCTTTTTGTTTCGAAGATTATGAACGAATAGATCAATATCTTGCATAGACAATATAGAAAATGTATTTCTGACGTAAAAATATTTTGAGCTGTCAAATTTCTGAAATTTCATAGAAAAGGAGGCGTTGACTGATTAAATTATTGAATTTCTTGAAATAAATTCAAATAGTAAAATAAAATGGTAAGCCATATAACAACTGTACTGTTATTCGTATAAATGATATTGAGACTCACAAGTATTTTCATGTATATCCACAGATTCGCTTCATTTTAATCCAAAATCGAGCTGGCAAAACTAGGTTGGCAAAATGGTATATGAACTTCGACGATGACGAGAAACAGAAGCTCATTGAAGAAGTACACGCTGTAGTAACCGTTAGGGATGCCAAGCATACCAATTTCGTTGAGGTAAGTATACTAATCTCGCCTAAAATTGATAATGATCGTAGGATTACTTACCGATCGTTTTTTTCTTCTATTCCAGTTTAGAAACTTCAAAATAGTATATAGGAGGTATGCAGGCCTGTACTTCTGCATATGCGTGGATGTTAACGACAACAACTTGTGTTATTTGGAAGCCATACACAATTTTGTCGAGGTTCTAAATGAGTACTTCCATAATGTATGTGAATTGGACCTTGTTTTCAACTTCTATAAGGTAATTGTTTTGAATTTGAGTATCTATGATGAACATATTTTGGTATTGACACAGAATCTACCTACAATCAGGTGGATAGGGGTTGCAAGTTTGAAGTGAACCTATCATAATATCAGTGGCGTAGTTAAGAGTGTCTGGGCAGTTGATCTACATTTAGTGTAGACCATTTCTTCATTCCCCTCTTGTTTTGTATTACACCTACAGCTTTTATGGGAGTGACTGCCCATCTGACCACCCAACTATGAGAGAAAAGTCTGTGAAAGAGCCTTGACTGTCAATTTGCTGCTGCAGGAGCAGTTGACTTGGTTTGACTTGGTCCTGAAAGTTTGCCCATGTACCCTATCACAGGATTCTATACACTAACGCCCCTAGTGTTGCATACATCCATAGGCCACGGTAACTACTTTCCAGGTGGGCTGTGTGCTTTTCTGCCACCTAATGTGAGAATAATGTTGTGCTAATAATTCTGACTGTTTGAATTTTTTTTTTTAATAAGGATATTAGCAACCGAAATTACTAATATTACCTTTAACCCCCCCAATTAAGCTAAATTGGTTGTGCTAGAAGTGAGTTCACGTTGATAGTGTAATGGCCAGGATTCGAACCCGGGACCTCTCGATCGTAAGGCTGACTCCTTAACCACTAAGCTACCGACGCTTATATAATCATCCTTATATTAGTCCGGGTTGACCTACATCTTAGGAGACCCTTCAGTCTGTAGTCTGCTTTCCCAAAATAATCTAAATTTATTTAATCTTTCCAGGTGTACACAGTGGTGGATGAAATGTTCCTCGCAGGTGAGATCCGGGAGACGTCACAGACTAAAGTCCTGAAGCAGCTACTCATGCTCAACTCTCTAGAATAACTCCTTCATTTATTTTAGTATCTAAAGTGCGGGTTTGGCTGCAGTAAGGGTGAAATTGCAAATATCAGCACCTCTTTGAAATTTGAAAAAGGCAACAATGAAATTTTAAAGCATTTATTATGCTAACTTTACAAATCGAAATGATAAGAGAGGGGAAGCCAAGTGGGTTGCTTGCCCCACCTTGCTTTGTTTTTGCCCCATCCCTTAAAAAAGCTGGGTACGCCAGTTTGACAATAATATGTTCATGCATTCTATGCCATGCAACTTCTTCAGCTTGATTTATTACATACTAGCTGTTGCCCGCGGCTCCGCCCGCGTGGAATTCTGATCCCGTTCATCGCTGATATATAGCCTATATGTTAATCCAGGGTATAACCTATATACATACCAAATTTCAACCAAATCGGTCCAGCCGTTTATGCGTGAAAGAGTAACAAACATCCACACATCCATTCTCACAAACTTTCACATTTATAATATTAGTAGGATTTTTATTGCTGATAATATGATTTCACTTTTTCTCAGTCATCCCCACTTATAGTTTGTATTGAATATGGTATTGCAGTAATAATATCAATTACTAGCTGATGCTTGCGGATCCGACCATGTGAATATCGGTTTAAACTGGTTCTACTTAACGAAACGTGCTAGTCTGATGGACTGACGAACTGAAAAAGGTGGCTGGCACAAACTGGATATGGAAGGCGGAGGTTCGGCAGCTATGGCGCACATTGGGAAGGAGAGGCCTACGTCCAGCAGTGGACTGCAATGCTTGGTTGGTATGTCGAAAGATGCGCTAGGGCTTCGTCCAAATTTTGGGGGGGTCACGATTTGGGGGGGGGGGGTGTCATTTCCTCTGTGAGCGTCCTCACCCCCCCTCTCTCGTCTGATATTTAGCAAATGCACTGTTTAACACCTATGATTGGCTAGGACCCCACTATATTATTTTCTATTATTGCTGCAATATCAAGAATATACTATAAATATAATATACACTGTTACAACATTATTACTATAATATAAGATTGTATAAAGAATACTCAACCATTCCATCTGGAGGATGTATAAAATCATTTTAACATGTTATACATTAGTAGGTATAATATTCTCAACTGTTTCAGTGTAGTAGAAAGTGTTTGTACAATCGGTAGATATATTTATTTATTGTACACGAGATGAATGATATAAAAAGTAATATTATATCTAGTGGTTCATACTATTTTCCTGAATACTTTTGCCATTGCAAATTGTACAACGACGAAATAAAAAATCAAGATGAAATGCTATCAGTCGTTGTTAGAATGGAGTCAAAGTTTAAAAAAAAAACTTTCTGAAAGACCATTGAAATAGCGCTAAGAAAATTAAAAAAAAAAAAACAAATGGGGTATTGGCGCATTATTCTACTTGACAATTTCAAACGCAGTCGTAACGTTAGTAGCCAGTGGATTTCAATTGGTTAACATAGAATAAAGAACTGGCGAAAAATTAAAGGTTCGTCCAGAGTTCATGTTTTTCGCAACAGAACTAGCAAAACAACCAAACTTGGCAATCTCTACAACTCTGGTTTTGCACAATTTTTTTATATATTTGGCACTTTAGAGAAATAATACTTTCTCTAAGATAATTATTTGGCACCTTAGAGAAAGTATTTTTTCTCTAAAGTACCGAACTATAGAGATGAAGAGATTTCCATGTTTTTTTGTGTTGTGCTAGCGTAGGGTTGCCATACGTCCCCGTACGCCGGGACATGTCCCGGTTTGAAGCATGGTGTCCCGGCGTCCCGGCCGATAAGCAAATTGTCCCGGTTTAAAAATCATAGTATTATATTAGAGAGCTGGACTTGGTAAACAGTAATATACCTACAAAAAACACGACTTACTACTTCTTTCTTTCTGCTTTCTGGATTGAACGATGTAAGCGCTGACATTTTTCCGTACACGATTAAGTTAATGAGTTTGTTTTTAAAATGTCATTTACTTGAAATATAGGTACATTACTTACATGCAGCAGTAAAAACATAGCACTTAACATATTTTTACCAGGCTGGGACGCCTCCAAAAAATTATACACACAAAACCTTAGGTATATGTTGTAACTGAGATTTGAAGAAGAAGTTAATGAGTAATAAAGACCCTGGGAGCAATCTGTTGTACGAGAAAGAAGCAGTGCCTGAGAGATGGCGCTCATACTTCCACGACCTGTTGAATAAGCAGCTTAAAGAGGTGCAACCACTAGACCTCTTTCCGAATAATCAAGGACTAGTGCCACCGTTGACGCCTGCAGAAGTGCTGCCATTCGCCGCATGAAGAACCGGAAAGCTGTCGGACACAACGAGGTCCCCATCGAGGCTTGGTAGGCAATGGGTGGTCGTGGTGTGCATTCTATCTAACAAATCTGTATAACCACGTACTCATCACCGGTGAGATCCTGAGCCAGTGGAGACTGAGCATCATTACGCCAGTATTCAAAGGCAATGGATCGGTGCAAAAGTGTGGCAGTAACCGCGATCGACTCCCGAATCCGACAGGAGAGTACACCCTCGGAATGTCAGTACGGGTTTCGTCCCGGACACGGGACCATGGATCCGGTGTTCGCCCTAAGGATTGTGGTGGGGAAATACAGGGCGAAGAACACGCTCCTGCACTACCTATTCTTAGACATGGTGAGGGCCTTCAACTGTGTTCCTCGCGCTGATCCTGATCTGGTGGGCACTGAGGGCTAAGAGAGTTCCAGAGACCTACATTGACACCATCCAAGACATGTATAATGATTCTGGTTCCGTGGTTCGCTTTTCGACTGCTGTTGGTGACTCGAAAGCCTTCCCCATCACCGTCGGAGTACACGAAGGATCCGTCCTTACTTGTTCAGCGTGGTATTAAATGTCTTGTCGGACAGTATCAGAAACTCACATGTGCAGCCTCCGTGGTTGCTCATGTATGCTGATGATATTGCGCTGATGAACGCGGACAGGAGCAGATTGGTGCGACACGTGAAAGTGTGGAAGGAGGCGCTTGAGAACGGTGGTCTGAAGCTAAATGTAGCGAAGACAGAAAGCTTAGCGTTAAACTCGACAGATTCCACAGCCGACCGCATAGGCGATGATTCGGTTTAAATACCTGGGATCTGTACTTCATGTAACCGGTGAAATCGACTACGATGTCAGGGCACGCATTACTGCCGCGTGGGCCAGGCGGTGAGAAATGACTGGCGTCACGTGTGATCCCAAAATGCCAGTTAGGTTGAAGGGGCAGGTCATAAGACGATCATTAGGCCTGTCCTCTTACATGGTTGTGAGCCGTGCCCGCTGCTGGAGCGACACAAGCAAGAGCTAGATAAAATCGCAGATAAAAAATGCAAAAGAGGCGCCTTCACTGGTGCAGCCACGTCTTGCGGCAACTGCCAGGCTACGTGGGTAGCAAATACCTAACAATGGCGCCCCCGTCGGGTCCAGGTAGAAGGGGTAGGACCAAGAGGACCTACTGACTTAGCCCTGGCTTTACGTCGTGGAGAGTGATATGCGTGCAAATGGTCTGATGCTCTGAAGTCATTTTGGCCACGGATGCAATCGTGAGAAAGCGTCTACATGAAGATGATGTTTAAGTTAATGTTGATTTCGTCAATATATTTTGTAAAATTATCAGAAGTTAATTCTGATAATTTTTCGCCTTTCAGAAAATTATCAGAATTAACTTCTGATAATTTTCCCGCTGGTATTTAATGGCAGTGTTAAAAGTTGTTTTAAACTTTGAAAGTTACCTATTGTTGTAATAAAAGTTCAAATTTTTCTACCTTTACAAATTTTTCTTCAAATGTCCCGGTCTGGGTCCCCACACTTATGGCAACCCTATGCTAGCGGAACTGTTGCGAAAAATGTGAGCTGTAGCCGTACCTTAAACCAATTTAAATGTAGGTATCGGTTAATTCGAACGCGTGTAATATATTCTACTGTCCGAATATATGTAAATGTTCTGTATATTAATATATAAACGTCTATTGGAATACATGTTACAAATATGTAACATACTCAATGTACTCATTTTTCATATAGATAATTGATTTTTTTATGTAGTTATATTATTTAGTCATGGAATCATACTGTATATAAGAGAGTACTTTAGGCGTGTTTATTGGAGAATAGAGAGTAATTAAAATATGCTTATTTAGAAAATGGTTTTATTTAATGACATAAATCGCATCACTCACAAAATTTTCTGCCCTAATTTATAATGGCATACTTTTATTTACATTTTTTCTGCCATGTGATATTTAAGCGAATAATATACTTGAGCAGCATTAAGTACTTAATTATAACTATGGTTAAATTATGCCTAGGAATAGGTGTGCCTGTAGGTATGCCAAAAATTCAAAATTGTTATGCCAGACTAGATTAAGTCATGGCCAGACTAGATTAAGTAGGTATATGGGTCTTCGTATCGTATGTCTTTGGGTCTAGATAGTGTTGAATGTCCTTTTGATAGTCTCCTCATTATCAAAGTTACTGTTCGGGTAAAGTAAATAATAAAAGCAAGCATTATTTGCAATAAAACTGATTTATTAATAAATTCTAATTTTATAATTTACATGATTATTTATATGTTACATGAAGACATGTAAATAAACTTTATCATTATTTTTAAGGATGTACTTTACTAATAACATGAAAGAAACCATAGTCAAGCAATTACTTATTGATGTTACTTTTCGTGTAGGTTACTTTCGTGAGGATGTAGGTACATCGCTTAGGAAACGCTTTTACATGCAAAAATCGATTATTCACATTAAAATTGCCGTCTCGTATTTAATTGACAAGAGATCAGTCGTCTCACGTATTTCCTCTGCTTATATCCGCCTCAATGACAATGCATCTTAAGCCAAGAGTTACCAGAACTGAGTGAATATGTGGGTACTTGAGTCGTCATGACGTCAATACTTGTCCTGTCTTCACGAGCTGTAGCAAAAATGTAGCTCTTCATTCCACACTGGAGTTAGGTATAGCCAGCAGTTTGCTCGTAGAGTCGTGACTGCTAAAGTCAGGGTCGAAATTACCATACCTATAGCCGAGGTAGAGTTTGTCAAGTCTAGTTTGCATGGTTTAAAAATACTGTGAGTCAAATAATATTATATACTCCTACACAAATCCCTTCTTATTCGAGCCGTGTGATCCTTAACTTTATTGTACGGTAAATTAATCCTTATTCCAACGTGGTAAGAGATAATTTACTCCCACTCCCAGTCGTGGAGTAGCGGTTCAAACATCCACTCGTCTGGGTGCCCAACGTGAGATAGTCGTGGAGCCAAGTCGAATTTACTCCACCTGGGGGAAAATTGTACATTGTTAGTGATTGGTAATACCTACGTAGGTAGGTACTGCTATTTATGCGATAGGCAGGATAGGCTACTAAATCAGAGGCACCTGACTCTTTGAAAGAGTCATAGCTGAGTGCCTCGCTGAGCAGCCGAATCTGGCGGATGGCCAATATGGCTTCCGCCAGTGGCATTCCACCGTGGATGCATCATGCGCAAGAGGGTTCTGCCGAAAGAGCGATTGCCCAGGGCAAGGTGATAGTGATCGCCCGGTGGGTTAGTGGGGTGCAAGGGAAATTCTTAATGGGCAACTTTACACCCCGGTATATGTACCGAAAACCTACATTGACTAATACGTACCGAAAAGGGGGTATTCCTCTAGAGATGTTATGCGGTGGACTGGACACAGCGAGGAATCGGTAGCTTGATCTGAGATATGCGCTTGTGACCTTTGCATCTGTTGCACCATGGCTGCGGTGACCCAGGGCTCGGAATGGAAACGATCCTGCAAAGTTATCCTACCTCATTTAGGTATTTTAAGTTATCCAAAGACTTGTAGACAAACTAAAGACATAAGTAATATTAGATATCGGTGACTGAGATGATGGAATGCTATATTGCTTACTGCTCATAGGAAATGCCATGACATGTTTTCCATACTTTCTGTCAGGGGCAGGCAGAGAATGGTGAAGAGTTGTCTTTTGCAATAGACATATTGCACGATATTCGGTTGTAGAATGCAGTTAAAACTCAAGGTAATCACAATTTTATATTTTGTAGTTCAGGTACCTAATGGTAAGGCCCTTACCATTTGCCGGATTCAAGTCATTCCTGGCTGCGATGGCATTACAAGCAGAGTATGGAGGGTCACAGTTTTCGCAGCGGGATAAGGGATCATGCATGTAATCGTTGTATCGCATTGCGTAATACATATCACGAAGATTACAGATCGTCGCCTGAAGAATCAAATGGATTAAGTTAAAAAAATTGAAATGTTGAAAAAATAATTGCAAAATAAATAACCAGTGTGTCACATTGGTATGGGCTCCAGACAATATACTTACTGGACTAAACTTTATAATTGTCTTTTTAATTCGAATTAGACTTTATTTTTCCACTTAGGTGGCAGACAGGCACACGGTCCGCCTGATTGATAGGGGTTAAATTGAGCTATGGACGTGTGCATCATTAGGGGGTATACTCGAGTGAAGTCGAGTGCTGCCTACCCTGGGAGCATCTTATGCCCCAAGCACCTAAAACCCAATACTCGTATTGTAAAAACTTGGAAAAACCATAGCAGTTTTTTTAAGAATATTAGTAACCTTAATTATTCGATAGTGGGACCTCTCGATCGTAAGGCCGACTCCTTAAACACTAAGCTACCGACGCTTCAAAGTACGCAGTCTTCTCGTCTTCTAAAAAATAAGTATAAGTACCTGCTTTTCAAAAAGAATCTTGGCTCTAGGGTTAGTCTTGTAACCGAACCATTCGCCAAAGGTGGCCATCCTCACGTTGCCACCGCTCAAGTTGAACACGCGAGGAAAGAAAGGAATGTTGTAGGAAGGAAAATATGTGTATTTTAGGAGCTTTTTTGTCCTGTGAAAGAGGAACATTTCTGGATATTTTAGGCAAGAAACATAAACGCTCCAAAAATTTGAAACTAAAACGCACGCCGTCTGTGGGTCGTAGCTTGCCGGAGGTGAGATTGTCTGAGACATATGTCTCGCACCTCAGCCGATCCAGGGCTTTCTCTTTCGAGCTGACCCTCTTCGGGTGTGGGAACCACGGAGTCTCCAAGATTGGTATGGCTCATACCAATCTTGGAGACTGGAAGTATGGGTACTGGAAAAGACAGAAATCGCTGAGATATTCCAGACAACTCAAGACTTAGGTACATTATACCCTACCAAAATATATAACATGCTAGAAGTTCAATACTGTACTTACAAGTCAGCGCCTTCGACGTATCCAGGCAGTTGCTCCACCACCCACAGTAGGCCTGGTTTGACCAAACCTTTCTGTCGCGAGGTCTTCGGTTTAAACTTCTTGTAATCCACTATGTACCTTGTGACAAGTTAGAAAGATTCTGAATAAATAATTAATTTGGTGATATTTCTTCTTCTTCTTGGATACACTTCGGGGAGTGTGCGCAGGATTTGCACAACCTAATTTCGCCAAGCGGTGACCCGCCACCGATACACCGTGGACGTGGACATTCCACTCATACATACCAAACGATTCGGTGATACGTTTATCATATGCGTACTGCCAAGAAGTGGAATGCCTTGCCCGAATCTGTATTTCCGGATAGCTACAACTTGGTAGATAGTAGTCAAATGCGAGCTTGTTAGCTATAAAAAGAACTTGTTGTACATTAGATTTTGCTTTAGCAGAATTGAGAGCCAAGACGCTGTACATAACTACTCTGAGGATTTAAAATCTCACCATTGATTGTTATAGGTACCGCTGTTGAATTTCTTGAATATATCCACCCACTCGTTACCGTTTCGAGCCAAACGGTTGGCCACCATCGCTCGAGCATACTCCAATATCTAAAACAAATTATTCTATAGTTTTTTAACTGTATGTCAGTTAAGATTAATTTCTGCTCCTTGGTCTTTGAGGCTTCTACACCGTAACCATAGTTGCAATAGGTTCTTTTATCATTAATGCCACTCAGTAGATATCATCAATTATTGGGGTATACCTGATTTTTATGTCATCTACAAGTGTGCTAAGTATAACGCTGAAAAACGGAAAATTAATGTTACTGCCCTACCAAATTTATCAAAAGATGATTCATTATACCTGTCCATGAGGGCTGATATTTTGGAAGAGTGTCCTGTTGCTGTTGCCGATGGTAGTCTCTCCAGCCACCAGCCCAGAAGATATTATGTAGAAGTCGTCTGTGGACTGACCACACATTATTACTAACGATATAAAAAATAAAGCACATTACGCATTAGCGCTGCACATAATCCATACTTCCATACTAATATTATAGATGCGAAAGTAACTCTGTCTGTCTGTTACGCTTTCACGCCTAAACCACTGAACCGATTTTGATGTACCAAATACATGGATAGATTAGACTTAGGCTATATTATATGGTCGCGATAACCGACATCCATGCAGGCGGAGTCGCGGGCAAAAGCTAGTGTTCTATATTATCGTTGCTCTACCAACAAACATTGTTTTATATTTTTTATTCAACCATGCTCAAACGGCTGCACAGATTCGCCTGAAATAAGGCACATGGATAGATTAATCTCGAATAACACTTAGGCAGAAAGGGGTCAGAATTCCACGCGAGTGATGCCGCAAGTATATACTGCAAAATGTAATCAATCAAATCAGTCATGATATTGAAAAAAATCAATATAAGATGCGTGATCAAGTCATTTAAATAATCATGTAAATTTATTTTTATACCTGGACAAAAGCCGGGTACGACGACATCGACATCTTGTTGCCGGGCACCAGTTTTGCACTGCCCGGGATGAGGTGCAGATTTATTACGTACATCTTTTGTATCCGGAGCATCGATTGGTAACTGTGACGGACATACATAATGTTAAGTTCGAGTACGACATAACCGGCCCCATAATTAAGTTTGAAGGGCATAATGTATTTTGGCATACTTAGGTTTGAAGGGCATAACGTATTTGGCATACTTAAGTTTGAAAGGCATAACGTATTTGGCATACTTAAGTTTGAAAGGCATAACGTATTTGGCATACTTAAGTTTGAAAGGCATAACGTATTTGGCATACTTAAGTTTAAAAGGCATAACGTATTTGGCATACTTAAGTTTGAAAGGCATAACGTATTTGGCATACTTAAGTTTGAAAGGCAGACCTAGTTTTACATATTTTTTTATGGCATATTATGTTTTTTTAAGATCAGACTTTTGACATTGTAAATAATTAATTCTGGCCGCACCTATTCCATGTGACATGTGAGGTGTATAAATTAGACAAGTCTGGCAGTAGCTTGACGAGGCCCGTGCAATGTTCGTCAAAGATTGTGTCGCTGGTGAAGTTTGGCGAGGAGAGAGCCAGAGCGAGCTCGTCCAAGTCACCTAGCATGTTGATCCAACTGAAAAAAATAAACTTTTTATCGACATTTATTTTGCTCTCACGATAGCATCTGTTAAAAACCTTTAGGTTGATAATGACCACTTTCTTAAAATGACCACTTTCCTAAAATGACCACTTTCCGGAAATGCCCACTTTCCGTAGGTATAAGAGCACTTTCCTAAAATGAATACTCCCTGAATTGGCTACTTGCCTAAAATGTCTACCTTAGTTTTATTTGACTGAGTGGTATTCGCGTTATCTTCCGACGATATTTATTTTTCCAAAGATATCATAGATCCCCTCATCATCGTAGTGTTTCAGAGGCATCCGGACACAACATTGACATTGCAGAAATTCTGGCACACACACACTGGCATAATTTTAGACCTTATTAATATAACTGGAAGTTCAAAATTCTGTGAAAAAGAGTTCATTACTATTTTTCATTCACTCTAGGTATAATACCATTTATTTTTGACTTTAACGTCATGAAAGTAAGGTCTAAAATGAAATGGCATTTTTGCAATGTCTGTGGTTGACAATTAGCTGAATAAGCTTGACGTGAAAGGACTAAAAGGTACTAACACGATGTCCCGGCTGGTGAGGAACTCGTAGGGCTCTGTGGTGGCGGCGTTGTACCCGTCGGCCAGGCCTTCGATCTGAATGAAATACAGTTTTATCTGCAACATAAAAGAACACGTTATGCTGAAATCATTTATTTATTTTGTTTACAGTATTGAAATAAAACCACTTTTAACAGATTTTATCGCGATTTATTTAGCATTATTTTATTATTTACACTTAGACTTATGGTCGTGGATGACTAAAGATGCGGATATTGGATTAGTGTTTGTATATACTGGCAATCTGCATAATTCAGGTATTCTATACAATGCCTATAATAGTTTGATTATTGATTGAAGGCCATGATTGACTGCGTGCTGCGTGTGGGCGTGCGTGCATGCGTGCACGCGTGCGTGTTTTTGTGTTGCGCTGCGTACGTCTTTGCGCATATTTTTGGTATTTCTGTAAAAGTGAGCACCTATGGCCAGCAGTGTTTTTGTACCGAACTTGGAAGCAAGATCTTTCTTTTGAAGTCTTAAGTAAATTATATCTAGACAAAATGCGAGTGAAGATGGGGCAAGAGTTTAGTGCGGTAATACCTGATACCAGTACGGGTCCATAGCGTGTTTGTCCAACATCGAGTTGATATAATTCTCATTCGAGTTTATAAAATCTTCTATCAGTCCACATATGTCTGTCTTGTTGTAACAGTAACTGCAACAAAATTAAAAAGGCTTTTTTTACTTTACCATGGCAGTCGTGTTTTTTTAGATATTCGTGACTTTTCGTGAGTTCACTAATTAGGTAAGTACCTACTTAGGTAACTTTAAACTTCTGTACATGCAGATACCTATATATCCATATCCATACTATATAAATGCGAAAGTAACTCTGTCTGTCTGTCTGTTACGCATTCACGCCTAACCACTGAACCGATTTTGATGAAATTAGGTACATAGATAGATTAAACTTTGAGAAAGGACATAGGTTATGTTTGGTCGCGCTATCCGACATCCACGCGGGCGGAGTTGCGGGCAAAAGCTAGTCTACTATAAAACCTTTATATTGATTAAAAAAATTTCCAGTGGCGAGGGCTCCGTATAACACGTTCCTACCGGCTTTCCAATGGGTCGCATGGTGCATGGCTTCCCTTTTAAAAAAATATATTCTTCGCCACTAATGTTCACTCGATCATATAGTAGGTATCATGTTCTAATATTTCCTGATTGCCACTTCCAAGCATAATATATAATGCTCTATACCACTCTAATCCACTGAGATAATCCACCAGTGAATTCATTTCCACTTTTTATGCCACTCTAATCCACTACAAAAGTGGTATGTGATTTCATCTCTACAATAAGTAGGTAAGTTGACAGCCTCCGTGGCGTAGCGGTAGTGAACGCGGCCGCTACGCAGGAGGCGCCGGTTCGATCCCCGCTCAGTGCAAATATTTGTGTTCATGAAATATGGATATTTGCATTGGTTTGGTCGTGCCTCGGAGAGCACGTTAAGCCGTCGGTCCCAGTTGCCATAAGAACATCTATGGCAGCCGTTACGGGTAGTTGGTGCCCTAAAAAGTTCAAAAACAACGGTCTAGCTACAAAGCTTCGATATCGCCTAATGTTACCACTGGGTTGTGGAGGTCAGATGGCAATCGCTTCACAGAAAAATATCGAGGTCTAGCAAAATCCATAGTTAAGACTGGTAAAGCGGACCTCAGACTCCGAGCTGAAAAGCTTCGGATGCGACTGGGAAATTATAGCTCGGATGAAGAAGAATAAGTAGGTAAGTATATTTACTCTGTGTTCACAGCTGTTGTCTCTACCTACCCCGGGGAAGCATACACGTGAGTATAGTTACCCTTTAAGCATGTTCTGCCAGTGCATCCACACCAGGTCCCTGGTGAGGTACCCCTCCAGGTAGCCGGCGGCGTACGCCTGCTTCTCATCTTGGCAGTTCATTGACGTGTGCAGCTCCAGGAAGGCCCAGCTACAAAATGAAATCATATTCTGAAAACTGATTAACGGAAATAAAAGATTCAGTACCTTTTTTTATTCGGGGAGATATCCCCTCGGATACCTTTGGCGGGGATTCGGTTATGATGGATTCGCACCGACTAAAACCGCTTGCTGTATCAAGTCTTCAAATGCCGTAGTGTAACTGCCTCCTTTCTCTATCGCACGATAAAGATCTAGAAATGCTTTATACATAAAGTGGAATCACGCGTAAATTTCGCGTGCGGAACTTCCGAGCCCGCGGCACCCTTCATGTGCGGAACATCGCAGATAAAATGCAGGAGAATCGTCTTGGCTGGCGCGTTCATGTTATACGGGAGCTATCTCACACTAGATGTCGCTAAATGTAATAGAGACGTACAGTACTCACAGTACAGTGTCGCCATCTAGCATCGAGTAGAATTATGTTTGAAGACACTGGGGCTAAGAGTTGTGCACAGGCCAGGCTGAAAGCCGACAGTGCACTGACTAAGGTCCCGCATAATATCGTGATTTCAGGACCCAGTAAAGAAACACATTGCATAGTTACTTAGGTCGCCTCCCTTCTAGGTTTACTCTGTGATCATTTTACTTCATACATCATAATGTAATAGAATGTTAATCTTATATGGGGCACACATAATGATCCCAAGACGTGAGAGTAACGAGACCTTAAGGCCGCCCCTACATTAAGCGTGTATGTAGAAAGCGCGACGTGAGCGCCGCGTGCACTTTTCACACACGCCACAAGGCAGCAAAACGCGACGCTCACGTGGCGTGCACGCGACGCTCACGCGGCGTGCACGCGGCGCTCGCGTCGCTCACACGCCCGAGGAACGCTGGGGTCAGCCTTACGTTTATGCGTATAATTATAATCTACGCTTGATGAATTGACACTTGACACGCCCACCCCGCCGTTGCACCCCGCACTTTCCTTAAAAAAGACCCAAATAACGCGTACTACGCACATCATATACTAATATAGGTTTTTAAATACATACCCAGTGCTATTGATTTCATTACTGTAGGTAGCGCGAGCGACGTGAGCGTCCGGGATATCAGCGAAATAGTCCGTCACATTGAGCGTCACATGCTTCCCGTTCATCACAATATACCCGTATTTACACTCGACGACTATCACGCTGAATAAAAGTAAAAAACTCAAAATTCTGCGATAATTCATTACGTTATTATTTCGCACCCAGTGTTGTCTCATCGCTATTTAAACAAGCAATGTTTGCAAAAAAGTATTCGTCTAGAAATACAGTTGTTATTTATCATATTACCGATTACAGTTTACGGTATTGGTTTTTAAAAAGCATTTAAAATTAACGGCTTGCCGTCGTATTGTTTTGACGCAATTTTGACATTTATATTTCTGTGTTGCTAGAAGACATAATTAGATATGAATTTGACACCTGACCATAAAGATTAGCACTCCAATGTCTAAAAACCAAAAGGAGGTTTGTTTAAAAATACGTGATTTTTAGTATACTGCTCTGAAGTATACCGTCCTACCATGGCGTGGTTTAGCTTAGTGGTTTAGAAGTCGGCCTTTCGATCGCGTGGTCTCGGGTACGAACCCAGGCCATTCCACTACCGACGCGAACCCACTCCTAAGGCACTTGTCCCACCGCCGGCGAGAAAACGAGTAACTATCGACTATTTTCTCGCTCAAAAAACGTACAATAGATAATTATACATTCCGTGTAAACAAAAGAGATGCATATTCAAATAGTTGATCGTTGACTGTTCACACCGCCGGCGAGTACCCGCTTTACTAGTTTGTCGCTGAGCGACAAGAGCTATGAAAAATAACACTCACTCAGCGATACTCGCTTAGTCGCTTAGCGATCAGCGATACTCGCTAAGCGATTAAAACACGTCGAGAGAGCAACCAGCGGTCATTTCCCTACAACCTGGACTGTGCGTTTGGCCGCCGCGAGCGAGTGTTGCGAGTAATCGCTCACCTCACTCGCACACTCGGTTATAGCCGAGCTACAGAACTATCAAAACTACACACTCGCTCCTCGCTGCTCGCCAACTCGTTTGTAGCTCTAGCTTTACTCGTTACTCGTTCATCGTTCCCGGTGAGACAACTGCCTACACATGTAATTTAGCTTAGCTGGAGTGGTTAGCGAGATTATTGTGAATTCCGATTAAAAGCATACTTTAATTTAAAAAAACCCAACTGCACAGCAAAAAAAATCAGCTCTACATTTCTTGTGACTTTTGAAACCACGCATGTCAAAATCTGTGAAACCGTCCAGGCTGTAGGGTGTGCCAAATACATACATAGTCTCGAAAAACATTACCCTTCTTTCTTCGGACGTCGAGTAAGAAGAGACCTTAGCATTCAATTGCACGTGAGAACCACTTCACAAATTCATTTCATGTCAAAATATATATTTAATGAACTGTAAATTAAAAAAAAAACAAGTCTTAATAACAAGAACTAGTCATTTACTCACAACAAAATTTCCAGTCCCTCCCGTAAACATAACCAATAGTATCAAAACCACACTTATGGGCAACAAGTCGACAATTTCAACCCGATCTCCCCGCACTTGTAGCCTATCTCCCTGATCAAGTACGGCGTCCTCTCGTGTGGGGGCGCTGATAGCCACTCGTTGATGTTAACAGGCACTGTCGCGTACCCCTGCTTCTCTAGTATGTCTAGCACTAGTCTGAATATACCGCGGAGACGGTTGCTGTTCATTGAAAAGCAGCCCGGAGCGAAATTCATTACGCAGACCCTGGAAACACAATAATCTTCTATATAAAAGAAAGTCGTCTTAGTTACACTATTTATAAGTCAAGAACGGCTGAACTGATTTGGCTGAAAATTGGTGGGGAGGTAGCTTAGAACCAGGAGAAGGACATAGGATACTTTTATCACGTTCCCGTGGGAAGTGACATAGGGTCACAGGGGCCATTGCTACCCCCCCCCCCCCCCCCCCCCAAAACCATGCACCGCATGCACGTCATATTGAAAAGTCCCAGTACGAGGGGAGCGGGGGTTAAAGGCGAATGGGCGTTTCGTCCCATATGGTGTAACACTTTTTGACCTATATCAAATGAAAGGTCTCAATGAGTGTATTATTTTTTTGTATGGACATAAATCTGTATTTCGTGCAGGGTAAAAGTTGTGGGGGTTTCAGTTACTAAGAAAGTATTTAATTTATTTTAAATAATTAGTGTTTTTATGACAAAATACTTATTTATTTATGCTATTTTTACCCGACTATGTTAAAGCCAAAGGAGTATTATGATTTTGACAGGCTATGTATGTATGTATGAACTATGTATGTATATTCACTAATTCCCTCATAGCTCTTCAACTACTAATTAGAACTGGACAAGTAAGGTATTGTTAGAAGTGTCTTGATCGTCCACTTATTATAGGCTATATAATGTGTCACTGAATTTAATGTGGCGCCCTCTAGCGGTCATAAAGTACTGCGTTAAAAAATAAAATTGAGGTAAATATACCGTGTTTGATATCAAATTAAAGGCCTTAATTAGTACATTTCAAATATGTATAAATTATTGGGATTTTTGAATGAAAGGACATCACCCATTTTAGTCCAAAATTGAAAGTGCCGGCCCAAGAAAATAAATACGATATTCCGTTAGAACTTGTCCTCGCTAGCATTTTCTATTACCACGTCAAAGTTGAGGGACCACTGCGCTTGGTTTTATTTGAATTTAAAAATCTTGGAAACAAACATTTTTTATGATACGAATTATTAAAAATAAATGAAAAACTTTATTCTATATTGGAACAATAGTTAATAAAAGCAATTAAAAATAACCCCATATTGCACATCGTTGTATTTCGTCCATTTATTTAGGTCCATAATGGAAAGTGCTGGCCAAAGTACCTATACAAATATGAAATTCCGTTAGAGCTTGTCCTCGTTAGCATTTTTTACTATGGCGTCAAAGCTGAGGGACCACTGCTCTCAGTTTTATTTGAGTTCAAATATCTTGCAACCATACATTTTTATGATATGAATGATTAAAAACGAATAAAAATCATTGTTCTATATTGGAAGAATAGTCAATAAAATCAATAATAAATAAACCCCATTCTGCACACCGTTGTTTTTCACCCATTTATTTAGGTCCAAAATTGAAAGTGCCGGCCAAAGAATACGAGTATGATATTCTGTTAGAGCTTGTCCTCATTAGCATTTTTTATTATGGCGTCAAAGCTGAGGGTCCACTGCCCGACTAACGGAATGTCATATTTGTATTCTTTGGCCGCTACTTATTTTCAATTTAGCACCTAAATAAATAGACGAAAAACAACGGTATGGGGTTTATTTTTTATTAGTTTTATTAACTATTCTTCCAATGTAGCACGACATTTTTTATCCATTTTCAATAGTTTGTGTCATAAAAAATGTATGTTTTCAAGATTTTCGAACTCAAATAAAACCGAAGGAAGTGGTCCCTCAACTTTGACGCCCCAATAAGAACAATAGCAGGTTTTATGGAAATCGGTTCAGCGGTTACCACCGCTGAACCGATTTCCATAAAACCTGCTGTATCGTGATGTATAAATTATGACCTTTCATTTGATACCCAATACGGGTATATTTGAAAATAGATTAGATTTTGGATTGATTTTCATTCCTCATAATATATTTCAAATGGTTGAACCGATTTTTATGAAACATAGCTAAGAATACTCTCGACTAAACCATCTTTCGATCAAAAGAAACAGAATTGAATTCGGTTCAGCCGTTTGGGAGCTACGATGCTACAGACAGACTGACACACACGCACACACACACTCACACGTCAAACTTATAACACCCCTCTTTTTTTGTTAAAAATATGTGATCGGTACAACCATGAACCATGTCAACCAGTAGGTGAATTAACCCTAGTTGAGTCAACCGTACTTGTAATGACCGTCGGCGAAATGATACAAAACCGTAGAACTATACTGCAAAGCCTAATTGCACAAAAAATATTTTTTACTTACACCCTTATAACTTTGAACCTGCACGAATTTCTGATAAAAATCTTTCATTTTTACACATAAATAGACTAAATGAACATGTTTACACTAGTCGCAACTTGTTACAAGGGTTGGGACGCAGCTCATACAAAAGTGCCCGTTCTCCTTTCTTAAGAAATTTCCGAAGTGACCCCCCCCCCCCCCCCCCCCCCCAAAACTTCAACTGCGACCGCGCCTGATCTCTCTGTTCTTACAGAGTCGGCAGCACGAGTGTGACTCCCTTGGTGTTGCGCCCGTCCATAGGCCACGGTAACCACTTTCCATCAACGGAACGTAAGAGTAAGCGAGATAATATTAGATATAGGAGTAAAAGAGATTCATGAATATGGTTAAAAGTTCGTATTCGGTCCCACCAAGATTGGGGTCACGCTGCGTCGGTGGGGTAAAGAGGTGACAGGTGGCCGCTCCTGTAGCCCTCAAGCCTACAATGCAATTCTGCACTGCAATTCACTAAGCGTTGTGACTCGCATCGTTGGGCTCGCTTAGTGAATTGCATTTCTGCACTCGGCGACCAATCCGCTCCTTGCCTGCTCTCCACCGTGCCTTTTCTAGTCAGAGGGACAAATGGAAAGCCTCCGAGAAACTCTCCGGTAGATGGCAGCGTCTCCATTGCAAGGGGGAAAGGTGCTGCTGTCTCAATTGCTCAAGGTACAATATGTATAGGTTCTGGTTCACGCACCCCAGGAGAGTGAACCCTGTTCTAAATCTAAAGTGCAATGCGTTGGGGTAATGAAGAATCTCTATACATATACAATTCCTGGTCATGACTCTCATCACTGTAGAGCCTAAACCACTAAAGCTACAGACCTGAAATTTTGTTAAATACTCAAATATACTCACGCTATGCTTCCTGCAGGTAGGTTTAGGTATCCAATGGGCACTTTTAGGTCACCGCTGCAGATAGGCATCTGTACTGGGTATCCATTTTGAAGACAAATTAGACAATCTGAAAGAAATAAGAATTTTAAATATGAAAATCCTCCAAAAGAGATTTTATTATCGACCTTCAGATCTCTTTAGTCAGACGATCGTCGTTCTCGTAAAAGTCGATATAATACTAACTAATAGAAATATGAGAGCGGACCCTGGGCTCCCAAGCGCAAGCTTTAGATGCGACCAGGATTGGTGTTTGCATGATGAAGAAGGAATTAAAATCCTCAGAAACTTCTATAAAAGACATTCTCAGTACCAGCATCTTACAAAACTGCCCGATTGACAATGGACAATAGTTGACGAAATGTGGGTGTAACCTGACCCTTCGGGATTATCCACACTAATATTACAATTGCGGAAATAACTGTTTGTTAGCTTTGACGCATTAACCACAGAACCGATATTCATAAAATTTCATACAAAGATAGATTAGACTTTGGGAAAGGACATAGGCTATGTTTGGTCGCGATAATCGCCACCTACGCGGGCGGAGCCGCGGGCAACAGCTAATACCTATGTAATGTATTAAAAATAAACACTCACCAGCAACAAAACCGTTCGGAAGAAGCACATTCCTCACAACATATTCAGGACCACCCATCCCTTGTGCAAGGTGATCCTCCAACTGGTCCGTTAACCTATGAGCTGGATATATCGACTTCGCCTTCTCGAGCACCTCAGAAGGGAGCCCATACTTCTCGTTATGGAACGTCCTCACAGCCTCGTGAAGCGTCAGGAGTTGGAGATAATCCAGCATATTGGTATCTCGTATGTGGAAATCGTCAAAGTAATCCTTCGAAAATACTTTGTTAAGCACCTTATCCTCATAATGCCCTAAAGATGCTAGCTCGAGACAAATCTTTGCCCACGGTAAGGCATTATTTTTGCCGTCCAGAACTGGATTTTGGGCTATTTGCCGTCGAATTTCTCTCCATTGTGCCTCTTCTGGTTCGTAATTGTTGTTTGATAAGCAGTTGATGAAACCAAGGAGTATGTTGGTTCGGCAGGACGAGAGAGTTGAGGGATTGTTCGCCGCGAGCTTACAGAGGTATTCGACTAAACCTAAGTTTGTATGTGCCTGGAAATTTTACAAAACGTTGAGTACCTGAATGAAATTATGATAAATTCAAGGGTCAATCCCCACTAGAGTAGCGGCTTTTTGAGGCAAAATATTACAAACCATTTTGAATCTTATCTACGGTAGAAAAAGATTATAGTCATTTGAAGGCGAAGGTGCGGCGCCGCGAGCCTTCTCGCTATCGTTTCTAGTACAAACGATATATCTAGCCGCGACCGCACCGGCCGCTTCTTTTTCAGTGGGGATTGACCCTAATCGGAAGTCACTATCCAGGACGGGATTTGAACTTGAGGTAATACAGTCTTTTGAATACTAATAAAACTGTGACGATACTACAGGTATTTGGGGACATCATAGCGACGCCAAGCTGAATGACTACAGAACTACCGATCCTGTATCGCACCATTGAAGTTAATACGCCAGGAGTGATCACCCAACCTGGTCGCAAGATAATCAACTTCTGTTTGAGAAACATAGCATTCCATTCCTCCACAAAAGCACGAGAATCAGTCCTGGATAGCTCTTACTGATAGATACTTACTGTTCTCGACAAAATCCGAGCCACTAATAAACTCTTATCAAAACTGACTTTATTTTTCACCATATATTGAGCGACAGCATCCATTAACTGCTCGTGATAATACTCCGGATGTTTTTCCAGAATCCTGCCCTTAATTCTCGCAACTGTACTCAGGACTTCATCATACGTCAGCTGATTAAGCCTCTGTGTCAATATGTCGTAGCAAATGTGGAGTAACTGGACCCTTGTAGGATGAATCTCCTCTGTACAATTTGCTTGACACAACGACCAGATTATAGACTTCGCGATTTGGGCATCAATTGCCTGATCGTGTAAGAGCAAGCTCGTTACTATGTTGTTAATGCATCTTTCCGGTAGATCGTGTGAGCAGGAGTATGACAGCATATCTCTTAACAATAATAAGTCTTGGTTGTCGATTTCTATAGGTAGGTGTATTTGAAATGCTAAAGGTAGAGCTAGCTTCAGCGCGTCAACTAGATGGTTATGACTATCGAATCTGGTTAAAAGAAAATCCATGAACATGATCTGTCTTAAGCTTATCATGTTGATGTTGCATCTTATTAGTTGCAGCATCGTTTGGACTACAAGAGAGTCGGCGGGCACCTTCAGATATGTAAGAACTTTGGTAGCTTCTATAGCTTCATTCACGTCTAAAGCGCGAGCTTGCTTCTTGAAATTCTGACAGAGAACTCCAAATGTAGGATCTTTTACGAGGTGATCGATTTCACCTGGTATTCTGAAATAGAATAAGTTTATGACATTGTGATTTCTGTGTGAAAGCATACACAGAGATGAGATGATCTAATTAAATTTCTCTATGAAAAAACTGTACTTTATGAGAGTAAAGGTGTAGTGAAAAGGGCTTAGATCCTGCCCACTTCTTTATTTTCCATATTCCGGTCAATAGCCAAACTATTTACTTCAATTAATATCATTGTTACTGCGTAGTACAACCAACTCACGCTAGATGTCACTAAATGTTGAAGTGACGTGCTAAAATACAAAGTGTCGCCATCTAGCATCGAATAAAATTATCAGTGCACAATTATCCGCCTCCTCTCTGTTTTTGCTTTGTGAGTACCTACACTTTTTATATACTACTTAGGTCACAGACAAGCACACGGCCCTCCTAATGGTATGGACTTGTCATAATGACAAGCATGCATGGGTGCTTTGATGCATATTAAGAGATACCTATTTCCAACAATGGAGTACAAATAGGCAAAGAGAGGGTCATTATTATATATTTACTAGCTGTCCCCGCGAACTTCGTACCGCCATATTTTTCCCGTTCCCGCTGCACCTATTTTCTCATCTTTTAAACCTTCCCTGGACATCCACGAATATTTCAAGACAAAAATTAGCCAAATCGGTTCAGCCGTTCTTGAGTTATAAAATAACAAGGAAAAGTGGCATTTGATTTTTATATATTAGATTTAATAAAGAAATTTGGTCAGTAGTCTACTGGTTAAGCACACGGCCATATGATGGAGAGAGGGTTCGAATCTGGGCCATTATATTACCAACAAGAAACCACTTCTAATTTACCTTAGCTGGAGTGGATAGAGTGAATACTAATAATTTCAGACACTATTATTCTTTAAAAATTAGTTATTTTTGTTAAGATATTTTTAAATATGTCCATCCAAAGGTTGCCTGTAAGAGATCGCTTGTAGCGATAAGGCCGCCATTTGTACATATCTCTTATATTGTCCCTAATGTACTGTAGTTTGTTTGTGTACAATAAAGAATTTTATTATCTTATCTTATCTTATAAAAAAAGCTCTTTCGACAGTGACTTACTTGCCAGCTCGCTGTAGCTCAAACAGGCACCTGAACGCCTGCAGCATATGTTTGTGATTCATAACTGGCATATTGGTCTGCACAGCTTGCAGCACATCGGCAGCGCTCAGAGCAGTCTTGATGCTAGTCATGACTACATCAGGGGATTGCGAGCGAGATATCTCTGTCACTGGAAATAATTCAATAAAAATTATTAACAAGGTAGATTTATGGTATGGGGGCTGTTAGAGGGCCCAAATCAATGTGATCTGTAAGCCAATATATGGATGAAATGGCCCACAATTTGATGAAGGGTCTTTTTTATTTTATACTACTTAGGTCGCAGACAAGCATACGGCCCTCCTGATGGTAAGAGGTTACCATGGCCTATGGGTTTTGATGGTTTGTGACTTCATAAGTGCCATTTTGATTTTATACAGTATAAATTATTTTTATACTTTATTTTGACTTGTGACTTAGTACTCTAACAAACTATACAACATATAATTACTCATCATCATCTTTCAATAGTCACTGTTGCTTCGAAGGACTTCATCTCAGAGTTCAGGATTCTGCTTGCACAAAATACATTTAGGTAACAGGGAGTTTAATGTAAGGTGTGCACTGTGTACCTATAACATCCCTACTAATATTATAAATGCGAAAGTAACTCTGTCTGTCTGTCTGTCTGTCTGTCTGTCTGTCTGTCTCACTTTTACGACTAAACCGCTGAACTGATTTTGATGAAATTTGGTATAGAGGTAGATTAGACCTTGAGAAAGGACATAGGCTATGTTTGGTCGCGATAACCGACATCCACGCGGGCGGAGCCGCGGGCAAAAGCTAGTATACCTATAAATTATAAATGCAGGTAATATTTTCTATGTAGAGATATTTTGGAGAACCGGAAAGGAAAATATAAAAATAATTACTGTCTGAAGTAAAGCTTCTTGACCGCAGCGAGCTGTTTAGGGATCTGCCGTTCAATACACTTCGCCACATGCTTTTCAGTAGCAGCGTCATCGTGTCTAAAAAATGAAGAATTTATAGTGATTATTATTTGAGGATAATTAATTTGTAGGTTAAAACTATGAACTTCTAACTAAAGATATTAATTTACGGTTCTAGTGCCTGTATGTAATGCAATTAAAATTACGATTATCATTATTGTAATATATGAGAAATATACTTACATTTTAATTGAAGCAACTCGACAGTATTTACTTAATTTTATGACAATATATAGGTAAAGTAATTAAATATAAACACCAATTTTATATTTATAATTGGCCTAAATTATTAATTCACAGAAACTAATAAATAATTAATAAAAATTCTACACGGTTTTATATATAAAAGTTTAAAAAACATATGAAATTTAATTTGAAAAATTCGCGTGAATGACAGCAGCAGCTGTCATTTTCTTTAAAACCATAATAAAAACAATGGAAAATCGTTCGCTTTGTTTTTACCATTACCGAACAAACAGAAAGTGAGTTTAATAAAGTTAGGTACTCATAATATTGTTACTATAATATCAAATTATCTAAATAAAACATTTTTTAACATCTGTAAAGTATGAACTTTGGCGTAGTACCTAATTGCTAGTGCGTAAAAAGAAACGAAATAGATGCCGCTCGGAAGTATGATTATTTCAAATTAGGACATAGAATCCATAAATTTTGCAATACTTTTATCCTGTTTATTGTGTCCATTCCATGGCATAAGAACAAAAAAATTAAAACAGCTTACTAAACTGACTTTTGAAAATATTTTTGAGTGAACTTTCAAATTAAAGTAATAATAAAAATGTCTTTCAACAAAATATTCCTGCTTATTATCTACTTCGGAATGTTTGCTCTATTAAATTATTGACAACTTTGACACATATTCATTGATGAATTGAATTTTATTATTTGGTTCGATTTCATTCTTTGAATTTTATTAATTCATACGAATATAATTGAGTATAATTTGTACGCTCAATAACTTATCAATCATTGAAGAAATAAGTCCTTTCATGATGCAGTTGGAAACTGTTGTAAGCACCCGTCCAGACAGAGAATTACGGAAACGAGTGTTGATACCGGGCGACTACAATATTGTACCTTACGAAGATTCTCGTTGTAGAGTTAAAGTAACTGAAGTACTCACTAAACATGAGAAAGGGCCGTGTGGAATCGATCCTAACAGTCGTATTTTCAGTACTTACTTCGATGGAACAATTATGATAGGTGATTGTGATGGCTTCATAGACAAAGACATCGAGTTAATTGTTCAGCAAATGTGCCGCGGTGAGGTCTGTGCGGCTACCATGTTGTACAGAGATGCTAGAGGTGCTTTCGCGAAGGAGATAATGTGTAAGATAGAACTGGTAGATTTAACTGAAGAACAACTGATCAGTGATTGGGGACGTGATAGGCTTTTAGAAGCTGCTTTGCATCATAAGGTATTGTTACTGGAATATTTTGAGCTGTCTAGATCTGTTTTATAGATAGAAGTGTGATTGTATGTATGAGGAAAATCTACTTACCATCAGGTGAGGTGAACTCATATTGATGCATCCTATATAAAGAAAAGAGAAGAAAATAAAATACTCTGAATGAAAAAATATTTGTAGGGCATAAATGTATGTTAATATGAAATAATGAAAATTTTGTGTGTGAGATCTTTGAAAACCTATTTCAAAATTATTCCATCTTTAAAAGGTACACTATTTTGGATGAAAATAGGCTGTAATCATATAAAACTATCACACCAATTTAGAAATTTATGTTGTGTGTGCTTCAAAATCTAAAAAATATCTGTATTAATTGAGCTAAAATTTTGATCCATTATACAACCCACTTCAGAGCTATTTGGTTATCAGATTTTTTTACAAAGGCTTTGATCATAAATATATTTTGGTTCCAGGAGATGGGGGTCCAGCTCTTCCATGAGAAAAGAGTTGCAGATTCATTCAGGAGGTTCAACAAGTCACTGAAGATGCTGATAGCTACCGAGCCGCTGGACCCGGCCACTCTTACAGAAGATGTTGCTAGGGATATGTTGGACCTCAAGGTAATTTAGAGCTCAGATCATTCATTGAATTATTGCTTTTAAATAGGAAAAACCAGGCATTGTCTGCGACTTAGATAGCTTCAGTGGCATGCGGCTGCTATGCAGGAGGCGCAAGTTCGATCCTCTTTTAGTGCAAATATCTCTATGCATGAATATTTTACTGTAATGCATTGGTCTGCGTGATTCCGTGCCTGAGAGCATATTAAGCCGTCTAGTCATTATTGAATTACAAAAAATCTAAATGGTGGATTTTGACTTTGGGTTTTGCAAAACTAACAGTTGGATTTTTTATTTGCTTTTTACAGTTAAAATTGTACAACAATTTAGCACACTGCCAGATACAATTCGAAGAATACGGTGCTGCTTTAGATCTTAGCAATAAAGCACTAGAGCTCGAGCCAGAGAATGCTAAGGCTCTGTACAAAAGATGTGTTTCATATGAAGGACTCAATATGTATGAAGACGCTTGGAAGGACATACAACATGCGCTCACACTTGACCCAACCAATAAGGTCGCACAACAGAAGGCATTGGCCCTTAAACCGAAGATTGAAAAAATAAATAAAGAATATGCCAATGTTATTAAAAAAATGTTCGCTTAAAATGTTAACGAACTCGTTGTAAATATGTAAATATCAATAAAAAAATGTAGATTCGAATTTTAGAATGAAAATCATGGAATATTAGACCATGGGAAGTACCCTAAAACCATGTTAGTAAAGGAACTTTTGTTTCCAACTCATTTAATATGATCAATCACGTCACACAATAGATATGTTTCTATGGTCTTCGGATTCTCACCACACTTCTTAATTTTTTAGTTTATTCTCAAAATATATGCATTTGCACTACACGCTACAACGCTACGACGTCACTCTGCTTGGTACGATTTTTGGGGGCGTTTTCGGGCCTCGCTCGAGAATTTTCAAAAACAGTATGTCATAAGTATACTTCACTTTAGCAGTTCATTTATTATTACGAAGTGATCATTTATTGAGACTAAAAAAACGTTGTTGATATCTCTATTATGTCGAGCACCTTCACCACGTCGGTCGTTACACATGCCAGAGCTGCAGGGTACCTTCTCTTGATATAATATTTCATGATATATTTATATGGTGACCTAATTAATCAAATAACTTTCTATTGTAATGTTAAGGTTGACGACACATGTAATCCCCTTAGAAGCAACTGATCTCATAGTTTGAATGGCTTCTGAAGTAAAACACTATATTCAAAATATATGTTACCAATTTTCGTCAGTACACCTCGTGTAGGTTTTATAGATGTTAGTATCTATATAAAAAATATTTATAGTAGTAGTAGCACTCATGCCGCGCATGAGTATAAATAAGTATATGTAACCAAACATAGGTCCAATTTTTTCTAAATAGAAGAGAAAATACATTCCGCTCTAGATGAGAGAAACTGGGCGGGCAAAATGAATGTCTCATTCGTATCCAATTTCTCTTTAGCATGTCAATGAATCTGTTCGAATCCGAATTTAAGTGCCGTGCTGATCACAGAACTACTGCCCCAGTTCATATTATATGGAACTTAGAGATGAAAAACATCATTCATTTATTCTTGTCGTGTTGGATTTCAATTACGCATTTGACACTGTTGATATCAATGTTCTCCTTTGTATTTACAATTTTCTTAACGTATCTGTAACAGTGATAGAGTTTTGTTAATTAAAGTTATGAATACCATTTCCAAATTAATATCAATTAACAACATAGCCTAATATTGGTGTTCATAAACGATGGAGTACCGCAAGGTTTCCGTCAAGCTGAGTGCCACCATTGTAACATGGTACGTGTTGTAATGGTGGCCCTCTTTTCAGAGACTTTGCCTTCAGCTTACCATCAGGCGAGGCGAAGTCAAATTGACGTGTCCTATATATAAAAAAAAAAAAAAAAAAAAAAAAAAAAAAAAAAAAAAAAAGTAGCATTCTATGTCCCATACTCTTCAAAGTTTTGTTATTTATATTGAAGAATCCTATCGAATATCGAAGCTCAGCCGCGTTGCAGTTAGACTGGAAAAGGCTGGGCCGGGACTCCGAAGGACTAACGCAGGTAGGATACACGGAAAAACTGACATCTAATAATAAATTAATACGTAGCTATGTTTGTTGTATGGTGTAAGAATTGTAATGTACCTAGTAACTTACACGTATGTAATCGATGTGTCATTTTATATTCAAGATTTATTAAAATGTATTCCAACTGTCAAATTGTATTTAATTTATCTCTCCGAGCCTGACGATGTATGCAAATTGCAAGAACACAGCCCTTGATCCTCCACCACCAGTTTTTTTTAAGTGCGGAAATTCCTTCAGAAAATCCCTTTTTAGAAGACTTTTCAATTAGACGTGGCCGTGTGCTTGTCTGCCACCTAAATCGTATAAAAATACAAAAGTACGTTCACATATTCACCAATTGTCACTTGAAGACAAAATAATTAAAATAAAAACATTAGGTAAGAGAAAGCATAATACCATCTTCTAAAAATATATAATTTTACTTTAAAATAATTGTATAAAGACGAGTGTTGTATTGTATTAATTCTCCCCACATTTTATTTTTTACAGTTACATATATATTATATTTTATTTACTTACAGCTATATATTACGTAAGTATTAGCGTTTCAACTTGGGCTAGTAATTACTTTCATAATATATAAGTACCGCATGCGTCAATTATTATAAAAAAAGACGTGTGGCACTCGGGGACTGCCGCGGTAAAGCTATTGCATAGCATTTTTTATCAACTTATGCAATTATAATTACTTACGTTAAGCGGAGCTACTTCGGAGCAGCTCGGCTCGATTCGTGCGAGCTCGGAGTGGGGGGTGTTAGGTTTTTTTCGTTACGGAATTTCTGGATTCGGTCTCCACGCTCAAGGCCCGCGATAGAAGCTATGCAATAGCTTTAAAATATTTTATTTTTATAACAATACGAATACTTAAATCGGGTACCTACTACTTATCTCGTAGGCTTTGTTCACACGCAGCGGCACTTTGTGAAAAAAAAAAAAAAAGTTTGTTTGTTAGAACGCGCAATCTCTTAAACTACCAGCTTAATGTGAAAACACCTTTTTGCCCTTGATAGCCTAGTTTTTGGGTAAGGTTATTGGTCATTTAAGATCACGCTAACAATATTTAGGAACCTTACAATAAGAATAAAAGGTCAGAAACAGATGCGTGGGCGACGCGGTGAGGATCCGCTGAGTAGAACTTATTACAATGAGTAAAACCGCATATAGTACAGCTAGATTCTTTTAATATGTAGTAGTACTTAGTCTTCCGTGTGGTGACGGAGAAAGAATAACAAGTATTACCACCCCATCTCATCCGAAGAGTGTAGTAAGAGGCGACTAACCGAAAAGTACTTACGCCGTTGATATAACTGCGAGAGAAGGAAAACTCGAAATGAAACCCTGTACCAACCCGTCTGGCCAGCGTGGACATAGGCCAAAGCTTCCCAAAATTGGGAGAGGCTCATGTCCAGCAGTGGACTGCAATAGGCTAATTGATTGATTGACTTAGTCCCTTGAGAGCACAGTAAGTACCTACACATCACAGCAAAATGTTCCCTACCTACCACAATACACAGGTATACTCGTACATATAGATAAGTTCCTACGTGTAGAGTGTTTAATCTGGACATAACGCCCTTGACATCATCTCAAACAAGTATATTATGACATCACACGTGGTGTTGCGAACAGCTGATGACATCATATCGTCGGGTTGGTCACGGCTGTCTCGGAGAAACCGAGGAACTAAACTACGCGCCACCGTCCACTGGCTAATAGAGCCAGTATTCTCGAGTCGGCTGCGAACCACAGCCAAACGCGACCGTGAAATTAAACACTTTTAAATAGTTTTTTAACACACTTTCCGATTATAAAATGGCTAGTAAGTATTATAATATGTTTTTTTATATAATAAATAATGTCAAAGTGATATAAAAGTGCAGTGGTACGTGTTCGAAGTGGTTAAGTTGATGGTATTGTGTTTCACCTGTGTTTATGTAAACAGTGAGTTGTATAAATTCGTCATGATCACTGATTCGATCGCACTTATTATTTATTATTCCACTGGCGGGCGTTGAGTGCAAGAATACAACGGTATAAGCAGGCCACGCTCACTCTATGTACTTGCGCGCTATATTCACCTACTCGCCGCGGGTCGCCGACGGTCCTCAGTCGTCAGTCGGGCTGTCGCTAGCCGCGCGTGCACACGCGCGTAATAAAGTAACGTTTGATTATTACGTTTCAATCGAGTATTTTTGTTTGTTATTAATATAATTAATACTCAATCTATGATGCTATTATGAAAGCATAACGGAGAAGGTTCCGTGTGCAGTGTATGGGTGCGAATCTAACAAATCAAATAAAAATCTTTCTTCTGCTTGCCTGTTATTGAAGAACGGCAAATAGGTACCTACTTAATAAGTGCAATTACATTCGTTAAGCTACTGTACCTACCTATAACAATATTCAATATAGCTGTTGCCCGCGGCTCCGCCCGCGTGGAATTCGGATTCCGTACAAACTTTTCTTTCGTGCTAAAATTGCCCCGGATACCATCCCCGTCAGCCATCAGGAGTGCCATGTGGAATTCGGACCCACTAAACAGCATGCCGTCGCGGGTCTTCAGTTGCTGGAGTGTAAAATTGCCTAGGGCATTTTCCGCACCCCCCGGCTGACCCTGGGCCATTTACAATTTTAAGATGGCCCTCTCAGAAGTGGGAAGCACGATGTCCCATCGAATTCCGGAAAGGGAGGAGACGGGCGTGAAGGGATGACAGGAGGCCGGACCTATAATCCTCACGTCCGCGCTCGGTGACCAGCCCTTCCCTTTCCTGCTCTCTACTGGGCCTCCTCGTAGTCAGAGGGACATGTGGGAAGCCTTTGAGCAGCCCTCTATAGAGCTGCTCCCGTTACTGTATGTATTTGCCGTAGGCGGTAGCGCCTCCCCTGGGTGAGGGGCGTTAATGCCTCCGTTGCCCAGGATGCATCACATGGAGGTTCCAATCCCGCATTCGGATCCCGTTACCGTTGCATCTTGTGTTCAGCTGACCTTCCCTGTCTTCGCTCGTGAAATACTTCGAACACCCGTGGTTGCACCCTTTTAGCCCATGCCCGTAATAATAATTAGTTTTCAAATAATGTATGGTAATTTAACGGATTTATTGACATTATAATTTCGTAATATCTTTTGAATAGGACTTCCGATTTCAATAATTCAAAAAGTAATCAACAGGTATTGAAACAATCTTAAATACCAAACGATTTATTTAGATAAGAATTAATATAAAGGTACAGATTCCGTGGTCTGACTTTGATCGGCATTTCGGCTTGAATTTATATCGTCGCGCGTTACTTTCATACTGCAATAGATTCTAAAATATTCATTATAATTATACAGTGTAAAGGACAATTTTGATCTACATTAAATGTACAATGTATCTAACGTATTTAGTCAGATAAGGCTTAACACTATATTGTTAAAAATAGCTTCGAAAATGACACATATTTTTTTTATAATTTGTAAAAGATAAAAATGGTTATTGTGAGCTATCCTTATTAGATAGACATATGCTGTTGCGGACTTTTATGTAGACCTTTTTAAGTTATACATTTCTACAGTACATTATTTTGTTCTATCTTCAATAGTTTTCGCAGCGTACGCGATGTAAGGAATTTTTTAGGTCATTTTTTTACACCTTGGGTTACATTATTGAAGTTTTATACAGGATACCTATTTTTTTTGAAAATTAATTATAGCCTATGTTAGTCAGTGATAGTGCAGCTTTCTAATGGTAAAAGAATTTTTGAAATCGGTTCAGTAGTTCTTGAGTTTACTCGAATACAAAAATACAAATCTAATATTAGTAAAGAATGTATGGAAATCTGCCCGATTTATTGACATTTATGCTCACTGCTCCGCTCCCTTTAGTAGTAGCGTGATGTTATATAGGATATGTTACTCCCAGATAGTGTAGCTTTCTATAGGTGAAAGAATTATTGAAATCGGTCCAGTAGTTTCGGAGCCTATTCGTTACAAACAAAAAAACAAACAAACAAATCTTTCCTCTTTATAATATTATTATATATTATATATATTATATTATATTATATATATAGTATAGATACATGTATCTTATACAAAGTAGGTAATATAGGTACCTACCCACTTCGCTACCTACATACGGAAAGACTTAAAAAAATGTTGGTACATGATGTAGCTATCTGACCTAGTACCTACTTATATCTAACGTCCCGGGTCCTGACTTAACACTTGAATGCAATCGTAAATAAAAAATCGTAGGTAGAATGGTAGCGCGATCAGCGACGGCGATGACCGGCGCCGCCGCTGCGCCGCTGCGCCGCTGTCGCGGGCTGGCGCTTGACTCCCATGTACTTGTGTAGGTAATCTGCCGGTGCGTTACCTCTACTGCATTGTTTTCGTAAAGACCTTTATAGTACGTAGGAATAATCGCCACTGTGCACTGAGAATAGTAGTTTATCTAAGGCCGCTCGGTGAGCTATTTACTTACCTACTCTTGAGTTGCTGGTAGAATTGAGATGAAATACATTTAATGTCCAATAATATTCGGCTATTATTCGATCTTCGATGAATAGGTGAGAAAAATGTCAAACTATTTTAAAAGTATTCCTTTATTAAGCGAGGCAACCCTAGCGTCATAAAGTTTGCTAGTACGTAACTACGAGGACGAGGCCGAGCGGCTGCAAAGTAATAATAACCGTATGGCTGTCTGATAAGATACATATTCGTATGGAGTGGTTGATCGCGTGGACTTGTAGGCACTTAACTGAGTTGGATCGTTGATTTTCCAGGCAGTGAGTTATCTGTTCCAACTATTAGGTAATCTGTGGTATAAGGTCTTAATTATATGAGATATACGACATTTTTCATAATGTAGTTTATTCTCGGCGTAGTTTTGAACTATTGTGTCGTAAATTGTTAGTAATTGTGCTCAATAAAACTGATGAAATAAATGATATCTGTACGTGGGTGTTCCATAACACTCAATCAACAATTGTGACTTCAGTTTTTATAATAAAACTTTAATATGAATATTACTAAAATGGTAAACAAGTAGCAGTTATCATTATTCTGTAACAGTGGCAAATGGCATTTTTTTTTTAAATGGAAGCCGGTGGAACAGCAGTACAGCACCCTTTACAAAGCAAGCCGGTAGGAATCGGGTTATAGGGATACCATTGGCAAACCGATTTCGCCCAGCTGCAACTGCAGTCGTGATCACGTGCACGTTGTCAACCCAATAATAAATCTTTTCATGCCCTTTTTGAAGGTAGTGCCTACGTAAATGCCCACGGAATTGGCCATTGAATCCGGAAAGAGCGAAGACGACCTAGGTTCTCAAAAAGACTATTTCCGAAAATAATCTCTCCCTATAATTATTTACCTATTTTAAAGGCACTCTAGACGAGATCTTAGATATACCTGAGAAATTGGTATAGAAAAGAGACTATCTTGTTTAATCTGTGAGTTAAATCACTTGGCAAAATCATTGTCCTCGGAAAGATTGTTTTTTTTTTTAATAGATAATTTAATTAGTTACATGCAGCAGTGGTTCTAGTTTTAAAGTGTGAGAACCATGGATAATATCGATGGTAGCTTAGTAGTTGAGGAGTCGGTGTAACGATCGCGAAGAACCTGGTTCAAACTCTACATTTATTTTTATAATTTGTTTTAACTTATTTTGAAGACTAAAAAACAAAATCGAACCACTATAAGTCAGTTAGTTAGCCTAGTTTATTTGTTTATAAAGTACCTACCTAATCGAGTGGAGTATACCTACCTAGGTAACCTTTCAAAAAATCAAAGCGCTACCTACGATGTGGTGAGGAAAGTCTAGCTAGCTTAGGTTGAAATTTTTAGAAGATAGCTGTAGTAGTAAAGACTTACTCTCTAAATATTAGCATTAACGAAAGTAAAAAAAAAGTGAAGTCAGGAGCGAATCCGACTTTTAAATAACTGCATAAACTATGAATCAAACAGTTTTTTAAACACAAAACGTGGAATTACTTCACGCACTTGCATAATTCAACTTAACTCACGCATAATATCTTTCTAGAATTTCATCAAACCGGATAAGATCAGAAAAAGGACTCTCCAAATTAAGATTTTTTTTAAAATTTCGTCCGTCAATTAATTGCATCATAAGTAGATGTGTTAAAAAAAGCTGAGGTGCAGTCCAGAAGATACGGACCACGATTTCTGATGCTATTGACCTTAAAATGGTGGTCCCTAACTTGACGGCCATAATAGATGCTTTTTCACGCCCCGCTTGAAGAACCCAGGACTGTAGGAAGAGGGAAACACGTTCGCAGGCCTTAGAGCAGGCAGAGCATTCCAGCTCTTTCTCTTTCACTAAATTGAGTGACCTACGATGGATACAAAACATAGATTTATTCGCGGCTTTTTCTCTCTGGGGTGAGGGCAGCCCGGCAGCCCCCATCTAAGTAATTTTGTTCTAACAAACTCCACAAGCTTCCTCTCTACTCTACTGTCACTGTCACTTAGCCTTTCATGCAAGCTCATCGGATTTGAGTGCTTTTGACCTGCCCTTTCTGCGATGTCGACCCCGGCTTGTCATCCAAAATTGAGTTCTCTAGAAGTCATTACAAAGGAACTGAATTGAAGTATTTGAAGTAGACATTTATCAATCGCAATTTCAAAAGTGTACCGCATCGTAAGTCATCGTACTTAATTACTATTTATCTTTTTTCCTGGCGAGGTACATTGAAAACGAAGTAAGTACGTATGCTTGTGTCAAGGAGTACATTTGATTGATATAGGTCTCGGTACCAGATTCCATAGGGCCGGGCCAGCCTGACGAACATTTGTTCGCACTCGTGTCGTGAGTCGTGCCTACAGGCGATGATGATCGATGCAGGCGAATTAACTTCGTTTACCGTTATCGTTTTTAAGTGCCATAACCTTAACTACTTACCTACTTCTTTTCATTATAAGATCATCGACTGTTTACGAAACATAAATTTTATTATACGAAAAACTAATCGGTATTTGTAAAAACTAACCACTAATTACTGACAGAAGTTGAAGTTCACTGACTTATAATTAGTATGAGGTATCTTATAAAAGTATAACGTGAATTAGAATTTTTATCTCTTAATTAAAAAAATGTGGAACATTGAAACTTGACTCTTCATCTGTCGACACTTCGACACGACATACAGTAAGTAATGTGAGTATGTAACCGAGGTCACGGGCTCACAGGCTAACTTCCTATCTTACGAGTAAATCTATAATCTAAGTATATGTACATAGTAAGTAGAATCCGTTTATTTTGACTCCGCTTATTTTAATGTAACCACACAGCGAAGATTGATTTTCATATAAAATTCTTTAGGTAGGTATGAGTAGTCGGATATAACGACTATTAGCCGGATATAATGAATGACATGCAGCTAATGATCCATTTTTAACCATTTTTAGTAAATTGCATTCGGTTATAGTGACGGACATGATGCATAAAGCCGTCCGTCGCCCATTTTCGTAAAAACGCAGTGGTATTATTGTGGTAAGTACCCTATTTGCTAGAATCGGACGATCATTTATGATCATGCCTACGTTACGCTAGTACTATTATCTGTTCTGTGCCTACGTATTGACAGCAGGTATTGCAGTAGGTATTGACAAGTCGAACTAGACAGACCGACATAAACAGAAACTGTGTGAGTGTCACGGAGATGAAAATACGCACAATTATAAGGTATAAAAAAAAATTGTGTAGAAGAACATCTCCGCTACACGCTACACAATAACAAAATACCTGATAGATAATATTACAAGTACGTAATGTACGATGTAACGTGATGAAAATAATGACGAATAAATCTATTTATAAATTGTTATCTCGTAGTTTGCAACATACGATTAGAATTTGGCAGCCTGTAGGAATACACTGTTATCTTATTCCTAAGTTTGAAACTTACTAGCCATTAGTTACTACCAGGCGGTCACCCTCTGACAACTAGGTAGGTAATTAAATTAAATAAAATAAAATAAAATAAAAAAATAATCTGTGCCTGAGCAACGATCCCGGTTCCCGGTTGTATCTCAAGCTCGCACTTTTGGAGCCCCTTCAACGCCCTCTTCCCTTATGGATTGGTTTATATCTTTTACGGGAGCAGCTGCCTCCTGCCTGAATTCCCTGTAGACTTCAATAAATTCCAATAAAATTCCTAATAAGTATATAATGGTCACTCATATGAGCAGAATCACAATAATTAATTTACTAAGCAGATTCAAATTTCGTGTAAAATATCGCCGCATGACAATACTTAGGTATATTATCATAATAGATTTCCAATAAAGTGGCCTTTTTGGACCTACTGAACTGTGTGTGAATGAATATGGGATGATAGTTCATACTGAATGGATATCCACAATCACGCTTTAACGCTTTTCAAAACCGAATTTGATAAGGTACCTATACCTACACTAAAGTCTAGTCTATACTTATCTGTACCTATAGCTTTAGCCCCAAGCTTCCCCATGCCCTTACCTAAAAAGGCTGGTTTTAGAGTCACGCTGACCAGCGCCGCTGACTGCTCAGCGCGTAGCTTGTCAGACCAACACACGCGGTGATAGCTACGCGTTATTCTAAAACGCTTCCTAGAAGTTCATTTCATTTATATGTTTCGGCTGTCAGCGCCGACAACGGTCAGCGTGCGGTCCAGCGCGACTCTAAAACCAGCCTAGCTCTAGTCACTAGAGTTTGGGGGAGGATATGGGTTATGTTTAGTTGCGATAACCGACATCCACGCGGATGGAGCCGCTGGCATCAGCTGGTAACATTATAAGGAGTCGTCGTCATGCACTACTTGCCAGCCGTAACTTTACTAAAACCATTTGACAAGATCTGGCAGCCGCATTAATCTATTTAGTCCATCAAATAAAGCCATTTCCATAAAAATACTACTTTATTCTCATTGTATGATAGAATCGCTATTTATATCGTGATTCGTGAATGGCTATGTTGTTAATAACCGTTGAGTATTGGACATTGAGTCATAAAACTGAGATAAATGACTCAGAAATTGTGAAACAGGTAAGTATTTACTTACGAAGCTAAGTAGGTTTTTAGGGTTCCGTAGCCAAATGGCAAAAACGGACAGACATGACGAATCTATAAGGGTTCCGCATCAATGGGTTCCGCCTTATAGATTCGTCATGTCTGTCCGTCCGTCTGTCTGTCCGTCCGTATGTCACAGCCAATTTTCTCCGAAACTATAAGACCTATGCTGTTGAAACTTGGTAAGAAGATGTATTCTGTGAACCGCATTAAGAATTTCACACAAAAATAAAAAAAAGCATTAAATTTTCGGGGTTTGTTTGCACGAGAGACACTTCCAAATTGGAAAAATGTGTGTCCCCCCCCCCCCCCCTCTAACTTCTGAAATAAGAGAATGATAAATAAAAAAAAAATATATGATGTAAATTGCCATGCAAACTACCACTAAAAATTGGTTCGAACGAGATCCAGTCAGTAGTTTTTTTTTAATACGTCATAAACCGCAATTTTCGCCTTTGCTACTACGGAACCCTTCATGGGCGAGTCCGACTCGCACTTGGCCGATTTTATTTATATTTGGTCCGTGCACCCCGCTATATGGTAAAAAGCTGAGTTGCAGTCCAGAAGATACGGACCACCATTTCTGATGCTTACTTACTTAATGTTACGTATACATAATAGTACTTAAAATGGTTGTCCCTAGCTTGACGGACTTGATAGATGCTTTTTCACGCTCTGCTTGAAGGACCCGGGACCACATGTAGGAAGAGGGAAACATGTATGCGGACTGGTTGTGCCAATAACATAATATCCTATCCTAATTCTACTTAATATATTGTAAACTAGTCGATCCACCCCGACTTTTCTCGTAGCATATTTCACGAACTTTAATTGAGAATTAGGTACTTACCTAGATATGATTTTTCTTCAAAAGTGACTTCCTCTTAGCGTTAATTCCCAGTCGCATCCGAAGCTTTCAGCTCGGAGTCTGGGGTCCGCTTTTACCAGTCTTAACCACGAATTTGACTAGACCTCGATATTTTCCGTGAAGCGATTGCCATCTGACCTCCACAACCCAATGTTAACATTAGGCGATATCGAAGTTTAGCAGTTAGACCGTTGTTTTTTGGATTTTTGAGGGCTCCAACTACCCGTAACGACTGCCATAGATGTTCCCATGGCAACCGGGACCGACGGCTTAACGTGCTCTCCGAGGCACGACCAGACCAATGCAAATACTCATATTTCATTCACACAAATATTTGCACTGAGCGGGGATCGAACCCGCGCCTCCTGCGTAGCGGCCGCGTTCACTACCGCTACGCCACGGAGGCTGTCAAAAGTGACTGGACTATTTAAAATTTTATTTATTTAGGTACCTATATTACTATAAACTTGAAATTAAGACTAGTTCGTAACTGCTGTAGAAGTTGAAGGTCAGCAGAGCGTTTTGAATACCGGTCAGACCTACCTAATGTGCGTCTAGCACGGCTCGGTTTTTTTATTTCATAGGTACTGCCTACTGCGCGGCACATTTCGTTCGTTCTGTATCACCCACCCTTTTCAGTCATCTGTGGTCTGTGGTCTATAGACCCGCAAAGTATGGAAATCTGCCGGATTTCTTGATTGTTGACATTTATGATCACTGCTCCGCTCTCCCTTAAGTAGTAGCGTAATACTTCTCTGCGTGAGAACCATCCTCGTACTTCAAGGAATATTCTGAAAAAAGAATTAGCGAAATCGGTTCAGCTGTTCTCGAGATTTGTGATCAGCAACATATATGCAGCGATTCATTTTTTATATTGTAGACTAGCGGTCGCCTGCGACTTCGTACGGATTGGATTTTCGCAAAATCCGTTCTTAGCGGATGTCTAGACCTTAATAAGGAAGCTACCTACCAAATTTCAAGTTTGTAGGTGCCTATTGTAATCCACTGCTGGACTTAGCTCTATCCGAATGTTCAAGAGGCTGTTAATTAATGTTTGTTATTACCTAACGCAGAACTTTATTTCATAAATATTTAATTAGGATTACTTAAGTACCTATTTTATGTATATTATGTATTGTATTCAAATGTTTCTGTTAATTCTCAGTAAATAACTGAACGTGTTTGGCACTTTACCTATGGTAAAAAAACATCTCACATTATATTAGGTATACGAACGGCTTAGCACCGTTGTTACATTTTTCTTGAAGTGCTTCAAGACCATCCTGAAGCCAGATAAATAGACTGGATGGTGTCAAAATTGTCAATTTCAAAGATAGAAAATGCGATGTCCGAAAAATAGCTTTAAAATATTGTGCCATCAAAATATCGATCTGCTGATATTATAAAGAGGAAAGATTTGTATTTTGTAATAAACTCAAAAACTACTGGAACGATTTCAAAAAGTCTTTTGCCATTAGAAAGCTACATTATTATCATATCACTATACCAACATAGGCTACCTTAGCTACCTATATATCATTACGCTACTATTAGCGACGGGTTCAGAATTCCACATGTAGCTACTGTGATTCCGTTTCATTTAAAACAAGTTGAATAAGATGAAGATATAAAATATAATTAATTTGGCTTACAACTATGTGTGATTCTAATTAGTCGCTAGACATAATTACTTCAAAGGCGATATTACACCTCTACAATGATAATATCTTCTTTACAAAATCATCTATTTTTAAACTTTCACCAGTATTTTTAAACGTACTTACCTAACTGTAACTGACCAAAATGGTTTTTTTTTTTTCATTAATTTACAATATTTTATTGTATTATCTCACACTATAGACAGATGCAACATTTCACTAAAAATATCTTCTCAATACTTATATTGCTATCTATAATATAAAAATGAATCCCTAAATGTGTTGCTAAGCGCAAATCTCTAGAACGGCTGAACCGATTTCGCTAATTCTTTTTTTAGAATATTCCTTGAAGTAGGTACGAGGATGGTTCTTACGGAGAGAAAAATTAAAAAAAGAAAGAATTGACTGTTAGGCGGTACGAAGTTCGCGGGGTCAGCTAGTCTCATAATAGTTGGTAGAGCCACACTGTTTCTATCAGGATGCGGAAATTTCCATGGATACCCCTGATGGCGGGAGCTGTTATATGGGACTCGGACCGACTAAAACCGCACGTCGTCTCGGGTCTTCAGGTCATCATCACACCGACTCAGGACTATCTCTGGTTTCTAGATGGCAAGTATCTAAATACCCATGGGCCACCACGTTTTATGGCAACCGCCACGCCAGGGCTTCGACAGTAGTTGGAAACGAAAGTCTGGCATTAGTACCCCTGCCGGTTCTCGGGAGAGGTACACCTCCCAGAACGTGATGCGAGGAAATGGTCTCATTGCCAGAGATGCGGGCCTCGATTCTGCTAAAGCAAAACCACGGATATACCAGAAATACGGCAAAAGCGTCATTCAATTTTAGACTTTTTAATTCAAAATTAAATTTTATTAATTAATTAAATTAAATGAAAAAGAATTCACAATATTTTCTCATTCACTGAACAAAATGTCATCTAATTTTAGACTATAATTGGATTGCTATAACGTCGAAAATTGAACAGAATTTTTAGCAGAACCTAGACTCTGATAGTATATTTTCTTCATTAACAGAATCTACAGAAGCGGACCAGGCATTACAGATAGTAGCGCCCAGTGGAGAGCATACCTTCATCCTTCACGAGGACGTGCTCAAGAACCTACTCACCAGAGATGATATCAAAGACTGCGGAGTGGTTCTCCTCTCCGTCGCCGGCGCCTATAGGAAAGGAAAGTCATTCCTGCTCGACTTCTTCTTGCGGTATTTGGAACATACGGTTAGTTCAACCAATATGTCATTGAAGGAACTCGGGTTCGTCCTCGCTCAATACAAATATTTTGCATGATTATGGGTATTTGAATTGGTCTGGTCGTGGCTCAGAGTCGGAGCACGTCAAGCCCTCGGTCCCAGTTGCCATACAATCATCTATGACAGTCGTTAAGGGTAGATGGAGCCCTAAAAAGTCCAACAACTGCTCTAACTGCAATGCTTCGATATCGCCAATTGGTTGTGGAGATTTCACAGAAAATATTGAAGTTCAGTCATGTCAGCAGTTAAACTGCAAAAATTGGTCTCCAGACTTCGAGCTGAAAGCTTTGGACACTGGAATTAACGCTAGGGTGAAGAATATTGCAGGAAGGAGTAGACCAAAATAAAAGCTCGCTGAGTTTCTTGCCGTACCTAGTCTTCTCAAGGACGAGGCGTTACGAACCGATTCACTAAACATACGTCTAGTTTCTTTTGGTTTTTGACTCCACTCCACCAGCTGACTCCTAGGAACCTCTGCATATCTATGTGTCTACCGGCTTCCAGGATATGATCTTGGTGGGATCTACGTGGAGTACAGTGTACGACGTTCTTGACAGTGAATATTATAAATCTTATGTTTCAGTACTCGCAAGGTAACAGTGATGGAGAATGGCTCGGCCTTGATGACCAGGCGCTAGTTGGGTTCTCATGGGAGGGAGGCTCTGACAGACACACCACTGGCATTCACCTCTGGTCTCATCCCTTCAAAACTACCCTTGATAACGGAGAGAAGGTAATTTATTTAATTTTTTGATCCTTTCTCCTTTTTCCAAACGAATACAATTTAGAGTTCTTCAAGAAAGACATTAGGTTTTTACCGGGTTGGCAGCGCGAGTGTGAAGCCCCGGGCGTTGCACACGTCCATTAGCTACCTACGTTAAACGCTTCCCATCATGTCGATTTTGTGCATGGCTGCTACTTAAGTGGTATAAAATAATGAAAGCAATATGTATACAAAAAACCCTAAATGACAATAGCTTACCTGGTTTTTCCAGGTGGTGATCCTGCTGATGGACACGCAAGGCACCTTTGACAGTGAGTCTACCGTCAAGGACAATGCCACGGTGTTCGCCCTCTCCACCATGCTGTCCTCAGTCCTCATCTATAACCTCTCGCAGAACATTGAAGAGGATGATCTCCAGCATTTAGAGGTAATAACAGCTTCCATTATATTGGATAGATAATTATAATAAACATCGTTTTGCACGTGCCGTTTTGTACTTTTTCTTTCAACTTTGTGCTTTTGACTTTGGTACCTCCAAAGGTCCTAGTATAGCAATGATAGAACTGTACCACTTTCGGGCTTCGTGCTGCTACTGTCCGCAGAAGAATCCAATTACGTCCATAGGCCACGGTAACCACTTTCCATCAGGTGGGCCGTGTGCTTGTCTGCCACCTAAGAGATATAAAAAAATACCCAAAAAGCTATCACGCTCAAGAAGGACGTTTTTTACCATTTATATTACTCATTTCCAGTTATTCATGGATTATGGCTGCGTGGCGATGGACAAGATTGAGGGGAACCCGTTCCAGAAGCTTCTGTTCCTCGTGAGGGATTGGAGCTACCCCTACGACCACGCGTATGGAGTGAAGGGAGGGACGGAACTCCTGGACAAACGGCTTCAGGTAAGAACAGATGGACGGGAGATAGGTTCTGTAAGGGTTACTAACGGCACTGCACTAACATAACTAAGTAAATGGATACGCTTGAATATGCCAGTGTTTGGAATTAATAATAGGCACTAGGCCATGTTTACGATCAAAAGATTAGGTAAGTACTTACACATTAAACTGGAAAAGAGGAATCTTTAAAATAACCTGCAGAGTGTCAATAATAATCTATGAGACACTCTGGCGTAAATAAATAAATACTCGAGAATTTTCGACACAGCGAATGCTATCTATTATTATAGTTCTGTTGTTATCGAAGGAGCGGACAACTCAGTGCGTGGTGTGTTCTTATTTCATTTCTCCCGATTCCAGATCAAAGACGGCCAACATGAGGAGTTGCAGAAACTGCGGAAGTACATCAAGCGGTGCTTCGAGGATTGCGCCTGTTTCCTGATGCCACATCCCGGGCTCAAGGTCGCTACGGATCCTCATTTCAAAGGAAAATTATGTGGTATGGTAACTTCTTCTGTTTTTGTAATTGAAAAAAGGTTGGGGTGCCTTTTTCCAGGAATACTATTATCCGACATTACTAGTACTTCGGAATTACTTGTGTAACAGCATCCTCGTCATCATTCTCATAAAGACGTATTATCCTGGAACGCAATTCAGTAAGCAAGCACAACGATGCGAGTCGCAACGTTGTGCTCGATAGAGATTGTCATTGGTCGATCTCCAGTCACGTGACCCAATCCGCCCAATGACAATCTCTATCGAGCACATCGTTGCGACTCGCATCGTTGTGCTCGCTTAGTGAATTGCAGTGCTGATTGCATCCGAGGCCAAGGTGAATTTGGACGTCAGGGTCTTTCTCCTCCACACGATTTTGCGCATCCTTGGCAGAGAGAACATGGACCATTGACCCGAACCCGCATTCTCTCGATCCCAAGTCATTGTCCACAAGGATATAACCGCTAACATGTTGACAGTGTAACAATGCTAAATGAATTTTATAATCTCAATCAACAAGTTTTTGTTCTACAGATATACAACCAGAATTCTTGGACTCTTTGAAGGAACTGGTCCCCATGCTGCTGTCGCGGAAGAACCTGGTGCCGAAGACCATCAACGGACAAAAGGTGAAGGCTAGGGACCTGCTCAACTACTTCACGAGCTACATCGAAATCTTTAACAGCGAGAAGTTGCCGGAACCCACCACTATTTTACAGGTTAGTGATATTTTACCCCCATTAGGATTGTATTCTGGAATATTCTGATGTAATTTTTCAATAAAATTCTACATCTATTTTCAGGCGACTGCTGAAGCCAATAATAGGTCTGCCATGTCGGAAGCCATTGACATCTATAAAACCTTGATGGATGAAGTATGTGGAGGCGCGAAGCCGTACATGCAGCCAGACAGACTGGATAAGGAGAACTGGAGGGTCACGAATAAAGCTCTCCATTCCTTCGACACCAAGAAAAAGATGGGGGGAGCAGAAATGTCCGAGACGTTTAGGAAGGATCTTGTCCAGGTATGAGGCGAATTTAAAAGAGAAGTAGTACAAGTAATAGAACCGGCAGTGCCTCTTTCTTGCTACTGTCACCTCGGAGCCCAAGGGCCACTTCATCCATCTCTTAGTTTGGCTTCTGGTTCTTTCATGAGAACAAGTGTTGTTCTGTCCTCTCCAAGAGGGAAGCTTACGCTAGAGCCTCGTCCGTCAATAAATTGCTGATGAAGTTGACAAGTCCCCAAGTGGAGGGTGATTATGCGTGCTAATGGTCTCACTACCATGGACGCCCAAGATCGTGCGAAGTGGAGAAGGAAGAGCCGGAAGGCGGACCCTGAGCTTCGAGGTCATCTTGGCCACGGATGCAATCAGGAGAATACGTCTATATGCAGATGATGAAGTTGACAAGTCCCCGTCGGTCTTGTCGAGGGCCTATAGTGATACTCTTTTCCATAATGCATGTCTTTCTCACTCTTCCTTAACCCACGATCTTCATCGCCAAGGTTCTCTTGCATATCCAGGAGCTGGAGGAGCTATACGTGCAGCTAGCGGCCCACAATGAAGGCAAGAACGTGTACCGCATCATTGGGACGCCCATCGTGTTCTTGACCGTGATGATCCTTGGGTACCTGTTCGGCGTGATAGGATCCACGTTGGGGATCCAGACCGCGGTAGCTTTAGGACAGGCTGTTACTATTGGGGCTGCTGTTCTGCTCGCAGTTTGGGGATATACCAGGTAAAACCATTTACTTATAATGTTTTTATGTTTCCATACATTTTGTACTTTTTTAGACATAGGTAAATAAAATTCAAAATATTCCATCACTGCAGCATCTTCCTAGGATTCCGGGTATAAATAAAAAAGAGCTGCCCAGGAACTCCAGTAATAGGTACTCCAGTAATGCTACTTTAGCCATTTGTCAGACGCCAAGTGGCGTCACCGTGACACGAGGAAAAGAATGGTAAGAGGGGCACTGCATTCTTTCCGTTCCGTAGCTGGGAGTACTAAGTCTCGGAAGAGGGCCATCGAGAGATATGGCCCTGGGTCGGCCGGGGTGCAAGGGATATGGCTACGACAATCTCACCTCCGGCAACTGACTGCGCACAGACGGAGTGTGTTTTAGTCGGTTCGAGACCGAAAACCGCCTCTTCCGGCTCCGGCAGAAACCGTGGGGATTTTTCGCACGATAAAAAATAAAATAAATAAAAAAGGATGTGCCAAGTCTTTTCTCCAATTTCCACCTGCCATCTCAAAAGTCTCAAGCTAGAACCACTTCAGCGTGACAGTTACCTATTTGAAACATAATTGTATCCGCTTTCTGGCACTAAAACGCGGACAGCATTTAAGCTGAGAGGCGACCGTTATTCTGTATGGATGTGTGCGAAACACACCTTGTTATTATCAGTGTTTTTGTACAGAATAACTTTATTTCTTTCTATTTAAGAAGTAATTTCATTATCAAAAATTATTTGATCATTTCAGAATGACAGGGAACATGAGGGACGTTGGCATGCAGTTGGATGAGATTGCCGGCAAAATGCGAGCTGTCGTGAGTACCCACAGACTATTATAAAACTGTAGGAACTAAATATCTGTTGAGAGAATCTCACAAAATTACCTACTGGATTTTCGAGGATGGAAAATATATTTTTGTAAGCAAAGTTTATATTTTATCATCGAATGTTAAGGTACCTACTCAAAATGGTAAACCTGCCACCAACGATGGTAACCCTATCACGAAAAATGGTGAATCTGCCGCCAACGATGGTAGGTAAACCTTGTAACGTATAAAAAAAAAGAGAAAAAAAAGCTCTGTTCATGGGGTTGGGAAGGTCAGATGACATATTCATTGCCCACGAACAGAGGGTGGGGAAATGGGAATACCGAATGCGGAACGCCACCAGGACTTGATGACATATCAAGCGGTCAGTCACCTTTGTCGTGACAATGTGATAAAGCTGTTCATTTGATACGGGGGATGACAATTTAAGGTTTATCTTATGTCTACATACAAGGCAAATGTAAATGGCGGATTAAACAAATTGTACATGAAAATATCTTATCGTTTCATTGTCAGCTCCCGAAACAAAACCAGTACTTAAACTATAAGAGGTCCTTGATCTAGAAGTTCATTGCAACCTCCGAGAGATTCTATCCAGGTATCTTCTTTTATCTAAAACACATTGTAACGCTTCACTTGTTATTTCCCATCTTCAAACTCTGTTCGTGGGCACGGATGCCATCTGACCTTCCCAACCCCATGAATAGCTTTTTCTTTTTTTTATACGTTAAGTACAACCTGTCACGAAAAATGGTAAATCTGCCACCAACGATGGTAAACCTGCCACGAAAAATTGTAAATCTGCCACTAAATACGGTAGATTTTTGGCCCCAGCCAAATTTATCGACTATTGATCGCAGAATATAACAGCACGCGCCGAGAGTCGGATTAATAGGGGTCACGCATAATTATATTTACCTACCATAGCAGTCCGCAACCTATTAAACAAACAGATACATTATTAACTAATAATATTTCTTCCAGGTACACCAGAATGCCTTCGGTACCCTGGACCCTGCGGCGTCTCCGCTGACCACGACGTCGGCAACATACACGGACCACAAGAAAGACTCCTAGTGACAATCAAATGACAATCCCATTGTACTTGTCGTCCAAGTTCCTTTTGAACGCACGTTATATTTTTATAGGCATTTTTTTCTCTTCTGACTCACAATGCAAGAATTTTATTGGGACCTTTCAAATTGTTTAAATTTTTATAAGAAAATCTGGGGAATCTCTACAAAATTTTCTTCTACTAAACGCAATTTTCTACACCAGCAGGGACGGCCGTCGGACCTGTCTGACCCAGGTCTATCTCCGGTATCGAGATGGCCCCGGCACCCCCAGGTCTCTGACGTTTGAGTACGCGCCTAGAGATCTAAAAATAACGTGCCTAAAAAGGAACATTTGTGTGTTGTATGAGAGTGCCAAACAGTGATAATAACAATAGTTGACGCTAGCCTTAGTGTTCGTTGAAGAATACACCAGCTTAGGCGGTGAGCTGACGGTGAAGATGGCAGCTAGACCTTGATGGTTTTAGACTAGGTTGATAATGTTCGGAACATAATGTACGATTGTACGACAATCTACACAACGCTATCTAGACCCAAAGTAAGCATAGCTTAACTAGCTTGTGTTATGGGTTCTAGAATGCGGATAAACATACATAGATACATTTTTTTTTGTAAATACATACATATTATACATAGAAAACACCCAGACCAATGCAAATATTCATATTCATGCATACAAATATTTGCACTGAGCGGTTTGATTTTGTCTCTAGGCTCTTAAGGTATATCTCACACCCGTATTCACAAACAACACTGTGAGGTCTCATAGTGTGCTCGAGCGCATAGGGCTGGTAAAATTAATTCACAAACATCACGGAGCAGTATCTAACGCAGTGCGTTCCCTCAACGAAGTATTACTTAAGTGTTGTCTATGAATACAAAGGTTTGCCAAAACGAACACACTGAGAATTTGTCGTTCTTTGCACAGTTTTGGTAGTACGCATAGCGAAGTATTGTTTGTGAATACGGGTGTAAGGTACCACTTAAGTATTACCTACCTACATAGAAGTCTTAGGATGAACCTACAATTATGTAAAATACCTACTTGTTAGTGAGTAATTTAATGCGTGTACACTGTACAGCAGGCACATGCTGTAACAAACATCTCGAATGATCGAAGTGAGCTCGATAGCTGAATCCGCGGTGATTTGTCAATTTCGCGAAATTGACCAATCACCGCGGATTCAGCTATCGAGCTCACTTCGATCATTCGAGATGCAAGTTACAGCATGTGCCTACAGTACAGTATTGTATACATCTGTTTGGGTAAGTTTGTTGTTGACAATGCAGTTTTTATATTCCTAATATATTTCTATGACAAATTGACAATGTAACAAGAAAATAATTTTAATCAAAAGTTTACATATTAATTTAGTATTAAATTTTCGCGCACTAAAATAGAATTGGCTTATAGTCATTTAGGACTCCATTAGGATATTAATAAAATGCAGCTTCTTACAATCAGTATCAGAAGCATGAGGGTCTGTCTCCACGGAAAGAGCCACGGCCGTCGGTCTATTCCACCTAGTTACATTGTAGTTACATTGATGTAACTAGTTGGACATTTTTCTTCCAAGTAGTTACATTATTCAGCGGCTTCTTGACGCAAAATATTACAAATAATTTTGAATCTTAACCACATTGTAAAAAGTTCATAGTCATTTGAAGACAAAGTAGAGTCTTTGACGAATTTCCTAGCATCAAATTCCGACCGCTGTAGGCAGCTGCTCTTTCAGTGAGAATCTATAAGTCTGGTCTAGATTTCCTATTACTTAAACAGAAGTCTCGACAATATAAATTATACTTATATCTAGTACATAAGAATACCTATTGTCTACTGTATATAATTGGTAACCTTTGTACCTACATTGCAATATACTAATTTTATACTTTTAGTTTGCTTTTTCTTTCGGTTCCTTTTAACTGTCCACTTACGTAGTCCACCTGAGCTGGTTGTACCATCATCATCACTACATATTATAAAACAAAGTCGCTGTCGCTGTCTGTCCGTCCCTATGTACCTATGCTTAATCTTCAAAACTACGCAACGGATTTTGAAGCGGCTTTTTGTAATAGATAGAGTTATTCAAGAGGAAGGTTTATATGTATAATACATGCATAATATTGTAGAGAAACACTGATAAATTTAGAGATAATACGAAGTTCGCCGGGTCAGCTAGTTTTAAAATAATTGGTGGTGTGTATCATTAAGTCGTGCCTAATGTCTATCTACTCAAGGTATGTTGCAGACCTCGAACCAGAATTTTTTATACCACTTAGGTGGCAGAAAAGCACACGGCCCACTGATGGAAAGTGGTTACCGTGGCCTGGACGTGTGCACACTACAGGGGCGTCAATCTTTAAATGCCCTTCTTGAACACTTCAAATGCCCTTCTTGAACACTTCAAATGTCCTTCTTGAACACTTCAAATGCCCTTCTTGAACACTTCAAATGCCCTTCTTGAACACTTCAAATGCCCTTCTTGAACACTTCAAATGCCCTTCTTGAACACTTCAAATGCCCTTCTTGAACAACTCCAGAACTCGAGATAACATAGTCTTTTAAGCCCGTATTATATGATATATAACGTGATAAATAAACCTTAACATGGCAGCGTAGACATATCTGTTCAACCTGAGTGTTCAACCAATGAAGTTGATGAGATAATTTGGTCAAGTGACTGTGACACCATTTTTCAGCGATTTCATTGGTTAATGGCTGCTGTCCTAAGATATACTGAGAATATTATTATTTTAACTTGTAGGATCATCATCTGCATATAGACGTATTCCCCTGATTGCATCCGTGACCAAGATGACCTCGGAGCTCAGGGTCCGCCTTCCGGCTCTTCCTCCTCCACTTCGCACGATCTTGGGCGTCCATGGTAGTGAGACCATTTGCACGCATGTCACCCTCCACGACGTCAAGCCAGGACTTCTTTGGCCTACCCCTTTTACCTACAATTATTTTAACTTGTAGGATAACAGAATTAAAAACCAACCACATTTTTAGTCAACTTTATTGTATTAAAACAAGTATTTACATGAAAAACTCCCCATAGTGGCGGCCGGAGCCTCACAACCGCGGCGTACATTACAAAGGTTCGGTAATCAACAAAATAAACTATAAATACCTCAACGAGTTATTATCCCATGCCAGACCGACATTATTCATTTATAATGAATTCAATTGGCACATGCTATATTAATATTTATAAAAAATCCACAGATATGTATTACTATTTACACTTTATTATATTTAAAACCCGTACGAGCTCAATTTTAAAACCTTTTTATAAATGAGGTCCTAATTTTGAGGTTGTACGGGTTCGTAGCGTTTAAAATACAATTCAATGTTTTGTAAGTTAGCTAACACTGTTTGAGCAGAGGATTAAATAAATATAATATTCTACGACATCACTATCTAGACCTAGACAAGCATAGTTTAATTAGCTTGCGTTATGAGTTCTAGAATGCGAATGAACATAGGTACTTAGATACAATTGTAAATTTGTAAATACATAGAAATGAAGAGCAATGCAATCCTTAGAGGGACGTTGATATAGTGAAGATAGGGATGGATTGCGTGCAAAAGATACGGCAAAGAAAGGAGAAACATATGACAAGGGTAGACACGATGGATGCCGAGATATTATATTTATTTTCCCAGTGTTGCTAACTTACTAAACATTACTTAAAATAGTGGCAACACAGTATATCTATATCTATTTAATTCAAGATAGATAAGTCACCAACGTGTACATACACAGTTCAAGTTGTTCGAAGTATCTTCATATTACCAATGTTATTAGAAGAAATATAAACAAAATCAAGCAATTACATAGATTACGATTATACAATCAATAAATATCGCGATCTATAATCGTGATCCAATAATATAGTCTCGAATAGAGTTGCAATCCAAAATTGTGTGAATATTGACATCAAAATACATTGACAGGATCGTAATAATGAAATTGACTTACAATACCTACACAGTAAATTTATCGTAGGTATGTTCTATATAAATTATGTAATCTTAGTGACTTACACTATCAAATTTAAATATATATACATTATGCAATGCACACGGACAGTAACAAAACCATCTAATCGTAAGAGTTCCAATTACAAAAAGAAAACAGGCAACTTAAAATTGATGATTTTGTCGCACGTGTGCGCGAGCCCTAACTTAATTATAAACAAAATGACCCCTAATTTTGAGCAATAGACTATAATTTTGAACACACCAAGACTTATATAGAAATAAAACAAAATGCAAAAATATATATATGACATTTTTTTTACATTCCCAATGTTTTTTTATATACGTATAATGGTGGCACTTCACATGGCTGTTTGTGTTCGCTATTGGAAGTTTATTGTATTTGACAAAATATTTGACGTACATGCAAACATGACGTAGAGTACGCGCCAAGAAATAAGTCCCTTGGAGGCGGCGTAGCAATCGCAACTGCTGTCGCCATACTGTGTGCTGATTGGTTCAGGCCATGACAGTAACATGGCCTGAGCCAATCAACACACAGTATGGCGGCGATGTCATTTTAGTTCCTAGTTTTGCCGCGGGACTTATTAGCTGGCGCGGACTCTACATACGAGTATCCACACATGGCAGCCAAATAACAAACCGACAAGAGCACGGTAGGCAAATGAGGTCCGGAAGAGGGCCAGATCGGCCCGAGAGGGCCAGGTAAACCGGAAGAGGGCCAGATCGAGAGATATGGCCCTGTGCCAGCCGGGTTGCGAGGGATATGTCTACGATAATCTCACCTCCGGCAACCGACGGCTCACAGACGGCTTGCGTTTTAGTCGGTTTGAGTCCGACATAACCTTCTCCACCGGTTCCGGCGGGGGAGGTATCCGTGGGGATTTTTTGCACGATAAAAAAAAGATAGACAAATAAGTTCATTAATTTGTCAAATATACTATCCACATGTGGTAGTTATTTGCCAAATATGTCAAAAACGCAAATACAAATAGCCATATGAAGTCCCCATAAGATGGACTATACACGAACATGAATGTGGTCCATATAAAAAAAGGAGCATAAAATTCAGGGCTTAAGTACATGATTTATTACAAGTGCAACGCAACGAGTGAAAGATGAATTGTCCTAAGGTGAGGAAGTCATAGACATGTTGCAAATAGAATAGGAAGATTATTTAAAATCTTGCCATCAGTAATGGTGCGTACTGACGCCTTTTTTCTGCAAATTTATAAGCATTTGTACAGTTGGCTAAATAAGACAGGCGAGTTACAAGCCTCTCGTACATAGATTTCGATGTACGTACATACATTTCGGCTCTTAACGTCAGTCAGTACATACAGTAACGTTCTACAAGAGCTCAGTAAGACACACGGTCAGCTTATTAGAAATAAGTGAAATATTTAGTGTTTAAGCATTCTAAGATACGACTAACTTAAAGTAACTGAATAAAAATAAAATCATAAGATGAATGAAAGGAGACTGTTCTCTTGTGAAGCTCTCATAAAACACTGGTTTAATTACTAAATTAGGATTTTTCTTACAATCCATACCAATATTATAAATGCGAAAGTAACTTTGTCTGTCTGTCTGTCTGTTATGTTTTCATGCCTAAACCACTGAACCGATTTTGATGAAATTAGGTATAGGGGTAGAATAGAACTTGAGAAAGGACATAGGCTATGTTTGGTCGCGATAACCGACATCCACGCGGGCGAAGCCGCGGGCAAAAGCTAGTTTCCTATATAATTATTTAAATGATACGCTTGACAGAAGATAGGGAAACATTTTTACATTTATATCCATTAACTAGCCTTCCGCCCTCGGCTCCGCCCGCGTGCATCTCGGTTAACGCGACCTTTGCTCATATCTTCGGTTCTACTCAAACGATTGCGATCAAACGAACGTAAGATTTTAAGTCTGAGTAAGCCCTTTATCACAAAAAAAAAACCGCATCAAAATCCGTCCAGTAGTTTTTGCGTCCATCGCGGACAAACAGACAAACAGACAGAAAATTTAAAAAAAATATTTTCGTGTTCAGTATCGTTAACATAACATAACCCAAGTTTTTTTTTTAAATATCTCCAATGTACAGACACGACCACTTTACAATTTTATAATAGTATAGATATAGACGCAATAAGATTACGATATTGAACTGGCCAGTGTAGAAACAGTAGGCTAAAGCCTCCCAACATTGGCAAAGGCCTATGCCCATCAGTAGACTGCCATAGATTGAAGATTACGATAACGAAGGTGTATATCCCTACTAATATTATAAATGCGAAAGTAACTCTGTCTCTCTGTCTGTCTGTCTCACTTTTACGACTAAACCGCTGAACCGATTTTGATGAAATTTGGTATAGAGGTAGGTTAGACCTTGAGAAAGGACATAGGCTATGTTTGGTCGCGATAACCGACATCCACGCGGGCGGAGCCGCGGGCAAAAGCTAGTAGGCTATAAATGTAAAAGAAGTTTCCTTAAAGAAATTTACATCGTAAACATTAATTTATATTCATGTCCCTCCTAGTCTATTTGCAACATGTCTTATCAAGAAAATAATTCAGCATTGTGCACTATTAAAATCTCTATTAATATACAAAATGATTACTCCATTACTACTCAATTTGTTAAAATCTTATTGCTTGTTATCCTACCATTTTCGTATATAGTAAAAACCGTATCGCCGAGTATTCAAGGCGATGAAAAGTTTTTTATTATCGCGCAGAAATCAAGACTTGGGGCCTTAGACAAAGTGACATTCTATTGATGGAATCGCGCTGAAGCGAACCATTTTTAGGGTTTTAACCATGGATTTCGGGACATTGCGGTGGTTATAGTAATAATGATAAGTTAAATAATGTATTTCGAGTTACAAAGACTCAAATTTCATACAAAAAATATCTCTCATCCTAGCGTTAATTCCCAGTCGCATCCGAAGCTTTTCAGCTCGGAGTCTGGGGTCCGCTTTACCAGTCTTAACTACAGATTTGGCTAGACCTCGATATTTTTTCGTGAAGCGATTGCCATCTGACCTCCACAGTCCACAGCCCAATGATAACATTAGGCGATATCGAAGCTTTGCAGCTAGACCGTTGTTTCTGAATTTTTAGGGCTCCAACTACCCGTAACGATTCATACAAAAAATATAGTTATATTTAATGATTTATGTCCATTTCATTCTACAATTAGCGATTCCACTGGCGTTTTCGCCAATAGAATGTCACTTTGTCTAGGGTACTTGGACCTTCTTCGACAATATAAACCGATCTATGTATCGAATAAAGACATCTGTGCTCCGAGCACGGATCTCGAAAATTCGTAACGTAATAGTATCAAGACAACGGAGCGATTGCGATTGGCCGGCTTCACACGCACACAGGTGCACATTAGGTAGGCGGCTTAGAGTAAGTATACATTATAAATATAGAGCGCGCCTATCACTCAGGTCTTTGGCGCCGAGTGTTAGCAGATACTTTGCGATGGTATAGCGCACCTATAGTGACGTTTCATGCATTACTGAAAATATTAAAAGATGCACTTATTAATGTAGTATGTTGTTATGAAGTTTTTTGTTCGATTTGATATGCATGGATAAAATTAAAGCCAAAACACAAAAAAATGGCGTCATTTTGCGGTATTTTTACGTCATTATTACTACAAATATACGATGTTGTATAAAATTTTGATTTAACATATCGAATTAAATATTATTTGCGAAGTCATTTTGACGGGTATTGTTTTGCTACTGATTGAGGTTGAGCCAGGAGCCTCGGTACTGTTCATACCCGTGATAGCAGTTCATACTTGTAAGGCGCGCTCTATAGCAATGTATACTCTAAGATAGGCGGCCAATTGCAATGCTCAGTTCTCTCAATACATTTACATTACGATTACAATAGTTTTTCCTACGATACGTTTTTCTACGATAGTTTAATTACCGAAAGGGTAAAAACTGAACCCTAATTTTTGTATATTTGTCGCTAATATTATCATTAACAATACTTTAAATATCAATGTATAATTCTCTAGAAGATAAGAAAAAAGGTGTCGTAGAAGGCGACTATGGGCCGGCGCCCACTGCCGGCATGGCACGGCATGGAATTTATTACTAATCAAGTTATTTTGAACCTTATCTCATATGCTTTATAATTCATTTTACTTTACGTAAAAACGATGCCGCGGCATGCCACAGCCTGCCGCGGCATCGTTTGATAAATAAAGTAAAATGAATTATAAAGCATATGAGATAAGGTTCAAAATAACTTGATTAGTAATAAATTCCATGCCGTGCCATGCCAGCAGTGGGCGCCGGCCCTATGGTATAGGGCTGTTTTCCATCCGACAGTAAACATACAGCCCATGACAAAGTGCCTGCTTAACGGCTATAGGCTCGCCCCCTATTACGTGGGACCGAAAATACACCTCTGCTTACCCCGTCGAAGACTCGAAAGCATCTCAAATCTGGTAAGGTTTGAGTTGTCTAATACAAAACATAAGCTATAACTATTTCTTATTCATATTCAAGGCTTTGAATCCCAGAAGGGGTAAGCAGAGTTGTATTTTCGGTCCCATTTGACAGATGTATCTTTATTCGATGTATAGATCGAAAAACAAGATGCATATTTAGACTTTCTTTCGCTATACTATCACCCTTATCATGATTTTATCAACATTTTGATTATTGATACGACAGACGCACGGCTGAGTATCTTTCAAATGAGGCAACATTCAATAAAATATTGTATTTTTCAACAGCCCGTATTCAATATGTTCTTAGAGTAACATAAAAATGTTTTATAATTCATTGAAAATTATTGTAATCGTCAAAAAATTAAAACTTCTGTGAAGGCCTGTACACATTGAACCAGCAAGATACTGAACATTTCGAGACTACATCGCGATGAGATTTCTGTAAAAGATTAGTATCTAAAATTACTAGTAACCGATATTACTATTAACTAAAATTACTAGTAACCGTATTACTAGTAACCGAAATTACTAATAACCGAAATTACTAGTATCCAAAATTACTAGTAACCGAAATTAATAGTAATCAAAATTATTAGTATTCGAAATTAATAGTATTTTCAGAACATCTTAATTTCATTTTTACTAGCATAGAAATAACCCTCTGTTCTAACTAGTAATAAAAAATCTGATATAATGTCTGTAAGTATGTTATTTTATATCGGTCCACGAAAGATCAATGCGTAGAGGCAAAAACAATGCAAGTAATTTCAAATAAGGATACACAAAACTCTGATCTGATAGACGTGGCGATACAACCGAATTGCCGCCTCTATAGAATTATAATTCTGTTAATAAAAAAAAAAGATTTGTACATAATTATGTTTAAAAGTTATCGAAGTAAGAAAAAAAAATGATCGCTTTTTAAAATTAAAACATAACAGGTATTGTTAATATTTTTGGGTACAAACAAGGATGGAATAACATGATATTGAAATTATACCACTTAGGTGGCAGACAATCATACGGGCCACGTGATGGTAATGGGAAGCGGTTATAGCAACCTATGGACTTAAAAACTTAATGCCCTTCATTTTTATTTACAATTATGTTCCAGTCTTCCTACCATTCCGGGTCCTTTAAACAAGGCGTAAAAAGCATTTATCAGCGCTATCGAAGTGACGATCAGTTTTAGCATTGATTTACAGCTTCTTACCATATACATACAGGATGAAATGATATTGACGAATGCTATACAAAACAACAGATTTACAGTTACAAGATCATAATCTTTGTCTATTCGTTGTTCATACCCCAGTATTAGATTTAAATAATAATTTTTACAACACACCTGCTCATAACAGTGATATTATTTTACCGCAATTAAGCATGGAATGACACCTATTATAAAACTGTGACTTTTTCATTGCTATTATTCACAAAAGTGAGTTATAGATTCTTTTTTAAATTTTATAGGAAGTGTCTATAATTGTCTATGTTCTTAAAAAAGTTTTGACACAAAAAATAACGTGTTTAATAGTACGAATAAATTAATACGCCTATTGTATGGTCATTTGATGCATTTTCGTATTTAAATAAATAATTTCAACTTGTAATACTTGTGTAATAAACAAAATTTTCGCTCAAATTTAACTTATTTTTTTCTCTAAGTACAGAAAAAAAAACATTAAAAAAAAGTTAAGTTCAAACCTCTTTTTTTTTTTAAATATGGTCGACCGCCATTGTTAAATGCGCGCGCATAGGAAAACGAATTAATTTGTAGTATTGTTTATTTAGTATTTGTAGTATTATTTTATTCGCAAGTGTGTTGTAAAACGTCGTATGGCACGTGTGAGCATGATGATTACCGTCCTCGGCTGTCTTAAGACCCTCGCCTGGCGGCTCGGGTCTCAATGGCGCCTCGGCGGTAATCACCAACGTTGCTCACTTGTACCATAATGTACTATAACTGGCCTCTTTTAAACTAGTAAAAGTATTTTCATTTTACGCCCGTACCCTGTTTGGGTTACCTTTTTCCTATAATTTTGCTAGGCCCATGTTTGTCCTCAATATTCTAGAAACTGGTTTGCCTAGGAAGTATTCACTTGAAGATTCCCTGTCTGTTATCCTAACAGAAGCAGGCCGAGATGGCGGCGTAAGCGCGCCTTTCCCTGTCCGGGGGCAAGATGGTGACATCCTGATTCCACCATTGGTCCAGGCCATCTCCAGTATCGAGATGGCCCTGGGCTGACCAGGTAACGACTGATATTATTCACTTTAGAGGTTAAATAACTCTAAAAACATACCTGGCAGTCACTTCACACAATTATTATTGTCCTATACACCCTATTCCAACATACTAAGTCACAATTTTGAATAGCAGTATTCAAAGGTATTATTCCATCCTTGTGTCACCCTGCGAGCTTTACATCAGAATTCGGGTTATGATCAACTAAGTTACCATTCCCTTACCTATAATATTCACAACGGGTCAACGTCACCCTACGAGACCCTTCTCGTACATTTCTCGTAACTGACTAGAGTCCGGCCGGTTCTTTGGCACTGAGCGGGCCAGGTACTGACGGACTGGCTGGGTATGTATATAAGCTTGTAGGAAATCGTATATTTAAGATTGTTTTACGATAGCTGCGTGGTACCCGGCAGAGTAGAATTTGGGCCACCCCATCTCCTCCCATGCGGTGTCGTACAAGGTGACTAAGGGATAGGGCTGTTTAACATCAGACAGATATGTCCAGACTCAGCCTCAAATGCATGGCTCAAGTCAACAATAGTGCCCGGAATACGGCAATAGGCTCACCCCGTATTACGTGGGATCTTTTGTTGGTGGAATGTGGGTGTTAATTCACCTCTGGTTAACCCAACCGGGATATACGTATGTATAAAACCCAACATTGTGGGGGCCTATGTCCAGCAGTGGACTGCGACAGGCTAATTGATTGATACGACTCATCTAATGATGAACACACGGCCAAGGAGATAAGTATACATTATGTATACTTGTCTCCTTTGCCGTGTGTGCAAGGACAAAATGGATACATCAATAATGTAAAAAGAAGCTTGTAAAGTATTTAAGGATAAAAAAATAGTGGCCTATTGTCTCTTTTTATTGTACTGTCGTATCGGTCGCTTTAACTGGTAATGGCAAGCTGTTGTCGGTATTCTTTTTTAGACACGTCAATATGACTTCAACTCGCCTGATGGTAAGCTGAAGGCAAAGTCTTAGGAAAGAGGGTCACCATTATAAATACTAACATCCAGGCCTCATTAGTTATAAATGTTTGTAACACTGAAGTTTCACGTGTTGCCAACTCTAATTAATACCTACTTTGGTATATTACTAATACATATTAATAATTTGAAGATGAAAGTAGTTTGTTTCTTTGATTACTAAAATAATGAGCTTGTATGTCTGTGTGTCAGTGAACCGTTCACATAACTCGATTTCTACCGGTTTTTCTTTTTGAATATTATATGTTACATCAGCACATTATTCTATTGATTGCTTGCTTGCGTGCTTGATAAGCACACGGCCCACCTGATGGGAAGTGCTTACCCTGGCCTATGGACGTTACAACACCAGGGGCGTTACACTCGTGCTGCCGACCCTGAAGAAACCTTCAAAGACCTAATTTATCAACAAAATATAAGATCTCCACAAACTTTCACATTACACACCCAGTCGCAGTCCGTATATTATTTACGACCGTTCCCAATAACCTATCTATCGCCAGTTTTGACATTAGAAACGATAAAAACGTCATCAATATCTACAGTAACGCACCTCACAGTAGCAAAATAACAATAGGATTTGACAAAGGAAATTACTTTACCTTTATCTGTAGATACGTTACTGGGAAGGGCCGTTAACAGAGTGTGTTGGCTAGCTGGCTAGCCAGCGCGTGTTGGCTAGTTGGCTAGCCAGGTGCCGGCCGGCCAGTCCCCCGCGAGCTGCGTCAGGCGCCGGCGCGGGCCCCGCGGGGCACACGTCACAAGTGCTTGTGCTTGCCGTTGGCCGTTGGCGAGGGCGGCGAGGGCCCCCCGAGGGCACGCTCGGCCGCTGCCGTGGCCGCGTGCTGCATGCCTTTTTCTAGACATGTTTGGTATGTGGGCTTCATTATCTGAGGATGAAAGGTATATAACTTAAGTACTGTATCTACTACGCAACATTTGTTGCGCAACAAGTTCGGTAATGTTGCACAAGACGCACGGCATGTGTTGTTTATGCAAAAATTGATCATGTGTGAACAGTCAACAAAGTTCGGCATTGCTGTGCGTCTTTGTTGTGCAATGTTGTGCAACAATATCGCGCAACACGCCGCCCAATGTTGTTTATATTCTATACTAGCTGACCCCGCGAACTTCGTACCGCCTAATAGATTCTTTTTTTTTCTCTCTCCGTAAGAACCTCAATCCTTCTAAAAAAAAGAATTAACGAAATCGGTTCAGCCGTTCTCGAGATTTGCGCTTAGCAACACATTTAGGGATTCATTTTTATATAATAGATTATTTATATTTATTTAAGATTTATGCACACACAAAACAAACATAATATAGATTGGATGTTGAACTGGTAGATTGTGCTGTTGCCTAGCGGATAGTGGAGCGGTAGAACCCTTGACTGCTAAGTCGCAGGTTCAATTTCTGCTTATTGCATTTATTTACTTAGGAAAACAATATTTCGTTACTATTATATTACTTACATTTTCCCACAATACATTAGCTACGTCATCTATTGTGACTCCAATCTCGCGCATCTCACCGCTATACCTGAAATACAAAATATTACTTTAGAATAATTATCACACTGAAGAACACTGTTTTAGTATTGGTAAATGTTCGCATCTATAAAGTATAGAGCAGATGAAACATTATATGTGCGAAAAAGCTTACGGCTAGAGATGGGTAAATAGCCGGATGGTTTGGATTATTAGCGATTATAATCCATTTGTATCCATAAATAGCCATCCAATGGATGATAACCCTGCTATTAACGTATTGTAAGAAAAATAAGAGTTTGTATTATTTTATTGTAATTTTCGCACTACTAAAGAATGCTAGTAAGAATAAGCTCTAACGAAATATAGTTTTTTTTTCTTTGGCCGGCACTTTCAATTTTGAACCGAAATGGGTGATGTCCTTTAGTAGTTTGTGTCATATTGTGCAAGTTAAAATGGCGCAGGAGTGGAGATGGGGGCGCGCGGACAGGGCATCCGCCGCATAAGATCATACAAGTGGCCGCAGTAACTGCGCAGGCGTCGACCGACTAGCATTGTATCGTGTGTCGTACTTGTGCGTATAATCTTATAATGGTTAGACCAAGGAACGATCTCGTGTGGAATAACTATGAGCGTTAGGCAGATAAATGGCAGACAAACAAGCTAAGTTGAAAAAAAAAAAATATTTAAAAAGTAAAAAAAAATTGAAATCGTGACAGATTAATAATTATAAAAAAACAACTAAAAATAAAAAAACAACAAAATATAAACAAATCTAATTAACAAAAATCACTGTAAATATGTACCTAGCTGATTGAACATATTTTATATGGGCCAGATTAGTTTTATATTATTAACACAAAAATTTACTCACGACGAAAGATGAAATTTAATCTAATCTGACAATCCTAAGCCTGAAAATCATGAAGGAAAATTTTAAATCCCTAAAAAACATTAATAGCAGGGTTTTCATCCATTTTGGCTATTAATGGCTATTAACTTGCTTTTAATCGATTATTAGCCAAGTGCTATTTACCGGATTATTAGCATTGCCCATCACTACTTACGGCGCACAAAAAGTCAACATTGCATGTTCCATCGATAATTTTTCACATACTACTTGAATGAGTTCGAGAAGAATCCACGATATTCACGAGATCGGGAGAGACAAAGTAGAACAATCACAGCTTAATATTACGGATTAAAATATGCGCAGTCTGTAATATTGTGCGTCGAAACTAAGTCATTTTTTTTAATTATTATTTCGAACTTTTTGTACAGGTTGATTTACATCTAACAAACGAATGCTCATTCTTCTATGTCAGACAGTGACAGAACGTTCGTTCGTTGTTCTTTCTTATTTACACTAAAATATTAAGAAAGAATGCTCTTATTTTAGTTTTAGCTCTTTGTCCGTTTGTAGAGTCTAAATAACCCATAAGCCGAATATTTTGCGCGTCGTAAGCGTTATTGTTTGGTGCAGAATATTCCATCGAGAACCAAGCGGTTCGGCGACTCCTTCTTCTGCCGCACCATTATGTCTTGGAATTCTTTACCAGTTCACGCGTTTCCCTCCTCCTACAGTCCCGGGTCCTTTAAGCGGGAGTGAAAAAGCATCTGATGAGGCCGTCAAGCTGAGTGCCACCATTGTAACATGATACGTGTCTGTAATGGTGACCCTCTTTTCAGAGACTTTGCCTTCAGCTATCGCCATTAGGCGAGGCGAAGTCAAATTGACGTGTCCTATATAAAAAAATAAAAAATAAAAACTTGCATAGGGTATATTTTAGTGCACCACGGATGCTTCGTCGTCTGCCCTATACCTTATTACATGCATTCTGTAGACTATGAAGGTGTGTGTATTACCTGATGTAGGCCCACATGACGAGCGTGAGCAGGGCCAGCCCCATGGCCAGGTTGGCGAGGTTGGCGAGCGGGTACAGGCCCACGAGCCCTAGCACGCCGCTCAGGACGTACAACACCAGCGCGATGGCAAGGAACACGGACGGCGTACGGGCCGCCTTGAAGATGTTCTTGCTCTCGTTCTGTGCTGCGAACTGCTTGAATTGCTCCTCTAAGTCCTGTAAGGAGAAAGGCAACTTAGTATAGTCACCGGCAAACTTCTTGACAATGTACTTAAGCTGTTTAAAGCGTGATTTAGGCCTTTTTGGTGGGGCAAGCGTGCAGCAATCCTCCAATCTATACTCCATTCGGTTAGGTACCTAACTAAACGTATAGTTGGCAGCATTTAACTTGGTAATAAACACGTCACACATTTTTTTTAGTTATTTATTTCATACATAACATGTACTCTCAATGTACTCTTTATGCGCAGTACGCGCGTATTGAGTGTCTTTTGAGGATAGCTTGAGATGCTGTGACGGCGGAGGACCCCAAATCCACCAATCATAGATTATATTAAACCAATCCGCGCGCACCAGAGGCTTGTATGTCTCGCGACTTCTTGCCAAGTTAAATGCCGGGAACAATAAACAATATTGATGTGTCTATTTAATATACTTTATATTAAATATTTTACTGTTTAGAAACTCATTTTAAAGACCAAAAGCCGAAATTAAACCACTATTTAGTCAGTTAGCCTAGTCCTAGTTTATTTGTTTAATATGCATTTTAACTGTGTATAGTACGTCTCACTCACCTGTATTAACTGTGTATAGTATGTCTCACTCACCTGTATTAATTGTGTATAGTATGTCTCACTCACCTGTATTAACTGTGTATAGTACATCTCACTCACCTGTATTAACTGTGTATAGTAGGTCTGACTGAACTCGTCGCCTCCCATCTTGCGCTTGGAGTGGAAGGCGTGCACCGCCTTGTCCCTGAGGCGGGCGTGCTCCGTCTCCAGCAGCGCCCCCTGCAGGTAGGGCTTCGCCCCGCCGCACACCTCCTCCATTAGCTTCGTGTACAGCTCCTTGGCCTCGGCCAAAGCGGTTAGGTTGTTGGCCTCAGCTGTGGCCTAGAAAGTTACAGTTATATTCTATAGTCAAATGATAAAATTTATAGTGTTCAAGCTGCTATTATAGGGATAATAGGTAACCTATGTGTTTTCTTCGTCTTCATTCTAGCGTTAATTCCCAGTCGCATTCGAAGCTGGGGTCCGCTTTACCTGTCTTTACTACGGATTTGGCTAGACCTCGATATTTTTCCGTGAAGCGATTGCCATCTGACCTCCACAACCCAACGGTAACATTAGGCGATATCGAAGCTAGACCGTTGTTTTTGGACTTTTTAGGGCTCCAACTACCCGTGAAGACTGCCATAGATGTTCTTATGGCAACTGGGACCGACGGCTTAACGTGCTCTCCGAATCACGACCGCACGTCCAGAACAATGCAAATACCCATATTTCATGCACACAAATATTTGCACTGAGCGGGGATCGAACCCGCGCCTCCTGCGTAGCCGCCGCGTTCACTACCGCTACGCCACGAAGGCTGTCGTTGTGGTCTTTCTGACTCATATTTATGCGTATGGTCTATTCACATCCAAAGAATATGATCGTCATTTGATTTCATTGAAGTTACTGAGGTACACAGGAGGCATATTATAAAAACAACAAAAAATTGCTAAACTAGCGTCCGCAACCGTCAGAAAAAATCACGAACTATCACTAGGGGGGAGGTAGGGGTATAATGAAATATCATTTATATTTATTTTTACCTATAACGCGCGATTATTATCACGGTGCTTAATTTTCTGGCATTAAATAATAAATAAAAAATACACGTGATTTTTTGTCTAAAACCTCACCACGTATCACCATTGGTTAAAAATTGCTAAAAAAAAATATCACGTGATTAATGGACAGTTCCTATAGGCGACGATAGGAACTATCTACCGATAACCATACGAACTATCGAAAAACTTCACTAAAACACTCACCACTAACATACTCTTGGGCTCAGGCAGCTCGTTGCCCTCGTATATCTTCATGTAGGACTTGAAGTACTGCACCAGGTCCTTGGCGCGCACCTTCTGCCCGTTGATGAGCTTCGGCACCAGGTTCTGGGGTGACAGGAGCATCGGTACCAGCTGCTGTAGGGAGGACTTGAATTCCGTTTCGATGTCTAAAGGGGAAAAATTCATCTTGAATAGAGAGGTCGATCTGTTTGAGTTAGGTTACAAGTCTGGAGTGGTTTTTGGAACCACTGCAATTAAGTATTGGAAAAAGTCTTCCATCTCTTGAAAGGTATCCCTGATGGATCTATAGGTTATACAGGGATCAAGTGGTAAGTAGAGATAAAATAGTAAATAGATTTTTTACAATATTTTTTTTACATACACTTGAATGAAAATAAGTACAAAATTTTGCCGATAATTTTTTTTTTTAATATAGGATACGTCAATTTGACTTCGCCTCGTCTGATGGTAAGCTGAAGGCAAAGTCTCTGAAAAGAGGGTCACCATTACAGACACGTATCATGTTACAATGGTGGCACTCAGCTTGACGGCCTCATCAGATGCTTTTTCACGCCCCGCTTAAAGGACCCGGGACTGTAGGAGGAGGGAAACACGTGAACTGGTAAGGAATTCCAAGACTTAATGGTGCGGTAGAAGAAGGAGTCGCCGAACCGCTTGGTTCTTGATGGAATATTCACTTTTTGATCCCTATTCACCCCGTTTTACGGTACCTATTTATATCATCACACACTATCCAAGGGAGTGGAGCAGTTATCATAAATAACAACAAATCCAGCAGATGCCCGATAGATATCGCATTGAGAACTGCGCCAGAGTGAATGATGTGTGATATCAAATTTTTCGGAAAAATTACTGATTGGAATTTTTAGGATCGTAGCAAGTAGAAAACTGTGGGCTCTGCCTACCCCACTGGGGAAGAGGCGTGACTGTATGTCAAAGTCAAAAATCATTTATTCTGTATAGACCATCAAAACGGCACTTACAAAACGTCAAAAATATACATATATGTACTAAAGACTAGCTTAGCAAATGGACCAACGGTTCGAAACGCGGCCCCGGCCTGAGAAGACTCCGGCAAGAAACTCAGCGGGCTTTTTTTTTTTGGTCTATTTACAAAAAATGCTTAGTCTACTTAGTCTAAATACAATCATTTGTTTGAGAAGCATGCATGAGTGAACAGCTCATTTTCAAGCTAGTTTATCATCTAAATATTCTTGTATTTTATAATAGCCTTTTTGGCACAATTTCCTCTTAACTACATTTTTAAATTTATTTATAGGTAAATCCCTAATTTCATTAAGGAGATTGTTAAAAAAGCGTATACAGTTACCCTGGAAAGAATTACAAATTTTTTGGAGTCTGCTATCACAGACTACAAGATTGTTTTTGTATGTATGGAATTTAACCACCGGGTTCTGTAGTTACCTTTGAGTCTGCCATCAAACTCCTGGCTGGTCGCGACCCTGATGCCGGGGTGCGGCATGAGGAAGCACGCGATCTCGCTGAAGCACGACGTGATGTGCTTGCGGAGGGACTGGAGCTCGGGGTGCTGGTTCTCCGATACCTGCACACGAGAGATACGAATAACGGCCGGTCCCAATAACATATCTACAAATAAAGGTAGAGGTAGAGATAGTTCCTTTGTGAAATCCTATTGTTATTAGGGATATTTTTAAATGGGATATTTTTAAATGCACATCTGTATAATTTTTCAGAAAACTACGTAACTCCACTAATTTACTGAATGCATACCAGAAACATGAATGCTGTGCAAAAAAACTGACTTGCACACTAACTAAATCAAATGATAGATTTATTGAAAAAGGTGTGCAAATCCGACTTGGATAGATTAGGTTAGAAGGCTAATGCGGGAGCGGAGCGAAGCGGAGCTCCCGCTTTTGTCTTCGTGATTATTTTTTTTATTTAACCAAAGGAATTGTTCTGCAAATTTCATTAAACAGTATATTTAATTTGATTTAGTTAGTGTGCATAATTAGTGTGCAAGTCAGTATTTTTGATATAACTTTAAAATATTTTGTTAGAAAAAAGGGAATATATAAATATCGATTTAAATACATGCCTTGTTATTTTGCTACTATGAATTGCGTTACCATAGAGATTGATGACGTTTTTATCCTTTCTAATGTCAAAACTGGCGATAGATAGGTTATTGGGAACGGACGTTAGTCTTGTTAACTCGTCGTTTACAAGGCTTTTATTAGGCTTGACCAACTGTAACGTAACTACGCGCGTTTCACATCAACACAAACACATCAAGTTGGTTTAGTGTTACGCCAGTTCTATTTACTATGTGAACTAACAGAAATCCACCGTCTACTTACGATTCTTGTGCGATTAAAATTCCATGTCAAGTAGAAAAATGCCCCAGAACCGTTATGATAACTAACATACGAAACAGTAAAGCGCGTGGTACTATAAACTCTTGAAATAACAGATTTCGGTAAAATATGACCTTTTGATTATTTTAAATCGAATGGAAACCTACCTGAATTTTATCCAGGTTAGTCTAAAGGGGGTAACCCCTTGTAGTCTAGGTTAATCTAAATCTGTGGGTGCCAGGAGCCATACCTTGAGCCTCTTCTGCAGTATCTGGCAGCCACCATCGGGTCCGTAGGGCGCCTCGTAGGGGAAGCTCCAGTCGCGCACCAAGAACTGGAGACGTTGGAACGGCGTCCGCCCAGAGTCCTCTAGCGCCAGGCGACCGTACTCTGTGAATAGCTGCGGGAGGGGGTTAACGTTAGACATCGTTATGTAATAAGCAATACTAGACTAGCCAGGTCTGTCTTAGGATGGGTAACCATTCTTAGACATTGAGACCTCTCTACGCTTCGGAGAAGCACGTTAAGCTGTCGGTTGTGGATGCCATACGAACATCTATGACAGTCTTTACCGGTACACAGAGCTCTAAATGTCCAACAAATGGTCTAAATACAGAACTTCGTTGTGGCGCGACGACCAATCAATTAATCAATCCCTACTAATATTATAAATGCGAAAGTAACTCTGTCTGTCTGTCTGTCTCGCTTTTACGACTAAACCGCTGAACCGATTTTGATGAAATTTGGTATAGGGGTAGATTAGACCTTGAGAAAGGACATAGGCTATGTTTGGTCGCGATAACCGACATCCACGCGGGCGGAGCCGCGGGCAAAAGCTAGTCATCTATAATAGAAAAATGAATCGCTGAATGTGTTGCTAAGCGCAAATCTCGATAACAGTTTAAGTTTTAGAATATCCCTTGAAGTATTAAAATAGAATCGACTGTTATGCGGTACGAAGTTCGCAGGTTCACGGACTCGACTCAAACAGCATGCGTCATTGGTTGATCAGTCCATGCGAACTTTTTTTAACTTCTATTTAAGTATTTTGCCGGCACTCAAACAGCAATAGGCACGTCAGTCTTACCTGTAAGTGTTGCAGGTCATCCTCCTGTATGTTTTGCGATAGGTTGTATATAAGCACCGAGGACAGCATGGTGGATAAGGCGAATATTGTGGCGCAGTCGCGCACCGTCGACTCGCTGTCGAAGGCGCCTTGTGTGTCCATTAGGATTATTGCTACCTATAAGTTAAAAAAAAGGCGATTTAAAAAAATAAACTGCTTTTATTTTTTACTTTTTAAGATTTGGTTGCATTCTACAATGTTAATGAAGAACTCTTTTATGGTATAAACTGTTCGATTGTGGAATGCTTGGTATTTTTTTTTTGTAATTATTATATTGCCCATTTTTTTTTGTTGCATTCCACAATTATAATGAAGAACTCTTTTACAGTATAAACTATTCGATTGTGGAATGCTTGGTAGTTTTGTAATCATAATATCGCGCTAAATATTTTTTTAAATTAAAAATGATTTCTTTTTCTAGGAATAAATCGACAGAGCAATCTGGATCCAAAGTAAGTATAACTTATAAAATAGGTCTTAGAGTAGGGATACACATACTTTTTTTGGAAATAAAATCATATTAAACATAGAAAGAAATTTTTGTAAGTAGGTTGTACTGAGTAGGCATCGAATATGTGACCTCTGAATATCATTCACACTGAATACTCTACTGATACGTCAATATAATATCCGTCAATATAATAAAATATCCTAAAAATTATTTCCCTAAATATCGGGACACTAAAAGTATTAGTGCTAACCTTTTCTCCACTTTCCAACGTCGCTTTGAAGATCTCGGACCACATGAGGATGCCGGTGGTGTCCCTCTCGGAGCCCCCTCGCCAGTTGAAGCCCTGTAGCGGCTCCTCGTTGCCACCGATCCAATCTGTGCCGCCGTCGGACCCATACTGGAAGCATACCGATCAATATGTTAAGGCACGATTGAGGTAAAGACGAGAGCAAGACATAGGTACTGACTAGTAACTAGCTGCTTAAGGTCTACTTAAGGTCGACTTTTCTTTAATATTTGATACGTCAATTTGACTGCATCCGGCTGGATGATAAAATAAGGTGAAGTCCATAGAGTACCTGGTGGTCACTTTTCCAGAAGCTGTCATATAGGAACATATATCATAGGTTTCTACCTTGACGGCCTAGATATATAGGTACTTTTTCAAGGATTTTCGATTTTATCGTACGATAAAGTAAAAAATTACCAAACTAGCTTGGCTCACGATAGTATAGGTTGCTTCGGTATTAAGTGAGAGGCCTGAGAGGCCACTCTGAAGAAAAACATAACTGTAAAGACCATGGCTTTGAAGATCATCTGAGCCAGGTTTACCAACAGGCGAGTGCAATCAGATTGACAGATCAACATAAAAAAGTTACAAAAGAAACCCACCTTAATATTCAAATACCGTAAGAAGAAATCCAGTAGGAAGGACTTCCCTTTCCTGAAGGCTCCCGCCACGGACAGCACGACCACCGCGCGGTCTTTGATGTCATCCTGTAGCAGCAGTTCTCGGAGCGCCTCCTCGTTCAGCGTGAAGGTGTGGTCGGGGCCCGTGTTCACCACTTGGACGCCATGGGGCCCATTGTGAATCACCGGCGTGGGCTTCTCTGGCGCCGGGGCTGGTTTCTCTGTTACTGAAGATGGATAGGAGAGTTAAATTTGAGTTCAGATTAAGAGGATTGCAAGTATTATACCAGTAATGCGACTTTTCTATAGGTGTTTTATAAAATAATTAGGCTATTTAACCAATGAAATACTGAGGTGGGTCTTATGGATAAACATAAACACTGTGCTTACGTCTGTGAGACATTAATCAACGCTTGTGCATTCGCAGCACTTGCCATATTAAATAGCTGCAAGAAGGTAGAACAGGAAGATAGCGGACGATTTAACAACGCGAGATCTATGGGCAAAAATATATTTCAATAAAAAATATTGCAATCGAATTGAAATCCGCCGCGTTTTTAATATAGGTTAAAAAGTTACGACGTCTGGGAAACGGGCACGTCAGTACTTAAAGGTTAAGAAGCACAACGCACTTGCACAAACAGACAGACGGTTCCCCATGTGTTTCGTTTTCATACTTAGGCGTCCTCCCAATAGCTATGATCGTTAGCGCAATACGTTTCGTCTCACGACAAGATTCATCACTATCTTTGCGGGATACCGGAGTCGCTGGAGGTTATGTCGGACTCAAACCGACTAAAACGCACGCCGTCTGTGGGCCTTCGGTTGCCGGAGGTGAGATTGTCATAGACATTATCCCTCGCACCCCGGCCGACCCAAGGCCATATCTCGCGAATGGCCCTCTTCCGGTGTGGGAATACCGCCTGACCTCTCAACCCGGAGACGTATTGTACCGTGCGTGCTTCAAAACTCAAGATTGATAGTTGTATGACGTCATCCATCTCTCAAAGACGTGACCTAACCGAATCTGAGACTACAGTTGGTTATCTAAGCGTAAAACTTACTTTTACATTATTTTATTATAGATCTTCCTGGTAAATATATATTTTAGAAAGTAAAAAAATGCCTTATGTTGGCATGTGGATTACAGTTAATGTCCGCGAAGTACGGGATTTGGACGCACTAAGAATATTAACTAAGAATTTGTATGTATGTCCTTTCTAGAAAACATCTCATTATTAAGTAGTCGACTAACAACTTCTATTTTGTTCTTTGTTAAGTGTTCTCCGTATGTGGGAATTAATACCTACACCTCTGCCTACCCTTTTTAGAATGGGGTGAGTAGAGAAGGGTCTTGAGCATTCACTTCTTTCTAATCTATGAACTTGAATAGTTAGCATACTAATTGCTTTAAAATTTAATTAAATACAACTATAGAAGCTTTGTTTCAAGGCGTCAAACCAGACAATACATAACAACAAATCTCACGATATATTACATTACTTACAAGTGAAAGTATGAGGTAACTGTAGAGGTCTGTGCGACCTCAAACGATCACCGAAGGCCGCGTATAAATAACACAATAAAGTTGAACTTATCTCTGGCTTGCAAGCACGTAGTTATTGTTCATATCGAGATAGACACGTGTAGAGTCTTTTGTGTATTCAGTATTGAATTAGGTAAAATTAATCACGTTTTTTAATACCGCATAGGAAGCACATCGTCCACCTGATGTGAAGTGGTTACCGTGGCCTACGGACGTGTGCAACACAGGTCACAGGGGCATCACACTAGAAAGGTAGGGGGAAGTTATGTGTTGTCGTGTCTTTTAAAAAGCTTCTTCGGCCAGAGCAGGGCGGGGTAGCGCCCTTGCCTTTCTTGAAGAACTCCATAATATTGTAGTCGCTTGGGACAACCATAGTTACTGTAGCTATCAAATTATTTTATAGGTATACCCGTATTTATGTCCCAACGAGTAAAGCTGTTCGATTTTATATGACAATCGACTTTGTTTTTGTAAAGTTTCATTTATGTATGAAATAAAGAACTAGCATAGAAAATGATTAAAAAGAAAAACACGTAGAAACACATATTAATATGTGTAATAAATTCTTAATACAATAACACTATCGTCATCGTAAATCTACGTTTCAACACGTACAATAATTCTCTTGAAATTCATTTGTCAAGGCTAAAGTAATTATCTACTGTCTTATTAATTTGTATTAATAGTTGTGAGTACAACACTTATTAATTATAATTATTTACTCATTAATATACTTAACTATTTACGCCTTTATATCGCTAAAGGAGGAAACAGAGGTTTATTTTTATTTAATTTTATTATTTTATTCTTTCAGAAAAACTTACAGCTAGACTACATAATAGAAACGAATTGTAACATAAAATGGCCAATTACAAGTTTTTGCATATAGTGGATAAATATTGTTGTACATTATATAAGTCGATACTGTCGATAGATAGCAATGCACATAGCAGGAATATTATATAAATTTAACTAGACAATATAATATTAACGGTACGATATAAAATACAGAAGGCAGTGAAAAGATACAAAGGCAGTTAGAAAAAAAAACAAGTTAATCAGAGAATCACATTACGCTTGGTCAAAAAATGTCTTACTTAGTATTACTTTAACAGAAACATTCCGTCAGTAGAATTTCGCTGCTTTTTGATATGGAAAAACTCAAGAAAAACTCAACAATACTTTTTGCCTAACCCGGAATACAGGCTCACTGATGCGTCCTGAAGACGCAACTATTAAATTAGTTCTTTTGTTTTTATATCAAGGACGCGAGATATTTTATTCATAAAATATTTTTTTTAGCGCAGGCGCTTCAGGAAGTTGATATGCAAAATGTGAAACCCGACAACTATGACCGGACCTGAGACTTTTTTGAAAGAGCGGAAATCCCCACGGATACCCCCTCCCCCGCACGTAACGGCAGGGGTGGTTATGGTGGACTCAAACCCACTAAAACCGCACACCGTCTTGGATATTTTTTTGCCAAATGTGATTTATTTTATATCACTTAGGTCGCAGACAAGCACACGGCCGACAACGGTGGCTTATGGATGAGTGCAACACCAGGGGAGTCACACTCGTGCTGCCGGCCCTGTAAGAGCAGTAAGAGATTCTGTGCCGTCAGCGAAGAAGCCACACAGGACAAGCCTTTGATCTTCCCACTTACAGCATAAACTCTCTCAAGCGAGCTCTGACTACCCTACTCACCACCGGGAACACAACACGAGGTTATTATTGCCGCGGTATTCTGCAGGGCGGCGGTATTTCCCCTGTCGGACTGCTCGATTGGAACGGAATGTCTGGCATATCCCTCGCTCCCAGGGCTATCGAGGTGGTCCCCTCGGATGTGGGACCACACCACGGTGTCCCCATCTTGTCCCGGGTAGGGCGAGTCACGCATCACGCCGTCGGGCGCCTCATATTACAAGTTAGGTAACCTATCCCTATTTTGTTTGAAGAATTATTATTATTATTATCTGATAGTTCAACTAACTGCTGTCCTTGCTTGGGAACAAAAGCAAACCCAAACTTCTATATGTGCTAATAATGCTTTTTGAAATGTATGCCGCTTGATGCCGCCATTAGTAATTTGGGGTCACAAGTGTCAAGGTGTTCGTTCAGTACGCCTGACTGTACAGAGTTATTAAGTGCCTATATAGGTATTGCGAGTTCATAATTCTACATCAATATGTTTATTTGCATTATTATTGTCACATTTTTTTTGGTCTGGGGGTTTCTATGTATAGCATGAAGTAAGTATGTATACGAAAATGTATCCGCATTGAACATTTTGCTACCCAAAATTCCGTCCTATTCTGCCCTACACTAACTAAAAGGCCGTTAAGCCACAGTTGGTCGATTTTCACTTTTTAATGCAGTCTTACACAACTTTCGACGCTCTATCTTTTGGTCTAAGACTCATTTTTCTATCATTAATAGTTTTAGAGATACAGAACATTGCTGAGCAGTTAAACCACGTAAATTTTGTTACTTCCTTAATTAAAAAGCGGCTAAGCCACAATTCTTCTCTAGAAAGACGTTATCATACTTTAACGGCAAATTCATGTATCATTTTTTCTAATTTTACTTAACTACAAAGCAGTTATTAAGAAAAACTAACACTAAACTAAACTAGAAAGCAGTTTTACGCCACTAGCGGCCTTTAAGTTATGTATTGGAATTAGATTTAGCTAAATATCAATCGCTAGAGAGCAGCTAAACGACAATTCTAGACTAAATAGCAGTTAAACGCATGTGATTTTAGTTTGCGTTTTACCAGCTCAAGCGATAAATCCATCCTTTTCACTTCGGGTGCAAGGACGGACGGACGTGCGGCGCGTCTCATGCTTTTTGGCGCCACAATTTACGAGCCAGAGAGTCTAATATTAGCCAAAAAGAATCAAAGTACGCCCACATGAACAATTACGATTTAGTAAATCTCTCTTATTTATTAATTAAACAATATTTTCACCTTCTAGGGTCTCCTATCTTGCCAGACGCTCTCCCCGAGTTCATAAACGAGCGCAAAAATCTGCTCCAGAACGCTCAGGGTCGAGGGATTGTCAGCACATGTGGCTTTGACTTTGCTGCGCATGTGCTTCGCTATGCCAAAGCTTACATACCTGCAAAGGACGGCCCCTACTTGGATGTGCGCGGCAGAAATCTCCTCCTTTGACGACGCTTTGAAGACACTCGTGGGGTCTGTCCTCAACGTTTCTTTCACTGAGTCCCAGTGGGACCTGGCATATCAGCCAATCCGATACGAGGGCCTTGGGATACGGCGCGCACAGGACGTTGGCATTCCGGCTTTCCTTGCGTCGACGCATGGGGTTGCGGGCCTTGTCGCTGTTATAACTCACTCTGACAGCGTCAGCCCCAGCATCCCCTTTGCGTCCGAGGCGTGAGAGATTTGGTGGACGCTCAATAATGGTGCGCTGCTTCCGGCCGTTCCTCATATCCAAAAGTCTTGGGACGAGATGGGAGTCAGGCTGGCACACGAGCGGCGTTTGGGAGAAGCGAGTGGAGCGGATCGGGCGAGACTGCTCGCTGTGTCGCAGACGGAGGCTGGGGCATGGCTGCAGGTACTGACCTTGCCTCACATGGGTACATCATTGGACGATGACTCTTTGCGTGTGGCAGTGGCTCTTCGCTTGGGCTGCAGGGTGTGTGAAACCCATAAATGCACCTCCATAATGCAGCCTCCACGGTGGAGGGTGACGGCCATCACGCATTGAGTTGTCGTCGTGCCGCAGGCAGGTTCCCTCGACACCATGCCATTAATGACTTGTTGCGGAGGGCATCGATTTCGACAGAGTTTCCTTGTATGCTTGAGCCGCCGGGCCTATCTAGGTCGGATGGCAAGAGACCAGATGGGTTAACTCTCGTGCCTTGGAGGAGGCGTAGGTACTTGGTGTGGGATGCGACCTGCGTCAATACTGTGGCGGCGAGTCACCTAGGCCGCATGACTCTTTTCACGGCAGCCGCGGCCGAAGACGCGACCAGTACAAAACTCGCAAAGTATGCAGCCTTCGGGCCACAATATATCGTGGCACCGGTCGCGGTCCAGACCATGGGCAGTTAGGGCACAGAAGCCAAGAAATTGGTGGTGGATATAGGTCGACGATTAAGGGAAAAAACTGGGGACTCTCGCTCCGGCTCGTACCTGGGGCAAAGGCTAGCCATTGCGATACAACGTGGAAATGCGACCAGCGTTCTGGGCTCCTTTGCACCAGACAATATCCGTGGCGGGTTATCTACATGACAAAAGCTTGGCTGGCTTCTTGATATTGTTGCATTTAATTAATTAATTAAATAATATACATTATTATAAAAAAAATATAAATAATGTTCATATTCTTTGTCCTATGGTTTCGCGAATACTGATTATAACTATTAAAGATGTAGGTAATATTGTGATCTCATTACTGAATAAGATTAGGAAAAATTTGATTAAGTTGTTTTTATTTTTATATTGTATTGTATAATTAATAAAGCTATTTGATAAGTTTAGTAAAATCTAATTGTCTGTTCTTTTTAATGAATAAAGTTCTGATTTCATAAAATAGTTTTTAACTTCTCAACTTTTGATCCGGAAGTGCTTACTTAAAAGGCAGTTAATTGCGAGCGAGATGTCTTTAACTGCCTTCTAGTTAAGCAATAGGAGAACCAGTATAAAAATATGTTTTACAATACCAAGCTGAAAAGCGTTTAAAATCCCATAACTGCTTTCTAAGTAAGGGAATTTAGTCCGCCAAGTGTTAACTACTAGGCTGTAAGACTGTTAAAATCCTTTAACTGCTTTATAACTAAGTATATTTTGTTAACGTTTACTATAAGTACAGAACGTGGCAGCTACAAAAAAATTGCTTTGCTATAAAGCAGTTAAGGTATGGTTAGCGGCCTTAAAGTGCAGTATATTACGTAAAAATGAAAAAAAATGCTTAGCTAAAAGTTAGAAAATGAATTTAAATAAAATATAATGAATATAAATTAATAAAATATATCACATATTGTGCACACAGACTATGCCTACAATTATAACTTGCAACCTTGTTCCTAGGTAGCACAGTTTTCAAGAGACATCAATTCCCACTTATTTTTGCGTTTTCTCGAAAATAACTTTTTGCACTTAGCTGCCTTTTTGTTAGTAGACGGCAGTATTTCTCTCAAAGCATTTTCTTTGAACGTAAAAGCCCTCTGTACATAATCCGGGCACTTCCTGCGGAATGAGGTCGGCTCCCGTCGGCTGACCTTCACCGATACGTAAAGTAGGAATGCCTAGTCAGACCAAACGTCTCGTCAGCCTCCTCGTATTTCAGTTCGCTGAATGGGTTGACTAAACAGATGAACTTTTAAAATACGTACATATAATCACGCCATTAACCCTGGGTAGATCAGATTTAATATATAAAATACCAAAGTTTTCTTTTTTTTTTAAGTTTTTTCTTTCTAATCGATTTGAAATCACGCGTTTCGAAAACCTGATATTACTGAATAGCGATTGGGCGTAGCAACACAGCGATTTTCCTCTTTACTGTCGTTTTACCAAAACAATGCGATTAAGTTACCCAATTTACCCAAATACACGCGTGACAGTCATATCCTATATACAACGTGGCCTTGAATAGATACGCATATAAACATAATCCGAGATACAAACGAAAGTGATGAGTGGCGATAATACCTGATAGCGATAGTGACTATCTCGCGTGTTAGTGGAGATGCGATAACCGATAACGAATAAGATATAGTTTGTCTGTATCCAGTAAATATTGTAGTTGAGTGAATTAAAAATCGAATTGACTATGAAGTCATGGGGCTGAAATTGGCAGCCAAAATCTGGAGCCAAAACTGACAAACAAAATGTAGCTGAAAAGAGTGGCAGTCAAAATTGGCTACAAATTGTAGCAACCTAAATGGACAACCAAATTGTAGCAGCCAAACGCATGTTCGTCGTCGTTTACTAGAAGGTCCTAGATAATTTACAGAAGTTTCCATATTTGCGCGATGCGATGGTAGGAAACATAATCAACATTTAGCGACAACTGAGATATAATTTGAGTAACCAATTTTGGCTGCCAATTCTGGCGGCCAATTTTGGCAGTCAATTTTGCTTCCCAATATTGGCTACTACAATTTTCGTTTCCAATTTCAGCCTCATTTCAGTCTCGTCCCTGCGAATATGTGTTTGGCTGCTACAACATGGCTGCTAATAATTTTAGCTGCTAGTCGGCAGTTACACCCGCATGGATATAGGCTATGGCCACCAGATGATTCTATTTGTGACATATCTCCAGTTTACTTACTTCAATCAATCAATCAGCCTACTGCAGTCCACTGCTGGACATAGGCCTCTCCCAATTACTTACTTAACCAATTATAATTTTACAATTATGGCTTTTATGGAGCAACTGCCGTTTGATGGGGCGGCAATTGCTCATTTACGTACACACTCATATACGTACACCATTAATTCGATTGCGGTTAAACCTTGACAACTTGTGCACTTGACCGCGAAGGTTCCACATAACAACTTAATACGATATAGCAATAAAGCTATTGCAACGCGTACCGAGAATTAGAAGACAGTATTAGTATAACGAAGGTGGAACAATCGTAAGTTTTTGCAAGGAAACAGGCAGGTTCGACGAAACGCCGTGATTGCCAGATAACTCCAAATCCTCTGCGGAGGAGACACAGGGGAAATGGGTGAAGTGGCCCGCACCAAAAGGCGGATCACCCGTCCGGCCAACAGCGTCCCCAGCTGAAAGTAAGTAAGTACAACTACTGCCAGTGGGACTGGGGACGACAGCAAATCGAACTGCGATCATTCGTTTAAAAAAAATGTACTCGTTACAATGAATCTGTATTTATTCATGCCAGTGTTATTGCACTTGTTAGTATTTGCATAACTTATAGGGTTGCCACAATAGGCCTATAGTGTATCTTCGCTTTAAACCATGTCGTGGCTTAAGCATGCTTTAAGCTGACCTTACGACTCAATTTTTTTCTATACCTGATATGAGTCTCCAGGTGAATAATAATAAAGGATCAGCCCTCCTTTTTATTTAACCTTAAGAGAACCGTCTAGCATAGAGGTCGGGATGAGACTGAGTTCAACTTCCAAGTGGAAGGGAATGATGTCAGTGGAATGATGCATGTAACAGTTTCATGTTCACTGATTTTGTTTTGTAAATAAGACGTATTTTCGACAGCGCATGTGCATTCCCCTTCAGATCAACTTATCTTCCTCTAACTACACATTCGCGGCGGCGGCGGTCTCATTTTTTGTGACAACCCTAGTAGAAACATTTGTAACGGAGCGAACGATCCACAACATTATGCAAAGAGCCATTGATACGTGGAACTACTTAAATATCGCTTAGCATAATACAAACTAACGTAATGTGGGACGCATTGGTCGTTGTTACATCGCGCGAGTGCTGTTCAAGAGAAGATTTTCGAGTAGCCATCTTGGATATCGAAATAACTATCATATCATGTATACCTCGGGATACGTAGATATCTTGCACCTAAATCGCCAGACACTTCAGACACTTCAGATCGCCAGAATTTGAGCTCGTCCACCGCAGTAGCACCCCGTGCTATCCTCAAAAGACACCCTAGAAACGTGTACTGCGCGTATAGAGCACATTTTATCTCGAAGATATATTTTGTTTCGAGCAATACCTACATATTTATTTAGGAAAGATTTATCTTTATCAATATTTATATTGTTGGCAAAGTGGAATGTGCTATGCTTGTAGGCTCTTTGAAGGATAACGTGGTCATCGAACAAAGAACTAAAGTTACCGATATAGCTCTCAGAATAAGTAAACCGAAGTGGCACATCTGTTGAAGGACCGATTTCATTTTTTAATTTTTTTCCGAGTCCAAGAGTGGAGACCGCGAGAAGGCAAACGAAAGGTGGTGGGACGCCCTCTAGCCAAGAGGACTGACGACTCGAGAACGGTGGCTGGGACATACTTGATGCGGGAGGCGGTGGATCGGGAGCAAGAGCAATGGAGCACATTGGGAGACGCCTATGTCCAGCAGTCGACTGCAATAGGCTAATTGATGGATGTTTATTGTGGGTGTATCCTCTCGCATACCTCGCTAAGATCTTTGGATACCAAGTCAAGCACACCTAGGGTTGCCAACCATACTGTTTAAAACAGTATTATACTGTTTTACACCCAATTATACTGTTTACTGTTCAACAAACAAACAGTATCCAAAATACTGTTTTCAGCATCAAAATGCATAACACTACAAAAATGTGCAGCAATTGATGCAATTTTAATTAATTGGGCACCAATTTGCAATTATTTTATAAGTGTAGGTGTTGATTGTCCCATCATACTCCAAAATTTATTAATGATAAATCATAATATAGAAAATAATACAGTTAACAGCTATCTGCTATTTGCCAGCCATATCAAATCTTTTAATTTATCCACCGGTGGCACACACCAATGACTTTTCGATGCTTTTCGAAGTTGTGTGTATTTATCGCAGGTTTATAAGTGCCCGGTTAATGGCAATAGGCTCGCCACCTATTACATTGGGACCTAAACATAAACGGCGAAATGTGGGTGCTAGCACCTCTGCCTACCCCTTCGGGGATATAGGCGTGAGTTTATGATATGTTATGTTTAATTTATCCATAAAAAATTGATGGGAACCATATTACCATTTTAGATGTTTACGAAACCATGCTTTCTTTTAAGACAGACAGACCTAAGGGGGCAAAATAGGTGACGAACCGTTGTATGTAAAACCGTATTTTGTGAACCGGATTTTTATGATCTTTGTTTTGTTGGAGAGAGAAAGTTGGTTCAGGGAGCCAGAATCGGATGACAGGATCAAGGGAGTCAGGATTGGATAACAGGATCTAGGGAAATCCTCAAAATGATGGCAAAACACTGTTTCTGCTGTTTTAACATAATTTAATTTCAGTATTTGCATTTAAAAATTATCTGCTCGTGATTTTAAGCTGCTGATGATAGGAACCTAAGCAAAGGATGGACGATGGATCGATTATAACTCACTAAAAAGAGAAAAATAAATTAACAGCCTCTCGGGCTAGGCACCGCAGTTTTTTTTTAGCTTTTTAGTGCCTCTTTTTCGTTTCTTGAAGTCGGTTAAACTTTTTTGTTAAAATTAATTTATGTAATTGTAAAATACTGTTCTATTTTCTAGAATACTGTTCAATTTTCTTCTCAGACCTAAATATACTTTTTTTCTCGAAAAAAGAGTTGGCAACCCTAAGCACACCTGCAAGCCTATACACCTGCGGATTTAACAGACAAGGGTACTAGCGCAGGCCTCTTTTTGTCTGTTTATTACTGCTAATCTCCGAACTGCCTGGACCTATTTTAAGGGGAAAGTCGTAACTTGGTTACTTTTATCGTAGAAAACCTCCGTGCAAGAAATCCCATGAAATTTTCAATAAAATAATTTGTCGAAAATTGTACCTATAGGTATACGAGTAGGTACACTGTATACTTATCTCAGTACTGTTAATTTTGTTTGTAGATGCACAATGAATAATTATCTATCCATCAAAGTGAACGAAATCGCGGGTAGCAGCTAGTCTACATCTACACTAATATTATAAAGAGGAAAGATTTGTACCTATTTTTGTATGCTTGTATGTTTGTAATGAATAGGCTCCGGAACTACTGTACCGATTTCAATAATTCTTTCACCTATAGAAAGCTACACTATCTGGGAGTAACATAGGCTATATAACATCACGCTACTACTAAAGGGAGCGGAGCAGTGAGCATAAATGTCAATAAATCGGGCAGATTTCCATACATTAAAGTTGGACCGGAATCCGAATTCCACGCGGGCGGAGCTATAATCAATAAATGTCATAAAATGCTATTACTGGAACAGTGGCTTATGTATTATCAGGTAACCTATTAAGATTAACCGAATCATAATAATAGGTAAGTACTATGTATATTGATTATTGCATCTTTTATTATTGTTGTTTATTACATTACCGCTACTTATTACGCATTTTATTAGTTACACTTTTAAAAGATGATGACGTAACAAAGATTGTAAAGGGTATGCTGAAGTGGTTTCAGGTTTATAGGACCTATCAAGATCACGGTTTTGCAAGATAACCTCATCTGCAAGTATGGGCGTACCCAGATTTTAAGGGATGGGGCAAAGATCAAATTTTTTCAGTGCTTAATTTCGGATAGAGCAGAGCAGGGTGGGGGTCTCAAGCGTAAACTTTGCTCTATAAATGGGAGGTCAGATTGCAGTCGCTTCTCTTTATAAAACACGGAGTTACTTTCGCATTTAGAATATTAGTCTAGAGTATGAATGTCCGTCTTCGTATGAAGTAATAACTAGGTACAATATTATGCAATCATCACCGATCATGCGGAGTATGACTCGCCAATATTCGTAACAATGGCTATTGAATACCCACAGTGGTTCGACAGCTATCGCCTATACGTTAGGTAATGATTGTAATGAATGATGTTTGTATGATTAAGATATCATCATCACACTCGTGATTTCGCAGTTGCTTCTAAAGTTTTTGATTTTTTTTTTATATAGGACACGTCAACTTGACTTCGCCTTGCCTGATGGTAAAGTCTTGGAACTGAATGTTAGCCGTGTTGGTTCCCGGTGGAGTAGAATAGGGCCACCCCATCTCTTCCTGTGGGTGTCGTAGAAGGCGACTAAGGGATAGGGCTGTTCTCCATCCGACAGTAAACATACAGCCCATGACTAAGTGCTCGTTTGACGGCAATAGGCTTGAGCTGTGGAACCGAAAATCGTCAACCCATGCTGGGGACCTGAAAAAGGTGGCTGGGACGCACTGAATACGGAAGGAGAAGGATCGGAAGTAATGGCGCATATTGGGAAAGGCCTATGTCCAGCAGTGGACTGCGATAGGATATTTTGATTTATCAGTCACGAGTACTATCACATCAATAAGTGTTATGCAAATAATAAACTCCGTACATTGAAGTAATGGCATATAAGCTCAAACATACATCACTACGGTATTTAGTGCCCAGTGCCAGTACTCGGTACACCCAGTGACTAGTGACCTACATACGAGTATATCAGTTCCTGATACTACTAGAACAAAAATACGAGTACCTACTGACGCAAAATAGCAGCATTTGTACGTATTCGCGATACGGAAGCGTGTAGTACAGTGAGGTATAATCCGCTGTTAATGAAGGATAATTCATACTTTATGCCGAGGCACAGTCAATGAGAAAAGTTTTTACTTCACCACAAGGTACTCAATCGAACTTTTTAAACATTAAAGCTCTCTCGCCACTTATCAAATTCTCACTCTCACTCAGCAAATTTACCTACATTGAAGCAGCAAATACCCCTTGACACCTCTTGTCAAAATCAAGCTCTTTGAGGAGACGAGTGGGCGCAGGATATGAATTTCAGGGGACCAGTAGGTTTCGTCACCTAAACTCTCATTTTTACAAGTATCGGCAATGGCCATTCAGTTAATTCATTCAATCAGATCGAGACAAGCAAATTATTTTTTAAGGACTTAACATTTAACAACAAGAATGAGATTTATGATTTATGAGATAATGAATGAATGGTAATCAGATAAAATAAAGGATTTTTATATGCTAACTGGTGATTATTAGATATTATGTCAGAGATTTCATGCTTTTCTATTGTTTTGTGAAAGGTTGTAGCATGATCTGAATGGGCCATTATAATTATAAAATATCTACACCTTTTACCTGAATTCCAGCAAACAAATAATTTCATTCAATCATTCATTCCTTCGTTCACACTTTTGCCGATGACTGTACCCGTGCAGTTGCGTGCGACCATGCGAAGGTCAAGACATTAACGTCCGCGTCGGGTTTGTTCTTACAACTGTATAAGTATTAAGTACATACATACACAACATTTCATACAACAACTAGCTGTTGCTTGTGGTGTGGCTTCGCTCACGTGGAAACCTTTTACTGCTGTCATTAACGATTTTAGTAGCGTTAAAACGTTCGACTGCTAAGTCTTGGGTTTGATATCCGCTTAGCGTAAATTGTATTTGTATGCATGAATGTATAGTTGCATCGATCTAGGTGACGCCTTCATCCCCGAAGGGTTAGGCAGAGGTGAATTAACACCCACATTACACCAATCATTGTACATATTCGGTCCCACGTAATAGAGGGCGAGCCTATTGTCGTATTCCGGGCACTATTGTTGACTTGAGCCCTGTATCTGAGGCTGAGGCTGAGTCTGGCCTGTCTGATGTTAAACAGCCCTATCCCTTAGTCGCCTTGTACGACACCGCATGGGAGGAGATGGAGTGGCCCAAATTCTACTCTGCCGGGTACCACGTCCTAACAAAAATGTCCTACAATATTTGTTTATTTGGGATCAAATTCGCAACTAACGGCCCACAGACGGCGGCGTGCGTTTTAGTCGGTTCGAGTCCGACATAACCTCAAAAAAAGGCAATAAATTCTAGAATTCATAACAAAAACTAGTTAAGTTATCTTTACAATAGGTCTAGCTCTAGATAGTGTTTTGTAGAATGTCCTAGACTCTACAACATTTATTATTATTTTTCAAGATACAAAGAAACTATAGTTATGTGGCCAGCTGCAGGAAGGGTAAACAGAGCTGTCCTTCCGTACAAAGTCTACAATAGTCTGGCAAACTGACCACACGCAGCGGCGGTTAACCGCAGAAATCGATTGACGCACGTGGACTAACCGTAACAGGTACAATTACGATTATATGTACGGAATTAACATGATCATGGTAATTATCTATGCGAAAGTTTGAATGAATGTATGTTAATCAATCACGCCGGGACGGCTGGACGGATTTAGATGCAATTTAGAAGGCCTCGCATGCGACCGGGACTAATGTAAAAATGATGATGAAAACAGTCTCAAATAGTGCATAGGTATTGCTCGGGGACATTATATCTTGGGCCTAAAATGTGTTCAAAATGTGCTCTATACGCGCAGTACGTGTGTCTTGGATGTCTTTTGAGGATAGCACGGAGTGCTACTGCGGTGGACGAGCTCAAATTCACCAAGATTGTTATAAAACAATTCGCGCGCGCCAGGACCTCGTTTGACTTGCGATTTAGGTCCAAGATACGTGTCCCGAGGTATTTAACTTACAAAATGTATTAAACATTTTGCTATCGACTGTACTTCTATGCCAGTGCCGAGTTGACGAATGAAAAATAAATTAAAATAATTCGGGGCAACTCGCCACCGGGTGGCGAGTTTTCAAGTGGCGGGCTGACGAATAAGTCAATACAACCTAGGCACAACTTTTTCGGGGCAATAGTTAATCGTCTATACAACAAAAGAATCTTCTCTTTGCTCAGGTGCTAAAAGTGCTAATAAAGTGCTTCTAAAAATGAGAAAGTGAAACAATAAGAATGATGACTAGCATGTGTCCAACATTCACTCCGACATGAGTCACATGACTAACAAAACAATGAAGTCTAAAGTCTAAACACATGAATAGGTAAAATCACTGACAATAACTAGTTTCAAAACGATTCTAACAATAATATATACAGAAGTTCACATGCTATAGCATAAATAAATAAAAACAACAATATTTGAAATTTCGAACGGAACGAATGATAATAACATTCAAATTAAAAACATTATGACGTCACAGTCATAATTGCCTGGCCAATGATAATAAAAAATAATGAGGGCCGCGTTTTTTTTTTCTACTTTCAAAGGATATTACAGAGGACAGCAATTTCAGCTATTTCATCCACGCTAACCATCCTAATAAAAAATATAGATGCACACAGAACAGAACAATTTGATACACATCGACATGCTACCTATACATAAAAAAATACTACAGAATATTCGAACGAACGGAATGAACAACAATTTAATACAAAATTAATCATAGATTTTTTACAATTCAAATTAAGAACAGTATGACGTCAATAAATTACCAACGAGATAATAAAAAAATTAAGTATAGCTTCTTTTTTTTTTCAAACTATTTCCAAACGATACACAACAGACGGCAGCCATGTTTAATTTTACGCGGTAAAATCGGTAAATCTGGTATGGTATTTCATTACTTATAAACTTTACAGTATTTTATGCTGGATTCTTTCGCAAGGATTGCCTCGTAGGTAAGCAATTTACTACAATCCTGTGTAGTTACTTATTATTACAAAAGAGGGATCTAGTTCAATTGTTTGTTTCAACGAAATCAAGTATTAAGAACAATGTCGTAAGATGCAACTACTTGACTAACATATTTATTACGTCACTGTATTCTTAAATTGAATCGTCTGTACAGAGCAAATTATAGTCTTAGGCATAACACGAAAGATGTTAAGTGCTCCACATAGAAATTAACAACCACACGCACTTACTTTGTATATGTTTATAATTGACACGCAAACTCAGCTTGCCTACCACCTCACTGCCTGGAACACGTCAAAAATGACAGATATTACTACCGAGATTGAAGTTATTGTCGTCCTAGATTCCTAGAAGACCCTTAGAGCCTTGTCTCAACTCAGTTGGGATCACCTTCTCAGTGTGAAGTGGAAAAACTTCACTACTTTCCGCGAAGTCTGCTATTTGACCTCAGTACAAGTTCCACAACCCATCAAAGTTCTGTAGTTAGGGCAATTTTCGAACTTTTTAGGGTTCCAACTACCCGTAACGACTGCTATAGATCTTCGTATGGCAACCAGGAGTGCACGACGAGGCAATGGTCATACATCCTTAAGACTGATTTGGCTAGTCTTAATTTAAAATGTGTTAATCTAAATAAGTTTCCGCATTCCAAAACTCATATAAAAGTTAGTTAAGCTACAATTATTGTCGGTCTAGATAACTCTGCCCGCGTTCGTGTTTCCCTCTTCCTACAGTCCCGGGTCCTTCAAGCGGGATGTGAAAAAGCATATATCAAGGCCGTCAAGTTAGGGACACCATTTTAAGGCCAGCATCAGAAATGATGGTCCGTATTCTGGACTGTACCTCAACTTATTCACACCTAGCGGGGTGAAGTCTGTTGACGAACCAAATATAAAAACAAAAATAGCGTTGTGTCGAATGTCCTAGAATAGAATATTGTCGCTACTTCAACCTGTAATCTGAATAGACCTTCCGCAGACAGGAAATAAAACCAAGTACCTCAACAAGTGGTTCTCTCGACCGTTGGGCACTGAATTAATTCTCAATTATTATCCAACGATGGATTTCCGCTACGTAACACATAATTCAATTTGTCAGAACTTATTCAATTTCATATTGTCAGTAAGTATTATTTAACCTAGTTTACAGTAAGAATGACACTGCAGACTGCTGAGTAAATTTCTGAACGGTGTTGAAATTATCATAATATGTGTGAATATTTACATAATAAGTTGTGACTGAGAGCGGTGACCTTTTAACATGCTTTTATCAGATTTGAGTTGGAATGACTTTTATTGACGTAGTTTTGAACCCGCGACAGTCCATTTTCAGAGGGAATATTCTATCATTTCTGATCTACCAGGATCTATTCTCTCTTTGTCATCGGAGTGCTAATCCTGGTTGCATTGTACTTTGGAGCCCGAGCTTTCTGATTTTTTTTAATAATCTGGTTTGGTGACCTGTGCGGAGCAATTTACTCCCAAAATAGATAGATACGCCTGCGCCAGATTCCCGTTAGAGGCAGGTGTACTGCTTTGCAGTTGGGGCTGGTTTAGGCCGTATAGCATCCCAACTGTACTTCCCAATATTACTAAAAATGCGTATGTTATCTTGGGTAAATGTGATCTGTTGATAATATTTCGACGGTCCACAATAATCTGACGTGTTTTATTATAACGGGTTTAAGTACATTTCTGATGACATAATCCAAAAAATTACCTACTGCTCATGATGAGTCTCACGATTCGCAGTGAAAACATAATTATGCTAAAAATAATTTCAGATAACATCTAGCGGCAACGAACTAAGAATGATGCAGTTATGCGTTGTTGCTGCGTTGATCGTTGATTCGTCAGTCAGTCAGTGAGGACAAGTAATTGTACACGTATAGACTAACCTACCACAGATGTTATTATATCCACACCTATACGGCTATAGAATCAGATTACTTGAATGCATGTGCTACGAACCAAAACGGGCACTACACTCGCCTTCTGTAGAAACTGTCGACAAAATGTTACTTTATAATCTACTTAAAATAACCTAGAGATAATTATTGCTATTTCGTAGCACATCTGACAATTTGATGTGCTTACTAATAAATTGTTTAACTGATCACAATAAACCAAAAATTAAAAGACGGGCAAAATTCTTAAGCATTTCTTAATCCACCTAACCAATTTAACAAGACTAATTAGTTGCAGGGCACCATCCATTTGGAATACTGATCCCGCTACCCACAGAAATCTATTCTCGGGCTATAAGAGGCCATAGGCCACGGTAATCACTTTCCATCAAGCACACCTGGTGGACCACCTGCCACCGTCTGATATAAAAATAACTACATTCTAGTCTTTGTGCCAAATTTTATCCAGATCCGTTCAGCCGTTTTATCAAACATCCGTCTAAACTAAACTTTCGCATACATACTAAACTTTCGTATTACAAGTTAAACAGCACGACATGACGTCATACCTTGTAAAATATCGTTCAGACATTCAATATATCGAAACTAACTTGACAGTCAACTACACTATTGACAGCTAATTTCCTTGTGTGTGAATTCCACCGAAAGCTTTCGACTATTTTTAATTTTTGCAGAACACACCTGACACTTTCGCTCCGTCCATGAAGCTTGAGAAATGACCGATGCGGTCGAACACCGGTCTGGCGGCCAGCCACATGTATATTATGTCAATAACCTGCTTGGACAGCATCCAAGACTTCTGATAATGGAAAGATGCTATATCTTGTAATATTCCATGTAAAAATGCTCCATTAATTTGCATGGAGATCTGCCAATTCTTTTAGGTATTGGAATCACACGTGGTATACAAAAATAGCTTGTGATAATGGTGCTATGACTATGATGATGGTCTGTTTGGCGGTAAGCGCGGGGCGGGACGGCAGTCGGTAGCGTGCGTCAATCATGAATCAACCAATCATAGATTACAATAAACCAATAGCGGGCGCTTGATCTAACGTCATTGGTAGATCAGTCCTTTTATTGGTGTTGTGATTGGGCCGTAGAGCCAACTTTTTGAATTTTATTCAAGCTTTTATAGGTGCTACGAGTATAGCTATATTAATATTGCTTCAGCTGTTCAGTAGTCAGAACACGAACAACACATAGGCTTGATCTCACCGACACAAGTTTAACATTATTGTCTACTGCCACATTAAGTCCTCATTAGTTGGCATACCTACGTACTCAAGATAAGGAATAGGGGTTTAAGCTTAGTTCACACGGCATTTTACTGCGAGTATTCGAATCGAAACCGATAAACATCGGAATATTCACACGATGAATATCCACTCGTGTGAAAGACGAATACCTTCGTTTGCGTGCAGTAATCATATAGCAATCATCCTTATTCCACATAATACTATGCGCATACGCTCCTGTGAGTACGGGGTATTTTGAGCCAAGTGTCATAATGATAAATTGATCTAATCATTACTTATTGAGACATCCTTTATGTTTAACTTTCACGGCTACCGATTTAGATAGAAGTGAACGTTCAAGACGGGACTTCCACCAATCGAAATCGAGGAATAGTTTAACATACTAATTGCTTTACATTTTTATTAAAAAAATCGACTACTGTCTGATCTCCCAACCAGATGCACCACAGAATCGTCGGTCAATCATATACCGGCTAGGTTTGCAGGTAAGGTTGCCTTGGGTCCCGAACATTTTGGTGAAGTCTCAAGAAACACCAAGGGTGTTTACCAACCACGTCAGTCTTGTGTATCTTAATGGACATTATCATATGAGAGTGTAACGGCTTAACTCCTATACCAACGAGGTATATCTACATGATCACAGTTGGTCGAGTAGAATCAGAGTTATGATCAAAAGTCGTGACAAGAATCACTTGCATCCGAAATGCCACAACAAATATGGCACCTACCAATCAGCAATCATCGAGGCATGAATGCAGTGGGAACTACTACTTACAGATTCACGTTGAATGCTAAGGTATTTTGCAACGTTTTAGCTTTGGCGCGTATCCAACAGCCTGGGCTCATGATGTAATAAGAAATAATAACGTTACCACAACATTCAACAAACAACTACAGGCATTTTAATGGCCAAAATAAATCGTTAGAAATTATGCAATAGTTTGAAAAGGAAAAGTGTCGGAAACATCCGAAAAAGGAGGGTATGTACGAAAGATTCCCTCATCGAATATTTGTAGAGGAAACTCGGTCACGGTCTGAAAGGAGTGTCTAGAACACTGACGTCTTTTTTAGCAAGGTAGAACACATATATCCTTGACTTTGATTATTTAAATTAGTTCAATGAACCGATAACCTTCTACTTGGTCAACTATGTTATTTATTTTGTTGAATTTATTAGAAAAAATATTGTTTTGCGGCGACCGCCAGGCTACGTGGGTAATAAAATATCTGTATTCCGATTTCAAAAAAATATTTGAATTCGTAACGTAAACGTATCGATAGAACGGAGCATTGCGATTGGCTGGCTTCACACACACAAGTAGGCAGGGGGCCAATCGTAATGCTTCATTCTTTCGATACGAATACGTTACAAATTCGAATATTTTTCGTTCTCGGAGCACTGCACTGGCGACTTTATGTATAGTTTTAGAACTAGCCTTCAGAAAAACTGAGTCAAAATCAGTTCCGTAGTTTTTGCGTCTATCGCGAACAAACAGACAAATAGACAAGAACTCCAAAAAAAAAAATACTGCTCAGTATCGTTAATATAACATAGCCCAAGTATTGTTTTTTTAACCCCTCCCTTTACACATAATGGAGTAGATGAAGCTGGTCGGCAACTTTGAATATGTTAAGCCCCGGCCACAGCTCATGTTTTTCGCAACATTCCCACCAGCACAACACAACAAAACATGGAAATCTCTACATCTCTATGGTTTTAGCTGTAGCCGTACCTTTAAGCAGCATACATGGCAACAGTACTCCCTCTTGATTTCATATCCTTGTGATTTAATTGTATTTCTTGGCAACGCATGATCTGCCCTATACTTGTTGATATCATAAACTGGTTATATTTGCGTCATACCACTTTGGAGGTAGATAAATGATCGCAAGCGAATTACAAAGGTCAAAGAATCAAGACGTATGCCATTTTTTGCTACGATAATAATTGAAAAGGAAAAATAGTGTATTCATGTTAAGATTATCATCGTGAAACGAGAGAATAGAGCTTGCCATCCTAATCTATGTATGTATGCAATCAATCAATTAGCCTTTAGCAATCCACTGCTGGACATAGGCTTCTCCCAATATGCGCCACGTGTGCCGATCTTTCAGCAGAATCTATGTATATAAAAGCGAAACACCACTCACTGATTAATCTCGAAATCCCAGAAACTATAACACCCACAAAGGTTCCTTATAGGGTGTAGACATCCGCTAAGAACGGATTTTATGAAACTCACCCCTAAGGGGCTAGAGCGGGGGTTAAATAACTCCCACGCGTACTAAACGAAATCGCAGGAGGCCGCTAGTTTATATTAAAAGTGCCAAAGTGAATTTGTCTATTTTTTACACTTCATGACACAAAAACGGCTGGATGTATTAGGTTGAAACTTTGCACACAGGTAGATTCTGACCGGAGATTATCTACTTTAATGAACGCAGTATTCACAAAATCGCCTCAAGTTTAGTTCTAGCATACAATCTACACTTGAAACTAGTTTCAAATCCAGACTGATGACTGGTAATCGTTCTAGAATTCGGGCTTAAGTCTCAACTTGTCTAAATACTACAAAAAAGAGGGTTCGTCTAAATATAATGACGAGGCATAGTTTGTTTTTACGCGCGAACATGAAATGTAAATTTAGCTTGACCTTTTAGTATATTTCTATGGTTCAATGGCAGACAATGTTATTAGAAGGGCAACATTGTGGATAAAGTTCAATTAAATCGAAGCCCACGTAATACTAATTTCAGATCTTTGTATATTTTTAATCAAAATTGCTACAAATTAGGGCATGAAAAGCTTCTTACGGGGTCAGCAGCACGAGTGTGACGGCCCTGGTATTCCACCACGATAACCACTTTTCAGAAAGGGGGCTGTGTGTTCGCTTGCCACCTAAGTTGTATAAAAAAAATAGCCACAGCGACCAGACGATCTATACGCGATGCTTGCGGGCCGCTAAGTCCATCTCCCTAATTCTCCGGTGTGATCAATTCAACTCTCTCACGGGCACGGCACCCCATTGGAACTTTTTGTGTCATCTTCAGATCACTTGGGTCTTTCTTGTCTGCCCCCCTAGACAAGTGGCAATTCGTTGCTCGGCGTATGATGGAATAGAATGCCAAATGTATAGGATTTGACGTTTTTGACATTCGTTGAAGCCTGTCATATACGTCAAATCCCATACATTTGGCATTCTATTACATCATACGCCGAGCAACGAATTGCCACTTGTCTAGAGGGGCTGTTCTGACCAGGAGATCCCATTTGATTAGTGAGGAAATGGGGCATTCTGCTATTAGGTGGGAGCTTTTTCACTACCCATGCACTGTGGACATTTAGGGACAGTTTTTATTTCTACAGCAATGCAATTCTGTAAGCGTACAAAGACGAGCACAACGATGCGACAACCTTCATAGAGATTATCATTGGTCGGCCTGGGTGACGTCACTGGAGATCGACCAATGACAATCTATATCAAGGCTGTCGCAACGTTGTGCCCGTCGTTGTGCGCTTACAGCTATGCAATTCACTAAGCAAGCACGTTTCGGGGACCAAATGTTTCCAAGCAGGAAGAAGCTACCGTCTTGAGTTCCATCACCGTGAGTGTGACGCTAACAAGAACAGGTGTGGTGTGGAAGGCACCGAGTGGTAGGCCCTCGGTGTAGGAGTCCTCTCACTCAGCGCCTAGCTCACAGCCATAGCACAGGGCGCGAGAGCGTAAGCTGCCGCCGCGCCGTCTGCGCAAAATGTGTGAGGAGTTGGCAGAGTAGGCCCGGGAGACTCTGCTGTGCAATTCACTAAGTGTGCTCGATAGAGATTGTCATTGGTCGATCTCCAGTGACGTGACCAAATTTGACCAATGACAATCTCTTTCGAGCACAACGTTGCGACTCGCATCGTTGTACGCGCTTAGTGAATTGCAGTACAGAATTGCATTATAGTGATCCAACCTACCGTTGACTAAACATACATTGTGTCAAGCGTTTATAGGTTACGGTACCCGCTTATCATAAAGTGGGTGTGTGCCAGTCATCTATTTCAGTGGTATACAAAAGGATACTATTCCACATAATAGTATTGAGAACTCGAACAATGATATGCTAACAGACTTAAAACGACCTCGATTCAAAGAATTATCACTGACACAGTAATTCGACAAGATTTACTACGAACAAGGAAAACAATGGCTTGATATATTAGCAGTAATGCCCACAATGCAATAATATAGGTTTGAATGCTAGCTCTGAGGATATTAAAAAAAACAACGTTGCCGGCATACCTTCCTTCCGTCTGGTTTGTCTGATAGACTATACAATATACATTATTTACGTATTAAAAAACCTGACCATGGCTGCCGAAAAAGCGACCAAAACGTTGTGGGTAACGTTAATCTTACTATTATTATAAATGGAAAAGTTTGTGAAGATCTTTGGACGTTTGATATTCAATCACGCTTTAACGGCTTAACGGATGTGGCTGAGAGGTACAGGCTATGTTTATTCCGGGACTAGGTTTCCATAGGTTGTGGGGATCATAATTCCACGCAGGCGAAGCCACGAGCAACAAGTAGTAATAAAACAAATCAGCATCTAAGCTCGAGGAAAGCCGCGACCAACTCGCAGAAGAAACGACCACCCATCGAAAGAAGAAATTGCGATAGAATCCATTAGTTTTTTTATACCACTTAGGTAGCATTCAATTTATAAGGACATTTAATACTTCCTATTAACGTCAATAAGACTGCATGTCGCAGTTTAAAACTTAAATGAATGACGATCTCATTCATTTAAAGACATCTTGGTTCAAGAGGTTTACTCCTCTCTTAACGTCTTTCGGAGACGTAAAAGTTAAAATCACTCCTTTAATAGCCAATTAAGTCAAATATAAAACGAAAAGCGAACCCCTGTTTCAACGTGAAAGCCTCGGATGCATAGCTAAGACGATGCTAATGATGTTTTACATTGATGCTCAAAATTTGGACTATGAACTGCCGACGCATGCAGCAGACACAGCGAACCTATTTGGGCATTTTCGCGAAAATGGCTACCAACCCACTCATGTGATGTCCCATAATATAAGTTCCAAATAACTGAGGTATTTATTTACATAAAGAGTTGAATTATTATTGAATATTTCCAAAAGACTGAAGCTTTCTTTTTTTACTTAAATTGTGAACAGAAACTTAAAACAAAGTAATAAAATTAAATCCAGAAATGCGGCATCTTACGTCTTGCAGTACTGTCCTCTTTTAGATATGAGACATATGTTGAACTATTTCTTAGCTATTTGCTTCTTATTACATACTTCACACAAGTTAGTATTTGATATCTATTTGTAGTTTTTAAGTATGTTAAACTATATAATATATTGTTATACAAATATTTTAAGATTTTAAAGTTTATATTCTGTCCCTTTAATGTGTGTTAAGTGGACATGTCCGTGCTCCGTGACCATAAATTGAATTTATTTTAGTAATGTTTTTTTCGAATACTTGCCGACTTTTTACTTAAATAGCAAAACCAAATCGAATATGTTGACACTGCAGCAATTTTGAGGTGTTAGTTTATATTTTGTCTTCGTTATGTGAGTGTTTCGACCGGTAACGGTCATTTTCGGAGATTTTGCCTCACATTGGCCGGTTAGTATTTCCCGTTTCTAGAATGGTTATGTAATGTTAGTGTTAAAAATAGTTTCACATGGGGCAATTAATCCTGGTTTTCGGTAAATAAAAGCTATTTAGTTATTAAACAACATTTTTATGTTATGACAAAAATACTGGCAGAAGTTGTAGTACCGTTACGTCCCGACCATTACCAAATGGCTAGTAACGTATATGCCGGACTTAAAAAGTAACGGGCAGGACAGCCTAAATATGTGGGCACACTGAGAGAATCCTGGCTACTATGAAACTACCTACGTAATAAGGCGACATCGCATTCGTGAGCATATTATTTTAACCCGAGATTATATATCAAATAAAGAATACTTTGCCACTATTAACGTGTTTACTATGTCAGGACCGTTACTCGTTGGTCATGTATACGTGACTGTCCCTCGAAATATAATTTAATAACTTTTATATTTTTTCTATTTTCTTAAAATAATTGAATAGATTTTTTATAATTTCTAACACAAAGCCATTTAAGTTAAGGTGGGCATGGTAATTTTAGATCTATTACTAGTTGTTTAATTAATATTTACAAGTTAAGTATAGCGTTTTCGTAACAAGTAACGATCATGACATATTTTTACAAATTACTATAGCAATATTTGGCAAACAACTGAGTTTTCGTGTTAGATTACTAACAAGACAATTAATTAATTCATACACACCAAAAAAAATCTAATCCTTAGTTCCATTTTCTTTCAGGAGCAGTTTATTATTTGGTAACGGTCATGATCAAAACGTATCTAGGTTACTATTTATTTACTTAGATTACTTGAAATAAGGGCCAATATAATAAAAAAACAATATAGAATCATGATTTATTAAATTTATGACTTGACTAAACCAAGAATTAACTAAAATATCCAAAACAATATCAGTAAGCTATTTTCACAGATAGGTAGCAGTTTAAAAAAAAATGCCCATTTACTTGTTGAACTCCGTTACAGATAAAGAGGATTATTGAGAAACCGCAATGAATTACGCGTATCTGCTATTCTGCTGCGTGCGTCGGCAGTTGTCGTATACAGTCTACTTTGGAATCATACCTTAAAGGTGATTAAGTTTGTAACAAAAAGAATGGATATTATGAATATACTGATTCATCGAATCGAACACGAATAATGTTTTCGATTGTAAAAGTTTCTATTCTACGTGATATTTATAAAACATTTTTAATCGTTGCCTTTAGCGAACACATCAATCGTTACTACATCAATGGCCGAATTATATTTTCGTTCAGGAAGGCGTATGATCTAATATTTATGGAACGATGGTAGTCTAAATTTAAACTTCTACTTTTTGCGTAAGTAAAATGAAACGTAAAGACTCCAACCAACTAAAAACTTCCGCCATTTCGGATCTTCAAATATCGGGGTAAGATTGTCCATAAGGCATTTTCCTCGCACTCCGGTTGTCCCAGTGCCATCTTCGAGATATGGGTGTCCCCATTTTGCCCCGGGAAAGGGGATCGTGTTTGCATCTGCTAGGATGACAGGCGGTTCCACCTGTCACCTCCAAGCAGGATTCCGACCATCTAGTGCAATCTTGGACGCAGGAGTATGATCCATACTAATATTATAAAAATGCCAAAGTAACACTTTCTGCCTGTCTGTTACTCTTTCACGCCTAAACCACTGAACCGATTTTGATGAGATTTGGTACAGAGATAGATTAGACATTGGGAACGGACATAGACTTTATTTGGCCGCGATAACCAACATCCACGCGGGCAACAGCTAGTATAATAAAACTCACGATTTAAACAGTGCCGAGTGCACTTTGCGACAAACATTATCATATCTCAAGAATAACAACCAATTTGATATCCTTATCCAACTGCGTCGATAAAAAGGAGGTTATCACAGCTATTTGTTACATTGACTTTCGAATCGCCATATATTATTTTTTTTACTGCGAAATATTATTGTGTAGAAAGTTTTAACTGATTAGATATTTTTCTATAATTAGATTAGATAGGTATTTAAATTTACGAATACAGTTAGTGAGGAAGTGTTGCCATATCTTCTTCGAAGTGATAAGCCCCTTATTCAGGTTGACCAACCGTATCGTTAACACGCGCGGTCGTAATAGTAACGGCTATTGTTCAGAATATAATCTTGGACCTAAAATGTGCTCTATACGCGCAGTACCTACACATTTCTTACTCGTATCTTTTGAGAATAGCACGGGGTGCTACTGCGGTGGACGAGCTCAAATTCACCAAGCATAGATTATTACAAAACAGTCGACGCGCGCCAGATCCTCATTTGTTTCGCGATTTTTTTTTTTTTTTTTAATATATTCTACAACATTCTACACAACGCTATCTAAACCCATGGTAAGTTTAATTAGCTTGTGTTAGGGAATCTAGAATGCGGATATACATACTTAAATACTTTTTTTTTTGTAAATAAATACTAATCTACTTGTAAACTACTTGTAAACTCACTAAACTACTTGTAAAAAAAATTTGTGTACAATAAAGTATTAAATAAAAATAAAAAAAATATTATACATAGAAACACCCAGACCAATGTAAATATTTATATTCATGCATACAAATATTGGCACTGAGCGGGGTCCAATTTAGGTCCATTTAGGTCCAAGATTCGTGTCCCGAGGTATACTTAAATTGAGATGGTTTATTTATGGCAGAGCGCAAGTCACACTCATCCGTGTGGTGACGGAAAAAGAATACAAGTGTCACCACCCCTTCTCATCCGAAGAGTGTCGTGTAAGGCGAAAAACGGAGAAATACGCAGACGATATCACTGCGAGAGAAGGAAAACTCAAAAACCCTGTACTAACCCGACTGGTTAGCGTGGAAACAGTAGGCCAAATCCTCCCAACATTGGGAAAGGCCTATGTCCAGCAGTGGACTGCGAGCTGATCCTATCAGCCATAAAAAAAGCAGAAAGACAAAATAAAAACTGCAGAATAACAGCAACTGACTACGAACCGTAATATCGCTCACGCTTGACCGATTTTTTTTACTTTTCTATCGCCACACACATGGTAAGTATTAGAGAACACATGGTTAAGTTGCGCAAGAGCAGCTTTCTAATCAACGGGGCCCGCTCGTCATTACCGACACATTCCTTGTACGACAAGCGGTATGTTGGAGCCAATAAAAACTGATACTAGGTGAAGGGTCCAGTGACGTGTCCGATGTCTGTATAAAACGATTCCTAATGGCTTCAGTTAAAACGTTCATCCTCATACGGCGCGCACAGTGAGGTATGAAAGGAACTTTATTCCGCGTACGCTTTAAAAGGTGGATTTAGTTAGATCAAACGAACTTGTAGCGCGAGCTAGGACAAGAGCATTCTTTCTTACGCCCGTAGCACATCTCCGCCGTTTCGCGGCGGACAGCGGAACTGCTAGTTGAGTTTCGCTGTGTTCAAGTGTAGCTGGAGCAGCGAAACATGAGCGGAACTTGACACTTGTTATCTAATATGGAGCGCGTACCCGAATCTAACTGGTCTGTGTAGAACGCATGCGCCAACTACCTGACTTCTGATTGCTCCGTTCAACATGATAACGTCTTTTTCGCATGCGCGAACTTGATACCGTGCGTCAAGAACTTTCAAAATCAACAGGGCCGAAATTGGGTAATTGGCTGTCTAGTTAAATTATTAGTTACTTTATGGTGAGTGATAGGGAAAGGAGATGTTCACTTTTTGTATGGACAATGGGGACACTAATTTGCACAAATATAATATATATAAATTAGTTTTATATTTGGTACCATTATACGTTAACATTACAATTAGATAAATATAATATTAATACAATACAATTAAAAGTCTATTATTATAATAAAAAACGTACCTTCCACATTTAATTCCCTCTGAATTTCTAGCCATGCTTGCAATTTTTTCACGTTATTTTTATAATGTGGATGGCTTATTAAATAAATAACGGGTCTATTTCTGATCTCTATGAGAAGCTTTTCGGTATATTCCACGTCCATCATTTAAAAAAACGTAGAAACGCTCAGTAGCTTTACCATGAATTGACACCAAAATTTGACAACTTCGTTACCAAATCGAACTGTGTATGCGAATCTGATTGGTCTGTTTAGAACGCATGCGCGAATTTTCTGACTTCTGATTGCTCCGTTTAAAATGACAACGTGATTTCGCATGCGCGATCCTTCGCAACCGTGTGTAGATTTCGAATCGTCGTCGCCTGTCAAAATCCAGGGCCGTATAGGGTGTTTGGCTGTCAAGTCAAATTAAATACTTTTTACTAAACGTCGATGATTAATAATTATTAATTATATTGACCAATTATTATTTACATTATGATTGGACAATTTCTATGGTTGGACAATTAAAGAGTGATTGTCATTTTTCATAATTGGACATATATAATTCGTGCAAAGGACACATTTGACGTTATTGCTGGACTGGTCGCCGAGTGCAGACCGAGGGTTCAGATTCAGCCACCTGACACCGCTTCACCCCGCTGGTGAAGTGGTGTGACATTCATATCCTTCCTTTTCGGAGTACAATGGGGACACCGTGCTTTTCACACCTGAGGGCTCTTAAATTATGGCCTAGAATCAGTCGGGGAGTGCGTAATAGGAGGCGTGCGGTTTTGAATAGGTGCGATGGCCGACCGGAGTGGTATTTGAAGGGACTACCGAAAAAAAGTAGGAGCGTGATCAGAATTCGACGTGTGTGGAGCCGTGGGCAGCAGCTATGTATAATACTAGCAGTTGCCCGCGGCTCCGCCCGCGTGGAATTCGGATTCCGTTCCCACTTTTTTTTCGTGCTAAAGTTCCCTCGGATATGGTCAGGAGTGATTGTCGAACTGAACTGAACTCTGACCCACTAAAAACGCATGCCGTCGCGGGTCTTTATTTGCTAGCCTATGTTACTCCCATTATTGAAATCAGTCAACAACAAACAAAAAAAAACAAGAAAAGGACTTTCCTCTTTTGAATATTAGTGTACCTAGATGTAGGGTACCTACATCTAGGTACAAAAAACTGTAGACGAAAAAATAATCAAAGTAAAACTTTTTTACTGATCTTGATTCATTTGGAATTTAAAAGACCCCTAATGCGGCCCTGCAATTTACGTGTTACGTAAAATTGTCACGTGACAACACTGACAAAATAGCGGACGAAGCGCGGAGGTGTGAACGGCATAGGCGAAACTGCGCGGCGAAAGAGATAGAAGATAGGTAAATGTATGCATTAGAACATGCCGTTTCGCTAGAGTTTCGCTCCTCGTACAACTGACAGAACATGGCGAAACAACCGCGGTTCCGCTATACGCGGTTTCGCGGCGGAGATGTGCTACAGGCGTGTAAACGAAACTTTGTTTTCAGCGTTTACGTAAGAAAAAACAACGTGCGAATGTTCTGTCACTGTTTACATTAATAGAATTTGACGTAGAAGGGATAGAATGAACATTCGCTCGTCTCGTCTACCTTTCGTCACCTTTCAATCTTTCCTTAAAATACCAGCACAATCAACCTTTAGTCATAGAACAGATGATAGTACTTCGTCATCCTATCGTTAATTCCCAGTCGCATCCGAAGATTTCCGCTCGGAGTCTGGGGTTCGCTTTACCAGTCTTAACTACTGATTTGGCTAGACCTCGATATTTTCCGTGAAGCGATTGCCATCTGACCTCCACAACCCAATGGTACCATTAGGCGATATCGAAGCTTTGCAGCTAGACCGTTGTTTTTGGACTTTTTAGGGCTCCAACTACCCGTAACGACTGCCATAGATGTTCTTATGGTAACCGGGACCGACGACGGCTTAACGTGCTCTCCGAGGCACGAAGATGATAGTACTAGCGTTGTGGAATGATCTGTCTGGAATGAACCACATTTGATACATCGCGTTTTATGTTCAAAAACTCAAAATGAGCTGGTAAACTGGTAATATTTAATATATTATTTATCCCGCTATAATTATTTGATGCTCGACAGATTTATCACTACATAAATTATATTCATTGACATGTCTCACTCGGCTGCAGCCGCAGGCTAAAACTAGTTTTATAATCTAAGAATTAATATTAATTTACAGTTATCACTTCATGCTTTAAGATATTTTTACAGTTATAGGTATTTCGTGCAAAACTCGTTGAAAAATATAATATTATTTTTAGTTGGCGCAGGAGTGGGAATCAGTTAGTTCCATCTTAAGTCTATGATAAGTCCGATAGTTTACTTGTTTGGCAGCTTAGGAGGAGAATCAGGTGCTATGAACGCACATTGGGAGAGGCCTATGTCCTGTATGACCCCTAAGAGGATATAAAAGGAGATGAACGGTTGTATAGAAGTTCATAATTTCCAAAGTAAGAAACACGAAATCATACATAGGTTCCATATACTACTCTCATGTAACCGTAACAGGTTTCTGTTTAGTAATAATTCTAAGGCAGTTACACTATCCGTGTGGTGGCGGAGAAAGAATACTAGTATCACCACCCCATCTCATACGAAGGGTGTCGTAAGAGGCGACCAGACGATATCACTGCGAGAGAAGGAAAACTCGAAATAAATACAACCCTGTACCAACCCGTCTGGCCAGCGTGGAAACAGTAGGCCAAAGCCTTCCAACATTGGGATAGGCCTATGTCTAGCAGCGGACTGCGATGGGCTAATTGATTGATTGAGATACATTACCCTTAAGGGCCTAAAAGGATAAATTAAGGATTGTTGTAATCATTTGTTCAGTTTAGGCACATAATTATGAACGTCATAAAAAGTGGTAGTGGAGCCTGATACACCCTACTGTCAGTTTTTCATCGACATCACCGCATTGAGTCCCGATTGCATCCAAGGCCTTCAGCTCGGAGTCCGGGTTCTCCCTACTTTTCTCTCTCCACTTCCCACGATTTTGGGTGAGTGTTTGGCGCGAGTAGGTACTTATGCGTAATAGTAACGTCTGCCATCTTATTTATTATACACGTAAGAGCGGCTACACACACACCTGCCGCAGGGGCGATCTAGGAAGCAAAGCGGTTGGGGCAATATTGGGACAATATCGGAGATCTCTACACACACACCTGCCGCAGGGGCGATCTAGGGTGCAAAGCGGTTGGGGCAATATCGGAGCAATATCGGGCCAATATCGGGGGTTCTCTACACACTTGCCTGCCGCGCAGTCAGCCCACGGAAACATACCTACATACATAGTCTCGAAAAACATTACCCTCCTTTCTTCGGTAGTCGGGTAAAAATTAAAACTAAGAACACAAAACGAACTGTGTGTAAACAAAGTTATTACACCTCTGCCCATGTATAAAAAAACGTGGATATTCGCGCATCAAAGGACATCATTCAGATTGGGCTAATTTTTATTTTGCCGGCCAAAGAAAAAAAATACAATATTCGGTTAGAGCTTGTTCTTACTAACATTTTTTATTAGTGCGTCGAAGTTGAGGGACCACTTCCAATGGTTTTATTAGAGTTTAAAAATCTTAAAAATATACACTTTTTATGATACGAACTATTCAAAATAAATGAAAAATATTGTTATACATTGGAAGAATAGTTAATAAAAGCAATAAAAAATAAACCCCATACTGCATATTGTTGTTTTTCGTCCATTTATTTACGGCTAAAATTAAAAGTGTCGATTAAAGAAAATAAAATCCGCTAGAATTTTTCCTTATTAGCATTTTTTATTATGGCGTCAAAGCTGAGGGACCACTTCCCTCAGTTTTATTTATATTCGAAAATCTTGAAAACATACATTTTTTATGATACGAACTATTGAAAATGAATTAAAAATATTGTTCTATATTGGAAGAGTAGTTCATATAAGTAATAAAAAATAAACCGCATATTACATATCGTTGTTTTTCATCCATTTATCTAGGTTAAAAATTGAAAGTGCCAGTCAAAGAAAACAAATGTGATATTCCGCTAGAGCTTGTACGCGTTTGCATTTTTATTATGGTGTCAAAGCTGAAGGACAACTTCCCTTGGTTTTTTTTTGAGTTCAAAAATCTTGGATATAATACATTTTTTTAAACGTATTATTGAAAATGAATGAGAAATATTGATTTATATTGGTTAAAGGTGCATTTCCAATTATTGAACTTAGTAAATGTGTTGATCATATTCCACAGTTACAAGGCACTAATGGCAATGCCATAAGGTAGATTCGTGGACGATAGCAATCACGTCATGTCCAGGTTCGTCAACATTATATCGTCTGCTTACGGGTAAAAAGTAATAAGTGCAGTTAGTGTCAATTCGAGTAAATGCATCTTTAAAGTTTACGTTCTAATTTGATCTAATTCAAACACATTAATTAAAAAAATGTTAAAGTAAAATGGTGCAATAACTATCCTATTTTTCAGATATAATCTTAAATATAATTTAGTGTACTTAAAAACTGTATAAAATTTAGTTTAGATCGAAAGGGGGTCGCATTTATTACATTTTACTTGTACATTACAAACATGTTATATCACCCGAACTCATAGATATTAAATTTGTTGGTTTGAAATATTACGTCCATGATAATAAATGCGTTTATGACCTTTTCTCGGAATAATTCTTACCATTTTACTATTTAAATTATAAAATGTAAAAAGCTTTAACCGTATTTATTATTGTTTAGCTGTAAAACTAAAACGAATTTGAGGAATAACATTATTTATTATGTTATACTGGTATATATTTTTTAATTTTTTTTTTTTTTTTTTTTTTTATATAGGACACGTCAATTTGACTTTGCCTCGCCTGATGGTAAGCTAAAGGCAAAGTCTCTGAAAAGAGGGTCACCATTACAGACATGTACCATGTTACAATGGTGGCACTCAGCTTGACGGCCTCATCAGATGCTTTTTCACGCCCCGCTTAAAGGACCCGGGACTATAGGAGGAGGGAAACACGTGAGCTGGTAAGGAATTCCAAGTCTTAATAGTGCGGCAGAAGAAGGAGTCGCCGAATCGCTTGGTTCTTGATGGAATATTTTGCACCGTATGCGGGTGGCATCTGAGTCCTGCACGTGTTGTCCTATATAGGAAAGGAGAGGGTGGGATTACTTGGAAGAGCTCATCAGAACATTCACCATGGTAGAGACGGTAAAATACCGCCAAAGATGCCACATCTCTACGCAACTGCAAAGGCTCAAGGGTGTAAGTGATCTCAGGATTCCCAATAATGCGGACCGCACGTCGCTGCAACCTGTCGAGAGCATCTAGTAAGTACTTTGCGGAGCCATCCCAGAGATGCGAGCAGTATTCCACGCAAGAGCGAATTTGTGTCTTGTAGAGAAGACACCGCTGCTCCGGCGTGAAAAAACCATTGTCTGGTTTGTTCCAAGGTGCCAACTATAGCGCCCCCACGACCCGAACAGGGAAAGCGGCGTCTCTGGCACTACTCGTCAGCGGACTGGGATGGGATGCGTGAGTATTTTGCATCCATCCCGTGGGTTGCACGTTGCTTTGAAGGTAAGAACCCCTCGGATAGTGCTACTGCTGTCGCCGGTGAGATCAGCTTGGGTATGGAATACTATATCCCCTACACTGATGTCACCGGTGCCCGCAGAGCGCGCCCTTGGTTCGGCCGCGAGTGCGCGGAGGCTGTTAATCAAAAGCAGTCTGCGTACCGCGCCTGGGTAAGGGCGCGCGCCACGCGCGATCCTAACGTGGGTCACTTCAAGGCAGCGTACAACAAAGCCACAAAGGTCTGCAAGAGGGCTTGCGTTAGAGCGGATGCCCAGCGCATAGCGCGGCTTGGCCAAGAGCTTGCGGCGCATCCCACGGGTAGCCGTGGCTACTGGCGATTGGCCAAAGCCGTGCAAGCCAACTTTTGCCAGCCTTCGCTGCCCCCGTTGCGCAAACTTGATGGATCCCTGGCCCATGAGCCGCAGGAGAAAGCTAATTTGTTGGTTAATCTCTTTGCGGCCAACTCCCGGATCGATGATTGCGGTATGCAGCCACCGACACTGCCCTTTTGTGGCCATGCGATGCCTGATATCCGTATCAGGCAACGCGATGTCCGTGCTGTATTGCGGTCACTCGATGTCCGGAAAGCCAGCGGACCGGATGGTATTCCAGCGGTGGTTCTTCAAAAATGTGCAGCGGAGTTGTCTCCAATGCTGGCGCGGTTGTACCGGATGTCGTACATCTCGGGTACAGTGCCTTCGGCTTGGAGGGAGGCGAATGTACAGCCGATCCCCAAGAAGGGTGATCGCTCGGACCCTACCAACTATAGGCCCATAGCCGTCACCTCAGTACTGTGCAAAGTACTTGAGCACATTATCAACAAACAGCTCATGTGTTACCTAGAGGATCACTCCTTAATCAACGACCGGCAATATGGTTTTAGACCGAAGCGGTCAACGGGTGATCTTCTAGCGTACGTTACCCATCTTTGGGGTGAGGCTATGGACAAGCATGGCGAGTCGCTGGCTATAAGTCTTGACATCGCCAAAGCGTTTGATAGGGTCTGGCACAAATCGCTTCTTTCCAAGTTACCAGCCTTTGGTCTGCCTCCTAGACTGTGCGACTGGGTGGCTAGCTTCCTGCAGGGGCGCCGTATTCGCGTCCTCTGTGATGGTCGAACTTCGGAGTTCTTGCAGGTAAATGCTGGCGTGCCGCAGGGGTCCGTCTTATCACCCACTCTCTTTCTTCTGCATATCAACGACATGCTGTCCACTGGCAGCATTCACTGCTATGCAGACGATAGCACCTTACACGGGAGTTATCACGGACATCCTGCGGCCAAGCAGTCTGATATCGCGGAAAGGAGGCAGCTTCTTGTTAGTGAACTTGACCAGACCCTGAACCTCGTTTCTCAATGGGGCTCTGAAAACCTGGTTGAGTTCAATGCCAAGAAGACGCAGGCATGCGCGTTTACAGCAAAGGTATCTTCTTTCCTTCCCCTTCCAACTCTTCAGAGCACGCCACTGCCACTACAGGACAATCTCAATATCCTAGGTATGGATGTTCGCTGCAAACTGAACAACAAAAACTACATCGAGAGTATCATCAAAACAGCATCGCGTAAACTCGGAGTCCTGAACAAAGTGAGACGTTTTCAAATTCATTATCTCTGCAGCTATTGGACATAGCATTTATTCGGTTTTACTAGTACATAGCGCGTAAAAAAACACATTTAACTGCATTTTTAACTCAATTTGGTAAAAAAATGCATTTATCTGGTTTTACCAGTAAGCAGACGATATATACATTATCATAGATAAAACAAACAGGGTTGAGTGCAATGAAACAGTGTTATTGCTCGTGTATTTTATTTTTAATTGCTTATTTTTATTGCTTTATTGCTTTTATCAACTATTCTTCCAATATAATACAACATAATTTATTATTCCTTTTCAATTATTTATTTTATTTAAAATATACGTTTCCGAGATTTTTGAACTCAAATAAAACCGAGAGCAGTATTCCCTCAGCTATGATGCTATAGTAAAAATGTCAATGAAGACAAGCTCTAACGGAATATCATATTATTTTTCTTTGGCTTCACTTTCAAATTTGCGATATGCAGTATGGGATTTATTTTTTATTGCGTTAAACAACTATTCTTCCAATATAGAACAATATTTTTCATTCATTTTCAATATATAATATCATAAAAATTATATGTTTCTAAGATTTTTGAACACCAATAAAACTGAGGGCAGTGGTCTCTCAGCTTTGACATAGTAATAAAAAGTGCTAATAAGGACAAGCTCTAGCGGAATATCATATTTGTTTTCTCTGACCGGCACTTTCAACTTTGGATCTCAATAAATGGACGAAAAACAACAATATAAAGTACAGGGTTTATTTTTATTGCTTTTATTAACTATTCTTCCAATGTATAGCAATATTTTTCATTTATTTTCAATAGTTCGTATCATAAAAAGTGTATATTTTAAGATTTTTAAACTCTAATAAAACCGTTGGAAGTGGTCTCTCAACTTTGACGCCATAATAAAAAATGTTAGTAAGAACGAGTTCTAACGGAATATCGTATTTTTTTCCTTTGGCCGGCACTTTCAAAACTAGCCCAGATTTGTATGGAGAGTGAATGTTGTCCTTTATTATCCAAATTGAATGTTGCATTCAAATATTGGCATAATATATAGACTGACCATCAGGCAAGGTGAAGTCAAATTGACGAGTCCAATATTATAAAAAAAAATAGATATATTTTAGGGATAATGATTTTTTATGAAGAAAATCTCACTCATTTTGACGGGAAATTGATCGCAGAACAAACGTACGTATAGGCGCGCGCCTAGTACGGTACTGAGACTTGAACGCAACGCTGGCACACACGTTCATGTATACTTGTATATCCAACACACGTTCAAGTATACTTGTGCAAGTCTCAACTTGCGCAAGTATACTTGAACGTTGTGGCCAGCAGAAATTGCTCCAATCGCGCTACACACACGGCAACGGCAGTGGCAACTTAGGCGCTACACACACACCTGCCGCAGGAGCGATCTAGGGTGCAAAGCGGTCGGGACAATATCGGCGCAATCTAGAAAATGGCTACACACATAACAACTTAGGAAGCGATTAAGGGTCAATTAAGGCTCATACTCACGTTTTCACCCTAGATCGCCCCTGCGGCAGGTGTGTGTGTAGCGCGCTTAAATGTCGTTGAACTCGATAATAGAATAACTAGCAAGGACACAATTTTATTATGGTCTAAAGAGACTTAATCAAATATCGCGCATGCGGGCGTTTGAATAAGAGCCGATCGCCTACGCTGCTCGTGGCAAACAAGATGGCAGTAATAAAAAATGGCGGATTAAAAAAAAATGGCGCCAACCACCATAATTTTCTTAAGTTTTTTTTTTTAGTCTAGTTTTTTTTTTTTTTTAATAACACGTAAATAAAGAGAAGAAGTAAGACTCTGATTCAGAAAGTGACATTAAGATTTGACATCGACGTTACTGCTGATAGCAATGAAAAAAAAAAACTATCCTTGAAAGACGTAATAGAGAAAGATTTATATTTGTAGGCTTTCGAGATACTTACACTTCAATGATATTTTAATTATTTTTTAAAAGATAAACCAATTAAGTACGTATTTGGATTTAGCTCATGAGGTTGTCGACATGAGGAGTATGGATTCGGCGATCATTGTTCCAATGGTCGTTCGTATTAGTCCACGGACTGATTGCTAAGAGCCTTGACCAATACTTTAAGAGGCTCACGTTGGACAGTTGGGTTAAGGGCCTGATGCAGAAGGCAGTCCACCCCTAACCACCGGTAGCTTGGTCCCTGTACCCGATACCGGTGGGGTACTATCTTTATATTTTTAAATATAAAATTGTTTTTTTAGATAATATAATTTATATGTAATAAAGAGAATAATTAATTAAATTACATTTTGTAATCAGCTATGCAATCAGCGTGCAATATAAAGTCAATTTTTGCAATGTCCCACTTATGAACGATATTCTGACGTTCATAAGTGGAATATTTCGTCATTAACAAAGATATCTGCGGGAATTTTTAACAAATCCATGTAAGTAATCGTACAAGAGTAACAAACACACTCAAACGTCCGCATTTACATTTATTATTGGAATCTAAATGTTCACACATTTTAAAACAAGAAACTAGTTCCTTCGAAAAGAGCTTCTACGAACATTACACGCAAGTTGAAAGGAACATTTGAGAGAAATCGCACACCTGCGCAAGAACAGCCGTACAGAATCTAAAATCTTGTATCCTATCAAATCAACATACATGCAATGATATATTATACCTAGACTATAGATGCGTTGTCCGCACTCTAAAATGGCAACAAAAAAATCGGCAATTATCCTGATTTTACGCACCAATTTTGAAGATTCGTCGTGGTAGCTTAGTGGTTAAGGCGTCGGCCTTAGATCGAGAGGTCCCGGGTTCGAATCCTGGCCATTACGCTACCGACGTGAACCTACTCCTAACACAAGCATGCCGTGTCTATATAATAATACGTCATTGTATACATATACAAATAGGTACATTGAATTTAATACAGTAAAAGATTTTTGGCAAAACAAACTATAAGCGAGAGTCGTGGCCGGCCCAGATGTGGTTATATTTAGAGGTAATTGTTCTACTGAGACTTGAATTGCAAGGTGACAAAAATCTTGACAGACAGGCTACTGGTAACTGGATCTCATAATAAGATGAATTATTATGTTTACGGGCATTTAGACTGTCTGCAGTCTCGGAAAAGAGGGTCACCATTATACACGTACGTACAATGTAACAATGGTGGCACTCAGCTTGACGACCTCATCAATGCTTTTTCACGTCCCATTTAAAGGACCCGGGACTGTAGGAGGGCTGGTAAGAAAATACAGGTGTACGTATACAGGCGAATGGTTCTTTTTTAAAATATTTGGTCCGTCAATTGACTGCACCACGCTAGACGTTAAAAAGCTGAGGTGCAGTCCAGAAGATACGGACCACCATTTCTGATGCTATTGACCTTAAAATGGTGGTCCCTAACAACTTGGAAGATGCTTTTTCACGCCCCACTTGAAGAACCCGGAACTGTAGGAAGAGGGAAACACGTGCGCGTAAAGTCTGAGAACTCAGTTTAGTAGAACAGATCTTCACTGGTGAAATTCTGCCTCAGTTTTCTAAAAGAATAAAAAGTATAAAAGTAAATTAAATCTCCCAAAACGAGTCTGTCACCTACTAAAAGGACAACGACCCACAATGAGTACCTAGTTTAGATTTGACATTTCGTTTGTCTATGACTTAGATTAGATTACATTGAATTAAATTTATATGTTGATGAACTTTTCTATGGTAGAACCAGTGTACACAAACATCTTCATGATTTATGGCTACTTTGGGACAGATTATCGTTTAGTAGCTAGCGACAAACTGAACAAATCGGTCAATTGCAAGTCAGACTCGCGCACTGAGGGTCCCGTAGAAAACTGAATCAAGGGACGAACTTATGTTACATAAACGGCAATATCTTTTTATTGGGTTGACCTACAAGTTAGATTTTTTCACAGCCGCAAGAGATTACAGACTTGAGTGTTTGGTATAAATTTTAATTTGATCTGTCTACATATTACCCAGAAAAAGTTCTTGCTTGACAGACAAACAACGAAGTTATCCTATAACGGTTCCGATTTTTTCCTTTTGATAAAGAAATATAGGTAGGTATAACCCGTGCCACGTATCTTGGACCCAAATCGTAAGACATACGAGGCTCTGGCGCCCGCGGATGGCTTTGTAATAGTCTGTGCTTGGTGATTTTTTTTTAATTTTTTTTTATATAGGACACGTCAATTTGACTTCGCCTCGCCTGATGGTAAGCTGAAGTAGCATCGCGTGCTATCCTCAAAAGACCCCCAAGTGGCGCGGGTTATACCTACACGGTACACGCAGATAATAGTGAAAATAAAATATTAAGTAATGCAAACTATTGGATTGTCTATAGCAATCCGTTTATATGTAGAGCAATAATGACTTGCAATGATTCACTTTTTAAAGATGACGCAAATTCTATAATATTTAGACATTACACAGCAATATTGGCCAAAGTTTCAACTGACTGCGTAATTTATTACTTACGAATTACAAAAAGGAAATATACGTATAATGTATTATACCATAATATTATTTTCGTCTTAGCTCGATTCATGAAAAAAAAGTAAGAAAAATTATCACAACATTTTGGCGCGGGAGTTTTGGCGGCAAGGCTAGAAGACGCATCACTGTGTTATTTTATTTTCCGAAATTCGTGTGAGTTCGAGTTTTTATGTGTAAATATGGTGGAATTTTAAACATAACGTCTTGGAAAACGCGCACAAGAGTAGGAAAGTGAAATATTACAGTGGATTGTGACTTCTCGTATTGGTTTCAAATCTCCGTAATAAGCCTTTAGTAAAGTTTCCACCACTTTACTGAGGCAGCAATCATCATCATCGTCATCATCATCATCATCATCATCATCATCAACTCACCATTATCATCATCATCCTCATCCTCATCCTCATCCAAAATATATTAGTATAAAAATAACTGATGACAAGGCAGCATGGTCATAGAACCTTAGCCTGTTCCGAAAGGAACGAATATTAATAAAAAAAAAAAAACATTTTGGCGCGAAACCTAAACCTCCAACCGAAACCTCTGTTTTGTCAATATCTATCGGACGGAAAGTAATGGCAAAATATTATGTGTTATTATTATAATTAATAAATAACATGAAGAATACTACTGGGAAGTTTTTTTACGAGCTGGTCATGATGTTATTTTGGATATAAACTAATGTTGGCAGCATGTCATAAAAAGTACAAGGCACTGCAAAAAACTCTATCAAAAACAGGTAAAACTGCTTGCGTATGCTTTTTTTCTGTAGAGTAAGCGCCTTGGTTTTATACTCACATTGTTTAATGAATGTTTGTATCTTGCTTATAAAGTAGGTAATATTATTATCATACCTAGCTCAAACACAAAAAACCGGTTAAAATCCAATACAGCCTCTGTGGCGTGCGGGTTCGATTCCCTCTCAGTGCTAATATTCGTATGCATGAATATACGTATTTTAAATGCCTGCATGTTACCGTCTATCGGAGAGCACGTAAATCCGTCGGTCTTGGTTGTCATACGAACATCTATGGTAGTTGTTAGATTGAAGAAATAGGTGAAATCGCCCACACAGAACGGCTGACCAGCCGTCCAGTCAACGGCGTCCCTACTGGTAGTACTAGTAATAGAGTAGTAATATCCAACCCCTAGGCCCTAGACTAAGATATTGTGAAGGGTGCTAGCCCTGGGGACCATTCATTGGGATTAATCATAAAAACAGAAAAAAAAAATTATATCTTCATATTTTACCTGTGGAAACCCCCACTATTATTAACTAATTGGGCTATGTTGTCATGTCCTCAAATTCAAGGTTAAGTATGTATGATTTAATAAGGCTATTGAACTGCTTATTAGCCATTGTTATTGGTTTAATGAAACAAAAACTATAGTGAGTCTTAATTAACCATATTTAAGCCAAATGGAAACACACAGTATGGGAAATAGAACAGTTTGGTTCCATTCTGCTTAAATATGGCCAAGTTATGCTTCAAAATTCCATAGAATGGAGGTGCTCAACCTGCGCTTATTGGAATTAATATGTATAGGTTGTTGTATGTTATGGAACCCTAGCTAACAGCTATTAATATGTCTAGTCTAGAGTACATTATATTTTATAGCCCAATAAACAATGACCATTGTGTAACAATATGTATGTATATCCTTTTGTTGCATGTAACTGAAATTTCACATGATGTAGAGAATGTAGAGATAATTTCCTAGTGTAAGGGTTCTTTTTTCTTGCATTCACAGAATAAAAATATATGCGTGCTATATTTTCAACAAGTGTGAGTAGTCTATTTTTCGAAATGGCAAGCAGTGAGAATAAAAAAAAATGTTATTAAACCTAGTTCTACTCTTGTCTATTATCTAGATTTTTTTTTAAGAATGTGCAGGCACAAATATATCAAATGAATAAAATAAAAAAGGGTCATGACATAACTGGAACAAAACGCTGATATGATCTATTCTTTGTTTGTTTTATCGAAAATAAACTCTGAATATTTAGATTTCTTTTATTAAGAACTCTTTTATGCAAATTGAAATGACGTAATATCTGCTATAGGAACTAGGAAGTATATAAACAAAGCATACACAAAACAAAGGAATTCAAAGAGCTATATTACAATGTATATTAATGTGTATTCTGCTCTGTTACTATACAAGTATGATGACTTTAGGAGTAGATTTTTTGCTGACCATAACTTTGCTAAAGGCCTTATTCACCGATGAAAGTATTGATCAATACTTTAGCCTATTGCAGTCCACTGATGGACACAGGACTCCCCAATGTGCTATATCAACGGATCCCAATCACCGATGAATAGGTATAAACTGAAGAATATATTCCATGAAGTAAAAACTCAATAGGTATAGTTACAAAGGTTTTCACCAGTGAAACTATGTAAAGGCAAGTAATGTAATCATAGGCAACTGGAATTTATGCAATTCATCATCAATAAATTATGTACGTCTTTTATGAATCAAATTAGATTTTAATAGAACAATGCAATTAAAGCCATTATGACCAATCACAACTATATTTAATTTAATGTATACTATTTAATTTTATAAATATTCATAACTTCATTTACCAATCAAAGGCTTCCGTGAGCAAAGAGTCTAATTATTAGATCACTGACCGCATAAATTATGTGTTCGTTTAAATTACATAAATATAAAAATAATCTGATCTTACATTTTATTTAATTAGAAAGTGTGATAGTGGCTATAAGAGTAGTTGTGTTAATATTTTCATCAAAATGTATCCAAATGCAGTAAAAAGTAGACAGAACTACAGTTATCATCTGCCAGGTTAAGTGAGAGTAGAATAAAAGCAAATAATCATCCAACAACTGTTATGAAAGTTGAATATTAATTCACAAAACAAAGTTCACAGACTGTAACCTTGAAATGACTACTGGAGTTATTATCGTTACTACATTGTAATATTACAGGTTAGTATATTATAATGACTTGTACATTACATTACATAGTTAACCCTCTCTACGATATTTTTATTGAACAAAAACGGAAATATTTCAAATATTCAGCACAATAATGTCCTCTTGTTATGATAATCGGCTTGATATCAAAACAATGAAATAACGTAGGAAGTATTTATACGACCTTTAGGGTTTAAACCGCGCAAATAAACAATAATAATTACGTGAATACGCACTTAACCTCAGCTTATTGGAATATTACAACAAAAACATGAATACCTGATTGGAGGCTCCTGTCCGCGCCCCCCGTCATGTTCACTACAGTCCGCCGTACGTCGTACGGTACCACTCAACGCGTCTGGTGGGCGGCGCGCTTTTCTCCTGGCGGCCCAGCACCACAATCCACGCAGCAATTATAAAAAGAACCCAATTTCAATGTCACAAAGGTAACACGAGGGTAACGGGCTACGGCGACGCAGCCGCTCCGCACAGACGTCCGCGATAAACACTAACCACGCGCTCTAACCATTAAATATCATAACATAATTTACCTTCTCCCTCATGGTAATTAGTTTCTCGATGTTTATGTCCTTCGACTTCAGCCATATTCAATTTATTTATTTCGAGTTCTGACTGGACTGAACATAGCGACATAAAATTTTTCCAACACGACGCAAGTTGACAACTTAACGGAGAAAAAAAGACGTGTCATACTGTCAAACTTCAAAGTCAGAGATGGACCATTTTTTTTAAAGTGTAAAATTATTTTCACAACAAAATAATCAACTTTACTCTTCGTCGGTAATTCACATAATGATTGGCATTATTATGCAATTTTTTTAATCGGTACTACAACGCTGCTACTGAAAATGTAGAGCTGTTTAATTTAGTTTTAGTATTGCAAACGTTAGTGATGTACTTAACAATGACTCGAGTATTTTCGCTCGATATATTTGAATATCAAGCTATAATATATTATCCATTTTGGACATCATTTTATGTTATGATAGAGCGAGAGTCTATACCAATAACATTCTAGCAAGCCGAGCAAGCAAATAGAAATGAACATAACACTCTCAATCGATTATGGTATGGGTGTGCTAAAATTATAGTAGATACATTTATAGTCAGGCCGTGGACACTTAGAACATCGGTTTGAACTACTATGATTTCAAAGAAAAATAGCCCTTATTATCATACAGCATAAGACTATGAGCAACAACTGAGGCAATAAATAGACAATAATATTTACGACTGAATGTTGGCCAATGTTGACAATTAAAAAAAAATGACATTTAAAAAATCAAAATGGCTGTATCGCATGCGATTTCACTTTTTGATTTTTGAAAATTTACACAATACGCATACTTTTTTTGCGAGTTTTATGTAGTGAGATAGTGACTCTTATGTTATGTGATGTTTTTCTTTTTGTATTTGAAGACAGTGACTTACAATTTTGTATGATATTTCAATTCCTATTTCGGAAACGTTTTTGTGCTATATTTAGTTTTTATTTTGAGACAGTGACTCTTATTAGTTTATAAGTAGTGTAATTTACTTGTCTGCAAACATGCCAGGGACAAAGGGCACCAAAAGGTGTGAGCTTTGCCACAAAAGGAGATTTCCAAAATGCAAATTATTTTTGTCGAAATTTCCTCTAGATCCAGACCGGTAAGTTAAAGAAAACTATGTCGGACTATGTCCCTACTAAATTACGTATGAATCAGTCGAGTTCATTACTATATGGGCACTTCCAGACTAAAATATATAAGCATAAAGAGTTCGTAATGACAGCTATTGTTGCATTTTCGTTAGACATTTCGACAGTCGTTATGGGTAGTTGGAGCCTTAAAACCAACAACTGAAGAACAATGCTTCAATATCACCATTGGGTTATACAGGTCAGGTGGCAGTCATTTCACAGAAATTTTTGAAGTTTAGTCAAATCCATAGATTGATAAAGTGGTCCCTAGACTCCGAGGTGAAAGCTTCAGATGTCACCGGGATTAATGCTAAGCTAGCTAAGAGGAAAAAAGTGCAGGATACATGAAAAAAATGAGTGCACACATGAATGTATTAAACTAAAGTACAAAAGAAACTCGATTAAGCATACCATACTACATTTGGTTAGGTACTTAACTGAAGGTGTACAATATTCTAGCAACTTATTATAAAAACTTATATTAAACAAATAAACTAGGCTAACTAATTGACTAACTAGTGGTTCGATGTCTGTTTTTGGTCTACAAAATAAGTTTCTAAACAGAAAAATATTTAATAACTGACTTTTTAAATAAAACATATTAATTAAATAGACACATAAATATTGTTTACCTTTAGTTAAGTACCTAACTGAACTGAGTACAGTTGTTGTTAGGCATTCAGATAATCATACATTATAAAGAAAAGCCTGTTTTGTGCATTCATGTAGTACATAATGTATGTGTATTTAATAAAAGCAAAAAATACATTAAAAAAAAATCAATGTTTATTTTAAGAATTAACAAACAGGTACATTTGGAAATGAATGTATGCATTTACCTATATGCACATGTTTAATTCTCTTATGCTTACAACGGCATTGCAAAATTTAGCGGTAACATAATATACATTTTGATTTACTTTTTTTTTCAGATTGATACTTCGGGCGTCGATTTTCAACTTTCTGTTCTGTCGGTGACATCACTGGAGAACAATCTATAGGCTATCTTTCGACTAACCTATCGGCTAACTATCGACCAATGACAATCTATAGGCTGTCACAAGACTGTGGCCGTCGTTGTGCGCTTACAGAAGTGCATTGCTGGAGCGGTAGCGCTTCTTCTCTATTGAAAATGGTCACTAGTTATTACATAATAATTTATTCTATTATATTATTGACCATAAAATTACTACTAAACTTTGGATAAACCAGCTGATATCAAGATTTAATAGTACCAACACTATATTATGCGATAATTTGTTTAGTAGTTATAGCTAAGCTATGGTCATGCAATAATAACATATACAATAATTAAAATGTACAACTACGTACGTATATATTACTTATTTAATTTTTAAGTCGTATAATATAGGTATGAATAAAAATAAACTATATGGTTGCCTACTTAATAATATGTGTTGATTGTACTTTTTGTATAAAGTTATTAAAAATAAAGAAAAAAACGTGTGTATGCAGTGTAACTAATCAGGTATTAACCTTAAAGTGATATGAATATCAGACTCACGCCCAGTTTCCGAAAGGCTGATCAATATCAAAAGTTTATGATGGACGCAGAAACTACTGAACAAATTTTGATGTGGTTCTATTGATAGCAAGGCCTTGCTTAGACTTAGTCTACCGTAGAAGTGGAAGTTTAGATATACCAAAATAATATATATAATTATTATAATAATTCACGTAGATAGAGCTGTGATTATTAAATAAGTAAAATATAAATATATTATAACATATTGTAAAATATTTATATTGTGATATTTTTCTACCAGATATTTTGTATTTTGGAATAGTTTTGAGGTAAAATGCTATTAAATTCTTATGCATTAATACTTTCATAATGTGATATATATTGTAATTAGCGAACAATAAAATAATTAATTAATTAATAAAGCTACTTTTTAGTTAACAATAAATTCGCGGTACGCGATCTTACCGCGAATTTATTGTTAACTAAAAAGTTCGAATCCCGCCCGAAGTCAAATTCTCTTTTCTCTTTGTAAATCGATTTGAACAATCAGCATAATAAATGCTTCAAAATTAAATTCAATAAAAATAAATTATTTTTTTGAAACATTTTTGCAGTAATATACTTTATAAATTAATTTAAAGCTGTGTTTTAGTTAAAACTAACATTTTGTAATATTTTTTAACCTTTCTGGTGCCACAGTTATATTTTTATAGTAAAATACTACGTATATTAATTTAAAGCTGTGTTTTAGTTAAAACAGTTATATTTTGTGATATATTTCATGTAAATTAATTTAAAGCTATATGTTAGTTGAAACACTAATATTTTGTAAATTAATAGGTTGTGTTTTCGTTAAAACAGTTATATTTTGCAATATTTTTGTAGTAAAATACTATGTAAATTAATTTAAAGCTGTGTTTTAGTTGAAACAGGTATATTTTGTAATATTTATGTAGTAAAATACTATGTAAATTAATTTAAAGCTGTGTTTTAGTTGAAACAGTTATATATTGTAATATTTTGAAAGCAAATTAATTTAACCTCTACCGGTCGTTGACTCTTATTACTTGTACCTATTTTATGACATAACAATCAATAAATACAATAAAATTATAAGTTGTTGCTGGAAGTTTTATTTTAGAGTTTTGACATTGAATTTAAATTTTAAGTACCGGTTGTGAACCGCTAAAAATATTTAATCGATATCGATATATTAAGGCGCGTCACTATCGATGTCGATGAGTTGAGGAACATCACTCATTCTTCTTTCTTTAGGTTGGTATTACTTAAATGTCATTTTCAATTTGACATTTGACGTTCCCGTGTCACGTTGGTAGTATACATTAGTTCATTTGTGTATGTGTGCGTGAGCTCAATATGAATGTACTAAGTGCGGCCTCTTCATACGTAGTATATTACTTACTCTGTGTTTATAGTCTGTGTATAGTTTGTACACTGACAGTGACTGGCAAGACTGGCAAGGCATTTTTGACAATATTGACATAGGTAACATAAACAAAATGTAGAAAAATTAGAAAATGAAACAGCTGATACAAAATACATTACATTTATTTAATACTTTACATACATACTTAGTACTATTTTCATAATATTCGACATGAATAGTTAACAAAAACTGTGTGCTGATTTGAGTCAACTCCTAAGCTTACAGTTATGTATAATACTAGATATCATCCGAATTCTGTAGAGTTATAAGACCCTGGTATTCCATCTCTTTGAACATGATATCCTGGTTCAAAGTGTGTAAGATATCCTGGAACCTCTGTCTCAAAGCCAAATTTTCCATTCCGGAGATCTCATGCTGAGTCCTCTGTCTGCGCTGCTTAAGCTCTTCAAGCTCAGTCCGGAGCTGTTCAATCCGCAATGACATATTATCTTTAGACATATCCCTGGGTTGATAATCCCCTTCATCTTCAGAAGACATGCCTCCATTCTTCGACATTCCTGAGGCAGCTGGTGTAGTTGCACGGCTATGACCAGCAAATGATTTTGGCATGTCTTGTTGAGACTGGAACATGTGTGACCTAAATTGAGTAGGCATGGCATCTCTCCTCGATGGCCCTTCTCCATGCATGGAGTTTGTGTCTGAAAGTCGGCTGTCATAAGCTGAAAGTCTACTATTATCCATGACATCTTCATCAACATTGATATTATCATCATCCAAATCAGAATCACTGACATTTCCTCCAAATATGTCGACAACGTTAGAAGATTCCGTGTTAGATGCACTGGCGTGCGAGACAATGGTATCTCGTTCCCTTTTAGGGTTTCGTTCAGCCTTCGTTTTCTTCTCAGGCTTAACCTTCTCTGGTGCACTCTGCTCAGCTTTAGGCTGGTCTTCTTCTTCTTGGATAACTTCAAAAGTAACACTAACAGCCTCATTGTCGGCTCGCAGCAATCTCTTCACTTCTTTCTCAATTTCTGGTGCTTCTACATATTTCTTCTTTAATGTTTTTCTGAATCGGCGCTTGCGCACGTTCTTAGTCGGGGGTGTGATTCCATGAGGCCATAAAAACTTCTTGTCCACCTTGTAGGGGTCCTTCTTCTTGTTTTTAGCAGGAGATTCTTCTTCTGTGGATGGTTGATCTGGCTCTTCTTTACATATCATCATTTGGCATATGTCAGCCGTCTTATAAAAGCTTTTGTTGTCAATCGTTTTCATGGACTCTATCAGGGTTGGGAGATCAAAGATCTTGGCATGCATCAGCCAGTGGTCAAAACGTACCTCGCCTTGTCGCATGTCGTTTTCTATCTGTATCGTGAGCCGGTTCTTCAGGTTTTCTCCAGATTTCAACACTTCTCGGAGAACTTTACTTGGTTCTTCTGGTAGCCTCAAAATAAATTGGGACTCCAACTCGGTCGGGTATTCCGGTTCTCGTTTGTCTCGATTCATGATGGTTCTTAACGATCACGTTAGCTTGTTCTTACCTTAAAATTGTAATTTTATGTTTGTGCTTACTCGAAATTTCGAAGAATAACTAAATAACTACAAACAAATCACTAAGTTATAAATATTTACCACGCATTGACAGTAATGACAAAATAATGACGATGGCGTGACGTCATGACAATAGACAATTAGCAGACGAACTGACGAACATACCATCAGTGTTGCCAATGACCACGATCTGGATTCCCCACAACCCTGACTGAAAATCTCCTTACTATACCATACTTTTACTATACTCTTTGCTGAAAATCCCCAATTCATAAAATTGATAATACCCACACTTTCCCCACAAATTTTCATAAAAGAAAAAAATAGAAAATAAAATACATTTTATTTTAAATTGGAAAAGCGAAATCAATACTCGGGCAGGACTCGAACCGGCGATCTTTCTCTACAGGGGGAATGCTCTGACCACTGAACTACCAAGCTTCGCCCGAGATTGATCCAAATTTTCCAGTACATCCATCTTAGGGCGATGGTGGAAAATACATTTTTACTGTTAATTTTGTACATATTTGAATTCTATTATAAGAAAAGTGCCATTGGATATAGTCTCAAAATGAAAAAAAAAAAAAAAATAGAAGGAAAAAAAAAACTATTTATTAGAAAAATCTTTGCAAACATGCTTATTTCGCACGTATACAGTATATTTTTGTAAAGGACATCACCCATTTTGGTCCAAAATTGAAAGTGCCGGCCAAAGAAAAATATACGTTATTTCGTTAGAGCTTGCTCTTACTAGCATTTTTTATTACAGCGTCAAAGTTTAGTGACCACATCCCTCGGTTTTATTTGAGTTGTAAAATCTTGAAAACATACTTTTACATAATATAGCATAACATACATATAACATAAACTCACGCCTATATTCCCCGAAGGGGTAGGCAGAGGTGCTAGCACCCACATTTCGCCGTTTTACATAATATACAGGGTGGAAAAATAAGTTGAGCCCTGAAGGGAAACTACCTCAAATCTTTAAGTTGGCTCATTTTACAAAGGAAACGGAACTTTCAATTTTGGACCTAAATAAATGAACGAAAAACAGCGACGTGCAAATTACGTTTTCCGCAGCCAGAGGGTACAAGGAAACTAGAATCACTTAAACGAGATTTATTATACTTATTTAATTAAATCTAACTAGCCTAATGGTGAATGTACTCGATGTTAGAACTACATTACACCGTACTAGCCTAAGCGAATAAGTTCGATATTAGAACAGAGAACTATATTCTATCTATACTAACTACTTAACAACTGTCATTAACAACTGCCCTTAATAACTGCCCTTTTTCCTCTCTAAAGGTATCTTATATAAATTTTAATGAGGTCAATGTACGCCAACTGTGGCCGGTCGCCAATGCTGATGCGGCGACTCGTGCCTGATTTCTTGGAACTGCTGATTCAGGCCTCGTGTAGCGATTGAGGTCACGGTGGGCTGACCGGGCGGGCGGGCTCGGTGGCTCAGTGGTCAGAGCTTGCCCCCTGTAAGGAAAAGATCGCGGGTTCGAGTCCCGCCCGAGAATTGATTTCGCTTTTTCCAATTTATTATAAATTGTATTTTTTTTTCTTTGGCCGGCACTTTCAATTTTGAACCAAAAATGTATGCAGCATGAATTATGTCCTTTCTTTATTATTTCGTATTTTTCAATGTATAGCTGAAATTTAATAGTTAAGGCATTACCACGGTAACCACTTCCCATCAGGTGGGCCGTGTACTTGTCTGTCACCTAAGTGGTATAAAAAAAAATAATAAGGTATAGTTAGATTTGTCTGAAAAAATGTGTTTAAAAATATCAAAAGACTCAATTGTTAATAATTAATCATTTTTATGTTCCGTATCTCAAAAGAAAAAAAAACAGATCTTTTGGTATTTCCTTGTCCGTATGTCGTAAGTGGGTGACAGACGTGCGAGTAAGTACGCGGACTCGGTGACCTTACTCGCACGTCTGTCACCATAAGTTCGCGTACTTTAAAACCACCGAGTAAGTTCGTTGACGATCTAGCAAGTTTGAAATTTTGCTCGTAACTAGAGGTTTGCACCGGTGCGGAATTTCATGAACCGGTAAAAAACACCGGTGTTTTAGCAAGCTCTTAGAAAAATATGACATGATAGAATTCCTAGATAGCACAAAGCCTCTTCTCTCGACGACATTGCAATACAGTGTGAGCAAGCTTGCCGTCTGTCACCAACGACGAGCCGAGTAAGTTCGCGAACTTAAAAACCGCGTGCTTAAAGTACGTACGTCTATCACCCACTTTAATTATCAAAACCATTTTCTCAGGAGTGCGTGAATGTGTCAAGAAAATTGAAGTTCATAACAATACTCCGCAACTACTTGCAGCTGTGTGTGAGTGTGTGCAGTCGCAAAGTAGCTAGAAAATCATGGCCTAAGTATAGAAAAATCCACGTTGTATTGGAAATTGAGGCTCATGTATGTTGCCAATAAAGAGAATAAAATACCTTACTGCCGGATATGTTGCGTTTAACTTTAGTCAATCATAAATAATAATTTATCAATACTTATAATACTAGCCACTTATTACTGTCTGACTGAGTACAGGTTTAGAGTAAATGTCTATATTCTCAGCATTTTCCCCACATAAGCAAAATCACCACAAAGTCCCCAATCGGGTTAAGAAACCCTACAGTTTGGGGAATTCCCCACACATTGGCAACACTGTACCATGGCTCCGCGCAAACGTACGGTTTCCGTCCACGGTTGCCTGATCAAAAAATTCAGATTTGAAAAACCGAATGCTCCATTTTCATACAAAATGTTCTACTAGCCGCACACGTCCTTACTTTTTGAAGAACGGAAAAAACCTGACGTTCGGTTCAGAATGGAAAAAACCTAATGACGTCATACCGAACGCAGCACTCGCATACATTTTGTACTAATCGCCGCACACGTCAGGAAATTTCCATCCGGAATCGCGCTTAAATTGTGTCCAGCGTTGTCAATTCCCAAGAGAGTGGGGACTTTCAAGCCGATTAGGGAATTTGTGGGGATTGTGCTTATGTGGGGCATTTAGACATTCACACTAGACCTAAACTCAGAAGTAATAAGTGGCAAGTATTATACATATTGATAAATTATTAAAGCAAAATATTCGACATTAAGGTACTGTTTAACTCTTTATTGGCAATATTTATGTACACGAGCCGCAATAAACATCGCAAGTGGTGAATATAGCGGGAAACTTCAAGAGAAGTAATGTAGTTATCAATGTCTAATATTGGGGCCTTTCTGTTGGGTTTGTGGGGAATTCAGATCATCAGTAATTGGCAACACTGATTGTGTCTCGCTTCCGGGGTTGCCAGATTGTATTATAACTTTTGTTACATTTTGCGTAACTTTTGACTCTTTTACGACCCAGCCCCATAGTGGTAGACGCTCTCAGCTGCATTAAGTCCCAGATGAAATAGCTGGGGCTCGTACTCAATGGCCAGTGGGATTTCAAGGAGCATGTCGGAAGGCCGGCTCCTAAATTGGGCGGATACCCGAGATAAACCGAGAGGATTTGTAAAAAACAAGAAACACTATATAAAAAAACAAGAATACGTAACTTTTCCCCCGAAAATGCAACTTTTAAGCCAGCTTGTGTTACATTTGACAATTTGGCACTGGCAACACTGCTCGCTTCGAACTAATAATAAAAAAACCTAATGCAAAAAACCGAACGTGTGCGCTCGGCACACGGAATTCCAAATCAGGAAACCGTGGACGGAAACCGTCTCCGGAAACCGTACATGTGCGGCCACCCTAGGGTTAATCCATAGACAATCTCTAATCAGTGTTTCCACTTTTAGGGATTTCGCCCTTTTTTAGGGTAGAATCACCAATTTTATGTATGGCTTATAGTCGGATTTTTAATTAGACGAACCTATCTGACGTTTACTGTGTTGCAAGTTTTTGATGAAATAAAAATAGTGTTGTGACTGAGTGAACTATAAAATATCATGATGAATGTATGAAATAGCATGGATAGCAAAATGAATGGTTAGAGCGAACTTCCGATATTGAGTACCGTTATCGAATTCTAGTCGTGCTATGGACGTAGTATTGAGGTAATTGAGAAACGTAAACATAAGAGATATATATGTTTATTTAACTTTTCTATTTCAATTACAATATTAAACACGAAACAATTCACATGTTACATATGACAGACAAACTCAATAGAAAAACACACCCGTATTTTAAACGTCCATCATTCTCTCATTCCAGCCAGTCAGTATTCAGCTACGCTTGCAAACCTTCTTCTAATACTCCTCCTCAAGCGTATCCCTCATACTTACTCATGCGTACACACACACACACCCATCTCCCTTCGACAAAATTCCAGCTTGCCCTTTGGCAATGATTTTGTCAAAATGTCCGCAACCATCAACTGTGTCTCTAAATAATTCACTTTTATAAAGTCATTCTCTAACGCTTCTCTTACAAAGTGATGCCTTATGTCAATATGCTTGGTACGCTGATGGTGGACTGGATTTATTGATATGGCCATGGCAGACTGACTATCCGTATATATCATTATAGGAAGCATCGGCGTCTGCATCAACTCTTCCAGGAACCGTTTTAAAAATATTGCTTCTTTAGCAGCTTCCGATAGGCTGACATACTCAGCCTCTGCGGTTGAAATTGCAATGCTCCTCTGTTTTGTGCTTTGCCAAGAAATTGCCCCATTCGCCATCTTAAAAACACAGCCTGAGTACGACCGTCTATCTACAAGGTCGCTGGCATGATCGGCGTCTGCAAAGCCTATAATTTCTTTATTAGCACCTTTATAATACTTAAGGCCCATACTCTTTGTCCCTTTAAGATACCTTAAGATTCTTTTGGTGGCCATCCAATGGATCTCTTCGTAGTGGCTGCAGAACTGGCTCATGTAATTTACTGTGTGTGCAATGTCTGGTCTCGTACAGACTGCTAAATACATCAGTGAGCCTATAAGTTCTCGATAAGGTATTCTCTCATCTGGCTTAGATCCTTCTTGTTTTCTGAAATGTTGACCAGCAACTCCAGGAGTGGAAACTGATTTACACTCGGTCATTCCAAACTTGTTTAGAAGCTTGTCAACATACTCTTCTTGATCAACACTAATACAATCATTCTCTTGCTTGATTCTCATACCTAAAAATAGGCTAACTCGTCCTAAGTCCTTCATTTTGAATTTGGACATAAGTTCTCGTTTCATAATCTGCATCTCTCGCTCATTATTATAGAACACAAGTATATCATCCACATAAATAGCGAGGATAATCCTATCCCTGCCATTGGTTCTTGTGTACACACATGGTTCATTCTTGCATCTCTTGAAGTTTAAGTTCTCTAGCTCTGAGTGCAATCTCAAATTCCAAGAACGCGGAGCTTGTTTAAGACCGTATAGTGATTTCTTAAGTAAACACAAGTGATCCTCCTTCCCTCGTTCCTCAAACTGTGGTGGCTGTCTCATATAAATAACTTCATCTATATTTCCGTTGAGAAATGCAGTGGTCACATCCATGTGATCTACTTTCAGCTGCAAATTAACAGCTAACGCTAACAGTAACCTCAGAGTACTGTGGCGAATGACAGGTGCAAAAGTTTCATCATAATCAATTCCTCTTCTTTGACTAAAACCACGAGCAACCAAACGTGCTTTGTATCGTGTTATATTTCCCCCCTGTTTTTTAATTCTAAAAATCCATTTAGAATCAACAACATTTACACGTTGCTCGGGTTTAACTAGCACCCAAGTACCATTATTTTTAAGAGAATCTAACTCCTCCTTAATAGCTGCTCTCCAGAATTTCGCATCTTTGCGAGATAATGCCTCTTGCACTGTGACTGGATCACTGTCTTCCGACATAGTTTGGTAAGTGACGTAATCAGGGAAAGTAGTTGGCCTTCTATCTCTTTGAGGATATCTTCTTTCTCTCTCAACTTCTGTCTCTGTCACTCTCTCATTGTCTTCACCGTCATCTTCATCTAAAGATTCCCAGTGTTCATTCTCAACTATTTCAGGTTCATCACCATCACGTGACTCATCTTCCTGAAGTGACTCTTCAAGTTGAATAGTTGCTCTCTGTGGCATCGGTTCTTCTTGATTACCGTGGCTTCTCATCTTCTTCTGAGTTTTTGACACATCTTTATATAACTGCTTTTCGAAAAATACTACATCTCTCGCTCTGCAAAGTTCTCCGCTAACTGGATTAATAAGCCTGTATCCTTTCGACTCAGAGCAGTATCCCACGAATATCAACTCTTCACTCTTTTTATCCCATTTGGTTCTCTTTTCATCTGGAATGTGTGCAAATGCCCTGCAACCGAACACTTTTAAATGACTCAGATCGACTCTACGACCTGACCACGCCTCTTCTGGCGTTTTGTTTCTCACTGCTACAGTTGGACTTCTATTCTTTAAATAGACCGCCGTATTCACTGCTTCAGCCCAATAACTAACGGGTAGCCCTGCTTCCTGCAGCATAGTCCGTGCCTTTTCGACGATAGTCCGATTCGCACGCTCAGCAACCCCATTTTGTTGTGGTGTATACGGAACTGTAAGTTGGTGTTTAATTCCGTGCTCCTTCAGAAAACTGTCAAATCTCTTATTGACAAATTCAGATCCATTGTCAGTCCTCCAAATCTTCATCTTGTTGCCCGTCAGAGCTTCCGCATGAGCTTTAAATTCTTTAAAAACTTCAAAAGCTTCACTCTTCTGCTTGAGAAAATAAACATAAGTTTTTCGTGTATAATCGTCTATAAAAGTCATAAAATACCGTTTACCACCCAAAGAATCACTAGACATTGGCCCACAAAAGTCAGAATGTACTAGCTCTAGAACACCTTTAGCTCGTGTAGCCTTATTGCGTTCAAACGGTTGTCTAGTTTGCTTACCTAAAAGACAAGCAACACACTCTAACTTTTGAAAGTTCGATTTTGAAAAACTCAACCCAGTCGCCATTTTCTCACTCAACAAGCAAAGATTTTTCATACCCAGATGCGCCAGCCTCTTGTGCCATAACTCCATATCAGCACTAGCTGCTGTGGTTGCATACACACTCGCCTGTGAACATTTAAGTTTATAAATGCCTTTCTCAACCACACCTCTTAAAACTGGTTTACCTGTAACTTTACAATCGCTTGCATTATAAATTTTACAGTCCTCATCTGAAAATACGACAATCTTTTGTTTAGCTGTGATTTTACTAACACTAATAAGGTTTGAATTAATATCAGGTACATACATTACATTATCAACAGTAAAATTCAGCTTCTCACAAGCTACAGTACCAAATCCTTCACCATAAACCTTACCGCCATTCGCACAAGTAACCTCTATCTTACGATTAACTTTTCTAATATCATGCATCCAATCCTTCTTGTAGGTCATATTCTCTGAAGCTCCGGAATCGAGTATCCAGGAATCATCTTGATCTTGAGTAGACTTTTCTTTATACTGTGAACCAAGTGCCGATGCCGTTGCCAAAGAAACGTCATTCTTCTTACTCGTTTTCCTCGGGTTAACAGGACAGTCGATTGCTTTATGTGGCCCCGCACATATGAAGCACTTAATAGTCTTATTAACCTTTTTCCTGTTATCATTCCTTTGAACACCTTCCCTCCGACCCTTAGGCTTCGCAGTAAACGCAGAAGTAGGACTTGCAGCACTCGAGTCTTTATTCTGGTTGTCTCCATCGAGTTGTAAAAGTTTTGTTTTGACAAAATCTGTTGTCAAGATAGTATTGGTGCTCTCTAACGCCAATCTCATTGGTGTATACTCATCTGGCATCCCTTGTAACATTAATGCAGCTAAAAGTTCGTCGTCTATCTCTTTGCCTAAGTCAGACAGCTGATTCGATACTCTCATCAACTCCGTAACATAGTCTGTAATTGTCGCAAACATGTTCAACTTAAGGCTGACTAACTTTGATAACAGTCTGCATCTATTGTTAATGCCCTTATCTTCATATGCGGCTCTCAGATTGTTCCACGTTTCATGCGCCGTCTTCGCTCTACGTACATGTACCTTGCATTGATTCTCAATCAGAAGACATATTTTCGTCCTTGCTTTCTGGTCACCACGTATTTTAGTTTCATCGCCAGGAGGACTCTCAACATACTGCCACAAATCATCATGGACGAGTATGCACTCCATGTCAAATTTCCAGCTATCAAAATTTGAACTCCCTCGTAGCTTCTCAATGGAACTCGATGTAGTCGGCGTACTCATCATTGAAATTTTGTTTTTGCACTCTTGCAAAAAAAAAGTTAATGTTCTCGAAAACAATACCGTGCTAGGTCCATAACCTATTGAGGTAATTGAGAAACGTAAACATAAGAGATATATATGTTTATTTAACTTTTCTATTTCAATTACAATATTAAACACGAAACAATTCACATGTTACATATGACAGACAAACTCAATAGAAAAACACACCCGTATTTTAAACGTCCATCATTCTCTCATTCCAGCCAGTCAGTATTCAGCTACGCTTGCAAACCTTCTTCTAATACGTAGCAGAGTTAATTTATATTTATATCTATAGTATATTATAAATATATATATATATATAGTTGTATTACGTGGGACCTAATAGAAAGACTGGTGAAATGTGGGTGTTAATTCACCTAGTCCATAAGACAATCCTTACATGTAGTGGAAGGAATATAATAGATTATGTATACAACATAGCAATTATAAAGAAAATGAAAAACAAAGCTTATTTTAAATTAATTTACTCATCATCAGAACTCATCATAGAATCAGAACTATCGCTGTCGTTCACATTTATTATAAATCTGTCGGATATAGTGTCGATCAGGTGGTCGAGACCACACATTTTATTTTCCTCTTTAATGACATGAGCCACGCAGCTACTCCATTTTTCAGCGTTTATTTTTTGAAGTCCTTCTTCAAACAATTTTTTGACTTCAGCCATTTTGAAGGTTTTGTTGTTCCTAGCAACAAACCCTTTAGCTTGCGCCCATACCAGCTCAATGGGATTGAGCTCGCAGTGGTATGGGGGCAGACGTAAAATTATAATACCATGCTCCGCCGCCATCTCGTCGACAGCATACTTGTCACTTGTAAAATTGGTGTACTTTTCGCCTTATAGCGGCAAAAGTAAAATCGTCTAGTTTATTCTTGAAATTTTGCTTCGGTCCACGTTTCTCGGGAGACTTAAATTGCTCGTTTTCTTTGTGTTCTTTTAAAACACTGTAAACTGAGGTCATACAAATTCCCAAAATGTCAGCTGTTTTGGAAATACATTCTTTTTTTTTCGGTGCTTCAATAGGTAACAGTGAAGCAGCTTTCTCTTCAAATACGTATTTGTATACGTTGTTAACCATACTTTTTTCGGTAACGCTTAAAGCAACTCGTGGTCTCTTCTTTCTTGGAGACAAACAGCTTTGACCTGAAGTGCTTGGCTGAGGATCCATATCGTTTATACGAAACAATATAACAATAAACTAAACACAACAACTAACACAACAACGTAACCACAAACTTAACAAGAATAAAAACTTAACAAGAACAAAAACTTAACAAGAACAACAATTAAAAACTGATTTAAAACACCGTGCACAGAGAAATTATTCGAGCCGTCAGACCAGAAGTTAGAAGCCGAATGACACAAACAAGATGGCGACTGTTTTTTTTTTTTTTGCTATAGCTACTGGCGGCGTTGACTGGTGTTGCCGCCGCGCTTTGACATAGACCGGTAAAAAAACTGATTGTAATTTTACATACTAGTAAATATCAAAGCACTTTGATACAATTTTATTGTAAAATATAAATATGTAGTTCTTTTTATCATTCATTTCATATGATTGAACGGGAACTGAATGAGTCAGTTGCATCACTAATACTGAATATAGCAACATTATTTTACGAAGTGACATTAGCTAATGTCAGATAGGTTCGTCTAATTAAAAATCCGACTATAGGGCGTTTTTATTTCAGTAGGGATTTAGGGAAATTTGGGGTAAAATTGAACTTGAGATGGTAACCCTGTATATTCTATGATTTTACTAATTTATGAAAGGGAATTCCCCGATATCGTATAGAGTATAATCGAATATAATCCGACAAATTTCAGTCTACATAATTATGTTTTATGTTATAATCGTGTTTATTTATGACATTGGAAGTTAGTGGTTTATTACAAAGAATATTTTGTTTTTATTGTGTGCACTTGTGCAGCAGTGATCACGATATTTCAATCTTAGGCTCTCATTGTTTATTATTAGTGTTGAAACTTAAAAATGGATGACCAATTACCTTCTTCATCTCGGTATGTTAGCTAACAACTGCTCAATTTTAGAACCTAGCAGTGCTATGCTTAGTGCTGCAAAAAAATACAAAAGTAATGCTTCGGCAAGTGAATGATTCTGATTAAGTTTAAAATGTGAGTGTATATTGAGATTTGTCCCTATTTTAATTAATAAATGCAAAGGTATAAATATTACGACGAATTGATATTTTATTATTATGTTACGCCCTAATTTAAGGATTCTTTAAAAAACATTAGGGTATTTTAGGGCGAACTTCTGAAAAATCTGGGGTAAAACAAAAATCTTAAGTGGAAACACTGTCTCTAATAGACATGACAGTAGTCCGTTCGTTCGAAAATCTCGCTGGCTGGACATCACAAAAAATAAAAAATAAAAAATGAAAAGCCAATTCCTTTTGCAATATTGGAAGGAAATAATAAGTTGGATGCCATTTAATCCACGATTTTTTATAATTTATCTCTACATTAAACTGGATCGCACTCGATTTAAAGTTTACACATCGCAATTATTCATCTGACTGATTCATCATCTTCATCCTCCATTTGCATCATAGTACCTACAGTAACCAACTGTTCTTTGTAATAAATATTTTGTTATAAAACCTTATAAAACCTAACATAAACTAGTACTTATTTCTTCACAAAATGCAGGTAAACTACATATATTTACTTTACAACTCTAGTTCAACTCAGAGCTGCGTAATATTACTACTATTTGGTGTTTATTTTTAGAACCCAAATGAGGATACCGAATGGAACGATGTCCTTCGCGCCAAGGGTATTATCCCCCAAAAGGAGAAGGAGATTTCTGAGGATGAGATCGTTAACATGATAGAACAGACTATAAAACAAAAACAAGATGAAAGTAAGTAGAATTTACGGTATGATTTTGAGGTTATGTAGTGAACCAAATCGTCCATGTATGGGCATATAAACTTGACGTCGTTTGTCGTACCTATACCTATAAATAATACCAAGGCTTTGCGGAATCAACAAGTCATTTAGGACCCAAGCAACAGTCCGACAGGGTATGGTTTACTTAGGCTGTCAAATTGACTGCACCCCCCTGCTGGTAAGCTAGGGTTTAATTCTTCAAAAGGATTTGACTTGATTCGCTCCGTAATCATCATAACCCTTATAGTAATTTTCCCAGTTATATCTAAAATTTGAAGCCCACTTGATTCACTTTTTAATGTAGGTATTGCCCTAATCTTAATAAATACTGATGTCTTTTTCAGAGGATAAGCAACTATCAGAATTAGACCTGGATGGTCTTGATGAGCTCGAAGATTCAGAAGATGAAGCAGTACTTGAAGAATACAGGCGGAAACGGATAGCGGAGCTAAAGAGACTTTCTGAAAAGACAAAGTTTGCCGATGTTAGGGAAGTCTCAGGTCAGGACTATGTCCAGGAAGTTAATAAGGCAGGAGAAGGAATTTGGGTGGTTATTCATTTGTATAAACAAGGGTAAGAGTTGTTTTATAATAATGGTAGTATTGGTAAAATTTGTGTACTGATGACTTTGGGAGTAATTATGACATTTGCGATGTGTTTGTAATTATGCTGTATTACAAACATCCATGTAGTGTAGATGAATGAGTATGTAATAATGCTGGGTATCAAACACATGCAAAATGTGAGTTAATGTTATGGTGTGTTTTAACTTTTGATTACATGAAAGCCATTATTCAGGAGGCTCATCTTGCAGGTGAGGTTGTAGTTGCTTAGCCCCAAACACGATCTAATCTCAGTCTCAAATCAAAAATAGTCAAAACCAGCACTGTAATTCACTAAGCGAGCACAACGATGCGACAACGATGCGAGGCGCAACGTAGATTGTCATTGGTCAGATTGTATCACGTCATTGGAAATCGACCAATGACAGTGCCTATCGCGCACATCGTTGCGACTCGCATCGTTGTCGCATCGTTGTGCTTGTTAGTGAATTGCACAGCAGTATTCTTGTAACAGAATTTGCAAGAAAAGATATTGATATTTTAGTTTTAGACACTCATGAGATTTGATATTGTGATAGTTTTGACATCAACATTCACAATTCCTTATAATAACAGCTTTATATTTATTTTTCCAGCATCCAACAATGTGCATTAATAAACCAATACATGCGTGAGCTAGCGGCAAAGTTCCCGTACACTAAGTTCCTGAAGGCTATTGCACAGACTTGCATCCCCAACTTCCCGGAGAGGAACCTGCCCAGTGTGTTTGTGTACTTCGAAGGTGATATGAAGAAGCAGTTCATTGGATCGCATGAGCTTAGAGGGACCTCATTGACTGTTGAAGGTAAGAGTACATAATTAGTGTATGATAAATTTAATTTTGTAAAGTCTATGGCATGGCCTAGCATTTCAGTCCAAACATGTTACTGAAATTTTCTCATACTGATAATCCCCTGTACTCTAACAATAAAACCACACATCAACAACATCTCGGGCCTTTAGATGCTGGGGTGTAAGGTAGCATTTCCCTCGGGCTCCGTCTGACTCCGGGCCATTTCCGATTTTGAGTGTGTGAGAAACACAATGTCCCCATTTTACCCAGAGAATGGGGGAGGGCGTTCCTGTTAGGGTGACAGGCTGTTTCACCTGTCACTCGTCTCTCAGGTGTCACTAAGACATTGCAGGTTGTCTGAGCTCCCTTCTTGCTTAGGATTTGACCCCAAGGCCATTATCGCGAACTTAGCGGCGCAAGCGCATTAGGCATAGTCATTTGTTGTCAATTTCTTATGTATGACATTGGGAAGTCAGTTCAAGTACCTAATATACCTAATTATTCACTTTACAGAATTCGAATACATCCTAGGACAGGTAGGCGCAGTGGACACGAAGATCACAGAAGACCCCAGACCCAAGATAAAGGACAAGATGTTCACAGACCTCGGCAACAACGACTGGTGACCAGAGATTACTTGCTAACTGACTGAGATTGGACCGAGAGGCTTGTGGGCGTGGTGGGTCTTTGCTTGTGCTACAAATTTATTTATTTTTCACGTTATGAATTTATGTTTTATATTAATTTAAGTTAAATTTAATATAACAGCATTATTATATAATAAAGTTAATAATAAAACTGTTAAGATTTAGTGCTTAGTTATCATTACACCTTATACCTGGTTTTATAGTCACTGGAAATTATTAAAGTGGAGGGCCCATCAGGTGGGCCGTGTGCTTGTCTGCCACCTAAGTTGTATAAAAAAATATATACAGTTTCACTGGAATGAATACTGTGGAAGCGCAAAGACTAAAATGTTATGTAGCAATCTGTCTGTGCGTACGTGAGCACATTATGTATGTAATGTATATTAAAATATACTCCCCTGGTGTTGCACTCGTCCATAGACCACGGTAACCACTTTCCATCAGGTGGGCCGTGTGATTTTCTGCGACCGGTATAAAAAAACACGTAATGTACAATTTTAATATTTTTCTAACGCAGCTGTTTCAATCATGAATGTCATGAGGTCAAAACAGTGATTTCCATAGAAAGAAACCAATGGGAAATTCTGCCTAAACCAATGGGAAAGAGACGTAACTAAATATGTGTTGTGTATATTAATAACAATATTATTATGATGTGTTTGTCTTCAGAATAAGTATTTATTGAAAGTATTTTCATATTACCTGTATAATAAAAATGCATAGTTATTTACCAAAAATGTTTTTTATTTCCTTCCTCACTATATTTACATACATTAACAGACTTAGCGCCTTCGCTGCGTGTCGCGGATGTCCGCGCGCAGTGCGTCCGCCTGTCCGTCGCGTGTGACAGGTACCCGCCTCACGCAGCGCTGCTCTTGAAATAACATGAAACAAACACGCGAAGCGGACGTCCGCGCCGTGCGCCCGCTAAACGCAGCGAAGGCGCTTAGGGTGCTCACATATAGAAACAGACTACCGGTACGGGCGGGCCGGTTCGAGTAAACCTATCTATTGCCATCATGTCAATCCGTTTGTCAAAAAAGTCGCAAAGTATACGCGCTTAGAGTACGCGCCAAGAAATAAGTTCCTTTGAGGCGGCGTAGCAATCGCAACAGCTGTCGACATACTGTGTGCTGATTGGTTCAGGCCATGACAGTAACATGGCTTGAGCCAATCAACACACAGTATGGCGGCTATACAATATGGGGTTCTTCAAGAAGGGCATTAGAAGGTTTCTTCAGGGTCGGCAGCGCGAGTGTGACGCCCCTGGTGTTGCATACGTCCATAGGCCACGGTAACCACTTCCCATCGGGTGGGCCGTGTGCTTGTCTGCCAACTAAGTGGTAAAAAAAAAAATATAATTCCTAGTTATGCCGCGGGACTTATTATTTGGCGCGGACTCTATACGTTTTTAAACATAATGGACGCGAATGCGTTGCGATTTTTTTTGTTATATTATGTGGTGTCGAACGTAACGTAATACAACAAAATATCATCACTTTTGTTGCTAACTGGTACCGCTAACCTGTTTCTCTATATAAACACCCTAACTCTATTTTCTTATCTATCTATCTATCGCCATGCGTCAACACAGATCCTTAGTCATATAAATCTTCACACCACTAGCACCCCCTATGCAAATTGATCATCGCGACACACTTGGTGATGCAAGGCTCCACCGGATGCCTGGATTTGATGCCCAGTTCGAACACCCTCATGAGGATGCTGGCGGCGTGCTCCTGCATGCCGATGATCAGGTCGGGAAGCTTGTCTATGACTGACTGCGTGACCTCTGGTAGGTGGGAGTCTAGGCACTCCATCACGGCTTGGAGACCTGGGGGATTGAAGAGTTATTATTGCTTACTGAGGGGTGTCTTTGAGGGCGAGTAACAGCTAAACACGAGGACACAGGCTTTTCTTTAATTGGGAGTTGGGAGATCAGACAGTGGTCGCTTCCAGAGTAGTAGATACAATCAAACTTAAGTGAACTTCAGGGCCTAAAGTGTACAATTAGAAATTCACTAGCAAAGTGGTGTGGGAGATCATCAACTTTTTTGATCGCCTTCGACCAAACCTAATTTTATACACGAGTTACTATTTCAGAATTAATCTATTCCAAGATCTTAATCTCAAGTAAGACAATAGACGTTTTTCCATGCAATCTACCGTATAGCAAAGTGAATAATTAATTCATGTACTACCCGGCATTTATGCGTTGTTTTATCACGGTGTTAGCGTAAGCGAGTGACAAAACTTATCAAAATCTTAATAAGATTATTCTGGTTTGAAACGTCATTATATTATAATTTAGAATGGCTCTTTATTCCGTGAGAGACGGTGGTATATTATCTATTCCCGAATAAGATCACTATGCTTAGTATTATGCATGGCAGAAATTCTAGGAATAAACTTCTGGTAAAACTGGTTGAACCGGCTCTCATCATCCTCATGTAGACGCATTATCCTGATTGCATCCGTGGCCAAGATGACCTCGGAGCTCAGGGTCCGCCTTCCGGCTCTTCCTCCTCCACTTCGCCGGCCCTAAAGGTCCTTTTGGCTGGGGAATATCACATCCCGCACCTTTGCACTGAATTGGCAATGCTTTAGCTACTTAAATAGCATGTTCTTCGGGTAGGTGCAATACCAGGTGTGTACGTACCAGGTCGGGTGTGTGGCACGGCAGGCAGTAACTTGGCCAGTAGCGTGAGGGCGGCAGTCCGCAGGCCGGCGTGTGGTGAGGCGGCGAGCGGCGCCACGGCGCGGAGCACTGCGTCCGCGGCCGAGCGACCTCCCCACGCGCCCCCCCGACGAGTACCCCATGCCTCTATCTCCTGGAGACAATATAAGAAAGACGGTTGTATAGAGGAATTTGGATCGACTTCGTACGTGTCTCGGTGGCTTAGTGGTCAGAACTCAGAGCATTCCCCCTGTAAGGAAAAGATCGCGAGTTCGAGTCCCGTCCGAGGTCTATTCTCTTTTCTCTTTCTTCTATACTATTATATAATTGTAAAGATGTCGTGTCTGTACATTGGAGATATTTAAAAAAAAATACTTGGGTTATGTTATGTTAACGATACTGAACACGAAAACATTTTTTTTGAATTTCCTGTCTGTTTGTCTGTTTGTCCGCGACGAACGCAAAAACTACTGGACGGATTTTGATGCGGTTTTTTTGTTAGAAAGGGCTTACTCAGACTTAAAATCTTACGTTTGTTTGATCGCAATCGGTTGAGTAGAACCGAAGATATGAGCAAAGGTCGCTTTAACCGAGATGCACGCGGGCGGAGCCGCGGGCGGAAGGCTAGTAATCAATATAAGTAGACATTATCGTGGCAGTTCTCGATTGCGGGTAAACATACTCAGGCCCGTATTCTAGAAAGGTATTTAGTTCTGACTCTCGATTTATCTGAGAACAGGGCCTCGATTCTGCTAAAGCAACACCACTATCTTGCCACTGACACTGCAAGAAAATTCCATTTAATTTTAGCTTTTAAAGTATTCCAGTTTAAGTTTAAAATATAAATGGCTTTTTGTAGAGTAAATGAAAGAGTGCCAGAGAGACAGCCTCCGTGGCGTAGCGGTAGTGAACGCGGCCGCTACGCAGGAGGCGCGGGTTCGATCCCCGCTCAGTGCAAATATTTGTGTTCATGAAATATGGGTATTTGCATTGGTCTGGTCGTGCCTCGGAGAGCACGTTAAGCCGTCGGTCCCGGTTGCCATAAGAACATCTATGGCAGTCGTTACGGGTAGTTGGGAGCCCTAAAAAATCCAAAAACAACGGTCTAGCTGCAAAGCTTCGATATCGCCTAATGTTACCATTGGGCTGTGGAGGTCAGATGGCAATCGCTTCACGAAAAAATATCGAGGTCTAGCCAAATCTGTAGTTAAGACTGGTAAAAGCGGACCCCAGACTTCGAGCTAAAAAGCTTCGGATGCGACTGGGAATTAACGCTAGGATGAGAGAATGAAAGAGTATAATGAAACTATTTTCATTTAATTTTTGACTGTAAATCTATAGAAATAAGGTCTAAAATTTAATGCCATTTTTTGCTGTCTCTGTGCTATGACAGTGGTTGTGCTTTAGCAGAATCGAGGGCCTGGTTGTATAGACAATCTGTTAAATCTGTCCTAAGTGCCCTTCTAAACGGGCCATGTTTTTCTGCAATATGTGTCTGCGCTATTGGCAACTGATTGCCCGGCAATATCAAAAATATTCCATTGCAACTAATGGCCGTACAATCAATGGCCGGGCAATGTGTTGCAAATATGCCTGCAATAGTATAGCTCTTGATGCAGATTCATAAACGGGCTACACAAACCGGCAACAATGGCTGACGAAATCACACTTGTTGCAGCAGCTTATATTGTTTTATTAAAAAATAAACAGAAAAAGAAGAGATTGTGGATTCGACCTTACTTAAATAGGCGTGAAACTTTAGATAATTTAAGTCTAGAAATAAGCCTTGACAGTAAATTATTTAACAATTCGCGTAGAAAAGAATGGACTGTACTATAATAAAGAGAGCGACTGAAACAACAATAGAACTGGCCGAGCAACAATAGAGCTTGCAATAGTTGCAATGTTGCCGGGCCACAGTGTTGCAGCCACTAATTGGAGTAAAACATCGCCCCGTTTAGAAGCACCTTAAGTTAAGATAAATTAATGAACAAAGTTCTACATGGTACCCGTGGTTTATATGAAGAGAGGGAGTATGGAGTTAAATGCAGCGGTCGTTTCTATGACAGTCTTGATGCTTTTTTTTATATATTTTTATACCACTTAGATGGCATACAAGTACACGGCCCACCTGATGGGAAGTGGTCACCTTGGCCTATGGACGTATGCAACACCAGGGGCGTCACACTCGCGCTGCCGAGCCTAAGGAAACCTTCTAATGCCCATCTTGAAGAACCCCATATTGTAGTCGCTTGGGAAAACCACCGCAGGGAGTTCATTCCACAGCATACACATTTAAAATTAGTCTGTAGGGAGGGTGGTACATACCTGCAGTAGCATCTGCTGCGTGTCGGCAGTCCCAGTGCGACGCTGCAAACCTTGCAGTGCGTGCGGCGGCGGCGCGGCAGACGCAGGCGCTGCTAGCTCTCCTGCCTGCAGACTGCTCAGCGCCGGCAGGGAGCTGTGGGACAAACGTGTACAATATGTGTATAATAATTAAGTCTGACTAAGTATGATCGGCCTGCTTCGGTTTTGTAGAGCATTCTCTATATAGAATATCCTTCTAGCAGTTACTTTGGTTTCAACTACTCTATGAATAACAAAAAAAAAAAAAAAATAATGTGGTAACTTTATAGAGTAGTAGGTAAGTTTTAGGCAAACCACGAGAGCCCCACACGAAGACCCTGTTGCGACGAAAATTTCCCTATGGCAAGAGAAACTCCCAACGCCTTCGGACTTCCTACCTCCCCAGGAAAAACTACCTCCCGGACAGAACCTCCCATGGCTGCTATGGAGGTCTCTGAACCGTCTTCGTACATTAGCAGACAACGATGCATATAGCTAGCAGAGGAGTGTCCACTCCGTCGTTTCTCTGGAGGAATGCGTGAGCTACATGACCTCACACCGGCAGCAATAGACTGGCTTCACCAACTGGACGTTGACATATGAGGACTCGAGCAAAAGCCATACGACATGATGATGAGTCGGCCGGTCGAGACAAAATCTATGCAGGTGGGGAATGCGAGACCCGGGTTTAACCGCATGCGACTGCGGAGCCCCCGTGCAGTCCATGGCGCACTTGATTTCGTGTCCCCTATGTCCTACCTCCTGCACTAAAGAAGACCTAAACAAAGCCACTGACAGCGCAGTCGAGATGGCAGAATACTACTCTCGAATAATCTAGAGCAGTGAAAAAGAGGATCATTGACACGAAAGAAGATAGAGTAGTTATAACCAGCTGTGCAATTCACTAACAAGCACAACGATGCGACAACGATGCGAGTCGCAACGATGTGCGCGATAGACACTGTCATTGGTCGATTTCCAATGACGTGATACAATCTGGCCAATGACAATCTACGTTGCGCTTCGCATCGTTGTCGCATCGTTGTGCTCGCTTAGTGAATTGCAGTGCAGAGTAGTTGTTAAATATTTTAGTCATTTGGACATCTGGTCACCATCGGAAACACAACATGAGGTTATTATACAATCGATAGGGTCAATCATAAGGATCAAATCTCTCTAACAAAGTTGGTAAATTAGATAAAATGAAATCCATGAAAGAGTAGGTTTAGGAAGATTTTAGTCGGTTCGACTACCGAGTGTGGCATTTTCAGAAATCTTTGAATGCAGTTTTGTTTCCTTTTAAAATTAAGGTAATGTTTCCTTTAAGTAAAATTCGCTATCTCTAGTATGAGGGTACTTTCCCTCCAGGTAAAGTCAAAATGTTCCACTCTGTATATCGCAGCTCCGATATTACTTATAATGAAAATAATGACACTTATACGTGTGTTTGACACAGTACAATAAATTAGAGATGACACGAATAGTGGTTTGGCCGGATACCGGATATTCGGCGAGTTACAACTTTACAAGGCCGGAGCGCCGAATATCCGGCTACCGGATATTCGGCCGGACTTGGAAAGGTTTGCTAGAATTTATATTTCAGCACCTGGCGATAACAGTTACTATAGAAGGCTATTATCAGAAGCTGGTCTGGTATACGAAGCTAAGGATTCGAAATTTGTCATTGTGTGTAGTATTTCACTTGTCAAGCCCTTAGTAGATCTGATACCTATATTGAGGGAGTTGTGAAATAATTTGTAATCCGCTATTATTGTGGTGGCAGCCATCTTGAACCCATTTTCCAACTTAGCTAATAACACTCCTGACCCGGCTAATTCACCTTTCGAATAAAAAGCTAAATCAAATTGGTTCGTCCGTTTGGAAACTACGATGCCACAGAGAGAGGCACACACACGTTAAGATGATTTCTTTTAAAATTTTACTATCCGGTATCCGGTCGGATACTAGATTACAATCCGGTATTCGGCCGGATACCGGATAGTTACCGAATATCCGTTTCATCTCTACAATAAATGGCATCAAAATTATTGATGGCCGCTGAAAAACAATTACCCAATCCCCTGTTTATAACAAACAAATAAAAAAAAAACGAAATTGACTAAAAAACATTTTCGTTATTCGTCCTTTTTCATTTCTAACTGGATTTCGAAAATGTATCAATATCAATGCCTTTAATTTATGAAAGTAATCTCGATGCTACTAATCCAGGATACGTAAGTTTGTAATTAGACAGATAATAATTACACGCGCGACAGCTGCTGCTAGGTATAGATTAGATATGGAAAGAAAGGCCCGCGAAATTCAGAAAAAACATAATAAAGGCCATCATTCATGCAAAGAAAAATATATGATATTTCGTTAGAGCTTGTTCTTAGTAGCATTTTTATTATGGCGTCAAAGTTAAGAGACCACTTCCAACGGTTTTATTTGAGTTTAAAAATCTTGAAAATACACTTCTCACGATACGAACTATTGAAAATAAATGAAAAATATTGTTCTACATTGGAACAATAGTTAATTAAAGCAATAAAAAATAAACTCCATACTGCATATTGTTGTTTTTCGTCCATTTATTTAGGTCCAAAATTGAAAGTGCCGGTCAAAGAAAACAAATGTGATATTCCGCTAGACCTTGTCCTCATTAGCATTTTTTATTAAGCTTTCAAAGCTAAGAGACCACTGCGCTCGGTTTTATTTGTGTTCAAAAATCTTAGAAACATAATATTTTTTATAATACGATATATTGAAAATGAATGAAAAATATTGTTCTATATTGGAAAAATAGTTGATAAAAGCAATAAAAATAAGCAATTAAAAATAAAATACACGTGCAATAATACTGTTTGATTGCACTTTACCCTGCTTGTGTTTATCTATGATAATGTATGTATAATGTTGACGAACCTCGACATGACGTGACTGCTATCGTCCACGAATCATCCGTAAGGCATTGCCATTAGTGCGTTGTAACTCTGGAATATGATCATTTGGCAACTCAGTTACTGAGTTCAATTGGAAATGCGCCTTTAACCAATATAAATCAATATTTCTCATTCATTTTCAATAATTCGTATAAAAAAAAATATATTTCCAAGATTTTTGAACTCAAATAAAACCAAGGGAAGTGGTTCAGCTTTGACGCCATAATAAAAATGCTAATGAGGACAAGCTCTAGCAGAATATCACATAAGTTTTCTTTGACCGGCACTTTCAATTTTGGACCTAAATAAATAGACGAAAAACAACAATATGCAGTATGGGGTTTATTTTTTATTACTTTTATTAACTACTCTTCCAATGTAGATCTATATTTTTCATTTATTTACAATAGTTCGTATCAAAAGAAGTGTATAATTTCAAGATTCTTAAACTCAAATAAAACCGTTGGAAGTGGTCCCCCAACTTTGACGCCATAATAAAAAAAATGCTAGTAAGAACAAGCTCTAACGGAATATCGTATTTTTTTTCTTTGGCCAGCACTTTCAATTTAGGACCAAAATGTGTGATGTCCTTTAGATTTTTTATCTCTCTGATTCACATATTTGTTATGGAAAATTTCCAAAAATTATATAACCAAATAGTTTATGTTCATTAACCTCTAATCAGTATAATTTCCGGTGATAACATTTCATCCGTGGGGGTATAAATATCGAGCTCGTTGACTTAAGTTACATAGAGCAATCACTTTCGACAAGTACTTGTTTCCAACACAAAAATTAAACATGAAGTTCCTGGCTGTACTTTTCACCATAATTCTCGTAGCACAGCTAGCTGTTGCGAATATGGAGCCTCAAGCTTTCGGTAAGTAACAACTTTGTTTTGTATAACAGTATTTAATATGTTTAATCATCTTAATGCATCACCCTAGAACGTATTTACACCATAAAATATAATGTACCTAAACATTTATTGTCATATTTTAAAAAGGCCCTTATAAACGGGCCATGTTTTGTTGCAATTGGTGGCTGCAACACTGTGGCCCGGCAACATTGCAAGCAATACCGGCCAGACCAAACATGTTTTGTGTTGCCACCTATGGCCGATGTTGCCGCGATGGGTTGCCGGACGATCGCTAGGCGGTCGATTTTACTGCAATATTGCTCGGCCAGTGACTATTGTTGTTTCAGTCGCTCTCTTTGTTAGACCCAGTCTATCCTTTTCTACACGACATGAAGTTTATATCTTTTTTTTTATTTTTGATCCAATTTTGTTTAAAAGAAAATCGAAGTCACTCTTTGACATTCTAGTAAAGTTGTTAAATAAAATTTACTATCAAGGCTTATTTCTAGACTCAAATTTTTAAGGTTTCACGCCTTTATAAGTAAAATTGAATCCACAATCTCTTCTTTTTTGTTTATTTTTTAATAAACAATATAAGCTGCTGCAACAAGTGTGATTTCGTCAGCCATTGTTGCCGGTTTGTGTAGCCCGTTTAAGAATCTGCATCAAGAGCCATACTATTGCAGATATATAGCAACACATTGCCCAGCCATTGATTGTTCGGCCATCAGTTGCAATAAAATATTTTTGAGATTGCCGGGAAATTAGTTGCCAATAGTGCAGCCAAAAATTGCAGAAAAACATGGCCCGCTTAGAACAAAAATGTTTGTTTCAGAAAACGATATAAAAGAGTTAGCGACTTAGGACATCCCTATTAAAATTACTGCCTCTGTGGCGTAGCAGTAGTGAACGCAGCTATATTTGTATGCATGAATATGAATATTTGTATTGGTCTCGGTGTTTTCTATGTATAATATGTATGTACATATTTCCAAAAAAAAAACTTCTAAGTATGTTTATCCGCATTCTAGAACCCATAACACAAGCTAGTTAAGCTATGCTTACTTTGGGTCTAGATAGCGTTGTGTAGAATGTCCTACAATATTTATTTATTTATTTATTTACTACTAAATGTTAAAATCTTCGTTTCAGAAAATAATAATAAAGAAGTCGCAAGTAAAGATTACCCAGTAATTGCGAGAAATTGCACACAGTCAGCGTGCAACACCATTTGCAGACGCAACGGTCACCTGTATGGTAATTGCATCGGCCCCACTACCTGCCGCTGCTTCGGGTAATACGAAGTTCTGAAGTTGCCAGGATTGCACTCATTTTACGTTTAAAGTTTTGATGTTATTCATATAATAAAAATAATTTTAAACACAATCTGTTTTAATAAACTCAAGGGTAAGTAAATTAAAAAACTAGACCTTTTTCATCCTAGCGATAATTCCCAGTCGCATCCGAAGCTTTCAGCTCGGAGTCTGGGGTCCGCTTTACCAGTTCTTACTGCGGATTTGGCTAGACTTCGATATTTTCCGTGAAGCGATTGTCATCTCACCTCCACAACCCAATGGTGACATTAGGCGATATCGAAGCATTGCAGCTAGACCGTTGTTGTTGGACTTTCTAGGGCTCCAACTACCCGTAATGACTGCCATAGATGTTCGTACGGCAACCGGGACCGACGGCTTAACGTGCTCTCCGAGGCACGACCAGACCAATGTAAATAGCCATATTCATGCATACAAATATTTGTACTGAGCAGGGATCGAACACGCGCCTCCTGCGTAGCGTCCGCATTCACTACCGGTACGCTACGGAGGCTGTCAATTTCTCATTCATTTTCAATAATACGTACCTATCATAAAAAAAATGTATATTCCCCAGATTTTTTAAACTATTGTATAGCTTCTATCGCGGGCCTTGAGCGTGGAGACCGAATCCAGAAATTTCGTAACGAAAAAAACCTAACACCCCGAAGCTCGCACGAATCGAGCCGAGCTGCTCCGAATGCTATGCAATAGCTTTACCGAGTGCCACAAGTCAAAGTCAAGGTCAAGGTCAGGTCAGGTCAGGTCAGATCAGGACCAAACCTAAGCTGACACTCCGAGCTCGCACGAAGCAAGCCGATTTCGGAGCAGCTCGGCTTGATTCGTGCGAGCTCGGAGTCATAGTATAAATAGAGTCGGAGTGGGGGATAATTGCATAAGTTGATAAAAAATGCTATGCAATAGCTTTACCGCGGCAGTCCCCGAGTGCCACACGTCTTTTTTTTTTATATATAGGACACGTCTATTTGACTTCGCCTCGCCTGATGGTAAGCTGAAGGCTCGTGCGGGAAGCGGGAAGTACTCGTGGGATCGGCGATTATTTCTCTAATTGGAACATAAACCTCAGTAGCGACAATCAAATCGCCGGGCACTGATGCAGAAAGTAGCACAAGTGATTTTTCCCTTAGGAATGCGCTGAAGCAGTTTGAACTAGGAACTGAAACGAACTAGAGATGTAGCGAGTGTTGCGACTGAACGCACTCTTTCTGAAACCCATTTGGTGCTAACGCGGAACGCCGCTCTGCACGCTGAAGGGTCAGAATGCTCGATTAGGATGGGAATACCCAATGATATATTATAAACTATAGATATCTTGTCCACACTCTAAAATGCCGACAAAAAAATGATGATTTTTGGTCATAATTTTATGCAACAATCCGAATCGCGACAGTGCGCCACCCAAAAAAAAAAAAGTTTTTAATAATAAATACGTAATAATAAAATATTAATATACATAACAATGTATATTAATATTAGTGAGTCCTATGTCCAGCAGTGGACTTCCTATGGCTGAAATGATGATGATGATGATAACAATATAATTCATATAAGTAGCTTAGCTAATATGTTGTGTTTGCGTCATTTTTGAAAGCCGCCATCTTCGTGTGTGACGTATCTATAAAAATAATACATCATTGGGAATACCGTCGTGTCGTGCCTCCTGTAAAAGATTACTGTATACTTACGCGATGGTGTCCCTATGGGCGTGTAGTAGCGCCGTGGCAGGCTGCGGCCGACACGCCAGGTACCTCCGCAGCAGGGCTCCGACGCGGTGTAGCAGGGAGCATGCCGCGCCTCCGCCCCCGCTCACTCGCGCCGTGGTTAGGAAGCAGTCCAGGATGCTGTGGATCTCGTCACTGGGAGTACACACGCACTTGTATTAGTTTTTAAACAGCGATTTTGACAAATTTTTGAATAGAAATTGGGCAGTTACAATGGTAAAACGTTCATTTAAAGAAATGTGTAAATCGCAAAATGTTTTTTTCGCCCTTTTTAAACTATTCATTTCTATGACCCGTAAATATAATAAATTAAAAATAAAAACAAAACTTTATTGATGATCTCTATACGCACAGAATACCAAAATAAACTTAAAAAAATTCATTATGATACAGCTCTTCTGCTATGACAACCTGTATCATAATGTAACTTTTTTTTCATTACGGTATAACTTCAGCTGGTTTTCTATATAGTCTATGGATGCGCATATGCGCGATCAATAAATGAATTTTAGTGCTCAACGTTTCCGTCATTTTACGCATATTATATTTATATTTCAAGAGTTTAAATAAAGTAGTATACGAAACTGCACATAATTTGATCTTTAAACACTCGTGTCACTATAAAAAAACTCGCCTACGGCTCGGGTTTTTAACTGACACTCTTATTTTAAGAACCCTTATTACGCAACAGTTTCATAAACTACTATTGTAATGGATAGTTCAAAAAAGGGCTTTTTGCGAAAGGGATATCATGGGAAAGGGGAATTTTGCGAATAATGTGTGCCACGTGCACATTTTCGGGCACAATAAAAATGTGAGACAATTATTGATATCATGGTATCAATTGCCAGAAAGTTCAGTCCGCAAATTTCGAATGGTAGGTTTATTGGTACCGTGAGTGGTATACGTACAGGTTGTCTCTCGCGAACAGCTCGTGGTCGGGCAGCACTTCGATGGCAGCCAGTAGGTGTGGGTGGTGCTTCGTAGCTGGTGGAGTAGCCCCCCTCAGCAGCGCTGCGGTGAGCGCGAGGGCGCGGCCCCCGGAGCCCGACACGCGCCCCCACACGCCGCGGAGGTCGGCCTCCATACGCCACACCCTGCGGAGGTAGGCGGAGAGGTTAGATCCGGTTTGATACTTTGAACTAAGAGGCTGTCCGTTAATGACGTGGTGGTTTTTAGCAATTTTTAATCCCTCATCCCCCTGTCAAAAATTACGTGTATTTTTTATTTATTATATGATGGTAGAAAATTAAGCACTGTGATAAAACATACATACATACATACATTTTTTGCACGGTTAGGCAGGCAGGTGAACGGGGGATCGGAATTATATGACGTGGTGTATTTATTTTTTCTTATAATGCGCGATTTTTATGACGTGATTATATTCAATGACGTGATTAATGGACAGTCCATAACTGGTATGCTAATTTGGGGGAACTACGACATGAAAAAAAAAAATGTTTTCACAACTTGTACTTTTTAAAAATCTGTAATAAAAGAAGTATAAAAAGTCGAATATACAATTCGACGTTATACGCTGGCATAATGTTTATAACTCCCACACATTTTCTATGCGATATGCTCCCCCCTTGGCAAGATGGGGACACCGTGGTTATTATTATGCCCGGGAGGGCCATTCCGAAACCGGACATGCCTGAACCAACGAACGAAAGAAATGTCCTATTGAAACGACGAACGGCTTTAGCCCGACATCGTCCATCGTACTATGCTGCATAGTACGATGGACGATGTCGGGCTAAAGCCGTTCGTCGTTTCAATAGGACATTTCTTCGAAAGAGAAAGGCTAGTTGCACTAGCTAGTTGCAAGATAATCACAAAATGTTATACATTCAGTGATATATAAGTCACTTACCTTGTCCAATATAGTTCTCTTTGCTCTTTCAGCTCTTGTTTACTGAAACAATATTAGTATATCGTTTAAAAAAAGAACTCATTTTTGCATCCATACTTATAGTTCTTGGCATATATTTTGCTCCCACGCCGCAAGTAAAACAAGGCCTTGGCGCGTGTGGATTGGTTCTCACGACATTTTCAAAAGTATCAATAACCGACAGTGTATACATTTGTGAATACCGGTCAGGTTAAATAATAAAATAAATTAGAAAAGAAAAGGACAAGTGTGTTAGTCAATCTTTATTTTCTTAGCAATAAATCTATTTTCTTTATTCTTTCTTTCTTCTTCTTAGTACCTACTTCTGTATTTTATATTTGTTCTCTACAAATGTACACTTGCTTTTTTTACCCTTTTTTCCGTTTTTTTTCTTTTATCCCCCAAAGGTTTGCTGGGAGAAAACTCAATGCTGAGTTAAGCTCGCCTTGTACATCAATGTTTAATTGTTACGATTCTTAATGTATTATGTTTAGTGTACAATAAAAAATTAAGAAATTAAAATTAAAAAAAAATCAATATATTAGAATACTAGCTGACCCCGCGAACTTCGTACCGCCTAACAGTCGATTCTTTTTATTTAATTTTTCTCTCCGTAAGAACCATTCTCGTACTTCAAGGAATATTCTAAAAAAAGAAATATCGAAATCGGTTCAGCCGTTCTCGAGATTTGCGATCAGCAACACATTTAGGGATTCATTTTTATACTATAGAGAAGATACAGTCGGACTGGGTAACTTTGTCTTTCAATGTAACATCATAAATTATTCAATTATGAAGTTGAGGGCCAACTTCATAATTGAATAATTTATGATTTTAAGCTTCTAAACGCATGCATTCAGACTAAACGAGATAATATATGGTTTGTTTTTCAATATGATTTTAGAAGCTAACTGTAAGCTATAGCTGTCAGTTTATTTTTAATTTGAACATGTGTCTGACGTATTTGAAATGCAAGTAATTTCTTCTATAACCTTTAGCAATAGCTAAAGTTACTCCAACATCCATGTAACTTTAGTCCTCATGGTTTTGGTGATTTTTTCGTTATTCTTGTTCTAATTTACTAAAAAATTATGTATTTATTGATAAAGCAGCCTTGGATCCCATCATAAACGCATTTATCATGAAAATCTTTTAAATACAATGTGGAACTTATAAGTAAAAACCAGTGAATATAGGTCAAAGTTACCCAGTCCGACTGTACACGTACTTGTGAGCGTTGTCCTTGTTGGGTGGGTACTGTGGCGCAGCCGCAATAGCAATCAGCAGGGAATGCGACACGGGGTCAGTGGCGCTGGTGCTGCGCGCGGCGGCGCTGGTGAGTGCCTCGCTGAGCGCCAGCGCGCTGGCGTGGCGGTGGCGGGGACCGCTCTGCAGCAGCAGGGGGAGGATCTTCGGCACCTGGGGGGGGGGGGGGGGGGGGAGCAGTGTTTAGGTGTGAGGAGGTAGAGAAGAAGATTGGTGTGTGTTCTACTGGGTGATTTCATAGTCGTTTCGGATAAAAAGATTACGATACAACTTAGCTGGTTTTTTTCTACATAGTCTGTGGACGCGACGCAACGCGCATGCGCGATCAGCAAATGAATATTGACACGTTGAATACGTCCAGACAATTTTGCTAACGAAACTGTACCCAAAATCTTTTTATCCGAAACGACTATACAATCACCTAGTATACTCGGTCTCCGGAAACGGCTATAGGCTGCCTACCTATTTTTTATACTAGGAGGCAAATAAGCACACGGTCCACCTGATAGAATGTGGTTACCATGGCCTATGGACGAGTGTAACACCAGGGGAGTCACGTAGAGAAGATTACGTGGACTTAGCGAAGTAGCGACGAAACGTGGGCGCAATACGAATGTGAATTAAAAAAACGAGCCGTAGACGAGCTTTTTTATAGTATCACACGAGTGTTTTAAGACCAAATTATGTATAGTTTCATACACTACTTTATCTAGTCTCCTGAAATAATTAATATAATTTGCGTAAAACGACAAGTAAGTTGAGTGTCAATATCCATTTGCTGATCGCGCATGCGTGTTGCGTCGCATCCGCAGACTATGTAAAAAAAATCCAGCTAAGTTGTATCGTGATAGAAAAAAGTTACTTTATGATACAGTTGGCTACAGAAGAGCTGAAGATTTGCATTTCAGGGCATATCCCCTATAAGACACTCGTCGTCTCCCACGTACCTTCATATACAGCAGCAGCAACAGCAGCGGGTGGTGCTGTTCAGCGGCTGCAGCTACTGCCAGCAGCTGGTGCGGCGCCCACGCACATCGCAGCAGCAGCGCCAGGCGGCGGTCGGCAGTCCGTCTGGCTGCCTCCAGTCCACCCGTCTTCTCCGCCATACGAGCCTCTTCGCTCACGTACCATACTAGTTTCGACAGCTGGATACATATGAACATACTATTAACACACACAAATGCTATTTCTACTTGGCAACTTTTATATTGAAGGCTGCACAAAAAACATGATAAATTTTCGATATCAATAAGCCTATCGCAATCCACTGCTGGACAGGCTTCTCCCAATTTTGGGAGGCTTTGGCCTACTGTTTCCCCGCTGGCCAGACGGGTTGGTAAATTTTGGATAGCTGTTTATGCTTGGTCGTAAAATCAAAATCTAAAAATTTTTACGTTAGGCTCTCTGGCACTATGTCCATTAAAGGATTTCTCATTGTGTAATGTATTTAATAAAAGATATAGTAGATATCGAAACGAATAAATGCTCCGGCGAGACTTGAACCCGCGACCATCGTTTACAAGGGAATGCGCTGACTACTGAGCTACCGAGCCACTGGTTCAAATACCGTCTGAGTTTTCACTTTTTCTGATCTATAGCAATTTGAATAGTTAGCTTACTAATTGCGTTGAAATTTCATTGAATATAGTCGATTTAATGAAATTCTTAAAAAACCCTGATGATGGATATAGTTAGTTGGATGATATATGAATCAAAATAAAAAAATACGAAACAATTTAAAACCTACATGTATGAATTTTTTGAAACGAAATTTTAATGAAATATCAGCAGTACCTGTTGGTGGCTAAGCCGCAGCGTGTCATCGGGCACGTAGTGCTTGGGCGTGGCCTTGTCCCTCCCCTGCCATAAACGCGGGCTTTCCACTATAGTCTCTGCGAAGTCCAGCACTGCACTAGCAGACCAGTCGCTTGGAAAATAAGAGACAATTATTATAGGTACACATTTTTCTTCTGTTTATATTTCGGCGTAGGATATGAACTATAATCCTTATCCTTACTAATATGATAAATGCGAAAGTAACTCAGTCTGTCTGTTACGCTTTCACGCCTAAACCACTGAACCGATTTTGATGAAATTAGGTATAGGGTAGATTAGACCTTGAGAAAGGACATAGACTATGTGTGGTCGCGATAACAGACACCCACGCGAGCGGAGCCGCGGGCAAAAGCTTGTTATCTATAAGTCCTCATCAAGTTACCGATCGTGCATTTTACTGCATTGATAAGAGTTACATCGTTAAAATGGTCCAAGTATAGAACCCTGTGGTACACCCATCGAAACCACAGATCCCACTGAAGGGTGTCGGTAAAAACCCAAAAAAAAAGAATATTATTATTTGTTCAAATATGAAGCTAAGTCGAGAAGTTTTTCTGTATTCTGTAATAATCATGATCAACACAATCGAAGGGCTTGTATAGGTCGCAAAAAATACCAAATGCGTTCTACTTATCCTTCTAGGCCGTTCAATAAGTCAGTTTGAAGCATGATAAGTCAACATCTAGGACGTGACTTGACTACTCTTGTTTCTTGTGTCTTGAGTACTCTCTCCTACTCAAAGAATCAAAGTTTAATTTCGTTTATTCAGTTCAGGCACATAAAGAGCAGATATGAACGTCAAAACATTACAATTATGTTAAGAATTATGAGAATGTTAAATAAACCTTTTGATGATTGAATGATTCTTTCGCTTGTTCGGTAAGTTGGTTCTACTGAGAATATATCAGCAAGAAACTCAGAGAACTAGATTATCGTTTCGAACTGGGCTTCCTGGACTCTTCATTGTAATATATTAGTGTGGTACCTGCCGCGTTCCTGCTCAGGCTGCAACAGCGTGTTGAGGCAGTGATGTAAGGTACGCCATGACGCGCGGTGTGCCAGCAGAGTCACCAGTAACGGTCTCCAGGGGGCGCAGCCTGACATGAACATCAGCCGCATCTGTACCACCACAACCCTTCTTAATGACAAGTTTATTCAGCTGATACTACAACTGAATACCTCTTTTTTATGGTGGGGAAATTCTCTGGGATACCCCCAGCAGTAGCCGACGGAGGGTGGGTATGTCGGACTCAAACCTGAGATTACCCTCTGGCATATAGTCAAGGTCATATAGCATGATCATATGCCAAAGACATCTAAATTTCTAGTGTTGACTCGAAGTTGTGGGGTCAACCGGCAGACACTCACACTCATAGAAGCTGCATAACCTATTTAGGTTAGATTTAGATTTCTAAAGGAAAAAGTGTCAGTGGCTCTGGTATTCGAGAAAAGAGGCTTTTTCTCGGATACCAGAGCCACCAGAGCCAGATACATTTAGGTACCATGAACCATGCTAAGATGTTGATTATTGCAGCTGAACATCCTACAATCCTACATGTCTTCATTGAAGTCAAACTGTCCCAATCAATTAGCCTACTGCAGTCCACTGCTGGACATAGGCCTCTCCCAATGTGCACCACATCTGCCGATCATCTACCTTCCGCATCATTCAGTCTGTCCCAGCCACCTTTTCCAGGTCGTCAGTTCATCTGGCTATCACTGTCTCTGATGTCACACACTGTCTCTGAGTATTCTAACCTGTCTCTGCCGCTGGTCGCTAGGCCCCAGGTCTTCAGGCTGCAGCTCCGACATCCAGTCCAGCAGAAGACCACAGCCCAGGCCTCTGGTCGAGAACACGTGCACTGGGCCTGAACTTCCATCTTCATCTTTCACCTGTATTTTATAAAACACATAACAATTTGAAGGTAGCTGAGTTATCATAAGTTATTGGGAAAAATCCATATCCATACTTTCATACTAATATTATAAATGCGAAAGTAACTCTGTCTGTCTTTCTGTCTGTCTGTGTCTGTCTGTCTGTCTATTTTTCTGTCTGTCTGTCTGTCTGTTCATCTGTTTGTCTGTCTGTTACGCTTTCACGTTTAAGTCACTGAACCGATTTTGATGATTTTTTTAAATATATCTCAGGACACGTATCGCCGCGTGGTTCCCGGCAGAGTAGAATTTGGGCCACCCCATCACTTCCCATGCGTGTCATACAAGGTGACTAAGGGATAGGGCTGTTTCACATCAGACAGATATATACAGCCCAGACTCAGCCTATACATGGCTCGAGCCAACAATAGTGCCCGGAAAACGGCAATAGGCTGACCCCTTATTACGTGGGACCTAATACATTGATTGGTGAAATGTGGGTGTTAATTCACCTCTGCCTCACCCCCCCGGGGATAAAGGCGTGATTGTATGTAGATACTTACCTTAGACTCGTAGATTCCTTCTTGATTATTCTCAAGTATGTGAGTGATCACGTCAACTATGACCCTCGTGTCCTGTGTGGCTATGATGCGGTTCCCTATGGACTCCAGGGTGCCTGGAGTAGCTGTTTCTAGAGCTGTATAGTAAATAATATAAGATTTAGTATTAGTTGTGTTTGTAATGCATAGATAATAGATTACTAACTAAGTTCTATGGACAGATCTTGCATTTCGTGATCAAAGGGTCTATAGTAATTAGGCCGGCGCGGCGCTAATAGAGATAGAGAAATGGGAAATAATTTAATAACAATATCAGATGAGAGAGAGGTTGGAAATGAAAGGAATGTGGTTAAAGTAACGGGGGGTGAAATGGAGTGCATTTAAAGGGTGAAAAATGGTTTTTTCATGATTTGCAGCGAAACTAGACCTCCTATTGAAACAAGTTAAATATATAAGTTGTAGATAATAACAAGGTCTACAACTTTTGTATAAACCGTTTTTAGAAGAAAGAAAGAAAGAAAGAAAGAAAAATATATTTATTCTGACCCGCAGCACACAATACAATCAAAGCAAATATCACAAATGTACACATTAACTATACAGAGTTACAGACCATTCATTCGGATATAAAAGAGAGAAACCAAAAAAAAAAAAAACAGAATAATATTGACAAAGGCAACACTGCCTAACCGCCAATTTATTTTTTTACATTACTTTAAAGCGTTTTCACACTATCCGATCGGTGACAGAATGAAACGGTGCTACCAACACGTCGTCGGTGTCGACTCCGACATACGATATCGGGCTAACACAGCGGTGTCGGCTCGTGTGAAAGACAGAATACATATGTCATACATTTGACTGCCTCCGATATTGGATATCGGACAATGTGAAAACGCTCTTACAGTTTTCAAGCAAAATTGGAAAAAATGGTTTTATGGCTTTTTGTGCTTATCTACATCTACACTAATATTATAAAGAGGGAAGATTTGTACCTATTTTTGTATGTTTGTAATGAATAGGCTCCGGAACTACTGTACCGATTTCAATAATTCTTTCACCTATAGAAAGCTACACTATCTGGGAGTAACATAGGCTATATAACATCACGCTACTACTAAAGGGAGCGGAGCAGTGAGCATAAATGTCAATAAATCGGGCAGATTTCCATACATTAAAGTTGGACCGGAATCCGAATTCCACGCGGGCGGAGCTGCGGGCAACAGCTAGTCTGCGATAAAACTCTTTGTTTTTCCCCGTATGTTATTGTATGTTTTTTAGCCATTTAGGTGTCATGTATAGTACGTACCTGAAATAACTGCAAGTTTGTCGGAAGTGTGCGCCAGTGTGGGACCGTGCGGCTCGCGCTTGACCGCGCCAGTGTGCGACAACGCGCGCAACATGTCCACCACTGGGCCTGACACTAGCTTGCACTGCTGTAGCAAGGCCTCGGCTATCTGCGGGGGAGGAAAGGAGATTATATTTTTCTTATACCACTCAGGTGGCAGATAAATAGCCCACCACGCAATGTTGCTAGCTGACGCGTAATATGACACGTGCCTTCTTGTTTGTTCGACGACTCATCATGTGTGGACAGACAACATTGTTTCAATAGTGTGGACATTTCAATTCAAATTAAGTTTATTACCCGATCATGTTTCAAGGAATAAATTGAATTTGATGTTGAATTTGAATTTTGAATTTTACATGTTTGTTGTGCAACAATATTGCGCAACATTGTTGCAGAACGATGTTGCCTAGTATTGCTAGACTTAAATAGTAAAAATTCTCAACAGCAACTTGCGTTTTGACACTAGTCTCGAGGTGAAGACTTTAAAAAAAATAAAAAGTAAGCGCCTTCGCTCCGATAGGCGGGCGCGGGTCGCGGATGCTCGTTTCATGTTATTTCAAAAGCAGCGCTCTGTGAGGCGGGTACCTGTCACACGCGACGGACAGGCGGACTTCCGCGACCCGCACCCGCTTAACGGAGCGAAGGCGCTAAGGGTTTGGTTATGACAGCCGTCTAGCGTAGAGGTCGAAAGAGCTGAGACTAAACTCAAATGGTAAGTGCTGAGTGTGGATGGAATGCGTGGTGTGCCGGAAAGCGTACAGGTGCCAACCGTAACACCTCCCATGGGTAGACTAAAATCGGGGCTGTAGTTTCGATATTTAGGGGAGCGGTAATTTACACGTTTCTTCTAACACTAGGAGATGAGATATCTCTTCAGGATCCGGATGGCGTCTATTGATTCTAACAGGAGTGACTGGCTCGGGTCTGGAATCTGAACTAGAAGAAGACCGCAAACAGACAGACTAAACGGTTATAACAAGGCGATGTTGTACTTACATCGGACAGCTGAGGCCCTTTGAACGGCAGCAAGGCCCTTAGCAAAATGGCGGCTCTGGCGGGTTGCCGCAAGAGAGCGGAGGCGCCGGCCGCCGCTGCTAGCTGTTGAAGCCATGACACGCAGCTAGCCAGGTAGCTGGGGTTGCCGCCCGTACGAGATGACGTCACTAGCTGTTCAAATATATACCATCATTGCAACGTTTCCAGGGAAATCAATTCTTGTACAGTACAATATTACTGCTTTTTATGGCGATTAATGCTCTTATTAAAAATTAAATATGTACTTTTGACACGCTGATTATGGTTATCATCAGAAATTCAAGCGGCAATTTAAATAGAAGGTGCAGCGGCAACGGAATCCGAATTCCACGCGGGCGGGAAAAATATGGCGGTGCGAAGTTCGCTGATAAAATGTCAATTAAAAAATGTCAAGAAATTATAATTAAATTAAATACAGTTGACATTTCACTATAATACGATTACCTTTGTATAATGTATAAATTAATTTGATAAAACATAATTACTTTTATGAAATTTAAATATTATTTCAAAAGTTAAAGCTGGTATACACTTCTTTAAAAGAAATATAATAGTTTAAAGTTAAACCATTGTAAAGCTTTGAGAATGCCGTAAGGCGAAACCGGTAAGGTTCAAAATAATAGATATTTGTGGAAAAGTACAAGTGCTTTATTCAATATGTGTAGCAAGTTCCACCAAGCGCCACCAATCTCCAGTAAAACAGAAAGCAATAATGTATGGAGATTGTAATTTTTTTCCCTCAAATTAATACTCCCAGACGATTTTGCTATCGAAACTGTATCCAAAATCTTTTTATCCGAAAATCATCCAGTACATAAAAGGTACTTACCGATATAAGTTGTGTGAACGCCATGTCCACATCCCCCTGGTAGGTGTTAGCCCCTGCCAGGGCAGTGGACAGCAGTAAGGGCACAGAGTCCACCTGCAGCGGCAGGGGCGTCGGGGCACTCCCCCAGTCGTCGTCTTCCTCCACTGGCTTCTCTTCCTCGGCGAATAGTGTGTCGTCTGTTTACAATGTTGGTATAGTACGGCCGTTAGCATTCGGTCGAGCGAGCGAGATAGACAATAAGTAGCATTTTAAGCTATTGCATAGCTTCTATCGCGGGCCTTGAGCGTGGAGACCGAATCCAGAAATTCCGTAACGAAAAAACCTAAGCTGACACTCAGAGCCCGCACAAATCAAGCCGAGCTGCTCCGAAAACGGCCGATTTCGAAGCAGCTCGGCTCGATTCGTGCGAGCTCGGAGTGGGGGGATAATTGCATAAGTTGGTAAAAAATGCTATGCAATAGCTTTACCGCGGCAGTCCCCGAGTGCCACACGTCTTTTTTATTTATTAATGACACGATTTTTAATATAAGGGCAGTAATATCGTTACAAAAACTATTAAAGTATCTAAGTAGGTATCGAAGATCTGAAGGTGGGACAGATCGTAAGCTTTTGCAAGGAAACTGGTAGGTTCGAAATTATTGTCTGAAATTCTTTATCCTCTTTAGAGGAAAATAGGGGAAAATGAGTGAAATGGCCCACATCGGAGGGCGGATCACCCGTCCGGCCATCGGCGTCCCCTGCTGGCAGTAAGTAAGTAAAGTATTTAAGTATAGCTTTTATCGACTTAGTGAATGCTTTTGATACTATTTATCAACAAATATTACCAAGGAAATTGGGAAAGAGAAGAACCAGGGAACTATATCTGAAGTTCTTTGTTTGAAGTTAGTTTTCTGAGCGATATAATTTGCTTTTTTAGCAGAATAAGTAGGCGATATAATCTTAGTACATATGGAGTTTCCCAGGGTAGCATACTAGGGCCACTATCATATTTTTTTATAGAAATAGAATAATTAAGTATGCCTTTCTGTATAATTCCCGTCTTATGCCTTGATCGCGTCTCCACTTGGTACATATTATCATCAAGGCATAACAGGCAGTACTCACCGGGTGGGTACTGCGGCGGCTGCAGGCGTAGTGCAGCGGCGAAGGCGTGTCCTGCCGTAGCGCCCCGAGCTCGTTGCACGCGGAGCAACTGCGCCATGTAGTTACGTTCCACTCCCAGGCGGACCACTGCCCCGGCGGGGCACGCGTCCAATGCGCCCAGGAGCGCACTGGAAACAAAACAAGAAGTTAAACTTAATAGGCCAGCACTGTTACACCTTAGATATATGAAAAGTATGGCTATGAGAGAAAAAACCAGTTAAGTGCAAGTTGAACTGGCGTAGTGAAGGTTCTGTATAAAACAAGTTTATTTAAAATGCAATATATTTTGATTGCGATGACTTAGAAATTTGATATCTTCACAGCTTCAAGGCATCACAGACCTGAGTATTTGGTATAAATTTGGACTGGATAGCTCCACGCATTCCGAAAAAAAAAGAAGTTGGACCGAGGGACAGACTGACAACGGGTACTCCAAGTCATCTCATACAAATTTGTAACTCGGTAAATTATTTGATTTTCTTTAGGTGCGGAAATCGAGCAGGGCTTGAACCCCTTTTCCAGGAGTGCCTTCTCCTCCGTCTCCAGCTGTAAGTGGCTCAACACTAACCTCATAGAAGCCGGCGGCATCCCGAAGGTCTGTATGAACAGCGCCAGCTTGTGCGCGGGCAGGGCTCGAACCCCGGCCTCCAGCAGCGCCGGCCGGGCCGACCGCACCATGTGCAGGCGCAACCAGTCCGGCAGCAGCAGCGCCTCCTCCTCCGTCTCCAGGTGGAAGGCCTGAGGCGCGTCGTTGCCCACCCATACGGACTGTAGCCATGAGTACATATCCTGGTTCGTGTCGTCTGAAGGACAAATACGTGTATGTACAGGGCTTATACCGTGAACTCTTAAAACAGGTCAATAATTGAACTGCTGTCATTCTATCAGCTGCAAATGTCACTTTGTAATGTCAAATAAATATATAGGATTACAAAGTGACATTTACAGTTGGTAGAATGACAGCAGTTTAATTATTGACCTGTTTTAAGAGTTTATGGTAAGGCCGCAGAACTGATTAGTATTTTATTTTTTATTTTATTTATTTGGGAAAATAAACAGTCACACAGAAAACTTACAAAAAAACAACTTAAGTTATAAGAATATCACTGTGGGACCAACAACATTTTCCACATCATACTATAACATAATTATCTTAAACTAACATGCGTTGTTACAACTCAGTGTGTTATATAGGACTATTATTGAACTTATACATCTAAGTTATTTAACTTTTCCATTACAAGCTTTTTAAATTGGCCTGAAGATATTGCAAATATATCTATATCTTGAAAATGCTGATTATAATTTTTTGCAAGCCGACGCAGAGGCGCTCGCAAACCTGCATTAGTACGAGCAATAGAGACAGCAAATGTGAGTTGCGCACGTGCCTCTCGTCGTGATGATGTTCTAGGTACTACGTAACTTAACTTGTTGCGAATATCGATACAGTCATACATGTTACTGCACAAATCGAACAGAAACACCGTCTCCAACAAGACACGTCTACTCTTCAGATATTGTAAATTATACTTTTGCAACAAAATGTTGGTCGATGAAAAACTACGAAAGCAACGGTAGTGCATGGCTCTTAAAAATTTACTTTGAACTTTCTCAATATAATCTGAGTATTGGTTATAGAAAGGATTCCACACAGGCACTGCATATTCTAACTGTGACCTAATTAAACTTTTGTATAGATACAAGTATGTCGATGGACGCACAAATTCTTTACTAGTTCTCATTACAAAACCATACATCCGATAAGCGTTATTTACGATATTACTAATATGTTCATCAAGATGTAATTTATTGTCGAGAAGAATACCCAGATCACGAACCAATGGTACTATAGATAGTATTGTATCACATAACGTGTATGGATGCTTAATTACGTTCCTGTTTTTTGTAAAACTTATACAACAGCATTTGGATATACTAAGTTGCAGTTTGTTAGCTTCGCAGTATACATCGAATCTATCCAAGTCTGCTTGAAGCAATAAGCAATCCAACTCGCTTTTTATTGGTCTAAAAATTTTGAGATCATCCGCATATAGTAAGAATTTAGAGTTATTCAGTGTTATTAGTACAAGAAAGTAAGCTCAATATAATATGGGACAAAAAATTAAGGCATTTTTTTTTAATATTAGCAACCGAAATTACTAATATTCCCGTTAACCCCTCCAACTAAGCTAAATTGCTTGTCCTAGGAGTGGGTTCACGTCGGTAGTGTAATGGCCAGGATTCGAACCCGGGACCTCTCAATCGTAAGGCCGACTCCTGAACCACTAAGCTACCGACGCGACGCTTCAAATTCCTAGTAGCAATTGTGTTTCGGAATTCGTTGAGGGAGGTCACTGGCAGTCTGTATTTTAGAAACGTGTACTGCGCGTATATAGCACTTTTTAGATCCCACATATATAAGACCGCCCCCCGCTCCCCGCTCAGTGCCAATATTTGTATGCATGAATATAAATATTTGCATTGGTCTGGGTGTTTCTATGTATAGTATGTATGTATTTACAAAAAAAAAGTATTTAAGTATGTATATCCGCATTCTAGATTCCATAACACAAGCTAATTAAGCTTACCATGGGTCTAGATAGCGTTGTGTAGAAAGTTATAAAAAAAATAAAATAATGTACAACTCTCTATCACATTAATCACTGTATGTATCCTATGTTTGGTGTGCAATAAAGCGTATTTATCTTATCTTATCTTATATGTTTGGAGCAATACTTACATATGGAGGGTCCCCAACACAGCAGCTTGAGGTAGGCGTGTGCTAGGATGAGGTGCATGGTACAGCATCGACCGCTGGGCCAGTGCAGCATCACCCTTTCGCCGAATACATTCTCGGTAGGAATGGCGTTCGTGGCTCGTATCTAAAAAGAAATCGACTCATCATATCACAACAAATCCTGGTCATTAGGCTTCCCACTCATAGCACAAGCAATTTAAATTAGCTGGAGAGGTTAGAGGAAATAATTTCGGTAACTAAAAGTTAATAAGTTTTGTGCTGTCAGTAGGAAGATCAAAGGCTGTTCCTACTCATATTTTGCGCTGAGGGCACAGAATCTCTCTGTTCTTACAGGGTCGGCAGCACGAATGTGACTCCCCTGATGTTGGACTCACCCATAGGCCCATGGTAACCACTTACCATCAGGATGTCTGCGACCTAAATAGTATAAAAAGAAGTCACTCACCCTCTGCAGGTGCGTGTAGAGTATCTGCGTGAGCGAGTAGAGCGCCCTGTGCTGCGCGTGCGTGACGTCACAGTCGGGCGGCTCGGCGCGCTCGCTGGGGTCAAGATATATGCCGGCACTACTCACCCTCTGCAGGTGCGTGTAGAGTATCTGCGTGAGCGAGTAGAGCGCCCTGTGCTGCGCGTGCGTGACGTCACAGTCGGGCGGCTCGGCGCGCTCGCTGGGGTCAAGATATATGCCGGCACTACTCACCCTCTGCAGGTGCGTGTAGAGTATCTGCGTGAGCGAGTAGAGCGCCCTGTGCTGCGCGTGCGTGACGTCACAGTCGGGCGGCTCGGCGCGCTCGCTGGGGTCAAGATATATGCCGGCACTACTCACCCTCTGCAGGTGCGTGTAGAGTATCTGCGTGAGCGAGTAGAGCGCCCTGTGCTGCGCGTGCGTGACGTCACAGTCGGGCGGCTCGGCGCGCTCGCTGGGGTCAAGATATATGCCGGCACTACTCACCCTCTGCAGGTGCGTGTAGAGTATCTGCGTGAGCGAGTAGAGCGCCCTGTGCTGCGCGTGCGTGACGTCACAGTCGGGCGGCTCGGCGCGCTCGCTGGGGTCAAGATATATGCCGGCACTACTCACCCTCTGCAGGTGCGTGTAGAGTATCTGCGTGAGCGAGTAGAGCGCCCTGTGCTGCGCGTGCGTGACGTCACAGTCGGGCGGCTCGGCGCGCTCGCCCGCGCCCAGCACGCTGCCCATCACCGTGGAGCGCTGCATCAGCACCTGGCTCAGGTCCTGGGGATATGCATATACACATGACGTCACTACGTAAAGGTAGGCGGACAGTTGCAAGCAAACACGTTTTATTTCCGTCTTTGCAAAAACAACCGAGTGTGTATAAAAGTGGTACAAAAAAAAAGGGGGAAGTCAAAACAAAATCTCGACTGGATAAAGTGAGCATAGTAAGTATGTCGTGAACGTGATCGAGATCGAGTTTATACTGATAGTGAAACCAGTGGTAGTGCTCATACTACCACTGGTTTCACTATCAGTATGTGGATATTTAATGATCTAAAAGGAGATGGATGGACTGGATAATTATGGCTAGGATGGGAGTGAATGTTGAGATGAGCAACCAGAGATGAATGAAAAAACCACACACATGTTGAACCGACCCCAAATAAATATGGGATCCGCAGTTAGACTGGTGAAGTGGACCCTGGAGTCCATCGTGAAAGCTTCGGATGCGACTCGGATTAACGCTTAGATGACGAAGAAGAAAGTCAGAAAGTCTTACCAACGCCAGGTCAGTGTGATCAGCCCTGGGAGCGTCCAGAACATGTCGCGCCAGGAAGTGAAGGTAAGCGGCCACGTGGCGCGGCACGCATTCCACCTGGCACGCCGCGCGAACCCTCACCACCACTTCCGCGCGGACGGAGCCCCAGTGCTGCAGCGACCACACCAGCTCCAACCACGACCTGCAACCGCCAGCTCAGCGTCTAACACTTGGTCTTCTGGTCTTTCTGGTCTACTGTGTGGCCATTTGCCATCCTATTCTACAATACGCCGGCCAACGAATTGACACTTGTCTAGGGGGCTAATGGATAATAGAAGAACATACAGAAGACCAGAAAGACCAGTAGACCAATAGGAAAACATATACTACTACTACATAAGAAACGCATGCAGTTTCGAGAGTATAAATCTATTTGACTATTTATTTGCTCGGAGAAAAAAGCGAATAAAGCTCAGGCGGGACCCACGATCTTTCCCTTACAGAGGGAATGCTTTGATCACTGAGCCACCGAGCCTCGCCCGAAGCTGATACAAATTTTTCTATAAATCCGTTTTGGGCAAGGCTCGGTGGCTGGGGATTTGCCTCATTTGAAATCACCTTTTTTTTATAAAAAAAAAGGAATTGACTCGTTGTATTTGTTAAAATAGTTTTCCGTTTTCAGGGATGCTGATCACGAATATAATTATTCATTTAGCGATAAAAAATGACGGACCCAAAAAATCAATAAAATCGATATGGGTATCGTTTTTTGGGTTTTCGGTGTTGCTGAATACGAAATTCTGACGCAGGCTGTTCTCTCGATGCATTTTCTCCCGTAAAACTTTAATAAGCCAAATGAAAAGAAAGTGAATGGTCCCTGGGATCCAAACCATAAGCTCGCCCGAACCATAAGCTCCTAAAACAGGGCAATAATTGAACAGCTGTTATACTTTCAACTGCAAATGTAACTTTGTAATCCTATATATTTATATGGGAATACAAAGTTATTTATGCAGTTGGTTCAAATATTGAAACGTTTTAGAAGTTGCAGCTTTGTATGCGATCGAGAATAACGCTGTGATGATGATGAGGGTATTTTGAACTTACTCAGGATTAACTTCGGTGTTGTAGTCCATTTCTCCGGTGTCGTCTGATAAGGACATTACTAGCTTGAGACCCTGGGAATTAAACACGATTTTATTTGTTTGATATCACTTTTGATTTGAATACGTTTTTAGATTTGTTTCCGTAATAGGAGTGGGAATTGGATGTTTCGGAGGGGAGTCTTTCAAGTCTCTGAAAAGAAAGCCTCACATGCGACCAGACACTTTGCTAAGATCATCATCATCGTCATGGCGACGTATTTTCCTGATTGCTTCAGAGGTCAAGGTGACCTAGGAGCTCAGGGTCCGCCTTCCATCTCTTTCTCCTCCACTTCACATGATCTTGGGCGTCCATTTGTATGCATGTCGCCCTCCACGACGCAAGTCAGGGTTTCTTTGGCCTACCCCTTCTACATGGACCTAGAGGGGGCGCTATTGCCAGGTATTTGCTACCCACGTAGCCTGTCGGAGGCCGCAGCAGCATAAGCGGCGCTCTTGCATTTTATCTGCGATATCACGAACATGAAGGTTGCCTCAGATGCGAAAATTTCTCACATCCACGCCGGAAACCTTGCTAAGATAATGATGATTAAACATAGAAAGTCACACGTACCCTGTTCGCGCTGGCTCTCGTAGGCGCATGCGTATGCGCAAGCCTCTGCATGTAGTAGTGTAGTACGGCGCGGGCGCCTTCCTCTGACTCTCGCACGGTACGCCGGAGGTGTGCACATAGTTCCCCTGCCTTGCCCACCTCGCCGCCCACGCCCCCCGTGCCTCCTGTCCCTCCCGCTGATAGAAACTCACATAGGCATTGCACGGGCAGCACGCTAGTGACGACGAGAAAGAAAATACCAGAATCGTTAGAGGAAGAAATATGAAATGGGTTTTTATAATACAAAACCACCGCGATATGAAACTGTCTATATTTATGTTATATTATATCCTAGCCTTAATAAATCGCGCGTGTTCACAAGTTACAAACATGAGAAATATGTCCTAAATTTTCAAATTTTATCGAAATTGAGGTGCATCCTGTATTAACAAAATGTAACAACACTTTGGATGCAATTTCAAAGCCTTAACATTACTTTCACAAGAACTTTCTTATCAAAGACCTTATTGATTGCTTTATGAGGTAATATGAAAACATTATGATACACACAAATAGGATGCTTAACGATGAAATGAACAAATAATTTGTTAAGAAGTGTGTAGTACTTAGTGTTTGAAAGATTTTTCGCAGGTATTTGATACTTCGACACATATTTTGAAACGGTACAAGGTGTCTCCCCTTTTAAGATTTTGATGTAAGGGATTTCGTTAGTTAAGAGACTAACGAAATCCCTTACATACAATTGCAGCCACTAAGGTGCAAACCAGAACTTAAATTTATATATTATCTAACATAAAAACCATAGGAAAATTAATCATGGGTTCCTCAGGGACCTATCTTGGGTCCCATACTAATCTAGCGGATTACTAATTTCGAAATTCTACTTACTGTTTAATTTCTAATTAAACTTGGTGTTGGCAGTCGTTTATAAAAAATATCTTGCAATACCTTAGTTCAAGTTGGTCATGTCTAAGGAGCTGGTGGAGCCAGGGCATGGCGCGACGAGTGCCGTGCCTCTCCACCAGGTCTAAGAGTAACGCTGGCTGGCGACACAACAACTTGCTCAGACGCATCTGCGCGGACAACGCCTGGAGAGTGTCGATGATAGCTTGAGGGGGTTTCCGGGCTGGACCTAACGGTTCTAGGGTTGTTAGCTGAAAATTATGGAAGGAAGAATTGACTATTTAATAACCATGTAAACAAGAAGAGAAAGTTTACAAACATTTTAGAATTAAATTTTTCATTATTTTTGTGTGTAGGGAATTAAACACAAATTATATTGATTTTTATTTCGGTGACATAATATAGATTAAGTTTTCGATAACATGGTATTAAATTAAACTATACGCATCTTGACACCTGTCAAAAATCCGTCATGATACCTGTCATAAATCCATCATAAAATCTGTCATAATTTATTAGAAAAACATTTTTGAACAAAGAGAGGAGCGCAGTGAGGTTGTGGAGATGGTAAAACCATTGAATAAAATAAAGCAATTATGAAAGAAAAAAAGTAAAAAAAAACGATCGTATACGACGGATACGAATCGAGTCCAGCCTGGGCGATACGCCGCCCAGGCGGAACTCGAACCTGCTACCACGCGACTCAGTGGTCAGAGCATTCCCCCTGTAAGGGACTGGTCGCGAGTTCGAGTACCGGATGAATTTTGAACTACAAAGGCACTGAAAAACCGAACAAAAATTAACGTAGCTTTTCACAAGGTACAGCTCCAAGGTTTACCTGGCTGAGCAGCCTCGAGGAGTGCTCGGTGACGGACAGCTTGGCGTTGCTGGCGGCGGCCAGGTGCGTCTCCAGCTGAAGAATGGCGGCTCTCTCCAGCTCTGCTCGCTCGGCCTCTGCGGCCGTACTGTTAGCCCACTCTATGCTGGGCTTACTGGGAGAAGTAATGGTCATAATATAATGGTTTTTTATACCATTTAAGTGGCATACAAGTACGCGGCTCTCCTGATGGGAGGCGAATTCTATTACCAAAATTTTAAGTTCATAGGATCAATTGCTCAGGTTCTGCGTTGATGAATCCTACTATGGGGAATGCATATAAAATAGATATGACTTCTTACAATATTTATTGTGGTACAATATCATAAATTACGATTTCTTGCGATATCTCCGAAATGAGATACGCACAATAAAAATTGATACCGATTTTGTAGGTAATTACATGGTCTACAATTTTGTCTAACCTATTTTTGCGATATCATTTGCTATTTACGAGAAAAATCAATCAATCAATTAGCCTATTGCAGTCCACTGCTGGACATAGGCCTCCCCCAATGTGCGCCACGTTTGCCGATCCTCCGCCTTCCGCATCCAGTCCGTCCCAGCCACCTTTCGCAGGTCGTCGGTCCATCTGGCTAGGGGATGTCCTACCCTCCGTTTTCCTACGCGCGGTCTCCACTCTAGGACTCGTTTGCTCCAACGGCCATCAGTCCTTCGGCAGTTGTGGCCAGCCCACTGCCACTTCAGCTTGCTTATTCTGCGAGCTATGTCGGTAACTTTGGTTCTTTGTCGGATAACCTCGTTACGAATTCTATCCTTCAAAGAAACTCCAAGCATAGCTCGCTCCATAGCCCGCTGCGCGACTTTTAGGTCACGGACTAACCCCACCGTCAGTGGCCACGTTTCGGCACCGTAGGTCATAACAGGCAGGACGCACTGGTCGAAAACCTTTGTTTTGAGGCATTGCGGCAGAGGGGAGGAGAAGACCCGGCGCAATTTGCCAAATGCTGCCCACCCTAGTTGGATTCTTCTGGCTATTTCTTTCTCGAAGTTGTTTTTACCGAGCTGGATAACTTGCCCCAGGTAGATATATTTTTGAAAAACTTCGAGTGTCGCCCCTTCGATGGCAATCGGTCTCGGTACAACATGTTCGTTGGTCATAATCTTGGTTTTATCCAAGTTTACACCGAGGCCGACGTGTCGAGAAGCTCCATTCAGGCTGTGCAGCATTTCGTCCAGTTGTTCCAGCGACTCCGCAACTATGACGATGTCGTCAGCGAATCGAAGGTGCGAGATGTACTCACCGTTGATGTTGATGCCCCGCCCAGTCCAATCCAGAGTCTTGAAGACGTCCTCCAATGCGTTGGTGAATAGTTTGGGAGATATAACATCTCCCTGTCTCACTCCACGCTGGAGGCTAATGGGTTTCGTCTTCTGGTCTTGGAGCTGGACGGACATTGTGGCAGTGTCATACAAGCATCTCAGCACCTCGATGTATCGCCAATCGACACGGCACCGCTGCAGGGCATCCAGCACAGCCCAGGTTTCGATAGAGTCGAAGGCTTTTTCGTAGTCCACAAACGCCATACACAGCGGCTGGTTGTACTCCTGCGTCTTTTCTACAATCTGCCGAACAGTATGGATGTGGTCCACGGTACTATAGCCTTTTCGAAACCCGGCTTGCTCAGGTGGCTGGAACTCGTCGAGCTTAGCCGCGAGGCGATTTGTGACGACTCTCGAGAAAAATGCGAGAATCCAATATATTTGACATATAACTAACCTTGAATAAAAAAAATGCATAAGTCCAATTGCAACCACGTCATGGCGCAGTTTTTGCGTGAGGGTGGACAATTTATACTAGCAGGCTGTTCACGCTGCACATATATGTATAAGTATGCTACATATTTACGTTTGTAACCCAGTAAGGAGACAAAATGATCGTTTCTTCTTAGGTAACTGGTTCCATCCGCGGTTACGATGGCGGCCTAAAGGGAATCTAGTGTCAGTGGTACTCACTTGGTGATGCAGGTCTCGATGAGCGCCCTGAGCGTGGGGTAGGTGGTGGCGGCCCTCTCCGCGAACTGCAGCGGGTTGTGTGCCGCCAGCATCGTCAGCAGCAGCCAGCCGCGCCAGTACAGCGACGTGATGGCCAGCGGAGGCGGCGTGTAGCTGGCCAGCGAGGGAGCATGGTATAATATGGCCAACGAAAGATGGTCCCGGAAAACGGCGGTAATTTTGAAAATTAAACAGGTTGCAACTCTGACTATACACAGATAAACCGGAGTTGATACTTGGATTTTTTTTTCATATTTGTTATTATACCGGGTGATTTTATAGTCGTTACGGATAAAAAGATTTTGAACACAGTGTCGATTGCAAAATAGTCTGGAAGTATTAATTTGGCGAAAAAAGAAATACGACTCCCCATACATTATTTTTAAGCTATTGCATAGCTTCTATCGCGGGCCTTGAGCGTGGAGACCGAATCCAGAAATTCCGTAACGAAAAATGGTAACACCCCCAACTCCGAGCTCGCACGAATCGAGCCGAGCTGCTCCGAATGCTATGCAATAGCTTTACCGCGGCAGTCCCCGAGTGCCACAAGTCAAGGTCAAGGTCAAGGTCAGGCAAACCTAAGCTAACACTCCGAGCTCGCACGAATCAAGCCGATTTCGGAGCAGCTCGGCTCGATTCGTGCGAGCTCGGAGTCATAGTATAAATAGAGTCGGAGTGGGGGGATAATTGCATAAGTTGATAAAAAATGCTATGCAATAGCTTTACCGCGGCAGTCCCCGAGTGCCACACGTCTTTTTTTTTATATTTGTTATTATACCGGGTGATTTTATAAACGTTACTGATAAAAAGATTTTGGACACAGTTTCGATTGCAAAATAGTCTGGAAGTATTAATTTGGCGAAAAAAAAAAATACGACCCCCATACATTATTCCTTTCACCTGTACGGCTGTACCTAACATTATTCCCGTACATTGTAAAGAAAAGAAAATTTTTTTTCGCCATATCATTAATACTTTCACAATTTGCTATCGAAACTGTATTCAAAATCTTTTATCCGAAACGACTATAAAATCAGGGTGTATACGCATAAAAACCTGCCGACATAGGATTGGTCGTATATCATTTGTGATATTATGTGTGTAGGGACACAGTAAGTGCATTGTACAGGCACGGCGTCGCTTACGCAGCAAATTCCATTCGCGGCACTTCGGGGCGACTAACGTAATCCGCGTTAGTTACCGCCTATCCATTCGGCCGTTCGCTTGTGTCCACACCTCAACCCTACGCGATATAGTAACCTTGTAACCGTGTTAGACTAGGTTCAGTGATTAAAACAGTGCAGTCAAAATTTATAACGAAACTTTTTATTTAACCTTCCTAGCCGTGCAGTTACGAGCGGGAGACACAGGGTCTTCCGGTGGGGACGTAACTGGCATGCGCCGTAATAACTCAACACGCACTTTCGAGCATATACATACATTAGCAAATATACCCCACATGTGTTTAGTAGCGCAGCGGTAGGAGACTTGTGTGATCGTAAAAATGTATCTATTAAAACATCAAAGTGGAACTTTTAAGTTATAATGAACATGTATGCTACAAGATTCAGCTGAAGATGGTAATCTCCCTGTATTTATTCTGTCTGTAAAATCCACAAACGCAAATAAATTGATTTTTAGCACTTACCCAGCAGGCAAGGTGATATTGTCCGGGGGGTTGAACTGGCACAACTGGAAGATGTAGTCAGCTATCTCCAGCTTGTCCACCTGCAGGGGGTTGTCTTCAGGGGGTAAGGCACACGCGCGACGGACCAACTGTTCCACCAGCTCGAACACCTCGGCAGGAGCTACTGGGATATCCTGGTAAAAGACAAGTGGGTAAGCAATATCTATGTAGCTTAAGGATGATTGCCTGACAGTAAGCGGTAACTATGAAATTATGACCCCGCCGGGTCCAGGTACAAGGGGAAGGCCCAGAAATCCAGGCTTGAAGTTGTGGACATGCGTCATTTGCACGCATGGTCTCACTACCATGGACGCCCGAGATTGTGCAAAGTGGAGGAAGAAGAGCCGGAAGGCGGACCCTGAGATCGTCTTGGCATGGATGCAATCAGGAAAATGCGTCTCTATGAATATGATAATGAAGCCATGCAAAAACCATGAAAGTTATGTAGAATTTGCACCGGCCCTGTCGGCCATGGGGCGTATGTATGTCGAATTTGAACCGACTAAAACTGCACGTCGTCTCGGGTCGTCAGATGCTGGTGTGTAATATTGCCTAGACGTGCACGATTTGGAGGGTCACAAGGGACATGATCCCCTCAAATCGTGCACGTCTCGGACCATGCATGCTTTGTCATAGGCGCGAGTAGACCACGACCTCACGACTCTCGTAGACCGGTCTTACCTTCGATAGTCCAATGAAGATGACCCTGAGCAATGTATTCTGCGGCAGGGGAGCCTCGCAGCACAGGCGGTAGGTGAGGGCGCGCTCAGACTCCGGCGGCCAGTTGTCCACCTTGCTGTACGACTCCGCTGGCTCCACGAACATTATCTGTACATAACATCGGGATTATTGGAGAACAAGATACAATTCGTATTCATAAAATATCGAAGTCTAGCCAAATCCGCAGTTAAGACTGGTAAAGCGGACCCCAGACTCCGAGGTGAAAGCTTCGGATACGATTGGGAATTAATGCTAGGATGAAGAAGATACAATTCGATCCAAAAAAGAATAATTATCATCACAGTCGGTACACTTGATGATTAAAGGAGGATATTTTCACGCAGGATTCCCTCTCGCAGTTGGGGCGTTCGTCTTGCAGCGTTCCCATCTTGCCCCGGAGAACGGGGGCGCGCGCACCCTTACTTGCATCTGCTGGGTTGACGAGTGGTTCCACCTGTCACCCCCAGGTTTGTGCTCATGGAGGCCGTAGGTCGTGGATCTGTCCAGTTCCAGTCTCTATTGTCGCGGCCTGGATCACGCACACTGCTTGCGGGACTGCTCGTGTGTGTGTGTGTGTGTGTGTGTGTGTGTGTGTGTGTGTGTGTACCTTGTTGAGCGCGAGCTGGTAGTCGTGGCGCGAGGGCCGGTACAGCGGCATGGCGGTGTCCAGCAGCCAGCCCAGCGCGGCGGCCTGGATCACGCACACTGCTCGTGTGTGTGTGTGTGTGTGTGTGTGTGTGTGTGTGTGTGTGTGTGTGTACCTTGTTGAGCGCGAGCTGGTAGTCGTGGCGCGAGGGCCGGTACAGCGGCATGGCGGTGTCCAGCAGCCAGCCCAGCGCGGCGGCCTGGATCACGCACACTGCTCGTGTGTGTGTGTGTGTGTGTGTGTGTGTGTGTGTGTGTGTGTGTGTACCTTGTTGAGCGCGAGCTGGTAGTCGTGGCGCGAGGGCCGGTACAGCGGCATGGCGGTGTCCAGCAGCCAGACCAGCGCGGCGGCCTGGATCACGCACACTGCTCGTGTGTGTGTGTGTGTGTGTGTGTGTGTGTGTGTGTGTGTGTACCTTGTTGAGCGCGAGCTGGTAGTCGTGGCGCGAGGGCCGGTACAGCGGCATGGCGGTGTCCAGCAGCCAGCCCAGCGCGGCGGCCTGGATCACGCACACTGCTCGTGTGTGTGTGTGTGTGTGTGTGTGTGTGTGTGTGTGTGTACCTTGTTGAGCGCGAGCTGGTAGTCGTGGCGCGAGGGCCGGTACAGCGGCATGGCGGTGTCCAGCAGCCAGCCCAGCGCGGCGGCCTGGATCACGCACACTGCTCGTGTGTGTGTGTGTGTGTGTGTGTGTGTGTGTGTGTGTGTGTGTGTGTACCTTGTTGAGCGCGAGCTGGTAGTCGTGGCGCGAGGGCCGGTACAGCGGCATGGCGGTGTCCAGCAGCCAGCCCAGCGCGGCGGCCTGGATCACGCACACTGCTCGTGTGTGTGTGTGTGTGTGTGTGTGTGTGTGTGTGTGTGTGTGTACCTTGTTGAGCGCGAGCTGGTAGTCGTGGCGCGAGGGCCGGTACAGCGGCATGGCGGTGTCCAGCAGCCAGCCCAGCGCGGCGGCCTGGATCACGCACACTGCTCGTGTGTGTGTGTGTGTGTGTGTGTGTGTGTGTGTGTGTGTGTGTGTACCTTGTTGAGCGCGAGCTGGTAGTCGTGGCGCGAGGGCCGGTACAGCGGCATGGCGGTGTCCAGCAGCCAGCCCAGCGCGGCGGCCTGGATCACGCACACTGCTCGTGTGTGTGTGTGTGTGTGTGTGTGTGTGTGTGTGTGTGTGTGTGTGTGTACCTTGTTGAGCGCGAGCTGGTAGTCGTGGCGCGAGGGCCGGTACAGCGGCATGGCGGTGTCCAGCAGCCAGCCCAGCGCGGCGGCCTGGATCACGCACACCTGCTGGCGGTACTCCGGCAGGTGCTTGCTGTGGGACGCCGTCACCAGGCAGCACACGCAGAACAGATCTGCTAGCGAAGAGAACGCTCGCTCGCGGACCTGCAAGTGTCAGTTTATATTAGTGGATGGTTTAGTTATATAATTTGCTTTACCATTATTAAGTATTTAACAAGTAGTGTACGTAGATCGTTCATTTTTGGTCCTTCGAGCCGGATATGAACAATTGATCGATGAATAGCAAATACTGTATTACTTAAAAATGAGATAAAAATAAATCTGTTGCTTTCACGGGATACGTTTAATACAACGAATAAATAACCCACGCGTAGGATAAAAATACCCTCTCTACGCTCGGGATTCAATTCTAGAATCCTTCGCTTCGCTCGTGGTTCAAAGTAGCGCCCTCGTCGTAGAAATCTTGCTCCATTGTCATACAATCTACTGTTAAAGTAGTTAACGTACCTCCTGCGCGGGCTCGTGTGGCGGCGGCTGGGCCAGCGCCCTGGCCAGCGGCAGAAGCGCCTGCGCATCAGCACGCGCCGCTCGCACTACTTCACGCGTCAGCGCTCGCAGCGGCCGCAGGTAGTCTTCGGGACGCAGGACTAACTCCTGCGAGACAATATATCACATGTCTGTATGATTATGAGACGGATAAAGAACTTGTATGGAGTAAAAATCTGACACTGGTGTATTTTATAGACGAGAACGCGGTTCGACCTGCGGTCTATTTACAAACATTAATTTAATTTTTGACGCTTTGTACGTTCCATTAATATTTATTTTTTATTTTGGTGGTATACCTGGCCATCGTGGCCAACACGAGCTGCGGCTGCGCTTGTATGAGCGCGGCCAGCACCGCCATGTTGTTTGGCGAGCGAACGTTCGATCTATGCGCTATATGCGGTTTATTAAGTCAGACATTTTGCACAATGATTTTAGGTTGTGACTTGTGACTTTTACATTACATTCAGTTCACGTTGTACTGATTGACAACTGACATTGACAGGTGCCAAAATAACATACTAACCACTTAATACTAGTGTAAGGAGATCGTTCATTTTTGGTCCTTCGAGCCGGATAAGAACAAGTAACTTATAAACAGAAAATAGTATAATTCTTAAAAGCAATCATAGATAAAACGAAATCTGGTGTCTTTTACGTGATAACATTTAAACTTTGGTGGTATACCTGGTAGGTGTCGGCCATCGCGGCAGGAACAAGCTGCGGTTGCGCCTGTATGAGCGCGGCCAGCACCGCCATGTTGTTGGGCGAGCGCACGTTGGACAGCTCGTTGTAGATCGTGTGCGTCACCACGCTGCGCAGGAGGGCCGGGCTGTCCGCCACCATCTCCCTGGAGCAAAATCACACTTTTTAATATAATCAGTCTTCAGAATAAAGACGCGTCACACGGTTGTAGCGCGTAGTGCAAATATATGGAGTAGTGCAAGAGATTATCGAACTTATTTCAGTCTACGTTTCGTTTACGCGTATTTATAAGTAATTTAAAATTTAATAAGGAATCTAAAAGATTATAAAATTGACTGTGTACGGTCCAATTACCGCACATATTACCGCGTCAGCGGATTTGATTGCCTTATTGTAAATCATTATTAAATCAGTCGCAAACAATTCGCGCAATAAAACTCTTGTATAATCATCAAGCAATAATTATTTTATAATCATCAAAAGTTATCATTTATCGATACAATAAGATCTATCAAGCAGGTCGTAGGGCAGCATCAAGGCAGTCCCGTACAGACAGACTTAATTAGAAATTAAAAAAAAAAAAAAATGAAAAATCAAAGTATCAATTTAGTTAAGCAATATTTTATTTTACAATGCATTTGTTATGTGAAAAAACTAAGATATTAAACTATATTGGTAAGAATCCGACAATGGTGGAAACATCCCTATTGTCTGCGCTGTGGGTCCACTCACCTCAGGCAAGCCTGGTAGGCGGCTTGCAGCGGCTTGGTCTTGAGCCGCATGCGGGCCAACTGGGCCAGCACCTCGTGGTCACGTGCCGCACTCGGGCCGCACGCGTCACAGTTGGCGCACACGAAGGCGAGCAGCTCCTGGGCGCAGCGCCATAGCTTGCCCGAGTGCAGCCACGCCTCCAGCCGAGACGCGGAGATCATGCGGATCTGGTAGCAAGGGTACCAGCTCATTTGAAGGATAGTGATGGACAGGTAGACAGGCAACGTATAAACAAAAGTGACCATAATATTATATCTCATAAGAAACGTGCATTCCATAGAGACAATGTATATCATGTTTTATAACTGAGGAAATAAATAAATCATAATATCGCGTCTAAATGGCGAAGTTCATAATTTTAGTAAAAAATATTATATCTTAAAAGCTTAGCTTAAAGTATAATATCACATTTTGCATCAATGAAATATCACATTTTCGGGAAGTCATAAAAAGTCCCGACTAGTCTAACTACAGATCTTCGATATCGGCAATTGGTTGTGGAGGTCAGATGGCATCGCTTCGCCGGAAAATATTGAAGTTCAGCCGCATCGTAGTTAGACTAGAAAGCCCTACCCCAACCGTGTTACCAAAAGGCTCAGAGAATAACGATTTTTGGGATAAACCGTATAGGTTCTATACAGTTTTTCCCAAAAATTGGCATTTTAATTCTCAGACAAAAAAAAATATTGGCCGAAATAACGGAATATCCATAATCGCAACATTCTTCTTGTTTGTTAATTTTTAGCCACACAGGAAATTGGAATGAGTAGGATTGTTCTACTTGCATACAGCTTAACAACTCCAAATACAAACCTCAGGAAACCCGCACGTAGCCGACAGCAGCTTCAGGAACCCTTTGCCGATGGCGTCAGGCGCCGCAGAGCGCCGCTGGATCTGCTCCTTAATGGCTTCTAACACTAACGCCTCCACAGCTTCGTAGCTACTTGAGTACCTAGAAACATCGTTCAGTATACATACATATACCTGTCAATACCCGAAAGTGCAAGCAGAGGTGTATTAACACCCATTTCGGTATATATTGGAGTGAAAACTTTTCGAGACCCATTATGCAGTTTTCATAGAAAAATTTGAGTGAGTCAGATGCTGATGTCAGAATGGGAAGCAAATATTTTCACTTTTTATACAGACTGTTTTCATTTCTGTCCGCATGTCCTAGACCCCTCCCCATACCCAGGGGCGAGTTGTGGACTCTGTGGTCCCCACACCGGAAGAGGGCCTGGCTGGGATCGAGAGATATGGCTCTGAGCATATCCCAGAGTGCCACAATTTTCTTTTCATTTTGGTTTTGGAATGCTTGACTCAACACACTATTTAGTAGCTCAATAAAATAACTGCCAGTGGTCCATTGAGCTGGTCTGAAGTTGGCTATGGGTTCAGTTGACCATGTCGCCGAAAGAATGTATATGTAGGGGAGAACTTACCTCGCAAAGACAGAATATTCAAGGTCTGTGTTATCAGCAGTGTCCTCTTCAGTGCTACCCATCAGTGGGGACCCAGACCCTGAGGGTGACATTGTACCTGCAGAAAAAAAAACTAATCATTGCTATCTGAATGGTAAAAAAATACATATTCATTAATTTTAAAGATGTTGATAATCAGATCCTGCCAGGGACAATACAATGTACTTACCGAGAGTATTATCAGTAGGTATGAGGTGTGGTGGCGGTTGCTTAGTGCTGAAGGCTGTCACCACATTCTCTACGAAGCACTTGCACCACGAGCACTCCACCCAGCATCGCTCGTTGAGGGCATCCTCAATATAAACCTGGAAAATTTTCAGTACTTTATTGCTTTATTATTTTTTGAGCAGGAAAATCTGCATCTCATCAATTAAGAACTTCACGTCTGGTTCTATATCATACGCGATCTGAGGAGGGGGGGGGGGGGAGGGGGAGGGTGTTGCAGGGGACATTGCCCCTCCCCATCGTGCAAATCTGATTGAAAAGTCCTTGTTCTTCCCTTACAGGGGGAAAACAGGGAACTGGTTTGAAGACACCGATAATCAAACTGATGATAAAAAGTTATCTGGTTTTGTATTACAATAAATGCTTACCTTAATAAATATGTCAGGCCAGTTAGTACTGTCCCGATGTCCAGCATATAGCATATTACATGCCAAAACAAATACCAACGGATTTCCCTTATTCTTGAAAGCCGCACCTTGTTCCCTCTTCAACAACGTGCACAGAGTCTGCGTGACAACCTCATGGGAAAACATATTGGGACGTATCTTTGTCAAGTAGAGGAGACTCATACATAGTACTGGATCTGGTTTAGAACGTTGTGATTTTAGCAGACGTATTGACCCCGTTAGAAGGCCTAGCTGTAAGGTGAACAAAATAATCACGTCAATAAATGTAAATTGTAAATTTTTGTGGAGTAACTTTTGTACTTAGAAAGTAAACATTTATTGACTGATTCAAATTAGTTTCCTGACAAGTTTAAAGTCAAACTCAATAGATGGAGCTATGCCATTATTCCAAATCACAGTATAGTTTTATTTTATCGAGTATAGTATAAAATATAATATTTTATTAGACAATTCACTACTAGATATGATACAGTTGTTTTATTTAAATCCTCTAGTATACACAATCATTTGATTGCTGAGTATTATTATGTCAACACATTATCAGAGTGGTACAATTAGTGAACATTTCCTGATAGGAAGCTGATGATACTTGTCATCTATTAGAACTCCAATTATGTTTCTATTATTGGAGTAACAATTACCTAAACATGTCTAAAGTTTTGTAAGAGAAGTTGATAGGAGTCATGCTGTATGGGATCATCACCACAGCAGAGTGGTAACAAATATTGTCAAGTCTTCATATAAATACATACCAATTTATCTGAATTGAGAGTATCCAAGGCCTGTAGGACGGAGGGAACCAAGTCCACTGGTTCTACATCAAGGGATGTCCCAGCAACTGCCTCAGCAGGAGAACCAATCCGGGCTCTCTTGCTAGGGGGTTGCGTTCCGAAGCTGGTAGGGTCTCTCTTGCGTTCTACGCCTGGAAGAGAGAGTATCATTTGTATAAAAGAACTAATTGTGTTTGAATAGATGGCGATAATGAATATTAAACTGTAGGTACCGCTAGAAGAAGGTTTATGAATGTTTCTCTTCTCACTATCTCTGGATACAGGCACAGTAGACTTGCTGCCAAGCGCGAAGATATCTTGAGGATGCTGGGGTGCTTTATTCTTGCCACCCCGACCCGACGAAGGGATTTTACCGCGTTCCATTATTATATTGACTGTAAGCTTAGATTTTAATTTAAGTGATCATTGATGCACATTGCATAGAATTCAAATTCTAAGATTTTTCAGTTATAATTATTGTGGAATATTTACAAAATATGCAACTCGACAACACAAATAAGCCGACTCGAGTGACATATTTGACAGTAACCACATGTCACGCTGACACTGATTAGTGAAGGATATGTTTGCGGAGCACGTTTTCAGAGCTTTTTTGGATAAGTCGTGCTCCTCAACTTTACCAGAGGCGTGCTCCTTCAACTTCAAGTTGTTGTTTTAAAAACATACTTATTTTTATTATAATATTGCTAAAATGTTTAGTTTTTAAATTAATATTCACATTGGAGAGGCTGAGAAATCAATAACACTTTTGCCTTCATTTTGTTTCATTTTACAAAATCTGTCTGTCTGTCATAGTTGTCAAAAAGGGTCCTACAAGTAAAAATATCAAAGGTAATTTCTCGATTCTAAGTTATAAATTCATATAAATATTTCAATATAAAACTTCCTCCTTGCATAATTTACGATAAAGTAGGTAATGTTTACAAAATTTTGTTATCACAGTTATGTAACTGGTAAGAGGTTATGTCGGTTTCAGATGCTCACCTCAAGAATTATGTCTGGTTTGAGGGCAGCGCGGACCTCTGTGGTCATCACCAGGAATTTGGCGGCAGCACAGAAGTCCACTGACCCCATCCAGCAACTGTTCCTCGACAAAATCAGAGAGTACAAATCAAAGAGCGCGTAAGTAGACTAACTGACCTTCCACATCTATATTCTTATGTTAATAGTCGGCAATACCATCGATGAGATGTACTTAAACATCTAAAGGAATATAAAAAGCAATTTATTTTAAAGCCATTTATTTTATTGTATCAACTCATCATCTTCTGAGCCTATTCTCAACTCAGTTGGGTTCTGCTTTTCTAGTCTAGCTGGGACGCAGATGGACCTCGATATTGTTTGGAGGATTTTCCATGAAGTGAAGTGTGAAATGAAGTGAAGCAAGGAATGAATTATAATGTATCAAGTGTCATCCGAAAAAAGTAAAGATTCATTGGTTGTACAGACACCAGTATTGTCGCTAGTTTCTAATTAGCCATAGACCGACAGTCTAGTTTCCTATATTTTATTATTATTAAAATGTAATTTAAAGAGCAGTTTCATGGAGTTATGAATAGCATCTGATATGTGTAGTTATATTTGAATAAACCAATAAGAATCCCTCAGTGAGAACAGCTGCTCATTATATTATCCTTTTATTTTATGAACCTAAAAAGAGTTGATCCAACTATACAATAAAATGTTTATATGACACTAAAATCATCCTACTAATATTACTAGGCTACATTTTACCCCGGTAAAGGGTTGCGAGAACGGAATCAAACTACCAAGAGGAAATTAAATGCAGTTTCATTTTCTTTAGAATTGCAAGAAAAAAATGGAAAAAAGAAACAAAGAAGAAAAATGGTAAACGAGGAAAAAAGAGGAAGATGTCTCTGGCTATCTGCCATACATTTGTATCTATCAACAAATACAGCACTGTTGTACATCCCTGGCCATTTGTTTCTTTTGGAGGCTTATGGGCCTTATGGCTAAGTGATAACCGAGTAGGTGACATATTTCAAGGTTAGGCAACACTAGCCAAGTTGGCATTAGGATTGGCGACCACTCTTAAAACATAGATCACCTCCATACCTCGGAGGAGAATTTTTAGCCGTCTGTCCCAGTTGCTATATATGTATGTATACAGGTATACACAGTTGGACACACGCACAGTCTTGAGGTGACACGCAGGTCTGTATTGCCTCTCTTATGCCTTTAAATAACTATGACCTTTTTTCCAGTAGATAAAATTCAAAATGGTTTGTAATGTTTTGCCACCCTGCAGTGGCAATTGACCTTTAGACAGACTATAATTTTCATGTATAAGTGTTGTGCTCATTGTCATCATCTGGACACTATCCAGACTTAATACTTCTACTGAGAGTTATCTCAACTGGGAAACGAACCCACGACTTCACACTCAGCTGTTTCATTCCCTAATAACTAACCATTTTCCTTTATTTTTTACAGTGGCGGCAAACTCGTAGAAGCCAGCCCGGAAATCGAGAAGGAGATGAAAGGCGAACTGGAGAAGCTAGAGAAACAATATGGCGGCGGTTCCGGCGTAGACATGACGGCATTCCCCACCTTCAAGTTTGAAGAACCCAAGCTAGACCCCATCGACGAGCCCAAGGCTACTGAGAAGAAGAAGTGAGCACTCCAAGAAGATTCAGGATATTGTTAATTATTAAATTATCTGATTAGACAGTATGTGTTATTTGATTTCCGAACGAAAATGTGTCATGGCGGGCACTCCATTGCAGATTGCTAATACTATAAGAATTAAAAAAAATCTTATTACATAGAACACGTTAATACGACTTCACCTCACTTGATGGTAAGCTAAAGGCAAAGTCTCAGGAAAGAGGGTCACCATTACAAACATCGAAGTTACCGCTTCAGACCCACGGTACCCCTGGGGTGACCTTCAGCTTGACGACTTCATCAGATGCTTTTTCACACTGCTTAATCCACTCGGGACCGTAGGAAGAAAGAAAGAGTTCCAAGACTTAAAAGAGTTGCCGAACCCCTTGATTCTTGATGGAGTATTCTGCACCGTATGCAGGTGACATCTAGGCCCTGCTCGTTTGTGCTAGGTACTGATCGCTAGATCTGCTGAACGGATCTTAAATTGAATTTATTACAGAAATAGATACACTTCACCATTATCCTTATTGCGGTAATTCCAGTCAAATCGGAGGCCTTCACCTCGGGATTCCGGGATCCGTTTATTTGAAATGTTTATTTCTACCAGACCAAAATACTGTAGTGCCAATTCTGAATACATAAGCGGCTTCGTTGCGTTTAGCGGGCGCACGGCGCGGACGTCCGCTTCGCGTGCTTGTTTCATGTTATTTCAAGAGCAGCGCTGCGTGAGGCGGATAACCGTCGTACGCGACGGACAGGCGGACTCACTGCGCGGACATCCGCGACCCGCACCCGCTTAACGCAGCGACGGCGCTAATATTTTCACATGTCCGTATTCGGCGTATTTACTCAAGAATGTATTGCTCATAATATTTTGAAAGGCGCTTTTTCAAACAGTACCGTCGCAGTCGCAACTCTAGGCGGGGCTCCCGGCAATACTGGCTATGAGACAGAGCAAGATGAGCAGTCGTTCTAGACAATAAGTGCCAGGAAGTCCCTAAAAGCCGAGCAGCGCTCCCGGTTACATCCATAGCTTGCTCTTTGCAGCCCGGGGAACACTTTCCTACCTTCAATAATTGTTTTTTTTTTGGTTGCATCTATTTCGTCATAATCGCGGTTTCCTTTTTACCCGACTGCGCCAGCGAGAGGGTAATGTGTTTCGCGCGTATGTATGTATGTATGTATGTGTCTATGTATGTATGTAGTTTTCTTTGTTCCCCTCTACAGGCCTAACGTCTGGACGGATTTTGATGAATAGGGTCTCAAATGAAAGGTATTCATCTCCCGAGTGTCATAGGGTACATAAAATTCCAACAAAAACTATACGGTAGATTTTTAATGCTAAAATATGTGTTGGCAAAATTTTTTTTCATTCAAATTTATCGAGTAGGGTATCAAAATGAAGAGAATTAAAAGGAGATTACAAAAATATATAGATGTCATATCCTAACTTAAAAGGTTAAAATAAAATTAATTATTAAAAAATAAAAAACCCGACTGTGTCTAAAAGATTGAAACAAGCTGATAGCAGGCGGTACCCATTAAATTTCTTTCGGTTTATGATTGGCAAATGGGTACCGCCTGCTCTCAAGCTTGTTTCAATCTTTTAGACAGCAGTCGGGGGTTTTTTTTTTTAATAATTAATTTTTCTTCACCCTAGCGTTAATCCCAGTCGCATCTGAAGCTTTCACCTCTAGAGTGGGTTCCGCTTATTCCAAGCTTACTGCGGCCACTGCGGGTTTAGCTAATCTTCGATATTTTCTGTAAAGCGACTGCCATTTGAGTCTGACCTTCACAACCCATTGGCGATATCGAGGTATTGCAGTTTGACCAGTTGTTGTTGAACTTTTTAGGGCTCTTACTACTCGTAACGACTGCCATAGATGTTCGTATGACAACCGGGACCGACGGCTCAACGTGATTTCCGAGGCACGACTAGACCAATACAAATTGCCATTTTCATGTAGGTATACAAATATTTTTCACTGACCGGTAATCGAACCCGCGCCCTCTGCATAGCAGTCGCGTTCACTACCACAAAGGCTGCCAAAAAATTGTTTTATTTGGTTGTACCTACCTATCTATTTCACCATAATCGCGGTTCCTATCATTGGTGAAATCCGCTCGAAGTATGTATTGTATATTTGTTTATACAAGTTCCGTCTCAGAGGCCCGTGTAGGTATTTGAGGCCGTGATAAGATAACGTTGAGATCCCGGTATCTCTCCGATTTTAATCAGAAAAGATGCTACCTATGTACCAAATCTTTGTAGGGCTCAATTCAGTTTGTCGAGTCATTTTTACCCGACTGCTAAGAAGGGTTATTTTACAAAAGATAGGTAGGTAGGTAGCTAACGGTCTAGCTGCAACTGCTGCAATGCTTCGATATCGCCTAATGACACCATTGGGTTGTGGAGGTCAGGTGGCAGTCACTTCACGGAAAATATCGAGGTCTAGCCAAATCCACAGTTACTGTTAAGACTGGTAAACCCCGGACCCCAGACTCCGAGGTGAAAGCTTCGGATGCGACTGAGAATTAACGCTAGGATTAAGAAGATGAAGAAGAGAAGGTAGGTAGGTAGCATTCTTTTCGTACGGTAATCTCTACGAATGCATCCCCAGCAGGCCAACGGGCACCGTATTGTCGAACTCGAACCGACTTATATCGATTTTACTTCTTCATTGAAGTGCCAATCCCGATTGCATCCAAAAGTGCAAGACTTTGGAGGCCTGGTTCAATTTGAATGAAATTTTGAAGCATTTATTATGCTAACTACTCAAATCGATTTAGAAAGGTAAAAGAATCGACCTCGGGCGGGACTCGAACCCGCGATCTTTCTCTTACAGGGGGAATGCTCTCACCGCTAAGCCACCGAAGCCCGCACGAAGTCCATCCAAATTCCTCTATGCAACCGTCTTTGGGGCGACGACGCCTCAAAGACGGTTGTATAGAAGAATTTGGAATGAATTTGAATGCGGTCAGAGCATTCCCCTGAAGGGAAAGATCGCGAGTTCGAGTCCCGCCGTTCGAGTCCCGTCGAGGTCTATTCTTTTTCCTTTCTAAATCGAACGGTTCAATTTGATTATTACGAGAGCAGCGACTACTAGGTATGAACTCACAACCCGTAAAGGAAGACCTACGTCAGAGCTTCGTTTCGAATCGCAATGCTACGTTTTCTTCATATGTTTACGTTACGATTTCGAATGTTTTTTGTGTTCGTGGTATTATACTGGCGCACATAGGTGAGCATGGGTCTGAAAAATATTTGTAGGGTCTCATATCTACACAGGTAAGTAAATAGAATGCTTAAAAACAATAGAATGTATCTACAATGGGCGGCCTTATCGCTAACGACGATTTCTTTAGTAAAATAGTTCCAAGTAATCGGACTAGTAGGGTCAAGTGGGGGACAAATGGACAATGTAAGAAAAGTAATTTTTATTTTTAGAAAATAATGTTTATTATGTTCCTCTTCTTATCATTTATTATAAAGTCAGCAATCATTAACTTTCATATTTTAATTGAAATAATAACAAAATTAGGTAGATATATTATGTTTAGAAATTACTTAACCCTATGCATAGAATAGTAGTAAGTAAATAAAAATACGGTGGAAATAGCCGCCGCCATCTCAAGATAAGCAACCGATTTTATTTGAAGTGTTCAGATAACAATTGGACAGTTTTTTTAACAAGAAGCCGCTGTTTAGTAAGATAAGTAAATAAACAATATCTAATATCAGTTGCCACGACTATGATCATGTCCTGATACCCCTCGAGAACCATCTTAGAACTTTTGAATAAAATTTCAAAGAATCTCAGAACTTCCCGGGTCTTTTAAGCGGTGCGTGAAGTTGAGGCCGTCAAGTTGAGTGCCAGCATTGTAACATGGTACGTGTCTGTACCTAATGGTGACCCTCTTTTCTGAGACAAACTTAGAAGAACGTGTTGATCTCTTGAGCTCTCAAAACTATCCCTGGCTAGTGGCTATGTCTATCATAACTTGACACGCACCTACAGGACCTACAGCAGCGTAAACCCGTAAATATAAAACACATTTCAAGTGTTGTCAGTAAACAGATGACTCAATAGGATTTCAACTGCCGCTCAAACGTGGAAGCACCTTCAGTCAGATATAAGATAGCAGTCAAAATAACCTTGTTTTGTGTTTCTGACGACATGACTGTAATACCTTTTATGTGGTAGGTATATTTGCTTGTGATATTGTCGGAAGTTTACACCAATATTATTAAGTATGTACGTTGAAATGGAAGTCATTTTTATTGGATTCTAAAGTGAAGTGATGATGTGGTCGATGGAACACGTGTGCCTAATTGAAATTGAAAGAGGATTCTTTTGTCCGCAATTAGCCTCTTTTTTGGGTCAGTGTCTAGAGCAGTCAGCCTAGCTTCGCCCAGAAATGCAGAAGCTTACTGGAGGTTTAACAGGTTTCATGGAGCGGCCTCACTGCCTCGCATTCCAGTATCACGTGGGCCTATTCACTCTAGACTTTTTAGGTTATTTGGCTTACCTTAGTAGTTAGTGATTGCCGTCTCACCTCTAAATCTGAAGAAAGCCTGCGTCGGACGCGGACCCGTGTTAATTAGCAGGGGTACCGGTTCTCAGGTGGGGTAGTCTTGGGCCCTCAAGATCTTAGTGGTACTCCATCACACCTGGTGCAATTTGATTTATTATAAAATTCGTCATAATCGAGGTTTCTGGTCTTTCGGCTTTTGGTCCTTCAGTTGTGCTCTTGTCTTCATTTGTGCTTCAATGCAGTAGCAGCGTGCTTCAATTGTGGTCAAACTGCGATCAGTATAAAAATGTTCCTCGATGGCACAGCAGTAAAAGTGTCATCAATGTTGCGGTCGATTTCTAGGCCGGTTAATATTTTACCTAAGTCTTATATACCCAGTTGCAATATGTAAGTTAAGAGTAAAGCGCTTGGTTGAGAATAATAGGTTCGATTCGTGTCACGTTGGATTGGGAAGATACTTGTGCGAAGTGTTGGTGAAGAGTGTTATAAATACTTTAATGTTAAGTAGGTAGTAGAATAGATTACTAGATAGATAGAAAAAGCGAATACAGCTTAGGTGGGACTCGAAGCCGCGATCTTTCCCTTACAGGGGAAATACTGAATGCTCTGATCACTGAGCCACCAAGCCTCGCCCAAAGTTGATCCAAATTCTTCTATATAGCCGTCATACGGCGACTTAAATAAATCTAATAACATAACATACATTATTTTGCTCTGATTTAGTAGGTACGTAGATATAATAGGTGCTATTAGTCTATCAGACGCGAGACTAGACGAAGTAGGAAGTATCCCACTCATCCATGTCCAATTACTTATTTGAGTCATTTGTCGACTCAGTTACCATATCAAAATAATAAAAAAAATGCTGTAAACAGCGATGAAAACGCTGCCTACCGACCAATAAGATGATAGAGCCTCACTTTTTACTCAAACGTGATTGGTTCAGTCGTTGTCAAGCGGTTTTCCCGCTGTTTTCAACTGCGGCGAGTTTAGTGCGACTAGAATCGACTTCCAGCGATTCAGTGGACGCGAACAGCCGGAGGGCTGTCGACGTACATTGTGTTGATGTGAGGTAATAACTATGGCCACCGGTTTTGTGGGCTCCACGAAGAGCTTCCCGTTTTCTTTCGATGTTGATGTTGAGGAGGAGAATGGGAGGAACACTCCTCGTCTGAGCAAGCGGATAGGTGAGTACATACATACCATGTTATGTTTTTGTTGTTATTATGTGATTAATTGTAACACCAACTCGACTGTAATAACAACGCGTAATTTCGCTTCAATCTTGAATATAAAAACTGTTTTCGAATCCAGTTAGGTGTTTTTTCTGGATCTGTGGATAGGCAATTATCGAACAAAGTTATGCGAATAAATTATAGATAAATAGCGTAAGTATTGACTTTAGCCAAGGTGCATTCGATGACCTGAAGTTTATAGTTTTTAAGAGGTGTGTAAGATGCACTACGCACTAGGTACACTACGGCAGCATAATGTTGTTTTTTTTTTCAAGACAGGGCCACGTTTCAGATCCTGCCTTATTATATTACATAGAGCGCAACCAATACTAGTAATATATACTTATTACATGTTTATTTTATTTTAGTTGATAATATTTACGTGTATTTACGCAATGTAACTAAATTTAATTATCATACTTAAATTAGCTACTTCACTTTTATTATGTTTAACATTCTATTATAGGCAAGTACTTCATTATTTTGTTTAAGTATAATTAAGTGTCGCTTATAAAATCACTAGTCAGTTAAGTGAAGTAGCTTATCTACCCTAGATCAAATTACTTAAGCACAAGCACAATATTATACATTCATTTAGAAATAAAAATACAGTTATCAATATCTGCAATGTCCCCAATTTACTCTAAATTCATCCCTAGAACGTTCCCTGAGCGCTCCTATGCGGCATTCGACCGTGTTTTGTTGACATAACCCGGCCAAATTAACAGGACGTCCTGACCGCTATATTAACCTTACGCTGTGGTACAATGTGGATGACTCTTGAATTTATCCGCGTTATACAATCGATATTTCGCACAGCTGATCGCAATGACTGGCGTCTTGTTGCTGCATTGGCGTTTAATTCTATCTAATTATGTGTTTACACTCGCGTTGCCTTGGTTTTGTAATAGTAACGGTTATCTACTTGTAAACAGAAAGGAACTGTTTGTTTTGTTTCGTGCCTATTTTAATTGGTTAATTTATATACATAGGTACTTTTCCGAGACTTTGCCTTCAGCTTGCCATCAGGCGAGGTGAAGTCAAATTGACGTGTTCTATATAAAAAAAACATACTAACAAGTAAAAAAACAAATTTTCATTTTGAGCTAATTTCTTTGTGAATTCGATTTAATTATTTTATTCAAGTACTGTTTAGTCCTATTACTAATTATTATTTATTATAAGTAGGTAACTAAGTAGGTAATAAAAAATAGTCACCTTAAAAAAGAAAAGAAGAACAAAAAAAGAACTCGCTACTTAACACATAGTGGGCCATATGGGCCTAATATCCTCTCGTAAGTAACTATAGTTCTGTCACTAACTTGTTGTCTACCACAATGTTTTATTTATTTACATACTAGCTGTCCCGGCGAATTCTTTAGCCCGTTTAAACCGTTTAAACCCTGGACATCCACGAATATTTCAAGACTAAAATTAGCCAAATCGGTTCAGCCGTTCTCGAGTTTTAGCGAGACTAACGAACAGCAATTGATTTTTATATAGGTATTAAAATAAAAGAAGAAGATTATATAGATATAGATAGATTATGAAGCCTCCTATAATAAGACATACCTATAGCCCTGACAGCCAAACCTGTCTAACTGACTGGAAAAAGCGGACCCCAGACTCTGAGGTGAAAGTTATGAAGAAGATAACCCTGAAGTCCCGCCTGAGCGATTCACTTTTTCCATTCTTAATCGATGTATTTTGGCAATCAGATAAAGTTTATAAGTGTTTTAACACAATGCCTTTGGCGGTATTTTACCATGGTGAATGTTCTGATGAGCTCTTCCAACTAATCCCACCCTCTCCTTTCCTATATAGGACAACACGTGCAGGGCTTAGATGCCACCCGCATACGGTGCAGAATATTCCATCAAGAACCAAGCGGTTCGGCGACTCCTTCTTCTGCCGCACTATTAAGTCTTGGAATTCCTTACCAGCACGTGTTTCCCTCCTCCTACAGGCCCGGGTCCTTCAAGCGGGGCGTGAAAAAGCATCTGATGAGGCCGTCAAGCTGAGTGCCACCATTGTAACATGGTCTGTAATGGTGACCCTCTTTTCAGAGACTTTGCCTTCAGCTTCCCATCAGGCGAGGCGAAGTCAATTTGACGTGTCCTATATAAAAAAAAATATGTCTGCCGACCTTATGTACGGGAATTCTCACTGAGATAGCTCAGTAAGATGTATTTAGACAACTAGACATATAAATAAAGATACAGATCTCTGTACCATCATATTATTATCATGGATTTAGATAACTAGATAGATAGGCTTCTATCTACCAAACAACCGCGTGCCTCTGAATAGAAAACAGGCGCGGCTGCAGCCTGAACTTGAGGGAGGGAGGGTCATTTGACACTACCGGTGGTTTCATGGGGATTACATTTTTACCCATCATACTACCGGTATTTGCGTGTGGAAATAATATTATCTTTGACACTACCAGTAGTGTTGTGTAGAGGTGTATTAACTCTCACATGTCGACGGTATGTTTTTCAGTCCCATCAGAAGCGCACCTATTGCCATCACTTAGGATATTTTGTAATGAGTACGCAGTAAAAAGTACTCGGTTAACGACTTATTTACTGTGGGATGGAGAAAGAAAAACAGCCCTCTCTTCTTTAGCCCTCACCCACGAGAAGAAATAAAAAATAAAATAAATATTGTAGGACATTCTACACAAGGCTATCTAGACCCAAAGTAAGCATAGCTTAACTAGCTTGTGTTATGGGTTCTAGAATGCGGATAAACATACTTAGATAGATACATTTTTTATTTGTAAAAATACATACACATTATACATAGAAAACACCAAGGCCAAATATACATATTCATGCATACAAATATTTGCACTGAGCGGGGATCGAACCCGCGCCTCCTGCGTAGCAGCCGCGTTCACTACCACTACATATTCATCCTTGTATTCCAATCCATCGGGATCGAAGATTTGTTTATTTAGTAGGAACTATAAGTATGACTTCACCTCGCCTTACGGTGGCTAAAGGCAAAGTCTCAGGTAATAGGATCACCAGTACAGATCAGTGGCACCCTATAGTCCGATTCCTGCCGGCTTCCCAATGAATCTAATGGGGCATGGTAAACTAGATCGAAGTATTATTTCCATTGCTTCCCATAAGAATATTTTTACCCTTCGCCACTGGTATAGACCCTAACAATGTTACCTTTACCTCAGCGACATCCCATGCACGGCCATTATCACGTGCCTAAAATATTGAAAAGTCGAAATCGCGGAGCCCGCCACCAACCCCTTTCGTCCCGCTGTCGGAGAGTCTTCCCCCCGGACATGACCTCCCCTGGATCAGGTGGAAGTCCCTAAATAGACTTCGAACACAAGTCGGCCGAAGCAGGGAGAATCGGTCTAGGTGGGGTTACTCAGATGACGTGGACCTGGGGTGTGAGTGTGGAGTAGCTCCACAGACCATGGCCCACCTGCTAACGTGTGCTGCATGTCCATCTACCTGTACACCGGAAGACCTAATGAGTGCCTCCGAGAACGCGATTCAGGTAGCAGCATACTGGGAAAATAGAATTTGAGAGTAGAAGCACCATCGATTCGATAGAAGAAGAATGTTACCTTGGCCTCATTAGATGCTTTTTCACTCCCCGCTTAAAGGACTCGGGACTGCAGGTCCAGGACGTCTATAAGAATTAATGAAAGGATCTCTCATTATATATCACTGTATCATTACTACAATTACAACTCAGGTTTCAGGTCAAATAATTTAGATTCGCTGTTCAAGTTTCAAGTTTATGTTATGTTATGTATCTATTTTCACAACGGCTTCATTGCTCAGAATATTTGTGTAGGCGCTATAGAACTACATACATTACTCACGCCAGTAAATTCATAAAGGGTAGGCATAATTGGGAAGAGGGGTTGCCCCTCCACAGCAAGCAGCCAACAGTCTGACTGGGGAACCTCCGCCCTACAGAATGCCGCGGTCATAATAACCTCGTATTGTATTCCCGGTGGTGAGTAGGGTAACCAGAGCTCACTGGAGAGGTTTTGTGCTGTCAGTGGGAAGACCAAAGGCTTGTCCTGCTTGTCTTCTGCACGGACGACACAGAAACTCTCTGTTTTTACTGGGTCGGCAGCACGAGTGTGACTCCCCTGGTGTTGCAAACGCCCATAGGCCACGGTAACCACTTTCAATCAGGTGGGCCGTGTGCTTGTCTACCACCTAAGTGGTGTTATAAAAAATGGGTTCGCCAATGTTAATGTTGGTAGTCAATGCCTATCGGGTTTTAGGGATTTTCAAGGGTCACCAGTGTTCCAAAATGAAATGCAAGCTTTGGAAATTAGATGTTGGTTGACGTTGGCGTCCGGATGTATGGTAATGATATATCGTCCAGTCAAAGTGCATTCAAATTGACGTAGATACTTACCAAATATTTAAGGAAACTATCAAGAACAATACGTGCTGGCCTGCGATCCCATCAACATACGGCGGAATCCATTCCGTCTCGCACCAAACGGTTTGAGGCCTCCTTCCTCTGCCGCATGATAAAGAGCTGGAATGGTCTGCCCGTGAAGGTGTTTTCGTCTTCAAGTCCCAGGTTCTTCAAGCGGGGCGTGAATAAGAATCTATCAAGGCCGTCAAGTTAGGGATCACCGTTTTAAGGCCAATCGAATCCTGGCCATTACACTACCGACGTGAACCTAGCACAAGCAATATAGCTTAGCTGGAGGGGTTAGGGGGAATATTAGTAATTTTAGTTGCTAATATTCTTAATTTTAATTAACTCGACATATTTAGCTCGACGGATGAAAGACGATTAGCAGAGATGCGAATGTTGAGATGGATGTGTGGTGTGACAAGAAAGGATAAGATTAGGAATGAATATATTAGAGGAAGTTTGAAAGTAGCACCGATCACGGAAAAGCTTCGAGGAAATCGTTTGTCTTGATTCGGACATGTAATGCGTAGGGATGAAAGTAATATCGTAAGGAAGGCACTAACTATGGAAGTGGATGGCTACAAGGGGAGAGGAAGACTTACAAGGAGGTGGATGGACTGTGTGAGAGATGATATGGTTTAGAAAGGAGTGAATGTTGAGATGACTGCAAATAGAGATGAATGGAAAAAGCACACATGTTGCGCCTATCCCAAATAAACTTGGGATATGGGTAGGAGGATGATGAACATTCTTAAAAAAAAAATTAAAGCATCAGAAATGGTCCGTATCTTCTGAACTACATTTGGTGCAGTGGATCATTTGGTGCAGTCAATTAACGGAGCAAATATAATAAAAAAAAGCTTCTGTGTGCGCATGGACGCATTCTGTAAACAATTTCAAATACTCCGAGCAAAAAGTGAGTGCAGTCGTTGAACTTACAGCAATTCGCTTCGAATTTTCCGTTCTCCTACGCCGACCTACGCCCACACAATCTGCTATTTATAGCTTACTTCCCCGCAGTGACAATGTTTTTATGTCTAGTCTAGAACATTCTTATGTTTACGTGTTTACGTGTTTACGTGTTTACGGACGAAGAGTTTTACGTGCTATTCCAAAAGGTCGAGAGCTTTTGTGATAGGAGGGAAAATTAGGAGAAAAAGGGGGAAGGCGGTCAATATAGTGGCAATAGGGTGCAGTAATATCATGGACTAAACTATTTAAAAAAAAGGTGAAAACCACGGCACAGATGCTATCGAGAGTTACTGATGATCAAGCGGAAACAATTCTTGAAATCCACGAAAAAACAGAGTTCCCGGAATGGTTTCAGGCACAGAATCGATATTATAGTCATATGTACCTGTACTCATGCTTGTATATCTCAGAAGAGGTAGGTAGACGTGTATTTCACAAACTTATAGGGCTACATACATGATATAGGGCTAGCCTATAACCTTGAAACGGAATCTCCTTAGCTGTTCTGTGGGCGTCACGGCCACGGTATTTACGTCACGCCATACGATCCGTTCAATGTAAAATGACACCAATATATTGTCTCCCATCAAAAAACCCATAACGGGAATATGCATACGCATAAAACACGTTTTATTGTCGATTGATTGTACCACGCACCACCAGTCGGTGTGGTTTGAGTGCTACTGTTACCAAACAGAGCTTTATATTTTATATTACATACTATATACCTCGGGACAAGTATCTCGGACCTAAATCGCGAGACAAATGAAGTCCTGCTGCGCGCGGATTAATGCTACGAAACTAAGAATTGTGACAAAAATCACCAGTTGTAAGAAAAAAATACCCCTCCCTCCCCCCTGGTGATATTTCGTGATGTTTTCCGAGCCCCCCTCCTCCCCCCCCTGTTGAGCCTCACGTGATTAATGGACAGCCCCTAAGCTCGTCCACCGCCTCTGTAGTCTGTAGCACCCCGTCAAATGGAGCACATTATAGGTTCAAGATATAATGTCCTGAGCAAACTACACTAAAATGTCCAAAAATATCATGTGAAGCTGCACTATTACCTTCTTATAGGGTGAAGTCTCCTAGTATCGGCCGCGTCCTAATATCGGCCTTTTCGAGAAAATGGATCATAACTATGAAAATAACCCTAAAATTATGATCGTTTTTATGCAAAAAGCGACTCTATATCCATACGAATAACATCCCATATTTTGGTGCGGGTACCTCCACATTTGAACGTTCAGGTGGCAATAGAGCACGCGCAGGTACCGACTTGTGTCGTTTGTTGGCATTTCCGAGTCAAATCCCGGAGTCGACGCACTCCGTTGATAAGTATTTGAATGGAATTAAACATACCTATGGTATTTTATATTATTTTATAATAAAGAAAAACAGTCGAAGTACCGTTTAGGTAGTGTGTTTTTAAATTTATTTGTACTTTTTATGAAATAATGGGGGGGTCGAGATTAGGGATCTTTATTTTGGATAAATCTCAATATCGGCCACCTGGTCGATATTGGGGAAATGCATGAAAACACTAAACTATATGTTTAGCTATTTTATATATTAGCAGTAACATTAATAAGGTTAAAAATGAAATAACAGCTCTGTTTGATGACTAGATCCTAACATCGGCCGCCTAAAAACTTTTTTTGCCAGCTACGGCCGATATCTAGAGAATCGATGCGTAATAACGGCCACCTTATTTTGTATAGGGTACTTACTTTCCTACAACCTTCGAACTTTACAATAAACAGGGACGTGGTGAAAAATGAACAAATACTTAGGTATTTTAATTTTAGTCAACAGGTAGGTATGCCATAATGATGTCCCAACAAAAAGAGAAAGGTTTCAAACTTATGGTTATATGACCATAGGTTCTATGACCCCTACAGGTTCTATGACCTCTATAGGTTCTATGACCTCTATAGGTTCTATGACCCCTATAGGTTCTATGACCCCTATAGGTTCTATGACCCCTATAGGTTCTATAACCCCTATAGGTTCTATGACCCCTATAGGTTCTATGATCCCTATAGTTTCTATGACCGTAGTAGAATAAGAGATGGAGTAAATGTCGTTCAAAGAAGCAGGCAGTAATACAATGCTTCGATGTTACCATTGGGCTTGTGGAGGATAGATGGAAGACATTTTGCGGAAAATATCGAGGTCTAGCCATATCCGCAGTTAAGACAAAGCGGACCCCAGAATCCGAGGTGTTAACTTCGAGCTGCGACTGGGAATTAATGATAGGATGAAGTAGAAGAAGAGTAGCATTTCGACAATACGAAATTTTCAGGATCACTTTACAAGACAGACTTCCTAGAAGAATAGACACAGAGAAAGAGAAATCTGGACAATAGAATATAAAACATAAACCAGTCAAATAAAATAAAACTAGTAGATAGAAGAAGAGTATTAAAATAGAAGAAGATAATATTAACGGACAGCGTAACTGACCTCATGATTTACTTTTTTAAGAAGAAAAGGTGAAAACTCTTTGTGTTGGCTGTGAAGTAGAACTAATTAGTGATGTCGAAAAAGATGAAGCCAAAAATATTAAATGTGACATAATAATATGCCCCAAATGGTTCCACTTAAAGTGTACAGTTCATCGTGGGCGAAATTATATTAATGTGGCTGAAGAAGATTTTACTTGCCGTCACTATTTTGTGCATTTAAATTGAAAAGCCTTTAAAGAAAGTCAAGTTTTCTGTTGACTTTATTTAATAATATTTTTTCTTTATAATTATATATTTTGGAAATCTTTATTTGTCTTAATTTTTTTTAATCATTGTGATCATTAGTTTATAATAACAGCAATTACTGTAATTTTTAAGGCTGAGATATAAAGAAAAGACAAATTAATGATAGATAAACGTTAAAAAAAATATTTCTACCTGAATTGGAATATAAAACGTTACAATTTGTTACTTTACTTAGTTTTATTGACCTAAATTCACGTTGGAAAAGGTATGACGATATTAGGGTCACAGGCGGCAGAAATTAGGGTGTTAGAGGCCGATATTAAGGGAAATCGACATACTCGGAAAAAAACATCTATATTTTCAAAAATAACAAAGAATTGGTAATTTTGCGAATGTAGTAATGGAGTTTCAGTATCCCTCTACCCAAAAAAGGCATTGCAAGAAAGTAAATGCTATAAACCAAAAAATTACAATCAATCAAAGGTCAAAAAATGTTGACATGGCCGATATTTGGTGCCACCACCCTACCTACAGGGTGAGTTTGAATTCGTATTGTGAAGTAGAAGGATTAGCATTAGCGGGAGCGAGTCCTAAACAGTTAAGATTGACATATTTTTCACTTCAAATGCAATCACTAGATACAAGTTTTTGAAAGTTCTAGTAACCCAAATTACTAAGTATGTAGTACCTATAAGTAACTATGTAGTACCTATTCCCCTTAACCCTTCCAACTAAGCTGAATTAGTTGTATTAGGAGTGGGTTCGATAATGTAATGGCCCGGATTAGAACCCGAGACTTCTCGATCGTATAGCCAACTCCTTAAAGCTGACTAGAATCTCATCTAAAAATATTATACTTCAAATTAAAGGACAACCGATACAAAGACACAACACCCCGCCTCACGTGTCTTATCTTATCACAACGTTAAACCTCCAAGAGTCTAAGGCTACATTGTTAACACCAAATCAAAGCAGATTAAACCTAATCTCAACCACAGACGGTTGATTATTATCTATCCCTCAACAATTTGCAGCCATCAACGAGCGACAAGGTATACAATACAACACAGTAATAGTTCGTGACGCTGAAAATTGAAGTAACAAAACTAAGAACGCGTAGCCGTGCCAACGCTCAGTCTCCGTCGAAACACTGCCACAAAAACATTCTGTGAGCGTAATTAAAAACAAATACTGTGTAATAAGACCTTTAGAAGTGTGTCCGAGTGTGTCCGAGTGTGGCCCAAGTGTCAGTGACGTAATATTCCAGTGTAAATGTATGAAACAGGTGTGCGTGTTCGTTTCTGAATTGGAATAAACGCGTTGCCGTACGATAATGTGTTTGATGCAAAATTTTCCATGAATTTGTTAGGGGCCGTGCACATAATACGTCAGAATTTTCGTAAAAAAATGGGTCTTTGAAGATGTTTTGAGCTCAGGTTTTGAGTGACTAAGGCAAGCTCACTTGTAAGCCGGTATAACTGTCGATTGACGAAATGTAGCTCTTAGTGTAACCTTGGTCAGACGTTAGTCGCTACCGTAAAATGGAAACAAATTACGAAAAGGAGGAATTAATAGAGACCCCTGAGCCTGAGAGGCCTCAGTTCTCCATCAGAATTATATTATACACGAGAATGTTTTCAGTTATAAAATTAGCCACGAATTAGTCACTTAGTAGTCATTCAGATTTCGTGACCGGGGTGATTAGGAAATATTCTCTTTGTCACATCTTGTTCAGTAAGCGAAAAAGGTGAACGGTAAAATAAGTGCAAACGTAGATACCTATAGATATTATGAAAGGCCCCTTACTATAGATTACTTAGTCATGGAATTACGGAGTTAGGTCACAGTTAGAGAACGATAAGAGTTATTGGATACTTACATGAATACAATTTTATCCACATTCAGGGCTGTCCTTGACGCAATTATCGCAACATAATGACCGCATCGAAACGAACGAAATTAAGCCTTTGATAAAATAAATATGTAGTATCTTAGCGTTGATCCCGCAGCAGATCCTTTTTCGAGGGAACACTCTACCAGGTGACCTACCTGAAAGTGTCCTTCGAAGTTAATTAGATAGTAGATACCTACATCGTTGAATAGTATACTAAGACAAAATATACACGAGAATTTCAACGATTCATGAACTTGATTTACTAACGCTACAGCTCATCGGTAACGAAAAGGCAAAAAAAGCTTCAGGTTTTCTGTAAAATCTGTCAAAACAAAACCTATTTACGTTTTCGTGAGGTTTACAAAATCTTTTTATAGGGTGGTGGCACCATATATCGGCCATGTCAACATTTTTTGACCTTTGATTGATTGTAATTTTTTAATTTATAGCATTTGCTTTCCTGCGATGCCTTTTTCGGGTAGAGGGATACTGAAACTCCATTACTACATTCGTAAAATTATCAATTCTTTGTTATTTTTGAAAATATAGATGTTTTCTTCCGGGTATGTCGATTTCCCTTAATATCGGCCTCTAACACCCTAATTTCTGCCGCCTGTGACCCTAATATCGTCATACCTTTTCCAACGTGAATTTAGGTCAATAAAACTAAGTAAAGTAAAAAAATATAACGTTTTATATTCCAATTCAGGTTCAAATTATTTTTTTTAACGCTTATCTATCATTAATTTGTCTTTTCTTTATATCTCAGCCTTGAAAATTACAGTAATTGCTGTTATTATAAACTAATGATCACAATGATTAAAAAAAATTAAGACAAATGAAGATTTCCAAAATATATTAATAGAAAAAATATTATTTAATAAAGTCAACAGAAAACTTGACTTTCTTTAAAGGTTTTTTCAATTTAAATGCACTAAACAGTGACGGCAAGTAAAATCTTCTTTAGCCACATCAATATAATTTCGCCCACGATGAACTGTACACTTTAAGTGGAACTATTTGTATACATAAGTCACATTTAATATTTTTGGCTTTATCTTCTTCGACATCACTAATTAGTTCTACTTCACAGCCACCATAAAGAATTTTCATCTTTTCTTCTTAAAAAGGTAAATCATGAGGTTAGTTACGCTGTCCGTTAATATTCTCTTCTTCTATTTTAATACTCTTCTTCTTCTGTCTACTAGTTTTATTTTATTTGACTGGTTTATGTTTTATATTCTATTGTCCAGATTTCTCTTTCTCTCTGTATCTATTCTTCTAGGAAGTCTGTCTTGTAAAGTGATCCTGAAACTTTCGTATTGTCGAAATGCTACTCTTCTTCTACTTCATCCTATCATTAATTCCCAGTCGCAATCGAAGCTTACACCTCGGATTCTGGGGTCCGCTTTGCCAGTCTTAACTGCGGATATGGCTAGACATCGATATTTTCCGCGAAACGTCTTCCATCTATCCTCCACAAGCCCAATGGTAACATCGAAGCATTGTATTACTGCCTGCTTCTTTGAACGGCATTTACTCCATCTCTTATTCTACTACGGTCATAGAAACTATAGGGATCATAGAACCTATAGGGGTCATAGAACCTATAGAGGTCATAGAACCTATAGGGGTCATAGAACCTATAGGGGTCATAGAACCTATAGAGGTCATAGAACCTATAGGGGTCATAGAACCTATAGGGGTCATAGAACCTATAGAGGTCATAGAACCTATAGGGGTCATAGAACCTATAAGGGTCATAGAACCTATAGGGGTCATAGAACCTATAGAGGTCATAGAACCTATAGGGGTCATAGAACCTGTACGGGTCATAGAACCTATGGTCATATAACCATAGGTTTGAAACCTTTCTCTTTTTGTTGGGACATCATTATGGCATACCTACCTGTTGACTAAAATTAAAATACCTAAGTATTTGTTCATTTTTCACCACGTCCCTGTTTTACAATAAACACAACAAGTTCGAAGGTTGTAGGAAAGTAAGTACCCTATACAAAATAAAGTGGCCGTTATTACGCATCGATTCTCTAGATATCGGCCGTAGCTGGCAAAAATAGTTTTTAGGCGGCCGATGTTAGGATCTAGTCATCAAACAGAGCTGTTATTTCATTTTTAACCTTATTAATGTTACTGCTAATATATAAAATAGCTAAACCTATAGTTTAGTGTTTTCATGCATTTCCCCAATATCGACCGGGTGGCCGATATTGAGATTTATCCAAAATAAAGATCCCTAATCTCGACCCCCCGATTATTTCATAAAAAGTACAAATAAATTTAAAAACACACTACCTAAACGGTACTTCGACTGTTTTTCTTTATTATAAAATAATATAAAATACCATAGGTATGTTTAATTCCATTCAAATACTTATCAACGGAGTGCGTCGACTCCGGGATTTGACTCGGAAATGCCAACAAACGACACAAGTCGGTACCTGCGCGTGCTCTATTGCCACCTGAACGTTCAAATGTGGAGGTACCCGCACCAAAATATGGGATGTTATTCGTATGGATATAGAGTCGCTTTTTGCATAAAAACGATCATAATTTTAGGGTTATTTTCATAGTTATGATCCATTTTTTCGAAAAGGCCGATATTAGGACGTGGCCGATACTAGGAGACTTCACCCTAGTTTTGTGGTCAACACCACAACATTCGTAGCTCAGTGCACAGTACAGTAGGTCGTTGAGCACGTTGCAAATCCTATGTAAAATTACGCCTGTAACACCAGCACCGGTCAGTACTCACTGAGTATGGCGTCATGCTTCGTTTAAACAAAATCTCGACCAAATTTTGTTGAATCACGATCATTTGCGTCTTTAACCTGTATGTTGACGTCTATTTTGAGAAGTTTATTTTAAATACTTCGTACTGAGTTGTCAAATAACCACAGCCGGCAGCGGTCACCGACGTCTGTGAATACTTACCGAGTGTCATTACTCTGTGTTTGGTGGGTCACTCACTAGGTACCTGTCATACTGTACAAGAGTTACAGTAGATACACAGGAAAGTGGATGGGATGGGATCATATCTTTTCCTAGCATAACTTGGCAAGATTTGACTCCATCAGGAAGTAACCAACTCCCATTCTTTTGCCACATTTACTGATAACTTCGCGAAAAACCTAATAAGTACATATTATGGTGGACTAATGGCACAGAATAGATACATAAGCACGGATTACTAAATAGTTACTACGTACATAAGTAATTAGACTTGCCCTCCACTCCTGGAGCGCAAGTCCTAGTAAGCTAGGGTTAGTGAACCCGTTTGCACATATTTTTTTTTCATCTAATTTCTCATGCGCATGGACCATATTAATGAGAAGAGAAGGTAGATGCAGAGGAGGTGGACACTTCTTCCACTTGTATCAGTCGCACAATAAAACAGTGAAAGTGCATGCTGATAACGTCGAACATGTATTTTATCTACTCCCCCACTTTTTTAAATGTCCACATACGAATTATATCCCCGAAATGGTAGGCCAGTTTGGGGTGTATGAGTCCCAAATTCCCAATCAAGATCTTGACAGACCCACCTCATCTCCAAGCTAGTACCTACTCAGCAGTACTCAGGTCAGGACAGTCAGGACCTTGAAAGGACGATACTCTGGCGCAAGCTGTCCTCTCGTGGTTGTGGAATCAAACTGCAGTTCCTCTTATTTAAAATCAACAGAACATTTATAAACACAAATGATTTACGATTCCAAAACATTCCCGCCAAGGTCGTTAGCTTCTGGTTCAATGTCATCGGCCATTTTATTTTTATCCCGCCATTAAACGTATCGAAAATAAAATTATTTCCGTCACAAAGAGTTTGGTTGCGTTCAAAGTGATATCAATATCATATCATAATAATATGCGATAGGTCTTTGCTCTTCTAATGTGTTTTCTGAATCACTTCAATTTTGTAGGTGGTTGGCAGAATTCCCGCCAAAAATAGTGCATAGTTTGTTGTTCTGGTGGAATTAGAAACGGAGTTACCTGTTTAGTTTGGCTGTGGATTAGATCTATTAAAAGGTGCCATCGAAATCACTTATAATATTAGGTATAATTGCGAAACTCTCAATATTCATCTGCCGCCTTCGGTAGAAGAAAGATGTTCGCCGTAGTCGTCAGCCATCATGCGTGCTACCTATAATACGTAGGTATATTACGCGAATTTCGTACAAAAAACCGAGCACCAGACCATACCGGACGGCCTTGATTTCGGTTGCATACTTATCCAGAGACCGGAGTTCAATTTTCGACTTTTAACCATATTCATGTGGTATTAGGTACAGGAGCGACTATTGTTTGAGAAAGTGTCGCTGAAAATTGTAAACCTTCAAAAAACTTAAAGACTACTTACATATCAGTAGGTACTAGCTATTGCCCACGGTGCGACCAAACTCAGTCTATGCCCTTTCCCAAGGTCTAATTCGAATTTCATCAAAACCGGTTCACTGGTTATGGCGTGAAAGCCTAACAGACAGAGTTACTTTCGCATTTCAAATATTAGTACCTATACCTAGATTCCGTGCAGCTGCGTGCTTCAGTTAGTTTGATTATAAATTCACAACTTGATTAGGTACCTCGGGACGGGACGGCACTTATATCTTGGACCTGAAATGTGCTCTGTACGCGCAGCATACACGTTTCTTGGGTGTCTTTTAAGGCCCCGATCAGATGAGCATCGAAAAATCGGTATTTTCGAAACCGTTTTTCTTATTAACTATGAAACCTACAGATCAGCAGGGCTATTGCGTATCTCAATTGACAGCTCGAGTGCTTAGCACTTTGTCATAGTGCTCAACTCGTAGCTGTCAAACAGCTAATTTGGTATTGTCTATCTACCAGTGCTTAATCAATGACCGACTAAGATGACGTCATGAGGCCGATTAGCACTGAAGGTCACGGTTAAAAAGTTTTTCGGTTCAATATTATAAACATTGCGATTGCGTAAGCATAGTGGACAATGAAAATGAAAGCCACTCTATTTATTATGAAACACTACTCATGAGTAGTGTTTTACGTGGAAATTAAATAAATTAAATGATTTGTTTGTACTATTTAATTGTAATTTGTGTTTGTACGGTGTTATATATGTGTTGAAGCGATAAATACACTCTTTAAATATAAAAAAATGCCCAAATATAGAAAAAGTGAGAAATATCATTGTGTCGACTCCAGATATTTTACACTAAGTCTAAGAGAGATAATGAACCTTTATTGTGCCAAAATTGGATATATCCGGATGCGTCGGACTCGAACCGACTAAAACCGCACGCCGCACCATTTGGGATTTTTTTATTGCAACCTCCCCACCCCCCTCCTCGCACTGACTTGTGATTATTTCGAACTTGAACCGACTAAATCCGCACATCGTCTTGGATTTGCCAAGTGCATATAGGTACCTACCTTTTACCCTGGCTCACTCAGGCTGTCTCATATCTCTCATCCCGTAAAGATTTTAATTACGTGCCGGTGTACTATAAATAAAGTGTGTAATTAATGAAATAAATAAATCACTGCGTGTAAGATTAATCATTTTTGTTCTACTATCATTCATTACCTACACAGTACACACACTGTATTCTAATCTCATATTGTAGCAAAACAAAAATTTCTACCTTTGATTCGACTATTTAGTTTCCATACACTTAAAGAAGAATGAAATATGATCCTCATGAACTTTGCCTCCCGTTTCCCGTATCGTGGCCATTATAAGCCGCACACAATGAAAAGTGGTCTAAAATCTTGTAAAGTATCAGTTAGACAGCACTACTTAATTTATTCGTATAATAGCTGATAAGAAATAGAGGTGCTAACATCTATGGTTAAGAAACATTTATAGACACGGTTACGCCATGGCGACTCAATGTGATACGTAATACCAAAATTAGAATAAGTCACCGGTGACTCTCGAGGTAGTGAAGGTCACAAGGTGAACAACGTGAAAGATAGCCAATACGCCTGCTGGAATTCACATACCTGGATACTACAGGATATACAGAGTAACTTCTTCTTTTCATAAATTAAATAAAAAAGGAGAAAATAGTAGAAAAGAGGCTCTGAACATCACTCTACTCTTTCTTATGAAACCAAATATTTTCTACAATATGTGTCCAAATAATCTAAAATTTCACATATACAGGGTGTCCCAAAATTCAAGAATAAGCCGGCAACATGGAGTGGCACTACTTGGTGTGGGTGTATGGGGGCTCACTTAGATCTTGAGCCCCAAGCCAACCTCACCTGCTAGCTGGTGCACCTGCTGAACAACGGACGAGGCTCTGGCGCTGGTTTTCCCCTCGGGGTTGGGGGGTCGGACGGCAGTCGCCCCCGGAAAAGCCAAAATTGCCAAATTTAAAATTAATATGGCTCGTAATAAAAGGAATCACAATGAGGGTAGGGCGCCGCCGCAAAACGGCGCGCATGAGGGTCGCCCGCCTCGTGTCGCAAGTGGGCAAGGGCTACCGTGCCTGAGCCGGGCACGGCTAAAGATGTTAGGCCAACTTTGTGATTCCCGTAAACTCCGCTTCGCAACGTGGAACATCGGCACGTTGACCGGTCGCACGAGGGAGTTGGCTGACGTACTCTGCAGGCGGAGAGTGGCCGTGGCGTTCCTGCAGGAGACTCGGTGGGGTGGCGATAGCACCATGCACATTGGGGAGGGCTACCAGCTGATGTACACAGGTGCACCTGACGGGCAGGCCGGGGTGGGCGTGGTGCTCTCCCGGGCGTTGCAGGATGACATCTTGGAGGTGAAGAGCTATAGCGCCCGACTTATGGTTGTGAGGGTGCTTATCGATGGGATTATAACCCACCTGATAAGTGCTTACGCTCCACAGGCTGGGCGTGGCGAAGCCGAAAAGATCTTGTTCTGGGACCAACTCGGGGGAGTGCTTCGTGACGTCCCGCTGTCGCAGGAGATTGTCCTGGGCGGTGACCTGAACGGTCACGTGGGTGACGGATGTGAGGAGTTTGGGCGTGTCCACGGCGGTTTTGGATACGGTAGTCGCAACCCAGAGGGTGAGCACATCCTTAGAACGTGTGCGACTGCCGACCTGGCCATCGTGAACACGTACTTCAAAAAGAAATCCGAACATCTTGTCACCTACAAGAGCGGGGGGCGCTTAACCCAGGTTGATTTCCTGCTCACTAGGAGGCACAGCATCAGCAGGGTGGCCAACTGCAAGGTTATACCCGGGGAGAGTCTCACTAGCCAACACCGTCTCCTTGTCATGGACCTCCGCGTGAAACCCAAAGACAAACGTGCCGAGCGTGCCCAACGCAAAATCAGGTGGTGGCTGCTTGATGAAACTAAGTCCCAGAGTTTCGTCTCAGCCATCGGTGACAAGTGCGCCGATGCTGTAGACGAACCAGTACAGGTTTCTTGGGACAGGATTCGGGCAGCTATTCTTGAGGCGGGGAGGGTGGTGCTCGGCATGTCTAAGGGTGGACGCAAGTGTGACAAGGACACCTGGTGGTGGAACGACACAGTCCAGAGAGAGATCAGGGTGAAGAAAGCCCTCTTTAAAAAGTGGCAAGCGTCCAAATCTTCCGATGACCGCGATGCGTACAAAGATGCAAAACGCGCCACCAGGAGAGCCGTAGCCAGGGCCAAACGAGACCACTTGCAACCTCTATATACCAAGTTGGAATCGTCTGAGGGGCAAAAGCTCATATATAAGTTGGCGCGTTCCAGGGCCAAAGCGGCGCAGGGTCTATCCAAGTGCCGCTGCATTAAAGACCCTGGGGGCAATTTGTTGTACGAGAAAGTCGCGGTGAAGGAGAGATGGCGCTCATACTTCCACGAGCTGCTGAATAAGCAACATAAAGAGGTGCAGCCACCAGACCTCCCTCCGAATCAAGGACTAGTGCCACCGATAACGCCTGCGGAAGTCCAGACTGCCATTCGCCGCATGAAGAACCGGAAAGCTGTCGGACCCGACGAAGTCCCCATCGAGGCTTGGAAGGCAATGGGCGCCCGTGGTGTGGGCATTCTGGCAAATCTTTATAACCGCGTACTCCTCACCGGCGAGATCCCGAGCCAGTGGAGGCTGAGCATCATCACGCCAGTCTTCAAAGGCAAGGGATCGGTGCAGGAGTGTGGTAGTTACCGCGGTATAAAGATAATGTCCCACACCATGAAGCTCTATGAGCGGATAATCGACTCCCGGATCCGACAGGAAAGTACACTCTCGGAGTGCCAGTACGGGTTCCGTCCCGGGCACGGGATCATGGACCCAGTGTTCGCCCTAAGGGTTGTGGCGGGGAAATACAGGGCGAAGAACACGCCCCTGCACTGCCTATTCTTAGACATGCAGAAGGCCTTCGACTGTGTTCCTCGCGAGGTGATCTGGTGGGCACTGCGGGCCAAGGGTGTCCCAGAGACTTACATTGACACCATCTGAGACATGTACTACGATTCCGGTTCCGTGGTTCGGACTGCTGTTGGCGACTCGAAAGCCTTCCCCATCACCGTCGGGGTACACCAAGGATCCGTCCTTAGTCCTTACCTGCAGGCGTATTGGCTATCTTTCGCGTTGTTCACCTTGTGACCTTCACTGCTTCAAGAGTCACTGGTGACTTATTCTAATTTTGGTATTACGTATCACATTGAGTCGCCATGGTGTCACCGTGTCTATAATGTTCCTTAACCATAGATGTTAGCACCTCTAATTTCTTATCAGCTATTATACAACTAAATTAAGTAATGCTGTCTAACCGATACTTTAGTAGATTTTATACTACTTTTCATTGTGTGCGGCTTATACTGGCCATGATATTGTGAAACGGGAGGCAAAGTTCATGGGGATCATATTTCATTCTTCTTTAAGTGTATGGAAACTAATTAGTCGAATCAAAGGTCGAAATTTTTGTTTTGTTACAATGAGATTAGAATATGTGTTTAGGTAATGAATGATAGTAGAAAAATAATGGAATAATCTCGCAGGGTGCTTTATTTATTTCATTTATTATACACTTTATATGTACACCGGTAACACTTGGCAACCCAAGATGACGTGCGGTTTTAGTCGGTTCGAATTCAAAATAATCGCAAGTTGGTGCGGGGGGGGGGGGGGGGGGTTCACTATAAAAATATCCGAAATGGCGTGCGGTTTTAGTCGGTTCGAGTCCGACGCATCCGGAAATATCCAATTTCCGCACAATAAAGGTTCATTATCTCTCTTAGCTTAGTGTAAAATGTCGTGGAGTCGAGCCATGATATTTCTCGCTTTTTCTATATTTGGGCATTTTTTTAATATTTATAGAGTGTATTTCACATATAACACACTGTACAAACACAAATTACAATTAATAGCACAAACAAATCATTTAATTTATTTAATTTCCACGTAAAACACTACTCATGAGTAGTGTTTCATAATAAATAGAGTGGCTTTCATTTTCATTGTCCACTATGCTTACGCAATCGCGATGTTTACAATATAGAACCGAAAAACTTTTTAACCGTGACCTTCAGTGCTAATCGGCCTCATGACGTCATCTTAGTCGGTCATTGTTTAGGCACTGGTAGATAGACAATACCAAATTAGCTGTTTGACAGCTACGAGTTGAGCACTTTGACAAAGTGCTGAGCACTCGAGCTGTCAATGGACATACGCAATAGCCCTGCTGTTCAGCGTGGTATTAGATGTTTTGTCGGACAGCATTAGAAACTCACATGAGCAGCCTCCGTGGTTGCTCATGTATGCTGATGATATTGCGCTCATGGACGCGGACAGGAGCAGATTGGTGCGACGCGTGAAAGGATGGAAAGAAGCGCTTGAGAACGGCGGTCTGAAGCTAAATGTAGCGAAGACAGAATACTTAGCGTTAAACTCCACAGATCCCACACCCGTCCGCATAGGCGATGATTTGGTCGAGCGCACGGACCAGGTTAAGTACCTAGGATCTGTACTTCATGTGACCGGTGAGATCGACCACGACGTCAAGGCACGCATTGCTGCCGCGTGGGCCAAGTGGCGAGAAATGACTGGCGTGACCTGTGATCCTAAAATGCTAGTCAGGTTGAAGGGGCAGGTCTATAAGACGATCATTAGGCCTGTTCTCTTGTATGGTTGTGAGGCGTGGCCGCTGCTCGAGCGACACAAGCAAGAGCTGCGTGTCACGGAGATGAAAATGTTGCGGTGGATGTGCGGCGTTACGCGTAAAGATCGCGTACGGAACTCTCGCATCCGCGGCAGCCTCCATGTCCGTGACATCGCGGATAAAATGCAAGAGAGCCGCCTTCGCTGGTGCGGCCACGTCTTGCGGCAACCGCCAGGCTACGTGGGGAACAAATGCCTGGCAATGGTACCCCCGCCGGGTCCAGGTAAAAGGGGTAGGCCAAAGAAGTCCTGGCTTGACGTCGTGGAGGGTGATATGCGTGCAAATGGTCTCACTACCATGGACGCCCAAGATCGTGCGAAGTGGAGAAGGAGGAGCCGGAAGGCGGACCCTGAGCTCCGGGGTCATCTTGGCCACGGATGCAATCGGGAGAATACGTCTATATGCAGATGATGATGATGGAGTGGCACTACTTATGGCTGCTCAGGAAAAAATAAGAAAAAAAATATATCTCTATTTTTTTTTTAATTACTCGAACTTTTTTAAAATCCCTCGAAATTCGGTACCCTTAATGATATTTTCAACTACCAGGTCCACAATTTTGCAAATATTTTTAAACTCTTTTCTGTATTAGCAAGCTAAGAAGCATGGCTATCCATGACCACCTTGAAAAATTATAGGATATTTGTAGTTATTTTACAAAAATAAGTCAAAATATTTTATTGTCGTCAAATTTTCATACATTTTTACTTTCGACCCACTTTATCTTATCTCGGTGAAAAAAAAAGTATGGACACCACTATGGCATTCTTTTTCAAAAATTGGCGCAACTATCCAAGATTTCAAAATAGTATAATTTGGGTATGATACTATAATGAAATACTAAAAATTCTTTTTTTTTTGTAAATAAGAATCACATTTAATACATTGCTCTTATTGAAAATCACCAGATTTACTTTGTACACAATGCATTCATCCTCAATAAAAAATCATTGACGGGACTTATGACAAAGTGGTAACCATGTAGGATATCACATTGCGAGGTTAAGCAACATAAGCCAGGGTGGTTTTCGGATGGATGACCATTCTTAAGACATTGAGACACCTCCATTCCTCAGAAAGTACGTTAGGCCGTCGATCGTAGTGGCCATACGTGCATCTATGACAGTTGTTACGGGTAGTCGGAGCCCTAAAAGTCCAACAACTGGACGCACTACATAACTTTGATATCACCAATGGGTTGTGGAGGTCAGGTGGCAGTCGCTTCACGGAAAATTTCGCGGTTCTGCTGTTTCACAGTTAACCATAAAATTCGACTCTGAATTTCGTAAAGGTAAAGAGGATGAAAATCTATACTGTTAAAATATTAAACAAACATAATGGTATAATTTTATAATTATTGCATTATTGTTAATATTTTTTTTTCATTTTTTATTGTTTGCCACCGGCATTAATACATTTTATTTTTCGTGCATTTGTTTTGTCAGAAATATAATCCGTAGCCGCATTGATATTTGAATGAAACTAGTCCAGCGTTGCAATTGCTTTCGGAAACCTAATTGTTCTTAAAACAATTCCAATAAAACTCTGAGCCTCGGATTTCCCGGCTAACTGTGAAACAGCAGAAATGCGAAATTTGCCGTGAAGCGACTGCCACCTGACCTCCACAACCCACTGGCGATATCAAAGTTATGTAGTGAGTCCAGTTGTTGGACTTTTAGGGGTCCGACTAACTGTCATAGATACTCATATGGCCACCGGGATCTACGGCCTAACGTACTCTCTGAGAAACAGAGGACGGAGGTGTCTTAATGTCTTAAGAATGGTCATCCATCCGAAAACCACCCTGGCTTATGTTGCCTAACCTCGTAATGTGATATCCTACTCGGTTACCACTTTGTCATAAGTCCCGTCAATGATTTTTTATTGAGGATGAATGCATTGTGTACAAAGTAAATCTGGTGATTTTCAATAAGAGCAATGTATTAAATGTGATTCTCATTTACAAAAAATTTTTTTTTTTAGTATTTCATTATAGTATCATACCCAAATTATACCATTTTGAAATCTTAGATAGTTGTGCCAATTTTTGAAAAAGAATGCCATAGTGGTGTCCATACTTTTTTTTTTTCACCGAGATAAGATAAAGTGGGTCGAAAGTAAAAATGTATGAAAATTTGACGACAAAAAAATATTTTGACTTATTTTTGTAAAATAACTACAAATATCCTATAATTTTTCAGGGTGGTGATGGATAGCCATGCTTCTTAGCTTGCTAATACAGAAAAGAGTTCAAAAATATTTGCAAAATTGTGGACCTGGTAGTTGAAAATATCATTAAGGGTATCGAATTTCGAGGGATTTTAAAAAAGTTCGAGTAATTTAAAAAAAAATAGAGATATATTTTTTTGCTTATTTTTTCCTGAGCAGCCATAAGTAGGGCCACCCCCTGTTGCCGGCTTATCCTTGAATTTTGGGACACCCTGTATATTATGTTAAATAAGTGTATTAGCATGACGTGACCTTCTTAGTTTGTAATCGTCGCCTATAAAGTTATCCATTAAAATTGGTTTTACTGATTTTTACGGTTCAAATATGAGCCAATGACCTTGAGCATTTGTATGGTCAAAGTTAGTATTCGCGTATGTAATCACCTTAAGGATATCACGGGGTGCTACTGCAGTGGACGAGCTCAAGTACACCAAGCATGGATTATTACAAAACAATCTGCGGGCGCCAGGGCCTCATTAGTCTCGCAACTTAGGTCCAAGATACGTGTCCCGAATCCCGAGAAGATTGCCGCATGCCCACATCTGTCTTATATCTGTAAGCTGTATCCAATTTGTTCCGACGTTGAAATATTGGCCGTCATACGAAGTCTATTTTAATGTTATGCAAAGCAGTTACGTTATTGATTTGCCTTTTTATAGATTCTGGAGTCAGTCTGGTGGAATTGGGATATGATTTTCGTAACGGGAAAACTTTAGTGTCTCTCTTCAATGAGGAATTACAGTTTTCGAATTTGATGCCAGAAGAGATTTTATTTGATACCGTAGGCCATTGATTTATATTGTTACTAAGGTAGGCACTTTGGTATATTGGGGACTTTTGAATTGGGATAATATATGATTTTCGTATGTAATGGGAAAACTTTATTGTCTCTCTTCAATGAGGAATTACAGTTTTCGAATTAAAGTGCCAGAAAGAGATTTGATTCCGTGTGATTTATATTGTTACTAAGGTAGGTACTTTGGTATATTGGGGACTTTTACATGGTACTTTTGGTATATTGGGGATATGACAGAATTCTTTTTTATTACTTTCAAGGTTTTTAATTCACAGAAATCATTCAGTATCAGATCCTTACGATACCTACTTACGATTTATTGATAAATAGAAGGATATACTGCACAGATCACGTGGTCTTGAGTATTTGTTCGAGTTGATAGAAACACTCGATGGAAATAGGTGTCCCAATAATAGGGTTGACATGCAAATCTCAAAGAAAAGTAACTTTATGAAATTGTATTGAATAGCCAGTAAAAATTGAGTGAGGCAATAGCATGGGGTTCTTTGATAAGACACGCACGAGTCAGGTTCAGGCTGCAACTAGCCAGCTAGCAGTGTCCCAGTCCCTTGTCACTTTCGTTGCCGAGATTGGAACAATAGACATGCAGCGCGAAGAGCTGCTTTCTGTGAATCTCCTGAAAAAATAGCAAATTTTTACCGACATAAAAAGGAGAATCTTTCAAAACAACGGTGATACAGTTTCGCATTATTTAACGGTTTATCGCCCTATCGGTGCCAAACAATAGCTCGTAAATAGCTCCAATACGCCGATAACAGACCAATCAATCAATGTACAGCCATATCTTGAATAATACCGCGGGTGGCAGCTATGTGACTTTTGTTGGATTCGCTTGTTTATTTTGCTCTTTATTTTGATAACTTATTGAAGTAAGTATCTGGCGCAATGACTTAAATGTATTATCGTCTTCATCTGCCTGCCCTAGTCAAAATTAGGTACCTGAAACAATTGCCGCTCGCTCGTCCACGCCTGGTGAGAATTACCTCGCACTAAGTGCCCGTCAAAACAGAATTTTCAAGCAATAATCGTACGTACCTATCCAAGAGCTGGCAAGAGCCAATGTAAAAGAGAGTCATGTTTGAGATAATGCTAAAGCATCTACACTATCAAAGAACAAACAAACATACCTGTTTCATGCATCATAGTATTATTGAGAGATAAAATCTGTGTAACGATATACAATAACATCAGATTTTTGTGACACACTCGAACAATATTCTTAGATATAATCTGTGACAAATAATACCTAACATTATTTTAGGCAATATAAAATCGCATTGTTTCACTTTGTGCTAATAGTCAATCCAGTGTGCATACCTACTTGAATACATCAGACGCTAGAGACGTCGCTTTACTTGTAGAGGTATGAAAAATGACCAAAAATCTGTGCCTAATATTTGTAGGATTTATGTCTTTGTAGGACTTTCTTTATGCTAAATGCCTGCCCTCTAGACAAGTGGTACAGCGTATCGTAGAAAAGAATGATGAATATATGGGATGACACGTATTTCGACGTTTATGACAGTCGTCAACGTATGTCAATCCCATACTTTGATCAATCTATTTTACTAAACATACGTATTGTCACTTGTTAAGAAGATATTTTTGAATCCTCTCATTCGTCCCCAGTGACCCTGCTTTTGTTTTTAACGCAATCATGTTTAAAACTTGTTTTGGCATGGCATACTCCATTTATTAACGTTTGAATAGCAATTCCTTTTTAAGAATCCTTAATTAATTGACTGACGATATCTCAAATTACGTAAAATTATTTCGACTTTCACCAGTGAAAACAATTTTGCTTGAATGCAATTAAATTCATTATGAAAATGGAAAACCAGTTAAGTTTGAAATGCTTGGATTGATTGATTATTATTATTTTGAAATCTATGTACTATTTCTATATATTCTTACTATGATGATTGCTGATCAATGAGAATCATGTTTTCAGTTTCGATAGAAATATTTACAACACATACTTACCTATCAGACCGTTAATAGGGCCTAGGTCCCGAATGAAGTATGTTATAAAGTGCAGTGCTATATTGGAACAGTAGACTATAGTGAATTGATGAACTGTGTGGGGCACGATGTCCATCCGAGGAGTTCCAGATGGGACCAGGTCCCCCAGGATCATGACGGACTCTTTCTTCGATGATGGCGGTAAGAAACCATTTTCTATAGATCCCGGCAGATATCTTGATCCCAAGTCACGATATAAACGAGGCCGTTAGCGCGCCACCGATTGGTTTGTTTTTTTTATCCCACTTAGGTCGCAGATAAGCACACGGCGCACCTGATGGAAAGTGGTACATTGGCCTATAGACGAGTGCAACACCAGAGGAGGCACACTCATGCCGAACCCGTAAGAACAGAGAGATTCTGATATAATCTACTAGTTGTTGCCCGCGGCTAACATGGCCAATGTGCCTATGTCCTTCCCAAAGGTCTAATCTATCTCCTCTGTAGGTACTAAATTTCATCAAAATCGGTTCAGTGGTTTAAGCGTAAAAGCGTAACAGACAGACAGACAGACAGACAGATAGAGTTATTTTCGCAAATGGATGATTGGCGGCTTTGAGTTCCTCCGCCGCCATAGCACGAGCACCTTGTGCTATCCTCAAAGGACATTCAAAAAACGCTTTTTAGGTAGGTACTTCTTCGCGTATTATAGTATATAAAATACATTTTGTGACTGGTCACAGGGGTCAAGATATATGACGTTAACTAGGTATATGTTTGTAAAATTAACAGTTTTGTGTGTTTCTGTTAACAATTCAGTTGAAAGAATTTTGGCTCACTGATTCTCTAATTACTTTTAAGCCCGCATAGATAAGTGGCAATTCATTAACTGGTGTATTGTATTGTAGAATTGAATGACGAACGTATGGGATTTTATGACAGTCGTCAACGCATTTCATAAACGTCAAATCCCACACATTTATCATTCTATCTTTTATCATTAAATTTTATCATTCTATTCTATTGCTGCTGCTGCTAGTGCAGTGGGAAAAGCAGGGAAAAAGGCTTACCTTTTTTTTATACCACTTAGGTATTTAAACCACGTCGGCACTACCTCGATCTTCTTTACCTTGCACCCAGCGACCCATTGGGAAACATACAGGAATCGGATTATAAGGGACAGTTCGCTGTACCTTCGCCACTGCTAGCGCCATCTACACGTAACTAAGTGAACTAATGAACCTCATTGTTTATGTGTAGATATGACAGAAAACACCTATTGATTTCCCATAGCCGGGCCAAGTTCAACGGCCGATGGGAAAGGAGTGGTTTGTTTACTTAATCAGAACACGCTATATCGCCATAGTCACGCTCTAGCGTAACACGGAGACAGCAGATGTCTAGACAAAATTTAATATCAATTGAACGATACTAGCGGCTAGCGACCCGTCTGCGGGTTGCAAACTTAAAAAATGAATGTATTTTGTTTCAATAGGGATGAAATTCTCAAAAATCTTGTCTTAGTATCGACTAAGCGGTATTCGGTGACCAATCGGCATCGGCTTACAAATTAAAAACAGCATGCATTAATTTTGCACTGTTGCATTGCAGTACAAGCCGCGTAAAATATGGTGATTTAAATGCGGAGGCTGATGCCTGTAGTTACTTTAGTAGTAAGTTATCTGTGCTGTAGTAGATATAACATCTACAAACAATATAACTTCTCTTCGCCAGATGGTAAGGTCTCAGGAAAGAGGGTCAAAATTAGACACAGATCAGTGGCGAGAAGTAAAAATTTTTAAAAAGGAAACCGGTAAAAATATGTCTTACCTCTTATAGAACGATCATAGGAGTTTTGATTCTAGGATACACATTTAAACATCTCTGTTCCGGCTTCCATTTGCAGAGCAAGACGGCAGGCATCGGGTCTTAGGGAACCCTCGCCACAGACAAAAGGCTTCGCAAAAAAATACGAGTAGGAAACGAACCTTCGTGTCCTCAAATATTAGTGAAGTGGTTCCCACTCGTCCCCTGTTCACGGCAAAAACAATAGCAGCCATGGCGACCCTTCTTCACTCTATCTTTCACCTCGGAGTCCGGGGTCCACTTTACTCGGGGGCGAGTTGGGGACTCTGTGGTCCCCACACCTGATGAGGGCCGGATCGAGAGATATCAACCTCACCTCACCTCCTGCAACCGACGGCCCACAGACGGCGTGCGTTTTAGTCGGTTCGAGTTCGACATAACCTCCTTCTGCAACTTCGGCGGGGGAGGTATCCGTGGGGACTTTTTCGCATGATAAAAAAAAGGGTCCGCTTTACTAATTTAAACGCCGATTTGGCTGAATTTCGATATTTTCCGTGAAGCGACTGCCGTGTGACCTGCAGGCACATGCTGTAACAAACATCTCGAATGATCGAAGTGAGCTCGATAGCTGAATTCGCGGTGATTGTTACAGCATGTGCCTACTGTATTGATAAAAGTCTATTTTTCCGTACTCCGAGATATACATAAATATGTAGCTGGCATTGGTAAATCCTGTTTCCTATAATAAGCAATCTGTCTGTAAACCCGCGCCACGTATCTTGGACCTAAAATGTGCTCAAAATGTGCCTTTAACGCGCAGTACACATTTCTTGGGTGTCTTTTGAGGATAGCACGGGGTGGTACTGCGGTGGACGAACTCAAATTCACCAAGCATAGACAAGCAATCCGCGGGCGCCTGAGCCGCGTATGTCTTACGATTTAGGTCCAAGATACGTGGCACCGTGTTTTACGTGTTATAGCCGCAAAGTTATTGGAGCATGACGTGGCATATCTCGAACAGTTGAGAGGAGACGTTCTCACAACTCAGTCATGTGTGAAACGTTGGCGTCATACCTACATTCGATTTTTTGGCTTGAAAATGTGTGTTAGAGTTTTTTTTTAAATGTTAGTTAGGTACCCCTGAAGTAGAATAGAGCTAGCCATCTTCTCGCAGGGCCGGTCGCAGCTTGAAGTTTGGGGGGGGGGGGGTCACTTCGGAAATTCCTTAAGAAATTTAAGCCTCGTACTGGGACTTTTCAATATGACGTGCATGGTTTTGGGGGAGTCATGTCCCCTGTGACCCCCCCCCTCCCCCCTCGGACCGCGCCTGTCTTCTCATAGGTGTCGTAGAAGGCGACGACGGAATATAGCTGTTCTACCAACTCGTGTTTTCTTCTTCTAACTACGGTCACGGGTTCTTTAAGCGGGCGTGAAAAGTATCTGATGAGACCGTCAAGCTGACCATCAAGCTGAGAACGTCAATCTTTGTCTTCAGCTTACCATCAGGCGAGGTGAAGTCATATTGGTGTGTCGTATATATAGAAAATAGACCAGCTATTGTCCACGACTCTGACCAATTCGCTAATCTCATATTTCTTTGGCACAAGAAATTCTTCTAAGTACTTAGGTACGTGTTTTTTTTTTGTTTTTCAGCATTGCCTTTTATCAAAGTACACTTTAATTATACAAACAGTTTTCTATAATACCTGCTAGCATTTAAAATAAACTATAAAATATTAAACAATTTAAAAATACAGTATGTAGAGAAAAAAATAAAAAGTAAAAATTGCAAAAAGAATTCCTTCGAGCCGGATTTGAACCAGCGACCTATGGATATCAATGATCGATTTGCACCTCTACAGTCCACCGCTCTACCAACTGAGCTATCGAAGGCTTGCTAACTGCGTTGAAATTTTACATTGCATTCTATACGAGGATACACATTGTTGCGATGTAGGGTGACGACATATTTTTTAGAAAGTTGAACTCGTTCATAAAATATTTAGAACTGAAAATGTTTTTGTTAATTGAATTACTTTGTTATCATACAATTGTTTCTTTATTAATACAATTAATTGTAGTAGGTAGGCACTTAAAGAAACAAAGGATCAGTACTAAAAAAAACGTGCTTATCTTTTTTCTTACTTCCCTTTATTTCTTATCACTTATGTGACAACTACTTGTTGTCTGTTGTGACTTGTGAGAAATCAACAGCCGGTACAGTTTTAACCTTTTGTTCACAAAGTGTGGGGCGTGCGCCTATGCGATCCGGAGTAGGGTCCGTCTGCGTACTTCGTCTCAGTTTGCCTTCGACGGCTTCGCGAGTCGCCGGCCGCCATCCGCCATTAATCACATATGGCGCTGTAATCGCGTACAAATAGTTTTAAAACCGCGTGGAGTTCCTAGTTCCAAATTCGAAAAAAGAAGAAAAACATCACCGTGATAACTGTTATGAGACGTCATTTATTTTTTGAAATTAGAACTAGTGTTGGAAACGAGTGGAGAATTGATTCCAGATTGATGTTATTTTGCAACGCAGTTACCAGCTGTTTAGAACGATAGTGATGTTTTGTGTTTTATAAACAACGTTTACACTGATAACCGTTTAAATTCGGTTAATTATGTCAAAAAATAGTGATATTGATAACATATTACCGAATTCAAAACTGTTATTAAAATTATTGCGTATCATGCATGATGCAGTAACGGTTATTCAATTTAATTAGGTTCCTAAGTGTTATTAATAGGTTGAATAAAAACTAGTTTAGATAAATGTTATGATAACGTTGCACCATATTTGAGGTAGGTGTGAGTGAAATCGTTTATTTTAATCACTGTTTGATTAACGAGCATACGGTGAAATGAAAAGTGAGGGAATAGTGAAAGTGGTTATTCTTATTTGATTCTTTATAATAACAGGTTATCGTTATTACTAAAATATATCGTTTTTGAATAGGAGTTTCAATACCCTTACAAAATTAATAAAAAAATGGCAGTGAACAGTGCCAGTTTCTAACTAAAACGTATTATTTTTATGTATGATCTCCTAACCTGACTGTACACCTCTTCATGATAAGCTAAGGTTAAGTCCAAAAAGTAAAAGACGCCATTGCAGATCCTATCTCTCAAATAGTGGGTCCTGGATGGCCTCAACAATTGCTTTTTCAAATTCCACTTAAAGAACTTGAGATTATACATAATGAGATTATACATACTTACATACATAAATTTTCACGCCTGTATACCCCCAAGGGGTAGGCAGAGACACCCACATTTCGCCAACTATAATTTTCGGTCCAAACAAATTGCCCGTTTAACGGCAATTGGTTCGACTCGTTGAGCCAAGACTCGTCGAGCCAATTGCCGTTAAACGGGCAATTTGTCGTGGGCTATATGTATAGGGAGAGGGGAATACCATCAAGAACTAAGCGGTTTGGTGATTCCTTCTTCTGCTGCACCATTAGGACCTGAAATTCCTTACCAGTACCTACACGTGTTTCTCTCTTCCTACAGTTCCGCGGCGCGTGAAGAAGTCAAATTGACGTGTCCTATTAAAAAAATATTAGAATCGACTAATAAACGTCTTTCTTCGCCTGTTTACAAAAGTGTTATTCTTGTTATTATTATCAACCACTTATTTCTCACATAACGATACTGTCAATAACTTCACAGGTCGGCGGCGGTCAAACTTAAATATTTTTCACAAACAATTTTATTGAAGTGTCTCCTTATCAGTATTGTTCAACAGTATTTTGTTTACCAACTGATTTGGATTGCTTCATTGATGTGTTATATTACTATTAGGTACCTACTTTATTTATGATATAACTAGCTTTTGCCTGCGGCTCCGCCCGCGTGGATGTCGGTTATCGTGACCAAACATAGCCTATTAGATGTCTTTTCTCAAGGTCTAAGCTACCCCTATTCCAAATTTCATCAAAATCGGTTCAGTGGTTTAGGCGTGAAAGCGTAACAGACAGACAGACAGAGTTACTTTCGCATTTATAATATTAGTATGGAAGTATGGATATACATAATACAAAATAATCTATTTATACCTAGATAGGTAGCAAATTTTTACGTTATATGTCCAGCAATGAACCATGTCCAGCTATGGACAGACAATAATATGAATCAATCAATCAATGAATTTTATTAGACCACCAATTTCATAATTACACCAAACAAATCACTCAGTTTCATATTTTTTTATATTACCTACTTGATATGGATAAATGCATCTCTACACCATATATTTTTATCTATAAGGTTTAAAAGGTTCGTTATTGAAAATTTAATTAATTATATCTATTCAAGAGCTTTTATTAGATTGGTTTATTGAGTGCCTATCAAAGTTTTTAATTAAATATATCAAGTACTTACCCTTTTCATTATTAATTTTCTTCATAATAAGTTTGGTTGTAAGATAAACTTGGTCAATAATTCTTTCATGTTTTGGATAACGAAATATACTTAATATTTACAATGCACTCACGCTTATATCCTGCAAGAGGTAGGCAGTCATGGTTTAGATATCGCACTTGTTTCACCGACTGTTTGTCGTATGCCCCATGTAATAAGTGTGAGCAAATTCTAATGCCAGTGACTGGGCAATTTCTTCTGAATCCGCGCCATTATTGAGAATTTGCCAAAAGCAAACGTTTGCTTACTTGCCAATGAAACCTGAATCCTCATTTATACCTACCACAGTCCTCTAGAATCTATTGTATTGATTTCATTGAGTAAAACGCCAGTACTTTTACTTAAATGAATCTTCACAACTGAAATCTGTCCTACACAAATAGCTTTAGCTGAACTTGAAGAAATCAATAGTAGTACCAATTATGATTATATAATTCATAGATCTCTCAGATCTCTGTAGTCTGAACAACCTATTTGCAGTCCGTTTCATCATTCATCTGCAAGATAATAATATTATGCCTATGTCGCACCGTATTTTCTACACTAATATTATAAAGAGGAAAGATTTGTACCTATTTTTGTATGTTTGTATGTTTGTAATGAATAGGCTCCGGAACTACTGTACCGATTTCAATAAATCTTTCACCTATAGAAAGCTACACTATCTGGGAGTAACATAGGCTATATAACAGCACGCTACTACTAAAGGGAGCGGAGCAGTGAGCATAAATGTCAATAAATCGGGTAGATTTCCATACATTAAAGTTGGACCGGAATCCGAATTCCACGCGGGGGGAGCCGCGGGCAACAGCTTGTAATTTATAATACGGTGCGACACTCAATATTATTGAGTGTGTCAGACCGTTATCAATCATACGTCATAATTTCACCCACAGTAACACCATCCCTATATTATTATAGAGAATGCACTGTGAGGATTAGCGGCCACTCTTGCTGTAAGAATGTTTCGAACGATCGAACTGATTCAACAGCTTAATCCACAGTGAGATTTCAATTTCGCATGCTGTAAATTTGGTGACGTCACATTGTCGAGCACAAGTCGACATTGGTGTATGTTTATGTGCTTGACGTCACCTAATTTACAGCATGCGAAATCGAAGTCTCACCGCGGATTCAGTTGTCGAATCCGTTCGATCGTTCGAACCGTTTTTACAGCATGTGCCTGCTGTTCAATTTGATCACTTTGATCAGTTATTTTCATTGATGAAATCTGACCTAAATGACTGAGAATACAACTTAAGTTCAATGAATTTTATTGAGTTAAATGTGTTAAAGTAGTTCAAATAGAATTAGAAGCGTTTATATTTATCATGAAATCCACTATAAACATTGGAACTACGCAAAGTTATTTTAATATCGATATTTAACGATACATACCGATATAATCGAACATTTTTGTATAAATTATCGATAGTATAGAAGCAGTCAGACTCGTTAAAGTAACATTATTACCATTTAACGATTCACTTAATTGTATTGTATCACAACTTACAACTCATTACGCGTGACACTAATGGAAAAATTTCATTGTTACGTGGAAACGTAGGAATGACGTACTAGAACTAGACTCATGAAAGTCGTAAATAGACTATAATTGGGCTAGGCTAGAGCGTTCCTCGCTTCAGGGTAGTTGCACAAATGAAATAGACCAGTGTGGGGCGAGCACAAAAAAACTATCGTAATCGTATCGTAAATGTAACGAAAGCACGGAGCATAGCGATTGGCCGCCTGCCTACTGTGAGCGTGTGTGTGGATGAAGCCTGCCAATCGCAATACTCCGTGCTCTCGTTACGTTTACGATACGATTACGATAGTTTTTCGTGAAGGTCGACTTCATAACACGAATGGAACACTATGCTCATTCACACACAAGCATAATATCGACTGAAGTTGGATCTCACTAGAGAAAATCCGTGTTCCTAACTATACCCTAGGCGTAGACTGCCCTAGAGATTCAATTGCCAACTGCACGAAGTTCCGAAGTTGTTAAAATTAAATGCCATCACGGGATAATTTTCGCCATAATATCTGTACCTAATATCGTATGGATATTGATATAATATCAGAAAAAATAACGTTATTTTCGTTAATATCGTTTTTCCGATACATCGTTTTATGTTACAACTCTATTGAATTTCTATTCAACTGAACTATGCTAAGGAGGTCTTTGCAACTACCTAGGTAGATAATATTTATGCGTCCACATGTGCGTGTGTTGTCGCTCAATGTTCTACTTAAATATAGTATGATTTCGAAGCCCACCGCATACGATAACTGCAGACCCATGCAGCACATACAGCTTACCCATTACTTGTCAAACTCCGATACTGATAAAGTGGACCATTGAAAAGCCGCAATGAATTACGCGTGTCTGCTGCGTGCGTCTGCAGTCTGTTGTCGTATGCGATCATCTTCAAAATCATAACTTAACGGTCTATAATGTAGGTATTTATTTTGTGGCACTTGTCATAAACTCAATAAAAGTGACATGACACGGTTTATGTGCGTCACTTTTACGAAACAATTACCAGCTCCCCTAGACAAATAACAATTCGTTGGCCGGTGTATTGTGAAATAGAATGACGAAATACGTTTATGATTATCATTATTATTCCTCATTCTACTCCCAGGCGCGGTCCGAGGGGGGTGGTCACAGGGGACATGACCCCCCCCCCACAAAACCATGCACGTCATATTGAAAAGTCCCAGTACGAGGGGATGGGAGGTTAAATTTCGTAAGGAATTTCCGACCCCCCCCCCCCCAAACTTCAAGCTGCGACCGCGCCTGTCTACTCTACAATACACCGGCCAAAGAATTTCCACTTGTCTAGGGGGGCTGGAAATTACACCTAAGCAGAAGTTTCTTTAAAAGGACATTAACAGAGGCCATTTATGACAGGACTTATGATTATGTGCATGGTGCTTTATCTCTATTATTATATCCTACTAGCTGTTGCCCGCGGCTCCGCCCGCGTGGATGTCGGTTACCGCGACCAAACATAGCCTATAGCCTATGTCCTTCTAATGTACCTATGTAGTTTGTCTGAATTTTTTGTCTACCTTTTTGTGTTTAATACATTGGTATACACCTTCTTTATTTCTTCTTCCTCTCTGCCTTTCTGCCCTTCTTATTTTCTTCCTTTCTTCCTGGAAGGAAGAAAGAAATTTATTCCTTTCTCCCTTTCTTCCCTTCTTCCCTTCTTCCTTACTTCCTTTCTTCCTTTCTTCCTTTCTTCCTTTCTTCCTTTCTTCCTTTCTTCCTTTCTTCCTTTCTTCCTTTCTTCCTTTTTTCTTTGTTTATTCCTTTCTATATAATGTAGTCTTTTCTCTTTCTGTGTTCCCTCCTTCCATTTCTTTTCTTTCTTTTCGACTTACTGAAGAGGAAAGTCACTATAATCAAATCAGTCACCATAATATTTTTCCGAAGTACAGTCAACAACAAAATTAGCTTTACAAATTTTTATTGATCACCCTAGCAGTTAAACCGACATAAAGTGACGGCAGCACGAGTGTGACTCGCCTGGTGTTGTTCATAGCATAGGCCACGGTAACTGCTTGCCATCAGTTGGGCCGTGTGCTTGTCTGCCACCTAAGTAATATAAGCAAAATAAGACGGATTTCTCCGAAAATTCTCCTAAAAATCTAGGTCTAGATCTAGATTTTAGGCATATCTAGATATTCGTAGTTTATAATAGTTATGCAATATTAAATATTGGTGTTCCTGCCCGGAAGATCCGTAACGGCATTTCCGTTGAATATAACTTAATATTTTTTATTTCGGTTAAATATTATTGAGAATAAATAAGTTTTTACGCGTAGGTAGTATTGCAGTTCTATGTTGTACCTAAATATACTTAAATACGTGTACAAGGAAATATTAAATTGCTGTTTTGTATAAGGAAAATATTAGTAATTAATCTTTAGAACGTCGTGTTCTTCATGACGCATGACGCACATCATGCAATTAATGTTTCACCAAATTGTTAGAAAAAATTGGTACCAAGTGCGTCAATAAAAATGGATGGCTTACAAGTTCCAGCGGCGAGTTATTTCGTAAAACTAGCGAGTTATTTTTTTAAATTAAATAACGTTGACGAGGCATAGATGTTGTCGTTAAATCTGAAAAATCAATGGCCAGCATGGGACTTAACCCCGCGAAAGCCTGCTTACAATCCAGACAATTTACTAGTAAAGACCATTTACTACCCAGTCGATATGAACCTAACCCATCAGAAGGTCTCTAAGTAGCTGAATGACCAACATCGCGAAACGTCTAAGGAGCATTAAGTCTAACTAGCACAAAGTCCATGTAGCAAAACGTCCAACTATCAGATGGTCTATATAGCAGAATGGCTATTTAGCAAATCGTCAGTTTCTCAAAATGACTGGACACTTAGGCACAATATTCAACACTCACATTGCATCATCGCTATAATATGTACCTATATAAAGACTCCTTGGTCTATGTATAAAAGAAGAAAGATAGACATAATGTTGAATATGCGACTCGCAGTTTTGAATAAGTACCTACGTTCGATTGCATTGCTGAATACGTCCTTTTTCTATACATAGCGAAGCTTAAGCGTCGACACTTGTCGAGACCAGAAAGCTGGTCTCAGAATATAACTTACTGTTTTTCCTAATTATTAAAATTAGTAAAAACAGTATAAGTCAGTTTAGACGGGCGCAGAAACTATTAATCGCAAACTTAAAAACAAAATCGAGAGCGTCGTGTTTTCAGCGGTAACGGAATTACCCCTAATAAAAAGGATCCGGTTTAGCATTGTGTTATTATTTATTTGATCATTTAACAGTTTGAGTTTTGAGTTAGAGCGTATGCTATATGTTTGTTGTCACATTCTCGCGTCGTTGTGTACTGTATTATGTCACGGTCCGACTGTTGCAGAATTTTTTGGATGTTTGCTTGCATCCAAATAAGAAACAATCTTGACTTTTATTCTACTCTATTTAAACAAACCAGGAAAGTTAACAGTTAACATATTAAGTAATTGCTTTAAAATTTAACAGTCAGGTAAGCTTACAGTTTGTAATCATTAGTAATAAGTAAACATCTGAAATTCTGAAGCCTAGTTGCTTCAAAATTTCATAAATGCTTTTGCTAACTTTTCCTATCCATTGAAATCGGAAAGAGTCAAGAATTAGACCCAAGACGTTCTGCTACAACTTACCTACATCATAATAAAAATAAAAAATGCCTATGTACTTATAGAAAATTTCAGGACGAATTTCAGCAATACAATTCTGTAGGCGCTGATTGCGGGCGCTCGGACCCCATGACCCCAAAATTTCGACTCCAAACGGAACAAATTCATAATCTTTAAAGAGATACCTATTCATAAAAATGTAGGTACCTTTAACTTAGATATATGGATCTACTATACATATAATATATCAATTCATCCAAGATTATAACAAACTGCTAAAATCTCACCGCGCTATTATTTTTCTGGTGTTTTCGTGTACTGAAACTTATACACGATGAATAAAACAACAGTTTCTACATTAAATCAGAGCTAGGTAGTACCTCACCCAATTTAATTCGCTTTATGGAAACTATTTCCGCACGCTTTGTTTTTTGAAACAATTCGTTTTCGTCTTGTATAGTTTCATATAATTTCTCCAGCGCGAATAATCGCGCGGCGAGATTACGAAGTGCGTTCTTGTCTTTGGTCTCGTAAAAATCCGTAAATTATGAAGTGCTTTGTTTCAAGATCACGGCACGTTAAACTGTGTTATGCCCGAGTTGCCCGTAAACAGGGTAGAGGTGAACTGGTGAACGCAATCGTGAATCATAGTTTCATTCCGCCGTAGATAAAAATTCAAGACCTTGACTTAGGTATTTGCAGTTCAGTGAGGCGAACAATAGCGAGGGTGTTTGGAATATATTTACATTTCATCATCAATATACAAATAGTCGACGATAACGGCTTGAATCGGTATTGTCCAACATAATATCGAATTTGAAATCATTGTGTAGTATTCGGTATACTGCCGACATTTCACTTCTTTATATTCTTCAATTTACTTCTTCTTCGTCAAAATTAAACTTGCGGAAGGCGGAGGATCGGGAGCAATGGGATCACACATTGGGAGAGGTCTATGTCTACCAGTTACCAGTGGATTGCAGTGGAGGCTAATTGATTGATAGTTACACAAATGATAAAGTGACACTTTATGGTCTGAATGTTAGATAGTAACTCGTATTATATTTAATATAGTGCCATGTTCACAATGCAATAGAAAGAAGAAGGAAGAAAGAAGAAAAAAGAAAGAAAAGAGCCAATAAGAAAAGAACAAGACAGATAAAAAAAATGGAATACTTTTTAGATTCAAAATTGTTTGTTTCAATAGGTAAATTGCAAAATAATTAAATCACAGAGACAAAATGTGAAATCCACACATATAGTCAAAGTAAAAAAACATTTATTTATGTACTTAAACGGAATTTATAAAACGTTAAACATGTAAAAAAAACTAGACTAATGTTAAGCGTCACAAAGTACTTGAATATTGCTTATATAGACATTAGTAAAGAGTAGGGTCCAGAAGATACCCAAAGATAAATAAAGGGATATTTTTAAATGCACATCTGTATAATTTTTCAGAAAACTACGTAACTCCACTAATTTACTGAATGCATACCAGAAACATGAATGCTGTGCAAAAAAACTGACTTGCACACTAACTAAATCAAATGATAGATTTATTGAAAAAGGTGTGCAAATCCGACTTGGATAGATTAGGTTAGAAGGCTAATGCGGGAGCGGAGCGAAGCGGAGCTCCCGCTTTTGCCTTCGTGGTTATTTTTTTAATTTAACCAAAGGAATTGTTCTGCAAATTTCATTAAACAGTATATTTAATTTGATTTAGTTAGTGCGCATCATTAGTGTGCAAGTCAGTATTTTTGATATAGCTTTGAAATATTTTGTTAGCAAAAAGGGACTATACAAATATCGATTTAAATAGGTACATGCCATAAATAATTAACTAAACAATACCCTTCCAAATTCTTACGGATGATATTTTTAAACCGATAAAAATGTCAGCAAACATCATAAAAATAGTAAATGACGACATTTATTTTTATAATGTAGACTTTAATATGAAGTGCAGACATTTTCACAAGGGTAAAGTGTAGAAAACTACTATCAATTTTGTGTGACTGGTTATAACATCTGAATCAATAGAACGCTGGACACTTTGCCATCACATTTGCTGGTAATAATATTTCTACAGTGTGTAGTCATAGATTACTAATTTATACCGTGACCGTGGAGCACCTTGTTGAACTACGGGTCTAAGAAAGTTACTGTGGAATACGCAGGTGAACTACGGGTCTAAAAAGTTACTGTGGAATACCTAGGTGAACTATGGGTACGAGAAAGTTACTGCGGAACACGCAGATGAACTACGGGTCTAAGGAAGTTATCGTGGAACACCCAGGTAAACTACGGGTCTAAGAAAGTTACCGTAAAACACCCAGGTGAACTAAGGTCCTAGAAAGTTACCGTGGAACATCCAGGTGAACTACGGGTCCAAAAAAGTTACTGTGGAACACCCAGGTAAACTACGGGTCTAAGAAAGTTAAGTTAGTTATGATGGAATAGAATGCCAAATGTATGGAATTTGACGTATATGACAGGCGTCAACGAATGTCAAAAACGTCAAATCCTATACATTTGTCATTATATTCCATCATACGCCGAGCAACTAATTACCACGTCTAGGGTGAACTACGGGTACGACAAAGTTCCCGTGGAACACATAGGTGATCCTCGACTACGTTGTGCTTGAGAATTGCGCAGCAGCAGTGGACTGCGATATGATGATTTATTGATAGGTTCTTGTTTGGCTCGAATATTTAATCAGTTGGTTGCTATCCGTACGATTGCAGGGGGCTGTGACGTATGTTTTGGTGTTCTAAGAGGTTAATCGTCATATATTATCTGCACCACTTTTATAAATATAAATAATATTATTTGTTTCTGTATTGTTTGCGGTGGTGCAGATAACAATTGGCAAAACACCTTAATCACATTGGAAAAATACCTACTGAAATTGTTGAAAAATAATTATTATAATATGATATAACAATAAGCATTAAAATATCTCATTGAAATAAAACTACTTTTAACGATATCTATCACGATTTTTACACCCACCACCATGCTGTTGAAAAATAACCGTAATGTCGGGTTAAAAGTTATTAATAACAAATAAATCGCCATAGAATCCGTTACGTTAAAAGTTAAAAGTTTTATTGCAATGAGTGATATTCATCTTCTCTTCTTTGTCTAACCCATATTCCCAGTTTATCTGGCGTCTTTCTATGTTCCACCAATAGCTTTTCAATATTGTAAGATTTATAAAATATTCGTAACTACAGAAGCCAGTTTTTACATTTAAAATTCACCCCACTCTGCCTCGTAATTCGAATTTAGTTATTTCTGTCGTTGGTTGCTTCATATTTCCTTTGTTTTTTTGTTACAATTCTTATGCTTGTTTTTATAACTTTTTTCTTCGTTAGTCAAACAACTGATTCATTTTTGTTTTAAAATTTACAAAATCTACTTTGTCAGAATTTAATTAAATAGATTAATCTGTGAGAATAGACATTCACGTCATGCAGCACTTAATACGAATAAAATTAGCGAAAATGTTTTAAAACTGGTAATCTGTGTGGTGATTAGGGTAGGAAGGTGTCGTAAGAGGCGACTAACGAAAAAATACGCAGACGATATCACTGCGAGAGAAGGAAAACTCGAAATAAAACCCTGTACCAACTCGTTTGGCCAGCGTGGAAGCAGTAGGCCAAAGCCTCCTAACATTGGGAGAGGCCTATGTGTAACAATGGACTACGATAGACTAATTGATTGGTACTAACAGTAGCTACATACTTCTCTGTTAACGTCACAGCGTCATAGTTAGATTTTGCGAACTTTATATTGAAAATTAACATCATCATCACGTGGAAACATAATTACGGGGAAATCCCTAAGTCTAATCCCATTCAGGCAAATTCAAAGATTAAGATAAACAAACAATATATAAAATCGATAATAAAATTCATGAATACAGTTTAATAGAAATTATTATTGTCCAGAAAACCCTTGTAGTAACTTATAATTGCCTGGCCAAGAGTTGCGCTTTGTGACTTTTCAGTAGCGTTTGAATGTGTTAACCATTGAGGAATCCCTTAGAAAACGGCGAATAGTTTAACAATTTGTATTATTAGGTACCTACTTCAGAGAAGGGAATTATTTTCGCGTAGATATGACTGACATACTTTAGTTACAAAGAAGACGAAGTGAAAGACCGGAAAATGGTGGAAAATAATTTTGGGGGAATCCCCTAGTTACTTTTCAATTGGCAGTAAAGATACTCAAAGATAAAGTTGAGTGATACGTAAAGATATTGGTACTGATATAAAATTCGAATACTTACCTATAGCACCGGGGGACTCATTAGCTCCTTCGAAAACGCAATTATGGTAGATTTGGGTAGACAAAATTTGATATACCATCGATACGAACTAAGAAAACCACTTCTCATCAGTAGGCCGTGTACTTCTCTGCCACTGTTCCGGTCCTACTATCCGGGCCTCCGGGGTCCTAGAAGTGAGGTATGAAAAAGATGAGGCCGTCAAGCTGAGTGCCACTATTGTAACATGGTACGTGTCTACAATGGTGACCCTCTTTTCCGAGACTTACACCCGTATTCACAAACAACACTGTGAGGTCTAGGTCTCATAGTGTGCTCGAGCTCATAGGGCTGGTAAAATTAATTCACAAATATCACGGAGCAGTATCTAATGCAGTGCGTTCCCTCAACGAAGTATTACTTATGTGTTGTCTATGAATAAAAAGGCTTGCCAAAACGAACGCACTGAGAATTTGTAGTTCTTTCCACAGTTTTGGTAGTACGCATAGCGAAGTATTGTTTGTGAATACGGGTGTTTGTCTTTAGCTTACCATTCAGGCAATGTGAAGTCAAATTAACATGTCTTAAGTATGTAAAAAAAACTAACGGGTATACAAAAAAGGTCTGTTTATAATTAAGTGACAAAAAATGTGTAAAAACTAACCACTGCATCTTATTACGACTTGATTGCACTACCGAATGCAATCAAAACCACTTATGAATCATTTATCGACACCTAATGACTGCGGTATTTTAATTAAATTACATGACATCCACACTATTCCTCGGGAAACATATCTTGGACCTAAATCGCGAGACAAACGAGGCCCTTCTATGCTTGGTGAATTTGAGCTCGTCCACCGCAGTAGCACCCCGTGATACCTCAAAAGACACCAAAGAAACGTGTACTGCGCGAATAGAGCACATTTTTGGACCTCACGAGGACATAATATAATATCTTGGACCGTCCAAAATATTATATCTTCTTCCTCTTAGCGTTAATTCCCAGTCGCATCCGAAGCTTTCAGCTCGGAGTTTGGGGTCCGCTTTACCAGTCTTAACTACGGATTTGGCTAGACCTCGATATTTTCCGTGAAGCGATTGTCATCTGACCTCCACAACCCAATGTTAACATTAGGCGATATTGAAGCTTTGCAGCTAGACCGATTGGTGGTACGGTTACAATACGGGGTGCTACTGCGGTGCACGAGCACAAATTCATCAAGCATAGATTATTACATTTATTACAAAACAATCCGAGCGCGCCAAGGCCTCATTTGTATCATGATTTAGGTCCAAGATACGTATCCCGAGGTATACCAGCCAGCTTCATTAATCTTGTATTCAAATTTGGAATGCGATTCTCTCATTCGATGTCAACACTCCGACATGAACCGACGTCTCTAAACAGTGTCATTATTTCAACTTCCGATAACCTTTACATAGATAATGGCGTAAGTTTATAGATTTTGATACGGACAGCAGTGTATTGTGAATTTGGTGAGACATAGTGCCTTGTGACAATGTACAGTTTTGATAAGGATATATGGAATGTGAGGAGCACTTCGGAGAGCCAGGACACGCCGCCTCCAGAAGAGACACGACGTAATTACTTCTTTTATAATTTATGTTGATAGATTCGTACTGACTGGTTTGTATTGAGAATTTTTTTTATTGTGATTAGAGGCTGATGAATGAGGTATCGCAATACCCTGGAAACATGCTAGATTGAATAAAAATTCAATGTACCTATGCTAACTATTTAAATTGATTAAAATAGGACAAAGCGAAATCAGTTCAGGCGGGACTCGAACCCGCGATCTTTCCCTTACAGGGGGATGCTCTGACCACTGAGCCACCGAGCCTCGCCTGAAACTTATCGTTAGATGGCTCCCACCGTCATCGTCGCCTTAAGACGGGTGCACCTATAGGACAATTTGGATATTATTTTCAATCTTAATCGACTTGACCCCCTATTACGTGGGACCTAATACAGTGATTGGTGAAATGTAAAGAGTATGTAGACTTAAGTACTTTCTATTTTTTTTACTGTTGATTCAGTTGATTGACGGCACGGTAACCTTTGAGAATGCCGTAAGGTGAAACCGGTTAGGTTCAATAATAAATATCGTGGAAAAGTACAAGCAGTCATCAATTCAGCATCTTTATTTTTTTCCAGTCTAACTGCGTCGTGGATGACAAATAAAAACTTTCATAAAACCACATAATTAAAAAATAATCTTTGTCTAAAAAGAATAATACCTACTGCAATTTCTTTAAATAATTATTGCAACGCAAGAAATACAAAAACGCTTTGATAAACAAGTTATGCTCCGGGTTTTTTTTAGGAAAAACTACTTATTGATTTTCTTTGACTTCTAGAACTGTGTCTGTATAAATAGAATAATAATCGCACAGGTCATTAGTACTTATACTCTATTCGGTTAGGTACAACAATTCTCAAAATGCCCAGCGGGATTTTTAGTATCCCCGGTTGTAAGTTATGACTTCAAGCCAGCAATTCCTGGGCTTGAATTTCCTACGGGGGTCTAGTGGAACTGGCAGAGTCTGGCAGTAGTTTGGCGACATATATTTTCAGCAACAGATATTATAGCTTAACAGATTTTTCAATTGGCGCCAGAGGTCTGCTTATTGGTTTTGATTGATATGTCGACGTTTCCGAGAAGGTCTGCCGTCTGACCTGCTCACCGTAGAGGAAAGTCTACGCCAGAACTTCGTCCGTCATTATATCTTGCGCAAAATGTTGTCGGACTGGAACGGACGTGGGTCGTGTCGTAGGTTGCCGGAGGTTAGATTGTCTGAGACATATCCCTTGCAGCCTAGCCGACCCAGGGCCATTTCTTTCGAGCTGGCCCTTTCCAGGTGTGGAAAACACGAAGTCCCCATCTAGCCTCTGGGTATGGCCTGCTTCTGCTAAGGTGACAGGCGGCTCCACCAGACACCCCCTGGCCTACGCTTATGGGGGACGGAGGTTATTCGGCGTTTAGGTACGATTTTAAAACATCACTTGTGTGTGTACAACTATCGATTTCCTATATCAGGTTCCGAGTTTTATTTCCTATCCTACGTAAAGGTTATTACTGCGAGGTAATAAAATGACAATGAATGATTCTATGATGTGACTTATATACTTTACTAGCCAATGCCCGTGGCTCCACTTGCGTAAAATTTTATTAATCCGTGAAGGTAGCTAACGGGAATATAGGGCAAATCTCACAGAAATTAGAGATTCTCGGAAATTCTGTGTACTGGTAATTTAATGATTCTACGAAATAGCAATCACATCGAGACTTGCTGGTCCATGCTCAAAATGTAATCGTTAGCTATCAAATATTTTATACCGTAAATTATGATGGTCCAAAAAAGTAACCTTGGCACATTTAGGTGAACCATGGGTCCAAGAAGATTACCGTGGAACACCTAGGTGAACCACGAGTCCAAGAAGATTACCGTGGAACACCTAGGTGAACTATGGTTCCAAGAAGATTACCGTGTAACACCTAGGACCCTAGGACCCTAGGTGAACCATTAGGTGTTGATGTATATGAACTATATTGACATCAGCGGACCATGATTCTGATTTGAATTAGGAATGTATGACACCTATGCCAACACGTATCACGTATTGTAAGCACCTTCCTTTTGCATTTACGTCATAACTTGCCCATCAGCATTCATTATGCGGATGCTAACGTGCCGCGGAGACTGATATTCGAAACAATCGTGGCAATGTCACTACATATATATCATCATCACTATCACTATCATCACTACATATTATAAAACAAAGTCGCTGTCGCTGTCTATCCGTCCCTATATGTATGCTTAAATCTTCAAAATTACGCAACGGATTTTGAAGCGGTTTTTTTTTAATAGATAGAGTGATTCAAGAGGAAGGGTTATATGTATAATACATGCATAATATTGTGGAGAAACACTGATAAATCGGGATCAGAAAACCACGCGGGCGGAAAATATGGCGGTACGAAGTTCACCGGGTCAGCTAGTAAATAATATTGTATCTCTCTTTATATTAACATGCTGTCATGGTTACCCTGGAGATCGGGTTCGTGGCTTAGGCCCCCGGTGGTCGACGCCCCCGTGGCCGAGGCTCCCGAATCCTTCTACCTTTGCACAACCCTGTAGGTCAATGGCTGGGTCTGGTTTTGGATGGGTGACCGTTCTTTACATTACGAGGTTAAGCAATGTATCTACACTCCTAACTCCTAATATCCGAAAGAGGAATACTTATTATCAAATATCTACTTAAGTATTCTTCGTTCATTTCATTACGCCTCCTTTGCGCAAGTCTGTCTGTTTCCAGCCAGACCCACCCACTTACTCTTTAACTTTGATTGTCGATATAATTTTTGAACGTCAAACTTAAGCATAGGCATAGGCACTCAGTTTTATGTGTGCATAAATTGTCATACCTAGTCAGTCAATCTAACAAAAGCTTAATAAAAACCAGGACCAATCCGCAATGGCTGAGCACGCATGGCGACCCAGCTACGTTAAGGTATGATTCCGAAGCCGACCGCATATGACAACTGCCGACGCATGCAGCACATACAGCGTACCCATTACTTGTTAGACTCCGATACGGATAAAGAGGATCAATGACAAGTCGCAATGAATTACGCGCAACTGCTGCGTGCGTCGGCAGTTGTCGTATGCGGTCGGCTACGGAATCATAACTTTAGCTACTCCGGCTACTCATAAAACTGACGACTTAGGTATATACGCATTGCGTATAACGCGTTGGCAGACCACTCGATTACGGAATAAGGACTTTTTTTACGTGCGGTCATCCCCATGGGTACCAGAGCGGGGTTGTTATTACAATAGCCACCCCGTGCATGGGAAGCATGGTGTCTTCATAGAATCTCGGAAAGCTGGGACGCTCGTTACCAGCCTGGCCAATGGAGGTGGCCGGCCTGCATTCAACACTTTAGTATTATGTTATCTGTGACTCGACGAACCAGTCCATCCCATGCCTGCTCTCCACCGCTTCCACCGGGTCCTCTGCTAGCCTGAGGGATACGTAGAAAGCCTTCGAACAGTCCCCTACTTACAGGGCCTGTCTCGATCGGACTTGGCTCCGGGCAGTCGCTCCCGGAAAAACCAACAGCATTTTGTGCTACAAAGTGCCAAATTTGGACGCATCTGGATCGCTATCAGGATGATGATGATTCTAGGAACATTCTATCAGTACTGTTCCTAGAATCAGAGGAAAGCTAAATCGGTCACTATACAAATAGAGACGTTCTACTTCGTTTGCACGGTCAATAACTCTATAACATAGTCTATCTTACTATACAGAACTCATTAACATTCAGGCTTGAGTATAATCAGAGGTCGTTACACTTAGCAGCTCTGCCGTGTCAGACCAATATACGTTATCTTAAGATACATGAGTTACGCGTAAAAGGTGTAATTTGTATTATTTTAACGTCCTTTATACATAGAGCTTACATTTTTTTAAATATATTCTACCAATTACTAGAACGACACTATCTTAAAACTCACGTGACTATGATTTTACCCCATGTAGTAATGGTAAATTGCTGTACATTAAGATACAATGAAATGTGTGATAAGTACAAACACTTAAGCGAAATTATAACTCCGGTATCTATTAAATACATGACATAGCCGTGACAGGATCGTTTAGTATGCGAGCTAACGTCACTAACTCATGTACCAGATTCCTGAATAAGATGTACATCAATAGACGCGCCTTTAATTGGAGAACACGAAATGGCTATGCTGCAAAGCCAAAACCTGGTGGTGATACCAAAAACCAATTTTGAAGAAGCTAAAAAGAATCGGTACCTAATATAGTAAGATTACCAATTTTCGTTTGTTCCTGGAAATAGAGGAGATTTCGGACTATTATAATGATAGTGCAGTGCTACAAGCCTCCATAACTGGCCTTGTCAGAGGCAGCAGCTTGCAAAGTGCCACCTGAAAACAGGTATCTAGTACGATCGAATTACCAAAAAAAACAGGGCTCATCTGAAAGATCATCAAATTCTGTTAAGAAAAACCGGTGCTGCAAATCTTAAACACTGGCGAAGGTGGTTGCTGCAGCGATCGAAGGTGTCTCGTCGTGCGGCTTGATTTAGTACGATCGAGTTACCAACAAAAAACAGGGCTCATCTGAAAGATCATCAAATTCTGTGTAAGAAAAACCGGTGATGCAAATCTTAAACACTCATGTGAAAATACCAAACTGAGTCGCGATCTTCAATCGCTGCTGCAAGCACCTTCACCAGTGTTTAAGATTTGCAGCACCGGTTTTTCTTACACAGAATTTGATGATCTTTCAGATGAGCCCTGTTTTTGGTAACTCGATCGTACTAATCAACAACATGCAACAGCAGTCACTGAAGCGATCCTATCGAGCATGGAATGTTATATTCACAACCACTGGATCGCAACAGGAGCATGTTGGTTCTTTCTTTGTGATTCACAGGCTTAGATAACATTTCATTTTTCAACCATTCTTTTATATTCAAAGATTATACAGAGTGTAAAAAATTAATGTTTGCAACTTTAAATAAATAAGTAAATAAATATTGTAGTTATGTTTCTAGAACTATGTATAATATTAAACATTTTATATCACATTTTATACTTAGGGTATTGTGTTTTGTCAATAAATTAACGTTCTAAAATAAGTAAATCTAAAAATAAGTAACCCCAATTTAACTCAGATAGAAAAACTGTATACTCAACCAGGAAATGGACTCCATGTAGTCCTAGAAATGTAATTCGAGAAATAAATTAATATTGTTTATACAACAAGCCTATCTTTTCTTACAAACCTCATACCTACTATAAAATTTGATTCCTTAAATAATAATTAACAAAAGTGCTCATGAGAATAAAAAAATAATTATACGAAATAAAAAAAAGAACTTTGTGTCCGAGGATTTGAATCCCCGGTTACCGTATTCACAAAGCATAGGTCATAACCACTAGACCAACATGACATTTACGTTAAGTTTCAAAAAACTTCAATGCTTTCATGTCATTATCAAGGGGGGTCCCTTTTCTCTGAAGCTTACTGTACCAACCTACATTATAAAAAAAAAGGTTTCACCGTTATCATCGGATCAATACTTGGAGAATTTGCTATCGAAACTGTCCAAAATCTTTTTATCCGAAACGACAATAAAATCAGAGTCTATGGTTTTGTTTTAGCAGAATATACTTAGTAGGGCCTGAAAGTTGGTAGTGCTTACCTAGGTACTTCACTATTCCAAATCTGAAAATCATCTTCGTTTCGAATATTGGTAACAGGCAAGAAAATAATTAATACACCTTTATATGCGAAGATATTCATGTATCACTTCTTTAAATTAGGTTTCCTTTGTCACAAAAACATAACAAAAGAAATCTGAGAATAGGCAGAGTATTGTACACTTAGCTATGTTTTTAATAGCCTGTTTATTAATCAATAGATTGATGTCATTCTATTCAAACATCAAATAATAGGCCGTATGTGACAATGGACGCACCAGGCGCGGTCCGAGGGGGGGAGTCACAGGGGACATGACCCCCCCCAAAACCATGCACGTCATATTGAAAAGTCCCAGTACGAGGGGAGGGGGGGGGTTAAACTTCTTAAGGAATTTCCGAAGTGACCCCCCCCAAAACTTCAAGCTACGACCGCGCCTGGGACGCACACGGATTGTTTACTTACAACTCTTTGATCAGTCTGCCGTGTCAGACCTATCTACGTTATCTTAATAATCGTAGTTTTCAGAAATCGCATCCTAAAGTTTTTTTCAGATATTTGCGTTTTTATAGAAATTTAATGCAAACAACTATGAGATTTTTTAATGATGTAACATATTTTAATGTAACGAATATCGGGATGTAGCAATTTTTTTAATAATAACTGTATTTATTATAATAAACTCCATAACAGATATAGGCATGGCAAGCCTACCATACATTACCTAATTCGCGACGCCCCGTATGTTAAGATATACGAGTTAGCTGTGATAAGTCCTTTTGGGGGAGTTATACCAAACTCAGTTATTTATAAGTTACCTGAAATTGGTCTGACTCACACAGTGAGGCAAATTCTCTTCTAAGACTGAGAGGTTCCACATCGCCTGTGAGTATGGGATTGCCGACGAGCCTCAACGCCCGTCTTTGCACCGAGTCGAAAGGGTCAAGCTGGCACGCAGGCGCTCCAGCAAAAAGGTGACAGCAGTACTCCATGTGGGGCCGAACCCGAACCTGTGCCTTACAAAGGAGGAGTCGTTGCCTCACAGTGAAGTACTGCTTCACCTTGTTAAGCACCCCAAGTTTCTTTGATGCCAGCCTGACCTTGTATGACTTCGGTATTGGACGTCGGTCGCTGGAGATGTCGACACCAAGAATCCCGATACTTGTGGAGATGGTAAGCGGTGTGCCCAGGAATTGCGGCGCTACAAGAAATGGAGCCTTCTTAGCGGTGAATATACATACTTGTGTCTTAGTGGGGTTGAATTGGATTAAGTTTAGTCTTCCCCAATCGGATACTCCAGAGAGAGAGAGTAGTCTCGATTTCGGACACAAGTTGTTCGCGACTCTCCTCCACTTCTGACCTAGGGATATTTGCACGGCCCGTGTAATACGTGTCCCCGGTGCTGTCATCTGCATAGCAATGAATGGAGCCATCAGACAGCATGTCATTGATATGCAGCAGATTAAATAGGGTCGGGGACAACACGGAGCCTTGTGGAACACCAGTGTTTATGTCCATGCGGTCCGAACTGCTGCCATCGACGACTGCTTGAATACTTCTATTGGAGAAAAAGTTGGCAATCCATGCGCATAATCCCTCGGGGAGTCCATAGCACGGCAACTTCGCAAGAAGACCTCTGTGCCAGACCCGATCGAAGGCCTTCGCTATATCTAGGCTGACCGCTAAAGCCTCACCCCGACTCTCGATGGCTTGCGCCCATCGATTGAGAGATACACTAGGAGGTCACCGGTAGAGCGACGGTGGCGAAAACCGTACTGTCGTACGCTCAGGAGATCGTTTCCCTCAAAGTATCAGGAGCTGTGTATTAATCACACGCTCCATCACCCTCGAGAGCAGCGAGGTGATAGCGATAGGCCTGTAATTGGACGGATCTGTCCTCTCGCCTTTCTTAGGCACAGGGTGCATGAATGCAGTCTTCCAGGAAGCCGGGACCTGTCTTGTGGAGTAGAAGAGCGCGAAAAGGCGTGTAAGCACTGGGCACAACTCGGAGGCACAGTGCTTAAGCACCATCGCCGGTATACCATCCGGCCCACTCGACTTCTGAACATCTAGGGATTTAAGTTCACGCCGGGCCACCCGTTGCGTGAATTTCACTTCAGGCATGGAAGGACCACAGCTGCGAATAATAGATGGCTCGGCGTTCCCGTCGATCATAGTCGAGTTTGACGCAATGATGAACGATGACCCAAGAGATCGGCTTTCTCCTTAGCGCCATGGGCCAGACTACCGTCGGGTTTTTGCAGTGGTGGAAGCCAGGACTGGCAGAAGTTTCCCTCGGCTGACTGTTGCTTTTTTACTCGAGGCGGCGTTCAATTTCCGCTTCACTTCAGCGATATCCGGATACCTATTGGCAAAAGCTGTGGTCCAAGCCTTATAGGCAGATTGCTTGCAGTCTCTAGCTTCTCTCTATTAAACCACGGGCGTTTGCTCGCTCCTGTTGCGATCCAGTGGTTGTGAATATAACATTCCATGCTCGATAGGATCGCTTCAGTGACTGCTGTTGCATGTTGTTGATTAGTACGATCGAGTTACCAAAAACAGGGCTCATCTGAAAGATCATCAAATTCTGTGTAAGAAAAACCGGTGCTGCAAATCTTAAACACTGGCGAAGGTGGTTGCTGCAGCGATCGAAGGTGTCTCGTCGTGCGGCTTGATTTAGTACGATCGAGTTACCAACAAAAAACAGGGCTCATCTGAAAGATCATCAAATTCTGTGTAAGAAAAACCGGTGATGCAAATCTTAAACACTCATGTGAAAATACCAAACTGAGTCGCGATCTTCAATCGCTGCTGCAAGCACCTTCACCAGTGTTTAAGATTTGCAGCACCGGTTTTTCTTACACAGAATTTGATGATCTTTCAGATGAGCCCTGTTTTTGGTAACTCGATCGTACTAATCAACAACATGCAACAGCAGTCACTGAAGCGATCCTATCGAGCATGGAATGTTATATTCACAACCACTGGATCGCAACAGGAGCGAGCAAACGCCCGTGGTTTAATAGAGAGAAGCTAGAGACTGCAAGCAATCTGCCTATAAGGCTTGGACCACAGCTTTTGCCAATAGGTATCCGGATATCGCTGAAGTGAAGCGGAAATTGAACGCCGCCTCGAGTAAAAAAGCAACAGTCAGCCGAGGGAAACTTCTGCCAGTCCTGGCTTCCACCACTGCAAAAACCCGACGGTAGTCTGGCCCATGGCGCTAAGGAGAAAGCCGATCTCTTGGGTCATCGTTCATCATTGCGTCAAACTCGACTATGATCGACGGGAACGCCGAGCCATCTATTATTCGCAGCTGTGGTCCTTCCATGCCTGAAGTGAAATTCACGCAACGGGTGGCCCGGCGTGAACTTAAATCCCTAGATGTTCAGAAGTCGAGTGGGCCGGATGGTATACCGGCGATGGTGCTTAAGCACTGTGCCTCCGAGTTGTGCCCAGTGCTTACACGCCTTTTCGCGCTCTTCTACTCCACAAGACAGGTCCCGGCTTCCTGGAAGACTGCATTCATGCACCCTGTGCCTAAGAAAGGCGAGAAGACAGATCCGTCCAATTACAGGCCTATCGCTATCACCTCGCTGCTCTCGAGGGTGATGGAGCGTGTGATTAATACACAGCTCCTGATACTTTGAGGGAAACGATCTCCTGAGCGTACGACAGTACGGTTTTCGCCACCGTCGCTCTACCGGTGACCTCCTAGTGTATCTCTCAATCGATGGGCGCAAGCCATCGAGAGTCGGGGTGAGGCTTTAGCGGTCAGCCTAGATATAGCGAAGGCCTTCGATCGGGTCTGGCACAGAGGTCTTCTTGCGAAGTTGCCGTGCTATGGACTCCCCGAGGGATTATGCGCATGGATTGCCAACTTTTTCTCCAATAGAAGTATTCAAGCAGTCGTCGATGGCAGCAGTTCGGACCGCATGGACATAAACACTGGTGTTCCACAAGGCTCCGTGTTGTCCCCGACCCTATTTAATCTGCTGCATATCAATGACATGCTGTCTGATGGCTCCATTCATTGCTATGCAGATGACAGCACCGGGGACACGTATTACACGGGCCGTGCAAATATCCCTAGGTCAGAAGTGGAGGAGAGTCGCGAACAACTTGTGTCCGAAATCGAGACTACTCTCTCTCTCTGGAGTATCCGATTGGGGAAGACTAAACTTAATCCAATTCAACCCCACTAAAACACAAGTATGTATATTCACCGCTAAGAAGGCTCCATTTCTTGTAGCGCCGCAATTCCTGGGCACACCGCTTACCATCTCCACAAGTATCGGGATTCTTGGTGTCGACATCTCCAGCGACCGACGTCCAATACCGAAGTCATACAAGGTCAGGCTGGCATCAAAGAAACTTGGGGTGCTTAACAAGGTGAAGCAGTACTTCACTGTGAGGCAACGACTCCTCCTTTGTAAGGCACAGGTTCGGGTTCGGCCCCACATGGAGTACTGCTGTCACCTTTTTGCTGGAGCGCCTGCGTGCCAGCTTGACCCTTTCGACTCGGTGCAAAGACGGGCGTTGAGGCTCGTCGGCAATCCCATACTCACAGGCGATGTGGAACCTCTCAGTCTTAGAAGAGAATTTGCCTCACTGTGTGAGTCAGACCAATTTCAGGTAACTTATAAATAACTGAGTTTGGTATAACTCCCCCAAAAGGACTTATCACAGCTAACTCGTATATCTTAACATACGGGGCGTCGCGAATTAGGTAATGTATGGTAGGCTTGCCATGCCTATATCTGTTATGGAGTTTATTATAATAAATACAGTTATTATTAAAAAAATTGCTACATCCCGATATTCGTTACATTAAAATATGTTACATCATTAAAAAATCTCATAGTTGTTTGCATTAAATTTCTATAAAAACGCAAATATCTGAAAAAAACTTTAGGATGCGATTTCTCAAAACTACGATTATTAAGATAACGTAGATAGGTCTGACACGGCAGACTGATCAAAGAGTTGTAAGTAAACAATCCGTGTGCGTCCCAGGCGCGGTCGTAGCTTGAAGTTTTGGGGGGGGTCACTTCGGAAATTCCTTAAGAAGTTTAACCCCCCCTCCCCTCGTACTGGGACTTTTCAATATGACGTGCATGGTTTTGGGGGGGGTCATGTCCCCTGTGACTCCCCCCCTCGGACCGCGCCTGGTGCGTCCATTGTCACATACGGCCTATTATTTGATGTTTGAATAGAATGACATCAATCTATTGATTAATAAACAGGCTATTAAAAACATAGCTAAGTGTACAATACTCTGCCTATTCTCAGATTTCTTTTGTTATGTTTTTGTGACAAAGGAAACCTAATTTAAAGAAGTGATACATGAATATCTTCGCATATAAAGGTGTATTAATTATTTTCTTGCCTGTTACCAATATTCGAAACGAAGATGATTTTCAGATTTGGAATAGTGAAGTACCTAGGTAAGCACTACCAACTTTCAGGCCCTACTAAGTATATTCTGCTAAAACAAAACCATAGACTCTGATTTTATTGTCGTTTCGGATAAAAAGATTTTGGACAGTTTCGATAGCAAATTCTCCAAGTATTGATCCGATGATAACGGTGAAACCTTTTTTTTTATAATGTAGGTTGGTACAGTAAGCTTCAGAGAAAAGGGACCCCCCTTGATAATGACATGAAAGCATTGAAGTTTTTTGAAACTTAACGTAAATGTCATGTTGGTCTAGTGGTTATGACCTATGCTTTGTGAATACGGTAACCGGGGGTTCAAATCCTCGGACACAAAGTTCTTTTTTTTATTTCGTATAATTATTTTTTTATTCTCATGAGCACTTTTGTTAATTATTATTTAAGGAATCAAATTTTATAGTAGGTATGAGGTTTGTAAGAAAAGATAGGCTTGTTGTATAAACAATATTAATTTATTTCTAGGACTACATGGAGTCCATTTCCTGGTTGAGTATACAGTTTTTCTATCTGAGTTAAATTGGGGTTACTTATTTTTAGATTTACTTATTTTAGAACGTTAATTTATTGACAAAACACAATACCCTAAGTATAAAATGTGATATAAAATGTTTAATATTATACATAGTTCTAGAAACATAACTACAATATTTATTTACTTATTTATTTAAAGTTGCAAACATTAATTTTTTACACTCTGTATAATCTTTGAATATAAAAGAATGGTTGAAAAATGAAATGTTATTTATGCCTGTGAATCACAAAGAAAGAACCAACATGCTAAACTATAACAGTATAGCAATATACATCTTCCTCTTTGATCACATTTTCTGATAAGTAACCCTTTTAATACAACATTAGAAAAATATGTGAGGTCAGATGGTGCATCGTTAACACATTAGAAGATTACTATCCTATATAAAAAAATGTCTTATATAAAAAAAAAAAACTAAACTTGTAAACAAGAGTAATGGGATTAGGTATTAATAATAATATAATATTATTATTATGAATGTTAGGAGGACACTATTTCGCATTAGTTCCCAAGTTCTGTTTACCTTAGTTCCAGTTTAAAACCATTTGACCCACAAGTTTTTTATAGGATTAAGATCCGGGCTTTTAGCCGGCCACTCAAACACCGTTATATCTTCTTGTGCATTTAGCCAGTCTTGCACAATTCGGGATGCACTAAAGGGTTATCCTGAACCAGGTAAATTTGTCCTTCTGGATATGCGACCCGCACTGATTATGCGCAGCATTACGTCTTTCAACACTTCAAGGTATCGCTCACTGTTCATGCGGCCACCTATTTCCACTAGCTCGCCTGGGCCCATTGAAGAAATCCATCTCCAGTAACCTAAAATAATAAACCTTTTCAAATCTGTTTTTTTTTTGTGATTTTATTTTAAAGAATATTATTATAATCATTTACTTACCTACCTAATGTTAACCGCCCGCTTGTTCTTAAGTCTTATACGTTTTTAGGGTTGAAGGGTGCCACTGAGTGAACTTCCGCAATATCATGGTGCCGTTCTGATTCATGAGTGTAAGCAACTGGGCGAGGTCCTTCGCGTTCACATTTTATATTACCCGTCGCTTGATACCTTCGAATCCATCTACGCACTGTATTTCTCTGTAATGAAAATGATAATAAATAAAAGAAACTCCAAAAATATAACTTGTAAATGAAAATGTAACATGATTAAGCAATAAATAGGTATATAATATATTTTTATCGTAACTCTTACCGTTATGCCTCTATTCTTGCTCCCAGAGAATAACAATTTTAGCTTTCAAAAATGTTGTTATTCGAACCATACTTTCAATTTACTCAAAAAACTGATCAACAACTTAATAAATTGAATAATATTACGAGGAGGATTAACACCAATGCAAATTACCACGAATTATAAAGTTACCTTCAATCACAGCACAGTTTAGTAATTATGACAAAGAAGTATTCTAATTGCAACCTTAGCGCGCTGTCACAGATATTAAAATACTATAGCCGCAGCTCATACAGCAGATAAGTTTTTGAAGTAAAAAACAAAATGACGGTAGTGCAATAAGCTGTATCAAGCGTAATCTATTGAACTAAACGAGAAATCTATACTAATTTCAACCTTATCTTTTAGTCAATTGAGCAGTTATTATCATCACATATGATGTAGTTCAAATTTAAACCTTAAGTTCTACAAAATAACACCGTAATCAACTTTGTTCGATAATAGGAGTAGGTAATGTAATTCATATTTTCGCCATTATTATCAAGTGAACCGTAGCCTAGTGGAGTAAGGTGCGGTCTAAGTAATCAGCTGACGCTGGAGATGCGGGTTCGTATCCTCAAACGGCACATAAATTAATGTGGCATCTTTTTGTGAGTATGTTGTATCTTGGTATACAATTGAGCCCAAAGACGAAAAATATCAGAAAATTAAAAATATATGAACATGCAAATAAAAGGCTGCAGCTCAGTGACGATCGCATCAAGTGACGTCATTCGTGAGTCATGTAACGCGGTCGGCGCGGCGCAGGCGGCGATATTCTTTAAGTATTGAGGGGGTCCGTTTTCTCTGAAGCTGACTAATGGAAGGAATAATGTACAGGTGAAAGGAATAATGTATGGGGATCGTACCTAATTTATTTTTCGCCAAACCAATACTGCCAGACGATTTTGCAATCGAAACGGGTGAGCACCCATTGGTCCTCTAAAACTCGACCCCTAGCATTAAAGTTGTAAATTCGTCCCCTTTTTAGGTGCCCATTGGTCCTTCGGTAGGGGACCAATAATATTTATTAATTTTTAAGGCACCCATTCGTCCTCTGGAACAAAATATATTTTAATTCATAAATTCGACCCTATTCAGGTGCCCATAGGTCCCATCATACACCAACAGCTATATTTTTTACATAAAATCCGTTGATTTATCCGTTGACTTTCTAGTCATCGTTTACTCCGGTAAGCCGATGCGCGATGCCCAAGGGAGTTCTCGCAACCAAAAAAAAAAATTTAAATATGGGGCCCCTGTTTCTTTTTGCACCGGGGCCCTTGGTCATCTAGCTACGCCAATGCTCAACACGGAGGTTAGGCATATAAACCTTGACCTAGAAGACTGAATTAACCACAACATACGTACTAGGTTCCTATCGGCGCAGTTTCTACAGCAATGGTGGGCGGGAGTGGAACCAACAGCCTCTTTATTTTGAACCGAACGATTGTAAATTTAGATGACCTTTCGTGAGACCTTTGCATGACTTCACCTATTTATAAAGTTCATACACGGAATGCGTGGAAAAATCGAGACAGTTAAATGGACTTATTCGCTAACTATTGCTTGTGTCAAATTTTTTAACGCGATAATTTACTTCTTAGTTGAAATTATAACCTGTCACGGTATTGTTTTGTATGACGTGATTGGTTTGCAAATTGCGTGTAATAAATAATAGTTAGAAGTGTGTAACCATAGTTAAAGTTAGGTAAGTATATACTCGTATATAATATATAGGTAATATGTTAAAGTTAGCAGCTTTTACCCCTGGTCCCATCAGTACAACCGATGGGTCGTGGTCCCACCAAACTAAACAAAACTCATTTCTATTCTTTAAGACAGTTCCAGTGGGTTAACAACCTGTGTGGCATAGCGTAGCGGTAGTGAACGCGGCTGCTACGCAGAAGATACGGTTTCGATCCCCGCTCAGTGCAAATATTTGAGTGCATAAATTTGCATTGGTCTAGTCGTGCCTCGGAGAGCACGTTAAGCTGTTCCCATACGAACATCTATGGCAGTCGTTAGTGTCGTTACGGGTAGTTGGAGCCCTAAAAAGTCTAACAACTGGTCTAGCTTCAATGCTTCGATATCGCTCAATGTAATTATTGGGTTGCGAAGGTCAGATGCAGTCGCTACAAGAAAAATATCGAAGTCCAACCAAATTCGCAAACAGACTGGTAAAGCGGACCCCAGACTCCGAGGTGAAAGCTTCGGATGCGACTGGGATTAACGCTAGGATGAAGAAGTTCCAGCCCCTCTAGACAAGTGGCAATTCGTTGCTCGGCGTATGATGGAATAGAATATCAAATGTATAGGATTTGACGTTTTTGACATTCGTTGACGCCTGTCATATACGTCAAATCCCATACATTTGGCATTCTATTCCATCATACGCCGAGCAACGAATTGCCTCTTGTCTAGGGGGGCAGTGGGTCTATACAGTTAATCCAATACAGTAGAACTACTACCTACTTATTCTAGAGATGTGGTTAAAAGTCGGTATACGTTCTTAGTCAGTCCTATTAGTCAAAATTAGTCATAGAAATACTGAAACATCTCTGAACTGTATTTTCTTTGCAGGTAGCGAGAGTCCAACCAGTGCGGTTGGTGCTGAGACGCCCCGTGAGCTGCCCAACGAGCTCTCAGCACCATACGAGGTCCCGCAGTTCCCCATAGAGCAGATCGAGAAGAAATTGCTCATACAGAGACAGCTAAACGTAAAGTAAGTACTTGCATAAGCTCACACCTTTATCTCTTCAGGGTAGGCAGGGACTACCCGCCATCTGTCTCTATCCTTACATACTTCAAGAGCTTCTTCTACCTACATGTGTAAACCTTTTAAGTAAGTGATAACACTGATAACGGAATATATCTGTATATAAAAGCAAAAAGTGATTACATACGCGAATGACTTTGACCATACAAATGCTCAAGGTCATACGCTCATATTTGAACCGTAAAAATCAGTAAAACTAATTTTAATAGATAACTTTATAGGCGATGGTTACTAACTAAGAAGGTCACGTCATGCTAATACACTTATTTAACATACATGTGAAATTTTAGATTATTTGGATACATATTGTAGAAAATATTTGGTTTCATAAGAAAGAGTATAGTGATGTTCAGAGCCTCTTTTCAACTATTTCCTCCTTTTTTATTTAATTTATGAAAAGGAGAAGTTACTCTGCATATCCTGTAGTATGCAGGCATGTAAAATCCAGATCTGTAGGTTTTATAGTTAAAAAGAAAAACGGTTTCGAAAATACCAATTTTTCAATGCTGATCTGATTCGGGGCCTTACTTCAGAAACTATAACACCTAAAAACTTTAATTTACAATTTGGAAGGTAGGTTCCCTAAGAACGGCTTTTACGAAGTTGTAGCTTATTCTGTAGTACTTACTATTAAGTACATAATCTGTGGTTGTAATGACTGCAAACATGCTTTAAGCCATAGGCTAAATATTTCTCCAAATTAAGTAATATGTTTTTATAAGTAAAATATGTTTTTATAATTTTAAAATGAATAGTTTCGACGTTAATTATGAGAATAGCTGAAATAAACGCATTTGAAGTGCTTGGCATTTTTACACAGTGCCACTGGCAGTGACCGTGACCACGAGCACGCCTGGCAGATCGAAAATATGTACAGTACCTACATTAATTACTTACAAATATTACCAATTTACTTGTATACCTACCTACCAAATTTCTATAAACATAATATACCGGCCAAGTGCGAGTCGGAATCGCCCATGAAGGGTTCCGTAGCCAGGCGCGGTCGCAGCTTCACATTTTGGGGGGGGTCACTTACCTAAGTGCGACAATTCCCCCCCCCCCCCCCCCCGTATTCTAACTATGTTGGGCTCCAATCGACTAAAATTAAGAGTCTCTGTGGAGTGGTGGTAGTGAATTCGACTGCTGTAGGAGGTACGGGTTCGATTATCGCTTAGTGCAAATATTTGTATACAATATGGATCTGTCTATTTGCATTTGCCTGATGTTTGTAATGTTTGGTTGCGGTTGCGGACAAACCAACAACCAACTATAAAATTGCACACCGTCTTGGGTTGGATCATTATTTGCCGAGGTTGAGATTGCCACTGGTATATCCCTCACACTTCGATGTACCCATCTTGTCCCGGGCTCTGCCTATCACCCCTAACGCTTATCAAAAAGCCTCCGACCTCCGAGTCGCCTTCGCGCATCATTGCGGACTATGCGGGACGGAAGGGACCTGAGTTTTCTCTGTCCCCGCTCCCCCACCTATTTCTCGAGCATTACTTGCTTGCTAAAGGAAGCGGCGGCACCCCACACACTCGCACTCTGCAACATCACTTTGAGTGAGGCACGTGCTGAGGGAGACAACTTCCAACCCCAGGGCCGCCACAAAGATCTGCCTCGGTGTTTTCCACGCCGCCGTGCATTCAGTCAGTGTGGGCAGCCCCGTGTCCTCGCTTGCACCACAGCGATGACACTCAGGCGTTGGCTCCTTCTGGATCTCGAGGCTCGGGTTCATGTCAGTGGGGACATCCGCGCCGCCCTTCGGTACCTGTATTGCACCGAAAAGGCTCTCGCCTCCAGGTACCTCAGTAGGGTTCCGCCAAGGAGACTCGACACCTTGAAGGAGATCGTGCGGTACCCTCTGAAGACCTAGTTGGCCATCTTCTTGCCCCCCTCAAGTTGGACAGCAACCCCACCAGAGCGGCAGCTGCGCCTTTCAGATTGGGGGCCAGACTTCGGAAAAGTTTTCCGAAGTATCATCGGCCATCGAGAACTAGCCAAGTATTTCATATGGGGCTTGATGCCAACGGGAGTGCCTCGCGCTATGAGGTTGGTTACCTAGGTAGCGCGCGCTGAGGTCCATAAAAGAACATGGCCACGGTTTTATGCAGGACCACGGGCTATCGTTATGTGCAACTGCGGTTGTGCCTTTCAGGGTTGCTTCGCGCTATGTAGCAACGCTTGCCATGACTGGCGTGTCATCCGTATAGCACGTGACGGTGACACCGTCCTCGAGCTCACCGCGAACACCCAGACGTATCCCATGGAGTAAACCGCAGGAGCGGGCGCAGAACCAATCCCTGCGGAAAACAGCACGACATCTCTCGCCAGCCGAGGCCGGACGCGGTTGGGTAGCTGACGGCTCTCTCCATCGGTTACGCGGGCTATGCGGCGAGGGTGGAGAGGCACTTCATAGCTGGTGCTCGTGATACATGAGCGTCTCCTTAATGCAACTCGAGGGCAAAGTTTTGAATACGTTGGCAATGTCCAAAGAAACCACCAACATCACCTGGCCCACAAGGACATCCACAGTCCACAGTGGAGCGTCTCTGGCGGAATTCATATTGACCGCCCACCAGGTCGGTCTAAAGAGGTGCTCGACGAGGCGCTTTGCAATAACTCTTTCAAAGAGCTTTCACACCTCGTCAGGCAACTCTATAGGTCAGTAGGTGGACGGCGAATCCACCGGATGACCGCCTTTCGTAAGAGGACCAGTTTCCCCGTCTGTAACAATTTCGGAAACTAGCGCTTGGTCATCGTCGCCTAAAGCTCGCTCAGCCTGGAGTGCCGCGGTTCGGCCGTAAGCTTATGAACCACCAGCTTTAATTCTATCCAACTGACCTTGGACAGGTCGTCCTCATCCACGCTTGGCGCCATAGGGCTTCGATTGTGCCTTGACACGTAAGTTGTAAACAATCCTTTAGCATTTTCCCGTTTACGTAGCAAAACGTTCTGACAGCCTCCGTGGCGTAGCGGTAGTGAACGCGGCCGCTACGCAGGAGGCGCGGGTTCGATCCCCGCTCAGTGCAAATATTTGTGTGCATAAAATATGGGTATTTGCATTGGTCTGGTCGTGCCTCGGAGAGCACGTTAAGCCGTCGGTCCCGGTTGCCATAAGAACATCTATGGCAGTCGTTACGGGTAGTTGGTGGTTGGTGGTCAGATGGCAATCGCTTCACGGAAAATATCGAGGTCTAGCCAAATCTGTAGCTATGACTGGCAAAAGCGGACCCCAGACTCCGAGCTAAAAGCTTCGGATGCGACTGGGAATTAACGCTAGGAGGAAGAGTAGCAAAACGTTCGTATCTTTAAGAGTATTTTAATGCTACCTAAATTATAATTTTACCAATTGTTTACCTCTTTAAGACGCGACAAGGAATTAAATATTGCAATATAATTACTTTGCAAATTTTATGAAGACTTTTCAATTTGACGTGCTGGGTTTTGGGGGGGGTCATGTCCCCTGTGACCCCCCCCCTCGGACCGCGCCTGTCCGTAGCCGTAGCAGCAAAGGCGAAAATTGCGGTTTATGACGTATTAAAAAAAACTACTTACTGGATCTCGTTCGAACCAATTTTTGGTGGAAGTTTATATGGCAATGTACATCATATATTTTTTTTAGATTAGAAACCTAATCTAAGGCTTTTTTTAAATTTTTGTATGAAATTCTTAATGTGGTTCACAAAATACATTTCGGAACCAAGTTTCAACAGCATAGGCCTTATAGTTTCGGAGAAAAGTGGCTGTGACATACGGACGGACAGACAGACAGACGGACGGACAGACATGACGAATCTATAAGGGTTCCGTTTTTTGCCATTTGGCTACGGAACCCTAAAAAGGTTCTTATCCTATTGTGCGGTTGAGGGTACATAGTTGTCGGCATATAACTAGACCTCGAATCGTGAGAGAAATAGGCCCTGGCGCACGCAGATTGGTTTGATATACCTAATCTAGGATTGGTGTATTTGAACTCCTCCGCCGCTGTAGCACCCCGTGCTATCCTCAAAAGACACCCAAAAACGCGTTTGTGCATTTTGTGACGTGATTAGGTTCAAGATATAAGTATACCGGTAACTTATTTACTTCTTCTTCCTCCTAGCGTCAATTCCCAGTCGCATCCGAAGCTTTCAGCTCGGAGTCTGGGGTCGGCTTTTACCAGTCTTAACTACAGATTTGGCTAGACCTCGATATTTTCCGTAAAGCGATTGCTATCTGACCTCCACGACCCAATGTTAACATTAGGCGATATCGAAGCTTTGCAGCTTGACCGTTGTTTTTGGACTTTTATTAGGGCACCAACTACCCGTAACGACTGCCATAGATGTTCTTATGGCAACCGGGACCGACGGCTTAACGTGCTCTCCGAGGCACGACCAGACCAATGCAAATACCCATATTTAATGCACACAAATATTTGCACTGAGCGGGGATCGAACCCGCGCCTCCTGCGTAGCGGCCGCGTTCACTACCGCTACGCCACGGAGGCTGTCTAAACGGTAACTTATTTACTTACTGGCGTTGAACAGTGCTCAATTGGGACAGAAGTTGAAAATAAGACTGGGTTCACGTGTTTCTATACAATTAATCTAGCTCCATTCATCTACGAAATCGCAAAAACACAACATTTCAATTGAAGTACAGCTATTTTAGAGCTATTCAATGGCCGGAAATCAGTGTAACAACATATTGTGAATAATTGTATAGAAATTCGTTGAACTGACGCCGAAAATAGTCACGGTAAGTTAGTGGCGGTAGAGAGTAGGTGGTTAAGGCTGGTGTCTACTCGAGCGGAGATTAGCAGAGAGATTAAGTACTTACCTACTCATTATTAGAACAAAAAATTTAAGGGGATTTTCTACACTGCTCGTGAAGGAGGCGGCGGAGCGGGAGCGAAGGAGAATCGCAGACCTTGCGGCTCGCGAGGAGCGAAGGAGAATCGCAAACCGCGTGGCCCGCGAAGAGCGGCGGCAACTCGGGCGTCGGAGGTCGCAGAATGACCTCCGTCCCCCATGAGCGCGGGCCTGGGGGTGACGGGTGGAGCCGCCTGTCACCCTAGCAGAAGCAGGCCGCGGCGGCAGCGCGCATTGCGTGCCTCCCCACACCCGGGGGCGAGTTGGGGACTCTGTGGTCCCTACACCGGAAGAGGGCCAGATCGAGAGATTTGGCCCTGGGTCGGCCGGGGTGCGAGGGATATGGCTACGACAATCTCACCTCCGGCAACTGACGACCCACAGATGGCGTGCGTTTTAGTCGGTTCGAGTCCGACATAACCTCCTCCTCCGGTTCCGGCGGGGGAGGTATCCGTGGGGATTTTTCGCACGATAAAAAAAAAAAAAAAAAAAAAAAGGGGATTTTCTACACTTGTAGAGGACAAGAGAATTGCTATATATTTGTGTCGTCACTACTAAGATAGCATTCTAAGACATGGTTGACCTGATATTGCCAGTCATTGAATGCTTCAGAGGACAAGAAAATTGTTATATAAAAAATCAACTTTCAGAAGGCACTGAAAAGCATACAATTATTGAATAAGGTACAGGAGTGGAGAAGAGACCGAGAGTAGGAAAACGGAAGGTGGGCACCTTCTAGCCAGGAGGACCTTGATTGATTGATTGAATTCCAAAGACCAAAAGAGACCTTTCAAACCCTTTAAAAGTTAGAATTAAAGTGAAAGTTTATTATTTCGTTTTTTTAGGAGTTAGTGGATGAATAGAATAATAAAAAACGATTTTAACATGTCCCCACCTTTATACTTATACTAAAGCAATATAGAACGTTGACCTTTTTATGAGACAATAGATCTTCGAGAACAATCTCAAGGCAGCCTCCGCAAGCGTTTCCTTTCTTAAAAGATAAGCACGAAGCCATTAATTTGTTGATAGCTCAATATAGCCCGACTTGGACAAGAAGGATGGATGAGAGGTACTTAAACCGATTTATAGCGCATAATATTATATAGAGGTGTCCTAAAAAACTTATTGCGACCGTGGATTTCAAAAACGCAATCAAAATATGAGTGACTTGTCAACCTGTCCCGGTTTCGCTCGGTACACTTTGAAACTTGTCAATCTATTAGCCTATTGCAAACCATGCTGCTGCACATTGGCCTCTCCCAATATGCGCCACGTCTGCCGCACCTCCGCTTTCCGCATCCAGTCTGTCCCAGCCACCGTTTTCAGGTCGTCAGTCCATCTGGCTTGAGGGCGCCCTATCTGCCGTCTTCCTCCTAGCGGTCTCCATTCGTGTGCTCCAACTCGTATCACCTTGTGGCGATACCACATGTACACAGCGCCATCTAGCGACAGCAAGCCGAACTACTACGTCACTACGAATCCTGAATCGCGAAAGTGAAGTTCCAGCGCTGGTACAAGCTATATACAACATCCCAACGACAATCGTTGGGCCGCGGCCCGCCAGGCGTGATCACCTTGCCTGGTCGGAGGATCCTCCCTTTGTGTTGGAGGGACATCACACCTCGTTCCTCCACAACCTCTTTAAGCCGAAGCCATATTATATGCCCGCTATTTATTAATTTTCAAATAACGTAGGTATGGGAATCTTCCGAATTTGTTGATTTTTATGATTCGGTACTGTTTCGTTCCGTTAAGTAATAGTGTGATGATATTGAAGCTATAACCTTCCTCGATAAATTCACAATATCCACTCAACTTTTTTGGACCTAATTCTGCTTTTAAAACCTTCTACATTCACATTTTGAATTTCCTAACAACATCAGTCTTTCTAGTTTAATGACATTATGAAAAAACTTTATATGACAAGCCTGCAGTGTGAAAGGCTATTCATAGTCGGGTAATTCGATTTGAACAGCATTGAGGCAAGGCAACACCGTGGACGACACGTGCGACCTTCTATTACCTTCTTCATGTATGGGGATAAAATTTATTGTCATGCGGCGATATTTACACGAAATTAGAATTGTGATTCTGCTCATATGAGTGACCATTATACGAATTTGATAGGAATCTATTGAGATCTACTGGGAATTCATAAACTTACTGGTTTTTAGCAGAATCACTTAATGTGGCCTTCTTAGACCCGCTGAGTCTAAAAAGCGGGTTTCATACTCAGCGGGTCTAAAAAGGCCACATTGAGCGTTTCTGCCAAACATTCCTGCCAAATGGTATAATATAAAAATATCAATTTGATATCTCTACGCATTCCTGAGAAAAAGGCCTTGACAGACAAACAAAAGGACAACGAAGTGATCCTAGCACACCTCCGCCGCGAAACCAAAACAGCGGAACCGCTATTCCGTTTTTTCCTTTTGAGATATGAAACCTTAAAAAACCGCGATGAAACCAGTGAGATGCAGCTATGTTTATTTATGTTCATCAGCAACGACAATACTATTGACAATAAGCAGTTATTTTGATCATAATTGGAATTGAATTGTCGCGGCGAGTCGTAAACAGCGGCGCGCCTTCGAGTGTCATTTTACGAGCGGTGCCGTGCGGCGCGCCACTAACTTAGAATGTGGATTCGATAAACGCTGTATCGATCAGACTATCGATTATAATGATATCGATATAGATTTGATGTGACTTTGCAATGCGATGCGATTAATCTTAACATTCAGATACCTAGTCATTATGAAAGACTTGGCCATGTTGTATCCTGGTGGAGTAGAATATGGTACAGCCTCGTCATGGGTATCGTAGAAGGCGACTAAGAATAGGGCTGTTCAAAAGTGCCCGTTTCACGACTGACGGCAATAGGCTTGCCCCCTATAACGTGGGACCCGAAAACCATAATGTGGCTGTTCGATGCACCTCTGCCTACCCTTTCGGGAATTTACAGGCGTGACACATGTATGTACGAGAATAGTTTTTCTTCGCTAGATTTTACATACATCCTTCACGGCTGTCTTGGCTGTTGGCTGTAACCATTTTGGCCCAACATGCGCCAATATTCTTCCCAGAATATCTATAGTCCAACGATACGTATGTAGTGCAAAAGGCGGTAATTCAATATACCTCGGGACACGTATCTTGGACCTAAATCGCAAGACGCAACGAGACCCTGGCGGATTCTTATTCTTCCTCCTAGCGTTAATTCCCAGTTGCATCCGAAGCTTTCAGCTCGGAGTCTGGGGTCCGCGTTTACCAGTCTTAACTACGGATTTGGCTAGGCCTCGATATTTTCCGTGAAGCGATTGCCATCTGACCTCCACAACCCAATGTTAACATTAGGCAATATCGAAGCTTTGCAGCTAGACCGTTGCTTTTGGACTTTTAGGGCACTAACTACCCGTAACGTCTGCCATAGATGTTCTTATGGCAACCGGGACCGCGACGGCTTAACGTGCTACCCCTGGCGGATTGTTTTGTAATAATCTGTGCTTGGTGAATTTGAGCTCGTCCACCGCAGTAGCACCCCGTGCTATCCTAAAAATCCTGAGCAATATTAAAGTACTGCAAGCCCAACATGTACATCCGACTTAAGATCGATTGCTTTGTTGAATCAGCTGTATTTATTCTCGATGCAAATGCCAGTCATGCTTGTCTTGTGTAGGCAGTTCCTAGTATTGGAATAGGTACAGCTAGAGCATACACTACACTACACGCATATTTTATGGTTTGTATGCATCATTTTTTTTGATGGAGAATCTCCGGGACTAAAAAGGCCACATTGAGCGATTCTGCTAAAAACAAGTAACTTTATGAATTCCCAGTAGATTTCAATAGATTCCTATAAAATACGTTTAATGGTCACTCATATGAGCAGAATCACAAACAATTCATTTATTAAGAAGATTCCAATTTCGTGTAAAATAACGCCGCATGACAAAATACTATCAATAAAGTGGCCTTTTTAGACCTGTTGGCCTTGTTTTGGATAGTTTTCATTTTCTACTTTTCTTATGAAACCTGGCCACATAATGACTAGTAGTTGTGTCAAGCAGCGATATTTGCTATCGCGATTAAGGTTCTATGGTTTGGTTTCGATATTTGTCATCCCAGAGAGGTTTCGAGGTTGAGGTGTGAATGAGAAAGATGTATGGAACAAAAAGACTAAATATATGAATTTTGACGTCCACCTGTATGAGTGGCGAAGGGTGAAGCTGGCAGAAATCGTGTTATAGGGACCCCTCGCCACTGATCAGTATTGATAAAGCAGTGTTTCTTTGTAATGTCATCTGTATAACAGCTAAAAAGTTGAGCGTAAGTATTGGTGGTTGCCCTTTGCGATACTTACCAATTTTTTTGTTCTGTACAATCAACCTAGAAATATATTGTATTTATTCTTAGGCAATCTCACCCGCACCGCCAGGCGGGGGTGGTTATGTCAGAGTTGAACTGACTAAAACCGCACGCCGTTTTGTGTTTTCAGATGTAAGTTGACCTAAGAGGGCGTGCGATATTAATAGGTTCGACTTCATCTTGATTAATATCTTTTTGGTAGGTATCTCCTGCGTTAGTAGCTCTACTACGGGACATTGGCGGAATTGAAAGAAAGGGGTTACTAAGAAAGAACAGAGACATTCATTAAGAATTGAATTGAATTGGTATTTGACAGTTGATTTGACAACATTCATGACTAGCAAGCGTTCATCCACCTGTCTCCCTTCCCTTCGACTGAGAAATTTATCGACAAATCCCCGTGTTCCATCCACCTCGTAATACACAGTGTATTACGAGGCGGACGGACTATAGACTAAGACTCGATATTATTAGTGGGAAGTAATTGGATTAACCTTGGCGCGGCAGTAACCCTTACTGCGAGGGAAGTCGCACGTCATTCGTTACTTGATTGCAATTCTGAACGCGTGTCACTACTTCTTGGCCGAATGGTGTGCTGTCATTGCCTACTATTAATTTGACAGTTGAAGTTTCTGTTGGCGGGAAATGTGAAGTGACGTTGTGTGTTTTTTTTTAATATGTTTGGAAGCAAAATTGAATGCCAGAGGTGGACTTCTACGAGAGATTATTGGTAATTTAATAAGAATGTATCATTATGTCTATACTATTATATTATTATGTATACTCGTAATTGTAAGGCGGTCGTGTCTGTACATTGGTGATATTTAAAAAAAATACTTGAGTTATGTTTTGTTAACGATACTGAACACGAAAAAATTTTTTTTTAATTTGCTGTTTGTTTGTCTGTTTTTTTTTGCAATGGACGTAAAAACTACTGAACGGATTTTGATGAGCTTTTTTTGGTAGAAAGGGCTTGATCAGACTTAAAATCTTACGTTTGTATGATCGCAATCGGTTTAGTAGAACCGGAGATATGAGCAAAGATCGCGTTAACTGAGATGCACGTGGGCGGAAGGCTAGTTACCTATTAATATATTTCAGCTTTAGAAAACTTTAGGATATGTTTTCTCCTTTAAAATTTTATCTTCTAGAATCTAGACCACAGAATAAATAATTGTGCCTACTTACTACGACTACGAGTACGTGAGTACGTGACTAGAGACTAGACAATTTCCTTACCCTGGCGTCTAAAAAGGTCACTTCATTGGAATCGTATTGGGATAATATTTTTTCATACGGCGTTATTTACACGAAATTAGAATCTGCTTAGTAAATGAATTGTTGTGGTTCTGCTCATAGGAGTGACCATTTTACGAATTTTATAGGATTCTATGAGATCTACTAGAAATTCATAAAGTTACTCGTTTTTAGCGGAATCGCTCAATGTGGCCTTTTTAGAACCGCTGAACGCTTATTTTTACTTTTTACTAAAGCGGTTAATTTTTATTTTATTAAAATTCAAACCAATTCTTTATACCGGCTTACTATTCATCATCTTGTTAAAATATTTATTGTTATGGCCTTGACGCTTAATTTTTTTTACTAAAAATGTTAATATTCTACTTGTTGATTATAAATTCTAATTTATTAAAATTTAAACTCATTCCACTGTCTTAGGTTCGATTACCGCTTGCTGCAAATATTTGTTTGCATAAGTACGTACCTATATCTGTATTGGACTAGGTGTTTTTGTGTGTTGTGTATGTACGAGTAATACCAAACTATAATATATGTGGTTAATAAGGATTTCAAAAATGATTTTTATGATCATTTTAAGGTACCTAGTCTCTGTGTTAATATCTCTATATTTAAAAATGAATCCCTATTTCCCTTGGTCGCACCATCACGCGTGAACGGCTGGACCGATTTCGCTAATTCCTATTTCAGAACATTCCTTAAAGTACGGGGATGGTTCTTACGGAGAGAAAAATTAAAAAAAAAAAAAGAATGGACTGTTAGGCGGTACGAAGTTCGCGGGGTCAGCTCTAGTCTTAAATATATTTTTATTACTGTTAATTATTAATAAATAATACCTTCGTCACAAAAATAAAAATATCGAGGTCTAGCCAAATCTGTAGTTAAGACTGGTAAAGCGGACCCCAGACTCTGAGCTAAAAAGCTTCGGATGCGACTGGGAATTAACGCTAGGATGAGAGAATACCTTCGTCACAAAAAAATACTCGTAAGCGGTTTTCGACATATTATGTAGGTCGTAAGTAGAATGCATTATTTCATAGAATTAGTCCCTGATAAGAATATAATTATTATTTGATAAGTGGTTTCAAATATCACTAGAGTAGTCAGGAGTATCGACTTACAACTTCCTTTACTGTAGACTGTGATATGAACTTCATATTATGAAGCTACTAAGCATTCTCGTCATATAGCTTTGCGTTGCTTAGCTCCAGATAGCTTAATAGCTCAGGGTATTTCTCCTTAGAAATGTCTTGAACACACGCACTGAGTAGAGTGGCCAGAATGCCAGATAGTGCACTCGGCCGAGTGCTCGGTACGTGTAAACATAACGTCGAGTACTTCGAACTATAATTTTCGGTCCCATGTAATAGGGGCGTGCCAAGCTCAAGCAGGCATTAGTGAGACATATTTTAGTTGTTTACCAAAGTATACGTAGTTACAAACAGTCAGCTGAATCCACTGCTGGACATAGGTCTTTTCAAAAGTACGTCATAGCACTCATAGCACCGTTACATCACCGAATCCTATCTTATCCTACTTCCAATTAACATACATACATATAATTACACCTCCATACCCGGAGGGTTAGGCAGAGGTGAATTAACACCCATATTTCACTAATCGTTGTATTAGGTCTCACGTAATAGAGGGTGAGCCTATTGCCGTTTTTCGGGCACTATTGTTGACTCGAGCCATGTGTAGGCTGAGTCTGGACTTTATAATATCTGTCTTGCTTCCTACTAATATTATTGGTAAAATGTTTGTGAAGTTTGTTATTCAATCACACTCTAACGGCTAAACGGATCTAGCTGAAATTTGGTTCAGGGATAGATTACAGTCTGGAATAACCCAGGCTCCACATCATTGCAGGAAAAAGTTCCCATGGTTCGCGGAAACGGGATCAAAATTCCACACGGCCGAAACCGGCGACAGGTAGTTAGGGCATAAAAGTTCCCTATAATTAGGATCATATTAACTGCTCGAGGTCTATCGCTATCAAATAACCATTAACCTAATAAACGACGGTAGATTAATATTAATTCTACCCTCAATGATGGATCGCAGTCAAATGGCCGGCCGACAATCACCCATTGTGGCAACACTGGCAATATTGTACCAATATTGCCACAGTAATTAACATTCGGGCTATTTCTACTAATTACTTATCATAAGTGTCTGTTAGGTCGAATTACATTCGTGAATCCAAATTACCTTTTTGGCAGAATGTCGATTAATTGGTTGGATGTTTAGTTAAGTGTTTTGTGTTATTAAATGAACACAGAGAACTACGATATCATTATGATGGAAAAAAGTTATAGTTTGTCAATCTCTCTCTTTTTGTAGCTATCATACAGATATTATGATATTACAATTTTATGCGCGAGCTACTTCTAATTGAAGAATGGCGATGGGAGCTACCTGCTCTTCAATTTCCTGTTACGTACTAGACTTCCCACATTTAGGTTCATCCCAGTACCACTCTTCATTTGTGAACGAAGAGCGCTCTTATCTAAAAATATTACTTAAAGTTATTTTAATTGTAATAAAACTTTGTCTTTCTTCTTAGGGCAGCAGAATGCGGCCAATCAGTCCGCTCGTTCGGTGGCAGCGAGGCTGGCGGCGCAAACTCAGTCTTCGAGGAAGGAGCGCGGCTGCGAATCCAGGATGATGACGAGCCTGATCTAGTGCTTCCTCACTTTCAGAGAGTCGCTATCAGCGGGGAGGATACTTCTGGGGTACGTTGCTATAGGTTTTATTTTTTAGGCCGGTGCTCACATGGCAGCACCAAGCATGCTAGCTTTTCATCATCGTCTCAGCGATGACCCTGATTCCATCTGAGGCTTTCACTGCTGAGCCCAATTTCAGCGGAAGGGGACAGTGCCTTCCGTCGAAATTGATCTGAGCTTCAAACCATGAGAAAAACCTCCACCAGAGCCCCATCTATCAATAGGTGTACCAGATAGCAAGGATACTGGGCCCTGAAAATGTCAGTAGAACTCCATGCTCCCAAACATGGTCGCTTAACTTATTGTCTGGCTACACATCCAAACCGTTCGCACCAATAATAATTTCATCCTTTCCAGGTACCACTAGAAGATCTCCAGGTAGCTTCGTCCTATTTGGTGCAGGCTCTGGAGATGCGTAAGCGCTACATGTCAATATCGCAGCAGAGCTTCGCTACGATCACAGCGCGCTTCGTCCGCACTATGGATGTGGACGCACCACATAACAACCAGCCAGCTGTGAAGCTCGCGCATAGGCATATTGCTGGTGAGGATCTCTTCATCATTTTGTTCTTTTTTAATCTACTAAAGGAGAAAAAACATAAGGTGGACCCCGAGCTCTGAGGTGTAGACCTCTGTGGGATCCAACGCTGATGGTGATGATGAAATTTGATTGATGGATTAACGGATGTTCGTAGAATGACTGATCGGATGAATAGTAAGGAAGGCCTGGCATATAGGCTACTTTTTATCCAGGGAATAGGTTGTTATTCTGTGGGTCACGAGAACGGTCTCACTATTTTATATGAGCAAAGCTGTGCGCAATAGCTAGCCTGACATGACATGTGTGACGGAAAATTTTATGGTAAGCGGTTACCATAGCCTGCTATTAATAGTGGACACACCAGAAATATCACTCGCATATGTCACCTTCGAAGTAAGTGAGAAAGAAATGAAAGAAAGAAATTCCCCAAACTTTTATTTCAGATCACATGGTCCACCCTCCATTCCGAGCGGGCAAAGACCCTTGGGAAGGCCACCACCCCGCCCCAAAGGACTACACCATCAGGTCAGACCGCGGGGTGTTCAACTTATACAAGAAAGGTGAAGATGGTACGGAGACGCGGCTGCCGTACGAGTACATCACGTTGCAAGAGTATCTGCAGGACAAGAATACTATGTGCAACATGATAGCTGATGGACCTCTGTGAGTTGGTTTAAAATACTGTTTCACCTAGTTACTAAGTTGTGGACCTCCCTAAGAATACCTATTCTACCGGCGGATCCTGAGCTCCATGTTCACCTTGGTACTGGATGCAATCAGGAAAATACGACTCTATGATGACATGATGATGATAAAGTTTCACCTGCAACCGGTACACCTACCGACTTAAGGAAGAGAATCGGGAGTTGGCTCTTTCGGTTGAGGGGAGAAGGTTCAGAAGGGGAAGAAGAAGGTTCAAAGTATGCAAAATCAAATTGTGGTAAAGAATAGTGCACATGAGTCACGTCTCTTTCCCATAGGGGTAGGCAAAGGCCAAAGATCACTTGCTACGATCTAGGCTTACATCTTTCGCTTCTTCGACTTTCGTAATGGTTTTCATATATCCACCCTGTTTCAGGTACTCTTTAAATCCATACACTTTCTTTTGGTCTTCTCTCTTCCCCTTTACTAGATGATGAATATGCTGATGTGTAGTTTTATTGCAGCAAGTCGTTCTGCTACCGGCGCCTGTCGTACCTATCGTCCAAGTTCCAGCTGCACGTGCTGCTCAATGAGCTGAGGGAGCTCGCCTCGCAGAAGGCCGTACCGCACAGGGACTTTTATAACATCAGGCGAGTTTGGTCTACTCCATATTTCATTATATTTTAGGAAATTATAAGGGGCTCTTGAAGAGTATGGTAAGCCGTCGGTCCCTGGTGCTATACGAACATTTGACGGACGGATGGACAGATGGACGTTGGAACCCAAAAAGTCTGACAAACCAATGCCATCAGAAGGTTCTTACAGGGTTGGCAGCACGAGTGTCGGCAGCACGGCGACTCTCCTAGTGTTGTACCTATATTGTGTGGTTGCCTGCCACCTAAATGGTATAAAAGACAATTCGATATCGCCAGTGACCCGGATACAAAAACATGGCTGCTAAATGCATTGATCTAATTTAAGTAACTACTTATCACAGACTCACCCAAAAGTTCTAAACTTTTCTTGAAACTTTCTGGGCATCATTGCTCTATCGAGTGAAGGTAAAATACCTCGAGTATGACGTCATATTACAACATTGCAGGAAAGTGGACACCCACATCCACGCAGCGTCCTGCATGAACCAGAAGCACCTGCTGCGCTTCATCAAGAAGACGCTGAAGACGCACGCGGATGAAGTGGTGACGCTGCACAAGGGCTCGCCCATGACGCTGAAGTCGGTGTTCCAGTCCATGAACCTCAGCACTTATGACCTGACGGTGGATATGCTGGATGTACACGCTGTAAGTGTTCAGCACTTAATGATAAACGTTTTAGAGTTATAATCGAGGTGGGCGTTTTTGAAGTGGGAGAAATTATCATACTGATGATTTTTTAAACTAAACTGTGATAGACATGAATAGGCGACTGGCTCAGTTGGTAGGTTCCCGTAAAAATGGACTGCAGCGAGTTAAGATCTAGTTATCCTGAAAGAGAGAATTGTGGTCCTCAGAGCACGTAAATAGCAGCCTTAATATCAATATCCCTTGAACGTATTCCAGGACCGTAACACATTTCATCGCTTCGACAAGTTCAACGCGAAGTACAACCCCATCGGCGAGAGCAGGCTCCGGGAGGTGTTCCTCAAAACTGACAACTATATGAACGGGAAGTACTTCGCCAGGATCATCAAGGTAAGACCCAAGGCTAGACAGAACCAGATCCAGATAGCTTTGACAGTGGTGAGACCCAAGGCTGAACAGACCCATCGAAGCAGCTGTCACAGTAAGTGATCCTGCTCTGCACCTGTCATCCTGATACCAAGTCAAGCATATGCCCATTCTATGGTAAGCGGTTATCTTGACTTATGGACGCTTGTTACACCAGAGATGTTAGACAATGCTACCTTCTTACTGTCAATCACAAGGAGGATTTTGAAGAGGAGAATATGAAGATGAGGAAGGATTTGAAAATGTGGAGAAAGAATCTCTCTGTTCTTACAGGGTCGGCAGCACGAGTGTGACTCCCTGGTGTTGCACTCGACCATAGGCCAGGGGTACCAATTACCTTCAGGACGGCTGTGTGCTTGTCTGCGACCTAAGTAGTATAAAAAAGAAGGAAAGCTCACTAGTGAAATCTTCAATCAATCAATCAATCAATCAATTTAGCGTATCGCAGTCCACTGCTGGACATAGGCCTCTCCCAATATGAGCCATAGTACCCGACTTTCCACCTTGCGCATCCAGTCCATCCCAGCCACCTTTTTCAAGTCGTTCATCCATCTTGCTGCAAGGTATCCATCTAGTCAACATTCTTACTTCACAGGAGGTAGCATCAGATCTGGAAGAGAGCAAGTACCAGAACGCAGAACTGCGCCTGTCCATCTACGGCAAGAGCCCCAGCGAGTGGGCCAAGCTGGCCAAGTGGGCCATACAGTACAACGTGTACTCGGACAACGTGCGCTGGCTCATACAGATACCTCGACTTTTGTGAGTGATAATTTCGAACACCATTTTTGTTTCATCATATTCTTGCGTTTGATCAATATCCTGTTAATAAGTGATGATGTGGTCGTTGGTGGAGCACGTTTGCCTTGTGGACACATTTGCGTCTCTTTAGACTTGAAGAGTTCCTGATGTAGTTTTCTGGACACTCATTATAAGGCAGGGTATTTGACTCCTTACCAGTACGCATATTGAACTTATGTATTGCCAAAATGTTTTGTCTGACAAAACTATCCGTATTGCTGTGGGTCCAGGAAGTAAGTTCCAGGAAGTAAGAGGAATCAGGCCGAGGTCTGAAGGCTGACCTACATTGTAGGATTAGTAACCCAATGGGAGATCCTCATGCCTGAGACTTTACCTTAGCTTACTATGGAAATATTGCCACGATCATTATAAAAAAATGCCAACTGTATTGAAATACGATTGAAGTCTTTTTTTTTTTCAAAATTATCTAGAATAATAAAAAACCAAGTGTTGTGCTCTAAGTATTTCTGCACTAGCTCAGCCCCACTCTAACAGTTGCCCCCCTTTCCAGCGACATCTTCAAGTCGAACAAACTGATGGGCAACTTCCAGGAGTTCCTGAGCAACATCTTCCTGCCGCTGTTCGAGGTCACGCGCGACCCCAACACCAACATAGAGCTGCACAAGTTCCTCACTGTGAGATCACTGCTCTTATCTGATACACACACACCCTCATGTACAAACACACACTCGCACACACACACCCGCACGTGCAAACACGAGCATACACAAACACGCGTTTACAAATACATTCGTTATATATTTTTCAGGCGTAAAATCCCTCCAAAATCTTCACGCAGCGAGGGTGATTAAGTTGGCTTGGGTTTTAGTTACTGGGTTGTAGAGTGATCCAATTATTCCATTTTCTCGCATACCGGCTGACCCTGGGCCTTCTACAACTTTGAGATGGCCCTCTCGGGTATGGGAACTACGGGGTCTGATCTTGCCCCTAGGGGGGAGATACCCTCTTGCTGCTGCAGTTCCGCGCTGGGAGAAGCCGTCCACCCCCTTGCCTGCTCTCCACTGTGCCATCTGTTACCCCGCGTTTACATACTGCCGCTCGCATTGCTCATCGTGTTGCCGGAAATATTCGCGCGATTAATGCCCTGGCTTTCACACACGCGCATCATCGTGTTGGTCCGCATTACAGTATTCCCTGCAATGGAGACGGACGCAAACGTATGGAGGACAACGCTGTAGCAGTGTACGCATTATGCTTTTACAGCATAGCGAATTAATTAAACAGATTATTAATAAAAACTATCACTTTCAACTACTATACACTTTCCGTAGATCGATATAAAATATTTTTAAAAGTAAATATTCGAGGAGCAATAACGAAAGCCGTATTTACCGATTAGCGCCATCTAGCGGTCTCGTATAGTTCATCGCGCTAGTATTGCCGCTCCTTTGACTCGCGCCGCCATCTCGTCCAACCTCGAATACTGTCTTTTCAATAAACATTATCTCCCGTTGTACAGCACGTGGTAGGTTTCGACAGCGTGGACGACGAGTCTAAACCAGAGAACCCCATGATTGACGCCGACGTGAAGACGCCTGAGGAGTGGTGCGAGGAGGACAACCCTCCGTACTCCTACTACCTGTACTACATGTACGCCAACATGACCGTGCTCAACCACTTCCGGAGGTAAGTACACTGTGGAACATCATATTGGGTAAGAGTGGCCTCTAGGGGGTGATCTGAAGACAAATTCCCCTATACTTGTACTATGTACTGTGGGCTGTGGCTTCAGTGTACCTATGTGTAATGTATTGCGCCTTGTCTACAAGAGGTGAGACCTCTTTTATGAATGATTATGGGCATAATTTTTCATACTTCACATTAGGTTCATCATGTTGGAGAAGTGTATCGCTTCTCTCAAGTGTCTTTGATGACCAATATAAGAAAAAAAAATTGTCATGTGACCAAATCCATTATACTCGTACTATTTGCTAAGAGCATGCGGCTGCATAAAATTTACAGTCATGTAAGTACATTGGTCAAGGAGGCTTGAACGTCAAGTAAATTTTACCTTATTAAGATTAAAATCCTTAGCTGTGAATCTGGCATAATTATTTTATGAACTAACACCTCCCCCCCCCTCCCCCTACCATGCACAGGGAGCAGGGCATGAACACGTTCGTACTCCGCCCCCACTGCGGCGAGGCGGGCGCCGTGCAGCACCTCGTGTGCGGCTTCCTGCTGGCGGAGAACATCTCGCACGGACTGCTGCTGAGGAAGGTACCTACGTCCACTCTCATACTTTCTGAACTCTTAGTACTCTAATTAAAAATGAAACAATGGCACTCAAGGAGTGGCGATTGCCGACAGAAGTGATAATATGATGTGTGTGGATGGTGTAGGTAACCATAACAGTGTCACGAGTTCCATGGTTATTTCCCATCACAAAATGAGAATGTCATGTCAAAAAATACTTCCGCCCTACAAAATACCGCGGTTATCATAACCTCGTGTTGTTTTCCCGGTGGTAACACAACACGAGGTGAGCTCACCTCTCTAGTGTACCCTTAGCCAGAATCAAAGAATCAATTTCGTTTATTCAATTTAGGCACATATAGAGCACATATGAACGTCAGAATATTACAATTGTGTCAAGAAGTATGTAAACAAAAAATAAAATATTAAATAAATTAAAGTACAGTAAGCTTCAGAGAAAAGGGACCCCCCTTGATAGTGACATGAAAGCATTGAAGTTTTTTGAAACTTTGTGTATAAGGCATGTTGGTCTGGTGGTTATGACCGATGCTTAGAGAATACGGTAAGCGGGGGTTCAAATCCTCGGACACAAAGTTCTTTTTTTATTCATATAATTATTTTTTTATTCTCATAAGCACTTTTTGTTAATTATTATTAAGGAATCATATTTTATAGTAGGTCATACCTAATAAATAGGTTTGTAAGAAAAGATAGGCTTGTTGTATAAACAATATTAATTTATTTCTCGAATCACATTTCTAGGACTACATGGAGTCCATTTCCTGGTTGAGTATACAGTTTTTCTATCTGAGTTAAATTGGGGTTACTTATTTTTAGATTTTACCTAACCTAAATTTATTGACAAAACACAATACCCTAAGTGAAGTATAAAATGTTTAATATTAAATAGTTCTAGAAACATAACTACAATATTTATTTACTTATTTATTTGAAGTTGCAAACAATATTTTTTTACACTCTGTATAATCTTTGAATATAAAAGAATGCTTGAAAAATGAAATGTTATTTGTGCCTGTGAATCACAAAGAAAGAACCAACATGCTAAACTATAACAGTATAGCAATAATACATCTTCCTCTTTGATCACATTTTCTGATAAGTAACCCTTTTAACACAACATTAGATAAATATGTGAGGTCAGATGGTGCATCGTTAACACATTAGAAGATTACTAAACTTGTAAACAAGAGTTATGGAATTAGGTATGTATTAATAATATAATATTATTATTATGAATGTTAGGACACTATTTTGCATTAGTTCCCAAGTTCTGTTTACCTTAGTCCCAGTATAAAACCATCTGACCCCACAAGTTTTATATAGGATTAAGATCCGGGCTTTTAGCCGGCCACTCAAACACCGTTATATCTTCTTGTGCATTTAGCCAGTCTTGCACAATTCGGGACCGATGCACTGAAGAGTTATCCTGAACCAGGTAAATTTGTCCTTCTGGATATGCGACCCGCACTGATTATGCGCAGCATTACGTCTTTCAACACTTCAAGGTAACGTTTTTAGGGTCGAACTGTTGGCCACTTCTTCTAAGCAACTGGGCGAGGTTCTTGGCGTTCACATTTTATATCAGCCGTCGCATGATACCTTCGAATCCATCTACGCACTGTATTTTTCTGTAATGAAAATTATAATAAATAAAAGAAACTCCAAAAATCTAACTTGTAAACGAAAATGTAACATGATTAAGCAATATATAGGTATATAATATATTTTTATCGTAACTCTTACCGTTATGCCCATATCTCGTGCTATTTACTTTATGCTTTGTTCTTGCTCCTAGAGAACAACAATTTAGCTTTCAAAAATGTTTTTAATCAAACCATACTTTCAATTTACTCTAAAAACTGATCAACAACTTAATAAATTGAATAATATTACGAGGAGGATTAACACCAATGCAAATTACCAAGAATTATAAAGTTACCTTCAATCACAGTTTAGTAAATAAGGCAAAGAAGTATTCTAATTGCAACCTTAGCGCGCTGACACAGATATTATAATACTATAACCGCAGCTCATATAGCACATAAGTTTTTGAAGTAAAACATGACGGTATGTAGTGCAACAAGCTGTATCAAGCGTAATCTATTGAACTAAACGAGAAATCTATACTAATTTCAACCTTATCTTTTAGTCAATTGAGCAGTTATTATTATCACATGGTGTAGTTGACACCGTAATCAACTTTGTTCGATAAAATAGGAGTAGGTAATGTTATTATTATTTTCGCCTTTATTGTCAAGTGAACCGTAGCCTAGTGGTATAAGGCACGGTCTAAGTGATCGGCTGGCGCTGGAGATGCGGGTTCGTATCCTCAAACAGCACATAAATTAATGTGGCATCTTTTTGTGAGTTATTGTATCTTGGTATACAATTGAGTCGTCGAAAGACAAAAAATATCAGAAAATTACAAAATATATGAACATGCAAATAAAAAAGGCTGCAGCTCAGCGACGATCGCATCACGTGACGTCATTCGTGAGTCATGTGACGCGGCCGGCGCATGCGGCGATATTCTTTAAGTATTGAGGGGGTCTGTTTTCTCTGACGCTGACTGTACAGTAAGCTTCAGAGAAAAGGGACCCCCCTTGATAATGACATGAAAGCATTGAAGTTTTTTGAAACTTTACGTAGATGTCATGTTGGTCTAGTGGTTATGATCTATGCTTTGTGAATACGGTAACCGGGGGTTCAAATCCTCGGACACAAAGTTCTTTTTTTTATTTCGTATAATTATTTTTTTATTCTCATGAGCACTTTTGTTAAATATTATTTAAGGAATCAAATTTTATAGTAGGTATGAGGTTTGTAAGAAAAGATAGGCTTGTTGTATAAACAATATTAATTTATTTCTCGAATTACATTTCTAGGACTACATGGAGTCCATTTCCTGGTTGAGTATACAGTTTTTCTATCTGAGTTAAATTGGGGTTACTTATTTTTAGATTTACTTATTTTAGAACGTTAATTTATTGACAAAACACAATACCCTAAGTATAAAATGTGATATAAAATGTTTAATATTATACATAGTTCTAGAAACATAACTACAATATTTATTTACTTATTTATTTAAAGTTGCAAACATTAATTTTTTACACTCTGTATAATCTTTGAATATAAAAGAATGGTTGAAAAATGAAATGTTATTTATGCCTGTGAATCACAAAGAAAGAACCAACATGCTAAACTATAACAGTATAGCAATATACATCTTCCTCTTTGATCACATTTTCTGATAAGTAACCCTTTTAATACAACATTAGAAAAATATGTGAGGTCAGATGGTGCATCGTTAACACATTAGAAGATTACTATCCTATATAAAAAAATGTCTTATATAAAAAAAAAAAAACTAAACTTGTAAACAAGAGTAATGGGATTAGGTATTAATAATAATATAATATTATTATTATGAATGTTAGGAGGACACTATTTCGCATTAGTTCCCAAGTTCTGTTTACCTTAGTTCCAGTTTAAAACCATTTGACCCACAAGTTTTTTATAGGATTAAGATCCGGGCTTTTAGCCGGCCACTCAAACACCGTTATATCTTCTTGTGCATTTAGCCAGTCTTGCACAATTCGGGATGCACTAAAGGGTTATCCTGAACCAGGTAAATTTGTCCTTCTGGATATGCGACCCGCACTGATTATGCGCAGCATTACGTCTTTCAACACTTCAAGGTATCGCTCACTGTTCATGCGGCCACCTATTTCCACTAGCTCGCCTGGGCCCATTGAAGAAATCCATCTCCAGTAACCTAAAATAATAAACCTTTTCAAATCTGTTTTTTTTTTGTGATTTTATTATAAAGAATATTATTATAATCATTTACTTACCTACCTAATGTTAACCGCCCGCTTGTTCTTAAGTCTTATACGTTTTTAGGGTTGAAGGGTGCCACTGAGTGAACTTCCGCAATATCATGGTGCCGTTCTGATTCATGAGTGTAAGCAACTGGGCGAGGTCCTTCGCGTTCACATTTTATATCACCCGTCGCTTGATACCTTCGAATCCATCTACGCACTGTATTTCTCTGTAATGAAAATGATAATAAATAAAAGAAACTCCAAAAATATAACTTGTAAATGAAAATGTAACATGATTAAGCAATAAATAGGTATATAATATATTTTTATCGTAACTCTTACCGTTATGCCTCTATTCTTGCTCCCAGAGAATAACAATTTTAGCTTTCAAAAATGTTGTTATTCGAACCATACTTTCAATTTACTCAAAAAACTGATCAACAACTTAATAAATTGAATAATATTACGAGGAGGATTAACACCAATGCAAATTACCACGAATTATAAAGTTACCTTCAATCACAGTTTAGTAATTATGACAAAGAAGTATTCTAATTGCAACCTTAGCGCGCTGTCACAGATATTAAAATACTATAGCCGCAGCTCATACAGCAGATAAGTTTTTGAAGTAAAAAACAAAATGACGGTAGTGCAATAAGCTGTATCAAGCGTAATCTATTGAACTAAACGAGAAATCTATACTAATTTCAACCTTATCTTTTAGTCAATTGAGCAGTTATTATCATCACATATGATGTAGTTCAAATTTAAACCTTAAGTTCTACAAAATAACACCGTAATCAACTTTGTTCGATAATAGGAGTAGGTAATGTAATTCATATTTTCGCCATTATTATCAAGTGAACCGTAGCCTAGTGGAGTAAGGTGCGGTCTAAGTAATCAGCTGACGCTGGAGATGCGGGTTCGTATCCTCAAACGGCACATAAATTAATGTGGCATCTTTTTGTGAGTATGTTGTATCTTGGTATACAATTGAGCCCAAAGACGAAAAATATCAGAAAATTACAAATATATGAACATGCAAATAAAAGGCTGCAGCTCAGTGACGATCGCATCAAGTGACGTCATTCGTGAGTCATGTAACGCGGTCGGCGCGGCGCAGGCGGCGATATTCTTTAAGTATTGAGGGGGTCCGTTTTCTCTGAAGCTGACTGTACCTAAACCATTTGAAAATGATTCTTTCGCTGGTTCGGTAGTTGGTTCTACTGAGAAGATACCAGCAAGAAACTCAGAGAACTCAATCAAACAACTCAATCAGAGCTCACTAGAGAGGTTTTGTGCTGTCAGTGGGAAAACCAAAGGCTTGTCCCGCTTGTCTTCTGCGCTGACGGCACAGAATCTCTCTGTTCTTACAAAGCCAGCAGCACGAGTGTGACTCCCCTGGTGTTGCACTCGTCCATAGGCCACGGTAACCACTTTCCACCAGGTGAGCCGTATGCTTGTCTGCGACCTAAGTGGTAAAAACTATGCACAATAAGGCATATTCACATGTAAACTTCCAGGTGCCAGTCCTCCAGTACCTGTACTACCTGGCGCAGATCTCCATCGCCATGTCGCCTCTCTCCAACAACTCTTTGTTCCTCAACTACCACCGCAACCCTCTGCCCGAGTTCCTGGCCAGGGGACTGTGCGTCACGCTCAGTACTGATGACCCTCTGCAATTCCACTTTACTAAGGTAAGTGGTATTTTCTTCCAATGGTTTATTGACTTTTCAATTGACTGTGATGATAAGTGGTTTCTTAGGGTATGATTCTGTAGCCGTTCGTATATAACAACTTCCGACGCATGCAGCACATACAGCGTACACATTACTTGTCAAACTCCGATACGGATAAAGGGGACGATTGAGAAGCCGCAATGAATTACGTGCAGCTGCTGCGGGCGTCGGCACTTGTCGTATGCGGTCGGCTACGGAATCATACCTTCGATACAACGGCTTTTCGCAATGGTGTACCATTTGATTTTTTTTTCGCAGCAGCGTCCGTCGCAAGGACGACATTCGAAACTACATATCAGACCCCTTTACTTTATATCTTACTTTACTATTAGAGCTATCGGGATATTTACTAAGTATGTATTGTTTTGAATATCCGATATTTCAGCTGCAGTGCTTGCATCAGCGCCGAAATATCGGATACCCAAAAACACATGGTAAATTATCCCGATAGTTCTAATATACTAATGTGAACGACCATGATAGATTAAATTCTTAACTTACTTCTTCTTCACTGGTATGGACTCTTGAAATACCATACGTGGTGTTGGAAACCATGCTATGGAGGCAGAAATTCGATTTCGAACTGAAAGAAGAATTTCAAGCTATGCTTGTTCCCCTCTTCTTACAATCTGAAGTTCTTCGGACCATGAAAAGGCATTCTGTCGAAGCCGTCAACGTAAGAATCATCATTTTGGGTTTCTCTGCAACTGGAATGGTAGCCGTTACATCTAGACTTCTCCTTAGCTTCTTACCATTTAGCAGAGTACCTCAAGGATCCATCTTAGGGCCGATACTTTGAATCTTTTCTTTGTCTAGAGGGGAAAGAAAAGAGGCAAAGCTCTGAATAAGGGGATATTTGTTTATTGTTAAATGCTTATGGTTCCAGGAGCCGCTGATGGAGGAGTACAGCATCGCGGCGCAGGTGTGGAAACTCAGCTCGTGTGACATGTGCGAGCTCGCCAGGAACTCTGTGCTCATGTCTGGGTTCCCGCACGAGGTCAGTATCTACTACCTTCATCATCATTATCACAACGTTAGTCCTGGTTGCGCCTAAGGTCTGTATTTTGGAGACCACGGTTCACTCTCTTACAGCCGTTCCCGTTATTGGGAACGGCCGTTAATCTTCTTGATTTGGGTTGTATTGCGTTTGTGGAAGCAATTGCTGTCTCGCTCTCCAAAACCAAGAGTAAAATACATCATAGCCTCACCTGGTAATCAGGTGTACAGGGTAATAATAGGTAAGGTTGGCTAAGCCTTGAAGATCTTGGTGAAGTTCCATACACCAGAAGACATTAGTTCACTTCCTACTGGCTGCTGTTCTTAGCTGTGTATCTATACTATTACTAGATGAAGCAGTACTGGTTGGGCCCCAACTACATGAAGGAGGGTGTGGCCGGCAACGACATCTCGCGCTCCAACGTACCCGACATCCGCATCTCCTTCCGACACGAAACTCTACTCGACGAGCTCACCAACATATTCAAGGTATATAACACATGTAAAAATTATATTCTTCAAATCTGTGCGATTCCCGCCAGGTAAAATTCAAAGTATTGGACCTAAGATAGTTCCTTGAGGTACTCCACACAATATTTCTTATAAATATTCTTTGATTACCAGGTTTTTAAAACGCATTATAGGTAAAAATTACTGTAGTAGTGCAGTAAAAAAATATTATAGTCTACTCATTGCACCTCTATTAGTAGAAATGTGTCTGCCTGCATAGTGAAGGTATAAAAAGCCTAGTCAATTACACTGACCAATTACAGGGTAAACGATTCTGTTGAATTTTAGAATACTTTTAATAAGATACTTTCATTGCTTAAAAGACTTGCATTTATAGTTAGCGTATTCCAATAACATATTTTGCATAAAATTAGCACACAAATGTCACCTATACAGTTTCTCGAAAATATTATTATAAACCCAAATGTGAACGAACCTATGTGTGTTTGTGACTGTGTGAACCTATTGACAACCGTGCATGTTAAGACGGGTGCTGACCGACGTTACGGGACGTAACGTTATGTAATATTCGCGGCGAGCATAGTGTTATGCTATGGACCCACTGGTGGGTCAACGAGGAATTTTTTTTCCGCGTTGTCCCCCAACGATTAAAATCTGTGTATCCATGCAACTCGATGCTCGCTAGTTTTTTATGTATCGCTTTGTATGTAACATGTTACACCCTATAACGCCGGTCACTATCCATCTTTACAATTTATATTAATAAAATGTCCAGAAATTTGAAGATCCATTAGTGACCCCGAATTAAGAAAGGGTGGTCGTAGTAACTTCGCGACTATTTTAGTTAAATATAGTTACACATACTGAAACTTTTTGTTAAAATTCGGTTTTTTGTAACTTATTTGGACATTTTAAATGACTTGAAAATTGGGAAGTAGAGGTCTATTGTGATTTTGTCCTTTGGGAGTGTATATTATGTACAGGTGTATTGGTACTAAAAATTAAAGTCAAAAAGGTCCTAATAGCATTTCCATTTATTTGTTTATGTTGCTCTCTTACACACATTACATAGTGGGTGCAATTAATTTGAAAACTTTGTACAGGGTGTGACTGTCGATTGTGTCTGACGTTTTCTGTTTTCTGTCCGATGTGTTCTCTCCTTACAGTGTAAATTGTCAATAAAAAATGTTGCTTTCAATCCGTTGACCTGATAAAGCATTCACTGTTCCGGGTGAGAAAAAAGGATGAAATCCTATATAGCTCTATCCCTTTTTCTCACCCAGAGCACGTGTTATGATGTTTGTAAGCTACAAAACTAAACTCCTTTTTTGCGTACCCTTTCTAACAGACGTAAATACTAATATTTTGATAAATAAACCATTTCAGGGCGGCATGTCTATCCGGTTTTAAACATCCACTACAAGACAATGGATGCTGACAACTATATAAATAATAATAATTTACTAATTTTTAATACAATTTACGTACTCTAGACTGTAAAATCCAATTGTTTTATATAAAAAAAATAAAAAAAATATTCGAAAAATATATTAATCTAAGAATAGATACCTATAGTTTACCCCTTGTGATAACTAAGCGAAAATATAAGATTGAAAGTGCCATTTCATTGTTAAAACAATGTTACGCTGCTCTTGAATTTATATAAATAGTAATTTTAGTACCTATATAGTTAGTGAACGGTATGGAGTAAATATCCCACTAAATTACATTTCCTTAGTGTACTTACACAAACTGTTAGCACTCAAGACACCCTGAAACCGGGCACTCATGAAGTAAGCATTCATTTAAATTCGTCATAGTCGAAGAAACAGTTGATTTTGTCATTCAACAGTTCATAATGTTTGACAACAGTCTTTGCGTTTGTTCGCCTTCATTCGGTTCACCTATGCAACAATTACTACTCGGACTAATCCTATGGTCTAAAATGTTTAAAAAAATCGTAAAAATTATGCAAGTCATTATAAAAAGGTTTTTTTTCGTACAATCTCGGTACTCAAGAAGTATTTTCGTTTATGAATTACCTGTATAAAATGATATAAGTTTAGTCCTTACATCATTACTCATTACAAAACTTGAAAACATAGAAGGGGTAATAGTAATTCTGTACTCCTGCTCGCCGTTCACTAACGTGTTATTCTAACCTTATAAAATGAGTAGAAAAAGAAAAGCTTTTTCAATCTGTATATTGTCATAGACGCCACAGCTCACATAAAAAAAAAATCCTAAAATTTCCAAACATTTCATACTCGATTGCTATATTTTTGTATAAAGTAATGAATTCAGACAATAATAATTATATCCATTCGTATCGCTTTAGGGAACTTAATATCTCTTGAATAACGCATTTTGGTATTTAAAATAAATAACTATAACCTTTGACAATCTGACATTATAGATTTTACCTTACGAATTTGCATCCTGACTTAAATATAGTAGTGAGTGTACGAGGAAACTAAAATTCCGTTTTCACCCACCAGTTGGTAAATCCAGTGGGTGAATGAGGTGTGTTCGGCTAAGATCGGATGTGGTAGAAGATCGTATCTTGTAAAAATCCAGCGAATTAAGGGTGTATTTTCGATGTTGGCAACATTGAATGCAACTCCATTTAATTGTGTCCCTCTCCTCAGACCGCGTTTATTGCTCCGAATGATAGGTTGTGTGTAGTGACGAGTTTAGCGAAAAGGACCTTTTTCTCATTTTGGACGGCGATCCGGACTTTTACCTACCGACTTTTTTTGATAGATTTCGGTATAAATTCACTTGTTTTTATTAATATTTAAATTGAATAATAGAAATTATCTAATAACCTCTAGATAAAAGTAATTGAAATTGGTCTAGGGCTCTTGTAAGCGGAGATCCGGTCTTTCCACTATTCGGTAAAGATCGGATTAAAACAGTCCGATTTTTTTTTGTGTAAAATATGCCACCGGTTCTCAAACATAGCGGCGGCGTCAGTGGTAACAGATGGTAGGTTGGACAGAGGACTAAAGTTGGCACCGTAGAAGTTATTATCCTCAATTTAAGGATCCATTGTCAACATTATAAATTTGCTAATAATAATGTTGATTGATATACTTATGGTTTTATTACTTCCTAAATATATGCAAGTACTTGCAATAAGATATTATTTAATTTATGTTCTCATTGAGACTACTGGAGACTCCCGCTCCGGAGCGTTCCTGGTGCAAAGGCTGGCCATCGCAATCCAGCGTGGAAACGCGGCGAGTGTGATGGGCACTTTTGCGCCGGGAACGGTCAGGGGCGGGTTATTTGATTAATTTATTGACTTGACTAAATTTTATTATGACTTGTTTAATGTATTTACGTAAATAAATATATTATGTTTCATTTATGTAATACTAGCTTTTGCCCGCGGCTCCGCCCGCGAGGATGTCGGTTATCGCGACCAAACATAGCCTATGTCCTTTCTCAAGGTCTAACCTACCTCTGTACCAAATTTCATCAAAATCGGTTCAGCGGTTTAGTCGTAAAAGTGAGACAGACAGACAGACAGACAGACAGAGTTACTTTCGCATTTATAATATTAATAAATAAATAAAAATAAAAAAGCCTTTTATTCCTGGTTAAAATACAGTTTTTACTTAATCTATGTTTATTTGTCACACCAGAACCCTCCTATGAGGTATAGGCCTCTTCCAGAGACTGCCAAACGTCTCTATCTTGAGCCCTCCAAGCCCAGTTAGGCCCAGCTACGCCAGTTATGTCGTCCATCCAGCGTGACAGTGGTCTGCCTCTCCTTCTGTTGCCAGTTGGGCCCTTCCACATTGTGGCTCGGCTTGTCCATCTCTCGTCCTGAAGCCTTGCAACATGGCCAGCCCATTTCCATTTCAGTTTCTGGGCCTGGCTGAGTGCGTCTATGACGCCAATTTTTTTTCTAATTTGAGAGTGGTTTATCTTCTGTATCTTTTTGATACCCATCATACTACGTTCCATACTTCTTTGGCAAGTGACTATTTTGTTTTTAGCCTTTAGTGAAAAATGCCATGTTTGGCAGCCATATTTATAATATTAGTAGGGATTATTCAATTATGATTTTGCTGCCTATGTTACTAATAGTTTCTTCAACAAATTTTATAGCCCCGCCAAAATGATGTATACTTACATAAGTTTGAGAAACATAATTTCCTTGAAATTAGACAAGCAGGAAAAGATCGGACATTTAAAACAGTAAAAAAAACAAATAAAACGCTCCCGCTACACATAAAAGGTATTTCTTTCAAAATAAAATATCTCTGTAAACTACAAGAAACACCGGATATTTTGCTCATATGCATCTTAACCTACTAGTAATAGAAGTGAAATTAAATAGTAGTCCGGACTTACCACGCGAAGGTCCGATCTTTTTCTGCCTCTTTAAAATTCTTACCTGAATTTTGAACTGTTGTTGAAACCAAACCATTATGCGTAGAAAGTCTATGAATCTCACGATAATAGCAGGGTTTCTTACGCTTAGTTTACTGTATATTTGGTTGGGCTAACTTACATTTGACCAGAGAAAACATAAAATTTAGAACATCCTCTTAACACACCAAAAATCCGTCCGGACTTAGCCGAACGCACCTTACCTTCATTATTTAGTTTTGTGTTTATGCTTGTGAGAAGCACTACGTGTTGCTCTTAAATTACCTTAGATATCAACACCCGTGTAGCGCGACTTTCCGATACCAATATTATTTATTTATGGACAATCCTAGGTAAAATTCCATACAATATTTTCAAATCAATCTTTCGACTATATTACTTGATAGACTCCTCTATGTAAATAGACTTTAAACAGTCTTTCTAAGACTTTGTCCTTTGTTCAAGCAGTCCTCGTGCGTAATTATCTGTCTTACTACGATCAAAATAACTTCCTAATCGCATCGTGGCATAATTCCTACTGCTATATTTCTATGTACTTGTGAGCTGTCGGCGAAGTTAACCGGTTGTATCTAACGGCTTGTCGTCGTTGGCTTGTGTTATGTTATTGTGATTAAATGTACCTTAAATTTAGTGTGTTAATATTATGGACAGTGTTAGTGTCTGAACGCAAAGTATAGACTTATTTCATATTTGAAATAAATATCTCAGGCATGAAGTTTTGGGACCCCTGTAATATTGCAAATATATACAGAGAGATGGATTTATCTAGTAATAGCGCAGGGGGTGAACGAGGAAAACCAAAATATTCACTGCACCCATTAGTAGGGTGTACGGTTGTACGGAGTGTACGGGTCATACATACATTTCATACATAAGTAAACAGTAGATCAATTTTAAATTAAAATAAAGAGATTTTAATAAGACAAATAATTACATCTCAATATATTTATAAGTTGTTTTACTTAGTTGTTAGACGATTTAAAATATTTTTTGATAAATTAAGTAACATTTTATTTACTTAAATTCCTTGATAATTTTTACTTTTTTAATTTAATTTATATTTTACTCGTAGGTATTTACAGCTTACTTTACAAAATTAAAATCAAAGAAAATTTGTAGATAGTTACTATAAGTATAATCCCTACTAATATTATAAATGCGAAAGTAACTCTGTCTGTCTGTCTGTCTGTCTGTCTGTCTGTCTGTCTCACTTTTACGACTAAACCGCTGAACCGATTTTGATGAAATTTGGTATAGAGGTAGATTAGACCTTGGGAAAGGACATAGGCTATGTTTGGTCGCGATAACCGACATCCACGCGGACGGAGTCGCGGGCAAAAGCTATGATTATATAATTATTTCGAATCACTTACGTTTTTCAACTGACTGTGCGTTCAAAAACTAACACTCTAACACTGAAAAGGTTATTAAATCCTTCAAGTAGATTTCTAAACTGTAATTATGAAATATTTTATTTTTAAAAGGATTTGTAGCTATTTTCAGTGGTAAATATGCATTTTGTGTATCTGTGCAAATGGTGTTGGGATTGATTGTGTCGTTGTGAAAATGTCCTTTGTGTTTGGTACCTCTCTATAATTACTATTCTATACTCTTCATGTATTATAGAGCAAGCGTCGGTAGCATATTAGCTAAGGAGTTGGCCTTATGATCGAGAGGTCTCAGGTTCGAATCCTGGCTATTACACTACCAACGTGAACCCACTCCAAACAAGCAATTTAGCTTAGCTGCAGGGGTTAGCGGGAATATTAGTTATATTGATAATAATTATAATTATGGTTCGTTTTTGATTAATACGCTGTAGCAATTTATAATACTTTAATGACAAAATTATCGTGGTAGTTCCTGTTAGACTTTATTTAATAACATGTTGTGGTTATACGTAATTCATGTAAACCACCGCATGGACGCAGCTGCTGAACCAGGAATACCATATGTGCTAGTATGGCTACTAATTCCGGATAGTTTTCCTTTTTTAGGAATTCTTATAACACGATACGAATTTAACTCATTCAAAAAATATTATCTGCTGACTTTTCTCAGCTGTTAGACGTCATCAGAATAAGAGTTTCTTATCTAATTTGATCTCTAAAGGGTAGTTAGTAGAAACTGTGTAATTCTTCGTCATTGGTACGTGATCTTTAATAATAAATCCGCGACTCCGCCCCACCACCATTTGCGCAAAACATCCCCAACTAATTTATTGTACTTAACCTGTTTCTCTCTTATGAAATACGTTTATACAAATATTTATGAACCATTATTATGTACATGTTATCATTGTTGGAAATAAAAATGCTTATATACACACCGTTTTGTATTTTACACACATATGTACACACAGAGACATAATATTCTGTTCTATTTCAAACTATAGCTCAATGAGGTAAGTGTACGATAAAACTGAAATTCCTTTTACACCCCCTAGTGGGTGTACGGGTCATGCGTACAAATTTTATACTAGGCATCTGCCCATCTAAACAAGTGGCAATACGTTTGTAGAATAGAATCCATAGATTCAGATTGATTCTGATTATTTTCTACAATACGCTGGTCAATAAATTGCCCCTTGTCTTGGCTGGAAAGATGTCAAAAATGAACAACAATTGTCGTCAATAGGGTTATTGCTTAAGGCTACAATTCCACTAGGCTGAGGATAGCGAAGCTGACAGATAAGCAGAAATCGCGTCATTCTGATTAGTTAACGTACCTTTACGCTTCGCTCGTCTCCGCTTTAGTAGAAACGCTATTTCATTGATTATTATACTCGTAGTACTGCTGCCGTTATCAACTGAGTAGTTCGTCAAATCTTTTAAGCTATTGCATAGCTTCTATCGCGGGCCTTGAGCGTGGAGACCGAATCCAGAAATTCCGCAACGAAAAAACCTAAGCTGACACTCCGCGCTCGCACGAATCAAGCCGAGCTGCTCCGAAATCGGCCGATTTCGGAGCAGCTCGGCTTGATTCGTGCGAGCTCGGAGTGGGGGGATAATTGCATAAGTTGATAAAAAATGCTATGCAATAGCTTTACCGCGGCAGTCCCCGAGTGCCACACGTCTTTTTTTTATTATCTGTCTCACTCTGTCTCTCTCAGATTGTTTACCTTTAGTTAAGTACCTAACCGAATGGAGTACCTATAGTTCTATCATCAATCAGTCAATCAGCCTATCGCAGTCCACTGCTGGACATAGGCCTCTCCCAATGTATTTACTTGCTTCCAATCGTCCTGTCGCATCCAGCCGCCCCCAATCATCTTTCATTTCCCTAAGTATTTCATATGGATAGTAAAAAAACTTGCACTCAACACTTTGATGCTAACGGCCGTACTATAAGACCTTTTAAATTTGCTTATAAATAGCGTCCTTTCTGAAGTTTATACTATGTAAATTCTAATATGTCTGCCTGTTTATCTGTAGCTAAAGCGGTGTGCCACACCTCTCTGCTTCTAAGGTACACGTGTGTGCGTGCTTGTTTGTAACTGTGTATGACGTCACCAACATTTCTGTGAGGCGAAATGTTTAACGCAAATTAATGTTTAATAATCGATATTTGTGTTAAATGTTACGTTAAAGAGACATCGTGTGGTAGTCGGTTCGACTCCGATATTGTAACTGCTTGTTTTAAAGTGTAGGTTCCCGCACGGTAAAAAGTACCCCTATACAATGATATATCGTCGCCACAAGACGCATGTACCGTTCCTAGCTATAGAAAAAAAAATTAATCAGCTTCAGGCGAGATTTGGTAGCTTATAGTGGAAAGATCGCGGGTTTGCGTCCCGCCTGAGCTGAATTCACTTCTTTCTATCTTAACCGATTCTAATACTTTATAGATGGTTGATAATTCAAATCCTAATACAAGCATAAAGCATTACTCGTATTACTTGTCATTTCTCATCGTTACTTATCCGTAGTACGGCTCCTACAATACTAAGTCTGTGGACATCAGTACGGAATGTACGGCATCCGTACATCAGTCCACAGACTTAATATTGTAGGAGTCTGTGGTCATCTCACCACTGTCATTGAACCATGAGTAGCGGGTTCGATTCCCAAACACAATAAGAGACTTGTTAACCATGTTTGGAAACTTATTGCTTATTTTTTGAGGTTTAAACTGCCATAGTTGTAACAGAAGAATGGATAGGTAAGTAAATATAATAATAACATGTCAATAAGTATATTATACCTACAGGGTTTGCCAAAGCTCAACGTGAAACTGGTAAGACACAAGAGGCGAATAGATATTTTCTTTACCTACCGCTAGAAGTATCTATAAATAATTTTGTATTGGATATCCTATAGAAGTACCTAACGTATTTAACTAAAGCTAAACAATCTTGATGTACCTATCTTTTAATATTTTTAAATTAAAAACACAGTTCAAAAATAAAACGTGACTAACAACTAAAATCGAACCACTAGTTTAATGTGAGTTTAAATAATTTATTTGTATTATATTTTTTTGTGTAAAAGACACATCGATATTGTTTACCTTTATTTAAGTACAGTCAGCGCCAAAAGTAGATTAACACTTTATAATTTAGAGATTTCCTGAACTCCAAAACGTTACATCTTAGTATAGAAATACTACATATACAATGTAATGTATAGAATGCATAGAAATATAGATGTATATTATGGTTATTATGGTATATTATGGTAACGTTTTGGAGTTCAGGAAATCTCTAAATCTAAATTATAAAATGTTAATCTACTTTTGGCGCTGACTGTACATATCTGACCAAACGGAATATAGCATAGATCACCTCATCATAATCAATAATGCACCCATTTACTGTTGAAGGGGTGAAAAAAAAAAATTTGAAGGTATGATTTCGACTGCCGACGCACGCAGCACATGCGCGTAATTCATTGCGGCTTCTCAATGGTGCCCTTTATCCGTATCGGAGTTTAACAAGTAATTGGTATAACCCGCGCCACGTATCATGGACCTAAAATGTGCTCAAAACGTGCCCTATACGCGCAGTACACATTTCTTGGGTGTATTTTGAGGATAGCACAGGATGCTACTGCGGTAGACGAACTCAAATTCACCGAGCATAGACTATTAGAAAGCAATCCGCGGGTGCCAGAGCCTCGTATGCCTTACGATTTAGGTCCAAGATACGTGGCGCGGGTTATACGCTGTATGTGCTGCATGCGTATGAAGTTATCGTAGCGGTCGGTTTCGGAATCAAATTTCAAATTCAAATTAATTTTATTCGCAAGAATATGGTCATACCTTTAAAATAAACTCCACAACATTGCCTCAAACGAGTTTTGTAAATATAAGTTCACCTAAGACGTATGTGTTCCATTTTCTCCCTACAGTCCCGCTACGCGATCCCAGCGTCCCCCCTGACGGTCAACGGCTCCGTGTCGCCAGCCATACCCAACTTTGCAGCGCCCATCGTCAGCCTGAAGAGACCATCCCTTGTATAGCAATACGAAACTGATTCCAGACTCTACTAGCCAAAATTCTGGATGGGTCGGGCGATAGATGCCTCGAACGCAAGTTGCCGCAGTCATTATAAAGACTAATAATACAGGGAGAACTTCCAGGATACAGTATTAGCCTAATCCCATTTAAAATTTATTGTAACAAATCATCGTTAGACTTTAGCAGAGGTAGCGGAATCGATTCCCATGCAACGCAAATATTTGTAGTATTACTAAGTATTTAGATTGTATATTTTCTAAAAAAATAGTTACGTTTATAAAAGAAAATTTATATAAGTTCCTACATTCATCTGTACTCTAGAACCTATATTACGAGACCAATCACGTTATATGCTTAGGTACTTTGGGTCCTATAGCCTAGATTAAAAGTACACATTTTGATTAAGCATGAACTGGATAACTAATCATAATTGATTTAATTGAATGATTAGGTATGTATAACAGAATTAATTGATTTATTAAGCATTATCTAATTAATTAGGCGTAAGCTAATCAATTATTTCATATGGTTCGACTCAAGTCCTAAGTATTGTGTCAAATAAGGTTCAAATAGGAATGTAATTATAAACACATATTTAATACTAAGTAATAATTATACGTAACCAAACGTAATAATAATGAGTAGGTAATCATTATTATGTACATTGTAATAACTGAAGATTGCCAGGTCCCTTTGCCATTGTTACTCCGCGGTTTATGACTTCTTTCTTCTCTCTTCTTTTGGTACTACTTCAGTATTACTTTAAACGGCTTCACATGCGAGTTCTATGCGTTCCGTCTATGTTATTCTTATAATCTGAAAACCACACGTAAAAGAGAAAATTCATAAATCGCCTAAATGGTCATACACGGCAATATTTCTGATGTTCATATTTATCAAGTTGGTTTGACTCCAACACAGCCATGCTTGTCATGCTATCGGCGCGGGCTGGTTCCCGAGAAGTATCCTCCAATAGAAAGCTTCTAGCTTCCAAGAGGAAGCTTCTGGAAGCATAAAGTTTTAACAGTATTTTATTTACCTTATCGATTAATTTTAATATTATATCCAATGATGTGTTAATAAAATAAATATTTGAAATGATTTTCACGCTTTTATTTTCCTGATCAACTTAGCATTAATGGAGCGCTCGTAGCCAGGGCGCTCATTTGGATGGGTGACCAGTGACTAGGTACTTAGTGGTATTTCATCTGAGCGCTTCCGTGTAGCGGAGGGTACGTTATAGGTCCCAGTGGTTGCCAATAGTTGTAAACAACTCTGTCACTGGTTGGCCGCTAATCAAATCACAAGTCAGGCTTTTTTTAAAAGACATTTAAAAGGACTCCGGACTCCAAGGCAGGCGTGAAAAAGCATCTGATGAGGCCGTCAAGCTGAGTGCCACTTTGCCTTCAGCTTACAATCAGGCGAGGCGAAGTCAAATTGACGTGTCCTATATAAATAAAGGGTAAGGCCTCGGAACCGGCCGGGACTATAATACGTCATTACTGTTGTCTATTCTGTGCCGGGACTAACGCTAGGATGATGATGAGCATAACATCAAACGCTTAATATAAGTAGGTAAATTACATTTTGAAGCATTTATTATGCTAACTATTCAAATCGATTAAGAAAGAGAAAAGAGAATCGGCTTCGTACGGGCCTCGGTAGCTTAGTGGTCAGAGCATTCCCCCTGTAAGGGAAAGATTGCGGGTTCGAGTCTCGCTTATTTCTTATTGGTTAAATGGTTAGTTAGTTTCATCAAGCCTGATATACTTATATGTCGGTATTGAGATTCTCTAATACTGAATGACCTCAACCGCACTTCTTGATATGAGTGGGATTATAACTCCCCATACTAAACTGCCACGGCAATAAAATACTAGCTGACCCTGCAAACTTCGTACCGCCTAACAGCCATGAAATCGATTCAGCTGTTCTCGGGATTAGCGCTTAGCAACACATTCTGTGATTCATTTTTATATTACTAGCTGACCCGGCAAACTTTGTACCGCCATATTTTTTTCGCCCGCGTGGAATTCAGATCCTTTCTCCATATTTTCATATTTTCTCACCGTTTAAACCTTCCCTGGACATCTACGAATATTTCAAGATTAATAAAATTAACCAAATCGGTTCAGCCGTTCGCGAGTTTTAGCGAGACCAAAGTTTATATAAAAAGAAGTAGATATGTTATTGCGCGAAAATCGTGAAGATCCGAAAACGAGTCAATTGGAACGTTTGCCTCTAGTACCGCGTGCCGAGCGGCGCCGGTCGGACGTTGAGCGGAAGCATCAGTGACTTAAAAAAATAACGAAAATGCCGTCGTATGTTTATAGACACTGCACGAACTATTACTCTAAAGTTAATACACCAAAAGTGTAGATGAATTAAAAATGTGTGTGTGTGAGTTCGGCACATTTTTCTACGTTGATTTGTAAGCATATGACATGTCTATGTTATGAAATGTCATTGAGCGAGACTAACAGAATTTGCAATTTATTTTTATTTATTTATTTTTTTAAATAAAAAAGAATATTAGCAACCGAAATTACTAATATTCCCGTTAACCCCTCCAACTAAGCTTAATTGCTTGTGCTAGGAGTGGGTTCACGTCGGTAGTGTAAAGGCCAGGATTCGAACCAGATAGATAGATACAGGATATCCCGGCCCGTCGCGCGTCGTAGCTCGTAGCGTAATGCTACGAGAATGCGTACCGTATCGGCAACCACCCCCCGTGATCTATACATATAGATCTATAGCAAATACGAGCATAACATCAGAATGACTAGTTCCTGAAAATCCTTAACGTTACTTAAGTGGAGGAATAACACCCGTATTCTCAAACAATACTGTGAGGTCTCATAGTGTGCTCGAGCGCATAGGGCTGGTAAAATTAATTCACAAACATCACGGAGCAGTATCTAACGCAGTGCGTTCCCTCAACGAAGTATTACTTAAGTTTTATCAATGAATAAAAAGGCTTGCCAAAACGAACGCACTGAGAATTTGTCGTTCTTTGCAAAGTTTTGGTAGTACGCATAGCGAAGTATTGTTTGTGAATACGGGTGTAAGTCCTTTCAGCTTCTCAAGGATGGCAAGACCTTTCCTACTTTTATACCATCCCTATCCCTACTAATATTATAAATGTGAAAGTAACTCTGTCTGTCCGTCTGTCTGTCTGTCTGTCTGTCTGTCTCGCTTTCACGCCCAAACCACTGAACCGATTTTGATGAAATTTGGTATAGGGGTAGATTAGACCTTGAGAAAGGACATAGGCTATATTTGGTCGCGATAACCGACATCCACGCGGGCGGAGCCGCGGGCAAAAGCTAGTTTTTATATATTTTTTATAGTCGTTCAGAGTTATAATAATATTTGTAATTAAAGCTATAGCTTCAAAGACTGATGCACTGTGCCATTATAGGCGTAGGTAGATGTTAAAACTGTTACTGTACTAACAATGTTCACAGCTAATTTCAATCTACCCACCGTTATAGACCAAGAGTCCGTGAACACCAGACCTTCATCAATTCCTCCCACTATTCGTCATTTTATAAAAGCTGAAAGTTTGTTAGCGCATACTCTTAAGAATGATGGCCAATTATGAAGTTTGGGTCATAGTGGCTTTGGCAGCTGATGTGGTATATCTATGGGTTGGCAGCGCTATGGGTTGGTTGACGCCCCTGGTGTTACACACGTGCATAGGCTACGGTAACCACTTTCCATCAAGTAGGCCGTGTGCTCATTTGCTACCTAAGTAAGTGTTATAAAAAAAATTGTATAGATCTGGGTGTTTTAATATATGTATGTTTGTTTTAATTAATTTACAAAAAACGAATAAAAGTAGTTTTATCCGTATTCTAGCTGCCACGACATAAACTCGTTCAGCTATGCTTACTTATATGCAAATTGTTGTACAATACACTGAATATCTTTATCAAGCTGTGGAATGAACTCCCTGCGGTGGTTTTCCCAAGCGACTACAATATGGGGTTCTTCAAGAAGGGCATTAGAAGGTTTCTTCAGGGTCGGCAGAGCGAGTGTGACGCGCCTGGTGTTGCATACGTCCATAGGCCACGGTGACCGCTTCCCATCAGGTAGGCCGTGTGCTTGTCTGCTAACTAAGTGGTATAAAAAAAATATCTTTATTTTAAAAATCGTATCATCCGTCCGAGTATTACAACCTATTCCTAAAATGCCTGAGACGTCGGTTGATTTATAATCCTTAATTATATCATGGCCATAATCAGTGAAAAGCACTATAGGTTTTTTGAAATATTTCGATACAGTCACTTCCAATTTACTCTACAAAAAACACATAAGGCCGTTCCGTATAGCGTATCTACTGCCAGTTTAGACAGGATTTACTTAAGTGTTATGTGGTTTAGACATACTTCATCATCTCACCTCATCTATCTATCTATCTCTGACTAACAGTTCCGCCCGCGTGGAGGTCGGTTATCGCTAGCAAACATAGCCCGTGTTATTTTCCAAGGTCTACTTTATCTCTGTACCAAATTTCATCAAAATCTGTTCAGTGGTTTAGTCGTGAAAGCGTAACAGACAGGTAGACAGACATATTAATTTCGAATTTATAATATTAGCATGGATATAATATTTCTACCATTGTTCTTAATCCTACTGCCATACTTATCTATCGATGGGAGGGCCTGTCCAGCCGTCCCATAAAACAGATAGAGATTTGTATGAAAACTTGAAAACACAAAAGAATGCGTCCCAAGGCTAGGCAAGGCAGGCGTTCCGCGTTAGTAGGCAAATGTAAACATGTAATACTTTGTGAGTTATGACGTTTACATACGGTCCAAACCCAGATGGCTACGCGCTACGACGCGTCTACGAATAATACAAAAATCAATAATGTTCACAAACAAAGCCGCTCCCTGAATTTACTCGCTACGGGTAAAATACATCGACACGGTACGCATTCTCATTCTCGTAGCTTTACGCTACGAGGTACGACGGGCCGGGAAATCTATGGGCCGGGATATTACATTACACCCTGTATGTTTTTATTGCCGTTCAGTTTAGTATGGGGAGTTATAATCCCACTCTGAACAAGAAGTTGTATCATAACTCCTCATTATAAACCGAACGGTGACGCACGAACAAATCTCGCCAAGGTCGTTCGTCTCCGGAGAATCTTAACACCGAATTTGAGGGAACATCCTCGTTTGTACAGCGACATCTGTTGAGGCCAATTAGGGCTAACTACCCCGTAATGCCGTACATTAATGTGTGCGTTACCGTAGTATGAAAATGTAGACATAATTTGAGTTTTACAGACTTAGTTTAAGTCTGTGAAACTCAAATTATACCTTCCTTCTTGAAACGAACCTAAAGATATTTCTGAAGCATTTTCATAAAGTATTCTCTAAGTATCTAATCAATTAATGATGTAATTCGGGTTACGATACGCAACTGACATAGGTAGGTATTTTATTCACTGAGTAATTGAATGTCTTGAGATTTTATTAAAATTACTTACTAAAGTAAGTCAGGTACTTATATTAAATTAGGTAGACACCTAGTTATACTATAAAAAGCAGAATGAAGTACACAAAGAACGAATCAAAGAAAATGTACGAGTATGTCGTGTACCCATAATATATGACCTGTGGCGCGCCCAATAAATAACTCTGTGTATACAGCGATTCGTTATACGGCGGGTGGCGAGTGCTAACAAGAACACCAACGTTTAAACCCAACCCCAACCTTTAAAGCTATAGGTACTAGCTATGCTACTTAAACCTGTGCTATTTTTAGCATCCATGATGTGAACAGGTATTGTGTTTTGGAGCAAATCCTGGCCCTTGTTTAATACATACAATCAATTAATCAATCAATCAATCAATTAGCCTATTGCAGTCCACTGCTGGACATAGGCCTCTCCCAATATGCGCTACGTCTGCCGATCCTCCGCCTTCCGCGAACAATAATACATACAAACTACGTGCAAATAAGAAACAGTATTTGTACAACCTTTAACACCTAAAATTTGGCAGGTAAAAGTTTCCATTAAGAATAAAATTTAAAGACAGTAGAGGAACCTCATGATTGTTTTATACTAGTTAGGAGGTAGACAAGCACATGGTACACCTAATGAGACACGGTTACTGCGACCTATGGACCTGTGCAACACTAGGGGCGTCACACTCGCGTTTGAAGACCCCCTTATAAACTTATACCAAATTTCATTCTACGCCTCCCCTACTATTATTGGAGTCGCTTGGAAAAAGTTATGGGAGAAAGGAGTCTTCAGTATTGAAGAGTATTGTATACCTACCTACTGTATGTAAATCCTCCTCTGATGCCCGTCAGAACCAAAGAGAATATTGCTGCTCATAGTCTCAAAAAAAATCAAACTGACAATATTTATAGATGGATTTTAGATAAACTTACTATAAAATTACATTGTAAAATAAAATAAAATATTAAATAATATAACAAAAATGTTGCCAAGAGCGTCTAATACACCGCTATACAGAAGACCATTGTTCTGTGCTCAAAAAGAATACAAGAAATGGACCACCAACTCCACCACTGTTCAAAAGTAAGTTTGAAATTAAAAAAAATACATATAAATAACTTTAATAATGCGTGTTTCCCGGCAGAGTAGAATTTAGGAATATATTAATAACTTTATAACTTACTAATGCGTGGTTCCCGGCAGAGTAGAATTCGGGCCACCACATCTCTCTAGGAAGCAAAGCGGTTGGGGTAATATTGGGACAATATCGGAGATCTCTACACACACACCTGCCGCAGGGGCGATCTAGGATGCAAAGCGGTTGGGGCAATATCGGAGCAATATCGGGCCAATATCGGGGGTTCTCTACACACTTGCCTGCCGCGCAGTCAGCCCACGGAAACTTCGCTACATTTATTAATCTGTAAAAAAGCTTCCTATACTAAATTGGATAAAACAGAGCTGCTGTCATTTACACAAAATGTCAAGCTCGAGATGGTGTAGTAAAAAAAAAAAATAGATATATATATTATAAAAAAAATAGATATAATTTAGGGATAATGATTTTTTATGAAGAAAATCTCACTCATTTTGACGGGAAATTGATCGCAGAACAAACGTACGTATAGGCGCGCGCCTAGTACTACTGAGACTTGAACGCAACGCTGGCACACACGTTCATGTATACTTGTATATCCAACACACGTTCAAGTATACTTGTGCAAGTCTCAACTTGCGCAAGTATACTTGAACGTGTGTGGCCAGCAGAAATTGCTCCAATCGCGCTACACACACGGCAACGGCAGGGGCAACTTAGGTGCTACACACACCTGCCGCAGGAGCGATCTAGGGTGCAAAGCGGTCGGGGCAATATCGGTGTAATCTAGAAAATGGCTACACACATAACAACTTAGGAAGCGATTAAGGGTCAATTAAGGCTCATACTCACGTTTTCACCCTAGATCGCCCCTGCGGCAGGTGTGTGTGTAGCCGCTTTAAGGGATAGGGCTGTTTAACATCACACAGATATATACAGCGCAGACTCAGCCTCAGATGCATGGCTCGAGTCAACAATAGTGCCCAGAATACGGCAATAGGCTCACTTCCTAATACGTGGGACTTAATACAATGATTAGTGAAATGTGGTTGTTAATTCACCTCTGCTTGACCCTTCGAAGACAAAGGCGTGATTATATGTACATATGTCCTACTAATATCCTACTTCCTACTAATATTATAAATGTGAAAGTTTGTGAGAATGGATGTGTGGATGTTTGTTACTCTTTCACGCATAAACGGCTGGACCAATTTGGTTGAAATTTGGTATGTATATAGGTTATACCCTGGATTAACATATAGGCTATATATCAGCGATGAACGGGATCAGAATTCCACGCGGGCGGAGCCGCGGGCAACAGCTAGTATGTAATAATCATGAATGAGCAAGGTGTGATCCTGTCTTATGTATTTCTCGTCGTGTCCACACCAGTGATTCAAGAGAAGTAGGCAACCGTGCGATACGTGACTGCGTGCGCACGCGCATCCGCCAGCCGGGCGACCAGCGGCAGATGGACAACACCGTGCCTTTCCAGAGGGTCTCCGTCTCAGGGATACATGTTACAGGGGTTTGTACTCGTCTTCTTTACCAACTTAGCTTTAGACTTTACCTTCAGCTTACCATCAGGCGAAGTAAAGTGAAATTGGCATATTTAGAAAAATAACGTTACTAGCGGTCGCCTGCGATTTCGTACGCGTGGAGTTCGTTTTACCCCCTTATGGGGGTAATTATGTAATCATAATCATAATCAAATATTTATTTGCTAGAATATGGTACGATAGATGTTACAATACTTTGGTTCTTAAAAGGTGTAAAATCCGTTCGAAGCGGATGTATGGAACCTTCTAGCTACATTTCCAGTTTGTAGACGTTACGGTTTCAGAGATTTCGACATTAGTTAGTGAGTGGTATTACGTTTGGATTATTCCAGTAATCCCCACCAACAAATCCCCACCAGTGTAAGTAGGTAGTCTGAGTTTATTTAACTAGTGGGATTACTGAAAAAACGTAACAATCCCCACAGGTGGGAATTTCCTGGTGGGGATTAATGGAATAAATCTTACGTTTCAGGTCATTTTGTTTCGCCGCTACTACCTCTTTTTTATCGTGCTCAAAATACCCACGGATACCCCGGAACCGGCAGAGGTGGTTAGGTCGGACTTGAACCGACTAAAACGCACGCCATCTGTGGGTCGTTGGTTACCATTGGGAGATTAGCTGAACCATCTCTCGCACTCGACCGACCCAGGGCCATCTCTTTCTTCTGGCCCTCTTCTGATCGATGGTGCATAGGTACTATTATCTAAAATTTTCCTTCTTTCTGCAGGTACCTCTGGAGGACCTGGTAAAGTCAGCAGCACTATTGGTACAGACGTTACAAATGCGAAGGTACTACATGGCTATTTCCAACCAGAAGTTCTGCTCGACCCTGGACAGACTGCTCATGGCGCACGGCTGCGAGAAGCCCAGCAATCTGGAGCGCAACGCACAATCTTCAATAGTGTACGACCGACATATTGATTGTAAATATTGTTGTTTCAAATGTTAGTCTAGAAAAAATTGCAGATGCTATTGCCGTATGTGGCTGCAGAGATCGATAACATTTGACTCGGCAAAGAGCTGAGGCTCGTCGGCAATCCCATTCTCGCAGGCGTTGTGGAACTTCTCAGTCTCAGAAGGGACTATGCCTCACTGTGTGTGTTCTACCGTCTATACAATGGATTGTACTCAGATGAATTGTTTGACATGATGCCCACAGCTACATTCTATCATCGCGTTGCTCGCCATAGGCAGGGAATTCATCCTCGCACATTGCGACCGGATGCTACGATATGGGGTTTTTCAAGAGGAATTAGAAGGATCACTAAATGCCCGCTTGACGGCAATAGGTTCGCCCCTTTTACGTGGGACCGAAAATCATAGTTGGCGAAATGTGGGTGATAATACACCTCTGCCAAACCCTTCGGGGATAGTAGATATAGAGACAGAGTAGTAAAAATATATCCTAGTAGTAAGTAGTGCACAAAAGTGGACAAAGTTTCTGTACCATTTCTGAGACTGTTAGTAAGTAGGTACTTATTGTTCTTACTTACTGTAAAGTGAATATTTTTTGTCGCCATGAATAGCGGAGGACCTGGATGACTTCTTCAACGCGTCAAGCCCCCCTTCAGAAGTGGAACTCCTGCGCCAAAAGATGCATATTAGTCCACAACGCTCCCGATGTTAGTATTTTTTCTACATTCTCCCAGGATACCTCTGAGGGCATCTCTAGCTTATTGGAGACTATGGAATATTAGGTACAAGGGACCCCAGGAAACAGATGGATAGCGGCGCATTGTACAATTGACCAAAGTGCCCAGTGGCAGAGGCTTATAGGCTGATGCTCCGTTGGCATAGCGGCATCTAGTGAATTTGCGTTAAGGGTTCGAAATTCTCCAAGTCTCTGAATCTTAAAGAGTCTGGACACATTTCCGGTTCGGGCAGTGTTGTTAGGATTTTTCATGAAATCTTTTCTTGATCTTCTTAGGTTATTATCTTCTTACTTATCAACACTTTTTTTATACGACTGGAAAGTGGTTACCGTGGCCTATGGACGAGTGCAACACCAGGGAAGTCACACTCGTGCTGCCGACCCTTTAAGAACAGAGATTCTGCGCCGTCAGCGAAGAAGACAAACAGGACAAGCATTTTGTCTTCTCACTGACAGCACAAAACCTCTCCAGTGATACTTTTTGGTTTGTTTGAAATAGTTGCGAATGAAACCAATTTTTTAATGTTTCTAGTGATGGCTAGCTCAATGGCAGTCCTCAGGCCGTCAACGGTGTCCATTGAGAGCTTCGAAGATATACCCGCTCTGGAAGGTGAGTTATGACTTTAGAAATACTTAGGATATTGCAAATTGGTTGGTAAGTATTTACCTTTCCGTGAATATTCTCTCGTTTTCTTCCTTCTACCCTTCTTAATATCATGCCATAAGGGCAAACAGGCGCGGTCCGAGGGGGGGGGGGGATTACAGAAGGTATGACCCCCCACCCCATTAAGGGAAAAAGTTATCTTTTTTATGAATTTCCAACACCTTTGAGTACTTCTTTGGCGGCAGTTTTCCTAGGTACGAATACAGTATTTCGTGGTGGGAAGGATGCCAAATAAGCAAATGAACTTGTTGCCATGAAGCCAGAGATCAGACCTAGTTTGAGCTGCGAGTCAGGGAGAGGAAGGAACAAAAAACTCTTGTCGATATCAGGGCAATAATATCAGTCTCTAAATAACTACTAAAGCAAAGCTTGAATAATAATAATTTATATGAACATCTGGTAAATTAACTATCGAACTATTAAAATGCCTTTCTAAAACACTTACCTAGGTCGCAGACAACCACACGGCCGGCTAAGCTGATGGAAAGTGGTTACCATGTCCTATGGACGAGTGCAACACCGGGGGAGTTACTTTCGTGCTGTCGACTCTATAAGAACTGAGAGACACTATGCTGTCAGCGCGGAAGACAAGCAGGACACACCTTTGGTCTTCCCACTGACCTTACACTTCAATAGAATTTTTGGACCAATGATGATTTAAATTTTTCTCCAGAATTCATGGATCCATGGGCCGCCCCAAACCCTCCGGACCGCAAATACATATACCGGTGGGTGCACGGCGTCGTGACTGTGTACAGGAACCAGGCGGACCTTGAGGCCAACAAGCCCCTGCCGTACACCACCATCACATTCAAGAAGTACGTGCAGGACTTGGAGCAAGTAGACGCACTAAATGGCAATGGACCGCTGTGAGCACCGTTTGAGTAGCTATCGTAACTTTCATCGGCAAAAATATCCAGGGTATATAGGGTCCCATGGCTGGCGAAAATGGGGTAAAAATTTGAAGCGGTTGGAGTTGCAGGCTTCAGCTAGTTTGTTATAAAAATATTGCCAAATTAAATAACACAAAACCCTTTGTAACTCATCATCTTCATGGAGACATATTTTCCTGATTGCATCCGTGGCCAAGATGACCTCATAGCTCAGGGTCCGCCTTGCAGCTACTCGTCAGTTACCCCTATTTATCTCCGTAATAGACTATACAGTCATCGTACTTACTCATCAGCAATAAATCTTATAGCATTTTCGGCACTATACAGTCATCGTACTTACTCATCAGCAATAAATCTTATAGCATTTTCGGCCATCTTAGATGGATGGTAAGTAATTTATAAGATTTAATGGCTAATTTCTGTGTCTTTCTTTATATCTTCTATGTTCCCAGTAAATCTTATTGCTTTCGGCGGCTGAGCTACCTCACGTCGAAGTTCCAGATGCATGTGCTACTGAACGAGCTACATGAACTAGCGTTACAGAAGGCAGTACCACACAGGGACTTCTATAACGTCAGGTCAGTCATGTCTAGATGTCGCCAAAGGTGAAGGATGTTTGGTTTGGTAAGTATGGTATGGTATCACGGACTGGTAACCGCAACCCCACATCAAGGCGCGGTTTTTGCGTGAGGGTGGGAATTCTACTCGATCTACCCCAACTCGTTGAAGAACGCCAGCAAGCTGTTATGCTGCTGGTCATCTCCCGGCGCGTACCTGTGTTTCGAAAGTACTTAGCCCTGTATGCTGCGGTGCAATGTAGGAGCACGTGTGCTGCCATTTTTTCCTCCCTCGTGACGGCTCTGCAAAGAGGGCTGTCAGTGATGCCTAAAAGCATGGCATAAAATAAAATGTTTTTCATTGGCTTACTACGCGACACGGGCAAACTGTAACCCGTATTTGGCACTCTCACACTGCCGTGAGGCATACGCCTAATGTTGCAGTGGATACTCGGTGACACTGATCTGAAAAAGAAGGGCCACTCAGCGCATACCACCAAGGCAGCGTGCGGGTTTTGTCTGCTAACTAAGTGATCTCCAGATACATGCACATCATCCTTTCGCAAGAGGCTCTACTGTGGGTGGAGGTGGAGGGCAAACTGGATGATTTACTCTGCTTATCGCATAACAATCCAGATTAGTACATCAATGTGTTTATAGTCTACCCCGTTACAAATACGTCATTGACAAGCTTGCCAATGATAATCATCATCATCTTTCTTAAACTTTCGTTTCAGAAAAGTGGACACTCACATCCACGCAGCTTCGTGTATGAACCAGAAGCATCTGCTCCGTTTCATCAAACGTATGCTGCGGCAGAACGCCAACGAGGTGGTCGCGATAACTGACGGAATGCCCACGACTCTAAAGTCTGTCTTCGAAGAGATGAACCTTGACGCTTATGACCTGAATGTAGATATCCTAGATGTGCATGCGGTAAGCTTACCACTTTTGTACCAATATTATAAATGCGAAAGTAGCTATGTCCAATAATAGCATAGGTGCAGACCACAGTGTGAATCTATAATTCCTTCTTTTTCTTATAGAAGTTATAGATCAAAATCTATCCAGCCATTTATCGGTAGAATTAGATGTCATTGGTTGATATAACTAAATTGCTTTATTTTTTGTCAAGGACCGCAACACCTTCCACCGCTTCGACAAATTCAACGCGAAGTACAACCCCGTGGGGGAGAGCAGACTGAGGGAGGTGTTCCTCAAGACTGATAACTATATGAACGGGAAGTACTTCGCTCACATCATCAAGGTAACTAATACGATGACATTATTTTCGATCTGCTTCCAAAAGTACTAGTCGCGAACCAGTCCCTTCATAGAGGTAGTACCTTAGTAGTAGTAGTAGTACTTAGATGGCTATTTAATCGGTTTGGCGACATTTCTGTGCGCCAAAGTTCGGTTTTATCGCGCCTTGGGGTCAGGTTTATTCCAGAAATAAATTTAGAAATCACCGGTACGCAGTTGATCCAATTTGGTTAAAACCACGCAATAAAGAGAACAAGTCCAAAAGTAAAACGTCAGTCACAGCATTGTGGCACAAGATAGCTGCAAGATACTTCCTCTTGACTTAACATTCTGTGGTAATAAGAATCTCGCAAATGTTCTCCAGGAGGTGATGGAAGGTCTAGAGGACAACAAGTACACGTACGCAGAGCCTCGTATCTCCATCTATTGCAAGAACCCTGACGAGTGGGACAAGCTGGCGACGTGGGCGCTCGGCAACAACGTTTACTCCGCGCATGTCAAGTGGCTGGTGCAAGTGCCTAGGCTCTAGTTAGTACTTTTGTTATGGTATCCTGCCCTACTTCCCACTGATAGCTCCTTCCTGAAAGCCACCTTCTAAGGCCCGCAATTTCGCGGACACGTACGCAATTTCGCGTAGGTATCTACTATGGACCTCGAGAAACTTCACACCGCGGCAACCCGGTGAAAGAATTTAGGTTACAGATTTCAAACCGGTTATTATACGTACTGTAACTTGGCAAGCAGACTGCCCTGGATGCTGGACTTTTTCTCATGAACTCTTCAAGAGAAAAGTATTAATTGCTCCTATTTATATATCTTCAGTTCTTATGGTTGAGATTAGTCCTATTCTTTGTCAAAGATGGATCGTCAATTTCTTTACATAATTATTTTCTCGTATGTTCCTAACGCCTATGTCGACTTTCCTCAGTGACATCTACCGCTACAAGAAGCTGCTAAAGAACTTCCAAGAGTTCATGAGCAACCTGTTCGACCCGCTGTTCGAAGTGTCCATCGATCCCTGCAAAAATCCTGAACTGAATAAGTTTCTAATGGTAATACCTATTGTGAATCTTATCGTGGAATCATATTTTACTTTATTTATTATACACGATTAAAGTAGTTATATGAAAACGAAACCACACAAGATTCTGCCATTGAAGTATCTGCTTCTGTAATCAAATGCCGGCAACATGGAACTAAGGAAGTTCCCAAAAACTCAAGCAGGCCTTGACTACCGCGGTCTTCACGCAGGTGACCTTGTCTCTTCTTGGCACTTCTTTCATGGAGCCTCCTGTGACTGCATCTCTTATATTAGAACATAGGCAGATATATACCGCTGTTCCTTACTTCTACAATCTTAATTATTTCTTCTATCAGCACGTGATCGGGTTCGACAGCGTGGACGATGAGTCGAAACCGGGCAATGCGGTATTAATGGAGAATCTAAAGAGTCCTGAGGAGTGGGATGACGACGTGAACCCTCCGTACGGATACTACCTGTACTATATGTTCGCAAACATGACCATCCTCAACCAGATACGAAAGTTAGTACATTTCAAACTCTTCAGTCAGTATTGGTAGACTTTAGATAGCAACTGGATTAACAGACCATCAGACAGAATCTTCGCAATTGTTGCTGGTGGCAATAAAACTGATGGACTAACTTCTGCTGGGGTGACATCCTGAGTTATGAACTTGTGAATGCAGGCTTCAACGGCCGTACCTGTTCAACAATGAAAATTGTAATGGTCCAAAAGAAGCTAATAAAGTGAACCTTGCAGAAGATACATCTTCGGAACGAGAGTTGGAAATGGTATGAGGTATCTTGTAACCTCCAGTGTGTCGAAAGTCTAGCCATTATCCTATTATAGCTTTAGCCCCGTAGTGGCTGCCGTGCACGCTAAGGTTGACGGATGCTTGCTTAAATTAAACAACATGTGCCTTCACAAATATGTCCAATGCATTACTGGCTTACAAGACAGCCGGGAGGGGCATGTAGGTATCCGACCAAAACTAAAATAACCGGCAACTTTTACGTAATGTTTTAGAGAACAAGGTCTAAATACGTTCGTGCTGCGTCCTCATTGCGGCGAGGCGGGCTCTTCAGCACATCTCTGTTGTGGGTTCCTGCTCTCTGAAAACATTTCGCACGGCCTCATGCTGAGGAAGGTACTAAGACTTTTTTCAGTTCTGAAGATATCAACTAGCTAACAAATAAATACTATTGAGAAGACTGCGGTCTTCTCTGGCATGAAACTGCCTAGTTTCTCAGCCATTCAGGTTCTAAATTAGAACAGAAAATCCTGCTGCCGTACTTCTTGTAACTTATAATTTAGAAAAAAAAAAGATCTATAAAGAAGATCATTATACTATACGGGTCTTCCTAAAAATTATATCCATCATAATTCATAAGGCAGTGACATTATAATGTTTCGCATGAAATGAACTCAAAAATTTCGTTATGGTTACTGCAGTATCCGGTGATGCAATACATCTACTACCTGGCGCAGATCTTCATCGCCATGTCCCCCCTCTCCAACAACTCGCTGTTCCTCAACTACCACCGCAACCCGCTGCCAGACTTCTTCGCGCGAGGACTCAGAGTCACGCTCAGTACTGATGATCCACTCCAGTTCCACTATACGAAGGTTAGACACATTCATCAACATTATCAAACAATGATCGTCGTGGGAATTTTTCAATTGCATCCAAAGTTTGGACTTTGGAGTCTGAGGTCCACTGGTTTGTTATTGGTATATCGGTATTTCAGGGCGTTAATGCCATCTGACAGCACCCTGAACTCTGAGTTCACCTTGGCCTCGTATTTTCCTGATTGCATATCAGGAAAATACGTCTCCATGATGATATGATGACAGCCTACATCAGACCCTCGTTCGTTCATTAGCAGATGCACTAACTTGCAGATGAGGTTGCCTTGGGCCTCCAGGATGATGAGAGGGCCCTCTGCACACAAGCATACATAAAAGCTAGCCTCCATTTGGTACATATCACATTCCAAGGTCGAAATAACTTCGAAGTGATGGAACAATAAAATTATAACGTGGTTTCCAGGAGGCACTGATGGAGGAGTACGGCATCGCAGCGCAGGCGTGGAAGTTCAGCTCGTGCGACATGTGCGAGTTGGCGATGAACTCAGTCCTTATGTCGGGATTCTCACACGAAGTAGGTGTTCAATATGCTAGTGGAAACTCTTCTACAGATCAAGTGCCAGTGTTTGTTGTTAATTTCCTGCTTTGAGTCCACATTCAGGACTACAAGCGTGAGAATTGGAAGGGGTGGGCTCAAAATCTGTGGTGAAACCTCCTGCAATGAAGTGATACTTGTGTGTTTCTGGATGTCATTTAAGAAGGCAGAACCTCCTCCTTATGAGCTTTCGTTGACCCTCGATGTCATCAAAGCAGTAAAAATGGCCCATCATTATCTACTGGGATCATCTCTTATATCTATTAACAGTCGAAGCAGCGCTGGCTGGGCACGGAGTACCTCCGCGATGGGCCGCTGGGCAACGACATCACGCACACCAACGTGCCCGACGTCCGCGTGTCCTTCAGACACGAGACGCTCAAGGACGAGCTCGAGAACCTGTTCATGGTACGATACCTATCGACTTCTAGATTTAAAACCACTCTTCTTCTTTTCAATTTTACTCCCGGTCGCATCCGTGGCTTTCACGTCCGCTTACTCTATTTCCTCCTTTTGGTTTCTTTTGTATGATTTTTATGGGAATGGCTCAGTTTCTTGCCGGAGTCTTCTCAGGGCGGGGCCGAGGTTCGAGCCCGTGGTCCATTTGCTGGATTAGTCTTTAATATTTTTTATTGTGACGTTTTGTAAATTCCGTTTTAATCTATACATAACTTCGTCTGACCTCCAAACCTCGAAATAAAAGTCTGCGCACGAGGCTCATCCCTCAATCAGTTTCAGAATTCTTGTCTGTTTGCGATACAAAATGTAGGTAGATATAAAAAACTACTGAACGATTTTGATGCGATTTTTGTTTTGTTTGAAACGTCTAATCTCGGTTAGAAATCTTACGTAAGTTTGCAATGGATTGACTAGAATCGAAAATATAACAAAAAGTCGTGATAACCGACATCTACGCGGGCGGAGCCGCGAGCATAGGCTAGTTAAGCTATATTGTTATAGTACTAACTCATATTTATATATTCTTTCAGGCGCCATTACCAAAAAATTAAGACAGCCGTGAATTAAAATGTTTCTACAGCGGCGGCAGCACGATTGTGACGGTAACCGCTTTCCATCAGGTAGGCCGTGTGTTTGTCTGCCAGCTAAGTGGCATAAAAAGCCTGTCCAGCAATAGGATTGTCCTTCAAGTTTGTATTCTTGTGTGCTCGTAGTGATGTTCCAATATATCAAAATTGACGTCGAGTGATGGGATCAATTTCAATAAGTAAACATTTTCAAATTGTCATACGTTTTATTTTTAAAGTGGAATACTGACCAATAAATGTGGCAACACTATCATTGTGTTTTATTTTTCCCTATCCACAAAAATACAACTCCCGACATATATTTTGACCCCAGGGACGAAGGGAACCATCTTGAAAGGATGGTTCTAAGTCACCCGGGATGAGAGAGTATGTTTCCGGCTATTTCACCAATCGAAGATGGCGTGCGTTTTAGTCGGTTCGAGTCCGACATAACCACACCCGCCGAATCGGTAACCGCGGGGATTTCCCGCACATAATAAGAAAAAAAAATATAGGTATGCCGGTAAATATATCTGCCTGGGAAAGCACCTATAAGCTGTCGGTCCCGGTTATCTGTATAACAACATCTATCTTTTTAATCAAAGTCACGCTTCCTTCGCACTAGTGTAGGTAGAGACATCATTCCGCTCGTTATCCTTGTCTTTCTCATCTACTTTCACAATAAATTTCATACATACACCACAATTAACGTTAACACCTATAATAAATAAATATTCTAGAAAATATTACATAGCTCCGTCTAGACCAAACAAGTACCTTCTAGAAACTAGATTTTTAGACACATTTTTTGTCAATATATTACACATATACATACACATTCATACATACAAATGGACTCAAACTCCTGACTTATAACTTAGCAGTCAAACGCTTTACACAGGTCTTCATAAGAGCAAAATATTAATAGTGTCCTCTAGTGTCACAACACGGCACTAAAATCCTGTGACACTTTTGATGGCTTTTTCTTCGTCGTAAGCCGACATCTGCTGGTAGGAGTGGAACTCCATGGTGAAGGAGGCCAGGCCCGAGGAGAGGGACCGGAGGGTGCTGGAGTAGCCCAGGAGCTCGGAGAGGGGCGCTAGGCAGTCCACTACCTGGGGAAGACAAGTTTCTATAAATAAATGGTGAGGTATTATAGGAATTTCATCCCACGCACGCTCTAGCTGTGGAATGAACTCCCCGCTGTGGATTTTCGAAGCGACTACAATATGGGATTCTTCCGGGTTTTTTTAAATGTAGGACACGTCAATTTGACTTCGCCTCGCTTGATGGTGAACTGAAGGCAAAGTCTCTGAAAAGAGGGTCACCATTACAGACACGTACCATGTTACAGTGGCACTCAGGTTGACGGCCTCATCAGATGATTTTTCACGTCCCGCTTAAAGGACCCGGGACTGTAGGAGGAGGGAAACACGTGAACTGGTAAGGAATTCTAAGACTTAATGATACGGCAGAAGGAGTCGCCGAACCGCTTGGTTCTGGATGGAATATTCTGACATCTTAGTCCTGCACGTGTTGTCCTATGTAGGAAAGGAGTGGGTGGGATTAGCTGGAAGAGCTCATCAGAACATTCACCATCACTCGTGCTGCCAAACCCATAAGAACCTTCTTCTTCTTGAAGAACCCCATACTATAGTCAATTGGAAAACCGCAGGGAGATCATTCCACAGATTCACGTCACCGGAGATGGGTGTGTCGGATTCTAACCGACGAAAACCGCACGTTCTCCGTCACATAGGCCTATATGACTGGGTAGTCTGGTGAGCTCACCTTATTCTGGTGTCGTATCTGTATGTGTTGTATCTGCGTCCGCCTGCGGGTCAAGTCAGCGATCACCCGCGACGAGTGACTCTCAGGGCACACCACTTCAAGAGACATGAGGGGTTCTAGCAGTACTGCTTCAGAGGTCTCGAATACCTGTAGGACGTATTAATTTGTATTTAAACTAGCACTATTAAGTCTTGGAATTCCTTACCAGTTCACGTGTTTCCCTCTTCCTATAGTCCCGGGTCCTTTAAGCGGGGCGTGATAAAGCATCTGATGAGGCCGTCAAGCTGAGTGCCACAATTGTAACATGGTACGTGTCTGTAATGGTGACCCTCTTTACAGAGACTTTGCCTTGAGCTTACCATCAGGCGAGGCGAAGTCAATTTGACGTGTCCTATATAAAATACTAGCTTTTGCCCGCGGCTCCGCCCGCGTGGATGTCGGTTATCGCGACCAAACATAGCCTATGTCCTTTCTCAAGGTCTAACCTACCTCTATACCAAATTTCATCAAAATCGGTTCAGCGGTTTAGTCGTAAAAGTGAGACAGACAGACAGACAGACAGACAGAGTTACTTTCACATTTATAATATTATAGTAGGGACTAAATATAAAACCACTGCCATGCCACTGACATTGCAAGAAAATTCCATTTAATTTTAGCCTTTAAAGTAATGCAGTTAAAGTTTACAATTAAATGGATTTTTGGAGAGTGAATGAAAGAGTGTAATCAAAGTCTTTTCGTTTAATTTTTGACTGTAAGTCTATAGGAATAAGGTCTAAAATTATTGCCATTTTTTGCAATGTCTGTAGTGTGACAGTGGTTGTGCTTTAGCAGAATCGAGGCCCTAGATACTCACGTGGCTTTTTTTGGTCTACAATAGATATTGTTCGGGACATATAATATTTTTCACCATTGACACTCGAAAAAGGGCCCGTGATTCATCAAAAACAGTGAATAAAACGCTCTTTGTTTCACCGAGTGAATAAAAAAATTTGAATTTGGAACATGCGCGAATGTACGGATTCTAGTGAAACATGCAAAGAGGTTGCACTATAAAAACGTACTAAAAGCCACCTAAATGTAATCACTGGCTGGGTGGAATGTGGCTCAGTTTAAATTAAGAAAAAAAAAATGCCGCCATTTTCTGTGTAATTTTCCTTGTAAAAGTTTGTTTGTCTCATAATCATAAAATGACTTCATCTAGTGATGAAAATGAAACTCATATTCTCGAACGCGAAAAGACTCCTGAGTCTTTTCGCGCTAAAGCGGTAGCTATTACTGATAATTTGCTGCTTCTTTTGTGTACTATCCATAACAAAATGTAATTCATAATCACTGAGTAATCGTTTTCTCGTAGTCAATGGTGAAAAGTTGAGTACCTAACACGTGAAAAAAGAATTCATCTCGGCTCTTGTATCCCTCGATTCACACAGGTTTCTCTCTAGAACCCCTCGCTACGCTCGGGATTCTACCGGAGAAACCTTCACTCCTCTCGGGATACAACTTGGTGCCTCGAAAAGAATTCACCTTTTTTTCACTTGTTGGGTAATCTACTATTGGGCAATCGGTCTAGCTGCAAAGCTTCAATATCGCCTAATGTTAACATTGGGTTGTGGAGGTCAGATGACAATCGCTTCACGGAAAATATCGAGGTCTAGCCAAATCCGTAGTTAAGACTGGTAAAGCGGACCCCAGACTCCGAGCTGAAAGCTTCGGATGCGACTGGGAATTAACGCTAGGAGGAAGAAGATATAATATTTTGGACGGTCCAAGATATTATATTATGTCCCCGTGAGGTCCAAAAATGTGCTCTATTCGCGCAGTACACGTTTCTAGGGTGTCTTTTGAGGATAGCACGGGGTGCTACTGCGGTGGACGAGCTCAAATTCACCAAGCATAGACTATTACAAAGCAATCTGCAGGCGCCAGAGCCTCTAAAGTCTTACGATTTAGGTCCAAGATACGTGGCGAGGGTTATACACGTTATTAGGTGTCTTTTGAGGATAGCACGGGGTGCTACTGCGGTGGACGAACTCGAATTCACCAAGCATAATAATAAATAAATAATAAATATTCTACAACATTCTACACAACGCTTAGATCCATGGTAAGCTTAATTAGCTTGTGTTATGGAATCTAGAATGCGGATATATATACTTAGATACTTTTTTTTTTCGTAAATACATACAATATATTATACACAGAAACACCCAGACCATAGATTATTACAAAACAATCCGCGCGCGTCATGGCCTCATTTGTCTCGCGATTTAACCAGTCCACCTGCAGTTTTTCGTCTGTCCGGCGGCCTGCAGTCCTTATGTCATCAATGTCATCATAATTTTATTACCTCAGACTAAAATAATAACATTATTTTATTATTTTAGTCTGATGTTATTACGTATAAAATGCCGACGGCCATAGACTGTCCGGCCTTTAACTGTCTTTGCTGACCGAAATCGTCAACCGGCCACACACATATTAGCCGTCAGTTCAAAATCGTATACGAAATTGTAAGTGTGTGAGCTATTGCGATGAACTGACAGACCGATATCATCCGGTTGTCGTTCGATAAACTGTAAGTGGGTGGCCGTCTTTAGGTCCACGATACGTGTCTCGAGGTATACTCGCGTACCTTGCGGAGACACTGCGCCACTGCGGCGGTTACCACGGAGTCGGAAGTGCCTCGTCCCATCTCGAACCAGTGCAGCGTCACTTGCACATCCACTATCTGTAACCGAAACACATGGTATTATTAAATTTTAAAGTATTTAACTATACTCCATTCGGTTAGGTATTTAACTAAAGGTAAGTAAACAATCTTGTAGGTACTTTTTATATAAATAAATTAGGCTAACTAACTAACTAGTGGTTCAATTTCGGCTTTCAGTCTTTAAAATGAGTTCTGAAATTGAAAAACATTAATTAACTAAGTTTTTAAATATAACATATTATAAAGACACAATACATCAAGATTGTTTACGTCTAGTTAAGTACCTAACCGAATGGAGTATAGGTGTTCCTAATGACAGAAGAAAGAAGTTTATTCACCCAAGATAAACCCACGAGGGTTTAATGGGTGCTTTTATATCAATTTTATAGTGTTTTTGTTATTTCAATAAATAAATAAAAAAAAAGTAAGCAAAAAATCGAGTAAAAGAAACATAACATAAAAATATTTATAAAAAAACTAGCTGACCCCGCGAACTTCGTACCGCCTAGCAGTCCGTTTTTTTTCTCTCTCCGTAAGAACCATCCCCGTGCTTCAGGGAATATTCTAAAAAAAGAATTAGAGAAATCGGTTCAGCCGTTCTCGAGATTTGCGCTTAGCAACACATTTAGGGATTCATTTTTATATTATAAGATAACAAAAATAAACTGACATGCAAACGAGTCCGTTTAGTATAGTATCACGCCTAAGGGCGGCATTGGCGCACATCCGGGGGAATTCCGCACGGGAAAAAAGGTACGATACATCACATTAAAAAAAAACAAGTAAAGTGTCTGGTCTGTCAGTTAATAATAATAGCTAATAACTTACAGGGCAGCCCAGTTTAGGTCCATGCATGATGGCCGTGTTGACACCCTGCCTTATAGCCTGGAGGCTTCGCGGGTGGAGGTGGGAAAGGTTCGCCGCACTGTCGGCGCTCTTATCCAGTCTGTAAAAAATATTATTATTATTATCGTTTAATCAGGCAGGCAGTTGCTACAACTGATAGTTGCCTGTATCCAGTTTCTAACACTTGATTTCTTTCTTTTTGTTCAAGTGTGTATCCAGCCTGTTCTTAAATTGGTTAATGGTTTGTGCTGAAATGACGTCATTGGGCAGCTTATTCCATCCTCTAACCACTCTGTTGCTAAAGAAGTGCTCGTGGGGGTTATTATTGGATAGTCTGGTGCAGAGTTTAAGGTGGTGACCCCTCAGCCGATCATTGGTGTTAAACACAAGCATTTTGTGGAGATCCGGCACATCATAGTGCCCGTGTAAGATTTTGTATGTTTCTATCAAATCTCCTCGTTCACGGCGCTCCTTCAGGGATGTCAACTTTAGCAGTAATACATAACAAATTTTTTATCATCATCATCATCATTTCAGCCCTAGGAAGTCCACTGCTGGACATAGGCCTCCCCTATAGATCTCCAATAAGACCACCTTGTGGGTGGACGTCCTATGCTAAAAATAATTATTATTATAAAATTGTAGATAAATCATGTCTGTACATTCGAGATAGTTAGAAACCCTCCTTTGGCTTTGTCATAGTCGGGTAAAAAATACTTGGGATTGTCAAATTAACGATTCTGAACCTAATTATTTTATTGGCAATTCTTTCGCGATAAATGCAAAAATTAGGTACGTGTCCCGAGAACACGAAAAATATTTAAATTCGTAACGTAAACGTATCGTGAGAACGAAGCATTGTGATTGGCCGGCTTTACACACACACACACAGGTACAGTAGGCAGGCGGCCAATCACAATGCTCCGTTCTCTCGAAACCTTTACATTACGAATTCGATTTTCGTGTTCGAGGCCCAGAATTTTGATGCCGTATTTTTTTTTTTTTTTTAAAGATTATAATTATTAGTCATTGGAATTATGTACTAATATTCCCACTAAGTACTTAAGGAGCTAAGCTAATTTGCTTGTGTTAGAAGTGCATTCACATCGGTAGTGTGATGACCAAGATTCAAAACCTTTTATTTACCGCATGTACCGATGAATTCATCTTTTTCATCTCGGAGCCTCGGATGGTGGGCAGTTGTAACAGTGTCTTGGCTGAGCCATTATCGGATACAGCCCAGACACTGTGCAACTTAGTTAAGTTTAGAGGCTAAGCATGTCATAACTGTGCATGAGAATTTTATATTTGTTTTAAGCTATTGCATAGCTTTTATCGCGGGCCTTGACCGTGGAGACCGAATCCAGAAATTCCGTAACGAAAAATGGTAACACCTCCGAGCTCGCACGAACAGAGCCGAGCTGCTCCGAAGTAGCTTCGCTTAACGTAAGTAATTATAATTGCATAAGTTGTTAGTTTTCAAATTCAAATTCAAATTCAGACTCGGACTCGGACTCGAAGTCAGAAGTCCGAAGTCCGAAGACCGAAGACCGAAATCCAAATTCAAATTCAAATTATTATTTATTATAATTGCATAAGTTCATAAAAAATGCTATGCAATAGCTTTACCGCGGCAGTCCCCGAGTGCCACACGTCTTTTTTTGTTTCTGTTTTATATTTGTATTTTAAATATAGGCAACATAATCGCTCTAGCGACAAAGCCGTTTCAGTAAAGAAAAAAAAAATATCTCGATAAAAATTCGCGCGATATTCGGATATACATCCAGTAACGCCCCTTTCCCAATGGCGTAGGCAGAAACCAAACAGAGAAAAATCATGTAAAAAAACTCACTTCAATATTTTATCCTGGGGTATACCCTTGACAGTCTTCGCAGACATGGTGACCTTGCAGAGCTGCTTCGTGCCGCCAATCTTGCGGTCCACGGCCTGCGTGTGTCGGTATGTGCCCTGGAGGGACTCCCGGTACGCGATCTGTAGGGGACCTAGCTCCACGTTGATTTTGTACTCCCTGATGATGCGTTCTTTGATGATGTCAAGATGGAGTTCACCCATACCTGGGAAGGTCATGAAAATTATTAGGTTTAAAAAAAAATAAAATAAAAATAATCGTACCAGTAGGATTAATAGGATAATTACTTATCCTACCAGTAGGATTATTTTATATTGTTGGATTGTAGGACAATAATATGATACTGATAAATTTGACAGTATGTGAGCTGAATGGGTATTCGTTCCTATCAAAACTGATGAACAGAAACAGATGAAAATTTTGCACATGTGGAATAAATATAGGATACTTTTATCCCGGTAATCTACAGAACTTCGATATCGCCAATGGGTTCTAGATGTCAGATGACAATCGTTTTACTTATCTCTCAGGGTGGGGGACAAACGACTGCCTCTCCCGTAATACCCAAGATAAACCACATCAGGAGGAGCAACCCCAAGATCTAAAGTATAAGCTTTGATTGCGACCAGGGTTGGTAGTCCAGTCCAGTCCAGTCCAGTCCAGTCCAGTCCAGTTCAGTTCAGTCCAGTCCAATCCAGTCCATTTCAGTATAGTCCAGTTCAGTACAGTTCAGTACAGTACAGACCAGTCGAGTCCAGGAATTCAGAATTCCCATTGCTGAAATCTCTTAGGAAAATCATTCAAACAGAAAGGTCCTACACTTTCAAAGTACACATACCGGCGAGAACCATCTGCCCACTGTCAGCGTCCGTAGTGACACGCAGGCTGGGGTCTTCTCTCTGCAGCTCAGCCAGTGCAGTCTCCAGCGCCGTCTGCTGAGATATGCTGGGGGGTTCTATGGAGCACAGGAACACTGGCTCTGGGATCGTTGTACCTGTGAACAGACACAAAATATTATTCAATGAAATTCTATATCATTGGCTGTTAATTTAGCTTGCGTCAGAGTCTGTCAATTTACAGGAGGAAATGCAAGTGAGGTTGACTTCGCCACTGAAGATGTCGGTGAGGCCCCAAAAACCCCAGATCTTTTCTAGATTCCCTTCTTAGATCCGAGGGCTGGATGGGGATTCCGTAGTCTCCACACCCAAAAAGGGCCAGCTCGAAAGAAATGGCCATGGGTCGGCCGGGGTGCGAGAGATATGGCTCAGACAATCTCACCTCCAGCAAGCTACGACCCATAGCCGACGTGCATTTTATCGGTCCGAATCCCACATAACCACCGAAGTCAGCGTGGTGGGGAGGAGGGGTGTGATATCCGCACACTAAAAAAACTTGCACTATGACTCACCAATCCCTAACAAAACATCAGCTAACTCCTCACTAGTCGGTTCTGTCTCCATCCCCTGGACTCTCTGCCGGGCGCTGGGCAGCATCAGCTCCTCCTTACTGCCAGGGTCCTGCAGTACCGCGGTGAGGAGAGTCTTAGCGCGGGAGGCAGCGGATTGGGTGCACGTCACCAGGTCGCCTGTCATGGTTGCCTGGGGTACACTATGTTAGTTATGGCAGATGATTTTAAAAGAAGTCTTTGGGGACGATTTTTGGCTTAAATAAAAAAATAAAAAAAAAGACGTGTGGCACTCGGGGACTGCCGCGGTAAAGCTATTGCATAGCATTTTTTATGAACTTATGCAATTATAATAAATAATAATTTGAATTCCAAATTCCGAGTTCCGAGTTCCGAGTTCCGAGTCTGAATTTGAATTTGAATTTGAAAACTAACAACTTATGCAATTATTATTACTTACGTTAAGCGGAGCTACTTCGGAGCAGCTCGGCTCGATTCGTGCGAGCTCGGAGTTGGGGACAATTTTTCGTTACGGAATTTCTGGATTCGGTCTCCACGCTCAAGGCCCGCGATAGAAGCTATGCAATAGCTTAATGAATATTCAACAACATTCTACACAACGCTATCTAGACCCATGCAAATAAAATAGTAAGCTCAATTAGCTTGTGTTATAGAGTCTAGAATGAGTCGGATATACATACTTAGATACTTTTTTTTTTTGTAAATACATACAATTATACATAGAAACAACCAGACCAATGCAAATATTTATATTCAAGCATACAAATATTGGCACTGAGCGGGGATCGAACCCGCACCTCCTGCGTAGCAGCCGCGTTCACTACCGCTACGTCACAGAGGCAGTCAAGTTGAAGTTGCCTTTTTCTGTAAATCGGTATTTAGTGTCAGTGATGGTTTTTCCACTAATAATAAGCCACCTGAGGGCGGCATTTCTATTACACCTCGTGACACGTATCTTGGACCTAAATCGCGAGACAAACGAGGCCTTGGTGACAGGATGATTTTATGAGAATACACACCATATGAAATGAGAAATCTGTCCTACCTAGTTCTGGCCAAGTGAAGTCCGAGGAGGGGGGCGGTCACAGGGGACATGACCTTTCCCCCCACTCCCTCCCCTCCAATCGTTCACGTCCAATTGGAAAGTCTTCTAAAAAGGCATTTTTGAAGGAATTCCCACACTTAAAAAAAACGTGACCCCTCCAAATCTCAAGGTGCGACCGCACCTGGTTCTGGCAGATAGCGAAGGGGGATATAACCAGATTAAGGGGGTTAGAAATATCTTTATTTACCTTCAGAGCACTGACTACTGCGATGTTTCCCGCAGTAACACGGTCCACTGGCTTATATTCGTCAGCTAGCGCCACATACAATGCACCGATCTATCGAAATAATAATTAAAATTAAGTAAACCATGTAAAAAAAAAGCAAGTAGGGATTAAGCAACACCGCATTTACCCAGCGCCATCTAGGGAAATCAAGCTGAACTTCTAAAGAATTATCAATCCTGCAACGCGCAATGTAAGTTTACATTTATATTTATAGAGAAAAGCTGCGCAATCCGACTTGGATAGGTTAGGTTAGAAGGGTAATGGGAGCCTGCATTAGCCTTTGCGGTTTTTTCTTTTTATAAAAAATGCAGAAACAAGTCATATGCCTAGCTGTTTGATCATATGGCTGAATATCATTTAGGATGTTAATTTAATGGCACTGTTTAGTAGAAGTTAGGCGGTTAATTGAACGGGTCAATAAGTTAGTTGGCTGCGAGGGCCATATTACAAGCTATGCTGACTTTGAATCTAGAGGTTAACATGTTATAGAAGATCCATGTCTTATAAAAAATATATTTCTTCAAATAAGACAATTGGTTCACCTGTTCACTTTTATCTTGCCGCAGATTATAGATCTTCTGTCCTTTACTAATCTCTCCGCTGTACAGCCTCATGAACGTAAGCACACCCCTCTGATCATCATGCTGTACTTTGAACGCTCTAGCAGCCAGGTCTTTACCAAAACTCTTATACAATCTATGACCTTCCTCAGGAGTTGGAAGGTAAGAAACTATGCCATCCATTAATGTCTGGACACCAATATTTTTATATGAACTGCCACAGAGTAAAGGAAATCCTTTCATGGATAAGGTACACCTGCGAACAGCCGCTTCTAACTCTTCAGCACTGATGTCTAAAGACTCCTGGGCTATTATAGTCTCTGCTAAGTGGTCGTCTAAGCTAGATAGAGTGTCTATCAGCGCTTTGTGTCTAGACATGGCTGCTTCCCATTGGTGTCCGTCAGATGTCTCTGTCAGTTTTCTTCTGACATAGTTCTTGCCACGGCCTTGGGTCCAGATTACTTCTTCTAGAGTTAGGAGGTCGATTAGACCTGGAAATATAGAAAGATATAAAGGTTAATTTTGTTGAGAGTATGGACTAGACGTCTATGGTCACGTACGACTATATAAATGTTTTATCTTTGGGCGCTCACTCTCGTCTTTGTGTACTGTCATTTTTAGTAATCTTTATTAAATAAATTATTATTTAAACTATTAATATATCTGCCTTTCTTCATTTCATCAATTTTTAAATCGAAATAATGAATGAAGAATAACGAAACAAGAATGTAGAATGAGAGGCGGTAACACTAAATCTGGTCTGATTTGATCAGATTACCAGATGATAGGTATATCATTAGACGCGTCTTTAATTGGAGAACACGAAACGGCTACGCTACAAGGCTAAAATCCTGGTGGTGATGCCAAAAATCAATATTGAAAAGTAAAAAAAAGGAGACGAAATGAGAAGGAAATATGTCTCACAGAAAAAAATCTTTACCAATTAGCCTATCCTGATATCTGACATCAGTGTGTAGTAAAAGAGGTTCAGCCTGCAGCTTGTCTCTCACGGAGTTCTCGCAGGCTGTTGCAGAAGCATCTCCTCGGTCCATCTTGTTGAGGTACAGGATCCGAGGGACTCGGTAGCCACTAGCTTGTCTCCATACTGTGAGCGTTTGGGCTTCCACACCTGCGAAGCATAAAATTGAGCTTGAATGTATATTTGAGTTTATTTTTTGTGTTTTTAATTTTTCAATAAAAATTTTAATGACAAGTATTTTTTATTTGCTTAATTTGTTATTGGTGGTCGAAAACGAGCTCGCACACTTCCACCTACCTCGTGACCACTACAGCCAAGTATGACGTGCGAAGGCGAGTCTTCGGCGCCTTGTATTATTTACGGCTCTCGCTCGGCTGGGGGGCGGGGGTGGGTTACGGTGCCGGAGGAGACTGACGACTCCGTCGGCGTTGGCCTGCCTCAGTCCTCTGGTGGTTTGGGTGCCGTGCATGATACTTAACCGAACATACTGGCGAAACAAACAAACTAAGAAAGGGAAAGAAATAAACAAAAATGCTGATTGAATTGATTGGATTGAAAACGTGGTGCAGATTGAACCACAACAACGCCGAGCCTTGGGCGGCAGACAACTAACCTGACAACACTGGCCTAACAAGTCAGTCATCTGTGGATATTAGGAAATGAATAGCCACACCCGTACCTGCTAACTTAAGCAATCGGGAGTCTTGGCTTAACTGCCTGGACTAAGAGGAAGACAACCTCCATAAAACAATCACCCCAATTCCACGGTGGGATACGTGCCAAAGGAATGCATGGCTGATGGGGGATCGGTCACGAACGCCAACCTCGACGGACCTGGCAAACGTCGTTGAACTAAGCCTTCTTGGGAGAATGGGCGTCACCTCCCATGCGACCTCTTATTTCGACCCTTCTCGTGGGAATAAAATGGAAAATAATAATGAAAAAGGAAACAAAAACTCAAATATGATACAACAAACGCTCAAGGAAAGCATACTGAAACATACTAGGAGTCACTCACTTGGCTCCATACCTGCACACACCTTAAAACATAACAGCACTGATGAAAACCTGAACAAAGAGTGTACGACTCCTGGCGAAAATAACAAAGAACTTCACAAATCGTGGCAAAATGATCGGGTACTTATAAAGAGGAAAGCTGAAGCAAGTCCTGAAACTACGAACAAAAACAAAAATAAATTAATAAAAACAACATATTATGCCATCTCAACACAAAACAGCTTTGAAGTTCTAGAAACTGAAGACACCGTTGAAACTCCTAAGCAATACCAACAGCCCAAGCCACCGAGACCAGAGCCAATATTTGTAACAGGAGTCCTCGACATAAAGAAATTAAAAGATCTTCTCTCCACAATTGCGGAGGCTGGTAAATACACTCTGACAACTTTAAGATCCGGTCATATGGTCAAAGTAATGCCAGTAGATATAGATACGTACAAAAGCATAAGAGCTAATTTCATAGAAAGAGACATTAGTCACTATACATACAAACTCAAAAACGAAAGAGCTTATCGAGTAGTCCTACGTGGCTTACACTCCTCAGAGGACATCGAACTTGTAAAGGGAGAGCTTTTTGAACTGGGCCACGAAGTAAGATACATTACAAACATAAAACATAGAACTACAAAACAACCAATGCCTGTATTTTACGTAGACCTGGAACCTAAAAGTAACAATAAAGACATCTTTCAAATCAATAAATTAAATCATACTAAGATTTCATTCGAGGCTCCGTACAAGAAGCTAGATGTTTTACAGTGTAAGAGATGCCAGAGATTCGGACACGCCAAAAACCAATGCCACAGGCCATTCAGATGCGTTAAATGTGGCGAAGATCACCCCACAACAAGCTGTGTAAAAAGACCTGACACTGAAGCAACTTGTGCTAACTGCCAAGAAAAACATCCCGCAAGCTACAAAGGCTGCGCTAAATATAAGCAATATAAGGAGTTAATTATGAAGAACAAAACTAAAAAGTACAAAACTGAAGAGGAAAAATGCGAAAGACCTAATATTAATATTAATCCTAATACAACCATACAAGGAAACAACCAAAATAAAAAAGATAAACAAACAAAACACAATATGACATACGCGCAAGCAACCAAATCAAACAATGCAGCAGGATTAAAAACTGACATCAAGGATCCTAACAACTTTGTTGAGGTACTAGATGTGATGTTTGACAAATTTCAAAACATAATGAATATTATGCTAGACAACATGATGGATCGGATGATTCAACTAGTTACAAGCCTTATAAAACACCCCTAAATATAAGGATAATTACATGGAATGCCAATGGACTAACAGAACGCAGACTGGAACTCGAACTGTTCCTAAAGACTGAAAGAGTTGATGTGGCCTTAATCTCAGAAACACGGTTCACACAAAAATCTAACTTTGCACTCCGACACTACAATGTGTATACTACAAACCACCCTACTGGCAATTCACATGGAGGTACAGCAGTGCTCATACGAGAAAACATTAAACATTATTATTTTGGGGAGCTCAAAACAGAGAAGATACAGGCTACCTCAATCAGAATCCAAGATAACAACGAAGAAATAACATTATCTGCAATATATTGCCCACCCAGGCACACCATTACAACCAATGACTTTACAGCATACTTCAAAACACTGGGTAATAGACACATTTGCGGTGGCGATTGGAACGCAAAACATGTGTTTTGGGGATCAAGATTGACATCTTCAAGAGGTAGACAACTATACGTAGCTATGAATGATCTCAACCTCTACTGTGTTTCGCACGGTGCGCCCACATATTGGCCTACGGACAGAAATAAGGTACCCGACTTACTGGATTTCTTCATGATCAAAAATGTAACACAAAGCCAAATAAGTATCGAGGAATGTACCGACCTTTCTTCTGACCATACACCTGTTATTCTTAATGTTCTATGCAAAGCTGTTCAAATTGAGTATCCGCAAAGACTCTATAATTTTAAGACAAACTGGGAAAATTACAGGGCTATATTGACAGAATCCACAAATCTAAACTCACCATTAAACAGTGTAGACAGCGTAGAATCAGCTATTGAGTCACTTAACAAACTTATACATCAAGCGGTCAAAGAGTCAACACCCCCACTGAGACCGAGAATCACTAGCAATTCTGCTTACTCCAAAAAGATAAAAGACAAAGTACGGGAAAGAAGGCAACTGCGTAAAATTTGGCAGAACACAAGATACCCTCAGGACAAGAAAGCCTTTAACAAAGCATCAGAGGATCTCAAATGCATGATCTCACAAGCAAACAACGAGCGTCTACAAAATCAACTAGCTAATCTAACTCCATACGTAGACACTAGCTACTCGCTGTGGAAGGTTACAAAGAAACTCAAAAGGCCTATTCCGCATATTCCACCCATAAAAACTGCTGACGGCAAATGGGCTCGAACAGATCTCGAGAAGGCCCAGGTATACGCTGAGCACCTGCAGTCTGTATTCCAACCGCTACCAAGTAAGCACCCGGATCATGATACATTGGTAGGCGAACTCCTTAGCGCACCAATGCAGATGTGCATGCCACTAAAAAGTGCTAGCCCAAGTGAAGTACGGCGAGAAATATCAAACTTGCAGGAAGGTAAAGCGCCAGGCTACGATCTCATCGACGCTCAACTACTTAAGCAACTTCCTAGAAAGAGCATCATCCATATAACGGCAATCTTTAATGCCTGCTTCAGACTTCATATCTATCCCGCCCAATGGAAAATGGCGCAGGTTATAATGATACCTAAACCTGGCAAACCCCTGCATGAAGCTAGTTCGTACAGACCGATAAGTCTTCTTTGTGTCATGGGTAAACTGCTAGAAAAGATATTGCTGAACAGGATGCGTGGACATTTACCGGAAATCATACCACTTCACCAATTTGGCTTTCGAGAGAAGCATGGAACAATTGAACAGGTTCACCGTGTTACAGATACCATAAGTCGTGCTCTAGAATGTAAACAGTTCTGTTCTGCCGTGTTTCTGGATATCAGTCAAGCCTTTGACAGAGTATGGCATGACGGGCTTCTGTTCAAAATCAAACAGTTGCTTCCCCATTCCTTCCTTTCAATACTGCGATCGTACCTTCATGAAAGATGCTTTGAGGTGAAATTCAATAGTGAAACGGCTCCATTAAAAAAGATTCTCTCAGGGGTTCCCCAAGGCAGCATATTGGGCCCCGTACTGTACCTCTTGTATACTGCTGATCTGCCGACACAGAACGACACTATAACTGCCACGTATGCAGACGATACAGCGATACTATCGGTTCATGAAAATCCAATAGTGGCTTCAGCTAAGCTGCAAACCCACATCTGCAAAATAGAAAACTGGCTTGAAAAATGGCGCATTAAGGCCAACCAAGGCAAATCCGTTCATGTGACCTTCACCCTTAGAAAACCTACTTGTCCCGCCATAAAACTATGCAATGAAGACGTTCCACAAGCTGAAGATGCTAAATATCTTGGGATGCATCTGGACCGACGGCTAACCTGGAGGAAGCACATATGGACGAAACGAAAGCAATTGGACACTAAATTCAGAACAATGTACTGGCTGATAGGGCGCAAGTCAAGTCTGTCACAGGAAAGCAAAATTGCTATATATAAGACCATACTGAAACCGATATGGACATACGGCATCCAGCTGTGGGGAACTTCCAGCAATAGTAATATTGAAATTCTTGAAAGATTCCAAAGCAAAACACTAAGAGCCATGCTAAATGTGCCATATTATGTGAGCAATAAATACATACACGAGGATCTAAACATCAGGACAGTAAAGCAGGAGATTACTAGGCACAGTAAAAGCTATCAATCTAGAATGACGACTCATATTAATGAGCTGGCATCCAGACTCCAGGGTACAGGAAGTGTATCACATAACCGATTGAGGCGACATGATGTCCCTACGCTAATCGCGAGATTCGATTAAAGAATGTGAAGGGGACCTCCAACCATTCTTACTGCTAATGATGACACGATAATCAGAAAATAACATCAGATTGGCTTATTGTGTAAACACAGATCGCCAAGTCGCAGAAGAAACACAAAAAAAAAAAAAAAAAAAAAAAAAAATTCGTTATTGCAAAAATTTACATTTATAATATAATTGATATACATAACCAACACTTTCTACGACCTTCAGACGCTGCTGCCACTACTTTTGCCAGCAGTACTGGTTTTTCATATACTGAATTTGATGATCTTTCAGATGAGCCTGGATTTTTTCTGGCAATCTTATCAAATTAGATACCAATAGTTTTTTTATTTTCAATATTGATTTTTGTTATCACCATCAGGCACTTAGCCTTGCAGGATAGCCATTTCGTGTTCTCCAATTGAAGAGACATCCAATGATATACATATCATCTGGTAATCTGATCAGACTAGATTTAGCGTAATCGCCTCTCATACTATAATTATTGGTGAATACAAACTAAGACTTGAAAAAATCAATATCCAGGATGAAATTTGAACCCACTATCTGTCTCCTACAGGAGAAATACTTGGCCTGCTGCACTGCATACTTGCTAGTTCTTGGTGAATAGTTTATGGCAATGTCTCAAGTGGGGTAAAATAGGCAACAGTTTTTCAAATTAAATCCTAGTTTAGTTTCCCCCAATGTAGGCAATGTCAGTGGATAGTGGATATAACTTCAAAATCTTACCTGCGGAAGCATCCAGTACTATGACAGCCCCATCTAACACAGCTAGGCTCTGTTCCACTTCCATGGTGAAGTCTATGTGTCCTGGTGTGTCTATTAGATTGATCTGACTGTCTCTCCAGGGAAACGAGACTGCCGCAGCTGTTCAGAAAGCCATCAAATTAGTTTATTCAAAGGTAGGGTGAATGGGTGAGGATGATGTTAATCTCACTGGTAGTTTTTCTTTATAAAGAAGTATTATGTATGCATGGGACATTACCAAGACCTATGGCTTCAAGAAAACCTGCTAGTCAGTACACCTGCTGATTCACGGACGAAGCTCAACCGCAGGATTCCTTCACAGGGTTGGGAGGGCAAATGCCATACATTTCCTTTCGTTTGGTATAAATGACTTCGATAAAAGCCATATATGCCTAACGAAAATAGACAAAGGAGTCCCAGGCTCCAACATGCAACTACTAGATGCAGGTAGTCTCCAATGCAACCATGAATCACAGCAATATGTTGATGAAAAGCCTCATTACATGATTATCAAAGTTCATAACTTACATGTGATAGTGATTCCCCGCTGTCTCTCCTGCTCCATGTAGTCAGTGACTGTGTTGCCATGGTGCACCTCACCCATAGACCTGATGGTACCCGAGTAGAACAACATGCGCTCTGTCGTTGTTGTTTTGCCTGAAATTTCATTATTTAAGAATGTAATTAATATTTAAAAAATAGATGAACTGACGACCTATAAAGGTGGCTGGGACGGACTCGATGCGGAAGGCGGAGGATCGGCAGACGTGGTGCACATTGGGAGAGGCCTCTATCAAGCAGTGGCCTGCAATAGGCTAATTGATTGATTCAAAAAATGAAAAATTAGTAAGGACCTAAAAACCATTCCATCATTAACTTTAACTGCGTCCAGCTTGAAAATCCTGGGATTATTGGACCTCATTTACAACGGGCAGACTCAAGGAGATTGCATATCATCAAAATAGTATTAGAAAATTGGCAGAACTTGTGCAATCATGAAACCAAATAGTGGATATTCCTAACCTGCATCAATATGGGCTAAGATTCCAATGTTTCGAATATTTTTGGTGCTCTCCTCACTACTTGAATAATGTCTATGTAATCGTATATTCTTGCATAATTTTCTGTAGTAGTTTATGTAACAAAAGGTTCTCATTTTCATAAACATTTTCCCTGCAAAGCAAACAGAAAAATCGGTACATAACATAACCTCTATTGCTTATACTTGGCAATTGGCATTGACAATCTTGACAGACCGACAGGCTGACAATGACAAATTGACGAAGGTATGTTTGGAGAGTATGCAAGCTATAAATCAAAGTATTGATCAATCACAAAATATCGCGATTCCCGAAACCTGATACCCATTAAGTAATAGAATGTTTATAATTTCTGCCGTTTGTTTTGCAGCCGTAAATTAACAAAATGAGGTCTTCCCTTGGCGATAACGTGTCCACCAAGGCCTGCCTTTGGCCTACCTACAGGTTCAAGCAAGACAACTTCATCTGCTTTCCTCTCGGGCGGGGTTGCTCGGGGTTGTGAAAAAGCTAAGCCTAAAGAAAAGGAATAAGTAGAAGTGAACCCTCGTGTTCGAGTTGAATGCTTCAGACAAATGCACCTGGAAAAGAAAGCTACAATAATGATAAGAACGGACAGTAGAAAAGGCTGTGCTTCAGTGCTTGACACACGCACATGGCTTGCCATAGCTTGACATTTATAAATAATCTGTGCCTGTTTTTTGTCCCTCTCTTTAGTATCTAAGTCTATGCTCTCTTTCGAAATGGCATCTTCGTTGATTTGTTTGTGTTGAATACGTGACAAAATAAACGTGAAATAACGAAAGAAATATCATAAATAAAATTCAAGATGGGTGTACCGGCATTTTTCCGCTGGTTGAGCAGAAAATATCCAAGTGTCATCGTGGAATGCGTGGAGCAGAGGGTAAATTATAACCTACAAAAAATTATGCTGTTTCTAAAAATCTTGAGCTTATTCTTCATTAAAAAGTTAAAATACTATACCATAACAATGAAGTTCTCGAGCTTAGAGGTGCTAGCTCTCAGGTTATAGGTTTTATAATGATTTCCACATAGCTACCGTCTGATATGGTTCGAGATCTCTCCTCACTGTGTTTGGTGTCAAATCCCACCAAAATACTTGTTCCATTGTTCCAAACTGTTCTCAAGACTATTCTATTAGATTTTATAAATGTTTAGTACGCAAAACATAGCCTTTTGACTGTAGAAAATTAGCCTAACTTTGACCTTTGAAATATGTACTTGCACTCTTATCCCTTGATTTGGTCCCTTGTCTTGATTTGGTCTATCTTGGTTTTTGAAAGAACAACACTACTGTCTGACCTTTCAACCATAAAAGGAAAGCTTATTTCATTGTCAATCAATCAATCAATTAGCCTAATGTGGTTCACTGCTGGACATATGCATCTCCCAATGTTGGGAGGCTATGGCCATATCCATGCTGGCCAAACAGCTTTGCACAGAGTTGTATTTTGAGATATCTTTCTCTCGTAGTGATATCGTCTGCATATTTTTCCATTAATCACCTCTTACGACACCCTTCAGATGATATGGGGTGCTTGTTCTTGATATTTTATTGATCAGGATATAGTTGTTTATTATTATTATTCTCCTTTATTCATTTTATATACATATAAGTTATATTTCTAAATATACTTAAAAAAAAAATACATTTAAAAATATAAAAAATAGTGTCCCACCGGCATCGGGTACAGGGACCAAGCTGCCGGTGGTTAGGGCTCCAGGGAGAGGAACTTCCTCACTATGCGTGCAGTGCCTAGCAAAACTGCCTTCTGCATCAAGCCCTTGAGCCAACCGTCTAACGAGAGCCTCTTAAGATGTTGATCGAGGCTCTTGGCGATAAGTCCGTGAACGGAAACGACTATCGGTACAATAATAGCCGAGTCAACATCCCACATGTCGACAATCTCATGGGCCAAGTCTAAATACTTAATTTGTTTTTCTTTTTCTGCCTTCATGAGATTCTCGTCATGAGGGATAGTGATATCAACTATTATTGCACGGCGCTCTAATCGATCTATTATCTATTATTATTAATTAATGGACGAGCAGTGCTTGCTGATATATGTCCATATCACTCAGTGCTTTGTGTTTTAAATTTTTTTTTTTTTATAATATTTTTTTTTTTTTACAACTGTGTACTTTAATTCCAGCCAGTTGATGTTGATGGGCAGCTAGTTTACATTGACTCTTCACTCCCAAACCCAAATGGAGTGGAGTTTGACAACTTATATCTGGACATGAACGGCATCATTCATCCGTGCACACATCCCGAGGACAAGCCGCCCCCAAAGGATGAGGATGAGATGATGGTGGCAATCTTCGAGTGCATCGACAGGCTGTTCCGTATTGTGAGGCCCAGGAAGCTGTTGTACATGGCTATTGATGGAGTGGTAAGTAGCTCTTTAACACAGACCATTCAGTAACTAGATGAGCTTTTATAAGAACAGAAAGGAGTTGCAGTTGAGTTTCCAATGAAAAATACATACCACTTTATGAGGGCGAGGATGTGGAGGTCAGATGGCAGTCACTTCATGGAATATATTGAAGTTCAGCTAAATCTGCAGCCAGTTAGACTGGTAAAGCCCCAGACTCCTCCCGGTGAAAGCTTCAGAGAAGAAGAAGTGTGAGGGTGTGGTGAAGAGGGGCTAAATCTTGCACTCTTCTCTTCTTCTGACATGATGAAGAAGAAGATTATAAAACCGAAAGTAACTCTGTCTCTGTCTATTACTCTTTCAACCTAACCTAAACCATTGAACTGATTTTGATGAAATTTCGTACAGAGATAGATTAGATCTTGGGAAAGGACATAGGCTATGTTAAGTTGAGATAATCAACATACATGCGAGAGGACCGGCGGGTAACATCTAGCTTTCGATATACTTACTTTTCAAAAGAAGTACTTTAGCATGCATATGTTTCACCAAACTTATATAGCCCTTTCTCTTTTTCTTCCAGGCTCCAAGAGCGAAAATGAACCAACAGCGTTCACGACGGTTCCGTGCTTCCAAGGAAACACAGGAGAAGATTGAGGAGGTGGCACGCATCCGCTCAGAGCTGCAGGCTAAGGGTGCCTACCTGCCCCCAGAGAGGCCAAAAGAAGCTCACTTCGATTCCAACTGCATCACACCGGGAACTCCGTTCATGGATCGGCTGAGCAAATGTCTTCATTATTATATTCATGACAGGTTAGTTTTAACTTTCGTAACATTGTCCTTTGAATATTTAACATCGGAGATGTCCTCAGTACGAAGAAACCATTACAGCCAAAACCTTGGAGAGAGGGGACCGTGTTCCGTACCCAATGAAATGTATGTTATTTGTTATGGAATCGATTTTCCTGTGTTCTCATTGGTTGAAGAAACATTTAGGCCATTACTTTTAGGCCTGTTTCGTGCAAAAATGCATATGTTTTGTATGAAACTGGACGCACACTCTTATGACGCAGCAGATGGCCTGTAGATTTTTAAATTTCGTGCAAAGGATATGGCGCTAATTTCTTGCGAAAAATATATACAATTTGTCCAGAGACCCTACATGCGTGCACATACATAGGAAGCAAATGGCCTTACATTTAGGTTTTTTTTAATGTTACAGGTTAAATAATGACCCTGGTTGGAAGGGCATCAAGGTGATTTTGTCTGACGCCAATGTCCCTGGGGAAGGGGAACACAAGATTATGGACTACATACGGAGACAAAGAGGTAAGTCAAAATTTTATTTTCTATCAAACTATTGTGTCTTCTTGGCTGATGCCAGCGACTCCATCTGTGTGAAATTTTGTTCACTGTCTTGCTACCTACGGAAAATTATTCCCGTTTGTATTTTTATATGTAATGAATAAACTCAAAAACTACTGGGGCCTAGACAAAGTGACATTCTATTGGCGAAAACGCTAGTGGAATCGCTAATTGTAATTTGAAATTGACTTATATCATTAATATATGTAGAATAGTTTTTTTTTTTTGTAATATATTAAATTTGCCATCAGTCGCAAGACTTTTATCAAATTTGTTATGTGAGTATGGCGATTATTTGATATAGAATATAACTATAATTTTTTTATGAAATTTGAATATTTGTAACTCGAAATTTATTATTTCACATATCATTATTACTTTAACCATCGCAATATCGCGTAATCCACTGTTAAAAATATAAAACGGTTCGCTTCAACGCGATTCCATCAATAGAATGTCGTAACTAACTAGATGCATATAAATTAAGATGACGCGACTAAGGGACCCCACAGCGTATTTTTGTTATTTTTATGCATATGCAGTTATGCATACTGACGCGCGGAGTTTCCTTTAAGTGTAGGGTAGGCCTAATATTTCTCCATGGGTGTCAAAAACCGACTGAAGAATGCCACTCTCATTTCTCCTTCTAAAATTAACTAAGTGATTTCCTTCCAGTGCAACCTGACCACGATCCTAACACGCAACATGTTTTATGCGGAGCGGATGCTGACCTCATCATGTTGGGGCTTGCGACCCATGAGCCCAACTTCACCATCATCCGTGAGGAGTTCAAACCAAACAAACCAAGACCCTGTGATGTCTGTGGACAGCTTGGTAAGTGATAACCTCAGTTGCATCCATATTTTGGAGTGCGGAATCCGGTCTTCTACGCTTTCCTTCCTTCATCCTAGCATTAATTCCCAGTCGCATCCGAAGCATTCCCCTCGGAGTCGGGGTCCGCTTTGCCAATCTTAACTGCGTATTTGGCTGGACCTCGATATTTTCCGTGAAGTGAATGCTATCTGACCTCCAAAACCCAATGGTGACATTAGGCGATGTCGAAGCACTGCAGCTAGATCGTTGTTGTTGGAATTTTTAGGACTCCAACTACCCGTAACGACTGCCATAGATGTTTGTATAGCAAACGGGGCCGACGGATTAACGTGCTCTCCGAGGCGCGACCAGACTAATGCAAATACCTATATTCATGCATACAAATATTTGCACTGAGCGGGGATCGAACCGGTGCTTCCTGCGTAGCGGCCGCGTTGACTACCGCTACGCCGCGGAGGCTGTCGGTCTTCTACGCTTTCTCCTCCTGATATTACTGGATGATGTATGACTACCCCCAAACTTGTAAGAAAAACCTGCTCAGGTTTCTCTCTCTACTACACGACGGACCCGGCACCCACGCGATGAATCCATGGATAGCTCAGAATCTCATCTTTCTCCCACGTTAGTGTATAATAATATTTGACAGCCTCCGTGGCGTAGCGGTAGTGAACGCGGCCGCTACGCAGGAGGCGCGGGTTCGATCCCCGCTCAGTGCAAATATTTGTATGCATGAATATGGATATTTGCATTGGTCTGGTCGTGCCTCGGAGAGCACGTTAAGCCGTCGGTCCCGGTTGCCATAATTACATCTATGGCAGTCGTTACGGGTAGTTGGAGCCCTAAAAATTCCAAAAAAAAAAACAACAGTCTAGCTCTAGCTGCAAGGCTTCGATATCCCCTAAGTTTTTGCCCTCATCGTTCCACGGTCTCCAACTTATTATCATGCTTATCATCCTGGATTGAGAAATTTAATGAACGAGTACCTGTTGACGTCATCTACCTCGATTATGAAAAGGCATTTGATAAAGTGCCTATAAAAAGACTTCTCTACAAATTAGAACATATAGGCATACGTGGAAAACTTCTCACATGGATAGAATCCTTTCTGCGTGGAAGAACACTACAAGTGAGAATCGGTGATGAAAAGTCAGATCATATGGAAGTGCATAGTGGCGTGCCGCAGGGATCAGTTTTGGGCCCAGTTCTGTACATCATATATACCTTTGACCTCCAACACTGTCTAGACTGCGATGTCAGTATGTTCGCTGATGATACTAAAATATTCGCCAACCCATTAACTGACTATGACGAGCTCCAAAACGATCTAAACCTTATAGCCAACTGGTCCAAGCAGTGGCTCATAAACCTCAACACCTCAAAATGTACAGTACTACACATAGGTAATCGAAATCCTTGCCTAACCTATAAATTGAATGACATGCCTCTAACAGATGTCAAGGTACAAACGGACCTGGGAGTCAAAATTGCAGAAAACTTAAAGTGGGATGAACACATTACATCAATCGTCAAGAAAGCAAGAAGTTTAATTTATTTAATTAGAAAAGCCTTTAAAGTTCTAACGCCAGATATGATGCTTAAGATCCACAAAACTTTTGTCAGACCAATTCTAGAATATGCATTTCAAATCTGGAATCCTTACTTTAATAAAGATATTGAACTCCTGGAGAAGGTACAACGTAGCTTCACCAAAATTCCACATTCATTGAAAGAGAGACCCTATGAAGAGCGCTTGGAAGTTTTAAAAATTACAACTTTAAAAGAACGCAGAGACAGAGGTGACATGATAGAGACTTTCAAGATCTTAAGTGGACATTACGACATTGAAGACTTTGACAAATTGTTCACACGCAACAATAATAACCACCTCAGAGGCCACCACCTAAGACTATCCACCAGCTTCTCGAATAACAATCCACACAAAAACTTTTTAAGTAATAGGGTAGTGAGAGAGTGGAATAAGCTACCACATGATGTTGTGACAGCCCAGAACATTAACCAATTTAAGAATAGATTAGACCAACACCTTAAACAAAAAATAAATAAATAAACACTAGTGGGCACAAGCAGGATACGGGCATTATCAGTTGTTTCGACTGCCTGCCTGTTAAAATAATAATAATAATAATAATGTTACCATTGGGCTTGTGGAGGTCAGATGGCAATCGCTTCACGGAAAATATCGAGGTCTAGCCAAATCTGTAGTTAAGACTGTTAAAGCGGACCCCAGACTCCGAGCTGAAAGCTTCCGATGCGACTGGGAATTAACGCTAGGAGGAAGAAGTATGACTACCCCCAAACTTGTAAGAAAAGCCTGATCTGGTTTCTCTCTCTACTACACGACGGACCCGGCACCCACGCGATGAATCCATGGATAGCTCAGAATCTCATCTTTCTCCCACGTTAGTATTCAATAATACTCATACCACATTCTCCCCCAGGACATGAAATGAAGGAATGTACGGGCACCACCCCCGACGCAGCCCTAGTCCGCGCTGACCCTGCCTTCGGAAACCAGGACAGCTTCATTTTCGTCAGGCTCAGCGTCCTCCGGGAGTACCTCGAGAGGGAGCTACAGATGCCCGACCTCCCCTTCCCTTACGACTTCGAGAGGGCTCTGGACGATTGGGTGTTCATGTGCTTCTTTGTGGGCAATGATTTCTTGCCCCATTTGCCGAGTTTGGAGATTAGGGAGGGGGCGGTGGATCGGCTTGTGACGCTGTATAAGAAGTGCGTGTACCGGACTAAGGTGAGTCGATTTTTTTTAATACCACAGGTGGCAGGCAGAGAAATTGGTTACCCTGGCCTATGTACGTGTGCAACACCAGGGGAGTCATGCTCATGCTGCCCACCTTATACCCTATGGGAACCTTCTAATGCCCTTGAAGAATCCGATATTGTAGTCGCTTAGGGGTCCATTACACGCTCATGCAAGCGTCATGCATCATACCGTCAATCATGAATATTATTAGTCAATCGGTTATTAGACGTTATGTTATTGGTCAATCGCGGCGTGATTGATGGTTAAACCATGGCAAAACCTACCGTGTAATACATTTGGCGCCCAACGTGGGACAGAAATTATATCAAAGAATCAATTTCGTTTATTCAGTTTAAGCACATAAAGAGCACATGTGAACGTCAAATTATCACAATTATGTCAAGAAGAATATTAAATATAGTAAAATAAATAATTTGAAAATGATAATGCTGACAATAATTCTATCATTTATGTCCCACGTTTGGGCGCCAAATTGTGATACTTAACTAAAATAAGTAATCTTGTAGCGACTTTTTATAAAAAAACTCATATTAAACAAATAAACTAGGCTAACTTACTGATTAACTAAGTGGTTCAATTTCAGTTTTCAGTCTTTGAAATGAGTTTCTAAACAGAAAAATATTAGGTAACTAAGTTTTTAAATAAACGATATGAAAAAAGACACATCAAGATTGTTTACGTTTAGTTATGTAGCTAACCGAATGGAGTATAGTATTATTTCTCCCCCATGAGCGCGGGCCTGGGGGTGACGGGTGGAGCCGCCTGTCACCCTAGCAGAAGCATTGCGTGCCTCCCCATACCCGGGGGCGAGTTGGGGAACCGGAAGAGGGCCAGATCCAGAGATATGGCCCTGGGTCGGCCGGGGTGCGAGGGATATGGCTACGACAATCTCACCTTCGGCAACCGACGGCCCACAGACGGCGTGCGTTTTAGTCGGTTCAAGTCCGACATAACCTCCTCCTCCGGCTCCGGCGGGGGAGGTATCCTTGGGGATTATTCGCACTAAAAAAAAGTATTATTTCTCCGTCACCAATCTGACTGTATCTATAATTCAAAATTCCTTCTCTCCCAGGGTTGGATCACAGACTCAGGAGACGTGAAGCTGGAGCGAGTGCAGGTCATCATGACCGAGCTGGGGCGCATGGAGGACGAGATCTTCAAGAGACGGCACCAGAACGAGCTCAGCTTCAAGGCGCGAGACAGAGCCAAGAAGAGACAGCAGAGACCTAACTTTGGTCTGCTGGAGAAGACGCAATTCGCACCACAGGTTAGTCTAGCTTTCTTAAGTCAGTTTGATCCCTGGGGAAGTAGAACGTAAGAGTCATACGATTAAGATTATGATACTTTTGACAGAGTATTGACAGCCTCCGTGGCGTAGCGGTAGTGAACGCGGCCACTACGTAGGAGGCGCGGGTTCGATCCCCGCTCAGTGCAAATATTTGTATGCATGAATATTGGTATTAGCATTGGTCTGGTTGTGCCTCGGAGAGCACGTGAAGCCGTCGGTCCCGGTTGCCATAAGAACATCTATGGCAGTCGATACTGGTAGTTGGGGCCCTAAAAATTCCAAAAACAACAGTCTAGCTGCAATTCTTCGATATCGCCTAATGTCACCATTGGGTTGTAAAGGTCAGATGGGAGTCGCTTCACGGAAAATATCGAGGTCCAGCCAAATTCGCTGTTAAGACTGGTACAGCGGACCCCAGACTCCGAGGTGAAAACTTCGGATGCGACTGGGAATTAACGCTAGGATGAAGAAGAAGTATTAGATCATTAACTTTTTACAATGGTGCAATCACGTAATTCATCGGCCAACTATTCTATCACCTACTTTAGTAACATTGTAGCAAGTGACATTTGCGACAAAAAATATCATTCAGGTTTGTCATTTTATTTTCAGTCAGCTACTTTTGTCGCTGACTGAAAATACCATCTGAGGAATATTTTGCCATTTTCACAACATACATTTTTTTTAGGTTAGGCAGAGGTGAATTAACACCCACATTTCACCAATCATTGTATTAGGTTTCACGTAATAGGGGATGAGCCTATTGCCGTTTTCCGGGCACTATTGTTGACTCGAGCCATGTATAGGCTGAGTCTGGACTGTATATATCTGTCTGATGTTAAACAGCCCTATCCCTTAGTCGCCTTGTACGACACCACATGGGAGGAGATGGGGTGGCCCAAATTCTACTCTGCCGGGAACCACGCGGCTTTTTCACAACACACATGCCTATACTATCCTTACGGGGTCTTACTGCCAGTCAGGGGGCAAGCAGAGATGTATTAACACCAATAAATTCTTATATTGAATGTTCTTGCAGGCTCTCGGGCAGCAGTCATCTCGTCCGATGGAGAACGTGCGAAGAGAAGCCGCTAACATTCGGCTTGCAGGCATGAACAGTGTCGCCGCAGTGAGTGTCTACAATTTATACTAGTACTAGCTGTCCCGGCGAACTTCGTACCGCCATATTTTTCCCGTTCCCGCTGCACCTATTTTCTCATCCTTTAAACCTTCCCTGGACACCCACGAATATTTCAAGACTAAAATTAGCCAAATCGGTTCAGCCGTTCTTGAGTTATAAAATAACAACGAAAAGTGGCATTGAATTTTATATAACTGTAATCTTTTAATTTTTACCTTAGAACATTGTAACTTGACATAGAATAGAAACTTGACATAAAATAGGTAATGTTAATTCTGATTTGATTGATTAATTATTTTATTCTTATCTTGATTATATTAATTTTTGATTTCAACTAAGGGGGTATTATGGGTAGTATATTGGATTTAAGTCTAATTATTGTAAAACCATTATATTATATGTAATAGGAATTGTAATAATTGTGGTCTACTACCATTGCATTGGGGGCAACCTGTAATAATGGTAGTATGAGGAATAAATAAATAAATAAATATTAGAAGATTATGTCGTAGGGTAGGTCAAACAAATTTTACCAGGCCCTCAATTCTGTTAAAGCACAACCACTCTCATATCACAGAGACTGCAAATAATGGCATCAAATTTTAGACCTTATTTCTATAGGCTTACGGTAAAAAATCAAATGAAAAGAGTTTCATTACACGCTTTCATTCGCTCTACAAAAAGCCATTTAATTTTAAACTTTAACTGCATTACTTTAGGGGCTAAAATTAAATGAATTTTTCTTGCAGTGTCAGTGGCATGACAGTGGTTTTGCTTTAGCAGGATCGAGGCCCAGGTTCTATGCCGAGACTAGTCAATCTAACCCACAAAAATGTCACAAAAATATACTATAACTAAACTACTATACTATCTGTTTAGAACAAAAAATATGAACGGTTCAAGGGGTAACTCGGGATGGGAAGTGGGGGTATGGGACCTAAAGAGACCAATTAAATGAGTTATTAATGTCTGTATAGGTATAGCGCGTCTTATTGTGGTGTCATCTGTATGACAGAAACGAAAAGTTACTGACCAATGAAATGACAGCAACGAAAAGTTACTGACCAATGAAATGACAGCAACGAAAAGTTACTGACCAATGAAATGACAGCAACGAAAAGTTACTGACCAATGTAATGACAGCAACGAAAAGTTACTGACCAATGTAATGACAGCAATGAAAAGTTACTGACCAATGTAATGACAGCAATGAAAAGTTACTGACCAATGTAATGACAGCAACGAAAAGTTGCTGACAAATGACAGCAACTAAATGACCAATGATATTTTGTTCCGTACAGCCAGTCTAATAGTTCTATTTGACGGCTTCTGTGGCGTTGTGCTAGCTACCCAGAGGGCGCGAGTTTGATTCTCGCTCAGTCAAAATATTTGTATGCATGAATATGTATATTTACATTGGTTTGGGTGCTAAAAGTAGGGGGCTGTCCATTAATCATGTGATGTTTTTTTAGCAATTTTTTTTACTCCCCCTCCCCCATGGTGATACGTGGTGAGGTTTTAGACAACCCCCCCCCCTCCCCCTCCCCCCTAGCCAAAGTCATGTGTATTTTTTATTTATTTATTATTTAATGTATGAATCGTTATTCATAGTGTACGTAAATAGCCTATTGATATAAGTGGTAATTTCCAGCAAGAACAAGAACCGCAGGGGCACGGCCGTAAACGGTCAGCCGCGGCGGCGGGACTAGACGACGATGATGATGACAAACACGACGAGGTTCGCCTGTGGGAGAACGGCTTCAAGGAGCGCTACTACGAGAGCAAGTTCGAAGTCGCCAAAGAAAACCTCGAGTTCAGGTGAGCAATCTATCAGCCTAGAGTCGGCAACACAATATGTGTAACGCCTTTGGTGTTGCATACCTCCATAGGCCACGGTAAGACAGACTAGCACTACCAACATCTGGTCTGTCTATGTGTCACTCAGGCCCTTATATAATGTCCATAAAGATATACAACAAAATACCGCAGGCTTTGAAGGATTTAGAAAGTGAACATAAATTTAAAGAAAAGTTACAAGAGTACCTAACACAAAAATGTTACTACACTTTGCAAGAGTTTTTTGATGACAAACATGATTACTATATAAAGTATACTAAATTGAAAATTGAAGAATTTAATGTATAAATGTAACACATGAATGCAAATAAACACTTTGACTATGACCACTATCCAATCCATTAGGTAGGCCTTGTGTTTCTCTGCCACCTAAGTGGTATAAAAAAGTCTATCGTAGTTCACTGCTAGACATCGGCTTCTCCCAAAAATCGCAGAGTATTCGCGCCCATATGTTTTACTACCAGCCTATGTGGGTAGCAAATGCCTGGCAATGGCGCCTCCGTCGAGTCCAAGTACAGTCTAGGCACGTCGTGGAGGGTGACATGCATATGGTCTCACTACCATGGACGCCCAAGATCGTGTGAAGTGGAGGAGGAAGAGTCGGAAGGCGGACCCTGAGCTCCGGGGTCACCTTGGACTCGGATGCAATCAGGAGAATCTCCATGAAGATGATGTCTTAAGTACACATGTACAATTTCTGTGACTTTTTTTTATCGTGCGAAAAATCCTCACGGATACACCCCTCTGCCGGAGCCTATGGAGGAGATCATGTCGGACTCGAACCGACTAAAACGCACGCCGTCTGTGGGCCGTCGGTTGCCAGAAGTGAGATTTTCGTGGACATATCCCGCGCACCCCGGCTAGCCCAGGGCCATATCTCTCGATCTGGCCCTCTTCCGGTGTGGGGACCACGGAGTCCCCAACACGATTTCTGTCACTTGTTACTATAATGTACTAGCTGTCGGGACTTCGTACCGCCATATTTTGCCCGTTCCCGCTGCACCTATTTTCTCAACTCTTAAACCCTCCCTGGACACCCACGAATATTTCAAGACTAAAATTAGCCAAATCGGTTCAGCCGTTCTCGAGTTATAAACTAACAACGAAAAGTGGCATTGATTTTTATATATTAAAGACTAGCTGTCCCGGCGAACTTCGTACCGCCATATTTTTCCCGTTACCGCTGCACCTATTTTCTCATCCTTTAAAACTTCCCTGGACACCCACGAATATTTCAAGACTAAAATGAGCCAAATCAGTTCAGCCGTTCTTGAGTTATAAAATAACAACGAAAAGTGGCATTGATTTTTATATATAAAGGTGCGTACAGATTATGTAACATGTTGTATAACTTGTGTTATAACACGTCCACATTATCTAACATTGTTTTATAACTTTGCAACATTGTACTAACTTCAGTGTCTACATTACTGAAACATGTTATATAACATTGTTTTATAACATGTTATGCTATATAATTTGTACGCACCTTTAGAAGATTAGAAGATGTGTGGTATGTGCGCAGGTACCGCGTGGCGCTGCAGTACGTGCGCGGGCTGTGCTGGGTGCTCCGCTACTACTACCAGGGATGCGCCAGCTGGAAGTGGTACTTCCCCTACCACTACGCGCCCTTCGCCTCGGACTTCGTCAACATCTGCGGTCTGTCCACCAAGTTCGAGGAGGGGACGCAGCCGGTGAGCATAAACATACTAACTAGCTGTTGCCCGCGGCTCCGCCCGCGTGGATGTCGGTTATCGCGACCAAACATAGCCTATGTCGTTTCCCAAGTTCTAATCTACCTCTGTACCAAATTTCATCAAAATTGGTTCAGTGGTTTAGGCGTGAAAGCGGAACAAATAAAGTTCCTTTCGCATTTATAATATTTTTTTTTTTTTTTTTTTTTTAGTTTTTTAAAACTGACGCCTTCAACACGAAGCTGAAGCCTATGCTCGCAATTGGTTATTTTAACTAGTCTCCTTATTATAAAGAAACCCTCACAGGGTTCTGTTTTCTTAACTAATTTATCTTTATTTCCTATTAATTTTGCTCTCGCGCATTTATAATATTAGTATGGATTTGGAATTGAACCTGCCGATTGACGAAGGAGACTGACGCTGGTTCTCCATTCGGGCTTGTGAGGTCACAGAGGTCAGATCTGGGAACCTATTATCAGGATATAAAATCATTTTTATAATAAAAAAAAAGTGTAAAGCTGAACTAAATTTCAACCAGATCTATACAGCCGTTAGAATGTGATTGAGTCACAAATATTCAAAAATCCAAACGTTTTCACAAACTTTAACATTTCTAATATTAGTAGGATTTGTAGAAGCAAGACTAGAAATAAAGTGTTGTTACTAAGCGCCCTCGCTGCGTTTAGCGGGCGCACGGTGCGGACGTCCCCCACGGGTGGACGGTGCAGCTGTTATTTCAAGAGCAGCGCTCCGTGAGGCGGGTACCTGTCACACGCGACGGACAGGCGGACATCCGCGACACGCACCCGCTTAACGCAGCGAAGGCGCTAAATGATTTATTTCTTCGGCAGTTCCGTCCCTTGGAGCAGTTGATGGGCGTGTTCCCGGCCGCTAGCTCGCAGCACGTGCCCAAGCCCTGGGCCGAGCTCATGAGTGACCCGGTGAGTACTCCTGGCGCGGTCATGCGGCGCAACACGCATGCGCGATCAGTCAATGGATTTTGGCGCTCAAAATTTCTGTCATTTTACACTAATATTATGTTAATAATACATAGCATGATCTTATTTCCTTGGTGAATTGTGTATTAAAAAACAAAAGATTTATCTACCCTCATTTTTATTTATTTATTTATACTTTATTGTACACCATTTAAAATACAAATTTAAAAATTATGACCAAGGAATCAGTACAAGGGCGGCCTTATCGCTATAAGCGATTTCTGCCAGGCAACCTTTGGATGGTCATTCAGAAATGTAAACATTACAATATTAAAAACAAAGATTTATTGACGGTCTTTACGCTCAGAATATCAACATTATGATACAGCTCTTCTATGGCTAACTGTATCATTATGTGACACTTCCATTACGAAACAACTTCAGCTGCAGCTTCTACATAGTCTGTGGACGCGACACAACACGCATGCGCTATCAGCTAATGGATTTTGGCGCTCTACGTTTCTGTTATTTTACGCTAATTAATTACGCTATATTAATTATTTCATGAGATGAGATAAAGTAGTGTATGAAACTGCACATAATTTGGTCTTAAAACACTCATGTGATACTATAAAAAATTAATTCACACTACAATATACTTTTGTAAAATACAATAACAATATCATCTCTCCACAGTTTTCCCACATAATCGACTTCTACCCTATCGACTTCAAAATCGACCTGAACGGGAAGAAATTCGCTTGGCAAGGCGTCGCCTTGTTACCTTTCGTGGATGAGGAGAGGCTGTTCAACGCGTTGGAGCCCTACTACGATCAACTGACTGAAGCTGAGAGTTAGTAGCACTATTTATAGCATAGTTAAAAACCAAATGGATGTATGGGGTCCCACGAAAATCTATGTTTTTGTGAAGTAAATACTTTTAAATTCTATACGGGCAGTAGTGCCTATTTATTTGATAAATGACAATTTACATGGTGTACTTTTTGTAAAGTAAATACTTTTTAAATTGACTCTTATGTTTTAACCGTGTTGGTTCCCTATGGAGTAGAGCCACGTCATCTCTTCCTGTGGGTGTCGTAGAAGGCGACTAAGGGATAGGGCTGTTCCTCCATCCGACAGTAAATTGATTGCTTGACGGCAATAGGCTCGCCTCCTATTACGTGGGACCTAAAACCATTCCTAGCGAAATTTAGGTGATAAGATACACTTCTGCCTACACCTTCAGGGATTTACAGGCCTGAGTATTATGTCTTTCTTTTTATTATGTTTTCCGATATCACCAGACTAGTTTGTCTTTTAGTAATTACTTTATACGTTTTCAACAGAAAAACGCAACATCCGAGGCAATGACCGCCTATACGTTGGCCCCGGCAACAAGAGCTACGAGTACCTACGTGGGTTGTACAGCGAGGCGGGCCATCGCCTGCGTTCGCTCATCGAAGCGGGCCAGAAGTACCCCTACCGGTCCGAGGGGGTCACTGGGGACGTCATGCTGAGTGCCGACCATGTTGTTACCGGGGGGTGAGTACTGCACCTTAAGACCTGGAATTCTTTACCAGTTCATGTGTTTCCCTCCTCCTACAGTCCCGGGTCTTTTAAGCGGGGCGTGAAAAAGCATCTGATGAGGCTGTCAAGCTGAGTGCCACCATTCTACATGATACGTGTCTGTAATGGTGAAAAAAAAAACACATTTCACAGTACATAATACTTTGACCTATAGGTTAATAGAATAAAGTTACAAAAGTTTGAATCACCTTTTAAAAAAATTATCTACTCTCATACTGAAATGTAAACATAAAATAATTAAAAACAAAACTTTAATGACGGTCTTCACGCACAAAATATCAAAATAAATCTATAAACAGTTGTTTATGAAACTGTTGCATAATAAGGGTTCTTAAAACTCGAGTGCGAGTCATAAAAACGAGCCGCAGGCGAGTTTTTTTATGGAATCACACGTGTTTTAAGAACATTTAGCTTAGTCTATTTGAAATGTTGGTCAAAATTAAATCTAAATATGAATCTGACAGTAAAGTTAACAATCCCTACCCAGCTAATCAACTAGAGAAACTCAAGTCTACCCAGCCTTCCTATGGCTGTAGATAGCAAAATGTGTTCCTTTACTCAATTTGACTCAGCCTCAGATGCATGGGTTCAAGTCAACAATAGTGCCCGGAATACGGCAATAGGCTCACCCCCTATTTCGTGGGACTTAATACAATCACTGGTGAAATGTGGGTGTAAATTCACCTCTGCCTAACCCTCATAATAAAGGGGATAAAGGAGTGATTGTAGTATGTATGTTACTCGGGTTAGTATCATAATGACTAAGTCTATAAATTTACCTAATCGTTAGAATGACTAGATCTGAAAACGACAAAGACTGCTAGAAGTATTTGTATAAAATTTACAAGGTAGCAAAATGACTGGTTATCTAAATGACCATATCGTTAGACGACCATCCATATCCATATCAATCCCTACTAATATTATAAATGCGAAAGTAACTCTGTCTGTCTGCCTGTCTGTCTGTCTGTCTGTCTGTCTGTCTGTCTGTCTGTCTGTCTGTCTGTCTGTCTCGCTTTTACAACTAAACCGCTGAACCGATTTTGATGAAATTTGGTATAGGGGTAGATTAGACCTTGAGAAAGGACATAGGCTATGTTTGGTCGTGATAACCGACATCCACGCGGGCGGAGCCGCGGGCAAAAGCTAGTACTTCCATACATCCATACTAATATTATAAATGCGAAAGAAACTCTGTCTGTCTGTCTGTTACGCTATCACGCCTAAACCACTGAACTGATTTTGATGAAATTTGGTATAGGCATAGATTAGACATTGAGAAAGGACATAGGCTATGTTTGCTCGCGATAACCGACATCCATTTCATATACACAGGATACTCAATAAGATTGTCTCTTCAACAGGCAGCTAGCATCACCCGTGATAGGCCTGAAGCCAGTGATCGGCAACCAAGCCCTCTGCGTGAGGTACCAGGACCCCTCGTACGACAAGGAGTTCCCTGCGCGGCGGCTAGAGGGCGCCGTCGAGCCCGTCAGGGTACTAAAACCTGGGAACTTGTCGCATGAGCAGAATAGGAACTGGAGACCCCAGATTGGTAAGCTACCATAGGAACGTTTTTTTTATACTACTTAGGTCGCAGACAAGCACAGGGCCCTCCAGATGGTAAGAGGTTACCGTGGCCTATGGGTGAGTGCACTAAGCATTTTTTGTAAATAGACCAAAAAAAGCCCGCTAAGTTTCTTGTCGGAGTCTTCTCAGGCCGGGGCCGCGTTTCGAACCGGTGCACAGTGGTCCCGGCTCTTAAGAAGGGCGGTCATAGGAGTTGTAAGTCGAATTAAAAATTAAATAATGACTTTTTCACCTAAGAAATGATTGTTTTGAGGTTCTAAGAGTTATAACAAGTAAAAAAAGTGTATTTTTTAGAAGCAAGTTAGATATAGTATTCCCAAAAAACATTTTGTCGTCTAAAAAGCAGGTAGGTAACATTAAAATTAGTTTAACTTCTACTTTTGAACATAGCTGGGTTGGTATATCAAATTAGAAAACTTACTAAATTAAATCTCTGAAGTAATCGGTTTCGATATTTTTTGCACCTGGCCAATTGTCTGCTAGCATTTCAAACACTTCACGAGAGCTATCTTGCCACATTATTTTTAGGTTTTGTGAATAACCATGTGTGTAGAACATGTATTTGACGAAAAGAGCACTTTATAGTGGTCCCTGCAGAATAATAAAATAAAAAAATGACCTGAGGTATCCAATTTATCTACATATTACCCAGTACTTTCAATGACCTATAGTCAATCCTCGGAGCAGTTTGGAGCACCTAAACGTTACAGTTTTTGAAACTAGAGAAACTAGAGATTATTTTGATATATGTTTCATATTTGGCGATTCGTTCCTTCCTAAGTAAAAGTCAACTTGAATATAGGAGAGCGGCAAAAAACAAAGAAATTCGGAACTCTCTCTTTGACGGTGCTTATTATCAATAATAACAGGCTGAAAGTAAAAGTAATAGGACTTCAAAAATGTCGTACATACCTTCTATTTGAATATGCATAGCAAATTAATATCACAAACAATCACGTCCGATAGCAATAATACTTTCAACATAACAGAATTTTCAGTGAAAAAATAACGTTAATGAGCATATTGAAGTGTTACCACTTTGGGTGCAAAAAATTAATTGTTCTACATATTTTATTGCAATTTATTTTATACCTAGGGGTAAAAGGGTTATTTGTCTTCCCTCTAACAATAATTAAAGTCATAAATTCACCATCGACATTTTCGCCCTGGGCGAGACCACTGTGCGGTGGTCCATTTGCTAAGCTAGTCTTTAGTACATACATATTTTTGACGTTTTGTAAGTGCCGTTTTAATGGTATGTACAGAATAAATGATTTTTGACTTTGCAACACCAGGGGAATCACACTCGTGCTGCCGACCCTGTAAGAACAAAGAGATTCTGTGCCGTCAGCGCAAAAGATATGTAGGACAAAGCCTTTGGTTTTTCCACTGACAGCACAAAATCTCTCCAGTGAGCTCTGGCTACCTTACTCACCGTCGGAAACACAACACGGGTTTTTTGGCGGCAATTCTAGGAGACGCATCACGGTGTTATTTTATTTTCCGAAATTCGTGCGAGTTCGAGTTTTTATGTGTAAATATGGTGGAATTTTAGACATAACGTCTTGGAAAACGCGCACAAGAGTAGGAAAGTGAAATATTACAGTGGATTGTGACTTCTCGTGTTGGTTTCAAATCTCCGTAGAAGCCTTTAGTAAAATTTCCACCACTTTACTGAGGCAGCAATCATCATCATCGTCATCAACTCACCATCATCATCAACATCATCCTCATCCTCATCCAAATATGATAATAAAATATCAAAAAATGAAGACATGGCTCAAAGGTCTTTGAAACCAAGCCAAAATCATTCCAAAAAATAGAAAAAGAAACACAACACGAGGTTATTAAGCCGCGGTCTTCTGTAGGGCGGAGGTACTTCCCCAGTCGGACTGCTCGATTGGGACGGATATACCGTCGTGACCTACCTCCCCTGTTTTAACGTAAAAATAACTGGTGAAATATGGGTGTTAATTCACCTCTGCCTATTTCCTTAAGGGCCGGCGCCCATTATTGGCATCGGCAAGCATCAAGACTTGTATTTGTCAAATAGGAATAGACCTTATTGTTATAGACATAAAATTGATTTTGCAATGATAACCATGCCGAATGCCGATTGATGCCGATCGATCGTTAGAATTTTAAATTTTATAATGATAGCGATAAGGCCTGTACCTACTCGACAAAAAAATCCCGATGCTCATGACCGTTTTCACCAACGTCCCCTAAATTTTAGGTGCCACCTAAGGAAAGTTAGGTAACCCTTAGTAACATTTCGTTTTCACCAAATCTTAGGGGACACCTAACTGCTTAGGTGTCACTTAAAATTTAGGGGCCAACTAACTAACCCCTAACAAGGTGACAGAATAACTTTGCGCATATTTACGCACGTTTTCGTAGGTATATATTTCTAACTAACTATTACAATCAATTTAATAATATTTTGCAAAAAAAAAATATTTTGAAAACACTTACGGTTTTCGCCAGCACTACAAAATAGGAGACCCTTTCTTAGGTGTCACTTAGGGTGGTGAAAACGAATTTAGATAAGTAAAATGTTTAGGGGCTACCTACGTTAGGAGATGATTTAAGTATAGTTGGTGAAAACGGGCATCACTGTTGCCGATAATGGGCGCCGGCCCTCAGTGTATTTAAATGTAACTTTTTGTAACTGCTATTTTCTCCACAGGTATGGTTCGATCAAATACCATAGCGACAATGGAAGCGGCGGGTCGGCGGATGTTAGGCCACCACCTCCCACGAGATAACTCCTACGGGGCCGTACCTCCGCCTCAGCGCCAGCAACAACACAGTGAGTACTTATATGACTGTTTATCATCATAAGAATATTGCGGAGGTGGCATAAAATACCACATAATATGATTTACTTGTTTACCGACTATTGTATTGTGAAGCAATAATATCTTATTAACTAATTTGAATGAATGAATGAATGGTTTGTGTAATGGTGGATTTAGACCAAAAGAACATAGAGGTAGGACAAGATCACTCTTTCTTAATATTTTAGTGTGAATGAAAGCTTATTTTCAGCGTTTACATAAGAAAGAACAACGTACGAATGTTCTGCCACTGTTAAGGTGCGTACAGATCATGTAACATGTTGTATAACTTGTGTTATATAACAGGTCCACATTATCTAACATTGTTTTATAACTTTGCGACATTTAACAATACTGTATCCACTTCAGTGTCCACATTACTGAAACATGTTATATATAACATGTTATGTTATATGATTTGTACGCACCTTTAGAATATTTATAACACTAATAGAATTTGACGTAAAGGGGATAGATTGAACATTCGCTCGTCTGATGTAAAGCAACCATAATCCATATCCATACTAATATCATAAATGCGAAAGTAACTGTCTGTCTGTTACTCTTTCACGCCTAAACCACTGAACCGATTTTGACGAAATTTGGTACAGAGATAGATTAGATTTTGGGAAAGGACATAGGTTATGTTTTGTCGCGATAATTGACGTGGGCGGAGCCGCGGGCAACAGCTAGTATGCAATATATTTGCTATAACTGTTTTTGTGCTATAGATAGTCAAAATAAAGATTTTCATCCCTTAAAAACTGCCTAAATGCAAGCAATAAGTTAAAAAAATATAACGTGACTGTAGTGCATAAAATTCGAATAAATTAACATAAATTTTTATTGTTCTAATTTTAATATTCAAACGTTAATATTTTACAACATATTCAACAGAACTCAAGCGTCAATTAAAAAATAATAAATAACGTCGTCCAAAAATCAAACTAATAGTCTTCACCCGTCCACACAACAATCGCGCAAAGTTTATTAATAACGAATGTCGCCGCGCGTCACTTCCGCACACAATGGCGGCGCGCGCCACGTGTAATTGAGTCACGTGACCCGCGAACGCCCACGTCACCCGCCGGGGTGGGGCGGGGTGGCCACGTAAGCGAATTTACCCATAATTTTGGGAAATATTGATATACTTTTTTTTCGGAAATCCCACGGATACGTGGTTTTCTTGAACACGAACCGACCAAAACCTCTCGACCGTTCATCAGTCAGTTGCCGAGGGTGAGGTAGGCTCTGGCATATGCTTCGCACTCCGGCTGACCCAGGGCCATCGAAGGCCCCTGGGACTACGGTGTCCACATCATTCCCCAGAAAAAGGCGAGTCGCGTATCCCCATACCCGGGGACTAGGCGGGGATTTCGTGGGGATTCGTGGTGCCCTCACCCGAAGAGGGCCAGCTCGAAAGGCCGGGGTGCGACAGATATGTCTCAGCCAATCTCATCAACAGTAACTTACGACCCACAAACGGCGTGCGTTTTAATCGGTTGAAGCCTAACATAACCACCCTCATCAGCTCTGGAGGGGAGTGGGGAGGATCGGTGAGGGTTTTGCGCACGATAAAAAATAAAAGGTCAAGTCCCTATACTGGGTGATTTTACAGTCGTTTCGGAGCGAAAGATTTTGGGTACAGTTTCTATAGCAAAATCGTCCGGAAGTATTATTTCGGCGAAAAAAAACTTTTTTTTCTTACAACCCCCGTACATCATGCCTTTCACCTGTACATTATTCCCATACATTATTAAAAAAAAAAAAAAAAATTCGCCAAATTAATACTTCCAGACGCTTTTGCTATCGAAACTGTATCCAAAATCTTTCGCTCCAAAACGACTACAAAATCTCCTTGTATATTGAACTAGCTACTGCTGCCAGAAAGTTCAATATGGGGTAATTTTTCTTTACATTAGTGGCAACACTAGACAAAGCGGGGAGTTCAGTCGGTAATTGGCCGGCGGAGGGCACGTACCTATGTGAACGAGGGGCTAATACGTTGACGATTGATATTTGAGATTTTATTAATTTAAATATACTATACTGACAGCCCTGTTTTAATTGCATCGTACTTCATTATTATGTAGGTAGAGTGTAAAACCGTTTGAAATACTTGTTAACAGGATTCTATCGCAATTTATTTTGTTTTAATATCTTATTTATGCTGATCCCGACGTTTTGGCGGTTTTTCAGTAATCATGAACTCTTACAATAATATTAGTATTTTTTGTTCTCATGAAAGCTTTATTTCTTTTTCTACTAACTTTTGCCTGAGAACTTTTGCCAACCATGGGAACCAATTCTGAGGATAAAAGTATGTCCCTATGTTATTTCCTGACTGTAATCTATCCCTGTGCCAAATTACAGCCAAATCCGTTTAGCCGTTAGAGCGTGATTGAATAACAAACATCCTAATACCTTTGCAAAGATCACCCTCAGAACTCTAACTATAAATGTTACATAGTAGAAACAAAGAAAGAAAGAAAGAAAAAATATTTATTCATACACTATTCTATTCTAGAGACCTTCGCTACGCTCGTGGTTCAAAGTGGCGCCCTCGCCGTAAAAATACTATTTTGCTCCCTTGTTATACAATCTACAATTTCCGCCCGCGTGGGATTCAAATCCTTTTTCCATATTTTCTCACCGTTTAAACCTACTCTGGACATCCGCGAATATTTCAAGACTAAAATTAGCCAAATCGGTTCAAAATCTAATTGCAATTCATTTTTAATTTTATAGATAAACCTACAAGATACCCATACCAGAATAAGCCAAGTAGCCAATCGTGTTACAAATTATGTTGAACATCTATACAGCATTGTACACACAAAACGATAGCTGCCGGGCAATACCATGTTACATCGCGAGCTTCTAACATCAATTTAATCATTTACCCTATTAGGCACAAACAACACTCCCCATATAGCTGTACCCACTACCGGTTGTTCAGCGATCGCTACCGGCCCTTGTAGAGACATGCGACCTCAGGCTATGTGTGGATTTATTGATGTCAAGCGACTGAGAGATGGGTGGCTAAGTACTTGTAAGGGTAAAAGCTCTTCTGAAAAGGGTAAAGATCTCTCGCTATTTCCTTAGGTGATTGTTTTTTAGTAAAAATAAGTATTCTCAAATTAATATAAATCAAAATAAAATAAATTGTTTTTAAAGTGAAATTTAATTAATAAAATATTATCTTACTGCAAGGAATTGTAGTCTTATTAAAATACGTATATTTATACGTATATTTTCTTTCGGGGTAGGCAGGGACGACAACCTGCCATTTGTTTCAATCCTAATCACAACTGAGATGAAAAAGGCTCGCAGAAGGTTGGTCACACTCTTGTTGGTTGCTTAGTATGCGAACCTTTTTTTGGCCGGTACGTGTGACCAAAAAAAGGCTCGCATACCAACCAACTAAAAATATCTTCCTCCTAGCGTTAATTCCCAGTCGCATAGGAAGCTTTCAGCTCGGCGTCTGGGGTCCGCTTTTACCAGTCATAGCTACAGATTTGGCTAGACCTCGATATTTTCCGTGAAGCGATTGCCATCTGACCTCCACGACCCAATGTTAACATTAGGCGATATCGAAGCTTTGCAGCTAGACCGTTGTTTTTGGACTTTTTAGGGCACCAAGTACCCGTAACGATTGCCATAGATGTTCTTATGGCAACCGGGACCGACGGCTTAACGTGCTCTCCGAGGCACGACCAGACCAATGCAAATACCCATATTTAATGCACACAAATATTTGCACTGAGCGGGGATCGAACCCGCGCCTCCTGCGTAGCGGCAGCGTTCACTACCGCTACGCCACGGAGGCTGTCCACCAACCAACCAACGACCAAGGCAACTAACCAAAAATATAGATGACGATATGAGTCTCTTAATAAACCTCTACCTACCCCATTGAGGACATAAAAACATGTGATAGTATACTTTTCTAAATTGTTGGAACTCTTAATTGTATATCAAAAGGATTACAGCGCGAACATTACTTTTTGTCATGTTTTCATTATGCCATTATTACAATACTATTGTAAAACTGTCTCACAAGTAATCTTACAAAAAAGTAAGTATGTTTACTTCCTCAATTACAAACAAAATCCCAAACATGAATGGACAATGTCGCTCAACAAGCCGCCTTGTCCGCACTAAATAGATAATCACAGCCCATCACTATTAAAAAACATAATTACAAGCCTATAGCCGACAAATGTGTTCCATTCCAAATTCAAATTGGCCAATCGTTTGCATTCACGTTAAATAGCGCGCGAGAGCAAACAGGAAGTGCGTAGGGACGCGCCATTGTGTGTTGCCAGCTACGAAAATAATAATTATAGAGGGTTGCCAACAATGGGCGGTTTTTTTTTAATATCGAAGCTCAAGTGCTTCCTATAGAGGATTACGGATACAATGTCGGAAGTTTTTTTTAAATGTTTTTTTTTATATTGTTACCTTTAACCAGGTGTTTTAATACGGGCTTAGACTTTTTTTTTAATCGGATAAAGATATCTTGTGATTTTTAAATGTGGGTTATTTCATAGTGTTAAGTATTATACTCTTTATTTTTTTATCTGTGATGAACTGGCTACTTGAATTGAATGAACAGATAAAAAACTGTATTTAAGAGTGCATTAAATTCTTAGATTCTTTATGGCGGGATGGATTCTTTTTTGGCGGGTATTACTGAGTATTTAGTTTAAAAACCACTCATGTCTTTGACGTCACACCTTACTGCCGGTATAGTTCTAGGCATATATCTTGACCCCAATTATCAATATGAGCAGTACACGTTTTTTGGGCGGCTTACGAGGATAGCATGGGATGCTACAGCGGTAGAGGAGCTCAAATCCACCAATCATAGATTATATTAAACCAATCCGCGCGCCAGGGTCTTGCGCGATTTGGGGCCATCTAGGGACTGTCCATTAATCACGTTATGTTTTTTAGCAATTTTATAACCTCCCCTCCCCCATGGTGAGGTTTTAGACTTAACCCCCCGGGCAAAATCACGTGTATTTTTTATTTATTCTTTAATGCTAAACACTAGATAAAAGAAAAAATAAATACACGTGATATCCCAATATACCCCTCCCTTCCCCCTGGTGTTACTTCGTGATGTTTTCCGAACCCCCCCTCCCTGTTGAGCCTCACGTGATTAATGGACAGCCCCCTAGACGGTAATAGGCTCGCCCCCTATTACGTGAGAGCGGAAATCATAGTTAGCAAAATGTGGGTGTTAATACAACTCTGCCTACGCCGCCGTCGGGGATTTACAGGCGTGAGTATATGTATGTAAAATTCTTCAAACATTCATTGAAGCTTCTCTAAGGATTAAATATGTATATTGTAAATATTGTAGGGCATTCTACACAACGCTATCTAGACCCAAAGTAAGCATAGCTTAACTAGCCTGTGTTATGGGTTCTAGAATGCGGATAAACATACTTAAATACATTTTTTTTGTAAATACATACGTATTTTACATTGAAAACACCCCGACCAATGCAAATATTCATATTCATGCATACAAATATTTGCACTGAGCGGGGATCGAACCCGCGCCTTCTGCGTAGCAGCCGCGTTCACTACCGCTACGCCACAGAGGCAGATTAAAACATAAATATTTCTTTTTTTTTTATCGCGATTTGTAATATTCAATACCAACTGAAGCGATACACCAATGAATTTCCTATCGCCGCTTGCAATCCATCAAAAGTCACTTTAGAACGGCTCCCAATTATAATCAAATTAATTGAATACAGAAAATACTATAATTGTAGCTCTTATTGTCATGTCACAAGGGTGGTTTTTGCAGTGAAGGGTGGCCCGCCAGGGGGCGCCGGCACACGGCCCAATTATGAGTCCCCTCCCCTACGAGGGTGGGTATAATTGAACACGGTTATTTTATTTTAAGATTGACGTGTGTTTATTTTTATGTGTATACGGTTGACACTTCGCTAGCTGGGTTACGATCACAGCTATCCGTGGTGCATTTCTCCGTGGCTTTACCTGCATGATATATTTATCCCATTCCCACAACCCAAGGGAACCTATTTCAGATTATAATCTATCCCTGTAACAAATTTCAGACAAATCCGTTTAGCCCTTAAATCGTGATATTTTTTATATTTGCTCCGTCTGCACCCCGCTAGATGGTAAAAAGCTGAGGTGCAGTCCAGCAGATACAGACCACTTCTGGACAGTAAGGGAGTGGGAATCAGTGTTGTAATAGCTCCTGAGAACACTCACCATAGTAGAATACAGTCAGAGAGGCAACGTCTCTTTGAATAACAAACATCCAAATATCTTCATGGTTTTCTTAACTTTGATCCCGGTTGTAACGTTTATCCCTTGGAGCGTGGAGTTACTTACTCTTGTCGATTTGATTAATACAGGTTTTATGAGAGCGTCTACGAGAGCCCTAATCCCGAGAGGAAGCCCTGCTCTAGTATCTTAGGGCCGGCGCCCACTGCCGGCATGGCACGGCATAGCATATTAGATAAGGTTCAAAATAACTTGATTAGTAATAAATTCCATGCCGTGCCATGCCAGCAGTGGGCGACGGTCCTTCTTCTCTGTAACAGACAGTCTCACTCGTATTTTTGTCACTTCTTCTAAATCTGTAAATCAGTTAATTTCCGTTTTCAGTAACTGTTTTTGGTACTTCTTGAAGTCGTTTTTTATTAACCTTTTTCATATAATCCTAACAGCTTTGTGTCTCTCGAGTCTTCTTGATGAATGAAGTAAGTCGTTCTGATTTCATGACGAAGATTCCTTCTATCTCTTAAGGCGGCCACCCACTTACAGTTTATCGAACGACAACCGAATGATATCGATCTGTCAGTTCATCACAATAGCCCACACACAGTTTCGTATACGATTTTGGACTGACGGATAATATGTGTGTGGCCGCTTGACGATTCCGGTCAGCAAAGACAGTTAAAGGCCGGACAGTCTATGGCCGTCGGCATTTTATACGTAATATTGATGACATAAGCACTCCAGGCCGCCGAACAGACGAAAAACTGCAGGCGGACTGTAAGTGGGTGGCCGCCTTTAGTCGAAATGTCGAAGAGATGCGTCATGCAGAGGCTACCCAAGAAGTTCTTGTTGATATGATACCTACTGTCTGTAGAATCGCGAATCTCACTCATGGAAATAAAACTTCTTTTTAATGGATTTCTACTACTTGTTACTAGCTGTTGCCCGCGGCTCCATCCGCGTGGATGTCGTTTATCGCGACTAAATATAGCCTGTCCTTTCCCAAGGTCTATTGTATCTCTATATCACATTTTATCAAATTCGGTTCAGTGGTTTTGGCGTGAAAGCGTAACAGACAGACACACAAATAGACAGAAAGGCAGAGTTACTTTCACATTTTTAATATTAAATACTATGGATTATTTAAAATAAATAAATAAATAAATATTCCACAACATTCTACACAACGCTATCTAGACCCATGGTAAGCTTAATTAGCTTGTGTTATGGAATCTAGAATGCGGATATACATACTTAGATACTTTTTTTTTTTTGTAAATACATACATATTATACATAGAAACACCCAGACCAATGCAAATATTTATATTCATGCATACAAATATTGGCACTGAGCGGCTTTTTATTATTACTTTCATAATTACTTTCAGCTCGCCGTTTTCAGCGGCCATGTCCGCGGGTTGACTGCGCTCGAATTTTTTTTCAATAAGTCCTTATTGTCTATCCTCTAACTAACACTACAATAAAAAGCGTAATCTGAAACAACCTCTGCGAACTGTAGGTAAGTACTGTAGGTAGACAGGTATGTAACAAAACGCCGTTAGAATCCGTCGTTCCGTTCCACGTGCTTGAGCACGCGTCGCCCTGCCTCTAATTACGACCCGCCTGCGACAATGTCGAGTGGCCGGCTCGTTTATTTTTTATCTGTGCTATAGGGGGCGAGTCAAGATGGAGGTTCGTTATGCGTGATGCGTGATGGCGTCTTACTTTAGATGTGTGTTTTGGATTTGAATATAAGGATTGTTTCTTGTTTTGAGTTTGGCTAATTATAAATTGTTGGTCGTTCAATGAAGGGTCTAAGGTCGAGCAATTTATTAGATTTTTTATATTTGAATGCGCTTTGACAAGAGTACGAATAAGATTACGTTTTCTATTTGGTTCAATCATCTTCTTCCTCTTAGCGTTAATTCCCAGTCGCATCCGAAGCTTACAGCTCGGAGTCTGGGGTCCGCTTTACTAGTCTTAACTACGGATTTGGCTAGACCTCGATATTTTCCGTGAAGCGATTGTCATCTGACCTCCACAACCCAATGTTAACATTAGGTGATATTGAAGCTTTGCAGCTAGACCGTTGCTTTTTTTTTTTGGATTTTTTAGGGCTCCAACTACCCGTAACGACTGCCATAGATGTTCTTATGGCAACCGGGACCGACGGCTTAACGTGCTCTCCGAGGCACGACCAGACCAATGCAAATACTCATATTTCATGCACACAAATATTTACACTGAGCGGGGATCGAACCCGCGCCTCCTGCGTAGCGGCCGCGTTCACTACCGCTACGCCACGGAGGCTGTCAGGTTCAATCTTCTTCATCCTAATATTAATCCCATCGCATCCGAAGTCTGCGGTCGACTAGTGACCGTCTTTACTGAGATTTTGCCTTTAGCTTACCATAGGGGATGTGAACTCATATTGATGTGTCACATGTCGTGTGTACAGTTTTTGTCATTTTATATCCAGCCATAGCACACTGAGTTTACGGGGATACTGAAATTCTCCTGCTTTCAATAGTTGGTGAAACTAAGTTGATAGGGTCCCAAAAAAAGTATAAGCAATGTAGTTTTTTTTAAAAGAGTACAGTAGAGTAGCTGTACCGGCGAACTTCGTACCGCCATATTTTTCCCGTTCCCGCTGCACCTATTTTCTCATCTTTAAACCTTCCCTAGACATCCACGAATATTTCAAGACTAAAATTAGCCAAATCCATTCAGCCGTTCTTGGGTTATAAGCTAACAACGAAAAGTGGCATTGATTTTTATATATTTATATAGATTAGTAGCCGAAAATTCTAGTATTCCCACTAACCTCTTCAGCTAATTAGCGTGTGTTAAGAGTGGGTTCACGTCGGTATTATACAGGTATTTCTGTAAACTGGTATGACTGTCTCTGCGGCGTAGCGGTAGTGAACGTGGCCGCTACGCAGGAGGCACGGGTTCGATCCCCGCTCAGTGCAAATATTTGTGTGCATAAACATGAATCTGCATTGATCTGCATTGGTCTGGGTGTTTCTATGTATAATATGTATGTACTGTGCTGTTGCCCGCGGCTCCGCCCGCGTGGAATTCTGATCCCGTTCATCGCTGATATATAGCCTATATGTTAATCCAGAGTATAACCTATATACATACCAAATTTCAACCAAATCGGTCCAGCCGTTTATGCGTGAAAGAGTAACAAACATCCACACATCCATTCTCACAAACTTTCACATTTATAATATTAGTAGGATAGTAGGATTTACAAAAAAAAATGTATCTAAGTATCTAAGTATGTTTATCCGCATTCTAGAACCCATAACACAAGCTAGTTAAGCTATGCTTACTTTGGATCTAGATAGCGTTGTGTAGAATGTCCTACAATATTTATTATTTATTTTATTTCTCGATCGGTCTCACTGACATTATACCTATAATAACAAGACAAAAATACGATGTTCGTGAGTGTATAACACGTTGGGCATAATTAGGGCGCACACCGAGTCGCGCACCGTCGCCGCGTCGCTTTGACTCGAATGTGTCGCGGGCGCACCCATTAGTTGCCTATTATGTCTGCCTGCCACCTGAATTTTTTATATTTTTTAGAACTGCACCAGTTAAAGGTCGCTTGTGACTGTAGCGGTACATATTTATAGAAGATCTTGTATCACATACTATGCCTACGAAGTATAATAAGAATGAGGATCACACATCGTCCTGGTGGCGTCGAAAAAGGCAGTAAGGCTGGTCTCCGTCCAATACTAAACATGCACCTCATGAAAAGGTGCTCGGTTGACGGTAAAAATGGGATGAAAACAACGTGTATTATACGATGTATGTACTATGACTGTAAGCATGTACCATTGCGTATGCAACGCTTACCACACCATAAACACTGCTATCTGCATGATAGAAGGAGAAGTAAATGAAAAAGATAATGGGAACATAGATAGATAAGATATCCTCCCACTCTTGAAGAATAAGCAATTGCAGCAATTCTTTAATTTTATTTTTTTATATAGGACACGTCAATTTGACTTCGACTCGCCTGATGGTAAACTGAAGGCAAAGTCTCTGAAAAGAGGGTCACTATTACAGACACACAAATTCTGTACGAATTGCTGCAAATTGCTACTTAAAGATGGAGAAGTAAGAGAGCTGTTTTACCTGACCAAATCGACCCATTCTACTTGTTACGCCATAGTAAACTGTAGTCTTTAGTGCAAGTTATATGAAAAGGCTCTTGTGGCGAAGTGAAAGAGGATTTTTTGACAGTTCTGGCACCTCCGCGTTTTAGCACAAAAGCTCCTTACGGAACTAGAGAGAGGCGTTTGGCAGTTTAGGTAGACGCTGGTAATTGGAACGTAAAGTAAATAAGTTTCTTAGTCTTTTGGTATGAGTATGAAGCACAATCATGGCTATTTCATAAAATCTCTGAATCAATTAACTACATAGTCAGCGTGTCAAATTGGACACAAATGCTTAGATGAATAACTATTTGATTTTGAGTTTATGGGGATGCGTGAGCGTTAGGCCCTGGATGGATTTCTGGATGAAATGAAGTATCGGAATTGTTTTAGGAAATTCTCAGCTAAACAGCAGAAAAACCAAACGGGTTATGTTATGTTTTAGGCACCTTTTCAAATTGCTATAGAGACACATGAAGCGATGTGAGTTCTTAAAGGATTTTTTCAAGTCAAGCTTGCGAATTACAAATATTTGGCTAAGATTAATATTTGACGTACGCAAATAATATGATCACCTTTCCGGAACTCGCTACACGCTCAAGTAGTCCGCAATTTGTTTTCGACAGAATACTTACTTATTTTTTTATTTTGAGATATATTGTTTAATACAATAATCTTACATTAAAATGAGGTAGTACGGTTGTGGCGCTTGAAACAGACACTCAAAATAAGGCTAATTAGCCAACCTAGTTACGAGTGTAATAGTATATGCGCTGTGAGGTACACTTTTGACATCGTTTTTTTTTAGATCGTTAACGCAATTATATAACAAAAATCAAGGTTGTCATTTTTTTATACCATTTAGGTCGCAGACACGGCCCACCTGATGGAAAATGCTTACCGTGGCCTATGCACGAGTGCGACACCGCAACACAAAACCTCTACAATCTGTCCCTTTTGTCTATCTGTCTGTTAATCACCGAAGGTCATAACTTTTATTTTATTTAAAAAAAGTATTCAAGTTTCGGGCAAAAACAAGAAATCTTATTGGAATATTTTAGGACACGTTTAAAACGATAATTTACAATAGCATTTATAATCAATCAATCAATCAAATTAGTCATATCCAGAAGAGGACGTCACAAGAAGTTGTCACAGACCGCCTAAACGGGTAGGACTATTGCAGTCCACTGCTGGACAAAGGCCTCTGCCAATATGCGCCACGATATATAATATTACTGACAATTGCACAAAACTCGCAACATAAGCTTAGCTTCGTGAATCTCGCAAGTAGTAATTATCTATTCGTGGCGGGAGTGTCGCCGCCCCACGTTGGGCGCCAACAATGCGAACTAATGGCGGCGGCGTTACGCACTCAACACGCGCTCTTATTAAAACGCCATGAGTGACAGGTGCGCTGATTGTTCTACGTGCTTAGCGCTGGTGTTGCTACTACTATTATTTTTCTACCGATATGGTAGTATACTATCGGAGATCGACTGATATTAAGATCGTAGGGTAACTTGTGAGGTTGGGGATAGTTTGATTGATATTGAATTTTGGTATGCAATACTTTGGATCTGATACTTGCTACTTTAAATAAGGAATGTCATTATTAGGGTATGATGTTTTGACGCCCCAAGATTTTTGAACCCCAGGTGAATCTGCAGTAATATTATTTTGTGGCGCATATTGGGAAAGGCCTATGTCCAGCAGTGGACTGCAATCTCACCTGCAAGTCACTACGCAACGCGATGAAGGTCTAGCATAGGTTTTCCTCTCGAGATTGGAAGGTCAGGCGGCAGTTGTTGCCATAAAAGGCGTATAAGCCAAACCAAAGGAAGACAATAAGCAGTAAGCGAACTCTGGACTCCAAAGACCTTGGATGAAATCAGGAACAACGCTAAGATGATGATAATGATGATCTTTTTCCGATTCTCTCCTTCTTCCTCTATCTTCTCGCCACACTCTACTGACATCTCTGTTTTACGAACTTTTCTAAGCCTAAATAACTGCATTCCACCAAGTAGGTTCTTTGTCACATTATAAAAAGGGGAATTTAATTTTTAAGGGGGAACTAAAGGTGCTATCGACATTTGGTAAGCTGTGTGCGTTATTACTAAGCTATATTAAGCCACCATTGAGCGTGTTCGACGTAGCTAAACCGGTTAAGCACCAAATTGTGATGTACAAATAATAGCTCGCTGCTACTTATATGGTACTGAGTGCGTGTACACAGATATAGAAATACTAGATACGCACTGAATTACTCAGTTCTAGCTGTTACCCGCGGCTCTTCCCGCGTGGATATCGGTTATCGCGACCAAGCGTATCCTTTCCTTCACAAGGTCTAATCTAACACCCGTATTCACAAACAATACTTCGCTATGCGTACTACCAAAACTCAGTGCGTTCGTTTTGGCAAGCCTTTTTAATCATTGATAACACTTATGTAATACTTCGTTGAGGGAACGTACTGCGTTAGATACTGCTCCGTGATGTTTGTGAATTAATTTTACCAGCCCTATGCGCTCGAGCACACTATGAGACCTCATAGTATTGTTTGTGAATACGGGTGTAACTCTGTACCAAATTTCATCGAAATCGGTTCAGTGGTTTAGGTGTGAAAGCATAACAGACATTCGCATTTATAATAGTATGGATTCTAATTTCATATTTGTTGCCACTACTGTGATAACCTTGATCCTGTGAACCCACCACCTATATGTAGCAGTCAAATGTTCTACCATAGCTTAGCTCCATACATAAAATATATATATATTGTAGCACATTCTACACATCGCTATCTAGACCCAAAGTAAGCATAGCTTAACTAGCTTGTATTATGGGTTCTAGAATACGGATAAACATACTAAGATACCTTTTTTTTTGTAAATATATACTCACATAGAAACACCCAGACCAATGCAAATATTCATATTCATGCATATAAATATTTGCACTGAGCGGGGATCGAACCCGCGCAGCGTAGCGTAGCGGCCGCGTTCACTACCGCTACGCCACAGTCAAAAGATACTAGATCATTAGATTAGATCAGATACATAACCAGGTATAACCCGCGCCACGTATCTTGGACCTAAAATGTGCTCAAAATGTTCCCTATACGCGCAGTACATATCTCTTGGGTGTCTTTTGAGGATAGCACGGGATGCTACTGCAATAGACGAACTCAAATTCACCAAGCATAGACTATTAGCAATTCGCGGGCGCCAGAGCCTCGTATGTCTTACGATTTAGGTCCAAGATACGTGGCGCGGGTTATACGAGTACACTATAAAATTGCAATATCAAAGTCGAAAATATAAAAATACCCAAACAACATAAAAGACGCTTCAGAGGTGCAAACTGGAACATCTCTTCCAGTTCCTCACAATCATGGTTATTACATCTCGACAAAGCGAGCGATTAAACACTCGACGTGTGATTCGCGACGTGTCTCAGCGACTAAAAGTCGCAGTTGAGTGTCGCAATACGTCGCACAAAGGACTACGTTTATATTCATGTAAGTGTCGGATTGAAAGATGGCGTTTGAGGACATATACGTATGAAGATGAATTTTTGACTGTGGAGATATATTTTGCTGTTATGTGAGGCGGTGGCGATGTATGATGATAATTATATGAGATAGAATATCGCTATTTCTTTACTTACAATACTATTTATCTTGTATTGACTTATTGACATGTAGGTATTATTTTTATTTGCCGCGAGGTTCCCGGCAGAGTAGGATTTGGGCCACCCCATTTCCTCCCATGTGGTGTCGTACAAGGCGACTAAGGGATAGGGCTGTTTAACATCAGACAGATAGATACAGTCCAGACTCAGCCTATACGTGGCTCGAGTCAACCATAGTGCCCGGAAAACGGCTATAGGCTCACCCCCTATTACGTGGGACCTAATACAATGATTGGTGAAATGTGGGTGTTAATTCACCTGTGCCTAACCCTCCGGAGATAAAGGCGTGATTGTATGTATGTATTTTAATTTTGTATTCCTTAATTTCTATTAACAAAATATTAGGGCATGTCGCAAGGTGTAGATAGGTACCTATATGTATAGTGTTACCTAAATGTTCAAACATAATATCCCACATTTTTTAGGGTGCCATACCCAAAAGGTAAAAGCTGTCTATCTGATAACAAGCTGTATCTCGTGAACCATGATAGCTAGACAGTTGAAATTTTTATAGATTATGTATCTTTTTACCGCTACGACATCAAATACTTAAAATAGAAATATTTAGGTCGGAACCCTTTACGTGCGAGTCCAATTGTGATAGAGGCGCTTGAAATTTCCCTCTGGCTTAGAACTGACTATCATTCAAATCATAATCTCTTTGTTACAGATCGCTCCCAATCCTACGGACCTCGACCAGGTGGGTACGTTCCATTTAACCAGAACCAGGATCAAGGAGGACGCGGCTACAACCAAAACAACCGAGGCTACAACCAGGGTAACCAGGGCCGCGACCAAGGCAACCAAAGTTACGGCCAAGGCAACCGAAGTTATGGCCAAGGTAACCAAAGTTACGGCCAAAGCAACCAAGGTTACGGAGGCAACCAAGGTTATAACCAAGGCAACCGATCAGGTTACGGACAGGGTGGTGCAAGTAGATTCGGAACAAATTCTGGTTCCAGTCATCAAAGGAGCCACAGCCAAGGTTACTCAAGTCAGGGGTACAATTCACAGGATCAGGGTTATCACAGTAGTGGCAATAAGTACGGAGGGAGTCAAAGTAGCCAAGGGCCAAGTTCAGAAGACCAGGGGAACAGTAGTCAGAGTACTAGGAATAAATATAAGGAGGCTCAAAACAGGAAGTATAAACCGTTTGCTCAGAACAATCCGGGCGGCTCCTGGCGTTAATTGTAGTTAAGTATAAATTGAAAGTTTTTATACATAACGGTAAAATGTTGCAAAAAAAATGGTAATTATTAGAAAATGGTTTTTGAATTGTATATTTTTTAGACAGTCGTAAGAAATATTTTGAACGTCTTAAAAATGAGTTGATATAGGTACTGTTTAAAGAATCCAGTTGCTAACAGCAGCTTTGATACATCCTACGGGGCTACCAAGGAACGTACATCCGCGACTTCGGTCCTATGGAAATGAAAAAAAACCGCATCTTTTACGTAGGTACCTACCATGAAGTTATCATGTCTTCTTATCTCCCTATGATAAATGCGTTCAATTGCGCGTAACTTCGGTCCCCAATTTCGGATAGACTCTTCATGGTAGTCCTATAGATTCTTTAGATCTCAATTATCTTGGTGGTTATAGATATCACGTTTAAATTCTGATTACCATCAAGTTGGCAAAAATAGGAAACGATACATTTCAAATGTTAAAATTGAAATCTTTGGATTGTGACATACAATTTGCTACTGTTAATATGCAAGTCAATTTTATAGTATTTATAAAGTTTTTTTTTTATTGTAAGTAATCATAAAAATAATAAAATTTAAAATAATAGACCCAAGAGGTTGTTTAGTCTGTGCTCGATTACCTCGTAATCTCGAAATCCCGTTAACGTTAAATGAGCTAATGTAGATTCAAACTGGACTGAGCCTTGAATTAACTTAATTTCAAATTGACTATCTTACTCGCAAGTAGATTAAAACTAACCATGAACTTGACTCAATATTGAATTGACTACATCCCGTTCTCAAGTTAAGTCCATTCCTAATTGAATATTTATCGTTCACAAGTTGACTAAATTCCGAATTGACTAAATTTCAAATTGACTACATCACATTGCGTAATTTCAAATTGACTAAATGTAATTATTAGAACGAAAGGACACATAGACATACATAATATTCACGTCTATAAATCCCCGAAGGGGTAGGCAGAGTTATATTAAGGTTCATTTCGCCAACTTTGATTTTCGGCCCCACGTAATAGAAGACTGCTCGTCTTTCTTCTTCTTCTTCGTCGTTATTGCTGTCAAGTGCATTTTCGGTTCCACGAAATAAGGGGCGAACCTATAGCCGTCTGCTAATAACACGTTGGCCAGCAACTGCAGTGCAATTCTATAAGCAAACAACGACGAGCACAACGAACGTTGCGCCAGCCCTGCCCCTCTAGACAAGTGGCAATTCGTTGCTCGGCGTATGATGGAATATAATGCCAAATGTATGGGATTTGACGTATATGACAGGCGTCAACGAATGTCAAAAATGTCAAATCCTATACATTTGTCATTCTATTGCGTCATACGCCGAGCAACGAATTGCCACTAACCATTTGTCTAAGGGGGCTGGCTGTCCACATATGTATAGATGTCATTGGTCGATCTCCAGTGACGTCACCTAGTTCGACCAATGACAATGTCTGTCAAGGTAAGTGCACTTACAGAATTTCATTGCTGTAAGCCAACGAGTAGAGCGGGGGGTTCGTGCCAATTTTGAAATGTGGCGGGGCGTCGGCAGGACATGTTGGCCAACACGTTCGCCAACGTGTATAGTGAACATTACGAACATGCATACATATTTTTCAGAATATTTTGTGATTCTCGTATTCTCTTTGTGCAATTCATAACTATTTATATATATTTTATCATTTAATAAAATAAATATGTACCTACGTGTCAGGTTTAACAAATATTCCAAGACTGGACTGCTATTAAATTTGTGAATTCTAATTACGTATAGGATTAAAAAAAATAGTATGTAGTTAGATACTTAGTGATTTTTGATGTAAATAAAACAGCTACATAATTACTGGAAAAAAAATTTGTTGAGTGATGACTGCGTTAAGTATAATGTAAGTCATGTTTTACAAACGTACTATCTAAATGATTGTATTTGTCTTGGTTTAAAATATTTTTAATGTTTTGTGAATATATCCATGTAATTTTTTTATTTTCAGAAGATATTTATACTCATTTTCTTCAATATTTTTACCCAAATTGAAATATTTCAGTGATTTTAAACATCGTCTTTTGAACAAAACAATGTAATTTTTTGGTCAGAAAATATTCAGTTTATAATGAAAAAATGGTTTTAAGTACCTAGGGATAAAAAAATGAAATAAAATAATATGTTAAAGCTCTTCGAACAACCTATTACTAAAAGTACGCGAAGTAAATTGAAATAGGCATAGTTCTATGAAGTTAAACATCTTCTGATAAAATGAAAAGATGGTTTCACTAAAAAAAATGTAAATATTTTTTTAAATGTTCATCAACTGTTCAGCTAAATGTTACCTCCACGTAACCCAAAATGTAATGTAATTCAGACTTGTATAAGCTTTACTTACATAAATACAATATTTAGAATGTTTTTTTACTCAATACTGGCAATTTGCCATAAGGTGATTATGATTTTATAGTATTGATGCAATTCCCACGATATATAATAAGATTATTTGTGAAAATGATGATTAAGCACCAATAAAGAAGATAAACCCACAATTTTTTGTATTTATTAATCCCTACTAATCCCTACTAATATTATAAATGTGAAAGTAACTCTGTCTGTCTGGCTGTCTGTCTGTCTGTCTGTCTGTCTGTCTGTCTGTCACGCCCAAACCACTGAACCGATTTTGATGAAATTTGGTATAGGGGTAGATTAGACCTCGAGAAAGGACATAGGCTATGTTTGGTCGCGATAACCGACATCCACGCGGGCGGAGCCGCGGGCAAAAGCTAGTAATTCATATTTCCCCCATCCCTCTTTACATCATATTGCTCAGGACATATTATATTGGACCTAAAATGTGCTCAAAATGTGCTCTATACGCGCAGTACACGTTTCTTAGGTGTCTTGTTCAAATTCACCAAGCATAGATTATTACAAAGCAATCCGCGCGACAGAGCCTCGTTTGTCTCGCGATTTAGGTCCAAGATACGTATCCCGACCTTGATAGATATTGTTATTGGTCGGACTGTACCGTCACTGGAGATCGACCAATGACAATCTCTATAAAGATTGGTCGCAGCAATGCGCTCGACGCTGTACACAGCAGAGCCCAAACTAACATTAGCAGATATGACTGCTAACTAACAACACAATCGCGGGCTTTCCACTCGTGGTTCTTGCAGGTGGTAGTCGATCATAGAAAAGCTAAGGCCGACGCATATTATCGGCATCAGCAAGGAAAATAATCATACGGCATCCGTCGGCACTGTCGGAAACTAAGCTTTTTGGCATGCTGCACCATCCTTAGGAATGATGCCGAAGGATCATTTTTCTTGCCGATGCCGATAATGTACACCGGCCCTAAGTGCCAAAGTGAGAGAAGGAGAAGGACTAAGCGGATCCTGGTCTAAAAAAGCCATTTTATTGGAATCGTATTTTGTCTATAAAAAAATAGAATCTGCTCAGTAAGGGAATTATTGTTGTGATTTTACGAATTCTCTAGCAGGCGCGGTCCCAAACACCCCCCCTCCCCCCTCCCCAAGCCATGCACGTCATATTGAAAAGTCCCAGTACGAGGGGAGGGGGGGTTAAATTTCTTAAGGAATTTCCGAAGTGACCCCCCCCCCCCCCCCAAACTTCGAGCTGCGACCGCGCCTGTTCTATAGGAATCTTTGAGATCTACAACTGGTAATTCATAAAGATACTCGTTTTTAGCGAAATCGCTCTACATGGCCATTTTCGACTTGCTGGACTCCGAAGTGACGGAAGTGAAAGCCTTGGATGCAACCAGGAACTTGAAGATGGTGATAATGTCCATCCTCGCATGTTAACCTGGTAGGTATGTGTACTAGCTGGCTAGGATATGCGAAAGAAAAAAGTTAGACAGGTCCAATTAAACTTCTAAGATTTACCATTCTATTCCATGCCACTGAACACATTTCACTAATTAAAACCAAGTAAATATTAGACACAAAGCCAATTGAAAAAGCAATGAATTACTAACAGTCTATTACATACTTACCTGGACAAAAAAATCTTAAATATTCGCCGTTAACTGCATTCAGACTCAAGTGGTGGCCCCCATTGAACAAACCTCCGATTGTGAAAGAAATTTAAAAAAGGAAAAAAACTATTGATCGTTCACAAACGCGAGCCACTTCAGCATTCTTTTGTATGCCATATTGGAAAACGTTTTGACATGTGGAGCTAATGTTTTTAAATTATGGCAGGAATGTTTATGGAAGGACATGCCTATGGTATGTTAATAGCTTCTCATAAGAAAAAAAATTGAATTTTGTAGTTTTTGGTCGATAATAAAAAAAAAGGTTTAACGGCCTCTGCGGCGTAGCAGTGGAGCACTCCACTGGTAAATCAGAGATCACAGTTCGATGCCCGCTCAGTGCAAAATTTATGAGCACACGAATCGAACGGACGAAAACTAGGGAAATTTCGATCATAATATTGATGTCGAATACTTTGGCCGTAACTTTCGACTTCTTCCTACTAATATTATAAATGTGAAAGTTTGTGAGAATGGATGTGTGGATGTGTGGATGTTTGTTACTCTTTCACGCATAAACGGCTGGACCGATTTGGTTGAAATTTGGTATGTATATAGGTTATACCCTGGATTAACATATAGGCTATATATCAGCGATGAACGGGATCAGAATTCCACGCGGGCGGAGCCGCGGGCAACAGCTAGTCTGTTATAAATAAATAATAAATAAATAAATATTCTACAACATTCTACACAACGCTATCTAGACCCATGGTAAGCTTTTATTTAGCTTGTATTATGGAATCTAGAATGCGGATATACATACTTAAATACTTTTTTTTTTTGTAAATACATACATATTATACATAGAAACAGCCAGACCAATGCAAATATTTATATTCATGCATACAAATATTGGCACTGAGCGGGGATCGAACCCGCACCTCCTGCGTAGCAGCCGCGTTCGCTACCGCTACGCCACAGAGGCAGTCAATGCTATTATAATGCGATAGTATCTAACTCTGTCTCTCTGTCTGTCTGTTACACTTTCACGCCTAAACTATGGAACCAATTTTGATGCAATTTAGTACAAGAGATAGACTTGAGCTTAGGAAAGGACAGCTGCTATGTTTGCTCGCGATAAACGATTTCCAGGCGGGGGAAAACCGCAGGCAGCAGGTGCTAGCCAGTGATAAACTAACCACCTAATACTTACCTATTAGGTAGGTAGGTACTGACAGAACCCGATGAACAGAGGTTAGTAAATTTTTATAACTGTGTGCGTAACATAGGCTCAAAGTAGATATATATACAGGGCGTCCCACGGCGATGCCACATGGAGGGAAAGTACCTTAAATCCTTAAGTTAGCTCATTTTGTTTAAAGGAGACATCATTTTATTTTTAAAAAGAAACAAAACTGCATTCAACGATTTTTAAAAATTCGCTTGCCACACTCGGTAATCGAACCGACTAAAATCCGAAAAAGTAACATCCTCCTGTATTTTTGAATGCAGTTTTGTTTCTTTTTAAAAATAAAATGATGTCTCCTTTAAGTAAAATGAGCCAACTTAAGGATTTAAGGTACTTGCCCTCCATGTGGCATCGCCGTGGGACGCCCTGTATAGCATAATAAGCTGGTATTATGGGTTTTAGCATGCGGATAAACATTACCTAATCATATAGATAGACGCATTTTTCATAAGTTTCCACATACATGTTCATCATCCTCATAACGATTACCCGGATGTGTTTTAAGTTTTAACTTTTGTGCCCAAAAGGGTTGCTTATTATTTTTTATTGGTTTGTTGACTTTTACAAGAGCGACTACCGCCTGACCTCCCTTTTTATTATCGTGCACAAAATCCCCACGGATTACTCCCCCGCCGGAGGCGGTGGGGCAAGTTATGTCGGACTCGAACCGACTAAAACGCACGCCGTCTGTGGGCCATCGGTTGTCGGAGGTGAGATTACAAGATAAGATATTCTTATTGTACACCATAAAAGTATTATAATATAACATACATACCTACCTACATCCTACATTACATACATATACTATTATTTTTGGTCCCACGTAGGGGGCGAGCCTATTACCGTCAAGCGGGCACTTTGTCATGGGCTGTATGTTTACTGTCGGATGGAGAACAGCCCTATCCATTAGTCGCCTTCTACGACACCCTCATGAAGAGATGGGGTGGGCCTATTGTACTTCACCGGGATCCAACACGGCTATAGTATAACAATTTAACAGTATTTATCTAGGATATAATTATACCTACTAACAGCGATTTCTTCCAGACACCCTTTGAATGGATAGAAGCAGAAGAGATGATAGGGTATTGTATCTTATTTATTTATTTATTATATACTTTATTGTACGCCAAATTACAATATTGTGATACAGGAATTATGAAAACAGAAGCAGTACAAAGGGCGGCCTTATCGCTTTACGCAATTTCTTCCAGGCAACCTTTGGATGGAAATGTATGTTGGTTTGAGTAGTATCTTCAATTTTTTTTTTTCCAAGGAGAAGATACATAGATAGGTATCTTACACCCGTAGGTATTCACAAACAACACTGTGAGGTCTCATAGTGTGCTCGAGCGCATAGGGCTGGTAAAATTAATTCACAAACATCACGGAGCAGTATCTAACGCAGTGCGTTCCCTCAACTGCCTCAACGAAGTATTACTTAAGTGTTATCAATGAATAAAAAGGCTTGCCAAAACGAACGCACTGAGAATTTGTCGTTCTTTGCACAGTTTTGGTAGTAGGTACGCATAGCGAAGTATTGTTTGTGAATACGGGTGTAAGATATATACCTCACATCCCGGCCGAAAGCCGTCTGACGTCCCAACCGCGAAACGAAATCCTGCACCTAGCCTCGTCCTTTGTTTAAATAGTAGCGTTTGCGCTGGCACAAACTACAAAGTATCATTAGTTTTGGTTGCATCGATAGCATGCACTTTGGAGCCCGAGATTAGCTTTCCTACTTTTTTCACCCTTATTTGGTTTACTTTGACTTTTACGGGAACGACTGCCGGCTAACCACTCAACCTCGAGAAGTAATCCGTCATTCAGTAGGTCACCCCGTATGCAAAGCAAATAAATAAATAAATAAATATTCTGCAATATTCTACACAACGCTATCTAGACCCATGGTAAGCTTGACTAGCTTGTGTTATGGGTTCTAAAATGCGGATAAACATAGGTACTAAGATACATTATTTTTGTAAATCAAAGAAACACCCAGACCAATGCAAATATTCACATACATGCATACAAATAATTCTTAAATAGGGGATCGAACCCGCGCCTCCTGCGTAGCGACCGCGTTCACCACCCCCCCGCCACAGAGGCAGTATTGATAGTAAAACACCTGACATGACCGAAAATTTTCACCATTAGGTAGGTATGTGATTTTAGATGTCTCCTCTCACAACACAACACACCCTTACACCGCTATATCAAACAAAACATTTCAAATTGACTTATTCCGAACAATCAAAGCCATACTGTAACAAATCAGACCATCTCAGACCTGCATTCCCACACGCATTACCCCCCCAACCTTAAACTCACCTCACCTATGCTCATTTCCCATAAACGCCAAGATCTAGAATGTTCACTTTACCATAAACTAATATGTCAAAGGTGGGTATTGTCGCCCGCTCTAATGACGCGCGGGCTGACTGACGCTGTCAGCGTGACGTCTGCTGTCACGCTGGGCTCGCGTGACTTTGAATCGCGTCACGCGGCGTTCGCGCAGCACGCTTCCGAAAATTTTTAAAATTCATACGATCCGACATGTGAGACTCGCCAATGATTATTTCTTTGTACCTTGAGAACGTCTTTCTTAGTTGGCCATGTGTGAATTAACAATTCGCATTTTGATGGGAATTTGATTGATTTGGGAGAAACTGAGGTCAAGTGGCTATTCGCGAATTACTTGATGTGTTCAGTGACTTGAGTTCTTTCTTTTCATTTAAGTTCAAAGATCATGTCAAAATGTATTATGAGTATTTCGCGGAGTAATGGTTTTTTGCGTGAGAATGCGTTTGAAGAAATGTCAATGTGTGGTGTGGTCGACTACTACATTGAAGGTTGCGGGTTCGATTCCCGTTCCGTGTGATGTTTGTGTTATTTGCATTAGTCATGGTGTTTCTATGTATATGTAGCCACAAAAATACTGGAGCTATTGCCAATAGCTCCATTATTTTGCTATTGGTATATAATATAAGTATGTTTATTTGCAGTCATTCTAGAACTCTTATTACGGGGTTCGCTTAGTGGGTCTAGAATCTAGATAGCGCTGAGTGTGTATGCAGGGGATGAGATCCGATTCTCAGCACTCCATGGATCCACCGTGCTGTCGCGGGGTCCATAGCGTGATACAGAGAGGAACACCGTGACTGCGACTGGGACTTGCGACCCAGATGTAGGTTTAGGGTGTCCACCTTGTGATGCATCAGCGCTCACCTCCACCGTCAGTAGTGTTCCTCCCCCTACCTACCTATCAAAATTTGGTAAGATCCTATCAATGCCGCTTTTGATATTAGATTTAGTAAAGAGCTTACTGAAGCTCTTGGCAATCCGTGGTCTTTTTAAGTAAGTTGTACAGAGATTTAGCTGAAATTCCCCTTGCTCCTACTTCTACGGCGTAGAGTTTAACCACGTAGCCGTTTTTGGTTAACTCGTTAGTCAAGTCAAAGTATTTGTTTGTCTTTATAGCGTGGTCTTTAGGTTCCTAATATATTGTAAATATTACTTACTATATTATCGTAAATATTTATTTTTACCAGTATTGCGAGTTTAGTTAGGTACTTTAGGAGTGAGTTCACATCGATAGTTTAATGGCTAAGTTTCGAATCCGCAACCTCTCGACTACAAGTCCGACGCACTACCCACTAGGCTACTAGTGCTACTAGGTACCACTTGCTGACAATATTTTTCTTAAAATGTATATTTACTTTAGTTTTCCCATTTTCCTCGATTATCCTAATAGGTTTACAAGGAGTTACCCACGTTTTCTTCTTTGCTACATGATGACTACGGCGCGCGGCGTGGCGGTAGAGCAGAGACAAGTAGCAGGTTTGATTCTCGCTCAGTGTAAATACGTACCTATATGTATATCTATACATACTTATTTTGTATGCACGCATGTAGGTATCTATTTTTTTTATAAGTGCCCGGTTTATAGGTGCCCGGTTAATGGCAATAGGCTCGCCACGCTCTTACATTGGGACCTAAACATAAACGGCGAAATGTGGGTGCTAGCACCTCTGCCTACCCCTTCGGGGATATAGGCGTGAGTTTATGTTATGTATGATGTTAATGTATCTATTTGTATATGTCCTGGTTTTTCTATCTGCGGGTGTAAATAGGCCGCATTGAGCAATTTCACTAAAAACGAGTAGCTTTATGAATTTCCAGGAGATCTCAATAGATGTCTATAAAATTGTAAGATTCGTAGAATTACAATAATTCATTTATAAAACAAATTCTAATGTCGGGTAATGTAAAATGTAATGTAAAAAAATGTAAAAAAAATGTTAAAAATATTATGTAGTATGGATCATGATCCATACTTATCCATACTATTATATAAATGCGAAAGTAACTCTGTCTGCCTGTCTGTCTATTACGCTTTCACGCCTAAACCACTGAACCGATTTAGATGAAATTTGGTATAGTTAGGGTCAGATGGCAATCGCTTCACGGAAAATATCGAGGTCTAGCCAAATCCGTAGTTAAGACTGGTAAAGCGGACCCCAGACTCCGAGCTGAAAAGTTTCGGATGCGACTGGGAATTAACGCGAGGATGAAGAAAGAAGAAAGAAAGAAAGACTTTGAGAAAGGACATAGGCTATATTTGGTTGCGAAAACCAACATCCACGCAGGCACAACCGCAGGCAAAAGCTAGTATAATATAATATTATCCTAATACGATCACATACCTTTTTAAACCTGCTGATTATATTATGTTCATCCGCATTCTAGAAGTAATACAGACCTACTGCCTACCTATTACAAACTATAAGCTATGCTGCGTCGGTACCTACTTATCAATAAACTTCTTCTTTCCATGACTTGGTTTATCTTGGTCTATCTCCGCGAGTAACTGCCGTCTGAACCCTAAACTGTGAAAGGAAAGTCTTCGCCAGAGACTCAGCCCTCATTCAGAAAGTGTAGGTACCTAAAGGCTTGCCAGTATGGTTGGCAGAGATCTTATAGCATATTTTAAAATATCTCTACCTAAATCCATCTCTTTCTATGGGTGTCATAAAAGGCGACTAAGGAATAGGTAGGGCTGTTCTTCATCCGACAGTAAACATACAGCCCATGACAAAGTGCCCGTTAGACGGCAATAAGCTCGCCCCCTATTACGTGAGAGCGAATATCATAGCTGGCGAAATGTGGGTGTTAATACACCTCTGCCTACCCCTTCAGGGATTTACAGACGTGAGTATAATATGTATGTACCTATGTAGAATCTAATAATCACTCATTTACTTATTGAACTCAGCCGCAGGTGCATGGCTCGAGTCAACAATAGTGCCCGGAATACGGCAATAGCCTCACCCCCTATTACGTGGGACTTAATACAATGATTGGTGAAATATGGGTGTTGATTCACCTCTGCCTAACCCTCCGGGGATAAGGCGTGATTGTATGTAATATCATTATGTATCTATGTATAGTATGTTACTAATTAAAAAACAAAACCACCGTTTGTTCTCATGCATAAGTGTGGTAATAATGGGTGCGTTCATTCACGCACGTAAAAAAAAACAATTCAATCCAAGTTGTTCTAGTTTCTACTGAACTAACAAACAGTTACAAATTCCCCTAAATTTCACATTCGGAACACGTTTCACGGGACGCACTGATTGGTCAGAACTACGCAACGCTGATTGGCCCACAATTTGACAGTAATGGCGTTAAATGGAAGCTTCTTTTACCACAACCACCTAAGTCATAAACATGTACAAGTGATTATCAACTGTATTGCATAGAGCGAAAGCTTATATTTATCTGTACTAAAGGATATAGTAATGTCGTTTACGTTATTCGATTCTCCCCTCTAGACAGATGTTGCTACATTTTAGTAACAAATTCGCCCACAACTGGTTTTGAAAAGCTATTGTACAATTTTTTTTTTCGTCTATTATTTTGCCTAATTCATTTGTCATGCGGTTGGTTAGACATGGAGGGGAGATATAACTCATTTTGAGTTATTGTTCGCAGCTACCGGTTTTTAAATGTTGTTTCAGCAAAGATATCATGGTTTATGATGCTTTTTTGAACTTCGAGTATTTTGATTTGACAAATTTTCAAAGAGCTCTTGTGATTATCATAATAGTTAATAGGTATGTATAGTAGTGATAAAGTATCTATCACTTAGGAGGTGATGATTACGTAATATATTTTTTTAAAGTAGATAGGTAGGTGCTTTTAAGTATGTAGTTAAGTGTAACGTAATATTATGCTTGAACATTCCACAGGGGTATGGCTGTTTTTTTTATATTATAGAATATAACTAAGGTCGCAAGCAACCAATAGAAACTTACCTACTTATGTCTATCCGTTTATGCAAATTAAGTAGGTATAATACCAGTTAACTGCCAAGTCATATAAGTTTTTTTCTTACACTTGTACCTCAGAATACAGAACAACATAAGAAATAACAAGGTATGACGTCATGCCTGCCATACCGTGATTTTGTAGGTGTGCTGACTTGGTAACAATTAAATAAACAGCTCTATTGAGTAAAGGAAGGTAGATACTGATTGAGTGGTGCACGCCCGAGTCATTGATGTAGAAAGTTTTTTATCCATCCTCACATTCTCGATATTACCCTATCAGGCATATTCTCCTACTAGTCACTAGGCTTTGTGGCCTTATATTAGGTATAGGTGCGTGGCCGACATTTGTTAAACCTAGTATGAAAAAGCATCTGTAGGGGCTAAACCAAGGAGCATCATTTTATAGCTGAATTCAGGCGGCAGTCGCTCTTGTAAAAGCTAACCGAAGTAGGTGAATCACATCAATCACACGGACTATCGGCTCCAAAGTGCAAGCTTGTATATTTTAGAACTTTTTGAAGTGTTTTTTTATACCACCCGGGTGGCAGACAAGCACACGGCCCACCTGATGGAAAGTGGTTACCGTGGCCTATGGAGGTATGCAACACCAGGGGTGTCACACTCGTGCTGCCGAAGAAACCTTCTAATGCCCTTCTTGAAGAACCCCATATTGTAGTCACTTGGGAAAACCATCGCGGGGAGTTCATTCCACAGCTTTTCACAGTGTTTTATAGTTAGAATGCCTATTTAATTTAATGAAATTTCAAATCAATTAGTACCTATGCTAACTTTTCCCATAGATTTTGATCGGATTCGGATCGGAGTGACGGAAGGGTTACCCCAATTTTGAATATCCTGACGTGCACAGTTTGTCAGAGCACTCCCCGTGTAAAGGACTGGTCGCGAATTCAAATCCCGTCTTGGCTAATCACTTTTTCCGACCTCTATGTCTAACCAAACTCGCTTGATGGAGGTAACCAATCAGCAGTGGCGTAGCTAGATGATCAAGGGCCCTGGTGCAAAAAGAAACAGGGGCCCCCCTATTTTTTTTTTGTTTCTGAAAATTCCCGGCGTGGTACGTCGCCTTACCGAAGTAAACGCTGTGGTGGGCATATCCCCTACCGGTCGCTAACGTGCTGTTGGGGATGAAATCCCTCCTCTCTCCCTCTTCTTCGTGCGGAAATCACCTCAGATACCACCCCCGTCGTCGGCCATCGGGGGTGGTTATGTCGGACTCGGGCCGATTAAAACCACACGCCATCTCGGATCTTCAGATACAAAAGCTGCCGGAGTGTAAGGTTACCGAGAGCAAATCACTGGCACCCCGGCTGATTCAGGGCCATCTACTACGGTTTTAAAATGGCCTCCTTGGATGTGAGAAGCACGGTGTACCCATACCCATAGGACTCTGAAAACGAACATCGAACCGCGGCGCCAGTGGGGGTGAAAGGATGACAGGCGGCCGCACATGGAAACCCCCACACCTGCGCTCGGTAACCGGTTCGCTCCTCGCCTGCTCTCCATTGTGCCCTTTGCTTGTCAGATGAACATGTGAATGTACAGCGATCCTCCTTCATGTAGATGTAAATTTCCATTTATTTTCGTGTGCGTACAAAATACTTAGCGTTAAACTCTAATTATGACTGCTAGAATAATTCTCTAGACATTAAGCTTGGAGGGCTCAGGGGGCCCCCAAGCTAGCTGCAAATGTGATGACAATTGGCGAATCTTTCGAGATAATACTGCATAAAATTCCCAACTAATTAGTTGCACTGATTAGTATTGTGTTACTACCCATTTTCGCATTACAAAAGTAAGAATTTTTTGGTAGTTCAATATGAAATTTGCTAGTTCAGGCTCGAGGGGCACCTGAGCTTGGGGGCCCCCTGAGCCTGGGGGCCCTGGTGCACCGCACCACCTTGCCCACCCATAGCTACGCCAGTGCCAATCAGACAAAGTGCAATGAAATTGACGGACTTGTAGTGTGCTCGCCTTACCTTATTATATACAGGGTGTCCCAAAATTCAAGGATAAGCCGGTAACAGAGGGTGGCCCTACTTATGGCTGCTCTGGAAAAAATAAGAAAAAAAATGTATCTCTATTTTTTTTTTAATTATTTAAACTTTTTAAAATCTTTGGAAATTCGGTACCCCTAATGATATTTTCAACTACCAGGTCCACAATTTTGCAAATATTTCTGAACTCTTTTTTGTATTAGCAAGCTAAGAAGCATGACTATCCACCAACACCCTGAAAAATTATAGAATATTTGAAGTTATTTTACAAAAATAAGTCAAAATATTTTTTTGTCGTCAAATTTTCATACATTTTTACTTTCGACCCACTTTATCTTAACTCGGTGAAAAAAAAAAGTATAAACACCACTATGGCATTCTTTTTCAAAAATTGGCGCAACTATCCAAGATTTCAAAATGGTATAATTTGGGTATGATACTATAATGAAATACTAAAAAAAATTTTTTTTATAAATAAGAATAACATTTAATACATTGCTCTTATTGAAAATCACCAGATTTACTTTGTACACAATGCATTCATCCTCAATAAAAAATCATTGACGGGACTTATGACAAAGTGGTAACCAAGTAGGTTATCACATTACGAGGTTAAGCAACATAAGCCAGTGTGGTTTTCGGATGGATGACCATTCTTAAGACATTAAGACACCTCCGTCCTCTGTTTCTCAGAGAGTACGTTAGGTCGTAAATCCCAGTGGCCATATGAGTATCTATGACAGTTAGTTGGACCCCTAAAAGTCCAACAACTGGACTCACTACATAACTTTGATATAATATAGCCAGTGGGTTGTGAAGGTCAGGTGGCAGTCGCTTCACGGCAAATTTCGCATTTCTGCTGTTTCACAGTTAGCCGGGAAATGCAAGGCTCAGAATTGGAATTGTTTTAAGAACAATTAGGTTTCCGAAAGCAATTGCAACGCTGGACTAGTTTCATTCAAATATCAATGCGGCTACGGATTATATTTATGACAAAAGAAATGCACGAAAAATAAAATGTATTAATGCCGGTGGCAAACAATTAAAAATGTAAAAATAAAAAAAATATTAACAATACTGCAATAATTATAAAATTATACCATTATGTTTGTTTAATATTTTAACAGTATGGATTTTCATCCTCTGAACCTTTACAAAATACAGAGTCGGATTTTATGGTTAACTGTGAAACAGCAGAACCGCGAAATTTTCTTTGAAGCGACTGCCACCTGACCTCCACAACCCATTGGCGATATCAAAGTTATGTAGTGCGTCCAGTTGTTGGACTTTTAGGGCTTCCGACTACCCGTAACAACTGTCATAGATGCTCGTATGGCTACTACGATCGACGGCCTAACGTACTTTCTGAGGAATGGAGGTGTCTCAATGTCTTAAGAATGGTCATCCATCCGAAAACCACCCTGGCTTATGTTGCTTAACCTCGTAATGTGATAACCTACTCGGTTACCACTTTGTCACAAGTCCCGTCAATGATTTTTTATTGAGGATGAATGCATTGTGTACAAAGTAAATCTGGTGATTTTCAATAAGAGCAATGTATTAAATGTGATTCTTATTTAAAAACAATTTTTTTTTTTAGTATTTCAATATAGTATCATACCCAAATTATACCATTTTGAAATCTTGGATAGTTGCGCCAATTTTTGAAAAAGAATGCCATAGTGGTGTCCGTACTTTTTTTTCTCACCGAGATAAGATAAAGTGGGTCGAAAGTAAAAATGTATGAAAATTTGACGACAAAAAAATATTTTGACTTATTTTTGTAAAATAACTACAAATATCCTATTATTTTTTCAGGGTGGTGATGGATAGCCATACTTCTTAGCTTGCTAATACAGAAAAGAGTTCAAAAATATTTGCAAAATTGTGGACCTGGTAGTTGAAAATATCATTAAGGGTACCGAATTTCGAGGGATTTTAAAAAAGTTCGAATAATTAAAAAAAAAATAGAGATATATTTTTTTTCTTATTTTTTCCTGAGCAGCCATAAGTAGGGCCACCCCTTGTTGCCGGCTTATCCTTGAATTTTGGGACACCCTGTATAACTGCACTCATATATTTTATGCATTAATATATAAATTATGGGATCCAACAGTTGTCTCTAATTTACCTACGTCACTTCATTACATGGTGATCCTTAGCCAGTAATTTTTTCAACTAATCCTAATATATTAATATATATAAAAATCAATGCCACTTTTCGTTGTAATTTTATAACTCAAGAACGGGCTTTGTTCGGACTAGTTAGTAATGGTATAAGTGAAGTTTTCACAAAATCGGTCGAGCGGGTCTTCATTTAGGCGGTACGAAGTTCGCGGGGTCAGCTAGTATGTAAATTATTGACGAATATGAAAATGAAGGCGTTCAGTTGCTTACTTACATATTAAAATTATTAAAATACTTAGATACTTACGTATTAAAATTAAACAGAAACCCCCGATCATAATTATTCATAATCATGGCTGCCAACCTAACGGCATAATCATTGTCCACAGCTAAGCTAGCATGTTATATTTCACAGGCGACCTCACACTGAAGGGTCATATATATTTTTTATTTTTGTACTTTTTAATAATTCGCGCGGCGCAGCGGTCGCGGCTCAAGCATTCCACTTGAGCACGGACCCAAAAAAATCTCAAAAATCCATCCATGTGGCGCGGTAATTTTGACAGGGTTGATCGAGGTTCCGTAGGCAATTTAATTATTAATAAGAGCCTTTATATTTCTTCAAACTTTAGGATATTTTTTCTTTTTCTCTTTTTATACTAGGTACCCATCTTGATTTTAAAATGTTTTTAGTGATGTGGTTCCCGGTGGAATAATGACACTTAAACCAACAATTTTAATCTCCTATTACTTACCTGAGACCGAAAACCTTAAAGTGTATTTAACCTTAAAGTGTATTTCGGCTTAGAGTACCTACCTAAATGAGGTACTCTAAGCCGAAAACATAGTTAATGATAAGGAGGTATTAACACTATTAACGTACTACGAATCGGTAGGCACAAAGGCATCGGCGTGCAGATGAGATTGGTTTGGGCCTCATACAGGCGTATGATAAAAATCAAGAAACACCGGAGGAGTTACAGAGCTGAACCCAAGCTTCATAGAGCAAGTTTTGAAAGCAACCAGAATTGTTGCTCAAAAGAGTGTGAGTCTATGGTGTAAAAATAAAAGAACACTAGAACCTCTAACAGTGTTTCGCACAGAACCCTAATATCGCATAAAAAGCTGCCTCATTTGACGTTGTGAATTATTATGTATTTTGGAAAAAATCCATTGTTTCGTAATCTCCCTCGTGCTTGTCTCGAGTGGCCGCCATTCAGCGAGCAGCGCCATGTGGAGGTGCCAGCCTATGTCGTTATGTAATGAGCTAGTGGCAACACCGTGCGTTTTTATTATGTGTTACATGTATGGGAAACTGTTTGAGGGGAATGGAATATTTATTACTAGCTTATTCCCGCGATTCCACCCGCGCTAAGTAGCTTTACCTAATAATCTAAAAGAATAAGGAAAAGTTGTAATATCTTTAATATGGAAACTTGTGTCGACATACTCTCACATTCGCCATTCAATTATGTATTACAAAACAGTAACGTGAATAGTTATAGTTTTGGTACAAAACGAGAATAAGCCTAAAGATCAATATCAGCACTAGCTAGCTAGCAAGATATTACGGTGCGAATTACATATTTTGAATATCGCACTTCATCATCATTCATTTTCATTGCAAAGCATTGCTACTTCTACTGGTGGTAGGAATTTGATGACACAAAATTGTCACTAACTCCGACCGGGTAGGTACCACCGTGCACTTTGCGAAAAGCCCTTAAATAGTAATCCAATTTCGGTTGGATTGCGTTCAGGGTTCAGCAGGTGCATAGCCGGGCTGAGGTGATCGTGGTCGCAGCACTAGTGGGGCCAGTGGGTCTTGGCGGAGTCTAGTGGGGATGGCGCGGGGCGACACGCCGGGCAGGGAGACCCGTAGAAACGGTGGTGCCGCTGGCCGCCCGCGGCATAGTACAGGGGCCCAACTGGGGCTAACCACCCCGGGAGGCTGCCTCACCAGGCCGCGCATAATCCCGATATGGCTCGTCGTGCCGGTTGGTGACCGGATACGGGAGCCCGGCGACCATATTCGGGGGGGTACGGGGGCCCTTCCGTTCGGCGTGTCGGCTCTCGCCATGCCTCACATTAATAGACGAAACCAATATCCCGCGCTTTGTCATGCGGTGCTGCGACGACAATCACCTCTTTTTCACGCCCTCTCCTTTCCTTTACATCATGGCAGCGCAAAATAAAAAACATGGATGCACAGCGGCGCTATTCCCTCCCGCAAGCTCGCTTTTTGAGGTGGAGTCCACTAACATCTGTGGGCTCCATGCAAACCTCAACGCCGTCCACCAACACCTCGAGACGGCGAAACCAGCCATGCTTTTTCTGACGGAGACGCAAATACGCCGCCCCGACGACACGTCGTACTTACTTTACCCCGGCTATGTTATTGAGGAAAATTTCCATGCAAAGGCCGGGGTGTGCGTGTTTGTTAGGGCGGATGTTTGTTGTCGCCGTCTGCGCTGCCTAGAGGACCCATCCTTTTCCACCCTATGGGTACACGTAGACCATGGCTCTACGAGTCAAATCTATGTGTGCCTCTACCGTTCCCATACAGGAGATACCGAGACAACTCGACTCTTTGAATATCTGAGTCAGGCAGCAGATGATGCGCAGGAGCGGTTTCCGAACGCAGAACTGGTATTTTTGGGGGATTTTACGGTCATTCTCAGGGAGTGAGATTTTCGAACGTCCATTCAATTATCTACTTCATTTTTAAAATTTTGGGATTAATTCTTTTTCTGGGGGCTAGTTTTGGCAATTATCTAATAAGGAATGATATTATATACATCTACTTTGGTACAAAAATACCTCAGAATAATTGTTTTTGATTCATTCTCCTAATTTCCGTTCACTGTCCAGAACCCAGAATAATACTTTCTGAGCCTAAAAAGTGCAAGACAAGCTTTGATTTATACATTTATTGCCCTTTATTTATAAATTAGATAGATTAATTGAGCTATACTAAAAATATAATAACGTTAACATGGCTACTTATTTAGTTACAACGTAAAATATGTTTGTCCTTTCATTATACCTAATTTCTGTCACCCACTACAAATTCGTGAAAACAACCCTAGATATGTAAATTGTACCTATCCCTATCGCATGTATGGCAAGCGTTAGTAGTGCCACAGACATCCAGCGAACTGCACGCGTACCACATGTTCTCCGGGCGTCCCAGTGAGGTAAGTACCTAATTTCCGTTCGCATGGTTTACAAGTCTTCTAATTTCTGTTCGCTCATTTAATTAATTACTTCTTGCTCGAAATAACTATTAATCAAACAATTCTTACGTAATTATATATCTTTTATGTATGAAAAGAATTAGTTGTTAAAATTATGTTCTAATTACTTTTTAAATTAAAAAAAATCCCATTTTCCCTAATTTCAGTCACACATTTCCGTCACGCTAAAAGTGACCGAAATTATAAAACTCCCTGTAATTGTTGTTTCTACCCACCGAACAAAGTTATAATTCTAAATGTATATTTTTGAACAATAAACTCGATTATTTTCAGATATTATGGGTAAACCGAAGAAGAGCCAAGAGGATATTTTGGAGCAACTAAAACTTAGACAGCAACGGAGAAGACAAAGGTCAGGAATGATCCTGCTTTATACGCGGCATGCAAAGAAAAAGATCGTCTAAGATATTACAAGAGAAAGGATTTACTCATTTTTATCACCACAAACCTAATTTCCGTCACCCTCAAAAATATATCACTCCATAAATAAAAAACTAAGTGTTTAAATGCAGTGCCAAATATACCAATTCGTAAAGAATGACGTGTTCTTTCAATTAAATTACTAATTTATAGAATTCAATCAAAATTAAAAATCGTGACGGAAATTATACGAAGAACACCATTTCGTGAGAATGACCGTTTAACGCCCACCACGAGATCTGGTTGGGCTCCGCCAAAACTGACCATGCGGGAAGAGCCGCTCACGCATTCGCTCTGGCGCATGGCCTGACACAATTGGTACACGAGGCCACTAGGATACCAAGAAGGTCGGGCCTAGCACACTCTCTTCTGGACCTTCTGCTGACGAGTCACCCAGACCAGTACAATGTTTCGGTGCGTGCCGCCTTAGGCAACTCCGACCATTGCCTGGTCTGTTCCAAGGTGCCAATCATAGCGCCCCCACGACCCGAGCAGGGGAAGCGGCGTCTCTGGCACTACTCGTCAGCGGACTGGGATGGGATGCGTGAGTATTATGCGTCCATCCCGTGGGTTGCACGCTGCTTTGAAAGTAAGAACCCCTCGGATAGTGCTAGTGCTGTCGCCGGTGAGATCAGTCTAGGTATGGAATATTATATACCATACACTGATGTCACCGGTGTCCGCGGAGCGCGCCCTTGGTTCGGCCGCGAGTGCGCGGAGGCTGTTGATCAAAAACAGTCTGCGTACCGCGCCTGGGTAAGGGCGCGCGCCACGCGCGATCCCAACGTGGGCCACTTCAAGGCGGCGTACAATAAAGCCACAAAGGTCTGCAGGAGGGCTTACGTCAGGGCGGATGCCCAGCGCATAGCGCGGCTTGGTCAAGAGCTAGTGGCGCATCCCACGGGCAGCCGTGGCTACTGGCGACTGGCCAAAGCCGTGCAAGCCAACTTCTGCCAGCCTTCGCTGCCCCCGTTGCGCAACCCTGATGGATCCCTGGCCCATGAGCCGCAAGAGAAAGCAAATTTGCTGGTCAATCTCTTTGCGGCCAACTCCCGAATCGATGATTGCGGTAAGCAGCCACTGACAATGCCCACCTGTGACCACGCAATGCCTGAGATCCGTATCAGGCAGCGCGATGTCCGTGCTGTGCTGCAGTCACTCGATGTCCGGAAAGCCAGCGGACCGGACGGTATTCCAGCGGTGGTTCTTCAAAAATGTGCAGCGGAGTTGTCTCCAGTGCTGACGCGGTTGTACCGGATGTCATACATCTCGGGTACAGTGCCATCGGCTTGGAAGGAGGCGAATGTGCAGCCGATCCCCAAGAAGGGGGATCGCTCGGACCCAGGCAACTATCGGCCCATAGCCGTCACCTCAGTGCTGTGCAAAGTGCTAGAGCACATAATTAACAAACAGCTCATGCGTCACCTAGAGGATCATTCCTTAATCAATGACCGGCAATACGGATTCAGACCGAAGCGGTCAACGGGTGATCTTCTGGCGTACATTACCCATCTTTGGGGTGAGGCTATGGACAAGCATGGCGAGTCACTGGCAATTAGTCTTGACATCGCCAAAGCTTTCGATAGAGTCTGGCACAAGTCGCTTCTTTCCAAGTTACCAGCCTTTGGTCTGCCTTCCGGACTGTGCGACTGGGTGGCTAGCTTCCTGCAGGGGCGCCGTATTCGCGTCCTCTGTGATGGTCGAACTTCGGAGTTCCTGCAGGTAAATGCTGGCGTGCCGCAGGGGTCCGTCTTATCACCCACTCTCTTTCTTCTGCATATCAACGACATGCTGTCCACTGGCAGCATTCATTGCTATGCAGACGATAGCACCTTACACGGGAGTTATCACGGACATCCTGCGGCCAAGCAGTCTGATATCGCGGAAAGGAGGCAGCTTCTCGTCAGTGAACTTGACCGGATCCTGAGCCTCGTTTCACAATGGGGCTCTGAAAACCTGGTTGAGTTCAATGCCAAGAAGACGCAGGCATGCGCGTTTACAGCAAAGGTATCTTCTTTCCTTCCCCTTCCAACTCTTCAGAGCACGCCACTGCCACTACAGGACAATCTCAATATCCTGGGTATGGATGTTCGCTGCAAACTGAACAACAAAAACTACATCGAGAGTATCATCAAAACAGCCTCACGTAAACTCGGAGTCCTGAACAAAGTGAGACGTTTTTTCACGCCGGAGCAGCGGTGTCTTCTCTACAAGACACAAATTCGCTCTTGCGTGGAATACTGCTCGCATCTCTGGGATGGCTCCGCAAAGTACTTACTAGATGCTCTCGACAGGTTGCAGCGACGTGCGGTCCGAATTATTGGGAATCCTGAGGTCACTAACACCCTCGAGCCTTTGCAGTTGCGTAGAGATGTGGCATCTTTGGCGGTTTTTTACCGTCTCTACCATGGTGAATGTTCTGATGAGCTCTTCCAAGTAATCCCACCCTCTCCTTTCCTATATAGGACAACACGTGCAGGACTTAGATGCCACCCGCATACGGTGCAGAATATTCCATCAAGAACCAAGCGATTCGGCGACTCCTTCCTCTGCCGCACTATTAAGACTTGGAATTCCTTGCCAGCTCACGTGTTTCCTTCCTCCTATAGTCCCGGGTCCTTTAAGCGGGGCGTGAAAAAGCATCTGATGAGGCCGTCAAGCTGAGTGCCACCATTGTAACATGGTACGTGTTGTAATGGTGGCCCTCTTTTCAGAGACTTTGCCTTCAGCTTACCATCAGGCGAGGCGAAGTCAAATTGACGTGTCCTATATAAAAAAAAAAAAAAAAAAAAAAAATTGCAATCGACAAGCTATAGTTGTAGGGCATTCAGTAAGTGAGCTGTCATACTTCTAACAGTAGGTCAAAGCCTCCTACATAATATTGGGAGAGGCCTGTCCAGTAGTGGACTGCGATAGGCTAATTGATTGATTGATTCATATTCTCGCTACGCTCAATTGCTAGTGTTGACGTAAGTTTAGGTGAGTTTGAACAATCAAAGTCATCATTATCCTATACTATTTTCTACATACTTTATATCCGCACTCAGCAGGTTACAGATTTGGTCAGTTTGAATTTCACATTACCACTACACTGGTAGTAACTACCTACTTAACCTATAGGTAAGGGCTTCACCTTCCACACATAAAAAAGGTTCAATACTTACTTTATTTATTTGTTCCACTTATTACACACACACATAAAGAAATAAACCAGCCAGTACAACGCGAGCTCAATTCGACATCAAACGTAAATGTCCTTTGTGCGCAAAGATCGCGATATTTCCCTATTGTTTCGCAGCGTGCTATTAGCGGGCAACAATCGCGCAAATGAAAGCGCGCCAAACCTCTTAGCTGTCAGATCGCGCGCCATTTTCCTCAAGAGGATGAAAGTCGACGTGCCTTTGCCTTTAGAAGTAAAAGTAATCCTTTATGTCCGTTCGCTTTGTATATGGGTATCAAAGAGAAAAATATATACCTACTTATGAGAACGAAATGTCGAAAATTTACGTCAATGTTACTTCTTGCCAGTGAGAATTTAGAGACATTTTTATTTTTATTTTTTTAACTCAATATATTATTGGTATGACATAAATTAGCAGATATATATATACATAATTGTTTAATTAATATATTGTAGTTTTATAACCAATTTATTGTATGCCTTGAGGCGGAGAATGGAGAAACAACATTTTATCACAGCACCACTATGTACCCATTTTCACAATAAAATGATTTGACTTTGACTAAGTCGAGGTAAAGCCTCAGGTAATTTTTTACTGAAGTGCTAAAAGGAATCGTAGTAGGTACCGTTTTAAATTACTAACGGCAGTCATAGCAGAAATTTGACTGATATGATTACTATTGAGTCCTACAGTGGAATCCGATACTCGGCAAACCGTTTTTTTTGGGATATAATAAACCATGCAACAAAAATAATAAATGGACGACTGATAATGAGTTACTTTAAATACTGAGTGGGCGACTAAAATACTGAGTGGCCCGTTATACAGAAAATGTGTGTGTTGCTAAAATTGTGAAGTTATGAGGACTCGAGTATAGCGCGCCCCAACTTGGATAGGTTAGGTTAGAAGGCTAACGCAGGAGCGGAGCTCCCGCTTTAGCCTTCGTGGTTATTTTTTTATAACCATTCAGAAATAGTAGCTCACTTGGTATTTTTGTACGCCACATTCAGTAATTTTGACACCCATAAATTGAATAAAATGATTCTTCACTATAGCTGCCATTGCTGCCAACCTATTATTTTTACTACCTGCTTTTCGGGTGTCCGGATTAATTTGTCGCCGCGTTAAATACATGCCGTTTTTTTTAACTATTGGTTGGTAGTATCATGGGAATTATCCCCCGGCAAGATGGACGGACGTCCTGAAAAAGGTGGCTGTAATGAAAATGTATCTACTAAATTCAACATGTGACGGCAACCGTTTCGGCAGTAAGGGAAAAGCGCACGGGTGTTATAGTGCGCTTTAGGAGAAGCTAGGCTAATTGATTAAGTGTGCCACTAACACTATGGAGCCTGACTGACACAATTGGATTCACGGTAAACCAGTTTTCAAAGATTTCAAATGATTTTCATTCACACATATTACTCCAGAATGTCATCTGCCGGTGCTACAGCATATTACACCCGTATTCACAAACGATACTGTGAGGTCTCATAGTGTGCTCGAGCGCATAGGGCTGGTAAAATTAATTCACAAACATCACGGAGCAGTATCTAACGCAGTGCGTTCCCTCAACGAAGTATTACTTAAGTGTTATCAATGAATAAAAAGGCTTGCCAAAATGAACGCACTGAAATTTTGTCGTTCTTTGCACAGTTTTGGTGGTACGCATAGCGAAGTATTGTTTGTGAATACGGGTGTTATACTCGTTTTTTTTTCTATATAGGACACGTCAATTTGACTTCGCCTTGCCTGATGGTAATCTGGAGGCAAAGTCTTGGAAAAAGAGGGTCACCATTATATACACGTACCGTTTTACAATGGTGGCACTCAGCTTGACGGCCTCAACAGATACTTTTCCACGCCCCGCTTAAAGGACCCGAGACTGTAGGAGGAGGGAAACACGTGAACTGGTAAGGAATTTCAGATGGTAAGGGTTACCAGGAAGATGTAGGTAGTAATTAAAATATCTCGTAACACTAACTAACTCTGTCATTCGCAGTCTCCTCGTTTTTCTAGTAATACCGCTGATCTTTGAGTACAAACATACGACAGTTATTTTAAAATCAAAGCCAGTGATTCTTCATTCAAACTCATAAAAAAACTATTAATCATTTCCGGTTTGTACCATAACGCAATTTTTTTTTTTTTAAGTTTGTGCTTAATTAACACAATTAAAAAATAACTGGCCGCCAACAGACTGTAGCCTCCAGCTAAATGTTTCGTCCATTGCTCGATATTGTTGAATTAAATCAAAACAAACGTCAATTCGTGCTGATATTAGACTCATTAAAACAACGCGTGATATCGACGGCTATAATGAGCGCTTGATCATGTAAGGGCGTGTTTATCACAATCTTCATTTTAGCACACTATGACATACAGTACTATAATTTTAAACATTGATACCTGATTGAAATCGATTTACAAAATAGAAAAAAAAAATGGACTACAGGTGGGACTCGAACCCGCTATCTTCTTTTTTTTTTTTTTATACCACTTAGTTGGCAGACAAGTACACGGCCCACCTGATGGGAAGCGGTCACCGTGGCCTATGGACGTATGCAACAGCAGGGGCGTCACACTCGCGCTGCCGATCCTGAAGAAACCTTCTATGCCCACATCTTTCCCTTACAGAGGGAATGCTCTGAGCACTAAGCCGAGACCCGCTGGTCTATACAGAATAAATGATTTTTGACTTTGACAATGCTTTTAGCTTGCCTTATAAGTAGCGAACGCGGCGGTAATGAACGCGAACGCTACGCAGGAAGAGCGGGTTCGTTCCCCGCTCAATGCAAATATTTATATGCATGAATATGGGCAGGTATTGCATTGCTCTGGTCGTGCCTCCGAGAAAACTTTAAACTGTCGGTCCCGGATGCCATACGAACTATAGCCTGCAGTCGTTACGGGTAGTTGGAGCCCTAAAAAATCCAACAACGGTTCTAATTGTAATACTTTAATATCGCCAATGGGTTGTGGAGGTCAGATGGCAGTCTTTTCACGGAACATATCGTTGAAACAAATCCGCAGTTAGACTGAAAAAGTGAATCCCAGACTCCGTGGTGAAAGCTTCGGTTGCGACTGGGATTAACGCTAGGAAAAAGAAAAAGAATTCTCGCCTAATAGATGACTCTATCAACAAAAACAATCTTACAACAACGGACAGCCTCCGTGGCGTAGCGGTAGTGACCGCGGCCGCTACGCAGGAGGCGTGGGTTCGATCCCCGCACCGTGAAAATATTTGTGTGAATTAAATATGAGTACTTGCATTGGTCTGGTCGTGCCTCGGAGAGCACGTTAAGCCGTCGGTCCTGGTTGCCATGAAAACATCTATGGCAGTCGTTACGGGTAGTTGGAGCCCTCAAAAATCCAAAAAACAACGGTCCAACTGCAAAACTTCGATATCGCCTAATGTTAACATTGGGTTGTGGAGGTCAGATGACAATCGCTTCACGGAAAATATCGAGGTCTAGTCAAATCCGTGGTTAAGACTGGTAAAAGCGGACCCCAGACTTCGAGCTGAAAGCTTCGGATGCGACTGGGAATTAACGCTAAGAGGAAGAAGAAGAGTCACAGTATATCTACAGCTTTACTTAACACATAACCGCAGGCTGTCATCGCGTGGAGGGTTGTCAAAATATCTGGCAACACAACGAACTAAAATAAAAGACGGTTTATTGAACACTACATATTTGTCGAGTCATCTTGGCGCACTCGGCGACCGAGGTACCAGGGACCCGTGAGTAGAATGTTAAATCCATCGGTATGGTCATTATTTTCGTTTCGGACCCACGCTACCACCGCCGATACGCTACCACATGTAGTATCTTGTATTATGCTATAATACAAGAATAGGTACTTATCTACAAATCACAACACTACTTGGTGGTATCGTTTCGGACCCATGCCACCACCAGTGGTATCGGCGGTGGTTGCGTGGGTCCGAAAGGATTATTTTTAACCGTTTTGAGAAAAGAAAGAGATTTTTTTATTAGGACAAATTAAAGGAACGATTTATATTTTTATATGTAACGAATAAACTAAAAACTTCCGGAAAGATTCCAAAATTCTTTCGCCAGTGCTACATTATCAGATCATCATATATCATCACGCTACTATCAGCGATGAACGGGATCAGACTTCCACGCGGGCGGAGCCGTGGGCAATAGCTAGTATTGAATAAAATCCCTTTTACTTTTCCACAGTATTATTTTAACCTAACCTGGTTCTACCGGAACTCTCAAAACTTCTCTAAGGTTAAAAAATAAAGTACTGTGGAAAAGCACTAGTGTCTTATTCACCCGCACCGCTTTCTCCCGTCGTCGTGGGATACTTTAAAACCCACTATCACCCCTATAAACTATATTTGCCCGCCATTTATTAATTTTCAAATAATGTATGGAAATTGTGGACATTTATGGTTACTGCTCCGCTCCCTAAAGTAATAGCCTGATGATATAAATATCAAAAATGTCATGTTTTAATATGAGATCCCCCTAAATGATTATTTTGTCTAATTTAATTTCGTTATACCTACGGAACCATGACTCCAGATAGCGTAGGACAGGCCCGGGGTGGTCGAACTGGCACAGACAGAACTAACGAGCCACTGTCAGTCCGAGCCACGTCTCGCGTCAAGTGGTGAAGGCTTCAATGGTACTACCTGGTGGACCTTCCTATGGGAATATTCTCTGGACCCGGTCGAACATACTTGCGATTTTGTTTTACGTAGCTCTTGGCGTAGCAGTCAACTGCTACGCCGTAGCCCGTGGGTTCAAATTCTCGCTCAGTGCTTAGTGAATTGAGCTATTTATTTGCATTGGTCTTGATGTTTTTATGTATGATATGTTTTTTTATGCCACTTAAGTCACCGATAAGCACACGGCTCACATGATGGAAAGTGGTTACCGTGGCTTATGGTCGAGTGCAACACCAGGAGAGTCACACTCGTGCTGCCGACCCTGTAAGGATTTTGTGCTGTCAGTAAAGAAATCAATATGTATGTATTTACAAAAAAATGTATGTATGTTTATCCGCAATCTAGCATAGCACAACCTAAACACAAACACCCCATAACACAAGCTAATCTATGCTTACTTTGGGCCTGGAGAGCGGTGTAAATAATATTCTACAATATTCTACATAATGTAGAATATTATTTGCATTGGTCTATGTATTTTTATCTCAGACAGCAATCTTCTTCCTCTTAGCGTTATTTCCCAGTCGCATCCGAAGCTTTCAGCTCGAAGTCTGGGGTCCGCTTTTACCAGTCTTAACCACGGATTTGACTAGACCTCGATATTTTCCGTGAAGCGATTGTCATCTGACCTCCACAACCCAATGTTAACATTAGGTGATATCGAAGTTTTGCAGTTTAGACTGTTGTTTTTGGATTTTTGAGGGCTCCAACTACCCGTAACGACTGCCATAGATGCTCTCATGGCAACCGGGACCGACGGCTTAACGTGCTCTCCGAGGCACGACCAGACCAATGCAAATACTCATATTTCATTCACACAAATATTTGCACTGAGCGGGGATCGAGCCCGCGCCTCCTGCGTAGCGGCCGCGTTCACTACCGCTACGCCACGGAGGCTGTCTCAGACAGCAATCGATCCTGTAAAAATCAATCGGAAAAAAAATAGGTCATAGGAGACCGGACCCGAACTTCAAGCTTCAAATTCAAGTCAGATTGTACGACAGTACTATTCTCTTAGTTTATTTTTATCCAGTTAGACAATCAAATAAAAAAAAAACATCAACAAAAGCTCGTCAAAATACTAGATTCTCTAATAAATTCATTACAACGCACGCCCGTGCTCTATCGATTGTGGCCTCTTTACCCGAACGTGCCAGAGACAATCGACGCGATGGCGCTTCTCTACGCAGCCATACACATTAACTTACACCATATAAATTCTACACCATCAACCAAATTTGAACCTTATTAACATATTCAAAAAGCTGGTTTTCGTTCACCCAGTTTCAAAATATGTGTCATTCTAAATTCAAAGTGTTCAAAAAATAAATGTTTCGGTCAACGTAAGCTGTCAAAATCAAATTCAACCATAAATCTGGGACCATAGAGCGTGAATTAGGGCGTCCATTTCCGGGAGGTATCAAACCTTTTTGTTGGGAAACTGCGCGCTCTTTGTCTCTGACTCACTGTCAAGCGTACTTGTGTTTCCCGCGTTTTTTGTTCTAATTAGTCAGCGCGACCCTCGACCTCCGCCACCGACGAAACGTGGCTATGTTTTGTCCGAGGTAACACGAAATTTATTGAATGCCTGAAAGTGATTAGTGGTTTTTAGTTGAAAACTAACGTTTAGGATATGATAACTAAATTGTAACTATGGTAATAAGTTAGTAGTTTATTAAAGTACTTACTTCTACTTATGTAGGTACACTGTACAGTCACGCCCAGTTTCCAAAAGGCTCATCAACGTCAAATTAACTAATTGGCTGTTAAATCTTTTGTCAAGTAGCAATTGTGTTGCTAGAAACATAGTTAAATAGTTTTATTTTATCGTCTTGTCGGTTAAAATGGCTGGTTAACCAACACTATGATCAAATTAAACTATTTAGCCATGCTTCTAGCAACCCAATTGCTACTTGACAAGAGATTTAACAGCTGATTAGTTAATTTGACGTTGATCAGCCTTTCAGTCTTCTTAATCTTAGCGTTAATCCCAGTCGCATCCGAAGCTTTCATCTCAGAGTATAGGGTCCGCCTTACCAGCCTAACCACGGTTTTGGCTAGATTTCGATATTTTTCGTGAAGCGACTGCCATCTGACCTCCACAAACCAATAGCGATATTGGGCGATATCGAAGCTTTGCAGTTAGACCATTGTGTGTACTTTGCTAGTCAAGATCGATTTGTTTCTGACTGTATATACTGGCTACAGTCAACAGCAAAAGTACCTGACTGAAAACAAAAACTAGTACTACAAAATTCCTAAAGTAGGTGATTGAATAATTGACCGATGAATTGAATTAATTGTATTGATGGATCTGAGCTTTTTCAAAAGCTTTTAGCTATTATTAAATAGTTATTTTAAATAGGATAGCCCCGTGCTATCCTCAAAAGAAATCCAAAAAATACTCATAATAGAGTAGGTACTTCTTGTGACTTGTGTGTTTGGTGTCAAAATTTTGCGATTGACTGCCTCTGTGGCGTATGGTAAACGTCTACGCAAGAGACGCGGGTTCGATCCCCGCTAAGTGCAAATATTTATATGCACGAATATAAATGCATATAATAAGCATGGATCTGGGTGTTACTATGTAATTATGTGTGTACCTACTTACGAAAAAAATGTATTTAAGTATGTTTATCCACATTCTAGAAGCTAGCTAAGCTATGCTTACTTCGGGCACAGAACAGATAAAATAGTACATACTCTTTGGGTCTAGATAGCGGTGTGTCAAAAAAATGCCAGTTAGTATTTACCCTACATCTAAACTGATTGTCTAAAAATCATTATCTTTTTAACATTTTGCAAAATAAAAGACTAAAAGCCTAACATGCAATCTAGCTATATTATTTCAAGTGTCCTTCACCTTGTATTTTATGCAGATTTGACTTCTACCATCTCGCCTCCTCCTCGAGAATTTTCTGCTGTGCCAACACTTCTTAACACTGAATTAATTAAAAGTTGGCAAAATAAAATTAAATGGAACGCAATAGAAAATAAACTAACACCCGTATTCACAAACAATACTTCGCTATGCGTACTACCAAAACTGTGCAAAGAACGACAAATTCCCAGTGCGTTCGTTTTGGCAAGCCTTTTTATTCATTGATAACACTTAAGTAATACCTCGTTGAGGGAACGCACTGCGTTAGATACTGCTCCGTGATTTTTGTGAATTAATTTTACCAGCGCTATGCGCTCGAGCACACTATGAGACCTCACAGTGTTGTTTGTGAATACGGGTGTAATTCAAATTGACCTATTAAGTAGTTTTTGAAAGTGCATTTTAAAACACTTGTAAGCCGTATTACTTTTAGGACTCTCCAATATTTTTGAATCCAAGACAATCTCACCTGTACCTACTGCCAGCCTTCCAGTTATTTAATGCCTATGTTCTCGTTTCTGCAGAATAACCACAAATCGAACCATAATTACACCAATCATAACCCCCCAGCGCCATACAACCCATGCATTTAAAGTAAGACGCCCTTCTTAACCCTATGAATGGAAAATCTTAAGTCGTAATGGTGTCTCACCCCTTGCTATATTCATGGGGGCCCCGGGGCCCATAAATACGAATAATATTCACAAATTTGTTTACAGATCGCGTACTGTACAATGAGAGTTGAAATTCAGGAGGGGAGAACAGTGGGTCTGTTTTTGTTGAGTGATTTGCACGGAATAGGCAGTTTTATTTAGTTACCGCGGTAGCCTCGTGGTATGGGTAATGGACTGCTGAGACGAGGTCTCGGGTTCGATCCCAGGTTTTACCATGGCACACACCAATGACTTTTCGATGCTTTTCGAAGTTATGTGTATATTTATCGCAGGTTTATAAGTGCCCGGTTAATGGCAATAGGCTTGCCACCTATTACATTGGGACGTAAACATAAACGGCGAAACGTGGGTGCTAGCACCTCTGCCTACCCCTTTGAGGATATAGGCGTGAGTTTATGTAAATATGTATGCTATTTAGTTAGAATTGTGGGCAATGTCGGGTGCATACGATAGATTAGGTAACTTAGTGCTACATCAATAGGTAGGACACGACAGTTGAACAATTGAGCAGTCCGACTGGGGAAGTATCTCGGCCCTACAAATTACCGCGGCCATAATAATCTCGCGTTGTGTTCAAAGCGATAAGTAGGGTAGCTAGAGCTCACTGGAGAGTTTTTGTGCTGTCAGTAGGAAGACCAACTACCGAACCAGCGGAAGAATCATTTTTAAATGGTTTACTTTAATTTATTTAATCTATAAGTATACTATTATATAATTGTAAAGTGGTCGTGTCTGTACATTGGAGATATTTAAAAAAAAATACTTGGGTTATGTTATGTTAACGATACTGAACACGAAAATATATTTTTTTAATTGCCTGTCTGTTTGTCTGTTTGTCCGCGATGGACGCAAAAACTACTGGACGGAATTTGATGCGGTTTTCTTTGTTAGAAAGGGTTTACTCAGACTTAAAATCTTACGTTTGTTTGATCGCAATCGGTTGAGTAGAACCGAAGATATGAGCAAAGGTCGCGTTAACCGAGATGCACGCGGGCGGAGCCGCGGGCGGAAGGCTAGTATTTTATATATTTTAGTTTTTGTTTACTTCTTGACACAATTGTAATATTTTGACGTTTATATGTGCTCTTTATGTGCCTAAATTGAATAAACGAAATTGATTCTTTGATTGAAGTCCTGCTTTGTCTTCGACACTAACGGCACAGAAACCCTCTGTTCTTACAGGGTCGGCAGCACGAGTGTGACTCCCCTGGTGTTGCACTCGCCCATAGGCCACGGTAACCACTTTCCATAAGGTGGGCCGTGTGATTGTCGGCCATCTACTTAAGTGTTATAAAACATTACATAACATAAACTCACGCCTATATCCCCGAAGGGGTAGGCAGAGGTGCTAGCACCCACATTTATAGGTGTTATAAAAAGAATGTTACTAACAAGATTATTGCAGTCTAATGAACATAAATATACCTTTTCATTGTAGTGCACCATAGAAACTGACAAATGTACATCTCGTGCCACGTATCTTGGACCAAAATCGCTAGACAACTGAGGTCCTGGCGCGCGTCGATTGTTTTGTAATAATCTATGCTTGGTGAATTTGAGCTCGTCCACCGCAGTAGCACCCCGTGCTATCCTCAAATCATCGGATCATCGAAAATAATTTGGCAACTTATTTATTAAACTTACGTACCTTTTCTTAACAGTAGAAGTAGAACTCCTGTCTGAGTCTATGTTTCCGGAAACCGGTAACCTAGGAAGCTTCAAGTCTTGAGTGACTAGGTTCCTTCTAGACAAACGTGTGCCATCGTAGACCACCAACATCACTTACCAGTAGGTTATATAGAGATCGAATGTCAGCCTATCAATGATAAAAAATTGTATTGCAACCATACGCCATACAAGAGCTATTAATCTCTTGTATGGCGTATGGTTGCTAGCAGAATCCATACTAATATTATAAATGCGAAAGTAACTATGTCTGTCTGTTACGCTTGCACGCCTGAAACCACTGAACCGTATTAATTAAATTTCCGGTACAGAGATAGATTAAACTTTGAGAAAGACGTCCGACTACTTTTCGTCGGTAGCTTAGTGGTTAAGGAGTCGGCCTTACGATCTAAAGGTCCCGGGTTCCAATCCTGGCCATTACACTACCAATGTGAACCCACTCCCAATACAAGCAATTTAGCTTAGCTGGAGGGGTTTACGGGAATATTAGTAATTCTGGTAACTCGGGTCCTGGAAAATCAGGTGGGCCGTGTGCTTGTCTGCCACTAAGTGGTATAAAAATAAAGTTTAAAAAAAGTGTGCAAAACTGTGATGAGTTCCACTCGCTGGCTTGCGCAAGGACGTGTAGGTATAATCAATGATATATTATAAACTATAGATATGTTATCCACACTCTAAAATGGCGACAAAAAAATGATGACTTTTGGTCATCGTTTTATGCACCAATCCGAATCGCGACAGTGCGCCACCCAAAAAAAACGTTTTTAATAATAAATACGTAATAATAAAATATTATTAATATAAATAATAATATAATTCATATAAATTAATAACATTGACGTATTTTTAGAAGTAGCTAATATGTTGTGTTTGCGCCATTTTTTAAATCCGCCATCTTCGTGTATGACGTATCTATAAAAATAATACATCATTGGATATAATTCATTTTCTTCCATTAACAAGCCATCGTTCGTCTCCAATCCCTTGGTGTGTCCACGACATTAGACAGTACCAAACTGCGCACGCTTCACAATTAAATGAATTAACAGTCAGCAAAATTGCCATTCAAAAACCTCTCAAGAATAAATCGAACTTTACAGCGTATGTTAAATTTTTATGACTAAAACTACCGGCATATCTTGATCTACCCTTCCGCGTCGTGCACTTACAATGGCAGCCCAACACGTGCTCTATCTGAGGATCGATCGAGCGTCGCACCAGACAATGGAAAGCCATCTTTGTCAACCACACGTTTGGACAAATAACGGGTAGGTAACTAGCATGTCGGAATTCCAGACATAAACCAAATAGAAGCTATAATGGTGAAAAAAATATGATTGAGAATTTGAAGCGGGGAATCAAAATATTTTTATCTGAGGTTGATACTTCTTCATTCCTTGAATATTGGTTACATTGTTTATTGGCGTATGTTAGGAAAGTTACATGTAAATTGCGCACCGCGAGTAATAAAAGTCTGTTACAAAAATACTCGTAGAAAGATACCCCTGAACTTTGACAGCTTTTTTTCTACAATAGTTGGTACAAATGTGTGATTTTTCCCAAAAAATTCTCGGAGTGGACTCCCGGGGCGACGGACTGATTATCCAAGTAACCTCTCCAGCTAAACTAAATTACTGGCGTTAGGAGTGGGATCACGGCGATAGTGCCATTGCCAGGATTCGAACCCGGGAACCCTAGATCGTCAGACTCCTTGGTCACTGAGCTACCGACATTTCATCATTCAATCGATTCATTCATTCACTTATTCATTTGATTTGCACTTACCGAGAACCGATCTCGCGATTTCCGCAATACGAACGCTCTACCGCTACGCCACGCAGGTTATCATATTCTTGTTATTGATATGCCTACCTACAATTTTTCCTATTGTATTCAATTGTATTTGTACCACCTGTATTTTCAATATCCAAACAAACAAACCCCGAAACAGCTTAGTGTCTCACAAGGAATTTCATCTCACCAATTATTGGCACAAATCCGATGCAATATACTCGTAAAAGCGTTGAGAGGCCAATAGTTTTCAATTTCAACCCTCACCTGTCCGTAGACTTAATCCACCATTTTATTAGCGTGGCGACGTAACGACCCGCACGTGTTCATCCTCTTTCATTGTTCTACCGAAATTGCTGTTCCACAATAAAAAAAAAAACAAGTAAAACACAACAACAGTGTAAAGTAAGCTCTATTTTCTAAGTCTTTGAGTTGAAAAACGTAGCAGAAAGGGGTGTTCTCGCGCTCTTTTTGTAGTGACGGCGGCCATGTTATTATTTCGTTTTGGCGGGTTGTGACTGACGTTCAAAGTCGGTGTTGCCATGCGGAATAAACTGTAATACGAGTTATGAGAGATTATAGCGTAATCTGGGAATATTGAAGACAATAAGAATGAGCTTACGTTTAACAGGGGCTGTTTCTAAACATTTGTTACTTTAATATTGGAGGGGTGGTTGACTTGTTTTGGGAAAATTTAGATATTTGTAACTTTAGAAAGGTGGAGGGAGGTTTGTGACCCTTACAACATCATCTTCTATGAAAATTAGGTAGTTATTGATCTCAATACTCAGTGACAGCCTCCGTGGCGGAGCGGTAATGAACGCGGCCGCTACGCAGTAGGCGCGGGTTCGATCCCCACTCAGTGCAAATATTTGTGTGCATGAAATATGGGTATTTGCATTGGTCTGGTCGTGCCTCGGAGAGCACGTTAAGCCGCCGGTCCCGGTTGCCATAAGAACATCTATGGCAGTCGTTATGGGTAGTTGGAGCCGAGAAAAGAGGTCCTGGCGCGCGTGGATTATTATTGGAGCATTTGAGCTCCTCCGCCGCCTTAACATCCAGTGGTATCCTCAAAGGACACCCAAAAAAAACGCAATTTGCGTAGACTGAAATAATATTCTTTTAGTTTGAGGTTTAGAACAAAAATGTCTACTATACCCGTGCCCGGTGTTCGTGATATCGATACCGTCTCTTTAAAAAAACTGCAATGTTATGCTTCAACTGGGAATAAACTAGTTAGGCCTCTGTGGCGTAGCAGTAGAACGTTCGAAGGGGCGCGGGTTCGATTCCCGCTCAGTGCAAATGTTTGTATGCCTGAATATGTATATGTGCATTAGTCTGAGTATTTCTATGTATAATATGTATGTATTTCCAAAAAAATGTATCTAAGTATGTTTATCTGCATTCTAGATTACCTACATAACACAAGCTAGTTAAGCTATGCTTTTCATGGGTCTAGATAGCGTTGTGTAGAATGTTGTAGTATATTTATAAGATTGTAACTTCGAAGTGGTAGATCACCCGACTGACAAAGCCTTACAATGTTTTCGGTAAGTAAACAATCTTCAAAATATATTTTTCTTGTGGGCACATACTTACGTATATCTGTGGTTAAAATATAATCCCTTTGATCGCAAATTTGTAAAACTCGACATCAGCATCTTCTCTTTGAACCGAGTACTTCACTTACAAGTGCTCCACCTAGATATAACTGTCTGCTACCGTCGGGGTCGACCCCATGACTCTGAGGTACGCCACTCGAAGATCAAAAGTGTTCAAATAAAACCCAAAATAAAACTCATTAATTTTATTAATTTTATAAATCGAAATTCATTACACCCGCCTTCATCATTATAGTTACAAATTCCTTTTCGTTATTACTATTATTTATAATTATTATAATAATTATTAACTCCCCTAAACCTACAAATTATACATCGATCTAATTTCTCAGAACATATAAATTAAGATGAAAAACATTAATTACAACTCCAATTTGTTACAACTGACGAATTAATCTAATTTAATTTATTATTCTCTTATTGCTATCATTTCATTGTCGGTAAGCGCGAAAAAATTCCGCCATTTTGATTTGTTGCCGACATATTAAAAAAAGTTTCTATTTTTCTTTATTTACAATGCAGCAATTCGCGCTAATCCTTTAGTTAAATGAAAATATGAATTAAGTACACAATAAGTAGGAGTTATAGAGATGACCAAAAAAATGGATGAAATTTTAAAGCATTTAGTATGCGAAACTATTCAAATAAATTAAGATAGAAAAAATTGGCTCAGTGGTCAGAGCAGTCCCCCGGTAAGGGAAATATTGCGGGTTCGAATCCCGCCTGGGCTGTATTCGCTTTTTTCTATCACAATCGATAATAAAAAAAACTTATTCTGTTTTCTGTTTTGTTAGTGTAAAAATTCACATAATTTTATTGAAATATTAAATGTATAAAACTCCAACACAATAGCAAGCGAAAACAGTCATTATTACTATAAATTCGTTGTATATGTAATATTTTCTGTACAGAAAAAAAAACATATTATTTTGTTTTTTTTTTCATTGAAGATATGTGTGGAGCTCCAGAACACAAACCACTTTTTCCATTATAAGTAAATGGTTTTTTTACTATTAACATCGTAGTTAGCAATTTTAAAGAAAAATAACGCTATTGACATGCTTAAATTTTCTCTTACATACTTGCCAAAGAGATGGCGAAGTTAAATCATCTAGCCCAAAAAAGTAAGCAATAAAAAATATCATATTATGAAAACTTGTAAGATTTTTTTTCTGTATTTTTTTTTGTTTTTAATTTTATGTTTTAAAGTGTTTTCTGCTGGAGCTCCTCATAATGATTAGTTTCTTATAAAGAATAGAAGAAATTATTATAAGGCAAAGAACTTCTAGTTAAAAATACGTCGTCATTCCAATTAGCCATCTTTACATTATTTAAAATGACAAAAAAATTGCACGGGACATGAGCACTAAATATTTACAGTTGTATCTACACACGCAAACACTGACTCTTGTTAAATTATCGTCTATTCACACAACAATTATCTACTCATTATCAGTTATTTACAGTTATGAACCTACAGAGAATTTCACCACCGATTCTATGAATCAAAAATTTCAAAAAAAAAAATTGAATTTTTTTTTTTTACTTTCTGTTATTTTGGATCGCAAAGTAAGACATAAACTTCAAGATCAATATTATGCTTTTGTATTTACATTTAAAACCAGATTTGAAATGCATTATGTAAATTCTGTTAGAACGAATTATGTTGATAATTATATTGATCTTATTTATGACTTTTAACTTTTACATTTCAGTGTTTAAAAAAATAAAAGACAGCTTATGAAACCAATGTACACCTTTATACACACTTTCACGTGTAAAGTTGTATAGATAATTATATCCTTGGCCATGGGTACATAACCACAAAATATTATCAATAAAAGATTTATGTGAAAAAAAAAAACTATATCAAACATATTAATCAAGATTTTTTTTTATAACAAAGGTTATTTCGAGAGTACGGTGGCGAACAACTCTTAAATATTAGGCAAAACAGTTGTGCTGTATCGTATAAAACGGAGTTTTTGTAAATTGCAAGTTTGGCACTCTAAGATAAAACCTGAACAAAAAATATTTATGGTTAGCGCATAGATTTTAAATCTTAACCACACTTTAAAAACGACTTTTTTTATTGTTCGAAGGCGAAGGTTTACCTTTTACATTCTTCATTAGGTCTTGAAAACGTTGTACTATATTATAAAATCTGAGCTTCACACACCTTCCCCCAGTAAAAATTGTGTGTGTGTAAAAATGAGCTATACCTACTTAGAGAGATTTATTAAAGTTAGTATGGCTTGAGCACGGCCCTAAATTGCAATCTTAGATAAAAATAACACCTAAAAAATATAGGTACTGATCTAAGGAACCTGTTTTGTGTGTTTGAGTATTCAGAATAGAAATCCTAAATTAAAGCATTAACAATTTTTTATTTTTTTGTTCAGGTTTACTTGACAGTAAAAAAATATCACAAAGAATCAATTCAAATCCTCACGTGTGCTTAACTAAATCTATAACTAGTTATTTACACATTACCCTCCTCCCCTACATCACCTGAATGTTCACTTTCACATACAACACTTTGAATTTCACTATTTTTTCTAATAAATGTTCATTTGGCAGCTGCAACCACCGATGCTTCACCCAAGACAGTGTTCACAAAGGAGACATGTGGCTTGATTCCCAATTTCTAATTAAAATTCCAAAAAAATACCGTTGAAAAAATTATTTAACTAATTTTGGTAAATTTTATTACGTAGCAACACTTTCCTGTCAAAACAAAATAAAGCTCAGCCCCCATAGACAAGTGGCAAAAATAAATAACGAATGTATGGGATTTGATGTATATGACATTTCGTTTTATCAACGTATGTCACAAAGGTCTAAACCCCATACATTTGTCATTCTCTCCTACAATACAACCTCCAAATTACCACTTTTCTAGGGGACAAATAACTAAAATCCCATCTACATAGACTCAAACCACACTTTGTAAATCCTAATCGAAATACATCTCCTCCTTGAACATTGTCTCATGATAAAGCTGTGGGAACTTCTACCAGGCTCGACCCTGTAGGGGTAGGTACCCGGAGCATTGCTGCTGGTAGGCCGTCGGCTGGCGATACGACGACACTAGGGGGTTACTGCAGGCTGCCTGGGAGGGCTGCGGAGCAGCGTACCCTGACGTGGGGGTGGCACAGTGACTGTGCGCCGGAGATGACGACTCCCCGGAGCCGCAGGGTTTCCCGTCCTTCACCAGGACGGGGACTGCCACTCGCCGGGGTGATGATGATGACTGTTGAAGGGAATATTCTGTTAGCGTATAGAGTATTGTCTTAACAACAGAATTATCTATAGAAATGAATAAATTAAAATTTTAAAAAAATAACAGCTTTTTCATAAATTCAAATTATGTACATTGAGTAATTTTTTTTAAAGGAATAGACACTCGAGTACTCAAATTTATCCAACCATAGAGTACTTATTTCATGAAAAAAAAAAATGAAAAAATCTAACGCATCATAAATTTTTTATTTTTTTATTTCGATTAATAAATAAATCGAATTAAAATGATTAAGTATTTTTTTGATTTGGTAACCTTAAGTTTAAGTCTTATTAATTTTAATTCTTGAAATAGTTATATTCAAATATGTTAACATATTAAAAAAAGCGCGTGGGTCCAGAGTCCAGACAGTCAGTTCTTAATAAAAATCAAGACGAGACCTCTCCCTCCTAGAGTGCGGGCCGCGTGCCACTAAGCACAAATTGAGCCAATACAACTTTACCTACAGCTACAGGACACAACACAGGGTACTACAGGGTTACTGCACCACGATATTTAACATTAATGTTATTCAATGTGTATTTATAATTCAAGAAAATGAGACGATTAAAAAAAACTTAACTATAATGAGTTTGTGAATGAGTGAATTAGTGTTACGAGTACCTAGTTTGAAAATAGATAATAAGTAGGTATGTATATTTTTATACTAGGTACTTTTTTGTTTTTGCTAGTGTACTGTAGATTTTTTATACCACTTAGGTGGTAGGCAAGCGTTACACTCGCGCTACCGACCCTGTGGAAAGCTTATAATGCTTGAAGAAACCATAATATGGTCGCTTGGGAAAACCATAGATAAGTACTTTTGCTTGGGATCATTCGGTACAAACTTAACTCCTCAAAGACTAAGATTCAACTTTCGTTAACTAATGTTTCTGAGACCGAAATTAACCAAATGCTATTGTAATTAATCTATAAATAAACAAGTCAAAACTATCACGCGTAAAATTAAGGCGAGGTTGTAGTGAGACGAGTAGGTATTTTACGTCACTTCAAACCCTGCAGCACATGCGCAATCGACGCAACATGTCACGCCAATGTATAGAAAAATCAGTAGATACATTCTTAAAATAAGATTCAAAAACGTATTATAAAAATTACAAACTATGTATTTTTTTTTTCATTTTTCGTTTTCACTCAAAATTACATATCTCATTAAGTCATTATCAAAGTAACGATAAATGCCGATTGAACTACCTAACAAATGACAAGATCTAACCGTGTTGCATTGGATCGGTTCAATTTTGACATGTGGTGTCTTTCACTCTCGCTCCCATTGAACGCGCAATGAAAGGTCTGAACACTGATTGAACATTAATTCGGGTTCGGTTATTTTGTCTCGTATGCTGCAGGCTGCAGCCCACGAATATAAAAGTATCATGTTCATAACATTGCTTTTGAATCTTGTAAAACTACTGTGTTTAATAAAGAACGGACGGACGGAACGGAAACGGACTAAGATTCGGACTAGGCGCCATACTAGTAACTTATATTCAGCTCAAAAATACCTATCCAGCGATGTGACACACATAGCTATTGAAGGTAGGATCAGGTTTCATACAAAAACTGGCATTGTCCAAACATACAAATAAATATTGTTATTCCCATGCATGTGGGAGATTTAAATTAATGAGGAGACTTCTTTACTAAATTTAAACAAATATATTAATTATGGGATATACTTTAGACAATAACAATATGTATAATTTAAATAACGGGCCTGTCCAGATCGAATGGCAAGAGGCCGGACGGCTTAACTCTCGTGCCGTGGCGGGGGGGGTAAATGCTTGGTTTGGGACGCGACCTGCGTCAGTACTGTGGCTGCGAGTCACCTGGGCCGCACGGCTCTTTCCCCTGCGGCTGCGGCCGAAGATGCAGCTAGCAAAAAGCACCAGAAGTATGCAGCCTTAGAACCGCAATATATTGTGGTACCAGTCGCGGTCGAGACCATGGGCAGTTGGGGCATAGAAGCCAAAAAAATTGTTGTAGATAAAGGCCGAAGAATTAGGGAGAAAACTGGTGACTCTCGCTCTGGCTCGTACCTGGTGCAAAGGTTGACTATTGCGATCCAGCGTGGAAACGCGGCCAGTGTTCTGGGCTCCTTTACACCAGATACGACCCGGGCGGGTTATTAGGCTAACAATGGTTCTGTTAGCTGGTTGACAATTTTAAATTTGTGTAGTTAATATATCAATTAGCCTATTGCAGTCCACTGCTGTACATAGGCCTCTCCCAACATGCGCCACGTCTGTCGATCCTCCGCCTTCCGCATCTAGTCCGTCCCAGCCACCCTTCGCAGATCGTCAGTCCACCTGGCCTGGGGGTATCCCACCTTTCGCTTTCCTTCTCCACTCCACTCTAGGACCCGTCTGCTCCAGCGGCCATCAGTCCTTCGACAGATGTGGCCAGCCTACTGCCATTTCAGCCTGCTGATTCTGCGAGCTATGTCGGTAACCTTAGTTCTATGTCGGATGATCTCGTTGCGAATTTTATCCTTCAAAGAAACTCCAAGCATAGCTCGCTCCATAGCCCGCTGCGCAACCTTCAGGTCGTGGACTAACCCCACCTTCAGTGGCTACATTTCGGCACTGTAAGTCATATAATAACAGGTAGGATGCACTGGTCGAAAACCTTTGTTTTGAGGCATTGCGGTAGGGGTGCGGAGAAAACCCGACGTAGTTAATATAATATAATTTCAAATTTTATAAAACGCTAATTAATTGTGCATAAATAGTTTGAAATCTGGAAAAGACAGTGAGTCCTGAAATACTGGCTGTAAATATCTATTATAGGTCCAAAAATAATTTAAATAATACTATTTATTTTCGGTATCTGAATATTCAAGACGCGCAGTGGCGTGCACTTTTAATCAGTTCGAGTATATAAGCGGTAGGTTTATGTCCATTCATGGGTATCCGCGAGGATTCCCGCACGATAAAGAAAGAACAGATTTATACTTTGGATGAAATATAGGCTACATTTTATCCCTGTATAGGTTCCTCTAGCTAGTTTTTGTAATGATTATCGCATAGGGATTAAACAGACCGATGGCAAGCTACTTTCGACCTTAATGGCATTGCTTAATAAATACGTTTTTTAACATCTATAAATGACGCTGATCAACAATATGAAAAAAAAACTGGATTCTAGTTGCCGTCAATAAGGTCGAAAAGGGCTTGCACATATTTTTGGAGGCTCTGGGTTATGGTCAATGTAAAAAATAGGCGCAAGCCATTTTCGACCTTATCGACGGCAACTAGTACCCAACTTTTTTTTTCATATTCGTGATCAGCGGCATCTATAGTTGTTAAAAAACATATTTTTTAAGAAATGTCGTTAAGATCGGAAGTAGCTTGCATTCGGTTTTATTAATCTCTTTGCGATAATAATTATAAAAACTAGTAAAAGGACCCTTTTAATTGGTAGACGAGCACATGGTCCATACGATGGGAAGTGGTTACCGAGGCCTATGGATGTATGTAACGCCCTCTTAGTTTGAAATAGTACATTAATTTAGGTATCCCGAAATAGATTCTTGGGGTAGCGGGAACAGGATCTCTATTATTTCATTATAGTGGAGCCATGGCCAATGTCTAGTTATAATATTTATTAGTTATAACATATAATATTTACATAAAAATAGAAATAATAGTAAAATCCGTTACAATTCGTTTGTCTAAGTAATTTAAGTTCAAATTGTAATTTATTTTTTATTCTTATTCACATTATGTGGTATAGCTTCATTTTCTTTTTTACATCTAGGTTTTTATTTTATCAGAAAAAGAATTAATCGTGATAGATTATGTATTTCAGATGTAATTTATTATTCATTATCGTATAGGGGAAATTTTATGTGGTAGGTATGCCACACTGAATTTTTCTCTGAAATATTAATATTATCAAACCATTTATGTCAAACTGGGACATCATTCGTGAAACTCGCGACTAGTGTGAAACTTGTGAAAGGGATAAATATATTATTAAGTTTAAGTTTACGGGATAAATAAATTAATAGTTTAGAATTTTTACGTTCTTTCATGCTTCGTCGTCTACTCGTTGAGTCGTTTCTAAGGTTTCCAGTTTTTTTGTATCAACTATTTATGTTTTTTGATAACATTTCATACATTGTCTAGGCATTGTATAGAATACCGGCCGAAGTTAACCTACTTCTATTTTTTATACTATGATCGATATTGTATGTATACGTAATGACGTGCGGGGTGCGGCGCGAGGGGGGTTCGCCGAAAAAACCAGCACACGTCCAACCTCGAACGCGCCTCAGCGGCGACTGATTGATGGCCGCGACAGCTCGAATACAGCAATTTTGATGATTTTTGCGGTTTATAGAAAAAAATAATACCTGCTTGATAAAATATAATTTTATCATTCGCTAGATATTTTTATGCTCTATTTTTTAATACAAACTTCGGCATGATTTGATAATGGTGTCTTAGTGAGAAACGTCTTTGAAATAGAGATTTGGAGCGTTTTAGACCCATGTTTGACCCTAATTTCTATCGAGCCAATTATCATGAATCGTGTTTCTATTTTTATATGACCCTTGAGGGTTTAGTCTATTTTATGAATATGCTTTTTATTTGACGCAATTTGCTATATTACTTGATATCCAGACATTTAAAAATGTTAAAAACTACTGCAACCCGGCCTTAAGTGTGAATGAGAAATGTCGCATGAATATCAAGATAGTTATTGAATTTATTCTGAGACGACGAGTCACAATCTCAATACAGTATTCAACAACAGAAAAAGAGAAATAATTTTCAGCTCACTGATTCTACGACACAGCCCTATATTCCCGCGAAATATAATTCTAATTGCCACGGGGTTACCAGATTTGGGAAGTGCGGGACCCGTATTTTGTTACCCATTGAGAAGCGCAGCGGGAGATTGCTATCAAGTGGGTAAAGTCTATCGCCTCTGCAAACAGGGGACGTCGCCGATTGTCGTCACCGGCGATTTTTATCGCTTACGCATTAATATTCATCATTCATTAGCATTGTGCGAAATTTTCAATGAATAAAATGTTAGACAGGTTTTTAAAAGGTTGGTAGATTGCGATTGAGTAATACTTTTGACAGTGCCGACTAGTCGACTATAGAACTTCAAAATCGCCAATGGGTTTTGTAGGTCAGATGGCAGTCGCTTCACAGAAAATATCGAAGTTCTGCCGCGTCACAGTTAGACTGGAAAATCCGACCGCAACTGAGTTGGACAAAACTTCAGAGAATGACGATGCTAGTTGCACTTCACTGACTTATAACAGCCTCTGTGGCGTAGTGGTAGTGAACGCGGCCGCTACGCAGGAGGCGTGGGTTCGATCCCCGCTCAGTGAAAATATTTCTACGCTTGAACATGGGGATTTGCATTGGTCTGGTCGTGCCTCGGAGAGCACGCTAAGCCGTCGGTCTCGGTTGCCATACGAACATCTATGGCAGTTTTTAGATATCGATAATGGGTTGTGGAGGTCATATGGCAGTTATTTTACGGAAAATATCAAAGTTCAGCCCAATCCGCAAATAGACTGGTAAAGCGGACCACAGACTCCGAGGTGAATGCTTCGGATGCGACTGAAATTAACGCTATTCATACATTTTCTGCAAGATTTCCAAGAAATGTATGAACTCCTAATCAAAGTATAAACGAGGCCTAAACATACTAGCATGACTAAGGGTCTCTGTATACGTAACGGGTTTTTTCACGGACGGGACGGGACATGAAGCAAAATGTATGCGGCCCGTCCCGTCCCGTACGCATACATTTTGTATGAAACGATATTTCCAAAACTTCACGTCCCGTCCGTACGTATACAGAGACCTTAATACTAGGCATGTAGGTAGTCATTCACTGACCTGATTGTGTTGGTTCTGCTCAGCCATCGCTTTCTCCTTGGCTTGCCGCTTACACTTGTAGCGGTGGTTTTGAAACCATATTTTGACCTGAAACAAACAAATTTATTAGAACTAAGTAAGTAGCGGTACATTGGGAGGTCGGATCGTAATTTTTTTGTAGCTCAGAACCTTTGACACTACTGGTGGTGTCATTGGGAACAATTTGTACCCTTGACACTAGCGGTAGTGCCATGGGGCAACAATTTTACCCTTGACACTACCAGTAGTGCCATAGCGTAGTGCGACGTGGCAGTCACCAGATATACGGTGAAGAGGTTCTCTTGTCAATGTTGGTAGCCTTGGAAGAAAAAGAATCGCGATAGACCTGGTTTTCAACCAACCGTTGAAAAACAGGTTTAGATTCTAATTAGTTAGTTACAAAATTGTACCATATATTTATTACTTTTTATTTAGTACGAAATGCTAGTAACATCCAGCTAAACTAAAATTATAGTGTACCTAATGGACAGAAGTCGAACCTGGAGTATCTCGATCGTTAGGTCGGTTTTTGCGTAAAACACTTTTCTGAACTTTTCATTTCATGTATGATTTTCACCCATATTCTTTTACAAAATGTGCTCAATTAATCAATCAATAAATTAGCCTATCGCAGTCCACTCTTGAACATTGGACATGTGTATAATAGACTTAAAAATACCTTAGGTCTTCGTATCATGTCGCGTAAATACCTTTGTACAGTTAAACGATTCTTCATTGAAAACATACATTTAAATCAGTTGTATTTTATTTGTTAATGTTCAAAAACTTCTGTCGCTAACTATACATATATCGCCACTATAGATTCGTTACAAGTATTCACGGACCACCTCAGTATAATTGTAGGGTATGATAAGAACAAGAGTGTTAATCCCATCCTAAACAGCGTGACAAGCGAGTCACTAACTCCTCCCTAGAATTAGCGCCAGGCAACCCAGTCAACACTCAGCCCTAATGACGTAAGAACAAACATTCCATGTTTGCACCACCAAGCGGCCGGCTTTTGTCTACTTACGCACCCGACGCAGAAATATACAAGTCTTTATTTATTATTTATACATCGAGAGCGTTTCCTCGTGTTTATTCTTTGAAATGGATGTATGCTTCGTACCGAGATTCTCCTCACTTACGAAGTTACGATAAAATATCAACCATTTTGTTGATAGATCCGTTATAAAAACAAAAATGTTACACGAATACAATCGCGTACTGGCCACTAGACTTATTGGTTATTTTTTTTTCTATTTACTCTGTGGTGCTTCGTTGTGGGAATGTTGGCACTAGCGACGCGCTCTTTTGTACGTTCAGGAATGATGCTAGGTTATTTATGGAGGAAGTGAGAGTTAATGAACGGGCCCCGTTGACTGGCGTCGCTTATTGCACTCCGGCGAGGCTTGGACGCTCTCGTGTGGAGTACTTTCTTTCAATCTCCTTGTGCATAATGCTCGGTGTTGGCTCGCACGCACTCCAGCCTGAGTACGCCATTCACTTATTTGTTTTACATCTAAACGGCTGTTGTTACTCGTCGAGTGATGAGATATTTTGGGTGTGTCCGAAGGCTTTCGTGCTTGAGTTTACACCCACTTAGTAGTCGAGCATGATGTTTTTCTATTAAGTTATGCTAACTGCTACTGGAATTTGTCTTTTTTTTCTACATAAGTAATTATTATGAACCTTTCCGAGTTAAAGACAGGTTCCTTTTTTTAAACATCAAAAATTCACGTTCATTAAAACTGAATAAAATGGTGCCCACCCAGTAAGCTGTCATCTTGTCAATACAAGTCAATTTTGGCGCCAATGACTTTCTTTAGCTGGAATTGGGGTTTGAATGATAAAAAGCTTAATCCAATAGACAATAAGGCTTGAAGTTGTTTGGCATTCGATGGCTATAGTATATTCTATGGTCCACGCGTAGGTGTTCCGTTTCTCTGAACCATGACTTGGAATATCGAGCGACAATTATAATAAATAAAGATGCGTGCCTGTTTGTTTAGCTCTTCATTTGCTGCAATGATTTTTACCAGCGATGAGTGTGACTTTTAAAATTCGGAAAAAATATTCTTATGTGTTTGGGACTTTATGTGCTTAAGGATTCATAATGAGTCTTAATTTTAAAGTTACAGTTAGACAAACACAATACTTTCACGTATGTTCCCACCTTAGTGTTAGTAGAGGTATTCAAGTGAAGAGGCTTTTAGCATTATACTAGTACCTACATAGAGATTATAACAGATTCTAGAGATTTATCTAAATAAAGAAACACTTCTGGCTATGATTGTTAGTAGTTAGTCAGAATAGCAATGTTTTGGAGTGTTAACTATGCACATTGCACACATAAATTTTACTTGGCAATAGTGTGCCAAGTACCTAATGCGTATTGTATTGTACCCCACTAAAATCTAAGCCAGCCTCACCTACAAGCTGGTACAATTATTAATTAAAGTGATAAGGCTCTGGTTCACGTTTTGCTCTCGGGGTTTGGAAGACAAATGGGAGTCGTAACCACACTAAATGGATAGTTTGGAAATCAAAAGGAAAAGAAGAAGCACGATTCTTTTACGATAGAGTGACCAGTTTCCTGATAAAACCAGGCATCATGCTAAGATCATGATGGTAAGCTTAAGTGTACTTTATATGAAAAAATTCTTCTAGATATTTGGAAATATGGAATTGGTAAATCTAACCCGTCATGGATTCATTACGAAACATGTCAATGATTTGTCATTTCCCATCACTAGCGACCACAATGGCCGATTGTCGCACAATATAGCACCGAAGACTCTGTAACCGACGGAGCGCTGAGTAAACACAGATGCGTACCATGACAGCACATCAATATGATTCATTTATTTAGTAACTTATAAAAATATTGAGTGAAAAAAAAACTTCAATACAAATCACTGAACCGTTGCTGTACAATTTTAAATCTTATTCCAAAGATGAATTAGAATTTTTGACAGTGACAGCGATTTGACAGATGCAAAATTAAGATGGCGGTGATAGAAAATGCTATGTGAGTGAATGTTGGTAACAGAAATCGGGGTAACGTGTTGATACAGGTGATTGTGAATCTTTTGATTACTATTAAGGATATTGTGCTTCTGATTGTAGATTACGGAAGCAATTCATATCTAGGTAGTGAGAATTTAATCAACGATATATCTTCCTAAATAGATCATACACAGCAGATCCGTTACACGCTTCACAAGATTTAAAAACATTAATAAGGTGCATCAGATACCTACTAAACTGAAACTAGAATAATTAAATTGATTATCTTTGTCGACTGTACATAATATGGACTGTTCAAGTTCTAATAAGAAAAATTACCAGTTTTCCTGTCAACTCCAAAGCTAAGCCGAATTGCTAGTGTCAAAAGTGAGAGAGACGCGAATCCTTACGTCGTCGTCGGTAGTGTAATGGCCGGGGTTCGATTCATTGACCTCTCAATCCCGATTGATGCTATTTCTGTTAATACTACTTACTTATGTTAAAAGGAACTGCTAGTACGGAATTGAGGAATTGAGAGAGGTCTAGGACCAGCAGTGGATAGGCTAATTGATTGACTGCTACTAAATAACTCGACGTAAAATATAATCAACTAAGCTCTCCATATAGTTATAAAAATTGAGCATAACTCCAACCCCTGTCCTTCGAGCGTGAAGCGCACACCGCCACCAATATTAGCACAGCAATTCAACAGATTAATATTTGTTAATCTTTGTTTATTAAAGACTTTTTAAAACATTACTTGTGTCAGCTACGGTTCGCTTGTGCAAATAGACCTTAGCTCTTGTGCCAACAGTCGTGATTATGTAAACAAATTGTAAATATTATAATCTTTGGCAAAAAATAATAACTCGTTTGTCATTAAAAATATTAAGTGCCTATAAGTATTTCTTCGTAACAAAAGTTTTATGCCTGGGTAGTTACCTAAGTAATACCTACCATGGGTTGCCCGCTCGGTCCTGGTCGGAAGGGTAGGCCTAAGAAATCCTGGCATGAAGTCGTAGAGGGTCAGAATAGGTTCTGTGATGATAATGAAGTAATTCCATGGTGTGTATTGTACCTGCTATTAAGACAGGAAACAAATGGAGTAGAGCCCTCTTGATGTGTAGTGTGTGTCTACCGATGTAGAGTAGGTATCTACCGTATCTATAGTGTAGCCAAAAAATCCAAATATAAGTATTACTTTCTGTATGTAGTCTTTAATCAATTGATATTCTTTGATAATCGCCAAAAGGTTCTATCTCAATTACCTACTCGACCTGGGGAAAATATTCAGATTAACTGCGTACCTCACTCTACAAAAAAAAAAAGTCTACTGTCCGAATTAATAATTACATAAAAAATAGATCACGAAATCCCTTTAAGATCCTACGCAAACACCGCAACATTCACAATAGTACATTACAATTCAAATAATGGCCCTTACCTGCGCCACAAAGGGCTGTGTCAGGTGCATTATCCGCTTAAGATACTACCTATTAATCCTTCACAATACCTTGCAAAAACCTTGCCATTCATAAAAATTTAATCTCAAATATATTACTTTATGGTGGCAACCCAAGCGAAAGCTTGGTAATCATTTTCGCGGTTATTAAATGCCCGGGAAACAAATCAAAACTTTTTTCAAAATTTGTTTTGACATGTTGGCCGCATTGAGGCCGCGGTTTGGTCTTTGGTACAGCGATAGCGGAGATAAATATCGTGGTTTTAGAGTTCTCTAATAATAATAGAGCACTACTAGTATTAAGATACAGAAAAAAACTTAAAATTACGAGTACTACTTAAATCTGTAGTTAATGTGAAATGTTGAATTTCACTTCAAATGTGAAATTCAACTAAGCTGGATTTGAATTGATCAGAAAAAAGTACACTCGAAGTTGACATGAATTTGGACAGGAAGCACTTACTGATTATTATTTGGTGCTAAATTGACTTTGATGTACAATAAAACAATAATAATATGCATTTGAATTGACAGTGACAACCGCAATTCCGATTTGAGCCACTTCACGGAATCGTTGGTTTTACTTTTTTCAAAGATTTTTCTTTTATTTCATTAGTCGACGAAATTGGAACAATATGAGTCTAGCCTCCCAAACTGAAATTGTTCGACATTGAGAATAAGATTGAAATACATAACTTTACAGGACATTGGTCATACTATATTTTGTCTTTCTTATTTTATTTTATAAAATTAAACCAGCCTTTTATCAGTGGTCACAGATAAGTACAGAACCAAACCAACCATACCCCGGCACAAGCATGGAACATCTTTTTAAACAGCTAAAATGAGGCAGATGATTTCAGCGGTCGTTTAACAGGAAGCTTATTGAAATCCCACGGCGATTATAGGCTTATAAAAACCTCAAGTGGAATTATTGATCATAGCCACTGAGGGATGAGCCGCCGCTTTCAATCGGGTTAGCCAAAGTAATTATGATTTGGAAGTAAATATTATTTAATAGAAACCTCCACACTGGGTTTGAATAAAAAATATTATGCTTTGGAAACCGCAGGGCTTTGAAATGGATTTTTGTTGTATTTGAATAGATGCAACAGATTGTTATTAAACAAAATGTTTTAATAAAATATGGAGGAGTAATCCAACCTTGAAGAATCACTCCTCAGTGAGAATCATACCCCAGAGAGACAAAAGAGCAAGCCTGGGTTAGCCAACCTATGACCAATGCAACCGTATGGTTAAACCCATGTGTAAGTATGATGAAACACAAAAGTATAATAAAAAAAGGAAGAACGAAAAGACAGGTTCGTAACCGCGGCATTTCATCTAGGACCAAACGGATGAACACCTCTTTTCTTTTTCGCACAATAATGACCAACACGCAATACAAAATGTTTCCTTCTTAGTATAATTCTGTAAGGTGTCTGAGAACCATTTATCATTTTAGTCGTTGTTGAAATCTATTTTACTGGCCTATAAACCGTAGACTTCAGTTACCTTCTTACTAATAGGTAAGGTAAAAAAAGAAGCGCAGAGATGGTATGGCTATCATATGGCACCCTTGACACCTTACACCGGGTTTCAACGATGCCAGGTTTCACGGACGCGGACGCAGACACTGGCGCATATACTATGACAAATATGTCTGCAGTATCAGTCGAGCCCCATTCCATGGTGCGTAGTCGGTTAAATTGCGCACGCGTCCGTAACATTACGGGTCATGGAAAGGCGACTTTTTGCAGACAGTTTATTCTGATTCTACAAAGAGAAACAACTTGACGTCGGCCAGTGAGCGAACATCGCTGATGGTCGTTGACAGCTCATTGTCTCATGAAGCACCATTATCTTATTGCTCTCATTACGTAATACGAACGCCCGCATATAGCATCCGCCGGAGACGCGGCAGTAGTGTTCGTGACCATAGACAAAGATGTAAGCTTTTGTTTTAAATTTTTTTCGGCTGGTCTCACGGTGTTTGAAACTTAGCTGTTGAAATTTAGATTTTATGCACCCCTCTAATTTTTGAACTGCATTGTTAGTACCTACTGCCAATTAATGTGAATTGATTATGGGGTCGATAAACTACAAATTGAAAGCTAAAATAAAAAGTCTGAGGGACAATGCTCCTAATCATAATGTAAGTCTGTTTAATATAGAATCTCGATCTAATTTCAACCTCTCAAATGTCAAAAAAGATTTCTAAGGAAACTTTGTTATGAGAATACCGTTTTGATATTTGGGAGATTGAACTAATGTCAATCTCCCAAATATCATAACGGCATCCAAATGTCAATAGAGAAGAGACTGAATTTAACAGATTTTTATTAGAAAGATTGGCCTTCTGGTTGTACGATTTAAGGGGTAAAAAAATTAATCCATTATTTGGGAAATAAGTAGGTAGGTATACATTCAGACTTCTGAACGTAAAAACACTACCAACATAATAAAAGAAATAACCATTACCATTATTAAATCAAAGTTGATTCGGATTTCAAACTCGGAGCTCAGCGGTATGATGGTAGCAAGTCGCGAACATCGAAATTTACTTAAGTTAAATAACGAAACTCGCCCTCTGTTTGCGCTCGAACGTCAAACAGTCGGATATTGTGGCCGTCTCCACTTTATTGCAGTGCTATTTAAGCTGTATGAATATGCACAGATTCAAAGTTTTCCTTTCTAAATGGGATTTTGATGTTGTTTGTACATAGTATTGCGAATTCTGAGCGAAATGAAAAGTCTTTTAAATTTATTGATTTAGGCCGTCGGATTGATTCATGTGTTCTACTTCATCCTATCGTAAATCCCGATCATATCCGAAGCTTTCACCTCGGAGTCCAGGGTCTGCTTTTTATAGTCTAACTGCAGATTTGGCTGAACTTCCATATTTTCCATGAAGCGACTGCCATCTGACCTCCACAACCAATAAATTTGATTTATTTCATTGGATTGATTCATGTGTTACTAGATAGTGTTCAAATGACTCTAATCGAATAGATTTCATGTTTCATTTTCATAGGTCTGTACAAACTTTTATTCCAATTTAGGTCTTATTTAACAGTGAAAATAAATGTGATTAGATCACGCAATGAAAGATCACCAAATTAATTGATAAATGTTTAAAGAATTGTTAATACAAAGTTAGTTAATACTTAATTTAGATGGAATTCCACACAACATTGAAGAAAAGAATAATATAAAAATTAGAATTAAGATAATGCTCTCATAATCTTACCAACGAAATTTTTAGAACAATCACTTTCCCGAAATCACTAAAAATTAATGGACGTTAATTACTCATACCTACTCATAACGAAGAAAAAAATAAAAAGCCAGAGCAAACAAATATCTGCTAACCCCGGTGCTAAACTCGATATCCCAAACAATATTTATAAACCGTGAAATATTATAAATATTTACATTACAAAAATTCGTCACCACTATTAATATAACTGTCAAAGGCACGCGCCCTATTTCCCACATTCGCGAAATTCAAATCCTTTACAACAATGCTTCTGTAATCTCTGGCCATGTCGATATAAATTTCATAAACTCGGCGCGACCCCGACAATAGGTTAGGTCCATGAATAATCTCCATTTTGACGCTGTCAACACCAGTCGTTTGGCGCCAAAACAAACGTCAAAGCCGAACAATGGCGGCGCGCGCTAATCCGGAGATAATGCGTTGTTATTATAATTGGAGCTTAGTTTGTGTATTGTTGGCTTGTGCAGGTTAATTAGGTTCATTGATTTGAGGATTGAGATTGGCCAAGTGAATAGTTATGGATTGGAGGATAATAGAATATCTATCGACCTAGTTTTGTCAAATCAAAACATTCAAAACTTATTCCAAAATGTATTTTTCTGCTGATTACAGAGAATAACGAATGATGAGATACATTCTATTATTTAATTTATTTCAACTCACTTTTAATTTGTGCAATTTTTTGTCAACTGACGCAAAAATTATACCTCAACGAATTTTATGCCATCTACGATCTACCCGTAATTTGTGTGTAAAAGTAGGTATAAGTATTTGAAAGGTTTTCGTTTTTATATGTCTTTCTGTTTATCTACTTATAGGTATCACTTTTTCTTCGCTCCTCTTTTCCCACCTCCCAACTTGTGACACAACATTAATTCTAAACTGGGTCTAGTAGCATAGTTTTTAGGTCAGTCAATCAATTACCCTACTGCAATCAACTGCTGCTCAAAGGCCTCTTTTACCACCTTATCACCCAATCTTCCGGATGGGCACCATCCACCAGCCTTTAGGGTCGCACTGATAGGAGTGGGGACCATAGGCAAAATGACAAACGTCGAAAAAATCGCTCATAAAACACAATGCTCCAATCTGTTCCGTTTACACATTGCTTACAAGCTAGAAACGCGTGTCCACAATGTCGTCACGCCGAGGGCGTCACACGCCAACAGCACACGATCATAAATCACAAGTTGAACGCACAGGAACATCCACGAACGCCTCCGGCGATGACCGGAGTCAATTACAGAAAACGCCCACAAACGCGTGCGTAATGCCCTGAGGTTGGTACCGCTGTGGTGCTCAAATAGGGGAGTCTCTTTTTGATGTGATCAATTGCGGACAAATTAGATTGCTTTGTTGTGTTAAAGTGTTTGGGGCACCCCGATTTTAGACAAGATAAAAGTAAAAAATAAAATTTGTACTTAAAAGATAGCTATTTCTTTACTTATTTTTTTTTTAAATAAAACAAATTATTAGAATAAATGGGAGAGTGGACGCCGGGCAATGTCTTTTAGGCATGCTACTTAATAAATACTAAGTACTGACTGTTAAAACTTTAGTTAAACTTTAAGATGTAAGGAGTTCTTTCTACCGATAAAGGTTTCAACGCCAAACTGTACGAAAAAGATCTAAACCCTCATAAAAAATACACAGGGTAGTATAAATTAAGTTATAATTATGAGGGGTCAGCGTGCCGTGTGCGACACAAAGGCCTCCTCCAGCTCTTTCCAGACTGCTCTTGATGCTGTGATATGCCAAAGTGGCCCAGCGATTGACAGCCTCCGTAGCGTAGCGGTAGTGAACGCGGCCGCTACGCAGGAGGCGCGGGTTCGATCCCCGCTCAGTGCAAATATTTGTATGAATGAAAATGGGTATTTGCATTGGTCTGGTCGTGGCTTGGAGAGCACGTTAAGCCGTCGGTCACGGATGCCATACGAACATCTATGGCAGTCGTTACGGGTAGTTGGAGCTGGAGCCCTAAAAAGCAACAACGGTCTAGCTGCAATGCTTCGATATCGCTTAATGTCATCATTGGGTTGTGGAGGTCAGGTGGCAATTGCTTCATGGAAAATATCGAAGTCTGGCCAAATCTGCAGTGAAGAATGGTAAAGCGAACCTCAGACTCCGAGGTGAAAGCTTCGGATGCGACTGGGAATTAACGCTAGGATGAAGATAGTGGTCCGGCAATCTTAATACCTGTATATACCTTGTGTATTTTTTTAGTCCTAGTAGTATAGCAATTACCTCAAAGAAGGAAGTCTTTCTTAGATGTTAAACTCACCTGTGTAGGAGTGAGATGGATGAGCGACGCGAGGTGCTCTCTCTCTGGCGCAGACAGATACTTCTGCTGCTTGAACCGCCTCTCCAACTCGTACACCTGGACAATAAACTTAAATTAATATATTATACTACTTAATTCTACACGCGGCTTCTATGGCGTAGCGGTAGAACCTACGACAGCTACGCAGGGAGCGTGCGCGGGTTCGATTCCCGCTCAGTGCAAATATTTGTATGCATGAATATGTATATTTGCATTGGTCTGGATGTTTCTATGTTTAAAATTTATGTATTTACAACATAAATGTATGTTTATCCGCATTCTAGAAGCCTTAAAACAAGTTAGTTTAGCTATGCTTACTTTGGGTATAGTCTAGATAGCATTGAGTAAAATATTGTAGAATATTTATTTATTTAATAAGATCGACAGCCTCCGTGGCGTAGCGGTAGTGAACACGGCCGCTACGCAGGAGGCGCGGGTTCGATCCCCGCTCAGTGCAAATATTTGTGTGCATTACATATGGGTTTTTGCATTGGTCTGGTCGTGCCTCGGAGAGACGTTAAGCCATCGGTCCCGGTTGCCATAAGAACATCTATGGCAGTCGTTACGGACAGCACAGCTAGACCGTTGTTTTTGGACTTTTTAGGGCACCAACTAGTGTCCTAAAAAGTCCAAAAACAACGGTCTAGCTGTAAAGCTTCGATATCGCCTAATGTTAACTTTGGGTTGTGGAGGTCAGATGGCAATCGCTTCACGGAAATATCGAGTTCTAGCCAAATCCGTAATCAAGAGCGGTAAAGCGGACCCCAGACTCCGAGCTGAAAACTTCGTATGCGACTGGGAATTAACGCTAGGAGGATTTATTTTTATTTAATAAGGTATTGAATAAACTTCTGATCCACCCGATAAAAAAGCTAAGCTACTGGGGAAATAGAGGAGAACTCTCAGGTGACAGACCACCCCACGGCCCACTTGATGGAAAGCGGTTCCCGTGACCTATAGACATGTGCAACTGAGTTACCGTGGACGTCGCACTCGCGTTGCCGGCTCTATAAGACCATTCTAAATAATACTCTTTTGCTAGAGATCGGGAATATTAGTAATTGCGGTTACTACAATCATGAATACATATAGCCCAGGGCAAAGTACCCGCTGGACAGCAATAGGCACCCTATTCCGTGGGATCGAACAATTTTTTTTTATACCACTTAGCTGGCAGACAAGTACACGACCCACCCGATGGGAAGCGGTCACCGTGGCCTATGGACGTATGCAACACCAGGGGCGTCGCACTCGCGCTGCCGACCCTGAAGAAACCTTCTAATGCCCTTCTTGAAGAACGCCATATTGTATCATAGTAGGTGAAACGCGTTTGCAAGGTATGATTCCGTACCCGACCGCATACGACAACTGCCGACGGACGCAGCAGTTGCGCGTAATTCATTGCGGCTTCTCAATGGTCATCTTTATCCTTATCGGATATCTCCGAACAGTATATACGGTATCCGTGATTTGGTTGACATGCCACTTAATATCCCTACTAATCCCTACTTCCCTACTAATATTATAAATGCGAAAGTAACTCTGTCTGTCTTTCTGTCTGTCTGTCTGTCTGTCTGTCACGCTTTCACGCCTAAACCACTGAACCGATTTTGATGAAATTTGGTTTAGAGGTAGATTAGACCTTGAGAAAGGACATAGGCTATGTTTGGTCGCGATAACCGACATTCACGCGGGCGGAGCCGCGGGCGAAAGCTAGTTTTTATAATAAACATGAAAAAAAGTCTAATGGAAAAGGCTTATTATAAAGTAGAAATATCTTAATGATAAAAATGCATGGTCAACCTAATCACTTTCTTGCTCGCACATTGTAAATTGTATAAAAGCCGTATTAAAATATAAATAAATAAATAAATAAAAAGGATAATTGAGTTCTCTGAGTTTCTTGCTGGTATCTTCTCAGTAGAACCAACTACCGAACCAGCGAAAGAAACATTTTCAAATGGTTTACTTTAATTTATTTAATATTTTATATATTTTAGTTTTTGTTTACTTCTTGACACAATTGTAATATTTTGACGTTCATATGTGCTCTTTATGTACCTAAATTGAATAAACGAAATTGATTCTTTGATTCTTTGTCTGTTAGAAGAAGCTCGTAAAGTAAGGATAAATATAAATAAATAATAAATAAATATTCCACAACATTCTACACAACGCTTTCTAGACCCATGGTAAGCTTAATTACTTAGCTTGTGTTATGGAATCTAGAATGCGGATACATACTTAGATACTTTTTTTTTTTTTGTAAATACATACATATTATACATAGAAACACCCAGACCAATGCAAATATTCATATTCATGCATACAAATATTGGCACTGAGCGGGGATCGAACCTGTTCTGTCCTAGGCTTCAATTTGAAGCCAATATTGTGTACTGTTAGTTGTACCTCTGCATACCCCGGAAGGAGGGAGGCGTGCTAATTTATGTATAACGTTCGACGACGAATAACAACGATGTTTTTGCGACTAAACATAGCCTTCCTTTCCCAAGGTCCAATCTATAAACAAATTTCATCATATCGGTTCAGTGGTTTAAGCGTGCAGGCGTAACAGATAGATAGACGGACAGAGTTGTTTTCGCATTTATAACATACTAGCTTTTGCCCGCGGCTCCGCCCGCGTGGATGTCGGTTATCGCGACCAATCATAGCCTTTGTCCTTTCTCAAGGTCTAATCTACCCCTATACCAAATTTCATCAAAATCGGTTCAGTGGTTTAGGCGTGAAAGCGTAACAGACAGACAGACAGAGTTACTTTCGCATTTTTAATATTAGTATGGATATGGATTATTAGTATGGATGAATGGTTGTCATAATTTCTAATGCTAATATCATAATATTGTGTTACTCTCTTACTTATGCGACTAAATGAACCTATATTGACACGTAATAAAAATACACTAACAGAATTCTACACCCTTTGTACATTTAATTTATTAAACTTACAAACGTAACGCAATTAAATATTATATAGCCTTCGTCACAATTGTTCAAACACACACAAGCTAACACTTTGCACAATTTGCGCGCACACACGCAAATATTGCGCAGTTTGCACACACACACAGTAACGTCGGAATCACACAGCAACGTCGGAATCACACTGTGACGTCGGAAAATTCCAGAGAAATAGAATTAATTACACGCGGCGTTGGGCGGCGGGCGGGGCGTGGGCGGGCGCCGCCCTACGCGCAAGTAATTTTGACTTAGTTAGCTTTTGTACGCGGAAATACCTGTTTGTTTTTTGATATTTTAACCGACTTCAAAAAGGAGGAGGTTCTCAATTCGATGGGTTTTTTTATGTATGTACACCGATTACTCCTAGCTTTATAATAATAATTTAAGTTACAGATTTATATACAAGACTAACATTTTTTTGTGACTTGTAAGTTTGTTCAAATGGATTTATAAAGAGTAAAGAGAATTTACCTCGGGCGGGCCTCAAACCCGCGATCTTTCTCTTACAGGGGGAATGCTCTTACCGCTAAGCCACTGAGACAGCACTATTTTCTATTTAAAAATCGATTTGAATAGTCAGCATAATAAATGATTTAAAATTTCATTCAATTTGTAAGTTTGTGTTTGTATAAACTGTGTTTTAATTGAAGTATAGTTAAAGACAAATGACAAAAGGGTAGGTCATAATGTAATAGTTATTATTTTATTTTTTATAGGTTCTTTTTGGGTCGGGGGTTTATTTTTTTATTTTTTTTATATCATGCTTTCTATAGGTAACCGCTTAACCGATTTCCATAAAATTTGCTGTATCGTGATGTATAAATTATGACCTTTCAGTTGATACCCAACACGGGTATATTTTGAAAATATTAGATTTTGCATTGCCACTTTCACACCTCATATTTTTCAAATGGCTGAACCGATTTTTATGAAACATAGCTAAGAACACTCTCGACTAAACCATCTTTGAAACAAAAGAAACAAAATCGAAATCGGTTCAGCCGTTTGGGAGCTACGACGCCACAGACAGACTGACACACACACACCCATACACACGTCAAAGTTATAACACCCCTCTTTTTTGTCGGGGGTTAAAAATGTTTTAGTAGGTAGTAAGTACGAGGGAGATAGGAAATCTGCTCTTATTATACCTTGGGACACGTATCTTGGACCTAAGTCGCGACACAAACGAGGTCCTGACGCGTGCGGATTGTTTTTTAATAATTTACTAGCCGTCCGCCCGTGCCCGGTTAACGCGACTTTTGCTCATATCTTCGGTTCTACTCAACCGATTGCGATCAAACAAACGTAAGATTTTAAGTCTGAGTAAGCCCTTTCTAACAAAAAATACCGCATCAAAATCCGTCCAGTAGTTTTTGCGTCCATCGCGGGCAAACAGACAAACAGACAGGAAATTAAAAAAAAATATTTTCGTGTTCAGTATCGTTAACATAACAACCCAAGTATTTTTTTTTAAATATCTCCAATGTACAGACACGACCACTTTACAATTATATAATAGTATAGATGCTTAGTGAATTTGATTTACTCAACCACCGCAGTAGCACCCCGTGCTATACTCAAAAGACAAAAACAAAAAAGGACTCAAAGAAACGTGTATCCTTAAAAAAATGTGTAGGTACTAGCACATTTTAGGTTCGAAAGTTAAAAGTCAAAAGTCAAAAATCATTTATTCTGTATAGACCATCAAAACGGCACTTACAAAACGATCACCGATACACTTCAAGATATAGGTATATCCCGAGCCATACAAAAATACATTGCTATTTAAGTAGCGTAAGTAACGCAGTAAGTAGCGCAGATAGCGTTAGGGGTTACTGAAGCCCTGTAAAGTTATCGAACTTGGTCTAATTATAGAACTTCAATATCGTCAGTGGGTTGTGGAGGTCAGATATAACTCCGGACACGTATCTTGGACCTAAAATGTGCTCAAAATGTGCCCTATACGCGCAGTACACATTTCTTGGGTGTCTTTTGAGGATAGCACGGGGTGCTACTGCGGTGGACGAACTCAAATTCACCAAGCATAGATTATAAAAAGCAATCCGCGGGCGCAAGAGCCTCGTATCTTCTTCCTCTTAGCGTTAATTCCCAGTCGCATCCGAAACTTTCAGCTCGGAGTCTGGGGTCCGCTTTTATCAGTCTTAACTACGGATTGGCTAGACCTCGATATTTTCCGTGAAGCGATTGTCATCTGACCTCCACAACCCAATGTTAACATTAGGCGATATCGAAGCTCTGCAGTTAGACCGTTGTTTTTGGAATTTTTTAGGGCTCCAACTACCCGTAACGATTGCCATAGATGTTCTTATGGCAACCGGGACCGACGGCTTAACGTGCTTTCCGAGGCACGACCAGACCAATGCAAATACTCATTATTTCATGCACACAAATATTTGCACTGAGCGGGGATCGAACCCGCGCCTCCTGCGTAGCGGCCGCGTTCACTACCGCTACGCCACGGAGGCTGTCTTACGATTAAGTCCAAGATAAGTGTCCGGCGTTATAGCAGTCGATAAACGAAATACATATAGGTACATAAGTCCTATCGAAGTTCGACCATTTCGTAGTTAGACCGCAACTCGACCCAAATGAGTTGGAAAATGGTTCAGCTCAAGATGAAGTTACTCTGACGTCATTCGAACGACTTCTTCAACCTAGTGTTAATCCCAGTCGCATCCGAAGCTTTCACCTCTGGAGTCTGGAGTGCGCTTTTCCAGACTAACTGCGTGTTTGACTGATCTTCGATATTTTAAATGAAGCGGCTGCCATCTGACCTGCACAACTCATTGGCGTTATCAAAGTATTGCAGTTAGACAAGTTGCTGGACTTTTTAGGACTACCCGTTACTGCCATGAGCTGTTCACTCATGCATGCTTCTCAAACAAATTAGACTAAGTAGACTAAGCATTTTTTATAAATAGACCAAAAAAAAAGCCCGCTGAGTTTCTTGCCGGAGTCTTCTCAGGCCGGGGCCGCGTTTCGAACCGGTGGTCCATTTGCTAAGCTAGTCTTTAGTACATATATGTATATTATTGACGTTTTGTAAGTGCTGTTTTGATGGTCTATACAGAATAAATGATTTTTGACTTTTTGACTTTGACTTTGCCGTAAGGACTGCCATAGATGTTCGCATCATAACTGGGACTAACGACTTAACGTGTTCTCCGAAGCACGATCAGACCATTGCAAATACTCATATTCATGCATACAAATATTTGCACTGAGCGCGTTGACTACCGCCACGCTACAAAAGCTGTCGACACATCTCTGCCTACCTCTAAAGTATCACGCACACAAGCGTGAGTATACCAAACCAGCATTCATAATCCTCAATCAGTGACTGCACACAATTACACCAAAACAGACGAAGCTACAAAACCAATTCACTGACGAAGTTTTGTTGATTCTGCCTACCCTCGCAGCGTCGCAAAGTACCTCCGCCGCGGTACCCGACAGCATAAACTCGTATTTGCGAATTCCGAGGGGAGCTTTATTTGCCGATCATTTTACAAATAAATGCGGCCTGGGGCGATACCTGTTCGAGAGATAAAGATGGCTATGCATGTGCGTCACGTTAAGCATGCGTATGTGGGCTATCTAAGACTAGATTTCATTGGTGAATATAGGTACATACATCTATCTGTTTACCTGCATTCTGGCAAATAAAAAAAATAAAAATAAAAATAAAAAAAATAAAATAAAACAAGTTGCAAGAGAAACGAGGCCCTGTCGCGCGCTAATTTTTTTGATACATATATTTTTTTTTATATAGGACACGTCAATTTGACTTCGCCTTGCCTGATGGTAAGCTGAGGGCAAAGTCTTGGAAAGAGGGTCACCATTATAGACACGTACCATGCTACAATGGTGGCACTCAGCTTGACGGCCTCATTAGATGCTTTTCACGCCCCGCTTAAAGGACCCGGGACTGTAGGAGGAGGGAAACACGTGAGCTGGTAAAGAATTCCAGGTCTTAATTGTGCGGCACAAGAAGAAGAAGATATAATCTATGATTGGTGGATTTGAGCTCGTCCACCGCCGTAGCACCCCGTGCTATCCTCAAAAAACACCTAAAAAAACTCGCACTGGGCTTATAGAGCACATTTTGGGTTCAAAATATATACCCGGAACCCCGAGGTAAGTAGGTATACATAATATAGTAACGCTTCTCTCTAATTGGGATAGGCAGAGAAAACATCTTTCCACTTGCTACGAACTCATAATAAATCATTCGCCTTACTATGAATATAGCTAACATACATACATACAATCACGCTTTTATCCCCGGAGGGTCAGGCAGAGGTGAATTAACATCCACATTTCACCAATCATTGTATTAGATCCCACGTAATAGGGATCCCACGGATCGCCTCGAATGTTCATAAACTACCACCAATTAAGCCATAATTAGCTTCTCTTGTTTTGGTTGGTTATTCGTCGCTAACAAAAAAGAAGCAAAATTTTAAGTACCTAACAATTCTGTCGCACCGTGAACAGACCGCCTTACTAGGGTGGATTGTCTTATCCGTGTGATGACTGTAACGGCTATATAGAATACTATACGATATACCCTCGTAGGGAGGTGCCATGGTGACCGCGACCCCATGGCACGGGGTGAGGTAACTGTTCATTATTTGTGACTTAAATCCCTTGTTAGTATTTATTGACAATCCGTGTCTAATTACAAGAAAACAATAGGTAAATTTTTCTACTAAGTATTCGCCAGTGTTTTGTTATATTGGTAAGATTTTTTTTTATAACTGGCAACACTTTCATTAACGAGGCGGCGGAGCGGGAGCGCGAGGAGCAAAGGAGAATCGCAAACCGGCCCGCAACGAGCAGCGGCAACTCGGGCGTCGGAGGTCGCAGAATGACCTCCGTCCCCCATGAGCGCGGGCCTGGGGGTGACGGGTAGAGCCGCCTGTCACCCTAGCAGAAGCAGGCTGCGGCGGTGGCACGCGTTGCGTGCCTCCCCATACCCGGGGGCGGGTTGAGGACTCTGTGGTCCCCTCACCGGAAGAGGGCCAGATCGAGAGATATGGTCCTGGGTCGGCCGGGGTGCGAGGGATATGGCTACGACAATCTCACCTCCGGCAACTGACGGCCCACAGATGGCGTGCGTTTTAGTCGGTTCGAGTCCGACATAACCTCCTCCTCCGGCTACGGTGGGGGAGGTATCCGTGGGGATTTTGCGCACGATAAAAAAAAAAAAGGCAACACTTTCATTTAAATTCCGATCCGTATATCATCGTCATTATCTTAAACTTGTTCCCGATTGCATTCGATTTTCTTTGGTTTAAGTAAGTATACAGAATATACAGTTCTTATCGGGGCGACTGCAGTCTGAACTCCCAACTAAAAGCTTATAGCAGAAAACCTCTTTCGTCAATCACCAGGCTTAGATATATATAGGTAAAGAAGTAAATCAATAAAATTGATTAATTCCACCATCTCTCAGTCTCCATAAAAATTAACATTGTCAACAAATATATTTTCATGCTGGGACGGACTGGATGCGGAAGGGCAAAGGGAATTGGCAAACATGGTGCACAGTGGGAGAGGCCTATGTCCAGCAGTTGACTGCAATAGACTAATTGATTGATTGATATTCTCATATACTTGCACCACTGATAAAGGGAATTAACGTGATCATGGTATAGGTATACACATACCTTTGATTTGCCTGACGTTTCGAGCAGAGTCAGCCGGTGACAACGTCCGGTGCAACCTAGTCGATACGTCACGCATTCCAAGGTATGTCCTACCTATACCATGATCGCGTTAAGTCCCGTTAACATTATTGTATGTCATGAAATACGAGAGTTTAAAAAAAAATTCTCACCTGTGCTTGCGTGAAAAGTACCCTTCTCTTCCGTCTCTGCGCGAGGGGGAACTGCATCGGCTTGGCATCTGGCCCCGCGCAGGCCGCCAGGCCACCCATGTTGTTCACGTGGCCCATCCCGCCAGAAGTCGACGTCATCAGCCTGGAAACTGAAGCAGCCGCTCAGATACGCACACTTTGACTACTAACTTACTAACTAGGACTGGGGACACATCTTACACCCGTATTCACAAACAACACTGTGAGATCTCATAGTGTGCTCGAGCGCATAGGGCTGGTAAAATTAATTCACAAACATCACGGAGCAGTATCTAACGCAGTGCTTTCCCTCAACGAAGCATTACTTAAGTGTTTATGAATAAAAAGGCTTGCCAAAACGAACGCACTGAGAATTTGTCGTTCCTTGCACAGTTTTGGTAGTACGCATAGCGAAGTATTGTTTGTGAATACGGGTGTTAATCTAAGTCCTCTCTCATAAACACACTACCTATCCTAGTTTAAGTTTAGTTTGTAGTTGATGTTGTTTTGTTACAATAGAACTGACGTATCATGTGATAAAAGTCCTATAAATAAATAAATAAAGATTTTAAAAAAAAATCTAAGTCCACGTATCTTGGACCTAAATCGCGAGACAAAAGAGACCCTGGCGCGCGCAGATTGTTTTGTAATAATCTATGCTTAGTGAATTTGAGCTCGTCCACCGCAGTAGCACCCCTGCTATCCTCAAAAGACACCCAAGAAACGTTTACTGCGTATATAGAGCACATTATGATACATTTTAGGTCCAAGATTTATGTATATCCCGAGCAAAACTCTATTGTTATAAAAGTGGAAACCGTGAATCGGCAAACGGAACTTCAGCAAAGATAGACCTGACGACCTGAAAAAGACTGGTAGTGCACAACACAACATGTAAAATAGACGTTACATAAGTTACAATGTAAATTAACAAATGACGTAGATCAGGTAGCTAATATTTTTTTACTCTACGTAATGTCATGTAACTGAATTGAATGAAAAATAAACATTTTATTTATTATATTTTAACAGAATAACAGTAGATGGGAGTGCACATTGGAGCTATGTCCCGCAGTGAACTGCAATAGGTTATATAGATAATATAACCATTTAAATCCTTACTACTCCTCCTAATATTATAAATGTGGAAGTTTATGAAGATGTTTGTATGTTTGTTAAATAATCAAGCTCAAACTGCTGAACGGATCTGGCTGGATACAGGTATAGAATATAGTCTGAAACAATACATGGGCTGTTTTTTTTTTCGGGGATAGGTTCCCATGGGAGAATAGAACATGAATAGGCTGCTTATAGCTACAGGGTCAGTAATTTACGCGATCAGAGCCACAAACTTCAACTAGTTTTATGTAAATTACTAGCAGAGCTGATAGAATTTGACCTTTCCCTTAAAAAAATCGTTGAGGGAATATTTTTTATCCTAAAATCACATGAATTAATATACGTAGTATGTCTTAATAGCCAGTGAAGTTAATACAATTGAAAGAAAACACAACACGATTTGATACGAATAATAAGGCGATATCATTTGCAAAATATGTGCAAAGGGAGAACTTTACGCTAACCGCAATATGAAAGACTTAGCTCTCAGCAAAAAAAAAATACATTTCAAAAACCTCAAAGGAGAAAAGTTACAGTCACGGTTGCACGCTCTATGAAATAGTACCACATCACTTTAATCGCATTTTTATCCATCCTTGCGAATTATAAAGGAAGAGCACAGAGAAAAATTAAAATTAATACTTTCCCGTGGTAGAAATTAATCTCTTAGTGCTAGCAACATTTAAGCGGCCCGCCATTTTCCTAATGACACTAGACGAGGATGGTTTCCCGCGCTACTTTACTATGTATTTAAGTCACTTTGAGAGTTTATACAATTGTGTTTATATAACTATACAAATGAAATGGGTATCTTTACCTGCTGTTGGTACCTATTTATACGTTTATTTATTAATAGATAAGTGATACCTACCTGAACACTTTCGATATACACGCATGGTACATACCACACACCTACCTACCTACAATGTATTGTATTTATGTTACATAGTGGAGTGGTTGGGGTCCACCGAGACTGATTTTGCGGGAAGGGCTGCATACAACTTCGCCCTGACCTATGGACTCTCGCAACTGGTGCATCCTATCACTAGAATACCAGACATCGAGACCCATAGAAGCTCTATACTGGACCTTCTGCTGCCTACGCGCCCGGATGAGTACTCCGTGAATGTGGAAGCGCCGTTAGGCACTTCGGACCACTGCCTTGTCCGGGCGCAAGTGACTCTCGCGCGGCCTGAACCACCGCGGCCACCACAGTGGCGGCATGTCTGGCACTATAAGTCGGCAGACTGGGATGGTCTGCGAGAATTCTTCGCGTCGTACCCGTGGAGGCGGCTTTGTTTCACTTCAGATGATCCAAACTCCTGTGCAACAGCAGTCGCTGAAGCGATCCTATCGGGCATGGAATGTTATATTCCTAACCGCTGGATCGCGACAGGAGCGAGCAAACGCCCGTGGTTTAATAGGCCTTGCAGAGAAGCTAGAGACCGCAAGCAATCTGCCTATAAGGCTTGGACCACAGCTCTTGCCAATAGGGATCCGGATATCGCTGAAGTGAAGCGTAAATTGAACGCCGCCTCGAGGTCCAGTAAAAAAGCAATAGCCAGGGCTAAGTTCGAGTTCGTTGGCGGAATTGGCGAGCGGCTTGCGCGGTATCCGTCAGGAAGTCGTGCTTTTTGGTCGCTCGCCAAAGCTGCCGAGGGAAACTTCTGCCAGTCCTGCCTTCCGCCGCTGCAAAAACCTGACGGTAGTCTGGCCCATGGCGCTAAGGAGAAAGCCGATCTCTTGGGTCGTCTCTTTGCGTCAAACTCGACTATGAACGACGGGAACGCCGAGCCACCTATTATTCCCAGCTGTGGTGCTTCCATGCCTGAAGTGAAAATCACGCAACGGGTGGTCCGGCGTGAACTTAAATCCCTAGATGTTCGAAAGTCGAGTGGGCCGGATGGTATACCGGCGATGGTGCTCAAGCACTGTGCTCCTGAGTTGTGCCCAGTGCTTACATGCCTTTTCGCGCTCTCCTACTCCACAAGACAGGTCCCGGCTTCGTGGAAGACTGCATTCGTGCATCCTGTGCCTAAGAAAGGCGACAGGACAGATCCGTCCAACTATAGGCCTATCGCTATCACCTCGCTGCTCTCGAAGGTGATGGAGCGTGTGATTAACACACAGCTCCTGAGATACCTTGAGGGAAACGATCTACTGAGCGACCGACAGTACGGTTTTCGCCACCGTCGCTCTACCGGTGACCTCCTAGTGTATCTCACTAACCGATGGGCGCAAGCCATCGAGAGCCGGGGTGAGGCTTTAGCGGTCAGCCTAGATATAGCGAAGGCCTTCGATCGGGTCTGGCACAGTGGTCTTCTTGCGAAGTTGCCACGCTATGGACTCCCCGCGGGATTGTGCGCATGGATTGCCAGCTTTTTGTCCAACAGAAGTATTCAAGCCGTCGTCGATGGCAGCTGCTCGGACCGCATGGACATAAACGCTGGTGTTCCGCAAGGCTCCGTGTTGTCCCCGACCTTGTTTCTGCTGCATATCAATGACATGCTGTCTGATGGCTCCATCCATTGCTATGCAGATGACAGCACCGGTGACACGTATTACACGGGCCGTGCAAATATGCCTAGGTCGGAAGTGGAGGAGAGTCGCGAACAACTTGTGTCCGAAATTGAGACTACTCTCTCTGGAGTATCCGATTGGGGACGACTAAATTTAGTCCAATTCAACCCTACCAAGACACAAGTATGTGTATTCACCGCTAAGAAGGCCCCATTTGTTGTAGCGCCGCAATTCCTGGGCACACCGCTCACCATCTCCACAAGTATCGGGATTCTTGGTGTCGATATCTCCAGCGACGTCCAATACCGAAGTCATCTGGAAGACAAGGTCAGGTTGGCATCAAAGAAACTTGGGGTGCTCAACAGGGCGAAGCAGTACTTCACTGCGGGGCAACGACTACTCCTTTATAAGGCACAGGTTCGGCCCCACATGGAGTACTGCTGTCACCTTTTCGCCGGAGCGCCTGCGTGCCAGCTTGACCCTTTCGACTCGGTACAAAGACGGGCGTTGAGGCTCGTCGGCAATCCCATACTCACAGGCGATGTGGAACCACTCAGTCTCAGGAGAGACTTTGCTTCACTGTGTGTGTTTTACCGCCTATACAATGGTTTGTGCTCAGATGAATTGTTTGACATGATGCCCACAGCTACATTCTATCATCGCACTTCTCGTCATAGGCGGGGAGTTCATCCTCACACATTGCGACCGGAAACGGTGCGCACTGTGCGGTATGAAAGGAACTTCATCCCTCGCACACTCAAGCTGTGGAATGAACTCCCCGCGATGGTTTTCCCAAGCGACTACAATATGGGGTTCTTCAAGAAGGGCATTAGAAGGTTTCTTCAGGGTCGGCAGCACGAGTGTGACGCCCCTGGTGTTGCATACGTCCATAGGCCACGGTAACCACTTTCCATCAGGTGGGCCGTGTGCTTGTCTGCCACCTAAGTGGTATAAAAAAAAAAAAAAAAAAAAACCTAAAAATGGTAAACTTAGTTTTAAGGAGAATTTGACGTCAAAAAGCTGTAACGGTGTTGCACTATTTTGAAAAATAAAGAATTTTAATAAGTTGCAGTGCTTATTTAGAATGAATACCATAGATTTATGACTATTCATCCTCATCCTTCTAGCGTTAATCACGGTCGCATTCGAGGCCTACATCTCGGAGTCCGGAGAGGACCCCTGACTCCAATTTGCAGGCTTGTCCATTCTAACTGCGACGTGGCTCCTGAACTTCAATATTTTCCGCGAAGCTACTGCGATCAGACATCCACAACCAATTAGCAATATCGAAATATTGCAATTAGAACAGATATCGAACTTTTTAGGGCTCCAAGTACCCGTTACGACCATAGATATCCGTATGACACCCAGGACCGACGGCTTATATGTCTCCCACACTTTTGACTTCTATTCATAATATAAATCGAAGAAGAAAAATTTAATGGAAAGCGCGCCAGCAAAACCGTTGGTACAGCATATTAAAATAATTCCAGGCACAAGTTCGTTCGGAAATTCGGCAACAGCAGCAATATCCCGCGCATTACACACGTCTGCCTGCTTCTATTTACACAACACTCGACCAAAAGGGTCTTTCAATAAAATATTACTCCCCATTCTGTCTTGCTCCATTGTGCGTGTGGCTGTATTGTGCGATATCATTGCTTCATCAGAAAAAAAGGTATATGTCAGAAGCTATGGGTTCTTTACGTTTTAAAAAAAGAATTTATAAAATCGGTTCACAAATGATGGAAAAATCGATAGTTGACTGAATGACGGAGAAATCGATAGTTGGCTGAATGATGGAGATAGCTTTACGTCGAATATATAAATAACCTCCTACTTTCTGCAGTCGGTTATAAGTTAATTGGAATTAGATAATTACACAATTTTTATTTCAATCTAGAACGTATTTTTTAGATTAAAATATTAAAATTCATACAGAATGTTGCTTTTAAAATGAAAAGTAAATCAAAATTCTTTGGAAAATCGATTTACATTTCTGAGCCTTTTTTCTACACGTAATCTTTCAAAAACTGGCAGTCAAATAGGGATAATATTGATGGATTGATTATATACATTGACGTTTTAGAATTTCAATTTAAAACAGTATATTATTGACAATAAATATCTGCCCCCGTAGCATAGCACTGTAGAGTCACGTTACTCAAATCCCAGCGACCAATGTAAGTACCTAGTGGTTTTGGTCATATGAAAGTTTTTTCTACGATTTCGCTGACCGCTAATACTGAACACAGACTACTCATCCTATAGATTGTAGACTCATAACCCACAATCTACAGTAGACTCCTAGACTCATGGTCTACTACAGTCTACATGACCTTGCTACGGGAACCGTAGAACCTCAGCTACGAAAACCTACGTAGTATAGTTTCAGTATTGAACTATAAATAATAGTAGTTAAAGTAATTAATTATGGACAATATCTACCAATACAATTCAAATACAGCAAATCTACGTCTAATGCTTCGTTTACATACTCGCGGCAGAGCGAGGGAAGTGGCGAGAGAAGTGGGCAGGGACGTGGTGTGAATGGTATATTCGTCATGCCGCGAGTAGTGCCGCGTATGTTGCTGCGAGTGTCGGCTTGGCAGCGCGAGAAGGAGCGGCAATACTAACGCGATGAAGCATTCACATACTCGCGTCGCGCACACTTCGCATCGAGCGCTCGTTGTGTACGCGCGTGTCACAGTCACAGGATTACTTCGAATTTATTATCATGACAATGACGCAACCAATCGAATGGTCCAACGAAAAATCAATAGAATTTATTGAAATGCTTGCTACGGATCTAATTAAATAATATAGGTTAATACATATGTATATAAAAGATAGGTAGGTAGGTACCTACCTACCAAACTAGAATAGGTAGGTAGGTAGGTACCTACCTACCTACCAAATTAAAATAGGTAGGTAGGTAGGTAGTACCTACCAAATTAGCCTGATTACCTACCAAATAGGTTGGTAGGTAGGTACCTACCTACCTACCAAATTAGCCTAATTATACCTACCAAATAGGTAGGTAGGGTACCTACCAAATTAGAATAGGTAGGTAGGTAGGTACCTACCTACCAAACTAGAATAGGTAGGTACCTACCTACCAACCTATTTGGTAGGTAATCAGGCTAATTTGGTAGGTACTACCTACCTACCTACCTTTTTTAATTTGGTAGGTAATTAGGCTAATTTGGTAGGTAGGTACCTACCTACCTACCTATTCTAATTTGGTAGGTAACCTACTTACCAAATTAGCCTAATTACCTACCTACCTATTTTAATTTGGTAGGTAGGTAGGTACCTCTACCTACTAAATTAGAATAGGTAGGTAGGTAGGTACCTACCTACCAAATTAGCCTAAGTATACTGACCAAACAGGTAGCTAGGGTACCTACCAAATTAGAATAGGTAGGTGGGTAGGTACCTACCTACCAAATTAGAATAGGTAGGTAGGTAGGTACCTACCTACCAAACTAGAATAGGTAGGTAGGTAGGTACCTACCTACCAAACTAGAATAGGTAGGTAGGTAGGTACCTACCTACCTACCTATTTGGTAGGTAATCAGGCTAATTTGGTAGGTACTACCTACCTAACTACCTATTTTAATTTGGTAGGTAATTAGGCTAATTTGGTAGGTAGGTACCTACCTACCTACCTATTCTAATTTGGTAGGTAACCTACTTACCAAATTAGCCTAATTTACCTACCTACCTATTTTAATTTGGTAGGTAGGTAGGTACCTCTACCTACTAAATTAGAATAGGTAGGTAGGTAGGTACCTACCTACCAAATTAGCCTACCTACCTATTTTAATTTGGTAGGTAATTAGGCTAATTTGGTAGGTACCTACCTACCTACCAAATTAGCCTGATTACCTACTAGCTAAGTATCTAAGTAGATAGCCTAGCCTAATAAAATGTCTATACTGCATTCGGTTAGGTGTCCACTTATCTAAAGTCGTCCATCTCCATCGCAAGGCGAATACTGTATGCGGGGCAACGCGATGAACATCGCGATGATGCGAGTGTTGGGCAACGCGATGAACATCGCGATGATGCGAGTGTTTGAATGCTAGGGCATTATTCGCGTGAATATTGCCGGCAAGGCGATGAGCAATGCGAGCGGCAGTATGTAAACGCGGGGTAAGGTTGACCACGATAAACGATAACATGAAGAAATTAATGAAAATAATATCCAGATTATTCAAATAACAAAATAAAAAAAAAGTCTTCCCAACAACACGGTACCCTAAAAAACTGCCAGCACATTCGTTCAAAAAGCAAACGTTCTTTATATTGTCAATGGACCACCGGACATTTTGTTATCTGTGCATCTCGGATTCTCGATTTAATTTAAATGTAGAACGTAGCGCTATTCCATGATGGCGGCTCAGCGGTTCAATGGCGGATCAAGGGCGTTTTAGATCTTATCGAATCGTTAAATGACACGTAAAAGGGCTGTTTACAAACACTTAATCGATTTTTAATAATAGTTCAATGATGGCAGTTTGATTTTCTAGTTAAATTCATAGTTTCGATGCTTTTATTTAATTTTCTTTTATTTATTATTTGAAAGCTAAGTTTTCCTCGTTGGATGGATGATTGTTGTTGGATGGATAATTGCACCCTTGTCAGAACTATAATATAACCCACTCAAATAATAATGTGGATAAGTATTTACGAAGTCTTGATTGATAATATTGCTATTATCGTTGTTAATACGTCGTTTTTCTTTCTCTCTTAATTCCTGCTTGTTTGCGCCAAAAAACTGTGTGCTTTATATTGCCAGTACCGTGACACTGCATAAGGAACATGCCTCGGCAATGAATGACTTATGACGGTGAGTGGTTTTAGTCGGTTCGAGTTTGACACAACCTTGTCTATTAGGTATAGGTACTTCTATATAACTACAAGGCATTAAGGCATTACTAACTGGTAAAAAATCTTAAAAGTAAATATTTTATAGGTACTCAATTCAGTCCTGTCACCTCCAAAATTCGTTCAGAATATTATAAATATGATAGAGACCTCACAATTTTATAAAATCCACGCACTTATGTCCCCATGACAGGGGTCCGACAGACGCGCATATATTTTGACAACAAATACCGCTGTAATTGAACCGGGGTGGACGAGGGACATCGTGCGTCAAAACATGTATAGTGCAAACGAAACTATTTTCATGGTCGAGTTGCCAAGTTAAAAATATTATGCAGTTGGTGAAATCGATTCGTGTGTACTATAATTTTTACAGTATAATTTAGAGCGTGCCGTGTTGGTCCCGGTGGAGTAGAACAGGGCTTCTCCATCTCTTCCTGTGTGTCCTAGAAGGCGACTAAGGGCTGTTCTCCATCATCATCATCATCTGCATATAGACGTATTCTCCTGATTGCATCCGTGGCCAAGATGACCTCGGAGCTCAGGGTCCGCCTTCCGGCTCTTCCTCCTCCACTTCGCACGATCTTGGGCGTCCATGGTAGTGAGACCATTAGCACGCATATCACCCTCCACGACGTCAAGCCAGGACTTCTTTGGCCTACCCCTTTTACCTGGACCCGGCGGGGGCACCATCGCCAGGCATTTGTTCCCCACGTAGCCTGGCGGTTGCCGCAAGACGTGGCCGCACCAGCGAAGGCGGCTCTCTTGCACTTTATCCGCGATGTCACGGACATGGAGGCTGCCGCGGATGCGAGAGTTCCGTACGCGATCTTTACGCGTAACGCCGCACATCCACCGCAACATTTTCATCTCCGTGACACGCAGCTCTTGCTTGTGTCGCTCGAGCAGCGGCCACGCCTCACAACCATACAAGAGAACAGGCCTAATGATCGTCTTATAGACTTGCCCCTTCAACCTGACTGGCATTTTAGGATCACAGGTGACGCCAGTCATTTCTCGCCACTTGGCCCACGCGGCAGCAATGCGTGCCTTGACGTCGTGGTCGATCTCACCGGTCCACAGTGAATCGCCTAGAAGAAGCTAGCTGGACAAAATTATTTCTGGTGATTTCCATATCTAAAAGAGGTTAATAAGCATAGATATATATCAATCAGTAATTTTTTTTGGGTTTGAACGGATATTTAATAAAAAAACTGCAGTACTAATTGTATACTTAAGATTTTATTTTTTGAATAATTTTATATAACTGTATATATCAAAATCTTATAATATACCAAAATTTAAGCTATAATATATATCAAAAACGCATAAAAATTATATCTGTTACTCATAATCATCACTATCATCAGATGAATCATCCATAGAATAGTTAAGATCATGATTGGTTGAACTATGAAAACTGGAAACTATATTAACATTTTGTTCATTACAGATAGGTTGTATAATTAAATCTAACACTTCGGAAGGGAGTGTATACATTTTTTTTTGGGGCAATTCTTTTAAACCGGATATCACAGGGTCAGAAGTTATCAATAGCATTTATTAAGTAAATCTTTATTTGTAGCTACTCGCGATCGCTTTTGTGTATTGTGTTCACGAAATCGTCTGCAATCCTTATTCCGAGCTTGTGCCTGTGCCTGTGCTTCCTCGGACAGCTGGCCTATAGGCAGGAGCGATGATTTGATTACTTCTGCACTATGCAGAAGTATTTTGTGAACACTGGCGGGCATGTAGTACCACGAATAAAGATTTACATAAAGTTGTCGAGTTTCTTGAGCTAAAATTTCAAACTTTTCAATATTTATGTCATATCCCGATGATAAAGTGTTCCCGCAGCGTATACCAATTCTTCAGTGCTCCTCGATCGTACGAGTTCATCCACGCGTCGTCTTTTTGTTTTGGTACTCAAATCATCAAACTCTTTGTTAGGTCTACCAGGTCTTTGTTGGGGCTCCATAGAAGTACTTGGGGTGGATAGGTTAACAGACACATCAAAAGATATATCTACACCCTCTAGCCACTTCGAATTCTTGTTTAGAAACCGCTCTCGGTTTCTTTCACAGGCGTTCCACTTTTCAGCCAATTTTGATGAGAATTTGGAGATTACGGTCTCGATGTCTCTCAGAGATGGCTCCATAACACCATCAAAATCATATCTCGTAGATACAAACCGAAAAAGTTCCTCATTCTTTGTTTCTTTCGAGTGTTTCAACCATTCTGCAAATAAATCCATTTTTGAAATGGTGAATACTGTAATAGAAAAAAAATTAATAAAAAATATTTGTGCAAATAATTCGCAATATTTTATTTTGCCAATTACTACTACACCCTTGAAAGAATTATATACAATAGATTGCACAGAGTGTACATGGATGTACATGTGAGTTTATGTCTATTAAATTTAAGAAAGTGAAAAAAAACACCACTGTTTTCGAAACAATTAAAATAATAAAATTAGTAAATAAAGTTACAATCACAATTATTAACTCAAAATAAACTACATACCTTTGTGTTCACAATCCATAACAAAAACAATGGTAAAAATCTCTGTTAGTAACGTAAACAATTTTATGAAGTAGGAGTAAAAATGCAAGCAAATTCACTTCGAATTATCACTTTTTCATAAACTTACCTCAATAATGCTCCAGGTGAGGGTAGTTTCGAAAAGTTATTGCTGTACCTCTTAATGTATGGGTCTTATGAGTCGATATTAACTGATTTTTACTGGGAATTGAAGAGTGACTTTCGTCCAGCTAGCTTCTTCTAGACGATTCACTGTGCGGTCACATGAAGTACAGATCCCAGGTACTTAACCTGGTCCGTGCGCTCGACCAAATCATCGCCTATGCGGACGGGTGTGGGATCTGTGGAGTTTAACGCTAAGTATTCTGTCTTCGCTACATTTAGCTTCAGACCGCCGTTCTCAAGCGCTTCTTTCCATCCCTTCACGCGTCGCACCAATCTGCTCCTGTCCGCGTCCATGAGCGCAATATCATCAGCATACATGAGCAACCACGGAGGCTGCTCATGTGAGTTTCTAATGCTGTCCGACAAAACATCTAATACCACGCTGAACAGGTAAGGACTAAGGACGGATCCTTGGTGTACCCCGACGGTGATAGGGAAGGCTTTCGAGTCGCCAACAGCAGTCCGAACCACGGAACCGGAATCGTAGTACATGTCTCGGATGGTGTCAATGTAAGTCTCTGGAACACCCTTGGCTGTTCTCCATCCGACAGTAAACTTACGGCCCATGACTTAGTGCCCGCTTGACGGCAGTAGACTCGCCCCCTATTACGTGGGACCGAAAATCACAGTTGGCGAAATGTGGGTGTTAATACACCTCTACCTACCCCTTCGGGGATTTACAGGTCGGAGAGACTTCTCAGGCCTTAGATGCAACTGGGACACAACGCTGGGATAATGATAATGATCTTCATGAATGATAGGAAATTAAATCATGTTGCGATTGACTCAATGAAATTCATTGCGTGACTTCGCTCGTACAGGGCATCGAACCCGGTACCTTATGCACAGCAGTCGCAATTGATACAGGTATAAAATATCACAAAAATGTAATTGCCAGAGACGTGATTATAAGGGTATTACGTTCTATTTTGGTTGTAAAAATTTATAAATGATTTTTATGTTTGTTTGTTGCTCATCAAATAGTTACGGGGAAGTCTATAAAATATATAGGGCCCATAATGAAACCCTGTGACATCCTATGTGTTTTTTTACTTGATAATAGGCTATTTGACAACATTAAAAATATATCTACTACAAATTATGGTCATCCTATTAGAAAATAACGTTAAAAGACCTACGAGACTACAATTTACTCTCAAATAAGTATGTGTATTTTATATGAGAATTTCAAATTATAAAAATGTTATATTTTGTTGATTTATTGTCTATGGCAAAAACGCTCGTGATTGGTCAGAGCTCTGGGTGACGTCATTCCTACAAAATATCTCCAGTTGTATGAGCTATTATTGTTTGTTTCGGTGTAATTATTTGCTTTTTCCTTGATTATCGCGAGTTTTATGGACATATTTTGTGATTAAGTTCGAAATGGATACAAATTTTGTGCGAGCTGATGATAACAGCAACTTACAGTGACGTCAATACTCACACGCATCGCCATTTTGATTAAATATAGCGTTTTTCGCGCACTTTTGAAAATCTAAACTTTATCATTGATTTTTTAACATAATGCATTGTTTTTTTACAGAAATATTAATGTGATATGTTTATACTGTAATAAGCAATCATTTAAAGTGGTTTTTGAACATTAGTCAAATAGCCTATTATCGTAAAACTTTTATTGCTGATAATATTAATAACGGTGAATTTAGTAGATATTCATTCAGTTGAATTGAATTTTTTCATCCAACTAAAACTTAACCCATATCCAATAACATTAGCAACCATTACGAACAGAATGCCCACCAATTATCATTCTAACCACAGAAAATAAATAGTTGCACAACAAAACGGTCACTTAGCACCGACGCGTGCGTTTGATGACGCGATTGGCGTGAAATTGGCCAGGACTTGGCTACTGAGGGGCCAGAGGGACGGAATAAGGGGCAAGTCGAAGGGCCGAGGGGCGAGCGTGCATCTGACGGCTGCTGACCGCCAGTAATTATCAAGTAGACAATGCTAGTTGAAAATTCAGAGAAGTTTTAATGATGTTATGATAAAGTTCCGCTTCGTGCGGGTCTCGGTGGCTTAGTGGTCAGAGCATTCCCCCTGTAAGGGAAAGATTGCGGGTTCGAGTCGCAGTTCGCGAGTCGAGAAAAGTGAATCGACCTCGGCGATTCTTCAAATGTTTCAATGCTTCAAAATTTCATTCAAATGCTTTTAACTTATTGATATTGGTTGGGACATGTATCTTGGAGCTAATGTACTCAAAATGTGCTCTGTACGCACAGTACACGTTTCTTGGGTGTCTTTTGAGGATATCACGAGTTGCTACTGCGGCGGATGAACTCAAATTCACCTAGTACCTATATAATATTACAAAACAATCCGCGCGCGTCAGGGTCTCGTTTGTCTTGCGACTTAGGTCCAAGATACATGGCCCGATACCGTTTCCCAAATTATCATAAAATAACACAAAATATTTAAATGGCGACAGAAGGAGTTATGCCAAAGTCGCCTTAATTAATAATCTTAGTAATTTGTTTATTTTATCCACTAGATTTGCTTTAAAGGTTTCCTCCAAAGCATTCCATTTTCTCTCTTCTTATCTCATCAATCTCAATGTCAATGTCATCCCAACAACTTTTCCTCATTTGATTGCTTTTAATGCAGAAAGAAATTGACTGTAATTCTCGCTATTATTTATATACGATAAGACAGACGATGAGGGCCAATCTTTTCGGCTTAGGCCTGGCTCGCCCCCTGAATCTCGACCCTTGCGATTAAAATGCTTCACTCGCCCCTTTTTTTATTATTTTGGTGTAGTGACTCGCCCCTTGCCACGGGGCGAGTTAAAAATTGACATTTAAATAAATATTTTGGTGGTGTGAATCGCCCCTTGAGGTATTTCTTTTGAAATAAGCCGTGAAATGGTACAGTCAGACAGAAAAATGTACACTTAAATGAAAATTACCATGTTTGATGTCTGTAATATTATTATCACCAACTACGTACACTAAGTTTTTGCTACCTGGCTTACCTATTAGGTAGAACAAAAGGAACGTTTTCAAGGGTCCAATAAACAAAAGCTTTGTTAAAATAGGTCGGAGAGAGTCATATATATAATGCTTTCTCTTTCTAAGTTCGTATTATAATGTGGAAGGTATGTGTTTTGCGATATTTGCGTAGTGGTTTATTTTATAGTCTGTTTTTTTTATCTTAGATACTAAATTGACAAGTGCAAATGTCAAATTGTGAAATAATGATACCAGCTTTGTATTTAGTGGTGTACTCGAAAGTCGAAACTATCGACAATGTTTGCTGCCTAGATACAGGTGGTTTAGCTATAATGTATTTTAAGTGAAAAGTTAAATATAAAATGTTTATTAGTTTTTATCCGACTGCGCGACGCAAAGGAATAGTAATGTGTTTAATTGTATGTTCCTTTATTAAACTCTATACATACCAAACGCCTGGCCCGATTTTTAAGATTCACACATTAATGTCAACAAACTATGTCAAGTGGGGTATCGTTGAATAGGTATTTAAAAATCATTTCAGTTTTTTCTCACCATTTTTCGATTTGACTTACCGTTTAGGATCTATATCGATTTAAAGTTGCGCTACAACTCATCGTCATCATCTGCATCTCCTTATTGCATCCGTGACCAAGATGACCTCGAAGCTCAGGGTCCGTCTTCCGGCTCTTCCTTCTCTACTTCGCACGATCTTGGGCGTCCATGGTAGTGAGACCATTAGCACGCATATCACCCTCCACGACGTCAAGCCAGGACTTCTTTAGCCTACCCCTTTCACCTGGACCCGGCGGGGGTACCATTGCCAGGCATTTGTTCCCCACGTAGCCTGGCGGTTGCCGCAAGCCGTGGCCGCACCAGCGAAGGCGGCTCTCTTGCATTTTATCCCCGATGTCACGGACATGGAGGCTGCCGCGGATGCGAGAGCTCCGTACGCGATCTTTACGCGTAACGTCGCATATCCACCGCAACATTTTCATCTCCATGACATGCAGCTCTTGCTTGTGTCGCTCGAGCAGCGGCCACGCCTCACAACCATGCAAGAGGACAGGCCTAATGATCGTCTTATAAACTAACCTGACTGGCATTTTGGGATCACAAGTGACGCCAGTCATTTCTCACCACTTGGCCCACGCGGCAGCAATGCGTGCCTTGACGTCGTGGTCGATCTCACCGGTCACATGAAGTACAGATCCCAGGTACTTAACCTGGTCCATGCGCTCGACCAAATCATCGCCTATGCGGACGGGTGTGGGATCTGTGGAGTTTAACGTTAAGTATTCTGTCTTCGCTACATTTGGCTTCAGACCACCGTTCTCAAGCGTTTCTTTCCATCCTTTCACGCGTCACACCAATCTGCTCCTGTCCGCGTCCATCAGCGCAATATCATCAGCATACATGAGCAACCACGGAGGCTGCTCATGTGAGTTTCTAATGCTGTCCGACAAAACATCTAATACCACGCTGAACAGGTAAGGACTAAGGACGGATCCTTGGTGTACCCCGACGGTGATGGGGAAGGCTCTCGAGTCGCCAACAGCTGTAGCTGCAGCAGTCCGAACCACGGAACCGGAATCGTAGTACATGTCTCGGATGGTGTCAACTATTCTAACATATTAATTTAGACAGTAGAAATTTACGATGAAAAGACGAAAACTTCGCATGACTGTATGGAAGAAAATTGAAAACGATTACAAAAATATATAACTAAAAAGTTTTAAATAAAATAAATTATTGAAACTTGTGTTGATCTTTTTAGTATCAGTCGAATTCTTGTTTTTATTTTGAATTTAAATTTAAATTAGAGTACCAAAAAATTTTAAATACCGTAATTTACATACCTACAATTTTCAGATTCTAAGACTAGTATAGCGTCATCTTTATCGATAGTCTCTGCAAATCGATTAAATGAAACTTATGAAGCCTTAAGTTAGATTTTTACAATGACAACCCAAGTGACGCAAAATGGACGCCATTTTGTTTCAATGACAATATACCTATTTAAGTTTTGTTTCATTTAGGTAACTTGCATACCGAATTTAAATTAGTATTTTATAAATTTTATAGATTAACCTACAAATATTTGTACTAAATTTAATTTATCGATAAAGGGGATTGGGTAATCTAGTATGGACAGTGGCGTTCTTAATTTTTTCAGCGGCCATAATTAATTTTGATACCACTTCATTGTACTGTGTTAAACACACGTACAAATGTCATTATTTTCATTGTAAGTAATATCGGAGCTGCGATATACAGGGTGGAACATTTCGACTTTACCTTGAAGGAAAGTACCCTCATACTAAAGATAGCGAATTTTACTTAAAGGAAACTTTACCTTATTTTTTAAAAGAAACAAAACTGCATTCAAGGACTTTTGAAAATGCCACACCCGGTAGTCGAACCGACTAATATTTTAAAAAACCTTTTTCATGGACTTCCTTTTATTTAATTTACCAAGTTTGTTAGAGAGATTTGATCCCTATGATCGACCCTATCGATTGATGTAATAAAAATACAGGGTGTTATTTTTTCGAATTGTAGTCGGTTCGATTATAAGGCGTGGCAAACGATTTTTCAGCATTCCTTAAATGCAGTACTGTTTCTTTTTTAAAAACACACTAAACTGTATTCAAAGTTTTCTGAAAATGCCACACACGGTAGTCGAACCGGGTACGAGTACCTACTCTTACTACCGGAGATAGTTAATTTCATTCAAAGGAAACACTCTCTTATTTAAAAAGAATACAAAGCTGCATTTAAGGAATTTCGAAAGATCGCTTGCCACGCCCTGTAATCGAACCGACTAAAATTCTAAAAAATACTCTATATTTTTATTGCATCAATCGATAGGGTTGATCATAAGGATCTAATCTCTCTAACAAACTTGGTAAATTAAATGAAAGGAAATCCATGAAATAGAAGATTTAGAAAGATTTTATTCGGTTCGACTACTAGGTGTGGCATTTTCAGAAGACTTTGAATACAGTTTAGTGTGTTTTTGAAAAAGAAACAGCCCTGCATTGAAGGAATGCTGAAAAATCGTTTGCCCCGCCCTATAATCGAACAATTCGAAAAAATAACACCCTATATTTTTATTGCATCAATCGATAGGGTCGATCATAAGGATCAAATCTCTCTAACAAACTTGGTAAATTAAATAAAAGGAAATCCATGAAATAGAAGATTTAAGAAGATTTAGGAAGATTTTAGTCGGTTCGACTACCGGGTGTGGCATTTTCAGAAAACTTTGCATACAGTTTAGTATGTTTTTAAAAAAGAAACAGAACTGCATTTAAGGAATGCTGAAAACTAGTTTACCACGCCTTATAATCGAACCGACTACAATTCGAAAAAATAACACCCTGTATTTTTATTACATCAATCTATAGGGTCGATCATAAGGTTCAAATCTCTCTAACAAACTTGGTAAATTAATTAAAAGGAAATCTATAAAATAGAAGGTTATAGGAAGATTTTAGTCGGTTCGACTACCGGGTGTGGCATTTTCAGAAAACTATGAATGCAGTTTTGATTCTTTTTAAAAATAAGGGAATGTTTCTTTTCAGTGGAATTCGCTATCTTCAGTATTTAGAGTACTTCCATCTAAGTAAAGTTGAAAAATACCACCCTGTATAGCTAAGTCCCGATATAGTTTAGAGAAGTTTGTCCATAGTAACTTTTGATCACTTTAAACTGTACTTTCATATTATACCAATTTCATTGATGGCCGCTCAATTCCGACACGACGCCAACATTACCCAACCCCCTTTCGATACTGGTGGCACATGACTATTTTTTAATTGCAAAAAACCGCAGGTAATTTCAAATTAGTATCTGAGATTAAAAAACGGGCTATAGTAGTGATTAGTGACATCTAAGTGCAACAGAATATGCACAATATTTAAGAGTATTGTGATATTGTGTATATGTTATAGGCAATGTGTATAATGCAGGCATTCTATACAATACCTAGGAAATGTATAGAATGCTGGGGTCGTTCAGGCAATGTATGAAATGATATTCAATGTTTAAACTATTTTACACTTTGCCTAGGAAATGTATAGAACACCTAGGCATTGTATAGAATGCCGGTTGAAGCATAGGTAATGTATGTAATCTATTTTTCTTCTCTATGATTTAATTAGATACCTAGATACTAATCTTTTGAGAGCTAATCCTAATTTCAACTTCCACCAGCAGGCAGTGCTGATAAGACATTTGTGTTCTATTGGTAGGTATGCCTAAGTACCTACGTGTTTTTTGCGTAGAATGTTTCTCACATAGCAGTGAATTTCTATTGGCCACGGCAACCACTCTCTTACCACCATCCCTGTGCTTGTCAACCACCTAACCTGATGGAAAGAGAGTTGTTACCGTGGCCTATAGAAGTTCTGCATGGTTAAAAAAAATAACCACGAAGGCTAATGCTAGAGCTCCGCTCCGCCTTCTAACCTAATCTATCCAAGTTGGAATGAACAGGTTTTCTTTCAGCAGTAATATCCATTTTTCAAATCCATAGAGGGCTTCTTAAAGGATCGCAAATAAATGACGCTTTGTTAATCTATTACTTTGTTTGCTAACAGTACTTATTTATCAAGGTGAGACGAATTTTCGCACATGAAATATCATTCTAAAGAGACGAATTTACAACAACCCGTCCATTATACACATTGCCTGATGCGCTTCGGGCATTTAATACAACACCTAGGCAATGTATGAAATTAATCGTATTATACACATTGCCTGAACGTTTTAGGCAATGTATAGAATGCCTAGGCATTCTATACAATGCCGGATTATACACATTGCCTATAACATATATAAATTTTGGATTGAAAGTCAGGTAAGTTTGTATTACAATCGTATTATGATATTTTATGTAAATTAAATTTGCAAAATAGTTTTATTCTTTACTTTTTGTTTGGCTTTTATTTAGTAGTCGTTTTAATATCGCTTCCCGCTTTATTCACAAATGAATAATCTAATTTTTGAATTAAATATTTCTTTAGTCGGCAAACAAAATCGTATTCTGACTACTAAAACAATAGTATCTTGTTGGTATTGATAGATTGAAATAATGTTAACGTTGAAAAACGTGACGTTAAAAAAAGGATAAACAATACTACAAATTAATTCGTTTTCCTATGCGCGTGCATATAACAATGGCGATCGGCCATATTTAAAAGAATGAGGTTTGTTTTACACTGGTTTTTTTTCTGTACTTAGAGAAAAAAAAAGTTAAATTTGAGTGAAAATTTTATTTATTATATAAGTATTACAAGTTGAAATTATTTATTTAAATACGAAAATGCATCAAATGACCATACAATAGGCATATTAATTTATTCGTACTATTAAACACGTTATTTTTTATATCGAAACTTTTTTATAAACATAGAAACTTAACCTATAAAATTTAAAAAAGAATCTATAACTCACTTGTGAATAATAGCAATGAAAAAGTCACAGTTTGATAATAGCTGTCATTACATACCTAATTGCGGTGAAATAATAGCAATGTTATGAGCAGGTGTGTTGTAAAACTCTTTATTGCTGACAGTACTTTTAACTTACTAACAATCGGGGGCGATTTGGGGTATCTAATGTTCAAGGGGGCGAGTTGCAACATTAAAGCAGTCTGGGGCAAGATCCACGGGGCGAGCGAGGCCTAAGCCATCTTTTCAAAGGCGTCAATGAAATCGCATCAATTATTTTATTTATAGTCGCGGGGAGTGTTGCACTGAGCGCGTTACAAGTGTGTACTCGGTCACTACATTGCATTTTGTGATCTTGGCCTCCTGGGTGGATTTTAAATTGAACTTTATTAACAGTTCTAGCGTTCTCCTTCAAGGATAATTTATGATGGCGCTTTTAGCTTATGTAATTTTTTCTATACCACTTAGGTGGCAGACAAGCACACGGCCCATATGATGGAAAGTGGTTACCGTGTAGTCTTTAATCTAACTAGTTTCACAAAATTTTGTAATACAAAAAATGCATGTTTTTCGACTTGGCCACTCAAAAGTACTTGACTACCAGTAAAAAAATAGTAGCGCACGACCAATATGGAAGAATACACAACAATTAGTAAATAACTATTGACATTTATACTTCCAATATTTTACATAACTAATAAAGATTGACATGGTCGTCAGCTTAACCTTGAAAGCGACGGCGACGGGTGAAAGATGATTGCATCTAGCAGAGATGCGAATGTAAGGTAGATGTGTATTGATGAGTGTGACTCCTATGGTCTTGCACATGTCCATATAGGCTACGGTAAACAATTTCCGGCTTGGTGTTTTAACAAATGAAGTCTGAAAGTTGAGCCAGTGAATGCAAAGGTGAGATGCGAGTCAAACGTTCAAAGTACTTGATATGGGGTAACTTTTTTGGTAGGAAATCCTCATCATTCACTTCCATTCTAGCCATATAATCTTCCTTTCTCCTTATAGCCGTCCACTTTCATAGTTAACGCCTTTCTTACGATATCACTTTCATCCTTACGCATTTTATGTTCGAACCAGGACGATAGATTTTCTTGTACATATTGAATAAATCACTTGTACTTTTCCACAATTATTTATTTATTTGAACCTTACCGGTTTCACCTTACGGCATTATCAAAGGTTTACAATGGTTTGAAACCATTTCAAACCATTGAAACCATTTCAAACCATTGTAAACCTTTGACGTGTAGCAAGTTCCACCAAGTGCCATCAATCTCCAGTATAAACAGATTTTCTTGTAACTTATGTGTGATTGGTGCCACTTTCAAACTGCCTCTAACGACAAGAGAGAAATTATGTGTACTCGTATCGTCAACCTTAACTAATTGGGACAAGGGCAAGCAGATGATGAAAGACTGCTATATTCAACACTTCTTATTAGTTGAAGGTAAGATTATGTTGATCAAATAATATCGTCTGTGTCAATAGGTACTGTAACTATGTTGCTTAATTTAGAAGGTCAGTAATGTCGGTAGCTTAGTGATTGTGGAGTCGAAATTACGATCAACCCATTACTGCCGATATGAATACATTTTCTAACACGAGCTTATAAAAATACACTAGTTTCAGCAGTTAAAATGTTACCACTGTCGATTGGTACAGTGATGCGGAGTGCAACTGCTGTTTTTGAGGTCTCGGATTCGATTTTCCGGCATTGTTCTTATACAATAAAACTTGTATCTAGAACCTACTAAGTATAAGCTTTTATTTTTCTTATAATGTTTATTTATATGTTCGTTTATAGAGGTCAAATCTTGCAACTTGAATTATTTTTATGCTTCAGAGTCGTATTAGGTAGCTCATTTTTGGTATTACCCCTACAGAGGGTGTTCAAGGCGGGTTTAAATTCATCTCATATTTTACCATTTTCTGATATAAATTTATAAGAAACCATTACCCCTCCTTTTCGGGCAATCGGGTAATAAGCTTGCATTTTCGTATCCATAACCAATTAAAAATGTTTTTATACAACCTTTTTCCGGCTTTTTAAAACCATAACGAGAATCTGTCACGCGTGGTTTATGCATAAACATATTAAAACGCTTAATAAAACATATAAGCACGTAAGTTAACGAACAGGCACAAATATTTATAAAATGAATCACATATATTTTGATATTTGCCGAAGCCACTAAGAATCCAAGCTGGCGTAGATAATGAGTTCGTACGTGCTCGTATCACGTCGGCAATTGTCGGTGATCATCGGCATTTGTCGGCTGTACTCGTGTGTGCGCCCGCGTCACGCTTCGAGTCAATATTTGCTTACTACTAATGGATTTTGCAAAGGGTCCATACATTGCGAATTTGAAAGGAAAATTTTATGTTATGACTAGTTTTTGCTGAAGATATATCTGTAATAGCTTAGGTTCAAAGTGAGTAATGAAAGTGAGTAGGAATGCATATAACACTTAGGTGGCAGACAAGCACACGACCCACCTGATGAAAAGTGGTTACCGTGGTCTATGGACGTGTGAAACACCAGGGGAATCACACTCATGCTGCTGACCCTGTAAGAACAGTGAGATTATGTGCCGTCAGCGCAAAAGACAAACAGGACAAGCCTTTGGTCCTCCTACTGACATCACAACACCTCTCCAGTAAGTTCTGGCTACCCTACTCACCACCGGGAACACAACACGAGGTGTTTTAAATGTAACATGATGTGATCTTTCCGAATGGTCTGATATTATAACATCGTGCTGTGATATCAGTCAGATCGTTGCACGAAATATAGAAGTTCAGCCGCATCACAGTTAGACTGGAGAATCAACCAACCCTTTGGGAAAAGACTCAGAGGATGACGATACTGTAATATGTCACAGAAATCAAAAAGAAGGAGCTGTTAGTAACTCGAGAGACTTTATTGACAGGAAACAACTCATAAATAAAGAAAAAGATCTGGGGAAGCTGGAATATAACCATATCTACCACAAAAGATGCAGGTTGAACTAAATGATGTACTGTTGATACTTAGTTTTGAAAAAAGGGGCTTTAGAAATGTTTTGAAGCGCTGTAATTATGGCCTAAATTAACTTCCCATAACCAGATTGATGTCATGAACAAAGTGACTGGGACAAACTGGATTCGGAAAGTAGAGGTTAGGAATGGTACGGATTAGGAACCTAGCCTTTGTCCTGTAGTGGACTGCAATATGCCAATTAATAAAGTAATCTAAATCTTGTATCATCGTCAAATCTATATTTATATGGGAATCGGATTTCTTTCTCAAAACTCTATCTAAACTCAAAAACCTAAAGAACCACAGTAACCAAAAAAATTATCATATTAAATTCAGATAATCCCATGAGCTGTCTCTAACAGTTCATAATAATCGTATTAAAGTTCAAACTGCGTACCGCTCGGGTCGTCCCCTCGCGAATGTTGCCAACGCTAAATAAACTCCAGCAAATTGTGCGTGAATAAACATTGACAATAATACTCTCATTGTTGCAACCCTAGCCGGGTGTGCTGTGAAAACAGACGATCTTGTCAGCGATCGGGAAATAGATGAATTGTGTTCGAAACTTTTATAGGTTCGGTGACGAAAAGATATTTTTTGATTTTTTGGAACGTATCGATTTTATATTCGGGGTCTACAGGTTACAAAGTATGTAACTATTCAATGCATTATTAATTATCCTGGCTTGTAGGTTTTACTAATTAGGAATGCTGCCATCTTAGCGTTGACTTTCCAATTGCAATTTGTATCTTTCTCTTCTCTGTAATCTGCTTAATCTTCTGGATCTTCTTTTGATTTGGTTTATAGGTTTTTAACTGACTTCCTTTTGGAAGCGACTTCCATTCGCAATATCAATAAAAGTTATGTCCTTCAGATAGTTATCAATGTATACCTGTCTTTTAAATTTTACAAGTACTAATTGGAGTATTGTGTGGGCTTTGGTAAAATTTATTGTTGATAAAAATGATAACTGAATAGCTCATAACATATGCGTAAGCAAGGCTTAGCTGTAAGAGAAACCTTACAATAACGATTTACTAATTATGATTACAGCAATGGGAAAATTATGAGGTCGAACTTTTTATTTTCCGTGCCATTGATATATATTTGTTACTTAACAGCAATATTTAGAAGCTCGTCGTACATTCGAAGAATAGACAATCTTTGGTGTCGATAATATTATATGTTCCTGATTTAACTACACGAAGCAGCCATGACAAAAGCGCTCAAAAATACGCATACCAGAACCTAAACTAACAATAAAATTACTATCTCAACTACAGTACCGCCGGACATCAAAACGAAACTGCCACCATTTCTAAACGTAAACAAACCAACAAAGATGGCGGAAATGAAATAGCAAACATTTCTGCGGCTATTTCAATGTGGCTAGAAGGAAGATAAACGGCGGGCTGTGGGTGACGCGGCCACTCGCTCACATTAGACGCGCCTGCACGGAAACTAAGTGTGTCACACTGCACACACTCTCATTTTTTCCCCGCGGCAATTTTAATTTACCGCTGACCGTGGGTACATTTGACGTTGCAACCTCGCAACACTTGAAAATTGCTATAGGTGTGTTTTAAATTCTGTGGGTGTTTTTACAGTTTCATGTAAAAACACCCACACCCACAAGTGTGCTAAAAGCAATGAGTAATAATAATATATTTATTTATTCAGACCATGGTCTCTAATGGTCATTAATCAAAAATCTATAAATCCATCCACGCAATTAGCAGATAATAAACACACTAAGGAGAAAGAAGAAATTTCAAGATCGAGATTAAGCTACATCAAGTCTCATGAAATTAATGTACCTACAATCAGCATCAGATCTAGATATGTTGACCACTAAGTCTCATAAAGATCTCAATACCAAGGTATTGAGAGCGAGTCAAACTGTTTTATTAGTTTAAATTGTATTACTTATCGTCCGAACTAAAGGTGTTTACCAAATATCAGAACAATCAATCAACAGGGACGGTGGAATATAACTAAGGTTTAACTTGGGTTTAACATCATTTTGAGTACTTTGTTGACTGACTGTACCTACTACCTGCGTCGTTGATCGAAACTAATTTACTGGAACGCTACATTTATGCAGCTATTATAAAAAAATCCTCATAAATTGTTTGTAAAAGTAAACAGCTCCATTATATTTCAAATTTTAAAGCATATACTTACACAAATAAGTATTATATAGGTATATCGCCTATATCGGTATGCTGAACGTCAGACGTCTTGAAAAACTATGACTAACTTCAAGTAAATAACACAAGCTAACTTTGAAATACTATAATATTTACAAAACCTTTCACACTACCAACATAATTATCGAACACCAATTACCATACACATTATCATAAACTTAAATAATTTCTCTGGAATCGAGCAAAGCCTTCGACTGCATCGTCATGGCGTTATTTGCGGACGTGAGGCCTAAGGTTTACACAGTCAAGTCTCTAGTGGTGGGCAAATATGGGCCCGATCAAATGGGATTGCTTATTTTGTCTGTCTACACAGGCTCCCTAGTACAACAGGTATGGACGACGGGCGTGCGTCAGGGTCCTCGCTCGCTCCCTTGCTTGACTCACTAACATTTTTTCTCAAATAATTCGGTGGGCATTTTGAGATGTTTTTTGTCCGTTGGACATCACTTGGTTTACCGTTTTAATCTGTTCTCTGAGATACTCGTATGCGCGGAAGCGTGGTGTATTATTGTGTTAAATTATTTGTAAATTTTGTTCAACAGCCTCTTGGTTTGGTTTCGATTGTATTATTGTTTTCTTTTCCTGTACATGGAGATTGTTTGAACGGCTTTTTACATTTTGCATTAATATTTTACAGTTTAAAATACTCATATTCAGTTCGCCTACACCGTTATTAAGGGTAATTTTATTAGATTTTTACCTGGCTAAGATAAGTTACTTTTTAGTACCTAATTGTTAAGTTATGATACGAGTATTACATTCATCTACTTATATCAAGATGATACATAGATTACAATATAGCATAAGTGCAGGCTTGAAATATACTTAGTAAATAATTACGACAATTCTTGAATTTTTCCTCAACAGAAAAAATTAAAAAAAGTATCCTATTTCCGTCTACAATATTTTGGTCTCTATATCTTCAAGTTATTTTACCCCCTTTAATAAACCTTCAACAACTAACTAATAAAATTAATCCTTCCTCTGCTTCATTAATTGCTCTCATTTTCTTTCCACTCCACAAGGCGGTCGCCATCTTTGTTTCCCTTGTTTGCGGTGTGCACGTGAATCAAGTCATTGTTCTCAAACAGTTAGTCGCTTTTAAAGCTTTCTGGTTTACACTGCTATTGTGTGATGACTGTTTATATTTTATAATCATTTGTATTTTCATTTTCAGATCTTTTACACGAGGTACTACAAATGTTATTTTTGGTCCCATTTGTTAGTCGATACATTTGCTGTTTAACACTAGTAGCACAGTCGAGGCTTTCCCTAGGGGGTTGGAGAATTTGGACATCATTCGCACCAGTAAAGTCAAGTCAACCAAGTCTCGGGTTGAAGTCCCGTCTGAGCATTCATCTTTTCAACTTACGGTAATAGGCTCACCTATTACGTGGCACCTAATACCTACAATGATTGGTGAAATGTGGGTGTTAATTTACTTCTGCCTAACCCTCCGGGATTAAAGGCCTGATTATATGTATTTAATCCACAACGGTCTGAACTTGACTTAACAGTTATAGCCTTACGGCCGTTCCCAATAACATACCTACAGTTTAAGGTAAAGGTAGAGATAGTTCCTTTGTCAAATCCTATTGTTATTTTGCTACTATTAATTGCGTTACCATAACGATTAATGACGTTTTTATCCTTTCTAATGTCAAAACTGGCAGTAGATAGGTTATTGGGAACGGCCGTTACAGTATATCCCATTCTTATATCTTTCTTTTTTTATATCAGTGTCACCATCAACCCACAAAAACCTCCACACTATTCAGCACTTCAAACTTAACTTCCCAATCGCTCAAAATCGATGATCATCTTCAAATTTGTCCACAAACAACAATAGTATTTATACTTTCTCCCAAACTACTGGGTTTCTTGGTAGTTAAGATTGGATTACCGCTTGTATTTGTTCCTCATTGTCTTGTGTTGGAGTGGCGTCTGATTGCTACGACCGTTAACTTCGTGGACCTATTATTTACTTATATTAATTATAGTTTGTGGATAACAACTTAAAATGCTTGATTTCATGGAACACTTATCTGTGATTGCTGTTGTTTTTGAGAATTTATAGCGTTAATTATTTGTTTTTGTTTTAATTAATCTATACGTACTTAAGTATATAATAAGTATGAAAGCCGTGGTGGTTCCCGGTAGAGTAGAATAAAAATAGGGCTACCCCATCTCTTTCTGTGGGTGTCGTAAAAGGTGACTAAGGGATAGAGCTGTTTAACATCAGACAGATATAATACAGCACAGACTCAGCCTCAGATGCATGGCTCGAGTCAACAATTTACAATATTGACCGGAATACAGCAATAGGCTCACCCTCTATTACGTGGGACAATAAACAATACTTTACAATGATTGATAAATTAGATTCAATAGATTGTGGGTGTTAATTATCTCAGTGAAATACTAGATAGGTAGATAGGTGCCTTAACTTACGAAGCCCATAGTAGCTCTTAGCTCAGTATAATAGATGGGTAATTTTATAACCATGAAACCGAAGTCATGTGCACATTGCATTTTTATTAAGTGGGTAGTTACATAAACTTCAGAATAATCACTCAAACGTTAACAACCTCTAATTGATTGACGTGACATTGAAGCGCAGTGTTGCAAGCTTGAAAAATTATTGACGATAAATAATTTTAAAGTAGAACGTTCATTTACGTCTACACCTTCATGGTCATTTCCTATGTTTGTTTTTTTTCTCAATGACGATTTTGTTTGTATAGAAGGGAAGGCACGCTTACAAGTTGGTCTTTTAAATAACTTATGTAAAACTACCTCATCATGAAATCAATAAATCATCTACGTACATAAATTTATTGGGTTTTTTTTCTAGTTTCTCTTAAATCCTTTGAAATATAAGAGCGAAAAAAATTCTGAAAATTGGTTAGAATATTATCACACTTGCACTATACCCTCTTAAAGAAACCTAATCAACTTAACGTCATGTTAGGTACTTAGCTTATTTAGGTAGGTACAAAGTACAAACTTTGAACGGCTCTCCTGTAAAATTTGCTTTTTTCACTTACATCCCTATACGTAGGAGGACCCATCGATATACTGAATGTTTTGTTAATTATTTTATGAGAGATTCAAGGGCCAGTGATCAATAAATTCGAATTTGTTAATCAACTTTTGTCGTTGACTAACATCCAGTAAATCAAACTACCACATTACATATAGCTCTCCAAAACCAACCAACACAGCTTTTACTTTTAATTCTCAGAACTTAATTAGAAGCTTTAATATTTATATATTTATAGTCTACAAAACAAGCCAGTTAACAAACATTACGCGTAATATTAACCCGGTGGAATCCCGAGAAAAAGTTTATTTCGACGAAAACGTGAGCATAAATAAATAGAGTTGTATGTGTACAGAATCAAGCGATACTCTATGCACCTGCGGTAATAACGCTCCCGGGGATATATTGGATTACCAAATTATCAAAGATTAATAAGCAGATGTGACTATCTATTGTTATTATACTCCATTCATTTAGGTACTTAACAGTGAGTTAGCTAGCCTAGTTTATTTGTTTATTATGTGTTTTTATAAAAATTCACTACCTACAGATTGTTTGCCTAAGCACCTAACTGAATGAAGTATGGGTATTATGTTTGCATATGGTATCCTATTGTGAATATATTATTTCGTGCCTATTTTGTTTGTATACGTTTTATTAAAATAATAATATATACTATAATTTATTTCACACTAGAAACCCACGCCTAACACTTACTAGCAATATACACCTACATCTTTGCGCACGTTTACCTACCCAGAGTTCAATGAAAGTGGCAACAATTTTTAAGTCGATAGGTGCTAAAACATTATTAAAACTAGGTACCCCGAAATCGCAACTCAATTGCGCTATTGCATATCTTATTCTCAGTGTTAGTTTTGAATGAACAGCGATTGAAATTTTTTTTCCCTCTGGCGATTACGTAGTTTCCGCCAACGACTTAGCACATGGATTTAGTTCAAAGTTTTGACTTTGGGGGATGTAACTTGATGTAGCCACGGATTAAAATGTGCGGTTGAAGTAAAAAAAAAGTATGATTCAATTTGCTGACATTCAAAACGCCCAATGAAGTGATGAAGTAATATGATATTTTATTGGGCTGACGCCTCTGTCGCAGATGACAGTGTTAATCTATGGATAAGATGGTGGCTTGGTAGCGCGGCACGTATCTGCTTTTTTTGTTACTGCCGGTTAATGGTGTTTGTTCTGTTGGGGAAGGTTCGTGTTCGCAATCTGAGACACTTCTGTTTTGGATATTATCTGCCAAATGAGTTGTGATTTATGTACATTAATTTTGTCACTTATTCTGTGGATCCTTTTTATTAGATAAGTATTTTACAAATTGTTTGTTTCAGGACGAGTCTTAACCAGCGGGTCTAAAAGGCCACATTGGACGATTCCGCTAAGTGACTTTATGAATTCCCAATAGATCTTAATAGATTCCTATAAAATTCGTGTAATGGTCACTCATATGAGCAGAATCACAAATCACATTAATTCATTTACTAAGCAGATTCCAATTTCGTGTAAATATCGCCGCATGATAAAATATTATCCTAATACGATTCCAATGAAGTGGCCTTTTTAGACCTGCGGGAATGTAACTGATATATCTGGAATTATAGCCCTCTGTCAGGGAAATAGGAATATTTAAAAATGGGGAGCAATTTTAAGGTAATTAGAGTAACTTATTATTTTAAACAGAAATGTAGAGCACCGCATACACGCATTGCTAGACCGGCAACGTACTTACGTGTCTAAATATTGTTGCTACATTTAAACACAATGTCAGGAACTTTTCTAAAAAATCAGGGATTTGTTTATGAACTCATTTTCATTAGGCCCCCAGAACATCATAATGTTATCATGCTTTAGTAGCTTAGAGCTAATAAACATGTTGGTAATATTCTCCGATTTCATCTCGAAATATTAAATTAGTAGATACTTTAGCTGTCTTCCCTGTTTTAAATTATAACAGACTCGCTTCAAACTTGATAATCTGGGTCACCAGTGGTGAGACTCTCACCACTGGTGACCCAGATTATCAACCTCTCACCGTGAGAGGTCCCTATAACCCGATTCCTCACGGCTTGCTCTACAAAGGGAAGCCGGAATAGAGATGTTAAATTGCTATGTTCGTTTCATACACAAAACGTAAGATTTTTCCCACTGGCTTCCTTTAAAAACTTTGTCCCTTCGTCACTTCTGCTCAAATAAAATATGGAATTGATATTCTTTTTAAACCACCCCAACGCCGTACTCTAACACCTTTACTAACAATAGTAATAGAGGTATACCCCAGATCACTTAACCAATAAATCCCAAATTAGCACTACTAAAGGCAGGCTCGAGTTACATCAAATTGGCGTTTGTTACCCGACGCCTCCACGATCCACGTGTGTGCGGAGAGACAGCGAGGCGCATGCGTGGGCACATCCGCCATCTTGAGCCGCCATTGTAACGTTTAGAATAAAATATTATGTAAGTATAGTTATTGTCTATGGTATAGATATTATTTATCAATGTACAAATGAAGTGAATGCATTATAAGTTCATAATGCATTCTCATCAATGTAGAAGTACCTATGGAAATTAATTTGAATTTGGAATTTCTTATTTACCACCTACAAGCTTCGCTTCAATTAATTTAGTAGAGATTAGCTCCCGATGCTCCACCTTCCACATCCATCTATCCCCTTTTTCAGGAGGTCAGTTCATTTTGCTATGAGGAGCCATATCTTCCTTTTGTCTTCTTGCGGTTTCCACTCTAGGACTCGTTATTTCCAACGGCTATCGGTCCTTAGACAAATATGGCCAGCCTACTGCCACTTCAGCTCGAGCTATGTCGGTAACTTTTATTCGGTATCCTCAATGCGAATTTTATCTTTCAAAGTACTCCAAACATAGCTCGCTTCATAGCCAGCTGTACGACTCACATCTCATCCACTTCATTGATCGAAAAAAACGAAGAGATTTGCCGCCATGCTAAGGCTGATTTGACAGATTGTCTATACAATAAATTTGTCCTCAGATAAAGATTCTGAACTTAGGTAGGGACCTTAGGTATTTGTCTATGTAAGTAAAAACCATTTTACTTTCGCAATTGACAATTTCAACATGCGAATAACTGGTTTGCGCATTTAAACTACAAAAATCACGGTGAATAGGTAAGTTTTAACTACATTTTATTGATTCTATAATAACATTATCACCTTGACATGGCTGTCGTAACTCAATACATATTTGCACATATATTTTTTGTGCATATTCGGTGAATAACAATAGTCACAATTTGGGAGATATGTTAGCTTGAAGCATACTTGTTTTATTAAGTGATGTAACCATACCGTTTTATAACACTTTTTAACTGAAGCCATGTTTTGTTGTTAGGGTTCCGCAGCCGAAGGATAACCAACGGAAACGCCTTCATCCCCGAAGGGTTAGGTAGAGGCGAATCAACACCCACACTTCATCAATCACTATATTTGGTCCCACGTAATAGGGCCACCTATTGCCGTATTCCGGGCACTAAATATTGTTGGCTCAAACCATGCATCTGAGGCTGATTCTGCGCTGTAAATATCTGTCTGATGTTAAATAGCCCTATCCCTTAGTCGCCTTGTACGACACCACATGTGAAGAGATGGGGTGGTCCAAATTCTACTCTGCCGGGAACCATGCGGCTAACAAATTATTATTACCGATGTTATTCATGTGCGATTGTACAGAACCCTTAGTATGCGAACCCAACAGACTCTTACTTGATAGTTTTTTCATTGTCATAAGTGTAAAATAAACAGACATTCTTAGCATAAGATTTTTTTTCACAATTTAATTCACAACGTTTGTCGTCATATAACACTGAAAGGTGTAAAACGGTGGCATGTTTATGTTCGCACTCGACTGAACTAAATACGTCAAAGGAAAACAGGCCACAGCGAAAATTTTGAATTAATAATTTACCTACTCTTATGAAATAAGTACGTAAGTGTAGTAGGTACACAAACTCAGAACTTTATGAGAATTTGAAAATAAGACTTAAAGTTAATTTTAAAACCAAAAATCTTGTCTATTATACGAAGTTGATATCATTTTTATTATCAAACGTCTGCGTCCGAGATATACCCTATTACAAAATATAGGTACTTAATATGTCTCTATATCTTGTTTATTGAGATATTTTGTAATTTTTAAGCAAGTATCCTACACCTACTATGTAACTCCTTCATTATTTTGATAAATAAACACCCTGAAAAAACATTTTAGTCTACCATGACGCATCACGATTCAATTGCGATTAATTTTCACAACCGTGTGCCGTTGCGCTGCCGAATCTGAAGGCTTATTTCCAAAGACCACCCCTCAAATAGCCACCACTGGTGTTCAAACAATTGAATCGCTGACGCGTCGTGGTAGCGCTTATTTCTAAAAACGTACACGAAAGAAAATTTTACTATAAATAAATCTCCGACTCACTGGCAAACCTGGGGTCGTTGGAGGCGGGGTACCAGCCGGCGCCTCTCATGTCTCCATAGTGCGGTAGGTCCGCGGGGGCACACCCGTAGCCCTGGACCGGGCCCCCACCGTACAGCGGGACGGCGTACGGATTCGCCGCCATCCCGCAGGACGGACCCAGTGGGGAATTAATGCTGCTGCCTGACGAATTCGATCTGAAACGAATAAATAAGTTAGATGGTTGAATAGGGAAAAACGAGTAGATAATGGTTGGAGGGAAAGACTATGGTCGTATTCTACTATTGATTACCTTTCCATAGGCAGAGACTTTACTGTTAAGCTTCATCACCAGAAAAAAAAATAGAACTATTCGAATTTGGAAATTCAAGTTGTGGAATTATTTCGTCGGCTTCCCTTGCAAATTGCAATAAGTATCTCTTTCTTTTGCAATTTGTAATTGATATACAGTATTTGGTTATTCTAAAAGAGGAATTGGTAAGGTGTTTGTATGGTCAGAAAAGAGCAGGCGCGGATCCAGACGCGGAACTAGGTTGTGGGCACAGGTACCTGAAGATCGGTCAAGTGCGAGTCGTAGTGCGAACTCATGTCAAGCATGTTAAATACGTCCGGGGGGGGAGGGGGGGGGGGTGTCTTTGGCGGTGTTGGTCTCACATTGATCTGTTGAATTGAACGCGGTGAGACGGAAATCGAACCTTATGGAGTGGGGTGCAGAAGAAATCGCAGGGGCAAATGCTAGTCAGCTTCCTCGAGTAGCTTTCATTAATAGTTCCTTTAACAAAAACCCCAACAGGAAGTGGACTTGGTAACGCCGGGATAAGGAACGAGACAGACTTTTTCATAATGGACAGTAGTTACGCACATATTTAGAGATGTCTTTGTGATCAACAAGTTTCAAACTGGAAGCGATCACCAACTTATCCGATGCTCTCTAAATATCAACATAAAGGCTGAAAGATTCCGAATGATATACTAGCTCTAGGGTCCGAAAAGTTCCAACTGGAACTTCAAAATCGTTTCGCAATGCTGGAAACCTAGCGGCATTGACGAGAAGGCCGACATAGTGGTCAAAACATTGCAGGAAGTGTCTCGAAAATTGTTTCCCGGAAAACGCAAACAGCAAGAGTCCAGGCTCTCTCCTGAGACTTCCGAACTTTAAATCAAAAAGCCGATACGACGCGACCTTGAACGCTCCAACACTCGCTCCATCCAGGAGACAATCGAGCGATATAGGGGGGTCAAAAGTGTTCGCTCAGCAGTTGGGAAGGCCCCATCTGACGAAACTTACTTAGCTATACGCAGCACGGATGAGTAAACCGACGGGACACAGCGACGAAGACCTGTGCAGAGACACACCTGGACAGAGCCCCACTCACGCGCCATTACACCGAGGAGATACCAGATGTCGAATAGTCGGCTCTCAGGCAACTGAAGAACAACAGATGCCCTGGTGATGACGGAAATTACTACTGAGGTGCTGAAAGTAGGTGGCATCATCCGACAAGAGCTAACACCTAGGGCACAGAGCGGGAGTGCGGTGGTACTGTTCTTCAAAAAAGGTGATAAGACTCTCTCACTTCCGAGCCATGTCTATAAGTTGTTCTCAAGAGTCGTCACAAATCACCTCGCGGATAAGCTCGACGAGTTCCAGCCACCTGAGCAAGCCGGGTTTCGAAAAGGCTATAGTACCATGAACTACATCTATACTGTTCGGCAGATTGTAGAAAAGACGCAGGAGTAGGTACAATCAGCCGCTGTGTATGGCGTTTGTGGACAACGAAAAAGCCTCAATCAAACCTGGGCAGTGCTGGATGCCCTGCAGCAGTGTCGTGTAGATTGGCGATACATCGAGATGCTGAGATGTTTGTATGACACTGCCACAATGTCCATCTTACTCCAAGACCAGAAGACGAAACCCATTAGCCTCCAGCGTGGAGTGAGACAGGGAGATGTTATATCTCCCAAACTATTCACCAACGTATTGGAGGACGTCTTCAAGACTCTGGATTGGACTTTGGCGGGGTACCAACATCCACGGTGAGTACATCTCGCATCTTCGGTTCGACGACGACATCGTCATAGTTGCTTAGTCGCTGGAACAACTGGGCGAAATGCTGCACAGCTTGAATGGAGCTTCTCGACAAGTTGGCCTGGGTGTAAACTTGGACAACACCATGATTATGTTCAACGAACATGTTGTACCAAATCGATTGCAATCGAAGGCGTGACACTCAGAGTTGTTCAAAAATATATCTCCTGGGGCAGGTTATCCAGCTCGGTAAAAACAACTTCAAGAAAGAAATAGCCAGATGGATCCAACTGGGGTGGGCAGCATTTGGTAAACTACGTCGGGTCTTCTCTCCCCCCTACCGCAATTTCACAACACAAAGGTTTTCGACCAGTGCGTCCTGCCTGCTATGACCTACGGAGCCTAAACGTGGCCACTGAAGGTGAGGTTAGTCCATGACCTAGAATTCGCGCAGCGGGCTATGGAGCGAGCTATCCTTGGAGTCTCTTTGAACGAGGTCATCCGAAATAGAACCAAAGTTACCGACATAGCCCGCAGAATAAGCAGGCTGAAGTGGCAGTGGGCTGGCCACATCTGTCGAAGGACTGATGGCCGTTGGAGCAGACAAGTCCTAGGGTGGAGACCGCGAGAAGGAAAAAGAAAGGTGCGATGCCCCTTAGGCAGATGGACTGACGACCTGATAAAGGTGGCTGGGACAGACTGGATGCGGAAGACGGAGGATCGGCAGACGTGGCGCATATTCGGGGAGGCCTATATCCAGCAGTGGACTGCAATATACTAACTGATTGATTGATTGAATGTACTTACACCTCAGACCTATGCTCCTTAAAAAGGCGTTCAAAAAAGCCGCAATAATAGTGTGTAATTTCTGATATTGTAACAGTATGAACAAATGCTGGTATAACCCGCGCCACGTATCTTGGACCTAAATCGTAAGACATACGAGGCTCTGGCGCCTGCAGATTGCTTTGTAATAGTCTATGCTTGGTGAATTTGAGTTCGTCTACCGCAGTAGCATCCCATGCTATCCTCAAAAGACACCCAAGCAATGTGTACTGCGCGTATAGGGCACATTTTGAGCACATTTTAGGTCCAAGATACGTGGCGCGGGTTATATATCGTCTATTGCACTATACGCTGTGTTCCAAATCACGCGTGATTCATGATTCATTTGTTTGGTTTTTTTTCAATAAACCATAAAAAAAGTGACGTCACAGGTCTATTAAGGTGGTGGGCATGCCCATATTGCCCACCCTAGTGGATCCGCGCCTGGAAAAGAGCACACAGATGATGGTGGTGTTACAAACGTCCAAGAAGCTATGTTAACTACTTTGCTTTATCATTTAAAATAAGTTGATCTCGTATTGAACTTCCAATACAAACGAGAATTGAGAAAGTGAACGAGATCCAAGTGTCAATGGAATGTAAAATCTTTGAAAAAAAGATCGCTAAAATCATGCTTATAAGTACTTTTAAGATAAATTTTATTATACGTGGAAATGTTGTGAAAGGACGGCATCTGACGGAGTATTATACATTCCATTGAGATTGAGACCTAGTATAAAAATATTAATGGGTAATAATGGCAATGTCTAATAACAAGTACAATATTATATTGTTTAAAATCGGAAAAAGCGAAATCAAGCTCAGGCGGGACAATATAGTTCTGTGCACGTCTCATACACCGACTTATCGACACTATTCTGCCGTCATTGATTTTGTTCATTCATGACTCGCATTTTTTTCAAGTTTTTGCCTTGAAACATATTTTCGTGACTTAATTTTGTACTTAAAGTAAATTTAACCCAAATCTGCCACACACAGTTATTTGAACCGTTACCCGAAGAGGCGCCAACACGTCATCCTCAAACAATACCGGGCTTATCTGCCTAATCCCTATTTACACAATTTAATCTCCCTATCGAGCCATCCCTGCGTGACGGAAATAATTTTAGCAGCGATTTTAAACCTTAATTTCAACAAAATAACGTGTCTGACAATTATTTTAATCTGTAAATATATCTTTGTCTATGGTACACCCCCAGAGCCGCCATTACGATGTTTGGTTTGACAAATTGAGTTTTGACAGGGCGGGAAATGATGGCGCGAACCGTTTTAGTTGGTAGCGCGATAATTGGAGTAATTTTTAATTTGATTTTAAGATTGTTATCCTTTAATTTGGGTTGCTATGGTTATTAATTGGTTTTATTATAACTTAATTAGAATTTCCTACTTCCTGTAGCATGGAATATTACCTAGGTAAAATTTGACGAGATATTTTACAATGCGGAAGTTCCTCTTTGTTTATTATAACAGTATTCAATGAAAATAATCTGGATGATAAGATGGTAGTCGATCATATTACAGCTGACAACACTGTACATCCACTTGTTATACAGTCAGTGCCTTTAGAGCCTGAAAACACCATGACATTGACTGTAGAAATGTTAAGTAAATTATCACAAGTGTCGGTAGTGTAATGGGCAGAATTCGAACGCGGGACCTTGCTATCATAAGGCGGACTCCATAAGCACTAAGAAGCCGATGCATCTATCACTTTGCCAGGTCGTTTCGGTTAGGAAACGGATACCAGAATAGGGATTCCAATTCTGATTAGATTCTCGCTACTATTATAGTCTAACATACTCACAACAGTTATAAAATATTGTTAAGGTTCTCTTAGCTACTACAAAGGTTCTAGAGGAAGGGTAAAACTACACTCAAGTAGACTCACAAAACTAATCAGAGTTAGTTCCGAGTGTTCTAGCTACAGTGACATATAAAATTAAGATTAGACTAAAAGATGTAACTAGTTAGCCGCAGACCAAAATGTAAAGAAGCAATAAGAAGAAGAAGAAATAGCTAAAAATGTTTTAGACACAGTAATGAGATTCGAATAATGCTAGAATAAGCGACGCGTCGCGCTTTTTTACGCATTTTAATATGAAATTCTTTATAATACTTGTTGGTACAGTAAAATTTATGTTCTATTCTAGTCAAGGACCACTTGAATTATCAAAATATACCTACCGTTCCCTAGTTCAACGGCTAAAACTATCGTCTGTGTATCTACTATAAAAATAGACGTTATTTATTTTATTGAATTTACATTTTTGCATAAGGCATGCTTTTCATCATACAATTTTTGTTTTAACTCATCTTTTAAATTGCTAGTTTAGGACCTATGCATAGAATTGTTTGATTGTCTCCTTTAGTGCCAATAGTTACGAATAAAACTCAATAAGTTGTATGCCTACATTAGTTTCGACATCTTACGACAATTTTGTTCAATAATTGTTTCTTGTGAGATATGTCCCAAGAAAATAGTAACTATACCTAATATAACCTATATTAACTTCTTTCAACGACCGTTAGTAGTTACCTACTATTTAAAATTCACATGAGTTTCGACATCTTTTTCTTCTAATTGTTTCTTGTGACTTGTCCCACGAAAATAGTAGGTAACTATGTATATTTTAACTTCTATCAACGACTGTGTACCTATTCGAATTTTTAACAGTAACTTCTAAAATTCGAATAAGTTAGATACACACTTTCTTAAAAAATTCCATCTGCAAAATGTTCCCAGCTTAAAAAAATAACACACTGAACATCATTATTTGTCATCATGTAAAACGGTGTTTATTTACCAGCATCGGAAAAATCCGTAGGAGTGAACACACACTTGTCAATGGTCAAACCAAACACGTGCTCTTGCAATGTTTGGTTTTAAAAAAGCTAAATCTAACGCTTGGGTAACCACCTTTCGAATTATACAATCGGCTGGGCACTTCACGTGTTTGAAAGGTTAATTTTTTGGCGTGCTTCACACGAAGTATGTGTGAAGTAAGATTAGTTGATAGATTCAGGTATGCTTTGCCATAGATTTATAGAACTTTACCACGCTTTTCCACGCTCACTTTATTCTATGTTCAACTTTGGCTGTCAATAATAATCGACCTAAAAATGCTTAATTACGAACGACACGTTGTGATTGAAATGATTCTGCAGATGAAAAGCCTTATTACTAAATAGCTCATGACTACATTGGTTGTGGTAACAAAATGACTCAAGTATTTAGTTGGTAGTTGGTAGATACACAAAGTAGGTACTATTTTTGGGAGGTCGGATATACCGAAAGAGATATAGCTTGAAAAAGTATATACCTCTGGTAATAATTGAAACGTGGTTTGTGCACGTAGATCGAATGAGCACCTACTGATCAAAATGATAAATCAAATAAATAATATAGACGCCGATCAAAATGATGGGAAATATAGTGTGGAACCATCGGAAACCGACGGGCATTCATTAGAGATGTAATTGCAGAACATTATTCCTCAACTGCTTTAAAAATAGAAGGAAATATGGGATTGTGGTCAAGATAGCTCAACGAAAACTAATTAAAGAAAATCAACCTCATCCAAGTGATCAAAATTTAGGCTGTGTACAGCCGATCTAGATCTAGCCAATATTATGTGAACTTTTAACAAAATTAACGAAGATTAAAGGATACTAGAACGGATGCCTATCTAAATAATTTTTGGCTTTGGTTGAAAGTTACCCCATGTCTCTCGAGTGTGACACATGATGCACAAACCAGTATACTTAATAAAGACTCAAATCTCTTTGACACATGATCTTAGCCCAACTTCGTCATCAGACTTAGATTTCATTTATTGAAGCCTACAGTGCCATGCTACAGGGGCTGGTCTCATTCATCCACACAACACTTCATCATCACGTCATCTGCAAACAGGTAGTCTTAATAGCAAACAGTTAAAACCTGTTAAAACGGATTGATGTTAATTTTTAAACGCAAGAAAAAAAGGTCAATAGCGAATCGACAATTATTGATTTAAATTATACCGGGTGACGCATCATTATTTTATTAGACTGTGTGTCTTGTGGAAGTGAAAAAAAAAGCATTGTCTATTGTCAAAAGGTTGTGTATGTAGTCTACGGCAACTACAAATTCTAAAGAGGTTTTTTGTAGAAACAAACAGTTTCGTGCGTACGAACGTTTCTTGGAAAACTAATATCGCAAACGGAATATATAAATATAACAGAATAAATTAAGTGTAAGTAGGTAGACTTTAAGCTAACTTTTAATGTTGATTGTCCTTATAAATTTTGAAGTATTTTCTAGGGGAGAAACTACAGATCAAAGAGCCTGCTAGGGAGAAGAAGATAGGAAAGCTGCTAAGGCTTACGACCTAAGACCACACTAGGACTTCCTTCCGCGTAAGCAAAAATTGTGCAGATTTGTGCAGACATTGTGAAGATAGGAAAGCTGCTAAGGCTTACGACCTAAGACTTCCTTCCGCGAAAGCAAAAATTGTGCAATGCTGTGGTTTCTCGAATGGATAGATAGATAAGATGATTGTTCATCGTGCACCAAAATTATTACTAGTATACTTAATAGTTGAAATAATTACAGTTTAAATGCACAATGGGTGGTTTTAAAGTTATTTCTTTCAGGTAACCCTTGGATGGACAAGAATGAAGAGTATAATCAGGAATGAAGATATAACCGAAATCCCACTCACTGATTAATCACGAAATTTACAAACTATAACACCTACAAACTTGAAATTTGGCAAGTAGGTTCCATAAAAGATGTAGACACAGCTAAGAACGCATTTGACGAAAATCCACCACTAAAGGGGTAAAACGAACTCCACGCGCATGAAGTCGAGAGCGGCCGCTGGTATAATACCTAAAGTAAGTGTTGGTGTAATTTCATAAACACTTAAAAGAATGTGTAACAAGATATTTGGTTCTTCAAATATTTTCAGAACACCGTCCAGGCGTCGCTACCTTTCATAGATTACGGTAAGCTTACGTTTTAGCAGGCTCTGTGCAGACCCTAGGACTTTTTATCACTTTCATCATTGCATAATTATGTATGGAGACACCTATACGCTTCAGTTTTTCTTTCTCCAGAACTTCTAAAGCACAACGGATTCTGTTAGGTATTTACTGCTTATTATTTGATACTAGCTGACCCCGCGAACTTCGTACCGTTTAACAGTCGACTCTTTTATTTTTCTCTCCGTAAGAACCATCCCCGTACTTCAAGGAATATTTAATTCAAAATTCAAAAGAATTAGCGAAATCGGTTCAGCCGTTCTCGAGATTTGCGCTTAGCAACACATTTAGGGATTAATTTTTATATCATCATCATTTCAGCCATAGGAAGTCCACTGCTGGACATAGGCCTCCCCTATAGATCTCCATTTTTATATTATAGATAGATTTTCTGAATTTAACGCGAATATGACTCATTGAAATAAAACCGCTGCTGCTGAAAAGTAGCCGAAACGTCTGACTAAAAGTAAATAATAAGAAATAAATCGCGATAGAATCTGTTAAAAAGTGGTTTTTGAAATAAAACCTAAAAATAATGTTTTTTTAACACACACATTACACGGAAACTTTATTATACCTATGTATAAAATGAACTTAAACAATAAATCAAATAGAAAGGATGTGAAGCTGGCTACCCCGTTAGTAATAAGTATAAAAATAAAACAATTAAGATTAATTTTAAAAGATCTAAAATTAATTTATGTGTAATGTTGTGATTTCTATATATTTACGAACCTAACTAAACTAAAATCGTTGGCAGACTGATTAGATAGCGATTGAAGTTTATTAGCTTTCTAACGTAACAATAGATTTTGAATTACATATTAAAACAATGCAGGCACAATATTACGAGAATATTTTATCTCGTTACGAGTACGTAAGTAAATTTTACCTATCATAATATCATTGACGCAGCTGAGTGATTACTCTCCGAGTGGATAGTCATTCAAAGTTTTATGAAATTATTGAGAAGAGAGTTTTTAAAACTAATATCGCAAACGGAATATATAGGTAAGTATAACAGAATAAATAAAGAATAGGTAATGTTTAAGCCAACTTTGAATGTTGATTGTCCTTATAAATTTTGAAGTATTTTCTAGGGGAGAAACTACAGATTAAAGAGCCTGCTATGGAGAAGAAGATAGGAAAGCTGCTAAGGCTTACGACCTAAGACCACATCAAGACTTCCTTCCGCGAAAGAAAAAAATGTGTGCTTATTATGGGACAATAAAATTATACCTATAAACTGACGGCGTGATAATATTACTGTCATCAGACCTATTCGTGAATACCTACTGATGATATTTATATGGATGATGTTGATATTGTCGGGCCACATATCTTGAACCTAAAATGTGCGCCGTACATGTTTTTTATGCGTCCTTGGAGGATAGCACGGAGTGTTACTGCGGTGGACAAGTTCAAATTCACAATCATAGATTATTACAAAACAATCCGAGTGCGCCAGGACCCCGTATGTCAAGCGATTTAGGTCCAAGATACGTGTCCCGAGGTATATTTATATGAAGGCCTAAGAGACACACAGTTTTCAGTATATTTTAGCGGTTGTAAGAAACTAGCCGAATCCTTGAACTAACTCTTTGTGGATAGAAAAATTATCCATGGAAGGAATTGTTCTGCTAGCATTTTCTGAATCTACTACGAATGTAACATTACAATGTCTGTTACATATTTAATCAATATAATATATATTTTGTTAACTCATAACTCATTTATTCATAAGGATGATCATTACACGTCAAAGTATCATTAACAGTCGTTACAGCAAGTTTGTCAGTTAACATTCCATTCTTAATTAATAATAGTCTTTTGTCAAACATAAATGTAAAAATCAAAATATACAAAATGTCACAATATTATCGATGGTTTATGATTAAAATCACAAAACCATTCATCTAGAATTGAAGTTCAATTATTTTTTTTTTAAATGTCAAATTCTATATTGAGTAGGTACGTGTATCTTTTGGCCCATATAATAAATGAATTATTGCCTTCTGTTTCTTCTTTTACATCTTTGTTCCGTTAGATATCATGCTATGTCACTGTACCTACCTATCATTTAATATTTAGTCACTATCCTATACTGCTAAGTCTATTGATTTATTCTCTAGGTATTCATCTAATCCGTCCATTCCTTATTAGAACTTAACATAAAAACTATCAATAGACTGGATTTTTATGAAGTTTTAAAGCAATTAGTACCGATGCTAACTATTCAAGACGATTAAGATTACGTACGTAAGATTGGAAGGAATTTTATATTGCCTATGTAAATTTTTAAATATGTGTTGAAAGTATGGTCGAACAGCAAATAGTTACATAGACCCAATTTCGAGTAGGTATAATTAACTTCTCACGTTTTAGAAATCTTCATTCAATCAATTTCTGTTTGTATGCCGAGATCCATTGTGTTTAGATACTGTATATCTTTTATTAACATGATCCATTACTGTAGGTATAGGTATGTATTAGTTAGTTTATTTTAACAAAAGCTCTTGGATCTCTTTTTTATTGGTCACTTGTTCTGAGGCTCATTCAAAATCAAATTTATTTTTAACTACTTATATTAAAGTGAGTGTTGTTGTATTATCGGCATTATCAATATCTTCAGAAGTCAAATCTTCTAAAAAAATATTGTAATTTTGTTATCTTTTTTTTTACGTAGATTCATTTGTTGTATCTAGTTTTAATAACGCAGAAAGTGTCATTTTACTGACAAATAGCAAGTGTTTTAATGCAAGACCCGGATCAGGTTACCGGACCTTCATCTAGGCCTAATTAATATTGTTAAAATGTTGTATATTTATGTTAAATGGTTTCCAGAATTATGTTAATACTTTACAATTACCAAATCATTTTATTAAAATATTTAATTTCAGTTTAAAGATTTTTAAGAAGTGTTTAACAACGTCAACTAATTTCTTTACAAGTTTTCTTGTCAATATTTAAGTATCACTAGAGTTTAATTAGCCGCGTCCACAATATTTATTCAGCTACATAGGCAGGTACCTACATATAGTACTGATCTTCCACCGGCATGGTTGTTAACCGCGGAGGAGTCCCTCAGGGTGCTATGTTAAGTCCACTATCATTGTTACGGGGCATCGTTAAAGAATCGCTAGCGCCGACGACGCCGATCGTCGGTAAGGGTCGCTCAGTCGTACGGGCGACGAGCGCCGCGAGCCGCGCGCCTACTCCACATCGTTGACCGCGCACACACCGCCACTTGACCGCTAATCACAACATACCTGCACAAACAAACGTCACAGAACTATATCCTTCGACTACGACCGACGCTCAAGCACTCTCCTCGGGACCTTCGCCACTCGAAAAATCAGCGGGTGGAGGGCGCCTCCCCCCCTCCCGGCGATCGATCCACGCACCTGTACGGCGACGGCGGGTTGTTCGCCAACTCCAGCTTGCGGTACTCCTCTATTGGAGACAGGATATCCGTGACGGAGAAAGGCGTGGAGTGCTGGAGCTGCAGCTGGGACAGGTTCTGCTGCAGCAGCGCCGACTTGGGCGACAGGCTCATCGCCAGCTCGGCGGCGCTCAGCTCCGGCAGCGCCTCCGCCGGACACGGCGAGTAGTCGCCGCCCTCCGCGGACATCCGACCGGCCGACACTCGACGCCACTCGACGGCTCAGCCTCTAGTGGCTCTCGGGGCGAGAGTGGCGGCCGGAGCCCCTGACGCGGGTTGCGGCACTCGAAGGGCCCCGCCCCGCATCGGGCGCGGTCCTATTGCGCGGGCCGAGGCTCGCCATTGGCGGAGCGCGGGGCGGCGGCGCCGGGCCGGGGCCGGGCGCTCCGTGCCAGTCAGTGGGGGGGCGCGCGCCGTTCGGCGATCACCCGCGCTTCAGTTACATGTGACAACTCTGTTATGTATTCGCATTGTTTATGATGTTTGTACTATTGTTAGATACGGTTTGGTGTTTCTTGGTCTAACGTTCAATTTTATTATTTGAGTTATCTGTTAGTTCTAAACTTGTATGGACATTAGTGTTTATAGTTAAGAATTGAAAAGTGTAATGGAAGTTGTGAAATATATGAAAATTAATTGAAATTGCGTCTAATTAGCATCGATTGGTGTCATAGGAACCTACTAAGTATCTACATCATTAGGTAAGGTACCTATCTATGTACTACTTCATAGGTATCTAGGTATATCAATCAGTTTCAGTTATTTTAACCGATTTGTAAAAAGCAGACTCTGTAATCGTCCCTTATGTAGATTCTAGCACTTCTAGCTATGTTTATATGTTAATAATTCTGTTAAAGGCTAATAAAATATGCATTAAAAAGCTAGGATTTTTGGCTATCATTTTGAACCTCATCAGTTTAGTATAACTACCTAAGTTTAGTATACCTAGGTGGGTACACTACATAATACGAAAAGCCTTATTCCGAAAGTTACAATCACGAATTTCAAAATTCCGAATTTCATGATTCCGAATCATTCAAAATTCCGAAAGTCAGATATCCGATGTATCATAAATCCTATTTATTGAAAACCCGAATTTCAAAATTCCTAATGATTATAACTGCGAATATTAGAATTCCGAATTTGAAGATACCGAACCATTACAATTCCGATTTATTAATAATCCGAAATATCATAAATACGAATTCCGATTATCAAAATTCCGAAACAACACAAACCCGACAATCAAGCGCCTTGTAAACCTGCATGAGGTAAGTCGGATAGTTGCAATTCTCGGGGTATACGAGATAAACATGAAATAGAATTTTATTATTGAACTATTTTTTTATTTTCTTAAGCTAATGATTATAAAATACACGTTGCCATACAACTTTCAGCAACAAGCATGCATGCAGGCAAGCATGCATTCAGACAAGCATGCATTCAGAAAAGCATGCATTCTGGCAAGCATGCAGGCAAACATGCAGGCAAACATGCATGCAGGCAAGCATGCATGCAGGCAAGCATGCATTCCGGCAAGCATGCATGCAGGTAAGCATGCAAGCAAGTATGCAGGCAAGCATGCAGGCAAGTATGCAGGCAAGCATGCAGGCAAGCATGCAGGCATGCATTAGTTTCGCTCTTCTCCGGCGCTACGGGATGTGCAGTCCTTCCGCCCTTGCGTAACAAAGTTCGGGCACCCATGCTCGCTTCCGCAGCTTCGGCGACCAGCCTCAGCCGCTCCAGCTCGCCCGGGCGCCTGAGCTTCGTTACTGCGGGCGAGGACTGCCCTCCCTCCGCGCTTCCGGTTTTTAAATAACACTCTAGTGTAGGGCAAACAAGTACCACGGCAGTAGGACCACGGCAAGTCGGGTTTGGCCTAATTTGTATACGTAATAATTGGCGAGAAAATTAATCTACTAATATAAAAAAACAACTCTAAATGCGCAACATGTCAAATCAATTTTAACTTTTACCTATTTTTGATACAAATTTTCAATTTGAGCAATGAATTTTCGGAAATTTGAAATTCGGAATAACGTTTTTCGGGCCAATAATACTACGGATTTTTAATTATTCGGAAAAATGAAATTCGGAAGGATGAGCATTCGTATTTATAACTTTCGGGTAAATAACTATCGTGTTTTTGAATACTCGGAGTTTTGTGTCTTAGGAACTATAATATTCGGAATTTTGAAAATCGGAATATTGAAATTCGGAATTAAATATTTCGGAATTGTTGGGTGTTCCCATACCTAGGTACCTACTATAAGGTTTTGGTCTACTCCAAAATTTTCGTCAGCAAATAAAGTTCAGTGAACTGATTTTCGTGATCGGTAAAAGCTAAACTAAACTGATCAGCAAGTAATGTGATAGATACTTATCTACCTATAGGGCAGCCTTGGAATTGAAGAAATGACATAGGAACCAATAACCCGTTTACTTTAAGTTTCGATTTAGAAAGTCCGAGGTATCTATAAAATCCTGCGTGCCTTTATTGTCAGTGGTCCATCTGTGTAGTCTTCGCCTGGGTGAACTACGGGCTGTATAGAAGACCAAGATCTTCGCCCTTCTCCACCCAGACCTTCGTGCCCAAGTCCTCACCTGTAAGGCCGTACACCTGCAGCTGGTTGACAGGTGAGGCTCTGACAGGGAAGTTAGATGGCAATATCGAAGTGATTGGACCCTAGGTTCTGTTCTCCGGCGGCGATATTGCCATCTGCGATCGGGTGAAGGAAGAGAGAGCAGAAAATCTAATTAGATATAATTTTCTCAATTGTTACAAGCTGAAAATGTGTCCTATTGGTTACTGTAATACCATCTGATGGTTAAAAGACAAATATTTTGAGGTTGCGCATTATTATACTGCAGTGGCGAAAGGTGATTTTATTAAAGAGGCCGTTGGAAAACGTCCTTCTTATAAAACGACCATAGCATGTAAGAAATTCTGGGCGTTCTGAAAGTATAAATTCAAATATCTTCAGCACGACTTCCCTTTTGGGGAGCAAGCCGGCAAGAATCGGTTTATAGGGACACCTCGTCACTGACAGTATAGTCGTTATAAATACTTACTGTCTAAAAAATACTATCTCCGCTATTTTTATACTACATGTATCTAATAAGAATAGAGCACGATGGATCGACGGAGGGCTCTACGAGACTCTACGTGTGATGTGTGGCTGTTTGCGATATTAATTAGGTGTAAGTAAGTATACAATAAAACTTTGTGGTTTGATTAAAAAAATAAAGATGTAGAGCCGAAAATAGAGAATAGAATGCTTAATTACTTAGATGCGTCGGGCAGATGCGCGAAAGGATATTGTCCAAACAGATCTATGAGAAGAGGGTGAATGTGCGGGGCAAGTGTCGGCCTAGGCGTTCGTATGACAATCAGACGTTTGTTTTAAGAAAAGGTCAGCCCCTAGACAAGAAGTGTCGATTCGTTGGCCGTTGTATTGTGGAATAGAATGACGAATGTATGAGATTAGACGTAAAAATGGGGTGAATAGGGATCAAATGGTGAATAGGGAGAAAATGGTTGTTAGATTTTTCTAATAATTTTCTCTTTTCTTCCGAATTCCAAGTATCTAACCAGATATTATTGATAACTCTGCTCATTATTACATTGAACTAATCCATAATTTCACTAAAATAACTACAGAATTCAGCTGACCATTTTATCCCTATTCCCCCATTGATCCCTATTCACCCCATAGGTAGTACCGGTATACGACAATCGTTAACATATGTCATGCCTAGTCGTCAAAATACGTGTCTACGTCGAATCCCATACATTTCATCATTCTATTCAACAGTACACCGGCCAACGAATTACTACTTGTCTAGGGGGCAGGGCAGAAAGACAACCGGTGAAAATGAATAAAAACAATTACGAAAGTTGAAGAAGCGAAAGGCTTTGTACGTACCTAATTTTGTTTTATTTACGTTTTTGCTGTTTAACATCAAACAGATATATACAGTCCAGACTCAACCTATACAATTTACATGTCTCGAGTCAACAATAGTGCCCGGAAAACGGCAATAGGCTCACCCCCTATTACGTGGGACCTAATACAATGATTGGTGAAATGTGGGTGTTAATTTACCTCTGCCTAACCCTCCGGGGATAAAGGCGTGATTGTATGTATGTATGTTTTTTTATATTGCGAAAATCTCCGCGGATACCTCCCCCGCCGGAGCCTGAGGAGGAGGTTATGTCGGACTCGAACCGACTAAAACGCACGCCGTCTGTGGGCCGTCAGTTGCCGGAGGTGAGATTGTCGTAGCCATATCCCTCGCACCCCGGCCGACCCAGGGCCATATCTCTCGATCTGGCCCTCTTCCGGTGAGGGGACCACAGAGTCCCTAATTCGCCCCCAGGTATGAGGAAGCACGCAATGCGCGCCGCTGCCGCGGCATGCTTCTGCTAGGGTGACAGGCGGCTCCACCCGTCACCCCCAGGCCCGTGTACGTACCTACTTAATTATCGTAATATAGCAAGTTGCAAGAAATGTAAATTTTGGAGATAAGTACACCAATTTTTTTTTCACATTTTGATGATTTTTTGTTAGAAGCTTCTGAAGAGTCCTATTACGTTTCTAGTGGGAAATCGCTCTGCTTACCCCTTCGGGGATATAGGCGTGAGTTTATGTTATGTATGTAATGTAAATATTATGTTAAGTAACACTTTAAAATATACATAATATATATTTATTGACTGCCTCTGGGGCAGTCTGGGGCGTAGCGGTAGTGAATGTGACCGCTACGCAGGGAGCGCGGGTTCGATCCCCGCTCAGTGCAATGAATATTTTTTTTTTTTTTTTTTTTTTTTTCCCTTATTATCTGCAATCGACTAGTGTAGTCATAATCAGATTTTGTCTTAAGTATTGTATCTCGTTGATACGACCACCGCTCCATTAAGCATGGTCAAAATATATAAGCGGACTGTTATAGTCGCTGGTCGATGTCCAGAATATTACACCTCTTCAGGCGTGGTCTTTGATGGTTAACATTTATAAGGGCTCTTGCTAGGACATTGTGATGTTTATCTAGCCTTTTTTTGTATTTGGAACAGCAGCTTTTAGCTTCGTCTTTTACTGTTGGTATTTGCAGGTGTTCATGGATTTCAGAGTTGCGACTGTACCAAGGTGCTCTAGAAATTGCTCTAAGGGCTTTATTCTGAAATCTCTGCAGTACTTCTAGGTTCGAGTTGCTTGCAGAGCCCCATAGTTCAATGCCGTATGACCAAATCGGCTTTATTATACACTTATATACTAGGAGTTTATTGTCGAGTGACAGTGAGGATTGATGCCCTATGAGCCAGTGTAGTTTCTTGAACTGTATATTGGCTTCATCTCTCTTTGCCTTGATGTGTTGACCCCAAGTGAGCCGTCTGTCTAGGTGTAGACCTAGGTATTTCACGCTTGTCTTATGCGGTAATGTTTCTCCACCTAGTGTTACAGCCTTGCAATCCTCTTTTCGCAGGGTGAATGTAATGTGCGTTGACTTAGAAGTACTTGTCTTAATCCGCCATTTTTCCAGCCACTCATCCACTTTGTTCAAATGCTGCTGTAATTTAGCAGATGCTTGGTCAGGATTTACGTCACTGGCAAGGTATGCCGTGTCATCAGCATATGTAGCTGTTTCTACTCCAGCAGTTACAGGTAAGTCTGCGGTATATAGGGAATATAATACCGGTCCCAGGACTGAGCCTTGTGGTACTGAGGCTTCAATATTGTAAAGTTGAGACAGTTCTTCCTCAAATTTCACTTGGAATTTTCGGTCCTCCAGATATGACCTGAATATCATGAAAAATGTATTCGGTAAGATAGTCTTCAATTTGTACAAGAGTCCCTTGTGCCAAACCTTATCAAAAGCCTGTTGTATATCGAGGAATACTGCTGAACAGTACTCCTTTTGTTCGAAGGCTCTCCTGATATTGTGTACGACCCGATGACCCTGTTCTATAGTTGAGTGTAATGGGCGGAACCCAAACTGGTGGTCTGGGATCAACTTGTTATCATCCAGAACCAGCTTAAGTCTACTCAGCAGTATCCTCTCAAAGACCTTTGACATGATGGGTAGGAGGCTTATTGGTCTATATGAACTTGGTTGCAATGGAGGTTTTCCAGGTTTTGCTATCATTTTTATTTGTGATACCTTCCATAATTTTGGGTAGTGGTGAACTCTCAATATGGCATTAAATAATACAGTAAGATATACTATCGCTTTTCTGGATAGGCGCTTTAAAATCTCTGCTGTGATCAGATCAAAACCAGGCGCTTTGTTGTTCTTCAAGTTACTAATAGCTTTCACTACTTCATTAGGGGTTGCTGGTTTGAGAGGAGGAGATAATTGTTGGTCACTATTTATCAGTCTGTCTACTTCACTCTCAAATTCAACCATAGTAGATGCGTTTGGAGTAAACACTTGCTTGAGATATTGGGCAAATGTATGTGCTTTTTCACTGGGTTTTCGAGCCCATGTCCCATCAGTCAGTCTCAGTGGTGGTATATGCTCCATTGGTCTTTTAAGATGTTTTGTCATTTTCCATAATGAGTAGTTATCTTGTTTTGTTGCCGACAGGTTGGATAGTTTGTCATGCAGTGTCTCATTTTCCGCGTTAACAATTAATTCCCGAAGCTCTCTTGCTGCTCTATTGAAAGCAGTTTTATCCTCAGGCAGTCTACTGAGTTGCCACCTGCGTCTAAGCTTTCTTTTTTCTTTTAGTTTATCTCGTATTTCTAGGGGAATGAGAGTTTTTTGTACCGTTAATTCAGCGGTTGATGTAGCACGCCATGCGGCTTCTTGTATTTTGTTAGTAATGTAAAAGGTGGCTTCGTCAATGTCGTCAGCCGTTTTCAATTTAACATTTAAGCTAACTTCCCGCTCCAAAAGGTCATCAAATGAATCCCAGTCAGTATTTCTATTACACAGGGTAAGTGGTATTTTTCTTTCAATAAGGCAGTTACTAAATGTGCCTATGACGGCTGAGTGGTCAGAAGAAGTATCATAGCATGGGTCTATTGCAACATAATGTTGTCCTATGCCTTTCGTTATAAAGAAGTCCAACAAGTCAGGCACTCTGGCTCGGTCAGTGGGCCAGTATGTTGGTGTCCCTGTGGAGAAGGTTTTTAACTTCATGGTATCTATGCACTTCTTGAGTTCCCGTCCACGAGTAGTTGTTAGTCTAGACCCCCAATGCTTGTGTTTGCAATTCCAATCACCCCCACTTATGAATCTGTTGCCAAGGGTGCGGAAATAATTGGCAAACAATTCCTCATTCGGGTTGTGAGGTGGTGGGCAGTATACTGCACTCATATTTATGTCACCTTGTGGGTCCTCCACTGTAATAGTTACGGCCTGCAAATAACTTTGACTAAACTCCGCAAACAGGTGGTGCCTAATGTTGTTCTTTATTATTATAGCTGCACCCCCGTGGGAGGTTCCGTCAGGATGGTTTGAGCAGTAGACGTCATAGCCTCTTAGTATTAATTTCTTATGGTCAGTCATATGGGTCTCAGAAAGTAGTACAATGTCAATTTTGTTTAGTATGATTATAATTTCTAGGTCATGTTTATTTGGTAAGAGTCCATTGATATTCCATATCAGGATCCTGAAGTCACGGAATTTTGTTTAAAAGCACAGTGATAATATGCATTAAGCTGCTCATTTGTTCCAGTAATTTGTCAATTTTTTCTGTTTGCAGAGTAATTAGTAGTTCTAGATTATTTTTGTCTCTGTCCTGTGTGACATAGGCTCTTTCATCAGTACTCTGACTGTGATTTGTTCTCTGTGACGAATTTATGTCACTTTCTCTGTTAAATCGCGGTTTCTGTTTCGAATTTCTTGCCGTTATTTCACTGTATGTCATTGGTGTGTTACATGGTGAGGCTTGAGGTTTTTGACTAATTGTTATCTTCACAGGTTCAATTTGACTTGGGCTTATTACAGTTTGGTCCTTTGTTATTACCGGAAGTACTCGCTGTTTACGGTGCTTCTCATTTTTTCTGGCTAGTATCTCTTTATATACAAGGCAACCCTTGTAGCTAGCTGGGTGGTTACCTGAGCACAGCGAACAAACTGCTGGTGTATTTCTATCTAGCTGGCATGAAGTTGTCTTGTGGGGTCCTGCACATTTTACACACCTGTATGGTCTCATGCAGTTGTTCTTCGTATGCCCATATTGTTGGCAGCGAGTGCACTGAGGTATACTGTTAGTCCTCTTTGGGTCTTCTATTAACACTGGCTGGTGGAATATATATTTTATTTCTTTAATTCTTTTATTGTTTTCATGTGGTAAAACATTGACAAAGAAAATATTTCCTGGTTCTTTGGTCCCCTGTTTGCGTATCGTAACAATTTCACCCTTAACTTTGTTACCTGTTTCTTCAATGACTTTAATAATCTCATCTTTAGGAGTTGTATGGTGTAATTTCTTGATTACATAACGTGGACATCTTTGATCTTTACGTGTGAAGGTATGTCCAATCAGTCCTTTGCTCCTAATGTGCTCGATCATTGCTTTATATTTATCAACACACTTGGTGGTTATAATAAGTTGGTTTTTAGACACAACCTTGTATGTGTAGTCACTTTTTTGTATTACTTCTTCTAGAAGTTGTGACAGTTGCACAATATCGTCTATCCCATACAGCACTATTGGTGGTGGTTTGGATATTTTCTTGCTTTTAATAGTACCTATTTTGTCGTTTTGCTCTCCGGGATCCACATTTAAGAGCGAGAAGCTATTTGAAGTCTCTAGATCTTTGTTGATTATTTTTGAGGCACTTGAGAGTTGCTGGCTGGACAATTGGTTTTTGGGCACTTTTGAGGGTTTCTGTTTATCAGGAGTTCTTTGTCTTTTATTTGCCATTGGGACTCGCTGCCACGGTACATCTGGGTTGGTTTTTACGCATGATAAGTTTTCTTTTGGGACTTGACTTTCCTTGTTTGTGGTTGGTCGATCACCAACAGAGTGGCTTCGTTCTCTTATCACAAACATGCTTTTATGGAACCTTTGTTGGTAATATTGTGGTTGATGTGGTTGATTCCCAGTAATTGTGTTTCCATTAGTAGTAGATGTTAAGTCTATTATTGCTTCCTCCTTGTTTTTTGTTCCTTCCTTTCCAATATCTTCGTTATCCAGTATAGAGAGCGAAATTTTGCCCCCCCCAGATACAGTGGGACTGCCTGAGATAGTCTCAGGGAGGGATTCTCCAGTGTTACTGGTACCCTCCTGGGGTAGTTTCGTTTTAAGTCTCGCTTCCATAATGAGTGTAGGCACTGTCTCAGTGCACTGAAGTCTCTCTTTTAGGGGGGAATTTAGACCCCAACGCTTGAGATAGCATAGTTAAGTTGATCATTTTTTCTTCGGGGTTGATATCCCCTTGCCAGGATGTTCGGTTAGGTGTCACTTTGCAGACCCGATCCGTCAGGGAACCGAGGCGAACTAACACCGCGGAGTCGTCAGTCTCCACGGATATTGCCAGCCCAGGCCCCCCAGCGGAGCGGGGACTGCAGGTGACACAAGGCGCCGAAGACTCGCCTTCGCACGTCATACTTGGCTGTTGTGGCCACGAGGTAGGTGGAAAAGAGTGCGAGCTCGTTGTTGACCACAACAGTGCCCGGGGAGGACGACCTACATAGACGGAGTATGTAGGCCCATCACTAGTCTGCGTCGGCATGCTAATGATGGCGTGGACGTGTATGACGTACTTGTCGGTGCGTGCTTGATAGCCTAGCTTCGCACTCCTAGGCATACACAACTGGCATAACTTAGCATTTTATAGGGGCGAGTTCCCTGGCGAAAGAACCCGTCCCACTAAGACCTACACCGACCCCCCCCCCCAATGAATATGGACATTTACTTTGGACTGGGTGTTTCTAGGTAGGTATAACTAGTCCTATTATTTATTCTGTGGTATAACATGAATGTATTTACGAAAAAAAATGACGTAGGTACTTATCTAAGTAGGTATGTTTATCCGCATTCTAGAATATAATTTTCACATACCATAAGCCAGTTAAGCTACCTTGGGTCTAAATAGCGTTGTGTAGAATGTCCTACAATATTTATTTATATTCATAAGTACATACAACTAGCAGTCCCAGCGAACTTCGTACCGCCATATTTTTCCCGTTCCCGCTGCACCTATTTTGTCATCCTTTAAACCTTCCCTGGACACCCACGAATATTTCAAGACTAAAATTAGCCAAATCGGTTCAGTCGTTCTTGAGTTATAAAATAACAACGAAAAGTGGCATTGATTGTTACATATTAGATTTAATGAATCCGTTTTCCGTTGGTTGCGCTATTATTAACGTAGAAACGACTTCAACGAGTTCGTTCATCTTTTTTTAAGTCTTCTAACCTTCTAGTCTAGAGTCTACAAAGTTAGAAGACTGTATTAGAGACCTAAGAACAAGCACAGGCACAGCTATCCATCATAATTCATTAAATTCACAGAATGACTAAGTATCGTTATTTTTCAGAAATAACTCAATAATTCTTCTTCTTTAATCTTATTACATATATTTTTACTTTCGATTGCTAATAGGTACAGAAAAGAGTTCAAAAATATTTGGAAAATTGTAAGACTGGTAGTTGAAAATATTATGAGGGGTATCGAATGATTCGATATTTTCTGAAGTTTATACGAATATCACTTTTTAACGGATTCTATCGCGATTTATTTGTTATTATTTAAGTTCTTTTAGTCAGACGTTTCGAAAACTATGTGACAAAGCTACCATCTCTAGTCACCCTACGACCATGGCGCAGAATTACTATACCATGGCTGCTGATAAGTAGCCGAAACAAATGAATCGCGATAGCCTCCGTGGCGTAGCGGTAGTGAACGCGGCCGCGACGCAAGAGGCGCGGGTTCGATCCCCGTTCAGTGCAAATATTTGTGTGCTCGAAATATGGGAATTTGCACAGGTCTGGTCGTGCCTCGGAAAGCACGTTAAGACGTCGGTCCCGGTTGCCATACGAACATCTATGGCAGTCGTTACGCGTAGTTGGAGCCCTAAAAAGTCCAAAAACAACGCTCTAGCTGCAAAGCTTCGATATCGCCTAATGTTACCATTGGGTTGTGGAGGTCAGATGGCAATCGCTTCACCGAAAATATCGAGGTCAAGCCAAATCCGTAGTTATGACTGGTTAAGCGGATCCCAGAGTCCGAGCTAAAAAGCTTCGGATGCGACTGGGAATTATGCGCTAGGATGAAGAAGAATAAATCGCGATAGAATTCGTTAAAAAGTAGTTTTATTTCAATCGAAGGATTTAAAAAAAGGTAAAGCAATTTAAAAAATAGAGATATTTTTTTCTAATTTTTTACGTTGATCTAGAGAGAGTAGAGATAGAAGAGTGGTAATCCATTACTTTGTTTGCCAACAGTACTTAAGGTGAGACGAATTTTCGCAAATAAAATATCATTTTCAATGGACTGAGACGAGTTTACTAACTACTATTTTCAACTGAGACGAATATTCACTGAGACGACTTTACAACAACCCGTCATAAGCAGGCCGACCGCTTAATCTTGAATTTCGGGACACCCTGTATAAGTACATAGGTATATCTATGGCGTCAGGAAACGCTCGTGACGGCCCACTGTTGTGCATCGGTAAACGATCAGTGATTTTTTCGGGGAGGTTAGGACACGACGGTATATCCGTCTCAATCAAAAAAAAAACAAATCTAGCAGTCTGACTTTTTTTTTTTTTATATAGGACACGTCAATTTGACTTCGCATCGCCTGATGGTAAGCTGAAGGCAAAGTCCCTGAAAAGAGCGTCACCATTACAGACACGTATCATGTTACAATGGTGGCACTCAGCTTGACGGCCTCATCAGATGCTTTTTCACGCCCCGCTTAAAGGACCCGGGACTGTAGGAGGAGGGAAACACGTGAACTGGTAAAGAATTCCAAGACTTAATGGTGCGGCAGAAGAAGGAGTCGCCGAACCGCTTGGTTCTTGATGGAATATTCTGCACCGTATGCGGGTGGCATCTAAGCCCTGCACGTGTTGTCCTATATAGGAAAGGAGAGGGTGGGACTGTGGAAGTAGAGAAGACCGCGGCTTAATAACCACGTGTTGTGTTTCCAACGGTGAGTAGGGTAGCCAGAGCTCACAGGAGCTATTTTGTGCTGTCAGTGGGGAAACCAAAGACTTTGACCTACTTATCTTTTGCGCTGACGGCACAGAATCTCTCTGTTCTTACAGGGTCGACAGCACGAGTGTGACTCCCCTGGTGTTGCACTCGCCCATAGGCCACGGTAACCTCTTACCATCAGGATGGCCGTGTGCTTATCTACGACCTAAGTTATCATCATCATCATCATCTGCATACAATATAGACGCATTCTCCCGATTGCATCCGTGGCCAAGATGACCTCGGAGCTCATGGTCTCAGGCGGCAGTCGCTCCCATAAAAGCCGTAGGGTCCTACCATATAGTCATACCTGACCAGTGCGAATACAAAATGGGGATCCTCAAGAAGGGCATTGGAAGGTTTCATTAGTGGCGGCAACACGAGTGTAACGCCCCTGGTGTTGCACACGTTCATAGGTCACGGTAATCACTTCCAATCAGGTGAGCCGTGTGCTTGTCTGCCACCTAAATACTATAAAAAAATTGTAAAGGAAGGAGAAGAAGTCGTCAGGACAAGGTTTGAATAAAAAAAAATTAACAAAAAAGGTTGCAGAAACGAGTTCTGATTCTACACGGGCGTAGCCGCGGGCAACAGCTTGTGTAAAAAAAAATAGGATTTTAAACAATAATAATTTAAGGGATCTCACTTTAGACATATTCTAGGTAAGGACGTAAATACAGAGTTAGTTTGGATATCGCTGTCATTTACCCTTAGCAAAGAAGAAAAAGAATAACTTCTGTGTTATGGGTCAAAAATGCATCAGTAGTGACATCTATCTACTAGGACAAAGGACAAAGGCTTAAATTGGTCTGCCATCTAGTGACAAGTAGAAATAACAGTCAGTCAACTTGAAGCTCAACAGTGTTCATGTTTCACGAGAAAGCATTTTCGTCTCCAAGTTCAACAGATGTCGCTAGTTTTTGTTAATCAAGTCAAGCATTCTTTATATTTTTCAGTCTTATTAATCTGTAATTAAATTCTTCATGTTTATCATAGACTTAGATACTATAGACAGGGTATACCTACAGAATTGACGTGTATACCTATGTTCCATTTTTATGAAAGAACGTTTGACGACGGTTACTGTGCTAGGGATACACCTTCTACTATCGTAATATTTGTCGATATCTATTTATACTATAACCCGCGCCACGTATCTTGGACCTAAAATGTGCTCAAAACGTGCCCTATACGCGCAGTACACATTTCTTGGGTGTCTATTGAGGATAGCACGGGATGCTACTGCGGTAGACGAACTCAAATTCACCCAGCATAGAATATTACAAAGCATTCCGCGGGCGCCAGCCAGAGCCTCGTATGTCTTATGATTTAGGTTCAAGATACGTGGCGCAACTATAAAACTAAAACCCGACTACTGCAGAATCACGAATCCCTAGAATGTATTGTTTTGTTAGAGTAAATGGTATGCGACCACGGTTATTCTTGATATTTTCTTGCATAATACTTCTTAGGGCGTGATTTGCAGTAGTCGGATTTTAGTTTTAGACTTGATTTTTATTTGTATTGTTTTGGTGCAAGCAACACTCAATAATGTATATGTACATGTTTTTAATGTGCTAATAGAGCCCTTTAATTTCATACCAAACACAGTCTATATATCTCAAGTGTTTTTTCATTATAGTCAGAGTTTCAGAGAGTCATTCACACGTCATATTGCCTATAACCAGCGGATGATCAAGACGTTTCTAACAATACCATAATTGCCCAGTTCTAATACGAAAAAACAGAAGACATTACAATTTTGTCGATTCGTATTTCTTCAAAAGAGTACATTTTTGTAAAGCAAGAATAGTTTCGTCGTCAAATCTTTTATTGGAGTACATCACTATTATGCTTGTAGTAGTATGTTCTAGAAAAATTCAACAATGGCTGTCGCAAATCATTCATAATGTTGGCGCAAATCATTCATAAATGTTGGCACCGTTGGCACGCTGTCAAATTCTCATACTCATTTTCCCAAGTGAGCAATAACTTAAATTTTTTGTCTCTTTTTAGCAGACACAACTGTATATTGGAAAAAAAGAGACAAAGTGATATAATCAAGGTTCAATTCATGTTTGCCTCATATTTGTATAACTAGAATTTCTATATGTTGAACGGGGCCCCCCTGTGATGTTTATGCAGATAGAATAAAAGTTACAAAAGTGGTTAATTTATGTATCTCATGATAAAGGTATCATCTCACGTTTACAAGAACAAGAACTTACATTATGAAAATTAAAACCAACCAATCCATTGATGCTTGAGAGTTGAATGAATCAGAATGACTTCTAAAAAATGCGACTACTAACAAAATATTTACTGATACTTTGTTTTAATATGTATGTAAAAATTTAATAAAGATTTTAAAAAGTATACAAGACAAGAATTCTAATAAATGACATTACTACAGAAAAAGTAGAAATAATTTTTATTCGACGGGAACACCTGCGTGCGGCTGGCCACATTCTGCTGTCTCCGATTTCAGCAAGTATGTAAATGTCATGTACATTATAATTTACAAAAATTTTACGTTAACAACGGTTCGCGTTGATTTTTTTACGTTCAGCGGTCGTTTTGTGTCGGTAACCGTGACGTAAACGAGACAATGTGGGCGCTGGGGGCTCATAACCTCCGCGCGGCGCGCGCTCACTGCATCACGTAACGTCGGGAGTGCCCTGATGGTGAGACGAACCGCGATGGTGCTGAGCACGGAGTGGGCGCAGGTCGAAGTCGTTGAGCTAACGAACGATGGAAACGGGCTCGGGTTCAACCTAGTCGGCGGGCGGAGCACCGGAGTAGTGATAAAGTACGTGTTACCGGGAGGAGTCGCTGACAAGGACGGGAGGCTGCAGAGCGGTGACCACGTCTTGCAGGTCGGCTCTGTCAATCTCCGCGGGTTCACATCGGAGCAGGTCGCCGCAGTGTTGCGTCAGACAGGACCGGCCGTGCGTCTTTTAGTCGCTAGGCCCGCAGATCCGGCTGCTGCATTGCGGGCTCCGTTACCAGGCACGGCTCTCGTACCTACCAAGATCCTTGGCGACCCGGAACTCCTCGACAGGCATCTAATCGAGACTGGCTATGGCGCTGTGTATGACCTGTCTCAGTGCTACACAGATTATATCAATGGTCAGAATAGTAATGATGAAACAAACCTAGTAGCGGCTGCTGTGAGTGTTATCGGTATCAATCCCCAGCAGATACCCGACCACCCCATCATATCTGATACTGTATCACCTTCTATTACAATAACAGTTCCTGTAGAGATCACCAACTCGCCCGAGATTGAAGTAATTCATGTGGATTTGAATAAAAATGTGTATGGATTGGGCATCACGGTTGCGGGCTATGTTTGTGAAAAAGAAGAATTATCTGGAATATTTGTGAAAAGTATTATTGAAGGGAGCAGTGCTGAGCAGAGTGGTAGAATTAAGGTTAACGATAGAATAATAGAAGTAGACGGAGTGTCTTTAGCTGAAAAGACTAATCCGCAGGCTGTTGAGGTTTTAAGAAACACGGGCATATCTGTGCACTTAGTATTAGAGAGATATTTGCGTGGTCCAAAGTATGAGCATCTTCAGTTGGCTATCTTCAATGAGGAGCGTCCATCATCACCATCACCTTCTACCACAACCTTGTCCTGGTTCCCAGTGCCTTCCCAAGCAGAATATAGTACTATAGAAATTGAACCTGAACCGGAATCCAATACAACGATAGACTCCGGTGTTTTAGAAGTTGGTGATAAAGAAGATGAACCCACTCAAGAAGAATTAGACAGAAGATTTGATGAGATATTGGCTGTTAATGTAGAGGATTTAAAGAAAAAGTGGGGAGAAGAGGTAGGACCTGATAAAGAGGTTGTGATTGCCGAAGTCCGGAAACTTGAAGGTCTAGGCATCAGTCTTGAAGGTACAGTAGATGTAGAAGGTGGTCTAGAAGTTAGACCCCATCATTATATCAGATCTGTACTCCCAGAAGGCCCGGTTGGTAAAGAAGGTATATTATCAGCCGGTGATGAACTTCTAGAAGCTAACGAGTACAGACTTCACGGTCTAACTCACACCGAGGTTGTAACTATATTGAAGAATCTTCCTAATAGAGTTAGGTTAGTTTGTGCCCGTAGTAGTGTAGATAGCGGTCCTCGACCGTTGATAAACCTCGCACCTGACAGGGAAGGCTTTGAAGCCCGGAAGATAATATCGGGCAGCTTGAATAACTTGACTACTTTTGTGAAGGCGCAGTCCGATACATCTATCAACACTTCTAGCACTGCGACACTTACCAACCACTCTGGACTTTCAAAGAAATCCAGGTCGTTGGAGTGTGTTTCAGGCTTAGCAATGTGGCAGAGCAAAGAAGATATTGTTGAACTTCTAAAAGGTGATCAAGGGTTAGGCTTCTCAATATTGGACTACCAGGACCCTGTAGATCCTCAAGGAACTGTAATAGTGGTGAGGAGTTTAGTTCCAGGTGGAGTAGCAGAAAAACTGGGTGAAATATCACCTGGAGACAGAGTGATGTCTGTGAACGGAGTCAGTATTAAAAATGCGACGCTCGATCAGGCTGTGCAAGCTCTGAAGGGTGCTCCGAGAGGTGTTGTGAAGGTCGGTGTGGCAAGGCCGATGCCGCCTCACGATTCTAAATCTAAGAGCAGCACTAATCTGAATACTAAGACAAGTTAATTGTCAATTGTGATTATAAACTGTACTAGTCAAGTTGAGTCATATCTGTATGTTAAGTCTACATATCGAGGAGTGTTGAGAAAGGAGAGGGACCCTGACATGGTGCTGTTCATCATTTGCTATTAGTATCCAGTGAGGTATTATTATTATTTCACTTTGGGAACATCAGAGGCCTGACAGATGATCCACAGCGACTTCTGCGAGCTATTACATCCATTTCCCCAACCCTCTCTTTGGGGAGGATTTGGTATCCAGTTAGGTAGTGTAACCAAGTGTGACAGTTATAGGTATGAACATGCCTACACAATCCAGCTTGTATACCATTATTTTTGACAATAATCTGGGTGTCCCATTGCAAAACTTTAAAAAGTAAGGGCCTGAAACTAAATTCCGCAGGAGAAAAAATTACAAAGTAATTTTTGCTAATTTAATAGTTTTTCATAGTATCAATGCAGTGAATTTTGCTTTACTGGGTATGGGTATTGATACTTAACATAATTTATAATCTCTGTTTTTGTCTACCTACCCACATATTGTCAGGTCCTCTCATACAGTTGGAAGGAAGTCAGTAGACCTAATTTCAAATGAAAATGGAGAAAGAGCTCAAAACTCGTATGATACAATAATAAATTAACGCTTTACTAGTAATAGTGTTACTTAAGACACTCATGTCATTTTAAATGCACATTTTAAGAGTATAATGCATTTATGGTGCCTTGGGCTTTATGTAAAAAAAACAACATTCTTATAGTTACTCTGTGGTACAATTCAAACTTTTTAACTGTTTTTTTTTTAATTTATTTAACGGCCATTGGATACAGGTCCTTATAAAATTTTAACTGTCAATGTGCTATTCTTGCCAGATATTTTTTTACAAAAATCTCAAGGCACTAAAGTAGTTGAAAAATATGGTAATTTATACACAAAAAATGTTCCCTGTAACGATTTTTTTTTAAATCTAGATTATAATGTCACAAAATCTTGTAGATATTTACCTAAGGGAGCAATTATATAAAACTAAATTTTAATGTAAATACGAATATTTGAATCTCCTACACTTGCATTGAATAGAGTAAATATACATACCTACCTATACATAAATATATGAATGAGGATTTGATCATGAATTGAGTTCAGGCCTTTTTATATTTTTTGTATAAAAACTATTATTATTTTGTAAGTATTGTGAATAGTTTGCAATATCTAAGGATGTAGCGTAGCTATTGATAGGAAAAAACCAATATACCCTCAAAAGAAATTGCTTTTGGATCCTTAATCTGAAGATCTCTTAAACACAAATCTCGAAATAAAGATCTTGAAATTACTATAGTACGGCCGTTTGCATTTAAATCGTCCGGCTAATGTCGTCTCAACTGACATCATTGTCTTCTCATTTCATCTGAACACCAATCCCAATTATATCCTAAGTTTGCACTTTGTGGCCTGAGATCCATTCTTCTACTTATCCATATTCGTTTATCTTGGTGATATACTTGGTCTGCTAATAGCAATGAGAGCGAGTGAGACAAAAAATAAAGAGTTAACCTGACGACTTAAATGGTAACGCTCAGTCTTCATGCTGTAGATTATCTTAAAAATATCAGGCATGTCAGAATCCAAGCCATGGGAACTAAGCAGTGATTACTAATTTTTACATGCTTTCCCTGTAGCATAAACATTGATAAATTGACTTGAAAAAGACTTTTATGTATATTGAACAGCCTGTTTGCAGCCAAGGGGTATCAAACTTTTGAATTAAGAATGGGATAATTTGTGCACACCGCGCCTTTTTGTAATGTCATCTTTGTGACAGAAGTGGCGCTATTTTTTGAATTTCGAAACCAATTTTTTTTATGTATGTACAGTCAAAGACAACAGTAGCTTAATAAATTCAAATTTATTGATCACCATGCCTGTTAAACTGATCACAAAATAATAAACAAAACACGAAATATATTGTTGATTTAAACTAAATAGACGCTAACTGAGGGCACATGCATTCCAATGCTTTTATACCAATTAGTTGTGAGACAAATACACGGCCCATCTGATGGAAAGTGGTTACCGTGGCCTATGAAGTTCCTATCATACTTCACATTACGCACCGTTTCCGGTCGTAATGTGTGAGGATGTACTATTAGTACTAAACCTATTGCAAGCGGTTGAATGATAAATTGTAGCTGTGGAAATTGTTTCATACAATTTCTCGAAAAATAAGCAAAAATGATTTGTAAATATAATTGTGTTATTTGTTATTCCACTTTTGTCGTTGACTGTACCTAGCCAGCCAGTATACATAAAAGTCTTTGTTTACCTAATGTCATCCGTAGAATCTACATAATTTAACCAGTAAGCATTTTTGTATATTTGTGTGATAGCACTAAGTCTAGGCGCGCACATGTGATATAAGTGTAAACTGTAAGTTCACTGTACAAAATTCTGTTATAAGACAGTTTGTAATAAACTCAGCTTTAAGAAAAACTTTTTTTTTTATTTAGACTTATTTTCACAATGGTCTGTCACGAATTTCTTCATCCAGTTTTCTAAGTAATATAAACCTTCAAAAAAATCACATTTTAAGTTCCTACCAATTTTATCCATTTATCGCCTGTTGTTTGCGATCTTGGAATCGAATCCAAGACAAAGGACACTTGTTAAAATGATGTGGTTTAGTCACTCCGACAAAGTCACGCACGAGTCATTACCATCGTATACTTCCCACTTAAATTCCGTCAACTTCATATACTATTATTACACCAACACCAAATAATATAAACTGTATTACACGAGACTACGATATAATTAAATTTCATTATTCCACTGCACATAAACATATAAAAATAACTATGATGAAACGTTCTACGAATTTAAACATGTGCAAAAATGTAAAACATTATACACCGCATAAGATAGATCTAAAAAATATTCAACTACCCACTAAATTAAAATAAGTACGTTTTATATTTTTGACTACCTCTATGGCGTAGCGGTAGTGAACGCGGCCGCTCCGCAGGAGGCGCGGGTTCGATCCCCGCTCAGTGCAAATATTTGTGTGCATTAAATTTGAATATTTGCATTGGTCCGGGTGTTTCTATGTATAATATATGTATTTACAAAAAAAAAATGTATCTAAGTATGTTTATCCGCATTCTAGAACCCATAACACAAGCTAGTTAAGCTATGCTTACTTTGGGTCTAGATAGCGTTGTGTAGAATGTCCTACAATATTTATTTATATTTATTATTTATTATATAAAAAAATAGCAATACGATGCAGAGGCGCATTCTATATTTAAAAATATATAGAGGAGAGCATTCTTAAAAAATATTATTCATACTTATACCTCGAGACGCGAATCTTGACCTTAAATCGCAAGGCATACGAGGCCTGCTTGGTGAATTTGAGTTCGTCCACCATGCTATCCTCAAAAGACACCCAAAAAACGTGTACTGCGAGTATAGAATACATTTTAGGTCCAAAATATATAAATGTCCAGCATTACTTCACCTTGACTTCACCTATACCACAGAATACAAATACAAATACGAATGCCTAAACTGTAAGGCGCATTTTTGCTATTTTGATTTATCAATAATTCTGGCTGTGCCTTGTGGCTATTTTAAGACTCGCTCGCTGGATCGCGTATAAATCGGAAAGTGTTTGTTATCGGAAGGAATTCTTGCTATTATATAAGAATTTGCGCTATAAATAAACTTAGGCCCAGCGTTGTTGGACTAAGATCTACGCCATTTTTGTTCCTAAGCTGTATCTATAATCATAATATGCTTAGTAATAGTTGTTAAAAAACCTGCGATTTTATTGCTGAATTCTTTATCTTTATCGTCATCCCCCTGCAGCCCTACCCTTATCTCAAGTTTATTTGGGGTCGGTGTAATATGTGTGCTTTTTCCATTCATCTCTATTTGCAGTCATCTCAACATTCACTCCCTTTCACACAGTCCATCCATCTCCTTGTAGGTCTTCCTCTCCCCTTGTAGCTATCCACTTCCATAGTTTATGCCTTCCTTACAACATTACTTTCCTCCCTACGCATTACATGTCCGAACCAGGACAAACGATTTCCTCGTAGCTTCTTCGTGATCGGTGCTAATTTCAAACTTCCACTGATATATTCCTAATCTTATCCATTCTTGTCACACCACACATCCATCTCAACATTCGCATCTCGGCTACATGCAATCTTCTTTCATCCGTCACCTTTACGGGCCAGCTCTCCGATCCATACAGGACGGCTGGATCCATAAATTTTCCTTAAAAACTTTTTAACAAAACTTTCAAAACTTTGCAAATCTGACTAAATCACTGCTATAACGAAAAGAAAGCCTGCACCAGATTCTCGTCTACCCATCAACAGGTGTACCTACAACACGGCAATTTTCATAAGTGTTATTTTGTAACCTATTTCAAAACGATATTGTTATAATCGGAAATCCATTACTTGATACAAGGTCGCTCGTTTTGGAAATCACACGGTAGTTATCAGAACAGTAATGTTGATTGCTGATTCGATTCTGCATTCACTTGTTTGGTGGCATATCGCAAAATCCGGGAATTCCACTTTTGGTTTCTGTGCACGACAATCAATGTGCTGAACAGTAGGTGAAGAAAAATGGACCGCAGGCCAGCAAAAAACGATCGCGCTGCACACGGCACCTTCGGCCAGCATGAACGCGAGTTTGCCGGTACATGTAGCAAGGAGAGAGAGAGAACGCGGCGTCGGTGTAGGAGAGAGAGAGAGAGAGAGCGAGAGCGCGGCCGCAAGCAGCAGAGAAAAGTAGTTAGAACCCGTATACAGTCCACTGAAGGATCGCGCGAAGTGAAGTAATGTAATAGTGTACTTAATAGTAAATTTGTGCCCGTTCATTCCTTCTTTTATTTATATGCCTATAAGAAGACCTCTAAAGTATCGCGCGAACATTTAATGGTCCTTCCGGAGCCGAATTTAGGAATTGAAGCCAGAAAATAAGAAAAATTCGGAAATGGTAGTGACACGCCGACAGGGAGAGGAACCTGCTGCCCAGGGAGCTGACCAGGGGGCCACCGAAGAGGCCCAGGACCCCACGACGCGCAGCGGTTCACAAGAGGCCACGGAACGAACTACGACCACGGATGGCTTCAGGCCGGCTGAGGAGACGCCGACCCGTAGCAGCGCTGAAAATAATGGGGAGCATAGCTCGCAGCGCACCGTGCGGCCACCGAAGTCACGCCGCTCCACCAACTCAAGAAAGAAAAAAGAATTAGAAGTTAAGCAGCGTCTGGCAGAGCTGAAAATAGAACAAATACGAGCTGAAGCCGAGGTACAACGGCTTCGCCTACTACAGTTGCAAGAAAATAGTACGAGTGAAGACGAGTCCGGGGATGACCTGGCATCGGTTCGCATAGGTACGTGGCTACAAAGAGACACTGAGGCGCCGCAAACACTCGTAAGTCAAGACAACATAGGATCCACAGGCGACGACCATACAAAAGGTAAGCCAAGTGAAAAAGAAGTGGAAAAAAGTGACTGTAAAGTGAACGAAAAATCAAGAGAAAGTGCCTCGGTGAAAAATCCCGTAATTGACGTGTCTACGTTAGCCGCCGCGTTGTCTCAAGCGATGAGAAGCACCAGGGAGCCACCGAAGTACATGCAAGAGCTGCCATTCTTCAGTGGGAGCAGCACGGAGTGGCTCGCCTTTAAAACCACATACGAAGAATCGAGTATATATTTTACAAAAAATGAAAATATTGCAAGAATAAGAAGAAGTCTACGTGGGATTGCCAAAGAGGCAGTCGAGTGCCTACTACTAAGCCAACCAGACCCCGAAACTATAATCAAGGCTCTAGAAAGACGGTTTGGCCGGCCGGAGGCCCTCATTCACGCTGAGATGGAGAGACTCAAGACCCTTCATAAGCTAACTGATAACGCAAGAGATTTATGCGTCTTCGCGGGAAAAATAGCCAACATGGTAGGGACCGTAGAAGCATTAAAAAAGCCGCACTACTTACATAGCCCGGAAATGAGTAGGATTATTATCGAGAAGCTTACACCTATAATAAGAAACAACTGGTACAACTTCTCGGCTAAGAAAAATGAAGATATACCCGAGCTTAAGAAAATATCGATGTTTTTATCAGAAGAAGCAGACAAGTGCAGCTCCTACGCGTTGCCAGAAGCCACGCCCCGAGATGAAAATAGAGGACACGGGTACCGATCCCAAAAGACAAGAAGAGTAGAACAAACACTTTCTGTAAACAAGAAGACAGCAGAAGATACGTGTCCACAGTGTAAACATGATCACAAGTTATTTGAGTGCAAACAGTTCATCGCGTTAGATACAAATGCGAGATGGGAGGCCGCCAAGAAATATAATATCTGTTATCGCTGTCTACAAGGCAAACACCGACGCATCACCTGCAAAGCACCCAGGTGCGGTAAGAACAGCTGCCCCATGAAACATCACAACCTTCTGCATCACGATAAGCCACCGGGAGAGTACGCGTCGACGAGCGAGGTAACTAATGACGCAATCACAACCTCGGCGGCCGAGCTGACGATAGCAGCAAACCCCCTTAGCAACAAACGAAAGGCTTACCTGAAGATAGCACCAGTGACACTAAAAGGACCCCGTGGCAGCATTGACACGTTCGCGTTATTGGACGAGGGAAGTACCATCACGCTCATTGACGAAACAGTAGCAGACATTATCGGAGCAGACGGACCTAGCAAAGAAATATGGATTCAAGGCGTGAACAGTGACATGAAACACACAAGCAAGACAGTCAGTTTACTCATCAAAGGTAAATACGCCGAGGACGAGCATGACGTGACCGCGCGCACCATGGAACGACTCCGTTTCACACCTGACACCGTGTACGAAGAGCATTTAAGTGATTGTGAACATTTAATAGACATACGTGATAAAGTGATATACGAAAATGCTTCACCGAAAGTGTTATTAGGACAAGACAATTGGCATCTCATAGTGACCCGTCAGCTGCGCACCGGGCACCGCGACCAGCCAGTAGCTTCACTCACCTACCTCGGGTGGGTGCTCCACGGCTGCACCGGCGCGACGACTGCAACAGTATCATTTTGCGGTAAGCTACAACAACACGAAAACAACACAATTGAGGACACAGTTAAAAATTATTTCAAGCTCGAATCGCTAGGCATCGAACCTAGGAAGCCGCGGCAAGATCCCGAGCATCAAGCTATGCAAATACTAGAAAACACAAGCCGCCGGCTGCCAGACGGGAGATTCGAGACCGGCTTACTGTGGAAAAATGAAAATGTAAACATACCAAATAACTACGTAGAAGCCGAGAGACGTCTGCTTACGCTCGAACGAAGACTCGATAGGGATGAAGATCTGAAACAAAAGTATGAAGAACGGATGGAAAACCTATTCAAGTCAGGCTACGCAGAACCAGCTCCTACACCACCACCTACAGGGAAAACTTGGTACCTACCTCATTTTCCGGTCATCAACCCCGCCAAGCCGCACAAGCCGCCGCGTCTAGTTCACGACGCCGCTGCAAAATCAAAAGGTATGTGTCTGAACGATATGTTGCACTCCGGCCCTGACCTACTGCAGTCTCTACCGGGCGTTATTATGAGATTCCGCCAACACCCGTATGCCGTCAGCGCCGACATAAAAGAAATGTTTATGCAAGTAAAAATAAGAAAAGAAGACCGGGACGCACTACGCTTCTTGTGGAGAGGTCAACAACGCACGGGCCAACCAAACGAATATCGTATGACGTCAGTAATATTCGGAGCTACGTCATCCCCTTGCACAGCACTCTACATCAAGAATAGAAACGCGAGAGACTACCTCGAGACACACCCGGACGCCGTAAAAGCCATACAAAAGAATCACTACATGGATGACTACTTACAAAGTTTTCCCACCGTCACAGCGGCGCGAGACACTACACAGACCGTCGACATGATACACAAAAAGGCGGGCTTCGTGCTAGACGGATGGACTTCAAACGAAAAAACTATCATAAAAGGTTTGTCAACACCACTTGATAACAGTACGACAGTAACACTCGGCGGGCAAGAGACAGAAAAAACACTAGGTCTACTTTGGCACGTCAACGAGGATCACCTTGGCTTTAACGCGAGCAACTTGAAAATATCTCAAGAAGTGAAAATAAGAACGCGACCGCCTACAAAGAGAGAAGCCCTCAGTGTGATCATGGCCTTATTCGACCCATTAGGCCTCATCTCGCCGATAACGACCCCAGGTAAACGTATCTTTCAAGACACCTGGCGCTACAAGACAGAGTGGGACGACCCACTGCCCGAAGAACTCCGAGAGCGATGGAACAAGTGGTTCACTCAACTCAACGAAGTAGAACAGCTGAGGATACCCCGTTGTTATGTTCAAAACAAGTCATCAGTCATCTCGCATCAACTACACACGTTCGTAGACGCGAGCGAGGAGGCGTACGCCGCAGCCGTGTATTGGCGCACACAACACGCAGATGGCGCCACAACAGTATCCCTAGCAGCCGCCAAGAGCCGAGTAACCCCATTAAAACCCGTATCCATACCAAGACTCGAGCTTCAAGCCGCCCTACTGGGGGCCCGCCTGGCCCAGACTGTGTTGGAAGAACACGAATATGAGGTAACAAACAAAATCTATTGGTGTGACTCACGAACTGCACTAGCTTGGATAAGGTCAGAACCCCGCGTGTACAAGCCCTTCGTCGCTCACCGTCTCGCTGAGATAGAAGAATCCACTAAGAAAAATGAATGGCGGTGGCTACCTACTCGACTCAACGTGGCAGACGACGCGACACGTGCGACCCCCGAAGGCTTCGGGGTCACCCACCGATGGTACACTGGCCCCACATTCCTTCAGCAGCCCGAATCAGAGTGGCCGATAGAAGAAAAAACCATTCGCTACGACACAGGTGAGGAGCGAGAAACATGTCACACGTCAGCTTCACAGAAAACGCACAGTACAAGCGACATACTACGTATAGAAAAATACTCAAAATGGACGCGCTTGATAAGAACGACGGCTCGAGTACTACAGTTCATTGCCCTGTGTCGCCGAAACAAGGTCAAGGCCATGGCTGCCCGCAAACGAACCCGAAAAATAGAAAAACAAGATCCCGACTGGCGTAACAAAAAGACTATCCCAATACCTAAACTTAACAAAGATAATGCAGTCAAACAAAGTAGACAGTGTTACCTAAACATACCGAGTGAATATTTAATTCGTGCCGAACAGCTGTGTATCAACGCCAGTCAACGAGACAGTTTCGCGAGTGAGATACAACGTTTGACAAGAGGTGAAACGAACGTTCGAGACAACCGTCTGACATATGTGAGTGTGTACATAGATGCTTGTGGTACACTGCGAGTGAAAGGTCGGATATCAGCTGCGAAGGCGATAGGAGAGGACACGTCAGATCCAGTGGTACTCGACGGGAAGCATCCCTACACACGCCTCTATATTAAGCACGTACACGAAAAACTACATCACGGCGGGACGGAGATAACAGTCAATGAACTCAGACAGCGTCTATGGATCACGAAGATTCGACCGGCAGTGAAAAGCGAGATAAAGAGATGTATATTCTGCCGTATAAGAAAAGCGAAGCCGGCGACACCCACGACCGGTAACCTACCGGCCGCCCGCCTAGCCCATAATACACGCCCTTTCTCATTCACAGGTCTAGACTACTTCGGCCCCATCGAAGTCACCGTGGCGCGCCATCGAGAGAAGAGGTACGGCGCGCTGTTCACGTGTATGACCTCTCGAGCCATACACCTCGAGGTCGTACACTCACTCAGCGCCGACTCAGCAGTGTCGGCCCTAAGACGATTTATCGCGCGGCGAGGTTGCCCCAAAGAGGTTTGGAGCGACAACGCTACGTGCTTCAAGGCGGCCGAAAAGGAGCTGGCAGAGGCTGCGCGCGACGCACTACAACAAGAGGTTACGAGTCATCACATCGCGTGGAGGTACATACCACCATCGGCCCCCTTCATGGGAGGGGCATGGGAGCGCATGGTGAAGGCCGTTAAAGAAGCCCTACGAGTCACCATGATAGAAAAACATCCTAACGACGAGACGCTCTTGACCTTACTAACCGAAGTCGAGAACATCGTAAACTCGAGGCCCCTCACCCATGTCTCGGTCGACCCCCGTGACCCCGAGGCATTGACCCCAAATCACATTCTCATCGGTCCCAACTGTCACGTGCCCCCACCCGGACACTTCTCAGCTGACGACGTGTCGACTCGCCAACAATGGAAGCGAGCTCAAGCCCTGGCTGACATCTTCTGGAGGAGGTGGGTGAAGGAGTACCTGCCCCTACTGCAACACCGGCGGGAGTCCAGTAGCAGCGGCGTTGCCCCGAAGGTCGGTGACGTAGTCATCATCTGCGACTCTAACCTACCCCGCAACACATGGCCGCGCGGGCGGGTCTGTCGAGTCTACCCAGGTGCTGACGGCGAGGTTCGTGTAGTAGATGTCATCACTAGCGGAGGCAACATCTTGCGTCGGCCTACGAGGAAGATCGTCGTACTACCAACGGAGTTCGCAGACGTAACCGGGTCAGCGACGGCGGGAGAATGTGCACGACAATCAATGTGCTGAACAGTAGGTGAAGAAAAATGGACCGCAGGCCAGCAAAAAACGATCGCGCTGCACACGGCACCTTCGGCCAGCATGAACGCGAGTTTGCCGGTACATGTAGCAAGGAGAGAGAGAGAACGCGGCGTCGGTGTAGGAGAGAGAGAGAGAGAGCGAGAGCGCGGCCGCAAGCAGCAGAGAAAAGTAGTTAGAACCCGTATACAGTCCACTGAAGGATCGCGCGAAGTGAAGTAATGTAATAGTGTACTTAATAGTAAATTTGTGCCCGTTCATTCCTTCTTTTATTTATATGCCTATAAGAAGACCTCTAAAGTATCGCGCGAACAGTTTCAACAATATTGTTACTGCGGGCTTTCGGCTTATCAAAAGTTGTTGTTCCCTATCGTGCGGTTTATAATCTGGTAGGCTCGGTACTTTAGCTCCCAAGAGAATGATCCCCAGAGAACGATGGATTCATATCTTTAAGATTCATGGCGCCCAAACTTATATGTATTACAAAGCTATAAATAGACTATCATGACAATTTCATTGTGGACCTCGTTGGAATGATCTTTACTGCAAAGTCTCAAAATGATTTAATACCAAGGTATTTATAGCCCGAGTGGGTCGGCAGCACGAGTGTGACTACGTGATGTTGCACTCGTCCGTAGGCCACGGTAACTACTTTCCATAAGGTGGTCCGTGTGCTTGTCTGCGACCTAAGTGGTATTAAAAAAGTTGTAGGTATTATGAAGGTAACAAGGCAATAAAAAAGTAAACAATTTCACAAATAAGTTTTGTAATTAGGCATTTCCTTGAAGTGTGCACGAACGCGAAGCTTCCATAATATGTCGTATACGAGTCATTCCGTAAAAATTTGCACCAATGCAAAAACTACAGTCACAACACTTTCGAAATTATTACTACTAATTGACTAATTCGATATTTTATAGACTTTATTTTAGCTAAAAGATAGATTGATTAACTTTAAAAACAAATATATAAATAAGCAATTACTATACGATTTAATTAATTACAAATAAAAGTTAGCAAAAAAAATTATAATTTTAGTATGTCACACGTAATATGTAAATTTTAAGAAAAGAAAGGAGAACGGGCACTTTTGTATGAGCTGCGTCCCAACCCTTGTAACAAGTTGCGACTAGTGTAAACATGTTCATTTAGTCTATTTATGTGTAAAAATGAAAGATTTTTATCAGAAATTCGTGCAGGTCCAAAGTTATAAGGGTGTAAGTAAAAAATATTTTATGCGCAATTAGGCTTTGCAGTATAGTTCTACGGTTTTGTATCATTTCGCCGACGGTCATTACAACTACGGTTCACTCAAATAGGGTTAATTCACCTACTGGTTGACATGGTTCATGGTTGTACCGATCACATATTTTTAACAAAAAAAGAGGGGTGTTATAAGTTTGACGTGTGAGTGTGTGTGTGGGTGTGTGTATGTGTGTGCGTGTGTGTCAGTCTGTCTGTAGCATCGTAGCTCCCAAACGGCTGAACCGAATTCAATTCTGTTTCTTTTGATCGAAAGATGGTTTAGTCGAGAGTATTCTTAGCTATGTTTCATAAAAATCGGTTCAACCATTTGAAATATATTATGAGGAATGAAAATCAATCCAAAATCTAATCTATTTTCAAATATACCCGTATTGGGTATCAAATGAAAGGTCATAATTTATACATCACGTTCCATAAAACCTGCTATTATTATAGGTATATAAAAAGCAGAAACCAATATTTTAATTTTCTCTTTCTAAATCGATTTGAATAGTTAGCATAATAAATGCTTCAAAAGAACATTATTCATGCTGCATACATTTTTGGTCCAAAATTGAAAGTGCTGGCCAAATACGATATTTCGTTAGAACTTGTTCTTATTGGGGCGTCAAAGTTGAGGGACCACTTCCTTCGGTTTTATTTGAGTTCGAAAATCTTGAAAACATACATTTTTTATGACACAAACTATTGAAAATGGATAAAAAATGTCGTGTTACATTGGAAGAATAGTTAATAAAACTAATAAAAAATAAACCCCATACTGCACACCGTTGTTTTTCGTCTATTTATTTAGGTGCTAAATTGAAAATAAGTAGCGGCCAAAGAATACAAATATGACATTCCGTTAGTCGGGCAGTGGACCCTCAGCTTTGACGCCATAATAAAAAATGCTAATGAGGACAAGCTCTAACAGAATATCATACTCGTATTCTTTGGCCAGCACTTTCAATTTTGGACCTAAATAAATGGGTGAAAAACAACGGTGTGCAGAATGGGGTTTATTTATTATTGATTTTATTGACTATTCTTCCAATATAGAACAATGATTTTTATTCGTTTTTAATCATTCATATCATAAAAATGTATGGTTCCAAGATATTTGAACTCAAATAAAACTGAGAGCAGTGGTCCCTCAGCTTTGACGCCATAGTAAAAAATGCTAACGAGGACAAGCTCTAACGGAATTTCATATTTGTATAGGTACTTTGGCCAGCACTTTCCATTATGGACCTAAATAAATGGACGAAATACAACGATGTGCAATATGGGGTTATTTTTTATTGCTTTTATTAACTATTTTTCCAATATAGAATAAAGTTTTTCATTTATTTTTAATAATTCGTATCATAAAAAATGTATGTTACCAAGATTTTTAAATTCAAATAAAACCAAGCGCAGTGGTCCCTCAACTTTGACGTGGTAATAAAAAATGCTAGCGAGGACAAGTTCTTACGGAATATCGTATTTATTTTCTTTGGCCGGCACTTTCAATTTTGGACTAAAATGGGTGATGTCCTTTCATTCAAAAATCCCAATAATTTATACATATTTGAAATGTACTAATTAAGGCCTTTAATTTGATATCAAACACGGTATATTTACCTCAATTTTATTTTTTAACGCAGTACTTTATGACCGCTAGAGGGCGCCACATTAAATTCAGTGACACATTATATAGCCTATAATAAGTGGACGATCAAGACACTTCTAACAATACCTTACTTGTCCAGTTCTAATTAGTAGTTGAAGAGCTATGAGGGAATTAGTGAATATACATACATAGTTCATACATACATACATAGCCCGTCAAAATCATAATCCTCCTTTGGCTTTAACATAGTCGGGTAAAAATAGCATAAATAAATAAGTATTTTGTCATAAAAACACTAATTATTTAAAATAAATTAAATACTTTCTTAGTAACTGAAACCCCCACAACTTTTACCCTGCACGAAATACAGATTTATGTCCATACAAAAAAATAATACACTCATTGAGACCTTTCATTTGATATAGGTCAAAAAGTGTTACACCATATGGGACGAAACGCCCATTCGCCTTTGCCCTGTAGATTTCAATTTGAGCTCTTTGTTTTAGTGTATTTTTAAAGCTTGTCTTTGGCGTAGTTGGTCTCACATTGACCTGTTGAATTGAACGCGGCGAGACGAAAATCAAAACTTATGGAGTAGGGTGCAGAAATCGCAGGGGCAAATGCTAGTCAGCTTCCTCGAGTCAAGGGCACAGGGCCTCTTTTTCGTTAATAGTTCCTTTAAGAAAAACCCCAACAGGAAGTGGACGCAACGCCGGGACTCTGCGATAAAGAACAAGATAAATTATTTAGAGATGTCTTTGTGATCAACAAGTTTCAAACTGAAAGCGATCACTGACTTATCCAATGCTCTCTAAATATCAACATCAAGGCTGAAAGATTCCGAATGATAAGGTCAACCGACCTACGCCGCTCCAAGTAGCTCTAGGGTCCGAAAAGTTCCAATTGGAACTTCAAAATCGTTTCGCAATGCTGGAAACCTAGCGGCATTGACGAGAAGGCCGACATAGTGGTTAAAATATTGCAGGAAGTGTCTCGAAAGTTGTTTCCTGGAAAACGCATACAGCAAAAGTCCAAGCTCTCTCCTGAGACTCTCGAACTTATGAGGAAGAAGCGTGAACACTGAACAACCATACACACAGTCGTCTTCGTCAGATGGGAGAGCCTTAAACCAATAAATCAAAAAGCCGATACGACGCGACCTTAAACGCTCCAACACTCACTCCATCCAGGAGGCAATGGAGCGGTATAGGGGGTCAAAAGTGTTCACTCAGCAGTTGGGAAGACCCCATCTGACGAAACTTACAACTGAGCTATATGCAGCACGGATGAGTAAACCGACGGGACACAGCGACGAAGACCACAGATCACCACTCACGCGCCATTACACCGAGGAGATACCAAATGTCGAGTAGTGCGAGGTAGAGGCGGCTCTCAGGCAACTGAAGAACAACAGATGCCCTGGTGATGATGGAAATTACTACTGAGGTGCTGAAAACAGGTGGCGCTCCAATCCTGAAAGAGCTAGCGAGTCTCTTTAATTCCATCATCCGGCAAGAGCTAACACCTAGGGCACAGAGCGGGAGTGCGGTAATACTGTTCTTCAAAAAAGGTGATAAGACTCTCTCACTCCTGAGCCATGTCTACAAGTTGTTCTCAAGAGTCGTCACAAATCACCTCGCGGATAAGCTCGACGAGTTCCAGCCACCTGAGCAAGCCGGGTTTCGAAAAGGCTATAGTACCGTGGCGTGTACCACATCTATACTGTTCGGCAGATTGTAGAAAAGTCGCAGGAGTACAATCAGCCGATGTGTATGGCGTTTGTGGACAACGAAAAAGCCTTCGACTCTATCGAAACTTGGGCAGTGCTGGATGCCCTGCAGCAGTGTCGTGTAGATTGGCGATACATCAAGATGCTGAGATGTTTGTATGACACTGCCACAATGTCCATCCTGCTCCAAGACCAGAAGACGAAACCCATTAGCCTCCAGCGTGGAGTGAGATAGGGAGATGTTATATCTCCCAAACTATTCACCAACGCATTGGAGGACGTTTTCAAGACTCTGAATTGGACTTTGGCGGGGTACCAACATCCACGGTGAGTACATCTCGCATCTTCGATTCGACGACGACTTCGTCATAGTTGCTTAGTAGTGACACTAGTGACTAAGCAACTATGACGAAGTCGTCGTCGAACCTTATGAGACCTTATGGAGTAGGGTGCAGAAATCGCAGGGGCAAATGCTAGTCAGCTTCCTCGAGTCAGGGGCACAGCTCTCTTGAATGGAGCTTCTCAAAAAGTTGGCCTGGGTGTAAACTTGGACAACACCATGATTATGTTCAACAAACATGTTGTATCGAGTCGATTTCCATCGAAGGGGTGACACTCAGAGTTGTTCAAAAATATATCTCCTGGGGCAGGTTATCCAGCTCGGTAAAAAGAAATAGCCAGATCCAACTGGGGTGGGCAGCATTTGGCAAACTACGTCGGGCTTTCTCCTCCCCCCTACCACAATGCCTCAAAGGTTTTCAACCAGTGCGTCCTGCCTGCTATGACCTACGGTGCTGGATGGACTGGATGCGGAAGACGGAGGATCGGCAGACGTGGCGTATTTTCGGAGAAGCAGTGGACTGCAATATACTAACTGATTGATTGATTGACTGTACACCTCAGACCTGTGTGTGCTCCTTATAAAGGTGTACATAGAAGCCGCAATAATAGTGTGTAATTTCTGATATTGTAACAGTGTGAACAAATTTGATGGTATATCGTCTAAGGTAACTGTACCAATGCTCGACACTTTAAGGAATAATCACCAAATTAAAAATTTAAAAACCGACTTCAACCGATTTTTGTTGATATTTCATAAATTGCTTGATCAATTTTGATAAAATTTACCTGGGAAGTATACCTATCAAACAAAAAAATAATCTTGCAAATCGGTCCAGGCGTCTTTGAGTAATCGGTGAACATACATAAAATAATACAGGACTACCTCAAAAGTAAACCAAAACTAAATTAAAAATCAACGCATATACACCGGAAATATAGCTGAATATTCTGAACACTTCTGCATAACCTTTCAAAGTATTCAGGCGTGATGTTATGATGTGTAATGGCAGAGACATTGCAATAATATGCGATTGCAGCAATCGCGGCTGATTTCCTGGTATTTTTTGAAGAGTTCCTTGGTCTAATCTCGGAAACCCATCATCAGATCTTTACGAAATTTAAATGGGACCTTTTCGGAATAATCTACTTTCGAACAAAAAAAGAATTTTGCAAATCCGTCTACGCATGGCGGAGCTATGAGCGAACAAACATAAAAAAAAAAAAAAAACATATAAACATCCGAATTGAGAACCTCCTCCTTTTTTGAAGTCGGTTAAAAATAAAATTTCAATCTAAAAAAATTAACAAATTAATTACAGCATGGTCGTTACATTCTTTTTTAACTGTTACAGCAACAATTAGACATTAACTTTTGCCCATAAAATCTTTAAAATCTATCATACTTTTACTTTAAATTAAATTATTATGCACTTGGTCGAAAACACCAATGCTAGACATCATTGTCCCAATGGTCCAAGTATGTCAATAACTTCAATATTTATAACGTTTATACTAAAATTAGTAATAATCATAACTTATAAACAAAAAAATCACACCTATAAAAATCAGTACCCTTGGCAAAAATCTTAAGAAATAACACGACCGTGTTCACGGAGTCACATTATTTGCTGTCAACAGTCTTTCTAAATTTACTTCGGATGGTGTTGCGAATATTTGAACATATCTTATAGATACCATTAGGCATCTTTTAAGTCAATAGTCTTATAAAACAAATGGATAATTTTCTCAAAATACTGGGTTTTGTTCGAAAGTGTCTAGCATTGGTACAGTGTCGAGCATTGGTACAGTTACCTTATTGCACTATACACTGTGTTCCAAATCACGCGTGATTCATGATTAATTTTGTTTTTTTTTTTTCAATAAACCATAAAAAAAGTGACGTCACAGGTCTATTAAGGTGGTGGGCATGCCCACATTGCCCACCCTAGTGGATCCGCGCCTGGCCTGTAGCATTGCGTGTTCCACTCATTGTAAATGTTTATTACTATAAAACCCACGTTAGGGTGTTCATTTTGAATGGCGGAGCGTGTATTACTTGCGTGGCATTGAGCGAACAATATAATGAATGATAAATAGTTTATTTTTCACAAATCTTGTCATTTTAGATTTGTCTTCTATAACCTTTTGAATCTTGCCATTTTAAACTTTACCCGGTACTCTCAATACTTCTTAGATAAAATACGTTGTGGTGAAAGCTGTGGAGACGGTTGTTTTTTTTTAACCTCGGGTTGCGTTCCCGGCGGTGGGTAGGGTAGCCAGAGCTCACTGGAGAGTGTTCGTGCTGAGTGTAAAGACCAAAGGATTGTCCTACTTTGTCTTCTGCGCTGACGGCACAGAAACTCTCTGTTCTTACAGGGTCGGCAGCACGAGTGTGACTCCCCTGTAGTTGCCCACGTCCATAGGCCAGCCGTTTCTAGCAGGCTTTCTAGCAGGAGAGCCGTTGCTTTTCTGAAGTGGTATAAAAGTGATATAAAAAAAATTATAGATAAATTTGGTTAATCGGCTCGAAAATGCAGCTTTCGAGCCGATTAACCATATTTATCAAGTGACCATTCTGTGCTGTATACGGTTTCAATCAATTAGTCTGTCGCAGTCCACGGCCTCTCTTGATCCTCCGCCTTCCATATCCAGGTCAGTCTACACGATCTAGCTAGCGAAACAGAGAAAAAACTCGCTAATATAGTCGTGCAAATACTACTAAAACGAAGTAGGACATCTGGTTGTAGCTGTAGACGTAAACAACACTCATATTTTTTTATTACACCTACTTATTTTAAATAACAAAGGTAAGTATGGACTTACCTTTGTTATTTAAAAATAAACACATTGCGGACACAAGACACAAGGACTTAATAAAGGAGTGATAGGGGGTAAAGCCGAGGCGGGTTGGCTAGCGTAAAAATATTTATGTAATGGAAAAAAGCGCGTTTGCCGCTCGTTCAACGTTATGGCCTTATTAAAAGCCAACCAACATCGTATATCGCATTCACACTTACATAAAACGCGGAACTTCACGGCTCACGGTCGAATAAACTAAATAAAATACACCATACGTTGAATTTGACGATCCCCGAATCGTTGGCGGCGAAAACATGACGATATATATTTTATTATTTTTATTGGAAGGTCAAGAAAGTTAAATAAATAAGGTTGCTTTGAAATGTGATAATTTTGGCCTCTAGCACAATAAGTTCTTCAGTTATTGGTTTAATTTTTTACTATCTAAATAAATAAACAAAATATGCTACAACAATCTACACTACGCTTTCTAGAACCAATTCAATTGATTCATAATGAATGTCTCTATGATAAGCTTAACTCTTGTGTTATGGAATCTAGAATACAGATAAACGTACTTATACTTATAGATTACTAGCCTTCCGCCCGCGGCTCCGCTACGCCACGGAGGCCGCTGTCCATGCAAATATTATGCATGAATATATTGATATTAGTCTGGGTGTTTCTATGTGTTTGTGTAATACCAATTTTTTGTTGTACCTATACCTACAACAAAAAACTTCTATCTATACTATTATATAATTGTAAAGTGGTCGTGTCTGTACATCGGAGATATTTAAAAAAAAATACTTGGGTTATGTTATATTAACGATACTGAACACGAAAATATTTTTTTTTTTCATTTCCTGTCTGTTTGTCTGTTTGTCCGCGATGGACGCAAAAACTACTGAACGGATTTTGATGCGGTTTTTTTTGTTAGAAAGGGCTTGGTCAGACTTAAAATCTTACGTTTGTTTGATCGCAATCGGTTGAGTAGAACCGGAGTTGTGAACAATATTGATATTATACGGAATATGAGCGGAAATATAGATGGCGCTTTTTTTATTCTTATGGATGAAATTTTATATCTTATTACATCCGAGCAAGTATGTAAATAAATAGACTTTAATTTACATTTACAGTTGTGTAAACAAATGCGATTTTAATCATGAAATTATTATTTTTTGTCAATGAATTTATTTCCACATGCGTAACTAGATGGCGTTAACGCGGTTTTGAACTTACTATGGTTTCGTTCCAACTGGACGTATTATAAGCATTTTTTATTCAGTTTTTTTTTTAATTTCTAATTTCTAATTTGTCAGGTATGAAATAGATGCCGGTACTGTCTGTCTAGTGTAGGGTTGCCATACGTCCCCGTACGCCGGGACATGTCCCCGTTTGAGGCCTGGTGTCCCGGCGTCCCGGCCAATAAGCAAATTGTCCCGGTTAAACATTTTTAGTACTATATTAGAGAGCTGGACTTGGTTGGTAAACAGTAATATATCTACAATAAACGCGGCTAAGTAGCTAGGCTATTAATACGTAGATAGAACGACGAAAGCGCTGATATTTTTCCATACATGGATATGTTAATGAGTAATAAAGACCCCGGGGCCAATGATTTTACGAGAAAAACGCGATGAAGGGCAGATGGCGCTCATACTTCCAACGACATGCTGAATAAGCAGCAAGAGGTGCATCCACCAGACCTCTTTCCGAAACAAGGACTAGTGCCACCGATAACGCCTGCAGAAGTACAGACTCGGCCTCGACGAAATCCCCATCGAGGCTTGCAATGGGTGCATTGGGTGCTCGTGGTGTGAGCATTCTAACAAATCTGTATAACCGCGTACTTCTCACCGTGAAATCCTGAGCCAGTGGAGACTGAGCTTTATTACGCCAGTATTCAAAGGCAAGGGATCGGTGCAGGAGTGTGGTAGTAACCGCGGTATAAAGATAATGTCCCACACCATGAAGCTCTATGAGCAGATAATCGACTCCCGGATCCGAAAGGAGAGTACACTTTCGGAGTGTCAGTATGGGTTTCGTCCCGGGCACGGGATCATTGATCCGGTATTCTCCCTAAGGATTGTGGTGGGGAAATACAGGGCGAAGAACACGCCCCTGCACTGCCTATTCTTAGACATGCAGAAGGCCTTCGACTGTGTTCCTCGCGCGGTGATCTGGTGGGTACTGTGGGCTAAGGGAGTTCCAGAGACCTACATTGACACCATCCAAGATATGTATCATGATTCTGGTTCCGTGGTTCGGAGTGCTTTTGGTGACTCAAAAGCCTTCCCCATCACCATCGGAGTACACCAAGGATCCGTCCTTAGTCCTTACTTGTTCAGCTCGGTATTAGACGTCTTGTTGGACAGTATCAGAAAACCACATAAGCAGCCTCCGTGGTTGCTCATGTATGCTGATGATATTGCGCTGAAGGACGCGGACAGAAGCAGATTGGTGCAACACGTGAAAGTGTGGAAGGAAGCGCTTGAGAACGGAGGTATGAAGCTAAATGTAGCGATGACAGAAATTTTAGCGTTAAACTCGACAGATTTCACACCGGTCCGCATAGGCGATGATTCGGTTTAAGTACCTGGGATCTGTACTTCATGTGACCAGTGAAATCGACTACAACATCAGGGCACGCATTGCTTCCGCGTGGGCCAGGTGGTGAGAAATGACTGGCGTCACGGGTGATCCCAAAATGCCAGTCAGGTTGAAGGGTCTATAAGACGATCATTAAGCCTATCTTCTTACATGGTTGTGAGAGCAAGAGCGTAAGTACGTAAGAGCTGCATGTCACGGAGATAAAAATGGTGCGTGAGGAACTCTTGCAGCCGCGGCAGTCTTCATGTCCATGACATCGCAGATAAAATGCAAGAGAGCCGCCTTCGCTGGTGCGGCCACGTTTTGCGGCAACCGCCAGGATACGTGGGTAGCAAATGCCTGACAATGGCGCCCCCGCCGGATCCAGGTAAAAGGGATAGGCCCAAGAAGTCCTGGCTTGACGTCGTGGAGAGTGATATGCGTAATGTTCTCACTACCATGGACGCCCAAGATCGTGTCAAGTGGAGGAGGAAGAGCCGGAAGGCGGACCCTGAGCTCCGGGGTCATCTTGGCCAGGGATGCAATCGGGAGAAAGCGTCTACATGAAGATGATGTTTAACTTAATGTTGATTTCGTCAAAATATTTTGTACAATTATCAGAAGTTAATTCTGATAATTTTTCGGCTTTCAGAAAACAAAGGAAGCCCGGGTCACTGCCCGCTTGTTTAACGCTTGTTTAATGGCAGTGTTAAAAGTTGTTGTAATAAAAGTTCCTATTTTTCTACCTTTCAAATGTCCCGGTCTGGGTCCCCACACTTATGGCAACCCTAGTCTAGTGTCTTAAGATCAGTTTCAATCAAAATCGTTTTGGAAAACTGCTCATTAGTTGCCTTGCCAGTATGCAGCCACATATTGCAGAAAAACATGGCCCGTTTAGAAGGGCACTACTAAAAGGCTCTTTGGCTCTATAACTACACACGTCCATGACTACACCATAGAAATATCAAGTTTACTAAAACTTTCGATAGATGGCGTCGTACCCTTTTTTTTAAATCGCGTTATGGTTTCGATAGATGCTCGTGTACTTCTACGTAACTTTTACGACTTAACTCTGACAAATTAGCAACGAATCAATATAAAATACAGTCTATTTAGACTGTAAATATTTTTGGTATCACAGTTTTATTTTAGTAGGTACTGTGATTTAAAGATTTACAGATTACTTATGTAGAGCGTGGTGAAGGATATAATAGTGGAGTAGACAAGAGATACAACGGGGAAGGGGAAGGAGTAGGGAAGAGGGTGGGGGAAGGGCAAAGGTATGGGGAGTAGAGTCGAGTAAATATAAATAATGAAAGTAGGAAGTTTTTTTTTATACCACTTAGGTAGGTGGTAGACAAGCACACGGCCCACCTGATGGTAAGTGGTTACCGTGGCCTATGGGTGAGTGCAACACCAGGGGAGTCACACTGCCTACCCTGTAAGACCTTAGAGAATCTGTGCCGTCAGCGCAAAAGATAAGTCGGACAAAGCCTTTGGTTTTCCCACTGACAGCACAAAGCACAAGCTACTCTCCAGTGAGCTTTGGCTACCCTACTCACCGTCGGAAACACAACACGACGTTATTAAGCCGCTGCCTTCTGTAGGGCGGAGATACTTCCCCAGTCGGACTGCTCCATTGGGACGAATATACCGTCGTGTACCTACCTCCTCGAGTCGAATAGAGAGGCGAGTACAATGTCTAATCAGCGTTCAACATTCAACTTTCAGCACTATTTACAACACCACGCGATAAACGACATCCACGCGGGCGGAGCCGCGGGCAACAGCTAGTGTAATATGAAGATGACAAATATAAAATGTGAAAATTATTTTTTTCTTTTTATTTAATTCTGTTATATTTAAATTAACCTCAAGAGTAGGCACTGATAGCCGCGTCCTAGGAAAAAAATGTTGCATCCAGTAACACCTGTGACTCGTTGGGACAAAAAATATTGCATCCAGTAACACCTGTGACTCGTTGGGACAAAAAGTATTGCATCCAGTAACACATGTGACTCGTTGGGACAAAAAATATTGCATCCAGTAACACCTGTGACTCGTTGGGACAAAAAGTGTTGCATCCAGTAACACCTGTGACTTGTTGGGAATTTTTGTCCCAACCAGTAACAGTGTTACGCGTTTGGGTGTTACTGGATGGGCATAGGTATACCGTCAACAAGACAAGCACACGGCCCACCTGATGAAAAGTGGTTGCAATGGCCTATGGACGAGTGCAACACCAGGGCAGTCACAGTTGTGCTGCCCTTCAAGAATAGAGAGATTCTGTGCCTTCAGTGTAGAAGACAAGCAGGTCAAGCCTTGGTATTTCTACTGACAGCAAAAAACCTCTCCAGTGAGCTCTGGCTACCCAACTCACCGCCGGAACCACAACACGAGGTTATTATACTCGCAGTATTTTGTAGGCCCTGATATGATAGGAGACCAATTATTTTATTGAACCATCATTCTCATTTCGATTTCTCAGCTGCATTCAAATTGGGGTCCGCTTGTTGTTTATAATTGGTATGTCAGCTTTTCTGACTGCTAGTCTGGTCTCCCCCGCTTCTCTGAGCTTCCTTCAGCATCTAGCAGATTCTCCGACTAACAGTTACAATTGGGTCTCAAAAACGTTGGTAGACCTCTGCATACCCACCTTATGTTGAAATCCATACTGTCTGTCTGTCTTTCCATTACGCTTTCACACATAAATCATTGAACCAATTTCGATGAAATTTGGTAAATACCTAGATTAAACCTTGGGAAAGGACTATGTTTGGTTGATGTCACGGCGACTGACTAGCATATTATTTCTCTTTGCATTGTAAATGTGGTCACACCACCCAATTGAATAAACAGGGATTGAACATAATAAAAGTTTACGAGTCTTGCAAGCGGTATGTGTTATCGATGCGAAGCCAAGAGCAATTTTTCCCAAGGCATATACAGGGTGGAAGATTTTAACCTTACCTGGAGGGAAAGTTCTCTAAATACTGGAGATACCGAATTTCACTCAAAGAAAACATTCCTTTATTTTTAAAAAGAAATAAAACTGCATTCATAGATTTTTGAAAATTCGCTTGCCACACCCGGTAATCGAACCAACTAAAATCCGAAAAAATAACATCCTGTATTTTTATGACATTAATCAATAGTATAAATCATAAGGATCAAATCTGTCTAACAAACATGGTTAATTAAATGAAAGGAAATCCATGAAAATTCAATTTTCAAATTCGATTTAACAAAATAGAGAACTTAACTCAAGGATCCATAACCTATCATATTAAGAATAAAATTCCATATTTAAATTACTTGTCCCTGTTTTTCATAGCTGGCCCTCACTGGCCAGCAGGGGTATTTAATTTACTCTCTCGACTCAAACCGACTAAAACCGCATGCCGTCTCAGGTTAATTCATAAGTCTCAATTAACGTATTATAAGACGAACCAATAAGGCAAGTCTCTCGCCATCTCCGTTGCCCAGGGTGCGATGCGGTGTACCACGAAGTGCTTTCCAAGCCCAACCAAGTATACCTCGAGACACGTATCTTGGACCTAAATCGACATAATAGTAGCGTCGCCGTCGCGTCGGTAGCTTAGTGGTTAAGGAGTCGGCCTTACGATCGAGAGGTCCCGGGTTCGAATCCTGACCATTACACTACAGACGTGACCCCACTCCTAGTACAAGCAATTTAGCTTACTTGGGGGTTGGGGGGGTTAACAGGAATATTAGTAATTTCGGTTGCTAATATTCTTTATAAAAAAAAATCGGGAGACTTGACTACCTCATGCAGTCACACAATAACGTTACATTCTAAATCGGAATCAAAGTTTAGTCATTTAGTACTCATTTTACTAAATAAATGGCGTATTGTTGATAAGGTATGTGTTGGCACGTTGAGCAAAAGTACTGTATCTGTTGGAATGGAATTTATAAGTTAAGATTTTATTGACTTCCTTTCATTTAATTTACCATGTTCATTAGAGAGTTTCGATTGATGCTATAAAAATACAGGATGTTATTTTTTTGTATTTTAGTCGGTTCGATTACCGGGCATGGCAAGGGAGTTTTCAAAAAACTATGAATGCAGTTTTGTTTCTTTTAAAAAATAAAGGAATGTTTCCTTTGAGTGAAATTAGCTATCTCCAGTATTTAAAGTACTTGCCCTCCAGGTAAGGTTAAAATCTTCCACCCTGTATATTAAAAGAAGGCCAGCCTAATTTTTAGCGTCATTCTATTGAACAATACGCCGGCCAAAGAATTGCCACTTGTCTAGGGGGGTCGAAGTGTTAGTTAGTAATGGCATTAAGGACTCTCCTTTTAATATGGTAAGTTAAGAGAAGTAGTTCCCTTCACAACGTCTTTCCTAATACAAAGTCTTTTATGCTGAACTATTATTTTTCCCTTTCAGACCTCCCAGCATGTGGATCCCCAGCACGCCGGTGACCCTCATCTCCACACTGGCCGCCTCTGCAGGTGCCATCTGCATATTTAAGTGAGTATGATTTTTAAACTTAAGATGGTAGGCACACTAATGTAAATATAGGTTTCTCTAAATAGAGAAACCTATTCATGCATTTAAATATTTGCACAGATCTGGATCAACTTAGGAGTTGAACGGTCATCGCCACACCACATATCTAAACATGTCGATTTAGACTGGAAAAAGTGTATGTCCAAGTCCATCTTGGGCGACTGCTTACTTGCTCTTGCACTGCTTACCCAGTCGCCCAAGATGTACAGGAGAATTTAGAATGTCCAAGATGTGTTTATGTAGCTCAGTGGGTCAAAACATTCCCCCTAAAAGGGACTAGTAGGTTCAAGTCTCGTCTTAGACAACGAAATGTTAGACGAATAACTAAAGAAAAATATGGCGAGACTGGCACAGAAGAAAATAAACTTCATACACCAAAAAAGAGAAAACGAGCAAAACCAGTCGTGTCAAAACGGCCATCATAGCGTGTCGCAACTATAATTGCTTTAAAATTTCAGTATAGGTACTGAAGTTCAAGTCCAAGTTTTTAAAAACACACTCCATATAAAAAAAATATTGGGGTGACCTTGTTAAAAGCGGAAAAACTTCGTCAAGTTCACGCTCTTATGACATTCCCATTGTGAGTGCACGACCTGAATAACTTTAATGAAAATGAACCAAAAATCACCGCGTTTATTGCTCATCTGCACGCTAACATTCACCACGCACGTTTTACTACGGACTGTAATCAATAGCATTAACTAGCTGCCCTTAGTGCCCTTTCTGGCATGGAATGGGAAAATGTTGTAACGACATTGCAGCTCTCCTGCGAGCTAGAGAGATTTGATCATTATGATTGACACTATCGATTGATGCCATAAAAATACAGGTTGTTACTTTTTCGGATTTTAGTCGGTTCGAGTACCGGGTGTGGGAGTCATTCACCATCTCGCGATCGTCAAATTCGCGAGCGCGCGCGAGTTGGCAATTTTTGATTTCGAATTATTTTTTCGTCATCATCTCGCGCGCATGCTAAAATACAGTCAGATAAAAAAGGATCAAACAAAACATGAAAAGGAAACTAATGTATACTCGCGTCTTTACCTGCATTGGTTGATGCGCTGCGAATGTTTTTTTTTCATCTTAGATTTCGATATAGACTTGCGAAGTGAGACTACGCCACTAGTGGGACACGGCCGATATTATGATATCTGTTATGAGTAAACTAGTTAAAATATTTACAAGAATAAAAAAAAGTATTTATTGCAATTTTTTATTTCATTACATATATTTTTTATGATATTTGTAATTCATTTTAAATTAGTATAGTGTTTTAATGTATATATTTATTATAAAAATATTAAATAACGCTATTGTTTTTGTTGCAATAAAAAATGGATAAATAGTTGGGGTAAGTAGTTCGGGTATCGAATAATTCCTCCTCATCGATTTTTACTGGTAAAGTGCCCAAAAGACGGGCGGCATTGCGCCGTCGGATGGTAAGCTTTTTTTATGCCAAACTAATTTCGTATCTTTTTCAAGGATCGTATATTTTCCACAACCTTTTTCTTATTAGACAGTTTTTATTATTATTTAAGCATCGTGTTGTAAAATATAATTCAAGAATAAAATATACCTAATCGATTACTATAAAAAACGATTATTTATTTCCCACGCTTCCCCAAAAGCGATTTCAGGAGTATTTTTTACTGTGAATCCCTTAAAGTAGGTATATATGTTACGGGCAACTTGAGAAATCTGGTCCCTATGAATAGTGACCGGCCTGTATACATAATGCCCTTCTCACATGGGCAATTTGATAAAATTTCATTTCTAATTACTTTTCCCGGTCAGTATGAATCCTCAATATTATGCCTTTGCCTTGGGCAAAATGATAAAAAAATTAAATGAAGCGTTTTTGTTTATTAACGTTAAAAAAATACCTTACCTAACCTGGGGTGTGGGCGTGTGGGATATACAGGGTGGAAGATTTTAACCTTACCTGGAGGGAAAGTTCTCTAAATACTGGAGATAGCGAATTTCACTCAAAGGAAACATTCCTTTATTTTTAAAAAGAAATAAAACTGCATTCATAATTTTTTGAAATTTCGCTTGCCACACCCGGTAATCGAACCAACTAAAATTCGAAAAAATAACATCCTGTATTTTTATGACATCAATCAATAGTGTAAATCATAAGGATCAAATCTGTCTAACAAACATGGTTAATTAAATGAAAGGAAGTCCCTGAAAACTATTTTTTTAAATTCAATTTAACAAAATAAAGAACTTAACTCAAGGATCCATCAGATATCATATCAACAATAAAATTCCATATTTGAATTACGTGTCCCTCTTCTTCATATGAATACCCCCACTGGCCAGCAGGGGTATTTATGTCGGACTCGAACCGACTAAAACCGCACGCCGCCGTCAGGTTAATTCAAGCCTCAGAGCGGAAACACACGATGCGTTGCGGCGACGACGCACCGCAGAAATTTCGCCGCAGTAGCGGGCACACGAGCGGTGCGACGCCGCTGCGTTGTTATGACGCAGCGGCGCCGCGTGCGCCCCAGCTGCGTTGTAATGTCTGTTAATAATAGTGCAAGCGCTAGAGGTAGTTGAGTATGCAAAATCCGAGTGACGGCAAGTATGACCGGATTCTTATACCTGATCCTCTAAATAATGATAAAGAAATCTTGCCGCCGGGTGTGATGGTCCCTTCCCGCTCCCTTCACATCCCCTCTGCGCCTTTAAAGTAAGCATAGCGCGCGTATGCGTTTAGTGTGTTTCTACATCTATTGACGTAAAGAAGTTGCTTTATTAAGTCGTGTTTTTGTATCCATTTTTATTTTATACTACTTAGGTGGCAAACAAGCACATGGCCCATCTGATGGGAAGTGGTCACCGTGGCCTATGGACGTATGCAACACCAGGGGCATCACACTCGTGCTGCCGACTGCCAACCCTGAATCCATATTTCCATACTAATATTATAAATGCGAAAGTAACTCTGTCTGTCAGTCACGCTTTCACGCCTTAACCACTGAACCGATTTTGATGAAATTTAGTATAGGGGTAGATTAGACCTTGAGAAAGGACATAGGCTATGTTTGGTCGCGATAACCGACATCCACGCGGGCGGAGCCGCGGGCAAAAGCTAATATAATATATATCGATGATTAAATATAATAACATTTTGCTGACAACATTAGTATCATTAATGCTACAAAATATAGGTAGGTACCTACCTAGGCATATATAAAAGTACACTTTTACGAAAAGCTCAACAGTGACTTACGTCCACGACAAAATGACTATACAAGCCGTCTTTACCAGAGTTATTAATTCCCCCCATGTAAATGAACTGTAAATTATCGCACAAGGTCTTGTAATTGCAATAAATCTGAATTGGTTTGTAATTTCATTATGTAAATGCATCAATAACAAATGTCAAAATTAATAATAAGTATTTTTTACCTACTTTAAGAAAATTTATGCTTGAATTCGCTGGTTGTTCGAATAACTTTTTTTTTTTAAATATTACTTTTATTTTCGTTTTTTTTTTTTTATTAAGTACCTATTTAAGAATCCATCCTCACTTTTACCGTTAGAACAAACTATAAATTATAACGGAAATATTCATTAAAATGATTTTATATCATGTACCTACTCAATACATTTCCTTTACGAATAAGACAAGAGGGGGTAAAAAAAATGGACCAGAAAATAGACCGGCAAGATCCACATAATCATTCTTGGACCTTTTCTTCACTTAAATCCGTTGGCGAAATTCGGTACTCACATTTTGCATACTCATACCAGACCTCTAGCGCCCGGTCTATAAATCATAAACAACTACGCGGCGGCGGTGCGGCGCGCGCCGGAGCGGTGCCGCTCCGGCGTCGCAACGCATTCACCCCTCCCCGCCTCGTCTCGGTGGTTGCAAGTCCGGTGCGGCGACGCAGCGCATCGTGTGACATGCTACAGATATTTCTATGTAAAACGACGCAGCGACACCGCTCCGGCGTCGCGCCGCCGCCGCAACGCATCGTGTGTTTCCGCTCTCAATTAACGTATTATAAAGCGAACCAATAAGGCAATTCTCTCGCCATCTCCGTTGCCCTGGGTGCGATGCGGTGTACCACGCAGAGGTTCCCAAGCCCAACCAAGTATACCTCGAGACATGTATGTTGGACCTAAACCGGGAGACGTGAGTACTTTAAGGAGTTACCCAATAACGTTACATTCTAAATCGGAATTACTAGGTACTTATTTTAATAAATAAATGGCGTCAAAGATAACTTTATTGTTGATAAGGTATGTGATGGCTCCTTGACCAAAAGTACTGTGTCTGCTAGAATTGAATTTATAAGTTAATATTTTATGGACTTCCTTTCATTTAATTTACCATGTTTGTCAGAGAGATTTGATCCTCATAATTGACACTATCGATTGATGCTATAAAAATACAGGATGTTATTTTTTCGTATTTTAGTCGGTTCGATTACCGGGTGTGGCAAGCGAATTTGCAAAAATCTATGAGTGCAGTTTTGTTTCTTTTAAAAAATAAAGGAATGTTTCTTTTGGGTGAAATTCGCTATCTCCAGTATTTAAAGCACTTGCCCTCCAGGTAAGGTTAAAATCTTCCACCCTGTATACCAGTACAGTGCAGTAAAATTTTATGCTAAATGCATACAATTTTACTGCACTAGTTAGTAGTTAAGATTGCCGTTTAGTAAAAATGTGGCAGCCTTTTGTGTTTTTTAATTTTTTATGTATTGTGGAGGTAAGTTTTACATTTAGCTTAGGTATAAAAGCTATACAAATAAAGAAAATTGAATGTCTGTAACTTTAAAATAACAGCTTTTTAACTGAAATTGTAACACACAAAAAGATGGATAGACAGAGTTACTTTCGCATTTATATTATTAGTATGTATACGAGATACCTACCTATAACAAAATAGTTTTTTTTTTTAATTTTTTGATCTGTCTACGGATTGTTGGCTACGGATAGTCTCCAAAGTGGCTGAACCGATTCTGGAAGGACGTCTCGTAATATAATATCTCGTAGTATTTATAACATATATATACATTTCTTTATAACATACAAAATAATAGCTTCTTCCACGTCCATTTTCTAAGCTCTGCTGAAACAAACTGACAAACTCTCGCAAAACGCGGTAGCGCTTATACCTCGGGATCGGGACCCGTATCTTAGACCTGAATCACGAGACTAACGAGGTCCTGGCTCCCGCCGTAGCACCTCATGCTATCCTCAAAAGACACATTTTAGGTGCAAGATATAATGTTCCGAGTAACCACTGACCTCCGTTAACGCGTGTTACATGTGAAGCTAGCCTAAAATATCCTGTACATTTAAAATAGGTACCTAATTTAATCTATTACAACGTTTTTGTAGCTGACTGTACACAAATACGTCATATTTTCATAAACGCGCGAGTTGATGACACAAAAATAATTCAAAATCGAAACTTGCCAACTCGCGCGCGCTCGCGAATTTGACGATCGCGAGATGGTGAATGACTCGGGTGTGGCATGCGAATTTTCGAAAATATTTGAATGCAGTTTTGTTTCTTTTTATTGGGATTATTAGCGCAGGAGAACAGAAAACAAGTCTTTACTGGTCGACAGTCTGATTTATTAGGCACATAATATTCGTGTTCGACATCAAAATAAAAGATGAATGAAAAGAATGATTTTTACATTATACCTACAGTTCTTAGATAGCTATAAGTATTCAAATAGAGGCTTGGATTTTTGTTACTACCAACACTTGTTAAAAATAAAGGAATGTCTCCTTTAAGTAGAATGAGCCAACTTAAGGATTTAAGGTAGTTTTCCTCTAGAACCCGACTTATTTTTTCATCCTGTATTATGGTATTACCCTACTTACTCGGCAACTCGGCTTACTCCTCCTCCTTCGATTTACTTACCTTACCTATATTGTTTTTTATGGCAGCGTAGGTAATACGTTAGGATGCCTGCGCCAGAGCCATCAATCAGGGCCTCAATTCTGCTAGCAAAACCACTGTCATATCACGAACACTGTATAAAAATACATTTAATATTAGTCTTTAATGTAATGAAGTTAAAGTCTAAAATTAAATGCCTTATTGTAGAGTGAATGAAAAAGTGTAATGAAACTTCCTTCATTTAATTTTGAACTTTAAGTTTATAGCAATAAATTCTAAAATTTAATGCAATATCTTGCAGAATTGAGGGCCAGGTGTATCGGCTTACATGTGTGATTGGCTTGGGTTGGGTCCAAAGATTTTGATACATCCAAACAAACTCTTCATCCTAATAAGTCTTATAACTAGTAGGTTGTCTCTAAAATGGTTTTCTTTTCATATGTTCCAGAGACTTCTACAACGGCAGTCCGTATGACCGCGATGTGAAGGCCGCAGGGAAGACGGTGATAGTGACGGGAGCCACCAGCGGCATCGGCAGGGAAGTCGCCTGGGACCTCGCTGTCAGGGGCGCCAAGGTATGTAGTACACTCGTCAAACTCCACGTTACTCTACTTCACCTTTAGTATTTATGTTGTCTATGACTTCACTCTACTTATGGGTACCTACTTAGACTAAGCAAAACCGGCCAAGTGCGAGTCGCACTCGCCCATGTAGGGTTCCGTAGCAGCAAGTAACCTTTTTTTTGAGTTAATTGAATGAAGGGCGAAAATTGCGGTTTATGACTATTTTAGATTTATTATATTCTCTTATTTTAGAAGTTAGAGGGGGGGGGGGGGGAGGGGGGGTGTACTGTGTAGCTCCACTTTAGAAATGTCACTCGCGCAAAGTATTCAGTTTAGAAAAAAAAATTGTTAGATACCTGAATAGCATTTTTGAAGACGTATCTATAGATACCCCACACGTATGGGTTTGATGCCAAAAAAGTTCTTGAGTTTCAGTTCAAAGTATGGGGACCCCAAAATTTATTGCTTTTTGTCTATTTTTGTGTGAAATTCTTAACGCGGTCCACAGAATACATCTACTTACCAAGTCTCAACAGCATAGGCCTTATACTTTCGGACGGACAGACAGACATGACGAATCTATAAGGGTTCCGTTTTTTGCCATTTGGCTACAGAACCCTAAAAAGAGCCAGAACAAATCAGCAATCAGCATTCTTAAGACACATTGGGCTTAATCTGCGTAGGTAAACGTATAATATTTTTTTGTAGAACAGTACAAGTGATTTAACTCAATTTATGCCTATAGGTACTTACCTAAATAATTTAAAAATCACATTCTGCAATTTCCCCAGGTGTTCATGGCCTGCCGTGACATGGAGAAGTGCGAGGCAGTCCGCAAGGACATCGTGCTGGAGTCGTTTAATAAGTACGTGTACTGCCGGCCTTGCGACCTTAGCAGTATGGAGTCCATCAGACAGTTTGTGGAAAGGTCAGTTTTCTATAGTAGGTATACTGGGCAAAACCATTGTCATGCCATACACTGCAAAACTGCTGTTTAATCTGACTTTACTATTATACTGTTATAGTCTAACATGAAATTGCAATCTTGTAGACTGAATGAAAAAATGTACTGAACTCTTTTTTCTTTTAATTTAATTTTGGACTTTATGCGTTTAACAACAAAGTTTACATGGCATTTTTTGCAGTGTCAGTAGTATGGTGGTGGTTTTGCTAACTGCTCGCCCCCGTATCATCCAAAATTAGTCAGATAAAAATGGATCAGTAGACTCCGGACTGGAATGCAACCAGTGTAATGGATGATTCCAATGGTCTCACACATCAGCAGAAATTACTATTATTATTTCCCACAGGGACCCTTCGTGTCGCCATTTCACTCATTTCCCTCTTTTTTATCGTGCGCAAAATTCCCACAAATACCACTCCCTCTTCCCCCCCCCCCCCCCCCCCCCTCCCTACTTCCCCCTCTGAAGCCGGCAGGGGAGGTTGTCGAACTTGAACCGACTAAAATGCACACGCCGTATGTGGGTCGTTGGCTCGCACCCGGCCGACCCAGGGCCATCTCCTTCGAGCTAGCCCACTTCTGGATGTGTGCCATCTAGCCCCCGGATCACATATTTCCCCTGGATTTTATTCAGCAGAGATGCCTTATGCTCTTCTTATTATCAGAAACTCCTCTGAAGTATATCTTTGCTGTGCATTTCGTAAATAAAAATATTTTTTTTTCTGTCATTCCCATCGTCCCTTCCACCAGGTTCAAATCCGAAGAGCCCAAGCTGGACGTGCTGGTGAACAACGCGGGGGTGATGGAGCCGCCCGCCAGCCTCACGCGCGACGGCTTCGAGACGCAGCTCGGGGTCAACCACCTGGGGCACTTCCTACTCACTGGGCTGCTGTTGGACACGCTGAAGGTACATCTTTTTTAAATATCATTGGTCAAAATTAAACTTTAGACAAAGTTTTGATTACCAAAATTAAAAATCTGACACGCTATTTTTGGAGTTTTGAAGAGGTTTTTTTTTAATGTTTTTGGCTTGGTAACAAGACCTTTAAGCCATGTCTTTATTTTGTATTTTAGTATGTCTTGGTCATGTCTTTGATTATGTCGGTAATGATGATTGCTGTGGTCAGTAAAGTGGTGGAGACTTTACTAAAGATTTTTAGGGAGATTTGGAACCAACACCCAAAGTCACAATTCACTGTAATATGCCACCTATCGCTCTTGTGTGCTTGTCTAAGATCTATGTCTAAAATTCACCATTCTTATACAACTCGAATTTACACCAATTTCGGAAAAAAAAAATACCGTGATGAGCCCTTCTTCGCATTGGCGTCTAGACTCCAGTTTTGAAAAGTGTCATATGATTGTGTTGGCACTTGGCAGGCGTCATCCCCCAGCCGCGTCATAGTGGTGTCGAGCGGCGCGCACTACCGCGGCCGCGTCCACAAGGAGGACCTGAACTTTGCCAACAAGTACGACGCGCCCGCCGCCTACGCGCAGAGCAAGCTCGCCAACATGCTGTTCGCGAGGGAGCTGGGGAAGAACCTGCTGGGTATGTACAGTCGAATAGAGTAGAGTAGCCTCCACATAGCGATTGATTATATACTCCGTTTGGTTAAGTACAGTCAGCGTCAGAGAAAACAGACCCCCTCATGCTTTCATATATTATCATTAACAAGGGGGGTCCCTTTTCTCTGCAGCTTACTGTACACAACAATCTTGATGTGTTTCTTAACACATAAACATTTTAAACAAATAAAGTAGTACTGCTTAAACTCACTACCTAGTTTAAGCAACGGGCGAGTATCGACGAGCAGGTAAGCATACTCGCCGAGCGGGTAGACATTCTCGCCGAACGAGGCATACTCGCCGATCGGGTAGGCATACTCGGCTAGTGAGGGATAGTCGACAAGTCATCTCCATATACGAGTACACCGTCGAGGTTTCTAATCTTTTTTTGACAAAAAACCAAAACGAGTATGTAGTAATTCGTTTTGGTTTTTGTTAAAAAAGGATACAAAACTGAGTTTTTAAATAACAAAAAAAAATACTAATCGAGAACCTCCTCCTTTTTGAAGTTGGTTAAATATTAAGACACGTCAACATTGTTTACCTTTTTTTTACTAAGAATATTAGCAACCGAAATTACTAAATTCCCTTTAACCCCTCCAGCTAAGCTAAACTGCACTGCAATTCACTAAGCGAGCAAAACGATGCGACAACGATGCGAGGCGCAACGTAGATTGTCATTGGTCAGATTGTATCACGTCAATGGAAATCGACCAATGACAGTGTCTATCGCGCACATCGTTGCGACTCGCATCGTTGTCGCATCGTTGTGCTTGTTAGTGAATTGCACAGCTGCTTGGGTTAGGAGTGGAGTGGGGTCACCTTTAGTTAAGTACCTACCTAATAAAATGGAGTATGATTTGACTTAATTTAACAGACAGATACCCAATGGGTATCTTTCAGAAACCAATTTACAATAAGAAACCAACAATATTATCATCTGCTCCTCTCTCTCACAGGCACAGGCGTATCAGTGATCGCGGTAGACCCAGGCCTGACAGACACGAACCTGACGCGCCACATGCCAATGATGAACAGCGTCACCAAGTTCATAGTGTACCCTCTGTTCTGGCCCTTCATGAAGGCACCCAAGATCGCGAGCCAGACCATCGTCCATGCTGCACTGGATCCGGCCTTGGAAAAGTCTGCTGGGGACTATTATGTGTAAGGAATATTCAAATCATATCTTCTGCTTACTGCTAGTCAGGCTGTTTACTGCAAGTCCTTGAAGCGGGGCGAGGAAAACCATTGAATGGGCCACCAGTGTTAAACTGGTGTCTGTAATGGTGACCTTCTTTGTCTACTTTCTGCGTCTTGCTCCACTGGAGCCTTCTACCGCTGCCTCAAGATGTATGTACCTATAGGAGAATTACGAATATTCGGGACTTATCCTGGTAAATCAGTTGGTCAGAGTAAAGAGTAAATGTTGACTTTTTACCCTACTAGGGAAAAGCAAAATCATAACCAGGTTTTGTTCGCTATGTCTCATATCTAAATATAAAGTGAAAAGCTACTATAATTTATCAAAGCTTTATTATTGTTACAGTGATATGAAAAAGAAAGAACCATCAAAATTGGCCCAGGATTATGAGCTGGCGCAATGGCTGTGGAAAGTCAGCGAGAAGTGGACCAAACTGGATGAAGGCAAGCCTGCTGTGAAACAGGCCGGAGCGGCGTGACGGCTGCAATACTTCTAGGTTGTAATACGTGCTATCTAATGATGTACAAAAACATCATCATCATTTTGGGTTGGAGAGCTGGCTTTTCCAGAACAAACAGACCTACTCAACAGGGAAAATATAATTGAGGCTTCCCAGTTACATCGAATTCAAAAACAATGCTGTATCTCGGCTATTATCTTAATTAAATCTGCCCCATAAACAATAGAGCTTGCGAGCTCAGGCCGGGGCGGCGTGACCGCTATAATAGTTTTAGATCGTAATATGTACAAAACAAACCTAAATATCTGTAAAAAGGTCAGGTACTTGAGTTGAAAGCCATGTTTTTTCAGACACAAACTCCGGCTCGACTAAGAAAACACAGTCAAGTGAGACTTCCCCGGTATATTGATTTTAAGTAAGAAAATGTTTTTATATCTCTTTAGGTTTGTGATAATACCGGGGCTTATTACTTCCTTTATTTCTTATTTGTATCTTCCCCATACTTTGTCCGCTTATACCCCAAAACAGGGAAAAATGGGGAACATTCAAATTAAATTCATTGTGTTGCGTAACACAATTCAATCCACTTACATTTTGATGTCAGTATTTGTGAGAAGTTGTGTCCAGAAGTGATTTATAATAATAAAGTCATCCAATAATTTCTTTTAGACTTTCAAATGACTTATTTATTTGTAAAACGAGAAATAAAATAAATTGCTCGTGTCGATAAGTGGTTGTCTAATGCATTTTTATTGTTATTTAGTAGTTAGTATTCTAGTTAATAAATAGTAGAATAATTTTGGATGAATGTTTTATTCAATTATTAGACTTTCGAAATACACTAGCCATTATCAGCGGCATTCCCGTAACCCATGGGAACATATTCCCGGAATAAAACGTAACCCCATGTGTTATTCCAGACTGTAATCTATCCGTGCTAAATTTCAGCCAGGTTCGTTCAGCCGTTAGAGCGTGTTGAATAACAAACATGTTCACAAATTTTCAAAAGGATAATCTTTATATTTTAAGGCCCGTATTCTAGAACGACAATTATTCCCATATCTCGATTAATCTGAGGATAGATTGTATAGACAGATTGACAGATTTTCTATACTACAATCTGTCCTCAGATAAATCGAGATTCAGAACAAAATAAAATAAAACACTGGCTCTGGCACTGGACCTAAGACTACAAAAAATGGTATATTCCCATCTAGTAACACCCAAACGAATGACACTGTTGCTCGTTGGAAAAAATTCCCAACGAGTCACATGTGTTACTGAATGCAACACTTTTTGTCCCAACGAGTAACATGGCAAAATATTGGTGTCAATGGTTAGGAAAAATTCCCAACGAGTCACATGTGTTACTGAATGCAACACTTTTTGTCCCAACGAGTAACATCGCAAAATATTGGTGTTAATGGTTAGGAAAAATTTCCAACGAGTCACAGGTGTTACTGGATGCAACACTTTTAGTCTCAACGTGTAACACCGCAAAATATTGGTGTTACTGGTTGGAAAAAAATTGCCAACGAGTCACATGTGTTACTGGATGCAACACTTTTTGTCCCAACAAGTAACACCGCAAAATATTGGTGTTAATGGTTGGGAAAAAAAAATCCCAATGTGTAACAGATGTTACTGAATGCAACACTTTTTGTCCCAACGAGTAACACCGCAAAATATTGGTGTCACTGGTTGGAAAAAAAATCCCAACGAGTCACAGGTGTTACTGAATGCAACACTTTTTGTCCCAACGTGTAACAGGTGTTACTGGATGCAACACTTTTTGTCCCAACATGTAACAGGTGTTACTGGATGCAACACTTTTTGTCCCAACAAGTAAGACCGCAAAATATTAGTGTTAATGGTTGGGAAAAAAATTCCCATCGTGTAACACATGTTACTGGATGCAACACTTGTCCCAACGTGTCACAGGTGTTACAAATACAGAAGGCAAGCATAGAAAAAAAAACTATTTTAATTCTTAAAATTATATTTTTTTATCACATTGTCAGGGTAGACATCGTCTACTTGTCATTTAGACCTCCATATTTATACAGAAGCCATTGACTGAACCTCCTCCAAACGTCAGCATAACCAAGCTGTCTTCCTCTCCTAAACAATATCTCTTTTATCTCTCTCTTTTTCTGACAAGAGAAGGTCAGGTAAATAAGACCCTATAGGGCACTGTCAGTCTTTTCTTCTTCTTCTACTCCCAAATTGAGTCGTGGAACTCTGGTCTGTCGAAGACCAGTTCTCTTTTTACTAGAGGTTCGGTCCTAGGATGGGCGTGCATGAGCTGCAGTACTCCAGTGCCAATGGCAGCTGGCACACCCAGGATAATAGACTCGGAGACACCCTCGATGCAATCCTGTTGGCCGTAGTAAGCTGCGTCGAAGAGATGATCGGCGGTCTTCTCGAACTAGAAGGAAAAATGTTTGTAAATATTCATGTTACCGGCAATGTGTATAATCCGGTATTCTATGCAATGCCTTCTATAAACGGTATATGCCCATCCAGTAACAACCAAACGAGTAACACTGTTATTGGTTGAGGAAAAAATTCCCAACGAGTCACAGGTGTTACTGGATGCAACATTTTTTGTCCCAACGTGTCACAGGTGTTACTTCATACACCATGACAAGCACTCGGCCCACCTGATGGGAAGTGGTCTATGGACGTATGCAACACCAGGGGTGTCACACTCGTGATGCCTAGGTAATGTATAGGATACCGAGTGCGCAGCCGACAATGTATGAAATGTTATCAAGAAACATAAATGGTGGTTATAAAAAAAACAACCACGAACGCTAATGCAGGAGCTCCGCTTCCGCCTTAGCCTTCTAACCTATATCTATACAAGTTGGGGCGCAGTGTCCACACCGCGCAATTTAACTTGGACTTTGGAGCCGAGCGAAGCTAATGCGGGAGGCATTAGCCGTCGTGGTTTTTTTTTGGTAACCATCTAGAAATAAAATTTCCGCAAATTTAGACCAAAATCTATTATACTATTAGAACTATCGAGATAATTATTTATCATGTATTGTTTCGAGTATCCGATATTTCTGCGCTGTTGCAAGCATCCCGATAGTTCTAATACTAATTTGAACGACCATGAAAGTATAAATACAAAATCTATTTATTTCACACATTGATGGTAGTTAGGTAGGTAGGGGGTAAAGTAGGTAGGAGATAGGTAGATAGAGGGGGCTCCCTTGGACCTCGCTAGTGATGGTCGACTTCTCTAGAATGTGGTGTATACTCACGCTGGCCAGGTTGAGCACGGACTCCTTCATCCTCGCGAGTCCGTAGCGCGTGATGCCGAGCACCTCGCCGCGGGCCGTCATCTGGCCCGCCAGCAGCTCCACGTGGCGCCGGTCCACGCTCATGCCGTGGCCCTCCATCACCGCCTGGATCTCGCTGATGATCGTCGACTTGGCCGCCTCGATGCCGAGGGTGTGGTACACCTGGGGAGAGTATTATATGTTGAAACTGGTACTGAGATGATAGATATTTGAAGAGAAGATCAATTGTCGACTATTTTCTCGACCAAGTGAGGCATACTCGACGAGTGGGTAGGCATACTTGTCAAACGAGGCATACTCGACGAGCGGGTAGGCATATTCGCCATGCGAGCCATACTCATCGAGTAAGCATAGGCTAAGCATATTCGCAGAGTAGCTAAGCATATTCTGCCAAGCGAGACATACTCGCTGAGTGAGCCATACTCGCCAACCGGGTAGGCACACACGCAATGCGGTATGCATACACGCGAAGCGAGTAGGCATACTCGCCAAGCGGGTAGGCATATTCGCCAAGCGAGTAAGCATACTCGCCAAGCGGGTAGGCATATTCGCCAAGCGGGTAGGCATACTTGCCAAGCGGGTAGGCATACTCGGTTAATAAGACATACTCGCCGAGGTAAACCTTAACTTCACAAGCTGTTTTATCTTTTGCCTGCTAGCTGCTGTTACTAACAAATTCCTAGCAAAAAGACTTACTGTCCAACCAAGAAATCGAACTAACTCTTCACTTAAGTATGGGACTATCTTACCTCTAGAATATTGTTCGACGTGGTCTTGGTTCCGTCTACCCCATACGTGGCTATGACGTCACGTAACCCGTCTCCCTCCACGCACAGCTTGTATCTAAAAACGAAAAAAAAATATTCATTAAAAAGACTATTATCTATAGAAAGAAATACAATTGAAAGAAAGCTTGAGTCAAAATTAGTGCTCGGAATACCGCAATAGGCTCAACCCCTATTACGTGGGACCTTTTCCATTCACCTCTGCCTAACCCTCTGGGGATAAAGGAGTGGAGTACAAATGTATGGACGTGACATTGATAAGAAACCTATTGTTTGCTTCGATTTGTTTCAATTTTTTGTGTGTATGACTGGCTTTCCGTCTGTCTGTTTCTAGTAATCAAGTTTTGAGCTGTTGTCATAAGAAGAAGGAAACCCATGAAGTCTGCTTACCCCGTAGGAAAAAGAAAGCGTGTATAGTATGTAGAAAGCTAAAATGTCGCCTTTTCTAAATAGTTCTAGTGACATATCTACTCACCTAGGTTCGCTCAAAGTGTCATCACACGCGATGACCGCCCGCGACACTTGCGGCAGCCCCTTGACGACAACTGGCGGCAGTTGTCTGGCGAGCTGCTGCAGCGTCATGTTGAGCCAGCCGCCATGCTTGGTGGGCTCGCCCAACACCTTGATGGCCCAGTCGGATACCACTTGGACGTACGCGGGTTTTAGCTTGAGCTTGGACGTACAAATTCTGAAAAAAAAAAAAGTGTTTTTTAGTAGAGATCTTGTGGTGGAATCTTGAATATGGAATCTTCATCCTAGCGTCAATCCCAGTCGCATCAAGCTTTCAACTCGAAAACTGGGGTCAAGAAATTGAATTTTCAAAATCAAATATCTTTAAAACTATTTGTTGCAATAGAATTTCACTTAGGCAGTTCATTGTATTATTGTAAACTCATTCAGTCATTTTTCGAGAATAAAAATAATTGAATGAATTTTAAAGCATTTAATATGCTAGCTATACAAATTGACATCAGCAAAGCTCGGTGGCTCAGAGGTCAGAGCATTTCCCGTTTAAGGGAAAGAACGCGGATTCGAGTCCCGCCTGAGCTGAATTTCACTTTTGCCTATCTAAATCAATAAAAAATAATAGTTATCGTTCCTAAAATAATATAAACCGCGGTAGCCTAGTGGTATGGGTAATGGACTGCTGAGACGAGGTCTCGGGTTCGATCCCAGGTTTTACCATGGCACACACCAATGACTTTTCGATGCTTTTCGAAGTTATATGTGTATTTATAGCAGGTCTATAAGTGCCCGGTTAATGGCAATAGGCTCGCCACCTATTACATTGGGACCTAAACATAAACGGCGAAATGTGGGTGCTAGCACCTCTGCCTACCCCTTCGGGGATATAGGCGTGAGTTTATGTACCTATGTTATGTTATCGTCCCTATTACAAATCACTTAGTACTTACGAGTACACGATAGACTGCACGTTGACTTCGAGACACAGGAGCCGTATCCTCTCCGCGTCCAGACGGATCAGTAGGAAGCACTCGTTGGGCAAGTATACCTCATCTATGTACGTCGTTATCTGAAACATTCAACATTTGTTTAGCTTGGGAAAGTTTTGAAGGTACTAGAACGCTGAATAGAGTAAGCTATATTGACCCTGAGCTCATCATCACAGCTTTAGTCCCGGTAAGAGCGTTTTCCCATTGTCCGATATCCGATATCTGTGTCGGACGACGATAGCCGACATCCGATACAGTGCTGTTTTCACACATATCATTCATCATCATTTCCCAGTGCAAACAATTTTCGACCTTATTGACTTGACATAAAAACGATTTTTTCTTAAATTCGTGATCAGCGTCATCTATTAACGCGAAAAGACACGAAATTAGGAAAATGTCATTAAGGTCGAAAGTCGCTTGCAGTCGCTGTTTTAGCAGATACGTATGTCATACATTTGACTTCCTCCCGATATCGGCTCAGCGTCTGTCTGTGACAATGTGCAAACGCTCTTATATCCAAAGCTTACACTTTGAAATTAAGTGTCCCCTCTTCTATGTATTCTTTTGAATCGGTTTTTACAGGAGAGATGGCAGTCTGACACCAAAACCCGGAAAGAAAAGTCAGAGTCAGAGTCTCATCCGTTCCTGGGTCGGCCAGGGTGCGAGGGATATGTCTCAGACAACTTCACCTCCGGTAACCAACGACCCACAGACGGCGTGCGTTTGGGTCGGTTCAAGTCAGACATAACCTCCACTTCTGGCTCCGGTGGCGGGAGGGAGGGTGATATCCGTGAGGATTTTGCGCAAGACAAAAAAAAAGTCTTATCCGTTCAATCAGCAGGTTTGAACCCACCTGTGAAGGCCTTCTCCTAAATCCTATGGCCCCTTACCTCTCCTAATGTAGTCTTCTCAATCCGGCCCTTGACTCTCCTCGCGAACTCCTGGTCCAGAGGCTGCAGGAGCTCGGCGGTGATGATAGGCGTGGAGATGTTCCTCGACGCGTTGATGATCTCCTTCACTCGAGGCACTCCTTGCGTGATGTTCATGGAGGCTACGCCCGCGAAGTGGAAGGTCTTCAGGGTCATCTGGGTACCGGGTTCGCCTATACTCTGTGGAAAGATGACTTTTCCTATGTTACGGCCGTTCCCAATAAAATATCTAAAGATAAAGGTAAAGGTAGAGATGGTTCCTTTGTCAAATCCTATTGTTATTTTGATACTATAAATGGCGTTACCATAGAGATTGGTGACGTTTTATCCTTTCTAATGTCAAAACTGGCGATAGATAGGTTATTGAGAACGGCCGTTAATCGGTATATGCCCATTCAGTAACACCCAAACGAGTAACACTGTTACTGGTTGGGACAAAAATTTCCGATGAGTCACAGGTGTTACTGGATGCAACGATTTTTGTCCCAACGAGTAACACCTCAAATTATTGATGTTACTGTTTGGGAAAAAATTCCTAACGGGTCATAACACATGTGACCCGTTGGGATGCAACATTCACCACTCATAGATTATATCAAAACAATCTGCATGCGCCTAGGTCTCGTTTCTCTCGCGACTTGGGTCCAAGATGTGTGGCACGGACTATTCCTGGGCACTGATTCTGATTTTATGTTACAGGACAAAAGACCATTTAATTTTGAACTTTACTGCAGTGTTGTTACTGCAGTGTTGTTAAAGTATAAAATTAGAGTCTTATAGAGTGGATGAAAAAATGTAATGAACTGCTTTTATTGCATTTTTATTTCGTTACCGGTAGTTCCGAGCCCTAGAAAGTTCAACAGCAACGGTCTAGCTGCAATGCTTCGATATCGCCTAATATCACCATTGGGTTGTGGAGGTCATATGGCAGTTGCTTCACGGAAAACATCGAGGTCTAGCCAAATCCGCAGTTAAAACTAGTAAAGCGGACCCCAGGATACGAGGTAAAAGCTTAGGATGTTACTGGGACGTTAGGATGAATAAGAAGTGGTATGACAGTGGTTATTAGTACCTGCGCGGCGAGGGCCCCTACAGCGGTGCCGGGCTCGATGACGCTCCGCTGGTACTTGTGGTGGCACACGCGCAGGAACTGCACCAGCTGCGTCAGCGTCAGCCGCTCCAGCTGCTTCACGATGTCGCCGCACGCCGCGTACCGGACGCGCAGGGCCGTCACCTTACGAGCCACGGACTTGAGGAACGTGCTGTAATGAGACATGATATGTATAGACGGTCATGTTGCATCCAGTAACACCTGTAACTCGTTGGGACAAAAAGTGTTGCATCCAGTAACACCTGTTACTCGTTGGGACAAAAATTGTTGCATCCAGTTACACCTGTAACACGTTGGGACAAAAACTGTTGCATCCAGTAACACCTGTAACTCGTTGGGACAAAAAGTGTTGCATCCAGTAACACCTGTAACTCGTTGGGACAAAAAGTGTTGCATCCAGTAACACCTGTGACACGTTGGGACAAAAACTGTTGCATCCAGTAACACCTGTGACATGTTGGGAATTTTTTTTCCCAGCCAGTAACAGTGTTACTCGTTTGGGTGTTACTGGATACCACTGGTATACCACTTCTACGTATAGTAGACTGATATGAACAAAGAAGAAGCGAAAGGCTTATGTCAAAGCAATACATCAAAAGACAGACGGGCAGCCTGTAGTAAACGCGGCCGCTACGCATGAGGCAAGGGTTCGATCCCCGGTCAGTGTAAATAGTTATATGCATGAATATGGATATGTGCATTGGTCTAGTCGTGCCTCGGAGAGCATGTTAAGCAGTCGGTTCCGGTTGCCATACGAACGTCTATCTATAACAGTCGTTACGGGTATTTGGAGTCCTAAAAAGTCCGACAACTGGTCTAGCTGCAATGCTTCGATATCGCCCAATATCGCTATTGGCTTCGCAGGCAGTCGCTTCAAGTAAAATATCGAAGTCCCGCCAAATGCGCAGTTAGACTGGTAAAGCGGACCCAAGCTTCGGATGCGACTAGGCTTAACACTAGTATGAAAAAGAAAGCAGTACATCAAAAATAGTAAGTGGAAATATGCTCTCTCTGCCTATCCTAATGGGAAACACGTGTGACTATATGTATGTGTTTACAGACATGATTAGGTATGTAGTACTTACAGCAATTCATTCTTGAACTCTTGAGTGCACGTCTTGAAATCATCTAAAGCCAAGGTCGCCTCCGCAGCCAGGATTATGCCATCACCGTCGAGAGGGTCTTCTTCCCTTAATACAAAACATGACAATACATTTAGAAATACAATTCAAATACAAAGAAACAATTGAAATACAAAGAAACAGTTGAAATACAAAATAAACAATTGAAATACAAAAAAAAACAATTGAAATTCAAAAGAAACAATTGAAATACAAAAGAAACAAATGAAATACAAAAAAAAACAATTGAAATACAAAAGAAACAATTGAAATACAAAGAAACAAAATTTTATTTTTTTAAATATGTCTATAGATTTCCTTCCATTGTGAATAGCAAGTCAAAAAACTTGGTGTTGCAATGGGCTTTCTTTGTGATATTTTTGGGACCCATGCCAAACTCATCTGCCAGTCTGTACACCTACTGAATGATAGACGAAGATATGACGCAGGCTTTCCGATAGCTAAGGATTGGCAGGCGTATCCATTAAAGCCATCTTATCTAATCTAAATCCATTCCAATCCGATTCGATCCGATCCGGTCCGGTCCGATCCGATCCGATCCAATCCAATCCAATCTCATCAAACTTATTCAAATTTAATTAAACCTAATCTAGTCTTATCTAACGCAATCGAATGTAGTCTGAGTGCCAACGTACCTGGACAAGTACTTGGCGCGCACGTCGGCCAGCACTCTGGCCAGGTCCACAGGTCTATCCTTGCCCTCCATGTAGCTGGGGTCCAGGCCGTCGGAGCCGTAGCGGAACTCCACCACCTCGCCCGTGGCGTTGCGGACCGTCATGTCGTAGTGGAGCACCAGGTCTTCTAGAGACTGTGGAACAATGGTAATACAATTAGGAACCATTACTTCAAATTCAAATTTCAATTGCATGATATTTACATAACATACATAAACTCACGCCTATATCCCCGAAGGGGTGGGCAGAAGTGCTAGTACCCACATTTCGCCGTTTATGTTTAGGTCCCAATGTAATAGGTGGCGAGCCTATTGCCATTAACCGGGCACTTATAAACCTGCAATAAATACACACATAACTTCGAAAAGTCATTGTTGTGTGCCATAGATCGATCGATTTATAAAGAGATTCGATTCGTGCGGGCTTCGGTGGCTTAGCAGTCAGAGCATTCCCCCTGTAAGAAAAGATCGCAGGTTCTAATCCCGCCCGAAGACGATTCTCTTTTCTCTTTGTAAATCGATTTAAATTTCAAATTTCAATTTGATATGCCTATACAGATAGTTGTCAGAACGGGCCGTTATAAATGCTTATAATGTTAATGTGGGTGTCAATACACCTCTGTGTAGCCCTTCGGTTTACAGGCGTGAATATGTGTTCAATGTTAAATTAGTAGTTTGACGACCACGATAAACGTATTTAAGAATTTTAAAATAAAGGTAATGCTTCGTTTACATACTCGCGGCAGAGCGAGGGAAGTGGCGAGAGAAGTGGGCAGGGACGTGGTGTGAATGGTATATTCGTCATGCCGCGAGTACTGCCGCGTATGTTGCTGCGAGTGTCGGCTTGGAGCGCGAGAAGGAGCGGCAATACTAGCGCGATGAAGCATTCACATACTCGCGTCGCGCACACTTCGCATCGAGCGCTCGTTGTGTACGCGCGTGTCACAGTCACAGGATTACTTCGAATTTATTATCATGACAATGACGCAACCAATCGAATGGTCCAACGAAAAATCAATAGAATTTATTGAAATGCTTGCTACGGATCTAATTAAATAATATAGGTAATACATAATGTATATAAAAGGTAGGTAGGTAGGTACCTACCTACCTACCAAATTAAAATAGGTAGGTAGGTAGGTAGTACCTACCAAATTAGCCTGATTACCTACCAAATAGGTAGGTAGGTAGGCACCTACCTACCTATTCTAATTTGGTAGGTACCTACCTACCTACCTATTCTAATTTGGTAGGTACCCTACCTACCTATTTGGTAGGTATAATTAGGCTAATTTGGTAGGTAGGTAGGTACCTACCTACCTACCTATTTGGTAGGTAATCAGGCTAATTTGGTAGGTACTACCTACCTACCTACCTACCAAATTAGCCTAAGTATACCGACCAAACAGGTAGCTAGGGTACCTACCAAATTAGAATAGGTAGGTAGGTAGGTACCTACCTACCAAATTAGAATAGGTAGGTAGGTAGGTACCTACCTACCAAACTAGAATAGGTAGGTAGGTAGGTACCTACCTACCAAACTAGAATAGGTAGGTAGGTAGGTACCTACCTACCAAATTAGAATAGGTAGGTAGGTAGGTACCTACCTACCAAACTAGAATAGGTAGGTAGGTAGGTACCTACCTACCAAACTAGAATAGGTAGGTAATCAGGCTAATTTGGTAGGTACTACCTACCTACCTATTTTAATTTGGTAGGTAATTAGGCTAATTTGGTAGGTAGGTACCTACCTACCTACCTATTCTAATTTGGTAGGTAACCTACTTACCAAATTAGCCTAATTTACCTACCTACCTATTTTAATTTGGTAGGTAGGTAGGTACCTCTACCTACTAAATTAGAATAGGTAGGTAGGTAGGTACCTACCTACCAAATTAGCCTAAGTATACCTACCAAACAGGTAGCTAGGGTACCTACCAAATTAGAATAGGTAGGTAGGTAGGTACCTACCTACCAAATTAGAATAGGTAGGTAGGTAGGTACCTACCTACCAAACTAGAATAGGTAGGTAGGTAGGTACCTACCTACCAAATTAGCCTAATTACCTACCAAATTAAAATAGGTAGGAAGGTAGGTACCTGCCTACCTACCAAATTAGCCTGATTACCTACTAGCTAAGTATCTAAGTTGATAGCCTAGCCTAATAAAATGCCTATACTGCATTCGGTTAGGTGTCCACTTAACTAAAGTCGTCCATCTCCATCGCAAGGCGAATACTGTATGCGGGGCAACGCGATGAACATCGCGATGATGCGAGTGTTGGGCAACGCGATGAACATCGCGATGATGCGAGTGTTGGGCAACGCGATGAACATCGCGATGATGCGAGTGTTTGAATGCTAGGGCATTATTCGCGTGAATATTGCCGGCAAGGCGATGAGTAATGCGAGCGGCAGTATGTAAACGCGGGGTAATATGTATGCCTTGGGCATTTTAGGGTCTTGGTATGTATGACTTTCGGAGGTAAGTTAACCTCACCTGCAAGTCAGTACACCAGCTGAATGACGGACCAGGCTCTGGCACAGGTTTTCTTTAGGAGGTCAGACGGCAGTCGCTCTTATAAAGGTAGTATAAGTCAAACCAAGGAAGGAGAAGAGTGGGCGGAAGCCTGTACACCTGCTAAATAATGGATGGACGGCGCAGACTTTCCTCTAGCTTTTTTTTTTCTTCTTTTTTTATCGTGCGAAAAATCCTCACGGATACCTCCCCCGCCGGAACCGGGGGAGGAGGTTATGTCGGACTCGAACCGACTAAAACGCACGCCGTCAGTTGCCGGAGGTGAGATTGTCGTAGCCATATCCCTCGCACCCCGGCCGACCCAGGGCCATATCTCTCGATTTAGCCCTCTTCCGGTGTGAGGACCACAGAGTCCCCAACTCGCCCCCGCTGCTTCTGCTAGGGCTCCAGGCGGCTCCACCCGTCACCCCTAGGCCCGCGCTCATGGGGGACGGAGGTCATTCTGCGAACTTTCCTCTAGCTAAGGATTGGGAGGTCCGATTGCAGGCGCTTCTATTAAGGCCAAATCTAATCTAATGTAATTGTATGTAGTTTGAGTTCTAACAGCCTCTAATGCGAGCGAGAACAACGCTAAGATGATGATGATCATACCTTAACAAGTCGTCTCTGCAGATACCCGGTCTCGGCGGTCTTCACGGCGGTGTCCACTAGACCCTCTCGTCCTCCCATCGTGTGGAAGAAGAACTCTGTTGGGGTCAGTCCTGAGTAGAAGCTGTTCTCCACGAAGCCACGTGCCGCTGGGATCTTGGCTGGAAGTTAAAAGTATTGTTATGATATTCGAAATTGTGCTGATAATAGTTTTCTTAGTAACAATTCATGCCTGTTAATACCTTGAAGGGTAGGCAGAGGTGTCTAAACACCCAAATTCCGCCAACTATGATTTTCGGTCCAACTTAATAGCGTCGGTAGCTTAGTGGTTAAGGAGTCGGCCTTACGATCGAGAGGTCCCGGGTCCAAATCCTGGCCATTACACTACCGACGTGAACCCACTCCTAGCACAAGCAATTTAGCTTAGTTGGAGGGGTTAACGGGAATATTAGTAATTTCGGTTGCTAATATTCTTTTTAAAAAATAAAAAAAAAGAGGGCCGTCAAGTGAGGACTTTGACATGGGCTATATGTGGCCTTATAGTGCTCCACCGGGAACCAACTTATTTTTTTATATTTTTTTTTATTGTAACTCTTTGTTATTTCTGCTGATGAGAGGAAGGATAGAATAAACTATATAACCAGTTTGAGAGCTCGTATATTGACAGACACCCTGACAACCGAGACATCAGACCATAGATCCGCCATAGATCAAACTACTACATACTACACTCTTCAACCAACCCTACACAAATAAATAGATTGATTGAAATTTTGAAGCATTTAGGTTGCGGTTCCATTAACGCGGAGCGGAGAAATATTAACCAATAGTATTGCATAAAACATCGCTCCTGCAGCTGAGCGGCGATTTCTATGCAATCCTATTGGTTAATCTTTCTCCGCTCCGCTTCAATGGAACCGCAGCCTTATGCTAACTATTGAAATCGATTAAGAATGGAAAAAGTGAATCGCCCAGGCGGGACTCAAACCCAAAACGGTAGTATAGGAGAAATTGAAACGCTTCAGGTGGGGCCCGGTAGCTCAGTGGTCAAAGCATTCCCTTTGTAAAGGACTGATCGCGGGTTCGAGTCCCGCCTGTGTGATTTTTCCATTATTAATCGAAACGATTATTGCACGGACGATTGAACATCTATTTTTATTAATTTTGAGGTTGAACCTCACTTTAGTATTTTTATTTATGTACTCACAGTGTCTTTCGAAGTGCGGTAACGATCTGTCTTCGAACCCGTTGGGCACTCGCTTGCCGTTGAGTGCCTGCTGGCCCACGCAGGCTATCATCTGCGATATGTTGATGTTCGAACCTGGTAACGAGAAATTAATTCTTATTTTAGTGCCAGCGTCAAATAGTATGCAACAATAGTAGTTTATGCAACTGTTGCATAAGAAAGGTTCTTAAAACACGAGTGTGAGTTAAAAAAAAACGAGCACCAGGCCAGTTTTTTCATAGTATCACACGAGTGTTTTAAGACCAAATTATGTGCAGTTTCATACACTACTTTATCTAATTTAAAGAAATAATAAATTTAGGATTTTAGGTCTCGTTCCTTTGACTTGAAAGTTCAAAATTAAATGAAAAGAGTTCATTACTTTTTTTCATTTACTCTACGAGACTCCATTTAATTTTAGACTTTAACAGCATAACAGTAAAGTCTTAAATTCAGGTTCAGTTGTATGAGAGTAGCTGACATTATGTCAATTAAAATTGATGACGTACACCGAACGAGTCAGTTGCTAACGCCCGTACTATAGCTACAATTACCTTTCGAGCCACTCTGTGCCATGATAAGAGGCGCATTAGTGGGATGCAGTTCCCTGAAGCAGGCCTTCGCTGCCAGCTCCCTGATGCTGCTCAGCTCGCTCAGCATCATGGCTTCCAGGGTCTCCTCCATAGTGCAGCCCGGCTGGCACTGAAGAGTACCCTTCTCCATCTCATGGATGTAGCCATCGCACTTGGAGTATCTGTAAGTTACAGTTGGTTAGTCAAACATAAAAAAAAATATTTTGTTTTACAAAGTCGTTAAGGTCAAGGTCAGTCACAGTCAAGTCAAGGTCAATGCTAAGGTCAAGGTTAATGTCAAGGTCAGATTAAAAAAATAATTATTTTGTTATAGAAAGTTAGTTCAGATTTATTTTATTCTGTATAGACCATTAAAACGGTACTTATAAAACGTTAACACTAAACAATATTAAAGACCAGTTTAGCAAATGGACCACTGGTTCGGAACGCGGCCCCGAAGCCGGCTAGTTTTAAGCCGCGTTGAAATCACACTTTCTGCTTCTAGGTATAGAGTTTGTAAGTTTCTAAGTTCCTACCATTATCACATAGTTGACAAAAGGCACTTACCCAGCTTCCAGTAATTTGTTCTTAGCCTCTATCAGTTTCTTGCCGGGGGTCACGTCTATGATGCCGAAGCTGAACCCCGTTGTCATCATGAAGTATGACGCCATGCGGGCTAATCTAAAAAAATACAGAAATTTAAAAATGGGCACACGTCTGACGAAATACAGGACCATGGTGGACAGCCTCTGTGGCGTAGCGGTAGCGAATCCAACCACTACACAGGGTACGATCCCCGCTCAGTGCAAATATTTGTATGCATGAATAAAGGTATTTGCATTGATCTGGTCGTGCCTAGAGCGCACGTTAAGCCGTCGGTCCCGGTTGCCATACGAACATGTATAACAGTCGTTACGGATAGTTGGAGCCCTAAAAAGTTCAACAACTGGTCTAACTGTATTGCTTCGATATCGTCCAATATAGCCATTGGATACTGGAGGTCAGATGGCAGTCGCTTCACGGAAAATATCAAAGTTCAGCTAAACCCGCAGTTGGACTGGTATAGCGGACCCCAGACTCCGAGCTGAAAGCTTCAGATGCGACTGGGATTAACACTAGGAAGAAGAAACCGCGTGATTCCCAGCAGAGTAGGATTTACGCCACTCCATATATGTTCCTATACGGTGTCGTACAAGGTGACTGAGGGATAGGGCTGTTTAGCATCAGACAGATATATACAGCCTGAAGTCAGCCTCAAATGCATGGCTCGAGTCAACAACAGTGCCCGAAATACGGCAATAGGCTCGCTGTATGGGACCGAATATAATGATTGGTGAAATCTGGGTTCTAATTCACCTCTGTCTAACGCTTCGGGGCTAAAGCCGTGATTTTGTGTGTATGAAGAAGAAGATAGGTATTGACAAGTATTGCTGTAGAAAATTGCTGGCAATGGCGCCCCCGCCGGGACCAGGTAGAAAGGGTAGGCCCAAGAAGTCCTGGCTTGACGTCGTGGAGGGTGACATGCGTGCAAATGGTCTCACTACCATAGACGCCCAAGATCGTGCGAAGTGACGGAAGGTGGACCCTGAGCTCCGAGGTCATCTTGGCCACGGATGCAATCAGGAAAATGCGTCTAAATGAAGATGATGATGAAGTCGTGCAGTACCTCCACATGGCGCGGACGGCGTACTCCTCGCCCCAGTCCCGCAGCAGGATGTAGAAGATGCTGCTCTTGGTGCCAGAGCCCAGGGTACTCTTGTCCATAGAACCGCATAGCAGCTCCGAGTTTCTTATTATTACATCTACAAGGAAAAAAAAATAGTAATATATTGTTTCTGTACATACATTATGTTACAGGTGTAGTACTGTTGCATCCAATAACACCTGTTACTCGTTGGGACAAAAACTGTTGCATCCAGTAACACCTGTGACATGTTGGGACAAAAACTGTTGCATCAAGTAACACCTGTGACACGTTGGGACTAAAACTGTTGCATCCAGTAACACATGTGACACGTTGGGACAAAAACTGTTGCATCAAGTAACACCTGTGACATGTTGGGACAAAAACTGTTGCATACAGTAACACCTGTGACATGTTGGGACAAAAACTGTTGCATACAGTAACACCTGTGACATGTTGGGACTAAAACTGTTGCATCCAGTAACACCTGTGACACGTTGGGACAAAAACTGTTGCATCAAGTGACACCTGTGACATGTTGGGACATAAACTGTTGCATCCAGTAACACCTGTGACACGTTGGGACAAAAACTGTTGCATCCAGTTACACCTGTGACTCGTTTTTTTTCCCCAACCAGTTGTAACAGTGTTACTCGTTTAGGTGTTACTGGATGGGCATATACCAGTTTATTGACTCTCGAATCGAATCTAAATCGGTTGTCTAGCACACATGGAGGTCAGTGACTGATATTATAATGAACCCTAATATAATATTATACTCACAAGAGTCCTGTACACACATATCCTTGTTGCCGGTGTAGTTCCGGCCCTTGGTCTCCAGGTTGGCCTTCACTTCGCACTTCTTGTTGGGTTTCATTATAAGACTGGAACAATTATTAGAATATCAGACATATGGCTATGGTCACCCATGATGTAGATGCAATAAGAAAGAAAAAGAGAAAGAAAGAAAGAAAGAAGTTTTTTTATTCTTCACGACAAATTTAAAAAAAATATATACAGGGTGTCCCAAAATTCAAGGATAAGCCGGCAACAGAGGGTAGCGGCAGCAGAACCGCGAAATTTTCCGTGAAGCGACTGCCACCTGACCTCCACAACCCATTGGCGATATCAAAGTTATGTAGTGCGTCCAGTTGTAGGACTTTTAGGGCTCCAACTACCCGTAACAACAGTCATAGATACTCATATGGCCACCGGGATCGACGGCCTAACGTACTCTCTGAGGAACGGAGGTGCCTCAATGTCTTAAGAATCGTCATCCATCCGAAAACCACCCTGGCTTGTGTTGCTTAACCTCGTAATGTGATAACCTACTCGGTTACCACTTAGTCAAAAGTCCCGTCAATGATTTTTTATTGAGGATGAATGCATTGTGTACAAAGTAAATCTGGTGATTTTCAATAAAAGCAATGTATGAAATATGATTCTTATTTACAAAAAAATTTTTTTTTAGTATTTCATTATAGTATCATACCCAAATCATACCATTTTGAAATCTTGGATAGTTGCGCCAGCATCGATGTCGAGTCGAGTCCATACTTTTTTTTTTCACCGAGATAGATAAAGTGGGTCGAAAGTAAAAATGTATGAAAATTTGACGACAAAAAAAATATTTTGACTCATTTTTGTAAAATAACTACAAATATTCTATAATTTTTCAGGGTGGTGATGGATAGTCATGCTTCTTAGCTTGCTAATGCAGAAAAGAGTTCAAAAATATTTGGAAAATTGTGGGCCTGGTAGTTGAAAATATCATTAGGGGTTTCGAAGGATTGTAAAAAAGTTTAAATAATTAAAAAAAAAATAGAGATATATTTTTTTTCTTTTTTTTTTCCAGAGCAACTATAAGTAGGGCCACCCTCTGTTGCCGGCTTATCCTTGAATTTTGGGACACCCATACAAAAAAAACAAGAGCAATAATGTTAACTTCACGCACGCACCATGCACGCATACACACGAATCCACGCACTCACTCACGCACGCACGCATGCACGCTCGCACGTACGCACGCACACATGCTGCATTATTTTCAGTTCTTCTGTATTGTGATGCTAATAATTATTCGGTAACCTGTTGTACTTGTTTCTTTGCCATCAATAATGTGTACATACCTGAAGATCTGCTTCCCAGTCCACAGCTTCCTCGGCTTGAGGATGGCCGGCGTGGGCAGGTCGATCCGCATGGTGGCGTCGGGCCCGGCCAGCAGGCAGCCGGCCAGCTGCGTGGCCTGGTCCTTGTCCAGGAACCGGTCCCGCTGCGTGAGGAGGTACCCGCCCGTGATGAAGTCCTGGGTGGCGGCGATTAGGAGCTCGCCGTTTCGGGGGGTTACCAGGTTGGATTTGTTCTGGGGGAGAATAGCACTGGTAGAGGGAGGTAGATAATAAAATTAATTAAAAAATAAAAAACCCGACTGCTGTCTAAAAGATTGAAACAAGCTTGATAGCAGGCGGTACCCATTTGCCAATCATAAACCGAAAGAAATTTAATGGGTACCGCCTGCTATCAAGCTTGTTTCAATCTTTTAGACAGCAGTCGGGTTTTTTTTATTTTTTAATAATTAATTTTATTTTAACCTTTTTAGTTAGGATATGACATCTATATATTTTTGTAATCTCCTTTTAATTCTCTTCATTTTGATACCCTACTCGATAAATTTGAATGAAAAAAAATTTTTGTCAACAGATATTTTAGCATCAAAAATCTACCGTATAGTTTTTGTTGGAATTTTATGTATCCTATGACACTCGGGAGATGAATACCTTTCATTTGAGACCCTATACATCAAAATCCGTCCAGGCGTTAGGCCTGTAGAGGGGAACAAAGAAAACTACATACACACATAGACACATACATACATACATACGCGCGAAACACATTACCCTCTCGCTGGCGCAGTCGGGTAAAAAAGAACTGGTTCGTTGATCGTGGTCAGTGGGTTTTTTTAACCCCCGACAAAAAAGAGGGGTGTTATAAGTTTGTTGGAGGTACAATTTCAGTATGCTGTCCTAGACCTTTTCGGTCTTATAGGAAGTCCGCCTCTGCCATGAATGACCTCGCCGTTGCGAGGGGTTACCAGGTTGGATTTGTTCTGGGGGAGAATAGTACTGGTAGAGGGAGGTAGAGAAGAAATGGTTCGTTGAGTGTGGTCAGTGGTGTTTTTAGGGTTAAATTCTAGTATGCTGAACTAGGCCTTATAGGAAGTCCGCATCAGCCAAGAAATCAACCAGGAATACGTATACGTTTGAATTTTCGGACCGAAGTTTCGATCATTTTATACAATAAAACCCGTTTACACCGCGATCGGCCATGTTGACATGATATTATGACCCTAGCTTCTTACCATTCAGCAAGGTGTTCTCAAGGTATGAATTTAAAAAAAATAACCTAAATGTATAACGTAGCATTTAGGTTACTTTTTGTGCCGGCCCCAAGTTTTGAATATACGATGTTTATTTTATACAACACACCGCTAAACATACTATACGGTATTAGTGCTTACCCCCATAAGTATAAGCGCCTCGGCCCTAGCCTCTTCAGTCTGAGGTAAGTGCATGTTCATCTCGTCGCCATCGAAGTCGGCGTTGTACGGAGTACATACGCACTCGTTGAACCTGTAAATATTATGTTTTTAATTCACGGAATATGTATATTGCATTATAGGACAGGTAGGTAGGTTTCAGTAGTAAACATTGGTCTGGTCGTGCCTCGGAGAGCACGTTAAGCCGTCGGTCCCAGTAGCCATACGAACATCTATAGCAGCGTTACGGGCAGTTGGAGCCCTAAAAGGTTCAACAACAACGTTCTAGCTGCAGTACTTCAATATCGCCTAATGTCACCATTGGGTTATGGAGGTCAGGTGGCAGTCGCTTTACGGAAAATATCGAGGTCCAGTCAAATCCGCAGTTAAGACTGGTACCTAAAGCGGACCCCAGACTCCGAGGTGAAAGCTCGGATGCGTTTGGGAATTAACGCTAGGATGAAGAAGAAGCATTTCATTATTTCCTCGCTGAGGTGCGATGAAAAGTTACGTGTTGCACTCAGTGCAAAGATTTTACACCATGTGCTCTTTTGATTCCCTCGCTAACGCTCAAGATTCTAATTTGTGAATTTAGAATCTTTCGCTTGCTCGGTCATCAAAACTGAGCACGCGGTTAAAAAGCAACTTTGCACTCTTGTATAACAAATAACTATTATTTCAATAGATCAAGATTATTTACGTTTAGTTAGGTACTTAACCGAACGGACTATAGACGGTTGGTTCCCTTACCTGAAGGTTCTCTGCGGCTGCACCTTCGCCCTGTGACACATGATGGACAGCTTGTGAAGAGATGGCTGCCGGTTGAACAGCACCACGTCACCGTCCACTAGGTGGCGCTCTACGACGTCACCACACTGCGACAAATACGTCATGGTTAGAGGAGAAGAGAACAGACTGAATAGACTAACTACAGAAACAAAAGAAGCAGAAGAAAAGTAAAACGAGATTCTCTCCTTTTTTATACTTCTTATGTCGCAGACAAGCACACGATCCACCTGATGGAAAGTGGTTACCGTGGCCTATGGACGTATGCAACACCAGGGGCGTCACACTCGTGCTGCCGACCCCGAAGAAACCTTCTAACGCCCTTCTTGAAGAACCCCATATTGTAGTCGCCATTTCGAGGGGTAGGGAAGACCTGCTAAGACTGACTTGCTTCGGTTTCATAGATTGTTCTCTCTGTCGTACATTAGATTTACAGAAGATATCTCTATAGAGTAGTTGAAACCTAAAAGTTGCACACGTCCATAGGCCACGGTAACCACTTTCCATCAGGTGGGCCGTGTGCTTATCTGCCACCTAAGTGGTATAAAAAAATCCTTAATGTCCATCCTAAAGTGGTCTCACCTTCAACTCTTGCGCAATCTTCTCCCTGTTGCCGTATTTGAGGTACTTCTTGTGCTTCAAGCCCTTTTGCTGTACGTAGTTGGCTCCAGGGTGCATATCAGGCCCGTTGCAGACCAGCTTCCGAAGCCACTGCAGGTTCGCGGGGAACACTCTCTCAGGGTACGTGAGGATCTTGGCGACGTGGACTGGGACTCCAACCTGCATCAGGACAGTGAAAAGATTTAATAAAGGCCTTATTCTACTGGGGTTATTTTATCAAGACACGTCATTTTGTCTTTAACCATCAGGTCGGGTAAACTGGAAGTACCCTTGCCATCAGGTAAGGGTACTTCCAGTTTACCCCATCAAACGTCCCCACTGGTGGGGCAAAGTGGAATTATGAAAAAAAATGTATATCCACTTTGCCGTACTAAATTCGTTCTGGTGGGGAAAATTATACCTGTTTAAATTTTTCATGCAATTGTCCCCACTAGGGTTGGTAACTTTGAATGGGAGAAGTGTTTTGACTCGACCATGCATCTGAGGCTGAACCTGGGCAGTATAAATCTGTCTGATGTTAAACAGCCCTATCCCTTAGTCAACTTGTACGACACCGCAAGGGAGGAGATAGGGTGGCCCAAATTCTACTCTGCCGGGAATTATATTTTGAAATGAAATGAAATGAAATGAAACGAAACGAAACGAAACGAAACGAAACGAAACGAAACGAAATTAAATGATTTTTATTCTATTCGGATACACGTGCATGACACAAATTACATGGTAAAATACCCATTATAAACAAAGAGTGAATTTTATTTTGAATAGATTTTTATTAGGAAAATTGGCCCTCAGTATAAATATATCCCTACTAATATTATAAATGCGAAAGTAACTCTGTCTGTCTGTCTGTCTGTCTGTCTGTCTCGCTTTTACGACTAAACCGCTGAACCGATTTTGATGAAATTTGGTATAGGGGTGGATTAGACCTTGAGAAAGGACATAGGCTATGTTTGGTCGCGATAACCGACATCCACGCGGGCGGAGCCGCGGGCAAAAGCTAGTAAATAAATAAATATTCCACAACATTCTACACAACGCTTTCTAGACCCATGGTAAGCTTAATTAGCTTGTGTTATGGAATCTAGAATGCGGATATACATACTTAGATTCTTTTTTTTTTTTGTAAATACATACTTATGACCACACAGTATGACCTGGTTAATAACACTGTTCCAATAAAAAAAAACTGTTCACCTCTTGAATCTGCAGGTTGGGATCTGGCGATATGACCGTTCTGCTGGAGAAGTCCACTCGCTTGCCGGACAGGTTCCCTCGGAAGCGGCCCTGCTTACCCTTCAACCTCTGAACTAGACCACGCCCTGGTTTCTTCGGCTGAAAGAAAGGACATTTGCATTACTTTATCTATATTATCACAAGTTATATCTTTACACATTTTGATAACACACTTGAATTATAAATTTCATGCATAATATTACTATAATTTCTTGCTTTTCATTGTCTGTCTGTCTGTCTGTCAAGACCTTTATCTCAGGAATGCGTAGAGATATAAAATTGAAATTCATACCACATACTCAGGTCCATAACGTTTTGAAACTGTACAAATATCAAACTTCTAAGTCAACGCAATCAAAACATATTGCGGTTTACGATACCCTCAGTGCGCAAGTCCGACTCGCACTGACTTTACATTACTATTAGAACTATCAGGATATTTACCATGAATTGTTTGGAGCTTCCGATGATGTTTGTTTGGATGAAAGTTTAAATACCTATATTATACACAATTACACATTTCTTGGGTGTCTTTTGAGGATAGCACAGGGTGCTACTGCGGTGGATGAACTCAAATTCACCAAGCATAGATTATTACAAAGCAATCCGCGTTCACCAGAGCTTCATTTGTCTTGCGAGATCCAAGATACGTGTCCGGACTCCGGAGTTATAATAAAGTGATGTTTTCCACCGACCTGCATGGACAGCGGAATGCCCGACATCTCGCTGTTGATGTAGAGCGCCGCGTGCAGCTGCAGGTAGTCCCAGTCCTCCTGCACCAGCTCGCTCTTGCCGCCGCTGGCGATGTGGCGCGAGATCACGTCGTTGATGAGCAGGATCTCCGACTGCTTCATTGTTAGGTCGTCCTCGTTGCTGGAACACGAAAACATGTTAAACTAGCTGTTGCTCACGGTTTCGCCTGCGTGGATGTCAGTTATCCAATCTAGCCCTATACCAAATTTCATCAAAATCGGTTCAGTGTTTTACGCGTGAAAGCGTAGCAGACAGACAGAGTTACTTTCGCATTTATAATATTAGCATGGAAGCATGGATTAAGAGGCTCAAAATAGATATACCTCCGAAAACGTATCTTGCACCTAAATTGCGAAACAAATGAGGCCCGCAATTAATTTGTAGTAATATTTGCTTGGTGAATTTGAGTTCGGCCTCGTTTGTCTAGCGATTTAGGTCTAAGATACGTGTCCCGAGGTATACCTCAGTAGTTTCCTTCTAGGAGGACAACTGTCTACCGGAGAACATTCTTTACATAGGGGACAAACAAAAGACCCGCCTGATGGGAAGTGGCAGACCCGGAGACATATGTATACATAAATCATTAATATAACTATATTTTTTGTATGAAATTTGAGTCTTTGTAACTCGAAATACATTATTTAACTTATCATTATTACTATAACCACCGCAATGTCCCGAAATGCATGGTTAAAACCTTAAAAATGGTTCGCTTCAGCGCGATTCCATCAATAGAATGTCACTTTGTCTAGGGCCCCAGGGATATTACACTATCGCTTCTGATTGCCGAAAGTAATACCTTCCTTCTATAAGGATCTTGAAATAATATACTTCTGCAAGGACATTTCTACCTATAGGTGCCAAGCTTAGCAAAAGAAATCAACTTACGTCCCCGCCTTGATCTCGGAGACGACAGATGGCCTGATGCAGAGGGGTGGGACTGGGAGCCGCGTGAGGATCAGGTCTTCCGGTCGTGTGAGTTTCGAATTCATACCCAGGAGCGGAATGTCTTCGTCAGGGATGCGCCGGAATAAGTTTAATACCTATAGAAAAAAAATAATTATTGGGTTTAGATTATCACTTAGGCATATTCGGAAGTGTATTTTACCCCCCTTCAGCCACTTTGGTAACTATATGGTTCATAACCAGCTACGAAACAGTAAATTTTTTCACTGTCTTGTAACCAGTTACTAAGAAACACCCCTTCAGCCACTTTGGTAACTATATGGTTCATAACCAGCAACGAAAACGTAATTTGTTTCACTGTTTTGTAACTAGTTACTAATAAACACTTATATTTTCTATTTTCGTAATTTTTCATAACCAGTTACAGTACAATTAAAATCAGTTGAACATTCGGCTTTTTTCGTGTATCATCGCCTAAATCCGGCGACGGAAATGACACGATATACATTACCGCGATTTCTTTTATGTAGCATTTAATTTGAAATATCATAAACGCAATGTATAGCATCTGCCAAGATGACATTACTAACCGTAGACCTAAGAAAATTATGCAGAAGCGACATGAATTTGAAAATTCATTATTTATTGAAGCTATAGTTGTATACATTAAATAAAAAATACATCGATATAAGTCAATATTTTACTGTTTGATGTAAGTAACAGTATCGTACTATTACTTACATCGGGTTAATAATTGATAATAATTACCAAATTAAAAATTTTAGAAACCGACTTCTACCGATTTTTGTTGATAGGTAATAATTTATCAACAAAAAAGAAGAAAGTAAATTTTCTTCTTTTTTAAATAAATTATCTTTTTTTTAGGGTTCCGTAGCCAAATGGCAAAAAACGGAACCCTTATAGATTCGTCATGTCTGTCCGTCTGTCTGTCTGTCTGTCTGTCTGTCTGTCTGTCTGTCTGTCTGTCTGTCTGTCTGTCCGTCCGTATGTCACAGCCACTTTTCTCCGAAACTGTAAGGCCTATGCTGTTGAAACTTGGTAAGAAGATGTATTCTGTGAACCGCATTAAGAATTTCACACAAAAATAAAAAAAAAGCATTAAATTTTGGGGGTCCCCATACTTAGAACTGAAACTCAAAATTTGTTTTTTCATAACCCATACGTGTGGGGTATCTATAGATAGGTCTTTAAAAATGCTATTGAGGTTTCTTACATAATTTTTTTCTAAACTGAATAGTTTGCGCGAGAGACACTTCCAAAGTGGAAAAATGTGTCCCCCCCCCCCCCCCCCCCTCTAACTTCTAAAATAAGAGAATGATAAATCTAAAAAAAATATATGATGTAAATTGTCATGCAAACTACCACTAAAAATTGGTTCGAGCGAGATCCAGTCAGTAGTTTTTTTTAATACGTCATAAACCACAATTTTCGCCTTTGCTAGTCCGACTCGCACTTGGCCGATTTTATTTTAAATAGTTATATACATTATTTATTTACAATTTCACGAGATTCAGCAACAGTTATTTTACCACGCTTTCAATTTGTTGAAGCCATGATACATAACTACTGTAAGGTAATTTTGATAAAATTTGATAGAATCGATTATTTTCACGAATGAAATTTTATTAGCGTTCATAAACATAAATGTATCATAATAATCGTCAAAAAAATATTTTTGTGTTAGTTTTGAGCTACAAAGGAGGTTTTGTTGCTCATGTCGTGCTTGTATTGTATTCAATAAGACAACGGGTAATATAATTAAAGGTCATATCTATAAATTGATAACTCTATGTGAGAGACGAGGGATTCACGACAATTACCGAGGTTAGCCGAATCTTCAACTGATTTTAATCGTACTGTACCCCTCGTTTTCACCAAAAAATTCAGTGTAAACTTGTTTGTTACAAATCTTGTAGGACATACATACAAATACATGCATAATAATCATGCCTTTATCACCGGAAAGTTAGACACCAACTGAGTCTGGGCTGTATATATCTGTCTGATGTTAAACAGTAGAGACATCAAGATTGTTTATGTTTAGTTCAGTACCTAACCGAATGGAGTATAGATTAATTTCTTTTTTTTTTTCCTTATTCCTTTTTTTTCTTTTCTTTTTTTTTCATTTTTTTTCCTTGAAAATAAAAAAAAATTCCAACTAACCTCCAAAGGGCTTAACTCAATAATCAGTCCGCTATTTATCATAGTAGCTAACTCCTTATTAGATTCTTTTGCTTCGTGGAAGTCTTTCAACACTCGCTTCACTATCGGGTCTGCTGGTTTCTTGTTCCGATACTTATCGTGTATAATCTTCAGTATACCAGCTGCGTTTTTCTTCACCATACCATTCAAAGCATCGCAGTACATACATTTTGTGCATGTCTTCGCTTTTTTGAGCACAGCTGCACGCAAATTCTTTTTTTGTAGATACATGATTTCTGGGTGCAGAAATTTTCGACGGTAGGATTTTTTGAGAGCTTCGGGTAGCATTACCCTTGCACATTGCTGTAAAATAGAAGTTAATGTTAAAGAAGAAATATTTACCATTTTTTTTCTTATCGTGCGAAAAATCCCCACAGATTCTATTGTTTAAATTTGCTAATAGTCCTTACCTTACAAATTGTTTGTAATATAGTGATAATGGATCTGAAGTACCCGACGTGGAACACTGGCAGTGCCAATTCTATGTAGCCGTAGTGGCCAACACATTCGGCCAACCCGAGACCACAGGTCTCGCAGTTAGCATCTTTTTGATTTGTACCCTGTGAGGAAAAAAAGATTAATAATAAATTTTCTTAATAAAAATTATAGTAAACTGAATGTAGAATAGATTTTAATTAGGGCCCTACTACTTGGCTCTTAGGTGACAGTTACTAAGATGACGAGGTTCAAATGGATTACATTTTTTTTCCATTCAAATTCCTTTCCTTTCATTCTCTCTCACTCTCTCTAATCCTAATCATCATAATCTAATCCTCTCATTGTAAGACCAATCTATTTTCTGTAATTGGTATTTAGTGCATCAGAGTAAACTACGAAATAAAGCGAATATACACACCATTCTCCGGTCGAGCACACCATATGCTGCTGGTACCCTCTGACCATCCTGGGCATATAGGTTCTTGGTGATGACCTGGATATGCGCAGCCTGCTGGATAGCAGACGCGCTGTCCACATTAAATGTGACATGAGAGCTGAAAATGGAATACGAGAATTGAGTAATTATTACATTCATGCAGGCTTACCAGTTCCGACTGCTATTTTTGTAATTTCTACAGTATTCTCAACAAAATTGATGTTAATAGATAAAATACAATACAACTATTTAATATATATTATAAATTTTCACAGAGAAGTCTTGAGGCATTTTTTTTCAACTGTACCCAAAAACTTTGGCTTAGATATTATGTCTCATAGTCCACTTGTGGTATTTTCTTCTTCTGGCCTTCTCTCATTACTAATTGGGCCGGAGAGCTGGCCCTTATCTTTCACTCCAAAGATGTCTGTTCTGGGTCGTTGTGGGATCCACTTTGGGGGGGGGGGGGGGGAGCCCCAAAGGTCTTTCCTTATGGTCGACATCCATGTAGACCGGGGTCTACTAAGGCCCCTTGGTCCCAACTCCAGTGTCAGCACTTTTTTGGTCATGTGGTATTTTCTATTCCCAGATCATCATTAGAGGACCTATTTTCTCCAATGGATTGTGTATTGGTATATAGCGTGCTGACTAGCATATTAGCTAGGGTTATTATATCGGTTGATTTAGAAGCAGTAGCACAGAATATAATAATACGCAGTAGATTTTAAGAAAATCTATTTTTTTCAAGATATTTTCAGCAGTTCAGGCTACACGGTTGAATAGATCATGATGACATATACTTTACAAGAGTGTGAAATATATATACGACATAATTATCAGCAAATAAAGATCACAAAACAACATTTAAAATACCATATGATATAGTAAACATAACCTAACTCACATTTTTCTCCCGACGTAAGTTTCACGATACTGCTCTTTCGGCATCTTGAACTGTACTAATGGATGTCGTTTAACACAAATATAATAGTCCTTTCGTCCATGCAAGTCCGTTAACAAATAATTTGTTTCATTTCAACACTTTATAACCAACTGACTGCCACTTTTGCCAGGCCGCTCGTATTGTTTTTGAAGTTTGACATTTTTTTCAGTGCTGCCAAGTTCTTTAACTTTGAGTCCCTGAACAAAAATCGCTAAGAAATCTCAATTCGCTACAATAACCAAATAACTGTGTGCGATCATTCTTAGGAATTTTAAAAAAATTACTAAGCCATTTCGTCTCACCACTCACTACATTTAAACAAATGAAACATTTGCGTCGTGCAATCGGTTAGAAAAGTTTCACAAAGTTTTCGCTTAGAGTGAGCTTATATCATAAGAGTAGTTATCCGTAGGTATATACATTTTTGCTCTCTCAGAAATATTTGAAGTTTTACATTTGGATACTTAATTATAAAGTTTTGCAACATACTTAGTTGAATATTGCTCAACCACGCATAACAGTTAAACAAATCTGACTGTAATGTAGTACAAGGATAGATTATTAGACTTTAGTCTGGAATATACGCATGGACAGAACAGAACAGAAGAACAGGATCAATTCAATGCTGCGAGAGATGTGGGCTAAAATAAAATTTTAAAAAATCTCGAGTTAAAAACGAATGTATTTATTACTGGCCCTAAAACTGTTTCAATTTGTATACCAAAAGTCGTCGGATCCTTTTTCTCGCTAAGACTTAATCAAAAGTCGCCACTTCAAGTGGAAAAGCCGCGATATTGGCAATACTGAATATTTCTATGTTCCCTCTGTAGTCTATTGTAACCATAAATTTATATTGTAACAGGTACTTCTACTGCGTATAACCCGCGCCACGTATCTTGGACCTAAATCGTAAGACATACGAGGCTCTGGCGCCCGCGAATTGCTTTGTAATAGTCTATGCTTGGTGAATTTGAGTTCGTCTACCGCAGTAGCATCCCGCGCTATCCTCAAAAGACACCCAAGAAATGTGTACTGCGCGTATAGGGCACGTTTTGAGCACATTTTAGGTCCAAGATACGTGGCGCGGGTTATAGAGAGAGTATTGTTGAAGTTTCTGAACGCAGCCGCGCAGTATGAGTAAATGATACCATAGTTAAGATTTTAAAACTACTATGATGTAAAAAGCATTCTTTCCTGGGGGCAACGATTTTTGAGTTTAAATTTTATAAATCTAAGTGTATAATTATTTTCAGCTGTTAATACTATTATTATATAGTTAATAATATAATATTAGCAGTTGGGGAGGCCTATGTCCAGCAGTGTACTTCCTATGGCTGAAATGATGATGATGATGATGATGATGATGATGATGAAGAGCTTGTTTGCTTGTTTGGTTGACTGTACTATCTCAGGAACTATAGAAAAAATATTTTTGTACTTTGACTTTTTTTAATCAAATCAAATCACTTATTTGCTTAGCACAGGTTACAGAAAGCTTTTAGAAGATACATTTTTATTAAGTGTAAAGGTTCGCTGTATTACAACCTCTTTATGGTGTGCAAATATCTAGGTATGCAAAATTATAACATCAATCAGAAAGCATTCATATTAATATTTTAAATGATGAGTATCAGAGATTTCATAATGTCAAAATAAAAATTACAATAAGTACTTATGTCATATTATATAAGTAATTAATGCCGAACATCTTAATTCAATGTGAGGAGGGCTATAATAGGCTATATTACATTACGCTTTACCCAAGGGCCGATCCCTTGGGTAGTGTGGGATGTTATGAAGCAGTAATCATAAATGTGCGATTCTCATTCATTATTCGAAAATTACTAAATTGCAGCAAATAGGGCTTAAAGCATGATGTAAAATGCTTAATTAGTATACTTGGAAGTATGCCATATGTGAAATATAATAAACTAGGTATTGCCCGCGGCTCCACCCGCGCGGATGACAGTTATCGCGACCAAACATAGCCTATGTCCTTTCCCAAGGTCTAATCTACCCCTGTACCAAATTTCATCAAAATCGGTTCAGTGACTTGAGCGTGAAAATTTAACATACAGACTGACAGAGTTACTTTCGCATTTATAATATTAGTAGGGATTTTAATGCATAAATTGTAACAATTGTGTACCTATTTGCAATAAATAAATTTGAATTTGACATTTATCAAAAAAAATTATATTCACGAACATAAACGAAGAATAAAATTACCGTTGATTCCAAATGAATACAAAGCTTCTTCTTGTGTCTTACATAGTCGAGTGAGCAAAAGTCTCCTTTTTGACAATGAGGCCGATTTTTCTTTTGTCCGTATCTGGGCGTTTACCAAAAAAAATGACCGTCGCGTTATGGAATTCCACCCAGGAGAAAAAAAATACATAGAGAAATCTAGTACATTACGTCGCGTGGTGGACGTGACGTTTGATGCCGGTACATAACCAAATCCAAAAAAAGTTGTTGTTTTAATACATATTTAATAAATAAGAGCATTGAATCGCTTTCTATAAAACAAACGCAATAAGTTTTATTAAACTGTAAGGCAAAGATATCCATACTTACCAATAAAAACAAGGTTCGTAGTGGAACATAAAAGTAGCCCAGCGTGACGCACAACCAGTCACTACATGACTTTCCATAGACTTTCTGAAGCTATGCCGCTAAAAAAATTAAAATGGCGCGTGTTTTATAGTGTTAAATGTTGCCATTAATAAAAATTGACAAAGTTAGTAGAAATTTGTCGTAAAAACTCATTTTATAGTCGTAGCGTTCCGGAATTTTTCCACAGACATCATTTTTTGACCCACGTCAAAACACGTATTTTTTTATAGTTTGATCTCTAAATCTATGCCAACAAGCTATAAAATGACATTTGGTTGATATAATCTTTCTGAAAAACACAATAGTTCATAACCTAGAGACAGTTAACTTATAAAAATCACGTACCGAAGTTTGGAAAAGTATGGTGGGACACTATAAAAATCACTACTTTTTCATTTTATTTTATCAAAATTTATGTGAAATTATTATATTTTTTGGTTTTTACTTATGTAAATTATTAGCTTTGAATGCGTTTTATAATGTACAATGTTAAAGGAACTAGCTTTTCATATCAATAGTTCACAAAATTTAGTTACAAGTCGTAGGACATGCCATTATTCGAGTGGTCATTTTTTTTGGTAAACGCCCATCTATGTCAGTGCCGGTCAGTAGCACGCGTTTCTTAACCGATTTTCACCAAACTTGACCCACCATGTTCTTTGATTTAAAACACAACTTTTGTCGTGAGTTTTTTTGGTAGGAGGGGAAAATGGGGAGAAAAGGACCGAAGTTTACTGTCGCGTTACTTACGAACGGATCTTGATGATTTTTGCCTGTAATATCAAGGAGATAATTCCTCACAAGCACAAAAAATCATGCCTAAAAACAGATGAGAAAAAAGGGGGGAAGTTTGTTGTAGCGTTATATTGATCGTATCTTTATTTTTAGGTGAAACATCCGGGGCTATTAGCACATGCTCTTTGATTTAAAAAAAAAACTCTCTGAGTTAACTCATTGAGAGTTTTTTTGATAGGGGAATTTTTTTGATGGAAAATGGGGGTAGGACAAAGTTTGCTGTCGTGTTATTTAAGAACAGATCTTGATGATTTCCGACTTAAACACCAAGGAAATGTCCATCCTCCATTAGAAGGTTTCTTCAGCATTGGCAGCATGAGTACAACGCTTTTGGTGTTGCATACGTCCATAGGCCACGGTAATCACTTCCCATCAGGTGGGCTGTATGCTTTTCTGCCACATAATTGGTATAAAAAAAATCCTCGCAGCTTGATGTGAAAAAAGGGCGCTCGCGAGATCTACTGTTCACAGAACTACTACTTATTTTATCGCAGCTTTGTCTCAATAGAGCCGATATAGAAACGCATAACGACTTAGTTACAGCTGCACTGTGGTTCAGTCATCCAGCCAAACATCTTATTTCAAGGCGACAAGACACCACCGTTGGTCGTCGTCGTCGTCGTCTATCATGAACTAGATCATAACCATAACTCATACAGCATTTGGGATTCGTCCTTAGGTATAGACTGTCAATATTATACTACGATCCAATATCGTGGGAAGTAGATCGTTTAGGATAGAAACCACACCACTGTCACTTGATATTTATGTTTAACGATTTTTTTATTTTTTTTTCATAAATAAAACAAGATGTGCTGGTTGACATCGTAAGGGAAGCCATGTATATCAATGATCTGGACTTAGTGTTTAATGAATCGGCCTTAGGATCGAGAGGTCTCGAGTTCGAATCTTGGGTAATGCAATATTCGTAGTTTCGGTTACTAGTATTTTTATTTAATTGGTCTCACTGCTAGGAATGCCGAAGACCATGCGAATTGAAGGAGTAAAAGTTGGATGCAACGTGAGCTCAACGCTGAGATGGTAATGACAAAAAGCTAATTTAAAGAGGTACAGTCACACCAAATCTTAATTTTCTACTAAATTAGTAGAATTGAATAATCTACCCTAACCCAGTTCATATGTTTCTGGCGTAAAAAGAAGCGCCTCAGCGCGCCGTTTTTTGGCTTGTCAACCGAAACCACGCAACATTTTTCGCTCGAAATATTTTACAAAACGTATCAATTTCCTAATGTGCCATTCAAAGGGACATAGATTTAGATGCGCCATACAAAGTTAAGTGGTATACAACACAAGTGTTAATGTTTTAAAAGACTTTTCATCGTTTTCCCACCGTTGTGACCCGCGAACTCTCAACATGCCTCTGTTGAAAAGGAAAGCATTTGAGAAATCAACGGCATCGGAGTACCTTCGCGACGATGACGAGGTATTCCATTGCGAGATCACCGACGAGATATTCAAAGATTATGAGTAAGTACAATAATAAACATTCTAGCCGCCGAAATTAGCGAATTTCTTATGTTTCATGCAGTTATCACTCGTAGAGGGACCGTTGGCATTGTAACCGCGCGGCGGTCCGCGCAACAACGCGAGCGTGACACGGTATTTCGCTATTTCTGTCATTCGCGTCACAATATTATCATAGTTATATGATAAATTGAATAATATTTTTTACAGGGAGTACTGTGAGAGGATCATTCTGGTTAATTCAATGGTGTGGACATGTGAGATGACTGGAAAGAACAATTTGACATACTCAGAAGCTTTAACCAGTGAGAAGGCAGCAAGGAGGGCTCTAAAGGATTTTCCAATGGAGCTGCGAATACCAATATTGTTCTTGGCAGTGCGAACAAAGCGGTGTTCTTTTGCTGAAATGTCAGAGGATGTATTCAACTTTGTGAGGGACAGATACTTTGTTGGGGAGACGGTTGAGGCATGCCTGGAAGGAGACCTGTGGAGTGAGGGTCACATCCTGTCGGTCACGGCACAGAAACAGCATCCAGACAGGTCAGTTGTTACATTTGTTATCAATAAACTCATTATCACTAACAAAAGTATACTAATACAAATCTCATAAAAAATGCCTCATTGCACTTTATCATATCATAATCTAAGTGAACTGATTACAAATGTTTATCAAACATCCTTCATCATCACAGTTTAGTGAAATTTGAACATTACTAGTTACTACTAGTTTTTAAACATCTCAGGATGTTATATGTATGGTATAACCACACACACAAACAATAAACTCAATTATAGGTACTTCAGTCACCATTAGGTACTTTATTTGGGCACAGTATAAAAGCTAAGGTTGATTACATTGTAACATGTAATACTTACACATGAATAAATAAATGAAATGGTGGTCCTTCTCATCTGGACTTACTATAGCTTCTTACCATCCAGCAAGGTGTAGTCAATTGATGAGCTGAATATAGAAAGAAGAAAAACATAGCTATCAACACAATACAAACTTAATATTCTTTTTAATTCATACACACTAAGGTACAACACATTTGATTTGTTTTGTTTATAGCAATAATTATCATACTGCTGTGTAATTTCTTGTATTATGTGACTACGGAACTGAATAAATGTTTCTTTCTATTCAATTTGATTAATTTCTATACAGTTAGGTATTCAATCACATTTTACTTGAAGCTTTTGGAATTTAATTTAAAAGGGCTCTATTATAACTTGGTATTGCTGTTTTATTTACAAACTTCATATTACTTTGCTACATGCATGAGACATCCTTCATTCCAATAATTTTTGGCTTGACTAGGTGAACCAACAAATTGTGAAATGGCTAAAATCAGAAGTATGATTGTCACTGTCAAATGCATACTGTTTTATTGTAAATCAAAGACCATTTATGAAAGTAAGAAAGAAAGAAAAGCAATTTCTGAATCCCACAGTAATAACATTACATTTTTACCAATAACAAAAATTGGTGGTGGCACACTTCAATTCACAGGAGTGTTGGTTGGACTATGATAATAAAACTAATAATTGAATGAAATTTTAAAGCACTTATTATGCTAACTATTCAAGTCTATTAATATAGGAAAAAGCTAATCAGCTTAGGCGGGAATCGAAGCCCCAAGCTATCTTAATATATATAAATCTCGTGTCACAATGTTTGTCCTCAATGGACTCCTAAACCACTTAACCGATTATAATAAAATTCGCACACCATGTACAGTTCGATCCAACTTGAGAGATAGGATAGTTTAAATCTCAAATTATAGTCGCAATTTTAATTTATCGCGATAACCAACATCCACGCGGGCGGAGCCGCGGGCAAAGGCTAGTATATTATAGGAAAATTTGAATAGCTTCAGCCGTGTCTTGATGGCTCAGTAGTCAGAGCATTCCTCCTGTAAGGGAAAGATCGCGGGTTCAATTCCCGCCTGAGCTGATTAGCTTTTTCCTGTCTTAATTGATTTGAATAATAATAATAACTTCTTTGTCTTATGACTATGACAACCATGTTGCTACATATTTTTTTTTTTTATATATTTTGTGTGAATCACTCATGAACTCTGTATACCTCATTTATTATGGGTTAATATTATGCAATAAAATCTTCCTCATGCATGTTATAATAGCTGAGCGTTTTTAGATTATGCTTTTCCTATAAAAGATTGTATTTTTTTTTTGTATAAAAGTTTGCCTTATTGAAAAATAATCATTGTATTTCATAAAATAAGCTATTTCAATTGCGAATTTCACTGAAAACAATCAATATGTTGTTGTGTGACCAGGTCACACAAAATATATTATACTCGGAGAGATTGAGTCTTCCTCATGTATATCAAGTAAATTTTAACCAGTCCCTTTACAGAGGAAAAATACTCATTACTTAAAAATACATAAAAATAAATTTTATATGACAATCTACACAATGCTACATAATGCTTATATTATGGATTTTAGAATGCTTATAAACATGCCTAAATACTTAAAAACAATACATACATATTATACAACATAGAAACACCCAGACCAGTACAAATATACATTATGCACTAACCTTCCGCCCGCGGCTCCGCCCGCGTGCATCTCGGTTTACGCGACCTTTGCTCATATCTTCGGTTCTACTCAACTGATTGCGTACGTAAGTACAGACACGACCACTTTACAATTATATAATAGTACTAGCTGCCCCGGCGAACTTCGTACCGCCATATTTTCGGCCCGCGTGGTATTTAAATCCCGTTCCCGCTGCACCCTTATCACTTCACTTAGGGGTTTGAAAAATAGATGTTGGCCGATTCTCATAGATACCGGATAAGCACAAAAAATTTCATCAAAATCGGTCAAGCCGTTTCGGAGGAGTATGGCAACGAAAACTGTGACACGAGAATTTTATATATTAGATAGACACAAATCTATGCACTGAGTAGGAACCGAACCCGCGACTTAGCAAGTACAACTCTACAGCTACACCACAAGACGTCATCATACCATTTAAAGCTTCGCTAAAATCGCATCAAATATTCCTCATCATTCTTCATTCCACAGCAAAGCCTTGCTGCCTTCATCAGCATACTGCTACGAAGTCGAGCAGTACGACCAGGAGGACCCCGCGGCGTCCGGCCAGATCGGCACGGCGCCTTTCGACCGCGTGCGCCGGCGCAAGGGCGTGTACACACGAGACAAAAACAGACTGTTCCTCAAGCAGTTCGTCGAGGGTGGACCCGAAGGCGTTATCTGTATAAAGGTAAGTCTATCTATATTAATCGCGACATCTCAGAAACTATAAAACTTACAAACTTGAAATTCGGCAGGTAGGTTCCTAAGCTAAGATCGGATTTTACGAAACTTCACCCGTAAGCGCCTTCGCTGCGTTTAGCGGGCGCACAGCGCGGACGTCCGCTTCACGTGCTTGTTTCATGTTATTTCAAAAGCAGCGCTGCGTGAGGCGGATACCCGTCGCACGCGACGGACAGGCGGGAGCACTGCGCGGACATCCACCACCCGCACCCGCTTAACGCAGCGAAGGCGCTAAAGAGTTAAAACAAATCTCACACGTACGTAATCGCGGGCGGCCCCTATTCCTACGGGAACCCAACAATTCCGAATTTCAATATTTAGATTTTTTAAATGCCGAATATTATAATTCCTAAGAAACAAAACTCCGAGTATTCAAAATAACGATAATTGTTCATCCGAAAGTCATTAAATAAATACGAATGTTCGTTCTTCCGAATTCCATTTTGTACGAATAATTAAAAAACCGTAGTGTTATTGGCCCGAAAACGTTCACCTGTCTTATCAAACTAAAATTATGCAATTTAAACTCTATAGACTTAGTACATTGTTGACTTAAGGTCCAACCCCACCAAACGGACGGCATGACAGCTTGACGTGCGTCATGCCGCCGCACGTCGCTGTCAAGCTGTTGTGCGTGACTTGGTAATATAAACTTCAAACACTGTGATAATAAGAATTAATTTTGTTTAAAGATTGTAAAATCCGGGCCGATGCCGTCCGTTTGGTGGGGTTGGACCTTTAAAGTACGAGGGCGTCCTAAATAAACGTCAATGTAACTGTTCTACTTATTTATGTTTATTTGATAATATTAATATGCTAGCTGTGCCTCGCAACACCTGCCGCGGCCCGTGCCTTAGTTCATTTTTTTTAATCAGGTTTTTTTTTTTGTTTTTATCTGTACAGATATGTCCAACCAATTGTACCATAACAGTATACACTTACAATAATTTAAAAAACAAAAAATAAGCCATCATTATCTACTCAAACCCAAGCCTTGATTCTAACCAAACTTAAACTTTTTACGCGAGTATCAATCATTGAAATGAAACCACTTTTAACGGATCTTATATCGATTTATTATTATTTACTTTTATCCCGATGTTTGGACTACTTTTCAGCGTCACCCCGCGGCCAAGGATACTGAAAAGTAGCAGAAACCTATATCCGCAACAGTGTGATTTGTCATTTAAATTATTTTATGGCGATAGTGATAAGGCTCATACTTATTCGACAAATGAAAAACCTTTTTCTTGCCAATGCTTTTAACATGCGTCAGCCCTATGTATGAATATCTTTTATCACATTTTCTTTTCTTTTTTTTTTACAGAAAATTGCATTAGAAAAATACGGTATCAGCAAAGTGAGCTTCAGCCAAATTTTCACTGGCAATCCACCAGATTTCGCCCTGTCCAAGAAGCTCCTCAAGTCCCCACCATCGTCCAAGCCCCAGTCCAAACCAGGGTCGGCCACCAAACTGAACAAATCCTTGAAGAAACCCAGCCCCGACAAGAAGGGCCAGCAGTCTATGGACAAGTTTTTGAAGAAGACTGATAAAGCTGAAGGTATGTTATGGTATCTTATTTGAAAATTTTTAAGAAAGGGCTTCTTCTGCCAACCCCTGCAAAGTTAGTTTTTATAAATACTAATTTGAATATCTTTTCGTACCAGTTCCAAAGACCAAAACTCCAGTAGACCCAGCGGCCAAGAAGAGTGCCCAAGAACTAGCAGAGAAGATGCGCAAAGCCGAAGACCTCTTGCGACAGCGAAAGGAAGAGGAAAGAATAAAAAAGAAAGAGAAGACCGCCCGACTGCAGGCTTACATGAAGGAGTGGCAGAAGGTCAAAGATGATATGGAGTTAGAAGATCAAAGGGTGAGAGGACTTGATTTACAAAATATTCAATCTGTTAGAATCAAACTGGACTTCAGACAGGTTGCATTCGAGGTTTTCGCCATGGCAAAAGCCTCAACAACCTCAGTAGATTCAATCAGTCAAGCAAGACTGAATCAATAGCGCAGTGGTTCAAATACCACTGAGTCGAGTCCTGTGTTTGATCCTGGCATGGGTCACCTAAATGTGCTGATAAACTGGCGCATTCACTTGTAGTGAGCATTCTTGGGAATGTTAAATTACAGAAAAATTTACGATAGCGTTTTTCCGAGCGTTCTGACCAGTATTCTAGAGAAAGGACAGTAAATTTGCATCGACTAGAGTGTTCGCTAGAACGATCATGAAAATGTTCGTACTCGTAGTTATTTTTGGCTGTATACTTGCCTCGGTTTGTTCTTCAGTTCGACAAAGTTAAAAATGACGAATGCTCAATCTAATGCTACAAGTGAATACTGAAGTAAAACCGCACCTTAACAGAAGTAATTTAGCATTACTGAGGGTGTCAACGGCTCATATTAGCTTATAAGAAATATTCTTAGCTGACAAGCTGACCACAATACTATGTACATTTTTAATATTGTCTGTTCATTGCATGACATTAAAAAACTTATTCTTCCAACAGATGATACCAAAAGGAACACCAATAGACATGGAAGGCATTCCGCACCAGCATTTCGGGGACTTCCTCTCTGTACTAGAGTTTGTGCACATGTACTCCGAGGTCCTGAAAGTCAAAGACGTGTTCCACAACCAGCTGGACCTGGAGACGTTCCGCAAGGCTTTGACATTGAAGGAGCATGCCGGAGTGTTCAGTGATCTGATACAAATGATGCTGACTACTGTGTTCGGATTGCAAGAAGATGAGGCTGAGGAGTATAATGAGACTGGTGGAATTCTGCTGTCTACTGGTAAGTATTATGCTATGCTGTTAGGTTATTATACAAGCCTGTATTATTTGGTGGTTGATGTCTTGATAATGTGGTTCCGACGGTCGAGTCATTTGAAGTATAGATTGAAGGGCCAATTATTCTCAACAGTAATCTCATACCACAGATTACTGTTTCACACAGATTACTCGTTTTATTGATATTGCATCGTTTTGACATTTAGGAGATTGAGATTACATCGAGACTGAATTTTGAATTGCTTTTTATTACGAGAATTGGCTCCCAGCTCTTTTAATGTATTGAATGCTGACGATAATTGGATTGTAAGGAAGGTACAAAAATAATTTATGATTATATTTACAGAGGATAAAGAAGTAGACAGTGAAGTAGGTGTCACAAAAGCGATGGAATTGGCCACAAAAGCCAGTAAATGGTCACAAACATACCTGGGCACACCACTCAGCAAACTACCCCTGGACCCGACCACAGTCAGCGAAGTTTTGAGGTTTGTATATTATATTTATGCCATCTCCTAGGATAACGTTTAATATAAAAAAAATCTATTATAAATGAATACTTGAAAATATAATGAAGAAAATAGGACCCAGAGTTGTTCCTTGAGGGACTCCTCTCGTTATCTTTGGTGATCTAGCATTTATTAGACTTTGTTTATAATCTGTGATTGTTATGTAACTGAAAACATTTTTTAATGAATATAAGATCTAGCTCATTATCTCGTATACAGTATTATCGAATTTTTGATTAACATAAATATGATGATTTACGGAGTCAAATGCTGAAGTAAGATCAAGAAAATAGTTCCGGCGCTCCTTTTATTTGCCGATACCGTAGGGATATATCGCTGTGTGGGCTTAGCCTGACTGCACACTACAGCCGCTCACTTTGGAACAAATTTGCCAGCGGCCTAACTTTCTGTACCCACTGGATGTGTAAGTAGAGGGGACTTAAGTCTGTGTGTGTGTGTGTGTGCAGGTTGCACCTGCTATCATCGGGCGCGGCGGCGGGTACACGCTGTGCCACGTGGCGCTACCACCAACGTGGTGGATATACTAGTGCTGACGACGCCGGCCTGCGCCTGCGCGTTACCCACCCTCGCCTGCTGCGGGCCTTAGCTGGGAAGCATGTAGCTGACCTGCCGCTCGGTAAGTGGCCTAGTGCCTGCCATGTCACAATGTCAATCAATTAGCCTATTGTAGTCCAACTGCTGGATATATGCTTATCCCAATGCGTGCTATGGCACTCGATGTTTAGTCATAGCTCGTAGAATAAACAAGTTGAACTAGTAACGGTCTGCCCACATCTACTGATGAAGCCGGTGCAGCAAATTAGTCCTCATAGGACGTCACCCGGCAAGATGGGCAGACGACCTGAAGAAGGTGGCTGGCAGAGTGTAGCAATCTGTAATTTATTATCTTTGCTTAGCTACTAGTGATACTGTTTCCGAACTGAGAAATTAAGTAAATTGGGTTCTCACATGTTGCTCAATCATCTTCATTGAGTAAAATATGATAATCTAGGTTTTTACTAGCAAAATCCATAAATATTTTACAGTTATTTGTTTACAACGTTTAAAAATTGCTATCAATTTCCACAGAGGATAAGTTCCTGATCCTGCAGTGCCTGATGAACCAAATACTTAGCTACGCGACAGTAAGAGACGTCGTGGAGGAGAAACTTGACGAGCACAAGAATGCCAAGCAAGCTCTGAGAATGCATCAGGTGAATTGATTTGCGCACACGATTTACACGTACTCTATACTGCTCTATTATGACCTCCGAAAGACGGTATTAGTTTGAAGAAGCTGTCTGTGATTTTTCCCTTTTTTAAGCGTTAACATTGTTAAAATCTTACCTCTAATCCTCTTTCGACTATAGTTACCCGTTTTAATCACCGCTAGGGGCGCCACTGTTTCCAGTCGCACATCTTTATGTCAATCATAGATCATAGCGTTTTGTGATTTTACCGCGTAAAGGTGAAAAAATTTTCAAGTCAAGAAAAAAGTTATTAAATAACTAATTAAATAGTAATTACATTGTTTTTACCGTATGTATGTGTACAGTGCAACATAAATAAGTACAAGGTATCTTATTTAGTGAAGTTTCTTTCCGTGAGCTTCGGTAAGTAGATTGTACCATACTAATTAGAAAATACCGCTGAGGAATCGTTGCTCCCGAGGGAGAGCGAAGAGCGAAGCACTAATAAGTCTCAAAATAGTTCTCATCTTCGGAAGATTAGAACGACTTTGCCTCGCCATCCTCGAATAAATAAGCGGTTTAACCAAGTCATTTCGAAATGTGTTTGAGAGTTCGGTCTCACGCTCGGAACTCATTCCGCAATATGTTAAGGTTTTTACAAAAATGAACCTGATAGAATTATATTAATAATCATTTACATTCGTTAGTTACTGATGTAGGTACTTTAATTTTTTTATTGGAAAATATAAAATTATTATATTTTTTACGAAAACAATAAGATCGTTCCTTGAAAACCTGGAGAGGTACTTGATTTATGGACTATTATAATGAGTGTAGTGTCACTTGGATTTACCGGCCCAATAAAAATAAATAAGTTATAAATGATGTATCACCTTAATAAAAGGTATGATTATGTTGCCAGCACTGAACGGTCGATGGCGTACTTGTATACATTGTATTGCAGGGTCAGGAACTTCTAAAAACTGGCTTAAAAAATAGCAATATTATAACATTCTGAGTCTTATTCCAAGTTGAATTCTTGAGGGTGTCCTAGTTGGCGTGATATTCATACGTTAAAACAAGAATATCTATAAAAATACTAATCTATATTGTAAGAAAGTAGTAGGCATAAATGCATGTCATCTTAGGATGCAAAGAATTTAACATTTTTTTATAACTACTAATTTACACATACCTACATTAATAGTTAAAAAATAATTAAATTAAATGTTGAGGAACAGCTCCTTCCTGTTCATAAACGTCTTTAATAAAAGGTCAGATGGGACATTATCCCCCTTTTTAAAGTTAAAAGCCTAAATTAACATGTTTGAACTTAACATGTCAGTTGAAATTCCAATTATTTGGGATTCAGTTCTTACAACAGGTAGATTGGATGACAAGACTTGCACCAGGCATTTCTTCATCTATGCATAAAGTAATTTCACAGGAGGCTCTTGCGAGTAACACCTAATATGGAAAAGAAATTGTCTCAGAGCCCACTCTTTCAGTCTCATCTTCACCTTATACCATTGTAACTGCGACTAATTGGATTGCGGAAATCCTTTGGAAACAAGTCATGGTCATGGTTCATTTGCTAAACAATTCCTTCATAATTTTTGTTTTGGGGCTTTGGTTAATACCCACTTAACGATGCCATAATAATCTTTTTATCCGTGAACATAATATATCTAAAGTATAACGTATTATAGTCACATTATTAAAGTTGGATCAGTAGGTAAATTCCAATCAATTCACCTAGAGTCACTTGAAACACAGATTTCAACTTGATGCCTTTGCCCACAAAGTAACTAAAATTGCTACTTAATTGGTATATTTACCAAAAATTTGCAGAACTATGACTTGCCTCCAAGCGATACAGTCAACATCAAAAGTCCATAAAACATTTTTTTAATAAAAAAAAAAAAAAAAAAAACTACATTACATTGCTTAATAATTTGTCAATTAAGTTGATGTTTAAGTAGTTGTATAATATTTAGAAAACAAAGTAACTACATAGTACTACTAATTAATCTACTTTTGTCGTTGACTGTACTATACTTAGTTGCAAGACACTTGAAGTTAACCTGACGACTAGGATGATCAATTTCATTGTCTCAGGATGCAATTTTATTTTTGCTTGCTTCAAACAAGGTAGACTAAGAGAAAGATGGGCTCTGCATCCCCTAGTGAGGTGCAAATTACAGTGGCGGCTCAGGAATGGGAGCCACAGTGCACAAGTGATACACAGGCAAAATGTGACTCACTTTCTCACTACAGAACGCGGCGGACGCGGGCTGGGGACTGAAGTTGAACAACTTTATGTTGTCAAGCAAATGGAGTTAGAGCCTACAAAAAACGGCATTCCAATGTGAGGGAGTTGTTTGCAGTGCATGCAGCATTATTGCTTATGTACAAAATGCACTACTGGTTCAGCCAACTGAAATGATGGGTGCACTTGCCCCTTAACCCCTCTAGAGCTGACAAATCAACCGAGCAGTTCAACATAATACTGACGGTTATCTCCCTGAGAAGTTAAACGGATTCTTTGACCTCGTCTCAAGAGGCTGATTCGTTCATGAATGTGAACTTCTGCTAGGAGTCGCAATGGCCTCGATCAAAGATCAGGACATATGCAATATCAACCCTTTCACATCAAAGGGACTCACCCGTCGTTCCCCAGTGCATGACGCGGGACTCAAAGGTGGTTCAGTGACCACATGTAAGGCTTTCAGTTAAACTGGAACTACATCATACCTATCAGTACTTTAGGCTGATTGATCTCAGATTGACAGCCCTAACGGCCCTGACTAATAAAGGATCTGCGGAAGATCCTAATAGATCAGTTAGGATGGAGGTTTTTTTCCCCCACCTATTTTAATAATTCTAAATATAGCCACACAGTGGGATCAGTACTTTGGGCTGATTAATCTTAGATTGACAGCCCTGACGGCCCCTGACAAATAAAGGATCTGCGGAAGATCCTAATAAATCAGTTGGGAATTGGGATGGATGTTTTCTCCCACCTATTTTAATACTTCAGTGGCTGGCCCTTCTATACAATGCCAAGGGAACACAAATTCTAAATATAGTCCCATAGTGGGATCAGTACTTTGGGCTGATTGAGAGCCCTACTCGACCCCTTGCCGATAAAAGATCTCCGGGAGATCCTAATTGACCCCTCAGCAGAGAGTTGCTATCCTCCTTAAAAAAGGGGGGGGGGGGAGAGGAAAACTGGAGTTATCAAGTTGTAGTTAGCGGATAACCACTCTTGATCATTGCTTTGACTATACACTGTATTGACAAAGTATCAGTTGCATGTCAAATTTGCATATTATGAGATTATAGTACATACATCTCAAACTTGTTCCAAAGTAGTAGCTATCTTTTACGTCGTGACGGTAATGGCCATTTACTGGGTCTGTATAGATTGTGTATAGTCTAAGTGTACGGGATACCTACCCATACAACTATGGGTTACATATTGCATATTCAATGGCAATCTTTTATGTCATACGGCAGGAATGTATTTTGCATATCCCCATTTTAAACATAATTTTATTTTGAGCTTACATTTCAATTGATTTAATAATTAACATCTGCAGGGCCTGCAGATCTATACGATCTGCAGTGTTTCCGTACTGTGCTACAAATGTAGACAGTTTTTCTACGGAAAGCCCAGGCCATTAATTATCCTGAATGGGATACATACATTCGCGCCTGTGAACCCCTCCATGGGTCAGAGGTGTAATATTTGACACCCACATTTGGCCAGATAGTTATGAGTTCACATGACGGGGGCCAGACCTATTGAAGTCAGATAAACGCTTTGTCATGAGTCATGACTAATCACTAATGTCTACTGTCGGATGGGGAATAGCCCTGTTCCTTGGTAACCCATACCACGAGAAGTGATGGGATACCCAAATAATATCTAACTGACTATTTTCAGTACCATATAACAGTTTATTTTAGACATTTCTAGAAGAGTTGCCTTTATTCTGTCTCTAGCTACAGACAGGTGAGTACATGACTTCACGTATTAGATCAATTTCCCAGTATCGCAGCTTCATTGTTTTATCTCATTGAAAAATTGTACGCTACCCTATCATCTCTTCTGCTTCTATCCATCCAAAGGTTGCCTGGAAGAAATCGCTGTTAGCGATAAGGCCGCCCATTGTGCATTTATAAGTCGAAGATAAAATTAAGTGAAAGCCAGAATACATTATAATATTCTAAAACTGATTGTAGCTAGCATAGGCAGTCGGTGCTAATTGTCAAACACCAAAATGCCTAGTTGTGTACTTCAGTACACTCAACCTTGCGGTCTATGTTACTGATGTAACCAGTTGATTTATCTCAATTAGAGCAGCTACCACGACACTCCTAGGAGAATGGATAAGATTTATTTTTATGCAGTACATATTGATGCGGCTCAAGGTAGCTTCAGATCTTCAGTTGCCTTCAAAGGTTGACATGTATGCCCATGGCATAGGTTTTATGTTGAGGAAATTGGAAGTCTCAATTTGGTAATAAATTTTAATTAATGTTTGATGTTATGAATATGATATACATCTTGGTTGCATGTTTTGTATAAACATTCTATTATGATTAATGCATTATTTTAATTCATATGCTAAATAATACTGTTTTCTATACTATCACATAGCGTTGTTATAGTTACCATCACCAGCAGAAACCAAACAGGTCTTCAAACTAATACCGTCTTTCGGAGGTCATAATAGAGCTGTTTTACATAAAATAAAACAGTTATTATGGCCGAAAGAAAGACGGTATTAGAGCAAGGTCCTTGCTGGCGAGAAGACACTATGATCTATGATTGACATAAAGATGTGCGACTGGAAACAGTGGCGCCCCTAGCGGTGATTAAAACGGGTAACTATAGTCGAAAGAGGATTAGAGGTAAGATTTTAACAATGTTAACGCTTAAAAAAGGGAAAAATCACAGACAGCTTCTTCAAACTAATACCGTCTTTCTTTCGGCCATAATAACTGTTTTATTTTATGTAAAACAGCTCTATTATGACAATTCTCCTAATAGATACTTCCAGTAACGATAAAACATCTTTGCCTTATGTTACTCTCCTTAGATTACCCATTCCAATTTAGACTGTTAGAAAAATACGTATATCCAAATAGCTTGAAAATCATATAGACCAGAAGCAAAAGAATTTTCTTGGGTAAGCAACTACGCTAGAAAATTCTTGATAGAAAATACCTTCAAGACGAGATTTGAAGTTTACACACCCTAAATATTTATTTGGTTGTTGAGCCCTTTTAATTAGGAGAAGTGGGTCCTAACATTCTTCCCTGTGGTATGGGATACCACAAGGAAGAATTTTGGGGCCCACTTAACAATAGTCCTTGTTCTTGTGAATGATATTGACGTGTAATGATTATAATCATTATGAATAAATGAGTTAAACGCTTGATTTGATGATTGTATTTAAATATTTTTTACAGATAAATGAACGTAAACGTGAAGTTCAAGTGCAAGCTGCAAAACAGGAGGTACGAAAAGAAGCTGCTCTCAAGAAAGAAGAGAACAAACTCGTTGGAGAAAAAGCTAAAGCCGTAGACGAAGAAACTAAGGTCGCGATAGAAAAACTAACTGCAGAAAGTGAAGAGAAGAGAAAGGAGTATGAGAAGAAGTTGAAGGAATTGCAAATGGAGCTGTTTGAGTTCACTTCTTACCTTGGTAAGTAAAATTTGTACTTGGAATATTTTTTTTGCAAGTACCATATTATTATTTATTTCGAATAGGTCCAACCCCGCCAAACGGACCGCATCGCATCGCATCCGAACGGATTTTACAATATTTAAACAAAATTAAATCTTATTATCACAGTGTTTAAAGTTCATATTTTGCCAAGTCACGCACGACAGCTTGACTGCGGCCGCGTGTGGCGGCATGCGTCGACGGGTGAACGCAGCCGGCGACATGCCGCGGCACACGATCGGCTCCGGCCGCATGTTATCCGTTCGGATAGCGTCGTGTGCGCTCGGAGCCGACCGGATGTGGTCGCGTCCGTTCCTATGCGATGCGATGTGGGCCATGGAGTCGATTTAACCGAAACCAGTGTTAAATTAGATCTGTCTATGTTATTTATAGGGAATATGGATTTAAACTATCTGGGATGTGGAATCCAGCGATTAAATTACTCAAACCCAAAAACACTGCCGTCAAAAACTGACTTATACTATCAGCACACTATGATGGCCGTTGACGTTTGTCCACTCATGAAATTTAGATAATTAATGTAGGTGATGATAGCAGTGACGAAATAATATGGCCTTTTTTGGCACCATTTTGTAGCTTTTTGTATTAATTTGCCATCATAGCGTGCCTCAACTATAGTGAGTGTGGTGTGTCGCCAGCCGCCTTACCTTTCATTAATAGCCTATCGTCTGTATGTCCAGGGTCGGACCGCGCCTTCCGCCGCTACTGGGTCCAGCGCGGCGTGGTGGGTATATTCGCGGAGGCGAGCGCGGAGCCCCGCGGCGGTTGCCAGAAGCCCGTGACGCCGGTGACGCCGGCCGCCAACACGCAGTTCCAGGCCGGAGCCCCCGACACGCTAGCCCACGTCGCTAAGCTCTTCGAGGCGCAGAGGGAGCGAGGTATGTCCCTTTTATGACTCTATAAGGTTAGGTACTTGACTAAAGGTAAACAATCTTGTACCGACTTCTTATAAAAAGGTATATTAAACAAAGAAACTAGGCCAACTAATGGACTAAGTTTGTGGTTCGATTTCGGATTTGTCTTCTTTAAAATAAGTTTCTAAACAGGAAATTATTTATTATGTGAGTTTTTAAATAAAAAATGACTATATTTTTTTATTTACAAACTCAAGATTGTTACGTTTAGTTAAGTACTGAATAGTAGTAGTTGTCAGTAGCAGAAAAAAATGTGATTTTGACATACAGTGATTTCATAAAAGCCTTTGATATCGTTGACCATAAAATAATATTGAATAATATATTGATTATACCAGATATTTTTTTTAAATATGTATAAATTAACTACAATATCAGCTATTTAGCGAGTGATCTATGTATCTGGCTTTTATTTATGTTCATATAGACAGTTTTTAACTGTCTATCAGTAAAGGTGTACCGCAGGGTAGTGTTGTAGGTCCCTTTTCTCAAAACACTTTCCTTAGTAAAAAAAGTTGCTTTTCAATTATTCGATACGTTATAAGTTACTTAGGTAACAAACTAATACATCTTTGGACACCTTATAGACATTTAAATTGTCTGTTTCAGCTGGAAGCGACAAAGAGAACGAGTCAGGTGCCAATTCACGTGGCAGCTCTCCCAAAAAGCCTCTTACAAACTTGAATGGCCTGTCACACAAACTGAATGGCTTGGAGTCAACCACACAACAACTGAGAGATCTATTCATGTGTACGGGCGATATCAACTCATGTTATGTACACGGAAAGGTGTGTAATACGTTCGAATTTCTTGATCCTTGAATAATTGAATCAATGCTATTATAAATTTGTAAAGTAGTGTAGTTAAATTAATGATTGCAATTTTTTTTTAAATTCTAATCTTGATTCAATTCTCAATTCAAAATTATTCTCAATTCTAAACTCGCGATGGACGCAAAAACAATTTGAATGCGATTTTTTAGGGATATTTGAAAAAAATGGAATATGTTAAATTAAGGATTAAAATATTTTTTAAATTCTTATCTGTTTGTTCGTGTTGTACGTAAAAACTATTGAACGGATTTTGATACAATTTTTTTTTGAGAAAGGACTTTGAATTATAATCTGCCGTATCTTTGACCGTAATTGATTGAATATATTGAAGGAGATATGACCAAAAATCGTGATAATTATTGAAATATTGTATTGCAGGCAGAACGTCCCCGCTGGACACTATACCACACAGAAGAACAGCTGGAAGCATTGATCCAGTCCCTCAACAAGCGCGGTCTTCGCGAGAGTGAGTTACGTCATAACCTGGAGCTGGACAGAACACACCTGCTGCAGCTCCTGGCGCGATGTCCTGTACACCTGCTTAACCCTGCCGCTGCACAGGTAAGAGGGGGACTCCTGTGGAGCCCTAGGCCTGTGTTGAACTAGAGAGAAGGTTCACCAGTGCCGGGCATTGGCGCTAGTTTTAGCGTAAAACTTACAGCAAACACAGAGAGGAGGTGTTGAAATTAGGCTTTCTATATAAATGCAATAATGTATTCATTCATTCTATACATTGCAGAAGGTGTTTTTATGTGTTGGCCGGTTTTGTATGCAATAATGTATAACACTGCAGAGGGTGTTGTGAAGGGGGGTTAGATCCGGCCCATTTGAGAAGAACAGTGTACACTTACGTAGCTTCCTCCTCTCTGTGTTTGCTTTCTGGGACAATCCAACAGATGCACTAAATAATAACACACATGTGCAGCTGTAGCAATCCTAACACACTGTGGAGGTTTTTGAAAAGGGGGTAAGTTCCGGCCCATTTGAGAATAACTGAACAGTGTAGTTACTTAGCCGCCTCCTCTCTGTGATTGTTCTGTTGCAGTAGCAGTCCTAACGGCACTAGAATAACAATTAACAGATGAAGATTTGATAATTTTAAGTTACGACGACGGTAGAAAGAAATATCGCTGGGTTACAAAAGTTTTAGCATGCGACAACCAGTAGAATTTTTCCTCTAAATAATGCTTTTTTTTTAACTTTTACCCAAAAGTTTTGGTAATATTACTCCTTCAAGCATACACAGGGATAATTCTTTTTCTTCATCCTAGCATTAATCCCAGTCGCATCCGAAGCTTTCACCTCGGAGTCCGCTTTACCAGTCAAGTCAGTCAAGTCAGCTTTTTCCAATTTAAAATAATTTGTTTAGTTTAGCATACTAAATGCTTTAAAATTATCTCAATTTATTAAGCTGTCGCCCCAAAGACAGAAAGTATAGAGAAATTTGTACGGCTCGTGCAGGCTTCGGTGGCTTAGCGGTCAGAGCATTCCCCCTGTAAGGGAAAGATCGCGGGTTCGAATCCCGCCCGAAGTCGATTCTCTTTTCTCTTTGTAAATCGATTTGAACTATGTATATGTTTCCAGTCTCCACCACCGCCGTCACACCACTACACCCGCCACAAGAAGTTCCAACCCTCGCTGAACGTGCCTCCCGACTCTTCGCTGTCGGAGGCACTGGAACTGTCCCTCAGAGATCACATACTGGAGTTAGAAGAGAAGATCTTCCACGGATGTCTGGGCTCGCTCAAAGTTAAGGTATGTCTTATCATCTTTTAGTATTTCCTCCCTAAGCCATTATTGAGAAACCAGCTGTGATATTCCTCAGACAAAGAATCCGACCACGCTAGATAATCATACCTTTTTTCTGATGTAATCCTCACGGATACCACCCCCATTGGCCATCGGTGGTGGTTATGTCGGACTCGGACCGACTAAAACCGCATGCCGTCTTGGGTCTCAATTAACAAGGTGTAAGGTTACCCAATAAGGCATTTCCCTCCGACCCCGGCTGACGCTGAGCGTCTACGGTTTTAAGATGACCTCCCCGAGGAGGTCTGGGGGACAGCATGCTTCTCACACCCGAGTGTGAGAAGCATGCTGTCCCCCAGAGAACTCCGTAAAGGAGTGGGGGCGTTTTTACGCCGGGAGACAGGCGGTCACACCTGTCACCCCGCGCCTGCGTTCATAGAACCAGCTTAGAGGACTCTTGTTGTGTTAAAAATGGTCGCCCATCCTAAAATCGACCTTGCAATGTGTCACCTACTCGATGAGCCTCTTTATCTAAAAATATTTGACCATATTTGTCTTCTAGGACCGCGAAGCGTGGCGTGGTACGATAATGCTGCGAGGCTACGACAAGCAGGCGGACTACCTGACCTGGGGACCTGACAAGCAGTACAGAGACGACTACCACCTGCCTAATGGAGTACTTAACATGCCCAGCGGTGAGTATTTGCAGTTAAATTTTACTACCACTCTCATTGTTACTTGTATACACCAGAATCAACAACAGTAACCCACGAACACACAATAATGACAAAGGAAAGCCCCAGGGAAAGTTAAAATGTCTTGGCACCTGCTTAAACCAAAGTAGTAGATGTTAATTTAGGCTGTGAGAAATTATCTGTAACCCATCAAGATCTTTGGAGCTTAGTTAAGGGTAATCTCAATTTTACTGCTAGCTGGTCTGCTGATGGACGAATTGTATCTGATGCAACTGGAAATAACGCTAATATAATGATGATTAATAACCGTTACAAAACGAAAACATTTTCTAACGTGAGGAGACAAAGTCTTGACTGTCATCCTCAGAGCAAACACAAAGAGGAGGCGGCCAAAACAACTGCACTTTGACTCAAAAAATAAACAAAAAACTTTTGTTACAACCATTACATTCTTTACCGTTTCCTTCAACAGATATAGACGAGGACGACAAAAAATCAATAGCCATAAACAAATACCGCGACCCGGGCCACTACCTCGAGGTGCCGAAGGTCAACGGCGTGAAGGCGGAGCCCTCGGCGGCGGACGCGGGGGCGAAGGCCGACGTGGTGCGCGGCCTGGCCTCGGCGCTGCTGCAGGTCAGCCAGGCGATACACCAGAAGTACCTCAAGAGGCCGCTCGGTAAGTGTTTACCCGACTGCGACAAAGCCAAAGAAGGGTTATGATTAATTTGTAGTAGTTCCTTTTGACTTCTGACCTCCAAACTTTAGGGTGAAGATGAAATTATTATATCACAGAGCATATTCAGAGAGGAGGTGACCTATACTCCATTCGGTTTAGGCAAGGCCAAACCAACGCGTTCAACTCGCGTCCGCGGTGTCGATGAGTTGCTGGCCAATCGCAGGCCACCGCCTTATATATTAAATAACATAATAAATAATATATTATTAATATAATAATAATAAAAATAACATAACAAATAAAATAATATAATTAATATAAATATAAAATAATAAATTAAACACATTTTAAAGATTAAAAATCGAAATTGAATCACTAGTAAGTCAGTTAGTTAGCCTAATTTATTTGTTTAATATGTGCTTTTATAAAAAGTTGCTACAAGATTGTTCACCTTTTTTTTATACCACTTAGGTGGCAGACAAGCACACGGCCCACCTGATGGGAAGTGGTCATCGTGGGCTATGGACGTATGCAATACCTTAACACATTGTTTACATTCTTCTCAATCTTTCACGGTTAGGTATAATATTAGGGAGTAGGACCACTTTTAACAATTGAATTTTTGTAGGTCTCGACGACAAAGAACGCAAAGACCGCGAAGCCCGCAACAAGCCCTTAGAGTTCGACGCCCTCTCCCGCTGGGAGGTCTCCCTCATGGAGTGCCGCAGCTTCGCGCAGATTGTCCTGCACCTGTTCACCCTGGACTCCAGCGTCACCTGGTCCGCCAGCATCCTCAACGCCAGCTGCCGCCTCTGCAGGAGGAAGACGGACCCTGATAATATGCTGCTGTGTGATGGGTGCAATAAGGGACACCACTTGTATTGTTTGAAGCCTAAGTTAACTGTGAGTATAGAAACAATGTTTTTTTTGTGTATAAGGTGATTTTTTTTAGGTGGTAATTTTTTGCAAGGAGTGGTTTCATTGGCCGGCGTATTGTAGAATAGAATGTTCAATGTATGTTGACGTTTATGACGGTCGTCAATGTATGTCAGTCGTCAGTTCGTGTAGATCAGTATAACCCGCGCCACGTATCTTGGACCTAAAATGTGCTCAAAATGTGCCCTATACGCGCAGTACTCATTTCTTGGGTATCTTTTGAGGATAGCACGGGATGCTACTGCGGTAGACGAACTCAAATCCACCAAACATACACTATTACAAAGCAATCCGCGGGCGCCAGAGCCTCGTATGTCTTACGATTTAGGTCCAAGATACGTGGCGCGGGTTATACCTATGTTTTATCTGAAATAATTTATCTATCCATTTCATTTCATGCTGTCAGTCTGGTCCAACAAGAAAGGTAAAAAGTACTATTTTATAGCTTTTCTGTTTATGCTGTGTAATTTGTCTATCTATATTGCAAACGATCCCGATATAACCTGTTAAAATCAATAACTTAGTGGTTACGGAATCGAATATACGATTGAAAGATCCCGGGATTCCGAATCCTGGCCATCACATTACCGACGTCCACTTCTGACACAATCAATTTAGCTTAGCTGGAGAGGTTAACAGGGTGACATTTTTTTGTTGCATACAGAAAGTACCTGATGGAGACTGGTTCTGTGAGCAGTGCAAGCCCAAAGAACGGACTCCGAGAAAGAAAAGGAAGCTGTTCTCAGATGAAGAAGTAGAAGAGGAACTGGAGGACGACAGGTATGTGTAATAATACTATAACGTGTAATGTATTAATAATATAACTTGTCTAGTGTCTGTCGGATCACAAAGGACGTTATTCACGCTTCATACCTACATTTTTGCTCCAAAATTGAAAGTGCGGGCCAAAGAAAAATAAATTCGGCCAAGTGCGAGTCGGACTCGCACATGAAGGGTTCCGTAGCAGCAAAGGCGAAAATTGCGGTTTATGACGTATTAAAAAAAAACTACTGACTGGATCTCGTTCGAACCAATTTTTAGTGGTAGTTTTCATGGCAATTTACATCATATATGTTTTTTAGATTTATCATTCTCTTTGTTTAGAAGTTAGAGGGGGGGACACACATTTTTCCACTTTGGAAGTGTCTTTCGCGCAAGCTATTCAGTTTTGAAAAAAAATATGTTAGAAACCTCAATAGCATTTTTAAAGACCTATCTATAGACGTATGGGTTTGATGAAAAGAAAAAATTTGAGTTTCAGTTCTAAGTATGGGGACCCCCAAAATTTAATGCTTTTTTTTTACTTTTGTGTGAAATTCTTAATGCGGTTCACAGAATACATCTTCTTACCAAGTTTCAACAGCATAGGCCTTATAGTTTCGGAGAAAAGTGGCTGTGACATACGGACGGACAGACAGACATGACGAATCTATAAGGGTTCCGTTTTTTGCCATTTGGCTACGGAACCCTAAAAACACGATATTCCGCTAGAGTTTGGTCGCGTCAAAGTAGAGGGTCCACTTCCTTAGGTTTTATTAAATCAAAATCTTGGCAACATTCATTTTTAATGAAGCTATAGAAAACGGTTCCGCCCGCGTGGATGTTGGTTATATCGACCAAACATAGTCTATGTCCTTTTTCAAGGTTTAACCTACCCCTGTACCAAATTTCATCAAAATCGGTTCAGAGGTTTAGGCGTGGAAGTGTAACAGACAGAGTTACTTTCGCATATTAGTATGGATGGATATGGATGAATGAAAAGTATCGTACTATATAGAAACAATAGTAAAAACAATGTTTTACGATTTGAACCTTCTGAGATCTGAGATGTAGCATGTTTTGCAAGTTGAACGTTTTGAAATTTAGAACTTAAGGCTCGGTCAAACCAACGCGATCAGCTTGCGTCCGCGGTGGCGATCAGTTGCTGGCCAATCGCAGACCGCGCAACTGATAGCCACCGAGGACGCGAGCTGAACACGTTGGTTTGACCGAGCCTTTATGGAATTTGTACCCTTTGCAACCATATTATATTATTTTGAGACTAAACCAATTGTTTTACTACCTTGAAGTGAGTCGATTTTAGATTTTTATTTTTCTTTCCCGACATATTAAATCAAAAGTCTGACACTATTTACTACAAATCTGTCTGTATGTGTCGCAGCTCGTGCCTCGTAGCAGTATGCGCCGTGTGCGGGTCAGGCGGGCGCCTACGCGTCGAATGTTCTGCGTGCAACGCGCGTTTACACGCCGAATGTGCGCCTAGAACAGCGCGTGCGACGCGCAAATTCCTGTGTCAGGCTTGCACGCAACCCACGAGAGGTAAGTCTCCATATTGACATTTGACATTATAATAAGCTTCAGCAGTGGTAAAGGGTAAAACTTTTCAAAATAGAAGCCGGTGGAAACAACTTACCTCTTATGGAACGATATCAGTAATTTTGTATGGAATTCTGGGCGTTGTTAATTCAGTGCCCCCAGCACGAAAAACTGAATGACTGATATTGAATTTCATATAATGTACTTACTGAATTTCAGTTATTAAATTTCAGATAAGTACTGAAATTTTATTTGAGTAAAAATTTAAACATCCATACCAAGGCTTACTTTCGTAGCCGGCAGGAATTCGATTATAGGGATCAATTAGCAGGACCGATGTCCATCTAGTCTTCAATTTTGAAACTCAAAGCCAAGACTTTTGGGGACCATACCAATCTCACCTGCGTGCAACCTTCTGGTTACACAGAAATAACGCTAAGGTGATGACATAGGGAGACAGTGTCGACTATGAACATATTTGGTGTCACCCACAGAGCAAATGCAGAGAGGAGGTTGCTCAAACAACTACACTAATTCTCAATTAGGCGCTGACGTCATTGCAGTATGGCTTAAGTTACTGCCATTTTTCGTCTTAGCTCTGTAGTGCCATCTGACCACAATGCAATAATATGTTTACTCCATATTTTGATATGGTCACTGATCACACACCTAAATCTGTAAGAAGTCCATTTACAAGACGCGCTTTAATTTATTTAATGATTTCTTTTCTTAATTGCCAGTAAATCAAACTACAAATGTCTAGATTTAGTTTTAATTTTTTTTTTGTCACTGTAATACTTTTTCGAACAAAAAGTAACCTAAGTTACCCCTTAACATCAGCTATAGTAAAAAAAATCGACCCAACCACTTCGAAGATTACCCCTTATAAACAGATAGACAACATTTTTATTCCGCTATAGGTATTGTGTATACATTCCTATAAAAGCTCTTATATATGAGCTCTTTTAGTTATAGCAGCTAAAATAATTATTATACTAATTATTTTTATCTCAAAATCATTATTTATAAATTCTAAATAAAAAATATAATTTCATCATTTTAACTCTTTACAACCATACACTCCAATTTTATATATTTGTAAGATAAGACAAGTTAATAAAATTAAGATAAGTTAGTAAAACTAAGATAAGTTAGTTAAACTAAGATAAGTTAGTAAGACTAAGATATGCTAAGTATAGCTGACTAATGTTACGCGTGTGGTACAAAGAGACGTCGGGTCGACGCTGCGCCGCGGCCGCCATGTCCAACATCCACCAGTACGCGCGCGCTCTGCACTCGCGACGCACGTCATCCGGTGCGTCACCACTGTTACGTCACCACATACGCGTTACGTCATACTTGTGACGTGTGGGGCTACGGAATTGATCACTGTACGAATAACAAGACAGTGTCGTAAATACTGGCTGTCACTCTTGTTTCACTTGGGATCCAAGTACAGTGAATTCATTCATTTTTATGGAGAGCTTAAATATACCAAAATTGTACATACATACATACATACATACATACATACATTCACGCCTATTTCCCAGGGTAGGCAGAATTATATGAAATTTTTAAGCGATTAGCATGCTAACTTTCCTATATTTTCATGCTGTATAATATTAGAAAACAACGATTCCGTAGTCACCACACATGCTCGTATCTGTCGTCTTATACCCGCTTTCTCATATCGGTGGACTGCTTAAATAATTACATTAATTCAATGAATTCTTAACTGCATTATCATGCACTAACATATTCTACACCTGTCATTTAAATATGCTTCCTGTAAACCTTTTTACTTTGCATCTTTTTTTTCACATGCTACTTTCGTTAGCTGTCTGTCATTTAGCCTTTTTTTTTCTTTGTTTAATTCTAAATATGAATAAGTGAATGTCCCTTTATTCATTTGTGGAATAGAGTAGTTGACTATTGTTTTAGTTAAATGACTAAAAGTGGTTCTTTGGTAAAGTCTATGATATAACAAGGTATGACGTCACAGCATGGTATTGTCAAATAAAACACTGTTAGATGCACTCGACCCGTCAATATCATACACTCTCTGCTAAAAGTTGAATACTGATTGCAGATGAAAGTTGGGTGAAGGATTAAAAGCGTAAAAAAAAACGATAAAATAAGAATTTAACCCTCATTTTACTTTGTTACCTGTCTTATTTTGTCCTACTACTACTGCTGGGCAAAGGAGCAATATTGTGTATTTAATAAAAACAGTTAAATAATGTATTAATCTGTAGGAGACTACGAATTTAAATAATGATGCTGGAAGTTTAAGGCCTGTATTCTAGAATGTCACTCAGCTAAATCTCGATTTACCTGAACTATAGACAATCTGCCTGACAGCCTGTCAAATCCGTGGAATCTGTGCATATCTCAGGTAAATCGAGATTCAGCTGAGTGGCATTCTAGAATACGGGCCTAAAGGTTCTCCAACCTATTTGTCATTTGTCTAATATTCATTTCTTATGACCATGACTACCAAATCCAATCAGTCATACCTTTGGGGCCAAACCATAAATGCAAGCCAGTAGATCTGCTGATGAATGTATGACGCTCTTGTACAAGCTTTCCTGTCGGGGTTAGGCGGTCAGATGGCCGGATTTCAAAGTGCAAGCTTTGAAGTTAACCGGTATTGTGCTCGGATGATGTGTACCCAGTATAAAAAATTGGTGCGTCCGTACAACCCCGAGTCTACCGACTTCCTATATTAACATCTCTCTTTCGCCCAAAATAATTAAATTAATTATTAAGTATGCATCATGATATCCATGCATGCTAAATATAACAATGCAATCGATGGAATGTATCCCTCAAGACAGTTATCATCCATCTCTATGTGCTTTGGAATGGGTTTTCGTTCTAACTTTCAAATATTCACGACTAACATTCACTTGTGGTTGGGAGCTGGCAGTATAACATGTGTGCGTTGCAGATTCAGACGACAGCGAGTACAACACGGCGCTCGTGAAGTTTAAGACTCGGAAGTCGAGGAGTAGTAAGGAATCTTCACCGGTACAGAATGGCACGACCAAGCGAGGGAGGAAGTGAGTGTTTTCGTTTACTTGTAATTCACTTTTAAACTGTCTAATTCTATGATATACAATAATTTTAACGGGTAATAACGCGATCATGGTATAGGTACGTACGTACCTTTGATTTGCGTGATTCCCGCTACCGTTAACATTATTGTATACTTGTAATTAATACGTATTATGTACATTTTCTAGGATATATTACACAACGCCTTCAAAATCTAAACTAAGAATAGCTGGTAATATACAGGTGAATTTTTCAAAGTGAGCCTGGATGGTCAAATCGGAAACTATGAGCAAACCTAGACAGTGTCGTTAATTTTATGAAAAATTAGTATTATCATATATAGGCAGGCTCATATTATGATATAGGCGGAAATCAAACCCTCTCAATAGTTTAAATACCATGTATTGTTAACCTTTTATTTTTCAAGATTACCTTCTCAACTGATTACTTTATTCAAAACGATGAGCTTTGTTCGTAATAACAGCTGGTATCCACGTAAAGAATATTCTATTTTTCTTCCAGATCAAAGAATGATGAAATAAACACAAGTACAGGCAGAAGATCACAGAAGAACTCACTCACAAATGGTCATCACGGTACGTTTTAATTAAGTATTTTTTGAGGTATTTATATACCCAAAGGGTTTACAGCTTAGAGTATACATTGCTATAGACTGCGCCTTACAAGTATGAACTGCTATCACGGGTATGAACAGTACCGAGGCTCCTGGCTCAACCTCAATCAGTAGCAAAACAATACCCGTCAAAAAGACTTCGCAAATAATATTTAATTCGATATGTTAAATCAAAATTTTATACAACATCGTGTATTTGTAGTAATAATGACGCAAAAATAACGCAAAATGTCGCCATTTTTTTGTATTTTGGCTTTAATTTTATCCATGTATATCAAATCGAACATAAAACTTCATAACAACAAAGTACATTAATAAGTGCATCTATTAATATTTTCGGTAATGCATGAAACGTCACTATATTATGTGCGCTATACCATCGCAAAGTATCGCGCTCTATATTTATAATGTATACTCTAAGGTTTACAGATATAAAGTACAACAATAGGCTAAGGAACGGCAGTTACCAAATCTAACTTATTTTCTAATAGTAAAGAAAACTAGCTATCCCCTTTCTCTGAATTCCAGTCATCTTTCAGAAGAGAGATATAGTCTCTCTTCTGAAAGATGACTGGAATTCAGATTCAGAGGATGTTTAACAACACAATAATCCATACTCCATACCATACTAATATTATAAATGCGAAAGTAACTCTGTCTGTCTGTCTGTCACGCTTTCACGCCCAAACCACTGAACCAATTTTGATGAAATTTAGTACAGAGATAGATTAGACCTTGGGAAAGGACAAAGGCTATGTTTGGTCGCGACAACCGACATCCACGCGAGCGGAGCCGCGGGCAAAAGTTAGTTTCCCATATTAACATACTCGTAACCATACGAGTGAAATTATTACCCATACTTAATTACCTTATGTGAATACTATTTTCACGACTTAAGCAGTCATCATTATATTTCCAGAGGAGCCAAAGAGCAGTCGCAAGCGCAACAATAGGACGCAACACGATGTGCAGTTACACGCGGAACAGTTGCAGCAACTGTTGCACGACGTCATGAAACACAAGGACTGCTGGCCTTTCTACGAGCCTGTGTCTACGGAAGATGTGAGTTGTGTTGAAATTACTAGTTAAAAGGGAAATTGAATACTTCAAACTAGAATACTAAAATAGAATGATAAGTATTATTATTATTATTGTTCGATACACTAGCAGCTTAGATCTGATGCGTGTACATCACTGCACTTGTGTTTTATGTTTCAAATGATTGTCCAGTCTATTTTTAAATATGTTCACGTTAGGAGCACTTATCACCGCCTCTGGTAGTGGGTTCCACGGCCGTACCACACGGTTTGGGAGAAAGTGATATCTAGGGTTGCCGGCACACTGAGGTTTACTAAGTTTCATCGAGTGGCCTCTTAAGTGTCTGTTTGAGTTCCTGGCATACATACTTTCGATTTTTGTCACATTGTAATGTCCGTTAAGCATCTTGTATGTCTCAATGAGGTCTCCTCTCCTCCTTCTTTGCTCCAGTGTAGTTAAGTTCAATTCCAGGAGGCGTTCCTCATATGACATATTTTTCAGGCCAGTGACCTTGCCCTCCTTTGTACCCCTTCCAACAATAGAATGTCCTTTTTAAAATATGGGCTCCAAACTTGGAAGGCATATTCCAGCAAAGGTTGTATGTAGGTTTTGTACATGTTGAGAAACAATTCTTTGTTTATGGCATAAAATGCTTTACGAATCATGTATAACATGGTGCGATGTGCTCATCCCACTTCAGATTATGAGTTATAGTGACTCCAAGGTTTCTTTGGGAGTTCACTGCATTATCTCATTGTATTATAGAAATTGGTTTTGTAGTATTTAAAGCAAATGTACACATAAAACTAAGCGTCCATCTTTCGGCATCGTACGCATGGGACGCAACGCATCAAACAGACGAATTTTTACGCGATCCGTACGATGAGGATTGGTGGACGCACTTGTTTAACTTTCTATACAAAGAATACTACAATCCATTTGATGCGGTTCTAGTTTGGATAGATGGATGGATGTTTGTTTGTCCGCAGGCGACCGTTAGTAACTTTATAAACTTGTTCTCCACAGGTACCAGATTACTTAGAGGTGATCGACGAGCCAATGGACTTCACCACCATCAAGAACAAACTGGAGAACGACGAGTATACAACAGACGAGGAGTTCAACGCCGACGCGGTGCAGGTGTTCATCAACTGCTACACGTACAACAAGGACACACACCCTGTCGCCAGGTGCGTATATCAAAGGCAGAGCTTCACTTCAATACACAGACAGATAGCACGGGATCTCCGCTGTCTATTTGCATTTATCTGGGTGTCTCTCGGCGAGCACGTTCTTTTATATTTACGTTAAAGGTATGATAGGCTATTTGACAACATTAAAAATATACTACAAATTATGGTCATCCTATTAGAAAATAACGTTAAAAAACCTACGAACCTACAATTTACTCTCAAATATGTGTATTTTATGAGAATTTCAATTATAAAAATGTTATATTTTGTTGATTTATTGTCTATGGCAAAAACGATTGGTCAGAGCTCTGGGTGACGTCATTCCTACAAAATATATCCAGTTGTATGAGCTATTATTGTTTGTTTCGGTGTTATTATTTGCTTTTTCCTTGATTATCGCGAGTTTTATGGACATATTTTGTGATTAAGTTCGAGATGGATACAAATTTTGTGCGAGCTGATGATAACAGCAACTTACAGTGACGTCACAACTCACACGCATCGCCATGTTTAAAATTATAGCGTGTCTCGCGCACTTTTGAAAATTTAAACTTTATCATTGATTTTTTAACATAATACATTGTTTTTTTACAGAAATATTATTGTGATATGTTTATACTGTAATAAGCAATAATTTAAAATGGTTTTTGAAAATTAGTCAAATAGCCTATTCCGTAGCCGACCGCATACGACAACTGCCGACGCACGCAGCACATGCGCGTAATTCATTGCGGCTTCTCAGTGGTCTCATTTATCCGTATCGGAGTTTAACAAGTAATGGGTACGTTGTATCTGCTGCATGCGTCTATCCTTGTCGTATGCGGTCGACTTTGGAATCGTATCTTAAGCCGTCGGTTCCGTTGCGGAAAATATTTGTCAACCTATCCTGGTCAGTGTGGCTTCTCATTACTACTAATAACAAACCATTGACGTCATTAACAAAAGCGTTTATCTATGTTTTAGAGCCGGCAACCGCCTAGAGAAATACTTCAACAAGAGATGTGCAGAGTTGGAGCTCCAGCCTCTACCGGAGATCGAATTAGAGTTCGAGGAGGCGACCAAACGCCCCTGCCCGTCCTCCGATGAAGAAGCGCCGCGGTCCAAGAGAGCCAAGCTCAAGTGACCGCACCACCTCAACGACTACCTGTGCTACTGAGCCACCAGTGATATGCAGTGTAGTGAAGTGAAGTTTACACCCGTATTCACAAACAATACTGTGAGGTCTCATAGTGTGCTCGAGCGCATAGGGCTGGTAAAATTAATTCACAAACATCACGGAGCAGTATCTAACGCAGTGCGTTCCCTCAACGAAGTATTACTTAAGTGTTGTCTATGAATAAAAAGGCTTGCCAAAACGAACGCACTGAGAATTTGTCGTTCTTTGCACAGTTTTTGTAGTACGCATAGCGAAGTATTGTTTGTGAATACGGGCGTTAGTGTCCGTGTGTGTGCTCGACCGCGTCACAAGAACAATCTGAACATAAAAACTACATTCAAATTCCAAAAAGTTGGTGAACCAAACCGATAAACTCATGTCCAGTGATTTAACGTTTAATATAGTGCACGACCTGTCATCACCAAATAATGTCGTTGATCGACTCGTTAAAGTAAACCAAATATTACGATCCCACTGAACAAAAATGTTAATACCAAATTTAGCAGCAAATCTAAGCCTTATATCTCCTAAAGCATCTGACTGCATACAACAACTGCAGACGCAGGCAGCAGATACGCGTAATTCATTGTGACTTCTCAATGGACAAGTAATGGGTACTCTGTATGTGCTGTGACTGCAATGGCATTCGGTCAGCTTTGAAATCATACCTTTAATCCAGGGATCTCTGAAAACTAAATCTAAGAATGATCTTCATTAAAACACATTCACTATAGTCTTACTACAAGTACTTACATAAATTACTGAGAAAAAATTAGATCCGTAAAATAGCATTATGCCTGATGGCACTGTTTTCTATATTATTGAAATATAGGCAGATTCACAGTGAAAAAAATTTGTATTAAGTACATCTTACAATAAGATATTGAAGTTACTACATTTTTTGTAATAGTTCATAGATATTTGTAACCTAAATTGTAAATTGTAACTGTCAATTGTAAAATGTATAAGAAATCATTACTTACATAAGTAAATAAGAAGTATATGAGTATTAAATTGATAAATATTACATTTTCGTACTTTGGTAAATGCATTTAAAAGATAAAATATTAATAAAATAAAGTGTATACTTCTATTTACAGTGTATATTTGTAAAGTACATTTTACAGTAGAAAAAAATAAAAATTAGGTAGCATACATACTGTTAGGGGTTTGTCAGATATGAATGCATTAAAAAGTGTCCTGTTACAGTACCTCATTGTGCGGCATGATGGACATACCCTTATAGAAATACCGTTCACTGTAATATTCTCTTTGTGAAACAGAATGTTTAATTATGTGTTAAATCAAATTATATCTACCTGATTACAATACATACAAGAGTCAACAGTAGTGCCCGGAATACGACAATAGGCTCACTGCCTAGGACTGAATACTTTGTCGAAATGTAGGTGTTAATTCACCTCTGCCTAACCCTCCAAGGATAAAGATTTGAGTGTATGTATGTTGTACAATAGAATAGATAACTTCAACATAAATAAAATGCCTGTTCTAATATACAGAGATATATTATAACTGTTACAAAAACCATTAAATGTGATTAATTCTTTGAGTTTACAGTATTGCTATATAGTATTGAATATAAAGTTGACAAAATAGATTAGGGTTTTGGTATTCTGAGCTATGAGGAAAGTTACGGAATGTTATAACGCGGTAACGAGAGTGCCTGGTGCCTATTGTCATAGAATAAGATGTATATTATGCTAGAATAGCTGCTTTTTCATATACATTTTCCATGTGAATGCTGAATTAAAAATAAAAGTCTCATTTAACTTTCGATAGCATCAATATTCCTCATTTGTCAAGTTTATAGACAGATTTTTGAAGCATTTATGAGTGAATGCCAAATACAAAACTACCCTAATGCAAACCCAAGACTTATTTTTATATATACCATTCCATCATTGTTGTAGAATGTTATAGTCAAATTACTTGACTGTTCTAATAAATAGCATTTATCGTGTTTTGATTATGATTCTGTCTTGTAGAAATAAATGAAACAGTTGTATAAGTTTGTTGCGAACCCCGGACTCTGAGGTGAGAGCCTCAGTTGCTACCGGGACTAACGTAAAGATGAATTGTATTAGTTCATTGCAAATTATGGGGAAAAATTGATTATGGTGATTTGTATTGTGTAGTATTAAAAGATTGAATAAGAATTATGTTAGAAATATTAATGTTAAATTGTTATTTCAAATAAAATATGATTAAGTTAATCTACAATTAACTAAATAAAATAAAGTATTGAAGAGTCTAAAATTGCATGAATAAAATTATAATGATTGTCTAAAAGTCTAGAAGACAAACTTAAGTGTAAAATTCGCACATTCAATTATAAACATTATATTGATGGAATAGAAGTCTATTATGCTAAATGTTAAATTTTGCACTTAGGGCGTTTGTCTTCTAGACTCAAAGAATAATATCATGTGTCATTATTTCTTACAAATGTGAGCGCAAACTACCTTTGATCATAATAATCATACCAGTAGTCAATAACAGTCAGCTAGATTCATGGAGAATAGCTTGTATTCATTGTAAAGGTGCTGATAGACTTGAGCATTCACTTGTAACAGAACATCGAGCATTCGCCGTTTTTAAATTTGTCAAACCGAACAACGAACCGAGCCAAGTGTAGAGCCAAATAAAGCTACGAACATTTACATGATCTTCCTAGCGAACGCTCTAGTCGAAGCAACATTACAGTCGTAATGCAAGCATGCTCCCCAGAATGCTCGCCAGAACGCTCACTAAAACGCTCTCGTTTATTTTTCTGTAATGTAACATTCGCAAGAATGCTCATTACAAGTGAATGCTCAAGTTTATCAGTACCTGAAGGATACATATTAATAATCTACTAATAACACACTGACCAAAAGGCTTGGAAAAATAGTCTCGAGTTTTTTTAAGTCTGGATAAAGAGGTCTGCAGGATCGGGTACTCTGGCACATAGATACGCCCATGGATATAGCTGCCTGTTAAATTGATGAATATGAATGGAAACCATACACAAAGCCTGTTTTATTTATTTCTAAGAGGTACTTTTCTTCTAAATTTTGAAGACTAACATTTGATTTACTATTAACTATCTTGCATAAGGTCGCCCTGCACTATATGTTCTTGCATTTAGTTTATAACCTCATTAGTGACATTAGATTGTTCTAGAAATTAAAAGTGACGATTAAAGGCTTGTGTTCGTCGTTATTGTACATTGTTAGCTGGTGTATGACATTTTGTATCGAGTTTTATAACTACCCACGTATTTACAAAGTTTTAGAACTACCCAAAATTTTTTTAAACCGAATATTAAGTTGTATTTACTCAGTTTGTTCTGTTATTTTGTAAGGCGATCCCTGTGATAAGAATAATCCTAAATTACCAAGTAGCTGTCCTATAAATACCTAGAGACCTCTATAAACGATTAAACTTATTCTCCACCTTGATGTTGGCAGAAGCATTGTTGCCAATATAACCAATTTGAATAAAATTTGAATTTTGAATAACATAAGATGATCCCTGAATCCCCCTTCTGATACTAGAGCAGAAGGGGGATTTAGGGATAACTTAATAAGTAAAACACTTTGTGTTTATAAAAAACTGTCTTGACTCTACTAAAATAATAATGTCTTGTAGTTATAAAAGTTCATTTATTATAAAATGATTACCAACTTACAACATAACTTTATTGTCTTAGCGAACTATAATTTACATGTCAGTATTCTTTATCGTTAGATTTCCAAAGACAAGGTGTTTTTTTCGAATGTCACACACCAGCGCCCTCTAGACGTTAGTTTTAGTTTTAAATTGTTAGAGTATAAGTTGTGATTGTATGTTTATTTTGTACAACAATCAAAATCTCGTCCCGTTTTTAGGATTCGTTCGTTAGAACGCCACGTTGTGTTTGAGTTTGCTAAATTTTATCTGTTTTTTATTATTTCTTATTTAACAGGCATGGTACCTACCGAGGCATGGCCGTTTTATTATAATTATTTTTTTGTGATTGGGATCGTAAAATTTTATGATGATCGTCTCAAGAATCAGTTGTGTTATCATTAGGTTTCTGAAACTTGGTTATTAGCAACAGACTTGCAGTGAATTAGCTGTTGCCCGGGGCTGCGCCTTTAATGTCATTCCCGCAATCCATACCATACCAGGGACGTATAATTCCAACTTCAGCCAGATCAGCCGTTTGAGAGTAATTGAGTAACAAACATCTTAACCTATTCCACAAAGAAAGCTGGGTACGCCCATGGAAGGACAAGGAGGCAGGGGTGTGAATGTAGAGTCACGCCACAGACCCACGTGTGCTGAATACCAACACACATGTACACAGGAGGAGCTCTTGAGCGCCTCTGACACCGCAGTCAGGGTGACAACTTATGGGCAAAGCGCCCAAATTGCCCTCCCCCCCCCCTCCCTCCCCCCAATGGGTAAGATGTCACATAGCATTCCATAGTTGCATGTTTCTTAGACTGATACACAACTGATTCTTGTAGCTCAGGTCCGACATGGTCGTTGTATTGGTTTGTTGATTGAATAAAATGATTAATACTCAAAACTATGTTGACAAGGCGCTTGTTTTTTGTTTTGTTTATAAGCGACCATGTTGAGTTGCTGGTACAGTCAGCCGCGAGGTTTAATTGCGATAGAGTAGTGTGTCATTCTTGTTGAAAGTGAGATGTGTAAGTAACAAACGTTAGCAAGAGTGAAAGGTTTTGTGATATACAAACATCAGTTCAAGTTTTGCCTCCATCTCCCTTGACACTACTGCGCGACACTACTAGTAGTGTCACGGGAGATTTCTATTTCCCGTGACACTACCAGTAGTGCCATGGGTAAAACTGCATTTCCCGTGACACTACTCTTTCGCAAGTAGTGCCACTGGAAATGTTATCTCCCTTGGCACTACTTGGCACTAGTAGGTTCATACAGTTTTGATACTTATGTAATACCGAACACATGGGCATTACTCGACAAAGTCGGAAGCCAAGGTCTACTTTTAGATTCCTTCTAGCTTTTACGGGATTGCTAATCACTGAATATTTTGGAGTGGTATGCTCTCCTTTCTCCTAGCTGCGCCCATGCACTATGTATCGCTAGTTACTTTCCATTGTCAACCTAATTCTAATAAAGCATAAGTCGAAATTTGACTGTTTGGTTTCAGAAACTGATGAAACTTGTTATCGTTTTCTCCATTTCAAAGAAATTACTTTTTGTGTAGGTACATTGGTGAAACCAAATCAAAAAATCGTAAACTCTAGATAAATGAGCTATACTTTATTACAATTAAGCTGGAGTTATGCTTTTCGACATGTGTGAACACGCTCTTACGAAAATTCGCATTTTATTACTACAGCCAGATGAGTTGATTATTTTCTGGCAGTTTCTTAATATCTTATAAGGTTGTCTGTATAAATAGTTGTAACAGAGCATTCCTAATAACAATACGATGTAGTTCTCGGTGACACGATTTTTCCGTAATAATAATGATCATTTTGTCTGCGATTATTTATTTATGTAACTTATAAGTTTTATATTAATTTATATTGTAGTGAATAAAGCACCCACGTACAGTTGCTGTTTTCTTTTCATTTATCCTCACTTATGAAGTATAATTACTGGGATATGTTTAGACACCAAACACTTTACAAAATGTACTCAATATGCGCAGTACGTGCTTATTTGGGCGTCTTTTGAGAATGGCCTCAAATTAATAGTTTCTCTCACGACTTGGGGTCAAGATACGTGCCGCCAACTGTAAGAACGTTGGTGCACCTAGCTCCATCTAGCGACAGCAAGCTGAAACACTTCGATACTGTTCGAGCACGATCCTGCATCACGAAAGTGAAGTTCACGCACTGGTTATCATTGATACTACATACCTGCAGAGGATCTTGCCTGTGTCTGAGAGTTCTCTCTATCAGAGAAGACCCTCCAACACAGGTAAGATTTCGATAAATCCGTTCCGATGCCGTCTGTTTGGTGGGGTTAGACCCTTAAAGGTCCAACCCCACCAAACGGATGGCATCGGAACGGATTTTACAATCTTTAAACAAAACAAATCTTATATCACAGCATTTAAAGTTTATATTACCAAGTCACGCATGACAGCTTGACGTGCGTCACGCCGTCGCACGTCGCTGTTAAGCTGTTGTGCGTATAGATGTAAAAATCCCGAATAATTCCGAATTATTCCATATTATTCGGAATTATTCCCAAATATTCCGGAACTATTCCCGCTGAACTCACCTACAAAAAATGAAATAACTGTGCTTCCACCTACCTACTAAGCGAAAACTTAAGTACAGACCTATGTAGATATTGGTATATAGGTAGGTAGATACCGGAATATTATATATCTTGACCTCAGTGACGTCACAAAATGTACCTACTTATATGTATGTATATGCGCAGTACGAGTAACAGTACGCGTTTTTGGATGTCTTTTGTGGATTAGGTAGATTTGAGCTTCTCCGCCACCACGGTACCCCGTGTACCATGGTGACGGAGAAGCTCAAATCCACCAATCGTAGACCATATCAAACCAATTCGAGCATCTCTCGCGACTTGGGGTCAAGTCAAGATGTACGGTACCTACTTATTTTATTATAATATGTAGGTAATATGATATAATATGACTACAACTTTCACACAGATACTAAAACAGCGAATGTAAGCGACTTTCGACCTTAATGACATTATCTTAATTACGTGTCTTTTTGCGCTAATAGATGACATTGATTACGAATTTAAGAAAAAAAACTCGATTCTATGTCATGTCAATAAGGTCGAAAATTGCTTGCACTACGTTTTTTAAGGTTTTTTATCCCTAGCATCCTTAACTAGTCTCTGCTATGTAGCAAATAGCCAAATCGGACCGATCTTATCGGATATTTATATGAAAACAACATAATAATATGGTGTCGGATATCGGATGTCGGCTATCGTCGTCCGATACGGATATTGGATGTTGTGAAAACACTCTTAAAGAGTACGTCATAGTAGCTTAATGCATGCCAAGTCTCAGCCCGATCGGTTTAAAATTGACAAAGTTTCGTACAAACTTTCATCCCCTATTTTATCCCCTTGGGGGTAGAATTAATCAAAATCCTTTCTTAGCGAATGCCTAAGTCATAACATCTACCTGCATGCCAAATTTCAGCCCGATCCGTCCAGTGGTTTAGGCTATTCGTTAATAGATCACTATGTCAGTCAGTCAGTCAGTCAGTCACCTTTGAGTTATATATATTTAGATATATCTATAACCGTATAAAACGCGAATCATAACTGCATTTCGAGTCACAAGACTATCAACAAGAGTCAAGACTCTCAATACCTACTACATCTATCTACATAAATATCGACCGGAATAATTCCGAATTATTCCGGGTCATTTGGGAATTATTCGGGATTTTTCGTTTTATCCTCATCGGAATATTTGGAATTATTCCGGCCTTACATCTATAGTTGTGCGTGACTTGGTAATATAAACTTCAAACACTGTGATAATAAGATTTAATTTTGTTTAAAGATTGTAAAATCCGGGCCGATGCCGTCCGTTTGGCCGTGGCAGTTGGACCTAAGATTATGGAACAATTTACTCGGAACAAAGAGTAATGAACTTTATAGGAAGAGCATTTAAACATTAAACTACAACATTATGAAAATTGCATATTGCCTCAAACATTCATGTTATTTGGATTATTAAAATTTAGGGGTTGATTTAGCTCCCAAACTCACCAGCCAGGTCTGCAGCTTCATGTTGGGGTATAACAGGACAGTTGTCAAGTTTTCAGCTTACCTCAAGAAAAAAAAATAGTACCAGCTCTCGGGCTATAAGTATTTTATGATGAATTTTTTAAATAACTATACTCTGTATAGAGGGTAACTTAAAAATAGATTCTCAGTTGCCACCTAGTGGTGACTATTGGGACATTTATTCAAATGATTGCCCAGTTACCCCTGGCGGGGGTCAAGGCTCACAGTGGGAATAGCCATAGCAACTAACTACTCACTGTGTGTGGACAAAGTCTAGAGCTATGATTATAGTCCTTTATAGTCAGTATGGCTTAGAGGCATTCATTCTAATCAATGATATATTATAAACTATAGATATGTTGTCCACACTCTAAAATGGCGACAAAAAAATGATGACTTTTGGTCATCATTTTATGCACCAGTCAGAATCGCGACAGTGCGCCACCAAAAAAAAAACGTTTTTGATAATGAATACGTAATAATGAATATCATTAATATAAATAATAATGTAATTCATATAAATTAATAACATTGACGTATTTTTAGAAGTAGCTAATATGTTGTTTGCGCCATTTTTGAAAGCCGCCATCTTCGTGTATGACGTATCTATAAAAATAATACATCATTGATTCTAATAATATAAATGCACAAGTAACTGTCTGTCATATACCACTCATACATACATATACTCACGCCTGTAAATCCCCGAAGGGGTAGGCAGAGGTGTTAACACCTACATTTTGCCAACTGTCATTTTCGTTCTCACGTAATAGAGGGCGAGCCTTTTGCCGTCTAGCAGGCACTTTGTCATGGGCTGTATGTTTACTGTTGGATGGAGAATAGCCCTATCCCTTAGTCGCCTTCTACGACACCCACAGGAAGAGATGAGGTGGGCCCTATTCTAGTCCACCAGGAACCAGCACGGCGGCGTAATATACCACTCTTAAACCAATTTTTTTATTATACCACTTAGTTGGCAGACAAGCACACGGCCCACCTGATGGGAAGCGGTCACCGTGGCCTATGGACGTATGCAACACCAGGGGCGTCACACTCTCGCGCTGCCGACCCTAAAGAAACCTTCTAATGCCCTTCTTGAAGAACCTATTAACCGATTTTCATGAAGGTAGAGAGATAGATTGTACCTTTGGAAACGACATAGCTTTGGTCGCGTTAACCAACATATACGTGCGCGGAACCATAGGCAACAGCTTTTAAGAAATAAAACAATTTTTACAACTATTACATGATTTAATGTTTTGCTTACAACATAAATAAATCACACGAGAATTACTTTAAATTAACCCCAGCAGTGCTTGGAACTGAATCAGTGGTGCTCAGCCGCCTCCTTCCTTCTGAGCTCGGCCCATTTGGCGACGTTCTCGGGTGAGTTAGCTGTAAGGAATAGTATTTAAATAGAATAAATAAACTATGGAATGACCTGGCATGGTTTTTACAGTATGAGGTTATTCGAGAATTAGAAGGTTTTTGCGGGGTTTGCAACAAGAGTGTGACACCCCTGCGACAAGCAGCAAAGAGCAGATGTGTCTATGTCAGCGTCAGGTTCAAATATTCCAATTTAGTCACTTTTCTTTAGTTAGTTTTTAGAAAGCAATTATTTCCCCCTCACTGTTTTTCAGATTTTGGGACCTTTTGCAATTAATTTACTCCCTCATAAATCCCAATAATTTTATTGAAAAGGCTGTGTGAATTATAGTGCAATTTAAAAACTTTTTATAACTCTGGAGCCCAATAATCACTGTTACTGTAAACATATTATAGTTGCATCTGCCGATTGCCATCAATACAAAAAATATCAGAAATCTATAAAATTAAAAGGCCTAAATAGTATTTTCATAGGTACTGTACCTATGAAGGAACTATTTAGGCCTTTCTGATCTGATCTCCTATAGGTTGAATGAGCTAGCCACCAGAATTATTAAAGATTCATATTCATATAAGAATTAAGTTGGAAAGAGCATTCTCACTACTTATTACTCCAACAAGCCCATCAAAGTTTAATTATTTTTCAAATTAATATTTCAAAAGCACCGAATGTATGATCGACAGACATTCAATTACAAGGCATAGAAACAGACTTCAAAGGTAGAGTCTATAAAAATTACCCATTTTGTTAATCTTGTAGAACACAGGTGTGGAGACAACGATTGCAATCGCCCAGTATTTCCAGATCCACTGGTTCTGGACGTGGAACTTCAATGGGAACTGGGCTATCTTAGCACCCAAGGTGTAAGGGAACTTCATTGGGCGGCCTGGTGCGGATTCCGACATCGTGATGAATGATTACCTGCGGAATGGTCAACACAAATTGTTATGTAATGTTCTTCATTTTTTCTCCCTCCAATGACAGTGAAATAAGATGTGATTTACAAGGTCATTTTGTATACAAGTTTATAAGAATTTATCTGTCTTGTTTTATGGAAAAAATTGTAAAGTTTAATCACATTTACCGTATAATTCAAAGAAAAAGCAATAGAAATTTCCTAACCTTAGCGTAGATAGATCTGACACTAATGACACTTGCGGACAGACAGCCACAGCGCTAGAGAGATGCAGTAAAAATCAAATGACAGTAATAATCGATTTATTAATATGGAGTGGAAATCGACTAAAGGAAATCATTAACTTGTTTTTTTTTGTTACTTTTTGTTTTTTATTGGCTTCTTGCTTAGCATTTAGCCATTTTCAAGTATGATTTGAATGGGTGGATGGATGGATGATGATGATGATTATTGCTGCGGTGCTGCCCCAGTAAAGTAGTGGAAACTTTACTAAAGGCTTCTTGGAGATTTGAACCAACACGAGAAGTCACAATTCACTGTAATATTTCACTTTCCTACTCTTGTACGCGTTTTCTAAGACGTTATGTCTAAAAATAATAATAACTCGAACTCACATCAATTTCGGAAAATGAAATAATATCGCAATGCGTCCATAATAGCCCGGCCGCACACGGACGGTTTCCGAATTCGGTTTCCTGATTAGGAATTCCGTGTGCCTAGCGCACACGTCCATTTATTTGCATTAGTAGGGGTTCATATTAGTTAGCTAGCTCACTTAATGAGTAAGGAGGGGGCCGATTACAGCAGGCTGTCCCTGTCAACTCCCGTCTACTTCCATCGCGATGATCTGGGGAAAAAGGTATCTATTATTCCTTAACGGAATATGCTGAGTACTGTTTTCCAATGTGATAAACACAGACATCACAAAGATAAATCCGTTAAAAGATAGATCCGTTTCCTTCTTTTTCTCTTCATATATCTTCATCGTAACCATTTATGGAAACGGCACCAGAATGGGTGCGACCATTCAGCCACTTACCATACCATAGTGCTGTGCTGTCAGGCACGAATTCACCGAATCATAAAGTTGAACCAGCATACGATTAACATATAAAATTCTATAGTCAACCATTCGGTCACTGCACTGGTCACTGCTCACCAGCAGCCCCGGATCTTCAATTTTTTTTAGGCGGGGCAAAAACTGAAAATGCCGCCCCCGGCCGCTTTTTTGCCCTACGTAAATTCCCTTGAATGCCTAAGGGGGGGGGGGGGGGTGTCTATCCAACAGGATTTTATTTTTCAGTCAAAAGTATAACCCATCTTTCCCTCATCCCACCTTGAGTCCTCGCTCGCATCACAGTGACGACAGACTATATACAGACGTGGACTAGACACCCTCTCCCGGAGATCGTCTGCATCAGCCGGTACGGCAGGCTCCGTCCGTGTCGCCTCTCTAGCCAGTCCTCCATGATAAGATAACACGGCTTGCCCTGCGCTCGGTCACCCAAGTCATTCCTTCTACTCCATCATGATGTCCGGATGGAGCTGGACTTCTCGAGGCTCGGGTTCCCGTCCCTGCTCCCACGTCAACTTTCACCACTAATATAGCAATTTCCCAGACCAGAGAGACTTGGGAGATGCACCCTGAAGCACCTGAACCTTATTGCGAAGCACACAGTCGTATCCGATGTTCCACAGGAGTCACTCCTTTGACAGGGTTACTCCTGTCAAATGAGTGACCCCAAGACCGATTTCTACGGAGTACCGCATGACATTTGATGACGACCAAGGCCGGTCACTGTTAGGTAGATGATGGCTCTCTCCGTCAAATACACCCCGACTAGGCGGCAAAGGTAGAGATGCACTTCATGGTACACGAGCGCCTCCCTGGAAGTCCTGGTAAGTCTAGGGCAAGGTGTTGAACGCATTGGCGATGTGATGTCCAAGGACACCGCTAACATTACCTCACCCCGGGCAAACTCATCCTTCACCAGAGCCCTCATGAGCATGGAATGGACTGGAATGGAAAGAGGACTCTTTTGTCCGCACTTAGCCTCATTTTTTGGGCCATTGTGCATGGACCTCATGAGCATGATGGCATCTACGGTGGAGCACCTCTGGCTGAAGCGATATTGGCCATTCGCCATCTCCGACCACAACCAGCGGCGTCCGATGAGGCACTTCCCTATAACTCTTTCAAAGAGTTTGCGCACCTCGTCAAGCACCACTATGGGTTGGTAGGCTAACGGTGAGTCCACCGGGCGCCCTTTCGAACGGGGACCACTTACCTCGTCTTCCATGATTGCGGAAATTGGCTCCGCTATAAACATGCGTTAAGAAGCTCTGTCACTTGGGGACTTGGAAATCTTCGACTAGAGTAAGGACCCACTCTCGTCCTGGAATGACGTCGGGTCCCGGGGTGGTTTTGTTACTTCTTGGCTCTGATCATTGCACCGCCAGCCCTAGTTCTACCGCAAGTGACCTCGAGTCATCGTCGTCATCCACACTGGGCGCCATAGGCGACCGAGGCTCAGTAGTCTGCGGTGGAACGTGTTTCGTCAGCTGCGCTGGGAACAGGGAGCCATCAACTCCTCTGAATAGAACTGGTGGAGACACCTAGTCAACGGGGTCCAGGGGTGCAGCTTGCCGCTTTCCATAAGGCAAGGCCGCCCCCAAAGGGGCGGCCTTTCATCTGCAAAGTTTGATTTTGCCGCCCCCTGATGCTGCCGCCCGGGGCACGTGCCCCGGCTTGCCCCCCCCTAGATCCGGCCCTGCTCACCAGGCATTATTACGTTACCTGGTTGGAGGATCCTCTCTTTATGTCGGAGGAACCTCACACATTCACCCCTCCCCATTCATTCCTCTTCATGAAATAATACTCGAGACAACATATTTGCATTTTGGAACTGATAACATTACAAATATATTAATCGACTAATCAAATTACTCGAGTCTAAGTACAGTATTTCGCAGTGGTCAGCTCTATAATAGAAAAACTACAAGTCTTTTCAAATATAGAAAATGAGAAATATGAGAATAAATGGAATAAAATAATAATTTTACAGCGTAATAAAATAAAAGTAATATTTATTTTCAAAAATTCGATAAGTCGTCTTATGATTCAGTGCAAAATACAAACTCTAGACAAGAAATATTTTCTAAATTGCAACTTCCAACAGTAAGCTGTCAAGCAAATAAAAATGTCAACTCGCTTTGTGGTGTCGTATTTGTGTGATTAGATGTAATTTTAAAATAAAATATAAACTATTGACAATATAATGTGTGACAATGGCTTCGGTGAAAGTGGCTGTAAGGGTTCGCCCATTCAATCAAAGGTTAGTTTATATTAAGCTCAGGAAAATGTGAATTTTCTGCAATGTTTTGGGGGTGTTAACGTATTGTGTGAAACAAGGATGTTTCGCGAGCTCCAACGTCTATTATCTAGATAATTGACTGTATCATGTTATTTTGTATGGTTAGTACGACTGCACTACAGAATAACAATGGATAAAATTAAGGTTTTATGTCAGTGCGACGTACAAGTTTTTCATGGCATTTGAAAGTGCAAAAAAGCAATGATGTCATGTTAAATGACAATGACTTTCACGGTTCAGTTGCATTTAGAGCACAAACTGTACCTCGGGCATGCCGTTTAGATGAAAGTTGTCGAAAACATGTAAAAAAGCAAGCGACCTTATTGTTAAGATAAAATTGCAATGTGTATTTTGATAATGACTGTATGGAATGTTATTTTGTCTGTTTATCTGCCGCATTGTAAACAACAACACATGTCGGCCTCTTTCTGCTAACTATGGAATATTTTCAAACATTCACTTGACCCATGCTAAGTATTTTTTTCTCTAATACCTGTTATAAAACTGGTTAACTTTTTAGCTCAAACTAAAATCATCTGCAGTTTATTATGTAATTCTTGTGTCCAATCGGAAGTACTTCCTGTTATTTAAAAAAAGAATTCATAGTGAAAAGACTTCAAGCCTCAGTAATTAATTAGATTCTAATTTCAAATTGTACCTGATTTGGCTTGTGTAACAACAACTGTTACTTGCTAAACAGAGCAGAAAAACAAGATGTCAACTTCTAAATAAAGTATAATAAAAAAAGATATGGTTGATATCTGTATGGACATTTTTATTATAATAATTTTTTAACATTTACTTATTGAGACAGGACACCTTGTTGCAAGGTTCTTTCTAAAAACATGATTTTTCAAATTTGTTTTAGGATTCTTTCTAAAAATTCTAAATCTTTCTAAAATGCTTTTAAGGTTCATTTATGTATAAATGGAGTTTCTCTACTCTACTATAACTTTCAAAAGGATTGCACATTTCTAAATATTACCTTTCTTCCTTTTTATCTTCTCCTCTCCCCCCCCCCCCTCTCCCCTCCCCTCTCTCCTCTCTCTCTCTCCCCTTCTTTTCTTCCCACAGTCAGTATCTGAATTACACCTCTGATGCTATAATTGTCCATATACCATTGTAACTGGTCTCATCAGGAGGGCTGTATACTTTCATCTTAGTGCAAAGTGAGATATCAACATAGATGTTGATAAGATATGTAAATACACAATAACATACATGAAAAGCAGACTAATGCATTTCACAATGTACTGAGAATGAAGTATAGATATCACTATTAATCTGTATTGTATACCTTGGGACATGCATCTTCGACCGAAAATGTGCTCAAAATGTATTCTAAACATGCAGTGCACGTTTCTCGGGTGTTTTTTACGGGGGTGCTACTGCGGTGGACGAGCTTAAATTCATTACAAAACGATACCCGCGCGCCTGGGCCAAGTTTGTGTCGTATTATAATTTTGACATTGATTTGAATGAAGAAACATATATAGCTTAGTGGTTAAGGAGTCGGCCTAACGATCGAGAGGTCCCGGGTTCGAATCCTGGTCATTACACTACCGACGTGAACCCACTCCTAACACAAGCAATTTAGCTTAGCTGGAGGGGTTAACGGGAATATTAGTAATTTCGGTTGCTAATATTCTTAAAAAAAAAAAAAAAATACTAATAAAAGTGAGCCACCACTATGAATTAAAATACATTATTGTCAGGGTGATAAAAATAAAATTGGCAAAAAGTTTCTATTAACGAGGGAATAATGAAAGTCCATAATTTACTTCATTCTGTATTTAAATATGCAATAACAAGTGTATTAATAGATATTTATTTTAATTCGTTTTTAATTTACAACTACTTTTTTAATTTACTATTACTAGTTGTTGTCCGCGGCTCCGTCCGTGTGGACTTCTGATCCCATTCCCGCTGCTGACCCTCCCCGATTGCGTAATGATTATAAAGCCTATGACACTCACAAATAATGTGACTCTCTATTGGAAGAATTTTGGATGATTGTTATTCACACATTATGGCTTAAATGGATCTGGCTGAATTTTTTTACAGGGATAGATTTATAGTCGAAAATAACACATAGGCCTTTTATCACTGGCCTATTCCCATGGGTTGTGGGAGCATTACCAGAGTTCCTTACGGCCGAAGGCACGGGCATGAGTTAGTTAAAAATAAAGTTTCTATCATGTATATACTACTAGCTGTCCCGGCGAACTTCGTACCGCCCGTACCCGCTGCACCTATTTTCTCATCCTTTAAAGTAAACCTTCCCTGGACACCCACAAATATTTCAAGACTAAAATTAGCCAAATCGGTTCAGCCGTTCTTGAGTTATAAAATAACGACGAAAAGTGGCATTGATTTTTATATATTAGAGTATGTGCTATTCTTATAAACTATAGGTAAATAATAATAACCATGAACTTGTGAAAAATAATTAAGAATTAAAATTATTCTAATTTAAACATAGTTTTATAATTAAAGTTAAGTTGGCAAGAAAAGTTCTATTCAGTAAAGCAAATCAGCCAATAACTCACTGAACACTTGTTATGAACCAAAAAATAAGTACAATGTACAGTTCACTTAATTGTACTTGAGTTAACTTGAGTGGTTTTTGTAACTGTAAGTGTAAATGAATTCATTATAAACTTAACTGTTTTTGGAACTTCTGTAACAATGATCATGGTACACTATGGTTTTGTTGCTTTTTACATGTTTAAAATTTCGTGTTCTTAAAAAAGCGTATGTAGGGTTACCACCTTTTTTTTAAAAAAAGGGCGGGAGAATTGATCTGTCACCGAAAATGTATGGCGTTTAGTCCAAATAGGAAAATATGTCATATTTTAATGATTAATGATAAGTGAATGATTTCATTAATAGCTTAGCAATTAGAGTGAGGGTGAGGCACCAAATATTCGTATCAAAATGCAGAACAAAATTACTACGTTGAAGATTATTATCTTAATGGGGACGAGTGAATAGTATCTCTATTTAAGTTATACCTCTTTGTGCACATTCATTCAGATAAAAATTTTAAGGTCTTTACAAATTTTGCATTAATTAATATTGTATTTTATTATTTTGTTTATAAAATGATTTGATTTACGCGCCGTATATTTTCGTACCAATGATGAACTATTACCATAGAATTTTGAACAAGAAAGATTGTCAATATTTTTCAAATTTTAGAGTAATGGAACAGGAAGTTCGCAATTTAAATAACTAACTCGATTGTCTATGTTACATCAGCGCACGCAACTTCCGTCTCGCTGAATACGCTCAGTTTCTCCTCATACACTGAAAAGAAGTGCTACTTATGAAATAGGCTTTTAAGTAGTGTGGAAATCTCCTAAGATTTACACATTTTCCACACTATGATACAAAATTCTTCTTCTTGATAATACAAAAATTCCCCGGCTCTGACGGGGCGGGGGCGTCGGACCCGGGGTTTATGTCGGACTCGAACCGACTAAACCCGGACGCCGTCTTAAGTCATCAATTGTCGAGAGCGAACTTCGAATCCTAATCGAATAAGTCAGAAGTTGTTAAAAACATTTATATTTATATTATATATATATTTATATTTATATTTTATATTACAATACACATTTCGCCCATAGGACAAAGTTTCAAAATGGCTACAATGACTTTTGCTAATTACGCTCTAAAGAATTTTAGTTTATACTTCTGAATAAGTAAATATATTATAGAATTTTAATTTATAAAGATATTCCGTATTAACGGAATAAAAATACGCCTGGACTTTAACCATAAATGTAATCTCCAATCTTGTATGCGCACTACTTATAATGTTGACTAGACTGTGACTCGGTCGACATAAATACAATGCCTTATTAAGAAAACTCTTGTCTGTAGCTATCATTTTTATTATTTACCTAAGGTTTATAAATAGCTGGCTGTTGACCGCGGCTCTGCCCGCGTGGAATTCTGATTCGGAACGCTTTCTGTTATCTGTAGCTATGCCGTAGACAATCTCGAGTCTCAAGTCAGTCTTGAATTTTCATTGATCGAAGATACTTGAGAGTCGAATAGTCTTTACGGTCATTCCGAGGCAGCTGGATTTCTTTACCCCATAGCTTTACCCACACATTCACATCTGTTTCCGTCTTTTTTATAATTCCAAGTTTTTTAGTTTTATCTTTTGCGCCGACGGCACAGAATCACTCTATTCTTACAGGGTCGGCAGCACGAGTATAACTCCCCTGGTGTTGCACTCGCCCATAGGCCATGGCAACCACTTACTATCAGGTAGGCCGTGTGCTTGTCTGCGACCTAATTAGTATAAAAATATCGCAATAATTAATTCGTATGACAAAATATTCCAAATTCAAGGAAAGTGGCCTTTTAGACCTCCAGGTCACTACCATTACGCTGCAGGTAGTTACTCTATACACAAAAGTATACGAACAATGCAGTGACCTATAAAACATGGCCGACAAACACTAACGACCTTGCCCCAGTCTTGCTGACCGACATTCGTGTGGGAAGATAAGCAACTGATATATTCCACTGTCACCTGTCTGGTTGAACGACTGAGACGCATTTCACACGCATTTTGTTGTTATTATAGGATTTGGCAGTTGCTATCTTGTAGATAAAAATAACGAGCGAGTTTCTTTGTTACTCGTCCTATTATTGTCAAGTGGTTCTTTGCAATATAAGAACTGCTGTCTGCGAAGAAACGCTTTGTAGGGGAAAAATAATGTTTTGTGCGATAAGAAGTATAATAAGCTATGGCTTAAGCAAATCTTTTCACTGGTTTAGACGTGAAAAGGTTACAGACAGATCCGAAGTCCAGTCCAGGCGACGCCATGCCATCTGACCTCCACAAGCCACTGGCGATATCGGAATCCTGTATCGGTGTATGAGTAAAAGGAAATGTATTCAGTAATAAATGATACGTGAGAATGCCCGAAGGGGTAAGCAGAGGTTTCTGAACGCCCACCGGCCCACACTGCACCAAATATGATTTTCCGTCTTACGCAATAGGGGTTGAGTTTACCAGGCCGCCGTCACCGCCGTCAAGCGGGCGCTCTGTCAAGGGCCGTCAGCCTGTATTGTATGTTTACTCTCGGTTTGAGGCACACCGAAAATGATATCAAATGTCCTTAATTGAGGAAGGATGTCGAAAAATACTAATATAGATAAGGTGGGCGGAACTGACCGCTACCATAATAGTTCATTTGGACTCCGCCAATAAAAATGATAAAATTGGATTTTAGATTCACGATTGTCGTTGTGGTGACATTATAATGTACTAGCTGTCCCGGCGAACTTCGTACCGCCATATTTTTACCGTTCCCGCTGCACTTATTTTCTCATCCTTTAAACCTTCCCTGGACACGCACAAATATTTCAAGACTAAAATTAGCCAAATCGGTTCAGCCGCTCTTGAGTTATAAAATAACAACGAAAAGTGGCATTGATTTTTATATATTAGAGATAAGTATCTTACTTATAGTCAGCGCCATCTAGTCAAATCAAGCCGAACCATTTCGAATCAACTGATTCTGTATCGCGTTATGAAAGTTTTCACAGTGATTAAGAGCGGATTTCACCAATGATAGGAACCCTGGTGAGTTCTGGACTCCAATACACCCCTAATTGGTCTCTGGTACATGAATTATTCCTGTCTAGTAGCTAATTACACATGAACATAAGCAATATACGAAAAGTGTGACAATTAAGATAGACGGGCGACCTAAAAAAAGTGTCTGGGATAGATTGTATGCGCAAGGTGGAGGATCGGGTGCTATAGCGCACATGGGGAGAGGCCTATGTCCAGCTGTGGACATACAATACAGACAGGCAATATCCTAATTGATTGATTTTGGTTTATCCATACTCCATACTTAATATTATAAATGCGAAAGTAACTCTGTCTGTTACGCTTTCACGCTCAAACCACTGAACCGATTTTGATGAAATTTGGTACAGGGGTAGATTAGACCTTGGGAAAGGACATAGGCTTGTTTGGTCGCGATAACCGACATCCACGCGGGCGGAGCCGTAGGCAAGAGCTAGTATGCTATAATTATTATTTTAGTAAATGTAAATATTACACCGGAAACCAGACCAAAACACTATCTCGGACCTAGGTAGTGCGGGATATCCTGCGAGCCGAGATTAGAGTAATATATTTTAAAAAAGTAGAAAAACAACTATTTATCTCTCGAGTTCTCACGAGATTATGGTCTTAAAATTTGAAATAGAAACCACTAGAATGGAGATTTGGCCACGGTAACCACTTTCCATCAGGCGGGCCGTGTGCTTGTCTGCCACCTAAGTTGTATAAAAAAATTCAATATAGGTGATTTTAAGAGGGGCTAGCTCTCCTTTCCTATATAGAAAACACGTGCAGGGCTTAGATGCCACCCACATACGGTGCAGAATATTCCATCAAGAACCAAGCGGTTCGGCGACTCCTTCTGCCGCACCATTAAGTCTTGGAATTCTTTACCAGTTCACGTGTTTCCCTCCTCCTACAGTCCCGGGTCCTTTAAGCGGGGCGTGAAAAAGCATCTGATGAGGCCGTCAAGCTGAGTGCCACCATTGTAGCATGGTACGTGTCTATAATGGTGACCCTCGTTCCAAGACTTTGCCCTCAGCTTACCATCAGGCAAGGGGAAGTCAAATTGACGTGTCCTATATAAAAAAAAAATATGGCTGGAATGGTACGGCACCTGTCGAGCACGACCGTGACTCTCGCTTGGCTGGTTTCTTTTTTAATTTTATTAAAACTATTTTTGTTTTGTTCCAGAGAAAAGGACATGGGCGCCAAATTGATTGTCCAGATGGAGGCCAAGAAAACAAGACTGCTCACTGTGAAAGTAAGTTAGAATATGATCTAGGATGAAGAATACTCTGGATTAGTCAAGCGCGTACACCCGAAAGGGACGACAACATAGTACTTATGATACCAGTGTTGTTAGTCCCTACCAAATTTTACCCCGCGACTTTTTTAAATCCGTTAGGTGGTATATGAATTTAATGTTTTCTGGCATTAGTGGCATTACATCCTTTAAAAAACTCAAATACAAAACAATTTAGGCATCTGGATCTGGATTTGGAAATCTGAAACAACATTTTCATTAATGTGAAGTTTTAAGAATAAATAAGAAATACCCCACATTATGGGTAATTTACCAGTACCTCAACTGGTATCCCTAATAATTCTATAACCCGGACAAATTATAAAGTAGATAAAAATGGCGGACAAGTCTGGCTTTTGTTTCGAGTTCGATAATTTTAACTCACCACTTTATTTGGTTGGTTAATACACGTATTATGGTGATAATAAATCAATATTTTGAGCCATTATTTCTACTTTAAAGAACTTGTTAATATGCTACGGCTCTTAATCTATTAATATCTTTACAAAAAAAGGGATATTTTGTCTAAAAATCGTACTTACGTATGATAGGTTATGTCTTGTGATTTCCGCTCACTACGGCTTTTGCAGCCTAATATATAACATATCACCATGTTGAATACAATGAGTTTTAAGCAACAAACTTATGCCACTTAGTTTCACCACTTAAATTACTGTGAATTATGAAGAATTCTCAGAACAATTCACGATCACAAAAGATTTGTTGGTCACAACTTTCCAGGGCCGCCGCTAGCTATGTGGGCGCCCGTGTGCAAAGTCGATTTTGCCGCTCCCTAAATAGGTCTAAGGACGCTTACACCCCCCTCCCCCCCGGCGGTTGTTATACAGGGTGTATTTTTGAAACGGGGCAGTAAGGGCAAGTACCTTAACCGTTGTAGTTACAGCAAAACGTTCTTAGGTGACCTTCCCTAACTTTTTGAGAAATTTTGAACTGCATTTACAGATTTTGCAAAAATCTTACAGTTAGCGAAAAAAATGCAAAAAGTCCAAATTTTTTTTTTTAGTGCCAATCGATTCTATTTCATGTGGGGATCAAAAGACTCTAAGGGACCATTTTAGCTTTGAGTACTAGGAAAGACAGAAATCGCCAAAACGTTTCCCATACATTTCGGCGAGAGAATAAAATTTCTACAATGATCAAACTTTTTGTTTAGGACAGGAAGTCCGTAGGGTTGACTATAAAGTGAATAAAAAGAATTATTACCCATAAATTTCTAAATTTGATTCGAATATCTTGTGTCAGTTTTAGTTTCAGCTAAAAAAAATCGTATAAGTTAATAATGAAGAATTTAGGCTAAAATGTCTTCCAATCGTAAAAAAATGACTTATTAGAAGTCTATTTTGTCAATAATCGTTCATAGCCCCGATCTCGGGGATACGAACCCCCACAAAAAAATCGAGTGGCATTAGATCGGGTCTACGATCGATTATTGACAAAATAAGCTTCTATTAAGTGATTTTTTTCACGATTGGGAGACATTTTAGCCAACATTCTTTATTATTAACTCATTCGAATTTTCTCCGCTGAAACTAAAAATGACATAAGAAATTCTATCATCATCAAATTCTAAATTTATGGGTAATAATTCTTTTTATTAACTTTGTAGTCAACCCTACGGACTTCCTGTCCTAAACAAAAAGTTTGACCATTGTAGAAATTTTATTCTCTCGCCGAAATGTATGGGAAACGTTTTCGGCGAATTCTGTCTTTCCTAGTACTCAAAGCTAAAATGGTCCCTTAGAGTCTTTTGATCCCCACATGAAATAGAATCGATTGGCACTAAAAAAAATTTTGGACTTTTTGCATTTTTTTCGCTAACTGTAAGATTTTTGCAAAATCTGTAAATGCAGTTCAAAATTTCTCAAAAAGTAAGGGAAGGTCTCCTAAGAACGTTTTGCTGTAACTACAACGGTTAAGGTACTTGCCCTTACTGCCCCGTTTCAAAAATACACCCTGTATAGGACTCGAACCGACATATTTTTTCTGGCAGACCATGATAAAAAAGCGGACAATTAGCAAGCAGTGCGAGGTAGGGGCGGCTCTCAGGCAACTGAAGAACAACAGGTGCCCTGGTGATGACGGAATTACTACTGAGCTGCTGAAAGCAGGTGGCGCTCCAATCCTGAAAGAGCTAGCAAGTCTCTTTAGTTCCGTCATCCAGCAAGGGCTAACACCTAGGGCATGGAGCGGGAGTGCGGTGGTACTGTTCTTCAAAAAAGGCGATAAGACCTTGCTGAAGAATTATAGGCCCATCTCACTCCTGAGTCATGTCTACAAGCTGTTCTCGAGAGTCGTCACAAATCGCCTCGCGGCTAAGCTCGACGAGTTCCAACCACCTGAGCAAGCCGGGTTTCGAAAAGGCTATAGTACCGTGGACAACATCCATACTGTTAGGCAGATTGTAGAAAAGACGCAGGAGTACAACCAGCCGCTGTGTATGGCGTTTGTGGACTACGAAAAAGCCTTCGACTCTATCGAAACCTGGGCTGTGCTGGATGCCCTGCAGCGGTGCCGTGTCGATTGGCGATACATCGAGGTGCTGAGATGCTTGTATGACACTGCCACAATGTCCGTCCAGCTCCAAGACCAGAAGACGAAACCCATTAGCCTCCAGCGTGGAGTGAGACAGGGAGATGTTATATCTCCCAAACTATTCACCAACGCATTGGAGGACGTCTTCAAGACTCTGGATTGGACTGGGCGGGGCATCAACATCAACGGTGAGTACATCTCGCACCTTCGATTCGCTGACGACATCGTCATAGTTGCGGAGTCGCTGGAACAACTGGACGAAATGCTGCACAGCCTGAATAGAGCTTCTCGACACGTCGGCCTCGGTGTAAACTTGGATAAAACCAAGATTATGACCAACGAACATATACCGAGACCGATTGCCATCGAAGGGGCGACACTTTGTTCAAAAATATATCTACCTGGGGCAAGTTATCCAGCTCGGTAAAAACAACTTCGAGAAAGAAGTAGCCAGAAGAATCCAACTAGGGTGGGCAGCATTTGGCAAATTGCGCCAGGTCTTCTCCTCCCCCCTGCCGCAATGCCTCAAAACAAAGGTTTTCGACCAGTGCGTCCTGCCTGTTATGACCTACGGTGCCGAAACGTGGCCACTGACGGTGGGGTTAGTCCGTGATCTAAAAGTCGCGCAGCGGGCTATGGAGCGAGCTATGCTTGGAGTTTCTTTGAAGGATAGAATTCGTAACGAGGTTATCCGACAAAGAACCAAAGTTATCGACATAGCTCGCAGAATAAGCAAGCTGAAGTGGCAGTGGGCTGGCCACATCTGCCGAAGGACTGATGGCCGTTGGAGCAAACGAGTCCTAGAGTGGAGACCGCGCGTAGGAAAACGGAGGGTAGGACATCCCCTAGCCAGATGGACCGACGACCTGCGAAAGGTGGCTGGGATGGACTGGATGCGGAAGGCGGAGGATCGGCAAACGTGGCGCACATTGGGGGAGGCCTATGTCCAGCAGTGGACTGCAATTAGATAGGCTAATTGATTGATTGATTTGAGAAACGAAATTATTTTTAATAGTATTTATGTGGGGTGTGTATACGTACAAGGGGGCGGCAAATAAAAAAGAGGGGGGGCGGCAAATCTGGGGATTTGCCGCCCCCCTGGACGTGCCGCCCGTGTGCGGTGCACCCGTTGCACCCCCGCTATCGGCGGCCCTGCAACTTTCCACTTGTGACCAACAAAAAAAACAGAAACTCTGACAAAGACAGAGCATATAGTTTTTGTCCTATTCATTCCTTACAGTTTTTGTATGTTGTGTCTCGTTCATACGCGGTATTATTATTTGCGTAGCAAATCCAGAGTATACTTGATCCTAGGAATATGATACAGTATTGTAATGAGATTGTTACACACATACATACACAACATACACGACCAAACCGAGTGTTACTTAATTCAAAACAATTTTAAATAGTCTTATTACGTTAATTCTTTCATAATCTTACGCGTCGTTCGTGCCTCAGAGAGCACGTAAGGTCAATGACCTTGTACATCATATTGAGATGTTGGCTATGTGATAAAAAAATATTACGAGCATAACTCATGGCCTGTTTAACTATAGCTATCTACATTTCTTCGCTAATTAATATTAAAAAAGGTTTAAAAGTATAAAACAAAGTTGGTTGTCGCGTCTGTTTGTATATCCGCTAAAGTCTAAACCCTACTAAAACACGCAACCGATTTTGAAGTTCCTTGATATCTAACAGAAACCATGAGTTTACCATGGTTTTCACTAAAATTTAGACAATTTTTTCATGGAATTATCCTTAAATCAACTTTTAAAGAACGGAAAATCAAAATTATAGTCCGCTAGTCTATAGTTCCATACTCTACCGAAAATTTTACCTGTCTTTCTTTATGTTTGTTCCGGGTAATCTCCGAATTAGCTAGGCCGATTTTAACGAGATTTTTACTGCTGCTGACGTTATAATGCGTAATTTATGCCACTTTTATTTTAGAAAACGTAGGTATTAGGGATCTGCAGAACGAAATTAAAACCCAGACTAAAGTTTACGCGGACGAAGTCGCAGGCGCAGCTAGTTAAGAATAAACCAAATACTACGGCCCCCTTAGACAAGTGGCAATTAGTTTTCAGGCGTATTGTACAATAAAATGATGAATTTATGGGATTTGGCGTTTATGACATTCGTTGACAACTGTCATATCCGTCAAATCTCATACATTCATGATGGCCAACGTATTACCACTGCCCCCCTAGACAAGTGGCAATTCGTTGCTCGGCGTATGATGGAATAGAATGCCAAATGTATGGAATTTGACGTATATGACAGGCGTCAACGAATGTCAAAAACGTCAAATCCTATACATTTGTCATTCTATTCCATCATACGCCGAGCAACGAATTACCACTGGTCTAGAGGGCCTTGTCTAGGGGTGGGCTGAATCGATTTCAAACATTCTCTCACATCGATTTGACGCGTGGCCATGTTTTGCGGCAACCAACATACTACATGGGTAGCAAATGTCTGGCCATGCCACTTCCACCAGAAGTAGTAGCCCCAAGAAGAGCTGGTTTCCTGGCAACTCTAGCTGTGTGCAAAGTTTCATTCAAATGCATCCAGTCGCTGTTCGTTCCTCTGTTTATTTATTGAGAAATAAATTTCATTAAATTCTCTCACATATAGAAAGCTTATTTATCAGTGAGTAAACACAGGCTACTTTTATCCCCAAGAGCTCATGGCTCATACGGGTGAAACCGTAGCGCGATGCTAGTAGAATACATTATTTAAATTACTTTATCTGTGCTATAGGATAATTATAATCGCGAGGTTGGTTCCACGACATGATTTTAATGTCTAATTGTTTTTTTTTTTAGTACCAGACGTCATACACCTACGTAATCGGAATAGTTATAAAAATATTGTGTTTAAAACAGCTAATAACAACGAATGAATATAGTTTTATGAGGTTTACGTTTGGATGTCTAACTTGTGTGTGTGAGGTTTAATAAATTTCTTTTCTTTCTTTCTTTCTTTCTTTCTTTCTTTCTTTCTTTCTTTCTTTCTTTCTTTCTTTCTTTCTTTCTTTCTTTCTTTCAATTCCACCTCCGCCAACCTACGACCCTCATGGCGTGCGTTTTAGTTGGTTCTAGTCCGATATAACCTCCCCCGCCGGCTCCGATGGGGAATATCCGTAGGGATATTGAAAACGATAAAAAGGTAGGGGTGGATGCTCTGTATATCAGTCCAGATCTAGTCTTTACACCATCATTGTGTACTGGTAATATGGCGCTGGCGAACGCGGACCGGGACAGATAGGTGCGATGTGTGAAGACATGGAAGGAGGCGCTTGAGAACGTGAAGTGACTGGTGTCGTTTGTGTACTCAAAATGCCGGTTAGGTTGAAAGGGCCGGAAAAAACTCTTCACAGTTATTTTACTTGGATGCGAAGCTCGGCCAATGACGATTGCTGGACTGATACAAGCAGCAGCTGCATGTCATGGAGACACAAATATGCTGTGGTGGTTGTATGGAGTCACGTTAAAGATCTCATGAGGAACTACCGCATCCGCGGCAACGTTCATGTCTGTGACATCGCAGACAAAATGCTGGCGAGTCGCCTTCGCTATGAGGCCACGTTTTGCGGCAACTACTAGACTACGTGGGTAGCAAGTGTCTGGCTACGCCACTTCCACGAAGCCACCGTAGAAGGGGTAGCTCCAAGAACAGCTGGTTGCCTGTCGACTCTACCGGTGTGTAAAATATCATTCAAATGCATCCAGCCGGTGCTCGTGTGATTGAGTAATAAATAATCAGACGTTCACATTTATACTTTAGGAATTAATATTAGTAATTTAGCTTTCGAAATTGTACAAATATAATAATTTATTGTTCTAGCATTGATGTAGCAATTAGTGTGGGCTAATAAATACATTGTGCCGTTTAAAATTATAACTAAATATAGAGTAGATACTTTCAGTCAGATGGCAATCGCTTCACGGAAAATATCGAGGTCTAGCCAAATCCGTAGTTATCTGGTAAAGCGGACCCCAGACTCCGAGCTGAAAGTTTCGAATGCGACTGGGAATTAACGCTAGGAGGAAGATAGAGTAGATACTATTTTACAATTTCATTCATACACATACTTACATGCTTATGTTTTTCTTCGGCGTAAAAAATTGGCTACTACATATTTCGGTAGAAGTTGACATATACATACATCCCATGACATGCACACATTGACAGTTCAAAGAACAATATGAAATTAACTTATACTCACACCAAACGCGTTTTTCTTGTGGTTTTTTTGCGATGCATTTTGTTGCTACGAGTACAGTATATGATCTAAGTATGTCAAATATCATACATTCATCTATTCTATTCTACAATACTCCTGGGACTTTCTTAACTCTACTAAGCATTTTTTGTAAATAGACCAAAAAACAAAGCCCGCTGAGTTTCTTGCCGTAGTCTTCTCAGCCCCTCTAGACAAGTGGCAATTCGTTGCTCGGCGTATGATGGAATAGAATGACGAATGTATGGGATTTGACGTATATGACAGGCGTCAACGAATGTCAATAACGTCAAATCCTATACATAACATTTGTCATTCTATTGCATCATAGGCCGAGCAACGAATTGCCTTTTGTCTAGGGGGGGCAGGCCGGCGCTGCGTTTCGTACCGGTGCACAGTGGTCCATTTGCTAAACTAGTACATACTCTTTAGTACATATATTTTTGACGTTTTGTAAGTTCCGTTTTGATGGTCTATACAGAATAAATGATTTTTGACTTTGACTCTACTAAGGAAGGATTTTAAATACGAGCTGGTATCACCTATTTGTCATTCTTTTATTGAAGATGCTCCCATAATAGTTAAAGGAGGAATTCCTCCATAACACATTCACGTTACAACTAATACAATGCGTATGTTTGTGTGTTGATTCAAGTTGACATTATTTGTAAACATACTCGTAGATAATAATATAAGCATTGTAATTAATAGTCATTTGTAGAGTAAGTTGCTATCTGTGCGATACTATTGTTTCGTTTCTTCACAGGCTACAGACAGTCACGTCTCTTTACCTATAGTATAGGTAGACACCATGTAATAATGGCGGAATCCGAGGTTTTCACTTCGGAGTCCGGGATCCATATTTCATCTTTTACTCCACTCTTGCGGTCTTCGGTCGTAGCAGTAGGCGTCTTTTGAGGATAGCACGGGGTACTACTGTGGTAGAGGAGCTCAAATCCACCAGTTTTATTCCCTCCCCTCCCCTACATGTGGCACTTCGTTGGCCTGCGTATTGTAACAGAATAGTATAAAGAATGTATGGGATTTGACGTTTATGACAAACGACAACGTCGACAACTGTCATATCCGTCAATTCCATACATTCGTCATTCTATTGTAAGTACAATATAACTCCGGACACGTATCTTGGACCTAAATCGCAAGATAAACGAGGCTCTGAAGCCCGTGGATGGCTTTGTAATAATCTATGCTTGGTCAATTTAAGTTCGTCCACCGCAGTAGCACCCCGTGCTATCCTCAAAAGACACCCAAGAAATGTGTACTGCGCGTATAGGGCACATTTTGAGCAAATTTTAGGCTCTAGGAATATAGCTTTAGGAATTATACGCTGGCCAATGAATCGCCACTTGTCTAGGGGAGCTGTCCGCGCGCACCAGGGTCACGTTTCTATCGCGATTAAGGGTCAAGATATACACCGTTAACTATACCTGGCATCGTACAACAACAACGTTATCATCAAGTCTAGCCATACGAAACAAAACATCTGTGTGTATAAATGGAAACTCAAGGAAATCTATATTAGTAATAATTATTTTTGCGTTAAGATATTCTTTTAAACTTCAACGTACTACATTTGTTAGTATCTGGGTTATATCGAGCGAATGTTGTTAATACTTTCAATGGTTTTTAAATTCTAGCCCACACTAGGTTTCTATAAACATTATACATATTTGAAAAAGTCTGTAGGCGGTGGAGCTATGTTGTTCCTAACACCAATAATGCGCTACAGGTTTGATTGAGAAGAAAACGCATCATATTTCAGTATGGATGTATGGTATGTGGGAGTACTGAATGGGAGACGTTACCTTCCTGTTTGTCATTTGCTCTATAAGGGCTTGGGGGTCCCACCAAGATCTGATTGACACCCACTGATTTTTACCCGACTGCGCCAGCGAGAGGGTAATGTGTTTCGCGCGTATGTATGTATGTATGTGTCTATGTGTGTATGTAGTTTTCTTTGTTCCCCTCTACAGGCCTAACGCCTGGACGGATTTTGATGAATAGGGTCTCAAATGACAGGTATTCATCTCCCGAGTGTCATAGGGTACATAAAATTCCAACAAAAACTATACGGTAGATTTTTGATGCTAAAATATGTGTTGGCAAAAATTTTTTTTCATTCAAATTTATCGAGTAGGGTATCAAAATGAAGAGAATTAAAAGGAGATTACAAAAATATATAGATTTCATATCCTAACTAAAAAGGTTAAAATAAAATTAATTATTAAAAAATAAAAAAACCCGACTGCTGTCTAAAAGATTGAAACAAGCTTGATAGCAGGCGGTACCCATTAAATTTCTTTCGGTTTATGATTGGCAAATGGGTACCGCCTGCTATCAAGCTTGTTTCAATCTTTTAGACAGCAGTCGGTTTTTTTTATTTTTTAATTAATTGCCTGACTAGTTGCAATGCAACAAGGGCAGGAACAGACTATCTCTTCCCGTAGGTGTCGTCGAAATCATAGCCTCACCGGTATGTTTACCATGTTTTTAGTAGCACTGAAAGAAACATGGTACCTAAATATTTACTTGTTATATTACTTGTTAAAGTCCGATACGGATAAAGGTGACCATTGAGAAGCCGCAATGAATTACGCGCATGTGCTGCGGGCTGCGGGTGTCGGCAGTTGTCGTATGCGGTCGGCTAACGGAATCACACCTTTATGCATTGATTTAAATGGTTACTTAATAATCCTTTATGCTATTAATGTTAATGACCATGTCAATCTAAAATCATACAAAATCACTACTAATCGACATCAATAAAAATTGCTTTCAATTTATCTTTTTTACTAGTTCCGGCCGCTATCTTCCATCACTTCTAAACTTAACACCTGTAGTTCCACAAATCATGTAGCTTGAACAGCTGTTTCCACCGATAAAATATGACGTTTAAATGTGTTATGTAACTTTCACGGTACACGCATCGCTGAATATATTTGAAGGTCAGTCACAAGAATGTCGTGGTGTTTAAGAAACGTGCCTTTGGTTATTACCTGTTGAACTTGGTTTGTTAATTACCCTCACCAAGATCTTTGGGCGGAAGTTAATCTCACCAGCAAGGGTATTACCTTGCTGGTGAGATTAACTATTACCTGCTAAGAGGGCCAAAACTAGAGAGATGAGGTGCGACGGATATGTCTAAGATAACCTCACCTCCGGCAACCGACGGCCCACAGACGGTGTGCATTATAGTCGGTTCGGGTCTGACATAACCTCCCCCCGGCTCCTGCGGCCGCACAAGAACAAAGGTAGTACACCTGCTGATTGAAGGACGATTCCCCTTCTATCTGCACCAAAACTCGTTGCTTCTTCTTCTTCTTCCTCCTAACAGGAAAGACCATGACACCCAAGAAGTAAATCTTTACTACCAGTAATTGCCCGATCAATGAGGAGGCTCGGCCTAAATGTGGTTTCTTCGAGCCCTAGGGACATGAGAAGATCTACCAGTGTCTTCTTCTTTACCTAGTCAATTACTAATAATAATATTGCGGTTCCTTGCGTTGCGAATAGGTGATGTCTATGTGTATCTGTATGTCCTCATATTGTGACTTTGACAAACCTTGCGGACATGTGCCCTAAAACTACAATTCTCCATGATGTCAATCGCCCATTGCCACCTTCTTGGTAAGATGAAGTGTGGGCTGATGCTTCGGTCTAGTTAAGTTCATTCGGACAAGTCATACAATGTTATTGTTGAGGTTATTAGCTTGCAAAATTTTAACAAAATCGATTTAACGATTCAGTGAACCAGACCGAGCTACTTTCGCATTTATATTGTAGTGGATATTATAATCCTATGCCCTCAAGGGCTTATGCTTATATCAATATAAGCATTAAGTCGTAAAGATTCAGCACTACATTAAAAAGTGCGATTAGAGTACATTACGCTCTGACACAGCCTTGAATAGAACCCGCAATGGCGCGGAAACACGTCCATCTCACTGTGGAACAGCTTTTGATATTAGATACCACTAAGTAGCACCTTACCGCACGGTTCACCTTTGGGTAGTAAGGAAGAGGCGTGTATGGGCGCTCTCTATAACTTGTCATTCACGGGTTGTATTGTATAGGGCCCTAGATTTTCAGGGCACATGCCAATCTCGCCTGGATACACCCATCATTATCATTATCTGCCTCTCTTGTTTAAATAATGCTGGATCAGCATGCTCCATATTATGACAATTCATACATTTCCTAAATTAAACTTATATGAATGCAGTTGAACAAGATAATCAGAATTTATGATGTCAACAGCATATTTCCATTCTATCATAATAGTGGCGTGTAAATATTTGTTGTATTCAATCATTTATAATGCCAGGTATTTTCGTTTCACCACGCATAAGAATATTATTTAAAGATTATCTAATTATTTTCATGTCATAGCAAGTCAAATTTAATGACTTATTTATTAATCAAAAATATAACGGTACTCCACCAAAATCTGGGGTTTCTTGGGTGTCGCGGACCTGCGGATTTGCTCCACAGACAACGGCCCCACATGACTCATTTGGGGCTATAATAATCTGTGAAGTAAATCCGTCTTGGACACAAGGAGACACAAGAACGCAATCTAGGTACTAGTACACTGGGCAAGCAGAACTGGACAATAGATGCGCCGTCGTCGATTAGAAGAATTGTTAATCTAGAATACAAGTAACGGCAGTGCGAGCCATCCACAGCTATTGGACAATGTACTACATACTTTGACTAACTAAATAGCTCTATTGCTTATCTCGTCATGGACCATAAACGCAACGTTATCGCCAGCAGACATTTGTTGCTTGCTTCTAAATATGTTCTACATATTATAAGACGATATTCTCAAAGTAGACTGAACTAGAAGTAATTGCGAATTATGTAGGTATTGTTGTGTTTGTCAGCTTGTGAGATGAACAAGGTTTTGTGTGAGATTTGAGATTTTGAACATTTTTGGCTGTAATATTTTTTTTACTGACTTTAAAAAGTAGGAGGTATATCCGTCCCAATCGAGCAGTCGCTGACGGCACAGAAACTCGTACTTACAGGGTCGACAGCACGAGTTTAACTCCCCTGGTGTTGCACTCGCCCATAGGCCACGGTAACCTCTTAACAGGAGTGCCGTGTGCTTGTCTGCGACATAAGTAGTATAAAAAAGAGGTTCTTTTTTGTACCTATGCGATTAAACCGCTAATTTATCGTTGGATTTTTTATAATCTTATTTTGTTGGAAAGGGGACTTCAAGGGTGGTCCCATGTAACTGTGACTCCGAACAGCCCCCCTAGGCAACTGGTAATTCGTTGGCCGGCGTATATTAAAATAGAATGATGGTTGTAAGGGATTTGACGTCTATAGCATACAAGCAAGCAAGCCAGTATAGTTGGCGGCATTTAACTTGGCAACAAACACATCACAAAATGTACTCTTTATGCTCAGTATGCGCGTATTGAGTGTCTTTTGAGGATAGCTTGAGATGCTGCGGCGGCGGAGGACCTCAAATCTACCAAGCGGCATTGATAGGATCTTACCAAATTTGGATAGGTAGGGGGGGGGAACACTACTGACGGTGGAGGTGAGCGCTGATGCATCACAAGGTGGCCACCCTAAACCTACATCTGGGTCGCAAGTCCCAGTCGCCGTCACGGTGTTCCTCTCTGTATCACGCTATGGACCCGGCGACCGCACGGTGAATCCATGGAGTGCTGAGAATCGGATCTCAATTATATTAAACCAATCCACGCGCACCAGACGCTTGTTTGTCTCGCGACTTGTTGCCAAGTTAAATGCCGGGAACTATACAACCGCTGATTGTCGGACGAGTGTTTTCTTTCTTCTTGGAGTTGGGTGGTCAGATGGTAGTCGCTTCTACATCAGCCAATTAAGTGAAACCAAAAGAGAAGAAGTAAGCGGACTATAAGCTGCGAGGCGAAGGTCTGTGTTCTGATGCAACCTGATGATGATGGAAGAGTGACGAGAAGAGAATAGTCAGGACCTTGGGCATTTTAGAGCCCTGGATCCACACTTGTCTTATTTGTCTTCCGGGCTGCTATTACTGCCTTCCTTAGATTCTCAAGTTGTTTCATAAAACAGAATAAGATAATAGCCATTGCTCCGCTAAGGATATTAGATAAGCGGCTTAATTAGTCATTACATTACATATTACATAGCCAACGCTGGCTTCACTTTCTTTTTTATTTATTTTTTTATTTTCATAAAGAATATTAACTACTGTATTTGTAATCTCAGGTTCCCGTCTGTTGCATTGTTTTAAAATGTTAGATTTTTAAGCATCATTATCTTCTGAGCCTTTTTTTTTTAAAGAAGACTAGTGAAATTCTCAGTACTCCTGTTAACCCCTACAGTTAATCGTAATTTGCTTATATTAGGAGTCGATTCACGTTGATAGTGGTCAGAATCATAATTCGAACATGGGGTCTCTCGCTCATAAGGCCGACAGGTCGACTTCTTATTCATTTGCGCTACTAAAGTTCATAATGCCAATTTCGTTGAGGGCGACTTTTTTTGTCTATGAACCATAAATAATCTTTCACAGTTAAACAAAAAAGGCATTGAAAAATATCATTTCGCCATACAGAATCTTTGCCAGCTTCCTATTGAAACGTTCAAAATCTTTCGCCACAAATTAGCCATTCGAGAATGATATTCATAACTTTAGAGACCATCAAATCCGGTTTGCCGAATCCGGTGTGATGTGAAAAAAATCATTAACCTTAATATACTTAAGTATATACACAATATAACGCTTGTTCGCGGTACTCTGCGCACTGATTACCATGGATGAGGTAATGTGTGTGACGTCACTAGTCGCCTGCTAATGACATAGTGATGTTGTGCAGTAGATACTGAGATTAGAGTACATGAAGTAGATAATGTGCGGAATATGATTATCTCTTGTGTTAAATTATTGTTTTGAGGAATTTGAAATTATTATTTTGGATTTGAAGTGCTGTATTTTGCGAAAGAGACATTCTGCGAAAGAGACATTTTGCGAAAGAGACATTCTGCGAAATAGACGTTTTACGACCAGGGGACATTTTGCGAAAGAGACGTTTTGCGCCTGAGCCTTGTGTACTTACTGAGATGACATGGCGTAATGTAAAATGTAAGGAAGCGAGCATTCTTTTAGTTAAGGCTGATTTACATCAGACAAACGAATGTCCAATCTATCCCTTCTACGTCAAATTCTATTAGTGTGAACAGTGACAGAACATTCGTTCATTGTTCTTTCTTATGTAAACGCTGAAAACAAGGTTTCGTTTACACTAAAATATTAAGAACTAGCTGACCCGGCGAACTTCGTACCGCCATATTCTCCACCCGCGTGGTATTATATCAATTTATCAGTGTTTCCCTACAATATTATACATGTATTATACATATAAACCTTCCTCTTGAATCACTCTATCTATTAAAAAAACCGCTTCAAAACCCGTTGCGTAGTTTTGAAGATTTAAGCATACATAGGGACGGACAAACAGCGACAGCAACTTTGTTTGATGATAGTGATGACAGTGAAGAATGCTCTTGTTCTACCTCCAGCTCTATGTTCGTTTGGTCTCAATCCACCTTTAGATAAATGGGCAAACAAGTGTCCCTCGATCGTCAGGTTTAGGATCCAACCCCACCAAACGGACGGCATCGGCCCGGATTTTACAATCTATAAACAAAATTAAATCTTATTATCACAGTGTTTGAAGTTTATATTACCAAGTCACGCACAACAGCTTGACAAAGACGTGCGGCGGCATGACACACGTCAAGCTGTCATGCGTGACTTGGTAATATAAACTTTAAATGCTGTGATATAAGATTTATTTTGTTTAAAGATTGTAAAATCCGATCCGATGCCGTCCGTTTGGTGGGGTTGAACCTTTAGAATACTCCGTAGCCCCTCTTGCAGCAATAGCAAAGCGCGTATGCGTATACTACCATTCATACACTACGGTAATCAATCACTTACTGTGTTGCATGCTATCTTTCTTAGTGGCAATAAATAATCACGAATTATTCAACATTTCTATTTAGAAAGAGAATAGAGAATCGACCTCGGGTGGGACTCGAACCCGCGATCTTTCACTTACAGGGGAAATGCTCTAACCGCTAAGCCAATTTGGATAATCAGCATAATAAATGCATCAAAATTTTATTCAACATTTGTTTCTGTACATATTCGGATTTTTTTACCATTTTGTTTGTTTCTCATCATCATCTTCACATACATTTGGTTTGTATCTGGGTAAACAGAAGGAACTAACCATGGAACTATTATCTTTAATTGATGATAAACATGCTAAAGTGCAGTTGAGAGAGAAATGGGAAGCGCGGGTGAACTCCAATCAGATAAACCTAATGGAAGTGCTAAAATATTTCAAATTGTTCAGTGACTCATGTTTATTTGTGAAATTTGCTAAATAGTTAAAGTAGTATTATCGTAAAAACTATAGTATAAAAATAAATAGCTGAATGTGTTGCTGATTGCAAATCTCGAGAACAGCTGAACCGATTTCGCTAATTCTTTTTTTAAGAATATTCCTTGAAGTACGAGGATGGTTCTTACGCAGAGATAAATTACGCTACTACTTAAGGGAGCGGCGCAGTAATCATGACTATCAACAAATCCGGTAGATTTCCATACTTTGCGGGCCTATAGACTATAGATGACTAAAAGGGGTGATACGGGACTTCAAAATGCGCCGCGAGCGAAGTCGGGGCGGGTCGGCTAGTTATTTATTTTATGTAATTCTTTATTGCACACTAAAAATTATACAAAGAGTCATAGCATATACATTTTGATGTACAAAGGCGAGCTTAACTCAGTATTGAGTTTTATATTGAACTAGCTTTTCGCCCGCAGCTCCGCCTGCGTGGATGTCGACTACTGCCATCAAAAGTATTTTTTCTAAACTGACGGACTTGTTGTATAAACGTTTGACGCCTTATTTTGCTCTCTCAGTAGTGAGTTTTTCAAAATATTAAATGAAAACTGTAGGCCTTGTCATAAAAATAAGTGGCAGATTTTTAGAATAATAAGTACATCAAAATAAAAATATTATTAATAGGTATCTTTATATCAATAGCTAGTAAATGGCTAGAAAAAGACTGGTAGGAAAAACATACTATTATCTAACATTTCGTTCTTATGAATCAATCAATCAATTAGCCTATTACAGTCCACTGTTGGACTTAGGCCTCACCCAATATATGCCATAGCACTTAATCATCCACCGTATTTCCCCACTGTCAGTTCCCACATTTCGGCCCCATGAGTCTTAACAGGGGAGTAGAAACCTCGATGACTTTGCCCAATGCTGCCCAACCCTTGTCGACCTTTCGACGTTTATCTCCTTCTGGGCTTCGTCTTCTAATCTAAAATTAGCATCTCAGCAATGAAATATCGTATCAGCACGACACAGTCGTAGACAATCCAGAAATTCCCAGGTCTCGATGATGTCAGAAAGCTTCTCGTAATCTACAAATGTGATACATAGCGGATGATTATACTCTCAGGTCTTTTGTATAATCTGCTGAACAGTATTGGCTACAATACTATAACCCTTTTAAAACCCAGCTTGCTCCGGTGGAACTCACAACTATTCATGACGACTCTCAAGAACAATTTGTATAGACATAATTATGACTCAGGAGTGATGGGTCTATAATTAATTCTTCTTCGTCTTCTTGGAGAACAGTACCACCGCACTCCAGTTCCATGTCCTAGATGCTTCCGCTGGATGACGGAATCAAAGAGGTCCGCAAGCTCTGTTAGAACAGGGATATCCCCTGCTTTTAAGAGCCCTGTCCGCCAGTGCGATATTAGCAGTATGAAGGTTGCTGTAGTATGCTGAGGATACAATAAATCACCTATTGGCCTATTGCAGTCCACTGCTGGACATAGGCCTCTCCCAATATATGCCATGTTTGCCGATCCTCCACCTTCTGCATCCAATCCGTCCCAGCCACCTTTCGCAGGCCGTCCGCGTCAGTCCACCTGGCTAGGGGGTGTCCCATCTTCCGTTTTCCTTCTCGCGGTCTCCACTCTAGGACTCGTCTGCTCCAACGGCCATCAGTCCTTCGGCAGATGTGGCCAGCCCACTGCCACTTTAGCTTGCTTATTCTGTGAGCTATGTCGGTAACTTTGATTATATGTCGGATGACCTCGTTTCGAATTCTATCCTTCAAAGATACTCCAAGCATAGCTCGCTCTATAGCCCGCTGCGGACGGACTAACCCCACCTTCTATGGCCACCACCGTAGGTCATAACAGGCAGGACGCACTGGTAGAAAATGTTTGTTTTGAAGCATTGCGGCAGGGGGGAGGAGAAGACCCGACGTAGTTTGCCAAATGCTGCCCACTCCTGTTGGATTCTTCTGGCTATTTCTTTCTCCGAGTTGCTTTTACCGAGCTGGATAACCTGCCCTAGGTAGATAATATTTTTGAACAACTTCGAGTGTTGAACATAATCTTGGTTTTATCCAAGTTTACACCAAGGCCGACTTGTCGAGAAGCTCCATTCAGGCTGTGCAGCATTTCGCCCAGTTGTTCCAGCGACTCCGCAACTATGATGATGTCGCCGGCGAACCGAAGTGGGTGCGAGATTTACCTACTCCAGAGTCTTGTAGACGTCCTCCAATGCGTTGGTAAATGTTGAGGAAATGAATATAAATAAAACAACATATCATTTGTGGTGGTTTAGTTTTTCATAATTATCTAAAAATATAGTAAGAAAATAAACATTTCGTATTATATTCCTTGTCATCTAAATCAGAAGTGCACTGTGCTTGACTAATAGAGCTCACAGCTGATAAAAGGAAGTTATTGTGTTCTGCTATCTCTAATAATTATTGACTTAGTATACTTCTCGTCAAGAAAGGAAGTGAAGTTTTCTAGAAGGCAGGCGTTCGCCCCTTTCGCCCATTTGGTAAAACGTTTCGAGCCATTGATATAAATTGTAACTTTGTTTCTAGCTATGAAGCCGCCTCTTGTGTTATATCTGCGTATAGATTTAAATTCACGTACCTTACTGTGTGAGGGCTTATAAGTTAGTATTCATCTGAATGATAACGTGCTGAATTACTTTTAGGCTTTCTTTCATACGGTACATCTATAGCTATAATCGCTGTGCTATCATGTCGTGTAGTCAATGTGATGAAATACTATGGTATCATGGTAGCTGGTAGCTGACGCAGTATATGCTCTAGTACTTATATTATTTAATGCTCGATGCCAATACTACCAAAGATTATGTTGACCAACGGTTCATGGACCAATCGACTGTTGGTAAACCGTTTCAGACTCAATAATGGGTCTGATATGTAGTTCCGAATGTTGTCCTCGCGACGCACGCTGCTATTCTACTATAATACCACTCGCAGTCCGTGGAACTTAACTGAAGATTGGATACTCCATCGAAGTGAGCCAGTCTCAAAAACTTCTTTTCTATTTCCAATCAATTAAATAAAGAAACCGCAGTACATAACTCTTACATAGTACATAAATTAATATTTTTCACATTCTTTGTAATTATACGTGACAGAGAGTGACGTTTTATGAATATTATCATTTGACAGATCAAAATGTGACCTAGCGTTGACACCATTCACTTTAGTACCCGTTGTCATGGTAACAAATTTGCTAGCGATATTAGCGCCATAATATTTCGTATTTTCTTTAATATTACATTGTTTCGTAAATTTGCCACATTGGAATTGTGATAATTGCTATTCGGCGACAAAGCCACATTCAAAAAACCAAAGATCATGAAAATCTGTTCACCCGTTCTTCAGTTTTAAGAAAGTACGTTTTTGGCACTTTTTAGGCACTTTCTTAGTACACCTCCACGCATCAAAACATACACTCTATATAAATTTCAAGTCTCTAGGACCAGCGGTTTAGGCTGTGCGTTGTCTCTAAGTCAATCAGTCAGTCAGGACTAAGAGTTTTATATATAAGATATTTTCCTCTGTCTATTTCTTTATTTTCACATGTGCCAATTAACCTTCTACTCTATCAGTGTTATATCTGTGGCTAATGCTCGCATGAAACCAAGAGATTACACTTTAAAATTGGAGTACATACATTTTATAATGCTACAATGTCGGAAGATAATGCTACACACGAGCAACGCTGCGGACAAAAGCTAGTTAAAGTAATATCTTATCTAGTTATCTGATAAATTTGATTATAGCGATTATAGTTTGATAAATTGACCTTTAGGAGGCAAAGTCATGAAAAATTATATAAGAGGAATGCTGTAGACATAATCACTTCTAGGGTAGGTAGATTATCACGTTTTCCTTCTTACAAAGGATTTAGTGGATGGTATAAACAAGATCCGTGTGGTGACGCAGAAAGAATACAAGTATCACCACCCCATCTCATCCGAAGGGTCTCATAAGAGGCGACTAAGGGAAAAATACGCAGACGATATCACTGCGAGAGTAGAAACCCTGTACCAACCCGTCTGCCAAGCGTGTAAACAGTAGGCCAAATCCTCCCGACATTGGGAGAGGCCTATGTCTAGCAGTGGACTGCGATAGGCTAATTTTATCCGGTTCATCCGTCTCCGATGAGCACTGGCCTGAGGGTGATGTGAGGAGCCCTGTCACCCTAGCAGAAGTAGGCCGCGACCCCCCTCACCCGGGGACTAGGTGTGGACTCCGTGGTCCCAACACCCGAAGAGCTCTCAGCCAATCTCATTTCTGGCAACCAACGACCCACGGAGTCGTGACTGAAATGAATTTCTCTGCTACCATGGTAGTATAACAATATGATATTGTGCGGTCTGTTTGTACATTTTGTGTTAGTACGTATACGTTATATTACACAACACACTGCCACAGAAACAGACAATAGTACTAGACACTGCAGTGATAATTACGATTCAATGAACTTTACTGCTCAATATTACCGCATACTACGTTATTACTATGCATATTTTAGAGCACTTTGTGTTATGCCGGGTACACATCATCTGAAGTAATGCGCACAAAAGCAGTAAAAAGAAAATTAATTGGGGATACCTACACATAAAATAAGTATAATAATAAAACTGCACATGTCAAAAAGTCAAAAGTCTAAAATTATTTATTCTGTATAGACCATTAAACGACACTTACAAAACGTAAAAATTAAAGCAAATGGACCACCTTGGTTCGGAACGCGGCCCCGGCCTGAGAAGATTTCGGCAAGGAACTCAAGCGGGCCATTTTTTTGCCAATGACATGATGAACAGCGCTGGTTTTTAGATGACGCCAACTAGTGGGGTTTCTCGATCATTACCGCACGGTATCGAACGTGTCCCACTCCCTTTCATCATAACATCCACACTTGTTCATTATTTATTCATCGTTCACCTTCGTTTACTTGGTGTGTACCGGGTATTAGGATTAGAACGTATGTGATCTTACACATTACTGCACTACTTAATGTCTTTTTAGAACATTTGAAGATCGATATTATCTCTCGTATTACTATACCAGTTATTACTAAATTTTGTTTTATGAAACGTATGAATAATTACGTGATCTTACACATTGTTTCGACAACGACGTGTTGGACGACTCAGGATTGACAGAGGAGCTCAAATTATTGAGCTGTTGTCGCTGGGCACCTATATCCATATCCATACTTACTAATATTATAAATGCGAAAGTAACTCTGTCTGTCTGTCTGTTACGCTTTCACGCCTAAACCACTGAACCAACTTTGATGAAATTTGGCACAGAGATAGATTAGACCTTGAGAAAGGACATAGGCTATATATGTTTGGTCCCGATAACCGACATCCACGCGGGCGGGGCCGCGGGCAACAGCTAGTTAACTATAAAAAAAATCGAATTGACGGTTTTGGTACAAAATGTAGGATGATGTTTTTTAATCCTTAACTATAAACACTTTATAATATGAATCCTATGTTCTTCCGCAGAATAGCAAAGAACAGAATGACGGCAGCCGGGAGAAGTACAAGGACTTCACGTTCGACCACTCGTATTGGTCGTTCGCGCACGACGACAAGAACTATGCGCCACAGGAACAGGTCAGTACCGCACAGGATCATCTCTACATGCGTCACCGTAGCGACTGCCGGCTGGCCTTCCAATGCCAAGCGGAAATATTCGCCAGAGCTTTATCCGTCAACCAGCAGCTGTTCTTCAAATTAAGATGTTCCTTTAAGTTTTTGTAAATAAGGGTCAGCTTAACTGGGTTGTTTTATTGGGTTCTAGAATGAGGATAAACATAGGGAGATACATTTTTTTTGTAAATACATAGATAATATTATAGGTACATAGAAATATTCGTAATCGAACCCATGACATCTGACCTAGCAGGCGAACACTTTAGCAGACGATCACTCTCAATCTCACAGAGATCGTTGTAATGAACTGCCTGTAAGTACATTAAATTAAACCAATTTTCTCTCAATCTTCAGGTCTTTGCAGACCTGGGACTGGACGTGATAGACAGCGCCTTCGAAGGGTACAATGCCTGCGTCTTCGCATACGGACAGACCGGCTCCGGAAAGACCTTCACAATGATGGGATCTTCGGTAAGTGAAGTTCTAACCTTCACCAATACACTAATGCACCAAAACTTCCACCACACCTACTTGCTTAGCTGGTATCTTAATTAAAATAACAGATTCTATAAAACACTGACTTTAGCACGAGGTCCCCGAAAAAGTTAACTATCTTGGATAATTATAATTTTACACAAAAAATATAATAACAATATACATCGGCACTCGTATCTTAGACCTAAGTCGCCGTACAAACACTACAAACAAGGCCTTGGCGCCCGCGGATTGTTTTAAGTAATCTATGCTTGGTGGATTTGCTCGTCCACCGCAGTAGCACCCCGTGCTATCCTCAAAGAACACCCAAAAAACGTGTACTACGCGTATAGAGCAGATTCTGGAATAAACTACACAGCGTTGTCTAACTAGGCATAGCTTCTAATCTGTATTCTAAAAAGCAGATAAACAGTTAATTCTTTTTTTTTTTGTAAATATCTTTAAATAGAAAACTGGATATTATCAAGGTTATCTAGTAACGTTAATAGCGCCATTTTGCTATCGTATTGTTAATAACATTGAACTTGAGACAGATAAGCGAAGTTATCTAATCGTTATGGGACTGGTTTCACGCTCGAAGACCAGCTGTGGTCAGTGTTATGTAGAATCATGACACTGTGGTAATCCTCAGAGGAGACATACTGACAGAGGTCGCAGAAAGACCTCCGTCCCCCATGAGGTCTGGGGGTGAAGCGTGGAGCCGCCTGTCACCCTAGCAGAAGCAGGCATTTCTGGGGGCTAGGTGGGGACTCTGTGGTTCCCACGCTCGAAGAGAGCCATCTCCAAAAAGATAACTTTGGGTCGGCCGGGGTGCGAGAGATTGGTATGTTTCCGGCTAGCTCACCTCCAGCAAGCGAAGACCCAAAGACGGCTTACGTTTTAGTCAGTTCGAGCCCGACATAATTACCCACGGCAGCACTTTGGATTTTGCGCAAAAAAACCTACATACTCAGATTCACGGGAAAGGCACCGCTAACAGGGCCGGTCGCAGCTTGAAATTTGGGGGGGGGGGGGGGGGTCAGTTCGGAAATTCCTTAAGAAATTTAACCCCCCCCCCCTCCCCTCGTACTGGGACTTTTCAATATGACGTGCATGGTTTGGGGGGGGGGGGGGGGCACGTCCCCTGTGACCCCCCCCCCACGGACCGCGCCTGACCGCTAAAGGTATGATTCCGAAGTCGACCGTATACGATAACGACAGATGCATGCAGCACATACAGCGTACCCATTACTTGTCAAACTCCGATACGGATAAAGGGCGCCATTGAGAAGCCGCAATGAATTACGTGCATGTGTTGCGTGCGTCGGCAGTTGTCGTATGTGGTCGGCTACGGAATCAGCTATGCAATTTTCTATGCACGCAGCGTCGAGCACAGCGTTGCGATAGTCTCGATAAAGATCGTCATTGGTCGTTCTGAGTGACGTCACTGGAAATCTACCAATGACAATAAGTATCAAGGTTGTCGCAGCGCTGTGCTCGACGCTGCGTGCTTACAGAAATGCAATTTAGTACTGCATTTATTTAATACCCGGCATGTGTTGCAATGTCTCTTTTTAACTGGGACCTTCACGGTCAAGCGCACACCAGCTTACCTAAGTTTTATTGCAATCGGATGAATGACATCGGAATGTATAGAGGACAGACATACAAAGGAGCATTCATTTATATTTACATACCTACATACATGCGTAGTCACGACTCTTTTCCAGTGAGTAGGCAGAGACGACATGTTTCCACTTGATACTATCCTGGCATACCGGATTTTGACTCTTGAAGTGAAAGTGTCGAATGCAACTGGAATCGAACGCTAAAGGTGAATTTAGACGAAACGCACATAGAGCTAGAGCTAGAACAAGAACATTCTTTCCTAATATTTTAGTGTAAATGAAATCTTATTTTCAGCGTTTGCCTAAGAAAGTACAACGAACGAATGTTTTGTCTCTGTTTACACTAATAGAATTTGACGTATAGGGGATAGAATGAGCATTCGCTCGTCTGTCCCTCTAGACAAGTGGCAATTCGTTGCTCGGCGTATGATGGAATTGAATGACAAATGTATGGGATTTGTCGTATATGACAGGCGTCAACGAATGTCAAAAACGTCAAATCCTATACATTTGTCATTCTATTCCAACATACGCCGATGTAAATCAGCCTAAACATGATGACTGAAAGGACTGAAATAATATTTGCGATACCCAGCGCCATCTAGCGACATCGAGCCGAAATACTTCGATACTACTATGTCACTAGCAATCCTGGATCGCGGAAGTGAAGCGAACATTATACAACATCTCAACTAGAACCGTTGCCTGATCACCTTACCTGGGCCTCAATTCTGCTAAAGCAAAACCACTGTCACACCACAGTTACTGCAAAATATGGCAATAAATTTTACACTTTATTGCTATAATTTTAAAGTCCAAAATTAAATGAAAACAGTTTCACTACACTCTTTCATTCACTCTACAATAAGCCATTTAATTTTGAGACTAAAATTCGAGGCTTTGGTTGCAGGATTCGCCTTTTGGTTCGTAGGAACATAAAACATTCCATTCCTACAAATACTGTCGGAAGTTTACGCGAATACCACACATTAAAATAAAACCATTTCAACAGATTCTCTAAAATAAACTCTTCATCTAATTCCAGGAGTACCAAGGCCTAATCCCTCGCATCTGCCGGCAACTCTTCTCCCGCGTGGCCGCCGGCAAGGAGTCCGGCGCCTCCTACCGCACCGAGGTCAGCTACCTGGAGATATACAACGAGAGGGTCAAGGACCTGCTGGCGACGGACGCCGGCCACTCCCTCAGGGTCCGGGAGCATCCGAAGCTGGGGCCGTATGTTCAGGACCTGTCCAAGCATCTGGTGTCGGATTATGATGATATACAGGTTGGTAATGAATTTTCTGGGAAGCGACAGCCATCTGACCTTCACAACCCAATGGTGACATTAGGCGATATCGAAGCACCGAGGTCAGCTACCTGGAGATATACAACGAGAGGATGAAGGACACAGTTGATATAAGTAATTCAGCTTAGCTGGAAGGATTAGACCGTAATTTATTTACAATTGAATAGATTTATAGACATAGGCGATATGTCATGACTTGCGAATCTCGTATGATATAATCTTAGGCGAGAATGTAGTGTTTGCCTGTGTGTAAACACTTTGATACGATAATGGTATGGCGATTATTGCTAGTGATATTCGCGTACGATTTTTTGGACGGAAACGTGCGAGAAACTCTTCCCATCTAAGTGACGCCTTAGCGCCTTCGCTGCGTTTAGCGGGCGCACGGCGTGGACGTCCGCTTCGCGTGCTTGTTTCATGTTATTTCAAGAGCAGCGCTGCGTGAGGCGGGTACACCTGTCACACGCGACGGACAGGCGGACGCACTGCGCGCGCATCCGCGACCCGCACCCGCGACCCGCACCCGCGGCCCGCACTCGCTCAACGCAGCGAAGGCGCTTAGTGTATCAATTTTACTGACAAAAGACCTCTACTATATTATTCGAGGTGTATTGCAATCAGTCATCGCTTTAGTATCGGTGCTATTAAATAATAATTATATATCTGCGACTCGAGTACAATCGCGTGACTACTATTACTACTTGCGTCTATTTGTCAGTTGTTATGTTTCGCACAACAATTTCACATATCATAATTACTAGTTGCTGGTATAAACTAGTTCCCTGAAACTTTTAGGCCGCATTCTCATCATTCTCATTCTGGTTTTACGGCGTAATGCAAAAAAATAATATGAAAAATAGTAGATAATATTTGCAATTTTTCGTACGTTAGGGGGGGGAGGGAAGGGAAGGTTGAACCGTCAAGCCCATCCCCTCTGGCTACGCCGATGCCAGCACTTTCACTGATAGATATTTGATCTATGCCCCCAGCACGAAAACAGACGTATCCACAGAACGGAGCATCGCGATTGGCCGCCTGCCTACCGTGAACCTGTGTCTGTGTGAAACCTGCCAATCGCAATGCTCCGTTCTATCGATACGTTTAGGTTACGAATATGCGTGCTCGAGGCTGCTGGATCCCTAGTTTAAAAGGTCCACTGACTTGCAGGTTTGCGCCTTAGGTAAGGCCCTGTGAACTAAAATCCTTGACCTGGTAGTATTAATTTACATATTTATCACGTATATTAATCCTTGAAGGGGTAGACAGTGGTGTCGTCACCCACATTTCGTCCACTATGATATCTGGTCCCACGTGCGAGCCTAGTGCCGTCAAGCGGGCACTATAAAGGTGGCTTTTGACTATGGGATGTAATGTAATATATATTACATCTTGACATATCGCTCGTCATACATTTTGTACGAGACCGTTTACACTTCTTCTTCCTCTAAGCGTTAATTCCCAGTCGCATCCGAAGCTTTCAGCTCGGAGTCTGGGGTCCGCTTTACCAGTCTTAACCACGGATTTTTGGCTAGACCTCGATATTTTCCGTGAAGCGATTGTCATCTGACCTCCACAACCCAATGTTAACATTAGGCGATATCGAAGCTTTGCAGTTAGACCATTGTTTTTGGATTTTTGAGGGCTCCCACTATCCCGTAACGACTGCCATAGATGTTCTCATGGCAACCGGGACCGACGGCTTAACGTGCTCTCCGAGGCACGACCAAACCAATGCAAATACTCATATTTCATTCACACAAATATTTGCACTGAGCGGGGATCGAACCCGCGCCTCCTGCGTAGCGGCCGCGTTCACTACCGCTACGCCACGGACCGTACACTACGCTATAATATATATTACATCCCAAACTATAAATATGTTTTCGAGCGATATTTGAAGGTGTATATTTTACCTCACGTCCCCGGACACCACGCCTCCCCCTGTCTCACCCGTTTGAATGGCGACGTTTGATCGCGCATGCGAAATCACGTTGTCATTTTAAACTGAGCAATCAGAAGTCAGGGACTTCGCGCATGCATTCTACACAGACCAATCAGATTCGCGTACGCAGTTCGATAGGGTAACGAAGTTTTCAAATTTTGGTGTCAACTCATGGTAAAGCTACTGAACTATCCCAAATATATATCTTACAGTGTAAACAGCAATCGCGGGATGTAATATATATTACATCCCATAGTCAAAAGCCGGCTTAAGGCAGGCGCGGTCGCAGCTTAAAGTTTGGGGGGGGGGGGTCACTTCTGAAATTCCTTAAGAAATTTAACCCCCCCTCCCCTCGTACTGGGACTTTTCAGTATGACGTGCATAGTTTGGGGGGGGGGGTCATGTCCCCTGTAACCCCCCCCCCCCCCTCGGACCGTTCTTGCTATAAGGATTTATATTTCGTACTATGTGTGTACAGGAGTGCATGCACCGCGGCAACCTGCACCGCACGACGGCGTCGACGCAGATGAACGACGTGTCGTCTCGCTCGCACGCCATCTTCACCATCACGTTCGTGCAGGCGAGCTACCTGAGGCACAACAACATGCCGAGCGAGACCGTCTCGAAAGTGCACCTCGTGGACTTGGCCGGCAGGTTCGTATATCTTATCCGACTATAGCTCGGAACATGTATCTTGGACCTAAAATGTGCACGAAATAAAAGTAAAAATATATTTTACAACACACCTGCTCATAAAAGTGCTATTATTTTACCGCAATTAGGCACGTAATGACACCTATTATCAAACTGTGACTTTTTCATTGCTATTATTAACAAAAGTGAGTTATAGATTCTTTTTTAAATGTTATAGGAAGTGTCTATAATTGTCTATGTTCTTAAAAAAGTCTTGATACAAAAAATAACGTGTTTAATAGTATGAATAAATTAATACGCCTATTGTATGGTCATTTGATGCATTTTCGTATTTAAATAAATAATTTCAACTTGTAATACTTGTATAATAAACAAAATTTTCACTCAAATTTAACTTTTTTTTTCTCTAAGTACAGAAAAAAAAACAGTAAAAAAAAGTTAAATTCAAACCTCTTTTTTTTTTTTAAATATGGTTGACCGCCATTGTTAAATGCGCGCGCATAGGAAAACGAATTAATTTGTAGTATTGTTTATTTAGTACTTATTTGTAGTATTATTTTATTCGCAAGTGTGTTGTAAAACGTCGTATGGCACGCGTGAGCATGATGATTACCGTCCTCGGCTCTCTTAAGACCCTCGCCTGGCGGCTCGGGTCTCAATGGCGCCTCGGCAGTAATCACCAACTTTGCTCACTTGTACCATAATGTACTATTCCCATTTCAAATCAATACGTACTTAGTAGTGTTGGATAGGAACAAGTCCGGTATTGCCAAAAGCTTCCTAAACTAAAGTCTGTCCTGTAGAAAGCTTTTATTTTCAATTCAGCCTTTACAAAACAGTAGGTAGGATATTGCTGATTTAAGTTTTACATAAAAAATAAATCAACATGTAATCTAAAAGGTTAAAACATACAATTTAAGACTTTATATCACCGGTTTTAGAAAGCTCTCCGTTCAATTATGGGTCCAGGTAAGCAAGGTTTACACTATAGGGTCCTTAGCTTCACACATTGACATTGTAAATGCTCTATACGCGCAGTACACGTATCTTGGGTGTCTTTTGAGGATAGCACGTGGTGGACGAGCTCAAATTCACTTAGCGTAGATTATTGCAAAACAATCCGCTCGCGCCAGGACCTGATTTGTCTCGCGATTTAGGTCCAAGATATGTGTCTCGAGGCATAGGCCCGAGAGTCACTCTTGCACGATTACTTTGGACGGCTCCTATTTGTATTTATTAGTTGAAACAAGTTTTAAATTATACTCAAGCTTACCGCCAAGCTGCCTGTAGCCACTACGTAGTAACTATTTATTAATCTGTGCTGTAGCTTAATTGAGGATCCATATTAAAAATAAGATTTTAAGTACATCCATACTTCCATACTTAATATTATAAATGTGAAAGTAACTCTGTCCGTCTGTCTGTCTGTCTGTTACGCTTTCAAACCTAATTAACTGAACCGATTTTGATGAAATTTGGTACAGACTTAGATTAGACCTTGGAAAAGGCTATGTTTGGTCGCGATAACCGACATTCACTCGGGCGGAGACAGAGTTAACAGCTAGTCTTGTATAAAGATAAGACATTATTATCCTCAGTGAACGTGCGGACGCGACGGGCGCCACGGGGCAGCGCCTGGTGGAAGGCGCTCACATCAACAAGTCGCTCGTCACGCTCGGCTCCGTCATCTCAGCTCTGGCTGAGTCCAGCCAACCGGTCGAAGGTCAGTATCTACTGCGTCAGCATCACTGCGACAATGCCGGTTTTTTTTTAATATAGGACACGTCAATTTGACTTCGCCTTGCCTGATGCTGAGGGCAAAGTCTTGGAAAGAGGGTCACCATTACAGACACGTATCATGTTACAATGGTGGCACTCAGCTTGACGGCCTCATCAGATGCTTTTTCACGCCCCGCTTAAAGGACCCGGGACTGTAGGAGGAGGGAAACACGTGAACTGGTAAAGAATGCCAGATGCATCTGAAGCTTGCACTTTGGAGCCCGAGTTCCGTTTTCTAGGAGCCTTTCTATGTGATGTGTTTTATTGGCAGCGACTGACGTCTGACCCTCTAATTTCGAGAGGAAAGCCTGTGCTAAAATTACGTTTTAGGTATATGAAGGAACGTGAAGGGTGATGCTCCTGCGACATACATCAAATTAGCCTATTGCGATAACTTATAACCTCTCTAAATTCTAAACGATCATAAAGCTAGGACTAGAACAAAAGCATTTTTTCTTAATATTTCTGTGTAAACAGTTCACTGTTTACACTAAAAGAATTTAACATAGAACGGATAGAATGAGTATACGCTCGTTTTTGTGTAAATAAACCAAAACTCGAAGTCGGTAGCAAGAGTATAACGTCCATAGGTACCGGTACACAGTAACCGCTTCCCATCAGGGGCCCTAGACAAAGTGACATTCTATTGATGGAATCGCTCTGAAGCGAACCATTTTTAAGGTTTTAACAATGGATTTCGGGACATTGCGGTGGTTATAGTAATAATGATAAGTTAAATAATGTATTTCGTGTTACAAAGACTCAAATTTCATAAAAAAAATAAAGTTATATTAATGATTTATGACAATTTCATACTACAATTAGCGATTCCACTGGCGTTTTCGCCAATAGAATGTCACTTTGTCTAAGGCCCCAGGTGGGCCTTCTGCTTATCTGCCACATAAGTGCTATAACCCCCTCCCCCTTCATCCCTAACTCTTTATTTCCTTCTCGAATAAAAAAATGATTTTGGACAAAAAATGCAATTTGTTGTTTTTAAACGCTGACGGTTTTCCAAATAGTATGTGTGTCCTTTCCAGCTCGCATCCAGAAGGGCGCCAAGAAGGTGTTCATCCCGTACCGTGACTCAGTGCTGACGTGGCTGCTCAAGGACTCGCTCGGAGGAAACTCCAAGACTATCATGATTGCAGCGGTGAGTTGGAACATCTAAAGATAGACATGTACTCATAGTAGTCACAGGCGGGGAGTTAGTGTCTAAACACACTATGCCGAAGTTACGCGACCGAAGTTCGGCACAATTACGCCTGCAATGCTATTTGAATTACTGACGACACACTATGCCGAAATTGCGTCGCGTCATAGCGTACAGCGTAACTTCGGTCGGGCGTAAGTTCAGCGGCGCAACTTATCCTGAGAGCACACATTATACGCGACCGAAGTTCGGTTCGATTGCCGACGAAGATCCGGGGGCGGGTAGCAGCGCAAATTTTTTAGAAACCAACTTCTACCGATTTTTGTTGATAAATCAGAAGAAAGTAAATTTTCTTCTTTTTTTAATAAATTATCTTCTTTTTTAACCGACTTTAAAAAAGGAGGTTCTCAATTCGTACCCTATTATATTTTTTTTTGTATGTTTGTTACGCGATTGTGAAGCCAATTCTAGACGAATTTTGAAAGTTCTTTTTTTGTTCGTAAGTAGATTATTCCGAAATGGTCCCATTCAAATTTCGTAAGGATCTGATGATGGGTTTCCGAGATTAGATCAAGGAACTCTTCAAAAAGTACCAGGAAATCAACCGCGATAGCTGCAATCGCATATTATTGCAATGTTTCTGCTTTGACAAATCATAACATCACGCCTGAGTCCTTTGAAGGGGTACGCAGAAGTGTTCAGAATATTCAGCTATATTTCTGGTGTGTTACCATTGGGTCGTGGAGGTCAGATGGCAATCGCTTCACGGAAAATATCGAGGTCTAGCCAAAATCTGTAGTTAAGACTGGTAAAGCGGATCCCAGACTCCGAGCTGAAAAGCTTCGGATGCGACTGGGAATTAACGCTAGGATGAAGAATGAACATACATGTCGGGGAAAAAGGACCGGAGCCCTTATTATTTTGATATAAGTAGGTAATGTCGGTATTCGCGATATTTGTCAGCACGCATCCACGCGCCTTCGGGCTAAGTGTGAAGCCGCCTTGCTCGCCAACTTCGTTGTATAGTTCAACCTCGCCAACGTCGCGCACTTCAGGGCGACCGCTGATTGGCCGGCTGACTTACGAACGATATTACCGACCGGTCAATCGACAAAGAGATTCATCTCGAATGATAACAGATGGCGCCTATTACAATTTAATTTATACTCCGATATACATAATACTCACATCTGTAAATATCCCCGAAGGGGTAGGTAACGCCAACTATGATTTTCGGGGTCAGCCTATTGCCGTCAAGCGGACATTTACTCATGGGCTGTATGTTTACTGTCGGATGGAGAACAGCCCTATCCCTTAGTCGCCTTCTACGACATTCCAAGAAGATAAGGAGTGGCCCTATTTTACTCCTCCAGCAACCAACGCGGCAAAAAAATGTCATTGATAAAAAAACATTCCTACTTTGGTCTTTCTCAGATATCTCCTGCGGACTGCAACTACGGCGAGACGCTGTCAACCCTTCGGTACGCGAACAGAGCTAAGAACATCATCAACAAGCCCACCATCAACGAGGACCCCAACGTCAAGCTCATCCGCGAGCTGCGGGAAGAGATCGAGAAACTGCGGGCACAGATCTCTCATAACACGGTAAGTCACGGTACAATGGGACTGCTAACGCCCCCTACATTACGTTTATGGGAACTTAACCATCTACGAGGACCCCAACGTCAAGCTCATCCGCGAGCTGCGGGAGGAGATCGAGAACCTGCGTGCACGGATCTCGCATAACACGGTAAGACACAGTACCTAGGCGTTTTTCCACCGTCTTGCTCGAAGAAGGCGATTTTGCTGCCTAAATATTTGCGTGCGGAGAATTCATGCGAATTTCAAGCACCATAGTGGGAGAATTTAATGGGCATGGCAGGAAATAAAACCTTGCACCTACTTGTGCAAGGCAGCCTGCCAACGCCCGCTGCACCATATTTACAAGAACTATTTTATGTGCGTGATGTATGTCGGACTCAAATCAAATCAAATCAAAATCATTTATTTGTATAAACATGTGTCAATAAACGTGTACTGATTACTGCTGATTAAAACCGCACGCTGTCTCAGGTCTCGTAAAATGCCCGGCTCGAAATGGCCCCCATCCGGGACGGTTTATGAGAACCTAACATAAGATATCGGATTTTCGGACAAAACAAATGCAGAGAGGAGTTTTAATTAGATTTATCTGTGAAAGAACGTGTGAACGAACATGACGAACAATACCCTGAATGAGGCCACGCCTACTGTGATGACGTCACGATAGGCCCGATAGTCAGTGCAGTTTCATAGGCCACCTCCTCTCTGTGTTTGCTCAGCGGTTTAGTCGTTCTATGGTGATTGACTTACAAACATTCATCCATCCAAAATTTCACATTTATTTTAAGTAAGATATAAATCCAATATCAATATTGTCATCCAGGATCCGATAGAAACCGAACCAGGTGTGCTAGCGACTCTGCAACGGAAAGAGGCTCAGGAGAAGGTGCTCACAGAGAAGTGGACAGAGAAGTGGCGGGAGACGCAGCAGATCCTTCAGGAGCAGAAGGCGTTGGGCCTGAGGAAGAGTGGGCTCGGCGTCGTACTGGACTCCGACATGCCTCACCTTGTAGGCATCGATGATAATCTGCTGTCTACTGGGGTCACCCTGTATCATCTCAAAGTGAGTATATTATTTAATTAAATTTTAAAGGAATTAGTATGCTGAACATTCAAATCGATAAGGATAGATTCGATTAAAAGTAAAACGACTCAGGAATGCTCAGGATTTAACGCTAGAATCCTTCGCTTCGCTCGTGGTTTAAAGTAGCGCCCTCGTCGTTACTATTTTGCTCCCTGTCATACAATTTACTATTGTAAAAAAAAAGCTGATCGCATTTTTTTTTAATTAATTTTTTTTTAAATTGCACGTATAAACCTATGTATTACAATGGTTGTTTAAGATATTATGTTGAGGTTTTTTATGACTAGCGGGTCGCGTTTTAGCTTTACCCTTGAATAAATTTGCAAAATTGAATGCAACGCCACCTATCGGGTCCAATTATAAATATAAACAAGCCTTATATGTTACTAGATCTTGCTCGCGGCTCCGCTCGCGTGGGTGTCGGTTATTAGGAACAAACAGCTTATATTGTTTCTCAAGGTTTTATCTACCCCTATACCAAATTTCATCAAAATCGGTTTTGTGGTTTAGGCGTGAAAGTGCAACAGACAGACAGAGTTATTTGTGTATCTATACTATTATATAATTGTAAAGTGATCGTGTCTGTACATTGAAGATATTAAAAAAAATGCTTGGGTTATGTTATGTTAACGATACTGAACACGAAAATATTTTTTTTTGAATTTCTGTCCGCGATGAACGCAAAAACTACTGGACGGATTTTGATGTGTTTTTTTTGTTAGAGAGTTAAAATCTTACTGAGAGTTAAACTCGAACTTAAAATCTTACGTTTGTTTGATCGCAATCGGTTGAGTAGAACCGGAGATATGAGCAAAGGTCGCGTTAACCCAGATGCACGCGGGCGGAGCCGCGGGCGGAAGGCTAGTTTATAATATTAGTATAAATGTGTTCGACAGGAAGGCGAAACAGTGATAGGCAGCGAGGAGTACTCCCCGACGCCGGACATCGTGCTGAGCGGCGCGGGCGTGCTGCCGTTGCACTGCCGCGTGGCCCTGCGCGCCGGCACCGCCACCATACACCCCTGCGCCGGCGCGCAGTGCTGGCTCAACACTGTGCTCATTGACAAGCCCGCCAAGCTCAGCCAAGGTATGTTCAAGTCCTCTCTGTGTGCGCGCCGGCACCGCCACCATACACCCCTGCGCCGGCGCGCAGTGCTGGCTCAACACCGTGCTCATTGACAAGCCCGCCAAGCTCAGCCAAGGTATGTTCAAGTCCTCTCTGTGTGCGCGCCGGCACCGCCACCATACACCCCTGCGCCGGCGCGCAGTGCTGGCTCAACACCGTGCTCATTGACAAGCCCGCCAAGCTCAGCCAAGGTATGTTCAAGTCCTCTCTGTGTGCGCGCCGGCACCGCCACCATACACCCCTGCGCCGGCGCGCAGTGCTGGCTCAACACCGTGCTCATTGACAAGCCCGCCAAGCTCAGCCAAGGTATGTTCAAGTCCTCTCTGTGTGCGCGCCGGCACCGCCACCATACACCCCTGCGCCGGCGCGCAGTGCTGGCTCAACACCGTGCTCATTGACAAGCCCGCCAAGCTCAGCCAAGGTATGTTCAAGTCCTCTCTGTGTGCGCGCCGGCACCGCCACCATACACCCCTGCGCCGGCGCGCAGTGCTGGCTCAACACCGTGCTCATTGACAAGCCCGCCAAGCTCAGCCAAGGTATGTTCAAGTCCTCTCTGTGTGCGCGCCGGCACCGCCACCATACACCCCTGCGCCGGCGCGCAGTGCTGGCTCAACACCGTGCTCATTGACAAGCCCGCCAAGCTCAGCCAAGGTATGTTCAAGTCCTCTCTGTGTGCGCGCCGGCACCGCCACCATACACCCCTGCGCCGGCGCGCAGTGCTGGCTCAACACCGTGCTCATTGACAAGCCCGCCAAGCTCAGCCAAGGTATGTTCAAGTCCTCTCTGTGTGCGCGCCGGCACCGCCACCATACACCCCTGCGCCGGCGCGCAGTGCTGGCTCAACACCGTGCTCATTGACAAGCCCGCCAAGCTCAGCCAAGGTATGTTCAAGTCCTCTCTGTGTGCGCGCCGGCACCGCCACCATACACCCCTGCGCCGGCGCGCAGTGCTGGCTCAACACCGTGCTCATTGACAAGCCCGCCAAGCTCAGCCAAGGTATGTTCAAGTCCTCTCTGTGTGCGCGCCGGCACCGCCACCATACACCCCTGCGCCGGCGCGCAGTGCTGGCTCAACACCGTGCTCATTGACAAGCCCGCCAAGCTCAGCCAAGGTATGTTCAAGTCCTCTCTGTGTGCGCGCCGGCACCGCCACCATACACCCCTGCGCCGGCGCGCAGTGCTGGCTCAACACCGTGCTCATTGACAAGCCCGCCAAGCTCAGCCAAGGTATGTTCAAGTCCTCTCTGTGTGCGCGCCGGCACCGCCACCATACACCCCTGCGCCGGCGCGCAGTGCTGGCTCAACACCGTGCTCATTGACAAGCCCGCCAAGCTCAGCCAAGGTATGTTCAAGTCCTCTCTGTGTGCGCGCCGGCACCGCCACCATACACCCCTGCGCCGGCGCGCAGTGCTGGCTCAACACCGTGCTCATTGACAAGCCCGCCAAGCTCAGCCAAGGTATGTTCAAGTCCTCTCTGTGTGCGCGCCGGCACCGCCACCATACACCCCTGCGCCGGCGCGCAGTGCTGGCTCAACACCGTGCTCATTGACAAGCCCGCCAAGCTCAGCCAAGGTATGTTCAAGTCCTCTCTGTGTGCGCGCCGGCACCGCCACCATACACCCCTGCGCCGGCGCGCAGTGCTGGCTCAACACCGTGCTCATTGACAAGCCCGCCAAGCTCAGCCAAGGTATGTTCAAGTCCTCTCTGTGTGCGCGCCGGCACCGCCACCATACACCCCTGCGCCGGCGCGCAGTGCTGGCTCAACACCGTGCTCATTGACAAGCCCGCCAAGCTCAGCCAAGGTATGTTCAAGTCCTCTCTGTGTGCGCGCCGGCACCGCCACCATACACCCCTGCGCCGGCGCGCAGTGCTGGCTCAACACCGTGCTCATTGACAAGCCCGCCAAGCTCAGCCAAGGTATGTTCAAGTCCTCTCTGTGTGCGCGCCGGCACCGCCACCATACACCCCTGCGCCGGCGCGCAGTGCTGGCTCAACACCGTGCTCATTGACAAGCCCGCCAAGCTCAGCCAAGGTATGTTCAAGTCCTCTCTGTGTGCGCGCCGGCACCGCCACCATACACCCCTGCGCCGGCGCGCAGTGCTGGCTCAACACCGTGCTCATTGACAAGCCCGCCAAGCTCAGCCAAGGTATGTTCAAGTCCTCTCTGTGTGCGCGCCGGCACCGCCACCATACACCCCTGCGCCGGCGCGCAGTGCTGGCTCAACACCGTGCTCATTGACAAGCCCGCCAAGCTCAGCCAAGGTATGTTCAAGTCCTCTCTGTGTGCGCGCCGGCACCGCCACCATACACCCCTGCGCCGGCGCGCAGTGCTGGCTCAACACCGTGCTCATTGACAAGCCCGCCAAGCTCAGCCAAGGTATGTTCAAGTCCTCTCTGTGTGCGCGCCGGCACCGCCACCATACACCCCTGCGCCGGCGCGCAGTGCTGGCTCAACACCGTGCTCATTGACAAGCCCGCCAAGCTCAGCCAAGGTATGTTCAAGTCCTCTCTGTGTGCGCGCCGGCACCGCCACCATACACCCCTGCGCCGGCGCGCAGTGCTGGCTCAACACCGTGCTCATTGACAAGCCCGCCAAGCTCAGCCAAGGTATGTTCAAGTCCTCTCTGTGTGCGCGCCGGCACCGCCACCATACACCCCTGCGCCGGCGCACAGTGCTGGCTCAACACCGTGCTCATTGACAAGCCCGCCAAGCTCAGCCAAGGTATGTTCAAGTCCTCTCTGTGTGCGCGCCGGCACCGCCACCATACACCCCTGCGCCGGCGCACAGTGCTGGCTCAACACCGTGCTCATTGACAAGCCCGCCAAGCTCAGCCAAGGTATGTTCAAGTCCTCTCTGTGTGCGCGCCGGCACCGCCACCATACACCCCTGCGCCGGCGCGCAGTGCTGGCTCAACACCGTGCTCATTGACAAGCCCGCCAAGCTCAGCCAAGGTATGTGCACAACAGAGCAAATGCAGAGAGGAGGTGGGGTAGAAAGCACGCGTGACAAGCATGCCAAGCTTTATGAAAGAATAAGTGACGTGACAGTGCGCCAAGTTCAGCTAAGTTATGTTCACATCAGAGCAAATGCAGAGAGGAGGTATGGTAATTAGATTTGTCTACAAAAGTATGCGTGGCAGCCCTCCAAGGTATGTTCACAACAGAGCAAACACAGAGAGGAGGTTGTGTGATTAGATTGGTCTATAGAAGTACGCGTGAGAACCCTTCAAGTTGAGCAAAAGTATGTATATACAAACAGAGAGGAGGTTGTGTAATTTAATTAGATTTGTTTATAGAAGTACGCCAAGCTTAGCCAAAATATGTTCACAATATAGCAAACGCAGAGAGGTGGTGGGGTAATTAGATTTGGTTATAGTACACGAGATAACCCGCCAAACTATGTTCACAACAGAGCAAACATAGAGAGGAGGTTGTATGACTAGATTGGTCTATAGAAGTACGCGTGAGAACCCGCCAAGTTGAGCAAAAGTATGTTTATACAAACACAGAGAGGAGGTTGTATAATTAGATTTGTTAATAAAAGTACGCCAAGCTTAGCCAAGATATGTTCACAACATACCCAAAGCAGAGAGGTGGGGTAATAAGATTTAGCTATAGATTAGTACGTGTGACGGTCCGCTGAGTTTTATGAAAAGATTAATAGAGCCAAGGTACGCTTGCATTAAACAAAGCAAACACAGAGAAGAGGCTTTGTAATCTAATATATAAAATTCTCGTGTCACAAATGTGCGTAATCGAACTCCTCCGAAACGGCTTGACCGATTTTGATGAAATTTTTTGTGCTTATCCGGTATCTATGAGAATCGGCCAACATCTATTTTTCATCCCCCTAAATGTTAAGGGTGGTCCACCCCTTAATTTTATTTTTTTATTTTTCAGACAAAATTTTTTGTTTTTATTTTTTTATGATACATCATACAAAAATACATGCAACCCTAAATTTTCACCCCTCTACGATCAACCCCGTATTTTTTATTTGGTAATTAAAAAGTTTTATCTCTTATATATAAAATTCTTCTGTCACGGGGTGCGTAATCGAACTCCTCCGAAACGGCTCGACCGATTTTGATGAAATTTTTTGTGCTTATCCGGTATCTATGAGAATCGGCCAACATCTATTTTTCATCCCCCTAAGTGATAAGGGTGCAGCGGGAACGGGATTTGAATACCACCCGGGCCGAAAATATGGCGGTACGAAGTTCGCCGGGGCAGCTAGTATAAATATAAAAATCAATGCCACTTTTCGTTTTTAGTTCATAACTCAAGAACGGCTGAACCGATTTGGCTAATTTTAGTCTTGAAATGTTCGTGAATGTCCTGGGAAGGTTGAAACGGTGAGAAAATAGGTACAGCGGGAACGGGAAAAATATGGCAGTATGAAGTTCGCCGGGACAGCTATACAGTCTTCTAATATATAAAAATCAATGCCACTTTTCGTTGTTATTTTATAACTCAAGAACGGCTGAACCAATTTGGCTAATTTTAGTCTTAAAATATTCGTGGGTGTCCAGGGAAGGTTTAAAGGATGAGAAAATAGGTGCAGCGGGAACGGGAAAAATATGGCGGTACGAAGTTCGCCGGGACAGCTAGTATTACTATGAAAGAATGTGCATGGATGAAGTGTAGTGACGAGAGAACCCGCTCACTTCCTACCGGTCTATTGAAAAATAACTGCATTTTACGTATTGTAACTATCTCACACTAGATGGTCACTTGTAACAATGATGTTCTCAGGTACAGTGTTGCCATAAATTCAAAGTCTTTATTCAAAATAGTAAAACACTGTTACCGCTTTTTGACGTCAAATTCTGCTTAAAACTAAGTTTACCACCGCTTCCTAGGCGCTAGTGAAGTAGAAACGGTGCAACAAAACTCCACTGCGGCTTTCGGCCATCTAGCGATGAGTGGCATTATATTGAAGATACTAAGATTAAGAGGACACAGGTGTGTGTGTGTGTGCGTGTGTGTGTGTGTGTGTGTGTGCGTGCGTGCGTGCGTGCGTGCGTGCGTTTGTGTGTGTGTGTGTGTGTGTTTGTTTGTGTTTGTTTGTGTGTTTGTGTGTGTGTGTGTGTGTGTGTGTGTGTGCACAGGACGAACGTCGACAGTACATTCTCTTTTTTTTTTGGATTTACTTACTGTGATGAAGGTAGGCCGGAAAGTCACAGCACACCTCCTCTCTGTGTTTGCTCTTTGCAGCAAACAGTGATTAAATCTCTCTAGATACCTATATCCAGACACAGATGATGAAGTCCCCTTTCTCCACCCACCCAGGTTGCATCTTACTTCTGGGCCGCACCAACATGTTCCGCTACAACGACCCGGCGGAGGCGGCCAAGCTGCGCCAGGAGGGCTCGGCGTCCGTCATGAACCTGTCGCGCCTGTCGCTGCTGTCGTGGTCCACCACGGACCTGGCCGCCAGCACCGAGAACCTCAACACCACCATCTCGTGAGTATCTAGCAATCTATTTTTAAGCTATTGCATAGCTTCTATCGCGGGCCTTGAGCGTGGAGACCGAATCCAGAAATTCCGTAACGAAAAATGGTAACACCCCCAACTCCAAGCTCGCACGAATCGAGCCGAGCTGCTCCGAATACTATGCAATAGCTTTACCGCGGCAGTCCCCGAGTGCCACAAGTCAAGGTCAAGGTCAAGGTCAGGTCATAATATGTCCAAACCTAAGCTGACACTCCGAGCTCGCACGAATCAAGCCGATTTCGGAGCAGCTCGGCTCGATTCGTGCGAGTTTAGTATAAATAGAGTCGGAGTGGGGGGATAATTGCATAAGTTGATAAAAAATGCTATGCAATAGCTTTACCGCGGCAGTCCCCGAGTGCCACACGTCTTTTTTTTTTTGGTGAAATGTGGGTATTAACACACCTCTGCCTACCCCTTCGGAGGTTAACAGGCGTGAATATTATGTATGTATGTATTTTTCCCTAAGGCCAGGAGTGGGAAAAGCTGGAAGGTAGCTCCTGGACTGCGTGGTAAAGCCTCGGATGCAATTGTGACACAACATCTGCCTGATGATGATGATGATGAAGCGTCCGGTGCGAGTAGAATTACGTACTTAAAATTACGGACGGGCTAAGAGACGGGAAGGCCTAAAAGTCACAATGCACAATCTCCCAGAATAAAGGCACAAGCCTAGTTTGGGAATCAGTGTCAGGATCTATTGCACTGAAGATTGCATAGTCTAAGACAGCACCTAATTGTAAATTATTTCTGATGCTTAACTTCACCTTATCTTAAAAAAAAAATGCACAGCACCACTCCAACACAGAGAGGAGGTGGTCTAAGCAGGCCGCCTCCTCTCTGTGTTTGCTCTGTTGGATCCAAGAATGCCTGTCTTCTCTTCTCTCTATATCAAACTAAACAGAGCTGTCCATATGCCATGCAGTTAGTAAATGCCGCTACTGTCCCGGGTTTCAAATATTTTTATTCATTGAGGCAACACTTGCAAATTCTATATCACTACATTCCCACTTACAGCCGAATACACAAGTCTGGATTAGAGAATCTATCACCAAAGTCTCATATTTCGTCTTCTTTTCAGAGACCTAGAGAGTGAGATCAGATGCGAACGTATTGAGGCTCAACGAGCAGAGCTGGAGAGAGAGAGACAACAGTTCCTACTGCAGCAGGAAGAGAGACAGAGACGGTGGCACGCCGAGCGAGAGGAAATACTGCAGGCGCAGAAGAAACTTGATGAGGTAAGAACTGAATACAGAAAATTCAACACACCAAGGTCTAGTATAGGGCTGTCCATTAATCACGAGATGTTTTTAGCAATTTTCTAACCTCCCCTCCCCCATGGTGATACGCGGTGTGGTTTTAGAATACCCCATCCCCTAGCCAAAATCACGTGTATTTTTTATTTATTATTTAATGCTAGAAAACTAAGAATCGTGACAAAAATCACCAGTTATAAAAAAATTTACACGTGATATCCCAATATACCCCTCCCTCCCCCCTGGTGATATTTCGTAATGTTTTCCCTGTTGAGCCTGGGGTGTAATATGGAGCAAACACAGAGAAGAGGTCAAAGAGCAAACACAAAGAGGTGGTGTTTAAATAGAGCTATGGGATGTAATCAAAGAGCAAATGCAAAGAGGTGTTTAAATAGAGCTATGGGATGTAATCAAAGAGCAAATGCAGAGGTGTTTAAATAGAGCCATCGGGTGTAATCAAAGAGCAAATGCAAAGAGGAGGTGTTTAAATAGAGCAATGGTTTGTGGTCAAAGAGCAGCTTTATAAAAGAAAGTGTAACACTATGGGGGTGATGGTGTAGTCAAAAGGGACTCTCTCTTTTTTCCATCTACCTATCAGATGTGAGGTGAAAAGGAGTCAATTTATCTTGTTTCGAGAAAGGGTCCTCTTCAATTTTTGGCCAAGCATAATGGTACCATATTGATGATACATCGATATGGTACCACTTCCACGTACTACTTCTAGAGTGACCGGATGGGTGATCATTTCATTTTTTCATTATTTATTTTGTGAATGTAGGTACCAATATTTGCTGTGGTACCATCGACACAATGGTACCACGGTTAACAATAAGGCTTTCCTTGGTACCATTGACATAATGGTACACGGCCATGGTACTGTTCATTTTTTTTTTTTTTTTGTGTTTTTAAATTGTATGACATTTTTATTTCTATAATTCACACAATGTAATATTGTTTATTGAATAAATAAATAAAATAAAATAAATAAAAAATGGTACCACGATAAACAAACGGATCAGACCTGTGTGGGCCATTCACCCATTTCCCCTAAATTTCAACTTTATTACAATGATCTTTTGTCTAGATTACAACGGTATACAATTTTTTATCTGGTTCACTGTAATTCGCCATAATAGATACGCGGTGGATAAACAAGTTTGACGTTTATCATTCACACGCCCGATAAAGAAAGTTCACGCACAAAATAGCATGAGTATTGATCGGAAAAACTGGCCAAGTGTGAGTTGGACTACGCACGTTGGGTTCCTTACCATTATTTATCTACTAGCTTATGCCCGCGGCTCCGCCCGCGTGGATGTCGGTTATCGCGACCAAAGATAATAGCCTTATATGTCCTTTCTCAAGGTCTAATCTACCCTTATACCAAATTTCATCAAAATTGGTTCAGTGGTTTAGGCGTGAAAGCGTAACAGACAGTTTGGATAGATTAGTATGGATATGGATACAAATACATAATCTGTGAGAATTTCAACTGTCTAGCTATTAGGGTTTATGATGACTGACAGACAAACCGACAAATAGTGGAGTCTTAGTAATAGGGTTAAAGGGAAAACCTTTGGGTATGCAACACATAGCTCTAGGTCAGCCAGGGTGCGACGGATATGCCAGTGGCAAATGACTTAAGACGGCGGCGTGCGGATTTAGCGCCTTCGCTCCGTTAAGCGGGTGCGGGTTGCGGATGCGCGCGCAGTGCGTCCGCCTGTCCGTCGCGTGTGACAGGTATCCGCCTCACGCAGCGCTGCTCTTGAAATAACATGAAACAAGCACGCGAAGCGGACGTCCGCGCCGTGCGCCCGCTAAACGCAGCGAAGGCGCTTAGGATGTTTGAGTCCGTCATAACACTCATAACACTCCCGTGGGCCATCTGAGGTCCCACGAAAAAAAGTACCTACGGTATCCTAAAAAAATATACGGTCGGCATTGATACTATTTAATGTCCTCGCGATATCTAGACTACTATGACTCAGCTGTCGTCACTAATAAAGAATGCTTGCTGTCATTTTGACACAGTACTTACTCCGCAGTGTACGGACGATTCTCTATTTATTTTTTTCCATGTATGTTCAGTCGCCTTTCAAGTTTTTTCTTATAGAACACTAGTAATCGATATTATTTGTGTTACCGGTCATTTCTCTTACGAAGCTGAATTGCTTGTGTTAGGAGTGAGTATAATAACCGGGGTTTGAACCCAAGATTTGAATAAATCAATAAATAAACCAAAAAAAAAACCTTTCGGCCGCCATGGTAATCGAGGTTTGGTAATCAGTTACCTATGAAGAAATTTTGGTCTTTCCTGGTAATCCTGTTACAAACGAAGAATTTAACATAATGAAACTTGTTCTTTTTTGAAGTGGTACTCCACTAGCAGATCAGTTACCTATGAAGAATGTTTGCTTTTTCCTGGTAATCCAGTTACAAACGAAGACTTTTTAACATAATGAAACTTGTTCTTTTTTGAAGTGGTACTCCACTAGCAGTAAATCAGATTAAATTCTCTTTACTGAATGACAATTAGTACTTTTTTTATAATCTTTGGAAGACAAATTCAATATATTAATGTTTGGTTTTGTTATTTTAATGTTTTGTTTATTATTTTATAAACGCTAGCCGACCCACCCCCGCTTCGCCCGTGAAAATCTTCGAAGCCCCGTATCACCCCGCAATTTATAAATCTACCGGATTTGTTTACATTTATGATCACTACTCGGCTCCCTTGAGTAGTAGCGTAAAGCTATATAGACTACAACCTTCCTCGATAAACGAACTATTCAACAGAAAATGATTTTTTCAATTCGAAACAGTAAGTAGTACTACTCGAAACAGTAGTTCCAGAGATTAGCGCTTTAAACCAAACAAACAAACCCTTCAGCTTTATAATATTAGTATAGATTTAAGAGCTTGCGTTGAACTACTTTTGAAGACGACTGTACATACAATTTTCTTATGAATCTAAATAATAAATCATTAATATTGGCGTGGTTTTAAAATAAACAATGATTGTGAATTGTGTGCATTGATTGTGTTTGACAATGACGACTATAGTTTGTGAAAAGTTTGGTGCCAAATTTTCATCCGTTTAGTAACATTACGTGCCCTTTTGGTAATTTATATTTGTTGACCAGTGAAAATAGTGTCATAGTGATGTTGAATGTTTATTTCATACAGACTAAGGTAAATATGACGAACTAGCTGAGGCCCACGGCTCCGCCCGCGTGGATGTCGTTTTGATCATATCTCTTTTTCTCCTCAATCAATTGCGATTAAACAAGCGTCACACATACACACGCACGCACGCACCACACACACACACACACACACACACACACACACACACAAGTTCACAGTAGGCAGGCGGCCAATCGCAATACTCCGTTCTCACGATACTTTAAATTACGAATTTGAATATTGTTCGTGCTTAGGGCACTATAGTTTTTGCGTAATTGATATCTATACTATTATATAATTGTAAAGTGGTCGTGTCTGTACATTGGAGATATTTAAAAAAAAATACTTGGGTTATGTTATGTTAACGATACTGAACACGAAAATATTTTTTTTGAATTTCCTGTCTGTTTGTCTGTTTGTCCGCGATGGACGCAAAAACTACTGGACGGATTTTGATGCGGTTTTTTTTGTTAGAAAGGGCTTACTCAGACTTAAAATCTTACGTTTGTTTGATCGCAATCGGTTGAGTAAAACCGAAGATATGAGCAAAGGTCGCGTTAACCGAGATGCACGCGGGCGGAGCCGCGGGCGGTAGGCTAGTTCATTATATTAGTAGAATTTACTGATGTAGGAATTCCTCAGTATTATCACCACCATTCAATCTACAATACCTTGCCCACAGGAGCGGTCGGCCATGGAACGCGAATACGCCGCTGCATGTCGGCGGCTGTCCGGCGATTGGCGCGCGTTAGAACGCGGTTGGACGCAGCGCAGGCGCGCGTTACGATGTCGCCAACGCGAGTTAGCGCAACGAGGAGCGCGGCTCACTGCGCTCAGCGATACGCATGCGAGATGTGTGAGTATGCCTACCAGTATCCATCATTATAGAGGACTTGGTGCCGTGAGGAGTCTAGGACTTGGAGTCCCAACAGTCTATACCTCGAGATACATATCTTGGGCCTAAGTCGTGAGACAGACGAGGCCCTGCCGCGCGCAGATGGTTGTACTATCCTCAAAAGACACCCAAGAAACGTATATTGCGTATATAGAGCACATTTTAGGTCCAAGATATATGTTCCGAGGTATACTTTAGTAAGCAGGCCTCTCACGATTGGGTCTTAATAGCCAAAAGGACCCAAGACTGGTCGATGACAACAGAGGCAATCAACAGTCTTAGGCGTATATGGGAGGCGGCACTTCACATATGGAACCCAGGACACATTATTACTCACATTTGTTGATAAAAGCATACTGCTGTACTTAATTTGATAAGGTATTTAAATAAAGGGAAATGATCTTGGTGTGTCTTTTAACACAAACATATTAAACAAATAAACCATTGCTTATATTGGTGGTTCGACTTGGTTTTTAATCACGTTTTTTTATACAACTTAGGTGGCCCGTGGCAGACAAGCACACGGCCTACCTGAATGAAAGTGGCTACAGTTTTATTTATAAACTGAGTTATTAAACAAAAAAAAAGATGAATTAACGTGAGTTTTTAAATAAAAAATATTGAAAGACGCATCAAGATTTTGTTTACCTTTAGTTAAGTACCTAATCAATAGAAGTATAGTTATAATTCTGTTATTGTGGTACGACGCAAGTAAACCGAACATTAGTTATAATCTCTTCATCAAAACGAAATCGTAAGTAACTATAATTAAGAAATCCAATATCACAGACTGGTTAAAAACAAACCGGTCGCTGAATCGCGTGATTCTGAGTGTAAAAGAATCACATAATAATTGCACGCAATCTTCGAACATTATTAAAAAAACAATGAAAGTCTATATTACTTATTGTTCGCTAAGGTGCAAGATTCAAAAACCCATACTCCGTGACTATAATATCTGCAGCGATCGATAAAAACTTTCATTCACTAGAATATAATGTTTTTATTCAGTCTGTTATATTTCCAATTCATCTTATAAGATCGTAATCGGGATCCGACGATGTGATTTCTATTTATACATTTTAAATATAAAAATCTAGTAATTTCGGTTACAAGTATTCTGTAAAAAGAATGTCACGGACATCCATAGGCCACGGTGGCCGCTTCCCATCAGGTGGGCCGTGTGCTTGTCTGCCAACTAAGTGGTATAAAAAAAAATATTGAATGAAAAAAGTGGAGGTACGAATCACGTAGTCGGATCTCATACTATACCTATGCATCGTATATTAATATGATATAAACAGCCTTTTAATGTGAAAAATAAAAATAATTAAGTGCTATACATGAAGCTAGTCCTTTCCGGACCCGTTTATTCCCAGTAGTTCCTTTGAAGGGACTACTGGGACTTTTTTGTCCCCATAGTTCCTTCAAAGGAACTAAAGGAACTACTGAGACTACAAAGTTCTTTCAGTTCCTTTGGCAGTTCCTTTGAAGGAACTACTGGGACGTTTTTGTCCGTATAGCTCCTTCGAAGGAATTATAGGAACTACTTAGACTACAAAGTTCCTTCAGTTCCTTTGAAGGGACTGCTGGTACTTTATTTCTCTATAGTTCCATCAAAGAAACTATTGAGACTACAAAGTTCCTTCAATTCCTTTGACAGTTTCTTTGAAGGAACTACCGGGACTTTTTTTCCCTATAGTTCCTTCAAAGGAACTACTGAGACCACAAAGTTCCTTCAGTTCCTTCGGCAGTTCCTTTGATGGGACTACTGGGAATAAACGTTCCGGACTCAGTAGTCATATCCTGATTAAGGGTACTTTTATAAAGAAACAGGGTCTCGATTCTTCTAGCAAAACCACCGTCATAACACGGACACTGCAAAAATCCATTTAATTTTAGACTGTACGCTAATGTCTTTAAAGTCTAAAATTAAATGACTTTTTGTAGAGTGAACGAAAGCGTGTAATGAAAATCTTGTCATTTAATTTTGAACTTTAATTCTATAGCAATAAAGTCTAACATTTAATATCATATTTGGCAATGGCAGTGGTAAGACCAAAGATGAAATATCATTAGATATGTCATATGCTTACAAATCAACGTAGAAAATTGTGCCGAACACACACAGACACATTTTTAATTCATCTACATTTCCCTTGTATTAACTTTAGAGTAATTGTTCGTGCAGTGTCTATAAACATACGATAGCATTTTCGTTATTTTTTTATGTCACTGATTCTTCCGCTCAACGTCCGACCGGCGCTGCTCGGCACGCGATACTACAAGGGAAACGTTCCAATTGACTCGTTTTCGGATCTTCACGATTTTTGCGCAATAACGCATCTACTTCATCTTATATACTGGGTGGCGCAAAAGTAAAGACCCTATTTGGTTCGGCTATAACATTTTTTCTAAATTAGAAAACTAGATTTAGGTTTTTTTAAATGTATATTTGTACCATTAAATTTCGTACCATTAGGATTTAAAGATGATGTCTTTTAAATGGTGACCTCCAGAGTTGATACACATTTGAGCCCTATTTATGACATTTTGCATAACTTGCCGTAACACTTCCTGCGATATGTTCGTTATTTCTTGACGAATGTTTTCTTTTAGAGCTGCGAGAGTCTGTGGCTTGTTCACATACACCCGAGATTTCAAAAAACCCCAAAGAAAGAAGTCTGGACTGGTCAGATCGGGTGATCTTGCAGGCCAAGGCAAATCGCCAAAACGAGAGATAACTCGGCCTGGAAAAGCGTCCCTCACTAAGTCCATAGTGTCGCGCGCTGTGTGTGCCGTAGCGCCGTCTTGTTGAAACCAGATGTGCTCCAGCCCCAATTCGTCCAAACTGGGTATCAAAAACTCACGTAACATGGTTCTGTAGCGTTCTCCAGTGACAGTTATCGCATTGCCTCCAGCGTCTTCGAAAAAATAGGGTCCGATCACTCTGTCAACACAGATGCCACACCATACAGTAACTTTTAGTGGGTGTAGAGGTGTTTCTTGAATAATGCGCGGATTATCAGTGCCCCAGAACCGAGTATTCTGCTTATTGACATGCCCTGAGAGATGGAAATGCGCTTCGTCACTCATAACCAATTTTGAAGGAAAATCATCCTCTTCAAGGTTGAGGTTTATGACGCGCTGGCAGTAATCTAGACGAGCTCGGTGGTCAGCAGGCAGCAGCTGATGAGTCATTTGAGTTTTATACGGGAACATCTTTAAGTCTTTCACCAAAATACGCTGCAGGGTCCGTCTGGAAATGCCCAATTGCGTGGCACGTCGCCTCGTTGATGTTTCTGGACACTCTTCCACATCTTCGCGCACAGCATCGATATTTTCAGCTGAACGGCCTGTTCTTGGTCTCCCAGACTTAGGTCTATCCAATGTTGAGCCAGTTGCTTCAAGGCGTGTGGCAAAGCGTCGAATTGTGCGACCAATCGGTGCCGGACGGTGGGGAAATCGTCGACGAAATTCACGTTGTGTTCTTATCACTGATGAATTATTCCGTAAGAACATTGACACAATTATTCCACGTTCTTGGGTAAAAATAAAGGTATTTTCTTTAGTGCCAGTACTTTTGCGCCACCCAGTATAAAACTCTTAGTCCTGACTGACTGACTGATTGACTTAGAGACAACGCACAGCCTAAACCGCTGGTCCTAGAGACTTGAAATTTATAGAGAGTGTATGTTTTGATGCGTGGAGGTGTACTAAGAAACGATTTTTCGAAATTCGGTCCCTAAGTGCCTAAAAAGTGCCAAAAACGAACTTTCTGAAAACTGAAGAACGGGTGAACAGATTTTCATGATCTTTGGTTTTTTGAATGTGGCTTTGTCGCCGAATAGCAATTATCACAATTCCAATGTGGCAAATTTACGAAATAATGTAATATTAAAGAAAATACGAAATATTATGGCGCTAATATCGCTAGCAAATTTGTTACCATGACAACGGGTACTAAAGTGATGGTTTCAACGCCAGGTCACATTTTGATCTGTCAAATGATAATATTCATAAAACGTCACTCTCTGTCACGTATAAAAAATTACAAAGAATGTGAAAAATATTAATTTATGTACTATGTAAGAGTTATGTACTGCGGTTTCTTTATTTAATTGATTGGAAATAGAAAATAAGTTTTTGAGACTGGCTCACTTCGATGGAGTATCCAATCTTCAGTTAAGTTCCACGGACTGCGAGTGGGGATTGGTACTGAATCTCAACAGTCATAAAATCAACAATTAAAACATCAACACCGTAAGACCAACAATTCAAAATCTCTACGATTCAAAATCTCAACGATTCAAAATCTCAACACTTTAGAATATCAACAGCTTAGAAGGTCAATAGTTCACAAGATCAAAGTTTAAATACTCAACATGGAAAAATTTGGTTACTATATACTTAGTGCAAGTGATACAGATTACATATTTTGCTATTATATACATAGGTAAATAAAATTCATGTTTAGTTATCTAGATATTAATAGGCTAGATAGCGGTGTATGTATAAAATAAGCAGTCAGTAAATCTATCACTATATTTTCGATATTAAAATGCTTCTACATAGGTTTGAATCAATCTACAGGAAACATTAATTACACAGAATATTATGGTACACGAGGTGACTAGGATACCAAGAAGGTCGGGCCTAGCACCCTCTCTTCTAGACCTTCTGCTGACTAGTCACCCAGACCAGTACAGTGTTTCGGTGCGAGCCGCTTTAGGCAACTGCGACCATTGTCTGGTTTGTTCCAAGGTGCATTCAGAGCGCCCCCACGACCCGAGCAGGGGAAGCGGCGTCTCTGGCACTACTAGTCAGCGGACTTGCATGGGATGCGTGACTATTTTGCGTCCATCCCGTGGATTGTACATTGCTTTGAAGGTAAGAACCCATCGGATAGTGCTACTGCTGTCGCCGGTGAGATCAGTCTGGGTATGGAATACTATAACCCATACATTGATGTCACCGGTGTCCGCGGAGCTGCCCCCGTTGTGCAACCCTGATGGATCCCTGGCCCATGAGCCCCAAGAGAAAGCAAATTTTGCTGGTTAATCTCTTTGCGGCCAACTCCCGAATCGATGATTGCATTGCAGTAAGCGGCCACCGATACAGCTCCTTTGTGACCACGCAATGCCTGAGATCCGTATCAGGCAGCGGGATATCCGTGCTGTGCTGCAGTCACTCCATGTCCGAAAAGCCAGCAGACCGGATGGAATTCCAGCGGTGGTTCTTCAAAAATGTGCATCGGAGTTGTCTCCAATGCTTACGCGATCGACCGGATGTCGTACAACTCGGGTACAGTGCCATCGGCTTGGAAGGAGGCGAATATACAGCCGATCCCCGAGAAGGGGGATCGCTCAGACCCGGGCAACTATCGCCCCTAAGCCGTCACCTCAGTGCAGTGCAAGGTGTTTGAGCACATAATAAACAACCAGCTCTTGTGTCACCTAGAGGATCACTTCTTAATTAATGACCGGCAATACGGTTTTAGACCGAAGCGGTCAACGGGTGATCTTCTGGCGTACGTTGCCCATCTTTGGGGTGAGGCTATGGACAAGCATGGCGAGTCACTAGCAATTAGTCTTGACACCGCCAAAGCATTCGATAGAGTCTGGTACAAGTCGCTTCTTTCCAAGTTACCAGCCTTTGGTCTATATTTTTATTTGATATGAAAATTACCTGTACTTTTTGAATTTTTTTAATATATATAGGACACGTCAATTTGATTTCGCCTCGCCTGATGGTAAGCTGAAGGCAAAGTCTCTGAAAAGAGGGTCACCATTACAGACACGTACCATGTTACAATGGTGGCACTCAGCTTGACAGCCTCATCAGATGCTTTTTCACGCCCCGCTTAAAGGACCTGAGACTGTAGGAGGAGGGAAACACGTGAACTGGTAAGGAATTCCAAGTCTGCCGCTTGTCAACCGTTCGGTTCTTGATGGAATATTCTGCACCGTATGCGGGTGGCATCTAAGTCCTGCGCGTGTTGTATATAGGAAAGGAGAGGGTGGGATTAATTGGAAGAGCTCATCAGAACATTCATCATGGTAGTCAATCTGTCGAGAGCATTTAGTAAGTACTTTGCGGAGCCATACCAGAGATGCGAGCAGTATTCCACGTAAGAGCGAACTTGTGTCTTGTAGAGAAGGCATCGCTGCTCCGGCGTGAAAAAACGTCTCACTTTGTTCAGGACTCCGAGTTTACGCGAGGCTGTTTTGATGATACTATAAATGTAGTTTTTGTAGCAGCGAACATCAATACTAAGGATATTGAGATTGTCCTGTAGTGGCAGTGGCGTGCTCTAAAGAGTTGGAAGGGGAAAGAAAGAAGATACCTTTAGTTGCTGTAAACGCGCATGCCTGCGTCTTCTTGGCATTGAATTCGACCAGGTTTTCAAAGCCCCATTGAGAAACGTCGTTCAGGGTCCGGTCAAGTTCACTGACGAGAAGCTGCCTTTTTTCCGCGATATCAGACTGCTTGGTCGCAGGTTGTCCGTCTTGCGCAAACCTCTAACCTGCAGTTTTAGTTCTTCAGGGCGGATGATTTTCTGCACAAGGGACTTGGTCTCTTCGCTTGTCTTAGATTTGTCGTTAGGGTAGATGACCACTGAGCTGAGGCTTGTTCTTGGTATGAATTCGTTGGCCCCCTTTTTTACCATATCGGCGAATGACGTACCTGTTTTGTGCTTATCTGTATCTTCAATGGCCTTTTTTATCTCGCACATTTGCTGCGATATATTTAGTCGCTCCTGTAGTGCTAGGCCAAGAGTATTCATTTGCGCAGTTTTAACTTTTAGGTCCTGCTATAGCACGGCCATTTGGGATGTGCCGTGCGACACCTTTCGGCACAATGTGGCAATCCTTAACTTTTGCTCTGAGTTAAGCTTTCCTCCGTCTGTGGCGATGGTGCAAACCTCGTTTAGGCACTTTTCAATCGTGGTCATCCAGTTCTGTATCTCAGCCGTTGATATTGCTTCCACCTGGGTCAAATTTTGCTCCTGCTCAACCACATTAGGATGGGGAGTGGGTGAAGACGGCGGCGGCGTGCGAGCGGTCCTGCTACCCCTGCCAAATGGGCTGCTGTCCATCTTGTTGGTATATCTAATGCCTGTTCTAGTAACAGTACATTATAATCGCTAATACTCGATACAAATTGTTGTACTTTGCATTTGACACACTTTGTAAAGAAGGTCACGAGTCAACAATTTAATGCAATTGTTATATTTTTAATTTTGTTGTCTGCACACGTCTGATCACCGTGAAACGCAAAAGAATATGTGATGTGTGAATGAACTAGACAGCATGTCATTGATATGCAGAAGTGAGTGGGTGATAAGACGGACCCCTGCGGCACACCAGCATTTACCTGCAGGAACTCCGAAGTTCGTCCATCACAGAGGACGCGAATACGGCGCCCCTGCAGGAAGCTAGCCACCCAGTCGCGCAGTCTGGGAGGCAGACCAAAGGCTGGTAACTTGGAAAGAAGCGACTTGTACCAGACTCTATCGAATGCTTTGGCGGTGTCAAGACTAATTGCTAGTGACTCGCCATGCTTGTCCATAGCCTCACCCCAAAGATGGGCAACGTACGCCAGAAGATCACCCGTTGACCGCTTCGGTCTAAAACCGTATTGCCGGTCATTAATTAAGAAGTGATCCTCTAGGTGACACAAGAGCTGGTTGTTTATTATGTGCTCAAACACCTTGCACAGCACTGAGGTGACGGCTTAGGGGCGATAGTTGCCCGGGTCTGAGCGATCCCCCTTCTCGGGGATCGGCTGTATATTCGCCTCCTTCCAAGCCGATGGCACTGTACCCGAGTTGTACGACATCCGGTCGATCGCGTAAGCATTGGAGACAACTCCGATGCACATTTTTGAAGAACCACCGCTGGAATTCCATCCGGTCTGCTGGCTTTTCGGACATGGAGTGACTGCAGCACAGCACGGATATCCCGCTGCCTGATACGGATCTCAGGCATTGCGTGGTCACAAAGGAGCTGTATCAGTGGCCGCTTACTGCAATGCAATCATCGATTCGGGAGTTGGCCGCAAAGAGATTAACCAGCAAAATTTGCTTTCTCTTGGGGCTCATGGGCCAGGGATCCATCAGGGTTGCACAACGGGGGCAGCTCCGCGGACACCGGTGACATCAATGTATGGGTTATAGTATTCCATACCCAGACTGATCTCACCGGCGACAGCAGTAGCACTATCCGATGGGTTCTTACCTTCAAAGCAATGTACAACCCACGGGATGGACGCAAAATAGTCACTAATCCCATGCAAGTCCGCTGACTAGTAGTGCCAGAGACGCCGCTTCCCCTGCTCGGGTCGTGGGGGCGCTCTGAATGGCACCTTGGAACTAACCAGACAATGGTCGCAGTTGCCTAAAGCGGCTCGCACCGAAACACTGTACTGGTCTGGGTGACTAGTCAGCAGAAGGTCTAGAAGAGAGGGTGCTAGGCCCGACCTTCTTGGTATCCTAGTCACCTCGTGTACCATAATATTCTGTGTAATTAATGTTTCCTGTAGATTGATTCAAACCTATGTAGAAGCATTTTAATATCGAAAATATAGTGATAGATTTACTGACTGCTTATTTTATACATACACCGCTATCTAGCCTATTAATATCTAGATAACTAAACATGAATTTTATTTACCTATGTATATAATAGCAAAATATGTAATCTATATCACTTGCACTAAGTATATAGTAACCAAATTTTTCCATGTTGAGTATTTAAACTTTGATCTTGTGAACTATTGACCTTCTAAGCTGTTGATATTCTAAAGTGTTTAGATTTGAATTGTTGGTCTTACGGTGTTGATGTTTTAATTGTTGATTTTATGACTGTTGAGATTCAGTACCAATCCCCTGCGAGTGGTATTATAGTAGAATAGCAGCGTGCGTCGCGAGGACAACATTCGGAACTACATATCAGACCCATTATTGGTAGTATTGGCATCGAGCATTAAATAATATAAGTACTAGAGCATATACTGCGTCAGCTACCAGCTACCATGATACCATAGTATTTCATCACATTGACTACACGACATGATAGCACAGCGATTATAGCTATAGATGTACCGTATATGAAAGAAAGCCTAAAAGTAATACAGCACGTTATCATTCAGATGAATACTAACTTATAAGCCCTCACACAGTAAGGTACGTGAATTTAAATCTGTACGCAGATATAACACAAGAGGCGGCTTCATAGCTAGAAACAAAGTTACAATTTATATCAATGGCTCGAAACGTTTTACCAAATGGGCGAAAGGGGCGAACGCCTGCCTTCTAGAAAACTTCACTTCCTTTCTTGACGAGAAGTATACTAAGTCAATAATTATTAGAGATAGCACCATCGCCGTAAGATGGATGTATTGGAAAAATTGGATCACTCTCGGGCGAAGCTCGGTGGCTCAGTGGTCAGAGCGTTCCCCCTGTAAGGGAAAGATCGCGGGTTCGAGTCCCGCCCGAGAATTGATTTCGCTTTTTCCAATTTATTATAATTTGTTTAGTTTGGCAAACTAATTGCTTTAAAATTATCACAATTTAATAACTTTCTTTTATCAGCTGTGGGCTATATTAGTCAAGCACAGTGCACTTCTGATTTAGATGACAAGGAATATAATACGAAATGTTTATTTTCTTACTATATTTTTAGATAATTATGAAAAACTAAACCACCACAAATGATATGTTGTTTTATTTATATTCATTTCCTCAACATTTACCAACGCATTGGAGGACGTCTACAAGACTCTGGAGTAGGTAAATCTCGCACCCACTTCGGTTCGCCGGCGACATCATCATAGTTGCGGAGTCGCTGGAACAACTGGGCGAAATGCTGCACAGCCTGAATGGAGCTCCTCGACAAGTCGGCCTTGGTGTAAACTTGGATAAAACCAAGATTATGTTCAACACTCGAAGTTGTTCAAAAATATTATCTACCTAGGGCAGGTTATCCAGCTCGGTAAAAGCAACTCGGAGAAAGAAATAGCCAGAAGAATCCAACAGGAGTGGGCAGCATTTGGCAAACTACGTCGGGTCTTCTCCTCCCCCCTGCCGCAATGCTTCAAAACAAACATTTTCTACCAGTGCGTCCTGCCTGTTATGACCTACGGTGGTGGCCATAGAAGGTGGGGTTAGTCCGTCCGCAGCGGGCTATAGAGCGAGCTATGCTTGGAGTATCTTTGAAGGATAGAATTCGAAACGAGGTCATCCGACATAGAATCAAAGTTACCGACATAGCTCACAGAATAAGCAAGCTAAAGTGGCAGTGGGCTGGCCACATCTGCCGAAGGACTGATGGCCGTTGGAGCAGACGAGTCCTAGAGTGGAGACCGCGAGAAGGAAAACGGAAGATGGGACACCCCCTAGCCAGGTGGACCGACGCGGACGGCCTGCGAAAGGTGGCTGGGACGGATTGGATGCAGAAGGTGGAGGATCGGCAAACATGGCGTATATTGGGAGAGGCCTATGTCCAGCAGTGGACTGCAATAGGCCAATAGGTGATTTATTGTATCCTCAGCATACTACAGCAACCTTCATACTGCTAATATCGCACTGGCGGACAGGGCTCTTAAAAGCAGGGGATATCCCAGTTCTAACAGAGCTTGCGAACCTCTTTGATTCCGTCATCCAGCGGAAGCATCTAGGACATGGAACTGGAGTGCGGTGGTACTGTTCTCCAAGAAGACGAAGAAGAATTAATTATAGACCCATCACTCCTGAGTCATAATTATGTCTATACAAGTTGTTCTTGAGAGTCGTCATGAATAGTTGTGAGTTCCACCGGAGCAAGCTGGGTTTTAAAAGGGTTATAGTATTGTAGCCAATACTGTTCAGCAGATTATACAGAAGACCTGAGAGTATAATCATCCGCTATGTATCACATTTGTAGATTACGAGAAGCTTTCTGACATCATCAAGACCTGGGCATTTCTGGATTGTCTACGACTGTGTCGTGCTGATACGATATTTCATTGCTGAGATGCTAATTTTAGATTAGAAGACGAAGCCCAGAAGGAGATAAGCGTCGAAAGGTCGACAAGGGTTGGGCAGCATTGGGCAAAGTCATCGAGGTTTCTACTCCCCTGTTAAGACTCATGGGGCCGAAATGTGGGAACTGACAGTGGGGAAATACGGTGGATGATTGAGTGCTATGGCATATATTGGGTGAGGCCTAAGTCCAACAGTGGACTGTAATAGGCTACAATTAGGAAATGTTAGATAATAGTATGTTTTTCCTACCAGTCTTTTTCTAGCCATTTACTAGCTATTGATATAAAGATACCTATTAATAATATTTTTATTTTGATGTACTTATTATTCTAAAAATCTGCCACTTATTTTTATGACAAGGCCTACAGTTTTCATTTAATATTTTGAAAAACTCACTACTGAGAGAGCAAAATAAGGCGTCAAACGTTTATACAACAAGTCCGTCAGTTTAGAAAAAATACTTTTGATGGCAGTAGTCGACATCCACGCAGGTGGAGCTGCGGGCGAAAAGCTAGTTTTATATAAGATCATTGGGTAATACAGTGGTTTTGCTTTAGCAGAATCAATTCGTCGTTTGACAAAAAAAAACCATTACAAAGTATTCGCGCCCTTGTGTCTTTATACATAAGGGCGCGAATGCGTTGCTATTGTTTTTTACCATAGGGGCTGTCCATTAATCACGTGATGTTTTTTTAGCAATTTTCGAATCCCCCTCCCCCATGGTGATACGTGGTGAGGTTTTAGACTTTCCCCCCCCCCCCCCCCCTCACGTGTATTTTTTTAATTTATTATTTAATGCTAGAAAAGTAAGAATCGTGCCAAAAATCACGAGTTATAAGAAAAAATAAACACACGTGATATCTCATCTCTCTATCGGGGTAGCTAGCCGGTACCAGTAGCCTGTTTCATTGTATAAGCACCTATAGGCTTTCACATTAGCTGCAAAGCTTCGATATCTTCAATGTTACCATTGGGTTGTGGAGGTCAGATGGCAACGGTAATTATCGAGGTCTAGCCAAATCCGCAGTAAGACTGGTAAAGCGGACCCCGGACTCCGAGCTGAGAGCTTCGGATGCGACTGGGAATTAACGCTAGGATGAAGAAGGCTTTTACATTACATACCAAACCAGTCCAACTCATTAATTTAATACCTTCTTAATACAAAAATACATCAGAATACATGCCAATTGTCGCTAACTGTTACTTAGTTATTGCAACACCTCAGTCATAGTAATAGAAATGATTTTCATAATATTTATCATTCGCATTGAGGTACTTTGTTGTACTATTTTGGCATAATCTATCACGAGGTAAGAAGTATAAACTGACTCGACCGAAATATCAAACAATGGACTGACTAAAAGATACACATAACAGTTAAGTATTTTAGTGACAAAAATCGTATGGATTTGACGTCCATTTCAGTCTTTTTTTAAATATTTGATTCGCCAATTTATCTGTCACTTCGCCTAATGTCACTATCATAGCTTGCAGGAAGTCCAGAAAGTGAAGTCCAGTATTTCTTCCAAACTTTTCATTGGAATGGGGCAAAAGCCAAATCGGATCGAGAGCCTGTTGTCGTGTGTTTTAAAATTCTCACTTCGGGCAGAGCAGAGTAGGGTGGAGCAACCCTCCACTTGCCTCCCTCCCCCAGTACACCTGACCTCTCAACTCCTAAAGGCTGAATTACATCAGACGAGCGAATGCTCATTCTATCCGCTCTACGTCAAATTCTATTAGTGTAAACAGTGACAGAACATTCGTTCGTTGTTCTTTCTTATGTGAACGCTGAAAACAAGGTTTCGTTTACACTAAAATATTAATAAAGAATGCTCTAATCTTGTTCTAGCTAACTCTATGTTCGTTTGGTCTAAATCCACTTTAAGTACACTTGCGCTAGAACCTCGGCCGTTGTTCGGTAGCAGGTGTGCCAGCCATCTCACCACATTTGGTGCATCCCATCATCCTACTATATATCCTACTAGCTGACCCGGCGAACTTCGTACCGCCATATTTTCTGATCCCGTTCCCACTGCATATCTCTAAATTTATCCGTGTTTCTCTACAATATTATGCATGTATTATACATATAAACCTTCCTCTTGAATCACTCTATCTATTAAAAAAAACCGCTTCAAACTCCGTTGCGTAGTTTTGAAGTTTTAGGCATACATAGGGACGGACAGACAGCGACTTTGTTTTATAATATGTAGTGATGATAGTGATGATGATGTATATTCCCACAAGAGTGCATTTCCTATATTTAGGATGAATACCTTTCGTATTGAGATCTAATTACGATTTGCGTCACAACGCTGTATGCAATCAAGTGTCATTGTCCTAAAAACCATAATAACTGAACCCCTACTATTGTTTCTCGAAGTGTTTTCTCTTCAGGAAGTCATTTTGCTCATATAGCGGCAATAAAATGTTTAATGAAAGTAGATGGCGTGTTATGTAATGACAACGTATGAAATATATTTGTAATCATTAATTTTTAAGTATACTAAAATAGTAAGTTAAGTACATCGTAAAATATTAAAAGGCTGCTTTATGTTATAATAATTATGTGCATATTTTAACGTAGTTTATAAATCCTTAATGATATATTAAAGTTATGCTATAAAAAATAAGTGTGCTATAGTTAAATTATGTCTTACATTTCATTTTCTATAATGAAACGAAGAGATCTAACCACACTTTAGTTATAGTACACTTAAAATATTTGCGAATAAGTTTCATTGCATGTTCTGTTCTCACAAAAGAATCATTTATCATATTTTATCATCGAGAACCATCAGTAGTATCTAGTGTTCGACACAAACAATGAAATTATTGTTTTTTAAATTCCCACTATTGCTCACTTTTAGTGTTAGCGCACTCACGCGCAGACGTATATTATGTTGTAACCTTTTTTTTGTGGCCGTTTCATGTATCTGTGGGTAGGTGGCGCTGTTTTATATTTTATTTTAATGAAGCTCTGGATTTTTTAAACTAATCTTGTTATTATGCAAACGATTATGTAAATTGCACAGTTGAATTTTTTTATTTTAATCTATGGCACATATTTTTTTAAATATGTATGAAACACTTCTCATTTATTTAATACATATTTATTATTAGAACTGAATTTAAACGGATTATGCAAAATTACTATAAGTATTATAAAAATCTTTAAAATTGTTTATAGTACCAAAATGATGAACAATTTTTTCTTTGGGAGTTCCCCTTACTCGAACTGTCGTGAGGACCTCTTTACTTTAGATTTTATCGCTACGATTCTGGCCCTTATTCGTCTTGACCAATCACGACGACACGCGTTCGTATTAGGTGACACATATAAGTAGGATTACATTTACGCCAGTCCTATCTATCATATCAACCAATTTAAATCTACCGGCTACTCACGACTGCGTTTAAAACTTGTCAAGTAGAATAATGCCTCTGTTTATAGCCTTCAATGTGGGAAGTCTCGTTGAAGAGAATAGTTTTATCTATAACCAGATTCAGATAAAAGTGGTTCAACAGGCTGTATAATGCCTTAGCAAGTTAGCATAAAAAAGCAATTAAACACCAGCATTCCATAAAAAAAGATAGTTATTATATAAAACAAGCAATTACTACTCTCTCCTCAATGCAAATCATAAAGTTATGTATTCAAAGAAATGTAAATATGAATGCCTACTGTAACTTTACGATTTTTACACTCACTTTTTTTGACACTCACATTTTAATTCAAACTATTTGGGAATTCTATATTAAACTAGGATCATTATCAGTAGTCCATGTAAAAAAAAGTATTCGAATTTCAAATTTTAGTCGAAGGATTTTCGTACATTATTTACTAACTATTAATATAATACTAATAAATAACTGTTCTAGTGTTAAGTTTATGGAAATAGTATATTGATAGACTATGATTAGTTAAATTCAACTGATTTCAAAATAGTCTAAACACTCTCAGTAGGTGTACAAATAACATTACTATGAAACCATGTAAAGTCAATTACCTCACATATTCTAAATTAGAAAACACGCCTAGTAAGTGCACTATTAGAAATAACATTTACATAAAGTCATATAAAGTCACGCAAAGTCAATTTACCGAACATATTCTAAATTTGAAAACAAATCCAGTAGGTGCACTATTACAAATAACATTTTATATAAAGTCAATTAACCGTACATATTCTAAATTTGAAAATCTAAAATCCAGAGCTTCCCTTTAAATTTTGGTTGCATTATCGATATAGGCAGAGAACGAGGCGAACCACGTGGGGGCGCTGCGCACGCGCATCGGCGATAAGCGAACCGCTTTGGACGAGTATATCAACAACAGTGTCAAGGAACTGCTGGCGAAGGGGTGTAGGCTTGACGAGGTAAGGAGCTGTGAGTTTATTTTTGTGTAGTTGGTAATATAAATACGTATAGGTATTTTTTTTTTCTGAAATACGAAGAGACGACGGCGAACTGTTTGATTTTTTATGTTGGTATAACCTTCTGAAGTACCTCATAGCTTAATCTTTTACAATTAATTAATTATTTTTTTATTTTATTACTAAGTTTTTAAATCACAATTTTTAAAAATATTTTGGACAACCATTCAGATTGCCCCACGACTGTGGCTGCTGAAAACCGAAACGGAATTCGTTAAAATTGGTTTTATTTCAATGAGTGACATTCGCGTACACTTCAGACAGTATCAACCATTCTGCTTGTCTTCTGCGCTGACGGCACAGAATCTCTGTTCTTACAGGGTCGGCAGTACGAGTGTGACTCCCCTGTTGCACACGTCTAAAGGTAACCACTTTCCATCGGGTGGGCCGTGTGCATGTCTGTGACCTGAGAAGTATTAAAAAAAAGATAAAAACCTTTCTCATTTTCGTTATATCACACAATAGCTTCACGTGGCAATCGAACCTCTTAACATTCAACACAATGTTAGTTGATGAGGTAACTGAACAAGCCTATCCTATCTGTATTTTTTTTATATAGGACTTGTCAATTTGACTTTGTCTCGCCTGATGGTAAGCTGAAGACAAAGTCTCGGAAAAGAGGGTCATCATTATAGACACGTACCGTGCCATTTCATGTATATTCACTAAATTTCATTTAGTATTCTAGATACATTACTATGTTAATTATAAAATACGCTATGTAATAAATGTTTTTGTAAGCGAATGTAATAAAAAGTGAAATGCAAGGTTGAAATTATAATAGATTTTGTTTGTTTTATCATCAGTGTAATGTGTGTTGTGTGTGAGTGATAACGATAAATGAAGAACATAAGAACTTGTGAGTTAGGCTAGCCCTTGCATCTAAATATCCTTTTGTATATGTATATCACAAAATTGATGTGTACAATCTATACTTCTATACTAATTTTATAAAGAAGAAAGATTTGTATTTTTGTATGTAACGAATGAACTGGACCTCTTTCAAAAATTCTTTCACTATTCATTCATTCATTCAGTCGAATCGATGGTGCTTCTACTCTCAAATTCTATCTTCCCAGTATGCTGCTACCTGAATCGCATTCTCGGAGGCGCTCATTAGGTCCTCCGGAGTACAGGTAGATGGACATGCAGCACACGTCAGCAGATGGGCCATGGTCTGTGGAGCTACTCCACACTCACACCCCAGGTCCACGTCGTCTGAGTAACCCCACCTAGACCGATTCTCCCTGCTTCGGCCGACTTGTGTTCGAAGTCTATTTAGGGACTTCCACCTGATCCAGGGGAGGTCATGTCCGGGGGGAAGACTCTCCGACAGCGGGACGAAAGGGGTTGGTGGCGGGCTCCGCGATTTCCAAATTCTTACTCTGGCCCTGGAGGGATCGCCATCAGCGGGAGCAACGCATGCCCAGAAACTCTTTCGGCTTTTCAATCTTCTAGGCACGTGATAATGGCCGTGCATGGGATGTCGCTGATCCAGCTCCAGCTTGCCTCTCTCCATTGATGACGCCACGTCTCTGCGTACGCTGGGAGGTGCTATGCCAGCTAGTGGATATAGCATCCGTACCGGAGTTGGCTTGAGACAACCAGTTATTATCCGGCAGGTCTCATTTAGTGCTACATCCACCAGCCCAGCATGTGCGGAACGACCCCATACGGGACAGGCATATTCACCCGCAGAATAACACAGAGCTAGCCCTGTTGTTCGCAGTACTTGCGGTGCGGCCCCCCATGCTGTGCTTGTCAGCCTTTTTAGAAGGTTGTTGCGGGCCGAGACCTTCTGTTTTAGCATCTCGCAATTCCTTCTAAAGGTGAGGGACCTATCCAGGGTAACTCCAAGATACTTAGGGTGTGAACAGTGCTCTATCCCAACACCGCGCCACTGTATCCTCAGCTCTCGCTTTGCCAACCCATTGCTTAGGTGGAACGCGCACGACTGCGATTTCGAGGGGTTTGGCTTCAGACCATTACTGTCATAGTAGCGACTCAGTTCCTCGAGTGCATCATTCAGGTTTGTCTCCACCTCCTCGAATGACCCCTGTGACGTAAGAGCTAAGTCGTCAGCGTAAAGGAAACGTGTCGTGTATGGGCTCTTGGGTTGGTCGTTGGTGTACACGTTGAAGAGCAAGGGTGCCAGAACACTACCCTGAGGTAGGCCGTTCTTCAGCACTCTCCAACGACTTTTTTCGGAGCGCAAGTGCACCTGATAGCGCCGATTCCGGAGGAGTTCGCCTAAAACCGCCGCAAGTTTGCGATCCCCAGTAATTTTCTCCATCTTCCAAAGCAGGCGTTTGATGTTAACAGTGTCATAGGCTGCAGATAGGTCAACGAAAACTGCGCCAGTCACTTTGCGCGCCTCGAAGCCATCCTCGATATGTTGCGTGAGGTTGAGGATCTGGCTACTGCAAGACTTTCCTGGGCGAAAGCCAGCCTGCTCTGGGATCAGTGAGGGGTCTATGACGTTAGCTAGACGATTAAGAAGCATCCTCTCGAAGAGTTTCAGGGTTTGGCACAGAAGCGAGATCGGCCTGAAGCTTTTGGGGTCGTCAGTAGGTTTCCCCGGTTTCGGAATGGCGATTACTTTGGCTTTCCTCCAGAGACGTGGGATCCTAACAGAAGCAATGCAGTCATTGAAGAGAGCTAGGAGCCATGACACAGCAGCAGGGCCGAGGTGTTGTATTTGCTCCACTGAAACATCATCTACTCCGGAGGCTTTTCCCTGTTTAAGGTTTTTGATTCCGGAGATGATGTCAGGCAGGGCAAAAGGCTCGCAAGTTGAGGAATCACAAGCCACCCCCGAAAGGACACCCCTTGGGATTCTTTCACATCGGAGTGTGGGTTTGCCGTTGGCCAGAAGTTGATGGGCCACTTGGTTTGCTGTTATTCGGCACGGTGGCTCCGCCCGTGGAGTATCATTTGTGAGCTTCCGTATGGTGTTCCAGGCTTTCCTGCTACTATGTGTCAGGTTTATCCCATTAACGGTGTCCATCCATCTGCCACGACGACTCTCGCTTACCTCCGACAGTAGTCTTTCACCAGCCTCTATGGTGTCAGCAGAGAACGGGTCACTGTCGTACAGTTTCTCATACTCACTCAGCAGTTGGACAGAGTCTGTGGAGAGACCTGGAATGTAGAGTGTGCGGCAGCCTCTGGGAATGCACCTACGGGATATACGGGCGACAGTATCAACAAACTGGTCGTAGTTTTGCGGCTCCGGAGAAATATTTGAGAGAGCATCATCGATCTCCTCTGCGAATCTCTTCCAGTCTGCTTTCCCGTAATTAAAACGGCGTTTGAAGGGAACAGCAACAGGGCGCACAATCGGCTCAAGGCTACACATCATAGGTCTGTGTTGTGTCCGAGGGATAGGCTGGCACATTGTTTTCTTGCACAGCCTACTAATGTTGGCACTGACAAAGACCAGGTCCGGATTGTAACCCCGTCGCCAGCGGCCACTGTTGAAAGATGGCGGGTCCTTTGGGCTATGGATCAACGACAGGTCGTTTGCCTCCGCCCATTCCTCCACCGCGTGACCATCTGCGCTCGTGCTACTGTAACCCCAGTTTACGCTACGGCTATTGAAGTCACCAATGATCACTCTGCTTCGCTGGTTGTTTGCGTTTCCAGGAGCATTAAACTGGAAAGCGGAGCCCGGGGGCTTATACACTGAGCTCACCGTACAGGAGCCAGTGTCCACCGTGACGATTTCTACATCCTCAACAGATGTACACTGAGCCGATTTTATGCTTACGCCGGGAGCAACAAACACTGCGTTACCGTGCTTTGGGTGACAGATCTCGGCGACAAGCGACAGTCCAGGAATGTATGGTCTGCTCTGGCATTCATCTCGGTGAGTTTCCTGCACACACAGGATATCACAGCGGGTACTTTGGCAGAGATTCGAGAGTATCTCTGCCTTGTCCCGTGAGAAACCTTCGATGTTGATGGAGATGATGCGCAGAGCTGACTTTGGGGGAGGACCATCAGAGTGGCAGAATTGATTTCGATTTGCCATCGTGGTGTAGTAATTGGTTTCGCGGCAGCGCCGCTACTCACGGAGAGGGCCCGAGCATAGGTATCGCTCTTCGGGAAGGCTTACTACGTCCTCACTATTAGAAAGCTACATTATCAGGTACCAACATCCATATTAATATTATAAATGCGGAAGTAACTCTGTCTGTCTGTCTGTCTGTTACGCTTTCACGCCTAAACCACTGAACCGATTTTGATGAAATTTGGTATAGGGGTAGATTAGACCTTAAGAAAGGACATAGGCTACGTTTGGTCGCGATAACAGACATCCACGCGGGCGGAGCCGCGGGCAAAAGCTAGTAGGCTATATGTATATCATCAACATCAACGGGATCAGAATTCCACGCGGTCGGAGTCGCGAGCAACAGCTAGTAAAGAATAACTTTTTGTATTCCGGTCACGATTATGATCTGTCAAATCATCCGTCAAACCTTCACAATCACTGAGATAGCTTTGTTTTTAATTTAAATTCTCGTGAGTTGAAACCATTCGTTTATTTTATTACGTTACTTTAACTTGAATCGGGCACAGTACACTTTATTAATCCTTTTACTGAAGTGTTTAAGATGCTTATTCTTTTGTAACAAAAATTATATTATTTGACCTTGTTATACTCGTTTTACAGGGAAAGTCATAATATTCAAGTGACATTATCACCTTCAAAATATGTAATTACATTGTTTTAGTACCTAAGGTTTTATATTACCAACTATACAAGCATTGCACGAATCATTCTTTTTGTTTTAGTGGACATACAAAACAGTGCATGATAGCTTGATTTTTAAATCTCGTAAACAAACAAGTCCCGTATTCCAGAACGGTATTCAGTCCTGATTCTCGACTTTTATCTAGTACTGAGAGCAGATTGTCATTGACAATCGCTCAAATCTGACAATGAAAACCAATAATCAGGACTGTCCATCGTTCTGGAATCCGAGCCTAAGGCCCGTATTCTAGAATGGTACACTTGATTTATGTGAGCACAGATTGTATATACAATCTGTCAAATCTGTCAATCTGTCCTAAGACAAATCGATATTCAGGACTGAGTGTCGTTCTAGAATACGGACCTAAGACATAATTATGGCGATGTCTATGGTCTTTTTCTGCAAATGTGATGGATGTCGACTAGAAACTTCATGGACGCCCGAATGTTGGGTGTCACTAATGGTCGAAAAACAACCTTGTATTAAGATTTTGCATCCCGTTTCGAGAAAATTGGTTTCCCAATCGTTTTTAGGAAGTGGCGGTATTCGAGATACGCCACGTAGTTCCCGATACGACGTATTCTATACGGCCTTATTAAGGGTCTATCACAAATTTTTCTTACTATATTGTTAATGTGATATGATTTCAAAAAAATGTTTGTGTATGCCTGGGTTTGTCTCCACCGATCCCAGTATCAGATTGAATTGTCCACGGATCACGTCGAGCTGTATCCACTGATACCGGGATCCGTTTTACCCAAAAATTATATTAATATTATTAGCCGCCGATCACGGTATGTGTGGCTACAAAAAATAGTATTTATTATGTATGACCGACATGAGTTGACTGTTTATTCTCACTGCATACCAGTCAGTCCCGCCAGTAGGGTTAACAAAACTACAATTATTCGTCAGAGCTCCACCCCGAGTCCAGACAGTCCAGCGTCGGAGACCAGCACTGAGAGCTTGATGCACTTGCTGAACCAGTGCGAGCCGAAGGTCGCCACTAGCATCAAGGAGACGGTCGAGAGACATGTAAGTTACAAACTGGAAAATTAGTCAATGATAAAACAACTATCCATCTTCTATCTTCTAAAATAAAAATGAATCGCTAAATGTGTTGCTAAGCGCAAATCTCGAGAACAGCTGAACCGATTTCGGTAATTCTTTTTTAGAATATTCCTTGAATAGAAATTAAAAAAAGAAAAAAGTTAAGAATCGACTGTTAGGCGGTACGAAGTTCGCGGGGTCGGCTAGTAATTTATATAAAATAGTGTCTGACTCATTAAAAAAACTATTTTAGTTTAAAACTTTAGTTTTTTTATACTATTAAGAGGGGCATTTATACACAAGAGTTCCTTGATAGGACGTGGTTACTGAACCATGTCTCTCTTTAGCTCTCTTTCTCTCTATCTCTCTGTATCAATCACTCACTCACACAATTACACAATTCATGAGCCGCTTGTTAGAATGGGAGCTAATTGATCAAAACTTATATTGCTATTCTTCCATTTCTTTAACACTGTAGAGAAATACATAAATAAACTAAATGTAATCTTTTACTTTCTAGAAAAAAGAGTTAGTGGAGTTGGAGGAAGAATTGCAAAGTAGAGTGGCCTCCGTAGCCTCTCACCGAGTGAAGATTGAAAGGCTACAAGCGGAGCTCGCTCTCCTCGGCACCCAGGAGTTGGGGCTGAAGCATGCGCTCGCTTCAGACCTGGGCCCAGGAGCTAACCGAGGTGAGACTCTGCAAGCTTTGCACATTCTATACCCAGACTGAGTCAAGTAGAATCCATACTAATATTATAAATGCGAAAGTAACTCTGTCAGTCTGTCCGTCTGTCTGTTCGCTTTTACGCTCAAACCACGGGACCGATTTTGATGAAATTTGGTTCAGGGGTAGATTAGACTTTGGGAAAGCATGTAGGCTATGTTTGGTCACGATAACCGACATCCGCGCGGGCAACAATTATTATAATAACATGTATATCATTAGTGCTTCCAAATTCAATGTGCCAACATCAAATAAACTCAGCGCCATCTAGCGAAATCAAGCCAAAAGTGAAGTGTTATTTTTAAACTATCGCGGTGTAAGCTCATAGTTTTTGTATTATCGCGACTTTTCGAGATTAATTATTATTATGGAACTTACTTGTGCCGACGTTTCGGGTGCGTTGCAGTACTCGTGGTCACTACCATCGCGAAAACTCCCGATATCACAAAAACTATAAAGAGAAATGTCCATTAGCAAGTATCTTCTGCAATTTCTTGCTGAGGACTGTTTCCACTGACTGCAATTACTCGTATTATGCATATGCAATGGAATAATTGCAATCAGTGGAAACATTCCTCTACAAGGAATTGCGGCAAATACGTGCCAATGGACACTTCAATTAAGGGAAAAAGCAGTTTTAAGTGGTAATTAAATATCGACCTTATTGCATTAAGACAAAGCTTTAAATACTATGTAACAACGCGTTACAGTCTTATCATACTACTGCATACTATTTTCAGCCTTTCCTAAATGGAATACGGTTGGTTGACACTTATAAAGGACTCGAGCATTTTTTCGCTTGGTCTGAAAGGACTTCCAGAACTAATAATCCTGTATTGTTTCACTTGGGACATTGTTATAAGACGGACAATATATTCAAAACCAGCGAGAGATTATTCATAGTGCGATGCAGGCATTTCAGCTTTGAAGTAGTACAACCTGGTTTCGCTAGATGGCGCTAGATACTAACGCTAGTTCTATAAGCGGGTTTGATCCCCGCTCAGTGCAAATATTTGTATGCATGAATATGGATATTTGCATTGGTCTGGGTTTTTTGTATGTATGATATCCATACTAATATTATAAATGCGAAAGTAAATAAGTCTGTCTGTCTGTGTATCTGTTACGCTTTCACGCCTAAACCACTGAACCGATTTTGATGTAATTTGGTATAGGGGTAGATTAGACCTTGAGAAAGGACATAGGCTATGTTTGGTCGCGATAACCAACATCTACGCGGGCGGAGCCGTGGGCGAAAGCTAGTGTATATATATACAAAAAAGTATCTAAGTAGGTATATTTATCCGTATTCTAGATTTCATAACACAAGCTAGTTAAGCTATGCTTACCACGGGGTTAGCGATAGCGTTGTGTAGAATGTTGTAGAATATTTATTTATTATCTATAAGTTTGGTTATCGAGACAATTTCCGTCAGAAGACAACGGTGACACTTCTCCCGTGGACGGCGTGAAACGCAGCAAGTCGGAGTTAGTGTTGCGGACTCCGCGCGAGGATGTGCTCGAGCCGCTGTCGGCAGATGAACGGGACGAGTACAGGAACAAGCGGATCAAGTAAGTGGGCGGCTTCGTAGTTCCCTTGACCCTCAGGAACCCAATCCTGGGATAAGAAGTAGCCTGTTGGATCCCGGTGGAGTAGAATATGGCAACCCCATTTCTTCACGTGGGTGTCGAAGTAGGGGCCTAAGCTGGCCCTCGATTCTGCTAAAGCAATACCACTGTCGTGCCACAGTCTCTGCAAAAATTGGCATTAAATTTTAGACTTTATTACTATGAAATTTAAGTCCAAAATTAAATGACAATATTTTCATTACACGCTTTCGTTCACTCTACACAAAGACATTTAATTTTAAACTTTGATTGCATTATTTTGAAGGCTAAAATCAAATGGAATTTTCTCGCAGTCTGTGGTGTGACAGTGGTTGTGCTTTAGCAGAATCAAAGCCCTGTTCCTCATCCGATCGTAAACATACGGTTGTTTTGGGAAGAGGGTGTTTTGGGAAGTGGGCGTTTTGGGAAGTTGTCCTTATGAGTCAAAAGGATACAACCCATGACAAAGTGCCTTGCTTTGCTTTAATACTTTCGTTTCTAAATTTTCTTTTAATAATTTGTATGATAATGTGCGGGTCTTCAATAAACATGTTTTTTGTTATTTCTATTTCAATAGTTTCTTTGACCCGTAATCCAGTTCAACGTCCAGTTGTAAATCGACTCTCACAATGACATCTAAAATACAATTCGTCCTCAGATCTAGTTATAAATCGAAATTCAGGACTATTACATCAGGACAGTACAGGAACATTACATTCTAGCAAGACAGATCTTCACTAATACCTCTCATGTTTTCCTCCACAGCCTTAGCCTAAGCCTCGACCCCCTAGCCTCCCCCAACTCCACGTTGAACACGGAGGAGACCTTCCACACCGCCACCTCCACCCCTAAGCGCTTCCCCGAGTGGTCGGCACCTTCTCCTTCCACGGCCGACAGCTCCGCCCCCCCCAGGACTGAGGAGTCGGAGCCGCCACCTCCGCCGCTGCAGTTCAGGCTGGGACCCGTGCCGGCTGACGATAGCGACGACATGTCTAGTACTGAAGATTATCATAAGGTGCGTATACATGTTAACGTTTGTTCGTGATGGACGCAAAAACTACTGAACGGATTTTGATGCAACTTTTTTTTGTTAGAAAGGTCCTGGTCATACTTAAATCTTAAGTAAGTAAGTTCCATGCGGAAAAGCGATGTTTGTCTGCCAACCCTACACTTGAAAAAAGTACATTAAATATTTTCGTAGCCCATTTTCAACTCCGTCAGCTTTCTTAAGTGGACCTCTGCTCACGCCCACATCAAAAGTAAATGTGATTTATTTAACGAATAATGCAAATACTAATGAGTTTTTGTTCTCCAGCCACGAATAGTGGAGGGGCAATCCTCGAGTTCCGTTGAAAGATCGCCAGAGGAACGCCATCAGAGAACCAAGTACAAAAGGAGGTTACCAGGTAAGCGTTACTACCCAGAAGAACTGTGAATAGTGCGCGCGTTTGATTTTGTGTGTGTCTGTGCGTGCGTATGCGTGTGTGTGTGTGTGTGCGTGCGTGCGTGCGTGTGCGTGTGTGTGTGTGTGTGCGCGCTCGCAGGTGCGCGTATGTGTGTGTGATAGAGAGTAAGTATGCTCACGAACTATGTGATCTTCAACAGCTTCAAATTAGAGCTTATTTGGTTTGTTTTAACGAGTCCTTACATTACATGGTGACAAGTTTCTTTTGCTTTTTTATACTCGAATAAAACATCATTAGCTTGTGATTAGAAGATGGTCTTACGATCGAGAGGTGCCAGGTTCAATCCCAGCCATTACATTACCGACCACCACTCCTAACACAAGCAATTTAGCTTAACTTAGAGCTTAAGAGGCTGGTGAGTTCACAGGGGAATATTAGTAATGAGCAATTTTCCAGTAGGTATTTATAGGGTTCCTAAAGACGCGCTAGATGGCGCAGCAGGCACTTTTGGTAAGAAGAGTGTGGTGTCACATCTAGTGTTCCCTAATTTATGGAAAAAATGTTCTTCGGTTTTGTAATGATTTACTTTACTTAAATATTCTGTCATTTTTTCTGATACAATTATTTTAAATATAATATTATTATTTTAAATTACAGACAGTGACGCGAAAAGAATTAAGCGTTTTATTATATTTTATCTATTATAATATGGGTAAATGAAATTAAACTTTGGCAACATCGCATATTCATGAAAAAATACCACAAACAAACCACAGAGTACATTAAAATTACCAAAAGCTATGCTAGCGCCATCTCCTGATGACTTAAAAACCAACTGATTATTATACCTACTGGAAAACTGCTCATTTTAGGTACCAATACTCTTTAAAATAGCCAAATATTTGATTGCCGCATATGTTTCCTGTGCCAGGCGAAGGCAAACCAGGTCGTAGGCAGGTGACAGAGGTGGAAGCTCTGCGGGCGATGCAGCGGCTCTGTTCGCGGATCGCGTCGCAGAAGATGCTGGTCATCTCATCTTTAGAGAACGACTGCTCGAAGGAAGAACTCAATAGACAGATCGCGGTGAGTAATATTAGCTTGAATAAGAAAAAACCCATCGAATTGAGAACCTCCTCCTTTTTGAAATCGGTTAAAAACATTATAAACATTGTAATTTTTATATTTTACTAGCTGACCCGACAAACATTGTACCGCCATATTTTTTTCGCCCGCGTAAAATTCAGATCCCTTTTCCATATTTTCTCACCCTTTAAACCTTCCCTGGCCATCCAAGATTATTTCAAGACTAAATTTAGACAAATCGGTTCAGCTGTTCTTGTGTTTTAGCGAAACTAACAGAATTTGGAATTCATTTTTGATTGGATGGAGACGCCCTCAGTCACTTTTTACAACCCCAGCCCTGCCCCACCAGATGGTGTTGAGATTTTCAGATGCTGGGGTGTAAGATAACCCATAAGGCATTTCCACTCTTGCTGATCCAGGGCAATATCTGGTTTCGAAGTGGCCTACTTGGGTACCTTTTACAACTAAAGAGATTACAGAGCAAACACAGAGAGGAGGCGATCTAAGTATGCGCCCGCTAAGTGTCACGTGTGCTTTCAGAGTGAATTCTAATTACAGCACCTCCTGTTTGCATTTGATCTGTTTTCCTTTATTTACAAAACTTCCTCTCTGTGTTTGCTCTATTACCTGAAGACGCCTTCAGTCACTTTTTACAACTCCCCTCCATTTTACTACTAAAGAGATTACAGAGCAAACACAGAGAGGAGGCGACCTAAGTATGTACCCGCAAAGTATTACGTGTTCTTTCAGAGTGAAATTCAATTACAGCACCTCCTCTTTGTATTTTCTCTGTTATTCTTTTTTATAACACCTCCTCTCTGCGTTTGCTCTATTTTTCTTCGCCGTACTTTATTATAAGCCAATTTATTTAATTTCAGGTGCTTCAAGAACTCCAAAAGAAGTATGTGAGACTAGAAATGGCCCTCCAGTACTCGTTCTTCGACAACCAGTCGCGGAGGCCGATGATGGTGACTCCCATACAGGAGACTCCCTCTCTCACGCTGTCCGAGAGTGACATGCAGGTCGCGGAGGAGAATGAGGAGCCCACCGAGAACGGACACGTCGTGGACCCCTTGCTGCATAGGTATGGGTTCTATTCTGTGCTAGACAATAAAATTATACTGTATTTAAAAAAAAAAATAGTTCGCCTTGTTTTTGTAGGATTTGATAGGCATTTTTGTCTGTAGGGATTTCGGCACGTTAAAAAAAAAAGAAAAAAAAATATCAACCAAAGGCACCTTTACTTTTGAAGATAATGTAAATGAACGTGTACCGAAGTAATTCAAATTCCAGATGGTCACCATCACAAAATAGCAGATTACGATTTGCTTTTCAATCCTTTTCATATGAATATCCAATAAAAAAAATATAGTCCGGCAATCTCGTGCGCGACCGTCCTACGGGGTGACAGACGGTGGCGGGGACGAGGTACTCAAGATATCAGCGGGTAGCGGGTGGTGCAGCGGGGAAGGGAATAGTGGCTCTACGTGTGTAGCCGTGTGTTAGAATGACACGCTACCTCGTCCCCGCCACCGTCTGTCACCCCGCGGGACGGTCACACACGAGATTGCCGGACTATAGTCTAGGAGACCGTGACCGTGCATGGCAGTTATGTATGACATCATCCTAACTTTGTATCGCGCATTTGTATGATGTATATTTTGTGTGAAAGGTTAAAAGAGCAAGAAATGGAGGGCTCGGACAACGTGTCGACGTCCAACGACGAGCAGCACGAGCCGCCCTGGGACGAGCCGCGCTCGCGCCGCGCCTCCGCAGACCGGCGGCTCACTCCGCTCACCATACCGGTCAGTGCAGAACATCTACACACACACACTCACACACACTCACTCACAACGACGAGCAGCACGAGCCGCCCTGGGACGAGCCGCGCTCGCGCCGCGCCTCCGCAGACCGGCGGCTCACTCCGCTCACCATACCGGTCAGTGCAGAACATCTACACACACACACTCACACACACTCACTCACAACGACGAGCAGCACGAGCCGCCCTGGGACGAGCCGCGCTCGCGCCGCGCCTCCGCAGACCGGCGGCTCACTCCGCTCACCATACCGGTCAGTGCAGAACATCTACACACACACACTCACACACACTCACTCACAACGACGAGCAGCACGAGCCGCCCTGGGACGAGCCGCGCTCGCGCCGCGCCTCCGCAGACCGGCGGCTCACTCCGCTCACCATACCGGTCAGTGCAGAACATCTACACACACACACTCACACACACTCACTCACAACGACGAGCAGCACGAGCCGCCCTGGGACGAGCCGCGCTCGCGCCGCGCCTCCGCAGACCGGCGGCTCACTCCGCTCACCATACCGGTCAGTGCAGAACATCTACACACACACACTCACACACACTCACTCACAACGACGAGCAGCACGAGCCGCCCTGGGACGAGCCGCGCTCGCGCCGCGCCTCCGCAGACCGGCGGCTCACTCCGCTCACCATACCGGTCAGTGCAGAACATCTACACACACACACTCACACACACTCACTCACAACGACGAGCAGCACGAGCCGCCCTGGGACGAGCCGCGCTCGCGCCGCGCCTCCGCAGACCGGCGGCTCACTCCGCTCACCATACCGGTCAGTGCAGAACATCTACACACACACACTCACACACACTCACTCACAACGACGAGCAGCACGAGCCGCCCTGGGACGAGCCGCGCTCGCGCCGCGCCTCCGCAGACCGGCGGCTCACTCCGCTCACCATACCGGTCAGTGCAGAACATCTACACACACACACTCACACACACTCACTCACAACGACGAGCAGCACGAGCCGCCCTGGGACGAGCCGCGCTCGCGCCGCGCCTCCGCAGACCGGCGGCTCACTCCGCTCACCATACCGGTCAGTGCAGAACATCTACACACACACACTCACACACACTCACTCACAACGACGAGCAGCACGAGCCGCCCTGGGACGAGCCGCGCTCGCGCCGCGCCTCCGCAGACCGGCGGCTCACTCCGCTCACCATACCGGTCAGTGCAGAACATCTACACACACACACTCACACACACTCACTCACAACGACGAGCAGCACGAGCCGCCCTGGGACGAGCCGCGCTCGCGCCGCGCCTCCGCAGACCGGCGGCTCACTCCGCTCACCATACCGGTCAGTGCAGAACATCTACACACACACACTCACACACACTCACTCACAACGACGAGCAGCACGAGCCGCCCTGGGACGAGCCGCGCTCGCGCCGCGCCTCCGCAGACCGGCGGCTCACTCCGCTCACCATACCGGTCAGGGGCTTTAGACAAGATGCACAAACGCTCACGCAAACGCATTGCTTAACATGATTTATGAATGGATTTACAACTTGAGATTCCATCGACCTAATAGAACATGAATTTTGTAGCCAAGCATGCATTTCGAAGCAATCAGTACGATTGAAACGCCACATAAGTACATTCATTTCTCTTCATCCGTAGACGAGTCGCTGACATGACAAGCGTATTCGACAGACTGATTGCTTGTGAAATGTACGGGGATGACATAAGCTTACGACCAATTCGGCAGCCATGTGACAGCAACCAATTAGACCGTACGAAACGCTCTATGCGTTCCAAAAACTCGCAGCCATACTGCATTATTTGTGCACGCTTACGCTGGGTTAGCGTCGACTCTCCGGCGTTTAAAAAATGCTGCAGATAACGCTTAAAATGGCGGATTTTTGATCAGCTGATCTAAATAGTGGTATATTTTTCTATTATTTTTTTATAAAATGCATTAATTTAGGCTATTGGGGGCTGTGCATAGTTCTATTGGTTGAATCAAATCACAAATCATAAACATAATCATATTTAAATAATCTACATTGATTTATTTCATCCTAGCAATTCGATCGATTGACTGTGAAGTTGGCTAGCCTCCTAGCAATCGATCGTAATTGCCAAAAAAAGCCGTTTATCAACAATATCATAGACAATATTTGAGGATTTGGCGTAAATTCTAATAGAAGGAGCGTTCAAGCTTTTATATACTCTCGTCTACCAATTTTCAATTAAGAACGCCAATGCAATCAGACGCATTGCCACAAAAATTACAAAATGGCGGGTTTTTGATAGAATGTGTGATTATGTTTTGTGTGCTTATTTTGTAAAATGCATGATTTTAGATTGTTGAGGGCTACGCATAATAACGAAATTTGGCAAAAGAGTCACAAAAGGAATATTTCTCGTTAGTCTTTGGAGTAAACTTTATATTACACACAAGAGTAGGAACAGTGAATTATGATTTTTCTTGTTGGTTCCAAATCTTCTAAGTCTCTTAAGTCTTCACTAATTTTATAAGACAGCAATCATCATTCATGTGTAAATTGAAAAAATGCGTAAATTGGTCTAAATATATGAGCCATTCATAACGTCAAATTTGTGACTTATTGAATGTTACTACGGACTTACACTTGAAAATATTTAAGAGATACGATTTGACAGATGTCTGGATTCATGGTAGGTAACTAGGCACTATTGAAAGGATACATGAAACTGTTATAAATTAAGTTAAACCATTTCTAAATACGTAATAACTTATAATAGTAAGTATAAAAAATATGATGTGACATATTTCACTTTAAATTACTACAAATATTTTAAGAATTGCTACAAATAATTTAAAATAAGACGTGATTCTTCATTTTTCGAAATCTCGTGTGACAGCTACGTCATATCGTTCTTATTTTTTCATGTGAGTGTTGCGGCTGTGTTCTCTATGGTTGTTACATTTTAATCGTATGGAGTTTATGTCAACTCGTTACGTTTATGGTCGGCGTTGCCAGAATGTAACTTTTGTAATATTATGTATTTCTTTTTACCCTCTTATGTTTCTTCTAAGTAATACAAATGAAAATATTGCTTAGATTTTTCTTTTATCGTATCGCATACTAGAGACAACGAATTTTTTTTATTTAAGATACTGAAATCGAAAGTAGCTCAGACAGTGAATATATAAAAATTATAAATACCCATTTCGTATTTTCATTTACCCTGCTTTATTAACATTATATATCCTGAACCTAATATCAATACTAGATAAATATTAAATTGATTGTAAAAATGCACCTCTTAGATTATTTTGCCTACCAGCATCATCATGCGCATGGAGACGTATTTTCCTAATTGCATCTGAGGCCAAAGCTTGCCAAAGCTATAATTTTTAGGTTTTTAGGTTTCCCGTAGGAGCCGCGTGGTTCCCGGCAGAGTAGAACTTGGGCCTCCCCATCTCTTCCTATGCGGTGTCGTACCAGGCGACTAAGGGATAGGGCTGTTTATCACCAGACAGTTATATAGGTACAGCCACAACTTAGCCTCAGATGCATACCTCGAGTCAACAATAGTGCCAGGAATATGGCAATAGGCTCACCCCCTATTACGTGGGATCGAATAACTACAAATACCTATTTATCTATTATTTTTAACCTATTTATCTATTTTTTTTGTATGTTTGTTATGCGATTGTGAAGCCAATTCTAGACGGATTTTGAAAATTCTTTTTTGTTCGTAAGTAGATTATTTCGAAATGGTCCCATTTAAATTTTGTAAAGATCTGATGATGGGTTTCCGAGATTAGACCAAGGAACTCTTCAAAAAGTACCAGGAAATCAGCCGCGATTGCTGCAATCGCATATTATTGCAATGTTTTCATTAAGCCTAACACATATAGGTACTAATCCAAATATCAATACTAGATATATTACATGATTAATCAGTGTTGCCAGGGCCAGATAGTCTAGTGTAAATGTAAACAAGATAGCTTAAAAAGTTACTTAACAGGGAAAAAGTAACGTTGTTTTATGGTATAGAAATCTTGTCGGATAATTATTATATTGCGCGGTTATGATGAATAGTTTTATTTATTTACAATGTTACAAAAGTTACATTTTGGCAGCTATGCGATTAATCTTTTGTTACTTGAATCGATTATTCTGACAATTGATTTAAGAAGCTCCATCCCTAGACTATAAACGTCAAATCGTATCTTTTAAATATTTTCAACTGTAGGTACATTTACTCTTTATTTAGCCTTCATATTGGTGTTTTCATAGTTATTGTTGTATTATTAAACCTCACTAAGATGTTTAGGGCACAATTCAATTTCACTCTTTGGCGTAGACTTTTATTTCAGGTTAGGTCAGAGTTGCTCCTGCAAAAGCCAAGCTTTGGCGACGGGGTAGTGTTGTCTCCCCCCTTCATTTATTGAATAATAATTGAATGGTGAATTGGTGATATACCTACTTGCTTGCTAACGATGCAAATTACGATTTATACTTACATTTTCAAGATATGCTAGAGTAAGTCCATACAAGGGAACGACCCACCAGAGTGGAGGGCCCAGTCAACAGGCAAAGCGCTGAAGCCTTATTTAATTTGTGAGGCTTCTATTAAATAATTATATTATTATAAATGACCAAAACAGTCTAATGTCATAGCTAATGTTGCCTAATGCAAGCCTAATGGTGGTCCGCATGTTCTGGATTGCACCTCAAGTTTTTACTATCTAACGGGATGGACAGTATATAAAAAAAATGTGAAAGGCCTTAGATTCAACCATGATAACTTTGACAATATACCTACCTACTTAAGCATAATAAATACTATAATTATGATGATGATGCAGGTATAAATATAATAGAAAAATACAAATATTCTGATTTCCACATTTATTTAATTAATCCACTTTTAGTGAAATAAAACTTTTTAATTTATTCATTCATTATATTTTAATAAAACTTACAGCTAACAAAAATTATCATTAGGTACAATACAATTATTTTTGCTTTAATCAGAGACTGCGTCTGGCTTCATCAGTGGGATTATTGGGAACCCTAAATTGTCTCTTCGAATTAATTTATTGATTTTCAAATAACATTTGGGTATTTGCAGGATTTGTTCATATTTATGATAACTGCTCCACTCCTCTAAGTAGTAGCATGATAGTGTTATAGAAGAATACTCTGTGTGCCTTCTAGGCTGTACACAGAATACACTTCCGCGCCGCCACTGCTCCATCGCAGCTCGTGCACGGCTCTATCGCCGGCGCCGCTCTCACCGGTTTTGTGCCCGTAGCTATACTGCATTTTGCTTTTGTTTATATGCCGCCGTCGCTACGCCATCACGTTGCCCGTCTACCGTTAGGCTATCGTCAGTTTCGTGCCTATATAGTTTCGTACTTGCCGTACCTTATGTAATCACAGAAACACAAACACATTCAATGTTTCTTGTCGTAGTAACTTGATAAGTTGATAATGGTTGACTTCAACTTCAACTTCTTCTTCTTAATGGCTTCTGCAGCAAATCGCCGCAATTTCGCCAATGCCAAGGTCCAACCCCACCAAACGGACGGCATCGGCCCGGATTTTACAATCTTTAAACAAGTTAAATCTTATTATCACAGTGTTTGAAGTTTATATTACCAAGTCACGCACGACAGCTTGACAGAGACGTGCGGCGGCATGACGCACGTCAAGCTGTCATGCGTGACATTTTTTTTTATATTTGTTCCTTTCGGAACAGGCTAAGGTTCTATTACCATGCTGCCTTGTCATCAATTATTTTTATTCTTATTTGGATGATGGTGAGGATGAGGATGATGATGATGATAATGGCGAGTTGATGATGATGATGATGACGATGATGATGATTACTGCCTCAGTAAAGTAGTGAAAACTTTACTAAAGGCTTCTTACGGAGATTTGAAACCAACACGAGAAGTCACAATTCACTGTAATATTTCACTTTGCTACTCTTGTGCGCGTTTTCCAAGACGTTATGTCTAAAAATCCACTATTTTTACACATAAAAACTCGAACTTACACTAATTTTAGAAAATAAAATAACACCGCGATCGTTTATTCTCGTTTTGGCTTTGGCGCCAAAACTCCAACAGACAGATAATGTTATAGTTTTTTGAAATGTCACGTCCGACAAAAATTACCACACCAAAAATAAAAATAAAAATTGGAAACATAAATTAGTTTTAGCTTTATTTAGATGGAAATCACATAGACTTAGATTAAGAGAACAGATGGGGTATACCTACAGAATTGACGTGTATACCTATGTTCCATTTTTATGAATGAACGTTTGACCACGACCACGACAAGCCAGGACTTCTTTGGCCTACCCCTTTTACCTGGACCCGGCGGGGGTACCATTGTCAGGCATTTGTTCCCCACGTAGCCTGGTGGTTGCCGCAAGACGTGGCCGCACCAGCGAAGGCGGCTGTCTTGCGTTTTATCCGCGATGTCACGGACGCGAGAGTTCCGTACGCGATCTTTACGCGTAACGTTGCACATCCACCGCAACATTTTCATCTCCGTGACACGCAGCTCTTGCTTGTGTCGCTCGGGCAGCGGCCACGCCTCACAACCATACAAGAGAACAGGCCTAATGATCGTCTTATAGACCTGCCCCTTCAACCTGACTGGCATTTTAGGATCACAGGTGACGCCAGTCATTTCTCGCCACTTGGCCCACGCGGCAGCAATGCGTGCCTTGACGTCGTGGTCGATCTCACCGGTCACATGAAGTACAGATCCCAGGTACTTAACCTGGTCCGTGCGCTCGACTAAATCATCGCCTATGCGGACGGGTGTGGGATCTGTGGAGTTTAACGCTAAGTATTCTGTCTTCGCTACATTTAGCTTCAGACCGCCGTTCTCAAGCGCTTCTTTCCATCCTTTCACGCGTCGCACCAATCTGCTCCTGTCCGCGTCCATGAGCGCAATATCATCAGCATACATGAGCAACCACGGAGGCTGCTCATGTGAGTTTCTAATGCTGTCCGACAAAACATCTAATACCACGCTGAACAGGTAAGGACTAAGGACGGATCCTTGGTGTACCCCGACGGTGATGGGGAAGGCTTTCGAGTCGCGAACAGCAGTCCGAACCACGGAACCGGAATCGTAGTACATGTCTCGGATGGTGTCAATGTAAGTCTCTGGAACACCCTTGGCCCGCAGTGCCCACCAGATCACCGCGCGAGGAACACAGTCGAAGGCCTTCTGCATGTCTAAGAATAGGCAGTGCAGGGGCGTGTTCTTCGCCCTGTATTTCCCCGCCACAACCCTTAGAGCGAACACTGGGTCCATAGTCCCTTGCCCGGGACGGAACCCGTACTGGCACTCCGAGAGTGTACTTTCCTGTCGGATCTGGGAGTCGATTATCCGCTCATAGAGCTTCATGGTGTGGGACATTATCTTTATACCGCGGTAACTACCACACTCCTGCACCGATCCCTTGCCTTTGAAGACTTAATTCACCGACTTCTGATAAATCAGTAAGTCTGTAAATTAAGTTTACGAAATTTAAATGGGACCACTTCGGAATAATCTACTTACGAACAGAAAAAGAATTTTCAAAATCCGTCTAGAATTGGCTTCACAATCGCGTAACAAACATACAAAAAAAAAAAAAATTGTGTACGAATTGAGAACCTCCTTTTTTGAAGTCGGTTAGAAACAGCCTTTGGGAACGAACTAAACTTGGTGTTGAATGAACTCCATCATCTGCATATAGACGTATTCTCCTGATTGCATCCGTGGCCAAGATGACCTCGGAGCTCAGGGTCCGCCTTCCGGCTCTTCCTTCTCCACTTCGCACGGTCTTGGGCGTCCATGGTAGTGAGACCATTTGCACGCATATCACCCTCCACGACGTCAAGCCAGGACTTCTTTGGCCTACCCCTTTTACCTGGACCCGGCGGGGGTACCATTGCCAGGCATTTGTTCCCCACGTAGCCTGGCGGTTGCCGCAAGACGTGGCCGCACCAGCGAAGGCGGCTCTCCTGCATTTTATCCGCAATGTCACGGACATGGAGGCTGCCGCGGATGCGAGAGTTCCGTACGCGATCTTTACGCGTAACGCCGCACATCCACCGCAACATTTTCATCTCCGTGACACGCAGCTCTTGCTTGTGTCGCTCGAGCAGCGGCCACGCCTCACAACCATACAAGAGAACAGGCCTAATGATCGTCTTATAGACCTGCCCCTTCAACCTGACTGGCATTTTAGGATCACAGGTCACGCCAGTCATTTCTCGCCACTTGGCCCACGCGGCAGCAATGCGTGCCTTGACGTCGCGGTCGATCTCACCGGTCACATGAAGTACAGATCCCAGGTACTTAACCTGGTCCGTGCGCTCGACCAAATCATCGCCTATGCGGACGGGTGTGGGATCTGTGGAGTTTAACGCTAAGTATTCTGTCTTCGCTACATTTAGCTTCAGACCGCCGTTCTCAAGCGCTTCTTTCCATCCTTTCACGCGTCGCACCAATCTGCTCCTGTCCGCGTCCATGAGCGCAATATCATCAGCATACATGAGCAACCACGGAGGCTGCTCATGTGAGTTTCTAATGCTGTCCGACAAAACATCTAATACCACGCTGAACAGGTAAGGACTAAGGACGGATCCTTGGTGTACCCCGACGGTGATGGGGAAGGCTTTCGAGTCGCCAACAGCAGTCCGAACCACGGAACCGGAATCGTAGTACATGTCTCGGATGGTGTCAATGTAAGTCTCTGGGACACCCTTGGCCCGCAGTGCCCACCAGATCACCTCGCGAGGAACACAGTCGAAGGCCTTCTGCATGTCTAAAAATAGGCAGTGCAGGGGCGTGTTCTTCGCCCTGTATTTCCCCGCCACAACCCTTAGGGCGAACACTGGGTCCATGGTCCCGTGCCCGGGACGGAACCCGTACTGGCACTCCGAGAGTGTACTTTCCTGTCGGATCCGGGAGTCGATTATCCGCTCATAGAGCTTCATGGTGTGGGACATTATCTTTATACCGCGGTAACTACCACACTCCTGCACCGATCCCTTGCCTTTGAAGACTGGCGTGATGATGCTCAGCCTCCACTGGCTCGGGATCTCACCGGTGAGGAGTACGCGGTTATAAAGATTTGCTAGAATGCCCACACCACGGGCGCCCATTGCCTTCCAAGCCTCGATGGGGACTTCGTCGGGTCCGACAGCTTTCCGGTTCTTCATGCGGCGAATGGCAGTCTGGACTTCCGCAGGCGTTATCGGTGGCACTAGTCCTTGATTCGGAGGGAGGTCTGGTGGCTGCACCTCTTTATGCTGCTTATTCAGCAGCTCGTGGAAGTATGAGCGCCATCTCTCCTTCACCGCGACTTTCTCGTACAGCAAATTGCCCCCAGGGTCTTTAATGCAGCGGCACTTGGATAGACCCTGCGCCGCTTTGGCCCTGGAACGCGCCAACTTATATATGAGCTTTTGCCCCTCAGACGATTCCAACTTGGTATATAGAGGTTGCAAGTGGTCTCGTTTGGCCCTGGCTACGGCTCTCCTGGTGGCGCGTTTTGCATCTTTGTACGCATCGCGGTCGTCGGAAGATTTGGACGCTTGCCACTTTTTAAAGAGGGCTTTCTTCACCCTGATCTCTCTCTGGACTGTGTCGTTCCACCACCAGGTGTCCTTGTCACACTTGCGTCCACCCTTAGACATGCCGAGCACCACCCTCCCCGCCTCAAGAATAGCTGCCCGAATCCTGTCCCAAGAAACCTGTACTGGTTCGTCTACAGCATCGGCGCACTTGTCACCGATGGCTGAGACGAAACTTTGGGACTTAGCTTCATCAAGCAGCCACCACCTGATTTTGCGTTGGGCACGCTCGGCACGTTTGTCTTTGGGTTTCACGCGGAGGTCCATGACAAGGAGACGGTGTTGGCTAGTGAGACTCTCCCCGGGTATAACCTTGCAGTTGGCCACCCTGCTGATAGAGCTTCATGGTGTGGGACATTATCTTTATACCGCGGTAACTACCACACTCCTGCACCGATCCCTTGCCTTTGAAGAGTGGCCGAACTTAATTCACCGACTTCTGATAAATCAGTAAGTCTGTAAATTAAGTTTACGAAATTTAAATGGGACCACTTCGGAATAATCTACTTACGAACAGAAAAAGAATTTTCAAAATCCGTCTAGAATTGGCTTCACAATCGCGTAACAAACATACAAAAAAAAAAAAAATTGTGTACGAATTGAGAACCTCCTTTTTTGAAGTCGGTTAGAAACAGCCTTTGGGAACGAACTAAACTTGGTGTTGAATGAACTATACGTTCGAAAAGTAAATAAAATAATGCTATTTCTGGTATTTTTCACTAAATGACCTATTTATGAGAAATTAAGGCTAAACACAGTTCTATAAACAAAAGAAAGTCCTTAAATAAGGTATAAAAGATTGTGAAATGCAAAATAATCGACAAAAATATATTAACAATAAATTCATTTTGAAATATTTTCTTTGGTTTCTGAACGACACTACTCCAATTGACATAACGCATTTGACACTTTTGACAGACTTAATCGATTTGTTTATTTTATATAATACGAGTTTGTTATTATAATGTACAGTGAAACTGTGATATTTTAAGTATATAAGTACGAGCGTATAGATTATTTCATTATAAGCTTCAATTATTAAAAACTACGAATGAACTAAGACGTACGCAGACTCCGGCAACCGAGAACTGCTGAGGCTACAGACTTCATGGCGTACCATGATACCATACAACTGTCCTCAACCAATTGTTAATGTCAATATCACAATCCCTCATGATGAAAGAGAAGACTACAGGGATGGGAAAAAAGGAATGAAGAAAGAAAATAATGTTTTAAATATTTATTTTTATTATTAAACTATATTCAAGATTTTAATAATGAGTGTAGTCTATTCATTGTGTTTATTAACATCTAATCGCCTAATCGCCCTTTCCCCTAGAACTTAATGTACTATTTAAATACATTCATGATAATTATGTTCCGAGGAGATCATGTGTGTTGTTAAAACATTAGGTTCTGCCTCAGGTACATTGTACTCGATGGTCAGGTTGTGTGGCTCACAGCAAGCAGTTACATTTTATTCATATTTCTCTCATTAACATCGCTACCAACTTCTCAATTACTAAAATGTAATTTCTATTGTCACCGGGTCTTTCCATGAAGAGTGGTTTATGTATATGGTGTCAGTAACCAGGGATGTTGTAGATAGCCAGAATCACCTAAAAATAAAAGGTAAAGTTAGTCATCACATGGGTAGTTCACTATTTAACAACGGTAAGTCTTTATTGAATCAAAATCCACCTAACAATATAATTATGAATATCTTATTAGTAGAACAGAAAAGTTAAATCTGTGATATAAGCACCTGTAACCTAGGCGGTTAGGTTTTTATTTGGTAAGTATGATCACAATTCAGTTATTACAATAGAATATAAGTTATGGTTATATGCATCTGGGGTCTGCTTTACCAGACACCGAAGTAAAAGCTTCGGATAAGGCTGGGATTAACGCTAGGATGAAGAAGAATAGAACATATGTTATGGAAGTTATTAGTTTTCCCATACCATTAATCTAGTAGGTACCTATTAAGTTTTTTGATACTAACCTAATAACTACACTTGCTTATTATTTCAATGTAACTCATATGAAAGTGATGCCCCTCCGCTTTTGCATTTACATTTAATGTTCGGCAGTCACAGCCACATATCTGAAATTAAATGTACAAATACAATTACACAATGTATTATAAATCTTTTGTCATTAGGTATGTACTACTCCATACTAGGTACTTTATGATATCATCCTAATAACATTATTTTTGCACATTCAGTGAATAGAAATGTTATTTATTGGTAAAATTCAGCCTGCAAAGTCAGTGCTTATGTTAAATAGGATTAATTAAGTTAACTTGTTTTATTCACAACAGCAGGTATGTATTTATGTACCTATAATATAACTTAGTTATCACAAAATAAGTATATTTAATTTACTTAATATTAATTATATAATAGTATATTTGCTGTCTTGGGCTTCACTCATTTGCATTGGGCTTTGTTGCATCTATTCGGATAATCATAATCTGTGAAAAGATGAGAATAATGATGTACTAGGTTCACATACATGTTTACTTGTGTGTTATAGTAGACTTACTAGAAACTTTAGTATTATGGAGTTTAGGCCTAGCCTTTATACTTCTTCATACATACATATATATAATAGCGCCTTTATCCCCGAAGGGTTAGGCAGAGGTGAATTATTCTTCTTCATTCTAGCGTTAATCCCAGTCGCATCCGAAGCTTTCACCTCAGAGTCTGGGGTTCACTTTACCAGTCTTTACTGCGGATTTGCCTGGACCTCGATATTTTCCGTGAAGCTACTGACATCTGACCTCCACAACCCAATGGTGAAATTAGGCGATATTGAAACATTGCATCCAGATCGTTGGACTTTTTAGGGCTCCAACTACCCCTAACGACTGCCATAGAAATCAATTCCTAATCCCTACTTCCCTACTAATATTATAAATGTGAAAGTAACTCTGTCTGTCTGTCACGCCCAAACCACTGTACCGATTTTGATGAAATTTGGTATAGGGGTAGATTAGACCTCGAGAAAGGACGTAGGCAATGTTTGGTCGCGATAACCGACATCCACGCGGGCGGAGCCGCGGGCAAAAGCTAGTACCTATATATATTAGCATTATTAAAAAGTTATATCAAGGTTCACACACTATTTATTAACAACATATTTAGCGGGTTACTGTAAATAAAACATCCATTTTATTTCAATCAATCAATCAATTAGCCTATCGCAGTCCACTGCTGGACATAGGTATATATGGTAGGTATTATAGGTAAGTTGCGGGCTATCTCCCTGCACACTTCAATTGTACTGGTACCATCAATTTTAATATGCTTTCTGTAATATGGACAGACTTGTTTTAATTGGTAATATAAGTAGGTACCACAAGCAAACAATATTGATTCACTATATTCTAGTCTTGTTTCCAAGCCTAGAATATAGTACCTATATATTTTCAATAAGAATGTTTATATTATGAAATTGTGCTTGCCTTCCATTTATATTATGTTCAATTACATGTAAGGATAACAATGACTTGTTAACCATTTATAAGTGCCCGGTTAATGGCAATAGGCTCGCCAGCTATTACATTGGGACCTAAACATAAACAGCGAAATGTGGGTGCTAGCACCTCTGCCTACCCCTTCGGGGATATAGGCGTGAGTTTATGTTATGTTATGTTAACCATTTGAGCAGTCTTAATCTGTCTATAAGGCCACATGGTGGATGTCTGGTGATACCTATTTGTCAGATATATAGATTGCACATTATTTCGAGGTTGCTTCGTCAGGAATATGAATGACATATTTAGTAGGTACGTTCCTCGTAACTGCAAGTAAAAATACTTGAAATTAACATTTATTATCAGTTCTATATATTATCTGCCCTACAGAATACTGCGACTAAATAATAACGTCATGTTGTGTTCCCGGTAGTGAGTAGGGTAGCCAGAGCTCACTGAAGAGGTTTTTCAAACATGTAATACAGTTCATTTGGTTATTCAGTGTCAATATTCAACCCAGGGTCAATGATGGGATCGTGTTTAACGTAAATATACAAAATATTCTTTTCTTTCACAAACAAAACAAAGCTATATGACAGTTGACTGGACCACAGAGTAAGTAATATACTTTTTTTTTTTTTTTAATATATTTGTTCCATTCGGAACAGGCTAAGGTTCTATGACCATGCTGCCTTGTCATCAGTTATATTTATTTTTATTTGGATGATGATGAGGATGATGATGATGATAATGGTGAGTTGATGATGATGATGATGACGATGATGATGATTGCTGCTTCAGTAAAGTGGTGGCAACTTTACTAAAGGCTTCTTACGGAGATTTGAAACCAACACGAGAAATAACAATCCACTGTAATATTTCACTTTCCTACTCTTGTGCGCGTTTTCTAAGACGTTATGTCTAAAATTCATTTACACATAATAACTTGAACTCACATCAATTTCGGAAAATAAAATAACACCGCGATTTATCATTCTACGCGTTCGCGCCAAAACTCCTGACTGGACTTGTACATGTACTGTGACTGTGACTGTGTTGCCAATGTCATATATATTTCCAAAAATAATTATGAGAATATTTTTTTTTTATTTTTTTTTATTTCAATTTATAATATACAATTTAGGCTATTTGACAACATTAAAAATATACTACAAATTATGGTCATCCTATTAGAAAATAATGTTAAAAGACCTACGAGACTACAATTTACTCTCAAATATGTGTATTTTATGAGAATTTCAATTATAAAAATGTTATATTTTGTTGATTTATTGTCTATGGCAAAAACGCTCGTGATTGGTCAGAGCTCTGGGTGACGTCATTGCTTTGTCAATATTTACATAATTGTGATTTACATTATTTACGACATCTCTTAATATTGTTTGTTTCGGTGTTATTACTTGCTTTTTCCTTGATTATATCGAGTTTTATGGACATATTTTGTGATTAAGTTCGAAATGGATACAAATTTTGTGCGAGCAGATAACAGCAACTTACCTACAATAGACGCGTTCATGATAGCACTTTTCTTCAAAAACAACGCTGATTTTTATGCTGCTGAACTTAAAAATGTGAAAACAGCAAAGTAAGTATCACTTAGTATCTTTATAGTATATACGTATTCCTTTACAAACGATAATCTGTGATCATTGACATTTTATAAAATCTAATTTTAGGTTATATTGATATAAACTTAAAAATAGTCATGTTTTTATTTTTACTTATGCTATGCTAAGCTGTTTGGGTCTCTTCTTGATAACTGTAACCACATTTTTCGTCTCTTAGGATCGGTGGGAACATAAACAAATAATTTTCCTGGGGTTCTTATAGACGTACTTATACACTGTGGCACTACACAATATTTATATGTATATGCCATTTTTCGCACTAAAATGTTCAGAGAGTAACTTGATAAATAAGAAAATGTTGAATTCAAAGAGAAAACAATATTATACGTAAGAGCGTAAGAGTTGAATTTTATTGAAAATTTGACAGTTGCCAGGCTGCCAGCTGTCAACAAACTATTGTAGGTACTTCTTGATTTGTTTATTTCCTGAGCAGTGACGTCACACGCATCGCCATTTTAAAAAATAGCGTTTTTCGCGCACTTTTGAATATTTAAACTTCATCATTGATTTTTTAACATAATGCATTGTTTTTTTACAGAAATATTAATGTGGTATGTTTTTACTGTAATAAGCAATCATTTAAAACGGTTTTCAAAAATTAGTCAAATAGCCTATTCAATAGTAGTGTCACAAAAACCACAAAGACTGAGTATTGAAATATATATAGATAACCAAAAGGGTGAACCTTGAAATCCATTGAAATACTACTCATTAAAATAATAACTTACTAAATAATTAATTAATACTAATACTTGTTTATAAACATAGAGTGATACAAAAACCAAACACCAATAGTAAATTAAATGATATCTATCCATATGCAAGCATCTTGTCCACGATAACCATCTATGGAAAATATCCTCTGAAATATTGTCAATCAAGATGATTAACTAAATTGATTTGTATTTGTACTTTATTTACATGAAATTATTTTTATTTATAAAATTAAATTCATTTAATTATTAAACTTAAACTATCGTGACAAACTAAACGTAAAGCAACCGTACATTCGGACCCCATGAACCCAGCGTTTTGCTCCCAAAGGGCTCACGGTTACTTGTAATTAATTTGATAAAGACACTGTATAATAGCATAATCCCAATTAAAATATACTAATGGAATAAGACTCTTTGTAACGGATTCTATTGCGATTTATTGGTATTATTTTATTAGGTAGGTACTACGCTGACCCTAAATAAATGTACGTTAAGGGCAGGAGGATAATGACTCCAATAAATTGTAAATCTACAAACAATTTCAAACATGTTCACAATATTCTTAAACCATAAAATCTCCCATTATTCTTAAAACATAGATTCGATTCTTCTCTAGTTTGAATCGTATACTTATCGTATGTAATTCGATTTATAACTTTCAATTTTCGAATTCTTATGTCGATCATCGAAAGAATATCTCGAGCTATAAAAATATTTTGAATTCCTACTAATTTAATAATCTAATTTTAATATTTATATTCGATACTATCGAGTAGTAGTATTGAGTACGTGTATCGAGTAGGTACTTGACCATAGACACCTAGACTTAGCGAATGCGTTTGGACGCATTGATCTGGCAATTACTATGTTCGATGTATTTTAAGATGACACTCGTCTGCCGGCGAATGCTAATGCGAAACAATAAAACGCATCGCGATAGATTGTAATACGTCTAGGGGTACAGTGCAGAACATCTACACACACACACTCACACACACTCACTCACAACGACGAGCAGCACGAGCCGCCCTGGGACGAGCCGCGCTCGCGCCGCGCCTCCGCAGACCGGCGGCTCACTCCGCTCACCATACCGGTCAGTGCAGAACATCTACACACACACACTCACACTCACACACACTCACACTCACACACACTCACAAGAGCAAGAGGTGGAGGGCGAGGACAACGTGTCGACGTCCTACGATGAGCAGCACGAGCCGCTCTGGGACGGGTTTTAACTACTTTGTAAAAGTAGCAAACTATCAGTCCAATGTATGATAGATAGTGCAATCTACAAAACAAGCCGATCTTAGCCGGGCTCTCACTCTTTTTCCATACTGTATGTAATTGTACTTTATGGATAATTCTTGCACAATTTGTTTTCGTTATGATTTATGAAACAACTTAATTATGTTATGTTTTATAATTCCAGCAAGAAGACCCAACGATATGCCGCGGCTTACTACATCCTATAGACTTCAGTAAGTATTTTGATTTTTTATAACCTCTGCTATCGCAAGCTCTCTGCCCTATTATAATAAATTGGAAAAAGCGAAATCAATTCTCGGGCGGGACTCGAACCCGCGATCTTTCCCTTACAGGGGGAACGCTCTGACCACTGAGCCACCGAGCTTCGCCCGAGAGTGATCCAATTTTTCCAATACATCCATCTTACGGCGATGGTGGGAGTAATCTCGGTAGATTATATTATATATTATTCGTACGAACTATCGGAATCAATGAATGATGTTGCAATCATTTTTAAACATTGATTTTTGATAACTCCGCCCAATCAATTGAGATAATTTTTAAAGCAATTAGTTTGCTAAACTAAACAAATTATAATAAATTGGAAAAAGCGAAATCAATTCTCGGGCGGGACTCGAACCCGCGATCTTTCCCTTACAGTAGATTACTCCCACCATCGCCGTAAGATGGATGTATTGGAAAAATTGGATCACTCTCGGGCGAAGCTCGGTGGCTCAGTGGTCAGAGCGTTTCCCCTGTAAGGGAAAGATCGCGGGTTCGAGTCCCGCCCGAGAATTGATTTCGCTTTTTCCAATTTATTATAATTTGTTTAGTTTAGCAAACTAATTGCTTTAAAAATTATCTCAATCTCTGCCCTATTACCGCTATTTTATCTACTAGCCTTCCACGTGCTAACAAGAACCTCCTCCCCCCAGGTACGGTGGTAAGCATCCCGGGCTGGGTGACCCGAGGTGCGGGCGCGTCCACACACCACGAGTACGAGGTACGCATCGAGCTGGGTGAACATGCTCGCTGGTTGCTGCTACGGCGCTACCGGCGGTTCCGCGAGCTGTACCTCACCATGCGCCGCCTCTACGGGCCCAAGGTAGGTGCTAAGAGCTACGTCATATGTGCTACGGTCTCTGTGTTATGTGCTACGGCCTTTGTGTTGCGTGCTACGGCCTTTGTGTTGCGTGTTACGGCCTTTGTGTTACGTGCTACGACTTTTGTGTTGCGTGCTACGGCCCTTGTGTTGCGTGCTACGACCTTTGTGTTACGTCCTATGTCCTTGCGCCGCCTCTACGGGCCTAAGGTAGGCGCTACGAGCTACGTCTTAACGTGCTACGGTCTCATATCATCTACTACGATTGTAGCACATTACTTCACTTTTATAGAGCGTCATCTCTGTCGTAGATCGGACTGACAGTCAATACCTTTATAGAGTTGTTAAAACCATTTATATTCAGCAAACATTAAAAAAGGATAACTTCTGTTTTAACTACTCAAAAAAAAAAATCAAACTACAGACAAGTATCTTGCGATACAGAGAACACTTTACAGCCAAGTACCACATCAGAATATACTTAATGGTCACTTAGGGCCGGCGCACATTATCAGCATCGGCAAGGAAAAGGATCCTTCGGCGTCGGCTCTAAATAGTTATTGATGTAAATCTAGGAGACCGTAATCTCCACGATTCCCACATCAGTCTCACACACACCCCTATTACCGCCAGGTGGCATCAATCCCGTTCCCGGCGCGCCAGCTCTGGTCGTCGGAGGCGGTAGCCCGCTCCCGTCGCGGAGCCCTGGAGGCGTTCCTGCGGCGGCTGCTGACGGTGGCGTCGGCCGACCGGCGCTGTCCGTTCTACGACAAGCCGCTCACGAGGGACGCGCTCGTCAGCTTCTCGCCTTTTTTTAGAAAGGTAGGTACTTAGGTACGCTCGTTTTGTTTTATGTATAGAAAAGAAGAAATAAAGCACGAAAAGTTTTTTTTTATTTTAAGCTATTGCATAGCTTCTATCGCGGGCCTTGAGCGTGGAGACCGAATCCAGAAATTCCGTAACGAAAAAAACCTAACACCCCGAAGCTCGCACGAATCGAGCAGAGCTGCTCCGAAGTAGCTCCGCTTAACGTAAGTAATTATAATTGCATAAGTTGATAAAAAATGCTAAGTAATAGCTTTACCGCGGCAGTCCCCGAGTGCTACATGTCTTTTTTTTGCACGGACATGCATGAAAACTATAAATAAAAAACATGAGCTTGGCGTAGGTAGGTACATAGGTACGCTCGTTTAGTTTTATATATGGAAGGAATTAAGAATGTTTTTCGGTCTCGTATGTCTCGCCTAATAAGCGAACGCAGAGAGGAGGTGGCCTAAGTAATAGTCCATTGTGACTCTGACGGCATGAAATAGTTACACTACATAAAAAAATTATATCAAATGATTGTTTTACTATGGACTGGTGAAAAAATAATAAATAGTAAAGACCCAAAAAATCACGCTGTTGGGTATCGGTTCCTTTCGGAAGTAGGGGTTCGTAAGGTCGTATAGCCGCAGCCAGTTAAAACACTTGGGTGTTATACAGGGTGTCCCAAAATTCAAGGATAAGCCGGCAACAGAGGAAAGCCCTACTTATGGCTGCTCTGGAAAAAATAAGAAAAAAAAAATATCTCTATTTTTTTTTTAATTATTTAAACTTTTTTAAAATCCTTCGAAATTCGGTACCCCTAATGATATTTTCAACTACCAGGCCCACAATTTTGCAAATATTTCTGAACTCTTTTCTGTATTAGCAAGCTAGGAAGTATGACTATCCATCACCACCCTGAAAAATGATAGAATATTTGTAGTTATTTTACAAAAATGAGTCAAAATATTTTTTTGTCGTCAAATTTTCATACATTTTTACTTTCGACCCACTTTATCTTATCTCGGTGAAAAAAAAAAGTATGGACACAACTATGGCATCCTTTTTCAAAAATTGGCGCAACTATCCAAGATTTCAAAATGGTATGATTTGGGTATGATACTATAATGAAATACTAAAATTTTTTTTTTTTGTAAATAAGAATCATATTTCATACATTGCTTTTATTGAAAATCACCAGATTTACTTTGTACACAATGCATTCATCCTCAATAAAAAATCATTGACGGGACTTTTGACTAAGTGGTAACCGAGTAGGTTATCACATTACGAGGTTAAGCAACACAAGCCAGGGTGGTTTTCGGATGGATGACCATTCTTAAGACATTGAGGCACCTCCGTTCCTCAGAGAGTACGTTAGGCCGTCGATCCCGGTGGCCATATGAGTATCTATGACTGTGACAGTTGTTACGGGTAGTCGGAGCGCTTAAAGGCGAAAAACTAGACTCACTACATAACTTTGATATCGCCAGTGGGTTGTGGAGGTCAGGTGGCAGTCGCTTCACGGCAAATTTCACATTTCTGCTGTTTCACAGTTAGCCGGGAAATCAGAGGCTTAGAGTTTTATTGGAATTGTCTTAAACGAACAATAGGTCTCCGAAAACAATTGCAACGCTGGACTATCAATGCGGTTGCGGATTATATTTCTGGCAAAAGATATGCACGAAAAATAATGTATTAATGCCAGTGGCAAACAATTAAAATATGTAAAATAAAAAAAATACTATCAATAATGCAATAATTATAAAATTATACCATTATGTTTGTTTAATTTTTTAACAGTATGGATGTTCAACACTCATCATCCTCTGAGCCTTTACAAAATACAGAGTCGGATTTTATGATTAACTGTGAAACAGCAGAACCGCGAAATTTTCCGTGAAGCGACTGCCACCTGACCTCCACAACCCATTGGCGATATCAAAGTTATGTAGTGCGTCCAGTTGTTGGACTTTTAGGGCTCCAATTACCCGTAACAACTGTCATAGATACTCATATGGCCACTGGGATCGACGGTCTAACGTACTCTCTGAGGAACGGAGGTGCCTCCTTCCTCTGTGAGGAATGTCTTAAGAATGGTCATCCATCCGAAAACCACCCTGGCTTGTGTTGCTTAACCTCGTAATGTGATAACCTACTCGGTTACCACTTAGTCAAAAGTCCCGTCAATGATTTTTTATTGAGGATGAATGCATTGTGTACAAAGTAAATCTGGTGATTTTCAATAAAAGCAATGTATGAAATATGATTCTTATTTACAAAAAAAAAAAAAATTTTAGTATTTCATTATAGTATCATACCCAAATCATACCATTTTGAAATCTTGGATAGTTGCGCCAATTTTTGAAAAAGGATGCCATAGTTGTGTCCATACTTTTTTTTTTCACCGAGATAAGATAAAGTGGGTCGAAAGTAAAAATGTATGAAAATTTGACGACAAAAAAATATTTTGACTCATTTTTGTAAAATAACTACAAATATTCTATCATTTTTCAGGGTGGTGATGGATAGTCATACTTCCTAGCTTGCTAATACAGAAAAGAGTTCAGAAATATTTGCAAAATTGTGGGCCTGGTAGTTGAAAATATCATTAGGGGTACCGAATTTCGAAGGATTTTAAAAAAGTTTAAATAATTAAAAAAAAAATAGAGATATTTTTTTTTCTTATTTTTTCCAGAGCAGCCATAAGTAGGGCCACCCTCTGTTGCCGGCTTATCCTTGAATTTTGGGACACCCTGTATATGAGACACTTTACTGATTCGAACTTACGACTCTAGGTAAGCGTGTCCTGTCTGTACAGTGCCCGTAAGCGACTGCCGCCGCAGCGGATCCGCGCGATCGGGTGCCTACAAAATGCCCGTCAGCATTTTGTCCCCACAACGCTTTCTTTCAAAGCGAAATCCATATCCATACTAATATTAATTATAATCATCATTCATCATCATTTCAGCCATAGGAAGTCCACTGCTGGACATAGGCCTCCCCTATAGATCTCCAATAGGACCGGTTGGAAGCGGCTCGCATCCAGCGCGTTCCCGCGGCCTTAATGAGGTCGTCTGTCCACCTTGTGGGTGGATGTCCTACGCTGCGCTTGCCGATACGTGGCCTCCACTCGAGGACTTTTCGACCCCATCGGTCGTCAGTCCTCCGTGCTATGTGCCCTGCCCACCGCCATTTCAACTTGCTAATCTGCTAATTAATTATAAATGCGAAAGTAACTCTGTCTGTTACGCTTTCACGCCTAAACCACTGAACTGATTTCGATGAAATTTGATACAGGGCTACCCCTTTAGACCATTAGACCTTGAGAAAGGACATAGGCTATGTTTGGTCGCGATAACCGACATCCACGCGGGCGGAGCCGCGGGCAAAAGCTAGTTTAATTATAACACCTCTCTGTATGTGCCTAATTTCCTCTCACAGCCAACATATATCGTTACACAGGGTGTGTTCGAGAGCGGCAAGTGCGGTACAGGATGATGGCGCGCCGAGCTCGCCACGTTGCGCGCGCTCGGCCACTCGTCGCTGGCGCTGGCGCGGCTGCTGGGCGCCGCCGCCGTGCTGCTGTACCACTGCCTGGCGCTGATGCTGCTGCTGCTGTTCCTGCTGTGCGCCCGTAGACGGGCCAGCAGGTAGCAGGTACTGTACCTGGGGACAGAGTGACTGGGGAGACTGTTATCTCATATGCACGGCAAATGCAGAGAGGAGGCGGGGATGAAGTGACTGAAGAGACGATCTGTTATCTCATTAGAAAGGCAAATGCAGAGAGGAGGTGGTCTATCGGTGAAGTGACTGGAGAGACTTGTCTGTTATCTCGTATACAATGCAAATGCAAAGAGGAGGTGGTTGAAACCTGGGATGAAATGTCTGGAGAGATTTGTATTTTATTATACCTATGGTCAATGCAGAGAGGAGGCGATCTAAGCCGGAGATGAAGTGACTGCAAAAATTTGTCTGTTATATCATACCCAAGGAAAAAGCAGAGAGGAGGCGGTCTAAACTGGTGAAGTGACTGGACAGACTGATATCTCATATACGAGGCAAATGCAGATAGGAGGTGGTTGAAGCCTGGGATGAAATTACTGGAGATACCGTCTTATCTCATACACACGGCACATGCAAAGAGGAGGTGGTTTAAACCTGGGACGGTGAAGCCAGGTATTTTTCAAATAGTTTTGATAACAGACAGTCACGAAGTATTTGCCTAACGATGTCACTCTAAAGGTAACAAGAACCGAACCTGCGACCCCAGCAGTGAGCCAGTGAGCAGCTAGCGCGCGAGCAACCACGGGTGCCTTTCTATATACTTTATTGTACGTACGTACTTAGTATAGGGATGTCCTTGATGATTCTGTAAGGCTTTTGTTCGACAACTCGCACGGTATCTTTGTAAAATAATTTTTTATGCCCTGTACTTTACCTAGGAATTTAAAAAAAACATTGCTAGGGGAACCCGTACAAGATATTGTATGTGTTGACGTCACAGCAAACACAAAGAGCAGGTGGCATTATAAATGAAAGCTGTCATCGTACAAGATATTTAGGTATTAACGTCACAGCAAAACAGAGAGGGGGTGGCATGATAAAGACGACGACGTCATCGTAAAAGATAGTGTATGGTATTGATTTCACAGCAAACACAGAGAGGAGGTGGTATGAAAAACTAAGAAGTGGGTAGGATCTAATTCTTCTTCACCACATCCCCCCCCCCCCCCTCCCCCCCTACAAAGTGTCACGATTCTTTCATAGGGCAATCTAATGATAGGGAACCCTAAAAAAGGAACATATACTATGGAGATGATGCAATTAATATAATTTACAACACACCTGCTCATAAAAGTGATATTATTTTACCGCAATTAAGCACGGAATGACACCTATTATAAAACTGTGACTTTTTCATTGCTATTATTCACAAAAGTGAGTTATAGATTCTTTTTTAAATTTTATAGGAAGTGTCTATAATTGTCTATGTTCTTAAAAAAGTTTTGATACAAAAAATAACGTGTTTAATAGTACGAATAAATTAATACGCCTATTGTATGGTCATTTGATGCATTTTCGTATTTAAATAAATAATTTCAACTTGTAATACTTGTGTAATAAACAAAATTTTCACTCAAATTTAACTTTTTTTTTTCTCTAAGTACAGAAAAAAAAAACAGAGTAAAAAAAAGTTAAGTTCAAACCTCATTTTTTTTTAAACATGGTCGACCGCCATTGTTAAATGCGCGCGCATAGGAAAACGAATTAATTTGTAGTATTGTTTATTTAGTATTTGTAGTATTATTTTATTCGCAAGTGTGTTGTAAAACGTCGTATGGCACGTGTGAGCATGATGATTACCGTCCTCGGCTGTCTTAAGACCCTCGCCTGCCGGCTCGGGTCTCAATGGCGCCTCGGCGGTAATCACCAACGTTGCTCACTTGTACCATAATGTACTATTTTTTATGATTTATTTTTATTTCATTATTATTTTATTAACAAATGATTTATGAATTATATTAATAAATAAAAAGCATTATTAATTCATTTTTAATCTAATTATCTCTCCTTAAGCTAAGTACAGGGCATAGATTTTATACCGATACCATCCGAGCAAGCCGTTCCAGTACAACGTTGAGTTTGATCCGTTCAACTCAGTTGACCTTTGACTTTGAATACTCATGTATTAGTTTATATATCTGTTTCCTTTATAAAAGACAATATTTGTATTTCTTACCTTTTATTGTTGGTCCTGAAGTTTTATCGAGAATGTTATCCAAGAAAAAATATGGAAAAGGACTTATTTTGACAGTGGCGCCATCTATGAGAGAGAAAAGAAATGTATATGTTAATATTTTTCTCAACAAAATGGCATTACAGTAGCTGACTTTTGATTTGGCACTTCGGAACTTTCGGCTACGTTCGGATTACTTCGGTTTTGTAGAGCGTTCTCTATCGCACAGCATATGTCTACTACTTGATATATTTTAAGAGTAGTTAATACCAGAGCTATTTCTACAATTTTATATCTTTTATTATTATTATTATTATTATTATTGTTCGATACACTAGCAGCTTAAAGCTGATGCGTGTACATCACTGCACTTGTGTTTTATGTTTCAAATGATTGTCCAGTCTATTCTTAAATATGTTCACGTTAGGAGCACTTATCACCGCCTCTGGTAGTGAGTTCCACGGCCGCACCACACGGTTTGGGAGAAAGTGATATCTAGGGTTGCCGGCGCACTTTACTTTTAAACGGTTTTTGTAGTTTGGTCTACTTGTTGGTGGGCCAAATTTACTTATTGAAATTTTATAACATTCATGTGGTCTTATTGATCTGATATTTGGCATACACGTTAAATTGGAATGACTATACAAATTAATTAATCAATAAAACCGGTTTATCTTAAATAAAAATTAAGAACCGAAGGAATAGTTCTAATATTTTAAATACTCAAGTAGTTTCAACTACTCTATAAAGATATCTTATTGTCAGTCTGCTGTGCGATAGAGAGAACGCTATACAAAACCGAAGCAAACCGATCTTATCCGAACTCACTCGTCTCCCCAACGTGCTACATCAAAAGGGGGTTATTGTATTTTGTAGTTAGAGGACATTCTCGATGATAAATATATAAGGATAGTATTTTCTCATTTGCGTATAAAATATGTTTTTTGATTATATATTATTTGTATATTAGCAATGTTGTCTGTATATTGTGCAATGATTAGTTGTTAAGTATTTCATCTTTTTTTCTGTCATTAGAGGACATACCCCCCTTTTACGGATAGAGACACTAGCGCCCTCTAGCGGGCACGAGGCGCATTAACTGAAATTATATGAATAGATATAGTATTGGCATAAAATGTCTGTATATCTACGTGATTCTTATAATGTAATGAAATGGGATACTGAATATATTTGGTAGGTATAAGTATCATTATTAGATTATTTTGAAGTTGTAACAATATGTTTTTTATACTTTCGAACAGAGACATGAGCAATAACGAAACACATGTATTTTATATGCATGTATAGTACAAAATTGTTAAAGATTACATCAAAACAAGTTTGTCGAAGAATACAAACTTACATTTTTACCGAAACTTTTATATGTTTGCCGAAAAGTATACATATTTTTCGAAAATATTTTTTGGTATCACATCAAATTTTTAAATTGTTTCTGTTCGAAAGTATAAATATACACACATATTGAAAAATAGCTGTCATTTAATTGGTAAAAACTACCAAATGGCTGGCAACCCAGTACTTAGTACCACAGTGTCTCTATACGTAAGACCATCTTGTACAAAGCACCCAGATGTGTACAGTATATTTTTCCACGTGGCGAGCTCGACAAAGAGCCCTTCGGACCGAAGGCTAGATAATATTAGCAATATATCCAATTGTACTGATCGTATGATTCGTGTTAAATTACTTTAGTTCAATATTAATATGCACAATTTATCTAATGAATAATAGATTAAGTTATTTTTTTTTCGATAAGCCAAGAGTCTCGTTATTCTATAATTATATAAGGCGCCTTTCTGAATAAAATGTCTCGCTAAGTATATAGATAGATAGATAGATAGATAATACTTTATTGTACACCAATAAATTTACAATAGAGACAAGTAGGTATCATGTATACAGTTTAATGTACAATGGGCGGCCTTATCGCTGGAAGCGATCTCTTCCAGGCAATTTCTTCTTCTTCTATTGATGTACACTAAATTAATATATATCTATCTTATATTTATTGTTTCTAAAATGTATTGAAATTTCTATTTATACTGTTGATCAATGGCACTTGGTCGAACAGACAATTGTACTTTTCCACATTCCACAACCTGAACGGTTTCGCCCCACGACCTTTGAGAATGTCGTGAGGTGAAACCGGTCAAAAAATAAAATACTCTGGAAAAGTACCAGTGTCTAGTCAACATTTAAATTTCTCATACATATATCTCCCTGTGAGTTCAAGCACGTTTGTTCAGAGAAGCGCCTTGTGTAGGTACAACAGACACATACGTTATTATAACTGTAAGCTATGCCATTTCTGTAATAAACTCTATGTCTATAGACATAAGGCCTATTATCGAGTGCCTCTATAAAAACCCTCACAGCAAAACAGGCTCTTGGCTAAAATACAAATCTACACACATTGTCAAGTAATCTAACTTTTTAAATTAATGTTTAGGTTACAATAATTAAATGTGATATATTAACCATCGCATGTCTATCTAAAGGACAATATTATTATAATAAAAGTAAATTGTACCGTACGCCCTTCTAATAAGGTCTATAATGAATTTCTTATAAATATGAATTCTAATTTTGAATTTTTAAATGTTATAAATTAAAATATACTATAGGGAGGATGAAATTTTAATCTAGTAACCCCATAGGATTTATATTTAAAAAGCGAAGGCCTATAACTGGCTTGTTATTCAGACTTGCCTGTACGGAAAATAGAACTGTCATAGCTCCATATAAACGGATAACTTTGTCCTTAGATTTTCTGAACGTTGTCTTATTTTTTTTTATTACTTATAAGAATACGTTGTTCCGTTTTTTTAGATTTTTTGTATAGACAAATGTGCTATAGTTTTTTTTAGTATATTGACTTGAAAAGACAATTTAGTTAATTTTCCTGTGTAGTTGGTTGTGATTATTGTTTACATTGACTAACTGTATGTAAAAATTGTAGGCGGGATTTTTTTATATACCGGGTCGGAAAAAACAATCGAAATGCTTCAGTCGAAAGTATTGTCATAACGAAAAACTGCTATTCAATGATAATTTATTAAAGAAATTATTTTTAAGAGCGCGTTTCCACAAAAACACGGATCGGATCGCATCGGAACGGAATCGGAAATCGGCCAGTCTTACGTGACTGTTCGTTTTCGTCGCGGTCCCTGTCTCTCCGTTCAGTAATTAGACACACATTCTAAAGCCCGTGTTCTAGAATGTATTCTTCTTATTTCTTATTCTTTTAATTAATTATTATTCTGAATCTCGAGTTATCTAAGGACAGGTTTCATAAACAATCTGTCAATCTGTCTTTACAATTTATTCTCAGATAAATTGAGGTTAAGGACTGAGTGTCGTTTTGGAACACGGGCCTTAAGCAACCATGGGCATAGCTCCGGCTCGGTGTCAATTAAAACTTCCTGTATCATCCTGATAAAATAAAATTTGTTAATACTACTAACAGTTTAAAAAAAAATATTGAATTTAAAAATGTTGTAATTTTTTTTTGTTTTTTCTTTTTTGATATTTTATCACAAATTGCACGAGCTTTCACTGTAGGTGTCTTAGTAACTAATAATGATATAACATTTTTAATCTATGTACTAAGTACAGGGTGTTCTATTTCTCTCACAAAGATTATATTAATTTAAATTCTTTGAAATGTTTATTTATTAATTATTTTAGAGAAGTAAACAATTTTTTTTGTTATTTCGTTTTTAAACTTATAATAACTGATTTTCGACTGTCTATCTTAAAAAAAAATTGTCTATGAAGTATTCATCCCCGATTGTCTAATGCCGCGTACAGACCAAGCAAACGATAGCTAACGAACGAACACGAGGACGATAAAAGCATGAGAGTCGTTCAGTTAGTATGTACCTGGCATTAGACCCACATATTTCCCTACTAACTAGTACTACCTCTCGCGAGTGTACAGCTTCCGTTAGCTTTCCTGTTATAATAGAAAGCCATTACGCATGCGTACGAAATCGTGAGCCCTACACCGACTAACTTCTGTGACGTCAAACGCCCTATAGTACGGCCGTATGCAATTGAACATCCCGGCGCTGTACCTCATATGGCTCACCTAAAAACAATAGGAGCGAGTGAGACAGATAATAAGAGGTTTGGTTTGACGGGTCGGATGATAACGGCAGTACTATAGTTATATAGTACTAAGATATACACTACTCAAAAAGGTCTAAATTAACTAAATTTATGATAAAATCAACATTAACTCGAATATCGATCAGAAACGTACGACTTATATATACTATAACTATAAATAGAAATACTATAAATAGAATTATTCAGTCATACTGTTTAATATGTAAAGTTCAAGTTTATTTTTCATTACAGAGCATAAAATTCATAGAAAAGAATAATAATTATTTAACAAAATAATTAAACAGGATTTCGACTTTTTAAGTAAGTGTATGTAAACTATTAAAATCTGAAGGCCAAAAAATTTAGTCTCGAGCCAAAAACCCCAATGTCCTAAAATCGGTATTCTCTTAACAAAAGTTTCAAAAAAAAACATTGACATCTTGATCGTTTTTGACGTTTGGGAGATTGAGATGAGATCGAGACGAGATCGAGATTGAATTTTGATTACAAGATTTGACCTTCTGGCGTTTTGTTTTTAATATATTGTTACTGAATATTTCATACAGACTAACTAGACTTGAGAGCGATCGTCGATTCGAAATCAGTTGTTTCTAATAACCTTTATTTAACCATTTTTTTTGTGAAGAGAAAAAACTGAACTATATCGGGTGAACTAAACCCCAAAAGTAGGAATATGGCCTTGTAGATAGACCCAAATAATTATCTAAAATAAATCATTTATACTTAAGTAGCGCTACGGTATAGATGTATTAATTGTAGTGCGTTATAAACAAAATATATTTTTAGTACAAATTATTATTGTTTCGCGACAAATATGGTAGCAAACCTACTGCTAACAAAACGCATTATTAAAAAAATTATGCGTTTTGTTGACAGGGCTACTTATCACGTTATAACAAAATAAATAAGTCCAATATTCAATTGTCTATGCCTTATTTATTAATAAATGAAAAACTTTAAATTTATTTACTGTGCACATTTAATTTTTAAACAATAGGTATTACACACCAAAACAGCTGTTTATTTCTCAATTAATCAGTAAGTTACAGTTATAATGTATAAATGAATTTAATTTATTTCGATAGTGATAAGTGAAGAATTTATTAATTATTAATAAATGAGTGTCCATTGATATTTATTACATCACCAAGTTTTAAGACTATAGCTAGCTAAACAAAAATTGATGTTGATGAACTATTAATTAATAAAATATTACACTTGGCAACATTATGTCAATTTTCTATTAAAGAAGTACCAACGAATCCGTAAAATGTCTAAAATAGAAACTACGGTTGTCGCTGTAATTGCTATTTTATTGAAAATCAAAGATAATTTAGTAGATGGCGCCACCGTCCCGTCAATGTTGTCAAACCGGACAACATGGAAGGGACGGTGGCGCCATCTTCCAGTTCACGGAATTGTTGGTACAACTATAGCAAATTGATACTAAAAGCACAGAGCCATTCATCAAGAAATGTATAGAATAAACATAGCAATACACGAGCAAGAAGACTTCGATGAGTCTACTCCGACGCCCATAAATAAGCTTTTTAGATTCGGAAACGCTATAGACAACGGGTATGTATAGCCCCATTTCTCTCCCGGCGTGCGTCGTGGTAGGCTCGCAGTCTAGCCTGGTGCGATTTTCACTTATATTCTCGAGTGACTTTACAATGGTAATCTATTCGATTAACGCGAATGTGTGTGTGTTCGCGCAGCGGAATGTTGTTGAATTTAAAGATTTTAATTATGCAGATATTTAGCACATGACGTCGTGTAAATGCTTATGGTAAAAAAAAATTTGTGCATGCAGCCATTGTGGAGAAATTCGCTAAAAACAGATTCCGCTGGGCGTACGTTGTCCTGGCGGCACTTTTTTTGAATTCATGGACTTAGAAGAAAAAAAATGTGTCCAAAAATTAGCGTGTATTTGCGTGTAATTGTGTATGTATGAATAAAATTAATGAATGCATAAACTTCGGAGAAATTCAAGTTTCCGCCACGCGAACGTTTGGCCATTAGCTAGTTTTCATATAAAGCGCTTATATAGAGAGCTGTAGATTTTTACATACGTTGTTTTGAATTTGCTTATATTTGTTTAATAAAAAGATTTAGAAAAAATCGAAGGGTTTAACAGATAAAAATATAAACGTAAAATACGCTTATTAGGTCTTAGTTCGTAAAGTATGCACTTTGGGGTCTAGATTTTTACGTTTATACAAACCTTGTAAGTGTCTGCAACATGTTGCCAAGTATCAATGATGTTCCGCTAGTAATTAAAGAGCAATAGGACAATTTACCATGTATAGACCACTGTTTACAAAGCAGTCAAATATCACGACGTTCTAAAGGAATTGCATAGTAAAATAACGGGTGGCGCAAAAGTAAAGACCCTATTTGGTTCGGCTATAACATTTTTTCTAAATTAGAAAACTAGATTTAGGTTTTTTTAAATGTATATTTGTACCATTAAATTTCGTACCATTAGGATTTAAAGATGATGTCTTTTAAATGGTGACCTCCAGAGTTGATACATTTGAGCCCTATTTATGACATTTTGCATAACTTGCCGTAACACTACCTGCGATATGTTCGTTATTTCTTGACGAATGTTTTCTTTTAGAGCTGCGAGAGTCTGTGGCTTGTTCACATACACCCGAGATTTCAAAAAACCCCAAAGAAAGAAGTCTGGACTGGTCAGATCGGGTGATCTTGCAGGCCAAGGCAAATCGCCAAAACGAGAGATAACTCGGCCTGGAAAAGCGTTTGACACAATTATTCCACGTTCTTGGGGAGTAAAACGGTCCATGTTTATTTTCAGTGTATTTTACATTTGTTCACTACACAATTTTCAACAACAGAATGACAGAAAATTTCATATAAAAAAAATAGAGGTATTTTCTTTGGTGCCACTACTTTTGCGCCACCCGTTATATTCCAATAATTAGCTTACTGATTCAACTATTCACATGCAAAATTTCATCTCATTATATTCAGTAATTAAAGATAAACAATGAAAATACTGACAAAGCATCGAAACCCTACATAACCCGACCAAGTTCGGATGGCTACAAAAAAGCGGCCGTGCAATATATTTAGGTAACATTCTAAAATTTACAGTATAATACCGGTATTGAATTGGTACAGGTGATAACACAATTGTTATTTCGATTTAATTTATAGATCATTTATTTTTTCTACACCTACTTTTTTAATTGTATTTGACTAAGATTAGTAAGTACTATTTACGTAGGCGGTAGGTACTTTATTTAAGTAAGCGCTTGAGACTTGCGTCAGTCTCAGTATATGATGTTAGCGTTGTACCTACTGGTACGGCAGTGACTTATGTATGTGAGCGTGTTCCCGTGCACCCCACCAAAATATGCAGAATTATTTTGTTCGAAGCGGTACGCTTAAGGCTAGACCTTTGGTTAAATAGTCTAAGTATAGTAGATATGAATTGATCAAAAATATTAAGCTAGAGAGAAAAAATAGATAATTTGCCAATTTTTGGGTTTCTACGTTTCTACGTTTCTACGTTTCCACATTTTGCCAATTTTTGGGTTTCTACGTAACAGGTGGCGAGAAATAAATTGTAGACGGATATTTCATTAGAGAAGTACCCACCTACTTGTTAATTGAAGATTTATTTTTATCGTAGATAGTGGCGTTATTAATAAAAAAATATTTTTCATTCAAGAAATGCAATTTATTGTTTTATTTTTCCTAACGCTTGTGTACGCAACTGTACCATATTAATGAATACTATACTGGAAGGTTAAGAACGTTACTTAGATATATGGTACGGCCGCTTTTTTGTAGCCATCCGAACTTGGTCGGGTTATGTAGGGTTTCGATGCTTTGTCAGTATTTTCATTGTTTATCTTTAATTACTGAATATAATGAGATGAAATTTTGCATGTGAATAGTTGAATCAGTAAGCTAATTATTGGAATATATTTTACTATGCAATTCCTTTAGAACGTCGTGATATTTGACTGCTTTGTAAACAGTGGTCTATACATGGTAAATTGTCCTATTGCTCTTTAATTACTAGCGGAACATCATTGATACTTGGCAACATGTTGCAGACACTTACAAGGTTTGTATAAACGTAAAAATCTAGACCCCAAAGTGCATACTTTACGAACTAAGATCTAATAAGCGTATTTTACGTTTATATTTTTATCTGTTAAACCCTTCGATTTTTTCTAAATCTTTTTATTAAACAAATATAAGCAAATTCAAAACAACGTATGTAAAAATCTACAGCTCTCTATACAGGGCGTCCCACGGCGATGCCACATGGAGGGAAAGTACCTTAAATCCTTAAGTTAGCTCATTTTACTTAAAGGAGACATCATTTTATTTTTAAAAAGAAACTAAACTGCATTCATAGATTTTTAAAAATTCGCTTGCCACACCCGGTAATCGAACCGACTAAAATCCGAAAAAGTAACATCCTGTATTTTTATGGCATCAATCGATAGTGTCAATCATAAGGATCAGATCTCTCTAAGAAACATAGTAAATTAAATGAAAGGAAGTCCTTGAAACCTAAAATTATAAATTCAATTTGGCAAAATAAAACACTTTAACTCAAAGTTCATCCATCCATCTGATACCATATTAACAATAAAATGCCATATTTAAATTACTTTTCTTTTTTTATCGTGCGGAGACCGCTGCTGGTCAGCAGTAGTTTTTAGGTATGTCGAACTCAAACCGACTAAAACCGCACGCCGTCTCAATTAACAGGTTATAAGTTGATCCAATAGGGCAATTCTCTCGCCATCATCGTTGCCCAGGGTACACCGCGTGCAGGTTTCTAATCAAGCACCCAAAAATAACTACCTACCCTACCTACATACCTCATGTAGTTACCCAATTTTACATTCTAAACAGGTAATAAAGTTCATTCATTATTACTAATTTTACTAAATAAATTTCATCAAAGATATCTCTAGTGTTGATGTTGATACCTTATAAGATACCGTATCTGATGGTTCCTTAAATAAAAATGCTGTGTCTGTTCGCATTGAATTTATAAGTTACTAGCTGACCCGGCGAACATCGTATCGCCATATTTTCCGCCCGCGTGGTATTATTTCTTAATTTATCAGTGTTTCTCTACAATATTATGCATGTATGATACATATAAACCTTCCTCTTGAATCACTCTATCTATTAAAAAAAACCGCTTCAAAATCCGTTGCGTAGTTTTGAAGATTTAAGCATACATAGGGACGGACAGACAGCGACAGCGACTTTGTTTTATAATATGTAGTGAAGATTTTGTGAACTTCCTTTCATTTAATTTACCATGTTTCTTAGAGAGATTTGATCCTTATGATTGACACTATCGATTGATGCTATAAAAATACAGGATGTTACTTTTTCGGATTTTAATCGGTTCGATTACCGGGTGAGTCAAGCGAATTTTTAAAAATCTTTGAATGCAGTTTTGTTTGTTTTTAAAAATAAAATGATGTCTCCTTTAAGTAAAATGAGCTAACTTAAGGATTTAAGGTACTTTCCCTCCATGTGGCATCGCCGTGGGACGCCCTGTATAAGCGCTTTATATGAAAACTAGCTAATGGCCAAACGTTCGCGTGGCGGAAACTTGAATTTCTCCGAAGTTTATGCATTCATTAATTTTATTCATACATACACAATTACACGCAAATACACGCTAATTTTTGGACACATTTTTTTTCTTCTAAGTCCATGAATTCAAAAAAAGTGCCGCCAGGACAACGTACGCCCAGCGGAATCTGTTTTTAGCGAATTTCTCCACAATGGCTGCATGCACAAATTTTTTTTTACCATAAGCATTTACACGACGTCATGTGCTAAATATCTGCATAATTAAAATCTTTAAATTCAACAACATTCCGCTGCGCGAACACACACCGCGAATGTAAGCCATTTCATTTTGGTTCTATGTTCCGTGATCACATCACATCGAGGAACAGTCTCTTGCGCATAAATACATTATAAATCTTATGCAAGTTTCTTATGAATGTGTATCTATTGTTGTTTTAAAACAAATATGATGGCTTACTTCTACTACTAATATCATACCATCCCTCTCACTTAATAATGACTTAAGTAGCAATGTCCTGTGTTCGAACGGCTGCTAAGACACCTCCCTTCCCCCTTCCCTCCAAAATCGTGCACGTCTAGTTGAAAAGTGTTCCAAAAAGGTATTTTCTAAAGAATTTTCGCATGTGAGTCCCCCTCCCCCCCACTTCTGTAAACCCCCGTAGCAGTAAGCCATCATATTACCAAAATCATCATATTGTATGTTCGAATGTTTATATGTATGCAGTGAATGCGAGCTATCAATTGAGAGGACCTAACGAGCGGGATGTTAACCAGCATAATGTAATGTAACAAATAATTTAGTTTTGTTAAGGATGAACAATAAAACGATGAAATGTTTTTAAATTTTGTTTTATTTATATTCACATATCATTGAGGATTATAAATATAAGTACAATATAATATACAGTAGAGGAATCCACAAGGCCGTACAAAGATCTTCAGGGCCCAAGGCTACCTCACCTGTAATATGGTGCACGTACTGCGGCCTTACCATAAACCTTAAAACAGGTCAATAATTGAACTGCTGTCATTCTATCAACTGCAAATGTCACTTTGTAATGTCATATAAATATATAAGATTACAAAGGGATTACAAAGTGACATTTGCAGTTGGTAGACTGACAGCAGTTCAATTATTGACCTGTTTTAAGAGTTCATGGTATGGGCCCTGATTGACAAACAAGGGTCTGGTGCAGGGTTTCCTCTCAGGATTGGGGGGTAAGACGGCAGTCGTGCCCAATAATGCCCAAAACAAGCCAGGAAAGGGATGAGCTGGTGTGCGAAGCCTGGTCCCCAAAGTACGAGTTATGGAAATTGGATTGGCGCTCTATTTTGAAACAGCGGTATTTACAAAAAATGCATACATTCGATTCGCATTCTAGAACTCATATAACAAGCTATGCTTAGTCTGGGTCTAGATGACGCTGTGTAATATGACCTAGAATATTTATTCATTATAGGACTTGAAAAGGAAGTCATCAGGAATGGTGTTATATGGAATTTTCACACATCTTAATAATAACTACCAAAAAACCACTTCATCAGCTAAGAATATCATCTAATTCAAAATTAGCGTAACAAGAGAACTCATTCGCTAGATTATTCCTATGGTGAGGCTGGAATCGACACAGATCTAAATTTAACAACCCCCTTACATTATCTTTCATGATACTCCCTGTACATACAACTATTTTGTCTTTAGCCAGAAGTCTGATGGTCTCCGAGGTCTTTGTTAGGCACTCCTCAGCGAGGAAGGGAGGGTCGGCTACCACCAGGTCGTAGGAATGGAGGCTCTCCGGAGGTAGCTTTTGAGGGTTATTGTAGTCGTAGAATACGAAGTCGGGAGCGTGGACTTCGAAGCGTCTGTCGTACTCTAGTAGGGTTACTGAAAGATAGATATTGTATTATTAAAAAGTGGTATGAGTTCTGATGGTTTGGTCGGGGAATCCCCTAAGCGCGAGTGTGTAAAAAGCGGCGATGGGACCGTATCAAATGCACAGACAGGTGGAGGTAGGACACGACGGTATTTCCGTCGCAATCGAGCAGTCCGACTGGGGAAGTACCTCCGCCCTACAGACCTACCGCCGCCGCTAAATAACCTTGTTGTATTCTCGGTGGTGAGTAGGACGGCCAGCGCTCACTGGAGAGGTTTTGTCTAACGGCACAGAAGCTCTTTGTTCTTACAGAGTCGGCAGCGCGAGTGTAACTACCCCCGTAACCACTTTCCATCAGGTGGACCGTGTGCTTGTCTGCGACCTAAGTGGTATAAAAAAAGACATACGCGCTGAAGAGGGGAGGGGAAAGACGTAGGTAAGCTCCCTGACCTTACTGTCTGACAGGGTATATAGTTTTTGCCACGGCATTGTGGGTTGGCGTGTCTCTTTCAAGTCTTTAACAGATATAACTGTCTGACTCTACTACTCTAGAGATATGAATCTTCCCCATCATGTCGTTTTGACGAGGTTGTATGAAGGCATTATTATCTGTACTAATATTATAAATCTGTAACGCTTTCAAGCTTAAACCACTGAACCGATTTTGATGCAATTTAGTGAGAGATACGACCTTGGGTACATAGGCTGTTTGGTTGCGATAACCGACATCCACGCGGGCGGAGCCGCGGGCAACAGCTAGTAAACCATATTTAAAAGTGTGTACCTGTAGCTCTATGTCCAATCTGTCTCTTAACGGGCACGAACAGCGTGGGACACGATATGAGAGCCACGCGGCCGCCATCTTGAACGGTTCTGTCCACCACCTTCACTAGAGACTGCACTGTCGCCTCGTCGTACCAGAACTGGCTCAATTGCTGCAAGTAAAAACAAAAGGGCTAAGTATTTGTGATGGAAAACATCAGAGAGCCTCTTGGAGGTCATTCCGAGGACATGACAATTGGTAGGACGCTGTACTGTCCCCGGCGACAGAAGGAATGAAATTCTTGACGAAGGGCAAAGGGATACCAGTAGTGTTTTTTTTAATCGTGCGAAACATCCCCACGGATACCTCCCCCGCCGGAGTCGGAGGAGGAGGTTATGTCGGACCCGAACCGATTAAAACGCACGCCGTCTATGGGCCGTCGGTTGCCGGAGGTGAGGTTGTCGTAGCCATATCCCTCGCACCCCGGCCGACCCAGGGCCATATCTCTCGATTTGACCCTCATCCAGTGTGGGGACTACGGAGTCCCCAACTCGCCCCCGGGTATGCGGAGGCACGCAATGCACGCCGCCACCGCGGCCTGCTTCTGCTAGGGTGACACGCGGCTCCACCCGTCACCCCCAGGCCCGCGTTTACCTGCGGGTCGCGCGGTTTGCGATTCTCCTTCGCTCGTCGCGGGTCGCGCGGTTTGCGATTCTCCTCCGCTCCTCGCGGGCCGCAAGGTCTGCGATTCTCCTCCGCTCCCGCTCCGCCGCCTCCTTCACGAGCATTACTTGCTCGCAGAAGGAGGCGCCGGCGACCTGCGAAGGTTATACCCAATAACTTGATTCCTGACGGCTTCCCAATGGGTCGCATGGTGCATAACAAACTATAGTTGCGGTTATGACACGACTGGTTATGCTCGTTTTCTATTTTTTGGTGTGTGAAGTTAATTTTCTTCTGTGCCAGTCTCGCGCCATATTTTTCTTTAGTTATTCGTCTAACAGTTCATTGTCCAATATTATGCGCACCAAAAAAAAAGAGCAAAACCAGTCGTGTCAAAATGGCTATCATAGCGTGCCGCAACTATAGATCGAGATACTATCTTCCACAGAGTTCCTTTTGGAAAAATTTCACCCTTCGTCACCAGATGCCACTCTTGTAACGGCGAATGACATCACGCTTTCTTACGGTGACATATCGGCTAGCAAACACAGAGAGGAGGCAGTCTAAGTAACTGTCATTTTGTGTATAGTATACTGCTAAAGTTTTTTTTTTTTTTTCCTCCTCACCCCTACAGTCTTCAGAATCTCGAGAAAACTGAGTCCAAGGTAAAACTGAACAGCCAAGGAAATAGCTAAAATGGTTCCATACTTTTTCATAGGCAAACGCAAATTTAATAACAACACCTCCTCTCTGTGTTTGCTATGTAGTTTTTTTTACACCACTTAGGTGGCAGACAAGCACACGGCCCACCTGATGGCAAGTGGTACCGTGGCCTATGGACGAGTGCAACACCAGGGGCGTCACAATTAGACTTCGGGCGCAGAATCCAATTATCCATCATAAATATTACTACTTGCTGAAAAATTACAAAATTTGGAGAGTGTGTTTGAGAGTCCCCAACGTCTATGTATCTCTCAACACTCTATTCTTTCTATGTGTGTTCGAATACCATACCATAAAATTCAATCCCTAAGGGGATCAAAATGTTTTTTTTAGATCTCAAGAATGGTTTAATATGAAAAAATGATATCTTACCCAATTCTCATCAAATAATATATTCTCTTTCAGTTTATCATCCGCTTCTAACTTATTGAGTATCTCTTGTCTCTTCTGCTGCTCCAGGTAGAACTCCTGGAGTGCGGAGAAGGTCTCCGCTGAGAGGGTAGGCACGTCATCATCATCCTCCATGACTTGTGTTAGTTACTACTAGGTGTGAAGAAAATAAAATTTATCACTTCATCACTATCACTACATATTATAAAATAAAGTCACTGTCGCTGTCTGTCCGTCCCTATGTAATCTTCAAAACTACGCAACGGATTTTGAAGCGGCTTTTTTTAATAGATAGACTGATTCAAGAGGAAGGTTTATATGTATAAATAACATGCATAATATTGTAGAGAAACACTGATCAATTTAGAGATATGCAGCGGGGACGGGATCAGAAATAATGGCGGTACGAAGTTCGCCGGGTCAGCTAGTTAGAAATAAGTATCAAATTTTTGTGATTCTAATACATACATCCAATCACACTTTTATCCCTGGAGGGTTAGACAGAGGTGAATTACAACCCACATTTCACCAATAATTGTATTCGGTCCACATAATATTAAGGGTTGAGCATTGGTAATTTTGTTGTATGCGTTCAATGAGCCAATCAGAGTAGTAGTGCCACGGGTAATGGAGGCTAAGCTGTATTGTTGACTCAAGCCATGCAGCTGAGGCTGAGTTTGGACTGTATATGTCTGATGTTAAACATATCGAGGTCGTAGTTAAGACTGGCAAAAGCGGACCCCAGACTCCGAGCTGAAAGCTTCGGATGCGACTGGGAATTAACGCTAAGAGGAAGAAGATGTCTGATGTTAAACATCCCTATCCCTTTGTGATTCTAATATAAGTTTTAATTCAAATTTAAGTTTAAAAAGTACTTAATAAGTGTTTATAAGTGTTTATGTGTATAAACACGCACAATGGCCCAAGAAAGAGGCTAAGTGCGGATAAAAGAGTCCCCTTTCCATTCCAAGTGTTTATAAACTTTATAAGTACAGACATACATATATTCACACCATAAATCCCCAAAGGAGTAGGTAGGCAGAGGTGTATTTTTAACTTTATAAGTAAAGTCAGAATTTTATTAAAGTTACTGAGAAGAATAGAGAACTTTCTATTCACTTATTTCATAGAACTCATAGTTGTGTTTATTACAATGAGTAAAGGAAGGAAGTAGAAAAATAACACATATTCTCCATTAAATCATGATATTAAGTGCCTTGAATTACATCTGCTGGATAAATAATGTTACAACTGTTATCATTTCATAATATCGAATACTTAACCCCGAATTTGCATAATAATTGGCATATGAAAAGAGTCGTGCCATTCTCTTGCACGCAATTGTTGCTATCTGATCTATGCATCATAATGTCGTAACATGTTAGATCACACTCAAACAACTAGAAACGTACAATAATACGAGCATTACGAGCTGCTTTTTAAATGTGACAGCTAAAAATAGGTTAGTTTGTAGCTGTATTCAAAGCGAAGAATATGTATCGAAACATGGCAAGATTAAAATAAAATTCTACGTGCCGGAGCATAGTTTAGTTATAGAAATGGACATATTTTGAATCGTGAGTAACGTCGGCAGCTTTATTTATATTTACAACTAAATTCTCGTAGCGTTTATTGAAATAAAAACAAGAATTCTAACCTTATTATCACAACTAAAAATATTATTTTTGACAATTTTGACAGATGTAGGGTGGCCATGCTAAAAATTTAATATCTACTAAGCATTCTTTTTTTTTCTTAACTTGCAGATATCGAAAATGGATCCGGAAACCTTAAAAGTATTACGACTACATGAACATCCGCAGTATTTAAAGCCTTGTTGCGAACTAATAAATGATGAATGGCCTCGCAGTGAAACGGCGAGGATGATGTCGCTACAGGCTTCCTGCAACCACCTTCCGACCAGTCTAATTCTTGTTAATGATAAGAAATATCTTTTAGGACACTGTAAATTAACTGCTATACCAAGTATACCTGAGAGCTGTTTTATAGAAACCGTAGTTATTAATAAGCTAATGCGTGGACAGAAACTTGGAAGTTACCTGATGAGACAAGTGGAAGAATATTGCTTAAACGTGCTGAATTTTAAAATGCTACATTTATCGACAAAAGGACAAGAGGATTTCTATACGAAATTAGGGTATGAAGTCTGTGAACCAGTATCAATTTATGGCACGCGTTTGATAAATAATGAACCGATATCAGTAACTAATAAAATTGAAAATGATGTGCCAGTAAATAGTAATACTCAAGCAAATGGGCCACGCCCGCCGCCGCCCCCACCCCCACCGATGCCCAAGCCGAGTTTGGTGCCTACCAGTATAATTAAATCATCGAAAACTTATATGTTTAAGTATTTGTAAATGCTAGAATTAAAATTTGTATAAACGAATATGTCTTTCTATTCTTAGTATGCTAACATGTCATCTAGATAGATAATTTTGAAATGTAAGAACTTGTACGAAGTTATGGGTTATAAAGAATACTATCATTATTAACAATTTCCTTTATTATTTGTTAAAACTTGGCTTTTTCTATGTACTGCATTGCTCGCTGTTTTACTTTATCCACTTCTTCTTGTGAACCAATCTTTTCTTCTACTTCGATCCATTTCTTGTAAAGAATTTTCATTTTTCGTGCTGGCAACTTTTGTGACGTCATGCGCTCCATTACTTGTCTGTAAAATACGTATAATTTTAAGGAAAATACAAACTTAGCTACTACACTAGAATACTATTCATTAATAAACGATACTTGGTGTACAATAAAGTGTATAATAATAGTAGTTTATGAAACTGTTGTATATAGTGCCAGTTCCAACCATTTAGTAGATTGAAATATTTCAATACTATTAACAAATGAACTAAGTTGCAACTTTAAGCTTTATAAGTTTAAGTTTAATAATTAAAAGATCTATAGTGGAGGCCTATGTCCAGCAGTGGGACTTCCTATGGCTGAAATGATGATGATGATGAATTAAAAGATTTGTAAAAACAATACCAGTTATTAAAGGGGACAATCATTGAAAAAAAAAAGTGGGTTCATTCCACTGAAATAATAGTAGTATTGAATATGAAATAATAGTAGTAATTGCCTCTTAAAGCTATTAAAACAGTTAAACTTAAAGGTATTAAGTAAGCGAGATGCTAGAGAAACCAAGGCTGTAACAACCTCTATATACTTTGTTAACAATTCCTCACCTAACATGGTCCACATCACCGCTCTTCAGCAGCATATCGACGTAGGTTGAAGACACGTCGACCCTCTGCGGGTACACTGCTAGGACCTGCTCGAATAACGCCTCCGCACGCTCGCGGGCACCATAAGTTCGCTCTAGAAGTGCGAACTGGACTAGCACCGTGACGTCTGTTAAGAAAAAAAATACCCATATTGAGAGCAGTGAACGTTAAGAAATCAAATGCTATTGCATCAATCAAGTTATATGGAAAACCACCAATTAAACTATGTGTTTATGTAAAGGAAAAAAGGTTTTGCTAAGCTCAGAGAAAAGCTCGACCGATTCAGATATTTTTTTGTATGTTCGAAAAATTCCACCAAAGGTTAAGATTAGAGAAAAATGGGGGTCAAATTCCACGCGGGCAAACTGGAACAGAATTCCACGCGGGTGGAGCCGCGGGCTACAGCTAGTTATCTACAGATCTCGCCAAAGTTGATGATGAATGACCTTGCTGATACTTTAGCTAGGTCATTACCCAAACCCGATGGGTTTTGAATTCACAAACAACACTTATATACAGATTTCAAATTTTGTATAGTTATCCTGTTACAGACCACATATAGCGTTGGTTATTACCCCTGCCTACCCTGGAGGGCAATATGCACGAATATACAATTTGTGTATGTAAAGGGATCCGAATGTTGTATAAATATCTAATATAGAGGTTTTTATACTTACGTTCCTTCTTCTCAAGAATAGCAATGGCTCTTTGCATCACCTGTGTAGAAAAAATGCTCATTAAATTACTTTGCTTTGTAAATATATCAGAAATACATACGATTTGGAGTTACTGATTATGGAACCATAAAAACTATCAGTGGCAAGTCCATAACATAACACAATTTCTACAGGCTACCCGCCATTCTTAACTAATTAGTATTTGTAATTCCGTATTGTATTTAGATGTGCAAGGTATGAAGTTAGCATACAAGTTCTATCAAGTAAGGTCTTTCAATAAAAAAGATTTAAAAAAAAATAATGCTTAAAAATCTTACCTGCCGGGCTCTGTCTACTAGTCCGAGCTTGAAACAAGCAGTTCCGCACATAATGTAGGTGTTCGGATCCCGTTTGTACTTCCTCATCATCAGATCTACTAGCGCTGACAACTCCTGGTGTTTACTGGTCTCCACGTAGATGTCCAGCAACTTGGAGTGAACTTTGAATGGCTCGTTTATTTGTAGAGCTTCTTCTAACATCTGTTGCTGTGATTCCTGTCAGCAGATAAAAAAGTGTTGAAGATTTTAACGTTCAAGTATTTGTGAAAACGCTGAATTGGTGACTAGGAAATAAACTCTTTCTTTCTGTAATCAATCGGTTACAATGAGCGTGGTTTGTGCGACTTGCAATTTATTAATTAGGTAAAAGGCCAGTATACCAGCTGATTAGTGGAAGAAGCTTTTTATGGGGCAAAGGTTTTACTCTCGGGGTCGGGAGAATAAAGGTCGAATCAATGTCAAATCAAGGTTATTTTTTTTACAAGGATATTCGCAACCGATATTATTTATATACCTTTTATCCCCTCCAGCTTTAACTGAGCTAAGCCACAGTCGGCGTAAACGGTTATTAAAACAAATTATGGATGTAACCAGGATTGACGCTTGGATAAAGAGAGAAGAGATTCTTAGTGCGGATAAAATCATCAAGAGTTGGGTTACTATACACGACACGTTCTTACAGAACTCACAATGTGAAAAACCCTGATTTTACGTTTTTGGGCTATAGTAAAGTAACCATAAATATCAGGTGAGCTATATTCTTGTTACCATACAAAAGTAGACAGATAGATAAAGATTAAGCAAACGGGGATATGAAAAAGGTGAATTATTCGAAATAAGTGTATGTATGCCCAAACATTCTAAACTCATCGACATTGATAAGATACTACACTTATAAATATTGACATCATTTCCGCTAATAATTCAACTTACAAACATTTATAGCTAGAATGACGTGCTAATCTTATCTATTAAAAAGATTAAATATACGTGGGATGGTGTCGCCTGGAATTACTGTTGTACTGACGTACTTTTATTCCAAGTATTGTCGTTATCTGATGTTGCTCTCAGAAGATTAACTACTAATTTGGTAGATTTTTAGTCAAAACAAATCTTTGATATTTTATAGTAATATAAATAGTGAGATTTTTTTAGTGGCCTAAGTAATAGTGTGTAAGTTTATCTGGAACTACACAAAATATAAATAAATCTTGATGATTGAATTGCATTAACTTTTTACTATAGTACGAGTATATATTCGAAACTACATAGGCTGCTACTTATGTATGCGGAATCTGGGATTCCAATAATTTTAAACGCAATGTCTGACCTCCATGCACATATTCGTTCTTTTTTTAAATACTGGCCGCTAATATTTTTTTTTCTTATATACGTTAGTGTTTTGTTTTTGTTGGGTTTAAAATGTCATATCGCTGAAAAAATGGAACTCACTCGCGAAAATATTCGTGCTATGATTTATTACGATTTTCGACGTGGTTTAACGCAACAACAGTGCGTAGATCAATTAACTTCGACTTTTGGTGGTGAAGCTCCATCAAAAACGACTGTGTATCACTGGTTTAGTGAGTTTAATCGCGGGCGGAGTAAGCTCACGGACGAAGTTAAAGAAGGCCGCCCGAAATCGGTGGTTGTGCCACAAAATATTGAAGCTGTGCGAAAACTAATAATGCAAGGCCGCCATGTTACGTATCGCGAGATAGAGGCCATTCTGGGCATATGTATGACGAGCATTCATAGGATATTACATGAACATTTGTCTGTAAAAAAAAATTGTTCGCGTTGGATCCCGCACAACTTAACTGAGGATCAAAAAGATGCTCGCGTCGAATGGTGCAAGAAAACCTTGAAAAAATTCAACGGAGGCGACTCAAAATCTGTTTATAATATCTACACAGGTGACGAATCCTGGATCTACGCGTACGATCCCGAAACTAAACAACAATCAACAGTTTGGGTGTTTCAAAATGAGCCAAACCCTACGAAAGTGGCTCGTGCAAAAAGCACTGTAAACCAAATGGTGGCCTGCTTTTTTGGTATTAATGGCCATGTGGCTACAATACCACTGGAGAATCGCAGAACGGTTAATTCGGAGTGGTACACGACCATTTGTTTGCCAGAAGTATTTGAAGAAATACACAAAAACAACCAGCGACGCAGAATCATACTTCACCATGTCAATGCCAGCTGTCATACCTACATCTCAGGAAACAACTACATTTTTGGATGGTCAAAAAATAGAATTAATGGGTCATCCACCGTACAGCCCTGATTTGGCTCCCAATGATTTCTATTTATTCCCAAATGTAAAGAATAAATTACGTGGTCAACGATTTTTGACCCGTGAAGATGCCGTAGACGCGTTCAAACAGCACGTTTTGGAGATATGTTTGCTTTTCAAGTGGGGCTTAATCAAGATCCACTTGAAAATTGTTTTGGGTGCATCCGCAGCAACTGTGGTTGCAATGCCAATCCCAACAGCATACAATTTGTTGCAGCACTCAAAACCGCAATGATTAGCAATTTATTGCATACTAGTAAAAATAAAAATTGTCAAGACGACGATAACACAATATTATTAAATAATTTAAAGTCGTTTTTGACGCAAAATATTGCTGAACAGTCAGCAAATACAACTAATGTAGAACAGTCCCATAATTTAATTTATGATTTTGAAGCTACAGTAGCTGCTATGCCTCACTGTTCTGGTGAAATACAGGCTTGTGCATATGTGTGTGGATTTATGGTAAAAAAAACTAGGACCCAAGTGCAATCAATGCCAAACTGCAATGCTTGCAGACCAGAATACAGAAGTTAGCCATTTATTCACCACTTTTAAAAAATATGAAAGTATGCACGCCAGTTTAATATACGTTAATAACATTTTTGTGAAAACTGTCGAGAGTGCTGCTACAATTGTCAATAAATATTTGACCGAGCATTGCTGTGACGTATTATTGAAAAAGACCTTAGAAGAAATATTAAAAGAGCAACTAAATTTTGAGTGGTTGCTTGATTGCACTGAGCATTATAATGATAATAAAATATTCATAATTATGTCCACCATAAGCATATGCTTAAAAAGGTATTGTGTTTTAAAGAATAGGCAGTTCACAGAAGAAGCGTCAAAAAAGGCGATGAAACGAAAAATAAATATACTGCAAAATGTTTAAACCAATGAAATAATATATGTTTTTTTTTTATATTGATTCCGGTGCTAGCGTTCATAGGCTATTTGACAACATTAAAAATATACTACAAATTATGGTCATCCTATTAGAAAATAACGTTAAAAGACCTACGAGACTACAATTTAATCTCAAATATGTGTATTTTATGAGAATTTCAATTATGAAAAATAAATGTTAAATATTTTGTTGATTTATTATTGCCATAGACGGCAAAAACGCTCGTGATTGGTCAGAGCTCTGGGTGACGTCATTTCTACAAAATATCTCCAGTTGTATGAGCTATTATTGTTTGTTTCGGTGTTATTATTTGCTTTTTCCTTGATTATCGCGAGTTTTATGGGCATATTTTGTGATTAAGTTCGAAATGGATACAAATTTTGTGCGAGGTGATGATAACAGCAACTTACAGTGACGTCACAACTCACACGCATCGCCATTATGATTAAATATAGCGTTTTTCGCGCACTTTCGAAAATTTAAACTTTATGATTGATTTTTTAACATAATGCATTGTTTTTTTACAGACATATTAATGTGATATGTTTATAGCGTAATAAGCAATCATGAAGTGGTTTTTGAAAATTAGTCAAATAGCCTTAGTCAATTAGTATTCATTTGTAGGCAACTGTATAAAAATATTTAATAATATTCCTCAGGATTTGGCCATAATAAGTTTTTCACTTTTATTTTATACTTAGTAAGTGGCAAGTAAACAACAATCTTGAGGAATTTTATTAAATATTTTTATAGCCATTTTTTCCTGTAAAATGTAAAAGATAAAAAAATGGTTATTGAGGGTTATCTTTAAGTGATAGACATATACCATCGCGGACTTTATTAATGACCTTTTTAAGGTGTACAATACTGTAGTACATTATTTTGATTTATCTCATGGAATATATGTAGTGATAGTGAATAGTGATGATGATATATGTAATTTTTATAACTTCTTAACATAAATTGTAATATTTTGACGTTCATTATGTGTTTCATTTGTGTCTACTGAATAAATGAATAAATGAAATTGATTCTTTGATTCTTTATTGACCTTGAAATACGTTTTCTTTTATAAACATATAATCACCTTAGACGAATGATCAGAAGAATGTTCATACTCAAAATCATAACATTTGACCATTCTTCTGATCATTCGTCCAAGGTGATTATAATAAAATAAAAGGATTCTTTAAAAAAAATACTAAAATTAAAATTAATTAATTAATTAATTATTATTTCTAAAATTACTGGCAATTTTTTTTGCAATCATCCATTTCACCATGTAATTTAATTTCTGCCATTAAATTCAAATGTGTGTACCTTTCCCTTTGTTGAAACCAATTTTTTGCCCATCGCTTTCGTTTGACCTTTTTATTTAAACTAAGTGCTAAAATAATAGCCACGCAACCTTTAATTTTCAGCTCTGTGGCCATTTTAGACGTTTAAACAGCAGGAGACCGGACACAATACTGACGTAATAAATATTGAACGTGTAGGCTGGTGTATTACTCCATCAGTAAAAACTGAAATCCATCAACAAATACTATATTGACGGATCACAGTAAATACCTTACGTGTAACCGTCGCCGTCGCCTTAGTAGCGCGTTTAAAACTCGCGCCAAATGTATTAGTTCCTGGGCATTATTAGAGGCGCTAGCGTGCTCCGTGTTTGCATTTTTAGGGTTCCGTAGCCAAATGGCAAAAAACGGAACCCTTATAGATTCGTCATGTCTGTCCGTCCGTCTGTCTGTCTGTCTGTCTGTCTGTCTGTCCGTCCGTATGTCACAGCCACTTTTCTCCGAAACTATAAGGTCTATGCTGTTGAGACTTGGTAAGAAGATGTATTCTGTGAACCGCATTAAGAATTTCACACAAAAATAAAAAAAAAGCATTAAATTTTGGGGGTCCCCATACTTAGAACTGAAACTCAATTTTTTTTTTTCATCAAACCCATACGTATGGGGTATCTATAGATAGGTCTTTAAAAATGCTATTGAGGTTTCTAAAATATTTTTTTTCTAAACTGAATAGTTTGCGCGAGAGACACTTCCAAAGTGGAAAAATGTGTCCCCCCCCTCCCCCCTCTAACTTCTAAACTAAAAGAATGATAAATCTAAAAAAAATATATGATGTAAATTACCATGAAAACTACCACTAAAAATTGGTTCGAACGAGATCCAGTCAGTAGTTTTTTTTTAATACGTCATAAACCGCAATTTTCGCCTTTGTTACTACGGAACCCTTCATGGGCGAGTCCGACTCGCACTTGGCCGATTTTATTTTTGTATGGAGTTGTACTTCTTTCCGTTAGGATATAAGTGTTAAGTGTTCTGTGATTCAAACCAAGACGATTTGTCTTGTTTTGTGTGTCTTCACTTTTGAGCGCGCTTGCGGTTTCTAGTTTTTTCTGTATTCTGAGCATACAGGTAAGTAAATTTCCATATTTGCATGATTTTACATGTATGCCTACCGGTAACCTAACTTTGTCATTATTCTATCATCGGTATATTAAATTGTGGCACTATTTTGTGTGAAAAGTAATTACTTTTAGGTTGAATATGTTATCCTTAATACGTTACAAATACAGATTCTCCAAATATATTAGAGTTACGAAATATATTACAACTCGTAAAATGTAGGCACGAAAAAAATCTATCAAAATGGCTACGCTCAGGTAGATGAGTTTTATTTATTTACCTGTATATTATTACAATTGCGATTATACTTTAAGTGTGATATATCATTGGAATGGGCGTTACTTGTAGAAAATAGATACGTTTAATGAATATCCGTTACTCAAACTTCACTGAACAAATAGGTCAAAGGTCACATGCGTTGTTACGAAACTGGTAATACCTTCAATAAATCCCATATTGTTTATCCCAAATGGTAACCTATGAATATAAGTTTACACTAAGTATATTTTATAATATGACCTTAGCTTTCCTCTAGTAATCATATATTTACGATACATGTGACGATAAAATTCGAATAAATGATTTAATTTGGCCGAAAAATGCCTAAAAATTGCTCGCCGCCAGCAAATGTTTCGTCCTAGATATGGGCCTGTAAATAAATATTTTTGTACTATTGCATATATTTTTATGTATAAACGTGTGTCGTCTACTATTTAAAATCATACAATAAATAGAATATCCATCTACATTATAAATAATACATACGTAAAGTTTACATTATGACCTCCGAAAGACGGTATTAGTTTGAAGAAGCTGTCTGTGATTTTTCCCTTTTTTAAGCGTTAACATTGTTAAAATCTTACCTCTAGTCCTCTTTCGACTATAGTTACCCGTTTAAATCACCGCTAGGGGCGCCACTGTTTCCAGTCGCACATCTTTATGTCAATCATAGATCATAGCGTTTTGTGATTTTACCGCGTAAAGGTGAAAAAAATTTCAAGTCAAGAAAAAAGTTATTAACTAACTAATTCAATAGTAAATACATTGTTTTTACCGTATGTATGTGTACAGTGCAACATAAATAAGTACAAGGTATCTTATTTAGTGAAGTTTCTTTCCGTGAGCTTCGGTAAGTAGATTGTACCATACTAATTAATGAATACCGCTGAGGAATCGTTGCTCCCGAGGGAGAGCGAAGAGCGAAGCACTAATAAGTCCAAAAATAGTTCTCATCTTCGGAAGATGAGAACGACTTTGCCTCGCCATCCTCGAATAAAATAAGCGGTTTAACCAAGTCATTTCGAAATGTGTTTGAGAGTTCGGTCTCACGCTCGGAACTCATTTCGCAATATGTTAAGGTTTTTACAAAAATCAACCTGTTAGAATTATATTAATAATCATTTACATTCGTTAGTTACTGATGTAGGTACTTTAATTTTTTTATTGGAAAATATAAAATTATTATATTTGTTACGAAAACAATAAGATCGTTCCTTGGAAACCTGGAGAGGTACTTGATTTATGGACTATTATAATGAGTGTAGTGGCGCTTGGATTTACCGGCCCAATAAAAATGAATAAGTTATAAATGATGTATCACCTTAATAAAAGGTATGATTATGTTGCCAGCACTGAACAGTCGATGGCGTACTTGTACACATTGTATTGCATGGTCAGGAACTTCTAAAAACTAGCTTACAAAATAGCAATATTATAACATTCCAAATCTTTTTATACCAATAAACAATAGGCCCAATGACTTGTAACAACCCAGTGCCCAATGACTGCATTTTAAGTCTTATTCCAAGTTGAATTCTTGAGGGTGCCCTAGTTGGCGTGATATTCATACGTTAAAACAAGAATATCTATAAAAATACTAATCTATATTGTAAGAAAGTAGTAGGCATAAATGCATGTCATCTTAGGATTCAAAGAATTTAACATTTTTTTTATAACTACTATTTTACACATACCTACATAAATAGTTAAAAAATAATTAAATTAAATGTTGAGGAACAGCTCTTTCTTGTTCATAACGTATTTAATAAAAGGTCAGATGGGACATTATTCCCCTTTTTAAACTTAAAAGTTTGAACTTAACATGTCAGTTGAAATTCCAATTATTTGGGATTCAGTTCTTACAACAGGTAGATTGGATGACAAGACTTGCACCAGGCATATCTTCATCTATGCATAAAGTAATTTCACAGGAGGCTCTTGCGAGTAACACCAAATATGGAAAAGAAATTGTCTCTCTAAGAGCCCACTCTTTCAGCCTCATCTTCACCTTATACCATTGTAACTGCGACTAATTGGATTGCGGAAATCCTTTGGAGACAAATCATGGTCATGGTTCATTTGCTAAACAATTCCTTCATAATTTTTGTTTTGGGGCTTTGGTTAATACACACTTAACGATGCCATAATAATGTTTTTATCCGTGAACATAATATATCTAAAGTATAACATATAGTCACATTGTTAAAGTTGGATCGGTAGGTAAATTCCAATCAATTCACCTAGAGTCACTTGAAACACAGATTTCAACTTGATGCCTTTGCCCACAAAGTAACTAAACTGGGTAATTGGTATATTTACCAAAAATTTGCAAAACTATGACTTGCCTCCAAGCGATACAGTCAACATCAAAAGTCCATAAAAACAATTTTTTTAATAAAAAAAAAAAAAAAAAAATACTATATTACATGGCTTAATAATGTGTCAATTAAGTTGATGTATAAGTAGTTGTATAATATTTAGAAAACAAAGTAACTACATAGACTACTAATTAATCTACTTTTGTCGTTGACTGTACTATAGTTGCAAGACACCTTGAAGTTAACCTGACGACTAGGATGATTATTTTCATTGTCTCAGGATGCAATTTTATTTTTGCTTGCTTCAAACAAGGTAGATTAGGAGAAAGATGGGCTCTGCATCCCCTAGTGAAGTGCAAATTACAGTGGCTGCTCAGGAATGGGAACCACAGTGCACAAGTGATACACAGGCAAAACGTGACTCACTTTCTCACATCTCACTACAGAACGCGGCGGACGCGGGCTGGGGACTGAAGTTGAACAACTTTATGTTGTCAAGCAAATGGAGTTAGAGCCTACAAAAAACGGCATTCCAATGTGAGGGAGTTGTTTGCAGTGCATGCAGCATTATTGTTTATGTACAAAATGCACTACCGGTTCAGTCGGACAGCCAACTGAAATGATGGGCGCACTTGCCCCTTAACCCCTCTAAAGCTGACCAATCAATCGAGCAGTTCAATATAATACTGACGGTTATCTCCCTGAGAAGTTAACGGATTCTTTGACCTCGTCTCAAGAGGCTGATTCGTTCATGAATGTGAACTTCTGCTAGGAGTCGCAATGGCCTCGATCAAAGATCAGGACATATGCAATATCAACCCTTTCACATCAAAGGGACTCACCCGTCGTTCCCCAGTGCATGACGCGGGACTCAAAGGTGGTTCAGTGACCACATGTAAGGCTTTCAGTTAAACTGGAACTACATCATACCTATCAGTACTTTAGGCTGATTGATCTCAGATTGACAGCTCTAACGGCCCTGACTAATAAAGGATCTGCGGAAGATCCTAATAGATCAGTTAGGATGGAGGTTTTTTCCCCCACCTATTTTAATAATTCTAAATATAGCCACATAGTGGGATCAGTACTTTGGGCTGATTAATCTTAGATTGACAGCCCTAACGGCCCCTGACAAATAAAGGATCTGCGGAAGATCCTAATACATCAGTTGGGAATTGGGATGGATGTTTTCTCCCACCTATTTTAATACTTCAGTGGCTGGCCCTTCTATACAATGCCAAGGGAACACAAATTCTAAATATAGCTCCATAGTGTGATCAGTACTTCGGGCTGATTGAGAGCCCTAATCGACCCCTTGCACAATAAAAGATCTCCGGGAGATCCTAATAGACCCCTCAGCAGAGAGTTGCTATCCTCCTTTAAAAAAAAGGGGGGGGGGGGGTTGAGAAATAAAAATTGGAAAAGAGGAAAACTGGAGTTATCAAGTTGTAGTTAGCGGATAACCACTCTTGATCAATGCTTTGACTATACACTGTATTGACAAAGTATCAGTTGCATGACAAATTTGCATATTATGAGATTTTAGTATATCTCAAACTTGTTCCAGAGTAGTAGCTATTTTTTACGTCGTGACGGTAATGGCCATTTACTGGGTCTGTATAGATTGTGTATAGTCTAAGTGTACGGGATACCGACCCATACAACTATGGGTTACATATTGCATATTCAATGGCAATCTTTTATGTCATACGGCAGGGATGTATTTTGCATAACCCCATTTTAAACATAATTTTATTTTGGGCTTACATTTCAATTGATTTAATAATTAACATCTGCAGGGCCTGCAGATGTATAGGATCTGCAGTGTTTCCGTACTGTGCTACAAATGTAGACAGTTTTTCTAAGGAAAGCCCAGGCCATTAATTATCCTGACTGGGATACATACATTCACGCCTGTGAACCCCTCCATGGGGCAGAGGTGTAATATTTGACACCCACATTTGGCCAGATAGTTATGAGTTCACATGACGGGGGCCAGACCCATTGCAGTCATATAAACGCTTTGTCATGAGTCATGACTAATCACTAATGTCTACTGTCGGATGGGGAATAGCCCTATTCCTTGGTAACCCATACCACGAGAAGTGATAGGATACCCAAGTAATATCTAACTGACTATTCTCAGTACCATATAACAGTTTATTTTAGACATTTCTAGAAGAATTGTTATTATTCTGTCTCTAGCTTCAGATAGGTGAGTACATGACTTCACGTATTAGATAAATTTCGCAGTATCGCAGCTTCATTGTTTCATCTCATTGAAAAATTGTACGCTACCCTATCATCTCTTTTGCTTCTATCCATCCAAAGGTTGCCTGGAAGAAATCGCTGTTAGCGATAAGGCCGCCCATTGTGCATTATATAAGGCTAACAATAAATAAAACGGTAAGTGTAATCACCATCCTTCTAAGAAGCGAACGAATGACTCATACACCCGTATTAACAAACAACACTGTGAGGTCTCATAGTGTGCTCCAGCGCATAGGGCTGGTAAAATTAATTCACAAACATCACTGAGCAGTATCTAACGCAGTGCGTTCCCTCAACGAAGTATTACTTAAGTGTTATCAATGAATAAATGGCTTGCCAAAACGAACGCACTGAGAATTTGTCGTTCTTTGCACAGTTTTGGTGGTACGCATAGCGAAGTATTGTTTGTGAATACGGGAAATAGCTTTCATAAAAAATAACACTTCAGCGGCCTGGCCGATCTCGAGCGTGTGGATAATGTAAACACTCGAACACATGTGCCGCTAGGGTGACGTCATGCGGCGATTCCATTGCTACCCGACGCTCGCGAGGTGCGAGTGTGTGAGCGGATAATATTAGTATGGATTATCGGTTATGTTAGTAGTTTATCTAAAATAATAACGGCAACTCTCCGAGTCTGATAACGTTTGGCATATTTTATTTGCTATCAGTCGCATACATCCTAATCAGTGTTTATCCTTGTTGAAAACTGTTAGATTTGTGAGTACTTTATTAATATTTTATGTGTATAAATAAATTCTTACTAGACCACCATATCGTAAACGGTCTAGTAAGACCGGATGCTTGCAATTAATTAAGAATATTTAACATTATGGTTTTTGTAATACCAGCAGGTTGGTGGTCACAATTTGCTACAAAAAACACAATGGTATATTCTCCGCGCGTTACAGTCATATCCGTCCGTATCCGGGTCTCTTCAGCAAAATAATGTTATGAAATATAATTTCCAATTTTATTGAATAAAAACCATCGCAATTATTAACACTAAACTTCTTTGCTAGATTTTTGATTTTTTCTCAAGTTGAGTAAAAGTTTTCGCCCCAATTTGATGAACGTGTTCGTTTAAATGAACAAAAGATAATGGCGACGCCAGATTTCGTTAATTGTATTTAAAACCAGCTGACCACGCGAACTTCGTACCGCCTAACAGTCGATTCTTTAATTTTTAGTATTTTTTTTTTTTTTTTCATTTTTCAAGAACCATCCTCGTACTTCAAGGAATATAATATTCTAAAAAAGAATTAGCGAAAACGGTTCAGTGGTTCTCGAGATTTACGCTTAGCAACACCACATTCAGCAATTCATTTTTATATTATATTATCACTACATATTATAAAACAAAGTCGCTGTCTCTGTCTGTCCCTATGTATGCTTAAATCTTCAAAACTACGCAACGGATTTTGAAGCTTTTTTTTATAGATAGAGTGATTCAAGTGGAAGGTTTATATGTATAACTAGCTGTCCCGGCGAACTTCGTACCGCTATATTTTTCCCGTTCCCGCTGCACCTAGTTTCTCATTCTTTAAACCTTCCCTGGACATCCACGAATATTTCAAGACTAAAATTAGCCAAATCGGTTCAGCCGTTCTTGAGAGATAAAATAACAACGAAAAGTGGCATTGATTTTTATATATTAGAATACATACATGCATAATAATGTAGAGAAAAACTGATAAATTTAGAGATATTCAGCGGGAACGGGATCAGAAAATATGGCGGTACGAAGTTCGCCGGATCAGCAGTAAGATATAAAACAATATGAAACTATGTTCCAGCTCACCTTGGTCCCGAAGCGGTTCTCGAAGTTGATCATGCCGAGGGAGACGTTCAATTTCTCCTCCTCTTCGCGGAATGAGATGACCTTCAGCGCCTTGCGACCAACGGCGCGCGCCTTGTCTAACTCCGTAGCCTACGGGAACGGTACACATTACTTAACAAATATCTTATCACCATCATCATCATCATCATCATCATCACCATCATCATCCCCATCATTATCGTCACCATCATAACTATCATCATCATCATCATCATCATCATCACCACCATCATCATCCCCATCATTATCGTCACCATCATAACTATCATCATCATCATCACCACCATCATCATCCCCATCATAACTATCATCATCATCATCATCATCATCATCATCACCACCATCATCATCCCCATCATTATCGTCACCATCATAACTATCATCATCATCATCATCATCACCATCATCATCCCCATCATTATCGTCACCATCATAACTATCATCATCATCATCATCATCATCATCACCACCATCATCATCCCCATCATGATCGTCACCATCATAACTATCATCATCATCATCACCATCATCATCCCCATCATTATCGTCACCATCATAACTATCATCATCATCATCATCATCATCATCACCATCATCATCCCCATCATTATCGTCACCATCATAACTATCATCATCATCCCCATCATTATCGTCACCATCATAACTATCATCATCATCATCATCATCACCACCATCATCATCCCCATCATTATCGTCACCATCATAACTATCATCATCATCATCATCATCATCATCATCATCACCACCATCATCATCCCCATCATTATCGTCACCATCATAACTATCATCATCATCATCATCATCACCACCATCATCATCCCCATCATTATCGTCACCATCATAACTATCATCATCATCATCATCATCATCATCACCACCATCATCATCCCCATCATTATCGTCACCATCATAACTATCATCATCATCATCACCATCATCATCCCCATCATTATCGTCACCATCATAACTATCATCATCATCATCATCATCATCATCACCATCATCATCCCCATCATTATCGTCACCATCATAACTATCATCATCATCACCACCATCATCATCCCCATCATTATCGTCACCATCATAACTATCATCATCATCATCATCATCATCACCACCATCATCCCCATCATTATCGTCACCATCATAACTATCATCATCATCATCATCATCATCATCACCATCATCATCCCCATCATTACTATCATCATCATCATCATCACCACCATCATCATCCCCATCATTATCGTCACCATCATAACTATCATCATCATCATCATCATCACCATCATCATCCCCATCATTATCGTCACCATCATAACTATCATCATCATCACCACCATCATCATCCCCATCATTATCGTCACCATCATAACTATCATCATCATCATCATCATCACCATCATCATCCCCATCATTATCGTCACCATCATAACTATCATCATCATCACCATCATCATCCCCATCATTATCGTCACCATCATAACTATCATCATCATCATCATCACCATCATAACCATCATCATCATTTCATTTCATTTATTCATAATTATTAATATTATCATATCATAATGTAAATAATCATAATGTAACTTTACACATAACATAAACTCACGCCTGTATCCCCGAAGGGGTAGGCAGAGGTGCTAGCACCCACATTTCGCCGTTTATGTTTAGGTCCCAATGTAATAGGTGGCGAGCCTATTGCCATTAACCGGGCACTTATATATCGAAAAGCATCGAAAAGTCATTGGTGTGTGCCATGGTAAAACCTGGGATCGAACCCGAGACCTCGTCTCAGCAGTCCATTACCCATACCACTAGGCCACCGCGGCTTTACTTTACTAAACTACTACTACAAATTACACGCAAACTACATGCAAATTTCACAGTTAGCATAATCTATGCTTTAAACTTTCATTCAAGTATGTAATATACCTGTAAATGGAAGGCCATGTACGCGATCCACAGTTGGCTGCAGTTGGGGTTGGCCAGCAGCGCCCTCTCGAACTGTTCGCTGGAGCGCGGTTGCGACTCACTCTCTATCGCTCTCCTCTCCATCTCCCTCACTCTCTCTTCCTCTTCTCTCACTTTCGCTAGCTTCTCTGCCACTGTTAACTTCTTCCGTTTCTTTTTTGGTTGTTCTTTCTCCTATAAATTAATAATTTTATTTTGAAAGTAAGTTAGGGTATTGCAAGTTTCATAATATAATTAATCGCGATAAGTCCGCAATCAATATAAAAAATAATAATGATAAATTAATCTACACGAGTATACAATATCATCATAATATTCATAATCTTAGCATTGTGTGTTTCACCTATTTCTTTGGCTTGCTGCACTTTTATAGGAAAGAGTGCCGTTTATCCTCTTGAAAGAAAAATAATTGCTTTTTAATAAATACATGTAAATCTAGGGTACTTTTAAAACAATCTGTTTGTCTTTCTGTCAGTTTGATCTGTCTAACGTGTGAAACGGCTAGGCCAATTCAATTAAAACGCATAACTAAATACTACTTGTATTTAATGTATTTTACGTACCTCGTCCTCACTACTACTAGAATCTTCTTCGCGTACATTCTTCGTATTACTGTCACTCACAGCCCAGAAACCCTCAATACTAGCCGCTTCTATCGCCGGCTCTAACGTCTCAACTACTTTAATATCTATTATCTTATCTACACTCTTATCTTCTACTTCTTTCTTCTCAACTTTAACTGATTCTGTTGCCTTCTTATCTTTTTTATCTCCTTTCTTCTTTTTATACTCAACTTTGTCTACTATATCGAAATCTTTAAACTTTTCTTGAGCTATACTTAAGGCTTCAAATAATTTCTGTATCCTTTCTTGTAATACTATTTTTTCGTTATGCATCGCTGTGTGAAACTTTTTATTTTCTGACGTCAAACCATTTTTTTCTAACCTATGTACTTTTTTTTCTACCTTGTCTATTCTTCTAGTTCTATTCTTTATGGCTTTGATTAGTGAAGCTACTCGTTTTTTGTATTGTTTCGCTGTGGTGCAATCTGAGAGGTCTACTAGGCCTAATTCTTGTGGGCTCAATACTTGGTCACTGTCTTCGTAAATATCTGTTTCTATAGCATCGCTCTCATCAGAAGTTTCTTTCTTATCTTTATCTTTTCTCTTCTTTTTATCTTTTATTGTCACTTCTAATTCAGATTCTGTATTTGATTCGGCTACTTCGGATTCTAATTTACGCTTTTTATTTTTCTTTTCCTTTTTGCTATCTGTGACTTCATTTGTTATTTCTGGTTCTGATTTCTTCTTTTTCTTTTTTACCGTTGTTTCCTTAATTTCATCATCTGTTGTATGTGGTTCCGGTTCGTCTTTCTTTCCTATTGATTTTTTCTTTTTAGATTCTTTAACTTTTTCCTTCGACTCTACCTGTGTTTCTCCCTTTTTACTTTTTTTCTTTTTAATTTTACTTTCTTTAACTTCGTCATCTGTTGAGTCTGATTGCGGTTCATCTTCCTGATCTTCGTTCTCTTTACTTTCAGCTTTCTTATCTAATTTGAGTTTTTTAGAAGGAACTCCGTCAGCTGATGTTTGCTTGCGTTTTGTTGGTAGCTCTCGCTTTTTCTATAACATAGACATATTGAGGTATCAGAAATGATTGATGTAGTGTTTTTTTTTTTTAAGTTTTAGAACATATTTTTAATACTTACAGCTGGCCAAAAAGGTGCGGTAGTCAGACTGCCAGACATTTTCTTAGCTTCGGGGTCCACTTTCAATATTGTGCAGTTTACCTGAAAATACATACAATTAGTTACAATAATGAAATTACTACTCGATTGGGACGGAAATACTGTCGTGCCCTACCTCCTCCTGGTCGATACTCTATATACATACAATCACGCCTTTATCCCCGTAGGGTTAGGCAGAGGTGAATTAACACCCACATTTCACCAATCATTTTACTAGGTCCCACGTAATAGGTGGTGAGCCTATTGCCATATTCCGGGCACTATTGTTGACTCGAGCCATGTATCTGAGGCTGAGCCTGGGCTGTATATATCTGTCTGATGTTAAACAGCCATCCCTTAGTCACCTTGTACGACACCGCATGGGAGGAGATGGGGTGGCCCAAATTCTACTCTGCCGGGAACCACGCGGTTACAGTCGGTCTATCCTACTAATCCTACTTCCTACTAATATTATAAATGTGAAAGTTTGTGAGAATGGATGTGTGGATGTTTGTTACTCTTTCACGCATAAACGGCTGGACCGATTTGGTTGAAATTTGGTATGTATATAGGTTATACCCTGGATTAACATATAGGCTACTTTTTATCAACACACCACGCGGGCGAAGCCGCGGGCGGAAGCTAGTATTTCTATAATAATATACTTGGTAGTGTTTGAGCACCATTCTCCGGGATTGTACTTACAATCTGTCCTATGTGGAAGGCTTCAGCGATGTTGTCCAGTGGTTCCTTGGTCACGTAACTTCTGGGCACATACGCTGTCACGTTGTTGAAGAATGAGACCACCACGAAGTCTCGGATAGTCTGAAAACAATACATTCATTTAAATAATCGAAAATAATAAGGAAAGAAAGAAAATACTCATACACAACACACGAATGCGCGTACGCACGCACGCTTGCACGCACGACGCACGCACAAACACACAGACACTCAAATTTTAAAGTTATTACTTTTCATATGTTTTGAAATCACACACTTTTTACTGTATCGAACTTTATGATCCATTCAAAAGCATCTTTGCGTTAGTACTGGTCGCATACGAGGACTTCACCTCAGACTCTGAGGTCCATTTTCCGACTTTGCCTCCTCTGCTTCGCATGGCCTTGGGCATCCATGGCAATGAGACTATTGGCATGCATCAAAAGCATATTAATAATCTATTGTTCCAAAACATTCCATTTAATTTTAGACAAAGCAATGATGTTAAGTCTAAAATAAAATGGCTTTTTGTTGAGTGATTGAAAAGGGTAATGAAATTCTTTTCATTTGATTTTGAACTTTAAGCCTTTGGAAATCCCTACTTCCCTACTAATATTATAAATGCGAAAGTAACTCTGTCTGTCTGTCTGCCTGTCTGTCTGTCTGTCTGTCTCGCTTTTACGACTAAACCGCTGAACCGATTTTGATGAAATTTGGTACAGGGGTAGATTAGACCTTGAGAAAGGACATAGGCTATGTTTGGTCGCGATAACCGACATCCACGCGGGCGGAGCCGCGGGCAAAAGCTAGTAAAGTTTATAATTGAATACTATTATTTGCAGTGATTGTTGAATTACAGTGGTTTTACATTAGTAGAATCGAAGACCGCAATCTTACCTTGATAACGCCAGTGTACGCTTTGCCGATGTCTACGTTCTCATAACTGCTCAATATCTCGAGTTCCGGAACCAGGAGTGACGGCTTCAGGGTGAGGAATAGCGTCTGCTTGACTGGATCCACGACCAATATGCGGGCAGTCACTGCTTGACCAACCTGTAGGGGGAAAATCTTATGTAGCTATATCATGTGTATATCGCTGATAGGAATAGAATGGAACGGAACGGAATGGGATGGAACGGAATGGAATGGGACGGGACGGAACGGAAAGGAACGGAATAAAATAGAATAGACACCCCCGATGACCTACAAAGGGTGGCTGGGATGGACTGGATGCGGAAGGCGAAGGATCGGCATGTCCAGCAGTGGACTGCAATAGGCTAGTTGATTGATTGAGAATAGAATGGGATAGAGCAGAGGCGTGTGGGGCCTTGCCAGTCTTTGGGGTCAATTCAAACACAACAGTAAGCCGGTATCTGCTGATTAACGGACTAGGCTTAAGCACAAGCTTACTTCTAAAGATTTGGGGGTCAGACGACAGTCTCCCCGGCCTTATCATCTCGTTAAGCGTCTCTTGCCTTCCTGTGTCGTAAACCATGATATTTTTACAGACCCTGTGTAAATTTTAAGAAAAATATAAGACCTATAGGTATGTTTATATGTAAGAATGATTACCTTATATTTCTTCTTTGGCAGTTTAGAGGTTGACGACCTTTTAGGGTCGATAAAAATGCCGGAGTCTGACAGGTGCGCCTGCGACACGTAACCTAAAAAAAGAAAGTAATAATTAATTAGTTAGCTATAAATTGTATATCCGCATTCTAGATTCCATAACACAAGCTAATTAAGCTTACCATGGGTCTAGATAGCGTTGTGTAGAATGTTGTAGAATATTTATTATATTAGGCGCGGTCCGAGGGGGGGGGTCACAGGGGACATGACCCCCCCCCCTAAAACCATGCACGTCATATTGAAAAGTCCCAGTACGAGGGGAGGGGGGTTAAATTTCTTAAGGAATGTCCGAAGTGACCCCCCTCCAAAACTTCAAGCTGCGACCGTGCCTGTTCTGATCGTGAGGTCCCAGATTCAAATACTGGCCATTACACTACTAAACCCACTTCTAAGACAAATAATTATAGCTTACAGGGAGGGGTTGGGGTAAATTGGTTGTAATTTCAGTTGCTAGTACTCTTTAAAGAACACACATACGCCGGACAACTCTCCCTCCCCCTCGCTTCCTGTAAGTGTATCAGAGAGGTATCACCAGGACACACGCTATTCCTCCATAGCATATTGAGGACTCGTATACTATACAAAAAACCTATTAAAAATCTAGAATATACAAGATGGACCACGTACCTGCCACCCTCCCAACAGTCAGCAGTACATGGCTGTCTGCCACACTCTTGACGGTTGCTTCCACCAGCTCTCCAACCCTCAGCTGCGCCAGGTTGAAGTACCTCTCGCCCACGATGTCAGGCTGGTCGGACACGGAGTACACGTAGTCTGAGAGATTGTAGCACAGGACTCGCACCTTGTGGGTACTGCCTGCGGATAATGAAGAGGTTTTTCGCTGTACATAATGGAAAGAGGACTCTTTTGTCCGCACTTTGCCTCTTTTTGGGCCATTGTGCGTGATTTTTTTGTATATAGGAAACGTCAAATTGACTTTGCCTCGCCTGATGGTAAGCTGAAGGCAAGACCCTCTGAAAAGAGGGGCACCATTACGGACACGTACCATATTACAATGGTGGCACTCAGCTTGACGGCCTCATCCATCCATAAATCATCCTTCATCCACCCTCATAATACAAAGGTAAAAAAATGGGGGTACACTACCAAGATAAGGTTAGATGTGCTGGATTTGGTAGTTAACGCCACTATAATATAATAACCATAAAACGAGACATAAACGTAATTCTGAACTCTGAGAAAGAATGGTTCGGATCTTTAAATGCATAGATGCATGATTTCAAGGGAGTTATGGTAATAAAATTTAAAAAAAGAAGTCATACGTCGATTATTTTCTAAATATTCTACAATTATTACTTACCTATAGGGTACGATTTCGCCACCACCTCCTCATCAGTCAGCTCCTCGTCTACTTGGATTCTCTTCAGACTCATGGTGCCGAAGCAGTCTTCTCCCAGCCGGAAATGGATAGACCTTCCCGTTATCTTCAACACCTAGAATGATACCATTCGAGTTAGGGAACATCCTGATCCCGAGGAGACCATCTCGATAGCCTGCCAACTACCAACCAAGTGGTATAAAAAAAAGTGCGAGAAAAATGCTTCATTGGGTCACCTTACACCCCAGTATTTTAGAACTGTGATGGCGTGTGATTTTAGTCGGTTCAAGTTCGACATAACCGCCCTACTGCCCAGCGGGGTGTTTTCTTCGGGGAAAAAAGGGGGAAAGATTGTTCGTTACCATACCTATATGGGAGTACTTGGAGCCCGCCAAGACGGTACACTAGTTAATATTCTAACTAGTTGTTGTCCACGGATTCACTCGTGTCAATTTCAGATCACATTTCTGCAACGCATGGGTTCCTATTCAAGAAGTAAAAGTAATGTTCCTATAAACTAGATTATTATATACCATTCAGCCAGATATGTTCAGTCGTTTCGCGCAAACAAGTGATAAACATCCAAGTTTTAACAAAGGATTTCGGGACATTGCGGTGGTTATAGTAATAATGATAAGTTAAATAATGTATTTCGAGTTACAAAGACTCAAATTTCATTAAAAAAAATATATTTATATTAATGATTTATTTATTATTTAATGATTAATGATTTATGTCAATTTCATACTACAATTAGCGATTCCACTGGCGTTTTCGCCAATAGAATGTCACTTTGTCTAAGGCCCCAATCACTCTATCGCTTCCAGCGATTAAGCCGCCCATTGTACATTAATCTATATACATGTTACCTACTTGTCATAATGTAAATCTATTGGTATACAATAAAGAATTATCTATCTATCTATCTATCTAATCACATATTCATTTTTTTATATTACTAGAAAGCAAGTTATATTCTACAACTAACCCCTTTTCTTTTCAGAAGTCGCACCAAGAGCAAGAAAAACTCCTGCTACTGGCAGGGTTAAGAAAAGAAATCCAGTCAAGAAGACAATAGCGAAGAATAAGCCACGCAAGAAGAAACCAGGGCCGAAAAAGCCGACGCAAGTTCGGAAAAGGGCTTCCGCACCGAAAAGAACTTCCACACAGACGGTTGTCATGCGACAGACAGAAGTCATAATGCAGTCTACAGGACAAGCGAGACGAAATTCTCAGTCGTCTTATAGTTCTCATTCATCGTATAGCTCTCACTCGTCGTATGAATCTTACTCTGATGCGTCTTATTCGTCTCATTCGTCTTATTCTTCTCATTCGTCTGCTTCTAGACGGTCTTATTAGTATAGATGCTTAGACTTCATGCCGTTGTTATTGTTCGATTTGGTTCAAAATTGCAAAATTGTACGATATGATACAAAATAATAGTGGTACAAATTAGTACAAATTGCAAAATAGTGGTACAATATAGTACAATGTTGTAAAGCAGACTTAATACATGATCTTTAGGAATTTATTGTCTCTTATTCTTATTAGCAACGCGGAATATTTTTTTAAATGAAATAAAGAGCGTTATTTAGACCCGAGCATATCTTCTAGGTTCTGGATAAACATATTTATAGTTGAGTCAATGGAAAGAGAATGAAACTCCGCAACCGCTGACTTAGTGGTACTGAATAGTCAAAAGCTAATAGCTAAAGCATTAAAAAGCATATATGTTTGTCTAATGACAATTTACATCGAAATCTGTTCAACGGTTTACGCTTATGCACGCGAATGTACATATACAACTTCAAATATATATTTATAACCAGTCCATTCGCGTACTCATTTCATTAACCCCTTGTCAATTTTAAGTGCTTGGACTACATACAAACTCTATACTTAGACGCAACAATTCTCATTTCAACGTGGCGTAAAAAATGGCTACTATTTCTGTATAAGTTGACTCATATTCTGTCCTCCGTGAAGTTGACACATACATACATCCCTTGCACACATTGATAGTTTAAAGAACAATATTGACATTCGCTTACTCACACAAAATGCGTTTTTCGTGCCGTTTTTTACGATGCACTTTGTTACTTGAAGCTGTATCTGTGCAGTATCCTACTATCCTACTAATATTATAAATGTGAAAGTTTGTGAGAATGGATGTGTGGATGTGTGGATGTTTGTTACTCTTTCACGCATTAACGGCTGGACCGATTTGGTTGAAATTTGGTATGTATATAGGTTATACCCTGGATTAATTATAGGCTATTTATATCAGCGATGAAAGGGATCAGAAATCCACGCGGGCGGAGCCGCGGGCAACAGCTAGTATGGTATAGGTTAAAGTGCTTCATCCTTAAAAAAAAAATAAAAGCCATAGCAGTGAGTCACTTACCTTAGCGTCTTCAATCACGGTGCCATCCTTGAGCTTCTGTTCCGCCTCCAGGTCGGGGTATGTGGTCTCGAAGATGTTCCTCGTCGTTAGGAACGGAGTGTTCCGCGTCGGCATCACGTACAGGAGGCGAGCGCGGACCTATTGAAGTGCAATAACGAAATAATACAAAATTGCAAAATAGTGGTATAAAATGGTACAAATTGCAAAATAGTGGTACAAAATAGTACAGATTGCAAAATAGTGGCACGATATAGTACAAAAAATAATGGTGTGAAATAGTAAAAATTGTAAATAGTTGTTCTATTGGTACAAAATTGCAAAATTGTGTACGATATAGTACAAAAATTAATGGTACGAAATAGTACAAATCGCAAAATAATGGTAGGATACAGTATAAAGTGGCAAATCGTACTCGTATCATAATAGGTGGAACACGAGAGGTTTCCGCACGTCAAAAGCCTTCTTTTATTTGTCCCGATGGTACGCTACGAATATATAGCAGCTCCCCTTTGGATTACGGACGGATGGAGACGGATCACCCGTCCGGCCAACGGCGTCGTCAACTAAGTATGGGAGTTCCCGGGTTTGGTTGCCGAGTTCGATAATATGTGATACGCTTATTCTTGTTGAAGTAGTTACCTTCTGTCCGAGCGCTGGTTTCTTGCCCTTGACGGAGTCGGCGTGCTGCCGCTGGATATACGCGGTCGTATCGCCGAACACGCTGCCTTCGATACCGTTGTCTAGGGGCTGGAATCATTCAATTTTAAAATTAGTATCAATATTTTAAAGTATTGCAGTACAATTAATGAAAAACAAACCGAATAGTAACTAGATAGACTGAAGTGGATTGTCTATACTTATATTATATGAAAGATTTGTTTTTTTGTATGCAACGAATAAACATAAAAGTACTTTACTGATTTCGAATTTTTTTTCACCGTTAGCAAGCTACATACATTATCAGATACCAACATAGGCTATTTATCATTAGTAATCATCACGCTACTAGCGGTATCAGAAATATTGTTCGCGTTCCCGCTGCACCTATTTTCTCATCCTTTAAACCTTCCCTGGACACCCACGAATATTTCAAGACTAAAATTAGCCAAATCGGTTCAGCCGTTCTTGAGTTATAAACCAACAACGAAAAGTGGCATTGATTTTTATATATTAGAAGATTTAACAATCCAATTTAACATTTGTATACATACAGAAAGACCACAGTTTTTGTTTGTTTATTAAAATTATATGACTGATCTGACTGATCGTTATGGGGTCCCACTAAATAATGTGTTCCGCAAGAGTTTATTCCTGTTCCAAGTTATAAATTAAAGCCAATAGTCTGAGAATCATATACCGTATCGACAAGAAACTCGAGTGTAGACGCCGGCAGTAGCGGCGAGTTGGTCTTCTGCCTCTGGAGGCTGTTCTGCAACGTTGCCAGCTCGCTGGACAGCGTCACCACGCCGCCGTCCGACAGCGACTTGACAACGCACCACGTTGGGACCCCCACGTCTAGAAATGAAGATTTGCATATTTAGTAAAGTTTAGAGGGTTGGCGCAAATTGGAACAAAGTCTAAGTCCAAAGCTCACACGGCGCTTACAAAACGTCAATAATCTTAATGTTTAGCAAATGGACCACTGGTTCACAATGGGGTCTGAAAAGACTCTGGAAAAAATCTGGTTGTGATCAGTTTTAGTTAAAACTATAAGCAGTTCTTTTTTGGGATTATTAGGCTCGCCTTTTGTTGTTAAATACATAATAATGGCCAGAAATTTACCTAATTCCACTTCAGGGTTTGTGTTCTTCTTAGGCAGGAACGCCCTTGTATCTGGTACACCGATATCCATGACATAGCCGTGGTCTTCTACTGACAATACTGCTGCTTGCAACAAGGTACCTGTAAAAATAATAACACAAAAATTCAGAAAATTATATTGTATCCTCAAAAAGGGCTTTGTCTGTTTTTTGTTCGTGTTAGACGTAGTACTATTATTTATTCTGTGTTTTTAGCTTTTATTGGAGTGACTGCAGTCTGACATCTCAATGTGAGTGGAAAGTCTACACCAATCAGGTGCTTGGGTCCCAAAGATCTTAGTGGAGCCAGGGCATGGAGAACGATTTTGAAACTCTCTTCCGTAATGTAAATACAAATTTACTATTTACGTAAATACCTATATTTCGGTAATAAACTAAAGATTAACGAAGTTTAAAGCCATTTTTGTAACAAAAATTGAATAGTGCTGCAAAACAGCCCGCAGTGTCATGGCGTCGGCTCTGACGTCACGCCTAGGTAAACAAACGTCAAATGTGTCTAATTTGTATACGAAACACAGTGATGTTTACCTAGGCATGATGTCATGCACTGTGATTGGTGTTTCAATCAAAATGGCCGATGGCAGTATTTTCATATTTTATTTTATTGAAATTCTTATTAATCTCAATTTATTAAATAAAACTAAATCAGTATTTTAAATCCTTTTAATATGCATTTTCCCTAAAATCATTAATTCTTTGATTATTTGATATTGTCGCCATGCCTATTGTACCTAATTATCATAGTGTTGTTATGCCATAGGACTAATGGGACATAGGCTATATGTCTTTCCTTGATAAGGTGTTCCACTAGTAAAAATATATATTTTTAATAATTAAATTCAATACAAACCTTTACGTAGTTCATCTGGTTTTTTCTGACCGTTGACATGTTGGGGCATCATGGAGAGCATGATGCTGAGCTCCTTAACTTCCAGGACTTTGACGGCCGCATACTGTCCCGGGCGGAACATCTGCCACAGTTCTGTCACGCTGTCTACCTATTGGCAAAACGTTAAGTCCATGTATTCTTTTAAGATACATCCTTATTTCGAAGAGTTCCTTGTCAATTTTATACTCTATGTACGGTCCTACATCATCAATATAGAATGCACTCCAGAGTACATGATTACCTTCTTCCTACAGTCCTGGGTCTTTAACCAGTCTACCCACGTTAACAAATTCTCACCTAACACTCGCGGTGCCCGGGCACCGGTTGGTACTTGACAGGTTAATCAGAATGTAAAAAAGCATCTGACGAGGTTGACAAGCTGAGAGCCACCATTGTAACATTGTACATATTATAATAGTGAGACTTTGCCTTTTGGTTAACATCAAGTGAGGTGAATATATTAAAAACAGCTGACTACCCAGACCACAAGGTAAAAGCTTCAGATGCGACCGGGATTAACGCTAGGACAAAGAAGAAGAGATGAAGTTAATATTAATATGTTCTACTAGCTTTTGCCCGCGGCTCCGCCCGCGTGGATGTCGGTTATCGCGACCAAACATAGCCTATGTCCTTTCTCAAGGTCTAACCTACCTCTATACCAAATTTCATCAAAATCGGTTCAGCGGTTTAGTCGTAAAAGTGAGAGAGACAGACAGACAGAGTTACTTTCGCATTTATAATATTAATAGGGATAATATTAGTAGGGATAAAAGAAAAGTGCCAACCTTTCTAATTCGTTTTACTTTCAATATTACAAGAGTGATCAACCTTCAAACCCTGTAAGGAAAGCCTGCACTAAAGCCTCACTGATCAATCAGCAGGTGTATTAACTTGCAAGGGAAGTTAGCTCGTAATAAAAATTATATACTAACCTTATCGTTTACATATGCTTCGAGCTGCTTGTTATATGATTCGCTAATGTGGCAAGCCATTATAGACCCAATGATGCGACACGGCAGACTGATCACTACCTTTGTTTCTAACACATTTTTCACTCTACCGAGGATGAGGACTCCTTCCTTGATTGTCTGGAAAAGAAAAAAATAATGTTTCACTGACATACAGATTTATATATTATTAAGTCACATAATCTAACAAAATGTATTGTTTATTTGTTTAAATATGTTAATCTCAGGAACTAATACAGATTCAAATTGAAAAATTCTTCTAGTTTCGAATAGTCCGCGACGAAACTGTGAAAGGCCAGCTAAACTATTCTTTAAAGTAGTAGCTATATTAACAAATTTGCTCGTAATGTCATTTAATGAAAAAAAAAACGACAGTTAAGAGTAGACTGCCTATAAATATTGCATCCAATTTCTTAATAACCATTGTAATACGAAAATTGAGACAAGAGAATAACAGACCTTGTAACTCAAGCCGTAGGCGCAATTCTTGAAAGATTCACTAGCTTCCTTCGTGCCCTCATCCGATAAATAGCCATCGTCGCCTTCAGACTTCTTTTTTAGCTTCTTTTTCTTCTTTTCTCGTTTCTCTGGAGCACCTAAAAACTATAAAATCGAGTCAAAATATAAATCCCATTTTATGATAGTTCAGAAGTCTATAAACAAGTACTAACGTTGGCACTCTGTTTAAAATATGTAGTTGTTGGCTTTTTTCCTCCGCGAGGAAAGTATTCTTCGGTATCTTCCATCACAACTTTGTTATAAAAATGTAATTAACTTATAAAATCACACGGCAAACTACAGCTGTTTACGCACGAGAACATGGAAAGTTGAGGTTATAAACGTTTCGTTATTGCATCGGTTGTTTTGACTTTTGAGTTTTGACACATTAATAAAAATGACATTATTGCAAGATTATTTTTACATTTTTTAATATAATTTTCAAATAAATCATTTAGTTTAAGTGGCAGTAATAAATAAACATTTTTAAAATATATTCAACTTTTAAAATGATGTTTTATATAAATATTTTAAACATACAAAATTGGAATCAATGTACAACGAAACGCAATAGCGGCTCTGAGTGATGCCTAGTATTTTTTATGAAATACTACTATTTTAGGACACAAAAAAGCGTTGACCTTCAATAATAAACAATAATTTAATGTTAATAAGCAAAACACATAACAGCCAACGAATTGCCTCTTGTCTAGGGGCAGACGAAAGACTAAATATCAAATATCATCAAAGTCATCCTAGCGTGCCTAAAAACCGGTCGCATCGCATCCGAAACCGAAGTCTCCACTTTGAAGTTTGAGGGCCACTTTCCATTCATAATAAATATTTTTCTTATGATAGAAATATCTTACCGTCTTATGCCTCTTGCCTTTTCTATATAATTAAAATCAAAGAGCGGCGTAGGTACTCAGGTTATAGCTTTAAGGAAGAAGTTTCGAAGGATGATGGGGTGGGAACTGGGGCTTTAAAAAGCGTAGGTAGGTAAATATAAATATGTAGGTATTTTGAATTGAAACCACCAATGGCTAAGAGGGTGAAGGCGGTTGCTACTCCCTAGTGACAATGACAACTAAGACAAGATAACAAAGAAACTACCATTTTCTTATCTATGCCACTTGTTGCAACATTATTAGCTTACTAAATTAGAAAGATAGTTCATGTGACAATCATTTTGGCTCTTTAGGCTCAAACGTAAAGAAATAAAGAGTAAAATAAATTAGCACCGAAATCTATCTGACACAGACAAGTTCATTTAAAATTAGTTGGATATTATTACGTTGCACACTGTATCACGCGCCGGTGAGTTGAGTAAAGTAAAGCAAAAAGCAAAGCAAACTAAGCAAAGCAAAGTAAGCAGTAGGTAGGTACTTACGAATACAATTATTTAAGTATTGTAATCGCATTATAATTTACTCCTCCTCTGAATAAAGTATTAATTTTGAATTGCTTCCATTTCTTTTAAATTAAATTGCTAAGTTTACTTTTGTAATTTAAAAATTCAAGAGTATTTTTGTTATCGGTGAGTTAATACCTGTTTCAATTCAATAAAAAAATTATCTGATGTAGTAAATAAGAAGTTTCGTATCAATTTATGACCGTATGAGTTTATTTATGGTGGAGTGTTTATAAACTGCATTAGTGTGACCGTATAATGTTTAATTTACACAATATTATCATACCGGCTGGGTGCAAAATACAGGATCTGTACCTAATTAAGTTTCCTTCGACAGAAAATGAAGAAAATTGTGATTTTCGGCTCCACTGGCATGACAGGCCTTTGCGCTGTTGAGGCTGCTGTGAAAAAAGGTATAGTTATTAAATTTTTACCATTGTATTTACAGTATAAGGTTATGTAAACATTTCTCTTATAAGATTCTTATTAGAAATTTGTAAAGTAATTATCCTTGATATAAATTCTTTAATTGTATGATGAGAATTACATACTTACCTTTATTAGGTAGGTACTATATTTTTTTAATTTCTCAAAATATTATTATCTGTTAAACTTCCTATCACCTGTGTTAGCTACTTAGCCTTACCACTGGGGTAGGCAGATTGAACAGTCATCTGCTTCTATCATACATAACATGCTTCATGAGCTCCCTACACTGTCCTTAAACTTTTCAGAAATCCATAGGTACTTATATTATAGAGAGGAAAGATTTGTATTTTTCAAAAATTCTTTCACCATTAGAAAGCTACATTATCAGGTACCTACCAACATTAGGCTATATATTATATCATTATGCTACTATCAGTGATGAACTGGATCATAATTCAATGGGGGCGGTGCCCTGAGAAACAGCTAGTAATATAATAAATTAAAAATAACACATGTTTCCTTCTGAATATTGGCAGATAAGAATAATAATTTGGAACATTAATGCAAATTTGACAACTAACTATGTGAAGAATTATGCATGTAAATGAATTCAAATTTATAAAAGCTAGCTGCTCATAGTTATTAATTCATTATTTAATTGTGTAGTTAATCTTAGTCCACAGTCCACTCTGAACATGACCATAAAAACACTACTAATTTGTTACCTAGCTGAATAATTAATAATATAGTAGGTGTTATTGGCAGTGTGAGGGTGATCCCTAGTGTTGCACACATTCATAAAGCCACAGTAATCACTTCCTATCAAGTGGACCGTGTGCTTGTCTGCCACCTAAAAGTGGTATAAAAAAGTACGGTCAGACTTCATAATTTTCGTGTATGGTACCTACTTAGCGTCCATAAATTACGTGAGGTGTTTTTTTAAATTTTCTGTCCCTCCCTCTCCCCCTGGTGAGATATCGTGAGATGTTTATTCAACCCCCTCCCCCATCCCCCAATCTCACGTGAGATTTTTCAAAATGTGAGTTTCTTACGTAAACGCGTTGAATGGATTGTTATTGTAAAAAGAAAAAAAAAATGCCTCGTGCTTTTATTTATTTATAAGTAGTTAAGACTAGTAAGCAAATGTTGCTTACTAGTCTTAACTACGAGAGTTTAATTATAAGTGTAATAAAAATTTAACTTAAATATGGTGGTTTGACAGTCGGTACTCAGTAGATGTATAACGTCGAAGTATGAATGAAATTATTTTCTTTCGAACGAATAAGTGAATCCTCTTAATCGTATTACGATTACACTTAAGATTAAATCTTAAGCATGTAGGTACAATCTGGATTAAATGGACCAAAATAGTATAATTTTTTTTTGTCCGCCTTCCGGCTCTTCCTCCTCCAATTCGCACGATCTTGGGCGTCCATAGTACCTAGTGAGACCATTTGCACGCATGTCACGCTCCACGACGTCAGGCTAGGACTTCTTGGACCTGGCGGGGGCGTCATTGCCAGGCATTTGCTACCCACGTAGCCCGGCGTTTGCCGCAAGACGTGGCTGCACCAGCGAAGGCGGCTCTCTTGCAGTTTTATCTGCGATGTCACGGACATGAAGGCTACCGCGGATGCGAGAGTTCCTCACGCGATCTTTACGCGTGACGCCGCACATCCACCGTAGCATTTTCATCTCCGTGACATGCAGCTCCAGCAGTGGCCACGCCACGCAACCGTGCAAGAGGTTATGCCTAATGATCGTCTTATAGACCTGCCCCTTCAACCTGACTGGCATTTTGGGATCACACGTGACGCCAGTAATTTCTCGCCACTCTCAGCACACGCGGCAGCAATGCGTTCCCTGACATCGTGGTCGATTTCCCCGGTCACATGAAGTACAGATCCCAGGTATTCAACCTGCTCCGTGCGCTGGACCCAGTCATCGCCTATGCGGACGGGTGTGGGATCTGTCGAGTTTAACGCCAAATATTCTGTCTTCGCCACATTTAGCTTCAGGCCGCCGTTCTCAAGCGCCTCCTTCCACACTTTCACGCGTCACACCAATCTGCTCCTGTCCGCGTCCATCAGCGCAATATCATCAGCATACATGAGCAACCACGGAGGCTGCTCATGTGGGTTTCTGATGCTGTCCGACAAAACGTCTACTACCACGCTGAACAAGGACTAAGGACGGATCCAGTATGAAATTGCATGTGGCTTATTTAAATAAAACCGGCCAAGTGCGAGTCGGACTCGCCCATGAAGGGTTCCGTAGCAGCAAAGGTGAAAATTGCGGTTTATGACGTATTAAAAAAAAACTACTTGGATCTCGTTCAAACCAATTTTCGCTGGAAGTTTGCATCATGGCAATGTATATCATATAAGTATTTTTTGTAGATTTATCATTCTCTTATTTTAGAAGTTAGAGGGACATACACACACACACACACATACACACATACACACACACACACACACACACACACACACACACACACACACACACACACACACACACACACACACACACACACACACATTTTTCCACTTTGGAAGTGTCTCTCGCGCAAACTATTCAGTTTAGAAAAAAATGATGTCAGAAACCTCAATGGCATTTTTAAAGACCTATCTATAGATACCTCACACGTATGGGTTTGATGAAAATATAATTTTTGAGTTTCAGTTCTAAGTATGGGGATCCCCAAAATTCAATACTTTTTTTCTATTTTTGTATGAAATTCTTAATGCGGTTCACAGAATACATCTACTTACCAAGTTTCAACAGCATAGGCCTTATAGTTTCGGAGAAAAGTGGCTGTGACATACGGACGGACGGACAGACAGACAGACAGACGGACGGACAGACATGACGAATCTATAAGGGTTCCGTTTTTTGCCATTTGGCTACGGTACCCTAAAGATGATGGACTTTCATACAAACGTTAATCCCTTATTTGAATTCTCTCCCCCCCCCTTTTTGACTTGTGAAAATCCCCCCGGATACCAAAACCGCACAGCCGTCTCGGACCAACAGTTGATTCGAGAGTGGGTTAATCTCTCTGACATATACCTCGCACACCGGTTGACCCAGAGCCCAGCGAAAAAGCGCTAAAAAAGATGTGAAAATTGTGAAAAAGAATCTGATGAGGAATCAAGCTGAGTGCCACCATTGTGTGCCTGTAATGGTGACCTTCTTTTCTAAGACTGCCTTCAACGTACCATCTGACGAGGTGAAGTGAAATTGACGTATCGTATATATAAAGGGTCATCGAAGGCCCCCTTGGTATATTAACCCCCCTTAGATAAATCCTTAGTGGGTCACATTGCTCACACCTCAAAAGGCATCATCTGTAAAATCAGCGATTTAGGCTCATCCCATCATTGAGCTACGAATATTAGTTCAAATAATATTATGGTTCTAACATCTTCATGGACAGATGAATTAAAACTGTATCTACTAAATATATACCTACTAAATATGGTAAAGATATGTCGTAAGCCTCGGTGCGTGGACGCCATTATGTTACACCGAGGTTAGATATAATGGCTACTCGGCGATTCAAGGTACGTGAGGATCAAAGGAGCCAGTTATTATGTGCTGGAATTTGCATAATATTTTTAACAACTACATATCCGTACCAAAGATATTATATAAAAAGAAGTAGATATGTTATTGCGCGAAAATCGTGAAGATCCGAAAACGAGTCAATTGGAACGTTTGCCTCTAGTACCGCGTGCCGAGCGGCGCCGGTCGGACGTTGAGCGGAAGCATTAGTGACTTAAAAAAATAAAGAAAATGCCATCGTATGTTTATAGACACTGCACGAACTATTACTCTAAAGTTAATACACCAAAAGTGTAGATGAATTAAAAATGTGTGTGTGTGAGTTCGGCACATTTTTCTACGTTGATTTGTAAGCATATGACATGTCTATGTTATGAAATGTCATTGATCCGTACTAATATTATTAAAAACGTGTTTTTTTTTTCTTTGCATTCGTCTTGGTGTTTTCGTGTTTCGGGCCGTCTCGATCCCGGTTGCCATACGAACACCTATGACAGTCGTTACGGATAGTTAGAGCCTTCAATAGTCCGACTAGTCTCACTATAGGATCGATATCGAAAACTCACCAGACAGACACGCAGACAGATAGACTGTGATAGATAGTGTTCGCGCGATCCTTCAGTGACTTATACTTATCGGAATATAAATAAAAGAAGGAATGAACGGGCACAAATTTACTATTAATTAATTACATTACTTCACTTCGCGCGATCCTTCAGTGGACTGTATACGGGTTCTAACTACTTTTCTCTGCTGCTTGCGGCCGCGCTCTCGCTCTCTCTCTCTCTCTCCTACACCGACGCCGCGTTCTCTCTCTCTCCTTGCTACATGTACCGGCAAACTCGCGTTCATGCTGGCCGAAGGTGCCGTGTGCAGCGCGATCGTTTTTTGCTGGCCTGCGGTCCATTCTTCTTCACCTACTGTTCTGCTGTGTGTATAGCACATTGATTGTCGTGCACATTCTCCCGCCGTCGCTGACCCGGTTACGTCTGCGAACTCCGTTGGTAGTACGACGATCTTCCTCGTAGGCCGACGCAAGATGTTGCCTCCGCTAGTGATGACATCTACTACACGAACCTCGCCGTCAGCACCTGGGTAGACTCGACTGACTCGCCCGCGCGGCCATGTGTTGCGGGGTAGGTTAGAGTCGCAGATGATGACTACGTCACCGACCTTCGGGGCAACGCCGCTGCTACTGGACTCCCGCCGGTGTTGCAGTAGGGGCAGGTACTCCTTCACCCACCTCCTCCAGAAGATGTCAGCCAGGGCTTGAGCTCGCTTCCATTGTTGGCGACTCGACACGTCGTCAGCTGAGAAGTGTCCGGGTGGGGGCACGTGACAGTTGGGACCGATGAGAATGTGATTTGGGGTCAATGCCTCGGGGTCACGGGGGTCGACCGAGACATGGGTGAGGGGCCTCGAGTTTACGATGTTCTCGACTTCGGTTAGTAAGGTCAAGAGCGTCTCGTCGTTAGGATGTTTTTCTATCATGGTGACTCGTAGGGCTTCTTTAACGGCCTTCACCATGCGCTCCCATGCCCCTCCCATGAAGGGGGCCGATGGTGGTATGTACCTCCACGCGATGTGATGACTCGTAACCTCTTGTTGTAGTGCGTCGCGCGCAGCCTCTGCTAGCTCCTTTTCGGCCGCCTTGAAGCACGTAGCGTTGTCGCTCCAAACCTCTTTGGGGCAACCTCGCCGCGCGATAAATCGTCTTAGGGCCGACACTGCTGAGTCGGCGCTGAGTGAGTGTACGACCTCGAGGTGTATGGCTCGAGAGGTCATACATGTGAACAGCGCGCCGTACCTCTTCTCTCGATGGCGCGCCACGGTGACTTCGATGGGGCCGAAGTAGTCTAGACCTGTGAATGAGAAAGGGCGTGTATTATGGGCTAGGCGGGCGGCCGGTAGGTTACCGGTCGTGGGTGTCGCCGGCTTCGCTTTTCTTATACGGCAGAATATACATCTCTTTATCTCGCTTTTCACTGCCGGTCGAATCTTCGTGATCCATAGACGCTGTCTGAGTTCATTGACTGTTATCTCCGTCCCGCCGTGATGTAGTTTTTCGTGTACGTGCTTAATATAGAGGCGTGTGTAGGGATGCTTGCCGTCGAGTACCACTGGATCTGACGTGTCTTCTCCTATCGCCTTCGCAGCTGATATCCGACCTTTCACTCGCAGTGTACCACAGTCATCTATGTACACACTCACATATGTCAGACGGTTGTCTCGAACGTTCGTTTCACCTCTAGTCAAACGTTGTATCTCACTTCCGAAACTGTCTCGTTGACTGGCGTTGATACACAGCTGTTCGGCACGAATTAAATATTCACTCGGTATGTTTAGGTAACACTGTCTACTTTGTTTGACTGCATTATCTTTGTTAAGTTTAGGTATTGGGATAGTCTTTTTGTTGCGCCAGTCGGGATCTTGTTTTTCTATTTTTCGGGTTCGTTTGCGGGCAGCCATGGCCTTGACCTTGTTTCGGCGACACAGGGCAATGAACTGTAGTACTCGAGCCGTCGTTCTTATCAAGCGCGTCCATTTCGAGTATTTTTCTATACGTAGTATGTCGCTAGTACTGTGCGTTTTCTGTGAAGCTGACGTGTGACATGTTTCTCGCTCCTCACCTGTGTCGTAGCGAATGGTTTTTTCTTCTATCGGCCACTCTGATTCGGGCTGCTGAAGGAATGTGGGGCCAGTGTACCATCGGTGGGTGACCTCGAAGCCTTCGGGGGTCGCACGTGTCGCGTCGTCTGCCACGTTGAGTCGAGTAGGTAGCCACCGCCATTCATTTTTCTTAGTGGATTCTTCTATCTCAGCGAGACGGTGAGCGACGAAGGGCTTGTACACGCGGGGTTCTGACCTTATCCAAGCTAGTGCAGTTCGTGAGTCACACCAATAGATTTTGTTTGTTACCTCATATTCGTGTTCTTCCAACACAGTCTGGGCCAGGCGGGCCCCCAGTAGGGCGGCTTGAAGCTCGAGTCTTGGTATGGATACGGGTTTTAATGGGGTTACTCGGCTCTTGGCGGCTGCTAGGGATACTGTTGTGGCGCCATCTGCGTGTTGTGTGCGCCAATACACGGCTGCGGCGTACGCCTCCTCGCTCGCGTCTACGAACGTGTGTAGTTGATGCGAGTTGACTGATGATGATGACTTGTTTTGAACATAACAACGGGGTATCCTCAGCTGTTCTACTTCGTTGAGTTGAGTGAACCACTTGTTCCATCGCTCTCGGAGTTCTTCGGGCAGTGGGTCGTCCCACTCTGTCTTGTAGCACCAGGTGTCTTGAAAGATACGTTTACCTGGGGTCGTTATCGGCGAGATGAGGCCTAATGGGTCGAATAAGGCCATGATCACACTGAGGGCTTCTCTCTTTGTAGGCGGTCGCGTTCTTGTTTTCACTTCTTGAGATATTTTCAAGTTGCTCGCGTTAAAGCCAAGGTGATCCTCGTTGACGTGCCAAAGTAGACCTAATGTTTTTTCTGTCTCTTGCCCGCCGAGTGTTACTGTCGTACTGTTATCAAGTGGTGTTGACAAACCTTTTAAGATAGTTTTTTCGTTTGAAGTCCATCCGTCTAGCACGAAGCCCGCCTTTTTGTGTATCATGTCGACGGTCTGCGTAGTGTCTCGCGCAGCTGTGACGGTGGGAAAGCTTTGTAAGTAGTCATCCATGTAGTGATTCTTTTGTATGGCTTGTACGGCGTCCGGGTGTGTCTCGAGGTAGTCTCTCGCGTTTCTGTTCTTGATGTAGAGCGCTGTGCAAGGGGATGACGTAGCTCCGAATATTACTGACGTCATACGATATTCGTTTGGTTGGCCCGTGCGTTGTTGACCTCTCCACAAGAAGCGTAGTGCGTCCCGGTCTTCTTTTCTTATTTTTACTTGCATAAACATTTCTTTTATGTCGGCGCTGACGGCATACGGGTGTTGGCGGAATCTCATAATAACGCCCGGTAGAGACTGCAGTAGGTCAGGGCCGGAGTGCAACATATCGTTCAGACACATACCTTTTGATTTTGCAGCGGCGTCGTGAACTAGACGCGGCGGCTTGTGCGGCTTGGCGGGGTTGATGACCGGAAAATGAGGTAGGTACCAAGTTTTCCCTGTAGGTGGTGGTGTAGGAGCTGGTTCTGCGTAGCCTGACTTGAATAGGTTTTCCATCCGTTCTTCATACTTTTGTTTCAGATCTTCATCCCTATCGAGTCTTCGTTCGAGCGTAAGCAGACGTCTCTCGGCTTCTACGTAGTTATTTGGTATGTTTACATTTTCATTTTTCCACAGTAAGCCGGTCTCGAATCTCCCGTCTGGCAGCCGGCGGCTTGTGTTTTCTAGTATTTGCATAGCTTGATGCTCGGGATCTTGCCGCGGCTTCCTAGGTTCGATGCCTAGCGATTCGAGCTTGAAATAATTTTTAACTGTGTCCTCAATTGTGTTGTTTTCGTGTTGTTGTAGCTTACCGCAAAATGATACTGTTGCAGTCGTCGCGCCGGTGCAGCCGTGGAGCACCCACCCGAGGTAGGTGAGTGAAGCTACTGGCTGGTCGCGGTGCCCGGTGCGCAGCTGACGGGTCACTATGAGATGCCAATTGTCTTGTCCTAATAACACTTTCGGTGAAGCATTTTCGTATATCACTTTATCACGTATGTCTATTAAATGTTCACAATCACTTAAATGCTCTTCGTACACGGTGTCAGGTGTGAAACGGAGTCGTTCCATGGTGCGCGCGGTCACGTCATGCTCGTCCTCGGCGTATTTACCTTTGATGAGTAAACTGACTGTCTTGCTTGTGTGTTTCATGTCACTGTTCACGCCTTGAATCCATATTTCTTTGCTAGGTCCGTCTGCTCCGATAATGTCTGCTACTGTTTCGTCAATGAGCGTGATGGTACTTCCCTCGTCCAATAACGCGAACGTGTCAATGCTGCCACGGGGTCCTTTTAGTGTCACTGGTGCTATCTTCAGGTAAGCCTTTCGTTTGTTGCTAAGGGGGTTTGCTGCTATCGTCAGCTCGGCCGCCGAGGTTGTGATTGCGTCATTAGTTACCTCGCTCGTCGACGCGTACTCTCCCGGTGGCTTATCGTGATGCAGGAGGTTGTGATGTTTCATGGGGCAGCTGTTCTTACCGCACCTGGGTGCTTTGCAGGTGATGCGTCGGTGTTTGCCTTGTAGACAGCGATAACAGATATTATATTTCTTGGCGGCCTCCCATCTCGCATTTGTATCTAACGCGATGAACTGTTTGCACTCAAATAACTTGTGATCATGTTTACACTGTGGACACGTATCTTCTGCTGTCTTCTTGTTTACAGAAAGTGTTTGTTCTACTCTTCTTGTCTTTTGGGATCGGTACCCGTGTCCTCTATTTTCTTCTCGGGGCGTGGCTTCTGGTAACGCGTAGGAGCTGCACTTGTCTGCTTCTTCTGATAAAAATATCGATATTTTCTTAAGCTCGGGTATATCTTCATTTTTCTTAGCCGAGAAGTTGTACCAGTTGTTTCTTATTATGTGTAAGCTTCTCGATAACAATCCTACTCATTTCCGGGCTATGTAAGTAGTGCGGCTTTTTTAATGCTTCTACGGTTCCTACCATGTTGGCTATTTTTCCCGCGAAGACGCATAAATCTCTTGCGTTATCAGTTAGCTTATGAAGGGTCTTGAGTCTCTCCATCTCAGCGTGAATGAGGGCCTCCGGCCGGCCAAACCGTCTTTCTAGAGCCTTGATTATAGTTTCAGGGTCTGGTTGGCTCAATAGTAGGCACTCGACTGCCTCTTTGGCAATCCCACGTAGACTTCTTCTTATTCTTGCAATATTTTCATTTTTTGTAAAATATATACTCGATTCTTCGTATGTGGTTTTAAAGGCGAGCCACTCCGTGCTGCTCCCACTGAAGAATGGCAGCTCTTGCATGTACTTCGGTGGCTCCCTGGTGCTTCTCATCGCTTGAGACAACGCGGCGGCTAACGTAGACACGTCAATTACGGGATTTTTCACCCAGGCACTTTCTCTTGATTTTTCGTTCACTTTACAGTCACTTTTTTCCACTTCTTTTTCACTTGGCTTACCTTTTGTATGGTCGTCGCCTGTGGATCCTATGTTGTCTTGACTTACGAGTGTTTGCGGCGCCTCAGTGTCTCTTTGTAGCCACGTACCTATGCGAACCGATGCCAGGTCATCCCCGGACTCGTCTTCACTCGTACTATTTTCTTGCAACTGTAGTAGGCGAAGCCGTTGTACCTCAGCTTCTGCTCGTATTTGTTCTATTTTCAGCTCTGCCAGACGCTGCTTAACCTCTAATTCTTTTTTCTTTCTTGAGTTGGTGGAGCGGCGTGACTTCGGTGGCCGCACGGTGCGCTGCGAGCTATGCTCCCCATTATTTTCAGCGCTGCTACGGGTCGGCGTCTCCTCAGCCGGCCTGAAGCCATCCGTGGTCGTAGTTCGTTCCGTGGCCTCTTGGGAACCGCTGCGCGTAGTGGGGTCCTGGGCCTCTTCGGTGGCCCCCTGGTCAGCTCCCTGGGCAGCAGGTTCCTCTCCCTGTCGGCGTGTCACTACCATTTCCGAATTTTTCTTATTTCCTGGCTTCAAATTCCTAAATTCGGCTCCGGAAGGACCATTAAATGTTCGCGCTATACTTCAAGGACTTATACTTATCGGAATATAAATAAAAGAAGGAATGAACGGGCACAAATTTACTATTAATTAATTACATTACTTCACTTCGCGCGATCCTTCAGTGGACTGTATACGGGTTCTAACTACTTTTCTCTGCTGCTTGCGGCCGCGCTCTCGCTCTCTCTCTCTCTCTCCTACACCGACGCCGCGTTCTCTCTCTCTCCTTGCTACATGTACCGGCAAACTCGCGTTCATGCTGGCCGAAGGTGCCGTGTGCAGCGCGATCGTTTTTTGCTGGCCTGCGGTCCATTCTTCTTCACCTACTGTTCTGCTGTGTGTATAGCACATTGATTGTCGTGCACAGATAGTCTGTCTGTCTGGTGCGTTTTCACACCTAAGGGGCTGTCCATTAATCACGTGATGTTTTTTAGCAATTTTCTAACCCCTCCTCCCCCATGGTGATACGTGGTGAGGTTTTAGACTAACCTCCCCCCCCCCAGCCAAAATCACGTGTATTTTTTTATTTATTAATTAATGCTAGAAAACTAAGAATCGTGACAAAAATCGCGAGGTATAAGAAAAAATAAATACACGATATCTCAATATACCCCTCCCTCCCCCTGGTGATATTTCGTGATTTTTTCCGAACCGATTTGATTTGACTGACCCGATTTTGATGTTTGTAGAGATAGATAGCTAGAGCTTGTGACAAGACATAGGCTATGATTGGTCGTGATAACCGATATATACGCGAACGAAGCCGCAGGCAACAGCTAGTAAATAAACCAACCACCACCCCGGTGGCAAGCCTAGGGGTGGCAGATAAGAATCAAGGTATTTTTAGTATCACATTGTCGGTACATATTTTTATTACCAGTTGGACCGTCATATTAGAGTTTTGGTCATATTTCCGGTTCTGCTCAACCAATTGCGACAAAAAAATAGGTCTAACCAAGACCTTTCGAACAAAAAAACCGTATCAATTCCGTATTTTTGCGTCCATCGCAATAAACACACAAGAATTTAAAAAAAAGTATGTTTAGTATCGTTGATTTAGTCAATCCAAGTATTTTTTTTAATATCTTCAATGTACAGACACGACTAATTTAGACCCTAAAAAGTGAACACCCTAGACGGGATTTGAACTGGCGACCAGTCCCTTACAGGAGAAATGCTCTGAACCAACTGAGCCCCTCAGACAGAGAAAAAAAAAACACTTCATTCATTCTGTAATTTTCGCCAAAAATGTATAGCACTTGCATTACATTATTTCAAAAAGGGCGTAAGTACTTATTTTTCTCGGTACATACTTTAGTTCCGAATTTGTTCCTAGATGGCGTTCATCGATTTAAATGCAAGCTATGGTTTCGTTTCGCGTCGAAGTATGAAATGCACATGTCGACCCTTATTCGAAATCGGTTCAGTAGTTTTTGATATTTTTGGGTAGTGTTTAGTTTAAGCCCTTTGGTTCAAACTATACACTCAAGAAACTCTTGTATTACGTTAGTTGATTGATTAATTAGTTTAAAATTGTAATTTAATCTTTTATTAAGTTATTTCAGTATTTAATTAAGTAATTAAAATTCTTTGAAAAGCTGTTGCTTTGTTACGCATGAGTGGATGTCGGTTTATTTTCCAAGCTCCAGTCTGTACTTTACATAATTACATTAATTACATCAAAATCGGTTCAGTGGTTCAATTCTATACCGTAATAGACAGTTACTTTCGTATTTAGGTATAATATTAGTATTATTGCTCGACCTAAAATGTGCTGTAGGTATACGCGCAATAAAAGTTTCTTGGGTGACTTTTGCGGATAGCACGGGGTGCTACTGCCGTGAAAGACTCAAATTCACCAAGCATGGATTGTTACGAAACAATCCGCGGGCGGGACAATTGTCTCACGATTTATGTCGAAGATACGTCTCCTGAGGTATATTTATTTACTACTAGCTGACCCGGCGAACTTCGTAACGCCATATTTTCCGCCCGCGTGGTATTCTGATCCCGATTTATCAGCGTTTCTCTACAATATTATGCATGTATTATACATATAAACCTTCCTCTTGAATCACTCTATCTATTAAAAAATCGCTTCAAAATCCGTTGCGTAGTTTTGAAGATTTCAGCATACATAGGGACGGACAGACAGCGACAGCGACTTTGTTTTATAATATGTAGTGATGTAGTGATGGATCAATGTTGGCTAGTTCGTATTTAATAGTTTGTTTTATACTGATGGCCGGACCCGCCGGCCTTCATTGGACTACCGTTATATCAACTTGACTCATTACTTTGCAATTCTTGAACTTGCAGGAATCTGAATCTGAAGGCTATGCATACTATTCACGCCAGTAAATCCCCAAAGAGGTAGGCAGAGGTGTATTTGACTGCCTCTGTGGCGTAGCGGTAGTGAACGCGGCTGCTACGCAGGAGGCGCGGGTTCGATCCCCGCTCAGTGCAAATATTTGTGTGCATGAATATGAATATTTGCATTGGTCTGGGTGTTTCTATGTATAATATGTATGTATTTACAAAAAAAAAATGTATCTAAGTATGTTTATCCGCATTCTAGAACCCATAACACAAGCTAGTTAAACTATGCTTACTTTGGGTCTAGATAGCGTTGTGTAAAATGTCCTACAATATTTATTATTATTAACTTAATGCTATAGTTGTTCTAGCAGAGGTTAGATTTCTTTCCACCGGCTTCTTTGAAAATTTTCACCCTTCGCCACTGCTAGCCTATTACTGGCAAGCGGGCACATAATAAATTTATATTAACTAATTGCAACCCGATATTTAGCGAAATTTTCCCGTGCGAAAGCTGGACGAGTCAGTTATGTTATCTATCATACTTATCACTATATACGGCGAAGAGATATCAATTTATATCTACAAAATTTATAACCTTTATAAAATCGTTAGGGAATACCCCAGTTAGGAAAAAAACTTGTACATTTCCCGCCAAACTCTCGCTTAATATTATACTACTTTTTATCCCGGGAATAAATTCCCATGGGTTTCGAGGACGGGATCAAAATCCCAGGGCGGGCCATCAGCTAGTGATGATGTTGCACACGTCCATAGGCCACGGTAACCACTTTCCATCAGGTGCACCGTGTGCTTGTCTGCCTCCTAAGTGGTATAAATAAAATCCTTTGTGCGCAAGTCCTATTTACATTAACCGGGTTTAAAACAATTTCAAGCGCGTGTGAACTCATTTGAAGAAGTGAATCCCTACTAATATTATAAATGCGAAAGTAACTCTGTCTGTCTGCCTGTCTGTCTGTCTGTCTGTCTCGCTTTTACGACTAAACCGCTGAACCGATTTTGATGAAATTTGGTATAGGGGTAGATTAGACCTTGAGAAAGGACATAGGCTATGTTTGGTCGCGATAACCGACATCCACGCGGGCGGAGCCGCGGGCAAAAGCTAGTACCCAATAAATAACACAAGTTTGATGTAAATATCATGATACGGCAATATTATTCACTAGAGACTTTGCAATAAGTATGCAAGGCAATGAAATCCGGTTTAGTACTCATGCTAAGCCACTCACTGTACCTACTTGTTGTTGTAAATTATAAATAGCTCTAGCAATTTATATTATACAGACCATAACATACATTTATTATAATTAGTATAAGGCAACCTAAGCCCCAAGCTTAAGTTGGAAGCTGTTTTTAGCATCGGAACGTTTATCAGACGCCTCCGTCGACTTGGAGTGTGGGGCCCGAAAATGCGGGACTGGGAACCTCCATGCGTTCCCTGGTCTACGGAGACGGCAGCGTCTTCCAAGCTCCCAAAGGAGACGCTGCAAATACCGGCCGCGGTGGGAACGGCCGAGTAGAGGGCTGCTCGAAAGCTTCCCACGTGTCCCTTTGACTAGCAGAGGGCGGAGTGGATAGCAGGCAAGCCCCTTTCCTGAGTTCGATGGGGACAACGTGCTTCCCACATCTTAAAACCGTAGATGGCCCAGGCAACCTTACCCCCGCGGCATCTGAAGACCGATGACGACGTGCTGTTTTAGTCGATCCGAGTCCACATAGACCCTCGATAGCAGACGGAGATAGCTCGATCCGAAGGGATTTCCGCACGAAAAAAAGGCCTCCGTCTACTTTTCTGAAAGAGACTGCTGTCTAAACTCCTAATCCGGAGTCGTTTGTTTTGGAGGTGTGCCGACTAGCAGGCGAGCTCTAACCTAAGAATCTCTACATCCTTTCACATTGTATTTAATACTTGTACTTCTTTCACCAGGTCTTTCCGTCCGCGCGTTCGTCCGAGACGCAGGAAAGCTCCCAGAACACCTTAAAGACAAAGTAGAGGTGTTCACCGGCAATGTTTTGGAACCGGACTCCGTGACCGACGCCGTTTCTGGCGTCGACGGCGTGGTCATCTGCCTCGGCACTAGGAACTGCTTGGACCCCACATCCGACATGTCAGAAGGGACTAAAAACATCATTGATGCAATGAGGGCGAATAATATCAAGCCAGTGTCGGCCTGTCTGTCTGCTTTCCTGTTCTACGAGCCTAGTAAAGTGCCGCCGAGGTTTGTGGAAGTGAATGAAGACCATAAGAGGATGTATGAGGCTCTGAGCGAAAGTGGCCTGGATTATATAGCTGTGTATCCTCCGCATATTGCTAGTAAGTTTTCTTTGCCATTATTTTTATTGTTCAGGACATCTTGGACCTAAAATGTGCTCAATATGCGCAGTACACGTTTGTTGGGTGTCTTCTGAGGACGGGGTGCTACTGCGGTGGACGAGCTCAAATTCACCAAGCATAGATTATTACAAAACAAGCTACTGATGCTACGGCCTCGTTTGTCTAGCGATTTAGGTCCAACATACATGTCCCGAGCAGGCGCGGTCCGAGGGGGGGGGGGGGAGGGGTCACAATGGACATGACCCCCCCCCCCCCCCAAAACCATGCACGTCATATTGAAAAGTCCCAGTACGAGGGGAGGGGGGGGGGGGGGGGGTTTAAATTTCTTAAGGAATTTCCGAAGTGACCTCCCCCAAAACTTCAAGCTGCGACCGCGCCTGCTCCCGAGGTATAAAGAACATTGTGTAGTTACAGTCAACGACATAATTTCCATTCCGTGATCTACAATACATCTAATGTATGTACCAAACAAGTAATAATTGGAACGAATTACAAATCGAATTATTTATAACAAAGCAAATCAAATTGGGTAAATCGGCCGGGGTCGACTTCGGAAAACATGCGCCGACACCGACCAAAAGTGTAACATACATACATACATATAATGCAGGTAAGGCAGAAGTGAATTAACGCCCCCATTTCACCAATCGTTGAAGAGCTGCATAACGAGGAACAACAGGCTATGGTCTAAATAAAATATTTACTTTTCATTCGTTTTTCAATTCGATTCATCGTCAATAGCTTAGTGGTAAGATTCGGGCTTACGATCGAAAGATCTGGAGTTTGAATCCTGGCCATTACCTACATTACGGACGTGAACCCACTACTAACCCAATCAATTTAGTTGAGTTAGAGGAAATATTAGTAATTTCGGCTACTGTCATCATCATCGACTCGGTCGGTCGGTCGGCTTTCCAGTCTAACTGTGATGCAACTGTGATGCAGCTGTGATAATATTTTCCGTGTAGCGACTGCCATCTGACCTCCACAACCAGTTGGCGATATCGAAATTCTGTAGTTAAACTAGGCCTCTAAGGACTAGGCTTTCGGCTACTAATGCTTACAAAAAAATAAAAAATAAATTCATTATAATATGAATGCTATTCTTAAAGTGATTGCGTGATTGTAAACCCGTTTTCACTTTCGATTTATCGTAAAGAAAAAACGGAAAATAGGTACTTTGTATTTTTTCTTATTTGTTACTTCAATAGTGTAACCTATATATGACTTTTCTGAACTTGAACTCTAGATTTGTCAATGTTCAAATATCGAAAAAGAAAAAGAATTAAAATAAATTTGAATACATAATGTATTAAGTAAGTTATTGTTATTATAAAAATAAGTGCTACTGAATATACATACACGTATACAGTTTAGAAGCTAACCAATAATTTACATACAATACTATTTAGGCCGTCTGCTGCTTTATGCGTACGCACGGAGCGGGCGTCCCTCTATCAACAGCCATACGTTGCGTTAAGCGTGCACGTGGCATCGTGCAATTTTATTCCATCGCGGACACAACTTCAAAAAAAAAATTAATATGTATCACATTCCGTATTAAAACTAGCTATCCCTACTAATATTATAAATGCGAAAGTAACTCTGTCTGTCTGTCTGTCCGTCTGTCTGTCTCACTTTTACGACTAAACCGCTGAACCGATTTTGATGAAATTTGGTATAGAGGTAGGTTAGACCTTGAAAGGTGTTTGGTTTGGTGTTTGGTCGCGATAACCGACATCCACGCGGGCGGAGCCGCGGGCAAAAGCTAGTAACTCATAACTGCGATGTGTAACCAGATGCACAAGTGACATGGGCCTCATAGCTAATAGATTAAAAAAAAAACAGCCGTTACTTTAGTAACCATATAAATCAATGCTCGATTGTGTTTTGTCACGTGCACACGCCTTTACCTACGGCGCTATTGCTTAGGACATATATCTTGACCCTAAAATGTGCTCTATACGCGAAATACACGTTTCTTGGGTGTCCTTTGAGGATAGCATGGGGCACTACTGCCAACTACTGCTGGACGAGCTCAAATTCACCAAGCACACATTATTACAAAACAATCATCGCGCCAGAGCTTCGTTTGTGTCGCGATTTATGTCCAAGATACGTCGCCTGTGGTATACGCTGCGTATGACGGGCGACTTCTATCTATTTGCTTGAAACACACTACGCGGGCGACCGCTCGCTGCTCTCGCATAAAGGAGCAGGCTGCCTTAGTTACTTCAGCGTTAATTGACTTCGGTAAACAGAATAGATAATAGTACTGCTTCGGTTTAAAGTCTTGTGACCCCTAGACGGGGCAGAGGGCACCCACAGTACGCCGTCAACCCCATCGGCCTTGACTCTTGCGCGTGTGTTCTAGAAAGGTCATTTTAATATCTTTCCACTACACGTGGTCAAACGAGAGTCCGTATCGAGAACAGTTTTGCACTGGTAGCTCAGTTGTTCAATCAATCAATCAATTAGCCCACTGCAGTCCACTGCTGGACATAGGCCTCCCCCAATGTGCGCCACATCTGCCGATCCTCTGCCTACCGCATTCAGTCTATCTCAGCCACCTTTTTTAGGTCGTCAGTCCATCTGGCTAGGGCAAGTGGCATGCGACACATACATTCTTCTTCCTCCTAGCGTTAATTCCCAGTCGCATCCGAAGCTTTCAGCTCGGAGTCTGGGGTCCGCCTTACCAGTCTTAACTACGGGGTTGGCTAGACCTCGATATTTTCCGTGAAGCGATTGCCATCTGACCTCCACAACCCAATGTTAACATTAGGCGATATCGAAGCTTTGCAGCTAGACCGTTTTTTTTTTTTGGACTTTTTAGGGCACCAACTACCCGTAACGACTGCCATAGTTGTTTTTATGGCAACCGGGACCTACGGCTTAACGTGCTCTCCGAGGCACGACCAGACCAATGCAAATATCCATATTTTATGCACACAAATATTTGCACTGAGGGGGGATCGAATCCGCGCCTCCTGCGTAGCGGCCGCGTTCACTACCGCTACGCCACGGAGGCTGTCAAATACGACACATACATAGCCTGTTAAAATCATAACCCTCTTTTGACTTTGCTGTAGTCGAGTAAAAAGGGTTTGGTTGCGGTTCAAGTTCAATATAGAAAAAGCTAGCATTGTAATTGCTTCAAATTTCATTGATTGTACGACTCAATACCATTTTATTAAGAACTTCATTTTGTATTCGGCAAGTAGTGTTGAATGTTCATTGAATTCAGAGAAATGCTGGCGGAAACGATTCACAGAAATCAATGTATCAATTGTCTTGTTGTCCTTTTGAAGCGATGTGTTTATTAGGAAACAAAAGTGTTAGGTGTTAATTACAGACAATAATTGCATTGGTATTATATTAAACAGAGCATAGGCCAATTTTATGTGCCCTTATGAAGTAGCCTATCAGTTCACTGGGCATAATGTGCATCATACCTTTGTACGGCACAATATGTCTGTACCTTAGACTAGAGTATACAGTCTGTACATACGATAGGTCGTATAACATAGGCGCCATAGCACCCGATCCATCTCTTCTACTTTCTCAGGTCGTTGGTCCATCTGACTGGCGGGCGTATAGATTATGAATGATGCTCTCATGTAGGCTTTACTCTCGGTGTTGAAAGGTCAGATCAGACGGCATTTGCGCGCAAGAGCCAAGGTGGAGGTATACGTGAGCGGATCCGAAGCAAGCAAGCTTTGGATGCAGCCGGGTTGGTGCTCAGATGATGACTAACTAGATCCCATTCCTACATTTCCTATTCAGTTCATTTCCATGTTGAAAATAACTCACCAACCTTCATTGACTTGTTCCAGATGAGCCAAGTGGCGAGTTTACAGTCGAAGTAAACCCGAAGACATCTCCAGGACGTGCCATCTCCAAGTGGGACCTTGGAGCCTTCCTCGTAGACTCGCTCAGCGAACCTAAGTTCTATAAGACTATTGTCGGACTTGCGCAGAAACCCGCTTAAATTGTACCGTGATAGCTGCCGAACTAAGAACGTTTAGAGGATGACCTTGAATGTATGTAATTCTGCACTTTATAGAACTGCCTTATCCGACAGCAAAGCTGTTTGAATGTAGTTAGTAAAACTTCAAATTAACCGTGAACTTCGATTGCAGTCGGTGTGCGCTGTTAAACAGCTCAAACGATGAGGGTAATCTGTGCAAATTTCACTAGGAGTGCAGCAGTTGAAATGCAGTTCGCCAAGGGTATCTAGCCAAATTAATCTGATCACGACAAATTGATTATCGTCTATTCCCACCTATTCTGTTAAGTAGTTCTGTTGACGGAACTGCTTATCCTGAAGCTGATCGACAACACACGGAGAATACCTCTCTCCGCTGTCGATAATTTGTAGCTTGTAGCGCATCGCAAGTCTCGACGAAAAAGAATCGAAAAGTTATGTTCGGTGATCCTTCCTAAATACCATTTTTTGGTATTTATGGTCAAACCATCGATCGTTAATGTGTCGTAGGTCGTAACACTCAGTTCCTTGAGGTCAAATTTGCTTTTCTTTTAAAGAAAAGCTGTAGTCTCGAAATGCTTTGCAGTTTTATGCATGCTCGGTCATCCAAAAGATTGCTCTGTGATAGAATATTCCAGTATTTCCAGTTAACGCTTTTATTGCTGTGGCTGATCCGAGGGGTTACGGGCTACCATGGAAAATACATCTGAAACTTCTTGCTTGAAAGAAAAACGAAAGGCTTTCGGCGGGGTTTAGACCGAAAGAAGTGTCACCTTGCCGGAAATTTTGGATTTAAATTTCATGGTAGGATCTCGGTTTTGACCTTATCTAGGCACTAGCACATGCTGCGTCTATGGGCTCGATATATACTTAAATATAATACACATAATATTTTGATTTTATAAGCGAATTTAATTTAGTTAATAGGTGTAGGTACAAAACTGTATGATTGTGAAGAAAGTTTTAACTTTTGACCTGCGTTCTTAGTTCGGCGCGTACTCGCTCCAATGTACAGTAGATACGTAATTTATGAAATAAATAGGTAATACTTTGTTACTTCACATTGTTGTATCTGACGTCACACTCGTGACTATGATACCTTATGTATTGTTACGCACAGCAACGTTATATAAAAATAGACACTGGTTCTGCAATATTCGTTTTATTTACTACACACAGAAAGAGGCGCTTAGTACGCTCACGTTTCGCCAGTCACTAGTTAACCCCACGTTATAGATGGCGAGCCGTTTTGCCGTTTTCGTGGACTGCGTTACTACAAGCTAGACGAGGTGAAATCATACTCATGTAGACGCATTATCCTGATTGCATCCGTGGCCAATATGACCTCGGAGCTCAGGGTCTGCCTTCCGGCTCTTCCTCCTCCACTTCGCACGATCTTGGGCATCCATAGTAGTGAGACCATTTGCACGCATGTCACCCTCCACGACGTCAAGCCAGGACTTCTTGGGCCTACCCCTTTTACCTGGACCCGGCGGGGGCGCCATTGCCAGGCATTTATTCACCACGTAGCCTGGCGGTTGCCGCAAGACGTGGCCGCACCAGCGAAGGCGACTCTCTAGCATTTTATCTACGATGTCACGGACATGAAGGCTGCCGCGGATGCGAGAGTTCCTCACGCGATCTTTACGTGTGACGCCGCACATCCACCGCAGCATTTTCATCTCCGTGACCCGCAGCTCTCGCGCTGCGGTTGTGAGGCGTGGGCGCAGCTCTCCAGCAGCGGCCACGCCTCACAACCGTGCAAGAGGACAGGCCTAATGATTGTCTTATAGACCTGCCCCTTCAACCTGACTGGCATCTTGGGATCACACGTGACGCCAGTCATTTCTCGCCACTTAGCCCACGCGGCAGCAATGCGTGCCTTGACGTCGCGATCGATCTCACTGGTCACATGAAGTACAGATCCCAGGTACTTAACCTGCTCCGTGCGCTGGACCAAATCATCGCCTATGCGGACGGGTGTGGGATCCTTCGAGTTTAACGCCAAATATTCTGTCTTCGCTACACTTAGCTTCAGGCCGCCGCTCTCAAGCGCCTCCTTCCACACTTTCACGCGTCGCACCTATCTGCTCCTGTCCGCGTCCATCAGCGCAATATCATCAGCATACATGAGCAACCACGGAGGCTGCTCATGTGGGTTGAAATCATACTGACGAGCCTTAAGGGCACTCAACAGAGACAGACTCATCTGCGGATGTTAGCGGCGGATGCGTCCGCCGACGTGTGGATGGGATGATTGTCTTGTCTGTACATACATACAGTCAAGCCTCTTTCCCAGTGGGGTAGGCAGAGACCACTGTTTTCCCTTTTATCGCATAAGGACAGATTCTCATAAAAACAGTTTCGCAAAAGGACAGATTCTCGTATGGACAGATTCTCAAAGGCAAAAATGGTACAGTTGTACACACTTTCATGCAAGTTTTCACTTGCTGCGATCCTGGCATACATCTTTCGCTTCTTCTACTTTCATAATTGCTGGTCTGTGGTTGGTATTTAACGTTCACAGACGAGCAAGTCAACCCGTCTGCCCGATGACATCTGCGGATGAATCTGTTTACGTGTAGAGGAGCCATTACAGGAAAATAAAAACAAAATATATTTTGTTGCTAATAAATTTTAATAGTTTTTACTATTTTTTTTATATCATAGTATCAATCACAACATCACAATGGGCGACCTGTTCGGCCAGAACACAATTCACAGTAGAACTGTTCCCTTCTACATTTTCTTCCCCATTTGCCTTCGAAGTGGGCGGCCCATCTAGAGACGAAGGACCATGGCTCAACTGCTGTGAATCAGGATTAGGAGTCGACGGACCATGGTTTGGAATCGTTGGACCATCGCTAGGGATCAAAGGTCCAGGGATTTGTAGAGAAAGACCATGGCTTGGTGTTAAAGGACCGTGGCTTGGTGTTAAAGGACCGTGGCTAGGTGTCGAAGGACCATAGCTTGGTGTTGTAAGGCCATGGATTGGAATGGAAGGAAGGCTAGGTATTGCAAGACCTTCGCTTGGTCTCGAAAGACCATTGCCAGGTGTAGAAGGATTGTGGCTAGTTGGTAAAGGGCCATGGCTTGGTGTTGAAAGACCATGGCTTGGAATGAAAGGAACATTGCTAAGTTTCGGAAGACCATAGCTTGGCCACGATGGACCATCGCTAGGGTTGGAAGGACCATAATATCTAGTTTTCAAGGGACGATGACTTGGTGTTGGAAGACCATGGTTGGGTATGGACGGAACATGTCTAGGATTTGAAAGACCATCGCTTGGCTTGGAAGGACCATTGCTAGGTGTGGAAGGATCATAGCTAGTTGTCAAGGGACCATAGCTAAGTGTTGAAGGACCATCGCTTGGTCTCGAAGGACCATGGCTAGGTATCGAAAGACCATGGCTTCGTATCGAAGAACCATGACTAGGCATTGAAGGTTCATGGTTAGGTATCGATTTCCTTTGCGCTATATTCGTCAAACCATGTATCGAATTTGTATTTTCAGAAGACAGAGTAGACTTGCTTGCTCTACCCGACCCAAGAGTTACGCTGCTCGGATAGAAGTCTGTACCGCTAAGCGAGCTAGCAGGGCTCCAAGGATACTTTACTTTAAGCTTGACAGTTTTTGCGTTGCTCTCTTGTCTACTACTAATATAAGGATCTAAATACCAAGAGCTCGAGGTGTGTGATCTGGTCCTCACAGGCGGTCTAGGAACACTGATGTCGTTTCGCTTCGTCGCAGTACTTAAAGTCATTTTACTGAAACTACTCGTGCTGGGGATACCCAAGGTCGTACTTGACTTCGGATTGACTGTGTCTCTCGTGAACGAGTTAAGCGAGGTGAAAGAAAGCGTCTTAATATCCTGCGATTTGCCTTTTAAGACGGAGTACCAACTTTCAGTAGTCCAGGGCGAACTGATCATGCTTAGAGTGTTCGTACGACCCGCGTTGGGTGACGATAAAGGTATATTCTGCGGGGGAGTTTCTGCTCTCCTGTATATGTTGGGCAAAGAAACTGCGCTTCGCATAGGTGTTCTGAATCTGGTAGTGATCTGTATGTCGCTCATCCTTAGCGCCCTTGGAATTGGCTTCCATTTTGACGTCATCAGATCCAAAGTTGGAAATTCCCAGAAGTTGATGAACATGTCTGGTCTGGTTGGAGTACTTTAAGCGGTATGAATTTTCGACATCGTAGCAATGGGATAACAAGCGTTGGCTGCATCTATGAGCCACTGGTATTCTTCTACGCAACAACTCACAAAAGATAGTATGTACTGTATTGGATCCATTTGTTCGCAGTTGAGGCCTGCCTGCCCTAGAACAGAGGTCAATCTTTTAGACTTTTGGAAGACATCTTTAAATGTTATCTAGTCTACACTGGCACACAAAGTCTTGCAAATTCATGCAGACTGAAAACGCTCACTCAGCAGAACTAGTCTATAAAGCCGAACGCAACAATGCAACAGAAGATACACTAGGCAGCGAGAGCGTATAAGAACAGAATATGACTTTCAATGTGACACACTTTTGACATTGCCAGAGTATTACAGATACATACATACATGCATATAATATTACGCCTGTAAATCCGCACATTTCCCCAAATATGATTTTCCGTCCCACGTGATAGGGGCGAGCCTATTGCCATCAGTGGGTACTTTGTCATGGGCTGTATGTTACTGTTGGATGGAGACTAGCCCTATCCCTTCCTTCTACGACACTCACGGGAAGGGATGGGGTGTCCCTATTTTACTCCACCGGGCACAACACAACACATAATAAAGATACATTTTGAGCAGATTGAATGTGTGGATGGATCTAGTGCAAAGGACATAGTGAGAAAACGCCTATAGCTCGGGATTCGGGACACATTCCTTGAACCTAAGTCTCAAGACAAATGAATAAGAACTCGTCCACCGCAGTAGCACCTTGTGCTATCCTCAAAAGACACCCAAGAAACGTGGACTGCGCGTATAGAGCACATTTTAGGTCCAAGATCCTGAGCTATACCTAACCCTAATAACCTAAGCGTTCATGAATCGTGATATTCGTGATAATACCTCGAAGTTTTACACATACAGATCTCATCTCACGCTCATCTATGAAATAAAACGGTCCTATTTCCGTAAGTAGGTACAATTTACTAAGTAGATAACTACCTATAGATTGAGGATGAGAGCCGAGGGTCGGACGGACGTCTGAACCGACAAACGGGGTCGCCGGCCGCAGGCCTCGATTTGACGACCACTGCACTAACTTGAACACAAACTGAACATAATCTTGCACTGATTACTTTATTATTATATTTGTTTAAATGTAATGTTTTGAATATTTTAGTTTTTATATTATTGTTGCGATTTTGCGATATGAATTTTATTTCATTATTTTTACTAATCTGTGCCAATTTGACACTTGTGACGGGTACAGCCTTAATTTTTTTTTTTATGACCGTGACACACTTAAAAGTAGTTATAAAATACTTGAACCTTATTTCGCATTTTATGCAATTTCATTATTTTTGGAGCAAGGCAACATAATGCGTAGAGGCACCTAAAAGAACCATCGAGGAGATAGTAGCTATTTAGGTACCTATCTACCTTTTTCTTTAGACACAAAATATAGACCTATATATTATGTGGGTAGATTGATATTGGTCAAGAAGCTTGCCTTGGTATTGATTTATAAAATAATCCTCATTCATAGTCATGTCATGTGAACTTTACCCTATAGTGCCCAGAGGGGCTCCAACAGGGCCGGTCGCAGCTTGAAGTTTTGGGGGGGGGTCACTTCGGAAATTCCTTAAGAAATTTAACCCCCCCTCCCCTGGTACTGGGACTTTTCAATATGACGCGCATGGTTTGGGGGGGGGGGGGGGGGGGTCATGACCCTGTGACCCCCCCCTCGGACCGCGCCTGGGCTCTAATATCTTAAAGGCAGGTCGTCAAGCCCAAAGCACGGCACTATAAGACTCTTGGCTCTCGAGTCTCTAAGGAAAGGAGTTGAATTGGTCACGTGGTAGAATACCTACTCTACTGCCCATACTGACAATGATTGGTCATAGTTCGTAATGAAAGGACCCAAATAAATTCAAATCTATATTTTTACAGGTAACAAACTAAGTCTGTACAATCTTAATATTAAAACAATGTTAACACTATTTAAATCTATAAACAATATCACCTTCTGTTACAAATATTTACACATTAAGGGCCTGCACAGACGAGGGACCCGTACCAGCTCATACTCAGCTTGATGGCCTCGTCAGATGCTTTTTCACGCCCCGCTTAAAGGACACGGGACTGCAGGAAGAGGGAAACACGTGTACTAGTAAGGAATTCCAGGACTTAATGGTGCGCCCGACCGCTTGGTTCTTGATGGAATATTCTGCATCGTATGCGTGAAATCTAAGTCCTGCACGTGTTGTCCTGTGTAGGAAAGGAGAGGGTGGGACTAAATAGAACAGCTCATCAGAACATTCACCATGGTTGATGTAGACAGCATGACAGAACAGGCATTATATATCGGAAGTTCTCTTCAAGGCTCAGGAGATCTAATCTTCAATATCAAGCGAATTCTTTGGCAGTTTTCGCCTCAGTCTTGCGCCCCTTGTACCTCTCATCCAGCCGTTCGGCATCAAGCAACAGTTTCCCTAGCTCCCCTGTCCTGAATGCCTTGATCATAGTCCGGGCGACTTCTATGAGGTCTGGCACATCGCGGAAGGTGTTGTCATAGTCACGGATCTTTCGTATTCTATTGAATTTTAACGCTCCAGCGATGAGTACCTGGAATGAATAGAAGTACCTACATAAATACTAGGTTCGGGAGACGTGTCGGTGTAGCTACTTTTTATATTTGGTCCACCAATCACCTCGCTAGAAGGTAAAAAGCTGAGGTGAAGTCCAGAAGATACGGACCACCATTTCTGATGCCATTGGCCTAAAATGGTGGATCCCAACTTGACGGCAAGCACACACATACAAGTTAAATGTGTATGTTTTAAATATTGGACGTCTTAGCTACTTCGCGTAAATGGTAGGCCACTAGTCTAATAAAGGAAAAGTATCAATGGCGGGGTTGCGTGGCGTGGTCTGGAACTTTGAGCAACAGAGGCAGCAGCGCCTTTCATTCACAGACGCTCCAGCCTGCAGCTAATTCCTGTTAAAGCAGGAGTGGATCTGTAGAGGGCTGCTCGGATGCCCTCAATGTCTACCGTGACTCGAAACGGCCCGCGGTTTTAGTCGGTCTGGGCGGACATTACTGGCCCTGATAGCCGATGTGGATTTCCAAACGAAAAAAAGGTATTTATGAGATGGCAGCAATTATCTGCGATGTCACGGACATGAAGGCTGCCTCGAATGCGAGAGTGCCTCACGCGATCTTTAGGCGCGGCGCAAACGGCGGGGCGGGCCGGTCTTTTTGACCGCGTCTGCCCGTCGATGCCCGCGACTGTCCTCGCCGCGAACACAAAGCGCCACGGACATGCCGCGCCGCGCCGCCAGTGCCCCGCGGGCACCAAGGCGCGGTCTTTTTGCCCTTCATGTGCGTTGGTAGTATAGAATTCACTTTGCGCTATCGTTCGCGGCGAAATTGACCGGCCCTGCCCGCCCCGCCGTTTGCGCCACGCCTTATGCGTGACGCCGCACCAGTTTCATCGGAGCTCTTGCTGGTGTCGCTCCAGCAGCGGCCAAGCCTCATCCCCATGTAAGAGGACAGGCCTAATGATCGTCTTATAGACCTGCCCCTTCAACCTGACTGGCATTATGGGATCACACGTGACGACAGTCATTTCTCGCCACTTGGCCCAGGCGGCAGCAATGCGTGCCCTGAGGTCGTAGTCGATTTCACCGGTCACATGACTGGCATTGCGCTGTCTATCTTACCAATGTATAAAACTTTACCTTATTAATATCATCACAGGGCTCTGGCAACCCCATGTAGTCCACATATTTGAACTTGGCATTTTTGTTCAGCCAGTACAGTAGGTAGTCTGCGATGGCTTCCTCTCCAACTAAATGGTCTTGTAGGGCTGCACAGAGCGCCAGTTTTAGGCCCATCTCGACGTTTGTTACTGTGGGTTCTAGGATGCCTGTGGAGGGAATAATTGTTGGTTATTGGTCTCTAGAACTAAGGTGTTCTACACAAACATAATGGACAAACTAGTTAATGTGTTCTTTAAATAGTGTTAGTTTAGATTGAATTCCCCACCATGAGTTAGAAACATAACCATGGTTTTTATACCACATAGGTGGCAGACAAGCTCATAGCCGCCCACCTGATGGGAAGTGCTTACCGTGGCCTATGGACGTATGCAACATCAGGGCCGTTGACATGAGTGATTTAGTTTTGATGGAGAGGTCAACTCGTAGTACTTTTTTAAGTGTGCAACTCCAATTACTTTTAATTTGTTACTGTATTTGTAATTTGTCTATTAATTTGTTGTTAAACTTAACAAGTATAGAGGTATGTATCTCTTGAGCTGAATTCTCCACAGCCAGTAATGCAAACTTCCATATAATGTGATGACTGGCTTCTATTTAGCATGACATATTCTAGCTTTCCCACTAGGCGATAAAAAATACCAAGGGGATGAAAATTCAATAAAGCATTTATTAAAAAATACTTACCAGGTGTGTCTAACATAAAAATAAGTGGATCATTATTGATTCTGATCTTCATCATAACACTTCTAGTGACGCCTGCGACTGCCCCCGTGGGCAGCGCGTGTCGTATACCAATATTATTAGACCTCAGCATATTGATTAGAGAAGATTTCCCCACATTCGGTACTCCCATTATCATCACATTGTAATCCAGCTCCTCACTTCTATTGTACCTATTAGAATCTTTAATTAAGTCCACCATAAGAGGCTTCAGGGTTTTAAGTCCTCGACAATTTTGGTCTTTACTGTTTGTGAAGACAACATTACTGATTTTTTCTTCGGCCATCAGTTGCTCCTTTATTCGAGGGATTAACGTCGGTATCGTCAAGTCTCTCTTGTTTAGCACTAGTATGTGAGGTTTTGTACCGATTAAAGTAGACGTGAATATTGGGTTTCGACCTGTGAAGGGTATTCTTGCGTCATGAACTTCAATCACACAATCGACGCTTTTTAACTTCCTCTGCATTTGTTTTAGGCCCTTGTTCATGTGGCCAGGGAACCAGTGAAGATAGTCTTTGCTTATAAACGGACATTTTTTGCGGAAATTGTACGCCGCAGCATCAAATTTTGTTGCCATTACTGTTTGTTTTGATTTGAAAATGTGAGGTTATGTTTATATATGTGATGTGATTATTATGTTTGGTACAAAAGTTATATATCTAGTGAAGTATTAATGGAGTATAGCTTGAATGATAATAATAGTTACTTATGGATTTTCAAATTAATAGGCAGTAAAATAAATATTCAATGCCAAATAAAATTAAAAATTTGACAACAGGAGAAATGAATGACGTACAACTTTTTGTTCAGAAATCCTGGTAGTAAAGTTTAGAAACTAGAAACGACAATTATTTTAAAAGATTTAAATAAACAAAAACTTGCGGAAATTGCAGAATTTTGCATTAGATTTCACTACAGTCGGATTTCTTAAACTCATTAACAGCCATTTGTGACCTATTTGGTCTTCTTAATCAAAATGCAGTGTAGATCCAGTCAATCAGTGTCAATAATGTGTCAATCAGACTGAAAAAATATTGACTACGTTTTAAAAAATAGATATTGTTTATATTCATTATATTTAATTATATTTACTTAGATTAGATAGTTTAAAGCCGACAAAATGTCGCAAACATTTTTATTAGAACCAGATGTAATAGCAGCCACTGAAAATGTTATGCCCGATCTCAATACCGATTTGGTTCTTGCAAAGAACTTTTTGAAACAACAAAGCGCAGCCACTGGTGACTCGGTGTAAGAAGCAGTTACTTCTTAGTCTTATAACTCATTTAAATCTACCCACAATGCACCATGTTTTACTCGTCTCTAGCACGGTCTCTCTCTAGTCTCTACCAAACTGATCCTGGTTCATTGACCAGGGTCTTTGACCCCTTATAAAAATAGGTACCTAAATATTATAAGTTTTCAGTGTTAACTACCTAACTAACTAACACCTGTTGGGGGTGGACTGTAGGTAACGGAAGTGGTAATCTGCGAAGGCAAGATTGGCTACTTGGTTTCATTGCTGTAGCCAGGTTGTGTTTTAAGTTTCAAGGATCTCATTTTCCCCCTTCTGCAGGTACGATCACTTGGTGGATATCGTACAGAAGTTACTGTCTCAGAAACCACCCGATGTCGTGGATAACTTCGAGCAATACTGCTGGGAGGTGAAGCAGGACAAGTTCAAACCCAACTTCGACCTCCTCAATGATTTATACACCTCTCCGCCACAGCTGACCATCATAAGAAGTATGGATCAAATGTTTAGGGTACGTCCTATGTTCAACCCGCTATAAACACTTTTTTTAGAGCGTACATGAGGGGTGCGTTTGTAACTAGTCCTACACAGGATATAATTATCACGATCGCATCAATTTCGATAAAAGGAAATAAAGGGCCTTCGGACAGTCGGTGCATCTGTTAAACAATGGACGAGGTATTGGAGCGGGTTTTCTTCTCAGGATTGGGATCCCGGAAAAAAAAAAAGCGGTTCTTGGGGTCCTAAGTACGGACGTAACTGAGGAATTGCTATGATGATAATGATGATGATCATTTCCTGTAAATATACATTGTAGGTAGGTAGGTAGGTATATCATGTATAGTCATTATGGTTTAAAACTTCAGCTGGTAGCCAGTAAAGCCGATAAGTTGGAAGACATGGGCGAGGAAGAACAGGAGCTAGACTTGGAGGAGGACAACTTCAAGCCGAGGATCTCTGATCTTCTGGAGAACAACTACTATTTCAAAGAGGTTACCAAATTCATCAATATTTTATTAAAAAATAGGATAAGCCGCTCACATTAAACGTAGAAGGGGTATAGGTATACCAGGATCTACAGCGCCAAGCTAACCTTACCGGCTGATTAACATACAAGCTTCTGGGGCAGGTTTTCCTCGCGGAGAAGTTTACTTTACTGACACGTCTATAATAAAGTTGGTGCACGTATTCTTGCAGGGCGGTTATGGTCTCCCAGATAGCGAATGTTACGCAATATACATATCTCTCATCATGCTCGGAATCAAGGAACCAGTCGCCGCTATCAGGTATTTCTCCTATTTTAATCCGTTTAAAGGAGAGCTAGAGTAACTAACTTCTGTCAGACCGACTACGGAACTTCGATATTGCCAGTGGGCACAGTGGCATCTCTTTATACGTCTGTGCCAGTGCTGCCAGTGGGCTGTGGGGAAATTGTGCCGCTTCACGGAAAATATCGAAGTTTGGCGGTTTCCTACTCCGACAGAAAACTTATCACTTTCCATCAAGAGGGTCATATAAATGTATACTTCTTTGCAATGTTAAGTTGAGTTTCAATTGGTTCGGGCAGGTTTTTTGGGAAGATCTTCGGCACAAAGGCTAACTATTACGTCGCTGAAACAGATCTTACTATAGAAGAACTTGACAGAAGAATTAGGGTAAGTTACCAAACATTTGTATGTGAATAAAGAGCAGTGATAGGAGAGTCGTATAAAACCTTAAAAACACTTTTGTTCCAGGAATTTGAATTAAAAGACATGCCTGGCGAGGGAGAGGGTGAGGGGGAGACCCCTCACCACAGTGATGAAGAGCTAGAACTGGGTTAGTTATACAGTTTCGTATTTTATTCAGCGATAGCAGAGACAAAACTCTGAGACTTGGCTTCATCAAGCCTAAAAACTTGCACGTTGTAATGTTCAGGCATGGAGGGTGAGGTTCATGAGCCTATATCGAAGGAACCTGTTCGTCCGAAGATGCCTCCGGAACCGGTGATCACGTGGACTGCTCCGGCTCCTATACCTGTTGAAAGACCCGGTCAGGGGGTTAATAGGAAGGTAGTATCGTTAATTTTATAGTTACGTATACTGTAAAATATCCGGTCACACACAACAGATCAGTTGGTCGACCCAGAACGCTCACAAGAAACAGGGATGGAACCTGCTCTACTATACATCCTATAACATTATAATAGCTATCAGTCAGTTAGCCTATTATGTCAGTCCGCTGCTGGCTTTGGCCCACTGTTTACAAGCTGGCTGGGTTGGTACAGTTTATTTCCCGTTTTCCTTCTCTTGCAGTGATATCAACATATTATATTTTCCGTTAGTCGCCCCTACAACAGCCTTCGGATGAGATGGGGTTATCACACGAATAAGTATGTATAATAGCTTATAGCTTATATAGTTATATTTCTCACTCGGAACACAAACGCTTAGTTTAATAGCACATGATGGCAATTACTCAAAAAAATCTTATGAATCACTTGAATATTTGACACACAGGTATACTACGTGTGCAACAACCCTGGCGACCAATGGGTCTGTCTGCCGGACCTGACGCCGTCGCACATCCGTGTCGCCAGGAACTCGGTGCGCTGCATGACTGGGGATTTGGATGCTGAGGTATAAAGTTCATCTTCATCATCCTTGCGTTAGTCCCGACCAGGGCGCAGGGAAGCGCTATGATCAAATGCTGCTACACTGTACTATACGGTTCCAAGTACCCATGGTGAGCACACCTGGCCACGAGCGCTTCTGTCAAGTTCATCGATTAATCGATTTTGGTGGACAATAAATCTTCGTTTAGGTGCCTGGGGGTGACGGGTGAAGCCGCCTGTCATCCTAGCAGAAGCAGGCCACTGCGACGGCGCGCATTGTGTTCCTCCCAAAACCTGGGGGCGAGATGGGGGCTCCGGGGCCAGATCGACAGGGTCGGCCGGGGTGCGAGGGATATGTTTACGATTACCACACCTCCGGCAACTGATGGCCCACAGACAGCGTGCGTTTTAGTCGCTTCAAGTCCGACATAACCTCACACGATAAAAAAAAATAAAGGTCTTCGTTTTGGTGGGAGAGGTTTGTAAGATTCGAGCGGATAGTTCCTCCTCCCCCGTGAATCATACTGCCTAATTTAGATAGACCACGTTGCAGTGACCGTGGTGACAGACTGCGCTCGGTGGTTCGGTATGTTGACAAGTTCTCTACCCGCAGGTGCTGACATTCCCTCCATTCGAAGGCACCGAGCGCCACTATCTCCACGCGCAGATTGTTCGCATCGCTGCTGCCACGTCGGTGTCTCCGCAGGGATTCTACACCTTCGGCTCCGGAGAGGAGGAAGAGGATCTCGATATGGAGGAGGGAGCTGGTCGGTTAATGTTCATTCTGTTTAATTGGGCAAAAAAAAAGAGAAATTGTGCTATTTTTAATAGAAATGCGGTTCATCTAATTTTCGGGATCCAAGCCAACCTCATGATGTTTGGCGGATGAGGCTCTGGCGCAGGCTTTCCTTTTAAGGTTGGGAGGTTTGCAGTCAAACAAAATCACGGAAAAGAAGAGAACGAATTTTGGTCTCCAAAGTATGATCCCGAACGAACTGGCATTCAGATAAAGAATTGAAGGTTCCTGGTGGAAGGTGTTAACAAATCTTCAATATTGCAGGAGACATGGCGTTCAATCTAAACCCGTTTTATCACGGCCACTCGTTGAAGGACCTCTTGGACTCCAACCTGACTTATTGGGTACATCACGGAAGACATATCCTCAAACAGGGCAGAACTATTTGGTGGAACCCTAATGTTATGATGGTTTGTTGCTCACACATGCTTAGTTAGTCCGTTATATTGCTTAAACATGCTTACATAGTCGGTTATATTGCTCAAACATGCTTAGTTAGTCGGTTATATTGCTCATATATGCTCAGTTAGTCGGTTATATTACTCAAACATACTTAGTTAGTCGGTTATATTGCTCAAACATGCTTAATTAGTTGGTTATATTGCTCAAACATGTCTAGTTAGTCAGTTATATTGCTCAAACAGGCTTAGTTAGTGGATTATATTGCTCAAACATGCTTAGTTAGTTGGATAAATTGCTCAAACATGCTTAGTCGATTATATTGCTCAAACATGTTTAGTTATTTTATTTTATTTTTATACCACTTAGTTGGCAGACAAGCACACGGCCCACCTGATGGGAAGCGGTCACCGTGGCCTATGGACGTATGCAACACCAGGGGCGTCACACTCGCGCTGCCGACCCTGAAGAAACCTTCTAATGCCCTTCTTGAAGAACCCCATATTGTAGTCGCTTGGGAAAACCACCGCAAGGAGTTCATTCCACAGCTTGAGTGTGCGTGGGATGAAGTGCCTTTCAAACCGCACAGTGCGATGATAGAATGTAGCTGTTGGCATCATGTCAAATAGTTCTTCTGAGCACAAACCATTGTATAGACGGTAAAACACACATAGTGAGGCAAAGTCTCTTCTGAGACTGAGAGGTTCCACATCGCAGTTAGTCGGTTATATTGCTCATTTGCTCAAACATGCACGAATAAGTTCTGAGGCTAATAGCTTTTTCTTGAAAATAGCTTTATAGGTTTGGGTCAAACTCTACGTTGTTGTTCCAACTTGTAGGAAGAAGGTTTGGAGGAAGAGGAGGACGCAGACGGCCCCCCTCCGATACCACCAGAAACTGGTCCAGCTCTGTTCTCGTCACTGGCTGAGGACGAGCGCATCGAGGGTCTCAAGCCCTGGAGTACACGCATCAGCTCCTTCCTCGTTCCTGAGAGAGCAGTTGTTACCATCAGAAGCAATATCTGGCCCGGAGCTGTGGCCTATGCTACACCTGGAAAGTGAGTGCCTAAGATTTACGAGAAAGTAGCGTGAGAGTATACTCTTTCACCTGAAAAATATACTCTTTAACCTGGAATCTTGCTAATGGATATTTTTTTCGCCACATTCGCCAGTGTTTAGAAATTGTAGCAACCGTTTTTCATATACAGTTTTTTTTTATAATCTTTTCGTATTAAATACCGATCGGATTTAGTTTTTTTTAAATAGATTTTTGGTATTCGGTTTTCGCATTGCAGCATAGCCATTTCGTGTTCTCCAATTAAAGACGCGTCTATTGTAATGATATAGGTACATATCATCTGGTAATCTGATCGAACTAGTTTTAGTGTTGCCCACCCTCATATTATAAAGAATCTAGCAATATAAACGTTTCTAGGAAGTCAGAGTGCCTGTATGTCGGCTGGGGCTTGAAGTTCCAACCTCCTAACTTCTCGCCACTGCAGTTACCGAAGCCGCAAGAGGAGTATCCCATAGGACCCGAGATCTTGGAGATGGGTGACCCAACATTCGCTGATGAAGAGGTAAAGGCCCTCAAACCATTACTGCAATATGCAGATGGTAGTAAAATCTCGACACATTTTTAATTCCTATTTCAGTCATCTTCAGGATTGCTTAGTAGAGAACGAGTGACGGCACGACACGCTTTGTCTTGTATATCCTGCTAATATTATGTGTCAGTTTATGTCACTCGCAAACAGCTGAATAAAGCTGGCTGAATTTTGGTACGGGGATAGATTCTATCTAAATATATATAACTCAAAGGTGACTGACTGACTGACATAGTGATCTATCAACGCACAGCCCAAACCACTGGACGGATCGGGCTGAAATTTGGCATGCAGGTAGATGTTAATGACGTAGGCATCCGCTAGGAAAGGATTTTGATTAATTCTACCCCCAAGGGGATAAAATAGGGGATGAATAACATTCCGAACTTAACGCGGACGATGTCGCGGGCAACAGCTAGTAGATAATAGACCACTGTACGAGGTAAAAAAAGAAAGATAATGAGTCCAGAGCGAGCGAAATACCACCATGAGCGTCGGCGGCGGACTGACCAAATCTGTTGGTCGATACTCCCCCCGTTACGCCACGCACATACGGTTATAACACGCGCCACGTATCTTGGACCTTAAATATGCTCTATACGCGCAGTACGCAATTCTTGGGTGTTTTTTGAGGATAGCACGGGATGCTACTGCGGTAGACGGCCTCAAGTTCACCAAGCATAGACTATTACAAAGCAATCCGCGGGCGCCAGAGCCTCGTATGTCTTACGATTTAGGTCCAAGATACGTGTCCGGAGTTATACGGTCGGTCTGTCTGCGATTCGTCTCTGTGCGGTCTGAAATTATGTATCTCTGTAATAAGTTCCCAGGGGTTGCGGGTATGGGATCAGAAATTCACGTATGCGGAAATGATGGCAATAGCTAGCAATAAAACAACGTTCGTCGTATTTTTTCTGTCTCAGGCATACCGCATCGCTCACTTACCGCCTCCACCGCCACCGGAGATGCCAGGAGAAGGAGAAGGTTTCGGCGAGGAGGGGGAGCTGGAGGATGAATAGACTTTAGTTGTAGCTATAACATGCTTCAAGAGTTATGTAGCAACTTTTTTTGCTGCCCGTACCGGCGCATTTACTGAATTATTTTAATGTTATTTAATTATTGTAATTATGATGGAAATATATTATTTGCCTTAAAATTTCGTTTGTTAGTTGCTAATGGCCGCGTAGTTCCCGCAAAGTAGAATTTGGGCCACCCCATCTCTTCCCATGCGGTGTCGTACAAGGTGACTAAGGGATAGGGTTGTTTAACATCAGACAGATATATACAGCCCAGGTGCATGGCTCGAGTCAAGAATAGTGCCCGGAATACGGCAATAGGCTAACCCCCTATTACGTGGGACTTAATACAATGATTGGTGAAATGTGGGTGTTAATTCACCTCTGCCTAACCGTACGGGGATAAAGGCGTGATTATATGTATGTACTAGCCTTCCGCCCGCATGCATCTCGGTTAACGCGACCTTTGCTCATATCTTCGGTTCTACTCAACCGATTGCGATCAAACAAACGTAAGATTTTAAGTCTGAGTAAGCCCTTTCTAACAAAAAAAACCGCATCAAAATCCGTCCAGTACCTAGTTTTTGCCTCCATCGCGGACAAACAGACAAACAGACAGGAAATTCAAAAAAAATATTTTCGTATTCAGTATCGTTAACTTAACATAACCCAAGTATTTTTTATAAATATCTCTAATGTACAGGTACGACCACTTTACAATTCTATAATAGTATAGATGTTGGCTGATATTTTACGCTCAGGTAAAATATTATTGGGAAATTCGGGAATAGCATTATGTGTATAAGTACTACTTTTTATCCCGGTAATGTTTCGTTCGCTGTGGGATATGAAACAGTACCTATCTATCCTATCTTAGGTTAGTATTGTAATAAAATAAAACACGTTTTTCCAAGAATGAAAAATTTATTGATAAGTAGGTTATAGGTTTCTGTATATCACCTAATTGAAAAAAGGCATGATTGTATGCCTAGTATAATACAACCATTAAAGTACTGTAGTACTTTTAGAAACTACTGAACAGATTTCAGATTTTATAATAAATAAATAAACTTTAGAAACAAAGTAATGTGAATAAAACAAGAAAGAAAACAAAAAAATATTTTTTCAACACACTTGCTTATAAACAGGCTTCTATTCCACCGCAATTAAGCACGGAATGACACCTATTATAAAACTGTGACTTTTTCATCATTATTATTCACACGTGAGTTATAGACTTCTTTTTTTAAAATTTCATTGATTAAGTTGCTTTGTTCTTAAAAAAGTTTCGATATAAAAAGATCGTGTCCAATATTACAAACGAATTAATATACCTATTGCTTGCTCATTTCATGCAACTTCGTATTTTAAAAGATAATTTCTACTTGTAATACGTGTTTAATAAACAAAACTTTCACTAAAATGTATTTTTTTTTCTCTGTGAGTATTTACAGAGAAAAAAAATCATAATTCAAATAAGTAAGTAGATGACAAGGCAGAATGGTGATAGCACCTTAACCTGTTCCGAAAGAAACAAATAAAAAAAAATGTTAATTGCGCGCGCATATGAAAACAAATAGATTTTTACTATTGTGTTTTGATTGTGTTATGTAGTATTTTTAGTATAATTTTATTCGCAAGTGTGTTGAAAATAGTCGTATGCCACTCGCGTGTATGGTGATTACCGTCCTCGGCTCTCTTAAGACCCTCGCCTTACGGCTCGGGTCTCAATGTCGCCTCAGCGGTAATCACCAACTTTACACGCTTGTACCATAATGTACTATGATCTTAAACTATATACAAATTTTATAGACACTGTCACGCCAACGCGGTGTAAAAAAGATCCACTACTTCGGTACAAGTTGACATAATACATACATCCCATGACATGCACACATCGACAGTTTACAGAACAATTTCTCTTCTTCTCTTAACAAGAACAATAGAAGAAGAAAAAAAAAGAAAAAAAAATAGATAACTCGTACGAGTATCACTAGATGGCTCCACCGTCGCCCCAAAGACGGATGTATAGAGGAATTTGGATCAGCTTCATGCGGGTCTCAGTTGCTTAATAGTCAGAGAATTCCCCCTGTAAGGGAAAGATCGCGGGTTCGAGTCCCGCCCGAGGTCGATTCTCTTACTTAATCGATTTGAATAGCATAATAAATGCTTCAAAATTTCATTCAAATATATTGACAATACGTTACCCACACAAAACATGTTTATCACGCCGTTTTTAGGGTTCCGTAGCCAAATGGCAAAAAACGGAACCCTTATAGTGTCTGTCTGTCCGTCCGTATGTCACAGCCACTTTTCTCCGAAACTATAAGGCCTATGCTGTTGAAACTTGGTAAAAAGATGTATTCTGTGAACCGCATTAAGAATTTCACATAAAAATAAACAAAAAGAATTAAATTTTGGGGGTCCCCATACTTAGAACTGAAACTCAATTTTTTTTTTCATCAAACCCATACGTGTGGGGTATCTATAGATAGGTCTTTAAAAATGCTATTGAGGTTTCTATCATATTTTTTTTCTAAACTGAATAGTTTGCGCGAGAGACACTTTCAAAGTGGAAAAATGTGTGTCCCCCCCCCCCCCCCCCCCTCTAACTTCTAAAATAAGAGAATGATAAATCTAAAAAAAGTACCTATATGATGTAAATTGCCCTGCAAACTTCCACTAAAAATTGGTTCGAACGAGATCCAGTAAGTAATTTTTTTTAATACGCCATAAACCGCAATTTTCGCCTTTACTGCTACGGAACCCTTCATGGGCGAGTTCGACTAGCACTTGGCCGAATTTTTTGTAATGTATTTTATTAACACGCTGTGTCTATACATTATAATGGTCTAAACTCCGAGTACATAAAAACTATTACACAGAATACCTACACATAAACCTGTAATGGTAGTTATTAAGGAAAATAAATAAATAAATAAAATAATATTCCATATCAATTTAATATCATATCTCCGGTGGCGCTTACATCAAAAAGACGTAAGCGCCACCGGCACACCGCCTGTTTTCAACGTGTGAAGCTTTACACTTGTGTCCTTTATTTCTTATGCTTGTGTAGCTGTGGGGCGGACAGTTTGACCTTCCCGGGGAAGTTCCTGGCGATATTCTCCTCCTTGACTGCCTTGAGAAGGTCTTTCTCTCGGGGAGAGCTGGTCTTGTCTCGGAGGAACACTTGGATGGCTGTCTTAGCGGCTTTGCCTCGCTTACTGCCTCCGGGTGTGAGTTTGACCTTGTATCTGAAAGGGAAGAGTTAATTTTAGCTTTATGCTACTAATACTACAAGGGTTAGGATCTCACACACAAACGGCAGAAAGAATGTGGAATAGAAGCTACTTTTATTCATATATACTTTTATTCATTTGTACTTTTCCGTTTTATTTTATCAGACTTCCGCCTGTGGCTCCGCCAATGTGCATCTCGGTCAAGGCGACCTTTGCTCATATCTTCGGTTCTACTCAACCGATTGCGATCAAACAAACGTAAGATTTAAGTCTTACCAAGCCCTTTCTAACAAAAAAAAACTGCATCAAAATCCGTTCAGTAGTTTTAGCGTCCATCGCAGACAAACAGACAGGAAATTAAAAAAAATATATTTTCGTGTTCAGTATCGTTAACATAACATAACCCAAGTATTTGGGGCGAAAAAAAATATCAGGAAATATCACCAGGGGAGCTAGGGGTATAGTGAGATACCACGTGTGTTAATAATTTTCTAGCATTAAATCTAAATATATATAACTCAAAGGTGACTGACTGACTGACTGACATAGTGATCTATCAACGCACAGCCCAAACCACTAGACGGATCGGGCTGAAATTTGGCATGCAGGTAGATGTTATGACGTAGGCATCCGCTAAGAAAGGATTTTGATTAATTCTATCCCCAAGGGGATAAAATAGGGGATGAACAACATTCGGAACTTAACGCGGACGAAGTCGCGGGTAACAGCTAGTAATAAATAAAAAATACACGTGATTTTTTGGGAGGTGCCCGTCCGGAACATTACACCAAAACTGTGTATACCTTTCGTCATAGTTATGAAGTAATAGTTTACTTACTTGTAATTGTGCAGCGCGGAGTAGGGCGCCACGATGGGCACGGCGAACAGTAGCTCGTCCTCGGTGAAGGGCGTGCCCGTCAGCTGGCACAGCATCTCTGTGTCGGCGTCTGGACCTTGCGTCTCAGCCTGAGGACATTCAATATTTATTTTTAAGTGTTACGGGCGAATGGGGCCCCGCTAAGCTTTTTTAAGTGTTACCGGTGAGTGGGACCATGCTAAGATTTTTTTAAGTATTACGGGTGAAAGGGGCCCCGCCAAAAAATTAGAAGTATTACGGGCGAAAGGGGCCCCGCCAAAAATTTTAAAAGTATTATGGGCGAATGGGGCCCTATCAAGAAATTTTAGAAGTATTACGGGCGAATGAGGCCCTATCAAAAAAATTAAAAGTATTGAGGGCGAATGGGGCCCTATCAAGAAATTTTAAAAATATTACGGGCGAATAGAGGACCATAATTTTTTTTAAAGTATTCCGGACGAATGGGGCTCCATCGAGGCCCGCTGACTGACGGAAGAGGCCCTAGCACAGGGAGACAGCAGTCACTTCTGATAACCAAGAAACCCGCAAACATAGAGACGAGGCGACCTAAGCAGCACTGTGATTCTCAATCAGGTCCTGACGTCTTCGCAGTTTGTGTTCTGCGTATATTGTTGACGTTGGACCTGTTCACAGCGATATCTAGCCCCTTTTCACCATACTTTTACCACCTGTACTTCCATAGAGAAGTCTAATCACAGCATCTCCTCCCTGTATATGCCCTGTAAGTACACCACTAGTGGACAACACACTTACCTCGGGATCCAGTTCGGGTTCCTCAGGGTCTGACTCCGCCTCCAGCAACAGTGGAGCAGGTTGGGGTATCTTCGGAGCACCCTTACCACCCTTGCTCTTGCCAGATTTCGCGGCAGCTGCCTTCTTCAGAGCTTTCTTGGACTCTTTGCCTGCTTTTGCTGACTGGAAAGTTACATATAGATTATATTATACACAGTAAAATTATCTTCGTTTTATGGGGTAGGTAGATATGTCTATAAAATATTTGCACAGCGCCATCTAGAAAAATCAAGCTGTATTACTTCAATATTACTGAAGCTTTATCGCGCAATTGAAGTATTGACTGCCTCTGTGGCGTAGCGGTAGTGAACGCGGCAGCTACGCAGGAGGCGCGGGTTCGATCCCCGCTCATGAATAAAAATATTTGCATTGGTCTGGGTGTTTCTATGTATAATATGTATGTATTTACAAAAAAAAAAGTATCTAAGTATGTATATCCGCATTCTAGATTCCATAACACAAGCTAATTAAGCTTACCATGGGTCTAGATAGCGTTGTGTAGAATGTTGTAGAATATTTATATTTATTTATTTATTTATTGGCGTTGAGAGGTTTTGTGCTGTCCGAAGCTTTGGAAAACCAAAGGCTTTTCCTATTTGTCTGCTGCGCTGTTAGCACAGAATCTCTCTGTTCTTACAGGGTCGACAGCACGAGTGTGACTCCCCTGGTGTTGCACTCGCCCATAGGCCACGGTAAATGCTTTCCAACAGGCCCTCGATTCTGCTAACGCAAAACCCCTGTCGTACCACAGTCACTGCAAAAATTGTCATTAAATTTTAGAATTGCTATAGAATTAAAGTTCAAAATTAAATGAAAAGAGTTTTATTTATTTATTTATTTCATACATACAATGTCATTACAGGCGAACCCAATGCGACAGAGTAGCAACACAATTATAATAATTTCATTCAAAATGTATCATGCTTCAAAAACTAAATAATAATTGTCACACAATATTAATAATTAAAGAATAATAAAAGTAAATATAATTATCATTTCAAAATAATTAACGAACAAGCCAAATCATAACAAATAACAATTATTATGCTATTAATGATGTCAAAAATAAATAATAATTCAATTCATAAAAAAATTCAAAATGACAATTCCATCAATAATGTCAAGATAATAATTCAATTTATGTTTCATTCACTCTACAAAAAGCCATTTAATTTAAGACTATAACTGCATTACTGTAAAGTTTAAATTAAATGGAATATTTTTGCAGTGTCCGTGTTATGACAGTGCTTTTGCTTTAGCAGAATTGAGGTCCAGGTGGGCCGTGTGCTTGTCGGCGACCTAATGGTTTAAAAAAAAATATATGTAACATCCCAACGTACACCGTCGGTCTGCGGCCCGGTAGGCATGATGAGAAAGTGAAAGTCACACCCGTATTCACAAACAATACTTCGCTATGCGTACCACCAAAACTGTGCAAAGAACGACAAATTCTCAGTGCGTTCGTTTTGGCAAGCCTTTTTATTCATTGATAACACTTAAGTAATACTTCGTTGAGGGAACGCACTGCGTTAGATACTGCTCCGTGATGTTTGTGAATTTATTTCACCAGCCCTATGCGCTCGAGGGTATTGACAACCGGACTGGAGCACACTATGATACCTCACAGTATTGTTTGTGAATACGGGTGTCAGTCTGAGTATGGGTATTCTTCCAAACTCCACCGTGCCTCGGGGAGTACGTTAAAACGTCCCGATTTCCATAAGAACCTAAAAAGTACGGCAATCTGATTTAACAACAGAATCTCAGTATCGACGATAGTGGGTTGACAACAGATGGCAACCCACGGAAATAACGAAGATTTTCCGTATGACTGGAAAAAATTAACCCCCGACTCCGGAGGTGGACTAAATGAAAGGTAATATTATTATGTTACCTGCAGCAACTCCATCATGCAAGCCCTGTCGTCGTCGTCCTGGTCCTTGTACTTCTCTTTGATCTTCTTCAGCCTGCTCTTCTGGCCGCGCTTTATAGTCTTCTCGAGGGACTTCTCTTCTTTCTTTTTGTCTTCTTTGTTCTCTTTCTGAGCCTTCTTGCCACCTTTCTTTGGTAGGGCAGGGAATGTTGGCAGTATGTCATCAGCTGTACAAAAACATATTTTTTTTGATTATCTTTTTATACATAAAAATCAATTGCTGTTCGTTAGTCCCGATAAAACTCGAGAACGGCTGGGCCGATTTGGCTATTTAAGTCTTGAAATATTCGTGGATGTCCAGGGAATGTTGCGCCGACCCCAAATAAACTTGGGATAAGGGCAGGAGGATGATAATGTCCAGGGAAGGTTTAAACGGGCTAAAAAAATATGGCGGTACAAAGTTCGCCGGGTCAGCTAGTAATGATATAAAATAGTTTCTTTTTTTCGTGCGGAAATTCCCATGGATGGTCCGCCGGTCGGCGGTGGCAGTTATTTCGGACTCGAACCGACTAAAACCGCATGCCATCTAGAGTCTTTAAGGGTTTCCCTCGCATCCCGGCTGACCCAGGGCTATCCCCCCCTCAGAATATAAAATACCTGGCACGTATAAGTTTAGTGTCCTATGTCGTCAGAAGGGGTTAAACAAAAATCATGCATGGAGGAAAAGAAAATATTTGTCCTACTCTAACGCTAGAGCAGGAGAAAAGGTTCTAAGGGTTAGGAGCAGGACAGAAGGAAACTTACTTTTGTCTGAAGTTTCCGACAAAGTTCTTGAGATCTGGCTCTGTAGGGTCACTTGTCCTGTGCCGTGGTCTACCTGGAGATTGGAAAAATATATTTAGTTACAATTATAAAGGTGAAAGGAAAAGAAAAAGAAAAAAAAAAGGCAACCCTTGACACAAAAAGTACAAATAAAACGTGTTGCAGCTTTAGGTCTCATTTACCCAGAAATATTTTAATTCGAGTGTCGTCGTGTCGGGAAACCCCCTTTTTTCGTGCAGAAATCCCCAGGAATAAATCTCCACACCGGCCAGCGAAAGTGTTTATGTCGGGTTTGAACCGACTAAAACCGCACGCCGTCTCAGGTTACATACAAGGGTCGTCTAATACAGTGTCCGGAGATTCCTAATTGTTAAAAGTACGTAATTTGACGTTTTGTAAGTGCCGTTTTGATGGTCTATACAGAATAAATGATTTTTAACTTTTGAATTTTGACTCCAATATGTTTGTGTGTATGTTCTACCTTACCTTGATATGAGTATCAGGGAAGTCATCATCCGACGACTCCTGCTCACTCTCTGTTTCTTCTTCCTTCTCCTGACTCTCACTCTCTTGTTCTGTCTTCTCTTCTACATCCAAATCTTCTTCTGATGTCTTGTTCTCTTCTGCAATGGCCTCTAGTTTGGTCGCGTCTGGTTTTTCATCTTCTTTATCTGATGGTTCATCTGTATGAGGTTATATAGGTCACTAATTAATAGTTAATATTAGTAAAGTCCGACCAATAAAATAAAAAACCCGTACTGGGGGCGCCACAAACATCTATGATTATGACAACACTAAGTATAGTGATACACATGTAAAATGCCAAGTGTACAAATATTTTTTCAACACACTTGCTTATGAACAGGCTTTTATTTCCCCGCAATTAAGCACGGAATGACACCTATTATAAAACTGTGACTTTTTCATTGCTATTATTCACAAAAGTGAGTTATAGACTTCTTTTTTTAAATTTCATTGATTAAGTTGCTTTGTTCTTAAAAAAAATTTGATACAAAAAAGATCGTGTCCAATATTACAAACGAATTAATATGCCTATTGCTTGCTCATTTCATGCAACTTCGTATTTTAAAAGATAATTTCAACTTGTAGTACGTGTTTAATGTACAAAACTTTCACTAAAATGTATTTACAGAGAAAAAAATGTACTATAGTTTAATTGGAAACTGTTGCAGAAATAAAGTGTCATTCACAAGAGCATGGCATTTATATAATACTAGCTGGTGCCCGCGGCTCCACCCGCGTGGATGTCGGTTATACATAAAAATGACGAAATTTCATACAAACTGTCATCCTCATTTTCCATCTAAGGGATTTTTTCGCGATTCTATATCAAATTTCATCAAGATCGGTTCAGTGGGTTAGGCGTGAAAGCGTAAAATACAGACATACAGACAGCCAGACAGACGAGAGTCACATTCGCATCTATACTATTATATAATTGTAAAGTGGTCGTGTCTGTACATTGGAGATATTAAAAAAAAACTTGGGTTATATATTTTTGAATTTCCTGTCTGTTTGTCTGTTTATCTGTTTGTCTGTTTGTCCGCGATGGACGCAAAAACTACTGGACGGATTTTGATGCGGTTTTCTTTGTTAGAAAGGGCTTACTCAGACTTAAAATCTTACGTTTGTTTGATCGCAATTGGTTGAGTAGAACCGAAGATATGAGCAAAGGTCGCGTTAACCGAGATGCACACGGGCGGGAGGCTAGTTTATAATATTAGTATGGATATTATGTTTTAAAGTTTTCTGGTTAAAATAGAAAAATAGACGTGGCGTGTTATATTGGTTACAAGGACTGGGCACAAATCACAACACAGTAGTATCCGTATAATAGTTTACTGCTTGGAATGGTAAATACAAGTTAGACATATAGTTACATTACACTATGTATAGAACAGGGACCACGCGACATTGTTTTTCGGACTGCATAAAATTCTTGTATTTTATGGCTAACAGCACAGAGATCAAAATAATCCAGCATGATTTTCTTTTTTGCGTTAGGCTTATTTTTCTTAGGCGTAGAAAATACATTTGACGTTTGACCTTCTCTTCGTATTTTTATTACAGAAGATCGGGATATACCTAAAAATGTGAATAATAATTAGTCACAGTAAAATCAGTAGATTAGGCCAATTTCAATTGCACGTACTCTATGATGTACCTACCCGTCATGTTGACAACAAGGTCCGTGATGTTATTTAGAGGAACATAGTCCAATCCTTCCGACTTTTTATCCGACAAATACTTTGTTATATTATAAATTACTTTTTCACCATTGACACTCGAAAAAGGGCCCGTGATTCATCAAAAACAGTGAATAAAACGCTCTTTGTTTCACCGAGTGAATAAAAAAATTTGAATTTGGAACATGCGCGAATGTACGGATTCTAGTGAAACATGCAAAGAGGTTGCACACTCTCACTATAAAAACGTACTAAAAGCCACCTAAATGTAATCACTGGCTGCATGGAATGATGTGGCTCAGTTTAAATTAAGAAAAAAAAATGCCGCCATTTTCTGTGTAATTTTCCTTGTAAAAGTTTATGTTTGTCTCATAATCATAAAATGACTTCATCTAGTGATGAAAATGAAACTCATATTCTCGAACGCGAAAAGACTCCTGAGTCTTTTCGCGCTAAAACGGTAGCTATTACTGATAATTTGCTGCTTCTTTTGTGTACTATCCATAACAAAATGTAATTCATAATCACAGAGTAATCGTTTTCTCGTAGTCAATGGTGAAAAGTTGAGTACCTAACACGTGAAAAAAGAATTCATCTCGGCTCTTGTATCCCTCGATCCACTCAGGTTTCTCTCTAGAACCCCTCGCTACGCTCGGGATTCTACCGGAGAAACCTTCACTCCTCTCGGGATACAACTTGGTGCCTCGAAAAGAATTCACCTTTTTTTCACTTGTTGGGTAATCTACTATTCTTAACTGGCTTTTAATAGTTTTCGGCATATTACTATAGTTTTGTAGTTTTGTAGCGCACTCAAACTCAACAACACGCACAATTGACACCACACTGACAGATGACCATAATGACATCGTATAGATTGTTACCATATGAAGAAATTAGTTCCAATAGTTTACCGCAATATGGCGAGGTATTTTATTTTACTGGTCGGGCTTTAATTAAATTATTTCTATCAATGGCAAAGGTGTAACAGTGAAAAACACACAGTAGACGTGGCTATACTCAGTCCACTGTTGGTTGTTTTGAGCACATTATTCCGATCTGGTGAAAATATGCTCAACGATTCCGTAAAATGGCTAAAATCGGCACTACGGTTATCACTGTCAAATGCATACTGTTCTATCTCACATCAAAGACAATACATCAAAAAAATAAAAAAAATAAAAGAAAAATTTGCACGATTTGACATATTGAAGGGACGGTGGCGCCATCTTTCAGTTCAATAGAGTATATAACGAAAAGATAGGCTTAGAGGGCGCCACTAGCACATATAGTATTTTTTTTTAATGAATGGATCTGTGCTTTTAGCATCAATTCCGCCAATGTCCCGTAGTAGAGCTACTAACGAAGGAGATAGAGTGGCCCAGAATTTGACCGGTTGACTCGAGTTTATATTTACTTCCATAGTAAATAGACTGAACAAATTTTGACTTGTCACTTGTCATTCACTTGACATTGACAAAAATAATAGTCGGACTCGCTCATGAAGGGTTCCGTTATTCGTAGCAGCAAAGGCGAATATTGCGGTTTATGACTTATTAAAAAAAACGACTTAAAGGATCTCGTTCAAAACAATTTTTGGTGGAAGTTTGCATGGCAGTGTACATCATATATTTTTTTTTAGATTTATCCTTCTCTTATTTTAGAAGTTAGAGGGAGGGAGACACACACATACACACACACACACATTTTTCCACTTTGAAAGTGCCTCTCGCGCAAACTATTCAGTTTAGAAAAAAATTATGTTAGAAACCTCGGATAAAAGTGGCTGTGACATACGGACGGACAGACAGACAGACGAACGTTTTTTGCCATTTGGCTACGGAACCCTAATTACGGCGTTTTCGCTTTGCTGTTTACGCTAGTGCTGCACTCTGACGCAACATTTCAGTATTATTCCCTATCGTTAGTTTGTCAATACGACACCTCCTCTCTATGTTTGCTTAGTGCTACTCACCGTCGTCAGAGACAACGATCTCCACATCCTCTTGCTCCTGTACGGACGTGACGTCAGAGGTATCTTCAACGGCGATGGCTTTCCGCTCGTCTTTATGCGCTTCGATACAACTGTCTTCTAACTGTGGATGGGAGTGTATGGCATGTAGATTGTCTACAGGGTTGAAATCTTTGAACATATACTGTATAGACACAGCATTTCTAACAAAATGCATAACAAAAAACGGCGTGAAATACGCGTTATGGTTGAGGCCGTCAGAGCCGGTGGGGGTGGTAAAGTTGGACTCGAACCGACTAAAATCGCACGCCGTCTTGGGTCATAAATTGCCGAGGATGAGGTTGCCTCTGGCATATTTCTCATGACTCTGGCATATCCTTCAAGACTCTAACATATCCCTCAAAACTCTGGTATATCCTTCAAGACTCCGGCGTATCCCTCACGGCTCTTGCAAATCCCTCAAAACTCTGACATATTCCGCACGGCTTTGGCAATTCCCACACGACTGTGGCATATCTCTCAAGACTAACATATCTCTCACGGCTCTGGCATATCCCTCACGATTCTTACATATCCCTCACGGCTCTAACATATCCGTCACGGCTCTGGCATATCTCTCACGGCTCTAACATATACCTCACGACTCTGGCATATCCCTCAAAACTCTGGCATATCCCTCACGACTCTAACATATCCCTCAAGACTCTGTCACATCCCTCACGGCTTTACACAGCCCCCAAGATGTTCCACATACCCTGAACATGAAGCTGAAGCCGAACTGCAGATGCTCGGGCAGCAGGTAGTTCTTCTTGCCGCGGATCATGAAGGAGCCGGTGGTGAGGTACTCGCCCGTGGGCGCCGACTTGGACACCTGGTGCGCGTGCACCCACCACGCGCGGGTTAGGACCTTGGCTTCCCACGCCACGCTAGGGGGAAGGAACAAATATGTTTTCATCCCTTCTATTCGAAAAGTTTCACTTTGTTCCTCAATAAGGGGGAGCAAAGTAGCACTTTTCTGTTCAGAGCTTTTTAGCGGACGGAAAAGTGATTTGAATTTGGAACATTATAATATATACAGGGTGTCCCAAAATTCAAGGATAAGCCGGCAACACAGGGTGGCCCTACTTATGGCTGCTCTGGAAAAAATAAGAAAAAAAATATATCTCTATTTTTTTTTTAATTATTTAAACTTTTTTAAAATCCTTCAAAATTCGGTAACCCTATTGACATTTTCAACTACCGGGCCCACAATTTTGCAAATATTTTGGAACTCTTTTCTGTATTAGCAAGCTAAAAAGCATGGCTATCTATCACCACTCTGAAAAATTATAGAATATTTGTAGTTATTTTACAAAAATAAGTCAAAATATTTTTTTGTCGTCAAATTTTCATACATTTTTACTTTCGACCCACTTTATCTTATCTCGGTGAAAAAAAAAAGTATGGACACTACTATGGCATCCTTTTTTAAAAATTGGCGCAACTATCCAAGATTTCAAAATGGTATGATTTCGGTGTGATAATTTAATAAAATACTCAAAAAAAAATTTTTAAGTAAATAAGAATCACATTTCATACATTGCTTTTATTGAAAATCACCAGATTTATTTTGTACACAATGCATTCATCATCAATAAAAAATCATTGATGGGACTCGTGACTAATTGGTAACCTAGTAGGTTAACACATAACGAGGTTAAGCAACATGGATGACCATTCTTATGACATTGAGACACCTCCATTCCTCAGAGAGTACGTTAGGCCGTCGATACCGGTGGCCATACGAGTATCTATGACAGTTGTTACCGGTAGTGGGAGCCTAAAAGGCCAACAACTGGACTCACTACATAACTTTGATATCGTCAATGGGTTGTGGAGGTCAGGTGGCAGTCGCTTCACGGAAAATTTCGCGGTTCTGCTGTTTCACAGTTAACAATAAAATCCGACTCTGTATTTTGTAAAGGCTCAGAGGATGGTGAGTGTTGAAAATCCATACCGTTAAGCAATAATTAAACAAGTATAATGGTATAATTTTATAATTACTTTTTTTTTTGATGACCTAATTGTTCTTAAGACAATTCCAAAACTCTGAGCCTTGGATTTCCGGGCTAACTGTGAAGCGCTGAACTTCAATATTTGCCGGGAGGCGACTGCCACCTGATCTCCACAACTCACTGCCGATATCGAAGCTATCTAGTTAGACCAGTTCGACTTGGCGAAGTGGAGGAGGAAGAACTGGAAGGCGAACTCTGAGCTTCGAGGTTATCTTGGCCACGGATGCAATCAGGAAAATGCGTAGGTATCCATGAAGATGATGATGACTAGTTGTAAGACTTTTAGGACTCTCACTACTCGTAACAACTGTCATAGATACTCGTATGGCCACCGTGATCGACGGTCTAAGCTACTCTCTGAGGAATGGAGGTGTCTCAATGTCTTTTAGAATGGTCATCCATCCGAAAACCAACCTGGCTTGTGTTGCTTAACCTCGTTATGTGTTAACCTACTAGGTTACCAATTAGTCACGAGTCCCGTCAATGATTTTTTATTGATGATGGATGCATTGTGTTCAAATAAATCTGGTGATTTTCAATAAAAGCAATGTATGCAATTTGTGATTCTTATTCACTACAAAAATTTTTTTTGAGTATTTTGTTGGATTATCATACCCAAATCATATCATTTTGAAATCTTGGATAGTTGCGCCAATTTTTAAAAAAGGATGCCATAGTGGTTTCCATACTTTTTTTTTTCACCGAGATAAGATAAAATGGGTCGAAAGTAAAAATGTATGAAAATTTGACGACAAAAAAATATTTTGACTTGTTTTTGTAAAATAACTACAAATATTCTATATTTTTTCAGAGTGGTGATGGATAGCCATGCTTTTTAGCTTGTTAATACAGAAAAGAGTTCCAAAATATTTGCAAAATTGTGGCCCTGGTAGTTGAAAATATCATTAGGGGTACCGAATTTTGAAGGGTTTTAAAAAAGTTCAAATAATAAAAAAAAAATAGAGATATATTTTTTATCTTATTTTTTCCAGAGCAGCCATAAGTAGGGCCACTCTCTGTTGCCGGCTTATCCTTGAATTTTGGGACACCCTGTATATATATATTTTTTTCATTATGATGTACTCGTTATTAAACGGTTACTCATACAATTACAATCTAGACCTTTAGGCTAATAAGTAACTTAAATTTAACTTAATTTGCTAACACTTATATGTTAAGAATGTGTCCATTGGCACTTTTCTTATAGTCTCTATTGAAATTGAAAGACACTTTGTTCTTGTGTTTTTTAAGCGTAGCACTCACTGCACTTCGTTACACTGACTTCACTAAACTAACTCAAAAAGTTTATAATATATAATGTTCGAAAAAAAATGGTTCGATTTCTATGAATGATATAATCATTGCTATGTAAAACAAAAAAACGAGCGCGCGTATTCCGTCTCTGTTTTTGTATCCCTAGGTATGCTCGGGGTTTTATTCTAGAAACCTTCGCTACGCTCGTGGCTCAAAGTGGCGCCCTCGCCGTAAAAATACTATTTTAAGCGGAATATAACCCCCCTTCACCACACCTTCGCCCCCGCAAAGTATCACGCGTTCTTTCCTAGGGCAATCTATTTACAACACCTCATATCTATATTTACTCTTTGTTTGTCTGTCTGTATGTATGTTAGTCCGAAGTATACCTGTAAGCCACAGCCGCCTGTCCTGCCTCGGCGAGGGTCTTGGGAGGCACCTCCCCGCCCCCAGGGTTCTTGACGATGACGGAGGAGGCACCGGACAACTCCGCGTGCACGTACAGGTCCGTGGCGCGCATGTAACGCTTCACGAGGAGTTCGTTCTGTTGTTGGTCGCGACCCGCGATAATCTGTGGACGATAAATGTGTACTGTCAGCAAATAAAGTTGTGAATTTTCCCAAATATAGCTCCACAGTGATCAGTTTAGACCAGCAGGCAAAATACTAGATCCCTCGCTCTTGGGGTCCGTGGGCTGCCTCGATTGTTTCCTAGATTTGCTGCTGAAAACCTTTTCAGGGCTGCAGTTGGCCTGCAATTACATCAGCACTAGGATCACGTCGGGGTCACCAATATTGGGGATTAGTAAAAGATGTTTACTATTATTGATTCACTGTTTATTGTTATATTACATGAGCTTATATAAGCTAGCTATATCTTAATTATAATAAATAGTGGGGTTGGCTCTCGCGGTCACGTCTTGTGAGTGACGTCTTGTGTTGTTCATATATTTGCGTGATCCGCTGAGTAGCCATTTCCTTGTTATGGCACAGGACGTGATATCAAATGATTATTGATGATATTTTGGAGAATTCACGTCCCGTGTTACCATGCTGCCATACTTAGCATAAAAATGTTTACAAAACAATTTTAAGTTGGAATAAATCTGTCATACCAAGATCTTCACGTAATTTTTATTCAGACTTTTCCTATTAGGGTCAGGAGATCAGAGGCAGCTGCACCCATAAAAGCTGTATTAGTCCAATCACGAGCCCCCCCCCCCCTCGTGATTGGACTAATACAGCTTTTGGGAGTGGGGGGGGGGGGGGGGGAGAGTAGTCTCAGACGCATGTTTATTATCATCATGAAGACATTGTATCCCAATGGTAACCAAGGCCTTCACTTCAGAGCCCAGGGTCCACCAACTTGCATTTTTATTTATACAACTTAGGTGGCAGACAAGCACACGACCCACCTGATGGAAAGTGGTTACCGTTACCGTGGCCTACGGATGTATACAACCTAGGAAAGACACTCTCGTACTGCCGACCCTATTGATATAAAATGATTAGTACAATATTTGCTCTGTTGAACTCCACTGCTGGACATAGGTATCTTCTAATACGTACTATATCGCCCTCTCCCTTCCCCATCCTATCTCCCTATTCAAGTTATCAGTCTATACATACTTACTAGATAATTATCAGAAGAGATAAACCAGAAGAACTTCTCGAACCAGTAGGTCTTCCGCGCCTTGATGATGTTGCTGACGGTGTGTGCCTCCTTCAGCGTCTGCTTGGTCTTCCGCTCGGCACTCTTCAGCGCTTTGCCGGCCGATTCCAAGGTCTTCTGCTGCTTCTTGGCGGCGTTGCGCTTTTGGTCGTAGTATCTGTAGAAAAATAATTTGGGAAACTGATAAATTGAATTTCCTTTTTTGTAAAACCACTAGCTGTTGCCCGTGGTTGCGCCTGCGTAGATGTTGGTTATGTCGCGCCCAAACATAGCCATAGAATAGCTATAAATGTAATTTTTTTAATTTATTTTGATATTCGGACGCACAGAATATCAAAATAAATTAACACTACGGACGTCCGTCGTTTTTTTTAATGTTTACATTTCAGTATGAGAGTAGATAAATCACATTATGATACAGCTCTTTTGTGGCAATCTGTATCATATGTAACTTTTTCTTCATTACGATACAACTTCTACGAAGTCTGTGGACGCGGCGCAACACGCATGCGCGATCAGCAAATGGATTTTGGCGTTTAACATTACTGTCATTTTACGCAATTCATAATTAATTATTTCATGAGATTAGATAAAGTAGTGTATGAAACTGCACATAATTTGATCTTAAAACAAGAGAACCTTTATTATGCATCAGTTTCATAAACTACTATTCTCATTAAAATCATCATTAAAGTTATAGTGCATGCACTGACTCGAGTGTTTTTTCTTAAACCAGTAATTCTGTAAGGATTCACACCCGGAACCTCACGACGTTAAGTAGACTTCTTAATCCCTAAACTGAGGTACATATCCAGCTAATGTTATAAATGCGAAAGTTTGTAAGTATGGATGGATGTATGTGAGGATGTTTGTTACTCTTTAACGTAAAAACTACTGAATGGATTTTGATGAAACTTTACAATAATATAGCTTACACATCAGAATAGCACATAGGCTATATATCAGCGATGAACGGGATAAGAATTCCACGCAGGCGGAGCCGCGGGCAACAGCTAGCAGTAAAATAATCTCACATATCTAGACTAGCACACTTACCTCCTAGCGTTAGCGAAGGCAGTAAGCGACAGGTCAATATCCACACACATGGGATCCAACTCCTCATCGTAGGGGTCAGACAGCAGTACCGTGATATGGTTGGTGTTCAGCTTCAAGTGCTTGATGCAGGACGCGATGGGGTCTTTGTTATCCTGGGCAGCTTTCACCAGGAGCTTGATGTCGTCCCAGGACATCTGGAGACAATCGTTGAAATTATTGATACACCTGCCAGTAAGGACGTAGTTGACCGGACGGGTGATCCGCCATACGACAGCCTCTGTGGCGTGGTGGTAGTGAACGCAGGAGGCGCGGGTTCGATCCCCGCTCAGTGCTAATATTTGCACGCATGAATATGGGTTCCGGTTGCCATACCAACATCTATCGTGCTCTCCAAGGCACGGTAACATTGAAATTAATTTGTAGTTCTTTTGTAGCATAATGGTTAAGAAGTCAGTCATTACAAGAATCCTGGCCATTTCGATGTGAGCCCATCATCATCGTCACAGTATTAATCCTGTAGCATCCAAAACTTGAGCTTCTGAGCCCGGGGTCCATTCTCCTACTTTTATTCTCTTCATTTGGTTTATCTTGTTTTTGCAGGAAAGACTGTTGTTTACCTCTCGAAACCCAAAAGGAAATGACCAGACGAGTGATCTACCCTTCATTGTGGGCCATTTCACCCATATCCCCTATTTTCCCCTAGGGAGATTGTGGTATGACAGGTAATCACGGTGCTAAGGTCCCGAAGATCTTGGTGAGACCATAAAACACCCTGTAATATATGTTTTGACCAGTCACTGATTCCTGGCGATGAGGTCGGCATTGACCCAACTACATCCATCTCCCTCCCACCTACCTGTTCCGCGATAGCGGCCTGTATCGCGAGCCTGGCCTGTTCCACGAGCGTCTCGTTCCTGGCGATGAGGTCGGCAGTGACCCAACTACATCCATCTCTCTCCCACCTACCTGCTTCGCTATAGCGGCCTGTATCGCGAGCCTGGCCTGTTCCACGAGCGTCTCGTTCCTGGCGATGAGGTCGGCAGTGACCCAGCTACATCCATCTCCCTCCCACCTACCTGCTTCGCTATAGCGGCCTGTATCGCGAGCCTGGCCTGTTCCACGAGCGTCTCGTTCCTGGCGATGAGGTCGGCAGTGACCCAACTACATCCATCTCCCTCCCACCTACCTGCTTCGCTATAGCGGCCTGTATCGCGAGCCTGGCCTGTTCCACGAGCGTCTCGTTCCTGGCGATGAGGTCGGCAGTGACCCAACTACATCCATCTCACTCCCACCTACCTGCTTCGCTATAGCGGCCTGTATCGCGAGCCTGGCCTGTTCCACGAGCGTCTCGTTCCTGGCGATGAGGTCGGCAGTGACCCAACTACATCCATCTCTCTCCCACCTACCTGCTTCGCTATAGCGGCCTGTATCGCGAGCCTGGCCTGTTCCACGAGCGTCTCGTTCCTGGCGATGAGGTCGGCAGTGACCCAGCTACATCCATCTCCCTCCCACCTACCTGCTTCGCTATAGCGGCCTGTATCGCGAGCCTGGCCTGTTCCACGAGCGTCTCGTTCCTGGCGATGAGGTCGGCAGTGACCCAACTACATCCATCTCCCTCCCACCTACCTGCTTCGCTATAGCGGCCTGTATCGCGAGCCTGGCCTGTTCCACGAGCGTCTCGTTCCTGGCGATGAGGTCGGCAGTGACCCAACTACATCCATCTCACTCCCACCTACCTGCTTCGCTATAGCGGCCTGTATCGCGAGCCTGGCCTGTTCCACGAGCGTCTCGTTCCTGGCGATGAGGTCGGCAGTGACCCAACTACATCCATCTCTCTCCCACCTACCTGCTTCGCTATAGCGGCCTGTATCGCGAGCCTGGCCTGTTCCACGAGCGTCTCGTTCCTGGCGATGAGGTCGGCAGTGACCCAGCTACATCCATCTCCCTCCCACCTACCTGCTTCGCTATAGCGGCCTGTATCGCGAGCCTGGCCTGTTCCACGAGCGTCTCGTTCCTGGCGATGAGGTCGGCAGTGACCCAACTACATCCATCTCCCTCCCACCTACCTGCTTCGCTATAGCGGCCTGTATCGCGAGCCTGGCCTGTTCCACGAGCGTCTCGTTCCTGGCGATGAGGTCGGCAGTGACCCAACTACATCCATCTCACTCCCACCTACCTGCTTCGCTATAGCGGCCTGTATCGCGAGCCTGGCCTGTTCCACGAGCGTCTCGTTCCTGGCGATGAGGTCGGCAGTGACCCAACTACATCCATCTCTCTCCCACCTACCTGCTTCGCTATAGCGGCCTGTATCGCGAGCCTGGCCTGTTCCACGAGCGTCTCGTTCCTGGCGATGAGGTCGGCAGTGACCCAGCTACATCCATCTCCCTCCCACCTACCTGCTTCGCTATAGCGGCCTGTATCGCGAGCCTGGCCTGTTCCACGAGCGTCTCGTTCCTGGCGATGAGGTCGGCAGTGACCCAACTACATCCATCTCCCTCCCACCTACCTGCTTCGCTATAGCGGCCTGTATCGCGAGCCTGGCCTGTTCCACGAGCGTCTCGTTCCTGGCGATGAGGTCGGCAGTGACCCAACTACATCCATCTCCCTCCCACCTACCTGCTTCGCTATAGCGGCCTGTATCGCGAGCCTGGCCTGTTCCACGAGCGTCTCGTTCCTGGCGATGAGGTCGGCAGTGACCCAACTACATCCATCTCACTCCCACCTACCTGCTTCGCTATAGCGGCCTGTATCGCGAGCCTGGCCTGTTCCACGAGCGTCTCGTTCCTGGCGATGAGGTCTGCCGCGTGTTTGTCCACAGCCTGGACCTGCACCAGCTCGGTGACGCGTTTCTCGTGGTCGTTGCGAACGTTCTGGAGTTTCTTCATGGCTTCTCGTTCTACTTGCACTGTCTGGAACGATTGAGGGTTGGATTAATATTAGTGGATGTAGAAACAGTCGGTAGTTTTATGGTTAAGGAGGCGGCCTTACGATTGAGAGGTCCTGGTTGGAATTCTGGCCATTACATTAAGGCCATTACTGTTTTTTTTTAACTCCCTTTATCCTGCAACCTGCCCCTGACTGGGCACCTACTCATACGGCAAGGAATTTAGCTTAGCTGTAGAGGTTAAGAAGCATATAAGGGGCTGTCCATTAATCACGTGATGTTTTTTTTAGCAATTTTTTAACCCCCCCCTCCCCCATGGTGATACGTGGTGAGGTTTTAGACTACCCCCTCCCCCCCCCCCTAGCAAAAATCACGTGTATTTTGTTATTTATTATTTAATGCTAGAAAACTAAGAATCGTGACAAAAATCGCGAGTTATAGGAAAAATAAATACACATGATATCTCAATATACACCTCCCTCCCCCTGGTGATATTTCGTGATCTTTTCCGAACGCCCCACGTTGAGCCTCACGTGATTAATGGACAGCACCTAAGTAGTTTTTTAAATAAATAAAAGGGACACTGAAAAATAATTGAAATCAGAAACAGTATTTTTGCCTGCATTTTGAGGGCTTCCCTCGATTTCCCGAGGATCCCGGCATCAGATCCTGACTTCCTGGATATGGAATCACTCTTGAAGTCCGCTTTCCACTAACTGATGTTGGTAAGTGGTAGGAATAAATTCCTATAGGAGTATAGTTACTCACCTTCAAGTCAATCTTCTGCCCTTCAAGCGTAGAGAAGAACTCGTCCACAGCTCTGTCGAAGGTCTCATACTCCGCGTGAGGAAGACTCAGATGTTGGGCGAACAGCTTCGGGTGGAACTCTACGTTGGTGAGCAAGAAAGTACTCTCCTCACCCTCAGGGTTAGGACGCTGTTCTTTCTTCTGGGTGATGTAGCCCTGGTAGAAGAAGTTTGAAGGTCAGGATGTGTAAGAACGTCATTATAGTAACTTAGTAAGACATGTTTCTTTTTTTCCAAACTCAGGGTTCGGTTGGGGGTTGGGGCTTGCAGTTGGATTGACGTTTTTTAAGTGCCCTTTTAATGGTCTATAAAGAATAAATGGATGCGGAAGGCAGAGGATCGGCAAACGTGGCGCATATTGGGAGAAGCCTACATATGTCCAGCAGTGGACTGCAAATTGATTGATTGATTGATTGATTGAAAGAATAAATTACTTTTGAGGTTGAGTCTTTTATGAAATAGTTAAATTTCGATATTTTCCGTGAAGCGACTGCCATCTAACCTCCACATCTCAATGGCGAAGTTCTGTATTCTCCAACTTCATAGATATTTATATGGCAACTGGGATCAGTGGCTTAACATACTCTTCGAGACGGAGGGCTCTCAATGTGTCAAGAATGGTCTCCCATCCTTAAACCAACTTGTGGGGAGTTGGGGAAGGTTATGTCGGACTCGAAATGACTAAAACGCACGCCGTCTGTGGGCCGTCGGTTGACGGGGTGCGGATATCTTAGACATATTCCTCGCACCCTGGCCAGCCCAGAGCCATCTCTCTCCATCTCTCTCTTCAGGTATAGGGACCAGCGAGTCCTTAACTCGCCCCTGGGTATGGGGAGGCGAATTCCTCAACATACCTTGGCAATCTCACTCCTAGCAGCATCCAATAACTGTTCGGCTTGCTTCAGAGCAGTCTCAAGCTTCTCCCTATCATTCTCCACGTGGAAACCCTTGCCGGGTTCTTGGGTGATCTTCATGGTGCCAGAGAGACCATTCTCTAGCAGGACGTGGTCGATTATCGCCGCACCAAATTCTGTGAAGAATTAGTTTAGATATATTTTAAGGCGGAGAATCGGGTGCTATGGGGCACATTAGGAGTGACTTGAGTCGATGATGATGATGATGTCGTAAGTCTATGGGCTTCGTAAAAGGTGACTGAGGAATAGGGCTGACATCCGACAGTAAACATACAGTCCATGACAAAGTGCCCGCTAAACGGCAAAAGGCTCGCCCCCTATTACGTGGAACCGAAAATCATAGTGAAATGTGGGTGTTAATGAGCCTCTGCCCAACCCTCCAGGGGATAAAGACGTGATTGTATGTATTAATTTATGAAAGACTAGCTTTTGCCCGCGGCTCCGCCCGCGTGGATGTCGGTTATCGCGACCAAACATAGCCTATGTCCGTTCTCGAGGTCTAATCTACCCCTATACCAAATTTCATCAAAATCGGTTCAGTGGTTTGGGCGTGAAAGCGAGACAGACAGACAGACAGAGTTACTTTCACATTTATAATATTAGTAGGGATATAGTAAAATATAACGCAGATAAACACATTGATATGATGTGTGGCGTGGCGGCGTTTGACTACTATACAATTAAATAGGTCAGGTGTTCGATTCCCCCTTCCTGTTAATATTTGTATGTATGAATGAATAAAATTTATGAATTAACAAGAAAACTATAGCATGTAGGTATGTGAATCTGCATCCTACAACCCTTACCACAAGCTACACTTGTTTGGTTAGAATTGAATGAAATTTTGAAGCATTTATAAAGACCTTTGCTCATATCTTCGGTTCTACTCAACCGATTGCGATCAAACAAACGTAAGATTTTAAGTCTGATCAAGCCCTTTCTAACAAAAAAAACCGCATCAAAATCCGTCCAGTCGTTTTTGCGTCCATCGCGAACAAACAGACAAACAGGAAATAAAAAATAAATATTTTCGTGTTCAGTATCGTTAATTTTTTTTAAATATCTCCAATGTACGGACACGACCACTTTACAATTATATAATAGTATAGATAGATGATTCCGTAGCCGACTGCATACGACAATTGCCGACGCACGCAGCACATGCGGGTCATTCATTACGGTTTCTTAATGGTCTCCTTTATCCGTATCGGAGTTGAACAAGTAATGGGTACGCTGTTTGTGCTGCATGCGTCGGCAGTTGTCGTGTGCGGTCGGCTTCGGAATCATACCTTTATGCTATTCAAATCGATTTAGAAAGAGAATGGTTGTATACAGGAATTTGGATCGGCTTCATACGGGCTTCGGTAGTTTAGTAGTCAGAGTGGGCTGTTCCACTTGTCCCTACCAACGAATCCCCGCGGGTAGGTAAGAGTGGAATATTATTCCACATATTTCTACTGTGTTATCTTGAGGGGCGATAGATGGAAATGAAATGCCACTTATAACTACCGACTTCTATACTATTATATAATTGTAAATTGAAAATGTTTGTCCGCGATGGACGCAAAAACTACTAAATGGATTTTGATGCAGTTTTTTTATTAGAAAGGTCTTGTTGGAATTTAAAATCTTACGTCTGTTTTACTGCAATCGGTTGAGTAGAACCGAAGATAAGAGATCCACGCGGGCGGAGCCGCGGGCGAAAGGCTAGTATTTTATAAAATGAGACGTACAGTCCATTACAAAACTTAAAGAACAAAACTGACTTTATGGCAAAAAAAAAAGAATTGGAAGATAAGTAAAAACTTCTCTATCTTAGTTTTTCTAAACTTTGTCCAGCGTCGATTTCGTTTGTTACTAGTTGCATTTGTATTTGTTGTATACATAACAATATCTCTTATTATATATTTTCTTTCTCTTTTTTTTAGAATGCTTTTATTTTTTATTTTAAGATATTTATTCCGTATAATTCCGTGTGAGTACTGATGTAATTTTGTGATTAATTGTAGCAGGTTCAGAGCGTACCCCCTGTTATGGAAAGATCGCGGGTTCAAGTCCCTCCCGTAATCGATTCTCTTTTCTCTTTCGAAATCGATTTGGTTAGAATTAATATTATTTTTACTGTACTATTTACTTCACTATAGAAAACTTACCAAGATTGGGGTTCAGTATTTTCTTAAGATTGTCCCCTGGTTTGCACTTGGTGAGTATCTCCTGCAATGCTTCTGAAGACGGCGCTTGGTAGCTTGTCTTCGCTCGGTCTAGCGGATATTTCTCTTTAACTGCAAACCTGACAATTGAAAGGTGAAGTAAAAGTTTAACAATAGTTGATTGAAAGGTTCTGAGCAAAGAGTAGGATAGCCAGAGCTCACTGGAGGTGTTGTACTGCCAGTGTGAAGGCGAAAGCCTTGTCCTACTGGTCTTCTACAGCACAGAATCTCTCTGTTCTTACAGGGTCGGCAGCACGAGTGTGACTACCCTGGTGATGCACTCGTACATAGGCCACGGTAACCACTTTCCATCAGGTTGGCCGTGTGCTTGTGAGCGACCTAAACCTAAGTGGTATGAAAAAAATCGACGGAAGTCCAAAGTGCCATCAACCGTTGAAGTCTTCACACAGTTGTTGGAGATTGCACAATGATTGAAAGATTGAGCGAGTTTTATTTTTTTGCACCATATTTTTTCATTGCAGTGTAGGATTAATATTGCGCAATTTATATTGACGTTTATGAGTAGACAATGTAATAGCGTCAATCTGATTGAGGGTTTGAATGCAATCTGTCAAGTCAAATAATTATTGCACCAAGACATTGGCCAAACATACTGTTGGTTCCAGCGAGTATTGATTACATTATCGTTCGTGTTCTGGGCTTGCGGTTCAGAGGGAAAAAGATGGAGCTATGGACATGGTGTATGGCTCCATCTCACTCTAAATCGCGTCTCAAACCAAAGTAGATGACAATCTTACCTTATTTTATCACCTTCCACATGAGGCCGGAGCACATTGAGAATGGTCCACTCATAGTCAGTAAAGACGATGTTGCCTCTGTCGTACAACTCTAGTATCACATGGTAAGCTGCTTCTCCACTACCAAACTGCAAATCTACGATACGGTCTACGCCGAGTTGTGAAAGCTTCTCTAAGCGTTTGTTTTTGAGATGTTTGCGGAGCTGGAAGGTAAGGGGTTAGATTATATTGATTGCTTGGGAGTAAAGACGTAAATAAGGCGATAAGGCCTCCCATTGTAGTACAATTTTATTGTAGTCAATTTTATTATACTCAATTTTATAGTAGTCAATTTTATTATACTCAATTTTATAGTAGTCAATTTTATTGTAGTCAATTTTATTGTAGTCAATTTTATTGTAGTCAATTTTATTGTAGTCAATTTTATTGTAGTCAATTTTATTGTAGTCAAATTTTATGGTAGTCAATTTTATTGTAGTCAATTTTATTGTAGTCAATTTTATTGTAGTCAATTTTATTGTAGTCGATTTTATTGTAGTCAATTTTATTGTAGTCAATTTTATTGTAGTCAATTTTATTGTAGTCAATTTTATTGTAGTCAATTTTATTGTAGTCGATTTTATTGTAGTCAATTTTATTGTAGTCAATTTTATTGTAGTCAATTTCATCGCAGTCAATTTTAATGTAGTCAATTTTATAGTAGTCAATTTTAGTGTAGCCATTAATCTCCAGTATAAACAGTCTAGTCAAATTTAGTGTAGTCAATTATAGTGTAGCCAATTTTAGTGTAGTCAATTTTAGTGTAGTCAATTTTATTGTAGTCAATTTTACTGTAGTCATTTTTAATATACTCAATTTTACTGTTGTCAATTTTACTGTAGTAAATTTTATTAGACTTAATTTTACTGTAGTCAAGTTCATTGAGGGTATGTGCCCTCAGGTATTGAAATAATATATTTTTCTTTTTTAATAGTTGATTTTCCTCTAATTTCTTACCTTCATCGTGAACCCTGAGGGAGCAACATTCTTAGGCCACTCAAACTGAGTGGTGTGAAACCGGTTGCCAGACTCTAGGAGCAACACGCTTTTCTCCTCGGACCGCTGTAGTCGGATCACATAAGTCTTGGTGTCTATGTCATATACTTGGTTAACTCGCATGCCAATTAACCTGTGGAAGAGGAAAGATTTACAGCATGTGAACATGGAGTTTTAGTTGAATTGAGAACCTCTTCCTTTTAACAATATGTATTTGCATTATGGCTCATGAGGTTAACAGCAACTTTTCATTAAAACACATATTAAAGAAATAAATAAATAAATAAAAAATAAAAATGCCTTTTATTCCTGGTTAAAATACAGTTTTTACTTAATCTATGTTTATTTGTCACACCAGAACCCTCCTATGAGGTATAGGCCTCTTCCAGAGACTGCCAAACGTCTCTATCTTGAGCCCTCCAAGCCCAGTTAGGCCCAGCTACGCCAGTTATGTCGTCCATCCAGCGTGACAGTGGTCTACCTCTCCTTCTGTTGCCAGTTGGGCCCTTCCACATTGTGGCTCGGCTTGTCCATCTCTCGTCCTGAAGCCTTGCAACATGGCCAGCCCATTTCCATTTCAGTTTCTGGGCCTGGCTGAGTGCGTCTATGACGCCAGTTTTTTTTAAAGAAATAAACCAGGCTAACTGACTAACTAGTGGTTTGTTTTAGATTTAAGTCTTCAAAAAGGGTTTTTAAACAGAAAAATATGAATCTGATTTGAATAATTCTTATTGTTTTTTGTTCCTTATTATGTGACCAAGGTTTGTATATAATATATTTATACTTAATATATATTTGTATAAATATAATTTCCACACAGGCAGAAAATATATGGCGATACAGGGTTCGCCAGGTCAGCTAGTTTTTAAATAAAACATTAAAAAGACACATCAAGATTGTTTTTTCTTTTTTTTTCAAGTGCAAAAAGATTACATGATTGTATTTAAGATAGTTTATGTTTAGTTAAGGACCTAACTGAATGGAGTATAGTAAGTAGCATTCAATTTAATTTTTTTTTAAACATTCTTAGAGGCTGCTCTCTCATAATGTTAGGTATCTTGTTATAAATAACAGGAGCTAAAAACAGCAAGAAAAAATCTAATAAATACAGTAAACATCAGTCTTGTACATAAGGTTATGAAATTTTAACAATTACTCATCATCAGTACAAATGTTTACTTTAGATTATCTACAGTTACTATACAATCTTTTATCAATCAAAAGATAAAGTTTTGATTATTAAAAAAAAATTGAAGGCTTAACTAAGAATTTCAAATGCATGATGCGGTTTTTAGCGTCATTTATTCTATAAATAGTCTACAGATCTTAGAGAGAATCAATATGTTCTGTCTCAATTGATGACAAATTTGCTTAATAAAGCAAAAAAAAAATTTCATGTTACTTTACCTCTGGAGTTCTGTGACCATGCACATAATATCATAAGTGTTGAATCGGTTCTTCATTTTGGCGAGTTCACTAGTCTTGTAGCACAATAATTAATTTATTACACGTACATAGATATGTAAAGAAAATAACCAAATAAAATTGTAAATACACGACACCAATTTAAAGGATCTAATGTCACTTCACTTGTCAGCAAAGAAAACAATGCTTGTCAGATTTATTCACACGAATATTTGTAGATTGTTGCTCTCGCTCTTATTAATTTATTATCCGTTTGAACCAAAAGAGAAGTAAGATAAAATATGTTCAAATTGGAATAGTGTAGTCTACAGGTCTACTGTCATCTGGTCATCTGTGATCTGTCTGTCAAGAGTCAAGTCAAGCCCCAAATCCGTTTTATTAGCCAAGGCATTAGGATTCTGATAGTTTGTTAGATAGAGTAAAATGTTATTTTAAAATAAATATGAATAAAGTCATGTAAAACTTTTGAACATGAAGTTAAGAAATAAACAAACGAATGGTATTTCGAATAAAATTAATAGAAAATGACAAAACGTTTTATTATGACATCAGCACTCTGTTCAGAAATATAAGTATAATATAACAGGCAGAAAATAAGTGAAATATAGGATCTATATAATTAACTGTAATTATTAAGTATGTACTATTTAAATTGTTTAAATAAAAATAACATAACATAAACTCACGCCTATATTCCCCGAAGGGGTAGGCAGAGGTGCTAGCACCCACATTTCGCCGTTTATGTTTAGGTCCCAATGTAATAGGTGGCGAGCCTATTGCCATTAACCGGGCACTTATAAACCTGCGATAAATACACACATAACTTCGAAAAGCATCGAAAAGTCATTGGTGTGTGCCATGGTAATACCTGGGATCGAACCCGAGACCTCGTCTCAGCAGTCCATTACCCATACCACTAGGCTACTAATCACTTCTATACCTATACTAATCTGATACCTATTATTATATTTTAATTATTTGTTCTGATAATTTTGGCATTGAAAATAAGGTTCTATTTCAGAACGAATAACCTACTTTCAAAGTTGAGGGCATGTTATTTAATGGTTATTTACCTGTCATTTCTGTTGTTTTATTTTAGATTTTTAGAAAATTAATTGAAATAAAACACCTAATTTGCCAAAATGGTCAACGATAGTATAGATATGAAAGACTTCAAGCTGAGACCAATGAATTGCGAATGTAGTTATCTCAGTAAATCAGACGGATCCGCAATTTTATCACAAGGTTTGAGTTTATTGTTAAATCTTTTTTAAATGACACCTTTACACCTCTCATTGAATATCTAGACTGAAACTAGATATTCCGCGAGTCATTCATTTCATGTGATAGTCTAGATATTGTGAAATGTAACGAGATATCGCTTTCTAACCAAACTTATCTTTCCAACTTCAGCTATAGTGTTTATTTGTTTTTACAGGACAGACAGTGGCTCTAGTTAGTGTGAATGGCCCTCTAGATGTAAAGATGCAAAGTCAGAATATAGAGAAAGCGACCTTGGAGCTTTTATTCAGCAGCAAGGGCGGGAAACCTTCAGTCGAGGACAGGTAATACAAAGTAAGAGCGGAGGCACACGATGCGTTGCGGTGGCGGCGCGGCGCCGGAGTGGCGTCGCTGCGTCGTTTTACATAGAAATATCTGTAGCATGTCACACGATGCGCTGCGTCGCCGCACCGGACTTGCAACCACCGAGACGAGGCGGGGAGGGGTGAATGCGTTGCGACGCCGGAGCGGCACCGCTCATTTGTTTGATAACAACGCGGCGGCGCCGCACCGCTCATGTGCCCGCCAATGCGGCGAAATTTCTGTGGTGCGTCGCCGCAACGCATCGTGTCTTACTAATACAAAATGATTAAGAACTCTTCCCGTCAGAGCCTTATCTGTTATTCAGCATCTATAGTGGCTTGCAGCTTAGGTTGGCTTGGGTCCCAAAGATCTAGATAGAGCCTCAAAAACACCCACCCAAAGACAAGTAGGTATATTACAGAAGAAAAAACAATGGATTAAAACCTACCTAGGCTTGCAATTTGATCCAGTATTTGAATGGTGGATCTGCATGATCACCGGATGTACATATTGAGACATCCTACTAATATTATAAATGTGAATGTTTTTGAAATATGTTTGTTATTTAATATTATACAGTCTAGAAAAACACATAGGCTACTTTTTAAACCAGGAATTGATTCCCATAGATTGTAGGAATGGAATCAAAGTTCTGTATTTATCTCAACAAGACATGAGACATAAACGGGAATAATATTTACTAACACTGAACTTATTTCAGATACAAGGAGCATGTGATCAGACAGACCTGTGAGTCGGCCATCTTGGGCTCCCTGTACCCTCGCACAGGTGTCTCAGTCAGTATACAGGAGTTGGAAGATTACGGAGGAGTAAGTAGACCTGACACTCAGTGGAGTCCATACTAAAATGTCTGTCTGTCTGTTACAATTTCATGCCTAAACTACTGAACCGATTTTGATGAAATTGGTCCAGAGATAGATTAGACCTTGGGAAAGGACATAGGCTATGTTTGGCTATGACCAGACCAATGTAAATGCCCATATTCATGCATACAAAATATTTGCACTGAGGATCAACAATAATTGATGAATAGATCAATATTTGCAATGATATTATAGGAGAGATCCCTATTTTCATTCATGGTTTCCTGGGACCCGGCGCTGCGTAGTGGATGGAGGTGGCAATGGTGGATATACTAATAAGAGTAATATATTTTTGATTTCCCCAGTTCCTAGCCTGCTGCCTGAACGCTTGCTGCCTAGCGCTGCTGAACGCGGGCCTGTCCATGCGCCACACGTTCGCGGCCGTCCACTGCGCCATCGATGAAAGCGGCGACATCGTGCTCGACCCGGCGCCCGCGCAGCTTGAAGCGGCGAGAGCGTCTATGACGTTTGTGTTCGAGAGTCGAGGAAAGAATTTGGTTACGGGTTAGTTTTAGTTATACATCCATACTAATATGTATAACATAACATAGGTAACAAATACCTGGCAATGGCGCCCTCGTCAGGTTCTGGTAGAAGGGGTAGGCCCAAGAAGTCCTGGTCTGACGTCGTGGAGGGTGACATGCGTGCAAATGGTCTCCCTACTATGGACGCCCAAGATCGTGCGAAGTGGAGGAGGAAGAGCAGGAAGGCGGACCCTGAGCTCCGAGTTCACCATGGCCTCGGTTGCAATCAGGAAAATACGTCTTCATGATGATGATTCACAGCAATATTATGAAATGGGAAAGTGCTGCCGTCTGTTTGTCTTTAGTTTTAAACAGCGGCAGTAGTGAGTTTAAGAAGAATAAGAGTCGAAGGTAATCGAAGCAAAATTAGGCCAACACGCCAATCAGCATTTCATCCACCAGTCGCCGGCGCACGTATTGAGTAAAATTTGCACAACTCATCGACTTTTATTTCGGAAGCGATAATGAGTATTATCGACAGCCTCCGTGGCGTAACGGTAGTGAACGCGGCCGCTACGCAGGAGGCGCGGGTTCGATCCCCGCTCAGTGCAAATATTTGTGTTCATAAAATATGGGTATTTGCATTAGTCTGGTCTGGTCGTGCCTCAGAGAGCACGTTAAGCCGTCGGTCCCGGTTGCCATGAGAACATCTATGGCAGTCGTTACGGGCAGTTGGTACCCTAAAAAGTCCAAAAACAACGATCTAGCTGCAAAGCTTCGATATCGCCTAATGTTATCATTGGGCTGTGGAGGTCAGATGGCAATCGCTTCACGAAAAAATATCGAGGTCTAGCCAAATCTGTAGCTATGACTGGTAAAAGCGGACCCCAGACTCCGAGCTGAAAGCTTCGGATGCGACTGGGAATAACGCTAGGAGGAAGAGATACCCTCTCTCCTGCCGGCCAGCGGGAGTGCTTATGTCGGACTCGAACCGATTAAAACCGCACGCCGCGCCGTATCAAAACAATAATGTATCCTAATTTTATTTCATTCCCATCAGCATTCACGGACGGCAGTTTCAGCGACGCGGCGTACAGCGAAGCCATGGAGCGCTGCCGCTGCGCCTCGGACCTCGTGTTCCGCTTCTACAAGCAGATCGTGTCCAAGTACTCCTACGTCATAGGATAGTACATGTTATTATATACAGCACTTGTTTTATTTCGATACCTTGAATTATATATTGAAAGTAGAGGGCCGTACTGTTGGTACGGCCCCAGGTCTTACCTGCAAATCTGTGCGCCTGCTTAGCTACGGAAAAAACGGCGCAGGCTTTCGTCTTGAACTTGGGAGGTTATATGGCAGTCGCTCTCGTAAAAGTCAATAAACCAATCAAAAATATAACTAGCGGACACTGGGCTTCAAAATGTAAACTTTGGATGCAACCAGGAAAGCGCTAGGCGGATGATGATGGTTTATTTTTGAAGCGACCGACCCTGAGAGGAATGCCTGCGCCAGTTTCATGCAATGAGGCCTCCTTACACTTTATCTACTGTTCTATCAATAACAGTATTTCGTAATGAAGCGCCTGTCGTAATTATTTTAGCTATACTTTGTAAGTTGAATGAAATTTTTAAGCATTTATTATGGTGACTATTCAAATCGATTTAGAAAGAGAAAAGAGATGAGAAAGAGAGACTTCGGGCGGGACTCGAACCCGCGATCTTTCCCTTACAGGGGGAATGCTCTGACCGCTAAGCCACCGAAGAAAAGTATACTTTGTAGGGTTCAATGATTGCACGTTTCTACTTTTCAGGCGTCCAGTTAATCCCATTCTAGCCCTTCCTATCAACACGTGCAGGACATAGCGCCTACGGCTAATTCAGGCCGACGCCCGGAGCGCCCCTATAATTGAGGGCGGCTCGGTTTTCCACGTATCCCTCTGACTACTAGAGGACTCTAGTAGAGAGCAGGCAAGGGGCGTGCTGGTTATTCGAGCGCAGGTGCGGCTGCTTGTCACCCCTTCATCTCCGTCGCCGTAGTGACGCGACGCTCCCCCCTCTACCCGCCCCTTTCCGGGTTTCCATGAAAACACAGTGCTCCCCACACTGGAGGGGGCCATCTTAATACCGTAGATGTCTCAGGGTCAGCCGGGAAGCGCGGGAAATGCTTTAATCTTACACTTAACGGTGTCCGGTTGTAGACGGTCCGAGCCCGACATAAGCACCCACATGGCCGACGGGGGTGGGGTCCGTGGGGATATCCGCACGAAAAGCAAGGGGTAGGTACTATAAGTCATATTATGGTAGAACATATTCCAAATGATCTCCGTCGCATGGATTATCCGAGTCCTTTACCTCGACGTCGGGGGTCCGCTTTTTCCAGTTTAACCGCGACGACTAAACTTCGACATTTCTGTGAATCGGCCGCCATATGACTTCCACAACACATAATTTCCTTTCGGCTGACAATGTCTCCTTTTCAATTTATACACTTCCCATAATGTACACTTTCCCGAAATATGTATTCCCAAAATGACTACTGGCCCATACAATCACTTCCCAGTTTGAGCACTTCCCAAAAACCATTTTTCCCGAAAAGTCCACTTAACCTAATTTCGATTTAAGAAGGTATTGCAGTTAGATCAGTTGTTGAACTTTTTAGGGCTCCCAACTACCAGTAACGACTGCCTTGACGGTCATATGACAAACAGGACCGATGGCGACGACCAATGCAAATAAGTAGACATAATAATACATACAATCTTGCACTAAGAATCGAACCCGCGTCCCCTACGTAGCAGTCGAATGTACTACCGCTACACCACAGAGACTACCTCATCATCATCATCTTCATGGAGACGCATTTTCCTGATTGCATCCGTGGCCAAGATGACCTCGGAGCTCAGGGTCCGCCTTCCGGCTCTTCCTCCTCCACTTCGCACGATCTTGGGCGTCCATGGTAGTGAGACCATTCGCACGCATTTCACCCTTCACGTCGTCAAGCCAGCACTTCTTGGGCCTACCCCTCCTACCTGGACCCGGCGGGGCGCCATTGCCAGGCATTTGCTACCCACGTAGCCTGGTCTCTCTTGCTTTTCTTCTTTTTAATTTATCTACCTATAGGTTGGTATTTCAGTGATTCGACTAGTTAAACGAGTCAACGTCGCCGTCCGCCCAATTAAGTGAATGATACTCATCACAGCATTCGCTACACAGGTTATAAAGAAAAATAATGCAAGTGAATAATTGAATGCGCCCCTTTGGTCCGCCGCGGTGCCGCTACCGAATATAAAACGAGCAAGAGTAACGAACTGTGTTGCGTGCGGTGGGCTGGAGGCACACTGGGCTTTATACGTAAACATGAAATATAAGTGGGTGTTTTTGAAATGCTCGAAAATCTCTCCTGTAAGGCGGTACACCCGCTGCTTGACGGATGGAGATTCTTGCGTAGGCTTTCTTCACGTGTTACGGTCAGACTGCAGTTGCTCCAAAGGAAGAGAAAGAGTAAGCGGACCCCGTCCAAGGGGTTAATGGTAACAACAAGACGATGATGATGATGACATATAAAAAAAAAATGCGGTTACATATATCCTATAGGCTGCAGAGTAGGTACTCAATCTATTTTTTACACTGGTTCGTTATTTGACTGCCCTGCCAGTAGACACTGACCCGTCATTTGACTGCTCCCCGTCTGATAAGCTAAGGTGAAGTCTAAAATAAGTGCAGATCATCATACCAATAGCTATCATATCTAAATGGTGGTCTTTATTTTGATGGCCTTGAGTGCCTCGACAGATGCATAAGCATGCCCTGCCTAAAGAACTATTATGTTTAAAAGAGCTGTGCCTGCAGTGTAGTGTTCAGAAGAAAGAAAACTATCAGTAGGTACCTAGATACTCAGTGTGCACCAAACCTCTTCCATAGCGTTGGCGGCAAAAAAACAACGACAAGATGGCCGATCGACGCGATCTCGAATGCAAATGGCGGGTCCAAAAGCGCCGCCAGCACATTTAAATGTCGCAAACTGATGCTGATTCTCCACCGACAATGATTTTTGCTCTATTTAGCAAGACATTGTGCCGCTGTGAATCAAACAATTGTACTCAAATAGAGGAATGCCTGAATGGAAGCTTCGGATATGTTGATAAGAGAACTTATGTTTTCGGTTGTCAAGGTTTCCGAACGATTCCGGTCTCAAGTTCTAATTAGGGCTTGTTATGTCCCCCGTTGGAATGTCAAGCTTTCATGCTATTCAGGGATACCTATTTAGGTAAAGAATTTGTGATAGGAACAGGGTTACGGATTACTTAGGCAGGATGTGTTCATTTAGATGTCTTGATCTGGATTAAGTAGGTACCTACCATATTCTCTTCACCCTCGAATGCTGCAAATGAAGTAGAGACCTCACAAATAATGAAAACTTATGGCGATTTCCTAGTTGCGTCCAATAAGTTTGTACTTCGGAGTCTGAGATCTGCTTGTTTTGAGGTATAAGTATACCTAGCGTGATTGATTCCTTTGCCGAAACTTGCCGGTATCACATAGAAAAAACTTATTGTTTAGTAACTGGTATCCTATGAAGATCTCTTTTTCTTCTACCGTAACTGACGAAACCATAGTTTCGTACGCGGCGTAGCGGTATATTGGCTTTTCAGGAAAGTCTCCACCATAGCCTTGTATGGGGTTTAGTGGGTCCATCAACTTACATACAGGTGTTGTTGGTTTGGGTCTCAAGGATGTTTCCATGTGTCAAGGATGTGGAAGGAGGGAAGGAAGGAGGTGAAGGAAGGAAGGACTGTGTGACACATGATAGGTGCCTGCATGGCCGGCAATGGTGCGAATGTTGAGATGACTGTACGCTAAGACCAATGGAAAAGTAATCTCAATGAACATGGGAAAAGGTCTTGAAGCTGATGAAGTATTAAGTATGTAGGTAACTAGTAGAACCGTGCCTTTGAGAAATAGATGAACGTTGCCCACTACAAACGTTACGCTAGTTTACCAAGTAGGTAAATCTAGTTTCGGAAACCGTCAGTTATTGCGCGCTGAACCTTTATCAATCGCTAAACAAGCCATATATCTAATTCAATACGTGAATGCGACATAAATCGCGCGAAGAGCGCGGCCGTGCCGAATAAAATATGGCCGACTCAGTGACATTCATCCTTTCGCGCGCAATTTACATACTTTAGCATTTCGTTCCCGTCCCCGCGCGACATTCCCACGATCTGACATGATGTCTTAATTTAATGCCTATAACTTATAAGTAAATAATATTATATTTTGTTGCACTTTCACTTTATAGAATAAAAACATATTTTTATGACGATCAACTTATACCTCTATGCGATTGTTCGGTATACGACAGATTGGTGAATTGGCCAGGTTGAAGGCAGAAGTACAAAACCGCGATGCTTGGTTAGGTACCTCAACGTGGAGCACCCTGGGTACCTAACGGAGATGTTAGCCCTCCCTCTTATGGTGGGGGAGTTGATGCCGCCTACGGCTAACTCCAAGAAGGCGGGGGCGGCCCTGTTGAAGGTTGCTCGGAAGTTCTCCACGTGTCCTTATTAATAGATGGCACAGTGGAGAGCAGGCAAGGAGGCGGGCCAACTGTTCGTATTGCCACTGGCGGCTTACCGTATACCGTAACCTACCTATAGACCTGGTTAGGCTAATAGGTGCTGTGGAACCTTACCGGCTACTATTCCGGCTTACAGCTACATTCTATCATCGTACCGCCCGCCATAAGGAGTCCATCCGCATCCGCACCCACTACGATCGGAAACGGTAAGCATTGTGCGGTTATGAATGGAACCCGAACACAATCTCGCGCACGTCTAATTCCCTGCTGTAGTTTATACTGGAGATTGATGGCACTTGGTGGAACTTGCTACACATTTTGAATAAATCACTTGTACTTTTCCACAACTGTAGATTTTCCAAGCGACTACAACATGTGGTTCTTCAAGAAGGGCATTAGATTAGAAGGGTCTTATAGGGTCGGCAGCACGAGTGTGACTCGCTTGTTATGGCACACTTCCATAGATTGATACACACTGATACAGTCTAAATGAGGCAGCCTCTCAGTCGGAGGCGATCAGCCAGCGATAGCATGTAACACAACAGGTGGGTCGTGCCGTGATCGAGTTACGCTCATGTCGGCTTAGTGAGCACATTCATACCGCTATTAATAGCCGGTGTAATAGCCAGTTTCGTGTATCGATGATATGCATGACTTTAGAGTCAGGGGCAGAGAGGATATTATATGTTTATTGGTGATTAGGAGTACAGTATCGTCCAGGTGGACTTATAGCTTGGTTTTAACCTTTTTGCGCAGAATCCTACTTGGTAGTTTTACTGAAATAAAAGTAGCCTAAAGTTAAACCTTATAACTATAACATTGGTTGTCTGCAGTGAAAAGCCCGTCAAAATCGGGCCGGTCAATGATATTTCATTATCACACAATCAATATCATTGAGGCCAGTCAATTTGGAGATTACCTGGAACAAACAGATAGAAAGGCAGACTGACAAAAGCAAAAATAAAAAAATATTGTTTTTTTAAACAAACAACTTACTATAAACCGAGCCAAAGATAAGGTGACCAATGTGACCATGTCGGACTCTACTAAAACCGCACGGTGTTCCGTCACATCGGATTGTACAGCAGGGGAACTAGATATGCCCTAGGAAGTATATGTCCCTAAGACAGACATTACGGACAGATCCCTAAAAAAATTAAAAATAGATTAAGTAATTCGCGTGGATCAAGCTACAGGGCACGAGGCCATGTCGGTAGCACCCTTAGAGTATACATTGTATTTATAATGTATACTCTAAGGTAGCACCCCACTGGCGCACCCACACGCCTAGTAGCGCAGCTATTAACATGAGTAATTATACGTTGGACGAACCAACTGTGCACACGATGTACCGTTAGCAAAGTTCTGTAGCAGGCTCAGCATGGGGCATACGCGCTCCGAGGGGGGAGGTTACAGGGGACATGACCCTCCCCCACCAAATCGTGCACGTCTACTTAATTTAAAGGTCTTCCAAAAAGGTGTTTTCTGAAGGATTTTCCGCACGTGACCCCCTTCCAAAATTTCAGACTGGAACCTGAGGACATAGACATAATTATGTCTCCGTTTTTCTTCTGCAGTTTTAGTTTGTTCGAGTCCGACAGTCTTTGGTCTGTCGGAGTCGAACCAACTAAAACCGCACGTCATCTTGGGTCTTCAGATGCCGGGTGTAAGGTGGACTTTAGGGCATTTTTTTATATGGGACACATCAATTTGACTTCAGCTCGCCTGTTGTAGGATGAAGGCAAAGTCTCGGAAGCGAGGTTCACCATTAGACACGAACCATGTTACAATGGTGGCACTCAGCTTGACGGCCTCATCAGATGCTAGTTCACGCCCCGCTCAAAGAACCCTGGACTGTAGGAAGAGGGAAACACATGTCGAGAGATATGGCCCTGGGTCGGCCGGGGTGCGAGGGATATGGCTACGACAATCTCACCTCCGGCAACTGTCGGTCCACTGACGGCGTGCGTTTTAGTCGGTTCGAGTCCAACATAACCTCCTCCTCCGGCTCCGGCGGGGGAGGTATCCGTGGGGATTTTCGCACGATAAAAAATGGAGGGAAACACATGAGCTGGTAAGGAATTCCATATTCATAAACCAATTTCCCTGCCACCTCGGCTGCTGTAGGAACCATAGTGTCCCCATCTTGCGCCGGCCCAGGGGCACTTAAAACAATAGTTTTAATTATAACACGTCAGTCAGCACAATTCAGCATCATTATTTTCGATTGTAGAACTCCACCAGTATGGTGACAGGCTGGAACGGACGACTTGGGATATAGGCTTCTCTACCTATCTTAAAACATTAATATTTTTAAAATTGTTCAGTGTTAATTTCTATTAATGAAGATAATAATGTCTTAATTAAATTTTTAAATAATTCAATGCTAATTATTCGGTAGACCTATTAAAAAATTAGAAAACTCTTTGGTGGTCCTCTGAGATACGCGGCAAAATTAAACATAGATAAAAAAAGAAAAGATCAAAACGTGGTTATGGTACTAATGTGACGGTTTTTAAAAAAAAACATTGATTTATTTTTTAATTCACTAATGAAGCAACGGTTGCTGTCCATACGTCCCGCGGGGTTGCCATTAAACATTTAAGCAAAGGAACTCCCGCAGTCTGCGTGCTGCTGGGATGCGGAGATGATGACGCATGTACTCGAGCATGTTCTTGTTCGTTAATTATACAGCTTTTTAATCTGTGATAAATTGTAAAAGTCCTACTTGTATCAATCGATTATCAACTTTATTACTTGTTGACACCCGTTAAACATTCACTGATTTTTTTTTCATGTATTTTTATTAACTGCAAGATAAATTGTACTTATTTATGTTTAGTCTGGATGGCGGTGCTTCTTGCTTGGTCATCATCTCAACATTCAATCGGAGCCAAAGTCCACAGTTGCCAGTTAAGCGAAGGTTACACTGAAGAGATTTTGTGCTGTCAGTGGGAAGACCAAAGACTTGTCCTACTTGTCTTTTTTCCTGACAGCACAGAATCTCTCTGTTCTTAAAGGTCGGCAGCACGAGTGTTACTCCCTCGGTGTTGCACTCGTCCATAGGCCACAGTAACCACTTTCCATCAGGTGGGCCGTGTGCTTATCTGTTACCTAAGTGGTATAAAAAAGGTGAATCATTCTTGCTTGTATCTATGTATCGAAGAGAGCTTCGAGGATTTACAAGCGAGAAAAAAGTAACGTTTTAAGTTTATTGGACCTTTGCATACAGTTCAAAAAACAAAAACCGGACCATAAAAATTTTGATTACACAATAGATCATAAAAACTGCCATCATCTTATTGGCTGAAGTTTTAATGACAAAGTTAACAGACCAATCAGCATTCAGCAGATTGCGTTTTTGTTTAACTCCATCAAGGGTGCAGCAGAACATTGTTAACATTTTGATTACATTTATTCAATTTTAGACCTTACCACGTTTGTTTAAGCTGTTTTTGATTGCATTATTTAGTTGTTTAACATTAGAGGTATGCTTAGAGTATCCACAGGTAAGATAGATACTCTAAGGTTGCATGTTGCTTATCTGTGCAAATAGGTGCAAATCTACTCTTTTTTTTTTTATCGATTAAAGCTCAAACACATGCTCCCTACGTTTGTGTGCTCCCTTTGGAGAAGGTAGATATAAATTAGTCATCATTGGCAAGTGCAACACGTTTCCTACCGGCTTCTTTTTCAAGATTTCAGTCATGCATTGTTAATTGTTACAGAAATGCAATTAGAGTCCTATACATTTCATATCTGATACATGCCAAGTCGGTTACTTACCAGAAAACGTTACCATTGGTTTTTTATTATTTACCGCCACTGTTAGCCTCTGTAAGCCAAACGTTTTTTTTACATGACCAAAGTAGTAAATGAAGATATGGTCCACCTGACGGTAAGTGGTCACCATGGTCTTCATTCACTTGCGATCTGTGGGCTAGGTTCACTGGCGTTATCTGAACCTGGGTTCAGATATCATGAACCACAGGTCCTGTGTCCGCTCTCGTCTTTAGCATGTCTGTTATTTGGCTTTTGAATCAAATTTTGAAGCTTTTTTTTTTTTTTTTTTTCAATTTTTTTTATACTGAATGAATGAATTTATTATACTGACTATTCAAATCGATTTAGAAAGAAAGAGAAAAGAGAATAGACCTCGGGCGGGACTCGAAACCTTACAGGAGGAATGCTCCCACTAAGCCACTGAGACCGCTCGAAGAAAACGAACTTCCTTTATACTTCCGTGTTTGGGGCGATGGCGGGGTTAGCTATCTACCGATACTCGTACGCGGTACGAGTCATCAATTGTTGTTGGCTTTTATGGGAGCGACTGCTGTTTGACCCCCCCCAACTCAAAGAGGGAAGACCAACGACTTTGTGACAAAATTTCTAAACCTACCGCAAACTACAAACAACAACTAAAAATCTTTTCATAATGAAAACTATAATCTTAACAAGCGTTCGTTCAAAAACAGGAATCGCATTCCATAGAGTAGTGAGGATTAATGAGACTAGCGGAGGCTCCGTGGTAGGCTCGCCTCGTGGGGCCCCATGCGGTGTTGCCAGCATCATACTTACACCGGATTTTATAGCTGCTGTAAAATCAAACAATTTATTATAGTGCCTGTCCGTATGTACGTAATTATTCTCAACTGTTAACTAAGAAAAGGTTTACATTATTATCTTGTTAAATAGCCAATTTTAATACTTACACTCACGTCTGTAAATCCCCGAAGGGGTAAGTAGGTGTATCATTAGTTTATCATCCAAATTTCGCCAGCTATGATTTTCGGCTATGATAGCCGCGTGGTGCCCGGCAGAGTAGAATTTGGGCCACCCCATCTCCTCCCATGCGGTGTCGTTCAAGGCGACTAAGGGATAGGGCTGTTTAAGATCAGACAGATAGGTATATACAGCCCAGACTCAGCCTCAGATACATGGCTCGAGCCAACAATAGTGCTCGGAAAATGGCAATAGGCCTGATACAATGATAGGTGAAATGTGGGTGTTAATTCACCTCTGCCTAACCCTCCGGGGATAAAGGCGTGATTGTATGTATGTAATGTATGATTTTCGGTCCCACGTAATAGGGGCCGAGCCTCTTGCCGTCAAACGGGCACTTATTCATGGGCTGTATGTTTACTGTCGGATGGAGAACAGCTCTATCCCTTAAGTTGCCTTCTACGACACCCACAGGAAGAGATGAGGTGGCCATATTCTACTCCACCGGAAGCCAACACGGCAATTTTAATACGTTGAGATGATTTGAGCTGCCGCCAGACAAGTGGCAATTCATTGGCGTATCGTAGAATGATGAATATGTATATGGGATTGACGACACCAGTGGTGAAGAGTGAAAATTTTCAAAAGGGAAGCCGGTGGAAAGGAACTTAGTCTAGGAACCGGTCTATTGTAGATTGTTATGTCAAATCATGCAACCCAGTGGGAAGCCGGTAGGAAGCGGGTTATAGGGACCTCTTGTCACGGATTGACAAGTATTTTTTCAATTCATTTTATTCTATCAGACTACTTAGGTCCATTTTGTTAATAACATTGTAATGCTTAACCTATGTTAGTAAATTTTAAATTAAATACACTCAAATAACATTTTGACGTTTATGTCAGTCCTCAACGTAGGTAGGTATATCAATTTCATACATTGACCAATCTTATCTTACATTATTTTTTGCGCTGACGGCACAGAATCTCTCTATTCTTACAGGGTCGGCACCACGAGTGTTAAGGCGGCTACCCACTAACAGTTTATCGAACGACAACCGGATGATACCGGTCTGTCAATTCATCGCAATCGTATACGAAACTGTTGTGTGGGCACAACAGTTTCGTATACGATTTTGGACTGACGGCTAATATGTGTGTGGCCGCTTGACGATTTCGGTCAGCAAAGACAGTTAAAGACCGGACAGTCTATGGCTGTCGGCATTTTATACGTAGGTAATAACATCAGACTAAAATAATAAAATAATGTTATTATTTTAGTCTGAGGTAATAAAATTATGATGACATAAATAAATATTCCACAACATTCTACACAACGCTATCTAGACCCATGGTAAGCTTAATTAGCTTGTGTTATGGAATCTAGAATGCGGATATACATACTTAGATACTTTTTTTTTGTAAATACATTCATATTATACATATAAACACCCAGACCAATGCAAATATTTATATTCATGCATACAAATATTTGCACTGAGCGGGGATCGAACCCGCGCCTCCTGCGTAGCGGCCGCGTTCACTACCGCTACGCCACAGAGGCAGTCAGACATTGATGACATAAGGACTGCAGGCCGCCGCCGGACAGACGAAAAACTACAGGCGGACTGTTAGTGGGTGGCCGCCTTTACTCCCCTGGTGTTGCACTCGTCCTTATAGGTATGATTCCGAAGTCGACCGCATACGACAACTGCAGACGCATGCAGCACATACAGCGTACCCATTACTTGTTAAACTCCCGCCGATACGTATAAAAGGGACCATTGAGATGCCGCAATGAATTACGCGCATGTGCTGCGTGCGTCGGTAGTTGTCGTATGCGGTCAGGTACGCCACGGTAAACACTTTCCATCTGGTTAGCCGTGTGTTTGTCTGCAACCTAAGTGTTACAAAAAAAATTTCATCATCATCATCTTCATGGAGATGTATTTTCCTGATAGCTTTCAAGGTCAAGGTGAACTCGGAGCTCAGGGTCCGCCTTCCGGCTCTTTCTCTTCCACTTCGAATGATCTTGGGCGTCCATGGTAGTGAGACCATTTGCATGCCCCTCCACGGCGTGACCCCGCGAACTTCGTACCGCCTAAATGAAGAACCGCTCGACCGATTTTGTGCAAACTTTACATAAACCATCAACTAAATAGTCCGAACAAAGCCTCATTTGGTTTGGATAGGAGAGCCCGTTTTCTTGAGTCATAAAATTACAACGAAAAGTGGCATTGTTTTTTTTTTTATATAGATTGCCACTTACCTAGAGGGGCTGTTAAAAGGGGATTATAGTTAAGTGGTGACCGAGTAGGTAAGTTAAGCAACACTAGCTAAGTCAGTCTTAGGATGGGTGACCATATTCTTAAGACATTGAGATACTTCCGTCTCTCGGAGGAGCACGTTATGCCGTCAGACCACTGCTGGGCATAGGCAGAAACTAAATTGATTGAGTGCCTAATACAGAAGTCATTATTGTTAATTAGACCTTTTCGAGAAATAATGTTAAAAGAATAACTACTCGCTCAGTCTATATAATTCCTCAACATACAATTTGATACCATACAACCTACCTATTACGCATATTCATTAAAAAAGAATAAGAAACCCTCCCTCAGTATCTCAATTTTTCTGATAACATTGATGTTCCCTGCAGTAATTATTACTAAACCTACTATTAAGCCTTTAACATAATGATAGCGTGCACTTTTTTAATTGCGGCAACATTGCATTTACGTTTTGAATTTAGAATCGAAAAGGATACCCGCGAGTGGCGCGAGTCACTTCTAAAAGGATGTGATGGTGGTTTAATTACTATTTTTAAATAATTAATATAATTTAGGTAAGCCAGCTGCTCTAATAAAAAGTTAAAGGTACTAATTTCGAATTCTATTTTTTTTTTCAATATTTAAAGACTAGTTATCTTCGCCTCTTGGGCTTTTCATCACTACATATTATAAAACAAAGTCGCTGTCGCTGTCTGTCCGTCCCTATGTATGCTTAAATCTTCAAAACTACGCAACGGATTTTGAAGCGGTTTTTTGTAATAGATAGAGTGATTCAAGAGGAAGGTTTATATGTATAATACCTACATGCATAATATTTTAGAGAAACACTGATAAATTTAGAGATAATACCACGCAGGCGGAAAATATGGCGGTACGAAGTTCGCCGGGTCAGCTAGTAATGTATAAATTAAACAATAAGCAATGTTTACAGCTGCTTCTGTGGTGTGGCGGCAGTGCATTCGATTGCTACGCAAGGGGAGCGGCTTCGATTCCCACTGTGCAAATATTAAGTAGGTACTTTAATAGGTAGATATGTCTATTTGCATGAGGTACCTAGTCTTTCTATTTGCAAAACTTTCCATCAGGTGGGCCGTGTGCTTGTCTGCCACCTAAGTGGTATAAAAATATATCTAATTATGTGTTTATATAACCGCACTCTTTAAAAAAAATAATGACTTAAAATACCAATAATTCCCTCTAACCACTACAGCTCAGCTAAATTGCTTATGTTACGAGGCTTACGAGTAGCTTCACATAGGTAGTTTATTGGCCAGGATTCGTACTTGGGACCTGTCGATCTTAAGGCCGACTCTTTAACCACTAAGCTACCGATGCTTTTAATTCTAGTTATCATATACTTTAGGCTCAGACAGATAATAGTACTCTTTACGTCTTGACAGCGCTGTGTAACACGTCCTAGCTAACCAATCAATTATTTTATCTACCACAAAAACTAAAAACAATAATTTACGATGTGCGAGTCAGTACGTGTTAACAATTTAATTATAAATGGGATAATATAACAGCTAGTGAGTAATAATAGTTATTTGTCTCTTCAGTAGGTAAGTGAGTCCTTGTATTGCAAATGGCGGAGGAGCCTCCTCCTATCCGGTCACCAACAGGTGCTGTGTGCTAATGAAAATGTCAGGCTATTGATAGTATACCCCGAGACACATATCTTGGACCTAAGTTGCTAGACAAACGAGGCACTGGCGCACCCGCAGGCTTATTAGCTAACTTTTCACGACCAGCGAGCGAGCGATGAGCAGTAAGAACGAGATCACTGCGCGATGGATCGCGATACGTCAAAAAAATTGGTATTACGTAAGGATTAGCGATCAGATCGCCTTAATAATTATATGCTGCAGAACTGAAAAATAGCGATAGTTTTGTTTCTAAGACTAATTTATATGTGTTTCTTGATTTACCCCTGGTTTTTTACAATGAAAATTTCTGTATTTATTATTTTCACAATGGCGGCCATTAAAAAAGGACCTTTTGAGTGATCGCGATGACATTTCTTATCGCGCCTTTTTCGCTGATCGCTTTCTGTCAAATGTGATACGTAATACCAATTTGTCGTTTTTGTGCGTTTACCGCGCAAAATTTTGCTATCGCTTTGCTATCGCGAATTAGCTAATAAGCCTGCCGGTTTGTTTTGCAATATTCTATAGGTAGGTTCTTCTTGGTGAATTTGAGCTCGTCCACCTCAGTAGCACTAGCACGGAGCACCCCAAGCTATAGGTACTCAAAAGACAGACAAGAAACGTGTACTGTACAGCGCGTATAGAGCACATTTATAGGTCCAAGATGACAAGACCTCCTCGCATCGTTGTGCTTGCTTAGTGAATTGCACAGCAGTAAGTAGGTATAGCTTAACTAGCCTATAAAATGGGTTCTAGGCTGTAGATAAACATACATGCATAACTGCTCAGTGGTCTACAACTGTCAAATAAGTACCTACCCTTGTAGTCGCACAACTCACAGCTGGTGACGTCATGCGGCGCGGGCCGGGCCGACACTCGTTATTATTTTGAGCGGATAAATACAATAAATACAGTTTTTTAAATACTTCTTCCTCTTAGCGTTAATTCCCAGTCGCATCCGAAGCTTTCAGCTCGGAGTCTGGGGTCCGCTTTTGCCAGTCTTAACTACGGATTTGGCTAGAAGAAGAAGAAGTTTTTTAAATACAACATATATTTTTTTTAATTACCTTTGCGACTCTTTAAAGATCTATTTTTTATCTGTCTGCCTGTCTGTCTTTCTGTAACGCATTCACGCCTAAACCACTAAATCGATTTTGATGAAAACAGAGATAGATTAAACATTGAGAAAGGACATAGGCTATGTTTAGTCGATAACCGACATCGACGCGAGCGGAGCCGCGGGCAACAGCTAGTAGGAAATGAATAAAATAAATAAATGAATCATTGTGTGGATAATTTTAAGGAAATAACGAACCGTTGAGTTTGGCGTGCAATTGAAAAAAAAAGCAATGCATTTTCGAAATGTCAACGGAAGTGATGTGAACTTCAAATAATGGCGGGTGCGTGCGCGGGAAGCGATTCGGATACACGCTGCGCTGATTTCGGTTAACCGCTTTCTTGACCTTTCGTAATAAAATGGAGGAGAATTAATTGTTATTTGATATTCACACATTGATGTATGTTCTACGTGTTTTAGGGTCGACAGCACGAGTGAGACGCCCGTGGTGTTGCATATGTCCATAGGCCACGGTAACCACTTTCCATCAGGTGGGCCATGTGCAGTGGCGTAGCTAGATCACAAAGGGCCCCGGTGCAAAAAGAAACAAGGGCCCCCTATTTTTTTGTTTCCGATAATTCCTAGACATTAAGCTTGGGGGCCTCCTGAGGGCTCAAGGGGCCCCCAAGCTAGCTGCAAATGTGATGGCGAACTTTTCAACGAGACAATACTGCACACAATTCCAAACAAATGAATTGCACTAATTACAGTTGTACAACCCATTTTCGCCTTCAAAAGTAAGACTTTTATGGTAGTTAAAAAAAAAGTTGCTAGTTCAGGCTCGAGGGGTCTGTGAGCTTGGGGGGCCCCCTGAGCCTGGGGCCCTGGTGCACCGCACCACCTTGCCCACCCATAGCTACGCCAGTGGCCATGTGCTTGTCTACTACCTAAGTGGTATAAAAAAATGTTGGTTTACTAGGCACTACTATTGTCAGTGAGACGCCGTTGACCAGATGAGTTGATCAGCCTTTCTGTGTGAGCCATTTCACCAATTTCCCCTATAATAACGCCTGCCATAGATGTTCGTATGACAACGGCACCATTGGCTTATCGTGTTCTCCGAGGCACAGAAATACCCAGACCATTACCATTGCCATTAGGTACGTATATACGCATATATGTATTACTTCTCTACTTCAACGATTTCCGAGAGAGATGTATAGCAAGAAACTAGTTTTCCATGAAACCTTTTTATAAGATCCTTTCTATATTTTTTTGCGAAAACAATGCGCACAGATAATGTCATTGTCAAAATCAGTTGTCGTTGCATCACAATATTTATGAAAATAATTTTTATAAAATAAAATTACCAGCAAACCTGAAAATCTTTTGAGGAAATGTTTCGTTTAAAGTTCATAAATTTTGACAACGTTCATTGTTTGAAAAGTCTGAGCTGTTACTCCTCTCGCAAGAGTTCCACTCTAAAGGACAGTGGCAAACGAGGCTCCCTGGAGTGGACGTCGACTACAAATAAATCGGTTAGAATACTTGGAATGGATCAAAGGTTTGTTATTGTAGAACAGCAGATTCACTTGAATAAGAGAGATCTAAGATTTATGGTCATTTTTTGAAATGTGGAAGCTCTTTTTTTAAGTGTGGAAATCCCCAGAAATGGAGTTGACGTATCTATTGCCTGAAACCTTGTGTATAACACGAGAAGGCTATTCCTAAAAATCACTACAGATTCTCTCTAGTTCATAGCTCACAGAAACGAAGCGAAAAGTAGATTGACATGAAACAACTAACACGTAAAGTGGTCCACATCGCGTAATCGTAAATCCCAAGTGGGTACGATCCCACCGGGACTATCGGTGGGAGGTGTATGTCGGTAACGAACCTACTAAAACTGCAGGAAGGCCCGTCACGGACACCTTTTACAGGGGGACTCCGGGTATACCCTAGGAATGAAATTGCGCAAAGAAACTCATGCTGATTACCATTATGTAAAATCTTAGTTTTAATAGCTGACCGCGGTCCGCCAGGCTCAACCACTTAGTCCGGTCGGAGCATCTTCCTTAACGGGATTCTTCCATCAGCTATTGTGTATCGAAAATCTTGTTCTCAGGCCAGCTCGTGATATATCCAGTATAGGCCTGGGTCGCAAAGAAGAGTTGGACTGGCGCGACGTGATTTCTGAGGCAGAACAAATTGTGGGCTACCCCACCTCTTTCCTCAACCTGCGATGGTTGTTCAACGACGAGATTGCGAACACAGCTGTGCATCTGCGGAAGCTGGTGAGGACCACCATCATCCAAGCATTAGTCCCGATTGTTATCATCCAAGCTTGTACTTTGGAGCCCAATATCCGCCTTCCACTTTATTCATTTTATTTTGCCGTTAATCTTAAGGAGCCTCGTCCATGAGTTTTCATATTGATTTTCTTATATCTCCTCGCCAGGTTGGGACAAACCACCGGCTGCTAAAATCAGCGAAGAACCTCCTGTTAGGTTCGAAAAGCAATCTACAGTCAGTAGGATTGACCATTCTTCTGGTCTCGAAGGCAGCTGGCTTCAACCCCAAGGATTTTACAGCTGATCATTACGACTGCGGGGTCCTGCATGCTCAGAGGGGTTTGGCAGAGATAGTGGAGATGAAGAGGACAGGTCACCTGATCCACAAAGCTATGGAGAATCTTCAGAATAAGAATGAATATGGAGACAAATACAACGATCTGCTGTACGGGAATAAAATTGTTTTGTTAACTGGTAAGGCTCTCTTCTCTTCTTCATCCAAGCATCAGTCAGCCCTGGTTGTATGCAAAGCTCGTATTTTGAAGGCCGGGGTCCGCGTTCAGTCCTACTCTTTCTTTTGATTTGTCTTTCCTCCAACCTTGAGAGGAATGCCTACGTCAGAGACTCTCTTCAATCTCTTTCAATCATCAGGTTTGAAAGTTAGCACATGAGGTTGACTTATTTCCAGAAGATCTTTGTGGAGATTCATGATCCGACTTATTTTTGCTTTAGGAGATTACCTTCTGGCAAATTGCCTACGAAACCTAGGCGGCCTTCGTAACAATGAAGTAACGGAGCTAATTTCCACTGGCCTCCGGGATTTGGTGGAAGGTGACTTCTTCGGAGAAAGAGATGCGGATAACAATCCAGTACTATCACAACCCAAAGGTAAGAGGATGTACAAGAATAGTGGAATTTTGTTAGAATGGATTCTATCGTGATTTCTTTTGTGTTGTGTTTACAATTTAACCGAATGACAGTTGCTCTTCAGCAGTTTTAAAAAAAAAAACCGTTAAGTATATGCGTAATTCGCTTTAGTAACTTTTTTTTCAACGCCAGTCCATAAAGTGACTATTGTACCAAGTAGGTACAACCTAATATAATTAAATAGAACTATGTAACGAATATATTGAAAGTCTGAAGAAACTAACTCATTTTAATGTTTCAGGTGAAGATAATACCCCACATTACGATTGGGAGAATGAAGACAATTTAAAAAAGCTGGGCTCCAATGAATACCTAGGTCGAGGCAAAGACGAATTCGTCATGAGAACAATGCTAACAACTGGCAGCATGCTCGGCAAAGGGTGCCAGGCAGCCATGAAGCTGGCACACCAAGGACCAGAGATGGAGAAGAATGCTTACATCCTTGGCGGGCATTTAGCAATCATATGGCAACTATACCTGGATATAAAAGACTTCTTCACCCATCCATACTCGTACTCCTTAGCAGGAGCACCAGTTACCATCGCTGCGTGGGAATACCCTCAAGTCTACGGACATATTCTGGAATCCAAATTAGAGAAACAGCCTGTGCAATACAAGAACTTGTACTACGCTGTCCGAAGCACAAGGTGTATGGATTACCTCACGAAGTTCCTTGATGATGAGCTGGCAGTCATTCTGAAGTACACAGAGAAGTTTCCAGTGGAAGACGCGAGGAGTGCGCTGCAGAAAATGGCGACAACGATACACGGTGAAACAATTCAATATATGGATGTCTGAATAAAGGTAATCCGGCGGTTGAATAACAAAAGTTTCGAAGCGACATCGATGGCTCGACTTTAGAACATTTTATGATTTGCGGTCTATCCCGATAGTCCTATGATAGGACTGGTGGGATGATTATGCTCCTTATAGTGGGGCATAATCATCCCACCTGTGTCACCATGGGACTGGGACTAGTGGTATAGACCGACTATATTTGTCTGTGGTTGATTGGAAGACCACGCTGATATCAGGGGGACTTTTTCGATCTATCAATCTTGGGACTTTTACTATTTAATCGTCTGTTTGTGACTACATCTTGTTTTTTTTTAATCGATTTCATCAGAAATCTATTTCAATTATTCTATTTGCGTTTGATGATTCGAAGACGATGGTCATATTTCATTATATTCTGGTGTCTCTTTGAAGACGACCAGAAAAATCTTCTAGTTCTTATTTGGATTACCTATACAGTGGCGAGGAGGACCTCAGGAAAAAAAAAACGTTTAGAAGAGTAAAATCTCTTTAATGTATATAAAACATAACAAATTAATTTAACAGGTAACATTTAATTTATTTTACCAAATTGTATAACACAGCATGATTTAATTAATAATTATTTTTAAACAAAACCTTAAAATGTTCAGGGTTCATTGTACTTAGACACAGTGCCACTTACAGTTCATTGTAGGTACGTAGGTACAGTGCCACTTACAGTTCACTGTACTTAGGTACATGTCATTTAGGTACATTTTCACCTATGTATATTGTCACTTAGGTACATTTTAACCTAGGTACATTTCACATACCTAGGTACATTTTCACTTAGACACATTGTCATTAAGGTACATGTCATCTAGATACATTTTCAATTCGGTACATTGTCACTTATGTATACGGTCGCTTAACATTTTGTAAGTAAATAACTGACAATTCACCTAATAAACTAAACTACTATATACATTCTACTAAAATACATCAGGCGGTTGATTGTCGTTTTGTAAGTGCCGTTTGCACGCGTGACTGTGACAGTATAAAATAAAGAAATTAAAATTTGAAATACTTACACGACTATTAGTCATTAAAATAAAATTATTTTGAACGGATTTTATCGCGATTTAAGTAATCCGTGTTATTTTTGTATTTAGACTTTGTAATACAAAACATGAGACAACCATTTTACGTTTCCCAGCGACCATAGCTACTAAAAAGACTCCGAAATGTCGGAAAATAGCAGTGGCGTAATAAATAGCGATAAAATCAGTTTTATGTCTTAATAATCAAAGAAATTAAATTTCAAATAATATTAGGTACTTCGTACAGTTACCATGAATTACTTAAATAAATAGCGAGTCTTGCGCATACTAAATAATGTGCAAATTAGCTCGAATGCACAAATGCAGTTGTACATTGCGTAAAATCGGTTCTTTTCATAGAAAAGTCTATGACGCGGTGAACAGTTTGCTTTACATGTTGACGCAAACAGAAGTTTTCTATGAAATCGAACGCAACGACCGAAATTCACTGCCAACTCAAAAAAAATGTGCTCGTTTGGCTTCAGTCTAACGCGTTTTTATGTCATTTGAATTCGCTGCACTCAGGATTCTATTCTTGAATCCTTCGCTTCGCTCGTGGTTCAAAAAATATTTTGCTACCTTGTCATACAATCTACTATTAGGTACTTAATAGAAAATAAGTATAATGGGTACATACATACACTATGTATTGAAGAAAGAGAGAGAAGAAAGGATATATCTATGATAACAATAAATATTATTATTGCTGAATATTACATAAATAAATTAACACAGCCTTAGAATATTGCTGTTACTTATAATTTTCGTTTCGGTCTATTTTTTTAAAACATCTGATGAAGTATAGACTATTAGCATAAATAATTTTACTAACATAAAAACAATTACAGTAAAAAATTGTTTGACTAGTCTAACTTATGTTAGGTACATGGTGCTTTTTATTTTTTATTGTCTTCTGCTTTGCTGAGGGAGGAAATTGGATCCAATTTTCTTTTCACAATTTTTTTTACATGGAACAACAGTTGATCATTCACTTCCTACATTTAGTATCCAACATTGCTGCGCGCTATGTTGTGCAACATTGTTGAACAATGCGGAACATAGTTTAATCGTCGAACAAACAACAAACCGCGTTGTAAAAAATCATGTTGCGCGTCAGCTGACATCACGCATGTTACGCAACGTGACTGAACTTGTAGCGCAACACGTGTTGCGCGTAAATATTGCCTAGTGGATACAAAGATTTATTTTATTTGCATGGAATATTCGTTTAACTGTCACTGGTACAGTGGTACTCTTTAAGGACTCCATATTATTTCTACTCCGTGATTCTAATATACAGTAAAGTGTGTCCTGATATGTACAAACCCTAACAGGTAATATGAGTATGTACTACAAAGTATAAATTAATCTCCTAATTGTATCTATTGATACAGAATCACCAAATAGTTCTACATAACTCTTAGCTTTGTCTGCGTGGTCCTTGTACAACTCTCTAGTTTGTTCAACGGCATTCGTTTTCAATATTTCTTCTTTTAGTTCCTCAAAATTCACATCGGTAATATTTCTTGCATGTATTCGGTCATATAGGTGCGGGCTGTCTTTTAAAGCCAATAGGACAGGTGCACTTGCTATTGAATATGAATCTGTATCCGAAGTGATTTTTTGTATTTCCGATGCCGCTTGCCAAGCTAAGCATAAATGGCAACCAAATTTGTATGCGTTTTCTTGTTTTTCTATATCATGACCTCCTAATAATAACGCACCTTGACAAGCTCGACCTAGTAATGTTCCACCGTTGTATAACGAACGTAAAGTCCATTCTCTTATCGGTGAACCTAATACATCTTTCACTTCCAATGGTAATGTATCACTAGATATTTCATAAAAATCTGTTTGTCTGTCTGCTGGTTTACCCGGTAATGGCATATTTTGTGCGTCCCGTTGCCCAAAGAACTCTCCTTCACTCAAATCTCTTAAAGCTGTTGATATTAGGTATGATAAGTCTTGGTTCTTTAATCTTGCAAGCATACCATTAGCGGTTACAAGTAAATAGTCACCGATTAAAATAGCAATTTTGTTTGCAAATATTGCTGTGTCTGCATTTTTATTGCGGTCACTCAACGGTATGTTTAATAATCCCCTATGCACGTAATGACCTGTTCTGATCATTTCCGTCAATTCAGCAAGTATTCGTTGGTTTTCTGTGACTGTGCTGGATAATAACGATTTTGATGGAGTGACCGCTTTTGACAGTAACAAAATGACGAGGCCCCACGGTTGAAGGTTGTTCTGTTCGTTGTATATAAGCATTTTAGCTGTTTTGATGATGGGATGGTTCATGCTAACCTGTTAAGAAAATTAGTTTTTTAAACTTTTGATTTTAATGGACAAACTTTTTGTTTAACTGAAATAGATTAAAAAATTAAATTGTGAGGTGAATGGGGTTTCACCAAGATTTTTAGGCCCTAATCACTACATATCAATCTATCAATATTAAATTTAATTTTTTTTAATTTAATTTAAAGTCTTTAATTTAAAGTCTTTGGTGTTTAATTTAAAGTCTATCAATAATATTAAATTTAGCATTGTTATATTTTATAGCATTGGATTTTATTTTGAAGTTGGAATCTTAACTCTCCGGGGATAAAGACATGATTATAATATGTAAGTATGATTTTTTTTTTAAACTTATTTAAAAATTACTTGTTGATATTATCATTGAAAAAAAAAACAATTAACTTATATTAATAATTATTACATAACTGTCTTAAACTATCTTTATAATTTAATGAGTGCTTAAGACTGGTAAATTATTAAAAAATATTTTGTATTAACAAATTAGAGGTGACCTTCAAGTAATATGTAACCTTAAATTTTGTTTATGACAACACTTCCGTATATTTTTTGTAGATAAGAGGAAATAACCTTGCAAAATTTCATAACCTTGTTCTAAATTACATAATTAAGTTAATTTCAAGTTCATTACATAAAATGCATTTAAAATGCATATTATTGTGCCTCACAACAATAAAATAGTCTATAATACTCACTTAGCCTCAGTAAAAATACATTTAGATATAATTTTATAGCAAAAACATGAAATTTCATACTCACTACTGTACGCAAATGCATGGCTAAATTGGCGAATTCGTCGCTTAACAACCATCTTAAATTCATAAAAGAGGTCGGATAACCAACTATCTTTTCAGCCTCCCTGATAACTTTGCCCCATTGAGGCATAGGAGGCCGGAATATGAGGTCTTCAGAAGATAAGCTGGTCAACGTAGATTCAGGTCGAATTTGTTGCGATAATACAACCGTTCGGCGTAAATGACGTATCAGAGCGTAAGACATGATCACTTTGTTTATTATTTAATGCCTTTATAGCACTGTCACATTCAAATTATAATTAAATTTTAGTTTAAAAACACTTCGCTCCGCACCGTGCACAGTGGTTATGTCATTCTTTGTTTTGACGTTTCTTTGCTTGCCTTGAAATCCTTGAATCGTTTTCGTTCGGTAACCTTATCTTATAAGAACAGACGTTCCGAAATTTATTATTTTTTTAAGTTATTAATCTAAGAACAACAAAAATGACTTCACTAACTTATTATAATTTATAAAAAAAGAAAGATAACAAATAAAAAATATATAGTTATGTTCAAATAACTTACAGAAATAATATACTTTGCAGTTTCCGGTAGTACTTATAGATATTAAAATTGTAACGTCAGTTCAGTCCCCAAGAAACTTAAAACATCACGGTCACCTTAATATCGTAGCGTAGTTGTAAGTTTTTATAGTAAGATGTGGTCATTCATTAATTATTGATATTCTTCTCCAGGCGAGGTCGCAGCTTGAAGTTGAAGTTGGGGGGGGGGGGGGGGGGTCACTTCAGAAATTCCTTAAGAAATTTAACCCCCCTTCCTCACGTACTGGGACTTTTCAATATGACGTGCATGGTTTTGTCGTTTTGTCATGTCCCCTGTGAGAACCCTGTCCAGTGAGCTTGGCCACCCTACTCACCGCCGGGAACACAACACGAGGGTATTTAGCCGCAATATTCTGTAGGGCGGAGGTACTTCCCCAGTTGGACCGCTCGATTTGGACGGAAATACCGTCGTGTCCTACCCCCTACTACTACTACTACTACTAATCTTTCCTAAGAATTTGCCTTCAGCTTACCATCGCGGTGAAAGTCAAATTCACGTGTTCGATATATAAAATACTGAGATGTGACGTCATTATCAATTTACTTTGGTCATTTAAAAATGTAGCTGAAACAGACTAGATACAGAAGATGGCTGATTGAGTGCTGTGACGTATACTGGCCCTATGTCCTACTGCGGGCACAAAAGAGGATCTGTTCCGGGAGGTCAGGCCCTCGATTCTACTAATGTTAAAACAACTGTCATACCACAGATTAATAAATAGTTACTACGGTCATACATTATTATCATAGACACTGCAAAAATTGCCATTAAATTTTAGACTTTATTGCTATAACTTTAAAGTACGAAATTAAATAAAAAGAGTATCATTACACTTTGTCATTCACTCTAGAAAACGTCATTTAATTTTAAACTTTACTTACATTACTTTAAGGTCTTAAATTAAATGGAATATTTTTGCTAGTGGTTTGACAGTGATTTGCTTTAGCAGCATCGAGCCCCAGGTCCGGTAGTAGTTGCTACCGTAAAAGCCAATTGCATTTGGAAACTATGTTAAAATGATGGTGATGATGGTCTATTTAGCTCACGGTTTGTTAACACTTTATAGATAAGTTAAGTATTCATATCATAATATATTTACGCCTGTAAATACCCGGAGGGGTAGGCAGAGGTGTAATAAATAACACTTGAATTTCGCCAACTATGATTTTCGGCCCTATGTAATAGGGGGCGAGCCTGTTGTTGTCAAATGGGCACTTTGTCATCGGTTGTATGTTACTGTCGGATGGAGAACAGCCCTATCCCCCCTTAGTCGCCTTCTATTGCTCAGGACATTATATCTTGGACCTTAAAGGTCCAACCCCACTAAACGGACGGCATCGGCCCGGATTTTACAATCTTTAAACAAAATTAAATCTTATTATCACAGTGTTTGAAGTTTATATTACCAAGTCACCCACAACACGGCTGCCCAAATTCAAAACCCAGTAAGGGACATTTTTTACTAAAACACTTTTTTTCCATATTTCGAACTTTCATAGGGAACCGCATCGACTTGTGAAGACCTGCTTTAAAATCTTACTAAATAACAGATATTTTGACACCATGAAACCTAGTATTACAGCTTGACAGCGACGTGTGGCGGCATGACACACGTCAAGCTGTCATGCGTGACTTGGTAATATAAACTTTAAATGCTGTGATATAAGATTTATTTTGTTTAAAGATTGTAAAATCCGGGCCGATGCCGTCCGTTTGGTGGGGTTGGACCTATAATGTGCTCAAAATATGCTCTATACGCGCAGTACACGTTTCTTGGGTGTCTTTTGAGGATAGCACGGGGTGCTACTGCGTTGGACGAGCTCAAATTCGCCAAGCATAGATTATTATAAAACCTCGCGTCGTTTATCTCACGATTTAGGTCGAAGATAAGTACGTCGTGTGTCCAGAGGTACCTATATGAAACTCACAGTAAGAGATAGGTGGTCTTATTCTACTCCACTAGGATCCATGAACTAACACGGCTTAAGATAGACCGTATCTTTGTCAAATTTCCAGTAGGGCCCGATCATGTCTTTAGGTATATCCGAATGAAAATTCACCAGATTTTTTTTTATATTTTTTTATATAGGACACGTCAATTTGACTTCGCCTTGCCTGATGGTAAGCTGAGGGCAAAGTCTTGGAAAGAGGGTCACCATTATAGACACGTACCATGCTACAATGGTGGCACTCAGCTTGACGGCCTCATCAGATGCTTTTTCACGCCCCGCTTAAAGGACCCGGGACTGTAGGGGGAGGGAAACACGTGAGCTGGTAAAGAATTCCAGGTCTTAATTGGGCGGCACAAGAAGGAGTCACCGAACCGCTTGGTTCTGGATGGAATATTCTGCACCGTATGCGGGTCGCAATTAGTGCTATCATGGAATATGAAGTCAAGAAAAAGTGCTCCAAAAACTCGTTAGTATAGAAACTAGTATCGCCAAATTCATTATGTTACCGTTCATTTAGCTACCAAATACTGTCTTGACAAAAAATCCTAACAAAAATATTCAATAACAGTTTTTCCGAAAAAGGAATCGAAACCAGGACCTCCCAATCGTACGCTAACTAACCACAGAACCCACGAGGCAGTAAACGCAATTACTTATTACATTTTAGATGGTATCTCCCCCATATGAAAGCATCGGTTATAAATTTCTGGTTACTGAACGTAAACGCATTTACCGACCAATCACGTGTCTGCGCGCCATAATTCAAAAATAGAAGGGTCATGGCGGCCGCTGGCGAAGACGGTGGCTCGTCCGTACCAATTAAAAATAAAAGCAGTGTGTAATTTGTTGCCAGTTTATGGTGGTCTACCTGCGTCCGCAAAAAGATTAAAAAGTACGCCATTTGCATTTTGATCGGTGTATTGCTGATTGAGTGAGGTCTGTAGATGTACACTCACGGTGTAGGCTGTCGAGACTTGTATAGGTATTGCATTATATAGGTATACTAGCTGACCCGGCGAACTTCGTACCGCCATATTTTCCGCCCGCGTGGTAAATATGGCGCCCTAAATTTATCAGTGTTTCTCTACAATATTATGCATGTATTATACATATAAACCTGCCTCTTGAATCACTCTATCTATTAAAAAAACCGCTTCAAAATCCGTTGCGTAGTTTTGAAGATTTAAGCATACATTAGGGACGGACAGACAGTGACAGCGACTTTGTTTTATAATAATGTAGTGATGATGATGATGGTCAGGACAATCAAAATACTAGACATCCAAAAACTTGTATAACTCCGGGCACATATCTTGGAGTTCTGCATAACACCCTTTATGAGTATTGTAGATATACTGATTGCTGTATCCACATACTATCTACATATCGACCTGCTGAACGACGAAGGTCTGCGCAGTTTTTCCTTCCGGGGTTGGAAGTTGGGAGATCGATCATTTCTTCGTCCTAGCGTTTTCACTTCGGAGTCTGCGGTCCGCTTTAGCAGTCTAACTGTAAATTTGACTGGTCTTCGATATTTTACATGAAGTGACTGTCTTTTTTTTTTTTTTTTTTTTTGGCGTGCGAAAAATCCCCACGGATACCTCCCCCACCGGGGCCGGAGGAGGAGGTTATGTCGGACTCGAACCGAGTAAAACGCACGCCTTCTGTGGGCCGTCAGTTGCCGGAGGTAAGATTATCATAGCCATATCCCTCGCACCCCGGCCGACCCAGGGCCATATCTCTCGATCTTCCGGTGTGGGGACCACGGAGTCCCCAACTCGCCCCCGGGTATGGGGGGGCACGCAATGCGCGCCACCGCCGTGGCCTGATGAAGCGACTGCCATCTGACTCCCACAACCCAATAGCGATATTAGGCGATAACAAAGCATTACAGTTACCCGTAACGACTGCCATAGATTTTTATAACGGCAGTCGTTAGTCATCGACGGCTTGACGTGCTCTCCGAGGCACGACCAGACCAGACTAATGCAAATATTTATGCATACAAATATTTGCACTGAGCGGGGATCGAACCCGCGCCTCCTGCGTAGCGGCCGCGTTCACTACTCTACGCCACAGAGGCTGTCGATCATTTCTTCAGAAGTGGGAGAATTCGAGTTAGATAGGTTTGCTTCGGTTTGCGTTCTCTTTATCGTGCACCACACCGACATCGACAGTTTGATTCTGTGGCTATCTATTAGTGGCGAAGGGTGAAAATTTTCAAAATGGAAGCCGGTGACAAAAAACTTACCTTAAGTTTGTGTCCCTATAAGAGTCATTGGGTAGCCGGTAAGAATCGGGTTATAGGGACCCCTCGGAACTATTAGGTAATCTGTGCCCTCGGCACTATCAATAGTATATGAACTATCCATATCCATACTTCCATTATCCATATCCATACATATTATTATAAATGCGAAAGTAACTCTGTCTGTCTGTTACGCTTTCACGCCTAAACCACTGAACCGATTTGGATGAAATTTGGTACAGGGGTAGATTAGACCTTGAGAAAGGACATAGGCTATGTTTGGTCGCGATAACCGACATTCACGCGGGCGGAGCCGCGGGCAAAAGCTAGTGAAAATATAATTTCGGTTTTAACCATTCTTTAAAAGTATCAATCTGTAGTAGACCTGCGCTGTGCCACAGAGATAACGATCTACAAAACAGAAGCAAGCCGATGTTACCCGAAGTCTCACTCTTCTTCCCGGCAATGTTTCCAAAAACAAATCTTAGTGTTGCACCTTAACAATTTCAAAATACCCAATTAAGACCATCAATTGACATCCCTCTCCCACCGCTCCAATAAACTATAAATAAATTTTCACACGTAGCAACCCAAATCACTGCCTTAGACTGTCGATCCTTTTCTTACACTTGTGTTTAACATCTTCCATCCCTCTCTGGCTATAATAAAACATAATTGGTTTTAAATGAATAGGATTGGTGATGGTGTGCAGTAATTTCAGTACGCTTGTGCCGTGGTGCTATTAAGCCTCACAAAAATTACTTTATGCATATTTATAACATCGCCGTGTGGATGTAAATGAACTTTATATTATGTGTTATGTACCTATAGCTTTTTAGGATTCCGTACCAGAAGAGTAAAATGGGGACCTTGTTACTAAGATTCCCCTGTCTGTTCTGCCTGACCAGGCAGTTGTTGCTAGACAGTTAAAATTTTATTTTTACAGATGACATAATATTTCTGTTGTCGCTACTTATATAAACAAATACTTAAAACAGGAATCCGATTTTGTTAATTTAATTGTCAACAACTGTTATACCTACCACTGACACTGCAAAAAATGTGGTAAAAATGTTGACTTTAACATTATAGAGTTAAAGTTCAAAATGAAATGAAAGAGAGTTAATTACCTACTATTTTCATTCTCTCTACAAGATGTAATACCTATATTTTTGGATTTTATCAGTATAACAGTAAAAATTAAATGGTATTTTTTGCAGTGCCAGTAACATGACAGTGGTTGACACCAGAATCAGGGTCCAGATAATCGCACGGAACCCTTCGTGTGCAAGTCTGATTCGTACTTGGCCGGTATTTTTTGTTTAACGATATTATAAACGTAGGTAAACTGTTTTGTTTTTATCATATATAGTATAATGAGGTGTTTAATTCGAGGGAACTAGTCATGCTTCGGTGTGTTCCTGCATGAAATTTCGATTAAAACGGACTTTGGTACACAAATTAAGTGAGATTTGTATGAATGAGAACTTGTGGGCGGTAATTGATTGTCGCATGGATATGAGTTTTTTTTTAATTACACGTTTTTTAACGCGGGAGGTGTCTAAAACTTTTAATAAAATAATAAAACATTGAATATATATTATGCTGGTCCTCTGAAGAAAACAAAACACTTAGGCATAAATTTATTTATTTATTGATATGCCAGCTAGCAGCTACGCACTCGTAGAATATTGTTCCCGTAGGTACACACCGTTCTTTCTTTAATCCCGGGATAAAAATGGCGTAGGTATTAAGTATTTACTATTTCCGGTCTAAAGTATACGGCTGTTCTAAACCAGACAGTATGTAGATACCTCTACATTCTTTGACCCTGGTCTCTGAGGCTTAGTCTGGGCTAGGACCAGGGTCAAAGAAGTTTCCAGTTTGTAATAAGACAATAGGCTCATCCCCTACTAGGATCATAATTATCATTTAAAACAGAGATTGGTGAAAATGAGGGTGTTTAATCATCCCTGTCTAACTTTCTTGGGTTAACAAGCGCGACAACTTTATGTAGGTATGTACTTATGTGCAATGTTAATAAATAATCCCCAATTTTAGCGAAATAATTTAAATATCGCAACACCGGTTAAACCATAAATGAGTTTTTTTATTTTTTTTATTGCACACTCAGGCATAGGCGTGCTGCCTTAATGCCTGGTCATGAATGAAGGTGCGGTAATGGACGCCTCGAAAATATAAAATTAAAACACTTACTTAATGAGTTACATAGGTTATCTCGAAGCTTCGAAGGGATATGGAGGCTTTTGTTCTCCGTGTTATTGACCCTCGGTTTTGTTGTGAGTAATTAAAATCGCATTTTTTTTTCTTTTGTTTTGTGTTTTGAGATGCTTAATGGACGAACCAATATTGCTTTTAATTTATTATTCTTGAGATTATATTTGGTGTAGAGATAGTGTGACTGCTGTGTTAAAGGTGCTAGGTTCAGTTCTTTGGTAGATTTTTGCTTATTGGGTTTTTGTTAGGTTTCATTATGTAGTAGCTTCGACAAAATCAAATGAAATCAATTGACCTATCGCAGTCCACTGCTGGATTTAGGCCTCTCCTAGTACCTACACCATTGCTCCCGATTCTTCGCCTTCCGCATCCAGTCAATCCAAGCCACCTTAACCAGATCACTAGTCCATCTACCTAGGGGGCGTTCCACCTTCCGTTTGCATTTTCGCGGTCTCCACTCCAAGATTCGTTGGCTCCAACGGCCATATCGGTCCTTCAACAGATGTGGCCAGCCCAGCCCACTGCCGCTTCAGCTAGCTTCTGCGAGCTATATCGGTAACTTTGTCGGATTACCTTATTGCGATTGAGGAATAGTGCTCGAATTATAATTGGTTAGTCTCCTATGCAAGGAATTAAATATTTAAAAAGTTATAATATAGATATTTTGTGGTATACCTATAAAGTGCTAGTTAGTTTAAAAAACAAATAGAACTTTTATCTACTTTTAACATTTGCATAAATTATAAATAAGAATATAGACGAATATAAATACATTTTATTTATGTTCTAACTTTAAATGTTTACTTTCTGTCAACGTCCAATACAGTTTTTTAACTGGCAAAGACAATACGTTACAGAGCCTAATGCAAATAAGCACTCACAAAAATTACTCCTATTTAGTGAGGATATAAAGCCCCGTATCTACGAACGAAATCTATTAATTAATTATACTAATATAGTAGCACGACCATCTTTTAGTGAGTTTAATGTTGTGTTAGATGCTTAAGCTTGGTATTTAAAATCTAGCAAAAAATTTTCATTTACTTACTAACATTGTTTTTTGTATCTACATTTTTGTGGATAGCAGTATAATAATTTGTAGTTATCATAGTGTAACCACGGTAATACTATCTATGGTGTGCTCGTAACTGGCGCTTCTTTATTCAGTCAATCTATACTACAAATAAATGCAATTGAAGTGTTCATTTTTAAAGTTATATATATAATACAGTATTTTATAATGAATGCGCGTATGAATACGATACCATCAAAAAAGTAATTTAATATAATAATTGTTAATTGTATATGTAATTTTCGATGTCTTTCTGTCTGTTTGTATGGGGTAATCTTCGAAGTGGCTGGCTAGATTTTGACGGGATTTTTACTAAAGATAGCTGATGTTATAATTCATAACTTAGACTATTTTTATTTTCGCAAAAGGCTTCGCGAGAAAAATTAAAAACTCAAATTCAGTTCACGTTCAGTTCAGTTCTCAAATCATCATCATTATCATCTCATCATCTGCATATAGACGTATTCTCCTGATTGCATCCGTGGCCAAGATGACCTCGGAGCTCAGGGTCCGCCTTCCGGCTCTTCCTCCTCCACTTCGCACGATCTTGGGCGTCCATGGTAGTGAGACCATTTGCACGCATATCACCCTCCACGACGTCAAGCCAGGACTTCTTTGGCCTACCCCTTTTACCTGGACCCGGCGGGGGCACCATTGCCAGGCATTTGTTCCCCACGTAGCCTGGCGGTTGCCGCAAGACGTGGCCGCACCAGCGAAGGCGGCTCTCTTGCATTTTATCCGCGATGTTACGGACATGGAGGCTGCCGCAGATGCGAGAGTTCCGTACGCGATCTTTACGTGTAACGCCGCACATCCACCGCAACATTTTCATCTCCGTGACACGCAGCTCTTGCTTGTCATTTTCATCATCATCATCTCACCTCTGCTAATCCTTCCCACACGCCCACTACTGTTATACCTCGGGATAGGGACACGTATCTTGGACCTAAATCGTGAGACTAACGAGGCCCTGACGCCCGCAGATTGTTTTTTAATGATCTATGCTTGGAGAATTTGAGCTCGTCCACCGCAGTAGCACCCCGTGCTATCCTCAAAAGACACCCAAGAAACGTGTACTGCGCATAAAGAGCACATTTTGAGCACATTTTATATCCAAGATAAATGTCCCATCAGTAACTCTTGTACACCAGCAGCCTCAGCATGGTGACTAGATATTGTCTTTTTTTATACTATGTACAGTAACCTTCAGAGAAAAGGGACCCCCTTGTTAATGATATAAAAGCATGAGGGGGTCTTTTTTCTCTGACGCTGATTGTACTTAGGTCGTAGACAAGCACATGGTTCTCCTGATGGTAAGAGGTTACCGTGGCCTATCAATGGGCGAGTTGAACACCAGGGGAGTCACACTCGTGCTGCCGACCCTGTAAGAACAGAGAGATTCTGTGCCGTCAGCGCAAAAGATAAGTAGGACAAAGCCTTTGGAGAGCCTCTAAATAACCCTCTTAAGGGCTTCTGCAGTGTCTCCCCTGCCGGAGAGAGGTACCTACTATGCGCTCACGAAGACTGCAATGTTAACGGCCGTACTAGAGTTTTATTTTGACATTTGCTGTCAAACTCATAAAAAATAATAGACTAGAGAGGTTTTTTTTTAAATTATTGGACGCAGATAATAAAGTAGGTAGCTAATATTATTAGGATATGACCCGCGGGCAAAATATAATCGACTGGAACATTGTGAGCGATAAAAATATAATTAAAAATTATAATTTGCTCAACGTGAGCTGTTTGGCTAGAAGTAATTATAAGCGGAATGGTATCGTGAGCGGTGGATGACATAAAACATCCTGTATCCTGGTGTAAATGATGTAATCAAGCTTGTGGGTAGGCAGAGGTGTATTTGTCAACTATATTCTGCCTTTAACTAATTATTTTTGTCCCTCCTTGTAGGTAATCTGTCTGTTGTTTACAAGTAGGTCACAATTTCCCCAAACCCATTCTTTTGTCCCTCCTTGTAGGTAATCTGTCAGTTGTTTACAAGTAGGTCACAATTTCCCCAAACCCATTCTTTTGTCCCTCCTTGTAGGTAATCTGTCAGTTGTTTACAAGTAGGTCACAATTTCCCCAAACCCATTCTTTTGTCCCTCCTTGTAGGTAATCTGTCAGTTGTTTACAAGTAGGTCACAATTTCCCCAAACCCATTCTTTTGTCCCTCCTTGTAGGTAATCTGTCAGTTGTTTACAAGTAGGTCACAATTTCCCCAAACCCATTCTTTTGTCCCTCCTTGTAGGTAATCTGTCTGTTGTTTACAAGTAGGTCACAATTTCCCCAAACCCGCTTAACCGCTATATGTAAAATCTTTCTTCTTCAAGAAAGGCATTAGAAGTCGCACACGTCCATAGGCTAGTAAGTAACCACTTTCTATCAGGTGGGCCGTGTGCTTGTCTATAAAAAAATTCTCTTCCTGTGGGTGTTGTAGAAGGCGACTAAGGGATTGGGCTGTTATTCATCCGACAGTAAACATACAGCCCATTACGTGGGACCGAAAATGGTTGGCGAAATGTGGGTGTTAATACATGCCTACCCCCATCGAGGATTTACAGGCGTGAGCATATGTATGTATGTATGCATGCAAAAGGATCTGTATTTATTATTAAATAGATTTGGACAATGGTACTCGTATTTGCTATGAAGGCGCAGTCGGCTCCGTCCGTCGCTCGTCGGCTCTCGTCGTCAATGCAGCGCATTAGCGTACAATGTGAGCTGCGCGTGCGCTGCTCTTTGATCGAGCCGACAGTAAGAATGAACTTTTTTTTGGAGAGGATGATGTGGTTCATTGTGGTGAGGTATTGTAGTAGTGTAGGTTGCATCCAAAAGTTGTATTTAAGATCTGAGGTCCGGTCTTCTGATTTATTTTTCTTGATCTAGCTTAAACTTGTAGGTACTTAGGATATCAGGTCCGCTTTCATGATTTCTTCTTCTTGATTTGGCGTTTACGGGAGCGACTGCTGTTAGACCTCTGATGATGTTCTAGTGCAGTCGAGGAAGACCTGCTCCGGATGATGCACCGGCATCTGATGAGGCCATCAAGCTGAGTGCCACCATTATAACATGGTGCGTGTCTGTAATAGTGACCCTCTTTCCTGAGATTACCATCAGGCTAAACTCTATTCTTACAGGGTCGGCAGCACGAGTGTGGCTTCTATGGTGTTGCCATTATGCGTGAAGTGGCCCACATCGGTGGGCGGATCACAAAAAAGACGTCTAAGAACGCATAGAACCTTTTCATGACCCTTTCACAAAAACACCCGTATGACTTCATTTTAAGACTCTAGATGACGTCCAAAATTTAAGGCCCGTTTAATAAATAATATTAAATTAATTTAATTAATTTAATTTATAATCGGGCCTTTAATTAATTTATTATTAATTAAATTAATTTATTAATTTAATTTAAGGCCCGTTTATTATTCAGTGCAATTCTCTGGCACAACGTTGTCGAGCACAACGTTGCAACAGCCTTGATTCTTCTTCATCCTAGCGTTAATTCCCAGTGGCATCCGTAGCTTTTACTTCGGAGTCTGCAGTCCGCTTTACCAGTCTAACTGCGGATTTGGCTGGACCTCGATATTTTCCGTGAAGCGATTGCCATAAGACCTCCACAATTCAATGGTGACATTAGGCGATATCGAAGCATTGCAGCTAGACCGTTGTTGTTGGACTTTTTAGGGCTTCAACTACCTGTAATGACTGCCATAGATGTTTGTATGGCTACCGGGACCGATGGCTTAACGTGCTCTCCGAGGCACGACCAGACCAATGCAAATTTCCATATTCATGCATGCAAATATTTGCACTGAGCGGGGATCGATCTCGTTGCGACATCCTATTATAGATTGTCATTGGTAACAACCACACCGGCCAGCAGGTAACGTTGGTTCTTGGTTGGGTCTTAAAAGTACCTGCTAAAATTGAAGAGGAAATTCTTTTTACAAAGAGAAAAGAGATTCGACCTCGGACGGGACTCGAACCCGCGACCTTTCCCTTACAGGGGGAATGCTCTAACCGTTAAGCCACTGAGACCGTACGAAGCCAACTCAAATTCCTCTATATTTTCCGTCTAGGGGCGTATTCTTGCTAGAACTGATAGCGCTTGAGCAATAAAGTGCCACCCTCTCACTACAGACAACTATTTAGGTACTCTTTACTAAAGGTACTCTAATTGTTAATTTTTTTGTTCTCGGCTATTCAATAATACAACCAAATTTTGATTTTTGATTGATTGCCATCAGCCATGGATTCACAAGTAAAGAAGGTGGTCGTTTTTGTACTTATCATGAAAGAAAAAAAATCCCTACGGATACCACTACCACTCCTCTTCCTTTTGGTTTGGCTTATCTTCACTTTTATAGGAGAGATTGTCGCTGACCACAACCCCGAAATAAAAGCCTGCACCAGAGACTCGACTTGCGAATTTTTTTTTCATGCGGAAATCTCGGATACTTTTCCCCTGCCGGCTAAAACAGCACACCGTCTTAGGTCTTCAGATGCTAGATGCTAAGGTAGATCCCTCACAGCAGGGCCCCCGCGCTCTTAAGGCTACCTGGATCCCTAAATTACGATTAAAAACTCAAAATAATAAAAAGCGCATTAAAACGAATGACAAAATAAAATTTATTTTCTACAATTTATTCAGTGCACAGACTATTCACTTTTCCGTTATGGTTCATACTTTGGTTCTATTTTGTGTAAAAGTGCCGCTATTGCATACTAGATGTCGCTGCCTGTATCGTTTGAACGTGTGCAGTGCTTATTGCTTGTATAGACTGTATAGAGAAGTAAACTTAAAAGTTTGTTTTTATTTTTATTATAGTCTAAAACCGTTACTTACATAATTATAAAATTAAAAAGTAAATAGTATTTTACTTTAAAAGACTTGTGTGAAAGTATTTTGTGCTTCATTATTAAACTATTAAAACCAAATCGAACCTTTGGTTTATTTCCATCAGATAGAATCACGGGTAAGCAAAAAAAAATTACACTTTTCGTGGGGAAATGACTACGGATATCACTCCTCCTATCTCGGCTTTTATGGCTGACCTCCCAATCCCGAAATGAAAGCCTGCACCAGAACCTCGACTTGCAATCAGCAGGTGTGCGACTTGCAGGTGAGATTAACTTAGGCCTCCAAGACCTAACCAGGACCCCAAAAACATCTGTCGATTAGACTTATCTTGCTTTTTTTTTTGGAAGCGTCTACCATCTGACCTCCCAACTTGTCAAGCTGCAATCCTACACTATCTGTGGTGATTAATTATCTGTAGCAACTGTACTTAACGATTAAAAATGAAGTAATGCTAGTTTTATTACGAATCTGTTATCTAAATGTGTGTAATTAGTTTGTACTTAGAATAATATTACAATTACATTTGATTTAATGTGTTGGCGATCATTTAATTTAAGATTTTGGTCGAGTGTTTGAAGTTATAAATACATTATGTAGTAAGTGATAACTGATAAGTTTAGAATTATACATACCCATCAAATAATGTATGGAAATCGGCTGCATTTGCAGACATTTATAATTATTGCTTCGCTTCTTTGGATTGTAGCGTGATGATATAGCCCAAACTTCCTAGATTAGGTAACTATTCAACACGAAAATATTTTTCAAATTTGAACCAGTAGTTCCTGAGATAAACAAGCAAACAATCATCAGCTTTATAATATTACCAAAATGTGACCCTGTGTCACTCGATTATAAAACATAACATTTTTGTCCCTTAATCCAGCAGCGGCAAGAGGTCCATATAACCCGTTCCCACCGGCTTCTCTCTGCAGAGATGGTACAGATGTTCAAATTTATACTCTACATACATTAATGCATAAGTGTAACGTGTGTAGTGAAGGCAGCAAAAGCAGAAACTTTGTTAGCTGCCGACGCCTCCTTCTGCGAGCAAGTAAAGAAGGCGACGCGAGAATCGCAAACCGCACGGCCCGCGACGAGCGGAGGCTATTCGGGCGTCGGGGGTCGCAGAATAACCTCCGTCCCCCGTGAGCGCGGGGCTGACAGGTGGAGTCGCCTGTCACCCTGGCAGCAGCAGACTATACGACAGCCTAAAGCCTACAGTACAGCCTGCAGCCTAAAACCACACACCGTCTGCCGTCACTCGAATGCCGGAGTGTAAGGTGGCCCAATAAGGCTGAAGTAGTACCTTACCTACAGTCTTTGCTTGTAGTTGTGAGCTAGTAAAGTCCGAGTGAAACTCTACAGTAGGTAGGTACCTACCTATCGGCGTAAACCGCGCTAACGATACAAACTCAAACGCTTTTTACGACCTAGTAAAACTTACTAGCGCTACATAAAACGCGCCTGTTTACCCTCTGCACCTGTTACAGGGGTGAAAATACACAGTTCCACGTATACCTTCGGGCACACATCAAGCTTCGACGGGTTGACGACGTGACCAGACGTCACACGAATATACGACACTTACAGAAAAAAAATAGAACTTATTTATTGCTGTAATAAATTAAAAATATCGGAAGTTCTTAGAGGAAAATAATAGGTTAAAAAGTCATTTGTTGTTCGTGGTCCTACTACCTGGTCCTACTAGTAGGACCACGGGCCATTCTTTTTGCCCCTAGTTCTATCAGTAGGATCATGGGCACCTAACATTACCCGTAGTGCTACTGGTGCTACGGACATTAGTCGGAGTGAAGTCGGTATACTCGTAGGACAGGAGCAAATTCAAGTCACTCATTAAATTTTAATTTTTTTTATTTCTCAAAATAATGGTATTCAAATACATCTGTCGGTCGTCAAATTGTACTTAAACTAAGTTTAAGTTTTACCTAAACTAAGTTTACCACCGCTTCCTAGGCGCGATATAATGTATATTGTCATTCAGAGGTGGTTCAAATTTTAGTGTTCAAAATAATAAAGTATTTAATGCTACACAAAAATCATAAAAAGTAGAATTATAGCCAAAAAAAACCTAAAACATAGGCCAATAGACTAGAACGCGGCATATAAAAAAAGATCTTCAAAATCTGAAAACGGTTAAGTAGGGGTAGGGAGGGTTAGATTGGGGGAGGGAGGCTTACACCCGTATTCACAAAGAATACTTCGCTATGCGTACCACTAAAACTGTGCAAAGAACGACAAATTCTCAGTGCGTTCGTTTTGGCAAGTCTTTTTATTCATTGATAACACTTAAGTAATACTTCGTTGAGGGAACGCACTGCGTTAGATACTGCTCCGTGATGTTTGTGAATTAATTTTACCAGCCCTATGCGCTCGAGCACACTATGAGACCTCACAGTGTTGTTTGTGAATACGGGTGTTAAGGTTTTCGTTAGAAATGGTGGAAACTGGTGGTAGTTTCTTAACTAAACGGGGTTCGCACGGCTTACCAGGTAACCCTGTATAGTATACCCAATATACCCATATGGCTGGTTTATATCAAACTCAAGATCTTGAGTTTGACTTAATAATTATTGGTTTATACTGTTGATGGTATTTGGTGGAACTTACATACATACATACATACATACAGTCACACCTCTTTCCCAGAGACATAGACCACAGTTTTCCACTTGCTACGATCCTGGCATACATCTTTCGCTTCTACTTTCATAATTGTTTTCAGACATGCTCGCCGGTTTCGGGTACACATAATTGAATAAATCTCTTGTACTTTCCACAATTATTTATTTGAACCTTACCGGTTTCGCCTTACCATTGTTAACCTTTGAGAATGCCGTAAGGTGACACCGGTAAGGTTTAAATAAATAATTGTGGAAAAGTACAACTGATTTATTCAATATGTATCTAATAATTATTTAATTAATAATTTGTTTTCAGAAACTAATTTTCAAGACTAAAAGCCGAAATCGAACCACTACACTAGTTAGTCAGTTACTTAGCCAAGTTTCTTTGTTTAGTTTATTTTTTAATTTTATTTTATATAGGACACGTCAATTTGACTTCGCCTCGCCTGATGGTAAGCTGAAAGCAAAGTCTCTGAAAAGAGGGTCACCATTACAGACACAGACAGACAGTACAGTATGTGTTTTTATAAAAAAGTTGCTATTAGATTGTTTACCTTTAGATAAGTACTTACCTAACCGATTGGAGTATACCTACATAATGTTTGCGCTCAGACGAGTAAGCAAACACAACTAAATACAGACCTGTCTTCCACGATGCTCTAGCGCCATCACGTCGCGTTGTTCAATACAAATTTTAAGCAGTTGAAATATTCAGCAGCTCCTCTGGACGGCACTCGGCGCCGCTGAACAACGGCCTGTGAGGATCTTAGTTAAATATACATGTACAATGTACAAGACTGCTAGGTTATACATTGTACGATAGAACTACTTCTTCATCCTAACGTTAATTCCTAGTCGCATCGGAAACTTTCAACTCGGAGTCTGGGGTCCGCTTTACCAGTATTAACTGCGGATTTGGCTGGACCTCGATATTTTCCGTGAAGCGACTGCCATAATATGACCTCCACAACCCAGGCCATTAGGCGATATCGATGCATTGCAGCTAGATCGTTGTTGATGAACTTTTTAGGGCTCCAGCTACCCGTAACGACTGCCATAGAATATGTTCGTATGGCAACTGGGACCGACGGCTTAACGTGCTCTCAGAGGCACGAGCACGACCAGACCAATGTAAATACCCGTATTCATGCATACAAATATTTGCATTGAGCGGGGATCGAACCCGCGCCGCCTGCGTAGCGGCCGCGTTCACTACCGCTACGCCACAGAGGCAGTCAAAATTGCTATTGTTGTTAATGTTCAAGGATGATAAGAATAGCCGCGTGGTTCCCGGAAGAGTAGATTTCGGGCCACCCCATCTCCTCCCATGTGGTGTCGTACAAGGTGAATAAGGGATAGGGCTGTTTAACATCAGACAGATATACACAGTCCAGAATCAGCCTCAGGTGCATGGCTCGAGTCAACAATTAGTGCCCGCAATACGACAATAGGCTCACGCTTACTTTTACGTGGGACCTATACAATGATTGGTGAATTGTGGGTGTTAATTTCACCTTTGCCTATACCTCAGGGGATTATATATATGCATATACTAGCTGTCCCGGCGAACTTCGTATCGCCATATTCTTTTAAACCCGCGTGAATTTTTGATCCCGTTCCCGCTGCACCTATTTTCTCATCTTTAAACCTTCCCTGGACATCCACAAATATTTCAAGACTAAAGTTAGCCAAATCGGTTCAGCCGTTCTTGAGTTATAAGCTAACAACGAAAAGTGGCATTGATTTTTATATATTAGAAGATAGAAGAAGATAGATGTATGTTCAAGGAAGCAACAATGATGTATATTTTTTATATATATAGGACATCTCCTCCAAAGTCTGTTTTGAAAAGTAAAAAACTCTCGTGTAAACAAACACTACAAGTCTAGACTCCTAGACTGAACCTGTACATCCGAAGACCATTAGGGCACAGCATCAAGAAGGGTATTCCCCCCGTAGTGGCTAAATCACGTGGAGTTGCCATCAGAAACGCATTACCGCTCTGTTCACCTGCGACGGAGACTTAAATATCTATTAATTATACATACGACGCGAATTAGAATGTGTCTGTCCGTCGATGGGATTTTTAGCATTGAAGTCTTGGTTCAAGTATTTTTTATCTACATAGGTTAACCGCAGGGTTCGTCTGAAGATAGACAAGTGACAATTCGTCGGCCAGCGTATTGTAGAATTGAATGATGAATTTTTTTTATACCACTTAGTTGGCAGACAAGCACACAGCCCACCTGATGGGAAGCGGCCACCGTGGCCTATGGATGTATGCAACACCAGGGGTGTCACACTCGCGCTGCCGACCCTGAAGAAACCTTCTAATGCCCTTCTTGAAGAACCCCATATTGTAGTCGCTTGGGAAAACCACCGCAGGGAGTTCATTCCACAGCTTGAGTGTGCGTGGGATGAAGTGCCTTTCAAACCGCACAGTGCGCACCGTTTCCGGACGCAATGTGTGAGGATGAATTCCCTGCCTGTGGCGAGAGGTGCGATGATAGCATGTAGCTGTTGGCATCATGTCAAACAGTTCATCTGAGCACAAACCATTGTATAGTATAGACGGTAAAACACACACAGTGAGGCAAAGTCTCTTCTGAGACTGAGAGGTTCCACATCGCCTGCGAGCATGGGTTTGCAGACGAGCCTCAACGCCCGTCTTTATACCGAGTCAAAGGGGTCAAGCTGGCACGCGGGCGCCCCAGCAAAGAGGTGGCAGCAGTACTCCATGTGGGGCCGAACCTGCGCCTTATAAAGAATGAGTCGTTGCCCCGCAGTGAAGTACTGCATCGCCCTGTTGAGCACCCCAAGCTTCTTTGAAGCCAGCTTCACCTTGTCTTCTAAATGACTACGGTATTGGACGTCGCTGGAGATATCGATACCAAGGATCCCGATACTCGAGGAAATGGTAAGCGGTAGGTATGCCCCGGAATTGCGGTGCTACAATTAATGTATGGGACTTGACATATATGACACATACCTATTTTGACGTTTGTGGCTCTCGTTGACGACTATCATATACGTCCATGGCTACTGTAAAGTAGCCAAAACATCGGGCTAAAAGTAAATAATAACAAACATATCGCGATAGAATCCGTTAAAAAGAAGTTTTATTTCAACCTATGATATTGCCCGAAGCTTATACAAAAACAGAAACTTTAAGATCAGTCTAAATAATAAGACAACATAGCAAATCGCAATAAAATTCATTAAAATAACATTTAATTTCAAACAAATGCCTAACTTTTAATTCCCATAATAGCACGCTAACCTAAAAACGAAAACTAACAACTCCTCTCCATCTCCCTCCACTAATATGTAACTAAACGATAGATATATAACATCCTGTATATAATATAATATACAGGACTGAAGGAATCCGCACACTACGTTCAGAAACTAAAGTTAAATTTGCAAGTGATAGATATGCCAGGCGCTCCCGGAATGTAATTTTCACACGCTCAAGCGACGTCACTGCAACCCCCCTCCCCGTGATGCCACCCTACAGCGGGGAACACCCTCTTTGTAGTCTAGGAGCCAGTCGTCTGTGTTTAAATAGACGAAAGAAAGAACTAAAGCAAAGTTAATTGGTACACATCTATTATAATATTATAAATCTGAAGAGTGTGTTTGTTTGTTTGAACGCGCTAATTTCAGGAACTACTGGTTCGAATTGAAATACATATATCATCACGCTACTACTCATGGGAGCGGAGCAGTAATTATTTTAGTATTACAAACAGGCACTTCAATTTTATTTTTTCGTTTCGAAGATTTGAAAGAGAGCGACTGAAACAACAATAGAACTGGCCGAGCAATATTGCAGTAAAATCGACCGCCTAGCGATCGTCCGGCAACCCAGCGCGGCAACATCGGCCATATGTGGCAACACAAAACATGTTTGGCTATATGGCCGGGACATTACTGCAATACTGGCCGGTATTGCTTGTAATAGTTGCAATGTTGCCGGGCCACAGTATTGCAGCCACTAATTGCAGTAAAACATCGCCCGTTTAGAAGCACCTTTACAGTTTAAATTATAGTTTACTAGTTTAACTTTTTAAATTATAACATCATTTTTTACTTTCAGTGCCTTAAATACTTGGGAATTGGGCCAACGTACTTACACAGGAGTGTTTAGGGCTTTCTAGAATGCCGAGTACGCGCCCTTGCAAGTGGGGTGTGAAATGCATCGATAGAGAAAACTAAACTGAAGATCACTATTTAATGAAATTTTAAAGCATTTATTATGCTAACTATTCAAATCAATTTTAACATTGTTGGCTTTTATAGTGAGGCTGTTCTTCATTCATTAATTCCTTCGACTTCGCTTACACCCTTAGGCGCAATAAAGTTATATTGAGGTGCTTTACACAAAACAAATTATTAACTATTTTTAAACATTAAAATTACATTAAAAACACTATATCGACGAATAGTCCAACTGTCGTCGGTTAGCTCCCCGACTATCGCCCCCGCGGCCTCTCACGACGGATGCCCCGGAAAATTGCTACAATCATTGTAAGAGAGAATTCCGAAATGAAGGAAACGTACTTAAAGCTGACTCGCGACTGTGCGGAGGCGGGAGCAGCACTCCTTACTCATAATTATTGGTACCTCCGGGATATGCAAGACTTATTGAGTACGTTAGCTTCTGTACCCGGACTAGGATCTTGAAGTGGGATTTTTAATACTACTAAGTAGGAGTACTACTCGGTATTTTCTAATGGAAGCTGACAAACGTGTATGGGACTCGAGTGGGTCTGAAGCAGGTCTTCCCATTCGTAACTCGTCATACATTCTCAACTCGTCCCATTCGCAGCTTGTCCCATTCTCAATTCGTCCCGTTCGCAACTTGTCCCGTTTCGCAACTCGTCCTATTCGCAACTCATCTTATTCTTTTTTACATATCGATAAAGATTACCATGATAATGACCTCGAGGGTCGAGTCCTTTAAGCGGGACGCTAAATTTAGTACAAATTATTTCTTTTAAACCACTGCTGCCGGACGTGTGCAACGCCGGGGGTCGTCATACTCGTGCTGCCGACCCTGTAAGATTAAAACCCTTCTTGAAGAACCCTATATTGTAGTCGCTTGAAAAAACCACGGCAAGAAGAGCGTGACGAGTGTGATTACTCTGGTGTGGCATACGTCTAAATCACAGCAAGAAGAGCGTGACGAGTGTGACTCCTCTGGTATGGCATACGTCTATAAGCCACGGTAACCACTGTCTATCAGATGGGCCGTGGGTTTGTCTGCCACCTAAATGGTATAAAAAAAGCGTGCACGGAATGAAGACTTTGCCTTCAGCTTACCATCAGGCGAGGTGAAATAAATTGACGTGTCCTATATATAAAAAAAAACAAAAAAAAAAGTTTATTTCATACCTCACTGTGCACACCGTTTGCAGTTGCAACGTATCTGCAATAATGACCCTCATTTTTAAGACTACCTTTACCTTACCGACCATCATATCGATTATCATACCAACTATCGTAATCGTAACGTAGACGAATCGAGAGAACGGAGTATTGTGATTAGCAGGCTTCACACACACAGGTTCACAGTAGGCAGGCGGCCAATCGCAATGTTCCGTTCTCTCGAAACGTTTACATACGTTACGATTACGATAGTTTTTCGTGCTCGGGGCACTGATGAGGCAAAACCATTTTTTTTATTTTTTATATAGGACACGTCAATTTGACTTCGCCTCGCCTGATGGTAAGCTGAAGGCAAAGTCTCTGAAAAGAGGGTCACCATTACAGACACGTATCATGTTACAATGGTGGCACTCAGCTTGACGGCCTCATCAGATGCTTTTTCACGCCCCGCTTAAAGGACCCGGGACTGTAGAAGGAGGGAAACACGTGAACTGGTAAGGAATTCCAAGACTTAATGGTGCGGCAGAAGAAGGAGTCGCCGAACCGCTTGGTTCTCGATGGAATATTCTGCACCGTATGCGGGTGGCATCTAAGCCCTGCACGTGTTGTCCTATATAGGAAAGGAGAGGGTGAGATTAATTGGAAGAGCTCATCAGAACATTCATATTGATGGCCTCCTCGTATTTTGTTGTAAGATTGTAGTCATAACTGTATTTGTAGCTTAATTTTTCTTTTTTAATGGAGCACCAAACCCGGTCACAACGAATCTTAGCTTGTACTTCGGAACCAGAGGTCCTATCCTACAGCTTCATTATTTAGTCATTTTTGACTTTTTGGAAATCTACTATCATGTGACCTCCCCCATCTAAAGAGGAAAACCTTTACCTTCTTTTTTTTTATCGTGCGCAAAATCCCCACGGATACCTCCCCCACCGGAACCGGGGGAGGAGGTTATGTCGGACTCGAACCGACTAAAACGCACGCCATCTGTGGGCCGTCAGTTGCCGGAGGTGAGATTGTCGTAGCCATATCCCTCGCACCCCGGCCGACCCAGGGTCATATCTCTCGATATGGCCCTCTTCCGGTATAGGGACCACAGAGTCCCCAACTCGACCCCGGGTGTGGAGAGGCACGCAATGCGCGCTGCCGCCGCGGCCTGCTTCTGCTAGGGTGACAGGCGGCTCCACCCGTCACCCCCAGGCCCGCGCAGGAAAAACCTTTACCAGAGCCTCGCCGTAAGATCTTGACTTATATTTCAAGAGTTTTATACTGCGATAGGGCTGTTCTCCATCCGATAGTAAAATTATAACCCATGACAAAATGCCCGCTTTTCGGCCATAGGCTTTAGAGTGCAGCCTCTAGACAAGTGACAAATTCTTCAATACGCGGGTATTATAATTAAGCATACTGACATGTATTTTGACGTTAATGACAGTTGTTAACGTATGTCAATCTGTTCTATTCTATTCTTTTAAAGTATTGTCACTTTTCGTAGTGAGAAACTTTGGCAATGTAGCAAACTACGAAATGTCATGAAGCTAGCGTTGTTTCGAACATCTAACTAGAACTTTGTAACTTCGGAACAAGCGCTAACGATGACAGAGGACTTAACGCATTACCTCACGTTTTTGTCCCGATAATGGGAGATGCTTTTCAGATAACTTATATACCTTTTAAAGACTAGAATAAGTTTAGGGTAGTCATTATTTTATTATACTTTTACCTGAAAAGAAAGTTATGTAGGTATGTAGTATGTCACTTTTCAGTACAATGTACAATGTGTTGTTTTGTTAGAGTAAGTGGCATACGACCACGGCTATTTTCAACTATAACTGCAAAGCATTTCGACTGCAATCGGGCTGTAGGGTTAATTTGCAGTTTTATGAAATTATGACAGTCGTGCTAACTGCATTCAAACTGCTAATTTGCAGTCAGTGCAGTTGCAGTACTATCCATCTGTCTAGAGTCTATGAGTGCGTACTGGTACTGACTGGTGTTACACGGCAACATAATGTATGTATGCATTTTTTTTTTTGCGTCAACGGGGAATAGTGAACAAAAAGTTCAATTATCCCCATCAACGGGGATTGTCAATGGGGAAAAGTGGAATAAGCGGGTACTAGAGGTTTTTTGCCCCAATGGAAATAATGGGATATAATTTGTACAAAACGCTTGTCCCACTTTTTCCATTTTGCATTTCCATGGAAATAGTGGGATACACCCACATGTTACAAAGCGAGTATTCGTGCAGTCAGTACAGGTAAACATGCGATGAGCTATAACAACTTTTACGGGAGCGACTATCATTTGACACCCCAATTTTCATGCATTACACCTGCGCATAGACGACCGAGACGCACAGGCTTTCCTTTCGTTGTTGAGGGGTCAGACGGCAGTCGCTCTCATAGAAGGCATAAATTAAATTCTGGAAAGGAAGAGTAGGAAAATGGACCGCAGACTCCAAAAATAAAACTCTGACGAATCGCTGAAGGATACTATAATTTTTTTATAAAATGTGGGTAGTCCTAACTTTTCATATTGTCATTGTATGTATGATGGGAATTTCTACACATCAAATTGCACATATCATACGACAACAAAAGACCATTTATATCTGATGTACCAGGGCATCATAAATCACGAACATGTCGATATCTTTCAATAATCCAATCAAAGCGGCTCGTATCCGAACTAATGTTATTGTCAAACCTACCAGCCATTATCTGGGCACAAGCGAACATCTGAATGTCCAGTCACGTATCAGAAGAAACGAGACGCCAATTGCGATTAACAATGGGAGCGATAGAGACCGATGATCGATGTAAACAATCGGATGTTAGTCAATTCGAAAATGTTCTAATTCGATTCAAGTTCCAAATAATTTTGAATTTTGTTACTTACGCAATTAGATTCATATTGACATGTAGGTTAATAATTTTAAATTTCGAGTTAGCTGCTTAGTTTTTTTATTAAACGTATTCATTGAATTTTGATATCTAGTGCAAAGAGGTATAGTTTAATATTGTGTATTTATTTTGTGGTACTTACGTTATAAACATCGTTAAGTGTATCGTCGCCAAATAAAATAGCATCTATCTTGCGTTTGTTATATTGACAATGGCGTCACTAGAATTGGAATGAGGTTATAAAGAAATTGCAAGCCTTTTACGTACGTTTTTTACAATTGCTGATGTGCACAGTAATGAATGTGACTTAATTGAATAATTCTTGTGAAAGCGAGCCGCCCTGTTTGTGTCCCGCATCGGGAATGAAGAAATATCGTTCGGATAGTCGGACATTTTGAATTTTGTTGATCTTGCTTGTATGGTTAGTTCTGGTTAAGTAATTGGGAGGTTTGTTTGCAATGAAAGCTTCAACTTCGATCATAGCGATTTCCACGTTATGTCCAAAGATTGTACCGCCCGGGAATTGTACGAAATTGACACTTGTCTAGGAGGGCAGAATGTCTACCGTTTTGGACACAATCACGGACATAATGTTGACGATTAAAATATAGGAAAAAATTAACAGGTCGGACCTTATTTGCGACGAATTGAACTACCTACCTGTCTTAGATAGCCTAAGTTCTCCTCTACATATCTAAGTACGTACGTCTTATAGCTTGCTTCAAAACAATTATTTCTAATATAAAGGCTGCCTCGCAGATTGATAAACTACTTTGGTCATTAATGTATACTTGTGATATTATAAAGATGAACAGTTTGTTAGTTTGGTTAAACGCGGTAATCTCAGAAACTACTGATTCGAATTGAAAAATTATTTTTGTGTTGAATAGTCCGTTTTTCGAGGAAGGTTAATAACTAAAAAGCATCTCGCTACCACACAAGGGAGCCGAGCAGTGATCATAAATGTCTACAAATCCGGGAGGTTTCCAAACATATTTGAAGACTAAAATTACGGCCTCAAAGGGGTGAGGTTTCAAAATATGCCGTAGGCGAAGTCAGGGCGGGTCATCTAGTGTCTAGATAAAGCTAGAATAAACATCGTTTAGCAATTCTGTGCCGAATGTACGAGATATATGCGTGCGCCGCGTCGCTACTCGGTGAGCAAATTTTTCAGTCGTCGCCAGTGCGGAAAGCGATCATTGCAGTTGCGTAATGATACTGTACAGACAGCAGAACAACTACTGACTATGTAACCTTACAGAGTAAGGTTATTTTTGGTAAATCTTTTATATTTATTCGTGTGCTTTGTGTGTTGCAATTGGCGGAGTCGCGGGCAACAAAATAAGCATAACGTATTTAAAAAAAGATTATTATCAATAAAACATATCACTTGTTTGGTAAGTAGGTTACCCAAATATCTAGCGTTTATATTTTTTTAAATATACTTAAATAAGTTTGAGATTTTTAGAAGTTTGCAATATTGCCTTGAAACTTAACTATTCCTCCAATATAGAACAATATTTTTCGTTGATTTTCGTATCATAAAAAATGTATATTTTCAAGATATTTGAACTCAAATAAAACCGTTGGAAGTGGTCCCTCAACTTTGACGCCATAATAAAAAATACTAGCGAGGACAAGTTCTACCGGAATATCGTATTTTTTTCCTTTGGCCGGCACTTTCAATTTTGGACCAAAAATGTATGCAGCGTGAATTTGTCCTTTGCGATGCATACCAATGTAAATAAGTCTTCGTTATTATTCAGCATAATATGTATTAATAATGTTAAGTGGCAATGGGCTGGCCATATTCTGCCGATAGACCGATGGCCGCTGGAGCAAACGAGTCCTAGACACCGATCAGCAAACGGAAGGTGGGACGCCCCCTAGCAAGATGGACGAACAACCTTCAAAAAGTTGCTGGAATAGACTGCTATGTGACGCCTCTTGCACCCACTTATTAAATACATAACCCATTCTTTGTTAGATGGGGTATGTAATGTAATGTAAAGTGATTTTTTTTGCTGACCATACTTCCCCAGTCCGCGACGCACGAGCAACAAAGCGACACGGCTGTTAGTTGTCGCGCGTGTCGCGCGACCGAACGTTTTTCATTGCGCACCGCGTGATGGATTCGATGTGGCGACTCTAACCTATACGCGTCGCGGCGCCGCACGGGTAACGCGATTTAGAACACGCTGTATAATAGATGTGGGACGTTTTAAAATTGTTGCTTAATTTTGGGCTGTTTGTTAGAACTAAATGGGTTTCGTTCTGCTACCGAATGCACTGTAAATTAGTTTCCGTTTAGAGGAGGTACATGCTGTGGCTCGCGGTTTCACTTGCGTTTACTATAACTTTCTCCAAAAACTGGACTATCCGTCACAAAAAGAATTTTAAAAATCTACAAAACAGATAAGCGCGTTCAAACGAACAAACTCTTCAGCTGTATTATAGATTCAGTATTTAGCCCCATTAAGATTTTCCAGGCTCAAGTCAACCTCTGCAAGTCAGTACAAGGATCAGGATATGGACAGGATTTCCTCTTGGGGATTGGGGGATCAGGTGGCCCTAACTCTCGCAAAAGTCAACTGAACTATGGGCTTCCGACTGCCGAATGGTACTAACGCTGTAATGACATGTGTGTTATCTCACTAAGCTTTACAATTAAAATTCGTTTTATTTCAATTTCTAGACATGACTTACTCATAGGTGACTTAGATATTATATAATTATGTTATTTTAAAAATTGGTGGAACTCAAGTTCTGCGATTTATTTAAAAGTAAATGAAAAAAAAATACACGTAGTCTAAGTTACCCCAATATCTTTATTACAGGAAATTATTTATTTTTTACATACATAATACATATTATGATTTATTAATTTAATTAAGTACACTAGCTTTAAAATGACAATAACTTAATTACACTATTAAACATATTATTACAATAACATAACTAAATAAAGTGAAATTCAAATAAGAATTAAAATACACAACAAAAATAAGTTTATCCTCAAAAATCTCGAAGACAACAAATACCCTAGTAAGGCCTAGTAAGTTGTACTGTGAGTACTAGGAGAGCATCAATGATCGGATGTGAGAAAGTGTGAACGGAATAAGAACGCCTAGTATTTGTGTAAGAGGTTCGATCATTCAGGCGCACAGTACCAGGCAAACAGATCGAGGTGGCGATTTCGTACTTTGAGACGAGTCAGTAGGACTTCAGGTCACTTCAGGCGAAAATTGACATTACGTTTTTTAGTTACATAGATAGAATATAAATGTTTTGCATTAAAACAAAACAGGTATTATGTGTTGGAGAAAACACACAGCATTGAGATGAAGAAGCAGCTCAGTGACTTGCTTTGAGTATCGAGAATAACAGAGAAAACATACCTGAATCCGATTAAGTTAAGTAAATTGTTTCACCAGAGGGCGCTTATGACATCTGTCGTCAGTGTCATCTTTCACTTCGCGCTCAAATAGCTGTCAAGTCTCATAGTGTCTTCATCGCCAGCAAGACCCTTGAACCAATGCTGTGTGTTTTCTCCAACACATAATACCTGTTTTGTTTTAATGCAAAACATTTATATTATGTGTCTTCAAAAACACACAGCATTGAGATGAAGACCTGTTTGATATCTGCTGGTGAAAAGGATTGCACATGAAATGCTATGTGAATTAACAAATGATTATGAACACAAAAGATCTGCTTATTTGTTTCATAATTTATTTTTATCTTTAAGTAATCAAAATTACAAATTAAATCCAAATTAAATTTTAAAAAACCCACTTGGTATATTATTAACACTGAACTTAAATATCTTAAGTTATCAACAAAATTATTAACTTTCTTAAAACTCAACATTTTAAAATTATAAATTTATAATGTAATAAGAAAAATCAACTATTAAAATCTTTCTAAGTTTTCTGGAAACAAATCAACATAAAAAATGTTAGATACGATTGACATCTATAGAATGTACTGCTAAACAGTCTTAAAATTCTTATATAATGAATCAGTACTCTCATTGTGAGATCTATTTACTTCTCTACAGTAAAACTTGGAGAATGTTTCTACACATTTCCAATTCCCTCTTTGCAGGATTTCATCAATAGGTTGGCCATCCAGCCATCCCCGAGATGCTACAGCCGACCTTATACTGCCTGGAGATGCTACTATATTTGTCTGTTTAAATATTGAACGTATCCATCCAGCTATGATAGTTCTGGAAGCTGATTTCACTTGGCCCGTAATTGTGATGAAAAGGCACTTTAATTCTTTTCCTTTAATGCGTCTAGCTTCCGAAGCTGCAATAAGATCTTTTACATGGGCTACTGGGCAAAGACGGCGGTCCTGGTGCTCCGTAAGGAGCCACCCTGACTGTCTGTGATTACCTGAGTCAGTTTTAGAGCCAAACCTTGGCCAGAATGTTAAAGTATCTTTAGTCTCTGAGAATCTGTCCTCGGAGATCTCCAGAAGGGTAAGATCATGTAATCTCCGGCCTGAGGCAAGTAACAATATTATAGCTGTTCTCCTACTTATATCAAATAAAGAACCAGAACATGAGGATGACTTTAACCAGTCAAATAGTATATTAATGTCCCATATGGGTAATTTTACTGCTTGTGGTTTAGAAAGAGAGATTGCCTTTAAGACCTGTTGAATAAAAAAGTTTTTAGACAGATTGTCTGCTGTGGCTGCACAATAGGTAGAGATGGCAGACTTATGCAATAAAATTGTACTATATGCAAATTTATTTTCTAAATATAGATCAGCTAAAAACTTTGCTACATCTTTCCCTTCTGGGTTCCTACTATTAACATTGTTATTATTACACCAAAATAACCACCTTTTTATTGGAGTACTGTAGGTACTTAAAGTGGATGAACGCCAGCTTTTCATTAATAACTGCTGTTCATCTTTGCTCCAATCGGCTATTTGGTCGGCCCACCCCCAATTTTCCAAGCCTGAAGTACCAACTTCTCCACTTGTGGAGGGCTTGTCCCTGTTGCCCAATCGACAAGAACCTTCCGCAAGTTCTCTATGGGTAAGGGACTGGACAGCGCTCTCGCCTGGAGGTCTGGGAACCAAAAGCATTGAGTCCAACGAGGTGCTATTAGGATATACGTTCCTGTTGCCTTGTTTAGGTGGGCTAAGACCCTGGGAATCATGTTGGGGGGTGGGAACACCCAAGCGGTCTGAAATTCCCACCTTCGACTGAAGGCGTCGTAAAAAAGAGCTGATCCATCTCTTGAATCTAATGTCACATAATGCTGTACGACGGCGGTTTCTTTGGATGCGAACAGGTCTACATCTGGGGTGCCCCACCTTTGGAATATTGCCTCTGTGGCTGATGGTAGTAGATGCCATTCGGGTACTTGTTGGCCCCTTGATAGGCGATCTGCGATACCGTTTAATTTTCCTGGTAGATAAAAGGCTGTCATTGTTATGTTGAGGGAACTGGTTAAGTTTAGTAGCCTGGTAGTTAGACCCAGAAGATTCATGGATCGAGTGCCGCCCTGATTCCGTATGTAAGCAACTAGAGTCCGATTGTCGGACTGCACTAGAATGTGTGCATTCTTCAGAATGACACTCTGAGACCTTATTACAGCAAAGACTGCGTACATCTCTTTTAAATTCGAGTGCCATGATTTTTGATTCAGAGCCCATTTGCCAGACAGGTACTGGTTGTTCAAATGTGCTCCCCAGCCCGCATCCGCTGCGTCTGTTGTTAAGAAGTATGTCACTTCTTTCTTGTGAAGTGGGGCTGGACTGCAATCTACTGCATCCAGCCACCACGTCAATTCCTGTCGCACACTGGGGCACAGTTTCTCTCTCTGACCTCTCCGGGTGAACCTTTTCAGAAAAAGTTGTGCTCTGCGACAGTGAAGTCGACCTTGAGGGACTGCATGGTTGGCAAAATTTAACATGCCTAACACGCTTTGTAGCTCCTTTAGTGAGCAGCTGTCTTTGTTCAGCATCTGACACAAAGATCTCTTTATTTTGAGGACCTTCTGGGTTGGCAAGGCTAGAGTTAGGTTCTGGGTATTCCAGACCAAGCCCAAGTATTCCACTTCTTGTGTGGGCTCTATGACGGATTTCTGGTAATTTATGTGCCAACCCAGAGATTCCAGGGTTGAGAGCGTTTCCGTAACCTGCACAACCAACCTGGATCTGTCCTGGCATGCTAGCAGAAAATCGTCTAAATAAACTATTAGACGAATACCTTGCCGTCGAAGGGTTTCCGCAACCCAGTTTGATACTGCTGCAAAGGTACGGGGGGCAGAAGACAGGCCAAACGGCAGTGCTGTCAGCTGAAGGATTTCCCCGTTGTAAATGACCCGTAAAAACCTTCTGTGTGCCTCCGCTATGCACAAATGAAAATAGGCCTGGTGAATATCTATCTTTACTAGCCAATCGTTGGCTTGGAGAAAATTCACTACATCTACCTGAGATATTAAATAAAAATGTTTTGTTGATATGTGAGTATTTAAAGCCCTGAGGTCGAAAATGGGCCTCAGTCCCCCATCTGTTTTCTTCACTAAAAACATTTTTGAAAAGAAGCCGGGATCCCGAGCTGGTGGTATCTCTAGGATTCCCTTGTCTTTTAATTCCTGAACTGTCCGAGTCATGTCTGGTGTAACCTGGGTAGCTAAGGTTCTTAAAAGGTTTCGGCATGGGAACTTTAGAGGAGGTTTCATTTTGAAGGGTAAACGACAGTTGCTTATTGACTTGATAATGAATTGATTGGCTCCCCTTTGAATCCATCTGTCTGTGGATAATCTTAGGCATCCTCCTCTGAAGTTCCGTTGAGACTCATGCTTGTTTACTATTAGGGGCGGAGGCTCCCTTATTGGTGTCATGTTGACGAAAGGGATGAATCCTTTTAGAATTATTGTACTTAATTTTCCTTTCAGGTCTTTTAGTTTTAACTGCGTTTTTGTATCTTTTATTTGAAAATTTATCAGAGCGTTCTGAACGTTCCGGTACCTTCCTATCCTTCAAATAAGATGGAGTATTGAGCCAGACCTGGGAGCCACCAAGAGATTGAATAATTGGTTGTAATGCGTCCCGACTAAATAGATGTTCTGAACTTGGTGGAACATTCTGTAAGGTTGTTCTAAGATTCAGGTTACTGATTTCTTTCAGAATTCGGTCACGCCTAATCTCTATACATTCTGAACGTTTGCCGCATAGGACTTGCATAGTGGTCTCTGAATTTTTGTGAGTTGCAGAGCCTGGACCGAAAGTTTCTAATATCTTGTCGAACAAGGAATTTGGATCTAAGTCCCTTGGATTGGCTGTAGCCCAGCCAATTATAGACTGTAAACCTGTTTTTAACAATTGTCTTTGTTCTAAGACCTTATTAGAAAGGCCTGCTAATAAAAGTTCAGTTGGAGCTAAATAATCCTTATTTTTATTGAAGTGGCATAGTTCGTCATTTACTTTTAGCCCTACAAATCCAGGGGAAGCCAAGCAGTCTTGAAGAGACTTCTTATACCTGATTGCTCTCCAGGTGGGAGCATCAAATTGTTGAAGCTTCATTAGCTCTTTAAGTCTCTCACTATCACTAGGTTGAATTAGCTTCTTTTCGTCGAAGTCTGTACCTAGACTACCAAGAGCTAATGTCAGAGGTTCATCCTGAGACTGACTAGTCGACGCTTGTGTAGGTCTAATAAGAAACTGGTTAGAACTTGTGCTAGTACTAGGTTTATCTTGAGTATAAATATATGGCGGTAATTGAGAGAGGAAGTTGGATATATAAGAGGGTGAATTTCCCGGGGCCAAAAATTGCGTGGCATCGATGAAATCGGTACTAAAAATTATTTTTACAATACTCTAACATTTTTTTCTGGTTAGGCGATATAGTGATCTATGTGGAGCACTAAATATTTTATTAAATAGGATTATAGATTCGCCAAAAAAAAAAAAAAAACCTCGAAATTTTTCATTGCCGTGTTTGTCCACACATCACCTATTGTGTTGTAATACCTCATTGATAAAAATCTATTGATTTTTTAAATTAAAACCTAGTTTTATTTGATACGTGAATAGTTAAAGTATTGTTACGAAATACATTTATTCAAATATTTAGACAATACAACGAATGGTTAATAAAAGTTCATTTGTCCTAGAGTTACCTTTAATCGCCATGTTCTAAACATATTTTAGAATATCGTTTTATCTAACGACTTGTATCCTCCCTCATATCCGCTAAACGTTGCATATTGGTGCCGCCTAAGTGCTCGACATGGAAGGACGTACACACGTACCTGCGTTTTGGCACCATAAATAAAAGTATATCATTTTTATGTTACTGGACATTTTTCCTTTCATTACTGTGGATAGGTATAACTGTCTATTCCAATAATTTTATCCTCTTGATTATACATTCAATAGAACGAAATTTATCTTGTTTATTTTAGTGAAGTGTTTATTACTTCGAATAATTAATAGATTTTTTCTTATATTATATTTTTGGCTCGTTTTTCACCACCGTGCTTTCATTTCCATGGTTTCCGTGGTCAAAATTTGCTATGGTAATGAAGAAAAAAACGCGACAATGAAAAAAAAATCATTGCCATGCCTTGTAAAACAATTTAGTCTCATTGCCATGACCAGATGTTTCATTTCCGTAACTTATGTTCTCATCGCCATAGCATATTGACAAAAGTATATCATATTAATTTGTTAATTTCCCATTTCTTTTTCGTGTAAAAGAATTGGCGTCGTTATGGAATTGAGCAGCCATGAATGAAAATGGTATAATATGAAAGTACCTGCAGTTTACTAGGTTTCTTAGAGAGATTCGAGTCTTATAATTAATCCTATCGATTAAAGCAATAAAAATACTGGCTGTTATTTTTTCCGATTTTAGTCGGTTCAATTACAGGATGTGGCAAGCGATTTTTCAGCATTCGTTAAACGCAGTTTTTTTTTCTTTTTAAAAATGAGGAAATGTTTCTTCTGAATGAAATTAGCTATCTCCAGTATTTAGAGTACTTTCCCTCCACATCTCCAATGCAAACGCAGTATCGTTTATCTAATACTAGCTGACCCAGCGAACTTCGTACCGCCATATTTTCTGATCCCATTCCCGCTGCATATCTCTAAATTTATCAATATTTCTCTACAATATTATGCATGTATTATGCATATAAATCTTCCTCTTGAACTACTCTATCTATTAAAAAAACCGATTCTAAATCCATTGCGTAATTTTGAAGATTTAAGCATACACAGGGACAGACAGACAGCCATCGATGGGGTTACACTCGAAGTTGTTCAAGAAAAAATCTGCCTGGGATAAGTTATCCAGCTATAGGTAAAAACAACTCCTAGAAAAAACTAGCCAGGATCCACCTAGGTTGGGCAGCAGCAAAGGAAACACTCTCTTAACACGTTAAGTGCCACGTGTATACGATGATATACACCCTAGTGGAATGCTCACAGGCTGGTGTATATCTAGTTATACACCCTGAGTACTCAACTTCCGAGGCCAGTGTATTGGTGAATATACATCGCACTGAAAATTTTCTATGGCAACCTTGTAGGCCTGGCCCTGACAAGTCGTTTGGTATATCTGGGGTATAGAAATATTGTATAGATTAGGAGTTACAGATTTTTTTGAGAATGAAAAAAAAAAAAAGCAATTATAATTTTCAATTTTATTTCAGTAATCATCAGCCTTTTTATTTACTTGTTCTTCTTATTTTTATTTATTCTACATATTTCTCTATAACCATTCAGTCTTTTTTATGTTTTTTTTTCTATTTTTCCATAATCAGCCTTTTATTATTTATGTTTTGCACAATCATCTCAGCCTCACCCTCAAACTTATCTGATTCAATAGGTCTACCCTCAGGCATGATCCATTCAATGTTCTGCACACATCTTTTGATAATCTGGTCCTCAGTATAGGTTGCGGTGGAACCCGAAGTACTTGGCATAACAGGCGAATCTGCACGAGGCGGTAAACTGGTCCTCAACTCAGCTAAAGGGATATTATCGGAACTATCTTCACTTGTACTATCAAAATTGTACTGTCCATAGTCAACTACAGGCTCGTAATTTGGATCAAACACTGAATCGTCACTTGAAAAAGTAAGGAAGCTCAAAAATGCAGGGAAAGTAGTGTGTATCATGTAATATACACTTGGCCTTTGAGACTGAATTTTCTAAAAGTCAGTCTCTGGGGCCAGTGTATATTATATGATACATCTAAAAAAAAAACAGTTAGAAGCATAGGAAAAAAAAAAAGTCAAGTTCACATAGTATTTTAGGACCAGGAGAACGCATTTATGCAAGAAAAAAAAAAAGTCATTTCCACAACCTTAGCCTCAGAGGTACCTTGGCGCTTAACGTGTTAATCTTAAAAAATACACTGCGTTTAAGGATTTCCAAAAAAATCGCTTGCCACACCCGGTAATCGAACCGAATAAAATCCGGATGAAGCTATATTTTAATTGCATCAATCGATAGGGTCAATCTTAGGGATCAAATATCTCTAACAAACTTGGTAAAATAAGTAAAAGGAAACCCATAAAAGAGAAGGTATAGGAAGATTTTAGGCGGTTTGATCATCAGGTGTGTTATTTTTAGAAATCTTTGAATGCAGGTTTGTTTCCCTTTAAAAATAAGGTTATGTTTAATTTAAGTAAAATTCGCTATCTCTAGTATGAGGGTACTTTCCCTCCAGGTAAAGTCGAAATGTTCCACCCTGTATATCGCAGCTCCGATATTACTTACAATAAAAATAACGACACTCATACGCGTGTTTAACACAGTGCCACTAAAAAATAAATGACGCCAATGTCCATACACAATTGCCTAATCCCCTTTGTATTTTTATTGTATGTAAGTATAATTTCTCATGTAAGTAGGTACAGTCGAAATCAAAAGTGCTGTAGCAATCCTACGTAACTATAGCGCCAACATTCTAGCGCTACTTGTGACCTTTTTCTTTTAAGACAATTTACACACACAAATTGTTTTTCCGTAGGAATATTATCGATAGTTTCGTTGTCACTACGTAAGCAACCCGTGGCCGAGTGGTTAAAGCATGAGGTTTGTAGAAATGCAAAGGTTGATGGTTCAAATCCTACGATCTTGCAATAACACTTTTTGTGTTTCTTTTATAAATTAATATCATTGTATCATTTGTTAAATTTTTAGCAAATATCAACATAAAATGTAAAAAGAATGCCAACTTCATGCAAAATTACTTTATCAATATTTAAAATTATATTTTTGTCATAAATATAAAAAATCGTTATAAGCTGGAATCGAACCTGAAACCTCTTATCATTGTGAATCAATAGTATCTTGCTTAACCCACTTAGCTATCAGTTAATTTACTAAGTTGGTAAATTACTGTATTAGTATCTAATGACACACACACACATATGTAAACACAAAACAGGGCCTGCGCGCGAGCGCACGCCACGCCATTTTGAGCCTTGTTGTGCTAATGCACTTATGAGCTCTGACTGTACATAAAATATTATGTTTTATATTATGTATTTTCATTTCCATGGTTGATTTTTTCATTCCCTTGGTATATTTATTTCATGCCCGTGGATGCTTGTTTCATTGCCGCGCACGCATGTGTCATCGCCGTGGCGCGTAATTTTTGATCTTGTATATCTCGTTAGCTTTTTTATTTATCTGCTAGATATTAAGCAAGAATACATATAGTATCAAAACCTATAATAAACGCGGTTTGTTTTAACTACAAAACTTAAGGTAAAAAAAATCCACGGAATGAAGATTTTAATGGACCTGTTGAAATTCACCCAAGATACCTGCGACATTAAAGTGTCGACACGGGGATCGGAGCGCTCCGAACGTGTCGTGACCTGTCTACATTTCCTTTTTTGACCCATTCTTGGACGCTTGTTGGGTAGGGGTGATGCCAAGCCCTCCTCAACCTCCGAGGAAGAGGAAGAGCTATTCCCCGATAAGGTCGAAGCTTGTTCTCCATCCGAAGCAACAAACTCTCGACCGGCACCCTGTGCGTCCTCGTCCTGTAATGACTCCATTACAACAAAAAGAAAAGCGCTTACCCCGTTGAAAAGAAAACAATGCTGTGTTATCACTTTACACACTATTACTAGTAAAATAATTATGTATTTCACTCTTTTTTGTATTTCAAAAAATTTTCTGTGCGTACTCTCGCAAATCATGAAATGCTATGAGACTTGACAGCTATTTGAGCGCGAAGTGAAAGATGACACTGACGACAGATGTCATAAGCGCCCTCTGGTGAAACAATTTACTTAACTTAATCGGATTCAGGTATGTTTTCTCTGTTATTCTCGATACTCAAAGCAAGTCACTGAGCTGCTTCTTCATCTCAATGCTGTGTGTTTTTGAAGACACATAATGTTCAATTTAATGCAGCTTTTGTGGTTATACTCGTAGATTAAATTTTCTTGTAATTTTATCTGGAAGGATAAATAAAAGGATAAATACTAGTCATTTTGATTAATTATAATTTACAACACACCTGCTCATAACAGTGTTATTATTTCACCGCAAATAGGCACGGAATGACACCTATTATCAAACTGTGACTTTTTCATTACTATTATTCACAAGTGAGTTATAGATTCTTTTTTAATTTAATAGGTTAAGTTTCTATGTTCTTAAAAAAGTTTCGATACAAAAAAAGAACGTGTTTAATAGTACTAATAAATTTAATATGCTTATTGTATGTTCATTGTTATTAAATAAATAAATAAACAAAGAAAAAAAAAAAAATTGATGCGTTTTCGTATTTAAATAAATAATTTCAACTTGTGATATTTGTTTAATAAACAAAATTTTCACTCAAATTTAACTTTTTTTTCTTTAAGTACAGAAAAAAAAAACAGTAAAAAAAAGTTGAATTCAAACCTCATTTTTTTTTTAAATATGGCCGACCGCCATTGTTGATGCGCACATTGGAAAACGAATTAATTTGTGGCATTGTTTATTTAGTATTTGTAGTGTTATGTTATTCGCAAGTGTGTTGTAAAACGTCGTATGGCACGCGTGAGCATGATGATTACCGTCCTCAGCTCTCTTAAGACCCTCGCCTGCCGGCTCGGGCCTCAATAACGCCTCGGCGGTAATCACCAACATAGCTCACTTGTACCATAATGTACTAATTTGTCAATTTTTGAAGTGAAAATTATTTACGCGCTTTATAGTTTTCATAGAAAATTTTGGATGAGCAAAAATCATGGAAATCGCATTGTCACTTCGGTCGGTCCGGTCACGAGTGTCACGACGTCATAATTCACAAGGTGCTTAGTTTAAAAAATCTATACGACCGTAATATTTATTTGAGAAACAGACTGTTTTCAGTTCTTTTGGTACTTGCGGAGTGCTACAATTTCTTTTTTATTTTAAATTTAAATCTTTTCTCTTTTAATGTACCTACTCCCCCATTCACGCCTGCTTGTTTCTGGAAAGGTAGGAATTACACAATTTACATACGTCAAATAGCTATCCTTCCCTTAATATCATTTCACCATGACTTCGATAGCTCAAAGGGTATGCAGTAGTCTTGCTTAAAACAATAACAATATTTCTAGCTAAAAACGAAAATATTGAGGAAAAATGTTGAAAACAAACGCCATGCATTGTCCACTACTGGGCACAGTGGGCCATCATGGCAGTCATTTGGTCCATTAAACGTGAAATAGATCGCGACGAGTACCAGGCCAGCAGAATAAGCGGGGAGGTTTTAAAATGCGATTTATAGCTGACTTTTATTTAGTTCTAATGTAATTGGATTCCGTGGATTTTTGATTATTTTATTACTACTTAGTGATATTTTGTGCCTGATTTACTTACGTCTGCTTGTTACCAATAATCTCCGAAGAGGTGGGGCCGATTCGCAAGGAATTCTTACTGCAGTTACCCAATGTTATACTTTTGTTTTAGAAAGAGTATGCATTAGGGTTCCACGCAAAAAAAAAACAGATATAAGTCCATGCGGACGAACTCGCGATGGGTACAGCTAGTGTACTTATTAAGTCAGATAGTAGTCGCTCCCAAATCCGAAACAAACCAGATTCAGGTACCAAAGTGTATAATCTTGGATAAAACGTACTTGAAATACTTGGCCATTTGATGACATCAATTCTATTAAAATTTTCACGCATTTTGGAAAATTATTGTAATTCCATATACATATATTGCTGGGTATATTTGTGGCCGTGTAAGCGTTCACACCTCTGCCTACCCTTCAGAAAGAAATGACCATGATATCCAGTAACAGTTTACTAGTAATTACGAGCTGAGTTTCATTACGTCCTCCTTAGGTACCAGGGCGTCCGTCATGAGTGTGATACGGTTCTGGAATAAGGCGTTTCACAACGGTGAAACGCCTTATTCCAGTAAGTTCCATTCTCTAGTTCCAATATGGAACTACTGGGATTTTTTTCTCCCAGTAGTTCCATAAGGTGTTTCGAAACGGGCGATGTTTTACTGCAATTAGTGGCTGCAACACTGTGGCCCGGCAACATTGCAACTATTGCAAGCCATACCGGCCAGTATTGCAGTAACGTCCCGGCCATATAGCTAAACTGTCGATTTTACTGCGATATTGTCGGCCAGTACTATTGTTGTTTCAGTCGCTCTTTTTGTTATAGCACAGTCTATCCTTTTCTACGCGAATTGTTAAATAATTTACTATCAAGGATTATTTCTAGACTTAAATTATCTAAAGTTTCACGCCTATTTAAGTAAGGTCAAATCATCAATCTCCTCTTTTTCTGTTAATTTTTTAATAAAACAATATAAGCTGCTGCAACAAGTGTGATTTCGTCAGCCATTGTTGCCGGTTTGTGTAGCCCGTTTATGAATCTGCATCAAGAGCCATACTATTGCAGACATATTTGCAACACATTGCCCAGCCATTGATTGTTCGGCCATCACTTGCAATGAAATATTTTTGAGATTGCCGGGCAATCAGTTGTCAATAGTGCAGCCACATATTGCAGAAAAACATGGCCCGTTTAGAAGGGCACTAATGCATCGAGCAACTTGTGCTATTGCGCTCTTGCGGCCGATCGTAGTGCCTAGTGCCAACACCTCTGCCTGCCCTTCAGAGAGAGAAATAGCCGTGATATCCAGTAACACCAGTATCTATCTCTTGAAACTTCCAAGCACATACCTGCCCTAAATTCAAATGACAATAACAGCTAATTTACTAGCAATTACGAACAGGGTTTCATTACGTCCTCCGTCGGTACCAGGGTGTCATGACTGTTGTGAAGGCATCGAGCAATTTCCACTCACTGCTAATTTAAGACGGGACCGCGGTCGACATGTTTATTGGTTAATTAAAGTTTTACTCAGAAACAAACAGTACCAGGGGTGCAGATACGGACAGCAAATAAGGTGGATTAGTTGGTGAAAAATATATTTTGGTTCATAATAAATGTGAATATTATAATTATAGTGTAACATACAGTTGTGCCCTTGTCTTATTGGGGTAGGCAGAGACCACATATTTCCAATGGTTACGATCCAATATGATACCTCTCGAAACATCTTTTTTCATAACACTTTGGACTCCAGGGTCTACTCTCCTTCGTTCCTAGACTGACTGACTTGACTTCTATGACAGATACTGCTCTCTGACCTCCAACTCCTGAGTAGCGTGCCAGAGTCTCATTCATCAATTAGGTTTACATGAGGTTGACTTGTTCTGTGGATTCCATTATCAGATCAGCTCAATGGCGTCAAATAATGCACTGTTATCCGGAGGTCACAAAATAATCTTCAAATTGTGACCTCCGGATGACAATACCAATAGTGTAGTGATTTTTGTAATTTTTTCCGGTAATAGGTTCTTATAGTAGACCGGGGTCAGTATTTTACGCGAGCAGAGCCATCGGCAACAGCTATAATATATTTGATACTAATTCCAATCATTTATGGAAAAGGTCCAAGAATTCGGACCTTCTTTCAACAAGAAATTTACGGACCACGAATATACTGTCACTCGACTTACAAACCGATATAACTAATACAAAAATCTTCCAATTGCCATCTATTTTGCTGTCACTACAATATCAAAAACACCTGAACAGTCTACGGTCGGCAAAACAATAATCCAAGTTGAGAATTTATTCGCGATCCCGATTATTCCACGCGCGCCTACCGCTCGCCTCGCGGCTGCCACCGGCGCAAGTACTGGCACAATTAACGGCAGGACAACTAATGAGTACCAGGGTAACATAAATATATTGATAATGTTAATCTAAACATTATCATGTTATGGTGTCCTAGTAGTTGTGGTGGAAGTGAACGCGACTGCTATGTAAGAGGGGCGGGATCTATTCCCGCTCAGTGCAAATATTTTTGTATGCATGATTATCTATTTGCATTGGTCTGGGTATTTCCGTGCCTCGGAGAGCACATTAGGCCGTCGGTTCCGGTTTGCCATATGAAAATCTATTACAGTTGCTACAGGTAGCCCTCAAAAGTCCGACTAGTCTAAATACAGGCTTCTAAATCGTCTAAATATCGAAATTCAGGCGTTTCACAGCTAGACTGGAAAACCAAACCTAACTGAGCCCAACTCAATTAGGTTTTGTTGATATTAAACTAAGCATTGTCTTGTCATGGTTATGGTGGCCTAGTAGTTTAGGGTTTTTAGTAGGGTGTGGTAGTAGATATTCATGAGTAAATGGGCTCTACCAGCATTACCCTTTCGGCCGCGTATGTAACTAGAGTTTCGTAACCAGTATCCTAAGAAGAAAAAATGATCCTCATAGGAAACCAGCATTTCCTCTTTGGATTGAAGGAGGGTCAGGGTAGTAGCTCACGTAAAAGTCAAGATAATCCAATCCTTAAATAAAAGTAAAGGAGGATAGCGGAAAAAAGTTAAAGTTATATTGGCGCCCAACGTGGGGCACCATCGTAGCATTATGCTTCAATTTATTTTGACTTTTTTTTCTTTACGGCACAAAAAAATGAAAATAAAAAAAAGAAACTAAGTTTCCCGGGACTTTCATCCAAAAAGCTCTAAAAAATATCTACAGAAATAAACCAAAAACACTTTTCTGAAATTGGGTAAGCTGGGACGTTACGGTCAGTTTCACATTTGATAGATAGTCACAGGTAAAATAGGTATTACTTACGATTATACCAGGCGCATTCGGACCTCACATACCAGGGTAACATAAATTGATATAGTTTCAGTGTTCATCTGAAGCTTTTCTTTTGTCGCCGGCGGGGGTGCGGGGTTACCCGGGTAGGGAGCTGGAGGGGGGAGCTAAGGTTGACAAATGGGCCGCTCTGAGCATCCGCGAGCGATACAATCGGTGCGTTGCTTACTGTGCTCCCCGTTCTAGGAAAAAAAGGTAGGGTTGGCACTTCGAGCACTTGAAAATTATTGTGAAGTTTTTAATAAATCTTCACAATAACTAGAACATATTTCAATATTTTCTGATAACCGAGAACTAGACTAAGTAAAGCTCATAATTCTAGAATGTGTAGAAACATTCATATTACTGCTATAGAGTAGGTATGGATGGATAGATGGATGTTTGTCACACTATCACTCTAGAACGGCTGTATTTTGGAAGTTCTACTTATTTCATTTTCATACAACATCACAACACACAGGAATCTATTCTTGGGATGGAAAAATGACAAGGCCAACGCTCTGTACCAAACATACGATATTGAAATATCTCTGAACAAAATTTCATTCGAATCCGTTCAGCCGTTCCAGCGTGATTGTTCAACAAACATTCACTGAATCCATTATTCGCCACAATATGAGTTGCAAAAGTACTATCCGGCGGATAATTTTATCGGTTAAGTAATTCTTATTAGAAAACCACAATAGTACTTTACCTAAATCGGGGATTGAACCCAGATCCGTTATAGCAGTTGACTTTGATGCATGTCATACTTCCATTTTATTTATTAAAACTTTTGCACACATACAAAATTACTGTACAAAAGTGGACTTAATGCCATAGGCATTTTCTGGTAACTTGTCTGCACATTTCACTGGTCCTTTTCAGGTATGTATGAGACAATAGCATTTCGTTTACTTCTGCCATTATATCTATTAAATGAAATTTAAAGGGCTTTTTCTATTTGTAAATAAGAAGGTTAATAACTTATATTTTTTAAATAATTTTTATTGCAATAAAAATACAATATTTTCCATTTCCTGACAACCCTGGAGCACGCGTCACTGGACTCGTCCCAGCGTGCCATTACTCACTGTCGGCCGCCATTTTCGAACCGCCACGCCCGCTACGCCGGTCGCTACGAAGCTCTACGCCGTAGCGTACCGTTACGTAGCAACCGCCTTGAGATTCTTGTTGTCCTAGTATAAATCTTTAATTATTATTACTTTAATTTGCTTCAATTGTTTGTCTGATTAAATTTTATTATGTACGTTAGAATAATTATTAAATGGCTTAAGTAACTTAATGTAGTTCTCATAATAGGCGGCCATTATTTTCTTTACTAAATCTACTCTCAAATGAATTTATTTTAATTTATATTTTCATTTCTCGTCATTACTAAAATGTAGATAGATATCAATAACGTTTCCGACCCTTGAAGTACAGTTCCCGGTTTTAGAAGGAGAGTGAGCTAAGATCAATTTCCATGCATTCAATGCATAATTTTTGCATGCTAACATCTTATTAAGGCAGTTAATACCGAAGTTGTAGTATGAATATTTAATAAACACCAACAGTTTTAACTACTCTATATAGGTCAGTATTTAATTGTCAGGCAAACGGGGATGGGGGTCTGGTGAAGATTTTTCTCTTGGGAGTGGAGTTAGGCGGCAGTAGACTCCTAAAAACCCAAAAAATCCGAATCATCGGGGACTGGGAATCGGGGAAATCAGACCCCGGACACACTTTGATGTCAAAATTCAATACCATCGAATCCAGGAGCCTTGACATTTTTTTATACTAAATAGCTTGTTTAATTTAGTATACCTAAGGACACATACCTTGAACCTAAGTCGTGCGAACCAGGTCCGGATTGTTTTGTAATAATCTATGTTTAGTGAATTTGAGCTGACACCCAAGAAACGTGTACTGCGGTATTGAAAAATTTTGAGTACATTTTAGGTCTACTTATAAATCATTGCTTAATAGTCCCATCAGCCTAGTACGTAGTGCTCATAGCCTAAAGATTTCTTCAGTTTTAATAGTCAGAAGTAGAAGTCATTATTTCATTGAGGTCAGATTTGAGATGATATTTCAAAAAGGCGTTCTATTACGTTCTATTACATTACATTTATTCACTCATTTTGTTTTCAGCGCCCCGTTCCAAATTTGAAATATTAAAAAAAAATCCACCTCACCCCACCAACATTTGTTTACAATAATTTTAATTTACTTCACAGATTTTGTTCTTTGATAGACTTATCTATTCTTTGACTCCGTTTATCATAAGATTCGTTCATCTAGAGTTTTTAGATATGTCTATTTAGAATACCTTTATGTTTCAATATTTCCCATTCTTACAATCTTTTTTCATATTCATAGAAGATAACGACATTAAGTAATGGCGGGAAAAGGTGAAAAGCTGTGAACCATAGAGAACATAGTAAGTTTCGAAACTAAAGCAGTTTGCTGAAAACACCTTGTTCCACGAACTGTCGGAGAACTCTTTGAACAATATTTATAGACATTTTAGGTTATTCATGACGGTTGGAAAGGCTTTTTTTTTCTTAGTTTTATGTTTTTCGTTGACGTTAGTTGTAAATTTTGTTGCTTTAGCTGAAGTTTACGAAGAGGTGTGAGTGGAAAATATCTTGTTTGACGGAATGAATCTTAGAAGGGTTCTTTTCGTGTTCTATAACCCTGAAATTGCTACTAGATATTTTTTTTTGTATTTCGTGTACAATAATAACCCATATTTTTTTCCATGGGTTTTCATAATATGTTTTTTTAGAATTCCTTTTTTTTATAATTACAGTAAGGGAAGCTCACGAAGTGTGATGTGTGCCTCTACTTACATTGAAGGGATAAAGGCAAGAGTATAAGTATGTATGTTAAAACTTTTTCGTGAGTTTGAAAGTAAGGATTATGTGAAAATGAAACAAAACATATTTTTTTTAGGTTTTAATATTTTTTACACAATTCGTAGCATTCATAATGCCGACACATTTCGTCAGATTTCTCCATTTGCCCGTCAGCGATCGCTGTTACTATCATTTATTAAACCCAGTTCACTATTTTTAATCGTATATTTTTATTTATAATATGTACCTTGCCGAAATTATACAATACAAATATATAATTAACCTTTCTTTAAATTTGAAAATGTTTTCGCTGACTGACGCATAATGTTCACCATTTTTAGTAGCTATATTTACAGTAACTTGATGACTTTCAAATCATTATATATAATGTACATATACATAATATAATAAAGAGAAAAATCAAAATAAAATTCTTCAATTAATACATTAATGCCTAACAACTACTATTTAAGATTTTTCTCTTAATAAAAATATATTACACGCAATGCAAATAACAATAATAATTGTGTAGTATCAACAAAGTCTGGTGTTGCTAGAGAAAAAAAATCTTCCGAATTATTTTTAATACTGAGACTTCATTGGGGAAAAAACTGTATTTATACAAAGTAAGAGTGACGTATGTATGTATATTCATGATTAATTATTTACAAAAGTTAACAAACCTTTAAAATGAAACTTTTAAATTACCACACGATTATTTCAGTTACGAATTACAAAACTATTATTTCAAATTTTGTAATTAAAAATTTAGAACACGTCATTCTAAATTATTCAAATTTTTATTCCAAAAAAATTACTTGTAACACTCAGATTCATTCAAAAACTGGTCTCTATAATCGTGTAGGAATTTAAAAGATAAATATGGTGGTCTTAATTAGCCTAGAATAAAGCTTGTTCTCAGATAACTAATCTTGCGCTATCGAAGTACCATAGCTAGGACCAATTATGACATTTAAATCTCCCGTTCGTATACATGACATAAGGCTGTAATGCGATGCATTACTATAAAGTGGTTCGCGTGATTATTAAGTTCAAATTCAACTCCGCTGTGAGGGTTAAACATATTTTTTGTATACCTGAGTTAACTTTTTTTTTTGTTTTTTTTTTTTTGCATATTTTGATTGTCAAATTAACTGCACTGTGTTTTGAATTTTTGATATATTGCACATAATTCAAGTGCTTATTTTTTTAAAGTAAAACACTCTACACACGTTTGACTTAAGGCGTAAACTGGTGAACGTGTAACGAGAGCGTTACGAAAAGTGTGATCGGGTGACGCGAACGGAAGTTGAGAGAGATATAAGTTAGTCTCTCTCTCTTTTCCCCATAGCCAGTTATGTTTCATATATCTAAGACACAGTGTAGACGTATTAATTAAGTTTTACCTCAGTCGTGTGGTCTAAAGCACACTCTTTTTTATTTTAACACTCACAGCAAAGTTGTTCCGTGGCCATACTAATTATTAATTTTTATCATTCGTTTCAATTTACGCAAAAAAGTTTAATTTAGCCACGGATTTTTATATTCTAGGAGAAGCTCACAGATTCTCATCAGTCGTGAAAATCACACAATTATAAATATTATATGTGTGAATGGTCTACAGATTAAAAAATAAACAACACTGACTGGTACCTTCACGCCGAACACGGCCTATACTTTTAAAACGTATTTTTTAATCTGCACATCTTCTAGTTTATGGTCTCCTGGTAACATAGAAGGCAATCAATATCAGGTATCATCCACAAAGACAAAAAATAGACCTAAAAATCTCATTTTTTAACATTGTAAAATATCATTTTGTGATTCGTATACATCGGTTACAAATTGTGCTACATTATCAACACCAAGGCAAGGTGAGAAATGATATTCGATATACAATATCATTATAATAAATATATATAATTCAAAGATATGTATTCAAAATGTTTTTCTGTAAATTATACGCGGACAATTAATATTCAAGAAATTGACATACGTTATAGATGTACAATTTGAGCTTGATAATTACATTTAATAAATTAGTTATAGGTAACAGACGCAGCACTTAACGCAGTTTACAGTTATACAATTGAAAATCGTAAGTGTGTTCCGCGAGGCGAGCGTCCGAGGCAAGCAGCCGGCTGCCCGCTGTGGCCGCGCCTCGATCTGCCTCGATCTGCCCCGTTTCAGCCCCGTCAGCCCCGCTCACTGCCTCGCGAGGCCAAAACAAGTTGCATTGAAAAACCTAAAATCTATTAATACAACTCCTTTACAAAAAGTGTCCCATATCTATTACCTTTCTGTCGACAGCGACCAAGTACTGTAATAGTTACAACTTACACAACTATTCAATTATTTATTTATATTTACGTAATAACAATACACAATTAGCTATAAATATTTATAAGATAACTATCAAACCACATTTTTATTGTTACATTCATCAACTTTGCTCCTATTGTTCCGACTGTTTAAACCGTTTCATTATTTATAAGGTGATTTTGCACCAGTTATTCGTCAGTGTCCTTGTCACTTTTTAACATTTACATTTTTTAAATATTAAAGTTGACTTCAAAACTTAATTTTAGGAGATCGTATACTGTTTCAAATATTACAAAAGTGTCGCGTTTTTTTTTATTTTAGTATTTTATGTACATGTAGCATCGTTCTCCTGTTGTTTATCACGTGCCAGGGTATCACATGAGGCCGGCATGGGCTGCCTCGTGGTGCCTTGCGGAGCTGCCTCGCGGAGCGCCGCTCGCCTGAGCTCTGTCAACGTTATTCATATCTGGAAATAAAATGCTCATTTTATTGAGGGCTCGAAACAACTGTATAATCGAGGCATTTGTTACATATTTTATACGTTACTTTCGAAATCGTATGTATGTTTCTTCCGTATATCACGATTTATACTTGTAAATTTTCATTTAGTTGGTAAATTAGAATTGATTCTCAATTTCGTGCGTACAAATTAGTTTGTATCGTATTTTTTATTATGTAGATTATTATAATCGTGAATTTATTTTTTTACAACGGGATCTACACCGTTCAATAGAGGTCAGACTAAATATATGAAAATACTGAGATATGGAATGAACGAATGATATTTATTTGCTCTCGTTCATTCAAAAATGGTAACAAGTTTAAAAATATAAGCTCGGGTTCTTTAGGCAGAGCATGATAAACGGCATTTCTTTTTCAATTAGTGGCCTATAAATGCATTTTTCACTCAAGTTTACCTGATGGGCTGAGGTCGACTCGACAAACCATAATAGGAAAAAATATATCTTAATACTCATTGCAGAATTACGTTCTGATAAAAAAATGTAATGAAAACCCAATTACGCTGCACCTTCAAATTTGGCGAATATGCGAAATATGGATTTTAGAACCTACACCTCTGCCTACCCTTTCGGGCATTAACAAGTAAAATAAATAAAGGTTGTATACTTACATGTACAAATGTGCAGGTTGCATTAGAGATGGTGGCCGTAGTATTCAGCTGGGTAATGCGCGTAACCCTGGTGGAAGGCGGGGTCCGTGGGCGGCCTGTGCATCATCTGCTGGCCGTCCATCATGTAGCCCATGGTCGCCTCGGGGCTGTACGCGCCGCTGGGGCCGGCGTGCGGGAATACTGATGGGTAGAAAACTGAACGGTTAATCAGGTCGGCTGGGGACACCGGTCTTAGTGGGTAGTGGATTTGGAGGAAAAAGTTTCAGTTCAAATCGAAAATATTAGATAAATATGGTAATACAGTTTGGCAGCAGTGAATGAATGAGTGAATGAATGAATCCGGTTGCTAATATTTTCGAATGAAGATATCATTCATTCATTTTCATTCGTTCATGACTAAAATGTATAGTACAATCAACAATTTCGTGAAGTAAAGAAAGCCGCCACTTTCCCTTCAATAATGTCAAATCGTGCTAAATTAATTTTTGAAACCAATGAACAGTATGCATTTGACAGTGACAACCATAGTTCCTATTTTCGCCAGTTCACAGAATCTTTGGTTTTACTATAAATGACCATCCCTTTCTATAAAAACATAACTAATATTTGCCTAGAATGAATGAGTGAATGATAATTTCCAGGATTCTTCTAATGCATTCGTTTAAAACTAAAATTTATCCACAAAAAAGAAGTTCAACATTTGAAAAAAGAACTAATCTGAATGTTGCCAGCGTAAAAACTATAAGTATATCGAGCAAACATTACTTGGTAGTGGATATGTGTGGTGCTCTCGAGGCGCAATGGTGCGTGCCCCCATAAAGACCCCACGAGATGTCGGAAATCGACGTCTATAATGGACGAACACCATTACATCACGATTGATAATCCCATGGATATATGGCTCGCGGAAGCCATAACAGTTTTGTGGGAAAATTGAACGGATTTCTTGACTTTTACAATTGCTTTTGTCGTCAATGCGGGAGTTTTGAATGAGCCTCGAATTTGTGTAGTTTTCCATAATGATATTTATTGTTTGCAGTTTTATTTTTGTGGCATTGGTATAGAAATTAAAAATGTACTTTGATTCGGTTGGATTTATTTTGTGTTTATATATTATATTGACAAAATTTAACGGTAATTTTACATATTGAGTCCAGTTTTTTCTTCTTAGTTACGGACCCCTAAAATGACTTTTTTGTATCTGTCTACAGTAATAAGTTTCGGTTATATTTCAATTGACTAATCATTCAATTTTGTATCTCGATGAGTTTATCACTGCATTTTGTCCTTCTTAAGCCATCTTTTAGTTCGTTTCGGTCAACATTTTATTGCTTTTTTTTCGCAAACAATGCAAAAGTTGCTGATTGAGTAGGTCCAGTGACGCGTGTCTCCTACCAGGGCTGCAGGAAGTAATAACGGGCCCCAGAACGAGGGTGCAGGCCTCAAACTACCAGGCAAGTATGATTTATTAGGAAGTAATCTTGACATCACAAGAGTTCGTTATTTGAATGATATTTTTAAATGTATTTTTATGCGCTAACGATCTAACTAAAGTTTTAAATGGTTTTTGTATTGAGGTAAAGCTCATAAAATTTAAATTGCCTACTGTTTTGAGTATATTTTGTTTTTCAGAGACCTAACAATGCCATGTCCGGATAGTTTCCGCGAAAAATATGAATATTAATTTCGCTTTTAATAAATGCTCTAGTGACGAGAACGGTTTTAATCCTATGGAATGCCCAATAAACGATCGGTGGTGCTCGAAGCCAAACGAATTGTAATTTACAGGCAGGCTTGGTAATGGGACGCATCAGAGGGCAATTTATGCTCTTATAATAAATTCATTAGCACGCCATACATGCTCGTGTACACGTCGAACCGCAGATAGACAATGGTAATATATTTATTATGTACGTATTATTGAAACTGCAGTACCTAATATACATCGTCCGGTATAAATTGAATGAACGAATGAATGAAGTTATTTAAGAGAACATGGATATTGGATACATTTGACAGATAAAATATGGTTCTGTCAAAATCAGTATTTCAGTTCGTGTATTATGTTGTGTATGTATTATTATTTGAAAAGAGAAACGGAAGCTTCGAAGACTATTTTTAAACGATTTTACCTCGATTCTAGGTGTTCATTTATTCTTCATCCTAGCGTTAATTCCCAGTCGCATCCGAAACTTGCAGCTCAGAGTCTGGGGTCCGCTTTACCAGTCTAAACTACGGATTTGGCTAGACCATTTTATCATTGACACTAGGTATGACATTGTGTTCATTTATTATTGACACTATACCGTTAACATTTGTTCATTTTCAATGATATTTTTCTTTTTAATCTAAACTAAATACGTATACAAGTACTTAGATTAATAATAAACATTAAACCCGAAAATATATCGACTGTATCGGTTCCCAAAAGGAAAGGTTGGCAAACGTAACACGAAACGCAGCACGCACCAGGAATATATAAACGAAAGGCAGCCACGACAAATAATATAGTGATTGGAAAAGCGCCTTTTGGCTTGACCGCAGGAAATGCGGTGGCCATTTTCTTTAGTCCATTGCCAAAACAATTTTCCATCTATCCTTCCACCCCTCCGGTTTTTCCATTTTCCGTCGTCGGCAAACTTGGCCGGGGCCACATCCGGACGTTTGGCTCGCGAGATTTAGAACTGTACTTGTTTTATGGGAGCCTGGTAGTGTCGCGATATTTGAGTGCCGACATTACTTACTTTAGAGCGATAAAAGTTTTGGAATGCATACGTTTTTCATTATTAGGTTATAGATAGACCATTATTAACGGGGGGAATGCGACTAATCCATAGTATAATTTAAATAGGCCTGATTAAAGATAAAAATTGATAAAATGCTTTTAAAACCTTTCGTAGTTTTATGATTGTTGTAAAATTATGTTTAAGTTAATAAAATAAAGTAAAACCTAGCGATGGCTAGACTCTGTTCTTAGGGACTTTTATCTAATGCTTTTGCCAATTTGACCGAAAATTGATCTAATCGTTCATGCGCGTTATTTTTGTGACCTAATTTGATTAAGTAATTAATTTTGATTACATTTTTTATAACTGCGAAAAGTAACTTGCAACCCACTAAAAATAATACGAAAAATATCTTTTATGTAACATATCGAACATGCCATTATGTCTGAAGAAAATTTAATCAATAAAAAGCGTCTCCACCGACAGGCTTCGATTAAAACAAGTGATATATGTTCTTCTTTCTCATAAACGAAATTAACAAGAAATGAAGAAAATACCCGACTCCTAATCTTGGAATAGGAAAGGGGGCAACATCCACACATCTAGATAAAGGCACCAGGGTAGCACACATCGGCGATAGTCGACGGAGGGGCGAGTGATGGATCGTCCGGGACGGGTCAACGAATTCGGACATTATTCTTTTTTACCCTTCTTGCGTTCGCAGGAGTAAGCCCTTTTTCTGCGACGTCCTTTTTTTCCCCGGACGGAATTTTTGTTGGCTACGTACGTCCCCTGAACGTTTTATGGACTGTGCTACAATTACAAAGTAAAAATAGAATTGGTCGTTTGTAATTCTATTCCATATTGTCGGTGGGATGCGAATAAAAAGGACGTCGACGGATATTTTTGCTGGTTTTGTGATTCGCGATGAGATTTTAAGCTGTAGACTTTTGGCGCGCGGTGTACGATTTTTGAATTAAAACTTGACTTGTGGTATAAAATAGTGGGCTGGTTTAACTTTTTATTTTTGAAATTTATAGCAATAGTTATGCTAATCGGCATTTGCCGATATACTCGTAAATATGAATGGAATACTATCTTAATTTATTTTTAGATTTTATTAAAATTAGAAAGAAATAAGATTATCGTTTTAAATATAATATTTAAGCTCAAATCAAGTTTCTCAGAATGATGACTTAGAATTTTATGCCTACATTATCGACTACTCATTCTTAACTTCCATATAAAAATTTCCACTAGTTCTGCAATTACTTTACAAAATTGTAATGGGTACATCTTTTTTTGTTCTAAAACCATTATATTTCCCAAAATACCTTTTACTATCAATATTTAACAACAAGATACACTCCATTTTCCTAGTAATTCTGTCTAATCTACTTTCTAAGCGCAGCTGGGATACCAGGCGGCCATAAGTCGGCGAGCGGTCAGCGCTAAAAGCTAGAACATCCTCATGGGACGTTACTCGTCGCATGCGACGGCCTGCATACTGTATGAACCACTCGGTACTTTGTGGCACTTTGTGGTCAGCAAACTCGATTTTAGACTTCAAAGTCGTTTGAGGCACGCTCGTGAATTTGAAGTGGTTCGGCGATACGTGATGTGGTCAAGACGCGTTAGAGGCGTGTAATATGATCTTGAATTTGGAATAGATCATTTTGGTTCGTTGGATAATACCTATCTTTGTTGAAAGTGTACACGAATATTGATAAAAATAAATATAAAACGGTACATTTCCAAGCATTCTCATTAACCCTTGCATGCTATGCTATGCTTAAACGAATGGGAGCCATAAAAGTACGCTGTAGTTCGGACAAATGGATTGGCAACTACGACAACTAGGACCAAGTTATACAAATATTAACAATGGATGTATAAGATTAATGTTACCTGCTCTATTTGACTGGTCTATCATAGGCTGCACTATCCTACGTCTCGCGTTGATAAACCTGAAACAAAATAAACAATTGTTAGAATATATTAATTATTTTAAATGATACAATGATTTATCTCCTGAGTTTGTCTCAGCACCACCTATGACTGGTAGGAATTTTGACATTAAATCAAAAGAAATTAGTAATAAATATAATGCAATGCGTAGACAGGATTCCACTATAGAAATTCGTTGATTAAAATGTGAAATCTTGGTTCCTAAAATGAAACTAAATAGATGAACACAAAAGATGTATAAACACGTCAAGTATGTAGATATCACCACATAATTGACACACTCTTGACCAACATATATAAAAGTTCCAAGGACCAACAAACAAATAGATTGCCAGGATTAACTTCCACACATTTATCCATGTATACGTATAGCCCTATTCAATTATATTATCAAAGAATATCTGGGCATAATCTTAGCTCGCGGCCGCAAACTTCCACAGGAAAAACAAGTTAGTGATAATGAATTATGCCGAATTCGGCCAGAGCACTGTTTTGGTCGCTTGTAGGGTTAAATTCGTACGAATGTTTACCGAATGTCAGCAGTAAACATGCCCGTTAGACCATGTTTGTTTTCACTCCATCTTCGTTTGTATTTATTGTGATTATCAATAAATTCACAGCGGAATTCTGCTCTGTTTGGATTCTGGACTTCTGAAACGAGATGCGCCTATTGTTTTATATTTAAATGGTTGAAAGTTATTAGTTGCAGTAGTTATATTCCTGTTATTAGCTCGGGACATTTGTCTTGGACCTGACATATGCTCAAAATGTGCTCTATACTCGCAGTACATGTTTCTTAGGTGTCTTTTGAGGATAGCACGGGATGCTACTGTGGTGGACGAGTTCAAGTTAAGTTACTCAGTTAAGTAACATGTAACTACCCACAGGCATGCGATATTTTTTCTTTTAATTCTTTGGTAATCAGATAATATTTTGCACAATTAAGGTAACTGTACCAATGCTCGACACTGTACCAATGCTAGACACTTTCGAACAAAACCCAGTATTTTGAGAAAATTATCCATTTGTTTTTTATGACTATTGACTTAAAAGATGCCTAATGGTATCTATAAGATATGTTCAAATATTCGCAACACCATCCGAAGTAAATTTAGAAAGACTGTTGACAGCAAATAATGTGACTCCGTGAACACGGTCGTGTTATTTCTTAAGATTTTTGCCAAGGGTACTGATTTTTATAGGTGTGATTTTTTTGTTTATAAGTTATGATTATTACTAATTTTAGTATAAACGTTATAAATATTGAAGTTATTGACATACTTGGACCATTGGGACAATGATGTCTAGCATTGGTGTTTTCGACCAAGTGCATAATAATTTAATTTAAAGTAAAAGTATGATAGATTTTAAAGATTTTATGGGCAAAAGTTAATGTCTAATTGTTGCTGTAACAGTTAAAAAAGAATGTAACGACCATGCTGTAATTAATTTGTTAAATTTTTTAGATTGAAATTTTATTTTTCCTTAAAGTGTCGAGCATTGGTACAGTTACCTTAAAGATATTCAAATATCATTAGATAATATATCAGGTATCTATAACAGGAGAGCATCCCTCAGTAGAAGGGCGAGTGACCGGGCGGCTTTATGAAAACTAATGCCTTCATTTGGCGTCGGCTCCGGCCACCGGCGATAAGCTATGTCGCCCTGGTACCTCGGGATTACGATTTTGGGATTTACCCCGGACTAGAGGGGTGTCCGATAAAACTTTTGTGGAAATTTCAGTTCGTGTTTGTAATTTAAATGTTTTGAAACTGCGCCTATGGTTATTTTAGTTGAATCGAGAAAGCGATGGGAATAAGTAATTATAATGTTTAGTTTAACTGTGCATAAAGATCTAGTTGTTGCTCGGCATATATAAATTTTGGACCTAAAATGTGCTGTATACGCGCAGTACACGTTTCATGGGTGTCTTTTGAGGATAGCACGGGGTACCATGGCGGTGGATGAGCTCAATTTCACCAAGCACAGATTATTAAAAAACAATACGTGGGCGCTAGGGCTTCACTAAAAGGGAATACACGGTGGTCGCATACGTTCATATGCCACGGTAACATACATGCATTCACATTAGGTAGGCCGTGTGTTTGTCTGCCAATTAAGTGGTATTGAAAAGACAAGAATTTGAGAAGGATGACACAGAACTGAAAATAAGGCAATAATTACTATCATAATTATTACCAAATAGGACATTTTGCTTTTAGCATATATGAGCATAAATGTAAATAATCCCTCCAGGAACAGAAAGTTGAATTCCGAAAATGTTGAAATCCCAAAATGATTACGTTCCCAAAATGATGATCGTGTGATTTTTTGCTACCTCGACTAAATTCTAATTCACTAATTTCACTACTTTAGTTAAATATTTTTAATATTTGCCACTCCATAAACAAATATGGCAAATATCACACTCTTTCAACTGAAATGTCCAACGGTCGTTACCAAAGTGTCTTATCCCCGTGGGCCAACTATCTCTTTGGACGAAATAAATTACTAAAATTCATTCCCCATGGGACAACTAAAACTATGTTCTGGACGTTTATCAATAGTAACCCCTTAAAAAGACGTGTATTTTTTGTTTCTTCTCGATAACATATATCGGTATAAATCTACATAACATGACTAAAAAAAGTGTCGTGAATTTGCCAATATTCCCTCTTTTCTCTTCTTTTGATAATGTTTAACCCATCATACTCGATACGTTATTATAAATAGTTTCACTCATATTTTTGAGAAAGAAAGAAAGACGAATTAACTGCTACAAAAAATCCGCAAGACACAGGGACAGAAAAGACATAATGTATGTAAACGTCTCTTGATACAATAATGAAACAGGTAGGAAACATAATATGTGACAAAAATAATAAATAAAAATTCATAAAAGTTGTCAGTGTTGTTACAATCACAATGCAAAAAAATTTCAATAACTTTCCTAAGCTAAGTATACTACTTTAGTATTGTTATCTGTGGCTATACCAACCAAAATATTCACAAATATCACTTTTTGTAATAAGTTTTACTATTTCTTTATTCATATTCTAATAATCTAACTAAACAAATCTTACTACGTCATTAAGCAAAGAAAATCAAAAAGAAAATACAAAACAATTGCTTTTATTGATACAAGTAAGGTAACGGAACGACCAAGAAGTTTTTCTCCGCATTTAAGTACACAAACAAACGTACAGCAGGTGGTGTGGAGTGAGGTATTGCCAGGGGGTCATAAATACTGTTTTTCCCTAATTAACGCTTAATTCCGACCAGGGTTGGACGCACCCTAGAGGTTTGAGACGGAACTACCAATTTTTGGGTATTGTGACAGAGTAAATACAGCTTTTGTGGGTTATTTTCGATATTTTATCCTATATATAAATTGTAAAAGATCTATGCAGAAATTAATTAGGTTTTTTTAAATAAGATGTATATGAAAATGATATGTATTGAGATAATTGTAAGTGTGTCAATTCGATTCTTTTTACCTACTGCCAAGAAGGATTATGTTTTTCACGTGTATGTTGTATGTGTGTACCTATGTAATCTTCTAATATTCTTTTCAATACACTTGCTCATAAAGTGAATATAATTTCACCGCAATTAGGCACGTAATGATATCTATTATTTATCAAACTATGACTTTTTCATTGCTATTATTCACAAGTGGGTTATAGATTTTTTTTAAATTTTAATTGGTTGAGTTGCTTTGTTCTTGAAGATTGATATCTTAAATGAATCGTATTCTTCTTCCAAGTGTTCTAAGGTAAGTACATAATTTTTGTTATGTTTGTGTAGCATACAAACAAAATTCTTATTGAAAAATAACTTATTATTCAAATATGCAAACTGAATTCTTATGATTATATAATTGCGAATCATATAACGATGAATTATAAATTCCAACAACCCCTCTGCTCTGCAAATTTTCGCTGAATTCTCACCGAAGTGAAGGAATTCCAGTCAGCCGCGCATTCTCATTATTTAATTTGCTTTCAGGTAATTAAAATCCAAAAACTTGGAAGTCGAAATTAAATTTTATACTTCGTAGGTACTTCTCCATCCCTACTTTTACTCCGGGGGCGTGCGACGTGCTTCCCGGATCAAATCACCTTTTTAACTTTCCCTATTTAGGGAAAAGCCGGGAAATCTAGCAATTGCAATAATAAGTGGGACCAGGACATCATGAGATCGAGTGGGTCGCCTCTATTATCGTTACGTAACGTGATTCCCTTTGGTGAACGTGTGCGTACTAATTTATAATATGTAATTCGTGGTAGCGGAGTTTTATATAGTTTGTTGTGTTGTGTTGGGTTATATGTATTGAATGAACATTTGCAAGACACTAAACTCCATATTAACAGATTTTTAGTTGGAACTTAATGTAACAACTATGAAAGTAAAAGAAGCTTCGCATTATTTTTGTCGTAGAAAGTTGTAATATCAGTTGATTTACAAACGTAAAAAAATATATATAAAAGTGAAATAAGCATAAGAAAGAAAAAAGAACATGTCAGACGCTATTTAGTTGAAGAACACAGAAATAATGAGACACGACAGTAATGGAATCAATTACGAAATAGTAGCACAAATGCGTCGCCTAAGACTTTCAAACACAATTATACTAAAGTAACAAGTAATAAAATAAAAACACAACACATTCCCACCCTACCAGTATCAGATGACGCGGTAATGTTCCAAATCTTATTACAATTAGCCTCATTTGCATTTAGAACAGATATATCATGTGCATGTGCAATGTGCATCAAACAATGTACTCACAACCCTTCTGTACCTACATCTCTGTATGATTTATGCGACCCTGGTACCACTGGCCGTTGTCACAAATAAAATAAACACATTATTTTCATACAAATGCAAATTTTTGTATGTTTGATTGTACGTGTGACTATTGTTAGTGAATCATTTTTATGAATTAAATAAATGATTTATTGCGCGATATGATGTGGAAATAATATAATATTGTATGTACTTATTTATGCATGTTTTTTCTTTCATTCGTTACTTCTCAATTTGAAAGAGAAAAAGTATATAAAAATAAGAAAAAAATGAGAATATAAAAGTGTAACCAAAGATAAGATATATTTCAGTGTTAAACAAGCCCCCAACTTTTATTTTGAGAATAACTAAGTATCCGGGCAACAGTAAGACAAAATTACAATACAACAATGAAAATAAACCTTTAAAAGCGTTGTAATCTTAAAACCTCACAAGTTAATTGCAGCTAAAACATCAAAATAACGGCTGCAGCCGCCGTCAAAATTAATACAAAGCGCGATTTAACAGATACCCTCTTAAGAGTCGTAAAATTTGCCGTTTTTGCGCCGGGGAGGGGTCCCTGCGGACCCCGGGGTGTTATGGACCCCGGGCCGGCGGATGAAGAGTTAATGAACTAATCTTGATATTAACAACACATTAGTCGCATCGGACGCATAGCCATGTTTCGCTCCAAGTAATTATTGAGACCCTTGCAAGGGATAGTTGGGCCCTAACCCTCTCACACGGTATGTTCAACGTCAATTTCGCATGTACTACGTTTTAGGGTTAATTTATGATAATTTTAATGTTCGTTAAAATAGTTGGGAACCCAGAGGAACTATTTTTGGTTTCTGTTTCTGGAAATGTTGAAATAAAACTAATTTTAACGGATTGTATTGCGATTCATTGTGTTATTTTTGCATACCTATGTACTTTTTCCCCGACGTTTTGTTGTTGTTCAGCAGTCATGGTCATGACAAGAGAAATGGTCATTATCTCAATCACCGCAACAAAAATCGCGATAAATTATTTCAATGAGCAATATTCGAAAATACCTACTACATATTATCTGGAAAAAAAAAATCCAGTAGTTGAGCCCAGAGCTGCGTTTGATATGCTTGCTCGAAAATGGTAATTACGAACGATAATTGCAAAAACTAATCGAATCACAAAGCAATCGGAAGAATATCCGCGCTCTCGTACAAAATTCATGGTGACAGTTAATTTGGAAGTGCACCGGCGCATCGGGTCCCACTCGCGAGGAGATTACTTATTCAGCAGATGGATAACATATTGCGCAAGTAATTGGTTGAAAATATACTTGCACAATAGATATGAGCGCCTGGTACAATATAATTTATGATGCATACAATATACTGTTGTTTTTTGAAAAAAATATAGCTGCTAAACGTTGTGAAGCGTGAAAACTAAAATCTTTGGGCTACTATAGATACTTGTACTATTGTGAATATAATTTTTTCTTAGGATTTGTTTCATCAAAACTTACCAAAGTAGATCTTTTGAGACGATACAGACCCTCAAAAGGGTGAATAATACAAGGGATTTCGCAACAAATGCTTATAGAATCCGACAAATCCAGTGCGGATACCGTCCGACAGATGGATCGCGTTTTGATGTCTACGATATCAAGCTCAGCTATGCTACCCTGGTGATTGATAGTACTAACATAGGTAAAGATCTTCAAATCCTACTTGCGACGGTAAAAAACGTATCATAGTGATAAGAGACGACAGTACTACAGAAGGTATTGATGGTTAAAAGGTATCAATTGTTGCTAGTTTTATAAAATCGAGAATAGTAAATGTTATAGTAAACTGAGGGATAATTATGTAAATTGTCTCAATATCATGAATCAAGTCCAGGTGAATAACTTGAGGCAGTCTTGTAAAAATCAGTTGTAGCAGTAGAAGCATTTAGTTACCTACCAAAGAAAGATAAATTAAATGTTAATTGAGTCTATGTTAATTGTTTTTACTTAGTTTGATGCTATTTCTAATATCATTTTAAAACTAAATTATAAGCTATACTACCCACACATACAATTTCACTGCGTAGAAAATATGATAAAGACGTGAAATGTATTCAAATCACATTTAATATCAAATCTAAAAAAACAGAATTTTATGAAGTGGAAGTTATTAATTTTATCATCATATATAAAGTAAAAAGAACTCAATCCATCTCGCGTGTGAACTAAACAACGATGTTATGCAAAGATTGGGTGTAACATTCAGCAAAAACAACATAGAAAAATGTATCATCCCTCGAAAACAAAGGACCGGGAAACTTCGTCACGTACAAATACGTCTAATCCACGGAGTCCGGACTCCGGGGCCGACAATAAATATTTTTCATGAAATCCACGGCCATGACCGGCGCATACAAACTGCGTTAAATCAGGCAATTATAGGTGTGACCAGTAAATATTATAACCAGGGGATCAGAGGGCAGAGACGTTGTTAAGAATATTGGCTATGTTGTTTTCGTAATGGACTCTTATGCGAGCTGAATTCCTGGTTGTTAGGCGAGAATTAACTGGCTTGTGTTGAGGTCGAAATGTTTATTTTTCGTTATCGTTGAAAGATAAGCACACACAATAAAACTCTGAAATGTCTTTCAAATTATTGCTACCCTGAGAATGTCAGTTTCAGATACAATATATCCATATTATTATTATAAATGCGAAAGTAACTAAACTACTGATATCGATTTTGATGAAACTTGGTACAATACTGTTTAGGAAAGGAATAGAACATAGACTATATTATAACCGATATCCATGCGAGCGGAGCCGCGAGCAACAGCTAGCATATAAATATAACAATAAAGAAAATCGGTTTAAAGTCCGGATGATCAAAATCTCGAATAATTGAGATAAAACAAACCAAATGAGAAACTTTGAATGAGATTTTTTGCGTCCCCGTATTACGATTATTTGATTCGAAAATTGAAAAAAGGCAAGTAGGTTAGGTGAAATAAGTAGAACAGTTTTCAACATTATTTCGTGGTAACCAAATGTAAAAAGAACATAATCGTGATCGATATTTTGAAATTTAAAGACAAATTGACTCATTCTGCCTGAAAACTACACTTCAAGAGATGCCCAATATCTTAGTCTCAGTGTGACTGCTGAAAAGCAACTAAAACGTGGATATGAACGAACATGGTCGCTGAAAAGCAACTAAAACATCTTGTACGTAAATAAATACCCTTCGTCCACTAAATATTACCATAGAATTCTGTAAAAATATAGTTTTTCAAACATAGTACTAATCTAGGCACTCCTCCAATTATTGGCACAGCTACGTTTTATGTAAAAAAAACAAGAACTCACAATCGTCAACTCTACCTGCATTATGTAAAGACTTTTCTATAGTTATTCCTTTTCAAATGGCAATGGTCTGATGTATGCCAATAGTCTGGTTTACGTATGCCAATATATGGGCAAATATGTAAAATTGGATAAAACTGTAATTTTTTAATAATTACAAGTAATTAAACTTTTTTGTTTACGATCAAAATAACGTGAAACAATATTTCTACAATTACTTTTTACTATTCTCTTCTCTTAAAAAGACGAATAATTTCCGTAGATGATAATTATTTTACAAATTTCGCTTAAGGTGCCAATAATTGGGTGTTTTACCCTATATGACGAGGCAAAATAAGAGGAATCAAACAATAAATTGCAGAAGTATTAATCTACCAGGGAAATATAAAGTGTAGGTAGAAGCAAAAATCGCCATACTCGCCACTAATGAATTACGTTCGCTAAAATGCTTCATTTTAAGGCGTACTCCATAATCCTATGGCAGCCTGGTAGCCGCTGGCTGTAATTACTGGCGCAATATATCGCCAGTTCGACCTCCCGACCCCCGAAGGTCCTCATCACGAGAATGAGTAACACATGGTACTGCGTTAATTGTCGGGGTACAGGGATTTGTTTTTATTCTACGATTGTCGAGGGGGACCCGGCGTTGTCGCGTCATCGATTTTATTTCGTGTTTCTGTAGCTTTGGTTGTTATGATTTAGTGAAATGTAACTATTTTGGAGAAGTGAGAACTGTGTGATGTTTCCAAGAAGCATATAGCTTGGATTACTAGTAGTATGATTAGTTTAAAGTACTTATTATTTATTTTCACATCATCCAGCGGGTTTCCATGAAAGGTGTGATGACAGTAGAGGAAATTTATAATTTGTGGGGTCACTAAACTTGTAAGTTAAGTTCTATGTTATTTTAGATAAAATGCATTTTTTGAAGGACTGAGTTTTGATATGGGGCAATGACAATCATGACAAGGGGACCCCTTGGGGTACTTAAGTAATCATTACACATGTGGTACGTAATGTCAGATTTTTAGGCCATGATTAGACTTAGATTGAAATAAGACTATTTTCAACTAATCTATCGAGATTGATTAAGCCCGATGTTGCAACAGCTTTTGCGCAGACGTAAATTAAATAAATCGCGATAGAAAGCGTTAAAAAAAGTATCTATCTATCATATTCGCGTAAAATTCTGACAGGATTATCTCTAATATATATAAATATCAAAAAGAGCACTTTAATTTGTAACAGTTGTCAGCAATAGGCTAATTAGGCATTTGATGTATAATCAAATTATAATTAGGCAGTATGCATCGTTAGTTAATATCATAGTATCACAACATAATTGTGGATGGCCACGAAAAGCGAGGATTATGCTCTGCTATGCTATCGGCGTGGAACACTGAATTCTGATCTAGTTGCCGTGATCGACAGGAACACATTCTCCGGATAAAAGTTCTTCATAGGAATGCCCGGTGCTTGGTGAATTTGTAATAATCGATGCTTGGTGAATTTGAGCTCGTCCACCGCAGTAGCACTCCGTGCTATTTTCCAAGGACACCCAAGAAACGTGAACTGCGCGTATTAAGCATATTTTAGGTCTAAGAATATGTTTGTCTCGAGCAATACGTGTGTACAAAATTTCAGTCAAATCTATTCAGTTGCATTTATAATAGCTGTTGGATAGCTGGTCGGGATAATAAGTTGCCTATTAATATACTATTTCAGACTAGAATTAATCCAAGTGCCAAAGTTCATCCAGATACATTCAGCCTTTGCCTGAATTTACATTTACTACTTTTTTTTTCTTATACAGCTGTCATATAGAGGCATAAGCGAATCGCCCCGCTAATCCACCCTCGGTTTTTATAGCCACATCCTAAGACAGGGTCGCGGATAACATGCAATTGCGATAATAGGCCGACCCGGCGCCATATTGCGTTGATTAGTGACGTGTGCGCCGAATTTATTTTGTATTACGAACTCGAAGGGTTGAGGTGCGAACGATGTTATTTATGGTCAACATCTGGCGCCGAATTTGAATTCGGAACAGGTAGGGTGTGACCTGGATGTTACAAATTAAGATTAAGTTTCCCGAGAAATTAGAAATGTGAATTTATCTTTCTTAGAAAATTTGAATTTTGGAATTATAATTAAGTTTGTATTAATTTATAGATGTATCTTAAAAAGTTACGTTCAAAAACATCTGGGAAAGTATATTACTAAACTGAATAATTAGAAGTAATACGAATACCTACTGAATGAAGTGACAATACTTTATGAATTTTAGGTAGCCTAGGTACGTCTGGTGCTCTGTCATGAAACACTGATAAAACCACATAATGATATCACTAATAAAATATCGCCAATATTTTAATGATGGTAACAATTAAACAACAAGTGCAGGTCGGAGGCGACCGCTAATGAGCGCGCCAGCAGTGCCGTGCGGCCGATGCGGTTGGCGCGCGAACTAATTTGGTGCAGTGATGGATTGCGTACCGCTGTATGTACTGCATACTCTTGTCTTGTCTGCGAGCCTGGTACTTGCACTTTGTACGAATTACTGTCACGCCTGGTTTCTTCTGGGGTAGGCAGAGACAATAATAATAGCGATTTCTGGACCTGGAAATTGGGAGCAGTGTCGCTGCTCTCGTAAAAGCCAGTATTAACCAATAAGTCGGAAAACGGATCCCAGGCCAAGGGCTTTAGTTTTAACCAGGGTTGACGTTCGGATGAAGAAGAGGTTCTTTTTTTATGTGACGTGATTGGTCATAATATCGACGCGACGACGGTTGAAGCGCTAAATGATGTAAACGACATTGTTAGCTCACAAGAAAATCGCTTATAAGTAAAGTGCTTGCTTTCGTTTGGTATATTTTCCCTTCGAATATTCAGTGTTACCTACTTGTATATTTAAGAATTTGGTGACACTTCTCTCAATACTAACATAGTTTACTATAATCCTTTTGCTTCTAGGTATATCTTTAATATTATTTTCATGATTGCGAATAAAAATCGGAATACAAATTGACGACAATGCGTTTCAAAATATAGATATTAAAAATACGATCCATAAATAACTGTTATTTTCATACGACCTATATGAAACTGAAAACTGTTATAAAGTAAACAATCTCAGCCATCACACATTTCATGGCATGAACAAATAAAATACGTTTAACAACGCCGATATCACAATAAATATAACAAAAAGCTTTATAATTTTGTTTACATTTACGTCAAAATTCCATGACGAAGCGTCAAATAACAGGTATAAATAATAGATATAAATACTCACTATTAATAGTCAGCAGTTTGAGTAGTATTTAAGGGTGGGTTTCTAAAACTCATTATGTTCATCATGTCAAATGAATAATAGGCGAATCCTTTCAACGGTTGATTCTAAAAACCTAATTGGATATTAGGCGAGTAATCGCAAAAACATAAATTCTAAATTCAAATAAATTGAAGAAGCGATCGCCCGTCCGCCATCACTTCGTAAGCCCATTTGTCAAATTAATGATGGACGCATCAGAATTCTAAGTGGCCACCTGACGCGACGGTGACGTCACACGCAAAAATATCTTCATTCCAATAGTTTTATATAGCTATATTACGGGTGTTAAAAACCAGTAAGATCTTTGCACAGCGAAATGACCGTTAACGTTATGTGTCAAAGTGACAGATAGTTAAATAAACGTCATGTTGTGTCATTTAAGAGCTCCGTTGTTGATTGTGTCAGTTATTATCTAAAATTTACGATCGCAAAGTGATGTTTTAATAGCAGATTGGTTGAATATCCTTTTGTGATTAACTAGCTTATATCTTCGGCTCGGCTTGAGTGGAATACTGTTTGTATTTCTGTGACTTATAGGTACATATTCCCAGGATAAAAAGTAGTAGTCGTGATTGCACTCTGTCTGCACAATTTAATTTTTACGCGATCGTGATGTCCATACTATGACAGGTACTCTCATCTCAGCTCTTAATGTGCACTATTAGCAACCCAACATCCGCTTTCCATATCTAGTCTATTCGCGGTCTCCACTCAAGGAATCACTTCCAAAGGACATAGCTTCTTCAGGAGATGTGGTTACTGTCACTTCCGCAAGCTTATTCTACGGGCTTTATCGGTAGATTGCGTTCTTTGTTGAATGTCCTTCTTTATGGTCTTTATCTTTTAAAGAAACTATAGGCATAGCTCATTCCAGGAAAGGGATTAGACCCGTAATAAGTGATATCAATCAATTAGCCTATCGCAGTCCACTACGAACATTTACCTATCCCAATCTTGGGAGGCTTTGGCCTATTGTTTCCACACTGCCCAGGCGGTACAGCATTTTATTTCGAGTTTTCCTTCTCTCGCAGTGATAATTATCGTCATAATAGACCAGCAATTTATAATTAGCGTGCAAGCTAATTCCAAACATCTCCATTGCGATCACATTCAGTGTAAAGGCTGTGATGGTCTGTTTGCGTGTCGATCCATTCGAATTAGCCGTGCACGTTGGTTAATCGTGCCGTCGCAATCGTACGCTAACAATGGCCAGGCTTTTTGCCCTTTTTAACTTCAGATAAGGCTTTGATTGTCCTATGGCTTCTACCGTGCATCAGTCTTTAATCAAGTTAACGACACAACGCAAATGGTTGCATTTTGATGGAATTTTTGTTTAAAGTATTGTTGTTTTTTATTTTTGTGACTATTTCATGTTGAAAGAATGGAAATAAACTATTTTATTGAAGAAGAAAAAGTTGTTGATAAACATGCTCTCATAACGGATTCTTTAATGAAATGGGATACATTAAAATCAAACTGCGTTATCACGTTTCACCCAATGAATTTAATTGATTAAAATGTGAGAACTAGATGAAAGCCAGTCTAAGTCATTCAATCTTGCTTATTGTGCAAATTGTAACTAGTCTGATTTGCCTCTGTGGTATAAGTTTTTACTGTGTATGTGACCCTAAGGTTTAGGGTTTGATTTTCTAGTTGCTGTCAAGTGCCTTTATGCGAAACGTCCACTAGGACAAAAATATTCATTGCATAGAAGATCCCAAATAAAACTTACGAATGAATAAAATAATCTTCAGTGTATTTCTAATTTATTCATTACCTCTCAAATAAATCAATTTCAAAGCTTGCCAATTAAAATAATTAAAACTCAGATTGCCAGTGAAGAAAATAAACAAAAAATAAAGTGTGTTGATTGTCAATTGGCAACCCTGCAGATGTAGGTGGTTATAAATTACGTCCGAGTGAATGTTCTAGATAAACATTTTGATCGAAAAGCCTCTCACAGCGTATCGTTTCCGATGTTTTAAAAGTATTTTGTTTGATACATTATTGTGGTATTAATGGACGTGGCGATGGAGCGCTGCTTCTATGGCAGCCGTGAGTTTCTGGACATTCGGTTTTAGTTAACAGTTATTTATTAGACGGATGATAATGGGCCAAGGTTTGTCGCCATATTTGTACCGAGAGAGCGTTTTAACTTTAATTTTCGTTTTATTTGAGATAAAATTTTAAGTGAGCGCGTGCGATTGCTGTACAATTAGATCCTGGGGACGATTTCTGGGTCATGTTTAATTTTATTGCTTTTTTTTGTTAGGTTGTCGTCCTGATTTCCCGAATGACATTCTATGTCAGTCAATGTTATTAATTGTGACATTTATTAAGGATAGTGCAGTGAAAACAACCCCTTATAATAGGACAGCGATTGCAGACTATGTCGACTATGTGACTATGAAACAATGTTACATTACTTTTTAAATTTAAATATCACAACACTGCACAGCACAACACAACAAATGCAGTTCTACAGGTTATAAAATAATTTGAAATAAAGATTGGCTCCCGAGTTCCCGCTCTTTTGGATTTGAGCGCTGACTCAATCAGTTCTTGCTTTAGGGGAGTTGCTGTCAGGACGAATCATTTACTTTTTATTAAATGACAGGAAACTTGTATGATATAATAAAGTGTGACGTCATCCCTTTTCATTGTCAAACCATTTACTATTAGACATTAGATTGATTTTTATAAAAAAGAAAACAATACCACAATAATACTTGCGAATATTTTTTTAAATATCTTGTCTTTTTCTATATTTTGTTTTCAGTAATCATCCATCTTCATAGCGATTTCCAAAGTTTGCACTTCGGAGTCCGTCATTTATTATTTTTGATTGGTAGTCGATTTTTCCGGGTACGACTGCTGTCACTGACCTCCCAATTTTGCGATAAAAACCTGCGCCAGATTCCCCAAATCTGAGATTCTGCGCTATTGTATTTTTTCCCTATAAACAGCCTCGAAGATGGAAAGAAGTAGTAGGAGAGCGGATCTAGTACACAATACATGTAAATATGTCATAAAATAATAATTAATAGTTTCCATAATTTCCTAAAATATAAAAGCTGGTACCAGGCGCTCATAAATTTGTAGTAGTAGTATAAAATGGTTAATTGCTACGTGATTTATGTACTGGTGTGTCTTATCGGGGCATCTGTCGGACGACGTGTCGTTAGCTAGCCAGCTATTCCATCTATGTGCTCCTAATAGTTCTAATTGCGATGCATGTTGTTAGGCGAGGTTAAGTGCTTACCATCGCATGTTTTAGATGTAAATTATACATCTTTAATGTATGTTTTGTTTATAACACGCATGTGTATTTTTGAAAGGTTGAGCAGAGCACCTGTGAATGTCTGATATTGCGTGGCGCAAGATTATTTTTGACAACCGGACTCTTTTTGCAAAGTCTGTGCTGCCATTGAATATTTTTTTATTTAAAAAAACATTTTGCTCGACTTGGGATTCAACCATGACGTCACAAAGTAATGCTTAGAAATGTCAAGATTATTACTTCTAAGTACATACTTAAAAAATAGCAGCGCATTACGCGAAGCCTGTACAAAAAGAATCTGTCAACAAAATCTCATGGCAATTTCTCTAATCGTCCAAGATTCTCCTGACTCCTGACTTACGAGTACAAAATCGAATCATAACGAATAGATCCGTCCATTCGATACCTCGCCCTCTATAAATAAAAGGATGTTTAAAATTTTAAGGGTCTCGAGTTCAGCCCATTACAGGCCCTTAGCCCGTAACGGACGACTTCTAGATGCAGGGATACCACAACAATCGCTTCGCGCGTGAAATTCGTTCCAGATAAAAAAGCCGATTAATTTTTTTTTCGAATTATTAACATTGACACCAAGACCTTTGCCTGTTAAAAGTATATTACTATAGCTTATGACATCAATAAAAGAGTACTGCGCTAGTGTTTGTAACATTTTAATAGTTTTAATTATAGTGGTGACCGTAAAAGGCTTATTGTCATGTTTTAAATGGTTAATTAAAAAGTACTAGCTCACGTCAAATAGGTAGTATTTTTTTTATTGATGTTTTATGCCATATTTACATGTGGCGTGGTTATAAAACCATAATGACAGCTATATTTGAGGTCATGGGTCCACTTCCCGCTGCCGTTAGCTCTATATTTGCAATTTTACAAAAAATCCTGTTGAGTTTCTTGGATAGGGTTGTGTGTTGTGTCATGAATAGGTGGTCAGCTAGTCTGACCTACGTAGCTTTAATACAGAATATTATTTTTAGACTTTCTCATCAACTCACTAGAAAATTCGTTCTACGTTCCATTCCCGCCTCAGTATTGCCATCATCATCTGTCGTTGTACCATTTTCTCTTTCATATTGCCAATCGTCAACATTTCAGCTTTTCTTACCATACCCTCTTTCACGGTATCGATTCATTCTTTCTTGGACTTACCTCTGCTAGAGCTTACATTCATATTTTAAATATTTCTATCAACATTAATATTTTAAATATTTCTATCAACATTAATCAGTAATATAATTTTCCTTATTAATTCACCCAGGGAAAATATTTGAGTGTATTTTTTGTGATAACTATACCCGTTCTGAAATTTTTAAAATAATTATTTAAATTTTATAAGCACTGACCAAAGCTCACATGGCTGACAATCTATTTTTAAAAAATCATTCGCGAGCCTCATTCAAATGCAGCGCCATTACTATGGATTATGATGATTTTATCGGTTCGTATATAATTAAATGTTCTACTTGACACTTATTAATTGTCACCGAGTTTATAAGGTTTTATAACGATGGAAATAATCAGTCAGATCACGATTACGTCGATGTGCGACCGGTTCTGTGACATATCATAGTATTTTAAGTAATCGTTAGCGATATATCATGTGAACTCGGCATTCGAAATTTTCGAATATTTAGTTTTAGATACGCCCACACCTTTTTTTCATGGCTCATCAACACAAAAATGATTGTGTAGTGATTTATAAGTCTTAATTACAGAAATTCTTTGTTAAAAAACATTCAAGAATTTAGGTGGTGGATATAAATTAGTATATTTTTGTACGGTCGCGTTTGCTGAATATCTCGTAAACACATTAAAGCGACATAAAATCGAATACGCCTTCCATAGTACGAGCTCAGCAGACTATTATGACACGGCTGAATATTTTTATTGTACGGGTAACACTGGCCGATAATTCAATGCGTATAACGGAACGCGGCCGGATGTGACCGCCGCGTCTTCCTGTCACAATTAATTTCCGGGCGCGTTGAAATTGGCGCGAAAACTGTCGCGAGGGGCGGGGGCGGCGCGCGGGGGTGAGCGGGGCGCGGGCGTGCCACCGCCGCGGGAATTTTAATTACGCACTCGTATACCGAATACCAATGTCGTCTTGTTTAAATTAAATATAAATTATTCGCCTCCTAGGCCCCACTGCTCGCCTGGTATTGCGAACTGCGAAACGTTGAATAAACAACTGTTGGGTTTTAATTAGTAAAGATTTTGTTGGTATTTTGTCTAATGTTTTAGTTGTTTCGGAGCGTGTAAGTTATATTTTGTTAATACAACATCGGTTCGGAGACAAGTTTGGGAGGCGACGCTAATATATTACTGGATGTTTGTTTGACAGTCCATTATGCCGGGACAATTTATTGTACAGAAGAGGCTTCTCCAAATATTTGCAGGCAGCGTAAGCACCTGCAAATTAGTTCTGAAATTGACTCCAATTTCATATCAGTATTTTTCAGATTTAAATTTATAGGAAACTTGAGCATACAATTGCTCCAAAATTTCATTCTGGACCTATTGTTTCATTAACTGATTATATCAAGCGGTATTTATGAATTTGTACGGCACGCGTATAATATTAAATTTAAAAAACCTTATTAATTTATTTAATGATTCTCTAAAATGAAAAAGTTTGCTACAGGTCAATCAATCAATTAGTCTTTTATAGCCCACTGATTAAGTTAAGAGTTGTAGTGTAAAAATGAGATAGGTATTAAAACTTGACTATTTCAATAAGCATCGAAGCATTCTCTTAATAGGGTATATTAAGAGACTGCTGTCAAAGTATCTCATTTAAAATATATAACAAAACGAAAACTCAGCGTACAACTAAGCTACCTAAATCTTGAAGACTTTAATCATATTTAACTTCTGCACACGCAACTAAAACGGCACCAAAACTACTTTAATATCATTACAAAAGTTCGCAAACTCCAAATGCAATTAGAACCAGATGAGAAGCTCACGGCAGACGGGTGCACTCCTTATGGCATTTAACTAACTTTGATAAAAAGATTAAGTATGACAGCTTGAAATATAGCTACCGCAGTCGGTGGAGAGAAAAAAAAAACATCGCAAAACTTGGCCCTCCGCTCCATTGTTGTGAGCTCAGAGTTAATTTTGTAGGAAAGAAACAAGGAGACGCAGGTGTTCCAGCGACCCGTTGTATTAATTTGAGTCCCGTCTAATACCTACGTATGACTGCGTTGGAAACAGACGCGGCTGAATTTATAAGCGAAGTTGAACGCGTCCGAGCGCCGGCGCTGGGATTTGTGTACAATATGAACGCACCAGATTATGATGTCCTCTCTGACAATCCGAACGCGCACATTACGCTCCGTTTCACGCGCGAGCTTTTAATTGTGAATTATTGCACGCTGGACGCAACATATATTAACATAATTGTTTAGAAAGAAAGTCATGTAAACGATCTAGATATTATAATAATGTGTAATGTAGGTTTTATTATGTAGTTATCGAATTCATCTTGTTAACTTTTGCATCTAGTTTTTTATTCTACCTATATATACCTATAAGGTTGTCTGGTAGAGAATCCCTATGGCATTAAGTCCATTTGTGTGTATGTGTGTATGAAGTTTAAATAAATAATTAATGCTTTCACATACAAATTATGAATCTTTTGCATATCTTGTGACATTTCTTTTGCCGTTTTAGGTTTTTATTCAGTTTTAACTTGTCTACTTTCTTGGAAAACATCGGGCGTCCATTAACAAAGATGTAATGGTATCTCAAGTTTTTATTACTCTTCTGGTTACACCGGTTCTGCCTGTACTTTATTAAAACATGAAAACACTCTAGCAAGCATTTTGATGCTTTCAAACGATCTTAATTATCATTTTAGATGTAGTAATTTTTCGTTTATTACTTGTCTTACACGTAATAGACGACGTACTGGATAATAAAAGTCTATTTTAATTGGATCATTTTCTGTTTAAGATGTAGTTTAAATAATATCTCACTCAATAAGGAATTATAACGCCGGTTACTGAATTAATGTGTTGTCAGAACACTATTCTCGACTAATTAGTGAATTGGGAGGCGTATTCTATCTGATTTAGAGTCTAGGTATATCTTAAAAGATTATATTTAGTTTCATAACAAGTTATTTTAATTCCACAAACAATTAATTAGCCGTCAAAAATACTCATTTATCAACAAAAATACACCATTTAAAAAAAAAGAAAAACCGTAAAAAGGTCTGATATCATAGAATGACGTAATTTATTCTTATTTTGAAAAGAGCGTGGCGTCAAATAGCTAACCATAGATTACAAGTAAAGTTTCCCGATGAGGCAGAGACAATGGGCGAGTTACACACGGGTGGCTACCGCTCGCACTTCGCCGAGGGCCCTCTTTGACAGACGGGAGTACGGGACGAGTGATGAACCGCCCTAACGCTGCTTGTATTATTGCACCTGCTGCCAATTGGATTTTGCATTTATTTAAATGGCATTAGCAGTAGATTAAGGGGTAGCGAAGAACCCCATAAATGTTATTAGCATTTGAAATTGCGTGTCTATAATTGTTACAACAAACAAAATACTTATTAAAGACCAAGACAAAATAATTATTCAGGAAATAGAAAGTGAGCTTACTTTGTATTTCGTAATAAAAGTCAAAAACAAGTGAAACGATAATCCTAAATCTACGTAATATTGCTTACATCTAATGGTAATTATAAAAACATAACATAATTAAGCCTCTGAGCTGGATATCAGAAGTAATACTTCGCCCCGGGGATTGTAAACAAGCGGCCATAACTCACACCAGAGTTACCGATAAGAAACTTTCATTATGAACCCGAAAATGTTGAATTTAAAACGAGGCTTAATCAAGCAACGCTGGGTAACCCTTCTAGTTAGGTACCTGTGTGTTTAGGTCGGGGATTACTTTGCGAAAATTACGTTAGTATCGGTTGTTTGAGATTAATTCTGTGTTGTGGCCCAAATTATGGTCATATTATGAACCTTTCTTGGCGGTTCTGTTGTGCCGACGAAGGCTACGTCAGCAAGGGATGTGACGTCAATGATTCTGCTTTTAAATGATGTTTTATTAGTAAAATCTGTATTCTATGTTTCGAAAAAGAAAATATATCTGATAGAACGAAGCTAGATGTAATTTCTAAGATCTTTGCGAACCAAAATGGCGAAGAAAAGGATTGCTCTTTTGATGGGTAGTAAATGGTAATAAAAATAAGAGCAAATGGCTGAAAGCGGTAAAGATAGTTTGCCATTAAGAGAACAATATATCTTTTGGATAATATATCTATTGAAATAGTCAGCTTGGATAATTGTTAAGCGAATATTTATGTATTTTTTTTGTATGGAAGTTTAGTCCAAATGGCAGAAGTATTGGCTTTGGACGTTTGCCTAAAATATGATGACATTTATGACATATGCAAGGAAAAATTATAACTTTTAAACTAGAACCGTAAAAATGTGCTCCAAGGTGCCAAACATTAAAAAAAAGGTTGTGAAAACTCATAGAGATTTAAAGATTTCCATATTTTGTTAGTAAAATGTTAGGAAAAATATAAGCTGTAGCCATACCTTTATAGATAAGTGCAAAATAGAATCAATGATGAACCAATTGAAAATTGTTATAAAATTACTTAGTATATATATTTACCTATCTAATCTGAAGCTTTAAAGATATTATACAAAATACATTCATAAAGCAAACAAAAATTTATATGTATTTCCACAAACAAAATCTGTTTGTTTGTTTGTCATTTAAGCAGTTAGTATCAACGCTCCCGGCCGCGTGTACCAGGGCGGCAGAGTCAGGCAGGAGCATTCCCTAACCCCTTCGCAGTTTGATAAATGGCCAATTACTGCGCCCGCCCCGTCCCTTCTGTTAGCTTGTTGCCTATTTTGAATTGCTTTTGCTTTTTCGTTTAGATTAATATCTAAATAGGATAGATACGGATCCCGCTTTAGGTATTTTACGTTGTTTTTAAACGTAAATTTCGGGTTGGGAGCGCTTCTCGCTCCTTTGTTCGCCCGTTTTTCGCTGGCCACCATTGTTTTCGTCTCTTAATACCACCGAATCTTTGTTCTGTCTTGTTGTGTAATACGTTCTTTTGTTTTAATGGAATTTCCCTTCGATATACGTGTTTTGATTTTGATCTAAGAAAATTGGATCATATTGTGTAGAGGCTTTAGAAAAGGTTTCTTCAAGCCCCTGCGTAATTTGTATGTAGGTGTGTATCTTAATTTCGTAATATTTTATTTACATTTTGCCGATTAAAGTAACGAGTATCTATGATTTCAAAAAGCATTAAACTACCCTTATTAGGCAACCATCAATCAAATCATCCATTGAGGCTGTCAAAGTCTATATAGTTCATTATTTAAGTATTTATTGGTATCCTAAAGAGCCTTCTGCGCTCATCGTCAAGTGGTGTGAAGTCATATTTACATAATATTTCATTAATTGCAAACTAATATTTTAATATCTATAAAATTCAGCCTGCCGTTATAACTCCCTAAAGTAACGTGTGTTTTAACACATTCTAACGCTTGGGCTAAAGTTAGCCTCCCACTAAGCACAATATCCTAGTCTATGCCCATGTTCAATGTTATCCTTTAAACCATTTGTTCCCACAATAAAACAAACACTGTTCTCGTGGGCTCAGGTGGAGGACTCCCATTCTTAAATTCGCGTCATTACTTGATAAGGGACGGCCAGAGGGGGTTGTGCCCCTGTTTATTTTTCCCGTATTCAAAGTGCCCATAATTGCCAACAGACTTAAGCTCGTTTAAAATTTTAACTCTCAAAACAAATGAGATTTTTTACGGGACAGTTAGTTGGGCGCTTCTGGACGGTGTACGTTCGTTTGATTGAATTTTTATTTCCATCGATGGAGTTTTAAACGGACTAAAGTTACCCTTATGTGGTAATCTATATAGAGACGATAAAGGATAACATATACTTAGTAAATAATCATTCATTGAAATCAAAAAGGAAATAAAAAACTAATGCAGTATTTATTCAGATTGATTAGACCATTTTAAAACCAAATTACAAATACAAAGTGACAAAAAAGGACATAATGTCACTTGTATCATAATTAAAAACTATTATTAAATTCACACAAGAAAAATAAAATGTGTAAGAAATCACAATATATTGTTACTATGGCTTATTTCATTTTTCTTTGAACGCCTGACAAATGCAAATAGCGAGCTACTAAATTTTATCTGTGGCCGTAATTGACAGATTATGACGGATATCGACAGTTCGTATCAACCAATGCCTATAGCGCCACTCTAAGTTAAAAAAAGTCTTTCGAAATTTCGAACATCGAGCAAACACTATCAATATTTTTTCAAGCAAATCAAGCTTTATGCCATTGAACGTGCATTGTGGTATCGAATAATTATGCAGTATCGATTCTGGGCATTTCAAAATTGCCTCGAATAGAACCATTTTTACCCGGTAGAGTTTCAAATATCTTTTCAAAAAAGGAAAATGTAAGTTTGGCAGTTTCGTTATAACTTTCACAATTGCAGTTGGTTTTGACGATTGTAATAACAAAAACAATTATTGATACATTATTATCTAACTGCACAGACTCTGCAGTTTTAGTAGACGGAATTTTCTTCCTAGTATCTGTTAATAAGATTTCTTTCAATGACACACACGTCGAAACAGCTATACTTATATTTTAATTGAAGCGTACCAGCATATCAAACGCTAATTAGTAATAAATCAATACCTAGAATCATTTAGAACATTGCCAAAGTGTTGTATTTTGTCTATAAACCATTTTTAAAGAGAGGACAATAGTGATAGTGATATTTCAACGACCTTACTAACACAAAGGTACATACGTACTATGCAATTACTTTTTTCAGTATAAAATAAAACCTAGAATTATTTTGTAACTTTCTGACAGTCTCGTATTTTGAATTTATATTATTAACCCTATCGACATTTAAAAGAAAAAAGAAAAAGTTTCATCAGTAAAATGTTCTTTCATTGACCTTAAAAACATGAAAACATCATCAACATAAAGTAACCGTACTATAATTTGTATACAATTGTACTAAGTGTCTTAAGTAAAGCTACATTTACCTAATTATAATATAAAACATAGCCCGAAGGTATTAAGCATAATTGTAGCCAACCTGTCGCCATTGGACGAGAGTTGGATAGTATGAAATTATATGAATGACCTTTCGGTCACGCAATGGGACCCATCCGACCTGTGATTACAAATGACATGCCTACGCTTTAAGGTAATACCGTTTTTAGTGTAGTAATAACTGACATTAGTGCTTATTACTGTAATTGTACCGGAACGCTACAGAGGTAATAATATCTGTTACAATTTGATGTGGAACCAATCGCGGAGGTGCTGTGATACAAGTTGAATCATAGACAATAAAAAACAAATGTTGGTTTATGGGAATTTCTGTCAGTCTTTGGTTGACAATTTTTTTGGAGTGGTGATATTTTTTGGGTAGAATTTATTAATAACTAATCTAAATTGAAAATTAAGTTTTATAAGCTAAAATGATTATAAAAAGAAGCAAAATAAATTAAAATTAAGTTAAAAATAAGTAAGACGTCATAATTATGCAAATCAGTATTGCTTCGACGGAGAATAATAAACAAAACAAACAAAAAATCATATTACTTCTAAAAAGGTCGGATATCTCATGGTCAAATCATGAACCTTAAAATTCTTAGAATCCAAATCAATAAGACATACGTAATAATGTAAGTAGGTAATCGAATATAATGATGTCATCTGTTAATTTCCTCATCTTTTGAAGACAATACAACACTATTTCAGACGTCTGTCAAAACAATCGTATGTTTATAAATGTATCCGAACGGATTTGTATAGTGACATGCCTGTCTGTCATCGGCCATGATGGATGATGCCCCGATTAGGAAAAATGTTAATTACAACTCGCCCATTATTTCAACAATTAGGTACGATATTGCTGTTGTTTTTATCTTTATTTTAGATTTAAAGGTACAGATTACTATTACTGATATAAGCTTTGCTTTTTTCTTTGTGTAACGACATTTTTGTAAGTTTCTAAAGATACAGAATATTGTAATTTTAATCCCTTCAACACTAATAGGCTTTTATAAAATGACGAAACATGGCGTGGGCTTCAAGATCAATGGCCAGTCAGTGCATGTACACGCAGAATGGATGGCGAAGAACAAAGATAATAAGTGAAATACCGTTAAACACCATATTTCAACGTTGAAAACAAGAAAGAAGAAATTCAATAAACTCAACAAAAAGTAAAAAATGTAAAATTCAGATAACGTCAGTGGAAGAAACGAAACGTCACTTTTATTTTTTTGTAATTTAATTGGAGTATTAACGGGGCATAGATAAAGTCACTCTGCCTCTCTAACTTTTTTCGTTTTTTCGACTTTATCAGATGGCTTACCGTTTGAATTTAAAGGTGCGTCAAGTTCGTAAGAAGTTTTAATAGACTCTGCCCGATCTGATCTTGAGAAAATACATTAAAATAAATTGTTCTATTTGCTTACCCTCGGAAAAAAATATGTAAATACAACCGATTGGTTAGGGACGTGTATCCGAATTAATTCAAACTGCAAGTGACATTTGATAATGTTGGCAACCTTGTTGCCGCGTATATGTCACTTTTACAGAAACGTACGTTACATATTTGTGTTGGTATTTAGTTTTTTGCACAGGCAATAAAAATGTATTAGCGATAATAATTATCTGCCAGCATTAATTTTACTCAACCGGGTAGATACTGTAGTAGTTGTTGTACAAAGAAATATACGACATGTTTTTTTGCGATTCGTCGTTAGTGTTGCGTGTTGCAGGTGTATAAACATGTACGATAAGCATTTACAATCAGTTAGACCGCCATTTTGTCATGGTTATTGAAATTAATCTCGCGTTACAATAAAATGCTTTACAAATGGTGACATTTAACCACAATTCCTAACGCATATTTATGAATTAGCATTTATTGGATTATTCGGCGAAGGGTACAACGGTAAACATCCGTTTGTAACGTCAGGGCTTGCCACAGCCGTGCATAATTCTAAGGTTTTATTACATAATGTGACTCAAAGCTTCCTTGTACCCATAACTACGGAATAACATTACATTTTCCCGTCTTCCGGGCCAAAATACACGGGTTAGAGGGGCGAAGAAAGGAAAAAAAAAGAAAATTTGGTCACTGCGACCGTCCATAAATTCGAGTAGAGTTGCGCGCACAGCTCTAATTCCTTTGTTTGCTAAAACCGAAAACTGCTGTGGACATCCCCACGATGCCAATACGATATTTTACTCACTCCCACTTGACTGATTCCTCTGCGTTAGAGAGTGACAGATGTATTTGACGCGTTTCGTTTCGGAAACTTATTGGCGATTCTCAAAGGCGGTAATCGTTTTGTCTCATATGCCAATCTACTGATATATATGTAGTGGATTTATTAGGCGTAGGTTAGCTTGTACGAACGTAATATTCGGTGTTTTTTCTTCTTCGTGGCGGCATCTAGCGGCCGGGGGCGACATGTCAATTTTATTGGCTTCCCGCCAACCGCTTTGTTAAAAGGTCTGGCGTCGTGAAAGCTCTCTCGCTTATATGAACCTAGCTTAATGTTGCCAGATAATATACAATTTTGAAAGTGGTGCAGTTTTAAATTTACACTTCAGTGCTAATGACTTGAGAATAATGTACACTTTAGTGAAGTTTTTAAATGTAGATATAGAGGGTGATTCTATCTTCATCAGGGTCCAGCCAACCTCAAAAAAGTCAATTCACGTTACCTCTAGATATGTCTACCATTGTAACATGATACGTGTCTGTAATGGTGACCCTCTTTTCAGAGACTTTGCCTTCAGCTTACCATCAGGCGAGGCGAAGTCAAAGTGACGTGTCCTATATAAAAGAAAAAGATAACTTCACCTCCGGCAACCAACGGCCCGAGAAGTCACCTGCAAACCGATGTAGGTACGAGGCTCTTGTGGAGGTTATTTTTAGGGTCTGACCGCAGGTTTTCCATAAATGTCAAGATAAACTAATCCATAAGGAAAGGAGGTATGAAAGAGCGGACCTTAGACTCCAAACTGAAAGTTTTAGATGCAACCGGGATTGATGATAATGATGACATATGATCATTACAGTGTTACCAGAAACACAACAATTACTACCCCATAACGATAGAAAATCTTTCCCGAATCGATCAAAAGCCTTAAATTTATTTCCATTGAAGTTTTCCCGAGGAAAATCCTTTTTACATTGAAACGCCTTATCCCGCGGCTATAAATCAGTCGAGTCCATTGTAGTGGGTTCGACGCCGGGTAATGTACACGGTATTACCGCGCCATCTCGTTATTGGGTGGGCAGCACGAATATGTGATATGAATTTTATGGAAATATTGAAGACTGGTTGAAGCCCGCGGCTCCGTTCGCAACATATGGAACCTCTAGAGAAAAATAGTTAGTTCAGACTATAATCGAACTTTGTGCTAAATTTCAGCCAGATGGGAGACTATTCTGAGGGTACAGTTTTAGTCCAGACAATAATTTAACTTTTTGTTTAATTTCAGCCAGATTTGTTTAGCCGTTTGAGCGTGACTGCGTGTTTGTATGTTTGCTGCCCCCCTAGACAAGTGGCTATTCGTTGGCCGGATTTGACGTATAATATGACAGTCATTAACGTATGTCATGAACGTCAAAATACGTGTTAGGTTGTGGAGGTCAGATGGCTGTTAAGTTGAGCCGAATACGCAGTTAGACTGGAAAAAGCGGACCCCAGCCTCCAAGTTGAAAACTTTGGATGCGACTGGGATGAAGAAGAAGTGGCGGGAACGGGCTCAGAAAACAAAACTATAATATTAGCTTATCTGTACTTAGCCAAGCTTACTTTTCGAAGGAGGTAGGACACGACGGTTTCCGTCCCAATCGAGCAGTTCGACTGGGGAAGTACCTCCACCCTATAGAATACCGCGGCACAGAATCTCTCTGTTCTTTCAGGGGAGGCAGCACAGTGTGACTCCCCTGGTGTTTTTTTTATACTACTTAGGTCGCAGACAAGCACACAGCCGCAGCCTACGGGCCACAGTAACCACTTTCCATCAGGTGGGCCGTGTGCTTTTCTGCTACCTAAGTGGTATAAAAAAGCCACATGTAGGGTAAAACAAGTCGAGCCGTTTTTCCTTCTTATCTTAGAACATCGACATTTAAATAAGACTTTATTTGAATAAATTTCACATTAACATTAAGATAACGTTTTCTTATCAAAATTAACGCTATCATTACGCTAATCTGTCAAGGGGTCCGCAGGACGCGTAAACTAGTCTGCAGAATTCTGTTAGAGTTTTTAATTCGTGATGGGGTTTTCGCAAAAGTAGAATACAATGGCTACCTATCATCATCTTAGTGTGGTTCGTAGTTACATCCAGGGCCTACACCTCAGACCCTGGTGGCTTACTCCATTTCCTTAACGGCTTTTACAGGAATGGTTCCCATACGTTTTTTTTTTTTTTTTTTTTTTTTTTTTATACCACTAAGTTGGCAGACAAGCACACGGCCCACCTGATGGGAAGCGGTCGCCGTGGCCTATGGACGCATGCAACACCAGGGGCGTCACACTCGCGCTGCCGACCCTGAAGAAACCTTCTAATGCCCTTCTTGAAGAACCCCATATTGTAGTCGCTTGGAAAAACCACCGCAGGGAGTTCATTCCACAGCCTGAGTGTGCGTGGGATGAAATGCCTTTCAAACCGCACAGTGCGTACCGTTTCCGGACGCAATGTGTGAGGATGAATTCCCTGCCTGTGGCGAGAGGTGCGATGATAGAATGTAGCTGTTGGCATCATGTCAAACAGTTCTTCTGAGCACAAACCATTGTATAGACGGTAAAACACACACAGTGAGGCAAAGTCTCTTCTGAGACTGAGAGGTTCCACATTGCCTGCGAGTATGGGATTGCCGACGAGCCTCAACGCCCGTCTTTGTACCGAGTCAAAGGGCTCAAGCTGGCATGCAGGTGCCCCAGCAAAAAGGTGACAGCAGTACTCCATGTGGGGCCGAACCTGCGCCTTATAAAGCATGAGTCGTTGCCCTGCAGTGAAGTACTGCTTCGCCCTGTTGAGCACCCCAAGCTTCTTTGATGCCAGCTTCACCTTGTCTTCTAAATGACTACGGTATTGGACGTCGCTGGAGATATCGATACCAAGAATCCCGATACTCGAGGAAATGGTAAGCGGTGTGCCCAGGAATTGCGGTGCTACAATGAATGGAGTTTTCTTAGCGGTGAATACACATACTTGTGTCTTAGAGGGGTTGAATTGGACTAAATTTAGTCTGCCCCAATCGGATACTCTAGATAACGTAGTCTCGATTTCAGACACAAGTTGTTCGCGACTTTCCTCTACTTCGTGCTGAGGGATATTTGCACGGCCCGAGTAACAAGCGTCTCCAGTACTGTCGTCCGCATAGCAATGAATGGAGTCATCCGACAGCATGTCATTGATATGCAGCAGAAACAGGGTTGGAGACAACACGGAGCCTTGTGGGACACCAGCGTTTATGTCCATGCGATCCGAGCAGCTGCCGTCAACGACGGCTTGGATACTTCTGTTGGACAAAAAGCTGGCAATCCATACGCATAATCCCTCGGGGAGTCCATAAGATGGTAGTTTTGCAAGAAGACCTCTGTGCCAGACCCGATCAAAGGCCTTTGCTATATCGAGGCTAACCGCCAGTGCCTCACCTCGAGTCTCGATGGCTTGCGCCCAACGGTTTGTGAGATACACAAGAAGGTCACCGGTTGAGCGACGGTGGCGAAAGCCGTACTGTCGGTCGCTCAGGAGATCGTTACCTTCAAGGTATCCCAGAAGCTGTGTATTAATGACACGCTCCATCACCTTCGAGAGGAGGGAGGTGATAGCAATAGGCCTGTAATTGGACGGGTCTGTCCTATCACCTTTTTTGGGCACAGGATGCACGTATGCGGTCTTCCATGAAGCTGGAACTCGTCCCGCAGAGAGTGAAAGCGCAAAAAGTCGTGTAAGTACAGGGCACAACTCGGGAGCACAGCGCTTAAGCACCAACGCCGGTATGCCATCCGGCCCACTCGACTTTCGAACATCTAGGGAATTAAGTACCCGCCGAACCATCCGTTGCGTGATTTTTACTTCATGCATTGAGGTTCCGCACCAGGGGATAATAGGTGGATCGGCATTCCCATCGTTCATAGTCGAGTTTGACGCAAAGAGATTACCTAAAAGATCGGCTTTCTCCTTGGCGCCATGGGCCAGACTACCGTCGGGTTTCAGCAGCGGCGGAAGGCAGGACCGGCAGAAGTTTCCCTCGGCAGCTTTGGCGAGCGACCAAAATGCGCGACTACCAGATGGGTACCGCGCAAGCCGCTCACCAATTCTGCCGATGAATTCTGACTTAGCCCTGGCGGTTGCCTTCTTACTAGACCTCGAGGCGGCATTCAATTTCCGTTTCACTTCAGAGATGTTCGGGTCCTTGCTGGCAAGGGCCGTGGTCCATGCCTTATAAGCAGATTGTTTGCGAGTTCTCGCTTCTCTGCAGGACTTATTAAACCACGGCCGCTTACTCGCTCCTGTCGCGACCCAACGGTTGGGGATATAGCATTCCATGCCCGCTAGGATCGCGTCAGCGACTGCTGTTGCACAGGAGCTTGGATCTTCTGAAGTGAAGCAAAGCTGCCTCCACGGGTACGACGCGAAGAATTCTCGCAGTCCGTCCCAGTCTGCCGACTTGTAGTGCCAAACATGCCGCCACTGGGGTGGCCGCGGTGGTTCAGGCCGCGCGAGAGTCACTTGCGCCTGGATGAGGCTGTGGTCCGAAGTACCGAGAGGTGCTTCCACAGTTATGGAGTATTCATCCGGACGCGTAGTCAGCAGAAGGTCTAGTATAGAGCTTCTGTGGGTCTCAATATCTGGCGTTCTAGTAACAGAATGCACCAGTTGAGAGAACCCATAGGTCAGGGCGAAGTCATGAGCAGCTCTTCCCGCAAAATTAGTCACGGGAGACCCCAGCCACTCCACGTGGTGAGCGTTGAAGTCCCCCAAGAATACCAAGTCCGCGGAGGGATACTGCTCAATTACCCTGTCAGCCGACCGTTGCAGGTGCTCATACAGTTGAGTCGTGCCCCAGTCACCGCTATGAGACCTGTAGAGGCACGCATAGATACGGGTGTGGCCACCGTGATCTATACGCACCCATAGAGTGGACAGGTCTCCGTCTTCAAGGCCGTTAAGACGGCGGCAGCAAATGTCATCCCGGACGTACAAGCATACCCCGGCTTTACTCAGAAATTTGTGCTCGAGTTTGTAGCCGGGGTACATTAGGTAGGCTGTATCGGCCGGGCATGAAATCTGCGTCTCCGTTAAGAAGAACAGGGTCGGTTGTGTTGTTTCGAGGTGGTGGTGGACCTCGTTCAGGTTGGAGTGTAGGCCCCTGATGTTGCAAAAGTCCACTTTAATCGTGGACGTCGGCGCCGCTGTGTAAACCTTTTTTCTGTTCTTTTTTCTGGCCATATTTATAGAAGGGGGGGGGGGGGGGGGAAGGTAAAGAGAGTTTTTGTGCCGTCAGCGTAAAAGACAAAGCAAGGCTCCATGCCACCACTGACGAGCTAAGGTTTTGTGACTGGCTGGCGCGGCGGGCGGAAGGGCCCCCGGTCCCCTCCCAGATACTGTAGCCGGGTCCACCCCGGTCTCCTCCTCCGGCACGACTACAGCACCGGGAACTTTACACAGGCTGCTGGATCAGCCTCCTGGGGCGGAGATTAAGTATTCCCCAGGTTCGGGAACCGTACAGCCTGCGGGCGGCCAGCGGATAACCGTTTCACCGGGTCTCCCTGACCGCCGCGCCAACATTTCACGCCCATACCAGTCAGCGGTGTTAACCCAAGCCTTTGGTCTTCCCGCTGACAGCACAAGACCCCTCCAGTGAGCTCTGGCGACCCTACTCACCACGGAAAACACAACTCAAGGTTGCTAAACCGCGATCTTCTGTAGGGCGGAGGTACTACCCCAGTCGGACTGCTCGATTTGAGACGGGAGATACCGTCGTGTCCTCCCACATTGCGGAAACGGGATCAAAATTCTACGCAGGCGGGGCTGCGAGCAATAGCTAGTGTGAAAAATAAATGTAAATGTTCACACACTGTTTCAAAAATCTTCATCATCTGAGCACCGAACCCGGTAGCATCCAAAGTCAGCACTTTGGTGCCTGGGGCCCACTATCCTACTCCTTCCCATAATTTAGTTTCCGAGAATGAATCTATCTAACAACTTATAACAAGAAACCGATGAATCATCGACAAACGATTTGATTTTACACATTCAAAAGCTTCAGTTTCAATTTTGGAGTTTCAAAAAAGTAAGGAAATCTCATTATGTAGAAATTCAAGATTCAGACAGTAATTGGTGATAAACTCACAGTAATTTAATGTTTCCTTTATATTACATACATACATATAATCACGCCTTTATCCCCGGAGGGTTAGACAGAGGTGAATTAACACCCACATTTCACCAATCATTGTATTCGATCCCACGTAATAAAGGGTAGACTTATTGCCGTATTCCGGGCACTATTGTTGACTCGAGCCATGCATCTGAGGCTGAGTCTGGGCTATATAAATATCTGTGTGATGTTAAACAGCCCTATCCCTTAGTCGCCTTGTACGACACCGCACGGGAAGAGATGAGGTGGCCCAAATTCTACTCTGCCGGGAACCACGCGGCTGGTACGGAATATTACTGAAGTGTAAAACAATATCCTAACTAACCGATATGGGCTTTATTACAGTATCCACAATTACTATAAGCGGTATTTGAGCGCATTGCAGTAAAAACGGTTGATAGCCCACGTCTGGACTGCAGACGTTCATACAACACAACTCTTGCCAAAAAAATTAATTATTCAAACGTGAACACCAAGAGAGACGCAATTCGATCCTACTATCCTGCTAAAATGGGAAAGGCTATTTAAAAGGAAGTTTACTAGTAACCGAAATTACTGGTAGATATTCCCGTTTACCCAAATGACCAGGATTTGAACCCAGCAATCGATAGTAAACCTATTTACCTAGTTGTTTGAATATTTGTTACTTAATCACGCTTAAATGGCTAAACGGATCTGGCTGAATTTTTTTACAAGGATAGATTATAGCCTAAATAACACATAGCCTACTTTTCACTCCTGGAATAGGTTCGCAAGGTTGCGGAAATGGACATAAGAATTCCACGCGGAACCTCGTGCAAAAGCAAATAAAAATATAACGATCAAAGCATCCACATGTACCATTCGGACGCCTGACGTCTCGGAATGTACTCTATTACATTACAAAAGTCCCTTTTCACCTTCGCACTTTTTTATTCAATGTAACTCCTAAACAGAAAGGATACATTATAGATACGCGACGGAGCAGACACGTACAAAATGAAAATAGGGGAACGGGAGCCGGTGGGGGCGGTATGGAAATGTTGGTCAAATATATCATCCGGCGTCTGACAGGCCAATTCTCTTATCTCACGCGCGCCGCACCAGCGCGATCTAAGCTAGCTTAGCTAATATAAAATGGTTTTAAATTCAAGTTTAATTCGGGCTATCTGCAGCTCTCCGCCGCCTCGTAAATACCGACCCCTATCCACATACAAAAGGCGGTGCGATTTACGGTTTTGACGGATTTCGAATATTTTAGCAGCAGGTCGGATTAGGCCGAGTTACGCGTCGACCGTGCGTCGCAGGGTGGCCCTACATTTTAATAAGACGATGATAATTTAGACTAGAAGCTAGGGAAACTCGGCAGCTGCGAACTCCCGATTTAATATTAGTTTCTGGAGATGTACGGGCGGATAAAGTCTCCGCGATTCGTTCTCTTATATCATATTCAGAGGGAATTATTGTTTGTTTGCGCGGCGGGCGGGCGGCGAATCTGCATCGCATCAGTTTACAACACGAGGACATCATAAAGTGTAAACAATGACGGCGTTTTCCATTACAATATGTTTACCGATCCGTGGAGCGGCGCATTATGTATGTTATCCTGGTAGGACGCGCGGGGCGCCGCTGAATTTATGACGCTCGCGCAAATATTTGGCGCTCCGAGTTCGGACGCTCACTGTCGGCTGACAACGGGAAGATTGTCGGCAACTGTTTACACAACGGGATATGGTAATTTTTCAGTCTCCTTTCTCGCTGTAAGCGTATTCCGTTCACGGCTCCGTTCTTGTTCTCTTTACATTCAGTTTATTCGGAGCATCGGAAGCGTATCCGGACGACTCGGGGTGACGGACGACGTAAACAGAGTGGGCTGACGTTTAGTGTCATTAAATCTCGTAATAGGATATCATAAATCGCAGGAGGTCGGCGGTACCAGGCCGGCCGGGCGGCTGTCATCGTTTGTCAGAGCATTTCACGCATTGTTGGACAATAACGCAGGCAGGGGCGGGCAGCATTGTGCCGGCGGCCTGGACGCGGACGTGACGCGTGCGCGGTGTGCCCTCACCACGCACGACGTCACTACACGCCACGGATTATGTCAAACGTACATCACAGGACACAGGATACCTCTCCCCAGCTGACAGATGGCCACGTAACTCGGCATTACCAACAAATTCCTCGTCCATTACAGCTGATGTAGATCCCCGGGCACCTTGTAATTCTCACTTACGCTGTCTTGTAGTAATTCACTTAAAGATATACATAAACCGGCACCCGTATATACCACGATCAAATTTATATCGTCGGTCGACGTTAAAAAAGTGAAAAAATAAAGTAACATCAAATATGTTTGGTATGCATCGACTCAGAGATTCACATCAGAAATTTAAGCTCTAAAGAACCGGGCGGGATAAAAAATATCGTGGAGTTTAAAAAAAGAACGACAAGTTGACCCCTCGGCCGACCGCGTAAATTCGAATCAAAAGGAATCAAATGTCATTTTACGAATGTTATATTCTTTAACGATTAACAATTTATAACGTCATTGAGCGTTGGTTTTACATAAAAATGATTTATGTGGCCCTTGAATAGGCTTACAACAAGATGGCCACGATCTGAAACGATACTTGGATTCATTTGTTACGGTCTTACGGTACCTACACGCTGCGATTGTATTTTGGGTGTAAAGTGTAAACATGACCTACGAGTATTCCTAGTATTTCCTATATAACTAAGTATCTCCGATACGAAGATGCACTCACTCGCAATTTTTACGCCTCTCTAAATAAATTTTACCATTGCAGAAATGTGATCAATGCGAAAAACAATAAATTCTTAAGGTCGAATATCAACTAAAGACCAAACAATGAATTTCATTGACAAATTACTAAAATGTAGGAACCAATTTATTTCAACTAGTTATTATTTCTAGTGAAATTCGACTTAAATAACAATGCTGACAATATAAGTTTATCGTTTAAAAAGTTCAAAAACCTGTCTTCGTACCTTTGGTAACCATTTTAAGTTTGCGCGGGAAAACAGATAACTAATACATTTCTTTTTTTTAAAGTGCCTTAATATCATGTCAGCGGGAGACCAAGACAAATCATTTTATTCCTCGTTATGGTGCGTTCACGCGAAACTTGAAATGAATATTTTTTATCTGTTTATTAATTAATAAGATATTATTTGATATAAATTATAATAATGTGACACATTGAGTCATGAGTGCCATCACTGTCATGATGCTAATATTAACCTGCATTATTTGCATTTGGTTTTTCTAAGCAACTTATGGTATTTTTTTTTGAAAACTTGATATTGGCGTCCCGATTAATGATTTTATAAACAGTATAATATACTTATAATTTGATTTGCTGCAGAAGCCATTAAGAAGAAGAAGTAGTAGTTGCATTTGATTACATTCCCTGTAAGAAAACTAACTGGATATTTATAATATTCTTATGTCTAACTAAAATTATACTCGAATCTGAACCGATCTCATTATCTAACATTATACTTACCTATTCAAAAATCAAAACCAAATATCTGCAAAATCATAAATAAAACATAATAACATTAAAATTATTACAATTACAGCCAGATTCGCAAATCACAATAAAATTGTAGCCTGTAAGTAAAAACCTGGCAATAAAATCTCACGGCTCACATAGGCACTATTTGATATGAAGAAAAAAAAAGCAATACCTTGTAAGTCCCTCAACATGACCAATTACTCGAGCCGACGTATCACGTATACTCTTAAGTCGAGTCGAGACAAATGCTTTCTCATATATCGAGATGTTATCGCCACTATCGAGGCAGCCTCGATGCCTCTGTCCGTTAATCAGGCCACAATGGATTAAATAAAAAGGCTTGGTTTTAGAAACAGTTTACTTATCTATGGTTTAAAAAAATGTTTGTGTAATAGAAGGTTTTGTTATAGGGATGTGTGTTTTTGAAATACAATATATCGATAAAAGGAATAAAAACTTTTATGTAAGCGTATGTGAGTTAATTTTGTTGCTCAATCATGTCAAAACAGCGGAATGAATGAAATGAAAATTTGACAAAGAGATAGATTTATACTTTGGAATAGCGCATATATGTTAGGTACTTTTTATTCCAAGAATAGGTTCCTATGAGTCGTTGGTTCAGTATTTCATACAAGTATGACCGCTGGCAACAACAAACTTTGATGAATTTTATGAAAATTAATTTACTTATTTTCCTTGAAGTTTCGGAGGTAGGTATCTTGTTTTATTGCAGCTATAGCGAAATGTGTTGGTTGTTGAGAACTTTCTAATAATAACGTGAGCTTCATATTAACTATTAGTACCTACTTTGTTGTTATTAAAGTGGACACTCTTCGGTACTTGTGTTAGGGGAAATTACAGCCCTAACCTCGCGATCCGAAGTGCGACGCCTTAGTCATGGTTCACTTGCTATTAAATTATTTGCTTACCTTACTTAAGGATACCTCACCCTTCTTTAACAGCGACGTTTGATAACGAACAGCTTTACTTACCTGAAAATAAAGAAACAACATTAAAAATAATGCAAAAGAACTTCATTCCATTCTGTCAATTTATAAAAAGAAATTTTCCAATGCAACCATCTATTTTGTCTATGCTCGTTAACATGTCCAATCATCTAACACTTCTCAGATTCCAAATTCAAACTCCAAGAATTGTTCCAAGAACGGTTGCCATTTCCCCGTAACCTGTCATCATTCGAAGAAACCGGGGTGAGTAACCTCGAGTTCGAAATTTCAAAAATTGCTTAGTGATGTGAAAATTATAGACGCACATGCGATTCTTGAATGCGATTCATGTAATTTTATAAAATAAGTGGTGACATGGAAGTAAATTAGCAATTTGATAGCAATTTAGACTTGATACGACAATTATGGTATGATTACTACGCGATTGCGATTCGCACGTGATGTTTCCCGTGCGGAAGCAAATTTTTTAAATTGCCTATTATTTATGCCTCGTAGCTGCGTAATTTTCTACCGTTTATGATTTATAATCGAATTGGTTGCCAATTAAATTGTAATCGATTCAATTTGTAGTGAAATAAATCGTGATATGTATTATTTTTTATAATAGATAGTAGGACTGGTGTACAACTACACGGACATGTAATGCGTAGGGATGAAAGTAATGTCCTAAGAAAGGCATTAACTATGGATGTGGATGGTTACAAGGGGAGAGGAAGACCTAAAAGGTGGTGGATGGACTGTGTGAAAGATGATATGGTTAAGAAGGGAGTGAATGTTGAGATGACTGTAACTAAAAATGAATGGAAGAGCATACATGTTGCGCCAACCTCAAATAAACTTGGGATAAGGGCAGGAGGATGATGATGATGATGAGGTAGTGTAGGACTGGTGTTGTGTGTGGTGAACTATCCTCTTCGAATTTTGGTGAATCCTGCTGCACACCAAACAATATACCTACTACTCATGTTGCGTAAGCAGTTTTCCATAGTTTGAATGTATTTTCCCGAGTTTCAGATTCAAACTTAAGTTAAATTAATAATGTAACATACTTATTCGAAATGTATCCTTGCCAATCTTTAGTATCCAAGGGATGGGATACTAAAAAGAGTTTCAAACACATTTGCAACAATTCTTATATAATTATAAGCATAATTTCAAGGAATTCTCAAAGACCTTATGCATCCCGAATACAAGGGAGAGAATCCCTTGTTTTCGGAGTGCAGTTGTATAAGTCAGTAGGCATACCTTATTCAGGAAGAAGATCTTTGAATAAGATGGTATCCGTTTGTGTAGGTATCATTCATATTTACAAGTTTTTATTTATATATTTCTTAAAAGTAATACTATTGACCTCAAAATTTGACTACCTCTGTATTTACTGCCAAAATCGTAATGTCATACTCATAACAAAATGGATACACCCTACAACACTAAAGGTTAAAAATAATCTCGGAGCAAGTGTTCCGTTGCGTGTTCCATCGTGATGTCCCGTCACTCGGCCCACGGATCCATGATACGTAAATTGCTCTTTAATTAACCAATTTGTTCCGTTCCAAGCAGATTCAATTCGTATTATGTATGTGACCAGCCATTGTTGTTGCTTATTTGTGTAATTTCTAAATTATACGTATTTTATATCACGTTGGTGGGCTTCGGCTTGAGAATAAACGCAACGTTGGATACGATGATCATTCTCGTTCACATCACTGCTTGGAAACATGGCCGCCTGTTGGGCCAATAGCCCGCGTTTCCTTAGCTCAATTACTCTATGGTACTACTTTTTTAATTTTAATTAATTATGTACAAAATAAAGTTTGTAGAACACATTATTTACGAACCATTTAATAAGTTTTTATAACTTAATTGTTAATTGTATAAATCCTCTAACATATCTTTCCTAATATAAATAATCTTAATGGTTATTATAATTTGTTCAGATGTCGTGTTCACATTTATTACATTAAAATAACGTATAAATTAGCTTCAATAGTGCATTAACATAAAGCCAGCGTCCTAATTGCGCCAGTACATAAATAATAAAGTACTCCACATAATTAGCTAACTACGAAATGAACGCGCCGCTATAGCGCCTTTTTCTTCAGATTTTCCGACCGCCTTAGTGTTTCCCATTAAAAAAAAATGTCTACCAATCCATCCCACTCTCTCTACTTGCACCTTGCACCGAGCCATTATTTCCTTTTCACTCTTTTGTTTCTGCGATGTGGACGTCTCGCTCCGCGCTCCGCCCATTTATAAAATCGACTGGCCGCCGCGGCGTCCGTTCACCTGTCCCTTTCCCGGCCGACTGATTTATGTGAGAGTGAGCGGGTTTGATCGATGCTTTGTTTTCCCGCTTCAACTGTCACAGAGACGTTCGTTTTTCGAAAAAAAAAAGGCGCGCACTGACCCGAGGATTAGGTTATACGTTATTACCTGGTGTAAATTCTGATAATGCACACAGATTGCGGCCGCGAATTCCTCCGTCTCGAGTGTCGCGCTGTGGGAAATGTGGTGGGTTTTTTTGTTTTGCGCGGTAGGTACCGCCGTTTTGTTAAACTATATTTACGATAATGTTATCTCACGCGGCGGTGTTACGTTACCTACCCACGGCGCGGCCGCGGGACGCGTGATTAATGATTACCTCGACGAGGAACCTCTCTGCTCGATCGAGTCCTAAGAAAAAATCACTTCTAAGAAACCTCGTAATGCTTACATTTCGATTGATCGAATAATGAAGCCGTTTACGATCAAATGAATATTGTCAATAGTGTAAAACGATAAATCGATCGTTGCATTTCTAAAAAGTTGCGAATTAAGATTTCAAGGCGGGCGCGCGTTTGTCCCGCAAAAAGTGCGGTCAGCCTGTCAACTTGAGAAATGCCTCGGCGGCGGTTTTTGAGGTTATTTTTGCGAAGAATGCCATTCTAATCAAAATAGTTTACGCGTTGCCCGTACCTCGCTGATTATTCGTTTGTTTTGGGCGATCGTGGGAACGCATGGGCTTTTTACGAAGATCAGCAACAGTTTGAGACCTTCGTTCTTGATTGAAGTGAAAAAATATCTAATTTGCTTCGACAATTTGAGCTAAACGGCAGGAGGTAAAAGTAAAAGGCAATTTTTATTGTAACTCTTAATTCTGTAAATTCAGAGGGAAAATATTCGTTTGGTGTAGGTATGTTTCAAGTTTGCACGTTCCGCGAAACTCCGATATCACGTGTCGGAGCCCTACAAACTGCTATAAATCAAAATGTGAACAAATAAAAACGCGCGGAGGTGAAAACGTTATTATCTTTATAATTGCACGTCACGGCGGGAAAACTGGGGGCATTTGGCGCGCTTTCCTTGTCTCTGGTCGTTTTTTTTAACACGCGGCTTGGCTATGATATATCGGCCCATGAATACGGGATGTATCGCGACACCTGCTCGCTTCCTTATGAATTCGAAATTGCGACTTTCTTGATGTCATTATATCCTGGTACCCAAGTTTGTTTGTTGCGTATATATTTTATTTAGAATGAAATATTGTTATGTTTTCGTTTTAGAGATCCCTCGAGTAATAAATATAAGCGAAGATGATTGTTGTGTCTACCTGTTTCATATCGGGAGAAAAAGGAATTGTGAAATGTTTGACAGTTCACGTAAGTGAGTGACGGATAAGAAACTTATCAGACGCCATTCTCGCGCTCTTGCTATTAACGAAGCTTCCCCCGGGGTTATTTATCTAACGATACACGTTCATTTGGCACCAAATGATCCAATTCATGTCACGTCGATCGAACAAGAAGATTGAATACTTACAACTAAAGCTCTCAAAGCAGACATTATCAAATTATCACAAAAAGAAACGAAACATCGCATAACAATGAAGCTAAAAGAACATAAACCAACAGTGTAAGCGATAAGAGAGTGGCTCGCGCCCCGCCTCGCTTGTAACGAACCGCACTATCGATGTCTCAGTCAAAAAACTGTCAAAATCGTGACAGGCGCCGTGTCAGGCTAACGAGGCGCGCGCCGAGGACGACGTCGCGTCAGCATGACTGGGCATTTAATACTCTGCGATACTACCGCCATCTCTTATCAAGTAGGCAAACTAAACAATGTCCATGGACAAAAAAGGCTGTTATAATCTCGTCTGGACACAGAAATACATAAAGATGCAAATGAGGCGCGCCCCCGGGCGGCGGGCGGCCGAACAAATTTATGGCTGCGCGCGCACCTCATTATCGCTAACAAGCATTGGAACCCTTTCTTTACCCCATAAATATTATATTTTACACCTGCACTAAAAGGGGTACTGGGATGCGAAGCTGTCACTGCAAATGTTTTGGTACACCTTTCGGCGTGTACATCAGGTTCCTGGATACGGCTAATAGATGTCGCTTTATCGATTTATTATGGCGAGTTCATTAGTTGCCAGCTTTTACGGAATGGCAATGAATAATAAAACGTGCGTGCGGTTGTCTTACATCATTTCATGTTAGCAGAAGTGTATTGACCTTTAAAACACGATAAGGAAGAAATTACGCAAAAAACTTATATTCATTAATGGAATAAAAATATTTCTTGTTACTAGGTGAGTACTTTGAAGCTTGAGTTCTATCAGTAAGTGCTATTACTCACGCAACTACGCCAGTACACATCTTGCTACGGTTTTTACAAGCTTTTACTTACAATGTATGCACGTTAGTTTGTAAGGTAAAATCTTTCAAACTGAATAAGAACCACTTCTTCTAATCCTAGGAAATTGAATTTCACCATTATTGGTTAACTACTAATGTCAATTTTAAGGTTGAGCTAGACCTGCATGAATATCCATAGTGAATACCAGATAAAGGAGCGGTTCAACGATCTTAAACTTGGCAAAAGCCTTGATTTTTTAAGTTAAAGTTTTTATTCTTAGAATATTGCATTCCTCCAAAAATATTTTAAAAATAGGGCCATAAAGTCGTTATCGGCACGATGTTAAGTTAAGACATTCTATGTAAATACATTACAGAATATAACTTTTCTTTTTATTTTGATTATAGTTCTTGTTATGATATTTAAAAAAAAAATTAAACTAGAACTAATAGAAGTGACTTCCCACTTCATGTAACAATCAAACAAACAAACAAATAAGTATCTACTACGAACGAAGAAAAAACACGTGAACGTTTATCATAGCTACCAGGAGCAAACACATAAGGCAAACATAAATACGAAGAGGTGACCGCATCGCGTGGAGCACTGGTAAATGCAATTTGTGAGTAATTCCAAAGTCAACATGCACCGTGTGCTATACCTACGTAGTTTTTATGCCATGCACCTACGGAATATGGTGGCATGAGTTAAGAACAGAAAATAAATAAAAATCCCGTGGAATTAATGCGGAAAAAGAATTGAGTTAATAAGTTCGAAACGGTATGAGCTTTGGTAGCATGAAGACGGAATACCCAACTTTACGCTTTTCGATCATTCTTACTATCTTCTAACGACTGTACCTGGAGATTATAAATTTAGTAGCGATATTATAAGACTTTTAAGTCAAACAGATGAATATAATAATGAAAGTAAAGCAAAGAAAGTCATCCCTAAAGAGCAAGAACCCATAAACACCAGACTTACGTAAAAGCATGAAGCTGAAAATTATTTATGTGCAAGTATATACTATTAATAAGTAAAACAATTGACTAGTATGAATTTAGAATTTCTGGACTGGCAAAGGTTAGCTATAATAGCTATTTAAAGTGATATGACAAGTTGACAGGAATAGCAAAGATAGTATGATCAAGAGAGTACTCGTAATAAGTTGTTATTTATAGAAACACCCGATAATCAATGTATCAATACTCCTACGCCTGTTTTAACTACGTCATCAATAATATAGATAGCAATCTATATAAAAACACACATAACTTTTCCAAATTAAGATAAACTAACAACAATGTAATTATTCCCTGACCTTTTCAAAGACCAAGACAGTTCTATAAGAAACTATTTAGTTCTACCGCCTACACGATAGTCTATATTAACAATCTCATGATTTATTTTCCACGCAACAATTACACCGCGTTGACTGTTAAATTATACAAAAAAACCACAAGGAAACCGCATCCAAAAGAAATTATTTGCCGGAACATTGCAATTAGAACACATTGTCGAGAGAATCAGCGCACCGCAAACTAGGAACACGTAAAAAGTATACAACTTGACATTTGGCTTCAAACAACCACGACAATAACATTTGTGGTCGAGTCCCGCACGCTTGGGCCCAATTTGCGGCGACGTCCAGTCAAAACGGCCTCGACATTACGAAAACCCCTCACTGATTGGCCCAAATTGTTTTATATTGCGCACAGGCACATTGTAACTAGAATTTTACTTCAAAAATCAGGTAATTGCGCACAATTTAACACGGTTTGTTAAACAATGGTGGTTTCATTGTAATTTTAATAATAGCCTCTATTATATGACGTAAATTGATTACCAGAATTGTTAAGACAAGTGGTTGATATTTGTGATTCATCGATACATTTAATATTTACAGCTGAATTCACAGTTTCGACATGTGTATCTATAGTTTTGACTTGAAAAGTTAATACGTAGACCTACAACGTTGTTTTAATGTGTCGCTAGACATGTTCTGAAACACCTGCAGTGACATTTGGAGCACTCTGTATAACAAAGACATCCCACCCACCTTGGTATGTTTGGCAAACACCTCGTGTTATCTACAGACAGCTGTATCGGATTTGGATAAGTATACTTTGAATTCATGAAATATGTCTTAACAGAATTTGGGCAACTGTTCCACATTTCTTAGTGTTGTACTTCCAGGTAATAGGCTGGTGGAAAACAATACCGAATACTATCGTATGAGAATAATTTAGAAGTCCTAAACATGTTTGAGTCAGTTGAGAAATGTTTAGAATAAGGGTATGCTGCATTCATATGCTACCGGACCTGGGGCTAAGTATGAGAGGAGTTAACTTGAAGCCATACTCCGGATTGACTTCACATTTTCTAAGCTGTATGACCAAATGATAATAATCAATTTGTACATACATAAACTTATTCTTCCACGTAATAAGAGATAGGCAGAGGCCTTAGATTATAATACAAGCTATATGCAGTGACATATTAACACCTACGTTTCATGAACCATGTACGCTTTTTATTTTTTTTTCATTTTTTCGTCCATTACATTTGATCGAATGAAAAAATAGAGACACAAGGGAAGAAAGAGAAGAGAAATTAGTTGAAGAGGAAATAATTAAACTCAAAATTGAAACAATAACAGCCAATCTCAAAAACATAATCGATCATGTCAATACTACAAAAACACAGACAGCGAATATTTAAAGTAGCAGGTGCTAGCACATAAGTTTAACGCCTAAAGCGTCTTCCTCTTAAACCAGAACCGAAAACAGTTTACACAAAAGTAATTTGTATTATAGCTTGTGTACGAGCCAATAGGTTTTTGAATATTTATAAATGTGCCTCCTATTATAGTGTCGACATTTTGAATAATTAATCAGGGAGCCATTAGGCTTCGCCGGCGGTGTCCAGACGTACAGAACCCTTGCTCATGAATAATTTCAATATCAATCGATGGCTTCGTAATAGCCTTTGAGACGAGTAATGAGAAAATCAAAAATTCTGGCGAACACAGCGGAATAGACGAGAAACAGAGTCTATACATTTAGTTCTGTGAAGTTGCTGCGTAGAATATTGATTTGAATTCTGCAGGAGTTGTTTTTTTTATACCACATTGGTGGCAGGACAAAGCAAACGGACTTATTGGACAGTGTTGTTGTGGTCTATTGACGTATATATTTGTTACACACATCCTTTGTAGTTTAAACTTAAATAACTTTAAATTTAAACAATATTTTGTTGAGCAAAATGGTAGAATAAACTCAATAAATATGTTCTTGAAAAAATTTAAACTCAATATGAAAACAACAGTAGTCTATGAACATGTACGACTGTACGTCCCCCCGCAAAAAGCAATATCTACAAAATATATCACGTACTAGGTTCGCATAACCAAGAAGCAGGTGTGTTACGCCACATGAGCCGGAATGCGCGGTAAATTTTCCGGATGCCTTCCCAATGATTTCCTCGGAGACCACCGGCCCAGATACGGCGGATTTCGATACGATAACGCTTCTCAATTTCTGTTCGCCTAGTACTCGAGATATTGTGGCCACGCCCCGCACCATTAAATATGTATACCTAAGGGTGGATCGGTTATTTTTTTCTCTCTATAAGGTCCCGGGGGATCTCATCCCGGGATATCAATCGGCAATATTCGGTGTATCGTATCTTGACAATAATCTCGAGGTTGCCCGCTTCGTTATAGAGTAACAACGTACGTATTGGTTTGTTATAAATAATATAATATTGGTAACATGATACAATCATGTATAAGTATATACTGTTTGATTTTTTCAGAAGGAAAATATAGGACCATAATCATGCTTTGTGGTTTCTGGTATTTAACTTTGCTGTCTTAGGTTTATAAAAAAAATAACAAGATAATTATACATTTTCGTTATTCACATCTGGCAACGTAGTTTAAACGAGCATAAATGGTATTAATCTAAATAAATCTACCATCAAAATAAAACTTTACAAACTCCTTTAATTACAAAATCGGCATTTCCGAATCGCTGTGTGTAATATTGCATCTCTAACTGCCGTAATCGCGTAATCGCTATAATCTGCGTAATTCCTGTGTAATATCTGTAATTTGTGTAATTCTTGTAATCAGGGCGTGGTGACCGCATCTTCGTAACTCTCGCACTGACGTGTTAATGACCGGTAGAGGGCGCCATTCGAAAAACGATCGGACCCTTCGAAAGGAATTAAATAATTAAAAAACAGGTCGGTCTTTTAAAGTTTGTTCATTCATTCTTAACTGGAAAGAATGTCCCGTTTCGTTCGTTCCGTGAAATTTGAATTTGGAACCACTAAGTATGTATGTACAGTGTAGCCTTAATCCATCACGTCCTGGTCAAAGAAGAGTGATTCTGGTTAAGATCGGCTAGATTATGTACTTTTATAGAACGTTCTTTTTATCGCACAATGCAGTAGTAGCTTGATATTGATATAGAGCAGTTAAAACCAAAACTCCAGTTTTAATATTTTACAAGCACCAACAGTTAAAAAATCTCTATGAAAGTATTGAGCTGTCAGTTCAATAATGATGGGGAGATTAGAAGGAAATTCGGAGTAAGCCGATTTTAGTCGGCCACGCTCATCTTCCCAATGCACAATGTGCCAAATCAAAAGTTAGGGATACAGTGTAGGATTGTTAATAAGTCAATGACAGGATTCATACAAAAAAAAAAACAATTTTCTAAAATGCCAACATCAATTTCTCAGAGCTTTATCTTGTTCGAAAAGAGTCACATATTAAAAATTCAAACGATCCTCTAATGTAAGCAGTTTACAGCAGCATTGCACAGCGTCCTTCCTTACATGGTACTCATTGCAAATTGCGACAACACATTGTTCCTATCTCAAAACTGGTATCCGTACCGGTACCGATACCGTGCATGGCCAAGATTACGATCTGTACAACACTAGCATCTAGATTCTATGTAAATTACGATATGCGAATTTGTTTTTTGAATTTAGAACGGGAAATTAAACGTTCGATTCTATTTTTTTTTCTTGGAATTTTATGACCGGGTAACTAGGACCTTTAAGTTCAGTCTTATTTGTGTTAAACCTCAGTAAAGTAGTGAAGACTATGCTAGAGGCTTCTAAGAAGTTTTGGAACCAACACGAATAATCAAAATTCACTGTAAAATGCCATTTTCCTACTCTGTGTGCGCTGTCTAATAAGACAACAAGACTAATGTCTAAGAAGCAATTATTTTTACAAATAAATACTCGATTTTACACTAATTTCACAAAACGAAATAATACCACGATGCGCCCATTTTCGCGTTGGCGCCAAAACTCAATTCTATTCTATGATCTTCTAAATTTAAAATTTTGTTTTCAACATCGTGATTGTAACATCATCAATGATATAACTGATATTGTTTATGGTACAAATGATTTAAAATAAAAATATAAAACAAATTAATACGCTCGCAACAATTTCAAACGAATTCCTTTCGAAATTTATTAACAGAATGATATAGATAGACGTTAAATATTGAGAAAATAGTATTAAAGCGACTATAATACTATAAACTATCGGGTATCAAAAGAAATAAAGCTTTTAAATCACTAACAACGGTAGTTAATAAATATTTTCACAACTTGATTTCTGTCAAACGAAACGTCAACTTGACAGATAAAAAAGGAATAGAGAAAGAAGCTTTTTTTTATAACACTGGCAATAAATCAGTCGGACTGTGAAAACAATGATCCTTTTGTAATAGTATAGGCTATTAAATTTAGGGATATAAAAGTGTCAAGTTTAAAGTATACGTCTGTTTTTCGGTGACGCATGCGCGGTGCGTCGTTGCTCAGGCGCCGGAGTCGCTTTTTGGTCATAATTTTAGAATGATTTATCGCATCGATGTGATGTGCAAGACGTTTATTTGCGAGTAGTTTTTGTACTACATAAGTACATATATATCTAAATACAATGGTTTAGATTGTTAAGAAGCGTACATGCGATACTGGATTTTTGTATAGGTACAGTTTGAAATTTCAGTTGTTGTACATAGTACATATTCACTCTTATAAATCCCAAAGGGTAGGCAGAGAGATGTACCCACGTTTTGTCAACTATGATTTTCGAGCGAGCCTATTGCCGTCACTGTGTCATGGGTTGTATGGTTACTATCGGAAGGAGAACAGCCCCTATAACTTAGTCGCCTTCTCGTAGATGGCATTCGCTGGAAGAAATGTGGTTTATTTTTCTTGAAGAAATAGTACTAAATTGGATTACATTCCAGTTTAGGTCTACACGACAGGGAAAGCACATTGCTTCTCCAGAAAACCGTGTTGTAACCACTCCAGTTCATTAAGCAAAATGCATGTAATATCTTTGCCTTCATAGCAGATGGTTCATGCCCTGACAGCTCTTTTTAAAGTACTCCATACTTTGGAAAACATACGCAGAAAATTAAGTCCACAATTTGAGTGTCAGTGAACATTTTGGTTTTACAAACGGTGTTGAAATCATACAGCTCTCATGAATACCCTGAAGTTCAGCGTTACAATAGTGTACCATATTTTATTGACAAGCACTAACCTAGCCACTAGCCACCCAACACGGCAATGCACTCAGTAATTACCCAGGTCCCGTTAAAAGACAAATGGTTAGCAACCGTGGAACGGTACCTCTTGTAACTTATGCTCGCTTGGTGTCGGCTAATAGCTAATATCGCCGCTTAATGACCGTGCTCGTCTTGCGCTTAATGTGCCTCATGGGAGTTTTAGAACGGTTCGCGCTTATGTGCTCCTGGTAGAATAACTTCGTGGTTATGTGTGTTCTTCGTTTAGATGTTAACCGACTTCAAAAAATGAGGAGGAGTCCTCAGTGGCGATTGCGCAGCAATAGCTCTTAAGTACACCTAGTACATTCCAATGTTGAGCGAATTTTACAGGAGCACGGAGTCTTGAAAAAGAGTATGGTAGTCGCGGAACAGTACGTTTCCTATCAGCGAAATGTGGGTGTTATATATCTGCCTACCTCTTTGAGAATACACAGGTGAGTTAATTTTTCAAACATCTGAAAACAATTTAAAAGAATAATACCAAAAACCATTAGAAAAATATAGGTACGTTAAGTTTCGCTTTCATGTACATTTATTTAAATTGACATAATAACTTCGCACCTTTCTTCCTCTATAGTAAACACAGACAACAAACATCCCGCCATTTGCATCTGTCATAAACCTGCCATTTTACCAACTCTCTATTGAAACTAAATTCTATATTAAAGACAATCCTCATTTCAAAAAGCCCTAAACCAGAATTCCAAACTTAAGCATCCCATCTTCCACAGACGAGACGCCATCAATCCAACAGGTTCTCCATAAAGAAAAAGAGTAAACATAATTTTTACGGTTATTAACCCGTATAAAGTGTAGGAACCCCATAAACTTACATCTAAAGGGACAGAACATCTCGTCAAGGGATGTGACAGCCAGAGTCCCGACGATTCCCGTTTTTATGACGTATTAGTGAGATGTCAGTGACGACTTTTACGATGTCATAAACAAACCTATGTTCACTTGTTGAGTTTCTACACGGGACAGCGGTATTGGTGCGAGAGGCACATCCCTAGTGCTGTGGGAGAAGGTCGATAGTGGTGGGCACGAGTGCAAGGTGTCGTCAAGCGTGAACTTGAATACGAATGTTTGATTTCTCTGGATTTTGTTGCCATGATCAAGGATTCAGTTACATTGTTGCCAGATTAGATATTTAGTACACAATAATGGTAGAATTGTCGTCTACATGATGTTGTTCCTTTAAGATAAGTATTTAAACGCCATAATTGTAGTAATTGTAGCATCTTACTTATTGATATATTTTGTAAATAGTCATTGCAGTTAAGGACGATTGAAAAAGATAGCTCGTGAGTTTTTATTGCCAAATTCTTTTTCCACAGGCTTAATACATACATAAATATATTCACACTTGTAAATCACCGAAGGGGTAAACAGAGCTGATTTAGCAACCACATTTCGCCAACTATCACTTTCCGTCTCATGGTTTTCAGGTGATTTTTAAGTCTCGGACTGAGCCCTAGCCTAGCCTAGGGCGATGATGGACGGGGCTGAGAAAATATCAAAAGTATGAAAACGCACTTTTGCGGCCAAACTGAAGAAACTTATCTGGCCTATTGCCATCTAGCAGGCATTTTGTCATGAGCTGTACGTTTACTGATTACTAACAGCCTTATCCCTTAGTCGCCTTCTACGAAACCCATGGGAAAAGATATGTGGTGTCCCTACTCTACTACACGTAGCACCAACAAAGCAAAAAGATTTAACTATAGTAGCAACCTGGCTGGCTTATCACTCGTTTATAAGTATTACTTTGTGACCAATGGGTGGAGTCGCGGACAGCACTTAGTTCATAATATTACCAGCCATTACATGAGTCCCGTCTCATGTCCCTGCGAAAACAGTATCTCCTGCTTCGGGAACTGTGACAATACTGGGGAGGGGGCGTGAGGGATGATTAATTGTCTAGCGGGGGGCGCGGGCCCGATAGACTCGCCTACTACTGATGGTATTTTTGTCATTAGCAGATCCTGTTCGAATGAAAATTTATGGTTTTTTATCTTAAAGGTACCTACTCCTTATGCCAAAACCTTTTTATTTTATTTGATAAAATGTTTTTCACCTGCGCTTCTCTAAAACATGAGTAGTCTGTGAAAAATTTGTAGTTGGTCTGCCTAACTGAGATGAAATGTGCGATCTATGTATTCTAAGTGAGCGATGTCGACATCGACGTTACTCCTTTGCAATGTAGAACCTCCCTCGATATTTGGATTGGTGGACGTAACGCCCAAATGAACTCAGAATAAAGCTCATTATAGTCCAAATGCATCCAAAGATTGTACTTCTGGAACCCGGAGGTCCATTATTGTGTATCATTTCCTCATGGAAACAACAAAAACACTTAGAAATAAAGCATTTTAAACTAGACACAGAAACATTCTTCAAGTACCCACAAAACTAAAACCCTTATTTAAATTCCTAACCGAAGCAAACAAAACATTTACAACATCATTCTAAATTCAAATAAACATTCAAAATTGGAAGCTACGACGAACGATTCCGGAAACGCGCCGAGTGCGCCCGAGCGACCCCGAAAGCTTCCGAAAATTGGCGCGAGGGCGACACAGGAAGATCTAATGATGTTTGTCAAATGGAAAATGAGATAGGGAAATGTAGAGAGAGGCTGAATTCGCGACCTTTTTGCTGATGCCAGCGCCCTAAGGGTTCGCAGCGAGCAAATGCTTTATTGCCGCGTCCATAAAACGTTTTTAAATAAGTCTAAGATTAGTTTTATTTCAGCGAAGATGGTTTACCGCCTTCAAATTAGATTATTTTCTTAATTTTTGACACAAGTATCTATTGTTTTTCGGCCTGTTATTATGATTCTGGGACTGCATAAAGAATCAGGTAATGATGTTTATGTAGGTATACAGTATAAATTAGAAAAGCTATTTATAAAGAGAATTGTATCACAGTTTGGGAGTGGTACAGGACCATAGACTATAATTAACTGACATAAAGTAATGAGTGAATGGTTTTGATTTTACAATTGACACAAAAGTTACGGGTTATGTAGTTGAACGCAACCTTACATCCTCGATTAAAAAGTTTTATTTGTTTATGTAGAATTAATTAAGTCTAATAAATGTTGCCCTTTTAAAGGAATGTTGACATTTAATTAAAAACAGGACTTCACTGTTGCATACGAACTAAAGGGTGGTCATTACGCGTACATAATAAAATAGTAAATACATTTATAAAGTAAGGAAACTACAGAGTATTTATGAAAATAACTGGTTAATTGCCTCTTTAGTCCTGTGTTCAGGAGGCTTTGGAGTATGCCTCACTAGTTCCATGGCAAAGCCAATCTCACCTGCAAGCCGGTGGACACCTGGACGAGGTTCCTGTGCAAAGTGGAAACCTTTATCTGGTTCTCATCCACATCATACATAAATAGAACGAACCGAACGAATAGGTATAATACATAAGTAGATACCTAGTAATTTTTACTGGCAAATTGATCTTCATTTTAAAATACCTACAGTCAATACCCAAAGTTCCCTCGTATTTTTAAATAACCGTTCTAAATCCTTAAAAAAAGCAAAAGTAAAAACTCATTCGATATTTTGAATTTGGAACGCGCTCGAAAATACGAACGTTAGCAGAAAACGGTAAATTCTTCAAGCGAAGAAAAAAATACGTTCGAAATTCAAACATTCGGGGATTCTAGCTGAATAGGTGCGTTCATAAATCTCTTCGTCTCAGCAAGTGATGTTGGAAATACGAAACAGCGCTATCGGCCCCCGTTGGACAGAGCGTGTGGTGTGGAGATAAAATAAATGGAAGAAGCGTGAAAAATGATGACGCGCCCGCGCGGAAAGACGCCCCGAAAGGGGTCGCTTTACACTGGGTCATGGTTCACTCGCTTTTTTTAACGGCACTCGATATTTGTTTATGGTACATATATTATCTGTCGTTTTAAAGCACGATGTTCTGCGTTTCAATTAAATATTTGATCTGTTTGTTTGAAACAGAGGTATAATTATTTGAAATTTTCGATATTAACTGCCTTAACAGTAAGGCTTTCATGGATTTTGGGGTTTAAAACTGTGTGAAACCAATTTTCTGTTTTTATATCTGCCTACCTCATAGATGCACGAGTGTAATAAGGATAGTGAACTCTACTAAACCACTGATTTAGTACTTGACTTTCTAGTCGAATTAGTTGCATTTTAATAAACGTCAAAAAGGTAAGTTCCAAGGAAACTTGAATGAAATGAAAAAGTATAACGACATTATTTTACTTAATTGTGAAATAATTCACTATTATAGGTTGAGTGGATGATTAAAAATAATCAATTAAAACAATACAATAAGAACAGATGCAACGGTTCTTAATTTAATAAGCTAAGCTAAATAATTTATTGTAATTACAGGAAAGTTCCCAATTGGCGATAATACGTTTGTTTAACAATATCAAAGTCACTACAAACAGCATGCAGCAGATTATTGAAACCATACTAACATAAACCAATCGCATTCTATTTATATTCCACGAAACGGTCGGTATAATTATTTTTCTTGTGTGTAAACACTGGCTTAATTTAAACTGTGGTGCTGTCACACCTCCGTTTGATGTGCGAATGTTTAACTTCCCAGACTTTTTTTATTATTTACTAGATTTATGTTTTCGCCATATTAAATGACATGGCGCCCGAAAAATTCTAAGGAAACATAACATTCTGTTATTTTAACGTATGTTTTAATTACGTAAACATTTTTAATAAGGTGGTGTGGTGAAATAAAATGTAATTAAACTCTTTATTTCGCGAATTTGCAGCCATTACTGTCAAGACTAACTTTTTCACAAGATGTATGGGTTAAGATGTTTGGTTGTCTATGGTGTGTTTAGTTTTTTAAATGTAACTGGTTCAAGGAACTCGATTCCCGCTAAAATAGAGAGGATTGACAAGTTGGGTTTATGTTGTTTTGCTTCCATTTTGTTTTAGGAAAAAATTCAAGGAATCAGTAGTTACTGACAAAGAAAATTCATAAACCGATAACCACGCCACCTATTGGATCGAATAATTGTAATAATCAGGCTAAAGTAAGTTGCAACCAATATATAATGAAGTCATTATCATCATCACTATAGTGCTGTATTTCGATTACAGCCAAGGCCTTCACCTCGGAGCCCGGGGTCCGCTTTTCAGTTTTTTTCATCCCTGGTAGTTAGACTAGCCAAAATACCGAAGTAATCATAATAAACTATACAGATCTTACAAAGCATATTGTTAGATATATTAATCAATCAATCAATCAATTAGCCTAATAGTCCACTACAGAACATAGGCTTCTTCCAAAGCGCGCCATTTCTCCTGATCCTCCGTCTTCCGCATCCTGTTCGTCCTAGCCACCTGTCTAAGGTCGTCATATACACAAATGATAATGACTAATTCATCCCTATCCATTTAATTTAGTAAATTGGTACCCCGAGAGAAAATAAAAAACCTTTCCCCACGAACAGCGTCTTCACAAAAGACGAAAATTAAAATACATTGCCAGGATAAAAATTTCACCCATCCAGTGTTCAAATGTCGATACAAAGAAAAAACTCACCGGCAAGGCGTTATTAATACTGCCTAAGAACACCAAAAGCCACTTACCTAAAACAAAGAAGAAGGAAAAATTTAATTAACATTACAAAGAAAACGTAAACACCATTATTTATTTAAACAAAAGCACTTTTTTTAATTATAATTAATATTACAAGACGAAAAAATTGCGGGTAGCGTCATAAGACGCCCTGAGATCTGTATACGGGGATGCCCGTACTAAGTTTTCGGAGAATTTCGTATTTTACTTTTGAAATGTAACTTTTTTTGGATGGATTTTCATTATAGCTAAGAGTTATTTTAGGAATGCCGCTATGGGAGCTGAGAATTTGGGAAAGTAAGTAAGTAATAAAACTTAAGTATAGCATAATAAGTAAATAATCTACAATACTATTTAAGATGTATCCTATTTCCTCATTTGAAAATTTGTGAGTATGTGGATGTTTGTTATTCAATCACGTTCTAACGGCTGAATAGATCTGGCTGAAATTTTGTACAGGGATAGATTATAGTCTGGAATAACAGAAAGGCTACTTCCATCCCAGGAATAGGCTCCGATGTGTTACAGAAACGGGATCAAAATTCTTGAAATAAAAATATAGACACATAAAAACATTATTAGAAAATTTTTCGTCATCCAAAAAACTACGATAATCATTTAGTTTTACCCCATAAACCTAGGTAAATTTACAATATCCAAAAAAGGTTCGTATATATTCGACAAAATTTCTCCGACTAAAACCTCATCCCTTGGTACAGAGGCGAGCCGTAACCCCACAAAGATCTCCTAAGGGTCGACTTATCTCGGCTGAACTCATAAAATAAAGCTTTACTCCACCATAAAGAAAATTAAAATGAATTATTTTGACGACTGCACCTTCCCTCCTCCTGATGGGGTGCACATCACTGTGAAACAATTACCGTTCCTTGTAATTGTTGTACAGTTAATTCTGTGTTGTTTAATCTTGTAGGAGTTGTTTGTGGTTACAATGATGCTTCAGATGTATGGGGAAAGTTATCTGAGTTTCAGATGTAGGTATGGGGCAAATTTATCTGAGTTAATGAATTTTTATGTCTTTTAGTTTTTTTGTTTGGCTATTTTTCTGTTATTTATTAAAAGTTTTCGTTTAGTGCAATATGTTATGTTGGTTGATTTATTATAATATTGAAACGCGTTCAGTAGACAATTTAGTTTTCGAAGATTAACAATAATAAATTGAGAAATAGGTCTTCTTCCTCTTAGCGTTAATTCCCAGTCGCATCCGAAGCTTTCAGCTCGGAGTCTGGGGTCCGCTTTTACCAGTCTTAACCACGGATTTGGCTAGACCTCGATATTTTCCATGAAGCGATTGTCATCTGACCTCCACAACCCAATGTTAACATTAGGCGATATCGAAGTTTTGCAGTTAGACCGTTGCTTTTTTTGGATTTTTGAGAAATAGGTATATGATATGATTGTTTGAGTCCTTTTGGTCTTCTATTTACTTACTAAATGGGATTGCCGTTAAATATCTATTCTTCTGTTCTCCATCCGACAGTAAACCCATGATTAAGTGCCCGCTTGACGGCAATGGGCTCGTCCTCTATTACAATGGGACTGAAAATCACAGTTGGCGAAATGTGGGTGGTTAAATACACCTCTGCCTACCCCTTCGAGGTTTCATAGGCGTAAGTATAAGTATCTATTTTTAATGCATTTATCCTTTAAAAATAGTAGTTGATACTATAAGAGTAACAAGTAATAACAACAGAAGTTAAAACATAAGAGTAATTCATTTTCAGGAACAATCTAAATCTACATTAATAGTTGTTTTATGAAACTCATGAACTAATAGACGATTAATAAGGGTTCAGTTCCTTGTTTACAACATCCCATCAACGATCTTGTTAGACAAATACTCAGTAACGCAAGTGGTTGTCTGAGAGCTACTCTACAAGCAAATATTGACATCCTTCCCCTTCAACAGGACCAAACAGCCCCTTTAACCCAGCAGATTTTTACGCATATTCTTAACAAACTCTATGTTTTACAAGAACAAGGCCATAACCCGTAAAACGTCTCGTAAAAGTCGTCAGAATCAACTAGGGCCCCTTCAGCGACACACGGCGAAACATTGCGCCAGAATTCGCGATACCCATCGACAGTAAAAATTCAGATTGCGATTACGGAAAGGAAATGGCTGTTTTATCACGAAACGAGGTCTCGCGGTGTGCGGAAATATACGGGACAATATTACAGATGCGGCTGATGTTTCCCAAAGTTGCGGATTTTAATACTAAGTTATGTTTATGTCTATAAATTAAAGGTTTTACTGTAAATAAGAGTGCAGTTTGACGCTCTTTTTATTTCAGAAGGTGTGTAAAATAGCTGCTGTAATTGTATTATTAATAGCTCTAAACGCCTATATTTTTGTTAGCAACTGAATGATAAAAAATATACGTTAATTAATACGTTGTATGTCGTAACGATAACGTAATTGGTACATTAATTATGATTTAATTATAATCCTCGATATATTTAAACTTACGAGTACAAATTTGTCAGAGTTAGATAACTTAAATCATTACGTTATAACCATATTAGCATAATCCCAGATCCATTTCTTACTGCGTTCAAAATAATATATAGGAAAGCATTTGAAATTAAAGCAATTATTTACAGCAGTGTTGAGTTTCGGTGTTTAAGTGTAAATTAAAGTTAGTAAAAGGTGATGTGGTGATAAAGTGAAGGTGATGATGCACCTTATGTATTTCCGGTTCAGTGTTTCATTTTTCTTAGTCGCACAATAAAAAACTGGAATACTTAAACATGTTTCTTATTCACCTTTTTCCTATAATCGTGAGTTCTTTAAGTGGCGCGTGAAAAAGCACCTGCCGAGACTGACAAACTAAACACCATCATTTCAGAATTGATAGTGTCTAGAATAACGGTATTTACTTATTGAACCTTATTTTTACACTATCATTACATCATTACTAGGTGAGCACAGTTATATGCCAGACCATACTTATTACAAAAATATACCCTAAAACTGTAGTAACAAGAAACTGTGCCGTCTACAATAATCTCCTGTGTGTTTCCCCCACCACGGGGAAGCAAGTCATTCAGCCTTACCCATAAGTGCACTAAACGGGGCGAGGAACAAAATAGAGCTTCTTCACTCATGCAGATTGTAGGGGGTGATGGGAATACGATGGGTTCGCAATGCCGCTGTAATGGTGATTTTTGGCTTTCGATTGTTCAGGTACGAGTACAAGGATATTTATTAAGGTTTGTTTATTTTAGATGTAAGTACATAACTATGATAACTACCAAGAATACTGACATATATTTTGGCAATTTGAATTTATTAAATTCTTTTTGAATGAAATACTTTTAATATTTATAGCTTTTATTCTTTGGGTGCCTACCTATACCCGAGATTCTGGTTGCTTTTTGGCATTTATAGTTAGAGGGAAACCTGCTAAAAAGCAACTGAAAAGTATACTTTCGATAAGTAATCTTTTTTGATATCTTTCTTTTGAAGTAAATGCGAAATTAATGTGTGTTTAGAAAATCTTATTTGAGTAATAGATATAGATATTTTTGTTCTACCGATAAAAATATTAAGCGACACAGAGTTTGGGGCATTGCAGTCAAGTAATAAAATATTTTTCAACACACTTGCTTATAAACAGACTTTTATTTCACCGCAATTAAGCACGGAATGACACCTATTATAAAACTGTGACTTTTTCATTATTATTATTCACGTCGTGAGTTATAGACTTCTTTTTTTTAAATTTCATTGATTAAGTTGCTTTGTTCTTAAAAAGTTTCGATACAAAAAGATCGTGTCCAATATTACAAACGAATTAATATACCTATTGCTTGCTCATTTCATGCAACTTCGTATTTTAAAAGATAATTTATACTTTTAATATGTGTTTAATAAATAAAACTTTCACTAAAATGTATTTATTTTTCTGTGAGTATTTACAGAGAAAAAAAAAATCATAATTCAAATAAGTAAGTAGATGACAAGGCAGAATGGTGATAACACCTTAGCCTGTTCCGAAAGGAACAAAATAAAAAAAAAATGTTAGTTGTGTTTTGATTGTGTTATGAAGTATTTTTAGTATAATTTTATTCGCAAGTGTGTTGAAAATAGCCGTATGCCACTCGCGTGTATGGTGATTACCGTCCTCGGCCCTCTTAAGACCCTCGCCTTACGGCTCGGGTCTCAATGTCGCCTCAGAGGTAATCACCAACTTTACACGCTTGTACCATAATGTACTATAATGATCCAAAGACGTCTTAGTTTTATTTATTTTTTGTTGAAAGCCGCTTCAGGAAGATAATATTAAACCGCTCCACGTACCAGGCCATCATAACTTTACGAGCGGTTAAACAATCCCCAACATAATTTTCTACATTCAAAAATTATAAAAAAAAATCTCCTTAAAAAAATTACACGAAAACGTGGCTAAAGTAACCAAAGAAAAATCCAAGGGTATTAAACCTAAGTGTCGTTCGCAAGCTGTTTTATGCGGCCTTTCAGAGGCCGTAAACCGTTGGCGCGGTCCGTCAGTGATTCCTGATGGACAATTTGAGAGTTTGTACCACTTTGAAGGGCGGGAAAATCCTTAGGGACCGTTATCAAGGTCGCCTGTGAGCACCGCGGATTTGTTTTACAGTTTTGAGTCGGGAAGACCTCATAAAAGGGATGAAGTGATGGTGAATTCGTAGATAAGGAATCTTGTAATATCTTTACGGGCCGTTTCTAAGGATAAGGTGGGAATTAGTTGTCACCGTTGTTTTATTGGTCGTGCTGCTTTACAAGTTTATTATCATCGTACTGTGGGTTTATCGGTAATGGGATCTGTGTGTAAATTAGTAATGTCAAGGTTTATGCTATATCTGTAAATACTTAAAAGATTCCTTTTGTAAGAACCTCATCTTTTTAAAGTCGGTTGAAGAAAAATTGCAAAAGAAAATACACGAAGAAAACTGTGAAATGAATTTTACTGTCCACAATTACTAGGAGAGCAGAAATATCAAAGAGCTTGCAGCAGGAAGGCGGTGGTGCGGTGGTGTGGCGCCCTGGTATTTTCATTTCGCGTCACAGGTGAGAGAAACGCGTAATTGCCGGAATAACGCCGGCTTTATTGCGTGCCGTACTGACGGAGGGTAGATAGTGCTGTGAAACACCGGGATAGTGTTGGGTTACGGTTGGATCATTGCCGATATGAACGGAATATTTGACTTGCAGCAATGCTCTTGTGACTTCCAATTACAAATAGTTTGATATTTCTGTTTCGTGTACCTTTTGTACACGGAACATTTGTTTGGAAATTCAGTTCTCTATAAAATACATTTGCATAGTAAATGCTGGACACCGTGCGAGCATTAAATTGGTATTATTTTTTAGAAAATGTTCACTATAAACAGAATCTCTTGGGGTTGAGTTATGGGTATGAATAGCTCCCATAAACGGAGTAGGTTTAATATCCAAGATTTTAATGCAACCTATTTATATGTCGATAATCACGTGAGAAATTCCCGGATAAACCAAGCACAACCCTATCAAAGGTCGAGGGCCCATCCACTTAGTGTTGGACCTGTTGTTGTTGCCGTAAATAGTGACGTACTTATGAAGGGTCGAGGCACTAATTCGGTAACGTTGCAGTAAACACATGTTACACGTTGTAACCGTTTAGCTTTATGTACCCCTGGTACTTTTTCATTTAATATGATTATATTGTTAACGAAATCATATCAAAAAGTTTCTGTATGTACCGTAGGTACTTTTTCTTTTAGTTTCACATAAAATGAGCCTTTTGTCATCAAGTGGGTACTTTTTAATAGACTAGCTAAACACGACGGCGTTCCTTTTCTTTGCTGTACTACGAACGCTTTACCGATATTTCCCGGTATTTCCTTTTTCTTACAATCCTTTTAGTGGAGCATGAAAATGCATCCATCGAGGTTTTTACCATTGACTATGATTGGCACTAATAATAGTAGCCTTTATTCTAGAATTTTCACAGCTTAACATTAGGCGGGTGTGACCTCATTATTGAAGAGTCTTAGGTACACTACGAATAAATCGTAGTTTATAAAAAATGACATGCCTTAATTTGGAGACCAAGCTAAAAAATTAAATAATAAAATAATTGTTAATGAGAGAAATTAGAGGAAACAAGTCATTTTAAGGAGGATAAGACGACTATAAACACTATAATCCTAGTTCAAAAACAAAAATATAGCTTTGAAGCTCCCAAAGCTGCACAAATGAAAGTCTTAGAAACAAAGGCCGAAGTAAGCCGGCGACATAACGTTGAAGCCGTCATACAATTGACGGATTCCCGCGACAGAAGGACGCATTCCCGTAGAAAATAACAATTTGCCACCATCTTGCGGGTTGTGGTCTCAGCTACAGCGGGACGGGGAGCGTAGCGAGAAGCGATAGTCTATTTTTTTATATTGGACAGTCAATATGACTTTGTTTCGCAAAACAAAGTTTCAGGGAAGAGGTATAATAAATTGTTTTGAAGCATTTCCTGTGAATTATAGTACAAGACCCACGGCATTCTTTCCCTGTGGATATTGTAAAAGGCGACATAATCCATATGTCCGATAGTAAATAGTATAGTTAATAACAATAATAACACTAGTTTTAATAGGCAGTATGCTGCGACTCTTGCGATCTATGAGGGTACCGGTGGCCATTTATTTTTCACGCCAGTGAATCTACAGGTACGCATATCATTTATTACGTCAAGCCAGAATTTTTTAAGACCGCAGAAATATCATTATGATCTCAGCGTTGACTTTCAGTCGCATCTGAGACTTTCAACTCGGAGCTCGATATCTGACTTTTCCTCCTACACTTCACACTGTCTTTTGAATCATAGGTACATGAAATTATCTTCAGTTCCCATCGGACCCCGTGAGGGGACAGATATCCGGGGACCATTGGGAATAATTCGTTATTAAACCCTAACAATGCGATCATTACCACGTGTATCATCTTATAGAGGAGGAATATATCCTTTTATCGCATAAGGACAGATTCTCATAAAGATTATATAATAATTTCTCGCGCTCACTGGAGCCATACCTCAAAAACATCAAGTCGTTCACATCTCTCATAACGTTACAATGAAGTGCGCGTTAACTGAGCTCGCTCTTTATTGCCATATAAAGGTACGTGGGTTCAGTGCCGGGAGTCGTAGGTCGCTTATTTCATCATAAAGGACTATAAAGAGAGGTATACCTATACATATAAATTTCAATGTAAATTCTTTTATATTTAGATACAAAATATATGAAGACCTGTTCGATGGCTAGTTTAGATTTCCATTCAGTTCGATATACTAGCCAAAAATCCTACAGATTCCCATACATTATTCAATCTTGGTATTTATGATTACTGCTCCGCTCCCTGAAGTAATAGCGTGATGATATAAATCAAAGAATTGTAGAATCCCATTATGTAGTGTAGCTTGTAAAAATGACAGCAGTGAGATCATTCCGCAGATTAAGTATGCGCGGAAAGAATGAAAGAGTAATAGTAAAAGCTTGTTCAAACCAACTAAACACGAAGTACCAGACATTATTCTAATATATTCAAAACAACGCCTTAACAATCACTCATTCACATACTATCCTTACCAAGAATCCCGTTCATATTAGCGCCACACTAGACAATACTTAGCATGCCATACACACGCTACCTTACAATAATTATCGCGACAATTGGCTATAGCGCCATCTATTGACTATTAATCGAATTAATCCCGGTTCGAGCTGGTTAATCTAGTGTTATAATGTTGCACTGTCTCCTAGACTAGCCAGGGTTGTCACTTCGAGAATATGTAGTGTTGTATGAGGTGGATCCTATTGTTGGCTTACGAGTATTAGGTTACTGTAAGGGCTACGAATATTTAGTTGGGCTGTAGTAATGGATTGTTACAAGCTTTTGAGTATGAGATATTCGATATTATCCAAAATGGTGGTCAATAGGGTTCTGTTTGTATTCCATTCTAGACTTACATTTCCAGATTACCATTTCCAGACTACCATCTCCAGACTACCATTTTTTGTAGATGGAACCACAAACAGTGGTAGTCTGGTGAAGGTATGGATCCAATATTTTCATATACCAATTCCAGATTACCATTTCCAGACTACCATTTTTAGGGGTTCCATACCCAAAGGTATGGAAAGAAAAAAAAATGGTTGTCTTTAGTTTGGCAGTCTCGAGAGATGCTCTTTCACGTCTACACAAAATGAAATATCGGGTCAGCACCCATTGGTCCCGTAAAACTCGACCCCCGAGCATAAAAGTTGTAATTTCGATTCCTTTTTAGGTGCCCATTGGTACCTAGGTAGGAGACAAATAACATTAATTAATTTTTAAGATACCCATTCGTCCCCTGGAATAAAATAAATTTTAATTAATAGATTCGACCCCTATTGCCCATAGGTCCCTATGCTATAGCTAGCTATATTATAGCTGTTTGTGTATGAGGATACACAAACAGCTATAAACCCGAAATATCTGAGCTTGTTTATCAATTGAATACATGAGATTTTATTAATAAATCCTTAAATGGGTACGTTCAACCCTATGCCTAACGGAGCTGGCTCATTGTACGGACAGTGTCCAATTTGGCGTGGTGGATCGCCTTTTGTTCGCGGAGGCGAGCGGGCCATCGATGTATCGTAGTAGGTACAATGATATCAATTGCTTAGTGTAAGTGCATACTACATACATTACATATACCCATGCTTTCTCCGGGTATATAGGGCCAAACCGATCTGAACTACAAGCTGATATACCTACTGACGGATGAGGTTCTGGTCCTTTCGAAATGCTTGGATATTTGTAACTTAATTACGCTTAAACGGCTGGACGAATCCGGTTGATATTTGGTACAGGGATAGATTTTATACTCTGGAACTAGAAAAGTTACTGCCACTGGCTGTTGCTCACGACTCTGCCCGTGAGAATGTCGGTAATAGCGATCAAATTTAACCTATGGTCCTTTCCTAAGCTCTGTTCTATCCCTGTACTAAATAACATTAAAATCAGTTCAATGGTTTACGCATGAAAGCGTAAAAATCAGAGGCACAAACGGAGTTACTTTCGCATTTACAATATTTACTTAATATGGATTAAATAAATAGACACTAAAACTAAAACTATCAAAACTAGTGCTACTGTACCCCTACAGTTCTAACAATATAATCGATATCCCATTCGATTGGAATAATCGATTCAGTATAAGCATATCGATGATCTAATTGACCACTGTTAACGTTGTTATTGGCTATCGATACTTAAATAAGAGAATATACTCGTAAATGTATTATATTGGTTTCAGGAAATCGTTGATAGCGACGCATGCGCACGTTTCCATTCAATTTTAAGTTCAAATAAGGACGTAGTACAGAAACTGAAGCACTTCTTTTATTTAAACATAAACTAGCTGACACGGTGAACTTCGTACCGCCATATTTTCTGCCCGCGTGGTTTTCTGATCCCGATTTAACAGTGTTTCTCTACAATATTATTCATGTATTATACATATAAACCTTGCATTTAAATCACTATATCTATTAAAAACACCGTTTGAAAATCCGTTGCATAGTTTTGAAGATTTAAGCATACATCGGGACGGACAGACAGCGATAGCGACTTTGTTTTATAATATGTAGTGAAGTGATACTCACGCCTGTAAATCACCGAAGAGGTAAGCAGAGGTGTATTAACACCCACATTTCGCCAACTCTGATTTTCGGTCCCACGTAATAGGGGGCGAGCCTATTGCCGTCAAGCTTTTATTAATATTTTTTTCATATTTTTTTATAGATTTTATTTTATTTATTTTTGTCCATAAATCTATTCTGTGCTCTCAAGTGCTCGAAAGCCTCGGATGCGACCGGGACAATATATAGCCTTGTCCCTATAAGGTACATGGACATTTTCCTCTAAAAAGCGATGATATCCCTTGCTAACTTTACCTATCTTTTATTACCAAGTACCCAGTTGATAGTAACTAACTTAAAAATTTATGGTAAAACTGGAAACATGGACATTGAAGTGCGGGTATTAAATACCCTATAAAAATATCCAGGAATAAACTATTTATTTATAGTGCCCTTATCCTAAACATTTTGTAATTTACGGTAAAACTGGATACATAGCATTGAAGTACGGGTATAAAATACCCTATAAGAATATCCAGGAACATACTATTCATTTATAGTGCTCTCTGGTAACAAATTTGTCCTAAACATTTTGTAAGTGGATGGTGCTCATTTATACCATACCATCATAGGCTCAAGCCATTACCTCCGCCATAAAACAATACCCTTCTATCCACGACCCCCTGGTTTACTGGCAAGAGATGTGTTTAGGCAGTAAACCCATTAGAAAGGGTTCTCCCGTTGTGTGAACAGGTGTGGACGACGCTTTATTGCTGGCTGGGAGCACAATGAAGTTTGGTGTTTGATGGGATATTATGTAGAAACATTAAATTGTTGTAACGTTTTTTGGTCATGCATAGAATAGATGTATAATAAAAATAAGGACGCCGAATTTAATAATGCAACTACCTACACAACTAACAAGTAGTATGAAATTTTATTTACTTAAAGAAATTCTGGAAAAGTAAACCTGATTATTCTAATGAATTCCAAAATCGAATCATTTCCAAATTGATGTAAGTAGGAACAGCTTGAGACATTCTTTTTCTAATAAACAAATTGTAGAAGTCCGATAAAGTGCTTAAAAAATATCACTGAAAAATATTCCAACGAATCGTGAACCACCTTCGTTATGTGAAGTCAGTGACATTTATACCGTGCCTACTTCTTTCAAACGTACAGTGTCATTATTATCCTACATTTTATTAAGCTATGGTCACCCTACACTAGAGCTCTTGAGAGATTCCGTGTAAATATTATATTAGATCGTGTGTTCTCAATTTATAGTCCCTATTCAATGATCTATTTGCATTAAAAACAGTTAATAGTGGTACAGTTTCACCATCAAATGGACCACCTAGATCTTGAAGTTTTATTATAACAGCATTTGTTCCTAACTAGCTATTACCCGCGGCTCCACCCCCTTCGTAACCCAAAAATATAATCAAAACATACCTAATCTTTCCCTTTTAAGATGTATTATGCAAAAAAGCGAACAAAAACCTACGTAAACGTTTTAAAAAGCGCAAATCCGATAATGAAATGGAAAACAGAAAGGGAATCCTATTCATCTCCGGGGAGATACGGGAGCAAATTTAAAATTCAAATACGTCGTACGCCTTATCAATTACAAGTACTAGGCGCGCAACAATACCGAGCGGTGACAATTCCGTTCTTAGAATTTGCATCTTCATACAATCGCAATTAGGGACCGCGCGCATTAATTCGCCGTTCCAACTCCCAAAGCACACCGTTTCAATTTGACGAAGCTGAATACAGCCTTGTAATGCTAAGCTAATGTAATTATGGGACATTTGCATCAATGTTATGGGCCCCTAGTGGTTCTCGCCGTTACTTTCAATATCGTATCGGAATAAATTTTGTTTGTTGCTCTCATTAAGTGATAAAGCCTGGTTTCTTATCGCGAATTTCATATGTAAGGTGGCTAAGTGAGATATAGCCGTCTTCAGAATTCATTATTGTAAACTAAGTTGTATATAGAATTAATATTACAATAAAATTATCAAATTCTTCTATTTTATAACTTCTGCTACATACCTTTTTCCATTTCTTTTTTATTTATATTGTCGGTTTATGTCATCATTATATTGGTTTCATCATTGCCGGTTTACAACTAAAGTTCTTCATTATTAGTTATTATTTCTTCGGTTTTGTCATTAATAAGCGAATCATAAATACATCCACAAATGTAAACTTGAAACATGGTAGTAGTTCTTTTGGAAACAGTGCAAGTTTAGTGATTTCTTTTACCAACTCTTTACAATTATATTAGGTAATGCATTTCTTTTCTCTGCATTTTGTATTGTTTGTTGACCATTTTCTTGTCAATTGTCACTAGTAACTATATTTTATACAGTCTGCGACATTTTTGTAACCATATCAAAGTGTTTTGCGAACAAACGTCTATGCCATCCAGCTTATTATTCCGACCATCATTTTCGTGGCCGTATTTCTGCGAGTTCTCACGGGAGCAGCATGCATATATAAAGAAACACCAAGGCAGCAACGCAAGTCTTCATGTATTATTCGAAGAGCCACGCCATCGTTAGCTCCAACTTGCTGAATTTCTTATCCCATCTTAATATTTGTTCCGTGCTGGGTAACTTTTGACTGTGTCCCTTGGCGAAGCTGGATTACACGTGTATTTTTATTTTTCTTGTGTACGCTGTCACCAAAATGTTATGAATTTATATTTTTGGCTTTAATAGAGTTGAATTTTTTTAGTGTTTCGAGACGTGAGTGCGAATTTGTGGTTTGAATGTACGTGCCTGATGCCCACTTTTGAAACGCGTTTGAAAAACTTGGATGATTTTAGGTATAATATTTTTGGATATTGTTTTCTCACTTGTGTATAGGTAAAGGTGGTATTCACATTTTGCGTACTAATATTATTCAGACGAGGAACACAAAACTATTTAATTAATTTTGATGAAAATATTCGAAATCAATGCTTATGATTAAATTCAAAGACAGGTTTTTCATTTCATCTCGTTGCGATGATTCAAGAATAAAAAAACTAGAGATACGTAAATGAATGCTTCATGCCAAGCCTAATAGAAATGAGAATAATATAATACATATTCAATAGTTAATAGTGACTCAAATTGCAAAGACCATAAAAAAATCAACAGTAAATTTACCCAAAGCATACCAGGACACCATATTAAGTCAAAAGGTGGTCTTAGATAAACTTGAGCGCCTCCAAAATGTCGCTATAAGATTTATATTTGGATTACGCAAGTATGATCATGTTTCGCAGTTTCGAACAGAGCTTAAGTGGCTACCCATACGACTTCGCCGGAATGCTCACATCCTTTCTTTGCTGTACAGTATTTTATTTCATCCTTCCACCCCGTCCTATCTTAAGGAACGCTTCGAGTTCCTACACGATACACATTCGAAATGCCTAAGGTCATCAGAGAACTTAAGAATAAGGATGCCGTCGCACAAAACTGTATTTTACGACAACTCCTTCACAGTTACGGCTATCCGTCTATGGAATAACCTACCAGTACACATAAGAAAAGCTCAGAACTTAAATAATTTCAAAACCATGGTAAAGGAACACTATCTATTACTGTGAAGGGGCTCTGTGATGGCGAGTTTACTATATCTAGATATGTATAAACTTTATGTATGTATGTATGTATGTATGTATGTATGTATGTATGTATGTATGTATGTATGTATGTATGTATGTATGTATGTATGTATGTATGTATGTATGTATGTATGTATGTATGTATGTATGTATGTATGTATGTATGTATGTATGTATGTATGTATGTATGTATGTATGTATGTATGTATGTATGTATGTATGTATGTATGTATGTATGTATGTATACGTATGTATATGTGTATGTATGTGTATGTATTATGGATGTATGTATGTATATGTGTATGTGTGTATTAATGTAAATAAAATTAGATATGATACCTGTCTTTTATGTATTTACTTATGATATTGACAGAAAGTACGCCAAAACAACTACCACTCAATCCTACAAACATTATGACCATCCAAAGGTTGCCTGGCAGAAATCGCTTATAGCGATAAGGCCGCCCTTGTACTGATTCCTTAGTCATAATTTTTAAATTTGTATTTTATATGGTGTACAATAAAGTATAAATAAATAAATAAAAGGTGGTAACAAAAATGACAGTGTAACATAAACCCCCATAATTACATGGTTTAATTGTATAGCGGTACCAGGCAAGCATAACGGGAGAGAGCCACACCGAGCCTCAGTGATAGACAAAGGCGCTTCAACGTCGACCCCTGACCTCGTCACTCAACAGTTCCGTATGTACCTGGAGGTTAGAAGTTAATTGCAGTGTAGATGAGGTATTAGGGATGTGTTGAAAGCGTACGCAGTTTTTAATTGCGTCGTGGGAAGTACTAATGTATTTCAAAATTGAAAATAGAATGCATTATCTAAAGTTCAAGATGGTATAAAGCTTGAGCATTCATTGAAATAAAACTAGTTTTTAACGGATTCTATCGCCATATTGAGTCATCTCAAGACCATGACTGCTGACAAGTAGCCGAAACGTCGAGCTAAATATAAATAATAACAAATAAATCGCGAAAGAATCCGTAAAAAAGTGGTTTATTTCAATGAGTGATATTTGCGTAAATTTCAAACAGTATCTAATGATACATTATCATATAATGATACATTACAGAAAAATCAGATCGTTTTTGCGAGCATTCTATCTAGTGTTTTGGTCAGCATCCTAACGAAAGCACAGTTGCATCGACTAGAGTAGAGCGTTTGCTCGAAATATTATGAAAATGTTCGTAGCAATGTTTGGCTCTATGCTTGGCTCTGTTCGTTGTTTAGTTCAACACGGTAAATGCTCAATGTTCTGTTGCAAGTGAATGCTCCAGTCTATCAGTACCTTTAGGTTACTTGCTTTTTAAATTATTCGGTGATATCTCTGTACTATCGTTGGACATTTAGAATCAATTTGAATATCTAAAGATTTTAGATAAAGTCCGTTTTTAATTTGGATGTAAGATTATTTTATGAAGGTGCGTCTTAGATGGAGTTGACATCATTTTTACACCATAAAACGCTTTATAGCATGTACCTATAAGATAATATGCAACCAATAGTCGGTGAAGACAGTAGATGCACCAAATAGTCAAAATTACCCTAATTGACTAACCATGAGATATATATTTTCTTTTTTATCTTTTTCATTCTTCTTCTTCTCCCTCCCAGCAAATAATATTTAGAACAGGTAGTTCAAGATGTACTACATACATACAGTCACGCCTCTTTCCCAGTGGGGTAGCCAGAGACCACAGTTTTCCACCTGCTACGATCCTGGCACACATCTTTCGCTTCTTCTACTTTCATAATTTTTTTCATCCATGCTCGCCGGTTTCGGGTACTCTTGACATGTCCTTTCTTTAAAATGTCTTCAATCTGTCTGACATACGTATGTCTAGGTCGACCTCTACCGGGTTGCCCATTCACCCTCGCTTCATAAATCTGTTTCGTCAGTCTTCTTTCGTCCATCCTCTCCAAGATGTACTAATAAAGTTATAATAAATATTCAACTACTTAAGCAAGTTACCGCATCAATTTTCTCGCAATTCTTAGAAAACATAATGCAATATTATTTTCTACTACAATGCTGCTCGCGGGCGTTGTCCGTCTCATTATAGCAGTGCGTCGTGCTATTTGAATGCTAATCAACGTGTAGATATTTATTGTTGGTAGGATTTGTTCTCAGTGGAAGCGATTGGCGATTAGCGATTTACGGGCGATTTTTTCCTATTTTTTTTTTAATTCACCCTATCTCTTCCTGTGGAAGTCGTAGAAGGCAACTAGGGGTAGGATTGTTCTCTATATGACAGTAAACATATAGCCTATGAGGGAAGGGAGGTTCTAAGTTCGAATCATAAGCATTACACTACCGGAGACGACGTCATCTCACACCTAACACAAGCACTTCAGCTTAGCTAGAGGGGTTACCGGTAAGTAAATTCGGTTGCTAGTAAAAAATCTCTTTAAAAAAACACTATTTCATTTTATATTGACAGTAGCACAATTCGCCCTGGTTGTGGCAGCGTTTTCCAAGTGCTGACTATATCCATTTATTCCTGTGGATTTCCCAAAATATTTGTTCATAAAACCCTTTTCGTGACAATGGTAAGTACAACTAATAAGAATTAGCGAATCAGTCCCCCTAGACACGTGGTAATTCGTTGGCCGGCGTATTGTACAATATAATGACAAATGTATGGGATTTGACGCTTAAGACATACGTTGACGGCTGTCATAAACGTCAAATCCCATACATTCTATTCTCCGTCATTCTATCCGTCCATCTCCGTCATTCTATTCTAGAATATGCCGGCCTACTACCACTACTACTAACGCCATTTGTTGTAAGCAACGCTCGCAGTATGACCACAGCTTATTAGTAAGCTCTCCAGTTATGTAGAAATCATTTATTATTGCACCATAACTTGAATCTAAAACGCACATACATGCTCAGAATTTCTTGCAATATTTTATTGTCTTTATAATTTTAAACCGTTAGTAAACTCTTGCGCATTTCTATGACATTCTTCTGGACATAACCTTTATTTTCCTTGTTGGAATCTTATTCTAATTTTAAATTAATATACCTCTGCCAACCTCCCTCTTCGAGGATTTACAGTCGTGAGTATGTATATTATTATGTATTTTTTTTAATACCACTTTGATGGCAGACAAGCACACGGCCCACTTGATGTATGGAGCTCTGTCTAGAATTTCGACTCACAATTACCCCGATTTTAGTTAAGTAAACGCAGTTGTTTCTACCACTGTATATCTATAATATAAAAATCAATGCCACTTTTCGTTGTTAGTTTATAACTCAAGAACGGGCTCACCTATCCAAACCAAATGTTTAGGCTTTGTTCGGACTATTTAGTTGATGGTTTATGTGAAGTTTGGACAAAATCGGTCGAGCGGTTCTTTATTTATCACATTTTTTTTACAAATGAATTCAATAAATGGCGGATCATTGAGATTGTGGTGTCATATTGAAACTTTTTTCAGTTCTGACAGCACAAGCATGTTGTTATGTCATTCATGCGGTCATGACATGGCGGTACGAAGTTCGCGGGGTCAGCTAGTTATACATATATCACGATAAAATAACATACACACACACATTTCAATTACATTCGCATATGTGGGTGTATGTCCACGAATATCTCGTACAAATAAAAGCGAACAGACGGACAGTAATAAAATGTCAAATGAATAGTGCTTACCCTGTCAAGACGGGCCTAAAAAGGATTGGAACCTAATCCAACTGTTCGTTTTGTTGGGAATATTGGCCATATTGAGAATACCTTCTTTAATAACTGCCTAGTTTTTGTTTTTCGAAGAACGGATTTTAGATATTTATTTCAAACTAGTTGTTGCCCGCTGCTCCGGATGGATGTGGATGTCGGTTATCGCGACCAAACTAGGCACTATATTCTTTCCTAAAGTCTAATCTATCTCTATAACAAATTTAATCAAAATCAGTTCATTGGTTTAGGCGTGAAACCGTAACAAATAGACAGACAGATAGACAAACAGACTGACAGGCAGACAGACAGCTACCTTTGAATTTATGATTATAATATTACTGTGGTATGGATGAAAGGATAGGATTCTCTGAGTTTAGTTAAACAATGATGTTCCTCAGTTAACGGTTTGAAAGTATTTTTTCTCCGGATTATCCATGATACAAGTATGTCATAAAGCGACTAACGGAAGAATACGCAGACGCTATATTATCACTGCGAGAGAAGAAAAACTCGAAATAAAACCTATACCAATCCGTCAGCGTGGAAACAGTAGGGCAAAGCCTCTCAATGTTGTGAGAGGTCTTTGTCCAGCAGTGGACTGCCATAGGCTAATTGATTGATTTACCAAATATACACTATTACTTACCAATTATTAACTTGTAGTATCGTTAACCCTGTGTCCTGTGCTAATTGTTTCTTTTGGTCTTCCGAGGGGTACGGGTGCTGGAACAAACAAATGCAAAGTTAAAACAAATGCAATTTGTAAGGAATACGTTGCGAAAAACAAATCTAAAGTGAGGCTAAAGTGGATCTAATTAAATCGAGTCGGCCCCATTCGATTGTTAAGTGACAAAATTAGATTTTGAACCGATTTCGGCTCTGAAAAGAATTGTTTTTTTTTGTTAGTGAATTAGTGTTCTTTTAATTTGATTTTCGAATTAGATTCTGTTGTTTCGGTAATGTTTTCTTGACAAAACTTGAGCCTTTATATAGCTGGTACCAACTAAAAGTGGTTGTACGTATTTAAGACCAATATTTTTGAAGGGCTGATTTGACTAATTTCAGACTAAAAATTCATGCGTAAATTAAACTTGGATATAAAGTTTTCAAATCTATAAATCTTCATGGATCGTAAGCGCCAAAAGTTTTGCTTAAAAACTACATCAAACCTACTACGAGTATATAAATATAAATTATAGTCTAATGGCCTAGAGCTACCAGCCCATTTCCCCAGAAACCGTTCTTAATCGTTAAAAGGAGCAAATGACGTTATTTATTCATTCACTCCTGGTATCCCCAACAGATACTCATACAAAGCTACTAGGGCGACAGAAACACGCAACACGTACTGTCCTAATGTTATTGGTTTTTGGCGTGTGGCGTGCGGCTAGAGAACTCCTCGCCCCGTGAGACCTCCTCACATTTTATCCCATCCTGGTACCGCAGGTGAGATATGTGTGTGAATTATTAACATAAATATTACCGGTTTGTGTGTCTGTATCCCCTGGTTGATTCTTGAAGACGTCAAAAGATATTTCATACTAGCCGACCCGCCCCGGCTTTGTCCGGGGTATACTTGTGTCACCCTGTATTTTTTATTTTTTTATACCACTTAGGTGGCAGACGAGCACACGGCCCACCTGATGGAAAGTGGTTACCGTGGCCTATGGACGTATGCAACACCAGGGGCGTCACACTCGTGCTGCCGACCCTGAAGAAACCTTCTAATGCCCTTCTTGAAGCCTGATTTGTTCACATTTATGGTTACTGCTACGCTCCCTTGAGTAGTAATCTTGATGATATACGAGTATAGCCCATAACTATCCTCGATATACGTACCATTCAACACAATTTCTTTTTTTCAACTCGAATCAGTAGTTACTGAGATTAGCACTTTCAACCAAACAAACAAACTCTTCAGCTTTATAAGATTAGCCTAAGTTAAAATAGTAGGTAATTTAGATATTTTATTTTTTTAAAACATCTTACATCTAAAAGCATAAGGTACTAATATTCATATTTGCATCAAAAAGTTTAGTTTACTTTTAATTTTTTAAGTGTTATAAGACGGCATCATGTAATGTAAACGAACTGTCAAGTTGCTTATGCGCAGGTTAAAGTTGGAGACACAATCCGAGCGATGAAATAAGTTGTAATATTTTTTCAATAATATTGTATTGCACTGGACGGATGTAATGAATAAGTCAGTCAACGTTCAATCATCATAGCAATCATATAATCACGTTATTGTTTCAGTGGGGTAGATAGAGACAATATTTTTTCCACTTACTACGTTTATGCTATACGCAGTTCACTTCTTCTACTTCTTGTTAGTGCTTAAAGTCGTATCATGTTATTGAATAGTTTCTAACCTTCCTCTGGAATTGGGCTATCATAATTATGCAAAAACAATTTTTAAAATCCCCAATTTTTTTCTCCTCTATTTTTTACTCTCTTTTTTTCTTCTCAAACATTTTTTTAAAATTAGCGCAATCAAATAAACTCTTCACAGTAATTTAAGTAAAGATTTAGACGTATAAAATACAGCGCGGTGTACCACGAGCTTAACAAAGACGCAGCGCGGTGGGTCGACTCCTGCGCATCAGATCACAAGTTTATTATTACAATAACGTGTATTTGGCCATTGTCGAATTGCACTAATGCATCTCTAATGTACACAGGATGTTAGCTTTACGCCCTGTTTGTTTGTCCGTCGATCTGTTTATTCCAAAGATGGATACCGATGAATCGATATTTCAAATTATTAAACGATGAGAATCGATGGTTGGAACTCAAAGTTTAGCAAAGTTTAGGTAGGGCCTTTAAAATCTTCACCTCTTCTGGTAGTCAGTACACATGCTGATTAACCGATGAGGCTCAGGTGCTGGTTTTATTTCAGGGTAGTGCGGTTAAAAGGTAGTGGCTCCCGCAAGAGCCAAGAGAGTTCACACCACTTGTCAATGCATGGCTCGAGTCAACAATAGTGCCTGGAATACGGCAATAGGCTCGCTTCCTATTAAATCATAGTTGGCGAAATGTGGGTGGTGAATTACACCTGTGCCTACCCCCTTAACGCGTACTATGAAGCCCCGCCATTAATTTCACAGTCCAAGCTAACGTCGTGCGCTAACTGGTTAGTGATTTTTAGTGGCTGAGGTTCTGGTAGGTATACTGAGTTGTCTCGTTAACGTCATTTGAGGTCTTTTTAACCGAGTTCTCAATTCCGATGTTTATATTTTACTGAGTCAGTTAGTATTTATATACAGGGATAGCCTATAACTTGATAATACATATTGTTTGCTACCTCAACAGTAGATAAAAGGTAGTAAAGAACTAAATAAACCGAAAAATAACCCAAATATATTGTTTTCCGAACTCTTATGCACCAGGGCCTCATAAACGTATAGAGATATCAAATTTCGCGAAACCAATCCCGCTCTTCTCATCCGCTGTCGGCCGCTGTAAATCAAGTGGGGCCATTAAAATCACGATTATGCTCGACGTAAGTTTGCAATAAATCCAAAATCGAAATAAAAACGTGTAGGGTTATGTTTTGGCTATGATGTTGCGTATTTTCAAAATGCATTATATGCGTATGGTCAAAAGCTTACAGTCATTGAAATTTATTTACATCAGAATATATTCACGCCTGTAAATTCTTGAAGGGTTATGCAGAGATGTTTAAACACCTGCATTATGCCAAGTATGATTTTTGGTCTCACGTAATAGGGGCGAGCCTATTGCCGTCTAGCGTGCACTTTGTAATGGACTGTATGTTTACTGTAGAATGCAGAACAGCCCTATCCCTTAGTCGTCTTTTACGACAACCACAGGAAGAGATGGGGTTGCCCTATTTTACTCCACCGGGAACCAACACGGCCAATAATTTGTGAACCCATATGATCCTCGGGGTCAAGTCCATCTAACCTGCATGCTGATTGCTGATACATCTTCTGATTGATGGACGAGACTAAGGCTCGGGATTTCCTCACAGAATTGAGAGGTTAAAACCCAGTTTTGGGCCTGACCATCTAGACCTAATGTTTATGTGTATTACTTTACAATTGTGAAAATTACCTTTGACACTACTGGTAGTGTCCTGGGGAATAATTTTTACCCTTGACACTACCGGTAGTGCCATGGGGATAGAATTTTACCCTTGACAGTACCAGTAGTGCCATTGGGTAGTGCCACAGGGCAGTCACCACAGCTTAAATAAAAAAACCTAAGTAAAAGCCGAATCAAAAAGAAGAGATCGAATCGGATGCAACTGGGATTAATGCTAAGATGATGATGATGATGATGATGAGAATACTTTGCCCGCGTTAGTTTCCTTCTTCCTACAGCCCCGGGTCCTTCTAATGGGGCGTGAAAATCATTCATCAAGGCCGACAAGTTAGGGTCAACCATTCGAAGGCCAATAGAATCAGAAATGGTGGTCCGTATCTTCTTGACTGCACCTCAGGTTTTAACCATCTAGCGTGATAGGTATAGTCAATTAGAAAAAAAAACGACCAAATATATGGATATTAAAAATTACAGAAGATATAAAAAGATCTAAAATAATAAAAATTAAACAATATTACATTTTCACACGTCGACAGCCCTACGCTTCGAAAAAGGGCTAGCAAACGAAAAATCCGTTGGTAACTATAAATTTTGTTTCGCAATGTGGAGGAGAAACAATCCATTTGTTGCCACCTAAATCTATGGGGTGAGCGAATGAGAATATGTAAATACGCGTCGTGGGACCGAACGCGAAAAACGCTAGAATAAGTCGACTTTTGGCGGAAAAAATAAATTATCTCGCGGCACTGACAGTTTTTATGAAAGAAATTGGTACGTTGTAATCTTTGTCAATGATTTTAGGGAACTTAAGTGCTTACTACGAAGTATACTAAACTTTTTATATGAGTACCACTTAGGTGGTAGACACACACGGTGACCTGGAAGAGGTCACCTATGGGTATCTTCTAATGCGTAGGAAGCTTAGTGGTAAGGGCGTCGGCGTCGGCCTTACGATCGATAGGACCTGGGTTCTAATCCTGCCCATTATAAAAAATAATTCCCATCGGAGGGTAGAAAATTAGGCAATGTAGCCCACTAAAGTAAAATATTAAGTTAATCTTCAAGCCTAATATAAGATATACTTCAAAACAACAAAATTCTCTCGAACAAAAAACTGAAAATTCCCAAATGTCATACGTCTGCCGACATAATTCTTAAAAGAGGGAAAGTGTATGGCGTATTTTACAATTTTCCCAGAGTTCGGTGTTGCCATAACAATAATAATATATTCACGGCCCCGGTGATTTTCGGAAATGTCGTAAAATAAAAATCATAGCGAACGTCTCTGTGGAGTGAAGAGTGTGGGTTCTAGAGGGGGCTCGCTGATGCGGAGCTTGATGGAGGTGTGAAAAGTTTAGTGTATTGTCTATGGTGGAGTTACACAGTTGTAAATGTGTTTCCAACGACTAAACCTAGAGGAAAATCGAATAGGTCCTTTCATTTTTGATGTAAATTGACTTGTTTTGATCGCTGATCGCCTAGTATTTTGTGTTTTCTTGTGCTCTAAGATTTTATTTGCGCTAAAGTTGTGGTACTATTTTTGAATTTAGATGTCTCTTAGCGCGTTAGGAGAAATTGATTTGGATGTTTTCTTTCAATGTAAAGTTAGGGCATTATTTTTGAATTTAGATTTCTCTTAGCGTGTTAGGAGAAACAAATCTATCTATGTGATTTGATAAGAGACGTATGTACGTCATGTATTTTAGTGCGTTAGAAGAAACTATATAGGTTGATGTTAATGAGAAACGGTATTAGCTCCTAACACAAGCAATTTTATTTAGTATAGCTAGAGGGGTACCTATACTAGTAATTTCCATCTGTTATTCTTTAGAAAAAAAAAACCGCGAATATTATGAAAATGTGACTTACAATATGTACCATATCGTTACATATTTAAAGCAGCCCCACTTCGTACTGACAAAAAGTACGCTACAACCACCTATCAAATTCTACATCAAGTTTAACCCTAAAACGCTAGGCGGTATTTTTGCGCCGCAAAAAGCGGGGCTTTCCGATCCACGAACTAGCAAGCTCCTCTTTCCTTAGTTACCGACACAGAACGCTTCACAGACTGAATGTGAAACATGTGATGGATTAAATTTTTCGGCAACACGACGTGACATCCTCGGATTGAGCTTTAAATTATGCACGTTTCGCTTCCGCGCGTCAAAAGACGGGGCTTTTTTGCGCCGCAATTTAGACTATGTAAAGTAGCTGGTGAAACGAGTTTGACAATTCCTGTCGGTGTTTCTGTAGTTTGGCGCGGCAAAAGGCATTTAAAATTAACTTAAATGGGTTTTATCGTGGTTTATTTCTTTTTATGTATGATATGAAGATACGTATTTATAGAAGAAAATGTATTTAAGTATGCTTATCTGCATTCTAGAATTTGTATCGCAGGCTATTATAGTGAAGCTTATCTTAGTATAAGTGTGAAATGTCGTATTATATTATTAAAATTAAATATTTTATTTTTATGCTTACTCTATTTTCAAGGTTTCGCTTACTTTCAAGGGCATTTTGATATAAGTCAAAAAAATAAAGCTCTCCATCCATTAGTTAACATAACAAAGCGCTCTATATAGTATTTTTGTCTACAAAACAATTGCCAATATAAATTAAATAGAGTAAAATCTCCTAACGTTGTTGTAGCAGCAAATATTTAAAAAAAGAAATCTCTCAACTATCTAAAACCTTTTTTATGTGCATAAAGTTTAAAAATAAGATAAATAAATAAATAAAACCAAACCTTCCCAAAAGAAAACCATTAAATAAATAAATTCTCACTACCCAAAAACCCAAAACCTTCGCTTTCGCAACATTTTTAATACACACAACACTGAAAGCTATTTTAAGCGTAGTTTACAGGCAAAAGTCGTTAGAGGCCAGGAGCCGACCACAAATAGACGTCAAAAAACTATAGACCCCTAGTTCGGGGTCTTTATGTCCCACTGGGGACGCATAAAGGTGCGGAGGTGCCCTAACCCTATCGAAAAGATGTGACCATGTGATGGATGGCACTATCACAACCCTCGCAGTCCTTCTGTTTTCTGCTCGACGTGTCTTTTTGTTTATTTATGTTATGTTTTGTTTATGTGAACATGGCCGTACGATACATTGTTGTTTTAAATATAAAATATATTTTCTTGTTGTCTTTTTTGATGGTAAGACATGGTGTGTAACTTATGTGAGGTCAAGAAGAGTTTTTAAACCTTGTTGGATTGGTATTATTGGTATCTAGTATCTACTAGCTAGAGGATGAAGAAGAGTACCTATGTGCTAGTGTCACTAAACTCTCAAATATTATGACCAATTATGTCATACGAAATAGTAATATGATTGATTATATTTTTTAATAGAAAATAGTTACCAGTTGCGAATTAGTTGCACATCTGTACTTCATTTTCCCATTCAAGCAACAGCTGCGGACCAATTCCACTATATTTTATAGTATGTGCCAATTAACCGATACCTTTTAAACAAAAATGTGTACATGTTAACACTGTAAATTTAGCTCCAATATAACACAGAATAACAAAATCGACTAAAACCGTATAAAACTAAAATAGTCGACTAATTCACAGTACATTGCAGTGTACACTAATTGAGAGACACCTGTCAATTTTTCTCGAATTAAAGTACCACGTTTTACGGTGAGCCCATGTATAAAGTATTCAGATATCCTATTCAGAGTTACCGCGACAGGATCGGGGCTAAATTATGCAGATGTATAATGGACAGCCAGCGGCCGAACGGTTAGACTGAAATAGTTTTTTGGTGACAACCGAAGAGGTTTTTTATTGGAAACCTTCTTATGTTTTATGGTACCCTGGTGCTACCGTATTTGGTGTTATGACCAATGAATTTTGGATTTTACGAGAGAGAGAAAATATTGTTTCTTTTGTGAGTAAAAATATTGTTAAGTGGATATTTTAAAATGCATTTTTTATGTAAAAATATAGTGAAACTTTTGAACTAAAGATGTATTTCCGGAACTGCACTACCTGGATGTTATAATTGGATAGTTTTCTATATGTAAAATAAATCATTTAAGTGAGATTATTAAATAAAGAATAGCAAAGGAGCGGTTTAAATCATGTCAATACTCAACTGAAAAAAAAAAAAGACTTGAGTTGACAGTTGACAGTCAAATGTCTAATTATAGTCAAAAAACATTTAAAAATCGTTCTAACACTAACTGCCAGTAACTTTAAAAGACAAAACTGTTTAAAAACAGAACTGGTTTTAAAAACATTCACCCGAAATTCTAAAATTGAATTTCCAACATGGCCATTATTCTCTTGAATCGTGCAATGGCAACAATGCTCTAGTGAGACGGTAAATGGCATCGATACTAATCTGCGGAGCCGGAAGAGCCCGCGCTGACGGCCGTTCGGAAGCCGCAACTGGGCTAGGAAATGAGATAGGTGCGTTCTAACTCCTAACATGCTGTGTTAGCCTGGTACCTGTCGACTGTGATGGAATTGGGACATTGTGACGTACGCAGATACGTGCGAACAGTCGAACACCTAGTGGTTTATGTGATCCTGATAGTTATGAATTTAGACAACAGTGTAGGGGAGACAGATTGTCCCACTGTTGGTCAACAATTAGTATTGTTAGGACTAGGACACCTTTTGTAGGTTTAGACAAGTTGCAGAGCTGGATATTGAGGTCTGAAAATATTTCTGAAGCATTCCTAGTATATATTACTTCTGTAAGCAAAGAAATGAAATAATCAAAACATTTCTTTGTCAAAAATGAGAGGCGTCCTTCGTTTAAGGAATCATAATATAAAACAAATAAGGGGGTTGGGTAATGTTGGCGTCGTGTCGGAATTGAGCGGCCATCAATGAAATTGGTATAATATGAAAGTACAGTATAAAGTGATCAAAAGTTACTATGGACAAACTTCTCTAAACTATATCGGGACTTAGCTATACAGGGTGGTATTTTTCAACTTTACTTAGATGGAAGTACTCAAAATACTGAAGATAGCGAATTCCATTGAAAAGAAACATTCGCTTATTTTTAAAAAGAATCAAAACTGCATTCATAGTTTTCTGAAAATGCCACACCCGGTAGTCGAACCGACTAAAATCTTCCTATAACCTTCTATTTCATAGATTTCCTTTTACTTAATTTACCAAGTTTGTTAGAGAGATTTGAACCTTATGATCGACCCTATAGATTGATGTAATAAAAATACAGGGTGTTATTTTTTCGAATTGTAGTCGGTTCGATTATAAGGCGTGGTAAACGAGTTTTCAGCATTCCTTAAATGCAGTTCTGTTTCTTTTTTAAAAACATACTAAACTGTATGCAAAGTTTTCTGAAAATGCCACACCCGGTAGTCGAACCGACTAAAATCTTCCTAAATCTTCTATTTCATGGCTTTCCTTTTATTTAATTTACCAAGTTTGTTAGAGAGATTTGATCCTTATGATCGACCCTATCGATTGATGCAATAAAAATATAGGGTGTTATTTTTTCGAATTGTTCGATTATAGGGCGGGGCAAACGATTTTTCAGCATTCCTTAAATGCAGTTCTATTTCTTTTTTAAAAACATACTAAACTGTATTCAAAGTTTTCCGAAAATGCCACACCCGATAGTCGAACCGACTAAAATCTTTCTAAATCTTCTATTTCATGGATTTCCTTTTATTTAATTTACCAAGTTTGTTAAAGAGATTTGATCCTTATAATTGACCCTATCGATTGATGCAATAAAAATACAGGGTGTTATTTTTTCAAATTGTAGTCGGTTCGATTATGAGGCGTGGCAAATGATTTTTCAGCATTCCTTCAATGCAGGGCTGTTTCTTTTTCAAAAACACACTAAACTGTATTCAAAGTTTTCTGAAAATGCCACACCTAGTAGTCGAACCGAATAAAATCTTTCTAAATCTTCTATTTCATGGATTTCCTTTCATTTAATTTACCAAGTTTGTTAGAGAGATTAGATCCTTATGATCAACCCTATCGATTGATGCAATAAAAATATAGGTGTTATTTTTTAGAATTTTAGTCGGTTCGATTACAGGGCGTGGCAAGCGATCTTTCGAAATTCCTTAAATGCAGCTTTGTATTCTTTTTTAAATAAGAGAGTGTTTCCTTTGAATGAAATTAACTATCTCCGGTAGTAAGAGTAGGTACTCGTACCCGGTTCGACTACCGTGTGTGGCATTTTCAGAAAATTTTGAATACAGTTTAGTGTGTTTTTAAAAAAGAAACAGCACTGCATTTAAGGAATGCTGAAAAATCGTTTGCCACGCCTTATAATCGAACCGACTACAATTGGAAAAAATAACACCCTGTATTTTTATTACATCAATCGATAGGGTCGATCATAGGGATCAAATCTCTCTAACAAACTTGGTAAATTAAATAAAAGGAAGTCCATGAAAAAGAAGGTTTTGTAAAATATTAGTCGGTTCGACTACCGGGTGTGGCATTTTCAAAAGTCTTTGAATGCAGTTTTGTTTCTTTTAAAAAATAAGGTAAAGTTTCCTTTAAGTAAAATTCGCTATCTTTAGTATGAGGGTACTTTCCTTCAAGGTAAAGTCGAAATGTTCCACCCTGTATATCGCAGCTCCGATATTACTTACAATGAAAATAATGACATTTGTACGTGTGTTTAACACAGTACAATGAAGTGGTATCAAAATTAATTATGGCCGCTGAAAAAATTAAGAACGCCACTGTCCATACTAGATTACCCAATCCCCTTTAAATCTTTACAATCACTGCTACATTTGGACACACCCTTACTTTAAAAGTAAAACAATAAGGCGTTTTGCATATCAATCGGGACATCAAAAGCGGCCGTATCATTAAAAATTAAGAAAAAAGTCCATGTAAACGAGGTTGCAACTTTTGAAAAATCAATTTAGAACTTTATTTCAAAGTAACAGAGTTGCAATTTGAATGTTTCAAGGGTTGTGTATGATAGCAACTGTAGGAAATAATAGTGCATGCGCCGGCGCAGGCGGTAAGCTCAAACGGTTGCCAATAAATGTGAAGTAAATGTAAAAAGAAGTAATATTCATGAGGTGCTTCGGATCTCACGAGGGCTGTCAGAGTTCACGAGGTTTTTACTATTATGGAAAAAAATGTTACGTAGGAAAATGAAGTAAAAATGATGTGAACATTGAGCATAGAAAGCATCAATAATATTATGTGCTTTTAACTCAAAGTTCTATGAGTTTTTGTTCACAAACAAATAATAGCTTTCAACAACAAAAACAAAACAAACATGCCCAATCAAACTCGGAGACGAGAACGTTAATTTATTTATCCGAAAATGGCGTTGTTTGCCAACCCTGGTGTGCGTCAATTCAGTCTGTTTTGCATGCGACTCGCGGCAATAAATAACAGTAGGGTTGGCAAAAACTGGAACCCGACCATTGTGCCTCCGTCACAGCCGATACCGCGTTCAGATTGTACACCGACAAACCCGAGATTGACATTAATTTACTACTCTAAGATCTCATTTAATTGCGTCAATCCCCATTTTTCTATTCACAATTCATTAAATTAACATTTCATTTATTTGAAACTAAAATTATTGATTGAGCATCAATTTAAAATTAAATCATCTAAATAAAAAGTGTAACTAAAACCATACCAGTCAGAACGAATCGGTTGCATAAATTAAACGGGTGTCGCGCATTGATTAGCGCCGCGAGCGAATAAATAATAATCGAGTCCATTCGATTCTGGATCGAATGAATCGAATCGAAAATACCGGTCGTTGCATTTACACAGTCGATGGCTCGGTATGAGATAAAACATGTATTATAGAACATCGGTGTGAATATATGTATTCGAGTAGTGTAGTATCGATTACACGAGCCTATACCGATAGACAGAATAAATTGTGAGTCGACTTGATCGGTAGATCATGGAACGAATGAGTTTTTATTGCTGACGGAAGGCGTAAATTATGTATTACTTCTCTTTACACTAGTTGTAGTGACGGGTACATTCGTCGTATTTTAAATATTTCAATAATGGTATAAATATGGAAATGAATTACTCAGTGAGGTCTTGTGTAAATAATAATTATTATGTTGATTATAATCAAGATGCACAGTAAGTTTGGATAGACTATCAACTAAGGAAGTAAACTTCTTGTTAGGAGTCATAAAATTTTAAATTAATTGATAGAAAGTGTGAAAAAGGACTTTAAGAGATTCTAAATAAAAAAAATTGTTTGTCCAGATGTCTTAATAAAAATTATACTTTAATTTAAAACAAATTAAATATTTCCTTTCATGTAGATCACAAAATAACACACATGAAAATCAAATAAAGTAACACATATGAACGTCAAAAGTATTAAAATATGATAAAATTATAAATACTGTGAAATGAAAAGATAATCAAAGGCACTTTGCAAAGGATATGAGAAAAGAACAACATTACGATAAAAATGTCCTTTCCAAGTGAAGCAATGACTTCATTCGAAGGAATATAGATTTTGATATTGGCAGGTAAAGATACGAATCAAGAAATTAAATAGAAGAAGAAAAAGAAGAAGTAGAAGTAGAAAAACAAATTATAAAGTATGTAAGGGATATTATTATACTCCAGCAATAAATTGTTCTGCAATTCGTGTGCATGCGCAATCATTAAACATCTTGGGGCGTGTGAAGGCGTAAGTTAATAACGATAAAGTTGACTTTAATATTAATTTTATTACATGTAACGTCAACATAAAGATTTTAATTATTACTAGTCAATACTTCAAAAGTGTTTCAAGATAGGTAATCGTACTTAAAATAGGTACAGCTGTTCTCTTGTAGTCCTTTATTAGACCACGAAGGATTCCTATATCTTTTAGTTGTATCTATTTATCTACGAACTTTATGTTAAGTTAGCGATGTGTGGTTAGTGTGAAAATCTCAAATGGCAGGTCAGAAGTACTCGAAACTTGGCTTACATGAAAGGTTTATTGAAAGTAGAGGAAGCTCGTGAAGTATGTAAGGATAGAGTCAAGTGGCGGGCTGTTGTCTCTGTTTCTTAATTTTATTCATTTTCAGATCGTATTCTACCCATTAGCAAAATTTAATTTAAATCCATCCAGCCATTTTTGCGTGATTGAGTTAGAAACAAACTCTTACACATTTATAACATTGGTTAAGATTTCCTTCTAACGCAATATCATACATGTTCCTTCCTGGAATGTTTGTTTTGATATTTTTGAACCTTGAGTGTCTTTATCAGATTGATAAAGATAGTCCCATTTTGGAAATGAAATAGAACTAGAAATGTATTACGCACAATTCCCATACGAACACAGTACACCGGCGCGCATAAACAGGCCGATATCGAGCACGCAGCTTGACAAATTTCATATCTAACAGATATCGATGCAGCGTAAATCATCGCGTGGTCGCACCGCCTTCATGTCGCCCGCCCGCTTGAGTTATAGTGTGGATGCAGCTTTATTTTACGACACTGGATGACGTGTGATGCGCGTAAGCGCATAGTTCACGCGCATTGTTGCTCCGTTTGAGCGTCATTTATGAATGAATTATTGTGTAGGCAACCATAAATAGGAAATTGGCAACTGCTTTTCACGGTTAAATCAAAATCAGACTTTTTTTTTATTAATTTACTTCACAAAGTAACACATATGAACGTCAAATAAACACTTTCACAAATATAAAAACCTATGAAATTCTTTTGGGTGTCTACATTTAACAGGATTTTATTACACCCTCTATTTACCCTCCGAATAAGAAAATTGTTGAGATACCAGGCGTACCAGGAGAGCACGCAGCGTGCACAACATGATGCCTACCAGGATTACATAAGATATAACAAGTAGAACAACGATACCTAGGAGAGGCGGGGGCGCGCCCCGCAGCGCCGCAAATATTTGCACGCCGACGACGCCCTATGTTTGCCTGGTATACAGCCGCTGTGCGCAAAACTCTTGCAGTTACTGAACTCCTGGTAACTTGTTGTAATGGCGTCAGTTAGCTAATGTAGAATGAATAATACCGAACAATTTTGAACCACTTAAATTATGCTTCAGTAACAATGGTTAGAGGACTTCCTGGCATCAGCTAGTTCGAGTAAGTTCGAGTCTGACTTCTTGAGCTTCTGCGAAGTGCCCATTTTAAGAAATGAGCCAAATGCGAAATGCTCGTTTTTTGTCGATAACACATTCTGCGAAGTGCACATTCTGTGTCAAACCCTTGGTTTTCACTCTCAAATGGTCCTTAAAAATGCTAGAAATATTCTAGAAATATCTCAAGTGACTTTGTTTGTTATTTCGATAGATGTGATTGGACAGAAAGGCCGGACCATTTTGCAATATCTTCGGAATCTAAGAAACCGAAATATATTTTCCCGAAAGTTACAAGCTATTTCTATGCCTATGAACGAAATTAGTTCAGTTATTTAAGCATCAAAAGAGAGTTACTTTAGCATTTTACAAGTAAAATAAGTTTGACTAGAATGGTAATTCCTACAAGACCTCTCACACCTGAACAATTTCGGTAATGTAAACTTATCGGGCGTGAAGATACAAGGCAAGAGGCACCTTCGACAAGTCCCACAGCCACGCCAATACTGTGTCGTCAGCGGAGCCCGAGGCTCGGGGCGGAGCGCCCGCCCACACACGCGACCCGAGCTTGTCGCCAAATTGGACCCGGGGACTTCTAATGGGGCTCTGGAGTAGAGATGAGGGTCAAAGGTAGAAGGGCAAGGCGCAGGGCAAGTAATTGGTAGTTTAATGATTTGTTTACGGTAATTTGTCATTTGCGTTGCTTAGAATGGAAGATAAGGAAAGGGTTATTTTATTGCTGTATTTGTTTTATATATTTAGTCTGATATATCTAGGTAGGAGAATGTAGAGGTGTGCCTACATCCATATTATACGAATAAGCCTGTTGCTGTTAACCCTGCACTTTTTCTGAATGATGTGTTCTGTTAGAAAGGTAGATTTTAGCAAATAACTGCCAAAAAAGAATTTCCCCTATATTGAAACATCGTTACCACGTCAGTAAAAAATACGAAATATTTAAATAAATACTAAATTTTATTACTCCGGACTGAATTCCGTAGTGAAGGCTTCGAATAATGATAAAATATTGTTACCAACTTTACCGAAACACTTAACTATTTTACCGTTTTTACACAGATACCTACTAAGTACTTCTACTTGCAATTTCTGAAGATTTATACTAAGTTTAATGCAAGGCTCAAGTATATAGGCTTCTAATCGATAGATATTAGACAGCTCAAACGGCTAATCTTCTATTCTGAGACAGTATAGCATGTACCCGGAACATGTCGGGCGGTGAGCATGCCTGACGTCCGATAAATCAGCCGGATTGCACCCCGGATCGCCGGACCGGCGGCCATCGCGTCGAACCGGCTCTAGAATAAATAATGACCAAAGACGAACATACTTGCGCACTATCGTAATTATTTAATTAATAGAAATGGTTATTTCGACCTGCGTCAGAATTTGCAGGGTTAATCTGATCTGATCTTTCGAAGTCTACCACTTATAAACGGTAGACTTCGAATTCGAAAGACTTTAAAATAAAATTAAACCTTATTGGGTTTAATGTACAGAGTGAAATTATTGCAATTATTAATATTGCCATTTGCAATCTTAGAGATAATGAGGAGATCATTATGTAAGAATCTAATCTTGAGAATAAAACAAAGTGCCTTCAAAAGATGTAAGTTAATATCACTATGGACCTGGATCTTAAAGAGTTTGTTTAAGGAACAGAGGAGAGAAAGTATCAGGTATGCCGTACGCCGTTTGTGGATAGTTGGTTGCTGGAGGTAAGATTGGCTGAGACATATCTCTCGCACCCCGGCCGACCCAAGGCCATCTCTTTCAAGCTGGCTCTCTTGGCTGGGTGTGAAGACCACGGAGTCCCTATCTAGCCGCTAGGCAAGCCAGTATACCTGCTGATTGACGGACAAGACTGTGGAGCAGACATGCCTCCCGAGTCGGGGTGGAAGTAGCTTTCTCTAAAGCCAAGTTAAACCAAATTGTCATATCCGCTATGACAATTTGGTTGACAGTAGTAAAGCGTGATCCAGGACCCGACTTTAAGAGTAGGTGTACCGTAAGTCAGTGTAACAGTGATTATGCCTAAATAAATCAAAGTTGAGATTTCAATCGCAGTTTTAGTTAAAATAACAATAGCTATATCTATCAATAAACGAAGCATGTTATTATGTGAACAAAACAAAAGCAGAAATTAGAAAACAATCTCTTACAAAGTTGCTCACGTGAATGGCCGCACAATTACAGAGCACGAGTCACAATGACTTCAAAGTTCCAAACATATTTTTTCTAATCCCTTCCCACGCGTTAAACTTGAGAGTAATTATAGGTTAGGGTCAGTAATAACATATCGCATCAATAAAATTGTATATCATTCAGCTCTGTTTCCCGCGAACGCGTCGGGTGATTAGCGCGGCCATCTTGTGGGCGGGCACACCCGAAGGCGACACGATCTTCGATTCCATTTTCAAAAATAACACTAATCGGCGAATCCAGCACGCGCGACGACATCCGAACGTGTGTTTTTCAAATTTCGAACGTACCCAGCGTCCTACGACATTATTACCGCGCTGGGATTTGACTACTGTCACTTTTGACAGTTGTGATTGACATTTATAAATACAGCGAGTCAAGTACGAGCTTGTTATATTTCGTTCGGAATTGTTAGACTTTTTGTAAATTCGGAGATTTTCAAATTATAGACGTTCACTAAAATTCAAGTTGTATTTTGGTAGTGAGAAAAACAATCTCATTAGTTCAGTCAACTGAACTAGACAACTGAACTAGTGGGAATAGAGGATCTATTCTTCTTTTTTCTTCAAAAAACCTCTGTTCGTTTATGCTGAAATTGTTGATTACCAGTTCTGTTACCTCTCACATTTGTGAGTCCATATTGAAATGTCAAAAGTGTATATTTTCTTTTGCTTCTCATTTCCAGCGGCATCCCCAATATCGTCGCGTCATAAGCGAGACAGCCCGGCATCGACCGACGGACATTGGTTTTTGAGAGATGGAATAGAATACCGCCTGTTTTACCAGGAAATAGACGCAGAATTGGAAATTTCAATTTCATTTCACTTGGTTACTTCGTCCGAATGGAAGAACGTTGTTAGCAATTCGGTTATGAAACAAAAATAGACCACACATTCGACATGTCAGAATGACAGTTAATTTTCTTCAAAATTCGAATTCATGGTGGAGATTTTCAACTGTTTCAAAACTTCGTGTTCTAAAGATGAATTGGACAGTTTGGAAGTGTCTAATTTAATCACCGAATTCCATTTTCAAGATGTAATGATTACGTGGCAAAATTTAAAACGCTTTCTTATAATGTATCTATCTTAAATCTGTGGATAGATATTAATCTTTTGGATAATAATAATTTCAATATCATTCATACAGTCTGATAAGACGATGGTTTTAAGCGAAATTAATAATCAGACTAAGATATTGTCCAAAAAGTTTAAACCAAGAAGCGAACAGAAAATCATTCATTCATATTCATAGTGGTAACACGGAGCGAAGCTTTCACGAAAATGGCTCTCTGTTCTAGGAAGAGTCGGTACGAGATGCATGAATATTAACACCGTACCGGTACCAGGGTTGTATAACTATATTAGAGCTAGCGCACTGCATGCCAACGGTAGGGGCACGTTTGAAGTTGCGCCCGGCTACGTTCTGAAATTTGACATTTTGACAGCTCTCCGACGTCGGCTGCCTTGTCTCCCGTCCCCCTTCTTCGCCCACCGCTCACTACAGCTTTCTCCCTCGCACAATAATAACATTACGTGCACGGGATTCCTGTTTCTGCTACGTCTGACTTGTGATATGAATTGTTAATGCATTGGTAATTGATATTATAATTTTGATAGCCCATTTTGTTCTAATGGTTGGGCTTTTAGTGTAAGAGGTGGGTAGTTTTGTTGTTACCTTTAAATATGTCATGTGATACAAGCTTTTACGTGTTCTGGTGATGGCGTCATCTAGCTTTGTTTGGGAATCTTTTGACAGTTCATTTGATGGAGTGTGGTTACTGTTTCAATCGGTCTTTGTAATTTTTGATTTGGAGCTACATAAGAATGGATATTTTAATTATAATGTTACTGTGTGTAGTATTTATAATTTAGACGATTTCTTTTAATTTAAATTTGTGATACCTTTAACAGCATGCTGAATTTGATACAGTTTAAGAGTACTTATAACTTCCTCATCAATACCTTGCTTTGTGCGGGTACTATTTCAATGATTGGGTCAACCAGTTCATTGTGAAAATAGCATAGCTTTAGCTAGGGAGTTATAATCATAGAATTCTTCCTATATACCTAAAAGTCTAACCAGAATTCATCTCAAATTCAGGTTCCCAGAATCAATCCACAAAGTATCTAATATTTATGTCAAGTTGATGCATAAAACTCCGTCTCTGCGTTTAACAGCATCTAAAGCTTTCAGTATCAACTATTGTCACTGAACTACATACAATAATACAAAGCAAAAACCTCAATGTCATAAGTAAAAGTCATCCATCCATTCAAAAAGTTTGACGTAAAACTGTTCATTCAAAAACTAATATCACAGACAACGCACTTCAAAAATCTAGATGTTCCATTGAATACAATTTCACACGTCAAGTCATGATTCAGGACAGAACATTAGATTTTTGAATGGGTTTTTAAAAGTTGAAAGACAGCCAAAGAATTAGCGTTGAACGAGACAAAGACAAAGAAAAAAAAAGCGGTCTAATTTCCAGACGCGGACATGTGCTCAGTAATGAAAGTCTGCATGAAAAACAGTATAGGAGGACACTGCTGTCAATCGGCTGTCGATGACCAAAAAAGGTGTATTTAAAGTTCAGAATAGCTCGTCAGCTAAGAGTAAATTTGCACTATTCCGTAGGGAGATTTCGACGTTCGGAAATAGAAAAAAACAAGGCTGAACTCATTGCACACCGACGGTTTGGATTTTTAAAATACCGATGTGGTTAGTCTGTGAATGTAGATGTGGGGTAGAATATGAAGTTTGGAAGGATTTGAAGAAATTCAAATTTCGAACTGAAATTTAAATGACGAACATTTTTATACATTCATTTTATACTCTCTATTTTCCGAGACTTTGCCTTCAGCTTACCAAAAAAATTGCTGATAACGTGGGCAGGTAAGATTTGGAAAATTTCTCTAAGCTGTTGAAATAACATCAATTTTAATCCAGATTTTATGGCGATTTATTATGTGGATTGCTTCATAATATTAGTGACGTTTTGATTGCTTTTCAGTAGTTACGGTCATGGAATACTAACACAAAGGTTATTTCATGATGTGTAAGATAACCAGCTAGTTTCACAAAGCAATAGATAAATAATTCCGTCATTAAGATGCTAGCAATCGAATTATTTCAATGGCTATCAATTTCGTTGTTTCATTTACCGGTCATCCATTGATAACCACATTTTTGTGTAACAAGTATCTAGTACAGAGTTAAGATAATTTTGACTGATCTTTGAAATAAAGTGCACATTCTTCGAAGTACCTGATATGTAAATTAAATGGCATTAGGGCATTACACACAACATTTATCTAAATGGTAGCATTAATTGCCCACACATTTATTATGCATGAACCAATTAAAATGCTGATGACACAGGTTTGTGAATAAAACAGACATGTAGGTATGTGATAATGTTTTTCCTTCTGTAAATTGTTATAATTAATCTAATGGAATTAAATCTAGCAAGAAACGTTTCAAATGTTGCTCAAAATAAGATTAATTCAAACAGACAAAACTGTTTGACGCAAAGAAACAGTCACGAGCTACCAGGGCATCATATCAACGTAGAAACATCAAAGAAACTAAGAACAAAGTGAAAACAGAACTTGGCCCGTTTGATTAGGCGCGTTCTTAACATGCGACCGCCTCGAGCAACGCTTTGTTACATCCATCCTTTGAGTTTGGATCTTTGGAACAATCAAAGCGTTACACTTACTTCTTGTCGATTTCTGAGCGCTTGGTACCTTCTGTGATCTGACAGCATGGTCAAAGCTAATGTAAGTTGTCAATTTGTGACTGCCAATTTTGATAAATAGACAATTTTATATCGAAATAATTGGTTAGGTATTACGATATTTTTTTGAAGTTTTTGTCTGTTTGTTCGCATCGCGCGTATATTTGAATGCAATTAATTGGTTAAGAAAAACTGCTGATAATTACCAAAAATGATGAAAATTATAATGTACGCGAGTGAAGCAGCGGGTATCAGCTGGTTAATAATATTTTCCAAATATAAGACCCCAGAATAGTAGAAATTATAATTCAGATGAGTAGGGTAGCCAGAGCTCACTATAGAGGTATTGTGCTGTCAGTGGGAGGACTAAAGGCTAGTCCTGCTTGTCTTCTGCACTGACGACACAGAATCTCTCTGTTCTTACAGGGTTGGCAGCGTAAGTGACTCACTTGGTGTTGCACTCGTCCATAGGTCACGGTAACCACTTTCCATCAGATGAGCCGTGTACTTGTCTGCGACCTAAGTGGTACAAAAAATCATAACACTCCTTATTTGGCTCCACCACAGATGATAAAGAGTTAAAAAAAACAGTGCTGCCAGACAAAATAAAGAGGTTATCAAAAAATATCGGAGTACAATGCAGTAAAAAAAAAATTGACACAGGCGGCGCGAATGTCAATAAAATTTGATGTTTACGCGTCGAACGATATCTCGTTGCAAATAAAACCGCATATACACTTTAAACTGTTCTCGTTGGGGCGAAAAAATGATTTTTTATGCATTTTAGTTTTGCTGGCCGTTTTTTGTGAATTGTAGGGCACGTTTGAATTAAAAGTGGTGTTAACTTTGTAAGAGTCATTTGCGTTAATTCAGAAGCGTTCGTAGCTTAGGAGTCGGCCCTACGATCGAGAGGTCCCGGGTTCGAATCCTGACCATTACACTATCGACGTGAACCCACTCGTAACACAAGCAATTTAGCTTAGCTGGCTTAATATTGTAAATTCGGGGCAATATCTTTAAAAAAAAAATCCGAGTCGCTTCGTGACCATTGCTGTTGAAAAGCAACTGAAACCTCGGGACTACTATAAATAAATCGCGGTAGACTTCAATAACATAGTTTTTTTTTTAATATTCCATATTGAATCATCGTCATTAGTTAATCCCAAACAAAGTTTACACTGGAGTCCTGGGTCTCTGTTTTCTCCTCTTTTTATCTTAGCTTTTATGGAGGTGATTTCAGGTCTAACAACCCCGCTTCGGCCGTCTAGGAAACCGGAGTTTCGTAACCGGTTTCCTTGAAGGCTTTTTAATACGTCTACGTAACTGGTTTCCATGAAGTATCTATTCATACTTCTACGTAACTCGTTCCCATGAAGGAAGCCTACGTCAGAGCCTCCTCCTTAAGTCAGCAGGTGTACCAACATGCAGGTGAGAATATTTTGCCCCCAAAGGTCTTACTGAGACTCATATACCCTATTACAGCTTCTAGGTTCTAGCCTGAAGAGTGTTACGTCACAAAAGTGGCCCACCTCTAGTTCAATAAGATAAGTAGCTCATTTGAATGTTCACAACAGGCGAGAATCGATATTAGGCGGGCGACACGCGATAAACCCAATCAGTTCACAAAACATAAAGAGACGTACACACCGGCGGAATTCACGAGCACATTAACAATACACCGCGATTGTATGTGGTACAAGTAACACGAGGTAGCGGGAAAAGAAAGTTGTGTATTTTTGGGATGCAATATTACAATATTCTCTTTTCACATTACCACGGTGGCACAGTATCGTACGTGTGAATCCTGCATTAATAATATTCCTAGGTTGGATTCCAGGTTATTATTAAGTGTTATTATGTTTTTCTGAGTCTGGAGTAAAGATAAAGCTCCCAGTTGACAGTAATAGGTATAGACTCGTCCTCTATGTCGTGAGCTGAGTAAAGTGGAATAAAACTACGGACCTTAGCCACAGCAGACATACTTCGTGCTCTGCTACCGAGGTACTTTTGGACACTAATTATAATTTAATCACTCGCATGTAAAAACAAAATAGTGATTACAATTTCAAATCAATCAATATCGAGCACTTTCCGAGTTTCACGACCAAAAACATAAAAACACAGTAACTACCTACATACATCAGAATTAGTTTGTACTGAAATTAAATTGTCTCCCGTAAATTCAAAATTGAACCGCTCTGCGTGCAACCCTCCACCGCTCGTGGTGCGGCCTTTGTCTACCGATAACCCTGTCAACGGCGTGACGGAGTGGCGCAGTTATCGGGCCTTATTGTCCGCACTCGCCATTGTGAGGCACAACGTCTTCATGTGTACACCCAGCTTTAGTTTTACCATTTATTTTCATAGTTCTACAATACTGTGTGAAATATTGTGTACGCTGTTTCAGAGATGTGTTGCGATGTTTCTGATTTAAATGATATAGAATAAATAAATGTCGTGTTGGTTCCGCTAGTAGAATAGAGCCATCCCATCTGTTCTGTGGGTACTGAAGAAGGTGACAAAGGATAGGGCTGTTCTTCGTCCGACAGTAAACATTAAGCCCATGATTAAGTGCCCGTATGACGGCAATAGGCTCGCCCCCTATTACGTGGGACTAAAAATCATAGTTGACGAAATGTGGGTGTTAATACAGCTCTGCCTACTCCTTTGGGGATTTACCGTGTGGATGATACCACATTCTTACCTTGTTAGGTATACATTAAATTTGCGTTTCGTATTTGCATTGCCACATAGGCTGTCAGTTTCAACAGTCTTGAATTAAAAAAAAAGATAAATAGAGTTTCCACTCGATATGTTCCTACGTAGTCTATAGACACTGCAATGGGAAACATTATAATTATTATATATGCTTAATTGACATATTCTCATGGCTTCAATGAATAACAAAGTTAGCATAATTACCCATCATTAACAGATAATCTAAGTTTATTCCCTATTCCGTGGAATTAAGAGTTTTATTTTTACTGAGTGAAAAAATGGCCGCTTGTTGCGCTCGAAGAGACTAACAAGAGAAAATCGTACTGCTATATTTCAAGTTGTAGATCGTTAATAGTGGAACATGGCCGTTGCTAACATTGTAAACAATGTTGATTGATCTATTACACGAAATTAATACTTCATAATTAAAATTACTCACTTACTTAGAGGATTTTTTTCAGGAAGGAAAAACTAAGAATTTCATTTACTGTCTCGTTACAGGTTTTGTAGAGAAAGACGCTTCTTTCTCTACAAAACCTGTTTAGATATTAGGCGGATATGGATATGGATCCATATTATTTCTTTCTTGGAGTGGGTAGGAAAAATTTGAACTATTGTTTTACATAGGTGGGCCGTGTGCTTGTCTGCCAACTAAGTGGTATAAAAAAAATAAAAAAAATAGGACACGTTAATTTGACTTCACCTCGCTCGATGGTAAGCAAAGTGTCAGAACAGAGAGTCAATCCAATAGCGATATTGGGCAATATCGAAGCATTGCATCTAGACCAGTTGTTGGACTTTTTTCTTCTTCCATTAAACCGTAACCAACCATAATCACAACCACTTATAACCCGGAAACCATTCCGCATACACCATACAACTCACAACAAACAATTTCCAACCTTACTCAATAAACATAAAGTTAAAAATCGCACAAACAGTTGCACGTTATCATCAATCGTCTAAACCACTTAATTCCGTAAAGGCGGGTTCACACGGTGCGATCGGAGTTGCCGAGAAGCGACGAAAACCGAAAGGGCGTTCACGACGACTCAATCGCGATCGTATCGCGTATTTGCAAATGTTACTGCACGGTGCGATGCGGCTACAGCATGCAATTGTTCAAAGAATTGGCGATTTTAACTGTATTTTATTTCCTTATTATTTTATGTAAATTTTGTTGAGCTACGACCAGTATTGGAATAGAGAAAGATATAGCAGATGGGTGAATTTCCCGGGGCCAAAAATTGCGTGGCATCGATGAAATCGGTACTAAAAATCATTTTTACAATACTCTAACATTTTTTTCTGGTTAGGCGATATAGTGATCTATGTGGAGCACTAAATATTTTATTAAATAGGATTATAGATTCGCCAAAAAAAAAATTTAAACCTCAAAATTTTTCATTGCCGTGTTTGTCCACACATCACCTATTGTGTTGTGATACCTCATTGATAAAAATCTATTGGTTTTTTTAATTAAAACCTAGTTTTATTTGATACGTGAATAGTTAAAGTATTGTTACGAAATACATTTATTCAAATATTTAGACAATACAACGAATGGTTAATAAAAGTTCATTTGTCCTAGAGTTACCTTTAATCGCCATGTTCTAAACATATTTTAGAATATAGTTTTATCTAACGACTTGTATCCTCCCTCATATCCGCTAAACGTTGCATATTGGTGCCGCCTAAGTGCTCGACATGGAAGGACGTACACACGTACCTGCGTTTTGGCACCATAAATAAAAGTATATCATTTTTATATTACTGGACATTTTTTCTTTCATTACTGTGGATAGGTATAACTGTCTATTCCAATAAGTTAATCCTCTTGATTATACATTCAATAGAACGAAATTTATCTTGTTTATTTTAGTGAAGTGTTTATTACTTCGAATAATTAATAGATTTTTTCTTATATTATATTTTTGGCTCGTTTTTCACCACCGTGCTTTCATTTCCATGGTTTCCGTGGTCAAAATTTGCTATGGTAATGAAGAAAAAAACGCGGCAATGAAAAAAAAATCATTGCCATGCCTTGTAAAACAATTTAGTCTCATTGCCATGACCAGATGTTTCATTTCCGTAACTTATGTTCTCATCGCCATAGAATATTGACAAAAGTATATCTTATTAATTTGTTAATTTCCCATTTCTTTTTCGTGTAAAAGAATTGGCGTCGTTTTGGAATTGAGCAGCCATGAATGAAAATGGTATAATATGAAAGTACCTGCAGTTTACCAGGTTTCTTAGAGAGATTCGAGTCTTATAATTAATCCTATCGATTAAAGCAATAAAATTACTGGCTGTTATTTTTTCCGATTTTAGTCGGTTCAATTACAGGATGTGGCAAGCGATTTTTCAGCATTCGTTAAACGCAGTTTTTTTTTCTTTTTAGTTAAAAATGAGGAAATGTTTCTTCTGAATGAAATTAGCTATCTCCAGTATTTAGAGTACTTTCCCTCCACATCTCCAATACAAACGCGGTATCGTTTATCTAATACTAGCTGACCCAGCAAACTTCGTACCGCCATATTTTCTGATCCCATTCCCGCTGCATATCTCTAAATTTATCAATATTTCTCTACAATATTATGCATGTATTATGCATTGTATTATGCATATATATCTTCCTCTTGAATTACTCTATCTATTAAAAAACCGATTCTAAATCCGTTGCGTAATTTTGAAGATTTAAGCATACACAGGGATAGACAGACAGCCATCGATGGGGTTACACTCGAAGTTGTTCAAGAAAAAATCTGCCTGGGATAAGTTATCCAGCTTGGTAAAAACATCTCCTAGCAAAAACTAGCCAGGATCCACCTAGGTTGGGCAGCAGCAAAGGAAACACTCTCTTAATCTTAAAAAATACACTGCGTTTAAGGATTTCCAAAAAAATGGCTTGCCACACCCGGTAATCGAACCGAATAAAATCCGGATGAAGCTATATTTTAATTGCATCAATCGATAGGGTCAATCTTAGGGATCAAATATCTCTAACAAACTTGGTAAAATAAGTAAAAGGAAACCCATAAAAGAGAAGGTATAGGAAGATTTTAGGCGGTTTGATCATCAGGTGTGTTATTTTTAGAAATCTTTGAATGCAGGTTTGTTTCCCTTTAAAAATAAGGTTATGTTTAATTCAAGTAAAATTCGCTATCTCTAGTATGAGGGTACTTTCCCTCCAGGTAAAGTCGAAATGTTCCACCCTGTATATCGCAGCTCCGATATTACTTACAATAAAAATAACGACACTCATACGCGTGTTTAACACAGTGCCACTGAAAAAATAAATGACGCCAATGTCCATACACAATTGCCTAACCCCCTTTGTATTTTTATTGTATGTAAGTATAATTTGTCATGTAAGTAGGTACATAAAATATTATGTTTTATATTATGTATTTTCATTTCCATGGTTGATTTTTTCATTCCCTTGGTATATTTATTTCATTCTCGTGGATGCTTGTTTCATTGCCGCGCACGCATGTGTCATCGCCGTGGCGCGTAATTTTTGATCTTGTATATCTCGTTAGCTTTTTTATTTATCTGCTAGATATTAAGCAAGAATACATATAGTATCAAAACCTATAGTAAACGCGATTTGTTTTAACTACAAAACTAAAGGTAAAAAAATTCCACAGAATGAAGATTTTAATGGACCTGTTGAAATTCACCCAGATCCGTCTGAATCTGAGTCTGAGATTAAATCACTCCGAAAAATAAGCAATGTAACTTTTTTTTTTTTTTAATAGTACAAATAAGTATTAGTAACAGAAATTACTGATATTTTCCCTAACCCCTCCAGCTAAGCTAAATTGCTTGTGTTTGGAGTGTGTTCACGTCGGTAGTATAATGGCCAGGATTCGAACCGGGGACCTCTTGATCGTAAGGCCGACATCATAACCGCATCATAAAAATCTGTCAATCCATACTAGACCAGAGATGTCTCTGGTCTAGTTATACATATCTACTAACTAACTTAACCTCAATAAGAGGAGTCGCATTTTTAAACAAAGACAAAAATATGGCGATAAAGCGAGAAAAAGCGCAATCTTGGCTCTTCAATGGAAAAAGAAACTTTCAAATAAGTATATCACTTCCGGAGATAGACGCATACAAACACATAAAAGTTAATAAGCACTAAGATACGAAGACCACTCGCTTTAAACAAAGCTAATTCTAGATTAAAAAAACGGATTTTAATCACGTGGTTATGAAGAATAAGTATCTAGCCTAGCACCTTATTCATTCACCTATCTAATAAGACTATTTAAAAAGAAATATTTTCAAAACCTATGCAGCGATAAGAATGAAGAAAAAAGAACTATTGAAGTCCGCTAGACTCTGGGAAACAATTACTTAGTCTCCCCACCCCCCTACCCCCACAATAGGGGTGGGGGACGGCACCTGAAGCTATTTTCATAATGTACCCACCAGTTCACTTCTTCTCTTAAACTTAACACTTTAAATAATTGGCTGGAGAATACATAGATGGGTCTATTGTACCCAGGTGTTGCGTTCGACGGTAGTCCGGCAGTAAAGGGTTGGGTCGTAATGACCAATTATTGTGATTGCACTTTTGGTGTGTGTTTTTGCGATTAGAGATTACAGTGTTTTGTTTGAATTTGTGTTTTTATTGTTCATCTAATAAATAACAACAATAAACTAAAGAATACCGCGGTTATAATAACCTCGAGTCGCGATCTCGGTGGTGAGTAGGGTAGCCAGAGCTTACTGAAGAGGTTTTGTGCTGTCAGTGGGAAGACAAAAGGTTTGTCCTGCTTATCTTCTGCGCTGACGGCATAGAATCTCTCTGTTCTTACAGGGTCGGCAGAACGAGTATGACTCCCCTGGTGTTGCACACGTCCATAGGCCACGGTAACCACTTTCCATCAGGTCGGCCGTGTGCTTGTCTGCCAACTAAGTCCACTGTACTTACAACACCTCACAACCAAAACAATAAACCCCAAAAATTTTCTTACTGAACGCGCTAAGTGAGTCACTTAAGCGTAACTCATATCTTTCCTAGACTGAGCTGCAAGCGCCCTGGGTTTTAAGACTAGACTAACTTATGAGGGAAGGATAATGCACATATTATATACGACTTTAATGCAGTCATGGATTTTGTCATACGGGGCAATTTCGTAGTTACCCCGCCGCCGCGCCGGTGGCCTTTTTATTACATTATTATTATTTAGGATAACGCAGGAATTTGACAGTTAATACCTATATATTGCGATCTTTGCAATTCTGTCTATATTATTGACTAGCCTTCCACCCGCGTGCATCTCGGGTAACGCGACCTTTGCTCATATCTTCGGTTCTACTCAACCGATTGCGATCAAACAAACGTAAGATTTTAAGTCTGATCAAGCCCTTTCTAACAAAAAAAACCGCATCAAAATCCGTCCAGCACTGCAATTCACTAACAAGCACAACGATGCGACAACGATGCGAGTCAACAAACAGACCAACAGACAAACAGACAGGAAATTCAAAAAAAATATTTTCGTGTTCAGTATCGTTAACATAACATAACCCAAGTATTTTTTTTTAAATATCTCCAATGTACAGACACGACCACTTTACAATTATATAATAGTATAAGATAAGAAGAAGATAGATAGATGTGCAAAAGCGATTCGGATCTATATTGACATCTGTGCTCCGAGCACCAAAAACCATCGTAATCGTACCGTAAACGTATCTAGCGTACGAAGCATTGCGATTGGTCGCCTGCCTGCTGTGAACCTGAGTGCTTATGCCATACGCAATGCACTGTTCTCTCGTTTTGTTTACATTACAATTATGATAGTTTTTCATGCTAGTGATACCTAAACAGAGAGATTCTTTGCCGTCAGCGCAGGAGATAAGTAAGACAAGCTTTTGGTCTTCCCACTGACAGCACAAAACCTCTCCAGTGAGCTCTGGCTACACTCCTCACCGCCGGCAACACAACACGAGATTATTATACCCGCGGTATTCTGTAGGGCCACAGATTACTAAATAGTTACTACGTAAGTAGGGCTGCTGCAGACCTACTTCCCCAGTCGGACTCCTCAATTAGGACGGAAATACTATCGTGTCCCCTAACTTCTATATTCACTTTATCACTTAAAGAATTTGAGTTATAAAATATAAATCCTTTTCAGTATACATTATAAAAATAGTCCAGCGTTGAATATTGTAAGTGTAATATCGTGGAGCGATATATTCGTCGGTTCCCGCCGCTAAATCCGCCATGACACCGTGACGTCGCCAATTTCACTAATGGCACTTTAAACTTTACTTTATCTGTGGAAAAGTTATCAACGGACTGTTCTTTTTTAATTTCTTTAAGTGAATGTGTTGTATGCTTGAAACATTGTGCAATAGAATTATCGTAATAAATAGACTGTCGTGTTGTGTTCCCCGCGGTGAGTAAGATGACCAGAGCTTACTGAAGAGGTTTTGTGCTGCCAAAGACCAAAAGCTTGTCCTGTTTATTTTTTACGCTGACAGCACAGAATCTCTCTGTCCTTACAGGGTCGGTAGCACGAGTGTGGTTCCCCTGGTGTTGCACACGTTCATAGGCCATGTTTAACACTTTTCTTCAGGTAGACCGTGTGCTTGCTTCCATCTTAATAGTCTAAAAAAGTCCCCTATAAATCTCCGTGTTGCGGACGGATATGTCGGACTCGAAACGACTAAAATCGCACGCCGTCTTTAGTCTCCTGTGCCAGGGTGTGAGATTGCCTAAGATATCCCTCGCAACCTTGGCAAACCCAGAGTCATCTCCAGTTTCGTGATAGCCCACCTCGGTCAACATATTATACCGCCTAGATTGTTCTTTTTAAAACAGAATCTTTGGTACTTACATTTCTAATTAGTTATTTCACCGAATCTTCTCGTTGGAGATTTTAATTTAATCTTAAACTATAAATATAAAACTCACTCTGATGTATTTACATTTGGACTCACCTGAAACAAAAATAAAGGCACATTAAAATTATGTACACACTAGTTATTATATTTTAATGACATAATAAACATACAATAGTTTGTACTTTATTTGGAAAAAATATATATTCGCACTTTTTGCTTATCACAATCAGGGAATTGTCACTACTTGTCACAAGAAGTGTCGGTAACAGTGTTGCGGGTTCAATGGTTTTTTCTTGCCTAAAAATGTTCTACAAAAATTGCCCCATTCGCCTCAAGAATTTAAAAAACCTAAAATTCTTGTTTGCTTTTTGTGTTTTTGGAATTTTTTAATCTAGGATTCTATCAGGATCCGCTTTGTGACGTCGTCGTGACCATGGTTGCTGAAAAGCAACGGAAACGTCGTTGGGATTGATGAAAATCATAACATAACAGTTAGCAAATTGTGATACTATTTCAAAATAGTTTAATTTCAATGTGTTATTTTCGCGGAAACTTCCGGCAGCATCATTTGTTTATATTTTGTGACAAAATCCGCTGAATACAGTAAAATAACATAATTTTTCGATATTAAATTACTAATCAACGTTTACAACAACTATATAACCAATAAAACGAATCCTAGCTGGCATATATCAACTTTATGACTAGCTCTAGGGTCTGTACGACCCACTGTTTAATTACCTTCTTGATATACGAATGCGTCGCGATAGGTAATGAGGGCCTGACAGACCCCCGTCGTGTTTCAATGTTAACGATTAGAAGGAGTATTATAGTTTACAAGTATTTTATATGAGATGTAAATAAGTTTGTTAATATCTTACTGTGATAAGTCTTTCGATATACAAGTATTTCTTAGGGTTTTACACAAGAGAAGATTTTAAATTATCTGTTGTCGATTGCGAGTAATCACAGAAAGATCAATCTTGATTCCTGTGTGTGTAGTTTATCTATTTACATACGTACATACATATCTTTCCTAGTGAGATAGGCAGAGACCACGTTTTTCCACCTGCTACTATCCTGGCATAAAACTTTCGATTCTTCTACTATCATAATTATTTATCTATTTACATAAAATGACTTGCCCTGAGTCTTTACTGGTTCATCAAAGAACCAACTTAAGCCATGGGATTGTAAACTCAACTAAGGAAAGGTTTTCGGAACAAAATTTGCCATAATTCATAAGATGTATCTTTTTATAGCTGTAGCAAAATTAATTATTTTGTTACAGCCACATAGGTGTCAGACAAGCACACGGCCCACCGCCCACCTGATGGGAAAACTTCCACACCGAGAGCATTAACTTAACAGTATCTAACTAGTATAATTTAACTAATATCCAAACAAAATAATATCCATACACACAAATTAGTAACTATCAAATTGACCAAACAAAATCCTAGTATTATCGGAAAATCTCAAGGGTGGGTACCAGGAGGGTAGAAGTCCGAAGCGGTCAGCGTGGCTAATCGTCCGAGAGGCATTATCTCGCGGCCAGCGTCGACTTAATCGCCCGGTGGTTCTGATTAGCTAAGCTCCCGGGCCTATCTGGCCCCCTGGTACGCGGCATTATGCAGGCACGACTTGCTGCCTGACCCCGAAAGAGATGGCGAGATAAAACCCATGGTCTGATGCTGTATGATGTCCTATGGTTCGTTAAAATGATTTATTGTTCTGTTTTATCTATCATGGGGTTAATTTTAAATGTGGGTTTGTTTTTGTTTGTTGATGAAGGAAATATCGTAATTATAAATAGATAATAAATAGTAGATTACCCAACAAGTGAAAAAAAGGTGAATTCTTTTCGAGGCACCAAGTTGTATCCCGAGAGGAGTGAAGGTTTCTCCGGTAGAATCCCGAGCGTAGCGAGGGGTTCTAGAGAGAAACCTGAGTGGATCGAGGGATACAAGAGCCGAGATGAATTCTTTTTTCACGTGTTAGGTACTCAACTTTTCACCATTGACTACGAGAAAACGATTACTCTGTGATTATGAATTACATTTTGTTATGAATAGTACACAAAAGAAGCAGCAAATTATCAGTAATAGCTACCGCTTTAGCGCAAAAAGACTCCGGAGTCTTTTCGCGTTCGAGAATTTCATTTTCATCACTGGATGAAGTCATTTTAAGATTAAGAAACGAACAAACTTGCACAGAAAAATGGCGGCATTTTTTTTTCTTAATTTAAACTGAGCCACATTCCATCCAGCCAGTGATTACATTTAGGTGGCTTTTAGTACGTTTTTATAGTAAGAGTGTGCAACCTCTTTGTATGTTTCACTAGAATCCGTTCATTCGCGCATGTTCCAAATTCAAATTTTTTTATTCACTCGGTGAAACAAAGAGCGTTTTATTCACTGTTTTTGATGAATCACGGGCCCTTTTTCGAGTGTCAATGGTGAAAAAATGGTTTTTACAATTGATAGGGTTATAATATGCCCAGACTTAGCTTCAGTAGCGTGGGTTAAGAAAAAGTGCCTGGTATTGGCAATAGGCTCATCTTAGAGCACCCCCCCCCCCCCCCCCAAAATTGCTGAATTTTGGGTATTTTTTCATTTCTACCTAATCCAAGTATAAAAATCACTAACTTTTTTTAAACACGAAAACTTAGCTACCAGTCTTTCGCCTCCGCTTACCGAGCAGACTTTATAATTTATACTACACTGCTTAACATAAAAAGGTTTCTTTACTTTATAATCAGCAGTTTTACTAAAAATACATGTACCCATTAAATTCGTTGATAAATAACGCGCTAAAACACAATGTCAAACAATAGCAGGTAGGGGATGATAACCTGAAAATATTTCAGGGTTGACAGTCTCGTAAAATGGAAAATTATAATAGTATTTTTAAAACAGACTTATGCATCAGCTTATTCGTAATAATTTATTGTGAAATACTCACACACTTTATATTCTCAATGGGATACGCAGAAGTTTAATAACATCATTATTATCTTAAAAAATCATCAGCTATATTTGTAGCCACTTCGAGAAAGACTTATTGGCTACAACTAGGCACGTTTCTTTTCTAAACATAAATCTGCAATGTGTGATTTATCTCTGTGCTAAATTACATCCAGATCCGTGGGAAAGGTTTCACGTAAAAGAGTACCAAAAAACCACACATTTCATCTATCCTTAAACAACACATTCACATTTATGATATTAGTAGCATAGAAAGCTTCCGTACATCCCTGATGTTCGTAGATAATTCATGCACGGGATGCAAATGTCCGTATTATCGGCATCACACAACGCTTGCCGGCTCACTGTGCAAATGCTTGTTTATTAAAATTAAGTAAATACATACACTACGGGCTATACCTACGGAATAAGGGATTCATCGCGTTGATCCCGACTTCATTTTGGAACATGAAAATAGAACGCTTTATGATTTGAAAATTGAAGTTCTTGTGTTTTCTGTAAACCTGGTCTGTGATGAGCAAATTATATAGGTTTGTGGCTAAGGCCCCCGTGGCCGAGGCCCCCGAATTCAAATTTGTACTGTTTCTACTTTTACACAAGGTCATTGGCTGGGTCAGGTTTAGGATGGGTGACCGTTCTTTACATTACGAGGTTAGGTAACACTGGCTGAGTCAACCTACAAGGTTGTGCCCTATTATATAAATAACTTTTTAACCGCCATTGTATAAAGGAAGGTTATTATAATCTGGGGGTTCTGCATAATTGACTTCGAACCTTTGCAACTGTAGATGACAGAACCCTCTAGAGCTTAATGTTGATCGTAAGGTAAAGCGCCTACCGGGGCTTATTACAGCATCGAAATAAGTTGCGCAAAGAGGAATTAAAAACTGGAAAAATCAGAAAAAAAAACAAAAATCATAGCGATCGAATTGAGAACCTCCTCCTTTTTTGAAGTCGGTAAAAAAATTAGACTGGCTTGCTATTGAACTTGGTCTTCAGCAGTTTCTCAAGCTGTGAAAAGCTGCTCAAAGATGAGTGGAGAGTTAGAAAAGTGAGTTCGTACCTCAACAATCGAAGAAATGATTTTGTACTGGACTAGGTACCTGGTCAAAAAACTGCATGCAAGTGTTTCCTATCCTATATTAGTTAAGTACACTTGTTGAAATACCCAAATAAAAAACGTTCAACAAAATATACACTAGAAATAATGATCACAGCTCTATTTGCGTCGCGACTCCGCCCAATGCAGCTATTCGGGATTACCGACTTAATCCTAGCAGCTCTTTGTTTAATTAAATTGATAGTATCGAAAATTGCCAAGTTCTAAGCTATCATTTAGGTTATAGTCCCATCGGATTACATTCTAACGTCCTCACTTCCAGTTTAGCCTTTCTAAAACAGAAAAAAAAGCGCAGTAAGGAAGCACTTCGGCGAGTTCGCGGGCTCTGGGAGCGAAGTTCTCTCACAATCCAGATATATGGGCGAGTTAAGATGTGCATCTAAATAGCCTCTGCCGCCCTGGTACCTAAGTTTAGATTACTTGCACCAACTTTTGCCGACTTTTCCCTTGGAAATGGTAAGTTTTCTACGGCTTGGGAAAAATTTCCCGCGTGTAACCCATTCGGTTTGACTGGAATTTACTGCTCAAGTTAGACGCTCAGCGTATGGTTGGTTAATCATATGATTTCGTAAAACAAACTGGGAAATAGAAGTTATATTAAAATTCAGATCAGCTCTTTTTACTTTTGCGCGACTCAAGAGTGTCTTTTTAATATAGAATAATTAGGTATTACTGTCGTATATTATTACTATTAGAACTGTCGTATAGTACAGAAATACATGAAGACACACAGTTTATGATATAATTGCAATACCAGCCCGGCGCGGCGTATTGTGACGAATGTACGCATTTGACGTTTGTGACGTACATTGACAACTGTCATATACGTCAAGTCCCATACATTCGACATTTTATTCTTTAATAAACCGGTCAACGAATTGTCACTTGTCTAAGGGTGCAGAGGTGTTACTGCTGTTCTCATTTGCAGAAGTAAAATGGAGGCAGAACGGGGTACATTTAGCTTACCTAAACTGTACAAAATGCAGCATACTGTAAAAAGTAGAACTCTATAACATATACCTACTACAAGTATTTGATTTTTTTGAGGTGAGTATTATTAATAAGGTATTCATAAAATAGTTATGGTAAGTTAGTTTTTTTTAAATTCTACCAATTTATTTAAGGTATGTGTGACTAGCTAAACCGTGTAAAATATTACCAATATTCTCAGTAATAAATAGTAGTAATTTCCAGAATAGACCGTTCGTCGCTCTAACCAGCACAGTACACATGCGATGAATATACATGGGCATAGAATAATATGGGGTAACAAAACGCCAGCTCGTAAAAAACTAAGGGGTAATTCCTATAAAAGTTGACACCATGGAACGACCCCGTGCGACCACGGCACACCATAACTCGAAGGGGTTCGAGGGTTGATGGTTCATTAAGAATTCATAAGCGAAAACACTTTGACCGTTCGTCTATTACGAAGCTCCCGTAGGACACACCGACCGAAACCAAATACATTTTTAAAGTGGTCACTTTCGATTGTTAGCTTCAGAAAATATGGGGTAACATGCCTAAATTTTAAATTTCGAATTCAAATTTGGGTTGCCATTTTAAAAATTAAAACGTCTGGTGGTATTTTTTGTTTTTCTTTTTCTATTTGAATGGCTGCCGAAAAAGGAAAAAAAAATCCGCTTTAAATATAAATTCTAAGTAAGTATTCTCCTCTACTTCTTAATGGTTGGTTGGTAGAAAACTCATATTTAGCACACCTTTGTAATTATTTTTATTGGATACAGCTCGTTTTTTTTCATACGAGTATACAACAGTTTTTATAGTAACGAGGTTAGACACTTGTGCGTGTGTCTAAAATAATATTTTTTATTTCAAACAAGTAATTATAATTACATTGCGAATATGTAACATCCAAGTAATATTAAAAATGTTATCAATTGCATAGTAAATTATATTATTTATCAGTAAATCAATAACAAATAATGAAAAGATGCCTGTTCAGCGAACTAAACGTTAATCTTATGCAGCTGTCTGACATTTCGTTTAGTCATTGCTTTGACTGGTACATACATTGAATTACGTGGTATTTACCTTTAATTGAATACAAGTATGATTGCATAAAAGTTATTTTAAGTATTATTTATGGTGATAAATATCACTTTGCTAACTATTTTACAACCATCTAGGGAGCAAAATGCTGATTTTAATGCATAAAACCTCTCAGCAAAAAGCACGAGTGGAAGTAAATTCGGATTTCAAAATTTTCAGACGCTTTTTGGAATTTGGCGCTGAAAATAAGTTCGTTTAAAAACCTCATTATTTTTAAATGTTTTATGTTAAGTATTTAAAATACTGTTTTTAACAATGATATATTATAAACTATAGATAATATGTTGTCCGCACTCTAAAATGGCGACAAAAAAATGATGACTTTTGGTCATCATTTTCTGCACCAATCAGAATCGCGACCAAAAAAAACAATTAACGTATCTATGAATATAATACATCATTGGTTTTTAATAGATTTTTTTGCAGTCAATAAAAAAATTCTAGATTATAGAAGTTTAAAGTTGTACGGTTACCCGAAACTAAATTATTTTTTTATGTATGGGGTTTAATTCCGGTCGCATTCAAGGCTTTTGAAACCCAGCAGCCTCGGTTTTACTCGTCTTAATAATGATTATTTATTTGACCAATCTAAAGTCTCAACCACGTAAGACCTCAATTAATCGCAATAGACGAAAAGTAGATATGACCGCGTGATGCCAGGCAAGAAACATAGTTTATAATAACAATGATAAATACAAAAAAAAAACACTACAAGAAATAAACAATGTCGTTATTATGAAAACATAATTAAAATGGAGTACAAATAGATTTTCCATTAATTAATTGATTCATTATGTCAACTTTTTACCAGGAGCTCATCAGTATACAAGAATTGGATATACAATGACAACATAGCTATCAATGTCATGTATGACATCTCTGTGTAAAACGGAAATATTTGCAATGTTTTTTTGTCTGTGGACGGAGTTGAACAGAAGTCAATTATATTTTTTTATGACTACAACTGTCAGTGTCAGTTTATACTAAAGATGGAGACACTTCTGTATATTTTTTGTAATGACTAGGAGATAAACTGTTTAGTAATAAATAATAAATTAATGAGTTTCAAAAATAGATTAGGCGCAGTCTACAAACGCAATACAAAAAAGTTAATAATAAATCCACATAGGTACGCGCAGTCCACAAACAAATATGGCCGCTGAAAAAAAGCTAAAAAGTAGCCAAAACGTCAGATTAAATACCAAATAAATCGCGATAGAATCCTTTAAAAATTGATTTTATTTCAATGAGTGACAATCGCGTAAAGTTTCCAACAGTATCAAATGAATATAAACCAAAAAATATATACTTAAACATCAAAAACAAACTCAAGCAATAAGAAACATTACATAGGTACAAGGGAAAACAATATATTTCCCGGGTATCTTGCTTTAACCCGGGAATCATATCTACATAGGGTTTTGGGACAGCGCAGGTGCGTCCCTGTCACATAAATAGGCACACTCCACCCTTTTTAATATACCCTAGATTTGGCATAACACCTCCTGATATAGGGGCTAAGAATACAAGGGATTTTTCGCGTAATATAACTGACGTGCGAATACATTTATCAAATTGCGACGAAGGCTCGCAAGATATTGTGTCTGTAATGTATGGTGTTCTAATCTTGGTGGTGCATGTTCTGAGAGATTTTGGTGTCACTGAAATTACTTTCATGGATTTCTGGAGAAGGTTTGGGAGAGTTTTCCTGGTAATGTTGTGATATGAAAGTTTGGATAGTTGGATGTTTGTTACTTTAATATAGAAACTAGCTGACCCGGTGAACTTCGTACCGCCATATTTTCCGCCCGCGTGGTATTATCTCTAAATTTATCAGTGTTTCTCTACAATATTATGCATGTATTAAACATATATAAACCTTCCTCTTGAATCACTCTATCTATTTAAAAAAACCGCTTCAAAATCCGTTGCGTAGTTTTGAAGATTTAAACATACATAGGGACGGACAGACAGCGACAGCGACTTTGTTTTATAATATGTAGTGATACTGTTGAATGGATCTGGATGAAATTTAGTTCAGAGGTTGATTGTAGGTTGGAATAGCATACAGATTACGTTTTATTTTCAGTGCGGTCCAGTTACGAAGGATGAAATTTTTTAGCTAAAATAAACCAAACAAAATAGGAGTTGGACCGTAGATATGTCTCGAATGCATTCGAGACTTTTAACCCTAACTGCGAACCGAATCCAGTACATAAACGTATATAAATATAAGTTCCAACGAGACATATTATTTGAATACCAACTGTAATTTTTTCGGCTTCGTCCATTTTCGTAACTAATAAAATACCCTTGAATAACGCCCAGTTTCCGAAAGGCTGATCAACGTCAAATCAACTAATCGGCTGTCAAATCTCTTGTCAAGTAGCAATTGGGTTGCTGGAATCATGGATAAATAGTTTAATTTGATCATCGTGTCGGTTAAAATAGCTGATTAACCAACACGATGATCAAATTATACTACGAGTATTTAACCATACTATTAGCAATCCAATTGCTTCTTGAAAAAAAATTAACAACCGATTAGTTAATTTGACATTGATCAGCCTTTCGGAAACTGGGCGTAAGTGTTCGCTTGGTGGCGAAACGCACACCCCCTATTACATGAGATGGAAAATTGTAGCGAAATGTATAGATGTTAATACACCTCTGCCTAGCCATTCAGGGATTTACAAGCGTATATATTACGTATGTATATTTAAATTACTTTTCAAATCACACCCATCACTATCATATCCAATGTGATCTAGAAGGTCCTGTGTATTTGGGTCCAAGATGGCCGCTGTACAATCACGTATATTTGTTATTAGCGCTAGCAAAGGTACCGCTCGTAAGTCACTCTGTAATTGACTGTACGTGTACAGTCTACGGCGGAAACGTATAAGGGAGTAAGGGTACTTTGTAGGTGGGTATGAAGTTACTCTTTTATTAATAAACGTGAATGTAGATTGGGAAAAGTGAATGCTCAGATGGGATTTGAACCCGTGACCTACTACAAGGGGAATACCTACTCTGACCATTGAGCTACTGAGCCGCGCCTTGGGGAAAAAAACGTGGCTTAACAATTTTTTGTATAGTTCACTTTAAACTATGTTACAACTATCATCTTTTCACTCGTCGACTATAGCTAGATTAATATTATAAATCCGAAAGTAACTTTGCCTGTCTGTCTGTTACGCTTCCACGCCTAAACCACTGAAACGATTTTGATGAAATTTAGTACTTCAGTTGTTACAAAATGCATGCGTATTCAATTTCCGGCATTATGAGATTCAGTCCTATTGATTAGCTAGACATTTTGGGATTAAGTTCTTATGGACCGGACGCGAATTTATTAGACCTTGAGAAAGGACGTAAGCTATGTTTGGTCGCGATAACCGACACCCACGCGGGCGGAGCCGCAGGTAACAGCTAGTTACATAGAATCCGTTAAAAAATGCTTTTATTTCTTCATAACCCAATAATTTTTAAATATTAAAATCCAAAATCGAAATATTCCCTACCGGTATCCTGCAACCTGAGATGCTATGTCCAGGAGATAGCCCGTTATCTTAACGACCCCCACCCCCTGCCCGGGTCGCCCCACACCCCACCGATACGCCGGCGAGATATGGGCTGGCCAATTTTGGTCAACTGTACCCTGTTACGACTGTTCTTGTTCTGATCGCCCGATAAGTTGCCCGAGCTGTTTGATTACTAAAGTTTTTGGTGATTATCGGGTAACTTGACTTCTGAGAGTTTCTGACATGTTATGTGGTATAGAAATTACAATAGGTATTTAAAAAAAAGAATATTAGCAATAACCACTGTGACGCATTGATAGTGACCCCAAGGCTGCGTAGGGGGCGCGGGTTCGATTCCCGTTCAGTGCAAATGCCTATTTGTGTACATAAATATTATTGAATACTAGCTTTTGCCCGCGGCTCCGCCCGCGTGGATGTCGGTTATCGCAACCAAACATAGCCTATGTCCTTTCTCAAGGTCTAAACCCCTATACCAAATTTCATCAAAATCAGTTCAGTGGTCAGGTTTAGGCGTGAAAGCGTAACAGACAGAGTTACTTTCGCATTCATAATATTAGTATGGATGTCTATTCGCATATTTTGCATTATGGGTGTTACCGTGCCTTGGAGAGACCGTTGTGCAGATGTCGGTCACGGTGGCAAATATTTGTAGGTATAAATCGATAGTAAAAGCGAAATGTCACTCATTGATTAATCAAGAAATCTTAGAAACTATAACACCTACAAACGAACGAAAGGGTAAAACGAACTCCACGCGTACGAAGACACAGGCGGCCACTGGTATCATCTATAGGGTTTGAGTGTTTCTATATAGCATACTTTTGATATTCCCCAGAATGATGGGAATATTAAAAAGAGAAAAACAAAGGGCAATAGACATTAGGAATGTCACAAGGATCGAGGATGTTCATGTCAAGACCGAAACTCTCAAGTGGAGATGGCCACATGTTAAGAGAGACAAGAGACAAGTGGACGAGAGATATCACTGAGTGGACACTGGACACCCAGATTTCATACCAAGAGGAAAAGAGGTAGACAGATAAAAAGATAGTCGGACGACATCAAAAAGATCGCCGGACCACTTTGGCCCAGGTTAATGAAATCAAGAGTGGATCGGAAGGAGCTGGAGTAGGCCTTTGTGTCACGAGACACGCTGACCCCTAATAATTAAGTAATAAATAAAACTTGTAAAGACTGAAATGTAAAAGAGGTTGGCAATAAACAGCTTTATAAATAATAATAATATAGCATACTTTTGTATATATTTCTGAAAACACATGTACGTATTCGTAAGAAAAGCTACTGTTAAATAAATATCACGTTATTTTTCTCACCCAAACACTCGGTCCATTATCGGAGACACGTAATATCGTAATAATTAATACTTTTAGTAATGCGATATTCGAAAGGGTTGTGTTTGCGAGGGCATGGGTTCCTTCCCGGAATAGATTATGCGAGTTATAACTACGATAGTTTGCTTAGGATACTCGACGGGGCTTGGATTATTCAAGCTTGTGCTGTGAGGGGTAAACAGATAAAGTTGCTGTTATAATGACAGTGTGTAAGAAGTTCGGAATATTTTGATGATATAGTTTTGTCATATATTGTCTTTAGTTCATAAATATTTCGGTATTTGGCTCCAATGCAGAACTAAAGGTTGATTCAAACGAGCGAATGCTCAATCTTTCGCTTCTACGTCAAATTCTATTAGTGTAAACAGTGACAGAACATTCGTTCAATGTTCTTTCTTATGTAAACGCTGAAAATAAGATTAAGATAAGGTTTAGTATACACTAAAATATTAAGAAAGAATGCTCTTGTTTTAGCTCTAGCTTTATGTTCTCTTGGTCTTAAGAAGATTAAGTCGGTAGCTTAGTGGTTAAGGAGTCGGCCTTACGATCAAGAGGTCCCGGGTTCGAATCCTGGCCATTACACTACCGACGTGAACCCACTCCTAACACAAGCAATTTAGCTTAGCTGGAGGGGTTAACGGGAATATTAGTAATTTCGGTTGCTAATATTCTTTTAGAAAAAAAAAAAAAAAAAAAAAAAAATCAAGAAGGATCCAGGTAGCTCTGTTGATAGAGTGTTTCCTTCTAAAAAACATTGTTCCGGATTTAAGACCTGTCCTATATGATGACTTTTGCCAATGAAGCGTCGGTAGCTTAGTGGTTAAGGAGTCGGCCTTACGATCGAGAGGTCCCGGGTTCGAATCCTGGCCATTACACTACCGACGTGAACCCACCCTAGCACAAGCAATTTAGCTTAGTTGGAGGGGTTAACGGGAATATTAGTAATTTCGGTTGCTAATATTCTTTAAAAAAAAAAAAAAAAATTACCTCTAAGTTAAATTGCTTGTGTTGGGAGTGGGTTCATATCAGTATTGTAACAGCCGAGATTCGAACCCGGAACCTCTCAGTCGTACGGCTAACTCCAACTCCCAAACAATCTGACCCATCCTAGTCTAATATCCCTTCCAAGCTTAACCAAGAATCGCAAAGCACAAATGATGGTGTCTATACCAAAACCTCCTCAATTTCTTTTTTCGCAACCCTCTAAATAAGAGGGCATCTCGTAAGTTTTACTTTTGGACACGAGGGCAAATTGCGAGTGAATCCGGGCAATGAGAATTTATTAATATTGGAGCGGGCGGTGGACAAAATTAAGTTATAACATGTTTATATTGTTGGTTCAAGGGATATTTATAGCGTCTTATTGTACATGGATAAAAATAGGATTTTAGAGGATGCAGTTGGTGTTATTGATCTGGTTTTAGAAACGATAGACGTCAGCTACGAAAATGAACAAAAAAACTTTTGTAGCTGGTTATGACACCAGACTTAGTTATGAAATGTTTGACCTGGCTATTTAATTTTTCTGTCGGCTTCTCGGGTATCAAAGCAAGAATAAAATTCCTTGTGAAAGACCTTGTGTTCTGGGCCCATACCATGAACTCTTAAAACAGGTCAATAATTGAACTGCTGTCATTCTATCAACTACAAATGTCACTTTGTAATCCCTTTGTAGTCCTATATATTTATATGACATTACAAAGTGACATTTGCAGATGGTAGAATGACAGCATTTCAATTATTGACCTGTTTTAAGGTTTATGGTAAGGCCACTGTCCCAAAGCGCACCAATAGAAGTGACAACTTAAAAAAAAATGGCGCCGACGACTTCAGTAATATCTATTGCACATTCTCAGACAGTGCTGTCTAGTTAGACGAAATAATTGCTTGCATGCCTTCAACCCTTGCATTCCATACCCCTCTAAGTCCTGAAGATACAAGTATTTTTAATCTCCAAACGATTGTCAGGGCTGTCCACCTAAATCCATCCTTACATCCCCCGACTGACAGAAATCATTTCCGGGCATTCGCGGAACAGATTTCCGAAAACTACCCACTTTTTAAGTCGCCGACGTTTAACGTCCCTCCCGGAAATAGAGTGAGCGACAGAGACGGCCGCATATACCTATGGCGTGTGTTGAAAGAGGGTAGATATAAATTTGCGAGTGCGTCGTCGAATTCCGTTTCGAAATTTGAATCTTGCGAAATGGAATTTTGCGATTGATGGGGTCTCGCAAAAAGGTCAAGACTTTGGTTTCTGAGTTCAGAAATTTGTGTTTACGAAATAGCTGTTCTCCTTGAATAGATATTAATTTCTTTTTGTACGAAAAAGTCAGTATTATTTACTAATGTTACGGCTACACTATCGTGATATGGCAATAATTACCGCCATAATTTCAACAACGCCTAGGTGTAGCCACGATTTACCGCCTAATTTATTGACAAATGCCGGTTTCAAAAAAGTCATTCACGCAGTAATTTAGATGGTAAATGCCATAATTATTGCGGTAACAGCACAAACAGACATAAAGGTAATGTAGCCGTGGAATAAGGGTAGGTACAGGTATACTGTATCGTATATCCACCTTTTGACAGTCTACAGTCTCCATGCAGACAGCCAATTTTATTGTCAAAATAAAAATCTGTTCAATTTCCAGTGTAATCTCAATCTCCCAAACATCAAAAACGATTACGATGTTCAATCTTTGGTCTTCAAAATTGTGTTACGAGGATACCGTTTTGACATTAGAAAATAGTAATAGTTTTTTATTGCGAGAATTTTATTATGCCTCAGATCTAAAGTTCCAGGAGGCATCAATTCCAGGTCCTATCATCAAATTCATAGCATTTTCATCCCCATCCCTTATCATACTATAATAATAAACTGCAGCATAGGTACCAGGCGCTAATAAAATGCAGGATCTTATCCTAGGCGTGTAGTGTTACCGAAGTATCAGGTTGCCTTTGCGAGCCACCGCGGCGGAATGAACCTAGATTATGTTATAAGGCAACACCGATTACTCAGACGCACTCAGCTGAAGTTTTCCTCATAGACTTACAAGAAATAATATAATTTTGCCTCCTGGCAGTATTTTACCAAGTTTAGTTATTGAATTCTAGGTTTATCTACTTACCTACTTCAAGCCTGTTGTGTAATATGGCTATGGCACGTAGTATTAGCGCGGCTATGGCATTACGCTAGGTTTACCTTGAATCTAGATAGCACTGTGTATAGAATATAGAATATAAATGCGAAAATAATCTGTTACGCCCTCGTGCCTAAAATATTGAACCGATTTTGATGACATTTGATATAGAGATAGATTAGAAATTGGGAAAGGACATAGGCTTTGTTTGTTCGCGATAATGTCCACGCGAGGAGAGCCACGGGCAATAACCTAGTATTATTATCTGACAGCGCGATCAATATAATGTACAATGTTATCCACCTTGAAGCTTTACACCAAATTCGTTCACCAACCCAATTATTTACGACACTAATTATAAAAAACAAAATTAATAACACAATTAAAAATAATGTTAACAATCAAAACAATATCGTTACCGGTGCGACAGACGCAATAAATTACCAGGAGATCACGAACATAAGCAAGTGGGCGAAACGAAAAACAATATAGAGTTATGTCGCGCGACGGGCGCCCTGTCGCGGGATTATTACAGACTTATAATTATTTTTAGCCCCCCAAAGGGCTTATGGCAGCCTGGTAGGATTTGTGCTAAGACTGGCGTTATTCAATATTATTTTCTTTTGGGAAAATTTTCGGGCGCGTTCCAGGTGTTAGGTGAGATTTGGAGCGTCGGTAAGGATTTGACGATTAACGGATAATGTAAGTCGAAGGTTCGCGTGCTTGGATTACGGATTTTGGTTTTGGTGTCACATATAAATGTAATAAATGTATGTAGACTGGTTATTTCATCTGAATATCTATGTAATTGTCATAATTTGCACCCGAAACAAAAGTGCAGAAATCCCCTCAGGTACATCTCCTCTGGCCGGCGGGGAGGTTATGTCGGACTCGAATCGACTAAAACCGCACGCCGGAACTACCTGTACCGTGCGTGACATAAATAAATAGGTATTATGCATTCCTTTATATATTTCATTAAGTAGGTACCTAATTAAGAATTTTTTTGTCATAATTTCTATCAACTTTGATATTTCTCATCTGCCAGGCGCCACCAACCAGCTTTTTTATTCAAGCAACATTATTTTAATCTGGCAACAAAGTACACGATAACTGTATAAAATCTATGAAATTCAAACGCGACCGTTATTACAAGTACTGCGGGCAGTTTTAAAATTCAAAACGCCCGCAGTCACGGACATTCGGATTGTTACCAATATCGCATGCACTGCACTGAATTTAAATTCGCATACAATACTCACGACTCGCGTTACCACCAGATCATTTCACTTCCCTTTTTGGGCGCGCCGAGCTTCGAGCCAGCAGAATTAATTCAAACGCTTCATTCGATCCATTCGATCCGATGTAACTGTGTAATCGCATATCAATCGTTCCATATTCGAACTTCGAACACTCGACCTTTGTGGTCAAGGATTCAAATTTTTGAACGTGATCACGCACGGGCTGCGGCGCGGCCAATCAGCGCGCGGTACAGGTGGCGGCTGTCACCGCGCGGCGTTCCATTTCCCGCGGCGCGTAATCGAATGAATATTACAAACGTCAAAGTGACAGCTATGCAGTTTCACGCTCGATATATAGGTCGAATGCTATTTTTGCACGAATTTCAAATATTGTGTATGAGCAACAGCGTTTTTGTCAAGCACGTAAAATTCCTGAACTATAAAAATATTTATGGATGATTCCGTCGCCGGTACAGCGTAACCGTTTTGCAGGGAGCCCATAATGAAAGCACTTAGCGCTAAGCGAAGCAATTATAAGTAATTTGCAGAGCGGTAATGGGCGCGGACAAGCGATGCGCAAAAACACGCCAAAACGAAACGCGCTAAAAGCTCCCTAATTCGATTGCCGACGGATTTTTAAAGTTCAAGCTAGCCGCGGTTAGAGCGAACAGATTTCCTTTTTAGTCGTATCAGAGATGCAGATATTTCAGCGAGGGAGCTAATTGTGAAAGGCTCACCGAAGATTGTAATTAAAACTTGCTCGTGTAACTCAACAGGAGCGTACCGAAAATTCGCGGAATTCATAGTCATAAAGAAAGTGGGATTCGAGTCGGCTCGCTTCGAATGAAACAGAAATACCGGGGCTCAGGCGACTTTGCGAGCGTCACCTGAACAGCGCTGAGCGCCGAGCGCCTTCTTCGGCCCTGGTGATTTATAGCCGCGGATCCGGACCGGTAATGAAATTGCACCCTCTCACCCCCTCCCGAACCTCCCCGTCTACCCCTCTGTATCCATTCTAGAAATTACTACGCAACACTGAGTCGTGCACTCACGATTGTCTCGCCTCCCTGATGCCCTGGTCTTATGCTAATGTTTTTACTTTTTTTTTTGGAAAATTTTTCATCAATCAGTTTTAAGTGGGGATCACGGCTGTCATTCTAATCGATCGAATGACAGAACTTTTGGTAATTTGGTCTTTCGATAAAATTATGTCAATAAGTATTACTTTTTCAGGAGGGTACAATATTATGCACCCTATTTATCTTGGAAACGTCTTTAACGATTTTGACTAAAATTTGTACATATACAAGGCTTTGCTTTTTAAATTAGTCTTAGTTAGGTATTGTCTGAAATAAGTATAAAAAACCTAGAGTTTTTTTCGACAAACTTTTATCATTTATCTTTATATTTAATGGAAATAATTACCTAGTTATATTATAGTAACTATAAGATATACCTACCTACCTCCTATTTTAAGTAAAAAAAAACTAAATCTCTATTTTTTCAGACATCCATTATAAGTTAAATCAAAACAACAAACTCATTACATAATAATACCAACAAAAAAAAAATCAACGAAACTCAAAAACTGGAACGCCAAAAGAAAAAAAAAGTACGCAGAAACAACGTAATTCCGGGCGCGGGAAATTGCGCTTTACGCAAAAAAACCGCCATAAAACACATACCCATATACCGCCATTGTTGAGTAACTTTTAAAAACGGATCACAATAGGGCATTGAGCGTGACGGGACCACAGTTCTGGCTGCGGACGCGACACTTTTCAATTAAAAATTTCCAGTAGCAATAAATATTTTCATTGAGCGACAAAGGTTTTGGTGTAACTAGGCGAGTTAATCCCTGTTCCTGCAGGGTACCTTTATACAGTTGTTTTACAGATTTATCGGATTTTCGTGGACTATGGACTGAATTTGATCACTGCAAATTGGATGAACTAAACTGGGTAGGTATATTTTTCTTCTGGGATCTTATTATCTTCTTATTCCTTCTCGTTGACTGCTTGTTCTGATATTAGGTAACACCTTTAGCTCGGACAATAATACAATTTAAATCAATAATACAGTTTAAATTAACATCATTAGTAATTAAGATCATTTTGATTACTTTGCTAGTCAAAATCAATCTGATGGTGCTGCACAATCAGTTTGTTTCAGTACATTTTTGATATTTGGTCTCTCAGTTTTGAGTTTCCATTCATCTTGGATTGATTATGATTCTAATAAATCTTCTTCTGTTATGATAGGACTCTTATAAACCTTTTATATGACTCTAGTTATCCGTAGATACATTTAATTTCTTTTCCTGGGTGTCTTAGAACTTGAAAGTCATTGAAAGCTGCATCTTTCATTAATCAGCTTCAGGTACGAACATTATACATTACTGAACCTGATTAATGAAAAGTGTATCCTCGAGAACCTGTATATGACTTCGAAGGTACATTTTGCCAGCTGAATTTGTTGTCCCATTTAGAGGGTAAATCTATTAACGATTTTCAAGCACCATATTAGCCGTGCTACAAATAAATAACTACCAGATGAACCTGGTCCTATTCTCAACTTGGAAATCGTACAAAGAAACTTTAATTTTATCCGATCAACGAAGCTGCAAGCAACAGTTTCTTGATGATAAAATAACATCAGCCATTTATAGCTAAAACTAATAATTTAAACAATCTAATACATTTTTTAAATTCGTGCTACAGTCGTTAAAAATGTCAACGCATTTTGATTTATGTTTCGAATGTCAAAATCACACAAGTAACACTTGTCAAATGTGACGTTTCAAAGATTTAAACGTCAAATTGATTGACAGATAGTGTTTAAAATATTACTCAAAGCAAAGAAGTGCTAACGATCCAGTTGTTAGTTTATTTTATTATCTTCAACTAGCGGCTGGGGTCCGCCTTCGCCCGGGAACAAAATTCTCAAAAGAATCAAATGCGAACTTTTCATTTGACCGTTGGTTGCCCGCTTGACGGTAATAGGCTCGACCCTATTACGTGGGACCGAAAATTAGTTGGCGAAATGTGGGTGTTGTTAATACACCTCTGCCTACCCCTTCGGGGATTTACAGGCGTGAGTATGTATGTAGTAGTGACACACCAGTGTGGCAATTTGGTGTGACTACGGATGGGCTGTCGAAATAATGTGTAAGATAGATGCCTGATAGAATTGTTGAATCACCAATACTTGCCTTTGCCGATTTCAATGGAAAATATGTATGACTGCATGTATGTAAATATCTAGTTCTCAATGAACCAGTGCTAACTCTAACGATAAACGCTGAATATCTAATGCTCGCTCTCAATAACAGAAATCCGCGTGTGGTTTTCCCACCGGGAAGCTTTACGAGCTTGGACCAGTGCCTAGGAAATGGCTTTTTACCATATTAGCGCCTGGACTGCTAAGTGCTAAAGATCCGCCTTTGTTACATACCTATGCAAGTTATTCTTTTTCTGTTTAAGTTAATTTTATTTCTGGTCAAATCCAGGTATTTACAATAAATGGTAAAAACATTACATACATAGATTATTTACTAAATATTTCAAGAGTGTCTCGGCCGGACGGCAGTAGTCCGCATAATAGCCGTATCAGGAGCGGTAAGCAGACGTTTTTTTCGGGCTGAACAAACCCCTACAAATACTACCCGCGCCAATTATCGGGGGTAGTTATTTCGCACGCCATTACGGGGCTTCATGCCGGGGTATAAAGTGGACTACCCATTCTCCGGTTTCACGATGACCCTCTCAGGAGTGTAAACCATGGTATCCTCGTCTTGCCTCTGGACAAGGGAGATGGGGAGGGTAAGCAGACCCTATGCTCAGAGTAGAAAATCTCGGATGTAACAGAAGAAAACACCAGGATGATGAAAGGGTTACAAACATCAGTACTGACCGTTAAATGCTGAAATAGCCACGCCCGCAGGATGTTGGTGGCCACCTTCGGGAAGATGCCTCTCTTCTTCTGGTTCTTCTTGCCGTTGGTGTCATCATCTTCTTCCCCCGTGCCTTCGCCGGAGCCGATACTCGCGTTACTTGCGTCACCTGGGGGCAAAACGGACAGTGATTGCTTTTGTGACTTAGAAATATTTTTGGTCAAAATTTTGGATGAATTCTTAATTGAAATAACACTATTTTTGACGGAGTCTATTGCAATTTATTTGTAGTTAACTTATTATGTACAATGATCTTGACATTTCAGTTGCTTTTCAGTAACCAGAATACGTTAAAAATGCTTTTATTTCATTCGTGTAAACTTTCGATAATATCACGAATTTCTAAGTAATTCACCATACACACTACACAGGTTTGTTTTAACCAAGATTTTGCCCTATTGGGCTTCTTCCCCATCATGTAATGATGCTTACACAATTACGCCTCTTTCCCATTGGTGTAGGCAGAGACCACATGTTTCTACTTGTTAGACTCCTGGCATATAACTTCTCCTTCTACCTTATATGGAATTACGCATGCCAAGCTTGGACCAAGTCTACAAATGGCGCCCAACTATCCTGTCCAGTATGTTTATTCATCTTCAACCACTAATCTTTTGGCTATTGGTCATGTACTGCTATATTTCTGTCCCAAGAGCTGTGATAGCATGGTCAGACTGAGGAGACGTTTACAGTCTAGATTTTGTTACAGAAAATAAAAATATGCTCACAATTATTGCAGAAATTAATTTTATGCAAACTAAGATTATCGATATCATTCTTAATGGAGTTCACGTTGCAGATGAGAGAGAGACGCACGAAGACAAATTTCACATAATTATAACAACGTGTTAATCGGGTACCAGGCAGTTAGCGAACGCAGGAGATGTCCTTTACGAACACGAGAGCGTCTTATCAAACTGCGTCTGGCATATTAATTAGAAATGCCAAGTTGTATTTATTTAATCACCTGACACACCACCGCTGATTCTTATCTCCTGGTACGTACGGTTAATTAATTCTAAGTGACTTTCTTATATGCGGTCGACGTCATGATTTCTTGATGGTAATGGTGTTTGTTTAGATTGCAAATCGTTTAGAATCACGTATTTTATGGTTGTGATTATTCATTTAATTTAAAAAAATATGAACACACACTGATCGAATCCTTTCGGTGCAGGTGGTCCATAATATCATTTCGTCTAAAGTATCAAAAGGTCCATAGTATCATAACGACCAGTATCAATTCGACTAGTTCATGAAATGGTCCAATGATGGTGCACTGATTAAATTGATGATGTATTGAAGAAATGACAAATCAATCCCCCTAGACAAAGTGGCAATTTGAATAGAAGGACGAATGTATGGGATTTGACGTCTATGACAGTATGTCTTTCTTAAACGTTAAACTCCATACATTCGTCATTCTATTCCACAATTGTCACTTGTTTAGGGGGGCTGATTTGTCATCAAAAAGGGCAAAAGCTGCGTCTGGCTTGCATGAAAGGTAATGACAGTAAAGATGTAACGGCAGTTAGTAGATGGTGGATTGCGTCTGTCTAACCCGAAGGGAGGAAAGCGTGAGTATATTAAGTAAAGATCAATTCATTTTTCCGTTGATTCGGAAAAAAATGAGTGAGCGACTCGTATTGAAGTCACTTACCTACTAAGAAAAAATATTTGTAAGTTTATTTTTAGTTCAAAGTAAGAGAACTTGATACCTTTCAATTGCATTATATATTATGTGTTAAATTTTGGATTCAATACTAAAGGTACCAGGAGAACAGAAACGGGGAAGAGAATAAACAAATTAGCGTGCACTGAGCCGTATCAAATATTCAACGTTACAGGAACAAATCGAATCAGTACGTACCGGGGTGAGCGTCTTATTTCCACTCCTGTTGTCGTTAATAATAAAAAGCCGAATTTTCCCGTTTTTATTGTTCCCTTTAAGCGACACCTTGATGTACAGCAAAAGTTTAAAAAAAGAATACAGAGGTGAACAACTCTATGGCAGTCCCGTTCGAGAATAGTGCTGTACCGTGTCGTATTGTTGTGTTATCGATAAAAATGCGTGTAGCTGCGCAACGCGACACTGTATCGAGTATGCGTATCTCATTCGACCGGTGGCATGCACATTGTGATGGTAATAGGGGCAAAGTAATAAAATTACTCTTAGGCCATTACCCGCCGCCCCTCGGCGTTGCAGGCCACCCCATCGCGATATAGGGTGTAGAAGACACAATAAAACGTTACAATTTTGACAAAAACAACGGGATTATTGTCTGTGTAATTGTTTTATTCGTGTACAGAGATTTATATTTGCAAAAATTACATTTTTAAAGTTTTATTGAACAATACTTTTTTTTTTTGCAATTTGTTTTTGACAATTATTCATCTTTGCAATCCATTCACATTATTTGTCAATCTTTGTATCGTCGAATACATTTACACAGATAATACTTATACACAATATTTTGTAAACTTTTTTTTTGTTTCGGTCGTTTCGTTTCGTTCTTATTGAGCATCCTGTATATTGGATTAGCGTAGGAAATCAGAGTGCAGTTGCATGATGCAGTATTGTAATCCCCTAATTCATCTTACGACGCACACACGGGCACTACCCTTAATGTCTCTAATACACCCCCAAATGGTAGAGCGCAAATATAAACAGATAGTCGTGCGAAAAGTCAAGAGTTGCGTACACTTCGACAATTACATCGATGTTTTAGGTGCCTTTAGGTAGTTATATTTAAAAATTGATCAGACTTACCACACTACATAAGACACCCTAAAATATGGCTTAATAATAATAGAAAGAAAGATATTTTTTTGATAGAAAGAAAATTTTTAAGAAAGGGTGGTTAATAATTTTAGCATTTTTATTGTCTTCTGTTCTATCAAAGGAAATAGCAGTGTCTGTAAAGGAAAGGAAGAAGAAAAGAAGTAAGTGAGAAGATTACGCCTGACAGCCTGAAATAATTGAAACAGAAGAGATTATTAGATCTACTAATCAATGAAGTCTAGAACACGATCTTATTACAAACGAAGTATACAATTTATCAAAGAAATAATTAAACTATTTCAATGTTATCTAGAAATGCAAATACATCTATATCTATGCGAGACACGGAATGCAGAAGCTGTAGCAACATGAATCTATCTGTACTAAAGTATTGTGAGTATCGAATGCGTGCTCTCTCGTAATCAACATATCGAGACGAATCCAATCAATAAAAACGAACTACCAATAACTTATGTCATCCTGGTATTTGAACTGGTAAAACGTTACACCATATTATTACTAATACCGTAAAAGATATCCATAGCTTTGTAATAATTGGATAGTTAACACTTCATGGTACAACTTTATGTATTTTTTACTTCCATATCAAAATTTTATAACCGACTAATTTTTATGTGTTGATGATTCAAAAATTTGTTGATGGGTGATTTTGTAGTTCATAAAATAAATTTTGTGGATAGGAATTTGTTTTACTATGAGATGTTTTATCGCTAATTTGTTTTGGCTATTGTTTTTATTGTGTGATCATGCCGGATATTTTGTAAAAGTATGAGATGATATTGTAAGGAGCAAAGACAAGATAAAGCTCGTAAAATCTTTTAGTAATTTTTTTATGGTAATAAAATAACTCAATTTTAATATGAAAATGAGGAGTTAAAATAATACCAAAAAAATGATACTCACTTAAAACCCTTTAACAATATTTTCATTTCAAAACATTAGTCTGGCTTTTTTGTTAGTAGAAGTTGGAGCCCTAAAAAGTGCAATAACTGGTCTAGCTGCAATGCTTCGATATCGTCTAATGTCGCCATTGAGTTGTAGAGGTCAGGTGGCAGTCGCTTCACGGAAAATATCGAAATTCAGCCAAATCGGCAGTTAGACTGGTAAAGCGGACCCCAGACACCAAGGCTAAAGCTTCGGATGCGACTAGGATTAACGCTAGCATGAAAAAGGATGAAGAAGTCTAGCTTTGTTGACATTTGGTGCTGTTTTAACCGACTACCAAAAGGAGGAAGGTCCCGATTCATCGGAATCTTTTTCATAAATAAATTATCTATACAGAATTAATGATTTTTGACTTTGGAAACCTATTCAATCCGCTTCTTTCAACATGTGAAATTGCTAGAGCTCAAAAATTTACATGGCAATAAGAGAAAGAGTGAGACAGAGAATCTCCCACACTAACACAATATCGCTCATAACAAGCGAAACTGCTCATTAGCGCTAATCCGCCATGGTGTGGTGTTTGCTCCCATGGCGTCTGTAAGCCGATTGCCGCAACCCGACACCGAATCCGCGACCCTCGTGCTGGGGCACGCGCGCCGTGCGGTTTACTAATGTAACTTTTTTATTTTTGGCTTTTGAGAAGATTTTTCTAGCAAATAGAATATAGCGAATATCATGTTAGGTATATGCTTTATTTTGATTGTTAGAGCTTAACGTGCTCTCTGAGGTACGAAGAGACCTCCTTGTGTTAAGAATGGTTACCCATTCTAAGATTATTTTTCCAAGCTACTACAATATGGGCATTAGAAGGTTTTTACGGGGAAGGCAGCGCGAGTGTAACGCTCTTCCTGTTGTATACGTCGATAGGCCACGGTAACCACTTTCCATCAGCTGGGCCGTGTGTTTGTCTGCCACGTAAGTGGTATAAAAAAAGATTGCCCTGATTAGTATTGCTTAACTTTGCTATGTACTAAACTATTCGGTTATCGCTTAGCCATGAGCCTCCACACCGTTAAAAAATACCTAAGACCTAAGTAATATACTCGTAGATGATAGGCAATGTCCGTTAAAAAGTCGTTTTTTTATTTTTTATTATTGATATAGGTATTATCTTCATATTTCAATCGATTTTACCAGCTATGTTTTACTTAATAATCCCTGTATATCCTCTAGACGACCTAGACTATTAATAATAAATAATCAACTTTTATTTAATCAACCTTTATTTTCAGCATTACTGCCATAGATTTGTTTTTTTTTTGTATCAATTTGATAAAAATTACGACTAGATAATATTAGTAGCATTAATATAACAATTCATTACCATTATCATCTGAAATTCATTTCAATTTCCACAGCAAATTTAATGCTTTCACCGCATTCTTCAAGTACCCTATGGCAGTCTGTCGAGGAGTAAGGAGTCAGCGTCATTATTTCGATAATAATCATCATATAAATAGCGGTGGGTCAGCACTTAGTCGCCTACGGGTATTAAATAACGGGTTCCGTGCGAGCACTCGTTACTTGTGTGGGTAGAGAGCTGTTAAGGCGGTTCTTCACGGTGCGTGGATTTGCGGACGAACGCAGATCAGTCCGCACGGAAGCGGTGACGCACTGAGAAAAGAGTGTTGTCCGTGGCAGCGGTGATGGAGCGCTGCGTCATAATCGCGCGTCTATACAATTATCAGAACCTAGTAAGGGAAATGTGGAGGAAATTATATCGTTAGTTGTTTATTATTTTAAACATTTAACAGTCAATTGATTGCAAACCGTTATAAATGGAAACCAAGGTGCAGAAGATCACACAGACCATCATTTTTACAGTAGTTTTATGTTATACAGCATTGTAGGATGATTATTTATGAGGTTTTACAAATACGGGTGTAAAAGTCTTATTCTTATGATCTTTCTAGATATTGTGACAGTGAGAATCAATGCGTCAATGTTCTAGTACCCTTCGAAATGCACATGCACACACCCGATTTTATAGCAGGTGGCTTTTACTATATTTTCGTGTTAGATAGTGGTTACGAGATAGACCAACACGAGTCGTGAAACGAAATTGATGCCCGATGCCTGACTGTCCGTGGTCGTCTACAATGCGTTCTAAAATCTACAGTAGGTGTCACGCACCGTGGAAAGCCTCCCTTAGAATACATACATACATTTTCTTTTTCGCCGATTCCCAGATGATCATAAAATTTCGATTTTAAAGTAAATGTTCAGCTTAGTGCTTCAATGCATATTATTATATTTGCTTGAGGATAATATACTTACTTATGTTGAGAAATATAGTTTATACAATGTTGGATTTTGTTTGATTTAGACATACTTCTGCTAAGAAGAAAGAAGTCATAAGGCTTGTGTAAACGAAGCCCACTTCCTACTAATATTAATGCAAAAGTTTGTAAAGATGTTTGCTAGTTTGGTATTAAATCACCATCTCTATCGGCTGAACGGATCGGGCTGAAATTAGGTACATCGATAGATTAGTCTGGAATAACAAATTTTAATTCCACCACGCGAGCGGTGCCGTGGTCTACAGGTAGTTATCATACATTCATACTAATATTATAAATGCGAAAATAACTCTGTCTGTCTGTCTGTTACGCTTTCACGCCTAAACCACAGAGCCGATTTTTATGAAATTTTGTACAGGGCTAGATTAGACCTTGGGAAAGGACATAGGCTATGTTGGGTTGCAATAACCGACATTCACGCGTGCGAAACCGCGGGCAACAGCTAGTACGAAATAAGTTGTTAAAAAAATGTGTACCTACACGCTCAAATATAAAAGTTTAGTAGGTAAATGAAAATATTAATTTGTAAACTTTCGTGTTTCATGATGTCCGTATGTTAATGGCAATTAACACGATCATGTACAACGTCAGTTCAAAGATATTATCTATCTAAATATCTAAATCATGATCGTGTTCGTACTCATGAACAAAATCGTGAACATTTATGTTATTACAACATTACAAGTTTTTTTATAACATCTCTGTTTTGAACTGAATGTGTTGGTAGAATTTGAATGTTTCTAAACTTAGCAGAAGTTTAGTGCTTTTTGATGTATTGATGAATTTCGACCTTTCATAATTCAATTAATTGATAAGGGTAACAAAATCTAGGGAATTTCATCTGTAGATACTTTTCAAAACTCAATGTGCTAAGGGTGACGAAGACATCATTGAGACCCAAGCCAACCTCAATTGCAAGTTCTTGTACCTGTTAAACAGAAGAGGTTCTTGCGCAGGTTTTCCTCTCAGAGGTTTTCCTCTCTCAAAGACCACACACCAATCAAAAACAGCAAGTGGATCTTTTGACCGCATGTGCGAGACCGCTACGAGAATGATGAATGTGTTGCTAGAATCTGCACGCTTCAAAATCTGAAGTGTTGGTAGATTTTGAGCCCTTAAAACAACTGAATGTGCTGACAGAATTCAAATCCTTCAAAACAAAAGTGTTGGTAGAATTCCAACCTTTCAGACAGTAGCTATTATAACGCCCTCTACATATTAGACCTAATTCATTGCCTCCTGAAATAGACAGCTTTTGTTACTTTTTTTCTTCGATTTTTAATACAGATTATATATAAAACCGTCACACACTGGTTCGTTTCCGAACATCATTAGAGACAAAGGCATGGACCTCGAGCTCTGTCGGTGACACTCCTCAGAGATTTATCGCGTTACCCGACATTAGTGCAGGGCGCAAATGAGTGCAGGGACTATCGAGTTACGCCAATCAAATGGAAGCACGCGTTTCGTAGTGATGGGAAAGAATTATATCGATAAGTTATAAATAGGTATGTTGACATGTTTAGATTTAGGGAAAAGGAATGTAGGACTAGATGGTTTGACATTTTGAAAAGTTAATAGGATAGATGTGGAAGGCATGGGATCGGATGTTAATTGAGAGTGATTTATGTCTAGCAGTGAGAAATTAAGCTGATAGAAAAAAGGTATGTTAAAAAAGTATGCAAATTTTATTACATAGGGATGATTGCGGATTTAAATACCAGATTATAGTCTTATATATAATCTTATAGTACATAATGGGAAAACACTTTCATTTTTTAACATTCTAATTTGATAACATTAAAGTTTATTAGCATAGTCATTAACAAAAATAAAAGAAGAAAATCGCTTGCCAAATTTCCGATCTTTTCGTTAAACTAAATCTAAATCTTCTTGAAGATGCAGAAATAAATTTGCAAAACATAAACATTTTACATTTTGAAATGATTAATGTACTGAAATATTAAATAAATCAAGCTCAACGTACTTCTGTCTAAATTCCTTTACGTCACATAAATTACTGTCCCAATTAAATTTACACGGCATTTGTGCAATTTCCCACTTTCAGACACGTAACATGTAATATTGTCGACAACAAACTATCGATATTCCCATCACTAGAGGGCGACAATCGCGGTGTCGTAATACGTTCACCGATTTGATGGATTGGCTTCTTTGCAGTCCCTCCTATTTGCAAACACCCTTATCTGAACTCTACGGGGTAGGCAGTGAGGGTAGCCGGGGGCTAATTAAAATTGGCACCCGAACTGCACTTTGCGATCGGTAAACCTCTTAATAAAAGGGGGCTAAAGCTTATTTTTGCTTGTTTTTACGTGTTGGTAATATTGTACTGTTGCATCAAGGATTGGCCGGTGACCCCATAGCTGTGGGAATGCAATATTAGAAATGGAATTTTACTTAATAAGATTGATTGGAGATTTTGTCGACATTGCTAATGTGTGGATTGCGCCGTCGGAGTTAAATTCCTTTATGTATCCGTTTCTAATATGGCAAGTGTTGGGTGCCAAAATTGCAACAGAGGTTAAGTAATTACTGTACCCTTAAGGGTACGGATTAATAAATATTCTAGAAATGTTTAATTAAAGTTATGCTGCTTCGTTGGTTCGTTTGCGAAGGTTTCAGTTTTGCTTTTGATTTCCGGGTTGAGTCAAATGCTATTAAGGTTTTCTGTGATTTTTTAAGTTTACCTAACAGAAACTATCTGCTTTCCTTGTAGGTGTCAGATAGTTGTCGCTCCCGTAAAGTCGAGATGAGACAAATGAAGAGAAAAAGTGGGAGAGCGGACCACGGACTTCAAAATCGGAACTAACATTGTTATCATGTCTTGACACGACACCCCCAAAGACATGAGCAGCTCTTGAATTTCTCTTTACCGAAAACCACGGCAAAAGAAAACTTCTGACCAAAATAGCCAAATAACTTTCTCTACACTCTGAAACTGTCACCAATTATGAACACCTCGATAATCAGACATCCCTAAAACTGAAATATGTGCACAGAGCAGCTGAGTTCCCACCGTCAGCGTTCGAAAACGCAACGCTCGCTTAATTACGGACACAGCCAGCTGAATGATGCCACTGTCTTATTGTGAGCCGTCAGCCTCGTCGCGATGTGAGCTATCCAGTCAGCGATTTCACACAAAACGTTGATTTTTGAGGCTTAATGAGAGTGTACCGGTTAATGCTGGATGGGTCACGTATTACACGGTTTAAGGATACAGTCAACAAAGAAGATACGGTTGCACTTTTTCCTTTGTCGACTGTATCATACAAGATCAGTAAAGTTGTTGGATGAAAGGGGTAATTAAATATAGTGTTCATATGAATCCTGTTCTCCCCAGCAATTCTTTTTTTTAATGTATTTAGTGGTGATTATTAACTTTTAGCTCAGTACATAGAGAATTCTTTTATACTATGTTTTGTGAATTATTTTTATACTACGCTTTTAGTAAATATCTCGTATCTGGATACTTACAGTTGTCAGATTGGGCAGAATGTTTTTCACAGTCGAGTGACAAGTAAGTTTTTCTGCTAGGATGTTTTCGTTAGCAAGGTCTTAGTAGTAAATAAAAATAAATGGATACGTAGATTTATTCCTAATATGGACAATATGGACATGAAGCTTAAAAGACATTTCTCTCTGCAATATTTGTTAAGATAACTTCCTGCCATTTTAACACGGTGACATCACTCGATGACCACAAATAAAAAGCTCATTATTGGCATATCATAAACATTAAAATAAACAACGCCATAATATTATCGACATAAAAATTTTACGTCCCTATTCCACAAAGTGTTAAAAGCACTATTAAAAGACACTTTCTCTCACCGAAAGTGGACAGAACTGCAAAAGTGTCCCCAACAAATTGATATTACAATATTATTAAAAAAACTTTAATATTATTTTAATGGAATACCGTTTATCGTTACAAGAATACGAATACCATAATCGTAAAATTGTTTGAACCATCAAAATATTACGCATTAAAGCACTCATAACGATATCAGAAGCAAAAGAGTGCTTTTATGTCACAAATGTTAACCCTTACAATGGCTGGGATCACGTCTCCACGATTACGCAGCATTGAAAATTAGTTTAATATCTCAAATTGACGATTCCGCTCGGAACGGCCAATTAAGAGGGAATAACACTCGGAATTATCCTTCTGATAGTCAAGTTATGGGGTGCCTTTATAGACCATTAAGTGTGTTGTAACTTTGGAGACGATTCGCGTATATTTTGTACACAATTGTTCAAATTTACAATATATGGGTGATATTTCCGTCAGATCTCTAGTACTAGTAGTGTCAGGGAAGCTATTGAGATTTTACTGCTCCTATTCTTGTTGTTCTAAAAATTTTAATGTTTAGCGAGATATTTTTGATAACTTATTGACATTAAGTTGCTTTATCAGCTCCTAACGTCTTGCTACCATAAAAGTATTCAAGACGTATCTTATATCAATAGTTTTATTAATTTCTATGTTTATAGGGGTTCCGCTAGTTCGTTCAATTACGTACCTACCTAAGTTTCAAACATCCATGAGATACACTGTTTCCAGTAGTTGTCACCTCACTTTAAATTCTCCAAGTATCTTTTCATGTTAAACCATAATATCCCCATACTTATGCCTACCATTATTATTATAAAAATAAAATGCAATATTCTAATCCCATTCAGTGTAAATTCTTCAGATGTCACCTGATGAGTTCAAATTACGGTTTTATTCTTCCCTAAGTTATGACCGCAAGTATTACCAGATTAAAATAGTAAACAGACGCGTTATGGTGCTGAGAGCCCATTCGCCCCTCGCCCGTTCGCCCCTCGCGGTAGCCGTTCATTCGCGCATTGATTTCAATTTGAATTTTAATTGCGGAATATTATACAAAATTACATTGCTTAATATTCACCCTGGGGCGTCGAATTTTGCATATTTTTAACCCTGTGTGGACGCTTTTTGGTGCGGGTGGTACTGATAAAAATCGCATATATTAAGTAACTGAGGGTCGGATTTTGTGCGCAGATAGTCCAAGGCTTTCATTAAAGCCGATACGGGCGAGATAGGTGCTGTATTTTATTGCTTATCCCCGACTGGACCGTTCTGTACCATCTTAAAATTGTATGTAAAAGATTGTGCTTTTGAGATTTTCGTGGGCATGTTTATGGTACTTCCGAAGGTGGCTTGATACGAGAGCGTGGTTTTGACGATTATTTTTATCAATTGTCAATCAAAGCTTGTAAATTTATGTTGGATCTTTGCACGAGTATCTGCAAAAGCTGACTTATTATCTTAAGTACTTTTCGAGGCGTTGTTTGGGTTCTGTAAGAAAAATTCTGCAATATAATTTTGTCGTATTTGTTTTTAAAACTTGCCTGTGTATCTACCGTCTTTTTATCAGTATATGGGAAGTCAGTAAACCTTTACCTGCTCTTACAGTTACCCATAAATTTGTGGAAATTAAGTTTACATAACAAGATGGAATTATTGTTATGGTCACCGAATCCACGTGAAGAAATATACATTTAGGTTCACAAAAATTAAGACCCTCTTTTTCAGCTTACCATCAGCCGAAGTGAAGTCATATTGACGTTTCATATATAAAATTGCTTTATGATAATTATAAATGACCGATGATGTTAAATTTGAAATCATTATAAGATAATACTTGCACTTTATACAGTTTTGATGTACAATAGGATATAAATAAGATTATCTTCAATCCCAAACAAAACCATAAACTCTCAAATTTTCCAGTCGCATGACTTTTAATCAAATCGCGACAAGTCGCAACATTTGACGACAAAATATGCATTGCCTTTTTAAGTCAGATCAGTGCATGCTTAAACAGGGTTAAACGCATAAGGGGTTGATCGCATTTGACGTGAGTTAATGCGATTCTGAGTTGCGACTTTATTAATATGGTAATGTATGGCCCCTGCACCAGATGCTGTGAAGAGATTTTGAATATGTTTGGAAAATTATCATTTTTGAATGACATTAATTTATCAATGATTTACTGAATTTGAACGGATTGACATGGAATTGACATAAAAAGTTCGACTAAATTTTATGTATACTTGGTGGCTTAAAATGCCTTTACCAGTGGTACTAAACATGTAGTCGGTTGGAAAAATTATAGCAGAGATAATTTGCAGCATTAATTATTCCTTTTAACATTATTGTGTATTCTAGCATTAGCGTTCATGTGGATAACATTCATTATGAGTTTAAATACATCCGCTGGCTGTGGATTGAGAAATTCTTTAGAACATAAACCATAACCAGCGTTATAGTTTACATTACCTATTGTAATATAAATTTGAAAAGATATTAAGATAGGTATATCAAAAAACTAGAGATGATGCTCAAAATGACAAAAGCGACAATGTGACAACTTTCAAAATATTTGTTAAAGAAAAGAATATAAAATGAAGTTTGTCGAGAAATAAATAGGTATAAATACTTGGCCAGGAGGCTAATTACAATTTCATCCCATTGATATTTTTAAACAAATAAACACAACATTGATAAATGTTGATAATCTTGAGTCCGAATCGACTTCGGAACGCAAGCAAGATTCTTTAAGTGGTCCCCTATCACTAAACTTAGTTGTGAGAACTCTAGAAATGTATACACAACCATCAGATACAGTGTTGAACAAAATATTTATAAAATCTGATCTTCTTGACATTCTTTTGAAGTTTCATCATGAGAAAGAAGCAAGCTGCATAGAGAAATAACTATTTGATCTTGATATACCTAGATGTAGAATTATATTGTGAAATTATTTAACTTGCTAATCGGACGGATATAGACAAACAAACAGTACAACTAACGGGTTAGTGACGTGAAAGAGAAACCATTCGGTTTGTAATTGTAATAATAACCTATTTAATGAATAAAATATTTTTAATATCAATATTTTGTGCGACACTACTAGTGATAAACTAAACAATTAAGAACTAACACGCACGAATTCAAATATCGGTATAAACTACTCTATAGATTGCTTAGAAATCGATTTTATGCTAATCAAACAAACTTTATCGATATTCATGTACATTAAACAAATAATTTTATTACGTTTAAAACGTCTTTATTTACACAGAACATTAACTAAAGCAATTTCCAATCAAATCAAGACGACGCGACGTAAATCAGTTTGTACGGCCGCTCTGACAATAAAAACTGACATGGCCGCGGGGGGCTAAACTGCTCTCAGTAGGTATCCGTTGATTGGCGATTTCAGGGTTGGTGGAGTTTACGTGAATTTTCTTTTTATTGTGCTTTTATTATGTTTTTATTGGGTACCTATCTATTTTATGTCGGCCAAAGGTCTTGGCGAATCTGGGTGCATAATGTGCCCGGTTTTGTGTTTATTGCATCTTAAAATTAAAGGTACGAGCTGAGATTGTATCTATTGACATAGCGTGAGAAGGTATTGAAATAAAGCTTTCTTTTTATAATTTTGCGCGATTTATTTTGTGTTATTTTATTACTTCCACTGTTCATTTTAGTAGCTTTTCAGCGTAAGGAGAATAAGATGGTAATTTTCTTGAAGTTCAAAGTTTAATGCAACGTACCTGAAATCATCGGTTAGCTCAAAATGTTCGTATTATTCTTTTTCTAGGGTTTTAGTTGCCCTAAAATTTTAACACAGTTTAATCTAACAAAACAATTTATATCACAAAATAAGGCGAACGAACATACAAAACTTCAGATCCTGTTTCAGCCCACTTACAAGGCATATCATGGCAACTACGATTAGGAGACATTAGTTCACATATTATAAGCTAACAGACAGGACGATTGCATTCACTGACATTACACGCAAAACTTGACGCCGAATCTTTCACATGAGAAATAACAAGAATTTTCTTATTATTAATAGACACGTAAGATAAACAGAATATGCCATGAAACTTGTTATATTTTTCAATGCAACAAAAGGCAAAAGTCGCCTACGCAACCGGTCCCAAGTACTGGGACAGCATTTATCGAAGGAGCGCTGTGTGAGGCCGTTCATACTCCGTATTTATGAACACCACACCGTCATGAGCGCCTGGTACTCGGTAACGCTACACCGCAGTGTTGGTGATTAATAAGGAGGTTTTTTTTTTGGTTGACAATGGTTAACCGAAGTCGGTGGAAGATGTCTTGTGGTCAACATGTCGTCTGGTTAGTGTTGTACGAGTATACAAATTTATGACAAATAATTTTAATTTAGTAGTATTTAGTTGGTATGATAGTTTGAATGATTGTATCGTATTATTGATTTCGATAATGACCAAATGAAATGGACAGATCAGATCAGACAAATTAAAATTAGAAGACATTATAGATAGCGAAGTCGATGAAAAATTCGATGTAGCTCTTGAATTTATTCATACCTAAAATATTCCAGTATCAAAATAAGTAATGTAATACGTAAGCGACTAAAACGAGTAAAATTTATCAAAAACGTCGACAGTGTCATCGACCGGCGCCGATCACTCGATACGATGCGCCGGCGCAAGTGATACTATCACATGCTCTGCGAAAATAAAATACCTTAGCAGACATGATCTTTATAAACATCAAAAATGTGTCCTTTTGTCGTTGGTAATTAATATTTATAATGAAGCTGAGTTTTTTATAAATTAATAAGAAATAAGTGAAGAGGTTATTATAAAATATGGTAGCGTTGAGGTTGATGATGGGGATGATTAAGATATGATTATCCTCTCATACAAAGAGGAGATCTTCCGATCAGGCAAGGTGATAACGGATGATGTTGAGATATTGGATATTATTATAATGTTAATCAGTATCAGAAATTTAATAAGCAAGCAGGATCAGTATCTTCAAAATGATTCAGCTTTATAGCGCTAGATGCCGCTAGATGCATAAAAATATGGAATTGTCGAAACAAAGAATATCTTATTACCCGACTACCAAGGAAGAGTTAATGTTATTACAAAAGTTCTAATTGCCTTTTTCAAGAAACTAAAATACGTAAGTTAGTGTTATTCTTAAAATAAGTAAATTACTAATTTACTAAATACTGATGAAGGCATGAGACAACCCATATACAAAAACTTGAATGAAAATATTAAAAAATTTGAATAAACAAAACATTTAAAGATATGCAACATTATGTATTTTAAATCAATGAGTTTGGAACAAACTACATACAGAATAACTCCGACTCTAGACACCCTAGACACAGTAGGAATTTGAAAATGTCTAAGAATACCGTTGCACAACCTCGTTTAGATGTGGCAACCCCGAAAGTTGTCTCCTCGGCGAATCCGATACAAATCCAAAATACTTATGGCTAATTGTTATTTGAATATCTACGTGATAGACATTATGGAACGCTTTACTCAGATCCGTTGTCTGAATACAAATGAGCCCGAAAAGAACCCATCGATCTCTCTAATAACACAACCGTGATTGTATTTTTAATTTTAAATCAAGATTTAAATAGATATCTATTGAGTTTGCTTAAATTTGAACAGGTTTTAAATAAATCAATGGATTTATCAATATATTCGTAATGATATACGATTCAAATATGCTAAGAAAATTAAAGTTAATCTTTCTGATAGCGTGAGAGCTATTCACAATAAAATTAAAGGTGTTTACAGTAGTCAATATTTGTTTCAAGGGTTTGATGTAGAGCAGTATGAGCACCTGGTAATCGTTCCACCAGTTGTTAGGCATGACGCACCAACTGTCGCTACACATTACACATCAAATTGTAATCTATTCCCGACTGTCTAATTGACCGTCGCGACGCACCCGCGTCGTGCCGTAAACCGCGCGTTTTACGGCCGCGTACTCGCGCGACGTACGCCCCAAATAAATCAGTTGCATCGCTAATATTACTGTCAGATGTGCGCGTCATAAACGACCAAGGCATTTATTCACATCTAAAATAAGCGACTGTGCAGTTTTCGAGTAAGCTGCGGATTACGGTGCGATTGATGTTAGCGTTTTTGGTCGCATCTTTCGGACGTAAATAAACGTATATATTTGTTGTAATAAGGCCTCTGATGCTGGCCAAATAGTAATTGGAATGGTCTCAGCTAACATGTTTACTGTGCGACTTAATTAAGATGGTCTATTATTTATAGTTAGTGGTTACGCCGCCGGCCAATGAGCGTTTGTAATGGAGTTTATGTGACTATTTTTTATGCGATTGCGAGTACAAAGCCATGGATTTAATAGTTTTTTTAATTCTGCTGTCGTGTATGTAGATGATGTGATAATTTCCTTTAGACAAATTAATTTATTATTGAGTAATAGTCGTTTGTGAAATAGCCAGGCTTATGACGACTAACATATAATATAAGGCGTGCTATGATAAATTAGAAATTCAAATATGACTTTTATAAAATTATTTTACTTGTTTGTCTTTTTCGTTTCATTTCAATTGACTTGTTGTTTGTATATTTTTAAGTCTTTAAAAATTGTAATTTCTTGGTGTACAATAGCTTCCTTTTTAGTATTCTTAAAAGCTTATAAATCAATTTTATGCATTAGGATTAATTAGGAGCTAAAGAGGTACCTGTTTTGCAATCAATATAATATGCTGATAAAAGATCTAAGATAACCTATAATTTATTATCTATTTTATCTTATCCTTTCCTGAAATAAATTTAGTCGTAAACGAAATTAAAATCTTTATTTGGAATTATTTAAATAGACATTATTATTATAATAACATTCACCGGAATATTTTTCATGGTTTTTATGTTTTTCGAGAATATCTCGGTGAGTATTGTATTATACTACTAATGTAAATGACCATATCAATCTCGAATCATACACGACATTATTATTCTTCAACTGACACTGACTTTTCTTACTAAATAAAATTAAGTGCAAAGTGCTTTCAAAACTTTACTAAGAAAACACTTAAAATGTTAAATGTGTTATGGAATCAATAAAAATATTAGGTGAAATGAATCATTGAGTCATTCACCATCTCGCGATCGTCAAATTCGCGAGCGCGCGCGAGTTGGGAATTTCTGATTTCGAATTATTTTTTCGTCGTCATCTCGCGCACATGCTAAAGTACAGTCAGATAAAAAAGGATCAAATAAAACATGAAAAAGAAAACTAATGTATACTCGCGTCTTTACCTGCATTGGTTGATTTAATGACATAAGTAAGTGTGTAACTATTATAGTAAAAGCTCTCAATGATTCATAATCCTGCCCCCTAGACAAGTGGAAATTGGAAATTCGTTGGCGTATTGTAAGAATAGAATGACGAATATATGAGCTTTGACGTTTATGACATACGTTGACGACTGTCATATACGTCAAATGCCATACATACGTCATTCTATTCTACAATACGCCGGCCAACGAATTGTCACTAAAGGTCATCGAACGTGTCTACGGAACACACGTCTAAATTGTGCGAACACATGCGACAGGGCATTAATTTATATAGTTCCATTGGTTCGGCCACTAGAATGTCATTTATATGGCGGTGCTCGTCTGATCGGTCGCACCCGCTTTTGTTCTAATTTTATTGAGTGCTAAGCGCTGCCCGCGCGAATGTCGAGACGTCTTTAAAATGTAAATTTATGTTGAATCGCTGTGATTTACGCGTTCCCTCTAATGATCTACAAAGTTCTTTGAAATCGTCGCGAACTGACAATGTTTGCACTCACATCTAGAGATAATCTTGATGCATTTAAAATGTTATTTATTTTACGTTTGCCAGAAACGATGTTCGTAGAAACTTAGCTACCTGTTTTGAGGTTAGAAAGTTAATTCTGTTAGCGAAAGAGGCTATCTGTTACGTTGTTTGGACTTACTTGACACTAGGTAATGTTTGCGGGACAGTTCTCGTGAGAATTATTCTTGTTTGTGTACAAATTTCTTGAAAATCTTGCATCATATGGACAGAATTGGATGCTGTTGAAAGGACTTGAGGTAAATCAACGTTATTTTAAGCTTAATCACTGCGTACCTCTATAAAACTTGTCTCATTTCTTGCTAAGATGAAATTCTCTTCTTATTACATAGGTATTCTTTGAAGACATAAAAAATACTTACGAAACTAAAGGTTCCTTTTATGTATTGTAGATTAAAACAGATGGAAATTATGATAACATATTGAGTTACTTCTAAGGAGAAGTAAAACGAACGAACAATATACATATATGTAATGTAAACAATAACACAAACAGGGTGAGTCCACCTGCCGTGTTCACAAAAGTACTAGGCGGTTATACATATTGAGATGGGCGCACGCCGCGTTTGCATGCGATGTTCAATTACGGACCCGGAATATGGAATGCATTATAACTACTATATTGTTATTCTCTCCGGGTGAACGTCGTATGATTGTTTCCGTGGTTCAAATGCGCAGGTATCTAGAGAAGAATTTTACGTGTGTGAGGCTTATTTATGCGTGCCTGGTACTCAGATGCCATGCATATAATATATAGCTTACTTTGTACTTAAAAACCGTTTCTGTGATAGACAATGTAAAAATGACGTTATTATTTTTTTATTGCTATATCATCAAGGTTTTTGTGACTATAAATTATATAAAGAGTTCATTTTACTTTAGGTTAATTTAACATAATAAATATATCTACTGTCTAATATAGTACTTAATATAAACAAAATGGGAGTAGGGTAGTAGCTAGATATAAAAATAGATATAGATAGCCAGATTACCTTCAATAATCTCTATAATCTTATTTTAAATAATTCTATTTAAAGATACTTAATAAAGTTTTAAATAAACTATAATCACAGAAATATTTCATAATAGACTACCAGGCAGACATAAATTGAAAGGAGATAGCCAGTATTTGAAATTACATAATGTTGCCAAGTAATAAGCAATAATTTCCCCGCGGATAATAGTTTCGTGACAGCGACATCTATCGGAGAGTAGCGGTACACGTCGATAAATCTATAGACACTAAAATAATAATGATTAGAATTGGCTAACTGTGGTTAGAAATACCTCGCTTGAGGCCGTGCCATTTTGAGAACTGTGTATTATTAATATTTTACTATATGTATTACTTATTTAATGATAATAACAGTGAACATAATTATGATTGTTAAAACGAAAAGTAATTTGCAAACTAAAGACTTGGGCAATAAATCTTTAAAGTTCGACTACTGGACTACATAATATGAATCTATCACGGGACCTGTAATTCTTGTAATAAAAGATCTAAATTCAGTCTGGATTTAACCTCAATATCCCAAGTGTCATAAACGGTAACCCAATTTCACTTTGTTTTTTTATTGAAATCGTGACCGTTTTTGACATTTGTCAGATTGAGGCTACATCAAAACTTAATTTTGAACATCTTTTATTTTGAGAATAGGCCTGTAAATCCCCGAAGGGGTAGTCAGAGGTGTAAACCATCATATTTCGTCAAATATGATTTTCGATCCCACGTAACGAGGCAAGCCGAAAGGTGAAGAAGTCTTAAGAATGAAGGCCATTATGGACGCCAAGAATGATTACAATGGTGGTTGTCGAGAGTTCGTTAGATGCTTTTCACACAAACCTATACAAAGAATATCAAGTCTTGATGATGTGGCAAAGAAAAGAGGTGACAAGGTTTGCTGTCTTCTATAGTGAGTGCAAAAATGAGATTTTTTTCGGTTATATTTTGAGCGACTACGGTCTGTCTTATCCTGAGTTGTGGTCAGTGTGTTAACAAGAATTGTTCAGGCAGCCCATAATATCAACAACCGAGACCGTTTTTTAAGCTTCTCTGAAGCACTGAAGCGCTTAGATGAACACTAAACGGACAACCATCCAAATGGCAAGCTGGCCAGCAACCAATGAAGAAGTCCATCGCAGTCCACTGCTGGTTATAGGGCTCTACCAATTTTGGGAGGCTTTGGCCTACTGTTTCCAAGCTGGCCAGACGGGTTGGTACAGGGTTTTATTTTGAACTTTCCTTCGCTCGCAGCGATATCGTCTGTATTTTTTCCGTTAGTTCAGTATTCAGTATATTTATTCATGAACAATTTTTACATTGTGTTTACGGAACCCTGCGGATGAGATGGGGCGTAGATTCTTGTATTTTTTCTACATCACCATACATCGGTAGGTAGTTTAACAGTCAGGATTCGAACCCGGGATCTTCGATAGTAAAGCCGCCTTAACCACAAGCTATGTCGACTATGTTCGCTGTATATTCGTCTAATACTCAAAACACTAGTTTTCTTATGACAAAGCGCGTTGCGGTCACAAAACGGGCAAAACCACGTCTCGTTATCAGTCTTTATAGCGCATTTGTCAATTTTATTTACACTTTTTTTATATTTGAGTCTAACTAGTTATGTCCTGCGGTTGCGGTCGCGTTTGAATTAACGTCTGGTGTTGTAAAATGACAAATAATATGAAGTGTCGATTGGAAATGAATGGTTTGTGAACTTATATTAGTTGTAAACCACATTAATATGAATAATGGTGACCATAGACTGTACAGCGCGTTCATCGTCATCATCATATTTCTTTTCACGTGCGGAAATCCTTTCAGATACCTCCGGAGCCAGCGGGGGTGGTTATGACGGACTCAGACCGACCAAAACCGCAAGGCCTTCTCGGGCTGTTAGTTGCCGGGGGTGAAGTAGTCTCTAGCATATCCCTCACTCACCCCGACTAACCCAGGGCCATAGAAGGCCGTCTCTGGTGTGGGACTACGGTATCCCCATCTTTCCTCAGAAAAGGAGCGGGGACGGGCGTCGGCCGGCATTTCGCAGATTTTTTTAAAATTATCATGACTATAATATTAGAGTCATTGGTCAAGGCATGCGTGAAGGGAATGTTTTGTGACAGTTACTACAGTAGGTACCTACTTATTTCAAGTCGTCATTTTGCAATGAATTTTGCTAACGTTGCTGTGTCTATACAGTATATAATCAAAGGCCTCCATATACGCTAACATTAAAGTGGTAAATCTATAATACGTGGCTCAGTTAGGTATTGATTTAATAGTTACACAACAACCACGTTCAGGTAATCTGCGTGATTATTTCAAATCACCGACACATTACATTAACCGTAATCTCCAGTAATGGCGGCGCGGTGTTGCCAGCCGCCGGCGTCCCGCCGAATTGTGGGAGAATGAATAACTACTAAACAAGACACGGATCATATAGATTTTAATATTCATGGAAAATGTATTAACGTATACATTTTGAATTATAAATATCGTCATATTTAAAAATGACAGCAACATTGATAGGATAAATATCAATATCCCACGTTTACATAATTCATTATTCACGTATTAAACAAATATTTACTTAAAACCCTTTAGCATTTTATTCGATATTCAAGCGGTAAGGACGGAATGGATATTGACAGCGAGGCGGGAAAGCGCGAAGGCGGCCATGACACTTTTTTCTTTTTAATCCCAAGTGTCATAGTGAACGGCGACTGCATTTTACGCCAGTGTCGCATATTTTTTTTTAAATCCTTACACTCGAATTACCGAACGAATGAGCATTAAGGTAACTGTACCAATGCTCGACACTTTAAGGAAAAATAAAATTTCAATCTAAAAAATTTAACAAATTAATTACAGCATGGTCGTTACATTCTTTTCTAACTGTTACAGCAACAATTAGACATTAACTTTTGCCCATAAAATCTTTAAAATCTATCATACTTTTACTTTAAATTAAATTATTATGCACTTGGTCGAAAACACCAATGCTAGACATCATTGTCCCAATGGTCCAAGTATGTCAATAACTTCAATATTTATAACGTTTATACTAAAATTAGTAATAATCATAACTTATAAACAAAAAAATTACACCTATAAAAATCAGTACCCTTGGCAAAAATCTTAAGAAATAACACGACCGTGTTCACGGAGTCACATTATTTGCTGTCAACAGTCTTTCTAAATTTACTTCGGATGGTGTTGCGAATATTTGAACATATCTTATAGATACCATTAGGCATCTTTTAAGTCAATAGTCTTATAAAACAAATGGATAATTTTCTCAAAATACTGGGTTTTGTTCGAAAGTGTCTAGCATTGGTACAGTGTCGAGCATTGGTACAGTTACCTTATAGTAACCAATTACAAACTCTTTATTTTTTTATTAAGTATCTACTTTCATACGCGTCTCCCTGTTCACCAGTTTGGCATGAACCTTAAATTATATTCCTGTTATTTTTTATCCGAGTCTTTATACGGATTATGTCTCGATCGGAGTTACGCGTTTCAACTTTAAATAAAAATAATATAATAAACATGACCGTAGCGAAAAAGCAATAAGACTCACGTCAGAAATAACTTGAATTACAATTTTAATCTTGTCAAATCCGAGTTTTTATTGTGATCAGCGGTCCTCGTACGGATGGACATAATTTTCGTTTTCAAAGTTTATTTAATAAGGAGTTCTCGCTATAAGAAATCATATTAAAGTCGGCCGCGCCCCGCGAGGGTTGGGGGCCTCGTATAAATTCGCGATTTTTATATCCACCTCATTATTATTTTTGAACGTTCGAAACGACCGCTTATGAATAAAAAGTTGACTTTATATTGATGCAAAAATATTGTTAACCGACAAAAAGTTATCGGTGAGAGCCGGGGATCGTACACGGGCCGATGTGTGTCTACTGGCCTTTATCGGCGACATAAAATAATTTAATAACTAAAATATTGTACAGCAGCGTCACTCACTGAACAGAACTGCAATAAAAACAATCGCATCTCGGTACCATCTCGGAGGAATTAAAGATCAGTTAACTTGCTAGCCGAGATGAAATTGGCTACCGGAGATGAAAAAAATGCTCTCAATCACTGTTGAATATGAGCAGCATTCCTGACATAGCGTATCTATTATAAAACGCCTGTTTTCCATCATAACTTTTTTGACGGAACGTTTATTTTAAGTAGATGGGTATTTTTATCAAATTACTATAATTTTGGTCAAACAAAACTACGAGCTGTCAGAAATGACGTCGGTAAATCATCGCTTGACCCTTTTTTGTTACCTACTTTAATAATTTCGTTAAGGGCTTTTTAAACGGGCCGCATATTTGGAATAGCTGCTGGTACTTTATGATCCAGATCATTTGTATAGGAATTTAAATGGGATCGTTTTAAAATTGGATTACAATAAAAATCGAAAAACGCCATGAGAATTATTTTAGCTATTCAAACATCTGGACGATGGTGACGGAATCAGAGTCGGCTATAAAAACTTGACTGAAATAAAGTGTATTGTAGTCGGATAACAATGCGGGCTAATGAGTGAGCATCAATCGTCGAAACTCGAAGGAAAACAAACATAATTAAATCAAGATAGTAGATATAAAGCGGAAACTATTAGGTGCAGCCGAGCTGTGCAGCGTATCGCCGGCCGCAAGCCACCAGTCGCCGATAGCGCTTCAGATTTATACAATATATCTCATTATTCATATCTCAACAAAGAGGGGCATAAATTACGCGGCCCGAAAATATCTAAATCCTAATCCATTCGCCTCGCTTGTCCCCGACTGAATCCGATTTTAAAATATTTATGAAAAGGCAACAAAAAAGCTAAAAAAACACGAGTCCAGAGACAGAATTAAAAATAATAAAAAAAATACATAAGCCCCGAGAGCGAACGTCGGAAAAAAGTTAAAATGATTGTAGGGCATCTCGATGTGGTGTTGTTTTTTTCTGAACGTATCCCCGTTTCATTAGATTCGTTTCAATTCTGTCGGGATTAGTCGGAGAAAGGTCTCTTAAGGATAAAATGCGATGTCCGTTGATTTATAAAGATCCTCTCTTTCGGGCGATGGGACATAATTAATTGTTCGCCGTGATCTATCGCCGTGTTTTTTGTGTACCGGGACTAGCAGGTGCTTTTGGTGGAAATTTAACGGATTGTTGGACGGCGGACGGCCTGGTCGTGTCGTATGAATGGTCTGGTGGACCGTCACGTGGTGGGCTGAGGGCGGAGGGCGCGGTCCACGTGCTCGGGCACTGCTCGTGACAGCTCCCAAAATTAGTCACGTGGCCACTAATAGCCCCACGACCGGGGGTGCGCGCACTCGCCGTTTTTTTCCGGCTCTCGTACGGTTGTTTACAACAGTTGGTGGCTATCGATCCGCCGCCCGGATATAGACGTAAATACGGCGTTATTCATCGAGTGAAGGCCCGTTGTTTGTTCACCGCCCCTGGTTTTGTCGTCTCGGCTGTTTTCCATCGATTTTCCACCGGACGGTAACGTACACCGGTGCTCTGCGAGCGGTGTTATGTATTTCTGGGAATTGAATGCGATTTTGTATGTAATCGGTGGTGGAATCGGCGAGGCCTCATCTCGCGGCCGCCGTGTCGGCATGTGTGGTGCGTGGTGTGCGGCGCGCGCGTGTGTGCGTCCGGCTCTCGGGGCGCACTGCTCGATTAGCGCGGCCGGCACCGCCACGCCGCCTGATTGGGCCATCCATCACCGCCGCCGCCCGCTCCGCCACCCTCCGGCCCTGCGCAAGCCCGCAGCCAACTCTCCTCCCTACACACGGGGCTCGAAGGTTTCTTTTCCGGCGCGCCGTCCCCGTCGCGTTAATGCTGCGACGCGCGCAACACAGATCGAGGCGTATTTTTAAGACGGATACTTAGTGCGTTACATTATTATACTTTTGTTTTTTTTTTGGTCGCGGGCGTGTAACCCACACGCTCCGTGTTTTCATATGGCGGCCGGGTCGACGCACCGCTCCGGTTATGATACCGAATGCCTTTAGATTTTTGATTGAGGTTTTATTTTATTTGGTGCGACGCTGGGGCCGATTACGTTTCTCGTATTCGTTTACCGGTCGGTCAGTTTTTGTTTCGACGCGTTTCATTGTTCGTAACGAGATCGATTCTAGCGATAAGCCATCGGTTTTAATGAAGACGTGGGTGTGCTTTAGTTTACTGAATCGCAGACCGAAGCTACTTATTGCAATCATAAAAAGCCTGTGTTTGACATAGGTAGTTTACGGAGTCAACTTCAATGTCAAGAAGTCATAATATCGCTTCACTTAACTAGTTTATAGTGTTGCAGAGGTTGATCACTGATAATATTCTAGTCAAGATACATCAAATTGCGATTAATTATAACACGATTCTAACATTTTATAAGAGAATCTTTATAAGTATGACATCTAGAAGTAGTAACGATCCGGTCCTAGGACTCCTGACTCCTAACAAGAATATACCAACCAGTAGATGCATCGTTAAGTTATAATGTACAATGCATTGCCTCTACCAGATTCTGTAGCAAATATTAGCTCTTTGCCCAGTTCAGAAATCACCAGAATTTCAAACAAAACAGTCGCACTTGCACATCAACGTACAACCGTAAACTACCTAAGCAAAACACGATTCTTATCCAATATTCCTCCAAGTACTTACAAGTTTTAATATTGTTACGTTCTAGCTATATAAACAATACAACAAAACTTTTACTACCATCAATAAGTCTGATCATTTTTATTTAAGTATTTCATGTCGATCTGCTCGTAAAAGCTGTGTCGCACACGACACAGTATAACTCAATAACCGCTAAGTTTACGGAAGTGAGTGAGGGAACATGTTGGGCTCGTAAAACCATCGTAAACCGAGCTATATTAATAATGAGTGCCCATTTAGTCGATATCTTCTTGGTCGCATTGAAAAATTGTATTGCGTTTGCGATGTGATGGTTTCGTTGACGCATTAATCGTGTTTGTACATTTATTTTAATTTTTGTCGTATGTGGTGTGTCATGGTGGTCCGTGAGAATGCAATTTGTAAGCACGGGCCGGTCTTCTCGACCTCTGCCCTCCGTAACATTATTGTATGCTTATAAGTAGTAAAGTTTCCTCTAAAGAGGTACGAAAGTATGGAATTTTCTTTATGGGCTCTCCAGAGAAGTGGCATAGGTAACTTTAGCGGAATAGAATAATTAATATTATTGGATTGACATATATTTACGAATTTAAACGTAATAATATTCGAGATTTTCGGGAAGCTAGGAATGCTACAGCTGCATCTTCCAATGATTTAGGTAGAGACCAAAGATCAAACGTACTGGAAAATGATTCAGCAGTAATATGGAATGACGTCATACTTTGTAATTTCATACAAGTCCATAGAACTTACCACTTTGACCTTCAATGAAGAAACTTATTTGGCCGGATAAACAATTACCCTATTACGTTTATGATTGCTTTTCATCAAGAGCTTAGTCAATGCATCAGGCATACCTACTCAGAAAGTTTCATATCACCAATGCAAAGAATTAGGTACGTTTTGTGCCAGGTAGTGAAGAAACTAAAAGTGCCAAAACAAGCATAAATCAATTGGTATGAATCAAGAAAAGTAGTGGGTTGAGAAATCCTCAGACACTTAAAATTAGAGATATTTGAATTGATTTAAAAAACGTCCAATAAGGCAAAGATAAAAACGATGGAAACGAAATACGGAATTGCGAGAATGATAGTTCGATTTATAACTTAATAGTTAACAAAGAATACGCACAGTTTCTACTGTACCTAAGTAAAAGCTAGCATAAAGTACGTACATGATGTCAAAACTCAGAGGTACGTATCTATCAACGTTGTAGCTTACAATGTAATATTTTATCTCACATTTAGACGCCACAGCGAACCACTAGCTGTTATTTAAATTGCCCAAGAGTCCAGCCAATACCCCGAGAGTAATTTAAGTCTAGAAAAACTGGTTCCAAGTGAAATTTGCGTGGAATCTCATCTTGATCGCAATCGACATACATCCACTCGAGTTAATGCTAGAGTAACGGCTGATATCGATGTAGATATCCGATTGCCGGATTATCTGGATATTTATATTCACATTTATACACAGAATCACACACACCTCTTTTCCGTTGGTATAGGAGATAACTTAGCATATCTGGATATTCTATAGAAATATTAAAAAGAACTAATCAACACCATCTTGTAAAAATTGGAGTAAAAATTTGAAATTACTGATCGAATATCGTGCAGTCAAAATTCTTACGCTATAGTAGTAAATAGGTTGGTACCCTTTTTATATACTACTGAAGTAGCAAACAAGAACTGCCGGTCTCATAAACACTTGCAACGATTTAAGTGTCTGTAGCTTAAGATGGAATTGAGGACAACGTGAAAATAAAGGAAGTTCTCTCGTGAGTAAAGTTGATAGCAATAGAAAGACTTGCAAATAGACCACTCCGGTCGAGCCAATGTACAAGTGCCAAGAAGTGCGAATTATCCAACAGAAGAGGACACAATAGTTTAACACTAAATAGCAATATTAGTGATAACGATACTATAATAAACATCCGGCAATAAACTTGCCGGATATGGATCCAGTATCCGCCAAAACTATTATCTGTCCCATCTCTAGTTAATAGAACGCCATTTGTGAACGTAATAAAGTACATAACCGCTTGGTCATTGTACCAGACTTGATGAAGCCACGAGTGCAATTTTCGCGCGAGCATGACCTCGCAAAGAGATCGCATCGAGGACTCCAGCTTTAAAAGGTTCAAGCAAAATGAGCGCCCGGAGACCTCTAGTAATACTAAAATGCATTTCTGCGCACGGCGGCGGGCTTTGAGCTCCACCAAACGTAGATTGAGATTAACAAACCCATAACAATCTGACCCAAAAAGCTTTCAAACTAAGACTCAGATCAGTTTCTTCAGTCTTCGGCCCTTACGACGTTTTGTTCTGAGATGGTTACTAACGAACAACGATTCCCGCTCTAATTTGCGGACATGGCGAGCGATCGATCTCATTGGATTTTTGAAAAAGGAACATCGAAGCACCTTTTGAGCTGAGGCACAAATTGAGCAATTTAGTGCTTGCCCTTTCACGCACGTGTACAGGAACGCACCCATCTCACTCGGGACCTTGCCGTGCATCCTAAATGAGAATATTAAAAATTAGTTGGTTCATGTTTAGGCCGACCCGCCGTGTAATTATGGGCGCGCTCTGTTTGACAAATGAGTTTGAAGAACGCTGGAGACAAATCAATACTGAATGAACAAAAAATGGAGGCTTCGTAATCAGAAATTATATCTACCAAAATAATTCTCAATTCAATACTAAAAGATTACACAACATGCAAACATTGGGCTTAAAAATATTTCCTGTCAATTCCAGTTCATATTCCATTTACGTACAGATAAATGTAACTATATTTAGAATGATCGCAGTAGCTGACAATAGCCGAAGGGCTCATTACCTGAAATAAAACAAACAGTAGGTACCTACACTGTATCGCGGCACAGCCATGCGTCATTATCTACGTATTGTTTTTGTAACTAATTTAGGTAAAAACACCGTTCGAGCGGGCAACCCTGTCGAGGCATTCCAACGCGCCCCGTCGCCATGGTAACCGTCGCGCCGCGCCACCCACTCAACCACCGCCCACAACACAAACAAATAACAACCTTATTTTTCACGTAGCAGAACTTTAATCGCTAATACAGCCAAATGAAGTTATAACCTTCTTTTACGACGCTTCACAATCGTCGATACCCAATCATAACAATGAAATTGCGACCTTAACGTCTACTAGTAAAGTGCCATTCCGAACGCGCAAACGACTTAAGAATAGCGACCTAAGGAATTGTTATATCTCTTTCGCACGTCATAAAGACATGGTCGCGCTATCCCACTCGCGTGCCGAATCCTTTCTTGCTAAAGACGGAATCGATACACTTGATATTTCTCTTTCTGGCGCACTTTTTGTTCGAATTGTTGCCACTGTTAATCCGTCTTCGGCAGCGTTAGTTAGATAGAAATCATAAAATGTAACTCTCGAATATTTTGCCACACTATCCTTTGCGTCTTATTCTGCTGATTTTCTTAATATTCCTACCGATGAAAATCTTTTTTTTTATCATGACTGACGGCTGAATGCAAAATACGGTAATTGATATAGTGTAATGGAAACGGGCAATGACTCTGACGTGTAAAACAAGAAAGAGATAGACGTCTACCATTGTACACGGGAAAGTGAGATGGTAATCACACTACACGAATGTTATAACGATGCATGTGCATTTTATAGTTACGGTAATTGTAACTTTAGTGTTATTATAATAAAGTTTAATTTAGATTGTGGTAAGAGAGTACTACTGCTACTATTCGATAGATGGCGTTGATGTATCGAAACTATTTAATGTTATCCTACATGAATTTTGAATTAAAAGAAAACACTATGATTATATATATTTTTTTAAATATGACATTTCAAAACAAATTCAAAATTGGAATCCAATTGTGTTGGTCCGTAAATGTACGGCCAAGTTTGCTAAAATTCCAGTTACTAGTATCTACGTAGGTAAGGAAGGTACTTACCTATATTATTTTTTACAAGTAAATCTTTCGATATAGGAGGCGAGGCGACCTTGCATCGAGATGACACAAAGATCGTATTCTCGATAACATTACATGATCGATGGGCTGTCAGGCGTGCGTGCGCGCCGCAAACATACGATATTCATCCCGGTACTCGATACAATCGAACACGCGTTCCGATACTTGAAAACACTATTCTTTGTGCCATAAAGTCGATATTTCGATATTCGATACTAGTGATGGGCTGACAGATGTATAATATGTCATTAGATTTTTCGTCGGCTCATTACTGAGAATCGATTTGAACTGTCATCGGTATGTTTGCTCGTTTCAAATTAGAATGGTGTTTGAATAAATGTGTTTGAAATTTTGGAATATTAAGGGGTTACGTTTTAATTGCCATTCTTAGGTATATTTTTAATACTAAAATGGTGAATAAGGACACTTCCTAATTGATAGCAAGTGCTGAAAAGTGAGCTGGTGTCTAGTAGTATTCTTAGCATTGATTCCTAAATTTGTTGGGATATAACAACCCTCTAGCAGGCCTGTAAAAACAGTTATTATTGAAATCTATTTTTTAAACTTAGAGTGGTGACAAAATACTGAGAATTTCTTAACTTAATAATTCAGTAACACTACCCAACTCGGGAATCGAACCCAAAAACCATACTATCTTGGTACAGCACTTGGTAGCCTTAGCCTATCTCTAAGAAAAGGTATCTTTCTAGTCAAAAAAAATCACTTAGAAAAAAACTATAACAAAATAATATTTCTCTTAAAACTAAAAATTATAAAATCTGGCTAGGAACTTGGCCGGTGGCACTACCACCGCCGTCAGTCTCTACCAGTGTTGCCATACCTGGGTACTCACCCGGACTGCCCAGGAAAACGGAGGAGTACACCCGCCGCGCTACGTCCGGGGGTGAGGACCACTCGCGACGCGAGGGACACCATTTGCCTAAAAAAAAAAGAAACTGGGTAAAAAGCATGTCAAATATGGATTGAAAATTTTGTTTTTTATATAGGACACGTTAATTTGACTTCACCTCGCCTGATGATAAGCTGAAGGTAAAGTCTCGCTGAAATGATCCGGGAATGTAGGAAGAGGGAAACACGTGAGCTGGTTAGGAATTCCAGGTCTTAATGGTGCGGCAGAAGTATTCACCGAACCGTTTGGTTCTTGATGGAATATTTTGCACCGTATGCGGGTGGCATCTAAGTCCTGCACGTGTTGTCCTACATAGAAAAGGAGAGGGTGGGATTAATTGGAAAAGCTTATCAGAACATTCACCATGGTAGAGACGGTAAAATACCGCCAAGGACGCTACCTCTGCGCATCTGCAAAGGCTCGAGGATGTTGGTGATGTCAGGAGGAGGAGGAGGAGGAGGAGGAACATGAAGGTTTTCGTATTAATGCTACAGGATATAATAGTAGGTACTGTACTGTGTACATTTTAAATGCCATTTCGCAAAAAAGACTTGTTTTGGGATTCGTTTTATGAAGTTGTATGCGTTTGGGACATAAAATAAATATGACTTTATAGAAATACCAATTACAATGTGGTATTGGATAGAAATAGATCTTCTAGATCTAGATCTAGTATTGAAATTTCAGCTGTTCCTTTTCTATCATTGTTAAATACCACTCTGTTATCAATCGGGTTCCTACTTCTATTGAACCCTAAAAATTACTATAAAGGTTACTGAACTTTTATCATAACAAAACCATCAATTTAATTTAAATTTAGAATTTGACAATAGCTGACCAAAGTTGCCAGTCCAGAAAATTCTAAGCTGTTAAACAGCCTGTGGTTAAACAGACAATTTATAATCTGTACATAAATGTTACATTAATACTTGATTAGCATTAAGTATTTTTAGCTTTTTGAAATAATGTACTCACTTTTAAATGTTTTTGAACAATATAATATCATTTAAATATAGAACGCTTAAATATAAAAATGCTGTAAATTATTTATAGTTTATTATAGTAATTATTTATACTTTATTACTCGCGAAATTAAACGGTATTTAAATAAATATATAAATAATTTTTCTACCGTGAAATCCACGAAATACGGCAAACTACAATATTATTGGGACTATTTTTCACAAAATTTTCCCGCGCAACGTCGAGACGGGTCAGTACTTAAAAAAAGTTCTAATTTGCAATTGGAATGCCACGTTGTTTATATTTCTGCTTACGACCATTATCAACACCTGCAACGAAAAACGTCGTAACTTAACTTTCATTGATTTCCAATTGTAGCCTTAATCCAATGATTATTAGATTGACAAATCAATGATTTGAATAATCAAGTTACACTCTTTTTTGTGGGTGTCGATGTTAGTGATGTAGAATGTGGAATGAATAAATATGAAAAAAAAAAATCTTTTAAAATTTAAAAAAGTCTTTACCCACTTGTTTATTCTACCTTATTTAATGGATATGGAAATACAATGTTACATGAATGTGTAATTAAATAATATAATGTAGGTTCAGGAAGTGGCCGCTTAAAATTAAAAGTGAAAGTCAAAAAATTCTAAATTTAGCAAAAAAAAAAAGACTAATGCCGTAGGTAATTTGAATTTAGAATGAGTTCTAAATTTAGTTTTAGTAAAATTCATACTGAATATACCTAGATTAAGATCAACACTATTTAAAATAATTACGAAACAGTAGTTTACAGTTTTTTTTTTAATCTTTACATATAATAATATTATGATAGTTTTTTTAAACAGCACTAGAGGAAGTAAAATTTAAAACCATTTAAAAATACTACAATTTATAAAATTTAGACAATTAATTTTTACGAGGCATAGTTTAAATTTTTATATTATGTATATAATATATGGTAATGTTGGTAATTAACAAACCGTTTTATTTTCTAGTTTACCTAATCTATTTATAATATTAATAATTTAGTTGAAGTGTTTGTTTGAACGCATTAATCTCTGAAACTGCACGTTAAATTTGAAAAAAAATTCTTTGTAGTTGATAACCCAGTTTTTGGGGAATGTTATGGGTTATTTAACATCACGGTATGACCATTAGGAGCTGAGTAAAAAGGAGAAAAAGTCAGGAAGGTGAATCCGTAGGTCACAACTGTAGGTAATAAATATTGATACTTTATGTTATCTTACTGACATTTCCTATTTTTTAAATGTATGTAAAGCACTTCTACGTAACTTCACACCTCGTCTGATAATAAGCGGAAGGTGAAAGAAACCATTATAGATACCTACAATGGTCAATGGAAAAATGTAGGTAGGTATGTGGACCAAAAGTTCAGCTCAAATCTAGCTCAGGTAGCATAGTCGACAGAGTACCTATTTTAGAAGCGAAAGATGTACCTATGCCAGGATCATAGCAAATGGAAAACTGTGTCTCTGCCTACCCCACTGGGAAGGAGGCGTGACTGTATGTATGTGTGTATATACCTATTTTCCCTAGAAAGAAACTATAACGGGTTTAAATCCCATTTTTACGAAAGCCGTCGGGCAAATTCTTGTTAAGTAATGTTCTTCACATGCGACGCGACATCATTTTTTCAACCGATTTCGATTTCAAAAGAAAAAAACCTGCTACATTAAGCTCTCCCCGCCTATCTAATGGATTCGTCCAACTCTCCCAGGACCCCAGTGTCATTACGCGAAAAAAAACATACAAAAAATACAAAAAAAAAATACACGACAACTCAAAAAAACACCTCCTGGGAGAACGAAGGTGTTGCCCGCCCCTAGTCTTTTCTTACCCCAAAAATAAGGGGAGGCAATATCATACACCATTAGCAATTTCGCTACTTTTTTAACGGTGTCACACTGTATATTATTGTGTTCGGTAATGTCGCGGGACTCGCTGCGAACGCCATTGTCGAGCATCGAATGTGTAATCAACAACCAACATTTTACAAAAATGGCAAACGTTGTTCATTTCGACTGTTTTAATTGAAAAATAATACGTTGTACGAGTGCATCACTACTGGGGCGCCATGTTTAAAAAGAACGCGCGCAACATAATTTTCTCCCGCTTTGTGTTCCTTTTTCGAAATTCGTAATTCGAACAAAAGCTCGCGCGGCGCAATGGTGCATGCATGATTGATAGCGGCGCGGTGACGCGGCCGACGCACACACCTACACTTTCGAACAAATAAAAACCCTTGACCTCTGTTCCAAACTTGAACATCCTCAAGTCTACTGTTATCCTGGTACTTTTGTAGCTGTTACCTACGACTTTGTCTCCGTAAACCAACCAATATTAAAAAACAAAATCGGGTAAGTGCGAGTCGGACTCGCGCACGTATGGTTCCGTACCATAACCTATACAACATTATTTTGTTTTAGTTGTTGTTATAGCGGCAACAGAAATACAATATCTGTGATCAAGGCTCATAAGATACAGATTATTAAATTACTATACGAATAGCCGTATTTGCGTTATTGGCTATCAAACATTCAAAAACCCCACTTAAAAACTTTCACATCCATAACATTACCAGCAAATTACATTCCCTGTAAAAAAACTTAGTCAAAAATCATAAAGTAGAATTACATCGTCGAGCAAAAAAAGCGCGAAAATTACCCCATAGCACAAGTAACTTCCATAAACAAATACTAAAAAATCTTGTAACCGAAATAAGGTGGTACTCTAAATAAGAATTAAAGTGAAATTGCTGAGGTGTGGGTCCCTCGACACCAGGGCATTAGTGGGGTGCCTCGCGACGATATTCATAATGCGAAAAATTGTAATAACCTGGCGAATATCAGGATAGGGCAGGCTCCTTATAAATATATGGAGGGGAGGGGATTTGCCACGGAAATTGTCTAAATATGCCCGTTGCGAACCGAGTCATGGGTGACGGGATATAAAAAAGTCCCGGATGGTTAGAAAGTGTAAATTTAAGTGGTACTAAAAAGAATTGTACGATGCAAAATTGTAACGTGTGTTTTGCAAATGACAGTTACGTTTGCTTGTTGTAACTTTTAATTTACAATTTGTAATTTACAATTCTATGAATAATGTATGACATGTGTCTTCGACAATGGTTGAAGCACTTTTGTACTACTAGACTAGCTACATAAGTACAGTTACGCCTCTTTCCCAGTGGGGAAGGCAGAGTTTTCCACTTGCTACGATCCTGGCATGCAACTTTCGTTTCTTCTACTTTCATAATTAAGCGGGAGAGAAAAAGCATCTGATGAGGCCGTCAAGCTGATTGTCACCATTGTAACATGGTACGTGTCGATAGTAGTGACCCTCTTTTCCGAGACTTTGCCTTCAGCTTACCATTAAACGAGGTGAATTCAAATTGACGTGCCCTATATTAAAAAAAAATAACAGATTACCAAAGTGGAACTGTAGCCAACAGTATATTATTTATATTCAAATGACTCCCAATTTAAAAAACCAAGCATACAATTTACAAAAGATCTCCACATTGTAACCAAAATAATTATTAAAAGTAAAATTTGTACGAAAACGGTGTATAGTTAGGAAACATTAATGAATAGTTGTTATTGGGTGAAATTAATTGTAGCCCAGATAAATTATGCCCCTAAGAATCAACCATTTTGATTTGGACAATCACTGTTATTAAAATGCGCGCGGATTGAACAGGTTCTCAAACTTTTGATTGGTCCTAGATTTAAATGTGTAATGTGTAGTATGTTTTGATTTTATTTTTTAGCTATTCTGCCGTCCGCTAACAAAAAGGCAGCTAAGTGCAAAAACGTATTTTCGAGAAAACGCAAAAACAAGTGGGAATTGATGTCTCTTGAAAAGTGTACTACCTAGGAACAAGGTTGCAAGTTATAATTGTAGGCATAGTCTTTGTGCACAATATGTGATATATTTTATTAATTTATATTCATTATATTTTATTTAAATTTGTTTTCTAACTTTTAGCTAAGCATTTTTTTTCATTTTTACGTAATATACTGCACTTTAAGGCCGCTAACCATACCTTAACTGCTTTATAGCAAAGTAATTTTTTTGTAGCTGCCACGTTCTGTACTTATAGTAAACGTTAACAAAATATACTTAGTTATAAAGCAGTTAAAGGATTTTAACAGTCTTACAGCCTAGTAGTTAACACTTGGCGGACTAACTTCCCTTACTTAGAAAGCAGTTATGGGATTTTAAACGCTTTTCAGCTTGGTATTGTAAAACATATTTTTATACTGGTTCTCCTATTGCTTAACTAGAAGGCAGTTAAAGACATCTCGCTCGCAATTAACTGCCTTTTAAGTAAGTACTTCCGGATCAAAAGTTGAGAAGTTAAAACTATTTTATGAAATCAGAACTTTATTAATTAAAAAAGAACAGACAATTAGACCTTACTAAACTTATCATATAGCTTTATTAATTAAACAATACAAAATAAAAATAAAGACAACTTAATCAAACTTTTACTAATCTTATTCAGTAATATAATCAGTATTCGCGAAACCATAGGACAAAGAATATGAACATTATTTTTTATTTTTTTATTTTTTAATAATAATGTATATTATTTAATTAATTAATTAAATGCAACAATGTCAAGAAGCCAGCCAAGCTTTTGTCATGTAGATAACCCGCCACGGATATTGTCTGGTGCAAAGGAGCCCAGAACGCTGGCCGCATTTCCTCGTTTAATCGCAATGGCTAGCCTTTGCCCCAGGTACGAGCCGGAGCGAGAGTCCCCAGTTTTTTCCCTTAATCGGCGACCTATATCCGCCACCAATTTCTTGGCTTCTGTGCCCCAACTGCCCATGGTCTCGACCGCGACCGGTGCCACGATATTTGTGGCTCGAAGGCTGCATACTTTGCGAGTTTTGTACTGGTCGCGTCTTCGGTCACGGCTGCGCATCCTACACCGAGCAACTACGCCTCCTCCAAGGCACGAGAGTTAACCCATCTGGTCTCTTGCCATCCGACCTAGATAGGCCCGGCGGCTCAAGTATACAAGGAACCTCTGCCGAAATCGATGTCCGCAACAAGTCATTAATGGCATGGTGTCGAGGGAACCTGCCTGCGGCACGACGACAACTCAATGCTCGATGGCCGTCCCCCTCCACCATGGAGGCTGCATTAAGGAGGTGCATTTATGGGTTTCACACACCCTGCAGCCCAAGCGAAGAGCCACTGCCACACGCAAAGAGTCATCGTTCAATAATGTACCCATGTGAGGCAAGGGCAGTACCTGCAGCCATACCCCAGCCTCCGTCTGCGACACAGTGAGCAGTCTCGCCCGATCCGCTCCACTCGCCTCTCCCAAACGCCACTCGTGTGCTAGCCTGACTCCCACCTCGTCCCAAGACTTTTGGATATGAGAAGCGGCCGGAAGCAGCGCACCATTATTGAGCGTCGACCAAATCTCTCACGCCTCGGACGCAAAGGGGTTGCTGGGGCCGACGCAGTCAGAGTGAATTATAAAAGCTACAAGACCCGCAACCCCATGCGTCGACGCAAGGAAAGCCAGAATGCCAACGTCCTGTGCGCGCCGTATCCCAAGGCCCCCGTATCGGATTGGCTGAGATGCCAGATCTCACTGGGACTCAGTGAAAGAAACGTTGAGGACAGACTCCACGAGTGTCTTCAAAGCGTCTTCAAAGGAGGAAATTTCTGGCGCGCACATCCAAGTAGGGGCCGTCCTTAGCAGGTATGTAAGCTTTGGCATAGCGAAGCACATGCGCAGCAAAGTCAAAGCCACATGTGCTGACAATCCCTCGAGACGACTCTGAGCGTTCTGGAGCAGATTTTTACGCTCGTTTATAATCTCGGGGAGAGCGTCTGGAAAGATAGGAGACCCTAGAAGGTAAAAATATTGTTTAATTAATTAATAAATAAGAAAGATTTACTAAATCGTTATTGTTCATGTGGGCGTACTTTGATTCTTTTTGGCTAATATTAGACTCTCTGGCTCGTAAATTGTGGCGCCAAAAAGCAAGAGACGCGCCGCACGTCCGTCCGTCCTTGCACCCGAAGTGAAAAGGAAGGAATTATCGCTTGAGCTGGTCAATCGCAAACTAAAATCACAAGCGTTTAACTGCTATTTAGTCTAGAATTGTCGTTTAGCTGCTCTCTAGCGATTGATATTTAGCTAAATACTAATTCCAATACATAACTTAAAGGCCGCTAGTGGCGTATAACTGCTTTCTAGTTTAGTTTAGTTTTAGTTTTTCTCAATAACTGCTTTGTAGGTAAGTAAATTTAGAAAAAATGATACATGAATTTGCCGTTAAAGTATGATAACGTCTTTCTAGAGAAGAATTGTGGCTTAGCCGCTTTTTAATTAAGGAAGTAACGAAATCTACGTGGTTTAACTGCTCAGCCATGTTCTGTATCTCTAAAACTATTAATGATAGAAAAATGAGTCTTAGACCAAAAGATAGAGCGTCGAAAGTTGTGTAAGACTGCATTAAAAAGTGAAAATCGACCAACTGTGGCTTAGCGGCCTTTTAGTTAGTGTAGGGCAGTATTACTAACAAACAACTTCTTTGGTAGTAGGTATACATAGAAGTAGTTTGGTAAAGGCTGAAAATGTTATATAATTTCTTTTCTTTGCTGCATTACATTAAAATTTAAAAACTATACTTCCCAGGCTGCAGTGAGGTCTGTAGTTTTTATGACCACGTAAATGATATACTGGTGTTATAAATCAAATATGGTGTAGGTACTAACGTTAAAAAGTTGAGAAATTTTTAACGTTTTGACCTATATTTTTCGAGTACTTTTCGTTGTAATTTACTGTTATACACAATATCTACTAGGTTTATGTTTTAGAATAAAGATAGATGAAAGCTAAGACTGACTAGACGCCTAGTGCCTCATAGAGTCCGCTAAAACGTTGGTCTCAAATACGAACAATATGCGTATCCGTTATGGCCCTAAATGTGTGACAACCCGGTCTAACTACACAACTGCGATATCACCACTATGTTGTGGAGGTCAGATAGCAGTGACTTCACGGAAAATATTGAAGTTTGGATATTCAAATATCTATTCCTCTTTTTTAACCAGTTCCATAATGTCAGTTACGAATTCTATGGTGGTCGAAGGGGTCAAGTCAACTCCAATCTCGATCACGAACTTTGAGAGCCACTGCACCTACGAGTGATAGGAATCAAAACAGATTTTTGAGGCACCAATTGTTTTAATTCGATAAAAAACGAGAATTATGAATGTTAATTGCCGTGTTTTGGCGCGAAACCGCCGCCATTGTTTCTTCGTCTTATATTTTATTTTAATTGGATTTTAATAAACGGTTACGTGTGCCTATGTAAAATGTATGTTACGATACAAGAGGAATTAAAAGAAATGTGTTTCATTGTGTAAATTTACTGTTGGCTTAATGGAAGTTTTTTTTTAATTTTCCTTCAATTAGTACAATAAGTACTTTCTTTTCGTGATACTTTCTGAAACTTACGCGAATATGGCTGCTGAAAAGAAGCCGAAACGTCGGGTTAAATTTAAATAATACCAAAAAAATCGCGGTAGAATCCGTGAAAAAGTGGTGTTATTTCAATACTTTCTTTTAGAGTGGGCTTCACGAAAGATCAGAACCGAGATCAATACAATCAAAAGTGAACTGCGTTTTTATGTTTACTTCATGAATGTATTTAGTAAAATGTGTGAATGCAGGTTTTTTTTTTATACCACTTAAGTGGCAGACAAACACACGGCCCACCTGATGGAAAGTGGTTACCGTGGCGTCACACTCGTGCTACCGATCCTGAAGAAACCTTCTAATGCCCTTCTTGAAGAACCCCATATTGTTTACTTAAAAGTTGATCTACAAAATTCAACCTTACGATTTCATCAAACTTAACTGTAATGCAATCACTCTATCACATTTTGAAACGAAACTTAAGAACCCAAGTTAGTTAAACCGATTTTCATTGGTGAATTTAAACCTTCCAAGTTAAACTGAACCTAAATCAATGGTGAAATACATTGTGTTCATTATACCTACTTTACTCTGTAGGTTTTTACCCTCACACCTGCCAGGTTACCAGGGCCGCAGAAGATGTCGCTTCACACGATAAATCACTCGCTTTTTCTGTTCCCGACCTCCTTACGTTTTATTCTATCCTGGTACACAGCACTGTGCACTGGGGGATAAGACGGTTTTTTTGCTTTTTCCTTTTGTTGATTTTATTTTTAGAAAAATATACGTTTTCTGATTTAAAAAAATATACATCACATAAGTTTTTAGCCTAGGTGACCGGTATGGGGTTGTATATTACATTTTTTTTTTGGATATAGAAAAAAACATTACGTCATGTTGTAATTATTATCAATTTTTAGTAAGTAAGTACAATCGCTACCAAAAGTTACTGAATTTATAATAAGCTGTGCAAAGAAAAAAATATTACAAGTTTTCAAATATGAAAGTGCACTATTATGTTATAATTATCAATATTTAGCAAGTACAATCACTTACAAAAGTTACTAAAATTATTAAAATAAAAATAAATAGCTGTATCTATACTTTACGAGGAAATTTTCGTACATTCAAGTACAGAAAGCAACCCATTCTCACATAAAGCAATTTCCTTAATGGTTCATCGATAGCTCTCAATGTAACTGCCTTTGAGGCCGATCAATGGCCCCTTACCTATACACAATATATGTGCATTGTATGTTATGTGCAGGAAATGCATACGGTTCAAGGGTTTTGTGATTGTCCAACTAATATTATAAATATGATAGTTTGTGAAACTGTTTGTCAGTAATTTATAAAGGTTGAATAGGTTGTAAGTTGATGTTAGTTTTGTGTAATTAATATTTAGCAGGAGTGCTACATACACAAGTAGGTACATACTATATTACTGATTTCCCCTTCTGGGGTAGACAGAGCAACAACAGAACAGTCATCATCCTTTAGTCCTGACATACTTCACGATCTTCCACAACTGTAATGAAAGGAGATACGAAAGGAGCGATCCGTATAATACGATTCTTGCCGGCTTCCCAATACATAGCTTGGTGCTATTGCTGTAGCCAAGTTTTGTGCCGACAAAATTTAAAAATCCAGGTCAAACCATTGACTCGAAGAAAAAGAAGAAACTTGGTACATGGTAAATTACATCGAGGTATTCTTGACGCGGACGCAGACACGGAAGCATTTACTATGACAAACGTGTCTGTAGTATCACGGACGCACCTTTTTCAGTGGTGCGTGGACTGCAAAATCGTGTACGCGTCTTTATAATCGCGTAACGTGGAAAGCGACCCTTAGTTTAACATTTTACTTTAAAACTCACAATACTGTCAAAGCTAGTTAACTATAAAACGTTTAGCTTTATCCACTTTTAATATTTTTCAAATTAGACAGAACTCAAATCACACTTCAACTTGGCACTAATTAATAAGTTTAATTATAAAATGAATGGTCCTCGTTGTTATTTTACAGGTTTCCTGCTAAGAAACAATTATAGATAATGTGCTTGTAATGTTGTTGTTCTAACATGTTCTTAACAGTTACCTGAAGTAATTACCGTTTATGTTTGTAAGAATGATGATTTGTCGGTGGACGAAGGTAACAGAATTAACAATCATGATTCTTACATAACGTGAAGCTCGTGTTGTTTGACATACAATTGTTAAATTTAGTTATAGGTTGATACTTTTTAACAGCAGGCCAAAGCTTTCCAACATTGGGAGAGGCCTATGTCCAGCAGTGGACTGCGATAGGCTAGTTGATTGATTGATTGTTACTTTTTTGTAGCAAACAAACACTTTACCTTAATGGTACTAGATATTTAGACGGACAGGAGACAGTTTTTGCAGAGTAATATGCCAAGAGAAAGAGAAGAGGCATGTGGTCTTTTCAAAAACCGTCAACTTAAATTGCAAGCTGCTGAATGATGCATGAGTCTTTGATATAGGTTTTCCTCTTAGGGTCAGATGGCAGTCGCTTCCAAAAAGTCGTATAAGTCAAAACAAAATGAGAAGGAGTAAGTGAACCTTCGGCTCTATGGTGAAAGCCTCGGATGTACCCGGGTACAACGTTAAGATGTTGGTTTTATAGACAACTAGCGACCGCCTGCGACTTTGTACGCGTGGAGTTCGTTTTATCCCCCTTAGGGGTGGAGTTTTGTAGAATTCTTTCCTAGCACATGTCTACACCCTATAAGGAACCTACCAGCCAAATTTCAAGTTTGTAGGCGTAATAGTTTCTGAGATTTCGTCATTAATCAGTGAGTGGTATTTCACTTTTATAATATTTAGATTTTAGTAAGATTTTTAGTAACTTTTGTTTATAACTGTACCTATTTTGTAATATCATTCGGGAATGACCTCTACCGGAAACGTTACATTTGCAAACACTACAACAACTAATAATCTAAAAATAAAACGACAAAAAACACACATTTTTCGCTGGAAAAACATTTCTAATTGCACCCGCCCAAACTTGGGCGGCCCGCCCTACCGCCCAGCTCTTAAAACTAAGACAATAAGTGCCATTATCGCTTGCAGACCACCGTCTTTACTGTCTTACTAAACTTGAAACGTCAATACGGAGACTTAGCAACGTCGTAAGAAAACTCTGAATGATCATTTGAAAATGTACCTTATTGCTGTAATGGATGGTCGTAAATCATAATGGGAAGGTTAAGGGTCGTTGCCTTACAGAGGGGATGGTCCGTGGTCCTGACTTATAACTCATCTGTAGGTACAGACGAGTGGTAGATCGATAGCGTACCTATTCCTAATGTTTGTTTGGTACTGGCTGTTTTTGTGACACCATTTTTGTAAAAGGAAGACTTGGAATACCGTTTTTAACAGTCGGATAGCTTTTTCATTTGTTTGATTGATTGGTATTAGAGTTTAGGTACCAGGAGCATATAGAGAAAAGGAAGTATGTAAGAGAGTCACCTGGCTGCGGGGTCTAGTCAGGCCTTGCGTGCTTTGAAGACCACGTTAAGTCGTGAGTGCCGGCTACTATACGAAACTTTTTCCTTCCTCCTAGCGTTATTCCCAGTCGCATCCGAAGTCTGGGGTCCGCTTACCAGTCTTAACTACGGATTTGGCTAGACCTCGATATTTTCTGTGAAGCGATTGCCATCTGACCTCCACAACCCAATGTTAACATTAGGCGATATCGAAGCTTTGCAGCTAGACCGTTGTTTTTGGACTTTTTAGGGCTTCAACTACCCGTAACGACCGCCATAGATGTTTTTATGGCAACCGGGACCGACGGCTTAACGTGCTCTCCGAGGCACGACCAGACCAATGCAAATATCCATATTTCATGCACACAAATATTTGCACTGAGCGGGGATCGAACCCACGCCTCCTGCGTAGCGGCCGCGTTCACTACCGCTACGCCACGGAGGCTGCCGGCTACTATACGAAGGCATTCGTTACCAGTCGTCGTCGATTCATTTTCCTTCTGTTGCAGTGATTTTTCCGTAAGTCGCCTCTCACGACATACTTCGGATGAGATAGGGTGGTGATAATTGTATTGTTTTCATACTATTTAACCCGTCCTTTTTTGGACTCATATTCCCAAAAAGAAGCCGGTTTATTAAGGAACTAGCTTTTGCCCGCGGCTCCGCCCACGTGGATGTCGGTTATCGCGACCAAACATAGCCTATGTCCTTTCTCAAGGTTTAAGCTACCCCTATACCAAATTTCATCAAAATCGGTTCAGTAGTTTAGGCGTGAAAGCGTAACAGACAGACAGACAGACAGAGTTACTTTCGCATTTATAATATTAGTATGGATAACGACTTTAGTTGGAGCGATTGCCACCTGTACGAAAATGGATTTAATGTTGGATAAATAAAATTCGGAAATGCTAATAAGACTTCTTTATCGTGCGAAAGCTCAACAGTCATTAACATAAATTACAATAAATAATTAGAATCTACCGACAGGATGCAGCGCCTGACGTAATGCACATAGTGGTGTATACCGTGGCTCCACTCGTTGCTAGTATACTCTTTCGGGCGCTATAACGCTTGAACATGCCCCCGGGCGTTGAAACACCGGTTTCAACCAGACTCCGACGATATAGGCAATGGACAGATCCTCTTGAATACTCGCAACAACACTGTTTCAACACGTCTGTAGCGGGGTTTCCTGAACGCCATTTAGTCCGCACCTGCAATTCTGCTACATATTCGTTGCTCCAAAATGTTCCCGGAGTTGTACATTCAGAAGAATTATCTCGGTAGTCAGGCAAGCTGCGGTAAAGAGGTAATGGGCGTCCAATGACGAAGTGAAACTGGCGTAAGTGGGCCAAGTGGGGGTGATCTGCTAGATCCGAGGATAACGGCGTCAGTCAACAAGTCTAAATGGATTCGATCTTCGTCAGTGTGGTGTAAAGCTCTTCAAACGTAGTGTTACAATTTCCCAACACTCTTTGTAGGTGGTACTTTGTTGACTTTACACCTGCTTCCCAGTGACCACCAAAATGCGGGGTGTAAGTGGGTACAAAGTGAGACCGAATACCATCGCTCGCCGTACGTTCACTCAAGGACAAATTATTCGATATTAAAACTTATATAATTACAAACACCGATAATGAGGTATCGTTGCCCGAAAAAGTCTCAACGGACTTGCTCTTCGAGATCGAAATCGATACAAAGTTAGCAAATAATTATTAGGTACTTGTTAAATCACCAACAAGCTCTAACTGGATAGCCTTGGTTGTAAACCAAACAAATTACGACATACACCTTTACTAGTCTGCATCCACGACCCTGACGTCGGGCACACGTAATAGGGCCTGCGTAACCAACGTCCGTAGTCTCAAAAGGATAACCGAGACGGAGACGCTCACGTGGTAAGTTGCCCATCAGTGGGCTACCACCTTACCCTTCAAACGATAGTACCTGACACATTTCTAATAGCAAGATTTGCTCAAAATTAAACAATTGGTTTGTATAATGATAATATGTGGACTGTAAATAAATAAATAAATAAATATTCAGTTGTAGAATTGTTTTTCTTACTTGAATTAGTAAATCTAAAAAACATAAGCTAACAGAACGTATGACAACGGGTAACGTATCATTCATAATGACCGCTTTTAAAACTAGGTACATTAGTTCGAATCTCTGGTAGTGTCTCCGATCATAAACACTGAACGTCATTGAACGTTATCTCGCGTCGACGTTTACGTTTCCATTTAGGTACTAAATAATGTAAACAGTGTGCAGCCTTATGATTTACCCACTCATCATGATTATCGATAGAAACATTACATTTTAAATCATGCGAGGGTAGTGATGAATAGTTCTGCGTAACTGGGCCAGAAACTATCCATCCTAAACGGGTTTCACACAATACTGGCTTCCCAGTACCCAACTTTATTCTTTGAGATCCCAACAAATCCCAAAACAGATCAGCACCTATGAGAATATCAATATCTCCAGGCTTGTAAAACTTGGGATCAGCTAAAGTGATATTCGAGGGTAGTTCAAAATCACTAATATTTATTTCTCGGCACGGTACGTTGCTCGTAATATATGGCAAAACAAAACAATTGAGTTCGAAATCAAAGTCGTCTTGTAATGACGTCAGTTTGACTCGACATACTTTGCCTACGCGCGACGTGACATTGTTTATGCCAAGTATAGATTTACTTACCGGGCTAGTTAGTAAATTTAGTCTTTTGCATAACCGATCTGTTATGAATGACGACGTGCTCGCACTGTCTAGAATGGCGCGAACGAAATGGACACCGTTATTATGGTCGCGCAGTTTGATCAAGGCAGTAGACAACAACACATCTCGCTGCTTATGACCACGGACAGACGCAATGGTAGCTGATAAAGCTACGTTAGCTGAGGTCGTATTGGCAGACGGAACAGATGGATGAAAGTTAGTAGTCGTTTCAGGAGGAGAATCATCTATATGTGTATTCGGAATAGTGCATGTATTATTATTTGTGTGAATAAGTGTGTGATGTCTACGTTTGCAGTGTTGACAACCCGGTTTTTTACACTTGTTAGCGTAGTGACCCGAGTGAAGACAATTGTAGCACACTTTATAGCTAGGTAGTAACTTGATACGAGCGTCAGTGTTTAATGCGAGAAACTGTTGACAATTGTTCAATGTGTGATCGAGACTATTGCATTTAGGACATACTTTCGGAACCGAATGAGTAGAAGAACTGCTAGAAGACTGCGTGGCTATCATAGACTTTAACTTAGGGTCTGATTTAGATGTCTGTGAATAATGTTGACGTGAGGACTCTAAGGTTTCTATGAGATCGGCTCGGCCACGTAAGAACTGTAGAAATACAGCAAACGTAATCGGGCTGTCCTTGTCTAACCTGCCTTTGTATTCCTCCCACTCACGAAAGGTTTTTTGATCAACCTTCGGAGTGATAATACAAATTAAAAGTGTATCCCACTGGTTGACAGGTTCTCCTAACGATGTCAAAGCTCGCAAGTCTTTATTTAATTTATCGATTAAATTCTTCAATGCAACAGAAGACTCCTTATGAATAGACTCAATATTTAATAACGAATTTACGTGATTAGTTACTAATAGTCGTTTGTTGTCAAATCGATCACACAATAAACTCCAGGCTACGGCGTAATTACTCGACGAAAACTCAATGCTTTTTATAACCACGGCAGCAGTACCCTCAAGAGATGCTCTTAAGTAGTGGAATTTGCTAACTACATCAATGTCATCATTAAAGTGAATCAGGCTAGTATAGGTGTCACGAAACTCTAACCAATTATCATATGATCCGCTAAACTTAGGTAACTGAATGGTAGGTAATTTGACTCGTGTGTTCATACCAGTACGAGTGCTTTTACAACTCTGCATCGATTTATTCTCGGTATTAAAACTAACAAGCATACTTTGCGCTCTGGACAAGGACTTGTAATAAACAGACTCGAAGTCAGAACGTTCAGCATATTGCAATTTTACATCCTCAACAAGACATTCTAGGCGCAACTGTACCTCATCGTATCGCTCATACACCGACTCAAGCTTATCCATACGTAACTGTAGTTCCGAAACATCGCAACTTGACAACTCTTTGTCCTGAAGTGAGTCCAGGAAGTGAACGAAGGTCGTCAATCGACCCTTGTAGCTACCTCGCGTTTTAACTAACTCCTTTTCCTCGGCCATACTGGGAAGCAGGTGTCGTCAACCTAGAATTGATACAATGATACAATTAACAACTAATGCTTATATTACCGGAACCATAAAGTTTTCGATGAATACCTACACTTGACTAAAGCTTACAGAAAGTTACTTTTCTAGCAATATGATTCCTCTTATTTAATTGACAAGGGTATATGTAGGTACTTAGGACTTACAATATACCTATAGTACTACTTGTATTAATTTACTATAAAATTACACAATATTATAAAAGACTACCTATATTAAATTAATTTGTAGATCTTTTTACTTTCCAATAATACATTTATTACATATATATTTTAATGAATACAATAATAAATCCTGAACCAATAACTATAATAAATTGAATTGAAAATGAATGACTTGCAATTATTAATATCGAACACTCGAATGTACCACCTGTGTCAAGATACCTAGCTACCTATTAACAATCACAGTTAATGATGTGAATTAGTTGCAGCGTTATATAAATTTAGACAAATATGTAGCAAATTAGCTAACTATACTATATTAAGTATGATTTATACTAAATATTAAATGCTGATGAAAAAAATACTAATTACAATGTAAGTAGGTACCTGATGATTTTACTCTAACACTGTACGTTTAATGGTAAGCTATAATTAGATAATATGTTACCTGAGTGTTGGGTGAAGATATTAAATTATAATAAATAATTGCTTTACACCACGAACTTCGTCTTTCTTGAACTTAATCCTCTGGTTCAGATCCTTAGCAATCCTTAATCCTTATATTTCTTATTCCTTATTTTGCTATATCCACTTCCGCTAATCTTCCAGAATATCCGGTTCGTTAGGACCATGTACGAAAATGGATTTAATGTTGGATAAATAAAATTCGGAAATGCTAATAAGACTTCTTTATCGTGCGAAAGCTCAACAGTCATTAACATAAATTACAATAAATAATTAGAATCTACCGACAGGATGCAGCGCCTGACGTAATGCACATAGTGGTGTATACCGTGGCTCCACTCGTTGCTAGTATACTCTTTCGGGCGCTATAACGCTTGAACACCACCTCACCACCCAGTCTGTCAAAAGCCGGCTTGCAGGTAAGGTTTAAGCCCCAAAGACCTTGTTGGTGCCCCAAATAACCAGAAGTTTTCAGTAAATATACAACATCGATCCAAAGTTCAACAGCCCACAGAAACCTATCTGTTATAGGTGACAATGTTTTTCGGCGTCAGTGTCGTTGACAGCTGTCAAATGTGTCAAATGTGGCCTTGACACAGCCAGGCCATCGATCATAGAGTCTTGTCGCGTGGGTAGGTCACTGGGTATTAGAAGGGCTATGGTTGAATGACTTTCGAAACGTATTTGTAGGTTCGATTCCCGGTTAGTGCAAATATTTTTATGTATGCTTAAATTTATGTTAGTTTGGGTATTTTTATAGGTCTTCCTATAAGTACTATAGCGAAAGTTTGTGAAGATTGTGATTCGATGTTTGGATGTTTATTACTCAATTACGCTCTAACGGCTGAACGTATCTGGCTGAAATTTGGCACAGTGATAGATTATAGTCTGGAATAACACATAGATTAGGTTTTTTATCCCGGAAATAGGTTCCCATGGGATCCGAAAACTGGACCAAAATTCGACTCTGGCGAAGCAGCAATCAATAGCTAGTTTAAATACAAAAATTTAAAAAAAAAAAAATTTTCTTGCCAAAAAATCTGCTGAACCCATAACGTAAAAGCGTGGAGATAATCAAAAAAGCAAGTCAATAAAACAGGTGTTCTAAATTTAGGCCCAAAGCGTGAACGACCTCCCAAACGTACCCTCCCAAATGAATATAAAACAAAAAAAAACTAAAGAGGGTGTATCACTAATGGCACTTTGATAGTGACGCGTAGTGCACAGGGCGGGTACAGTCAGCGCCGTACACGTGTAATGCGATGCGATGAGCTGGCAAAAATGTAGCTGACTGTACTGTCAGGGTTGGCAGTTTTTTTTTCATGAGAGAAAGAAAGGTTTTTTTTTTATTACGGATCTCATTATACACATAGATACATACAGAAGAATATATTGAAGAGAGAAATTATGACACTTGACAATTACAGAAGAGGGAAAAAGAGATTATGGCTAGAGAGAATGTTCGTGTTATACATGGAAAGATATGAAAAAGTTACAGCTTACACCCGTATTCACAAACAACACTGTGAGGTCTCATAGTGTGCTCGAGCGCATAGGGCTGGTAAAATTAATTCACAAACATCACGGAGCAGTATCTAACGCAGTGCGTTCCCTCAACGAAGTATTACTTATGTGTTGTCTATGAATAAAAAGGCTTGCCAAAACGAACGCACTGAGAATTTGTCGTTCTTTGCACAATTTTGGTAGTACGCATAGCGAAGTATTGTTTGTGAATACGGGTGAGTTTTTTTAAGAATTTTCTTTGCGAATTGTAAGTTCAAAAGCAACCACTCATACTATACAGTAAGCGGTGATAGCCTAGTAGTTAAGGTATCAGCCTTGCCTTCGAGAGGTTGCGAGTTCGAACCCCAGTCGACACACCAATACGTGAACCCACGACCCATGTAATGATAGTACCTAGAGGAAGCTTGTAAAGTAGCTGCTTAGCCAAAAAAGCTTGAGGATTTGTATTGTCTTTACAGAAAATCTTCATTCAAAATTGATTTAGACTGGTGAAAGTGGATGCTCATGACGGGATTTGAACCCGCGACTAGGTCGTAACAGAAGGAATGCTCCGACCACTGAGCTACATCAGCGTCCTAAGGATTCGAATTCTCTTAAACGAAATAGATTTGCATACTTAACTTAGTTTAAAACTTCAAAACAGTTATGACAAAAGACAGATATCAAAATCTCAAAACTTTTTTAAACTACTCCATGTTGTGACGTAAGCACATAAACCACTCGTGACGTCACCACATTTTGTTCCAAATACAAGTATCACCCATAACACAATATTAAAAATTGAGTAATACTACCAGAATGTAATAAAAAAAAGTAAAAATACACTCGGATACAGAATTGTGCCAGTCACGGGGGTCAGACAGGCGAGCCGTCATTTTCATAAATTTCACAACCCTACGTCCCGGACACTTAAATACGAACTTTACGACACACATATTAAGGTTTGATTTGGTACATTTACGTTTGTATTTTACGGCCTGTTTCTTTTGGGTCGGTCCGATGCTTGGTATAAACGGTATGTACCTATAGAAAAATTTGATTATTCATGGCGACTTGGAGAAAAATTACACGAGGATCGAAGCTTGGGTCGTGCTATAGTGTGCCCCGTTGGTCTGCCTGCCTTTGATTAGCTATGTTTGTATTATAAGGTCATTCGAGGTTGAAAAAACATATGGTGTTTTTTAAAGGTAGTTTATACTATGACAATCGCAGTAATGGATGTGATGCCGAATATTAAGATTGTTTTTTTTTTGTGGTTAAGTATCTTGTATTATAAATGGGAAGTGATGGGTGTTTGTTAGTCTAGAAACAGATGAATGGAACCGACTGAAATTCGCGCAGAGATATATTGCAGTGTGAAATGTGTGGATTTATCGGCATGTCATTATTTCCCTGAACAAATGATCTGTGTTTTCTTCATGTTATGAGCTATCTCCATGCTAAATTTCTAGTCGTTTACAATCAGTCTAGTCGTGATAAGGTAAAACATAGGGGTACTTATAGTATCAATAGATATGGATGCTTGTTCTAAATCATATCTTCACATTTTATCTGAAAGGCTTTTTCTAATAGCTGCATATATTATAATCTTTTATACAAGTAGGCTGTGCGTCATAAACGAAGTTAAAAAGTCAATTCTTCATTTATTTTCTGAATGTTGTAACGTTCGTTCACCGAAGTTTATGGTTCGTTTTATTGTTTTTATGTAAGTACGACATTTGCGTGTAGGCAATAAAATGTGGGCCAGCATTCCTCCCACATTCTATTTCATCTGTGGTCAAAAATTAGAAAGTTTTGGGAGATTGTGTAATTCGACCCTAATTTGTCACATATAGACAGACAGTTCCACGTTTATTAGCTATTTCCATACCATCACGCTATGCAGAAGTACTAAGGCGCGCCTCAATATCGATCCCAATTTACCAGGCTAGCAGGACAGGCGGGGAGTTTCCACAATGTATCGCACACGGAAGCGAAGACGCCCCGCGGCGCCTGCCACTAACAGAACGCGGGTGAAAAGCGCTGTGTAGACTACGCTAATTAGTTTCAAGTGAAACTCTGTGTGCTCATGCGAACCTAGTAATTTCGATTCAGAGTTTAATGATCTTACTGATAGTTTATTATTATTGATTCGGTTCCCCGTTCAAGTTATTGCACAGTCTCACGTAAGCGGGGTAGATTGTTGTTACTTATACGCGTAGACATTATGTAAATCACGGTTATGGCAACCTGTTAGTATTTTTATAAGAGTTTATGAGTACCTTAACATTGACTGAAGATAGCTTATCTAAAAGGGAAAATAATGGAAATTGGAAAGTAATATTATGACTTATTTTTTGGAGTCAGCCACCTGTATTTTTGGGTTGTCTGCACGCTCTGCTGTCAGTTTAAGTTATGATACTTGAGAACGATGTAATGACAGTACGTGACGTTTTTGACAGTTGCCTTTGAGTATGTAAACGTCAAAAATGTCACGTCTACGAAAACGACGAATATGTGTACGTTCTTTTGTAGTTGATAGTTAAATATCGTTATACAGTGTTCTCGGCTCATAAACCTACTTTAATATATTAAAGATACTAGCCGTTCAAAGGAACTGTAAATAAGCCCAAGTATTTAGAGCAACTGGTTGCAAAGATCGAGGGTAGTGTAGCAACTCCTTTATTCTCTTTAAGTCTGAAGCAGAACTTATTAACCGAACACGCCGATAGGTAAATAATAGTATCATCTATTCAAAATGCAAACTAAACCAGGTTTGTATCAGTTTGACTTCAGTATAGCCTTCGACACAGTGTACTACGTATTTATAACTGTTCTAACGTTTTTAGTGGTCCAAGCACCTACTCTATGCATGTAGACAATCAGGCATCCTTCAATAACTTGCGTCGAGCATAAGGGTAGCCGCGGGGGTGAGGTGCGGTACCTCGGGGCTGTGCCGGAGGGTAGCGGGAGGGGTATCCCTCTGTAACTAAATTTTGAACTGTCACGTAGATTAATGATGCCAGGCGGTGCGATACGCGGTAATGTCTCACGATTTGTGTGGATACGACTGTTGAAGATTTTATACAAAATGAATGAATCGTTTTTGTAGTGAAACTTGGATTTTCAGAGTTTTCTTGGTAATTTCGCTGCGTATTATATGGACATAGTATAGTCCCCTGAGGTACGAGTACTCCACCAGTTTCATAGCATACCATTATTGATTTATTTGAAGTTTATGCATTTACATAACAAATGACAATTAAAGTGAGACAATGGAAAGATTAGTATACAACGGTACTCTTATCATATAAGTTTGTAAGTATCGTTTTGGTGTTATGTTAAACCAGCTATTGCCCGCGGTTTCGCTCGCATGTAATGATGTACCACTAAGCCTGGGGTGGTTCACAAGAACCTATTCTTAGAAAAATTGTCGCTTAAGTCTGATTTCCCGTCTTACTCTGCCTGTTTGTGAAACTTCAGCCAAACCTCTACAACTCATTCTGCTGGAAAGAATAAGAAGCGAATAAAATCAGTTATGGATTACCTGCCATTTGTAATTAGCAATTTTATTATTTTACTCAGTTTTGTTTACTATACCTATGACTGACTTTAGTCATTTATAGTTATACCTAGATATATATCTAACTGGATTGAAAAAGTGACTAAGAATTTACATTTCACCATTAATAAACTAAATATATGGAAAACACTAACTTCACCGTAATTCAAATTTTATGAACCCAGAATAGTTCCTTGAGAAACTCCGGCAAACAAACGACAAAGGTTAAACGTCGTAACATTTTCCATGACCGATCGTTGTATTAGAATTGATCATTACTTCAAACATTTGTCATGTATGTTATTTTGTTTTCCAGAGAACAATAGATATTTAGCGATTATTAGCATTGGTATAAATTACTAAAATGATGATTGCTGTGCTATTAAAACTTTACAATCAGTTGTTATAGACGTTGATGCATCAAGTCGAACGGCTATGTGTAATCAGGTTTCGTATGTTGTAAGTAGGTTTATGCAAGAACAGAAAATAATTATTTAGTTTCCGTTTTTGTTTAGGATGAGCTTAGATTTGGATGGTATTAAGTATCATTATCATCATCTTATTATTAAACCTGGTTGCGTCCGATACTATCACTTAATTTTTTGTCTCCTTCTTTTTTGGTTCGGCTGATACGAGTTTTTTGGGAGGGACCGTCTGATTCCTCAACCCCGATATAAAAGCCTGCTCTAGAGACTCGTCCTGCAGTTAAGTTTAGCTTGGTAAATGATTAGAAATTCAACTAATAATTTTGGTTTTCTAATTTCTAAAACATAAACAGTTGTAGTCGCAATTTATTCTATCAAGAAATATATAGCTGACAAAATAACACTACTGCCTACCCCTCCGCGATTACCCAGCGTAAATATATATCCAAAAATATGAAACTCAATAGATATACTTATCCATATTAACACACCGTGGCACGGACGCGGCGGCGCGGTACCGAGGGAACCGAATGGATTTCGGAAATCGATTGCTTCCAAAAATATTTACTGTGACCACGTGCGCTTGCCGACGCAGTGTGCCTACACCTTTATGTAACATGTGTTGTATACCACACCGTGTATACTAAACATTTATTAATAAAACTTGCGTTCTAAGGTAGCTTTAAAGAGGCTTCCGTCGACTGGGACCGCAATTAAATTTATTTTAAATTTAATATTTTTCTTCCGGCGACTGGGACCACCCATAAAAAAGAACAAAAAAATTATAGTTAAAACTAAAAACAGTACAGTCAAACAAAAAGACGAAGAGACGTAATAATTAAAGCAAAATCTGATCAATTCAAAAATATCATTGGCTTTAGTAATTTCTTTAATGTACATCAATAAAACAAATTAAAACTACAGTAATAGGTATGTCACCTTAAATACTAAATTCGAACATCATGTCAAAATTAATCAACTAACCCACCCCGCCGCCCGTCACCGTAACAGAGGCAAAGCATGACGCTAGCGGCATTGCCCCGCTGTATAGCAACGGCCAACCTCTGCCCGGTACGACGCGAAGCGAATGTCACCGGTTTTCTTGTAGCGGTTACCGGAGACAGGACGGTACGGCACACGTGGTTGGGGTATCAGTCGATACAAAGGCTCTCCGGAGTAAGTCGTCGAGAGCATGGTGACGCGGAAACCTACCCGCGCTTCTTCGACAACTCAGTGCGTGCTGACCGTCGCCGCCCACCATGGAGCCGCAGGTCCATTTATGGGGTTCACACACCTTGCAGCCCAGGTGGAGGGCCACTGCAAAGAATTGTCGTCCAATAAAGTGCCCAGGTGAGGTGAAGCTATGAGGTGAAGAGGTGAGCCATGCTCCCGATTCCGGCTGCGACACCGCTCGAAGCCTCGCCAGATCGGAGTCGGCCCCCGTGGCATCTCCACCAGCCCCTCCTAAGCCTTCCAGCTGTGCCATCGTCTCGAGCGCGCTGGACATGAGGCGTGACAGGGCCTGACGCCGCCGAACTGCGGGCAAGCCACACTGTCTCGGCGTCCGCTGCAAAGGGCACCGTTACTCTGCCACCATTATTATGGAGGATGGCAGTAACAAGGTCCGCAGCCGGTACGTCAGCTTAGGGAGGGCAAAGCACATGCGCAAAAGCACGAATGCCACATGCGCAGAAAGATTTTTGAGACGTTCTCGAGCGGTCAGGAGAAGCTTATTACGGGAAAAGATTGCCTCGTGCACCCCTTCAGGGAAAAAATAATTTATGTATAATATGTATAAATATCTAGGTATACTTTCTTATTCTAGGCATGAGTTTATTGCCTGCAATTCCAAAAAGATAGATTTTCCTAGCAGTCACTTTTCCATAGATTTTGTTACCCGTGTTTTCGTCCTGAAAAATGCCTCTAATACTACCAGACAAATTTGATAAAGGTTTTTCACAAAAAAAATTACTAATAGGTACCGGGATACGCTATTTCTTAATAAAACGGTGTCACAAATATTTCAATCAGCTCAGTTTTACGAAACCTCGATTTTAGCAAAAAACTTGTGTTGAAATCGGTCTGAGCTGCGGCTATCCTTATATGGTGGGGGGGGGGGGGTTGGTCCGTTCGCCCTATCCACCGCAAACCAACACTGTCTAGGAACAAATTGATAGTCTAGTGTCAATGTAGGGTCCGCGTTTTTTCGCATAACTTTTAACTTATTTTAAGGGCAGCCCGAATATGTTTCTAATACCTACCATTGATCCATTCCCTGAGCCTTTATCCAACTCAGTTAGGATCGAACTTTAATACTTACCGTGAAGCGACTGCTACCTGACCTCCTATTTGAAGCTACGGCGCTAATTTTAAACTAATAGTGAATGTTGACTATCACTATGATATTTTAAGTAACAGAGGTGATAACTTAGAATACCATCCAGGGTGCCACCAAATTGCATACAAAAAAATCATTCAAATCGATCCAGCCGTTTAGGAGGAGTTCTGTTGATGAGTGACATATACGATAGATGACATTTTTCAATCAAAGAGTTTTTTCTTTAAATTAAAACTAACTATTTTTTTGTTTGACTGTACTGTTTTGGCTAAAACAATAGATTTTTTGATACATTTAAAGGTGGTCCCAGTCGATGGAAGAAAAATATTAAATTTAAATGAATCCGGCAACTGGGACCGCGGTCCGAGTTAATTGTGGTCCCAGTCGCCGGAAGCCTCGCTTTAAAAGCAACGGGTTCGTTTATGGCGGTCTTTAAATGTGGATAGACGTAGATCTTTCTTTCTGACAAAATTCTTACGGAAAATAATGGGAGACATGAAAACGATGATTAAAAGTATCTTGTGTATGCTGTTGCCCGCGGTTCCGCCCGCGTGGATGTCGGTTATTGCGATCAACATTGCCTATTCCTTCCCCAAGGTCTAATCTATCTCTGTAGCAAATTTCATCAAAATCGGTTAAGTGGTTTACCTATGAGTGAAAGCAAAACATACAGACCTCTTCAGACATTTACGTGATTTGGTAACATAATATATTATATGTACATACTTTCTGATTTAAATGTTATATTAGTGGGCTAATAGCTCAGAATGTTCGACTTAAATTATTTTAACCCTGACAAAAGACTAAAGTTACTTATTTAGTAGATAATTTCACGACAATCGTAGAAAAAAAAACATCTGCCAAAAAGCCCGCCAAAATGAAATTGTAAGGTGTGACGATTTCTAATTCACACCACTATCGTTGACGTCTAACAATAGACTGATTAACATAAAACTAAATACAGTTCGGAAAAGTTCACCACTGACCCATAAATTGATCAATAAATTCATAACACACCAACCAAGTGATAATAACAATAAATAAACGCGAAAATACACCAAAACCGACCGCCCATTAAATTTATAGAGCAGCTCAGCACAGAAGTTGATACTAAATATTTAGATGAATATTCAATATTGTAAATAATCCCGACCTACAGCAAGACAGACCAAAAAATACCTACTATAATATAAATTATGAAAAACACAACACTGACACTTGGGCAGTAAACGTCACAACGATCAGCTGATCAAATATATTGCTACTATAAAAAGTGAAAACGCAAACTACTCTGCCCCTACCGTTGTCCCTTTCATTCGTACGCAAACTGTTGGTGTGAAATAAGGACGGGGCACAATGTCGACGTCGCGTAAAATGATATATTAATGTCAGCTGTGCTTAGGACCTTGTGAGTCTACAAAATAATAGATGGTAACAAATAAATTACTCGCTGAGTGCATTTCTGAACGAAATTCGGGCGGTCGTCGACCGGCCGTGGTTGCGCTGCGTAAATCACGATTGATATATGACTCGCGAAGGTCGCCATCTTGAATGTTGCGTTCGAAATTTGAATGTGTACGCGCCATTGGCTCGTTTGTGCACTTGTCAAACCGTTTTGGCGGGATTTCGGTTTATAGGTTATGTTTACAAGTTTATGATGAGAATGTGGGTAGCTGTTTTGCAATTCAGATTGATAGAGGCTTGTTATGATCGGCTTTAAGCTTGTTGATGTGGTGACATAATAACGTTATGTATACATACTAAATGTGAGGTTAGGCTATGAATAGTGAAGAGAGTGGTAGGTAATTTATGAAGTTATATGTTATAGTGTATAGTTTAGGTTCTTCTTAGTTTTGTAGGTTAGTCATTCTTTTTATTGCTAAAAATAGTTGAATATCGCGTGACTTGGGAATGTTATGCAGTGCCCATTGAAATTATACTATCTTCCGAGTCGTCATTTGTCGAGTATTCGCAAGCGATCTAGGGCTGGGTGTTTGATTGTTCGGATTAGACGGCTTATTTGTTTCAGCGCTACTGCAGCGAACTTTAGTTTCAGCTTTTACAACAATACATGATCAAAATAGTAAGAGGCTGCAATTACAGCTGCAGATTCGACGGATTCTTTCTTCTTGAACCAGTGTCTTCTGTCATTACGCGAGATAGGTATGTCCTTAAACTTTTTCGACAGATCGAGACTGAATCTTGAATACATTTGCACTGAGCGGGGATCGAACCCGCGCCTCCTGCGTAGCGGCCGCGTTCACTACCGCTACGCCACAGAGGCAGTCAGTGATTTGGTCTTCAGATACAGAAACTCTATAACTATCAACAGCACAGACAGTCATCTTGTATCCACCTTTCAAAAGGTTGTTCATAAAAATACTATTTCAATTAATTTTATTACTATTAAATAATTAATACCGGGAAGTTCGGGTATTAATTAATTATGCAATAATTAATTGCGTAATTAATGTTCATTAATTAAGATCCTAATTATTTTGATTAAGTCAAGTACTCATTTGGTCACCTGCCGATGTCTTTTAGCGTTCCGTAATAAAAATGATAGGAAATATTGTAGAGTTTCTGACTTCCATTAAAATAGAAAATAGCGAATACAGCTCAGACGGGACTCGAACCCGCGACCTTATCCTTACAGGGGGAATACTCTGACCACTGGAGTTATTCCCCGGTCGGAATGCTCAATTGGTACGGATAAACCGTCGTGTTCTACCTCCTACAGTACTTCTACTTCGACACAACATGTTCACGCCTGTAACACCCGTATTCACAAACAATACTTCGCTATGCGTGCTACCAAAACTGTGCAAAGAACGACAAATTCTCAGTGCGTTCGTTTTGGCAAGCCTTTTTATTCATTGATAACACTTAAGTAATACTTCGTTGAGGGAACGCACTGCGTTAGATACTGCTCCGTGATGTTTGTGAATTAATTTTACCAGCCCTATGCGCTCGAGCGCACTATGAGACCTCACAGTGTCGTTTGTGAATACGGGTGTAAATCTCCGAAAGGGTAAACAGAGGTGTATTTACACTCATATTTTGCCAACTGTGCTTTTTGATCCCATGTAATAGTAGTAAACCTATTGCCGTCAAGCGGGTACTTTGTCATGTGCTGTATTTATTGTCTACTCAGTTATATTATATCTCTGTAATATTTTTCCTCTACAAATCCATCTATCAATTCATAAAAAAAAAAACAAATTACAATCGTCCAGTAATTCCGCTCCGCCGTCGGGCGCTACTAAAACAATATTATGTATCAGCGCCATCTAGTTTCGTAATTAACAAGTAGTATTAACCATAGATAAGGATCAAAGCTATTGCTCTCAGTGTTATGTGGTACAGAACCATTAATCAAAGTTAGGGTTACTTGTGTGTTTGAGGAAAACGCTCAAGAGATATTTGGATGTATATACGACTAGCTTTGCCCGCGGCTCCGCCCGCGTGGATGTCGGTTATCGCGACCAAACATAGCCTATGTCCTTTCTTAAGGTCTAAACTACCCCTGTTCCAAATTTCATCAAAATCGGTTCAGTGGTTTAGGCATGAAAGCGTAACAGACAGACAGAGTTAATTTCGCATTTATAATATTAGTATGGATGAAGCATTGGCAGTTGATCATTAAAAAAAATATACCATTAAGTGGCAGACAAACACATGGCCCACCTGATGGAAAGTGGTTACCGCCTATGGACGTGTGTAACATACTCGTACTGCCGACCCTTTAAGAACAGAGAGTTTCTGTGCCGTCAGTGCAGAAGAAAAAGCAGGACAAGGTCTTCCCACTGACAGACAGTACAAAACCTCTGCAGTGAGCTCTGGCTACCCCACTCACTACCGGGAACACAATACCTACGAGGTTATTATGGCCGTGGTAGTCTGTAGGAATATGAATAAAAACTTGAATTTCTTACGTAAGTACAATCAAGTGCCTATAAAAAAAAATAAAAAAAAAATAAACACTTTTCAAAAAAAGAATGCATCAATATTGCAATGTAATAATCCTAAAATGTTTCCGTTGTACGGAACCTTAAGCCTAAAGTACAGAGGTACCAATCAGATAGAAAGAAACAAAGCATACTCCACCATTAATTAATATTGGGAGTCGATACCGGCGCGCGGTGTGAGCAAATCAACAGACAGACAGACAACGTCGAAACAAAGAAAAAATAAAAATCGGACCTCTCCTTCCCTCTGAGTACGAGTGAACGAGATAACGACATCCAATTTCAGTCCAGCGTTCGTATTTTATGATAAATAGCAATACGAGTGTGTTCCCGTGTCGGATTGATATTATTTGTATTCAATTTATTTTATGCATCAACGGAATTCTGCAGTAAATGAATATACAGTTTCCGAACTGGAATTATGAGATTTCACGGAAAAACGGAATCGCGCCAGATATTTCGTATTTCGAATGTGCTTCGAAATGAATACGTCATTCTATTTTTTTAAGAATAATATTGTTTTTGAATAAGCTTTGCACAAAATACGTCGAATGTTTTTTTTTTAAATTTTGTGTTTGCTTTTTTGGGTATTTTTGAGATGACTTAATTTTTAAATAATTATAAGTATGCCAGTTTTACTGTTGGTGGTTGGTTATAATCATGATTTTTTAATGTATACTTTTACGATGTCATGGTTAAGTTGTTACCTCTAGTTTGTTTTTTATTTCAGATTAAGTAATTAATTATCCATTTTTTTATTGGACTTCATACATCCTCTAGTAGTTTTTAGTTGGTAGTTCCATCTTTCAACAGAGTTTTCACCGTGCTCTACATGTGCAGACATTCCTGTAATAATATTGTTAATTTTCTATCTTTAAGTTTCTTATGATCGAACACATCTGGGGTCAAAATTGGACCTCGTTCTTACACACCTTGCTTAGCTTAGTAATCATCTCTAGAACTAACTTAAAGTGCCTACTGGTTTATTACCTGTATCTTATAAAACATTCGTTCTCAGGAATGCAAAGTTTATATTTTTATAATGGCGACTAGACATTTTCAAAATAGAGGGATGAAAATTTAATCAGAAATTATTTTTAAACGACAATATTCAAATGGAAAAGATTGGCCATTGATTGGCTCATGCATAGCTAATGACGTCACCAACGTGACTTGCGATCCGAACAAAAAATGGCATTCCAATTTCAAATTTTCTCTAAACAGTTTTGCACCATACAATTAATTACTACAAAGGTTATTTTAGATTACACGCGGGGAATTTATTTCATAGAACGCCGTAAATGCCGTTCGACAGGTCGAGGTGAAATGTGACGTAATTTAACAGCTTTATGGTCGATTTTTGTATGTTTATTACAAATGAGAGTTGTTCGGAGTTCGAACGCCTATAAATTAACTGGCTTTAATGACCTAATCAAATTTTACGATGCGAGGCGAATCCCGCGCGGACTCCTAGTGTTAGCGGGATTGACTTATTGTTCGTGAAAAAAAAGCGCGCGAACGATAATTATTTTTCGAATTTTATGAAGATTGGAATTCGTGTTAGAGTCTTTTTAGCCTTAAATGATTTATGGTACCTTCCTGAAGCCTGGAGCCACTTACCCATAGCATCTGTAACAAAAAGAAAAATGTGTTAAAATACATTATGCCTCATGGAGTTCATTATGTGAGATTATTTCATTCTATTTTAAAATAAAGAGGTGTCTTCGAGATGTGTTGTCACATGTTAGATTAAGTAATTTATTGATGTAGGCACACAATATTCTATAATTTCTGTGTTCTAATAAGAAACTATTTAGAAAAGAAAGTGTGACGATTTCTGAGTGGGGCGGGAATAACTTTTGAATTTCGAATTTGGAACGAGATGTAGAGACTAAATAATTTGTTTTTTTTTTTTACACTTGCTTATTTGAAAAATTGGCGTTTTTATACTGTCATTGATAACCGACATCCACACATAAAGTTAAAATATTTTTAATTACATTTATAATTAGCAGCAATTAATATTAATTAGGAAATAAAAAAGAGGTCAATAAACTATTAGCCTTACGACAAATTTTTTAAATTTTAACATATTATTTTAAATATACTAATAATAATCTGTCATAATGGTTTATGTTTGGTGGGTGTACAATAGTTTCGGGGCTAAGACTTTCTGGGCTAAAACCTTCGGGGCTAAGAGCCTCTCATCCAGACACCATTATACTTCTACGTGTGTTCTACCCCCTACACAATGGTTTGTACTCAGATGAACAGTTGGACATGATACCCACAGCTACATTCTGTCATAGCACTTCTCGCCATGAGCAGGGAGTTGATCCTCACACATTGCGACTGGAAACGGTGCGCACTGTGCGGTATGAAAGGAACTTCATCCCACGCACACTCAAGCTGTGGAATGACCTCCAAGCTGTGGTTTTCCCAAGCGACTACAATATGGAGTTCTTCAAGAAGGGCATTAGAAGGTTTCTTCAGCACGAGTGTGACACCCCTGGTGTTGCATACGTCCGTAGGCTACGGTAACCACTTTCCATCAGGTGGGTCGTGTGCTTGTCTGCTGTCTAAGTGTAGTGTATAAAAAAGACTACAATTAAGTAGAAGAATATACTAGAATAATGAAAGAAGAGACTAAATTATTAAACTCTGGAAAATTAATTTCCGTAAAATATTTTTTTTCTCAAATACTTATTTCAGATCTGCAAGATTACTTATCATCTATCTCCAAAATCTTACACATAAACCTGATAATGTTATCACAAGGTGTTCTTATCTCTTATCGACATGACACTTTGACGTTTGACGGCTGTCAAATTTGACAGCCCATCTGTCAATCCAACGAGATATAGAAATTATTTTTATGCACGCTTGATAACGAAGTTAGCAATGTTTTGTTTATAACACTAGAAGGTTTGGAGCCCTAGATCTGATGTACTTTATCTTTGGATTTTTCCGGGAGCAACTCCTGCCTGACCCCCTACTTGTGAGGAAAGTCTGTATCAAAGCGTAGAACTACTAATGTAGAATAACAAGAGATACATATACCGAACTAAACTAAATAAAACAAAAAAGTTAAATCATTGTCTATTACTGTCTATTAATGTAAATAATCTGCGTTCATATTCATTCACAATGTTAGAAACACTGAACATAGATACAATTAGGTAATTTTTTTTTTTTTTCAAATAAAAAATGAATGAAACAAAATTGGTACGAGTATAAGTTGATAATAAAATTATAATAATTTATTTAAAAGTACAAAAAAATATTAGAATTATTATACTTATGTATGATTATTACGAATTAAATGTATTTTTTATGTATTTATAAGTAAGTAATCCGTTCCGTACGCCGAGTCGAATGTTTTTTTTCTTTATTATTTACATTATTTTAGACCACTTATGATAGCATAACGATTATAAATGTAACTGATTATGATTTTGATTATAAATGTAAATGTAAATTGAAATTGACAAAATGTATTTTGCATGCCATCATTTGGCAGAATATGAATGAACTAATGAATTGTAACACCTATTGTACCTACCATATTCTTGCGAATAAAATTAATTTGAATTTGAATTTGAATTTGAATTAATACTTTATTTTTCCCGGTACTCTACTACCAATAAATTATACTGATGGCTATTCCACATCCTATAGGAACCTATCCCGGGGTAAAAAGCTTAAAAAATGCAATTCCAGACCATAATCTAAATTGGTGCCGAATTTCGTCAGTTCTGTTGTCAACGTAGTTATGTCATAAATGTCAAATCCTCAGTCATCATTCTATTCTAAAATACGCCGGCCAACCAATTGCCACTTGTCTAGGGTGACTGATCCGTTCAGCAGGTATGGCGACATTGATTAACAAACATCCATACAAACCAGTGTCAAAGGCTCAACATTTTTAAAATGGAATCCGATAGAAAAAAATTTACGTCGATCCAGTTTATCATACATCATGTGACAGACAGCAACCTAGCAGGAATCGAGTTATAGGGACCCCTTGTCACTGATTCACACATACATTCATCCATCTACCCATCCAAAGTAGTATTAGGACTGTATGAGCAAAAAGAAATTAGAATCTCAGTTAACCTGACCGAGTGGTGGATTCCGATGGGTAATTTAAAAAAAAAAGGCCGTTTTACTGTACACTGCGTCTAACTATTTATTTTGGGTGGGTTTCCAATAAATGGTTAAACAACATTTTTAATGTGGTGGTTCTCGGTGGAGTTGAAACATACAGCCCGTGGCAAAGTGCAAGGTAATAGGCTCGCCCCCTATTACGTGGGGCCGAAAATCATGTTTTTAGCACTTAGGTAGGAAACAAGCACAAGCCATCTGATGGAAAGTGGTTACCGTGGCCTCTAATGCCTTTCTTGAAGAACCTCATAGGGTTTAGCGGAATTTGGGTGTGATTACACCTCTGCCTAGGTCTTGAGGGATTCACAGGCGTGAATATATCAGTGTAAGTGTAAATTTGGATTCAGCTGGTAAATCTCTATGAGGATGATAAAGAATGCCGTTCAGTGCACAGAAGAATTTTTCAATTCTTAATTCAAATATGGTTTAACGCCCGGTTAATCCCGACTAGTGTTAACCGTCGATTAGTAGGCGTGCTCGGTGCAACCGACCAGCTCTGACGCGGCCCTACTTGGAAATGTACGTACAATTCCACTTACTCGCTTAGAACGGGGTTACATGGCGATGAAGCGAGAAAATGTTCTTTTTTTAAACGAATGATTACCGAAGCATGTAGTTCTTTGTTTGTTTTTTTGTGCTGAATTTGAATTTATACTTTTTTATTCGATTTCAAATAAAGAACGAGCTGTCAATTCATGTGAATGTTTCTTTTAAATTATGGTTTTATTAGCATATTATATTATTAGGGTAGGCACTTAGATTAAGTTTATTAATAATCTAAGGGTAGACCGTGTAACTAATTTTGGATATCGAATTTTACCAACTTCTAATTCTCATTTCAATTTGAGATTTTGAGGGTATGTAAGTAACATATTAAATTATATATAATATTGATAAAATCCAGCTGATCTAAACCACGATGTGGATAGTGTAACTGTCAACTACTACTAAGCAAAATGTAAGCCCCTTCTAGTAGTGGAAAGATAATTGAACACCGCTTTGAGAAAATAAAAAGGGTGTGAAGAAGTCATCATCTACTTGCCCTTGTTCCTGCCATTCTTTTCCGTACATTGCTGTCAGATTTCATTTCCTCTGTCACTTCCTTCTTTGCCTCTTTCATGCAATCCATTCATCTTTTCTTGGGTTCACCTCTGCTTCTAAAGCCCTCTACATTCATACTTTGAACCTTTTTTACAACATTACTGAAGACGTATCACCCTCTAAGTTAATATCAACTTTAAAGCAGTTGATTACTGCTCTTATGCGGTCTAAAAGAGTGCTAGAGACCTTATCTCTGTCCATTTTTCTAGTCCCCGCTTACGTCTTACAACACTTTTCATCTCTCTAATATTTTTTGTGTTCCAATCTCTTACAGATTACAGTAATCGTTTCCTATTATCATCATATCTACAGTCATCCTAAGTTATTTGTTCACCCAATATTTAAATATCGAACAACTTCTTCGCACCATAGGAGCCATCCCTAAACGGTTGCGTGCCTCAGCACCGAGTGGGAGTCGGTCTTAATAAGCGGCTTATGTACTATAACAGCACACTGACGTACTCTTGCTATTTATATAACTGACCTGTAACTTTGACATTAGATTCTCTGGAATGTCGTTGTACTGTAGAAAGCGTCGAGATTTTTAAATAATGTTCGGTAATAGAATGTAATATCTGAATGGATTTACGTCAATATCTTTGTGATGAATCGTCTGCGGCGGGAAAAATATCAATATTTGAATTTAGAATGCTGTTAGATAGAAAGAAGTTCAATCGATTATGTTGGTATTATTAAAAAACTCACAATTTATGGTAAGGTTGCAATAGGGCCCGTATTCCAGACGGGTTAGCACGGAAAACTATTGTAATCGTAAACGTCTGAATCTCGATTTATATCTAGATCTGAGGACAGATTGTATTTTAGACGATAGTTTTATTGTCATTGTGAGAGTCGATTCATAACTGAGCGTTGTTCTGGAAAAGAGCATTAAGTAAGTTAGATCTTCAACTAAAGAAGACACTAAGGTCTTGCTTCATTGCTTTTTACAGTTACATACAAACATGATGTTTGATGATAGCATGGCATGGCACGTAGCTCATAGCTCCACAGAACGAGATATTCTCTCATCCAACTTCTAAATCTTTGAGAAGGTATTTGTAATCATATCAAACATTAAGATGCTTTATAGACACTACTCGTAGAAGCTTTTTGTTTTAAACAAAATACTACCTCGTGTCGCCATAATTAAGATACTCATTTAATAATATAAATGCGTTGGTATGTTAAAATCGTTGAGATTCTGCCAACCCCAAGTTATTCACTTGGCTTACTCGCTATATATAGACAGGCAAACAGACAAACAAGCATTTAAATGTTCGTCGACATACTCAAGCGGGAGCGAGTGACCAGGCCGACAGCTCCGCGTGGAGGTGTCCTGTATAATTTATTGATGCGGCGACGCGGCTAATGCAGCAGGCGACGCTGACTGATAGCGCTGCAACGCGATATGATACGAGTGACGCGGTTAAGTGCGATCGCTTGTAGCGCTGATACCGCATAGGATTCGCCCTGCCTACACTCTTACCAGTCATGCCAGCCTAGTACACGTGCTACGGCTTTTGACTTCTTTTTTCTTGTCTTTTTCATTTTCTATTTGGTAGTTTTTTTTTACTAACGTTAAGTATGAGATAGCGCGAGGTTTTGTTTTTAAGTGTATATTTTTAAATTGGGAATTTAGATCTGTCAGTTGATTCATTTTCAATAAAAAATCATAATCAACATCGTCATCTTCCTGCCCTCATTCATTTTCTCTGCTTACTTGCCGTCACCTCTACATTCAATCCCTTCCTGATCATATTCACTACACTATCCATCTATTTTCTCTTAGATTCACCTCTTCCCTTAACGTAAATATAAACTTCTAAAATCGGTAGTTTTTCTATTATCTGTAACACCTCTAATTCTTTTTCCTTGGGTTTATTTTTAAATAAATTCACCATCAAGTCTGCAACAATACAGCAAGTCAAAATGGCTCTGCAAATATACCAACTATCCTCTATAAATATGATTAGTTTTTATCCAAAACTTCCGACTCTTTCAAAATGCCTACAAACACACAAAAATCCCCATATCCACACGTATCTTTTATCATTTCGACTGTTACGCGATCCGTGAGCAAATCCCCGTATCCGGGGATCGCGTCGGGATCCGGTAATCCCGGTTAATAACGCCTGCGAAGTCCCGGTGCAGCGTCCCCCCCGCGCGTCTCACACCTCCCCTCCGTCGTCCGATAATCGAGAATTAGTTGGGAGTTATAATTGTCCGGTTATTACCGTAACATTGATACTCAGGATATTGTTCGAGTCATTTGAATCTTTTCTTCCATTAATTGGGCATCTTCTCAGCGAATAATGAGGTGTTCATAATGTTTGAGATTGGTTTATGAAAGATTGCCTGATTCTAAAGTAAGATTATGATTTTTTGTATGATATTTTGAGTATGTGTTTATTACTATATATTACAAATCACTACATATTATAAAACAAAGTCGCTGTCGCTGTCTGTCCGTCCCTATGTATGCTTAAATCTTCAAAACTACGCAACGGATTTTTTTTTTAATAGATAGAGTGATTCAAGAGGAAGGTTTATATGTTGAATACATGCATGATATTGAAGAGAAACACTGAAAAATTTAGAGATAATACCACGCGGGCGGAAAATATGGCGGTACGAAGTTCGCCGGGTCAGCTAGTAGATAAAATAAAAGTCAAATTAATGAGTAGTTTATTTTTGTATATTTTAGGTATTTTAAAAGTATGTCTCATTATCCATTTTGTTGTTTGTATGTTGTATGTTGACTTGTTTAACAAAAATGAAGTGTTTTTTAAGCATGTGTCTCGACGAACAAATACTTGGCTATATATTCCTAAATTCATTGTTTGTTTTCCCTTAGAAAAAACAAGCGAAGTAGGGGAATAAAATAAGAAAGAAAATCCCGGAAAATTCGCCAATGTTCCCCAGCGGTACTAGGAGCCCATACATGCGAGAGGATTGCGGGGCTAATGATTGCGCGGCGGCGGGCTCCTACAAATCCTACCAATATGGAGTGCGGAAAATACCTGGAAAATGGGAATGTTATTTCCCTTCCCTCACGCATTACATTAAGGGAGAATATATGGTGTGTAACGACAAAGAAAATACTCGAAACCGTCAGTCCCCGCACTAAGTTGTTACTTTTAATTCACATTAACGTTTTTTTATCACCACACGGTCTTTTGATCTCGGTCCATCTGTTCAGATTTCGTCGTAAGGGCTGGCCACACACGATCATTTACGATTCGTAACAGTTTTACAGTCGGACAAACAAACAGTCGGTTCCGAGCATCGCTGTAACCTGCTAAACGTTCGTATCAAAGCGAAAGCCGAATTTCTGAATTCCTAGTAACTAAACGGTAAATAGAATTCGATGATTGTTCTTTTTTTGAATAGTTAGTCTGTGGAAGCGTCGTGTTTCCTTGACGATAGATTACAATAAAACTTTGTTTTGTTTTTTAAATAATTCAACGAAAATATCTTTCTGAAATATTTGCAATGAAAAAGTCACATTTTGATAATAGGTGTCATTACGTGCCTAATTGCGGTAAAAAATATCACTTTTATGAGCAGGTGTGTTGTAAAAATATTTTTGGAATTATTCTTTCAAAAATATCACGTGAATACCCTAAGCGTTAAAGAAGATTCACTTATGTTTTTTATTGTTGCTTTTTAATGAATATCTTGTTTTATAGAAAAGATTGTTCATACATACATAGTCACGCCTCTTTCCCAGTGGGGTAGGCAGAGAACACAGTTTTCCACTTGCTACGATCCCGGCATACATTACATCTTTCGCTTCTTCTAATTCATCATAATTGTTTTCAGACATGCTCGCCGGTTTCGGGTACTCTTGACATGTCCTGTCTAGGTCGACCCCTACCAGGTTGCCCATTCACCCTCGCTTCATAAATCTGTTTCGTCAGTCTTCTTTCGTCCATTCTCTCCACGTGTCCGAACCATCTAAGCATCCCTTTCTCTATCATAGTCAACCATATCAGAAACGTTCCCAGATTGTTCATGAGTTTATTTTCTTTGTTTTATTTTCATTGCTATCATTTTACCACCTTCAAAGGTCACCAATAATACAAAAGCTTATCAAAACCAATTAACATTCACAGTTTTATAAGTACATTTCGTCACCTCTCAATATCTCAAGAAGCACTTGTATGTTTGGTCAATCAAATCTCATTTACCAAAGTTATTTCAAGCGAGTAAAATTCTAAATAGTTTGTAAATCTGCAGTGACATTCAGCAGTCCTAGATAAAGGGCAGAATGATTTACATTTTGAACTGTAGTAATGAAGAATACGGCTGCCATTAAAAGTGATGGGACATGAAATTTTCTATTGAACGAACAAAGGATTCAAATTAAGAGTGTATATTGTTCGCCACCGCTGTGAGATTAGCTCATTATTATTGAATTTTATGTGAACCACCGGCTGCTTCATGGTCTCCTGGTACAAGTGTTAGAAGGAATGGATTAGTTTTTGTGATAAACTAACTATGGTGCGCGGTTTCGTCTGCTAATCCACTTCTACGTGTAGATAAGATGCTGGGCTATGTTTATTATGTGTCATGCTCACTCAAAACATTCATTTCGTCAAAACATAAAAGCAAGTTGTCAGTTATTGTTCCTAAAAAGAATATGAGCAACCGAAATTACTAATATTCTAGCCTCTCCAGCTAAACTAAATTGCTTGTATTAGGAGTAAGTTCACGTCCGTAGTGTAGAGGCCAGGATTCTTGTAGGAAGGTCAGGACTTTCGATCTTAAGGCCGATTCCTTAAATACTAAGCTACCGACGCATTTAAATAATGCAATTCAATTCTAACGTAATCATAAGGCCTACAAGCTACTCTATTAGTTACATAAACAAGACTAAAAGAATATTTCATTTATTTAAAGTTAAGTATCTGAGTTATACAAAACCAGCTATAAAAGGGCATAAATATTTACAAACTGAACTATAAAGATAAATAAATTATATTGAACCCGTTTTACTTTACATTTTTCTGGAAATCTGTTTATAAGTAGATGAAACATTTTCTTTTTAACTTCATTGTTACAAATGAAAGTACCAAGACGGAAGCATCTAAAAGAGTAGTATTTGTTGTTACAGCTATATCAAAGGACGACTGTATATTATGCTTTCCGAGAAGTTCCGTTATTGCTTTGTTCTGAACGATACATTAGCCCTTTCTATTTCTGGTTCCCTGATATAGTGGAGGTGTAGTTTTTTTTTTTTTCAATAATTTAAAGTATTGGTAACAAGAAAAATTTAAAAGTAAAAAAAAAGAATTAAGCCCTAAAATGTATGAGACTCTTTAAGCATACAAAGTTCGTTATAGACTTCCAAGATTCGACAAAACAAACACAAAATTGTAAAAAGAACTTAAATAATTTTCAAGTTTTCTGTCAATTAAAGTTCAATTTTTGTCATAAAATTAATCCTACCTTTTAGCAGATATAACACTTGCCTAGCCATTTCATCAAACAGCTAGACAAATGACTTGATTCTGCTTGGTTATAAAAAAAATAACCACGAAAGCGCGTTAGCCTTCTAACCTAATCTATCTAAGTTGGATTGCGTACCTTTCTCAATAAACCTATCACTAACTTTCTGTCTTGTTCTGTGTGGGGACCCCATCGTACGAATGGCCTGAGCCTTAGCCAGCCCGTTTATTAAATGTTGAAACAAACGATACGGCTGAAAATCATTCAGGCCGTTAATTGGACGGCACCGTTGAGTTAATATCCTAGGCAGTTAATTGAACGGCTGATCAAGCTAGTTGGCTGCGACACCTGTATGTGATCGCGTTATTGTCCGTTCTTTTTCTTTCGAATCAATGATCCTCTTTTTCATTGCTTTAAATTATTCGAGAATAAAATCTCGCCATCTCGACCGCGCTGTCAGTGGCATTATTGAGATCTTTAGTGCAGGAGGTAGGACATAAGGGACACGAAACCAAGTGCGCCATGGACTGCACGGGGGCTCCGCAGTCACATGCGATTACGTCCGGGTCTCGCATTCCCCACCTGCATAGATTTTGTTTCGACCGGCCGACTAGTGTACGTAAACGATTCAGAGACCTCCATACTTGCCATGGCAGGTCCTGTCCGGGAGGTAGTTTTTCCTGGGGAGGTAGGAAGTCCAAAGGTGGTGGGAATTTCTCTTCCCATAGGAAAATTCTCATCGCAGCAGGGTCTTCGTGTGCGGCTTTCATGGTTTGCATGAAACTTTTACGACTTTTTAAGCGGGCCCTAGGCGGTTGATGTCCATATACGCAGTGTCGGGAGTCGGTTTCTTGCTTTGCCTTTTCTAGTCTGCATGCAACGGCTCGTCGCATAGCCGTTAACATTACTATCTATGAAGTCTATTTTCTCATATTCAACTTTAATTTCCAAATCTGGTGTACCTCTGTAATATCACTTTATATTACAGATGATATGAGTCTTATCTCTTTAAACTATGAAATATTTAACTATATAACTATCTTTTGATCTCTCGATTTGGGTAATATAAGTTACATACAATAAAATACAGTACCATCTTAATTACCTGAGGGGAATCTAGTGTTGTTTGGGCAGCATTATCACGAGATTAGCTCGGCGGTAAAGATAGCGTCGGTTCTACCAGACTACTTGTGTTAGTTTCGTAAATGTTTGAAGAATTTAGATAAGAAAGGATTTTGAAGTGACTGCGGTTATATTTTTCGAATTATTTTGGGTTTTAGAGGCTGCCATCATTTCGTTATTGTTGTAAAATCGTAACTAGATTCTTGGCTACATCTTGTTTGGATAACAGTTCTTTTCGTAAACTATGTTTAAAGAAAAGAATACAATTTTATTGAAATAAAAATAAAAAATGGTGTTTGGCAACCTTTTCATATTTCATACATTTAGTAGCGTTTGGACCTTCAAAAATAGGGAAGAAAAAGGTGTCGTTTGGTAGACTTGGGTGTCTTCAAGACTAGAGTGAATAGGTTATCAACAGGTGAAATAGTGGTCAAACACGAGACTATCAGCCATAAAAAAAACGTTTACATACAAAGGTCTGCCAGTAGTAGTTTATGATAGTTGACTAGAGAATTGACTAGAGAGGTCTGTTTTAGGATGGGTGATCGGTTTCATTCTTAAAATAGTGACTGTTTGCAATTTTACTTAGACAGTTCTTACGAGGGTATGATAGTCCGTGCTGGTTCTGAGGAACGTACATTAAGCTTTAGATCCTGGTTACTATACGAACAAATTATGTGGTATTCGTTACGGGTAGTTCAAGCCCTAAAGAGTTCAATAGCCAAAAATAATTGATATCCTTTATCAGAACAGTATTCGTCATAGAGATACACTCCTTTTCTCATTGCAGATGAATGAAAAAAAAGTGATTATTTTGTGTTCGTGAATATTTAACTACAGATTAAAATTATAATATTTTAAAAAGGTCACTGAACTTCAAATCGATATTTAATAGTTTAATGTATATTAAGTTGCATTAGTAGATATCGAAAATTCAGAAAACATGCATATTTTTACTCCATTAATACAGCTAAAACTTATGTTTTTATTCATTTTATACAGTATTTGGTGATAAAATTAATGAGAATGGTTAATTAATTAATGAGATACACGCTTTCTAGTATCTTGGTTACATCAATGGTGATTTTATCGTTGAAACAAGTCTATCAGCCATCTATTTTGGTTAACAGGCAAGCATGCATAGCTATCAAACGGTCGACCTGTCTCCACAATTACCAGGCGACCATAGCTGACGAAGATCTCATTTGTTGCTCTTTGATCTGCTGTCCAATTAATATAACTGCTACGCTCTCATTATGCCCTGGTATTTCTGTTTCATGTCACGCTCTGGTGGTGCAAGCATGCTTTACCGATTGCTGAATTAAGTGTCATGATTTTTACAAAAATGAGGAGATTTTCAAATTCTGTTAATGTTCATTATATCTGTCATTTATGAACCGATTTAGGATATTTTTCTTTCAGATCACCTACCATAATCTGCTCGTGTCCACCCAGACGCAGAGAGTCGTGAGTGTATTTAGTCGATCTTATTCTTCTATCGAATCAATGGCGCTTCTCTACTCTCAAACTCTATTTTCCCAGTATGCTGCTACCTGGATCGCGTTCTCGGAGGTACTCATAAGGTCCTCTGGTATACAGGTAGATAGGCATGCAGCACACGTTAGCATCACACTCCATACTCACACTGCAGATCCGCGTAATCTGAGAAACCCCACCTAGACCGATTCTCCCTGCTTCGCTATGCTTTATAATTGGTTGAAGTTGTTATGAATTACGATTATAATGTTCATTATAGGCGAAAAAATAATCCAAGTTCATAAACAGAAATAATCCCCAATGCTTGCAATTTTCGAGGCTTTGCGTGCATTAATATAATAGCTTTTAACACCGCCCCACCCCAAAATGCCCCTCTCTCACCAAAATAACTAATTAATCAGTGTTACCTAACTTCTTTGTGGGGTGGCCATCCCCAAAAATATTCGAAAAATTAACGGAGCCACGTCCAAATTCAACGAACTGACAATTATTTATAATACAGGATTGTAGTTTTTAATATCTATATTTATTTTTTATATGGACATATAAAATTAATCCCGGTTTACCTTGGTGGGTCTCACTGTTGACGTTTTACTACCCAACTGCCTATAAAAGGAGTGTAATTTTGTCAGAGTTAAGTAATGTAATCATAACTGCTAAACGCCTGAACAGATTTTGATGTACGAGAACTCTTAGATCAATCATCCCGAATGACATTGGAACCTTCATTTTTTGTAGGATATTGTAATCGTTTGAACTTTAGTTGATGACGAATAAATCGGTTTTCTTTTCTTTACTTTACTTATCTGGTAGACGGGTCCACGACCTACCTGATGGAAAAAGGTTACCGTAGCCTATGGACATTGCAACACCAGGGGAGACAAGCGCTGCCGACCCTAGAACCTTCTAATGCTCTTCTTGAAGAACCTCATAGTTTAGTCACTTGAAAATACCTTCTTTTTCTAACATCATGCTATACTAAACTTACAGTTTAAATAACTCTAGTACCAGGAGTCCAGAACTAGCAAGTAGGTGTCTGCTAATAAAGACGCTAAGCATCGCATGTCCGCGCGGCTAAAACGCTGGGCGTCGCCACCACGCCCCGCAGCCTTTTAGATTGCACTTCGAGACTTTACTGCTTTCGCGTTTTACGACTAGTCTCCACATTTTGTTGCCACCAAAATTAGTTTCCGACCGGCCATTTCGTTAAACAGTGTGCTAAAAACCATACAATTTTATCCCTCACGTAATCCTCAGAGATAAATTGCCACATGAGTGGAGTTAATAGAAGAATAATGAAACAATTATCCGTATTGACGGGGTTTGCGTGTCCGTCCGTAGGTGCGAGAGTATCCCACGACACCCTACGCCCGTTGTCAGGGGTGCATAAGAAAAAAAAAGTACCCCATACGAAAATAATTTTGATAGACACTTCGCGTGCGATCAGCAATTACGTTATGCCCGCCTGGTCGGTGGTAATTCGAATTTAGCACATTATCGGAGCGTTACCGATTATTTTCGAATAATAAATACTGAATCGATGCGTTCGCACCTTTTTTTTTGTTATTTTAATGTCATTATAACATAGTTTATGTCGACCATATGTCGCTCATTACTAGTGATGTGGAACGTTGAAATTATCCGAATTTAAATTTTCGGATATCGTTGAATGGAAAGATCCTGCGTATTATCTCTGGTAGCGTTGTGTAAATGTTTTCTATAGGCTTGGTTGCGACGGGTCTGATCTTAGAAGCAACATCCGGCGTTATCTAATCTACGGTCAGTGTTTGTGAAGGCACAGATGATATTCACCGTGATACACCGCAGTGTATGTATCGAATGTGTCCTCGGCGTACGTCACTCGGCATACCGCGCCCCGTTCTTTTGGTACACATTTCACAACTTGATAACGTTGTACGGCGCCATAACATGTCACATCAGCTTATGATGTTTTTGTTATAAGAAAAAACATTCTATAACGCAACTTATAGATAAAAACGTAACCATTTCCGATATACAAGAACGCAAACTTGCATTATTTACAGTGTCAAGTATTGTTACAACAGATTACTACAGTTACGTATTTGTCGAGCCTATTGAGATTTTAAGTGGTTTTAAACAAACACCATTGAGTCGAGAACAGGGGACCTCTTGTGCTGCCAAGCTCGCTCAGTAAATAACACTCGAGTTTGATATTTATTTAGAAAAATCTAATCTTGACGTCGAGTGTTTTATCTCCGTATCCGGTGAGATCTCGAGAAGTCCCTAAGCACTAAACACTGGTATGTTTATAAGAATTAAATATTCACGTGACAAGAATACTTTGTTAGCCTTTCTCACGGAGTTATTCAACAATAACCGTTTCAACTGTAACGTTGCTGACATTCCAAAACGTTACTGTCAACTGACAAGTTCCATCACTGCGTTAACGGAAAGCGTATCATTTATAAAGCGTATCTTTTCAAAAATATAGACGTCAAAGCATTTTTACGTTGATCAGAGACAGCAAAAATAATGAAGTACAAATGTCTAACCATGTCTATTCTATTACCGAACATAATAAGAGTCTCAGTTGAGAAGGCTGCGTGGAAACAGCAACAACATTAATTAAGGCAAGTGACAGTTTCACATGACGTTCATTAGGTAGGTATATCACGTCATTATTCATCCGTTTCTATTTCCGATACTTAGAGTTTTTCGGTGTGGAGACGATGCCAAAACTCGTGTCCCACGTTTCAACTTGACTGTTAATTAATTTAAACTGACGCACACAGCGAAAGTTGGAATAGAATACTCGTAAGACGTATGAATGGAGGCAGTGTATGGACTTAAATGAGTTGCGTCTTGTTACAAATATTGTCATATATCACAGACAGCTTTCGGAGACATATTTTTCTATATTCAGAGCCCAACTAAAGCTACGTGGTTAAGCTTGCCTTTTTATAAGAACTTTAAGCACCTGTATACTTTTACTATTCATCTCTATTTGCAATCACGTCAATATTAATTCGTTTTCAGCCCTAATATCACCTTTCGCATAGTCCTTTTCTCAAAAACCTCCCTTGTAACCGTTCACGTCGATATATAGTACATACTTGACTTGTAGATGAAAATATTCGCAACTTATCAAAACCGTTTGCAACCAATTTACGTATCGTTATCATAACTGTTATAAATGTATCCCAAATATAGATGTCTAGTCACATCACTATTACAAAAGTGAGAATGCCCGAAATCTAGACTGCGCATCGTTAGCGACGCGACACAAATTAAATTTACAATCGTGTGTATCATAAATAAAACATATAACATGGGCTATAAGATACAATTTGCTAAACTGTCGTCTATATTAGTATTCGTCGGTCACGTCAAAATATTCAAATAGAATTGTGTCTCGTCATTGGAATACGAATGAATCGAGTCAGATTGTGACGTGGTTAGGGTTGACAGCCTAAAAACAGCAAAGTACAGATACATTTAACTGGATATTTTACCGTAAAAGCCTGACACACTAGTTATAAATGAACAAAAAGAATTATTACTGTAATTCGTTTGGGAGTTACTCTAGTAGTCTATCGTGAGGCATGAGTATCCGCACGAGTCGTTCGCGCGCTTTTCTCGGATATTTTTCCGCGGGACGCAGTTGACCGGACATGTGACAACCCTAGATGCACTAGTGCTGTACCGAATCGTATAATCGCTATTGTTTGTGACACATGGATTATGTGTTGCTTTTTTAAATAGTTTTGCGTATCGTGAATAGTGCTGTGAATAATAAACGTGTAGGATGTATTTTTAATGATTGATATTGGTAGCCACTTGCATTAATTTGCAGTCAATTGCTCAATATAGCGCAATTGGATTTTGTATTTGTTAGGAATTTATTATACGCTCTTGAGACTTTGTTAGTACATAATATTTAAGTATTCTCACGCCTGAGTATTTGGGGCCCTATCATATTACATTTTCTTCATCCTAGCGTTCATCCTCGTCGCATCCGAAGCTTTAACCTCGAGAGTCTGGGGTCCGCTTTACCAGTCTAACTGCGGATTTGGTTAGACTACCAAGTTCTTTGAGACACAAGCCTATACTTGCCGGTCACTGCAAGTCAGGCACACCTGATGATTAACGATCGGAACTCTAGCGAAAATTTTCCTTTCCAGGTTGGAGATTAGACGTTATTCACTCCATCACGTCCATGAGTAGGGGTAGAAAAACCTTAATTTCAGTACCTAACCTAAGATTTAAACCCTACACTTACATATACAGCAGGAAAACAAAATCTTCAAAATATCAACAGTATCACGTCCAAAATTTTATATTCTAAGAACCACGTACAAAATTGTATTAAAAAAGTTAAAAATAAACGGAAAGTACCCTCGACATCATAAAGCTGTCTGCAAGAGATTCGTATGGGGCACTTTTGCATAATCTGGTGGTGCCCCCGGGGCCCGTGGGGCCCGCAAAAATCGACTAACAAAGTAACACTTCGCTCAAGTGTCGCCAAGTGGCGGTCTCCAATTCGATTACCGAGTAGTGCTGGGGGACTCGATTCTAAATAACTTAACTCGGTTTGCTCGAGTGCTCGATCATTCGATTTAGCTGCGATTACAATGTGTAAGTGTCGTTATATCGTTTAGAGATGCGGTTTTTTGAAGTCGTAGTGTTGTACACTTTTTAGGGGTACCCTTAAAATTTTATAACGGAGACTGTTTGACTCTGAAAAGTGTCTAAACTAGGCAAGTCCGTCTGTATTAACCTATAAAGTTTCAGTTTTGGTTCCCAGTGAAGCAGAATTGGGCCACCTCATCTCTTCACATAGGTGATGTAGAAAGCGACTAAGGGATAGGGCTATTTTTCTTTCAGTAAATATACGGCCCATGACAAAGTGTCCGCTTGACACCAATAGGCTCACCACATCATTATCAGTGATGTCATTGGGCACGTCACGTTACATAGGACCGAAAATCATAGGTAGTTCTTTTTGTATATAGGATACGTCAATTTGACTTCACCTCGCCTGATGTTAAGCTGAAGGCAAAGTCTCAGAAAAGAGGGTCACCATTATAGACACGTAACTACATGTTAAATACGTAGTTGGTGAAAAGTAGGTGTATAATAGCGGCCATTAGCTAGTGAAATAAAGTGACTACAATATGGGGTTCTTCAAGAAGGGCATTGGAAGGTTTCTTCAGGGTCGGCAGCACGAGTGTACCGCCCCTGGTGTTACATACGTCCAATAGGCCACGGTAACTACTACATATTTGCACTGAGCGGGGATCGAACCCGCGCCTCGTGCGTAGCGGCCGCGTTCACTACCGCTACGCCACGGAGGCTGTCTGTATGTATGTATGTATGTAACCGTCTCGCACTTGACTCCTTTTTGGGTGATTGACACTACTTGTATTGAAGGTCGGGAAATACTTTGTGGTCATTTGTATTTTTTGCGTTCGTCTATGATCACATTTGTATCGTTGAAGGAGATTTGTATTCTTGGCGGTTTTTATTACTTTTTATATGTATTTTTTAACTCCTTATGAAAAGTATGACACTATATAAGAACTAAGAGTCAAATATGGAGGAGGATCTGGTGCAAGTTATCCTTTCGGGGTTGGAAGGCTAGACAGCAGTCACTCTTATAAAACCTTTTTTATATTAATTATGTCGTAGACAAGCACACGCCTCACCTGATGGAAAGTGGTTACCTAAGTGGAATGTACCTGGTGGAATTCTGTTTTTCAAAATTTGAATAATTGTTTAATCCTATTAATAAAACAAGTTTTAACTATGTAGAGAAACGCGTCTAAATAAAATTGGGTTTTAACTGTAACATAATAAAATAATATATAAAAATAGTAATCAAATAAAGTATATAAATGTATATTAATACAGAAATAGCAGTTGTTAAGCGCATTTTATATAATTTTACATTCATGTAAGTTCCGTTTAGTTTATTTTTAATTACTAGTACAAGTATGTTACAAAAAATAACACACGGATACAAAAAAATAAGTTGAAATAATTTATATTATTGCCTACTTACACTAATATATCTGTATATACAGAAGTTTATCAGTTAGTATGTATGTTTATCACTTCCTAACACTGTTACTGCTCAACAGACATAAAACAGGGTTTACAGAGCCCTATCAATATCCAACCCTCTTTTCAGAGACTTTGCCTTCAGCTTACCATCAGGCGAGGCGAAGTCAAATTGACGTGTCCTATATAAAAAAAATCCATAAGACCTGTTTTTATACCACTCAGGTGGCAAACACACGACCCACCTGATGGAAAGTGGTTACCGTAGCTTATGGACGTATGCAACACCAGCCCCCTAGACAAGTGTCAATTCGTTGCTCGGCGTATCGTGGAATAGAATGACGAATGAATAGGATTTGACGTTCTTGACATTCGTTGACGCCTGTCATATACGTCAAATCCCATACATTTGGCATTCTATTCAACAAAACGCCGGCAGACGAATTGCCACTTGTCTAGAGGGGCAGGGGCGTTACACTCGTGCTGCTGATTCTGTAAGAATAGAGTTTCTGTGCCGTCAGCGCAGTATATACTCTAAGCTCAGCTGTGCAATCCTCTGAGCGTTCAGCGTCGAGCACACCGTTGCGACAACCTTGATCTACATTGTCATTAGTCGATCTACAGTGACTATAGATCGACTGTAGATCTACAGGGGCCTTAGACAAAGTGACATTCTATTGGCGAAAACGCCAATGGAATCGCAAAATGAAGTATGAAATTGACATAAATCATTAATATAACTATATTTTTTATGAAATTTGAGTCTTTGTAACTCGAAATACATCATTTAACTTATCATTATTACTATAACCACCGCAATGTCCCGAAATCCATTGTTAAAACCTTAAAAATGGTTCGCTTCAGCGCGATTCCTTCAATAGAATGTCACTTTGTCTAGGGCCCCAGTATACACTGCGCTGACGGCATTGTCATTAGTCGATCTACAGTGACTCGAGAATTTCACAGCTAACTTGATCGAGATTGTCATTGGTCAATCTTCAGTGACGTCACTGTAGTACGACCAATGAAAATTTCGATCAAGGTTGTCGCAACGTTGTGCTCGTCGCTGAACACTTAGAGAATTGCACAGCTGCCCCCCTAGACAAGTGGCAATTCGTTGCTCGGTGTATGATGGAATAGAATGCCAAATGTATGGGATTTGACGTATATGACAGGCGTCAACGAATGTCAAAAACGTCAAATCCTATACATTTGTCATTCTATTCTATCATATGCCGAGCAACGAATTGCCACTTGTCTAGGGGGGCTGAATGCGGTTTCCGGATTGTGCTGTATTCCAAGAATCTAAGCAACGAGGCACACTTGTATTAAAAAATGAATTAATTATAATGTGTTAAAAAGAAAACAAGCACTAAAATACTGAAATAAATTTAGTTTTTTATGCACACAGTTTATATAACAGTTCTAGAAAGAGTCACGGACTGTGAAGGATATATTAATTATGAATGAATTTAAAAATATTCACTATGCAACTGGTTTTTATTATTATATTATAATTTATAATACTTTAATATAACACCATTTTCTTTTTGAATTAAAACTATTTTTAACTCTTCGCGATTGGTAACTGGAGAACAAACATTGCTTACATACATATACTTATTCCTTTAAATCACCGAAGGGGTAGGCAGACGTGTATTATCACCCACATTTCGCCAACTATGATTTTGATACACGTAATAGGAGGCGACCTTCTCGCCACTAAGCGGGTACTTATTTAAGGATTGTATGTTTACTGTCGGATGGCGAACAGCCCTATCCCATAGTCGCTTTTTACGATACCCACAGGAGGAGATGTGGTGGCCATTTTCTACTCGGCCGGGGACCAACACGACAAAAATTGCTTATAATTTGATAAACCTCAGATACTCGGTACACGTCGATTTCTAGAATGATGCGAGAGCCTATTGAGAAGATGCTTGGAATGTACCACCAACTTAGGATTATGTCAATCACTTAACCTAAGCAAACAAAAAAAAACAACAAAATAGAACTAGACTAAACGACACTGTGAGCTAACAATAACACCAAAAAACCGCCATAAAATCTGATAAAATTAATTTCAATGTATAATATCCGCGTAAATATCCGAAAACATCACTATTTTCTTTTACCCACATGTTTAAGAATTCGCAACCCTATTTCTCCCCCATCAGATACGGCAAGAGCTCATGACGGTCGTCAGGCGGTGTATAAAATCTGTATGGCGCGTAAAATGAACCCTGGACGACCAATAAAACACTCCAGCCTCTTTACGACATCTTCATCTTAGTTTAAGAGCGACTGGCGTGCTGTTTCGATTAGGAAGGCTTTGTTTTACTATTGTTTTATGGATTAATAGTTTAAGAATATAGGAATTAGTATTTTAGGTACTTAGATTTTCTTATAGAGATCACATTTTAAAGAATGGACATGACAAGAGAGCACCCGAGGAAGTATGTATGAAAACTATGTATTATGAAAGCAGAAGAAGCGAGAGATCCTGTTTCCACGTGTTTCATGTAGTCCCTGCCTTCTCCACTGGAGAATCATCTGAAGTAGGTAAGTTATAAGTAAGTCCTAAGAATGAGGGTCACTATTAAAGATACCAAATTCAAATCATTTATTGCATCCTAAGTGTGTAGAGATGCTAGAATATGTTGGTCGTAGCTTGATAGCCTCATCAGATGCTTTTACATGCCCTGCTTATAGGAGGCCTGGACTGTAGGAAGAAAGAAACGTGTGTGCTGACAAAGAATAACCTTATGGTAGTAAAGAAATGGATCAACAGTCATAATATCAAAAAGGACTTTAATAGCTGTAACGGCCTCATCAACTGACGAGGCCTTAAGGCAGGTTTGCCTGTCGGGATTGGGAAATTAGACAGCAGTCTCTTCCATTAATGCCATGTTAACTCTTTGTAACTCTTGCCAACATTCCAAATATTTGGGAGTCTTTAAAGTATAGCTTGCAGGCTTGCTACTTGACAAGCGTGTTCCATCATTGATAACATGGTTTCCTGCTTGTATCAAAAGCGATATGCGTTTAATAAAAAAATAAAAGAAAATTGACCAATGAAATATTCTAATTTGAGACAGGACAGACAAAAGAGAAAACTTGACAATAGACCAACAAGATATCGCTTGTCTTTATTTAATCATCAGACAATTGAATCGTCGCAGTCTATGGCTTGACAAATTCGCACGCCCTCGACATTCCCTTAAACGCGCACTTAACTCGTACCCTTTACGTCTTTCACCCTCGGACGCCTCCATTCTTTTTATATCGCAACTTTATTAACGCATAAAGGTCTGCTGATGGGCCCTTTAAGAATTAGGATGCTTCCCACTGCCGGGCGTTAGGCTCACTCGAGCCGAACAAATGGAGTGTCGGAACTTAGGCCGAATGCGGATACTCGCACCGAATTGCACTGTCCCATCCCTATTCGCAATTAAACCAGCAGTTAGCACGCTGTTCCAAATTTGAATTTGCGTATACTGATTTTCGCGGTTACAGTACAATCTCGGCCTCGTTATGGTTTACATTAAAAAGTTTGCGGATGACACTACCGTTCTAAATTCAAATTTAACTTTTTATTTTCTTATAAAGCGCGGGAAACAAGATTTTTTTCTCTGTTACGAGTGTAATACACCAAATGATAGGGGAAACGGATCTATTATACGAGTATTGACGTAAAAGCAATCGGATTTACATGTCTACCGATGGTGTACTAAAACGAAATCATGAATGAAGCGCAGTATAGGAAACCCAAAACATTATCCTTATGCTCCCATTTTACGACCTTTACCCCCATCGAGTCGAAAGGGTCACATCGGTACGACACGCTGTAAAAACGTTCCCGTCCCGCTCTTGCCCGTTACTTACTCGTAAAACCGAAAGAGATAATCACGAAGATGAGTCGAAAATTATTTTTTTTATTATCACCATCGGCGGTGCTCTTTTATTTCCTTTTTACGGTCCGAGTACCTCATAAAAAGACAATAAACTTACTATTTACAGACCATCAGGAAATTGTTAGCCGAAGAGGTCTCTTTACGACACATGTTCGCCTGGTGGCGCGCGAGTCCAAGTGATGCACTCTTTACGATTGGCGCGCCACTAAAATGTTAGCGAATGATACATTTTATCCGCCATAAGAGTATATCACGCCATGAAATAAAACCGCAGAATGTTTACTGATCTATGAATATCGAAAACGGTGCTTAACTTACAAAGAAAATGGCGCCATTTGAGTACATTCAAACTTCTCTGTCTAGTTAACCAGGAGTAAATATCGGAGCACATTACCAGGGCATCATAAAATCATAGGAGTGTTAAAATCCATAAAGGAGCTATCGGAAGCACGCGCTCTTCATTTTTATTATTGGGGAATTTCGTCAAGAGTTTTAATAATAGTTATTAAAACTGCTGCCCGTGTTACCTAATACATCGGTTAAGTGCTCTTTTTATGATTTAACACAGATTCTCCCCGATATTACTGGTTATAAATTATAGCTGGGATTACAGGCTAAATTGTTTTATGATATGTTTTCATTGTTTACGAGTGTAATGGCTTTTTTGTTGTATTATGCCTCGTGGTCATGAAGGAAAGTATGTCAGCTGATCATTATTTTGCCTACTGTTTATCTCCAAAAGTAAAAATAGTTTTAATGTTCATCTGGCAATATTTTTTTCTCTACGTCAATGCATTTTTTGTAATTTTTTTAATGGAATAAGTTTAAATCAATGACAACATGCATGCCTTTAGTCTCATTACCAGGGTTTTGAAGGAGAAAAGGTTGGGAAGTGGACCCTGGGCCCCTAAGTGCAAGCATTGGACGCAACCAGACGCAACAAGGGTTAAACATGAGATGATGGTAAGGATCAGCACACGAATAAAATTAGGAGACCCAGAAACAATCCTGATAAATGAATGATTTTTGGTTGCTGCTGCTACCAGTCACGGATTTTTGTACCAGAGCATCATACAATCGTAGGAATTAAAAGAGGCTATTTACTGATTCGTGAGGTGATTCAAATAGGGTTACCTTGGACCTAAAATGTGCCCTATATGCGCAATACACGTTTCCTGGGTGTCTTTTGAGGATAGCACGGGGTGCTACTGCGGTGGACGAGCTCAAGTTCACCCAGCATACAGTACAGAACTCGAGGGCCTCGTTTGTCTCACGATTTAGGTCCAAGATACGTGTCCCGAGGTACACCACAAGCAGGGCGGGCGAGGAGCGCGGGCACTCGACGATTTCAATATTGTGAATTCCGACAATGTTCGCGTAGTGAACGCGTAATGAATTTCGGGATTGTCTTGCGGTTTTTCGGTCTCAACCCCTCCGTCCCTCGAGTATTTACTTTCCGTCTATTGGATGAGCTTACATTATGTAAAAGACTGTATACGTCGAACTTTTAATAACGACCGAGGAATTCTTTGGACGATTTTTCCGTGAGTTAAGCACATCGAAAGGAGGTACACGTCGCGGCGTGGCACCGTAGTTATAACGAAATATATGATAATAAGGGCTGGTATTATTTAGGTCCGGCAATTCGTATGATAAAATTGAACCAGTGATATTTGCCCGCAAACAATTTCTATGGAGATTTCGGTCTTGTTTCTGGGGTTAAATCTGAGCATGGGAATGATATATGGGAGGGCCGCGGCCTCGGTGGGGCTCCTTTTGCGAAAAATATCATAGAATAGGAAAGAATTATGCAGTGGGATGAGAATACGGTCAAATTTTGTCGTTTGTGTGCGGATTTCCGGGTTTCTTATACATTTTTTTTGTGTCAGCATTTGTTATTGTAAGTAAACGCATGCTTGGTTTAATTTACGATATACCGTCGTTTATATTTGACCAAAATGTCGGGATATCTAAAGTTGAATAGGCAAAATTGTCTAAATGTTAATAAAGAGAGAAAATAATTTTGTTAATGCATTTTTTTTTTAGTTTTAGTAGATGTTATCTGTTGGAAATTACTTATTACCAAATACGTCACTGTTTTTTGTGATGTTTGTGTATGTCGTGAAAATTTGTCATACCAACATGGTCCTTTAGGTAATTTGCCACCCTAGTAATAGTATACAACGTGTTACATAAAGGTGTGGTCATATTTAAGGGTCGTTACACATGTCTGATAAGGAACTCCTGGGCACCGACTAAAGTACAAAATAGTAATAAAGTGATGGCATCGTTATTCATCATGCAAAATTTTAAAATTCCTTAAATTAATCGATACATTAGTAAAAGGGGTAGGTGACATCACTATTGTATTTTGTCCTTTTGCGATAAGTTCACTCAGCTGTTCGCCTGGTAGCCAAACAGTATTTCGGCTATCAGGCGAACAGCTGCGTAGAGGTGTAAGTATCTACCTACAATGGAGCTTACGGATACATTGACTAACACTTACCGGGGTCTACTTTCAGCGAAACGGTGATATACCTAATCTGGTAAGTGTACCTACAGCCACAGAAATGTACTTATTTATCACTTCACGAGCACGACTCAATGAGTTTTAACTATCACCTAAGTATGTCACATCACAAACACAAGTACTGAGGAGTTCATGCCGCCACAGTATGCGTAAATCTCCACGGCATGCGGCATACGTTTTTAAAATTTAAACAACGGCTCAAAATCACATACTATGTTCGCTATTTTTTCGTAATATTTTACACAAAATTGCATATTTTTAATAAACTTCAGATACAATGACTAAACAACGTGGTTGCTAAGAAACCACGGTCAAAAAGGTACATCTTATACCAGGAATGCAGAAAATAGTTTTTATTATGAATTATTTTAGGGTAACGTAGCATAATATTTTAAAAACTCTGACGAAATCGCTCTTACATGTTATGTTATCCTGGTATTTGAATATGCTTTTTGTTTATTTTACTATGCTATTTTTTTTATTTTTTCATAACATTTTGATAAAATAAAACGTATATTGATCCAAAAAATTTAAATTGGGTACGGAACCAATTTTAATTAGTATAATATTATGAGGTGTGGCTGCAAATTCGGTTGTCCACGGCTCCTGGTATTGAATGTAGGTTAACCTTAGGCAAAGGAAGCGTTTGAGACAGTCTCACATACAGCTGATGAATGATTTCAGAAACAAAAACGTTTTCTTATTAATTAAGTGAATTCTATCAACATTTTTAGACTATTTTAATAAGTTAGAAGCTACTTCAGAATTTCTTTGCCCGATAACATCATGAAATGAACTTATCTGGTAGTTGAGTAGGACGATATTGAGACTGTCTCACCAATTTAGATCGTTTGGTAATCCTACTCGGGTTCAAATTGTAGTTTATTTGTAAACAGCTCTTAACAGCGTGCTGTAGCTCTGGTTATTTTGTAGTGTTGTACGTTTATCGGCAATTTCCACCAGTTTACACATGGTCGATAAAAAAGAACAGCATTTTTCTACGTCATAGCAAGTAAATCTGATTTGTTCCCCAAGCCAATATGTTATTTATATGACACTTAATGCGTCCCCCGAATATGACCACACCTTTCTGTAACACGTTGTATACTTGAGTAAGTAAAAAAATTATGCTAATTATTATTTTCCTCACTACTTAAGGCAATGTTGTCCTACCAAAAAAACTGTCTTAAAAATTTTAGCAAAGCAATAAAATTTTCAAGTAAGTAATATTTATGTAAATTTTCTTTACAACACACCTGCTCATAACAGTGATATTATTTTACCGCAATTAAGCACGGAATGACACCTATTATAAAACTGTGACTTTTTCATTGCTATTACTCACAAAAGTGAGTTATAGATTCTTTTTTAAATTTTATAGGAAGTGTCTATAATTGTCTATGTTCTTAAAAAAGTTTTGATACAAAAAATAACGTTTAATAGTACGAATAAATTAATACGCCTATTGTATGGTCATTTGATGCATTTTCGTATTTAAATAAATAATTTCAACTTGTAATACTTGTGTAATAAACAAAATTTTCGCTCAAATTTAACTTTTTTTTTCTTTATGTACAGAAAAAAAAACAGAGTAAAAAAAAAGTTAAGTTCAAACCTCATTTTTTTTTAAATATGGTCGACCACCATTGTTAAATGCGCGCGCATAGGAAAACGAATTAATTTGTAGTATTGTTTATTTAGTATTTGTAGTATTATTTTATTCGCAAGTGTGTTGTAAAACGTCGTATGGCACGTGTGAGCATGATGATTACCGTCCTCGGCTGTCTTAAGACCCTCGCCTGGCGGCTCGGGTCTCAATGGCGCCTCGGCGGTAATCACCAACGTTGCTCACTTGTACCATAATGTACTATTTTCTTTTTTTTCCTCATTCGTTAACCATATTATTTCGTTTCTTATTAACTTTTGAGGGCGTTAAATTAAAAACCGGTCTTGTTAATTACCAGGGCAGCATAGACGGGCGGATATTAAAGATTGTCAGTAGTAAAGAAAGATGAAATTCAAAAATAGAAGTTTAATTTTTTAATGTTCACTCGGTAGTTCGGTTTACGGGCTGCGGTCGCGCCTCGGGCGCGGACCGTTCTAATTAAAATCGCTACGTTTTCTGTGGTATTCATTTTCATCCTTTAAGCTTTTTGTTACTCCTACCCCGGTTAGGTTACGTTATTGTTGTGGGTTGTAACTAATTTACATCTTAATGAGATGTTTGTTGTGTTTCTGCCGATAGTTGGCTCAATAATGATATTCGTTTTCATTATTAGTTAGTTCCTTTAATCTGTTTTACAAGCTTTTATTAAACTTTGGATGTTTGTGAAAGTTAAATCTAGCAATTAGAACTTTCGCTTAACCTACGAAGTTTAATTTTTACTTGTTAGTTCACTTTCGAAGTTGATGCAGTTTTATTGTAATCATGACTAAATTGCCATCTAGGACTAGCTTCAGATAACGGAACCTTCAACAGTCAACATGAAATTTCAACAAATACTTAACTCAAAAGCTTGTTTTTTTTACTGTTATTTTTTTGTTTGCCACACCACGTTCCATGTTCAAAACAAATAGATTTATGTAGGTACCTACCTACATTTGAATATCGAAAACTGCGCTTTCACAAAAACACCAGGAGCACATAACGTCAAGAAATTATGTAATTTTTTTTGAGTTATTTGTTTTAACAATTCTAATGTTCATTAGCATTTATTACAATGCTAACCGGGATAGCAGAAGCGCGCACGGCCGGCCGAAGTAGCGCCTTTGTTTCGTCCATTACGTATGCAAATGCGGTTCTAGTACCACCTGTGCGCTTATGTTCCTCTGGTAAACAATTGCTAGGTGGAAATGGGAAGACATTTTTTTTGTGGTCGGCTACCGGAGTTACCTTTGTCGAGACATCTATTGTTTAGAAAATAAAGAAATTTTTAAGATCAAGATGAAAATGGTACAGCGATTTGTTTAAGAAAATAGATGAATGAAACGCTAATGAACGAATGAGTATGTGTTCAAAACTAGCCTGGCTATTCTTGAATACTTCACTAACATGTTATTACCGATACATAACTCTGGGAAACCACAGAATATACTTCCTTAAAAAGTGGGTAAACTAGAGTGTTGCCAAATCACATAAGAACAGTGGCTGATTTGTGATGGTCCAAACAGATTTTGTTCGTTGAAAAATGGTCGAAAATCTTGACTCACAGATAAGAGTTATAGAAAATTTTGGTATTTATCATTAAAACAGTCTCATAAAAAGAAAACTCACACGAATTATGTATAGACATAGATAAAAGTCTCGTCGGTTCTCGTATGTTACCTGTCACAGGAGTCGCGTGAAAAAAGAAAAAACGCTTTCCCTTCTTCTTAATAGATTTTGATAGTGAACTCAAATCTGTCATTGTTTCAACAACTTTTTTTATTACTGATATTAAATCGGCAATAAAATAAATAAAATTCATTTTCTCCTGTGCGAAATGTTCTAATTTTGAAAACTGTTTTATTAAACTTTTTAAATAAATCAGTGAACAGACACATCCGTCATTACTAAAATAACTAATATTCAAATTGCATGGAACACATTTTGTATTCCATCAGTTCGTCTGAATATTAGTATCCCATAAACACAGTTACAGTTTTAAAAAGTAGTTTAAAAAATACAAACTAAATAGAAAAAGTAATGAACATTAGGAATTTTAAGTATTATTTGCTTACCAACCTGCCAAAAATATAAAAAAAAAATGGCTGGAGCATTATAAGTTGCATCCACTCAACCTATACTCGTATGTTATGTATTTAAATAACCTAATTGACAATTAAAAATATGATGTCGTTTTGACGTTTAGTAAAGAGTAGTGAATTTAATTAAATAGACAGACCATTTCTTCAATTCTTTTTTGAAAAGTGAACGCCAATGTAACTACTTCAAGTATTTTTTTTCAGATTGATAGCAGTTTTTCCTTCAGTTCCTACACTTTAAAAATAAATGTCACTTTTTCATAGACACGTAATTCACAACTCGTAAACTAGTTTCACGATCGAAACTATAGCATTTACTAAAAAAAATCTGCCGTTTCCATCAAATGGAGTGTTATCACGCTATAGCTTTCTACTGCGTTTCTTAAACAACGTTTTTATCATACTATGTATAGCGCGGTTTAATGTATTTTATTGAATAACTGTTGCTAAAATATACTTTTAAACGAGCAATTTTTGTACTTTGGTATCTTAGAAACTGCTCTTATCATTGGCATGAATTTAGATTACTTTTTGCACCAAAATCATATTTAATTTCGTCATAATGTCTAATATTGCGAATTTTTGAAGTCAATTCTTAACATCACAAACTAGGCAAAGCTGTTCACCCAATTACTATTACAATTCAAAAAAATATCAGTAAGTAACCATAATTCCTAACATTTCCCCTAACTCCTCCAGCTAACGTGTACCCACTCCTAACACATACAATTTATGCTTATCTTAGGAATGGGTTCACGATAGCGTAATTTTTCAATCTACATTAAACCAGTGAGTACCAACACAATAGATTTTTGCCAGCCAGGATCAACAGCTGTTGACCAATGAAAATGCTGAGTAGGTACGACACTTAATGGGCCCCAGGGAAAGCTGAATTATCTCCAATGACACAGCAAATAATTTAATAGCAAGTAGGAGTTAGATCATGTTCAGGAGGTTCTTCAAGTGAACGGGTATGTTACGAGTTCTAGAAAGCCGCGACGTGTACCGAGGAAGATGTTACCGGGTGTTGACCGCCAACCGGCGTACATGCCATATGTGAAAGGTATAACGGACAAGATCGGATCCTGCTTACGGAAGTTTTCCATTAAGACTATCTTCAAACCGTGCGCCAAAGTAGCGAAATATGTGCGAACATCGAAGGACGTCATACCTCTACAAACACCAGGTGTCTACAAAGTGGATTGCAGCTGCGGTAGTTCCTACATAGGCCAAACAAAGCGAACCATTGCAGAAAGGGTCAGAGAACATATCGCGGCTGTGAAAAACCGTCAGCACAATAAATCGGCAGTAGCAGAACATCTTGAGTCGGGGGCCAATCACTGGATTGAGTTTCATCAGCCTAGAGTCCTCTCCACTGATCGCCACTATTATCCACGGATTGTGCGTGAAGCTATTGAAATCAGAAAATATAAAAATTTCAATAGGGAAGATGGATTCAGGCTGTCTGGGACGTGGAATCCAGTGATTAAATTACTCAAACCCAAAAACACAGTGCCATTAAAAACTGACGTAGTGAGTGTTGTGTGTCGCCAGCCTTACCATTCACAAATAAGTAGTGGAGGGTAGGCACACAAATTAATCCCGCGCACCTCTCGACGCTCGCAGACCAGTCAAGTCGTGACCACGGGTGCTGCAACGCACCCGAAACGTCGGCACAAGTAAGTTCCAAATAATAATTAATCGCGATAAGTCCCGAAACATAAAAACTATAAATGGGAGGAGTTGTAATTATAATAAAGGCACTTCGGCCCTAAATAAAAAGGGAACAAAGAAATAGGGAAAGCCTGAGGGCCAATTTTTTTTTTTAAGTTTTATATTTCTGACACCTAAACAAGGTCAGGGCCTGTATCTTAGGCATCAGAACTCTCGTAATAACAATCTGTTCGAAATTCAGTCTAGATCTAATTTCAAATTCCCAAATGTCAAAAAATTTAAAAGAAATGTCAAAATTAAAAATTATGTTGCAAAAATACAGTTTTTGACATTTTGGGGGATTATGGTTATGGTTTTCGTAACGTGACAGAGTAAGTTTGGCCTTGGCGGAGTTGGAATCTCCTCCTCCCAAAGAACTAGAACCAACTAGAACTAAGGTAAGGGCTATCACTTAATATTGACTTCGGATTCTGCTAAGTAATGGCAACTGTGGAAAAACAGCGCCGTCTCAGAATTATATTCCAGACCAAAATAACTCAAAATAGTAAAAATTAAATAAGAAAAGACAGAAACAGTGGTTTTTTGAAATTTTAATAACCGCATTGATATGGTACCAACGACCATACAACCATACAATGTTCGTATACCTATAGTCGCTGTATGGTACCAAAAAGCTTTCCACGAATTAAGATGTAGCTAAGTAGGTATATTGAATTATTCTTTTCTTGGTATACTATCTGCAACATGCATAATCTTTGCAAAGTTCAGACTTCATTCTCAAGAAGGGACTTCGTTCAAACATACTAATTAGCGATTAAAAACTACAATTATAGTATGTTGCGGCACCCCATCCATGCCTTCACGCATCGTCGCTAAGTTGTTCCGACGTCAATAGCTTGCAAAATTTAAGCCACGCAAGAAAAGCCGCTTACTTTAAAAGCAAAGAAAGTTCCTATTTGAGACTTCACTCTGCTATATTCAGCTATAACTTATATTATATATTTATAAGTGGAACACAGACTTAACGGTTTCATAAAGGTGAAATTCTATTTTTGATTTTTTTAAATAATTTATTATTGGTCTATTCTAGAAAAGTGCTGGCCAGATTAAAATAGTACATTATGGTACAAGTGAGCAACGTTGGTGATTACCGCCGAGGCGCCATTGAGACCCGAGCCGCCAGGCGAGGGTCTTAAGACAGCCGAGGACGGTAATCATCATGCTCACACGTGCCATACGACGTTTTACAACACACTTGCGAATAAAATAATACTACAAATACTAAATAAACAATACTACAAATTAATTCGTTTTCCTATGCGCGCGCATTTAACAATGGCGGTCGACCGACCATATTTAAAAAAAATGAGGTTTGAACTTAACTTTTTTTTACTCTGTTTTTTTTTCTGTACTTAGAGAAAAAAAAAGTTAAATTTGAGTGAAAATTTTGTTTATTATACAAGTATTACAAGTTGAAATTATTTATTTAAATACGAAAATGCATCAAATGACCATACAATAGGCGTATTAATTTATTCGTACTATTAAACACGTTATTTTTCGTATCAAAACTTTTTTAAGAACATAGACAATTATAGACACTTCCTATAAAATTTAAAAAAGAATCTATAACTCACTTGTGAATAATAGCAATGAAAAAGTCACAGTTTGATAATTGGTGTCATTACGTGCCTAATTGCGGTAAAATAATATCACTTTTATAAGCAGGTGTGTTGTAAAAAATATTAATCGATTCTCGAGTATTCATATATTTTTTCTAGATTTTTTAATTGTACCTGCTGTGACATTTACCTCCTGCTGTGTACATACCTCCACCTGCTATTTTTACATAAATGCACATACCTATCCTTAAAAAGTTTTTTTTTATAGTATCAATGTAATGCTCACAAAGCAAAAGTGTACAGTACCTACAGAGCCCCCTTAAGATCTTCGGGGCTCAAACCAGGTTTGCAGGTTTTCCTATTGAAGTTAGGGTTCTGGTGGCAGTCGTTCCCATAAAAATCGAGATAAGCAATAACAAGAGAAGGGGAACCCGGGCACCTTATAATGCGTCCAGGATTAGCATAAGGATGACGATGATGATGACAGAAGCTAGAAAGGCATCATTCATGACAATGAAAAGTACTAAGGCGGCATACATTGAAAGATATGGGACCACCAACGTTCGAAGACATCATTCGAAGTTTGAATCACTTTGTATTTAGGTGACGATTGAAGCGGCTAATCTACAATGGCTTGATTTGCAAACAGTGGTGAGGTGGCGATTGTATGGTGATTCCCGCCCACGGGGTGACTATCGTGTTATTCGGTATTATATATCTGAATAGTAATATTAGGATCGGAGAGCACTTTTCCAGATCGAATAGAATTGGATAAAAAAAATCACTTAGGTATGACAGCAGAATAGTTTTTATGAGTTAAAAAAATATTCAGTTGAATTCCTTGAATAGAGATGTCTAAAAGAAGGATAAAAATTATGTTCGTTCTTATTTTTACGTATTTTATTGTCACCAATCCAACCATAACAGAAGCTACTAGAATATGAGGTTTTTCAAGAAGGGCATTAGAATGTTGAGGGCAGCACGAGTGTAACGCCTCTAGTGTTGCATACATTCATAGGTCACTGTACCTAACCACTATCGATTAGGTGGCTGGGCTGTGTGCTTGTCTGCCACCAGATACCACAGTGGTATAAAAATATGAGAATAATGAGATTAAAACGTCATCTTCTTTATTGCATGCCACGGAATCGATTAGGCTTGACAATTAAGTAACTACCCTATTTAGTTAAAAATGAAAAATTCGTAAGCGCTCCTATTGTAGACGAACCCTTAAAAAGAATAAACAAAATCTAAATTGCCGAATTTAAACCGATCACCCGCAAAGGCATTCGGTATTCAAAAATATTATTCTTATTTCGAAAACATAAGTCGCGTTCTATATTTGAATTCGTCGCGGGGACGCTCCCCCTCACCGCGCGGGAAAAAAAAGAGTAAAGCAAAAATTTCTTATTAGAAATTGGTTCTGTAGTAATAGACACTGGGGTGGCAATGTGTAGGATAATTGCCCCCCTTTTTGCGGTATGCAGAACAATTACGATGAATACGTGGAGTGCGTATCGATCCAACTCGTCTATCCGTAGCAATCCCCAAGGAACAATATGGGCACACTACAACACTTAGGTACACGGGTAAAGAGAAGTCACTTACCGCGCGCTGCTCCTTTGGTGATTTGTTGGTGGCCACCAACTGATCCAGGTGTCGGGATGCTTGTAGCACTTGCACTATAGTTGATGCTCGTGATGCGGTGAGCTGCTCAGACCTCCAATTAATACGAATGTCGAAGCGAGACTGGTGCGGTCGAGAGGTGGCGCGCGCGGCACTGCCAATCTCTCTTTCTCGAAATACCCGCATACCATGTTATCGCAAGTACCCTCATATCCCATAAGTTTCGCTCGGACAAACTATCGGATCGATAAGCACCCGCCACAACACGCTCCCCGCCTTGACAAGGTCCATAGCTAAGTAGGGGGAGCTAGGTAATGAGGTAATTCCGATCTAAGCGGTTAAGTTTCATAAATGTAAGGCACTCTGATAATATTAATGAACCGTTACAGCAGATGAAACAGTAAATAGCGTAAAATGTATATATTATTATAACCAAAGCAGATATCCATAGGGAGACCGATTGAGGCTTAATCACGAAATTATTTAAATAAATATTAAATTAAAATGCGGTTGAAAAATAAGTATTAAGGAAATTTAAATAAATTTTATTGGGTTGGCAACGGATACAGCTTAGTTACAGGACGTTTATAAATTCCGGACGCGGTTTTGACAGACGCGACTCGAACTATGCCATCTGTACCCGGGAAAACTTCGGTTATAATGCCGAGTGGCCACGATAAAGGTGGGACGTTATCTTGACCTAAGAGGACAATAATGCCGATCTCTATCGGACGATCAGGCGTACACCACTTCTGTCGAGTTTGTAACGTATTTAAGTATTCCACGCGCCATTTTTTCCAATAACCCAATACCAACTGATCCAGAAGCCTCTTGCGGTTTTTTAGATTAATACCTTCCTCTGTCAGTTCAGAAGAAGGCAAGTATGTAAGCGGACTGGACATTAAAAAATGTGCCGGTGTGAGCACCTCGGGGTGTGGGTCCGATGACAAAACACTAAGCGGTCGCGAATTTAAAAGGCATTCTATCTGCACCAATACGGTCAAAAGTTCCTCATACGTGAGAAGCTGCTTACCAATGACTCGGAACAAATGAGTCTTAACGCTTTTAATATTGGACTCCCACAGACCTCCGAAGTGCGGAGCTCGCGGTGGGATCATAGTCCACTTAATTTGAGTTTTGAGTAGTTCCCGCTTAATGTCCGACTGAACAGCTGAATTTAATAAAAATGAGTATATTTCATTTAGCTGTGCTTTCGCACCTATAAAATTTGTACCATTGTCCGAGTACATAACGGACACTGGACCCCGGCGCGCAATAAATCTTTTGAAAGCGGAAAGAAAAGCTTCTGAGGTGAGATCCGAAACGAGTTCTATATGTATGGCCTTAGTGACCAAGCATATAAATAAACATATATAGACCTTCTGCGAGCGTTGTCCTCTGCGGCGAGTAGGTACATACGCAATAGGACCAGCTAAATCCACCCCAGTATGCACAAAGGCCTTGGCATCGCGGACCCGGTATCCAGGCAGATCAGCCATTTTGGGCGTCGGGTGCACAGGATTTAAATGAAAGCAAGTGTTGCATTTGCGGCAGCGCGAACGAATAACGGTCCTACCATCCAATATCCAAAACCGTTGCCTAATAATGGACATCAATAGTCCGGGGCCCGTATGACAGTACGTATTATGGTAGTGATCAATTATTAAATCAACTACACGGTCATGTTTAGGTAGTAGTGCGGGATGTTTAGCTTCGTAGGGTAGGTCAGACTTTGAAAGTCTACCCCCGATTCGTAGGATTCCGTAATCGTCCAGAAAAACAGACAGACTGCGTAATTTTTTAGAGGGGAGTTCGCCGGCCTTAATCAGGTTCACTTCATTAGAGAAATGGATACTTTGAACAATTCGAATAACAAATTTTTCAGCGGTTTGAATATTTTGAATAGAGTCCTGACTACCTAATCTATTCGTAAATTTAAGAATACAAATGAATGTACGCAATAGCTTATTCCATGAGCTGATGCGATCAGCTATGGCAGCTAGAGCATGCGGTTCAGTCTTTGAAGTTTCGGCCACAAATGCCTTGGATTTCAACTCTGGTAATGTATCCCACTCAGTTGGGATGCATTTTAAGGGCCATTCATTTATCGGCTGATGAAGCCAAGTAGGGCCGTCCCACCAGAGCGAATGTGCAATCAAATCTGATGGCAGCATTCCGCGTGAAAGACAATCGCTAGGGTTCGTTTTCCCCGATACGTGGGTAAAACAAGCCGCAGGTAAATTTTCCTGAATTCTAGCGATACGGTTGCTTACGAAAACAGACCATCTATGGGGAGATGAGTGAATCCACGAGAGAGCTATGGTGGAATCCGAAAAAGCGTAAACACCCTGAATAGGTACGCGAACGGAAAGCTTCTCTTTAACCACGTGAACAAGCTTGGATAGAAGCAAAGCTGCTACAAGTTCCAATCGCGCCAGCGTCGTAATCTTGGCGGGGGAAACTTTAGACTTAGCACATAGGAGTCGGACAGTGATATTACCATCAGGGTCAGTTATGTGTAGATAGATACAACAACCATAACCACTGAAGCTGGCGTCGCAAAAGGCTACAATATTTACCACAGAGTCCTTAAAAACTCCAATGTGTCGCGGTATTTTTAAAGAAGAGAGTGCCGTAAAATCCCTGGTAAAGGCGGTGAAACGACTGACGATATGTGCCGGAGGTTCCTCATCCCAATCTATCTTAGCCAACCAAAGTTCCTTGATGAGGATTTTAGCATACAAAACGACCGGAGCCACAAGACCCAGCACGTCAAACAAGCGGGCTACCAGCGATAAAATGGTACGTTTCGTACATTTATTTTCCATTATGACGGTAGTCAGAAAAAACTGATCGTCAGCGGGTTCCCAGGATAAGCCAAGGATCTTGAAATTATTCGAATTGTTGTCTACCGGCGAGAAACATACCGGCGAGCGATGAGATTCAGGCAACGTCTCTAATACAGCGGGCTTATTACTTGCCCATTTGATCAGATCAAATGAACCTATTTTAAGTAAGTCAATTAGTTCGCGAGATAATTCCTTTGCCAAAGGTATATCGGGAACTGAATAAACATAATCATCCATGTAAAACTGAGTTTCTATTAATTTAGAAGCCTCAGGGAAGCGGTCACTATGCTCACCCGCTAAATGACGTAAAGTGCGCATAGCTAAATACGAACTGGGCTTTAATCCGAAAGGTAAATGCTTGAAACTAAAGGTGCGTACCTGTTCGGTTTTATTGAAACGAAATAAAATTCGTAAGTATTTCCTATGGTGCTCATTTACACCTACCCTCAAAAACATCTGTTTAATGTCTGCGGTCATAGCTACCGGGAACGTGCGAAAATCAAGTAATAATAAAAATAAATCGGCCTGTAAATTAGGTCCGACATGCAAAATATCATTGAGTGACAACCCTGAGTGAGTTTTCGCACTAGCGTCTAAGACCACCCGAATGGTGTCCTTATCCGGCCTAATAACGGCGTGATGCGGCATGTAGTAGCCTTCCTCAGTTAATTCATTATCAGGTACCTCAGCCAAGTAACCCTGAGCTATATAATCGGCGATGGTCTTATTATAATTTTCGCGTAGGGTAGGTACTTGAGCAAATTTTCGCTCGAGCGCAAGCAGACGGCGATGAGCCACTCCGCGAGAATTGCCTAGCTCAGAAGGGTCTCGTGAGAAAGGTAAATCGATAAAATATCTACCGTCCCGAAATAAAACTGAAGAATTAAAACTATTTTCGCATTCCAAGTCTTCTGGACTGATGATTCGTTGTGTTGGGATTTCCTCTAATTCGAAAAATCTTTGCAAACTCGAATCAATATCAGTAAGCGAGGTAAATGACGAAGAGGTAGGTTTCGTATCATTTAGACATGGAATGTCCCCCATGAGTACGTAACCGAAACTAGTCAATATGGCGGGCGGTGCGCGATTACCCGAATCGACCCTATCTCCCAAGTAAATATACGGAAATAGTTGAACACCAAGAACTAAATCAATTTCTCCCGGTAAATTCCAGGTTAAATCGGCAAGCGGTAAATTATCCAAGTAGGACAAATCATCATTTATTTTAATGTAATTAGAGGGTAGTTTATCCGTAATGCAGTCAACTACCAGCGCATGAATATAATATCTATTGTTAGGATTAATTCGAGACTCAATTGTAAAATGAATAAATCCATGTACGGGTCGCGTGGTCATACCAACACCTTGCAACGACGAATTACACAACTTAATAACCGGAATGTTCAAACGCTTACAACAATCCATGGTAATCAAATTATTTTGAGATCCGTTATCAATCAAACATCTAAGCGTCATTCGATTTTTATCTCGATTATTACAATGCGCGTATACTTGAGCGGTAGCTAGCAGTATAGTGTAATTATGTGGATGGCTACCGGACGTCAAGGCAATCGATTGTGTCTTGCTCTTGTCTAATGTGTCATCTTTTTCAGCGGCCTGGATTCGAACCGGCTGCGCCGCGGGCGCGGACCGCTTCTTGCTCGAGGAATCCGTATTATTATCATTTGAAAAATGCAATAACGAATGATGTTGCTTTTTACAATACTTGCAAACATTACGCGATTTACATTTGGTTATGGAATGAGATAGGCTCAGACAGTTCACACAACCACGTTTCGATTTAATAAAGTCAAACCGGGCTTGCGGTGATTCTAAGTTTTTAAAATGTAAACAATTAAACAGCGGATGCCTATCTATATTGCACAAAGGACACATTGAAGCCGTCTCGGAAACCGGTTCGTTACTCGCGATGAAAACTTTAGAATTACTAACACTAGCTCTTGCGCGCGGCTCGACTTGTGAATTATTTTTATTCGACCTTTCAAGTACTTTGACATAATCCTGTATAAATGAGATTAATTCTAGGTGGGAAGGGAATTCCTTCTTGCTTACGCTATTTTCAAATTGCTGTATTGTTTGCGAATCAAGCTTTCGCAACCCACAATATAATAGAATAAAATCTAATAAGTCAGGTATGTCTAATTGTTTCAATGCCGCGACAGACGCCGAATATTTTTCTATATAGTTATTCAAACTGATAGCATTACCGGTGCAACCTTTAATATTAAAAATGTTATTAAGGTAATGCTCACCTAAACTGCGATTGTCCTGATACTTCTTTACAAGACTATCCCAAAGTATCCTATAGGTATCCCCCGATGGAACAATACCTGCCGTTATTTTTAACGCATCGTGCGTTAAATTGCTTATTAGGTATTGTACGCGCTGTGCATCCGTGAGATCGGCATTAAGGTGCACATTACTACGAAATATCTCAAAAAATATTGGCCAGTTCTCTGTCTTTCCGTCAAAGGTACGTATAGGAATTGGCGGCAAGTGTATCTTAGATTTTTTATTATCGGCTGTAGATGCCGTTGTATTATTTGACCTAATGAGATTCCGCTTGTATTTTATCGTGGAATATAAGTCCTCAATAGAGCTCAAGCTGGAATAGTCTGGCGGGGTACCATCCATTGTAAATTTTACCTCATTAATTTCATCAACTATTTCTTCAAATCTGCTGTATTGCTCAGTAACGGATTCAGATTGCGAAAGGAATAGTTCATTAGAACGGGAATCATAATTGGAAATATTTTTGCATAATATATATATCCGATTAATTCGTTCGAAAATCGCTTCTTTTTTAGCCGTTAGCTGTAATAGCTTGCTTTGAAGTTTAGCAGTAGGCATTTTAAAATTAGAATTGGATTAGGTACTAAATAATTTAATTTGATATTAAATAAAATAATATGAAAATTTTGCTTAAATGCGAAATTTATAATGCGGGTAGAAAATTTCTATATTAATCAATATAAAAATTATTATTAAATGCGGAATTTAATAAACGCGGTTGGGAAATTTTATGCACTAAGTAGGTATGTAGCTGATAACCTATCCGGCTCGAAGGACCATTAAATGGGGTGGCAATGTGTAGGATAATTGCCCCCCTTTTTGCGGTATGCAGAACAATTACGATGAATACGTGGAGTGCGTATCGATCCAACTCGTCTATCCGTAGCAATCCCCAAGGAACAATATGGGCACACTACAACACTTAGGTACACGGGTAAAGAGAAGTCACTTACCGCGCGCTGCTCCTTTGGTGATTTGTTGGTGGCCACCAACTGATCCAGGTGTCGGGATGCTTGTAGCACTTGCACTATAGTTGATGCTCGTGATGCGGTGAGCTGCTCAGACCTCCAATTAATACGAATGTCGAAGCGAGACTGGTGCGGTCGAGAGGTGGCGCGCGCGGCACTGCCAATCTCTCTTTCTCGAAATACCCGCATACCATGTTATCGCAAGTACCCTCATATCCCATAAGTTTCGCTCGGACAAACTATCGGATCGATAAGCACCCGCCACAACAGACACGTTTATTATTTCTCAGGAAGTTAGGTACATTTATGGCTGTAACGAACTGCAGAAGATGGTGACGATAAAATAATATTTACGATATCAACTATTAAATATTATAGATAACCTACCCAAGAATACCGCATCATGTTATTTTATTGTAGTTTTAATACCTATGGCAGCTAATAAAATACCAGTGAACGAATTTCAAACTTCATAATAAAATGTTTGAAAAAGGAATGCTATAGAAGTACAAAATATTGATCGGATACACGCTCCTGTCGCGTTCCGAAACACCGAGTCGTGATAAATTACCTTCGGGAAATTAAAACTGTCTTTAAAACAATACCTGTTTTTTTCTTCGCGCCCTCTTTCGTATTTCCATCCTTGTCTAACACGTATTTTCGTGTATCTCTATCTCGATCGTATTCGAAGAGGGTAGGTTTCGACATTTCTATATTGATATTTTTACTTACATTTTCTAACGCGATTGCTTTAATTAATGCGTTTTGTTACGCATCGTGAATTGTGCTCACAATTTTTTAATTAAAAAAGTTTTTATGCGACTATTTTTATAACCGTTACAACATAAGTGACATAAGTTGTATTATAGTTATATGTCCAGAAATCCATGTTGTATTATTTTATCAGGATTAAATTGAAATATTCAAGGGATACAGATAGATTTATAGTTCGAATTTGTGCCTTTGACTGTAGAATCTGCATCCTTCAGTATGGTTACCAATATGTCAGTGACTTACCATTAAGCTGATCATAGTCTAGCTGGGCTAGTAAATTAGTAGTAAACTTTTCCAGCTCGTAAAATTATGAGTCAAGTAAGTATTTACATGAAAAAATACAATGTTAATTAAGTACCTGAGTATGTTTATGCGCGTTCCAGAACTCATATTACAAGTTGTGATTAGTATGGATCTAGATGGTGCTATAAAATATATAAATAAAATATATAAGTAAAACATTATTGTATATCATGGAACGCGAGAGTTTAAAAGTTAGTTTAAATAAAACGTGACCATAACTCTATAATTATGTGTATAAATAGATACACGTGTCTCTAAAAACAATTTCAAATTCAATCGAGTGAAGTGTGTAGGTACTGTTCGCAGTCGCTGGAGCGTTTTCAATATCTCACGAAACTAATAAACGATGAATGAAATATGGCGGAGCGATTAAACACAAAAAATAAAAGTAAAACATTCGCCGAAGATGCACAATCTCCTAATTAAGAACATCACAAATACATTATCTCAAGCCCCAAGCCCGTTTCAAATCTAATTTCTTTTTTGACAAAACAAAAAAAGACTTAATTACTTTTTCTGGCTATCACAAAAAGCGGGAGATAAGAGCCCTATTTGAATCCTCGTTATCACCACCTCCCCGGCACTTTCACCCTTCAATCTCTACCTTTTTTTTCTTTTTTTCCACCCTCTAGAATACCTATCGCAATTTAAAGATAACTAATGCTTTGCGTCATTAAGAACCAAAAGGGAAAGCAAGAATGTAAAAGGAAATGCATTCAAATGCATTTGTAAGTTTAACTTTATGAAATGATACGTTTATTCAACTTTAGAACTACTCTGAGATTGCCATAGACAATAATTAAGGTTGACGCTTAATTTTTTTAATGATATAATGTGCAACCATAATTATGATTTTTGTTTTATTTTGGTCCATTCCTATTCTCTAGCTAGTTTATTTCTAGCTACATTTTACGATGTCCGTCATCAAAAGTAGAGACGTTAAAGTGTTCAAAAAATATTTATTACAATTAAAAATTTTATGGCCCAATAAAAATTGTAAATGAAAAAATCTTATAGCCTTTGTTGAAATAGGTCTAATTGACCCCAAGATTTTTAAGCTCCAACTTTAACGATCGGAAAAAAATTAAATTAAAAAAGCTCTGAGTCGCGACAAGGTGTTTCTTCCTTCTTTTTTACTTAAAAAATGTAATAATCCTACGGCAGTAAAATACTATCGGACATTTACGACAAATTCACACAAGACCTACTTAATAAATCTGACAAAATCTTAAATTTATGCTCGCGAACGCAGGACACACGAGGAAAAAAATATAATTTTACGACGCCGTAAACCTGGTTAGAATGCGGCCCTAGAACGAATGATAATTTGGGAAAAATCCATTTTAATTAACTAATTTTTATGGGAATTGTGTCAGTTATTATAAATAATGATTTCATTCATTTTTCTTATAACCACGTAATAAAACCCATTTTCCTAAATACTGCATAATGTATAAGAGTTGGCAACACAATCCTGGCTGCAATAAAAAAAAGTATGTGAAGGTAAAAAAAATATTTTCGTATTTTAATTTGAGCAGCGCACGACGTTCTTTGCTTTGGTACATTTTAATGAAAGCATGAAGTGCCGTCGCTTATTTTTATTATTTTTTTCCATGTCCACGTTTAGAAAATATTGTGAGTACGTCCAAAGAATGTTAAAAAGTGGTCTTGATTAAATAAAATGTCGCTAGGCCTCCGAGGGGCCCGGCAGCCAAGAGCACGTGATGGGAATCAAGTATTACAATCATTAAACTTGGAACAGTAAGTAATGGTAGGATTTAAGACAGGAAAATGAGTATAATCGTTTTAAATCGTTGTTTTAACTCGCTGCTAAATCTATAGTTAATACATAATATGAATGGGTGGTAATAAGATCATAATACATTTAAGCAACAGACTTACCATTACCAGCAAATATGCTTTCTAATAGATTGTTTTCGCTTACCTGGAAAAAGTAAAAAAAAGAGAAAATTAATTAAAAAGAAAAATATTCCGAAACTAAGACGTAACAACATGCAAACATGTTAGTCCCAACATGGCTGTAACATAATAACATGTAACATGCGGCAAACAAGAAAATTCGTAAATATTTTTTCAAATAAATTACACGTTGGCTAATGAAAGGGCCGAATGTTTGCCGGGTCGAATACAATGGCGGGGAACTATTGCTCTATATATTTTTCACAAAATGGCCGCGAATTCCGCTAAATAAATATCTAGTTTTTTGTTATTCGGTCAGTCAGCAGAAATGTTTGTGTTGCGGAACTAAAAATGCGCCATATTTGGTATTCAGGTGTCTTTATTTTATCCGGTGCTTTGGTAAGCTGGATTTTGGAAAGTTATCCTACTTATTTTTATTACAATGAATTCCTATCTTTTTGTAAGACAACGCTCATAATTAACTGTATACATTATTATTTGACGTATTACGAACGTAGGCAAAGTGTGCATATTTTTTGATTGGATACCGAAAAATTGAAATCTCAAAATCTAACTAGAAAATTAAAAATACAAGATAAAAATACTCTTCAAAACTCTGTTATATAATAACCACTTGTATATGAAAACCTTCTCCAATATTGAGCCTATTGGTAATAAGAGGGAGGGTCCGAAAGCCGGTCGCGGAATGCCTCTCAAGGCCCTCCCCAAAGGGCCGTGTACTAAATCATACCCTATAATCTCGAAGAAAAAATACCTTGAAAAAGGTTTTTATATGTTTTTAAATTGCGGTACCCCAAAATAGTGCAGCAATGTAGTGAGCTGAATGGTACGTTCCAAATTTGAAATATTAGAAAAAAGTTTCCGTATGTATTATGAATGCAATGAATATTTATGATGAAAATGTTGCCACTGTTTGAATTCAATTAATTTTGTATTCAGAACTACATAGTTAGCGCGGGAAATCGTTTCAATCATTTCGTGTCAGTTTTTTTAATTCCCATTTTTTTATTGAATTAAGTTTTGTATTGATAATTCAGAGGAAGTAAATACAATTACTTTATTAATTACAATGTCTTATATTGCACAAGATATTGGAACCGGTTAATTGGAACAATTTGGCCATTTACGTTTTGTTAATTCATATTAATTTCAGTTTGTTTGTTTGTTCTGTAAAGGCGCGAAAATGTGGTAAATCTGTATACAGCTAATGATAAAAGTGTGGTGGACAATTTGATAACTGGAAGGTTTATTATCTATGTTAGTACCAACCTAACTAGCTTTTATTTTTTTTTTGCTTTTTAATTTACCTTTCTCTCCATCACTTCTGTATGACCAAGGCATTCTTGAAGTACCGCCTATGACATCCTAATGCAAATAATATAGATGACAATTTTGGCAATGAGCTTAGCTGACAGACTATTCCCCCTAAAAAGGGATTGTTGCGGGTCCAAATCCTATCTTAGATATTGACTTTTGCAAGTTAAATTCTACACGGTTAAATTCACCCTACACAAAAAAAAATTAAAGCGTATCGGTAATTATTTTTAGCTACCCCCAAACAATGCAATAAACATCCTGCAACACCCACTACCCTTCACAGGGAACCCATCCCTCACACCAGCAGATTGACATCTGTCACTCCGGGGGTTGCAATCCCTACCTTTTGGCGTAAATTTTTAATCAAAACAATTTTGCGTCCCTACATGAGTATGTTAATTCACTCATTGTCATAAGAGTTCAGTTTGGGCGTAGTCTGACTTACAGATGAATAAATTATGTGTTTGTCTGTCTGGTTGGAGGAGTATTTGCCGAGTGGCTGCCCTTTAGGGAATACAATGAAGTTTTGTATAACAATAATTCTATTAGCTGAGACGTGATAATTGTTTGATTATTATTATTGTATTAGTCAAATCTGCTTAAGAAGTGTGTGTTCTTTTTGCCATTCTAAAAAATCGGCTCTAAAAATCTGTTGTTTCTTCAGCATTAGGTGTAAGTTTCTTATCGATATTGGTTAATTTAATATTATTTATTAAAAATATCTAAAATTACTACCTAACACCACTTTACGAATACTTAATGGCCAGACACGATAAAAAAAATATCGAACTGTTCAAAAGTTCGATGATCTGTTATTAAAGAGTAATAAAATGAAAGACAAAGGATTTTGATCGTTGTAAATAAGTTAAAAATGATAACAAAGAGATAACTGCACATCAATTAAGATAAATTGGTGAAATCTCTGCTTCATTTAAGAGCTGATGAGTTAAGATTATAGTCTATCTAAAGAATAATGTTCAAAAGTCAACGACGATTGATGAAAATCAATGGAAACGTTTGGAAATAGACAACTTCGTGTGCAAACCGCGAAAGTTTAAATTGAAAAACATTTTAGTAATTGTTAACAAACCATTCTGACTCATACCATTATTGTATTCTCAAGAACAAAACAAACTGAATAATTTAAAAACCGTTCACATAACCTAAAAACCTAAGAAACAATGTGATCAACTTAAAAGTTAACAAGAAAAGAACAATACAAACAGATTAATTCTCCGTCAAAAACAATGTAAAATCTTCGACAAATGATGTAAAAATAACAAAAGTCGCCAATGTGAATGATATTTGTTAAAGAACCGTAAAAGTTATGCACATAAGTAAACCAGGCATATTGTAAATGGTCAAATATAAGACGATTTGCGTCAATTTGACACGCCCGTCCCGTCTCTAGTAAAGTAACCACTTGCATATGTATGAAGGAATTGTAACAATTTTCGGTTGTTGCCACCCTGGATGATACATTTTCTTCACTTAACTTTGTTATTTTAAACCATTTGAATACGCGCTTGTTGTGTCTGCAACCGTGTCAAACGCTTTAGCCAAATCTTCAAAAAAAAATGGATGACGTCTACTATTTCTTGTACGTCGATTTAGTTTAAAATGTCATTGTCTAGTTATTCAGCTGTAATGGCGTGTGCATTATTGTTAGCAATGTGTAATGTGTATATTAAATTAATAATTCACTCATGAGAGTCATTATTATCGTTAATGATGCATCGCAGACTTCAATCGCATGTCTATAAACCTTGATTTTACTGAAAGATTTCTAAGCAATATGCCCCAGTTTTGAAACTACAATTATATGCAGAGCAGTGATCAATGAATCTCATGTTCTTTATCTATTTGTTTGTTTTCTTCTGTACCTATACTCTCCTCTTATTCCATGAGATTGAAAATGGTGTAGCTCTGGTGAGGATAAGATCATGGAAAACTATTGCCATTCGAATTTTTAACTTTTTCTACCTGGAGTAGAGTTTTTTTTGTCAATGAATCATGTCGGTGCAGGTCTGGAACAGCAATGTATGAGTTTTCAATGTCATTTCAAATCAGCATCAATAGTTGACTCACATGAAGCTTAGAGTATGAAACGTGGCAGATCATTTTAATTTGACACGAGTCCAATAAATGATAAGACTTTGCCATGTTGTAAGAATGCAGTTAGAAGTACTCAAACCAAATAAAAATAAGCAAATTTCTAACCCTTTAAACTTTAATTATAAGGAAGAAGAGCTATTTCAGTACCATGGAATGGGGGTGAACATGTTAGGTAGGTACCTTCACTGGCACCGTTTTTCCAGACTTATCAAAATTTACTAACAGAATCTATACGTGAGTTTCTGGATTTACAAGTATACATAGCCCTCAGAAACCATTCATCATCAGGCAACCAGTTTGCTCTTTGACAGTAGAAAATAATTAAATTTCAATTCAAATTCACCGTCGGCAAAAAAACACCGACGAAGCCTCTCTCAGGTAAATTACTCTAAGCAAGAAACCTTCAGAATGGAATTTAAATCATTTCAGAGCGAAATTCCTTTAGCCTTACAGTCTGCCTGCATAACAGTCCAGAAATCTAATTTTCACAAGCATTGTAGGCATCTAGAACGTTCCCTATGTTCCTTGCGCTGCCAGTGCAGTTAATGCATTCCTTAGTGCACTATCCTGCATTACTGTAATCGTGTCTGGGTCAGAAAAGACGGGTTTGCGTAAAATAGTGTCATTTCTACTTGGTAAATTGGAGTTTGTGAAATTTGTGGGACTGCAAGGTATAATAATATATCAGCATATTTGAAATTGCCAGGAAGACATTTGAATTACCACGACTTTTTTGAAACTACCCTTCTCATATTTTCGGTGGAGTGTCGGTCAACACTGAGTGATTAATGCTGTTTAACTGGTTCTAAATTTGATTCTACTGGAGTTATGAGAGTAATGCGTGAGCTTCTATTACTTGTAAATATTTTATAAAAAATCCTATCTATATCGTAATATCATGGTGTGTACATTTTGGTATAACAACATCTTATAGACGAAAAAAAGGTTTCATTATTTTAAAAACGAATCATAATAATTGCATTGTAGTATTCGTACACACCGACGACGGTAACTAGTAATTTGAAAATAGAATCCAATTAAGTCTAAATTGGAAAAATAATAATTTAAATTTCGAACAACGCAGCCACAAAATGCAAAACGATCATAAGTGTTGCCAGGTCACAATCTATTTTCTAAACTGCAGCATTATTTCTACAAAGAAATACCAAATGACACTTTGCTACTATTTCGTGCCCTTTAGACATACAGACAAACACACAAATAGACTACTTAAATAAATATTTCATTATTCAAAAATGTTAATCTGACCACCACTTATTCATGACCCGTCTTATTTTCAATACCATATAAAATTACATGTGTCTGTGCCCACCGCCAACTGTGCTAAGGGTCAACTTATTTTGGATGCCCTAGGAATGTATATTATACGAGGAATGTGAACAGTAGCGGCGTATAATGAGAGTGTACTCAGTTTACGAGATGTGAGCGGACAAATGTAGTTACATTGTTAATTTTGAATAAATTTTGACAATAGTAATTTTTTAAGTAAAGCATCCAGTAGTCTACCAAAAGTCTTTATAGTGAAACAAAGTCAAATTTAATATAAACGAGTAACGAGAATATGAAAGTTTTTTAAATATCATTCCATTATGAAGAAGGAAAAGTCAGAAGGTGGACCCTAGCCTCCGAGCTGAAAGCTACGTATGCAATCGGGCAAATTAATATTATTTTTTGTGCTAGTAATACTACAAAAAAATACGTCCACGTCGATGCCTCCTACGTAAACTGTTGTAACTTCTAAACTGTGATTTTACAGGAGAGCGTTTCAAAGGTACTATTGGCAATAAAAACCGCAGTTTTCAACTAATCTTTATAAAATTCAATATGTGACTTCAGTTAATAATACTTTAGCGTTTACCTCATGGTATTATTCAAAAATACCAAAGGTTTTAGAGATTTTGCTGTTACAACACTTTACCGCGGTATATGACCTTTACAAATTGTTGTATCAGTCACTTACAATTATGTACACCGGAACACATGTGTCGTATTTAGTCGTATGTACCAGATACAACAATTTACGCCGAAAAGTAAGAGAAAAAAGGTGTGGTATGTTTTATTTTTACCACTTAGGTGGCAGACAAGTACACGGCCCACCTGATGGGAAGTGGTTACCGTGGCCTATGGAAGTATGCAACACCAGGGGCGTCACATTCGCGCTGCCGACCCTAAAAAAACCTTCTAATGCCCATTCTTGAAGAGCCCCAGAGATCCGATTCTCAGCACTCCATGGATTCGCCGTGCGGTCGCCGGGTCCTTATGGACCCGTGATACAGAGCACACCGTGACGGCGACTGGGACTTGCGACCCAGATGTAGGTTAAGGGTGGCCATTTTGTGATGCATCAGCGCTCACCTCCACCGTCAGTAGTGTACCTCCCTACCTATCCAAATTTGGTAAGATCTTATCAATGCCGCTTTGGACATTCGATTTAGTAAAGAGCTTACTGAAGCTCTTGGCAATCCGAGGTCTTTAAGTTGTACAGGGATTTAGCTTGAAATCGTCTTGGTCCTACTTCTACGGCGTAGACTTTAATCACGTAGCCATTTTTGGTTAACTCGTTAGTCAGGTCAAAGTATTTGTTCGTCTTTATAGCGTGGTCTTTAGGTATGTTAGTTTTCCACGGTACTGTGCGTTCTACAAGCACTGCTCGCCTATGCGATCGTGAAAAAAGGAATATATCGGGTCTGGATGACGAGGTACCTACAGACATCCTCCTTTTATAGTGCTTCTCGTAAGTGTAGTCTACAAGTATTGTCCAGTCAACGGCAGCTATCAATTTATCAATCAATTGTAGTCGCTTGGGAAAACCACCGCAGGGAGTTCATTCCACAGGTTGAGTGTGCGAGGGATGTAGTTCCTTTCATACCGCACAGTGCGTACTGTTTCCGGACGTTGTGTGTGACGATGATTTCCCTGCCTGTGGCGAGATGCGATGATAGAATGTAGCTGTGGGTATCATGTCAAATAGTTCATCTGAGCACAAACCATTGTATATTCGGTAGAACACACACAGTGAGGCAAAGTCTCTTCTGAGACTGAGACGTTCCACATGACCTGCGAGTATGGGATGGTCAACGAGCCTCAATAGTCGTCTTTGTACCGAGTCGAAGGGGTTGACCACTTCAAGTTTCAAGCTGGCACGTAGGCGCTTCGACAAAACGGTGATTGCAGTACTCCAAGTGGGGCCGAACCTGTGCCTTATGTAGGCGGAGTCGTTGCCCGACAGTTAAGTATTCACCCTGTTGATCACTCCAAGCTTCTTTGATGCTAGCTTCACCTTGTCTTCCAATTGACTACGGTATTGGACGTCGCTGGAGATATCGATATCAAGGATCCCAATACTCAAGGAAATGGTAAGCAGTGTGCCCAGGAATTGCGATGCTACAATAAATGGGATTTTCTTAACGGTGAATACACATACTTGTGTCTTAGAGGGGTTGAATTGTACTAAATTCAGTCTGCCCCAATCGGGTACTCTAGATAACGTAGTCTCGATTTCAGACACAAGTTGTTCGCGGCTTTCCTCCATCTCGGACTGAGGGATATTTGCACGGTCCGTGTAACAAGCGAGACAACACGGAACTTTGTGGGACACCAGCGTTTTATGTCCATGCGGTCCGAGCAACTGGCATCAACGACGGCTTGGATACTTCTGTTGGACAAAAAGCTGGCAATCCATTCAAATAATTCCTTGGGGAGTCCATAAGAGCTTTGCAAGAAGACGACTGCCAGACCCGATCAAAGGCCTTTCCGATATCGAGACTAACCGCCAGTGCCTCACCTCGAGTCTCGATGGCTTGCGCGCAACGGTTTGTGAGATACACAAGAAGGTTAAGATAAGATACACCGGTTAAGCTACGGTGGCGGAAGCCGTACTGTCGGTTGCTCAGTAGATCATACAGTTCAAAGTACCCCAGAAGCTATGTATTAATGATACGCTCCGTCACCTTCGAGAGGAGGGAGGAGATTAGCGGAACAGACAGACAGACCGACCAAAGACATTCAAATTATGTTCTTGTTAATGGTACCTGATATACATTCACACCCATTTAGTAAAAACTTGTTATTTTGAATATGATGATGATGATTGATGATCGAAGAAGAAGATTTAATGAAAAAGATGAAGAAGATAAGATGATAAGATGATTAAGTTAGCATAATAAATGCTTCAAAATTTCATTCAACTTCTTATTTTTTTTATTTTTTTTAGGTTCAAATGTTTATTCACTAGTTATTTTGACATTACAAACAGACACTTCAATTTTATTTATTTCTATAGATTTTTGATGACATCTATAAACCGCGAATGTTACTTACAACTGACACAATGTCAGTGATAAGCGAAGTAGATTGTTGTATGTGTTACTTAGTAACCATAAAATAGTTAATTTGACCACGTAAATCATTGTAAGTCATCTTGCCATGTACTTTAGTATAACTAATTCCGAAGTAAAATGTTGTATGTATTACTTAACACAAAATACTTGTAAATTCAGGAACGTATATTGTTGTATGTAATCAATACCACATTTTAAATAACCAATATTTTAAATACGGAAAATATGTGCTAGTACTATTACGTAATAAATATGAAATCAACACATAAAATACGCGCGTGACATGCAACCTACAGCGAGTTCCAACGTAGTCTGTTTTATGTCACACATACGCAGAATGAGCGCGCTTGTCAGACTCACACCGCCCGCCGTAAACTATTGCAAGTAATAAATACCACAATATACGCCGGGATACTTCGGAACTTACGATGTTATACTTCTGAAAACTACCGAAATTAATAGATTTTTGGATTTGATCTAATTGTTACAGGATACTATACATAAAATTAGACACTTTTACGTGAAAAACACAAAATGGCAATTTTGTGGGTTACAACAACTTACGTGGGAGGTATCGACGTGTGTAAGTAGATCTCGAAGCCTATTCATATTTGATACAAGATTATAGCCCAAATTTTAAGTCTTCAAAAAGCAAAATAAATATGAAGCCTAAACGTAGAAAGTGGCACTGAGTGTTATGAAAAATAAATTCAAAATTATATATGAACGGACAGAGTCATTGGCAATTGCGCGGATAGGCTCAAAAAACAAATATCCATAGCACGCTCAACCAACCATAATAAAAATGGCGTTTATTATTAAAATAACAATACACGCAAGCAAGCATCAAATGCACGACACAAATAAGTAGACATTATTCCAATTCAATAAAAAAATTCGTGTCAAAAATTAACAATAATCCAAATATGACAAAAGTGATGCTCGTACGCATCATCTCTAATTGACGATTTGTTAAATTCCGTCTCGTTCTGTCACGTTTTATTTGTGTTTTTTGTCTCTGTTACGTGCGCAGCTGTCATGTGCGATCATTTTGTCATTGTGACAGCCTGGACGTCACTTCTCACCCTTTTGAAGTCAGTCGTGTTGATAATGTGTAATTTTTAGGGTTCGCTGTTCTTTATTACATTTTTGCTGTGGCAACAATGACAGATTTGAATTTGGAATGTTATCAACTATGAATATTTTTGTGCTAACTTTTATCACAGATTGTATAGAATAATTATTGTTTATGCTTTTTGTTTAATCTTGCCTGCATTCCTCAGAAAGAGTATTATAAGTGCGTATTGTAATCCCATGTTTCACCATTTGTATTATTTGATACCACGTATTATGGCCTTTTGCTATTGACTAGACATTTATTATATTCATCTTGGAGGAAGATTATCTTTTTCACAAAATCATTTGAGATTGTAAAAAGAAATATCTCGAGAAGTCAGAGCTTCTTATAAATAAGCGATTATTTGCGGTAGAATTGAGAGTAATTCAGATTGGTAAAACCTTATATCCTGGATTAGTCTGTCACATACACATTTATTCTTCTGCAAATATGCACATATACCTCGGGACACGTATCTTGGACCTAAAGCACGAGACAAACAAGGCTCTGACGCTCGCGGATTTTTTGTAATAATCTATGCTTGGTGAATTTGAGTTCGTGCACCGCCAAAAAACGTGCACTGCGCATATAGAGCACATATTGAGCACATTTTAGGTCCAAGATACATGTCCCGAGCAATACCTTAGATATTTTTTTATTTAGGATGCATTTGAAAAATATTATTTTATCAACTATTGCAATCTAACCATCACAAATCCAATATGTCGGTTGGTGATCACTAAAAATGACACCCCATTTGTAATCCGTTCATTACAAGGGTTTATATTAAAGGGTAACACAATAGCCATACACAATATGGATCTATTATTATTTGTGTGACTGTATGTTTGTATGTATGGTGAGAAATATTGCACTGTGTATGACTTTAAAAAAAATACGCTACTAGCTGATTACCGGAATGGTTATAGAACATGGCTGGCTATACTTAACAACGAACCAAAATTTTATGGCAGATAACAAACAGAAACAGAATTTGTAAGCAACAAGTTGAAAGAAGTGTAGTTGAGAAACAGAAGTTGAAAGAAGTGTAGAACAGTACAAATGAAGAGAGTAAAGTAAGTGAACGGACTGCCAGTCAAGCAACTATCAGTACCTAAAAGTGCCTACAATATTCAGGTGCTTCTACTCCACTGGGCAATCAGGACATTTGCCCAGAATACCCAGTGGAGAAAATTTACCTGGATACTCACTCAAAGTCGACACAATACGAGTATGCAGTTTTGCCTTTTACACTCTTTCATTAGTATGAGCAGTAGTTTTTTTTCTTCAGAGACTAGATATCAGTTTAAGTTAGGAGTCTAAGCACAGTATTCTAGAAAAGCACTCACTTCTGAGTCTCGATTTATTTCAGGACAGATTGTATAGACAATCTGTCAAATCTGACAATTTGTCCTCAGATAAATCGAGATTCAGAACGAATCTAGAAAACGGCCCTAAAAATATATCTTGTGTAGTCATTACCAAATTTTGTTTATGTCCTAAATCAGTATTACTTATAGTAAACCTTGAAAATACTGTGATGCAACACATTTTGTAAGATACCTGACCTGGGGTCCAAACCGCAGATCTTCGTTACACGGGAAATGAGGAAGCCATACTAGTATTTTGGTAACCAAATAAGATTAATGTTCATTGATTTGTAACTTGATTTGAGAACAAAACTATGGTGAGGGTAACTTTGGCTTTGACAAAACTAGAACTGCAAACGTTTTCCTCTTTTAATATGGCATACTTCAAGAACTTTATAGTCATTAAATCTATCGTAATTTCAGTGGTTTCGGGTGCTTACTAATCGGCCATTTTGTCAACAATATCTAGAATTTTATCTAAATATATTTGAGGTAAATCCTAACTGGTCTGCCCACTTATAATATCTTCTTTGACTATTTGTATAATATATAAAGAATAATATCTTTTTTACTCCTATCACTTTAGTCTCTTTCAAACAACCCATTCTATCAAAGAATTTTACGTCATATTGGAATCCACTATCAACACCATCAAAAAAAGCCTGATTCACTAAGTTCCAAGCCTCATAAATAAAATAATATCTTTCTTTAAACGAAATCTTTATCTCTTATCCATCTCTTATTCTCTCTTATTTATCTCTTATTCTATTTCATATCGATCCAAGGTCCAATAAGCTACTAATCCCTTCATAGACCCTTTTAAAGTTATTTCTACAACAATTCTTCCGTGTCCTAAGTTACCAAATCATCTTAATTGTCGCTCGCCCTTAATACCTACACAGTTCAAAGGGCAAATTTTCCATTTCCAAATGTACCTCCGCCATCAACCAATCATAATTCGGGGAGAACGTAACTTAACGTGAATCTATCACGAGCCACCACGCCCTGGGGGAAGGCCTAATACAGACCCTCCACTAATCCAATATTAAACACATTCGGATATTAGATACAAAGTGAGCATTCACAGAATTTAATAATCCTGCTCCCACACCTATATACACCTTTCGATCTAACGCATAACTCCGTCTCACTCCAACATGAATTATTAACAACAATTTTATGATTACATTTAGCATTGAGTGTAAGTGCGGGTGAGACGTGATACGAAAGTCGAATGGCCGGTGAAAAATGGCGGGAAAAACGTTGCCAGTTAATATTTTATTGGTTTCGATAGGTTTGAGTTATGTAAGTCAGTTGGGGGTTCCGGTAATTTTCAATTTTGTGACTGAAATATTGATAAGGCAGTCTCCCTTGTGGGACATTCATCGGGTTACTTTGGCCAAGTTGCAGTTTTGACAAGACTCACTGTAAATCCTTAATCAGTTATGGACTCCTAGTACTTTAGATTGAAGTTTATTATCAAGTCCTCTGGTTTCAAGTTAAATAATATTGGAGTAACCGATGGTAATGTATATGAAACCAACGGAATTCCGCAACAATCTGGTGATAGAAACTTGACCATATATTTCCAATGATTCTCTATCACTTTGACCAAATACAAATGCATAAGTCACTATTAAATAAAAGAAAAAACATCATATCTATTCTCCAAAGTCACTATATTAATATTCCAAGCAAAAAACCCAAAACATATCATTACAAATTCTATATCACCATCAGAATCTTACGTCAAAAATACAAAAAAGGTCATCAAAACCATTGCAACATTAGCATACGACATTGCTTAATCTGATTGGCACGCACAGAACACATGTTGACGAACACAAATGAGTGGAGTACAACGTTCACACCCGGATGGGTTCACTCTCAGCTCACTTGTATTCAAGATTCAAGACACATCTCGTCTTGACGACTCCGCGGTCATCCGAGCCGTGATATGAATGCTCAAAGTCGTAACAGTGACGAAAATGGAACGCTACAGCTCCCTATAACTTTGTTTCGCGTTCCAACCCCAGTTTATGTAATGTAATAATCGGTGTGCTATTGTGAATGACTTGTGTGTATGTCGGTTCTGATTAGAGATAGTCTTGTGATTTTATTGCTCTTTTCTTTATATGACGACAAGCTTAAGTATTAGTTATCTATACTTCCATACTTAAGATTATAAATGCGAAAGTAACTCTGTCTGTCTGTTTTGCTTTCACGCCTAAACCAATGAACCGATTTTGATGAAATTTGGTACACAGATAGATCAGAGCTTGGGATAGGCTATGTTTGGTCGCGATAACTGACATCCCCGCGGGCGGAGCCGCGTGCAACTGCTTGCAAGCTACTAATTATAGGTTAATCAGATTTGTAAATATAAGAAAAAACGTAAATATTTCATGCCTGTTATGATTCGGAATGATTTTTTTTTATTAATTCCAAATTCAAACCGAAACTATTGCTTACAAATCGATTTCGCGGTAAAATTTTGCACACGTCAAAAAATATGATCCATCAGAAACTCAACTACGAGTGTCACCGATTGATAATTTAGCATAATCATCCTGCCTGATCCGGCATTTTCATCGCATAATTTTATTGTCACTTGATAATTGAAAAACGCAATTACGAACGACGAGAGCGTGAGTTAATTAATATTAAATTCTGAAATAATCGCCCCACCTCCCCCCTCCCACGAGACAGGGGACATGAACTGATTGAATTATAGGCAAATTTTGAATTTTGAATAATTCACGGGCGTGAGTTAGCCCTTTATGGCGGGAGGGCCTGAATTTTTGGTTTAATTAGTCCGGTTATTGTTTTTGAAACGGGTTTTGTGTTCTATAATTGTTTTTTGGTTGAGTTCTGTTTACGTGCAATATTGTCAAAGTAATAAACGCACAGGAATCCATTATTGGAATGATACATTGGACTTTTGCAATCAGAACTGCAGCTTTTTATAGTAAGTAATAAATATGACCTAATAACAAATGATTTATTATATCATCCACATGTTAAAAGGGCTATATCTGTTAACTTCTTAACCTTAGATAGGCACTACTGAATCATTTTATTTTTTCCACTCGTCAGAGATATCGCTCGCTGACACGAAACGATTTATAATCCGCAACACATTGATATATTACGCAATTAGTTATTCCCGATGGATAGACGAGAAAAAAGAGTGAAAACAACACCGTTCCTAGTTACAGATCAGTACGGACACCGCGGCTCCACAAAATTCAATTTGGGCAGCATTTTCCCGCCGCGCCGTGCGACAAACCAAACAATTACACATACGTGTGCCGAAAGCATAATTTTTCCACAAAAACTACGTGGAAATGTGAAAAAAACAACGCTGACGCTTTGTTAGTTTTCGCGCCAACGCGTCCGCCATTTTTGACAGCTGTCAAATACTACGCTAGTGATTGCGTCTTTTGTAGTCACACCTTTTTAGAGACACCACCGATTTTTTTCGTGTTAAAAACATCTCTAACGTCGCACCTGAATATTTTAACGGGAAATATGAATAGCACAATGTAATCCCACACACATTACGAAGCGCATAGGAATATGAAAGCGATAAACCGAGATGCATCAGCGATACTGCATCACAATCCTGTCTCATTTCAATACCTATTGTGAGGTCGGCGCTAGTGTCGTAACGTCGTAACGTCCCGGTTTACGGACACCCATCAGTCATTTACGAATGAATACATGACAATCGATCGTGATACGAAAGGTAACATGTCTTAGTTGAGTGACGAGTGATTCTCGCGCTAGTGACGGATATCCGAACGTTGACAACGCGGAGGCAGCTCTCGCGCCGACTTCTTTTTACAAATTTCAAGAAGAGGAACTTTGACGTGCTATAGTGATGTGACGATTTGAGCTTGTCAGTTTTCAATTGGCTCTCAAAGGGTGTTGACGTCTCCTGTCAGATCTAGATCCCAAGTGTGGATATGTTAATTGTTGTTGCCGGAAGCTACTGCATATAGATCCGATTTCTAAGTCAATCTGGCAATTAATAGACATAGCGTGTTGGGAAATTTGATATCTACATTAATCGATCCCTATAATTGTACATTCCGATGAGAATCGATTACTAAAACGGATGCGAGTAGTTATGGAGTTGCAATAGTAAACATCATTAGGTATGTGTGGCCAGTGTGGCCCACTGGAGCGATGCGATACATCGTAAATGCTACTTTTTGTCGAGCAACAAGAAAATCATGTTATGATCGTTAAAATTTACATATTCTGATGAGATACCGGCTAATCGCACGCTTGAAATTATTTTAATATTTCTATGATGAATTCCAATTTTAGATCGAATACTGCAGCGTAATTAAATGTGTTGTGAACTTTCATTTCACGGTTATATTTTCTTTGTGTTGGTTTTTGTCGTGGTTGATTTCTGAACACATACATATATAATTTACGGTTGTCTATTGTTTAACCGAAGATTATATGCCATAATCATCATATTCCCGAATTTCATTTACCCGAATTTCATTTGCCCGAATGTTTTGTTTGACCTAAAAGACATATGACATACTTTTAATTGCCCGAAACTTAGATACCATAACATACGAGTGCCATACGTATTGTTTTACATACTTTTATTTGCCATAATAATTATTAGACATAATATTTAAACGCCATAATGATTATTAGACATAATATTTTCTTCTTGCTCTTTCTGGCTGTCGATGTCGAGGGTCGATGGGTGTGATGGGTGGATGGGTTAATGGTCACAGTTCTAACCTAACTCAAATGGCGCCTAACCAAACTACTTCTGGGTGGTTTATAAAAAAATAACCACGAAGGGGATAGCGGGGTCTATTCGCTCGCTTCGCTTTCTCAAACGACCCCGCCATCCCCTTCTAACCTAACCTATCCGAGTCGGGGTGCCCTAAAGTCCCCATTGCATCCAGTTTCACCTGATATTTTTTACGTTACACACTGTCACTGTTACACAATGTCGATGGCAGTTGATGTTATGGCATATGATAATTATGGCATGTGATAATTATGGCATGTGATAGTTAGGGCATGTGATAATTATGGCATGTGATAATTAGGGCTTACAATGATTCTGACAAGTGATGTTATGGTAAGTGACTTTATGGGAAACAAAGATTCTAGCACGTGATTAATATAGCAAATAAGAGTAGGGCAAATGAATATTATGTCGGTTAATATTATGGCTGTTGACTATTATGGCAAATTATATTAGGGTAAATGAAATTCGGGCAAACGGCGGTATACCATAATTTACGCCTCTTTCCCACTGAGTTAGGTTGAGACAATACCTTTCGTCTAACTACTTCAGTTTTATTTATTATTTTTATACATGCTCACTTGTACTCTTGACTTGAATTTTGCTTAAAAACGCTTTCTACACGTTCCGATTATTTATACTGTGGGGTGAGCACGAACAACTATCGTAATCGTATCGTGAACGTAACGATAGCACGGAGCATTGCGATTGGCAGGCTTCAGGCAGGCGGGCAATCGCAATGCTCCGTGCTCTCGTCACGTTCACGATACGATTACGATAGTTGTTCGTGCTTACCCCACTGTTGATTGATGGCACTTGGTGGAACTTATTGATAACACACTTGTACTTTTCCACGAAATTTGTTATTGAACCTCACCGGTTTAGCTTTACAGCATTCTCTAAGGTTTACACTGACTCTCAATCTACATCTTAAAATTAGTCGTATTCTCGTTATAATATAGGTTAATATGCTGTTCGTCTCGTAACACTTTCACAACAATCGTGTCTAAAAGTAAATAAATATAAAAAAAACATTCACTATAATTCCAAAGATGCTATCTTTTCTAGTATTCAAATTTTAAGCCGATAATATTCTCTATCTACACTAAATCTATAAGATAAGCAACGAGATAAAACTAGAAATAAAATTTGTTTTTGAATAAATTAGATCTTTAGACGTAAGTGTAATGTAATAAGTTAATTTCACTTGCTACAAATTTATATTCAAATCTGATATAAAATGATTATAAAATAATTAACCTCTTTTCGAAAATAGCATCATCGATATCACGTATCTTTCAGTTAAGTTAAAGTTACTTGCGTAACGCAAAAGAAATACCAGTTACATTGATCTATAAAAGAAATTGAATTTATTCGCTAGTTACGAACAATGTGGCTAATTTGACCAATAGGTACATCGGACGTTTCAATTGTTATAAGTATCACCGGATGTTGGCATTTTACTCCAAGCCTTTAAAAGTAAATTAGGGTATTGCTAATTTCCTTAATTACTCTTTGCTAATATTGTGCCATCGATTTTTGATTAGCTTTCGACATTGTTAACTGTTTCTTTGTTAGAGCAGCAATTATAAATTGGTTCTATTGCTGCTCTCTCTTTGGTAGTATCAAGTAGTTTTTAACTTGTTTCTCTCACTTGCGTTTCATGATACATTCGCATATTTACTCATGATCATCACCTAGCATTGATCATAGTCAGGTAATTCATGGCATACCTATACCATGATCGCGGTAATTCCCGTTAACATTATTGTATGTTTTCTTGATACTTTTAAAATGTATTGTCGATATGTTTATCTTTTATTTTATCGTTGTATTTGTTTAGAACTTGTAGCCATTTGATGCTGACTAAACTTTATCTATTCCAAGTATTTATTAGCAAGTACTTTACGGCCATATCGGACCAAAGCCCCTCGCTTAGGACCGTGGTTCTGTCTAGAAAGCCTTTATCTTGCCACCTTATCTTTTCAGCAATTGATGTGCCTTATGAGGTGGAGAAACGAAACTAGTCAGTCCTGGTGTCAAAGGGCTTACCCTCCAACTTTAGCACTGCTTTGCTGCAAACGACATCTTAGAAGATAGAAGCCAACTTAAAGAGCACTCGCGTCTCTAAGCTCAATTGAAATTTGAAGGACTCTACGTACTGTACTTTGCAGTTCCTTGCTGATTTATAGGGGATACAAAATCTACAAAATCTAATACCTTTCATGACAGAATATTGTGATCTGATCAATTCGATTTCGACATAATATATGTAGATACTTTTCTGTAAATCCTAATGACCTTTAACGCTGACAACGTGTCATAGGTCATTTAAAACGTTCCCGGGAATTTTCTACCTTATTAAAACACCTAGCAGAACACCTTTCATGACAGAATATTGTGATTTGATTTCGACATAGACACTTTTCTTTAAATCCTAATGACCTTTGATATTGTCCACGTTTCGAGGTTATGTTCAAGTTGGTGCTTACCTGGATCTGTCGCGTCAAGCGTCTGTGGTGGGGGCTGGCTGTGGGGTCCAGGAGTGCCACCGGAGCCCGGTGAGCGTACGTCATCGTTCACCGCGCCACCGTAGGACAACGACGACGATGGTGGTCTCTGTTGACAAGATAATACAGTTTTATGAGATCCTAGTACAGGGGTCGCTATTAATCAGTAAGATGGCGAAGAAAATATACTGAAAGGAGAAAAAATTACTGAACTGTTAATTTTCATGTATATATAATACTAGCTGTTGCCGGCGGCTCCGCCCGCGTGGATGTCGTTAATCGCGTGGTGTTATAAATTTTGTGCAGAAAGTTGCGCGTTGAACGCTGATTAGAGGACCTTTATTTTTTAGAGGAGGTAGGACACGACGGTGTATCCGTCCCAATCGAGCAGTCCAACTGGGGAAGTACCTCCGCCCTTCAGAAGATCGCGGCTTAATAACCGCGTGTTATGTTTCCGACGGTGAGTTGTGTAGCCAGAGCTCATTGGAGAGATTTTGTGCTGTCAGTGGGCAAACCAAAGGCTTTGTCCCACTTATCTTTTGCGCTGACGGCACAGAATCTCTCTGTTCTTACAGCACAGCACGAGTGTGACGCCCCTGGTGGTGCACTCGCCCATAGGCCACGGTAACCTCTTACCATCAGGAGGGCCGTGTGCTTGTCTGCGACCTAAGTAGTATATATTAAAAAAAGGTTTGATACTGTGCTCGCCTCTTTATTCGGCTCTCTACTTCACTCTCTACTCGACGTAGTACTTCACTCTGTATTCGCCTCTATACTCGATGCCACTATACTCGACTTTACTATTACAGTAGGTACGACTCACGACTATAGTATTGGGATGGGGTACTTCAAGAAGGGCGAGTGTGACGCCCCTGGTGTTGCATACGTCCATAGGCTACAATAACCACTTTCCATCTGGTAGGCCGTGTGCTTGTTTGCCACTTAAGTGGTATAATATAATCTTTCTACCTGGATATCTACTCGACTCTCTAGTCCCCATACCTTTACCCTTCTCCCACCCTCTCCTTAGTCCTTCTCCTTTCCAGTTAAGCTCTTATTTTTGCGTGAAAAACGATTTTGTAACGGATCTTAAGACTGTACCGAGACCGACATCTATTTCACAATTGACAAAATTAGAAATTAAAAAAGAATGACTAAATACCGGTTCGGGTATATCGGGAGTTTGAAACCAAACGATAGCTTGAATTTAAACGCGAGAACGCCATCTAGTTATGATTCTGTAACTATAAATCATTAAAATTCAAATTTTAATTTCATGATTAAAAACGTTTTGGTTTACACAATTGTGTATGTAAAAATAAAATCTATAAATTTACATACTTGCCCGGATAAAAATTGCTATAAAAATTGTCTAATAATAATAAAAGGCGCCATCTATATTGCCGCTCATATTCCGTATAATAACAATATTGTTCACAACTCCGGTTCTACTGAACCGATTGCGATGAAACAAACGTAAGATTTTAAGTCTGAGTAAGCCCTTTCTAACAAAAAAAACCGCATCAAAATCCGTCCAGTAGTTTTTGCGTCCATCGCGGACAAACAGACAAACAGACAGGAAATTCAAAAAAAATATATTCGTGTTCAGTATCGTTAACATAACATAACCCAAGTATTTTTTTTTAAATATCTCCAATGTACAGACACAACCACTTTACAATAATATAATAGTATAGATATATACATGAAAATAAATAGTTCAGTAAATTTTTCTCCTCTGGATATTAACCAATTTTCTTTTTTTGTGTCATCAATATACGTTCACACATGGAAACAATCTATGAGTCTTAATTTAAAGGCAAACTAAACATTTGCCAATGAATGCCTATAGGCAGAAAGACACAATAAACCAAATTACATGTAGAGGAATAAATAAAAAAATATGAACACACATTTCAATAAGTCATTAACATTAGTCCAATAAAGTATCAGAATAAATCTTCCAATTATTGAACAACTGGCCAAAGAAGGCAGTAAAGAGATAAAGACATTGGACAAAACAAGGGCTACATTCTCCCAGTAGACAAACCGAAAAGATCTCTCCAACGTTCCAACTCCTTTTTTTGTTCCTGCACCCTTCAAAACTGAAGACAATATAAAACCGCAGACGGACTTTAACAAGATAACAGCCGTGTTTTATTTCAATTATTCAATTAAACATAATTTGGTCCTTTTAGAGCTTTCGAGGTCCAATAGGCTGAGTTGAACAACTGTGTTCGTTCAACCGGAGCAAAACATTCTAGTGGAAACATTCCTTGTGTTTATTTTGAATCGGCAATTGAATTTTTATATCTACTATTAGAATTTGGAAGTTTATTACTTGCTTGGGTTGGAATTCGCCAGTGAAAGTATGTTTAAGTTCAGTTTAATGTGTTGTCAAGTTTTGATCAGACATTAATAATTGTTCGATAAATATTGACTATAGCTGCCACTGCTGGACATAGGCCTCTCATTATGCGATAGGCTTATCGATTGATTGATTCATTGGCTACGTGAAATTTGCTGCAGTCTGGGGGTCTTCCGGAGAAATCCTGTTGTCCTTGACCTGCTGTTACTTCGTCAGTCTAAGAGAGATCTTTAGAATTCTTGGGTGTCTTTTGAAGATAGCACGGGGTGCTACTGCGGTGGACGAGCTCAAATTCACCAAGCACAGATTATTACAAAACAATCCGCGCGCGCCAGTGTCTCGTTTATCTCTCGATAGATCCAAGATACGTATCCCTAGGTATCAGGTCACAGCTAATTTCTTTGACACTTTCAAATATTACCTAAATAGTTTATTATCATCCAAACCCCCAATTACAATCAACTAACGTCAGAATCGAAAGCGTTGCCCGTTCGGCCTTTGTCGTAACACTTCGGAAGTGTTCGGTTGGTAATGAGCCGGCGCGCACGCCACTCGACCATTAGCGCATGCGCGGTAGGCACCTGCCGCTAGCTTTTAATGACCGGGTTATGGAATACGGAAATCTTTGGTTATTAGGGCTTAGTGTAGTTAGGTATTCAATTTGTGATGTATACTGGATCCGTGTTGTCTCCGGTGGTGAGTAGGGTAGCCAGAGCTCACTGGAGAGGTTTTGTGCTGTCAGTGGGAGAACCAAAGCATTGTTCTGCTTCTCTTGTTCGCTGATGGCGAATATATGGAAGAAATTTGGAAGAGTGCAACACCAGGGGAGTCACACTCGTGCTGCCGACCCTTTAAGAACAGGGAGATTCTGTGCCGTCAGCGAAGAGACAAGCAGGACAAGCCTCTGGTCTACCCACTAATAGCACAAGCTGCACAAGACCTCTTCTTTAAGCTCTGGCTACCCTACTCCCCGTTACTAATTGAAAGGTGTCTGGTAATGAAACCTGTATTGGTGAGGGGCCCCTATAACCCGACTCCTGCCGGTTTTCTAGTGGGTCATATGATGCATGACAAACTTCATCCCTGTTTAGATTTTTTCCACCGGCTTACCTTCTTCACCCTTCGTCACTGGTAGGTGGGGTCCGCTTCTAATAATTCTTAGCGAGCCACGAATACCTACCCAAATATTTGATAACTCACATGCTCCTTTGTTCCTATAGTTAATCCTGGATTTTTACGCAGGGCATGAAAAAGCATTTGTCAAGGCTATCACGGTACTAACCACTACCCAGGGACCTACTTTTTCCGTACCATTAAGACCTGGAATTCCTTACTACAATCCTGAGTCCTTTGAGCGGGGCGTGAAAAAGCATATGATAAGGCCGTCAAGCTGAGCGCCACCATTGTAACATGGTACGTGTCTGTAATGGTGATCCTCTTTTCTGAGACTTTGCCTTCAGCTTACCATCAGGCGAGGTGAAGTCAAATTGACGTATCCTATAAAAATGGTTGCCACTACTTCTAGACTTCACTTCAGCTTTCCATCAGGCGGGAGGCAATCAAATTGACGGAGCAATCATAAAAACACCCGAAAAATCACACCACTAAGACCTCTAAGGTGATTACCACATTCGTGATTGATTACGCCTATTTGCCTGTTACTAGTAATTACCGAAAAAACGTATCTACATGTTTAATTGCCGTGCGTATTACTGGTAATACCGGCAATCGTTAGTAACTCCTGATGTATTGTTGAAATCGACTTAATGGATGCCTTAATTGGTTTTGTATGAAGCACCTTATAATAGGAATAATTGTATGAGATCTCAAGCGTTGGTTTTTTTAGACTGTTTTATTGGTTTCACCTGTGTATAGTTATGTATATAAACAAATTGGTTGAAGAGTCGGCCTCACGATCGAGGGTTCCGGGTTCGAATCCTGTCCATTACACTATCAACGTAAATCCACTCTTGATACAAGTAATTTAGCTTAGCAGGTAGGGTTAGAGGTAATATAGTAAATAGCTGTTGCCCACGGCCCCGCCCGCGTGGATGTTTCGATCAAACATAGCCTATGTCCTTTCTCAAGGTCTAATCTACCCTTATACCAAATTTCATCAATATCGGTTCAGTGGTTTAGGCTTGAAAGCGTAACAGACAGAGTTACTTTCGCGTTTATAATATTAGTATGAATTGGGAAGCCGGCTTTTCCGGGAAAGACTGCTGTCTTCCCTTCCAACTTTAAATTTAAATATCTAAAGGTGCGTACAGATCATGTAACATGTTGTATAACTTGTGTTATATAACACGTCCAACACAAGTTATACAACATGTTACATGATCTGTACGCACCTTAACATTGTTTTATAACTTTGCAACATTGTACTAACTTCAGTGCCTACATTACTGAAACATGTTATATAACATGTTATGCTATATAATTTGTACGCACCTTTAGAACAATATAAATAAGTAGGCTTGTAACAAGAGAAATAGTCACCGTCACGCATCTTTCAGATGATGCAATATGTAACGGGATTTCAATTTGGCTAAAATATTATATTATATAATTTTATTAGGTTTTTTCCTTTCTTGCCTAAGTATAAACCGTTTTATATTATAATTTTTTAACTTATTCTACTCATATACAATAATAATTAATTCAAACAGGACTTGCATTTAGATAAGAGAACTATTATTATATTAAGATAATAAGATAAAAATTAAATAATAAATCATAGTTGGTTTTAGGGTTCCGTGCTTTCTTCACTAGTTTTACTTGTTTTAAAGGATGTTCTTAGCGGATATCTACACCCTATAAGGAACCTACCTACCTACCAAATTTTAAGTTCGTAGTTGTTATAGTTTCTGAAATTTCGTGATTAATCAGTGAGTAGTATTTCGCTTAATTATAATCAGACAGAGAGCTGTCAGCCTTCTAGCCACCCTCCCAGTTGACGTCGATGGGGAGGAATTCTTTGACGCCTGAACCTGCAGCTTTGTTTAAAGGTATGTATTGTTTTTTTTTAATGTAATTATGTATGTAAATAATTGTAATTTATTAATTGAGTAAAAATAAATATTAATTGATTATCAGACAGATAATACATATATTTACGGACTCGATTCAGCCTCAGATGCATGGCTCGAGTTAACAATAGTGCCCGGAATACGGCAATAGGCTAACCCCCTATTACGTGTGACCTAATACAATGATTGGTGAAATGTGGGTGTTAATATAACTCCACCTAACCCTCCGGGGAAGCTGTGATTATACTCATGTATGTACGAGTATGTAACTAATACACAGATCACATTTTGTATGATGGTACGGAACCCATCATGTGCGTCCGACTCGCACTTCACAGGTTTTATATTAAAATTTAATTTAAATTACAGTTTAATATAATTCTAAATTTAAACTGATTATATCACAGTTGTATTACATAATCTGATATTTGGTTACTTCATTCAATCTCATAATCTACATCTAGTCTAGCTTATCTAGCTAATCTAGCGCAGTAGTTGCGAACGATCGCTGCTCCTCATGTGCTGGGGTTCGACTCCCAGACAAGGTATTATTTGATTATTCAGAATTCGATGTCTCAAAAGTTTATTTTATAGGTGAACTTTGTGACTAAAATCAATCTCAGCTGCAAATCGGTGCGCTTGCTCTGGCGCATGCTTTCCTTACAGGGTTAAGGGGTCAGATGACAGGTCCTCATGAATAAACCAAAATTTGAATGATAGAACCGATCAGTGTCTTTGAAAGTGTATGGAACCGAGATTGGATGAAGACCATCAACAACAAGATTAGCGTCAATAAACATAGCTATCATACATAGAGGATAATACACGCGAGAATGAATATTTTTTTATCTAACAACCGTTTCAGCTGACCTCGACCCACCTTCATAGAATAAACACACAGGTACCACCATCACTACCAGCCCCCATCTCTCCGCACCACTGTTTACCCCATCAGTATTACTCAGCACACGGTTCCCGCCAAAATCGACGTTCATATTTAGAAGCGTTCTACAAAACGAACGTTAGAATTCCTAGTTCAAAAATAGAACGCCAGCATTCAATAATCATTAGCGGGAAATGGCGGGAACGTACGCGCAGCCAGAGCAGATGTCTGGGATAATACACGCCATTCATTTACGCGAACGACTTTTGGTAGTTTGTTTTAATTCGATTTTTGAATTTGTTTGTGTACGTTCGGTGATGGTTATTGATATTTTTTTTATAATTCATAGATTCATATAGGTAGTTATGCCTGTATATCTATTTATACAGGGCAGCGGGCTTCTAGTGCCATTTCATGAACTAGCCGTAAGGCGGACCCTAAGCTTCAAGTTTTCATCAGCTTCGGATGCAATCAGGCAAATACGTCTCAATGATGCTGATGATGATGATGGTGATGATCACGATGACAATGATGAAATAGTGCTCAATTTTGATGATAACCATCAAAATTGAGCAATAACCAGTAACCAAAGTTTTATTATAGTTGATGGTTATAACCACCGTGCCAATAAGTGGCCCACCTTACGGCTATTCTTATTACTAGACTGAAAAAAAAATATTTTACCTAACTTTTCACAAAAAACATTGTCCAAAGCAATTTCATTTGAAAGTGGATTCAGTGTTCTCAAATATAGTTTTTGTTGATGTTGGCTCCAGAAAGTCGGAGTGTAGAGAGATAAGATCTAATATACGAATCACAAGTGTCGTAAATATATTAAGTTATCTAACTCAAAGTTCAAGTGGTCTGAACGAAAATTTTGCATGTCTCGTAGACATACAAAGTAGAAAACAAAACATAAATAATAAACTAATTTATACTATCCTTGATGCTGTCGAAAGTTTACATGAATACGAAATAAAACGACTACTACTACTACGAAATAAAACTACTTTTTAACGAATTCTATCGAGTCACACCTCAATCATGGCTGCTGAAAAAGTAGTCAAAACGTCGGGCTAAATGTAATTCTAAATAAATCGCGATAGAATCAGTTAAAAAGTAATTTTATAGGCACTATAACGGACTGACAATGACTTACAAAGTGATATATCAGTAAATATTAATGTGCACTTTAAATTATGCAAAGCAGGCAAAGCACCTGTATATTAATTAATATTATCGATTATTAAAAAAGTGGTACTATCTTTGATTCAATTTAAAAACGGAAATGATTAATACGTAGCTTTTTATTGCACAGATTAAAACTGATAATTTATTTAATTATACATTTTGAACATCTCAAATGTTCGCAAAAAAGAATGGCAGTCCTTATATGGTAATTATTTTGAATATCGAAAGGAAACTATTCTATTTGAAGATCATATCTTTGCTTTTTGTTAGTGGCCAGTAATCTAATACCCGAGTATTTATAAACTAGCTTACGGCCGCGGCTCCACCCGCGTAGGTGTCGCTTATCATGACTTTTAGCCATATCTCCGATTCTACTTAACCGATTGCTACAAACTTGCATTAGATTTTAAGTCAGACTAAGACCTTTCTGACGATCTATTCAGTAGTTTTTGCTTCCATTGCGAACAAGCAGACAAGAATTTAAAAAAAAATGTGTTTAGAATCGTTATAAATAAGTTTAAAATAATTCAGGTATTTTTTAATATCTCCAATGCACAGACACAACTACTTACGTATATAATAGTATAGATAAAATTGACTTTGGAATGCTCACTATCTAATAACGAGATAACAAGCTATTGAATTTCGAATTAACGTTTCAATAATATAACTGGAAATGTCAAGAAAACTATTCAAACACCTGTTTGAAATTGGAATTCGACAGAACCCTTTAACTGCTTTAACCGAATTCTTTACACTGTAATTGAGCACCATTTGGCAGCTTTTGATATCAAAACTCGTTCCAATTTCAAATTACGTATACGACCATTATCCGATTAGACTAATCATCTATTCAGAATTGTAAAGCGTTTGACATTCGAATAAAACTAATAATCGAATAGCGTTGCTATTATTCGATTGCCGAATAACGTTATTCGATTATACATGTTTTGTGTAGTGATTTTGGTGTTGCAAGTACTAATTATTGGTTAATTAGGATAAATTTTGAAATATGACAACCTATGTGGCGTGATGCTAGTGAACGCGGTGGCTACGCAGGAGACACTGGTTCATCTCTCTCAATTATTTTGTATGCATGGGTATTTGCATTAGTTTGGTCGTGCCTCGGAAAGCACGTTAAGTCGTCGGTCGCAGTTGCCACACGAACATCTATGGCAGGCGTTGCAGATAGTTGGAGCTCTAAAAAGTCCAACAACTGGTCTAGCTGCAATGCTTCGATTTCACCAATAGGCTGTGGAGGTCAGTTGACAATCCCTTCACGGAAAATATTGAAGTTCAGCCAAACCCGCAGTTAGACTGGAAAAAGCGGACCCCAGACGCCGAGGTGAAAACTACGACTGGAATTAACGCTAGGATGAAAAAGAATTAGGAGAAATTAGCTATACGTAAAGAATGTTTTACGTATAATCTTACGTATAAACACGCCTTTATTCCCGAAGAGTTATGTAGAGGTGATTTAACACCCACATTTCACCAATCATTGTATTCCGTCCCACGTAATAGGGAGTGAGCCTATTGCCGTACTCCGGGCACTATTGCTGATTCGAGCCATGCATCTAACACCCGTATTCACAAACAACACTGTGAGGTCTCATAGTGTGCTCGAGCGCATAGGGCTGGTAAAATTAATTCACAAACATCACGGAGCAGTATCTAACGCAGTGCGATCCCTCAACGAAGTATTACTTAAGTGTTATCAATGAATAAAAAGGCTTGCCAAAACGAACGCACTGAGAATTTGTCGTTCTTTGCACAGTTTTTGTAGTACGCACAGCGAAGTATTGTTTGTGAATACGGGTGTAAGGCTGAGTCTGGACTGTATATATATTAAACGCATCTATCCCTTAGTCGCCTTGTACGACGACACCGCATGGGTAGAGATGGGGTGGCCCAAATTCTACTCTGCCGGGAACCACGCTTTAGGTTTTTTATTTAGTTAATTAGTTTACACCGTAATAGACTTGTTCTGTAATCATTTAGTAGATACATTATAATTTTATTACCCACATGCTACAAACAGTTTGTAGCCCATATGTTTTAGAAATACTTACATTCGGTTTAAGATAACACATTTAATGGTATGTAATTAGTTTAGAATTATAAAGATATGAAAAAATAGTGTCCTTTTTTTATTTTCACAGTAACACAAGGAATAAGCATAGGCAGGTGTAACGTGTTTCGAAATGAAGCAATCATAATATTTGGAGGTGAGACGTGGATTTTATAAGGACTTGTGAGAGTGGTAACACATTGCAAGGTTAAGCAATACTAGCCAGGTCAGTTTTAGGATGGGTCACTAAGTAACCGATTAGGTTTGCAATAATATGCTTAACCTTGCAATAAGGTTAAGCAATACTGGCCAAGCCAGTTTTAGGATAGGTCACCAAGTAACCGAGTAAGTTAGCATATTCCAAGGTCAAGCAATACTAGCCAGGTCAGTTTTAGGATGGGTCACCATTATTAACATATTAAGACCGCGTCACCTCAGAGAAGTCAAAGAGCACGTTAAGTCGTCGATCCCGGACATCTATGACTTGCGTTATAGGTAATTTAAGCCCCAAAAAGGTCGAAAATCTGATCTAACAGATTTTCTATATCGCTTATGGGTTATGGAGGTCAGATGACAGTTACTTCACGAAAAATATCGAAATATAATGCGATAACCGCTTGCCTTTTAGTCGTATGAAAAAGCAGTCCTTGAGTTTCGTACCATACTTCTCAAGTAGGCAAAGAATTTTGAGGCTGGCAATAAATTAGATTCGAATGTTGACATTTTCAAGTGTTTTCTAACTGATATAGTTATTACAAAAGAAAAAAGTAATGGTGATTTTTTTCCTGTTATTCTTACCAACAATAAGTTATAAATCTACTTAGCGTAACATGAAAAAAGTTACATGGCAACAGATGAAAAATTATATTCAAATAGGTAATTCGCATAACCAAACTAGAAATCGAATAAAAATAAATCGACTAATTAACACACAACACTTGTTTTTTTTGTTAACAGGAAACATGTCTGCCTCGCACCATGTGGCAAATAGTCGTGCATCATTACATACTCGTAGCATTATTGTTATATCATTATATTGTACTGTTATTGTAATAATTATGTTTACTCACAGCCATGCTTCGGCTGCGACGACGGGGGCAATTTTGAATCGTTAGCGAATTTCGTTACGAATCGACTAAGTGGCTACATAATCGATTATTGCTTTTTAATCATTCGAATTTTTGAGTGAATGATTTAATTATAAAATCCAACAGCACTATTTATATGTATTTAACCGTGTTTATTAGAGGTGGAAATTAGTAAATAGATATTCACGCCCGTGTATTTTATAGAAGGTAGGCAGAGAAATTGTTTTACACATACATTGTGGATATACTATTCGTCTTTTGTAATAACAAGTCATCATTTACACAAGTCACAATGGCTCGAAAATTTTCTGGCGATCATTTACACCTAGTATTTTAAATTGTAATTAAAACAAATAAAAATACATTACGTTTTCGTTAGATTATAATACCTACTCCTTATAGTTTAATACGTTGTACTTATATTTTAAAATTTTAATTTTATAAGTTACTAGCTGCCCCGGCGAACTTCGTACCGCCATATTTTCGGCCCGCGTGGTATTCAAATCCCGTTCTCGCTGCACCCTTATCACTTAGGGGGATGAAAAATAGATGTTGGCCGATTCTCATAGATACCGGATAAGCACAAAAAAATTCATCAAAATCGGTCAAGCCGTTTCGGAGGAGTATGGCAACGAAAACTGTGACACGAGAATTTTATATATTAGATGTATTCAAAACGTACCATTTCCTACCACTCTAGCTAGACAAGTGCCAATTGGCAATACGTTTGAAGAATAGAATAGAACAGATTTTTCAGTGCATGGGATTGACATACGTTAATGACTGTCAATAACGTCATGAACGTCAAAATATGTATCAAACTTATACACTCATACTCATCATTTTATTCTACAATACGTTGACCAATAAAATGGCCACTTGTATAAGGGGCTGGTCAAACGCCTTAACCGTTTGGCTGCCGTATTTGTTTAAAATACATTTTGAGTGTTTTAGAGCATTGCTATGCGGGATGCGTAGGCGCTTACCCAAATTTACTAACATAAAGCTTCAGTTTATTGAATTAATTTTTATGTAAAATTTCAATATGATATAAAATGATTGAATTACAATTTATTAATCAACGGGTGCCTTAAAAATTAATTAATATTATTGGTCCCCTACCGAAGGACCAATGGGCACCTAAAAAGGGGTCGAATTTACAACTTTTATGCTAGGGGTCGAGTTTTAGAGGACCAATGGGTGCTGACCCTGTTGTAATCGAAAATTTCAATCATTATTATCTTCATAGCGATTGCTAAATTACGATCAGAGTTTACACTTTCGGGATCACTTTTTATTGGTAAGTTGGTTTTTTGGAAGTGACTGCCGTCTGACCTTCCAATCCCGAGAGCAAGACGATACACCTGCTTATTAAGATACTGAGGCTCCTCTGACGCAGGCTCTGCTCTAGGGATTTATAGGTTAAATGGCAGTCGTTCGTCAAAACCGTAGGTATAATATGTGAAACCGAAAGGTGGGGAAAAAGTAGCGGACTTCGGATGAAAGCTACAAATGCCCTCCTGAACAATCGAACCTAGGAACCGTCAATAGAATTGAACTTGGACTAACTACCAGAGTAATTCTTTTTTATATTACTTAAGTGGTAGACAAGCATACCGCCCACAAGATTGAAAGTGGTTACAGTGGCCTATGGACGTATGCAACCCTGTGTAATGCCCTTCTTGAAGAACCCCACATTGTAATCGCTTGGGAAAACCTTTCATACAATCATACATACAATTAATCCCCGACAATATTTTCATCAAACAGTAATTACAAGCCCTATTATTGTTATATGTCATCAACAATAAAAATAACACTCGAATGCTCGCTCGATCGCTGAAGCACCAATTATTTTTAAACAAACAAATCAATAAACACGCTCGCACCGGCAACGCAGGGTTAACTTTGGTTAAGAAAACAAAACGGTACAATGGATTAGGGTTGTCCGTTATAACAAGTAATCCCTACTAATATTATAAATGCGAAAGTAACTCTGTCTGTCTGTCTGTCTGTCTCGCTTTTACGACTAAACCGCTGAACCGATTTTGATGAAATTTGGTATAGGGGTAGATTAGACCTTGAGAAAGGACATAGGCTATGTTTGGTCGCGATAACCGACATTCACGCGGGCGGAGCCGCGGGCGAAAGCTAGTATTTATAATAAATGGCCGTGTTGGTTCCCGATGCAGAATAGGGCCCACTCATCTCTTCCTGTGGGTGTCGTAGAAGGAGACTAAGGGATAGGGCTGATCTCCATCCGACAGTAAACATGCAGGCCATGAATAAGTGTCCGCTTGATGGCAATAGGTTCGCCCCCTATTACGTGGGACCAAAAATCATAGTTGGCATTTGGTGATAATACCTACACTTCTGTCTGCCTATTCGGAGATTTACAGGTGTGAGTTTATGTAATGTATGTGTTTTATGTGTAGGGATGTTAAAACGACATATAATTTATGTCGAATCCTATCCTACTAATATTATAAATGTGAAAGTTTGTGAGAATGGATGTGTGGATGTTTGTTACTCTTTCACGCATAAACGGCTCGACCGATTTGGTTGAAATTTGGTATGTATATAGGTTATACCCTGGATTAACATATAGGCTATATATCAGCGATGAACGGGATCAGAATTCCACGCGGGCGGAGCCGCGGGCAACAGCTAGTACAATAATAATAATTATTAAAACATGAATCGTACTGAAGTTTTCCCGGTGAAATGCGGATACAAAATACATCTCTGCCTATTTATTACCTCCGGAGATATAGACGTTATAGTCTGATATGAAATTTTAATCTCAGTAATTCTCCTAATCTTCCTAAAATTATTCTACTAGTTTTATAAATGCGGAAGTTTGTTTGTATGTGTACTATTTCATCACAATGAAAAAGCTTGTCGTATTTCAGTTCAGATACTGGACGTATATTTTTTCTATCAGTAGGTAAAAAATTATTAGCGAATATAATTTTTTCGCAAAATTTTCGCGACAGCCCTGCAGAGACCCCTGAATCAACCCGTCAAACGCACGCCCGCGATGAATTAAATCGAAAACAATTCGTAAAAAGAACAATAGAAGGGTTGGAACAAAACTTCCAGTTTGAATTTGGAGCACAGTCCGGAGCGGCGCACGCGCAGCCAGGTGGGGGAGGACATGTCAATGAAGTCGGTTAAAAGTGCGTAATGCGATATGTTGTATTGTTTTTGAATAATGTACTTTTGATTTGGATTAAATTTGAATGCAACAGAAATTGAACTTAATAATAATAATTTATGTTTTCTAATAATAGAAATCAATTTGAAAATGTGGTTTAGGGTTCTACCGAGGTGTTTGGGGTTCAAATCAAGCTCAGCTGCGAGTCGGTATATCTGCTGATTGACGAATAAGGGTCGAAAAGTTCCTATCGAGATCTTCGACCAAAGTTTCATGAATTCATTTACTTTGGTAGAGAATTAGTAAATGTTGACATAAAAACGTAATTAACTCAGTTTAGTTCTAGTAAAAAATCTCTAGTGACATCATTAAACGTCGTCTGTAGATTAGTGGTAAACGAACAAAACTGGTGAAGTCTCGGGTTCAAATCCTGGATATTACCATGATGAACCTACTTCTCAGAAGTTTTCAAAGGTCGAGGCCACGTTTAGGATCGGTGATCCATTTTGTAAACCAGTTAAGTTTTTATTAATAAGTACTGCAATTAATTTTAAATTTGATTGTCCCATAATTTAATTTAAATTAACTGGAGGGGTTAAGTACAATATTTCGATGACTATTAAGAAAAAATTCCTCGATCATGGTTTCTATAGTGAACTCCCTAGTCCCATAGAAGTAAACAAAACAAAAAAAAAGCACCTATTGCCAACATTAAGACACATGGCGAGTCAAGATGACACAATACTAAAGTTTCATTTGGACTGATTAATGGTAATGGAAAAGTCGGATACAGCCACCCTCCAGGGGAGGCCAGGGGAGGACAGGGGAGAGGGCAGGGGAGCGCCATCAAGATCAGTACTCCGTCTCTATCACCGGACAAGAGTGCAATTACGTATTGTTTTACAATACTAGTTGAATATTTTCAATAGTCCCTACTCCATATTCATTTTTTACTAGATGACCCGGCGAATTTTATACCGCCATATTTTTTTCCGCCCGCGTGAAATTCAGATCCTTTTTCCCATATTTTCTCACCGTTTGAACCTTCGCTGGACATCCACGAATATTTCAAGACTAAAATTAGCCAAATCGGTTCAGCCTTTCTCGAGTTTTAGCGAGACTAACAGAATTGCAATTTATTTTTATTTATATAGACAGAATATTGCAATTCATATTTATTTATTATAGATTTTTCTAATACATGGAAACCGTTGACCGGTAGACTAGGCCTAAGTAAAGCGTAACTAACTGGTAATATTTATTATAGTATGCAGATAAACATGCTACAGTTTCTCTTGTAACATGTAGAGTATTGTCGAAAGTATATGCTATTTTTTAAAATTAATACCAAAGCATATATTACTCGTATATTCAACGGTAAAATCTAGTTTACTAGTCTACTAATATATAAATAATGTAAAAGTTTCTAAAAGTTGTCTAAAAGCTGCCCCCTACAGTAATCGCAAAATAAGAAGCTCGCTTGGACAGTTAAGTCCATGAAGTTCTCAATTTTGACAACGTAAAACACTGACATTTTTCAAACGTAATGACATTTTTCATTGATAGTACCGCCCACTCCACTCAGTGCTGTCCATAACGATTTTTAACTTTAATCCAATGCACTTTACAATACAATACATAATATTCTAATCGATCAAATACGCATTCAAGTTTGAATCGATTAATCTTGAGTATCGTGTACCGAGTGGTGTGGTTACATCACTAGTTACGTTCAAAAGACAAATGTCATAGTGACCCTCTTATTTTGTGATCAGTTTAGACAAGTGGCAAATCTTTAGTCAGCGTATTGTAGAATATAATGAGATATTTATTACATACGTTGACAACGACTGTCATATACGTCAAAATCCATACATACGTCATGCTATTCTACAATACCCTTGAATTGCCACTTGTCTAAGGGGATTGAACGGATCTGACTACAATTTGGTACATGGATACATTACAGTCTGGAATAACATACAGGTTTTATTTTATCCCGGGAATAGATTCCAATAGCTCAAAATGTTTTTTTTTATACCACTTAGGTGGCAGACAAGCACACGGCCCACCTGATGGAGAGTGGTCACCGTGGCCTACGGACGTATGCAACACCAGGGGTGTCACACTCGCGCTGCCGACCCTGAAGAAACCTGTTTAGTAAAACACCGCCATTTAATAATTCTAGCAGTATTTTATGGTCAGTAATAATTTGATTGATTTAAGTTACTATATTTAGTCGTGAAGAGAGGTAACCTAACTCCTATGACTTATCCCCTCTGTCTTCAAACATAATTAACTATCACTTATCAAAATATCTATTCCATCATAGCAAACGATTCGCTTCTATTCGCAACACTACAAACATTAGCAACGTCGGCGCTTGCGCAGCCACGTGCGGTGTTGGGTGACGTGGGAACAGGCGGGAGTGCCCACCCTCTCACGCTCCAAGGGAACTCCCCGGAGACAATTACGGGAATAGTAACGTTATGAGAGAAATGGTGTGGGGGATTTTGGTTCGTCTCGCTCTCGTTAGACTGGAGAAAAGGTCCAATTCCAAACGGACTTTTTACTAATAAGATCCATCTTACTAAGATGTTGGATTTTGAATCGAGAAGTTTCGAAATCCAGCTATTATACTACTGACGTCTCGAAACCGGAGTTTTTTTTATACCACTTAGGTGGCAGACAAGCACACGGCCTACCTGATGGAAAGTGGTTACCGTGGCCTATGGACGTATGCAACACCAGGGGCGTCATACTCGTGCTGCCGATCCTGAAGAAACCTTCTAATGCCATTCTTGAAGAACCCCATATTGTAGTTGCTTGGGAAAACCATCGTGGGGAGTTCATTCCACAGCTTGAGTGTGCGAGGGATGAAGTTCCTTTCATACCGCACAGTGCGCACCGTTTCCGGTCGCAATGTGTGAGAATGAATTCCCCGCCTATGAGCTATGGCGAGAAGTGCGATGATAGAATGTAGCTGTGGGCATCATGTCAAACAATTCATCCGAGCACAAACCATTGTATCCGCGGTAGAACACACACAGTGAGGCAAAGTCTTCTATGATGTAGAGAAACAATCAAGGATATCCAGTTGATCAGAAAGTCACGTCTCGCTCTGTCAAAATCAAATGGAATGTCAAAAACACTATTTTCAAGAAAGTCAACATCACGATCGTTTTTAACCTTAGATCGAGTCCTAATTTTGAAAAAAACATTTACGAGAATTTGGCCCTCTTTTCATTGAAATCGTGATCCTTTTTGACATTTGGGAGATTGACATTAGATTGAGACAGGCTTTTGAACAACCTTTTATTAGGAGAATTACTTCTAGTCTGTTAATGGGCTTAATAACCAACCAAGTGACTGCATTCTTTAAAACATAAATATAACCTATTCACAAAAACTATAAGAAAGCTGACTCAGCTATCCGTGGGTCGTGACTTCGATTCCTGGAAGTGAAAGTTTTTTGCGACGCTATACAGATGCAGGGGAAAAATGTAATGTGTTTAACACATGTTGGTAGCCATCTTGGATTTTTGGCTCACTGATTGACATTTCGGTGTTAGTTCTATTTTTTTAGAAGTAAAATGGATTCTTTTAAGATTATAAGAGGCCCTTTGATCTTTAGAGCCTATGCAAGTCTAATTTACAAGCCGATACACCTTTTGATCGATGGAGCAGGTTCTACCGATAATGAACAAAGTGCCCGTTTGACGGCGATAGGCTCGCTCCCTATTAGTTCCCTATAACTGTTGATACACTTCTGCTTATCTCATTGGGGGTTAACTAGCATGAATATATCAGTGACGACGGGTCAAAATTTTCAAAATTGAAGCCGATTTATTAAATTTAAATAGGATCTCTACCATCTATGTAAAGAGAAGCCGACAGGAATCGGGTAATAGGGACCTCTCGCCACTGGAAAATTATGTATTATCTACAAATCTACAGTTATACCTACTTAGTTTGGGTCTAGATTGTCCTATCTAAAATGTCCTAGATTCCTAGAACAATATACCTACCTCCTAAATTATCTATTATTATTCCTATCACACCTACAATTCTTAGACCAAAAGCGGCGCATTGCCTTGATAGTAAATTATATAACCAAGCATCCATCATGTCTGTCTGTACGTTCGTCCGCCAAGGGCAGTTTTTATAGCATTTTAATCAATGCTACTTATGTCCTCGGTTTATCGTGAAGCGTGACGACCATTATAATGGTGGCGCCTGCGCATAGTGTAGCTGAACTTTGAGTTAGTGACGATATGTCTTTATGTTTGTTCGTCACAAAAAAAATATATTTCAAATTTTGTTTTCTATTCATTCGAGCACTAATCATCCCCATCTTTAGTTCCGGTCAAATCCTCGGAGTCCACTCGATCCCTGCACGAATCTCAGTCACATTCAAAAATCGCACTTTGCATACTCTTTCTGCTCATTTTGGTTTGATTTATACAGATTTTATAGGAGTGACTGCAGTCTGAGCTCCTAAACCCGAGAGGAAAGCCTCCACCAGAGTCTCGTCTGTTACCACATACTGCTGACGCACGCAGCAGTTACGCGTAATTCATTGCGATTTCTCAATAGTCCCCTTTATCTGTAGCGGAGTTTTAATAAGTAATGGGTACGCTGTATCTACTGGAGTTCTCGTTAGAGACCTTTAGTCAGTAGGTTCAACGGCGTACAATATAGGTAAGGTTAATTTGGATCCGGAGGTCTTAGTGAGTACTAAAAGGACGAATATGTACTTATATCATCTATATAACATCCCTCCAACACCAATCTAAAACTATCCGAAAACAAAATACCTTTTGTAACGTCAAGGGGCAAGCAAACCCACTAGTCCGAACTAGTGGATAATATAAACAAAATTATTTATTAGGATAACAGTTTGGTAGGTCGCCGACCGCCATGGGAACTTGATACCATAACTCCATACGAAATGACTTTGACATCATACGTAATGATTATCATAATTTTTATTATGTAAGTAGGAGTATCCTTGTGATTGTCATACGGCTTTCGTCGTTTTATGAATTAGTTATTAGGAACATATATTACGCCTTTATCCCCAGATGGTTAGGCAGAGGTGAATTAACACTCACATTTCATCAATATTAGGTCCCACGTAATAGGGGGTGAGGCTATCGCCGTATATGCTGACTCGAGCCATGTATCGGAGGCTGAGTCTGGGCTGTATATATCTGTCTGATGTTATACAGCCCTATCCCTTAGTCGCCTTATACAACACCGCATGGGAAGAGATGGGGTGGCCAAATTTTACTCTGCCGGGTATCACGCGGCTCCGGGAACAAAGTCTGTCAATAAAGAGCTGTACCTACTTGAAGACTTCGACCCTTTTTTATAGTGCGGCAATCTTTTTCTTTTTTAAAGGGTACGTCAATTTGACTTCGCCTTGCCTGATAGTAAGCTGAAGGCAAAGTCTCGGAAAAGAGGGTCACCATTACAACACGTACCATGTTACAATGGTGGCACTCAGCTTGACGGCCTCATCAGATGCTTTTTCACGCCCCGCCTAATAGGATCCTGGCAGAAATCGCGTGCCGTCTTGAGTAATTCAGTTGCAGAGGACAACATTTTCACTGGCCTCCCTAGCTGACCAAGGGCTATCTCGAGATGGCCCCCTCGTTTCTGGAAACCACGATGTCCCCTGGAGCCATGCATCTAAGGAATCGGAAAACGGCAACATAGTACTATTATAAATTGGAAAAAGTTTAGCATACTAAATGCTTTAAAATTATCTCAACATAGTATTGCGAGAGATGGTAGTAGCTCCCCTGTACTGTTTATAATACAAATTTATTTGATAAGCTATTAGCATAGACAATTTGCTGCTAATCTGATTGTATGTTAATTTTTTTTTATATTACAACGTTTTGGTGCATGTTAGTTTGAATAGACCACCATGGGATATACGTCATAATGTCTATGTTTGGTATTATAAGTGCCTATTGGAGTCTTGGCGCCAACGACAAAAAGGACACATTGCGGTAAGTAATTTTACATTTTCTAAAATTGATGTATAAAAATGGTGAATTATACCTACCCCTATTACAACAGTTCTGTTGTAACAGTCTAAAAATTGATTTGATTGAGATCAATTTTTAGACTTATTAGGGCTCCAACTACTCGTAACGACTGCCACAGATGTTCGTATGGCAACCGGCAACATTCAACAGCCTGCTGATAAAACATTAGATATAATACATTAAAGAAGTATTTATTAAAACTATCCATGGCGTATTTAGCTAGCATTAGACATAAAACTCCCATTAAATACAAGAAGTCTTAATTAAAACTTTACTATAAACGATTCTATGCAAAATAAAGATTAGAAGTACCAGGGGAACAGAAAATAAAAGAGACCATTTAACGAGCACAGATAATAAGAGCTATGCATTTTTAATTTAATCTGTGCTCTAGGCGTGAAAATACATATTCCCGCAAGTTGTTAATGAAAAAATCTAAAATCTCTTTAAGTAATTTGAATATTTCCATAACTTTTTTTATATTTAACGAGAACAATGATGTAGTCCTATTAAGATCTGCAGGGCCTAAGACAGCCTCTCCACAACCGGACAAGGCTCTGATGCAGACTTAAGTACCTTTCAAGGTTTTTTATACCATTTAGGAGGCAGACAAGCACACGGCCCCCCTTATGGGAAGTGGTTACCGTGGCCTATGGTAAAGCCGCTTAGGAAAACCACAGCAGGGAGTTCATTTCACAGCTTGTGTGCGCGTGGTAGGTAGGTGGTGAAGGGGCGAGTAAGAAGGTAGTCGCCAAAATAGCCCGTAATAACCAAAATAGGCAAATTAAAAATGAAAAAAGTCGGAAGGCTCAGATCCACGCAAAGAATTTAATAAAGGTTTTTCGTTTACATAATGTATAATGACTTTATTTTATATTTTTTTCACTAAAGTTAGGTATATATCGCCTTAAAACTAGTTATCAAACCTAATTTAAATATGTATAAAATTTCCGTTTCCATCCATTAACTTTTTAATAGGCGCCTCCTACCAACAAAGCAGGCCTAGACCAGTCGGGACAAAATTAATATCGGCTCATTTAGTATGCAAATAGTGTAGCCAGACCCTTATCTGCGTTGTCCGCTTCGTTCAATCAATGTGTCCTTTACCGCGCTATCTCTGTGCAATCTACTCCTTGCGTCTCTGCCGCCCTGGTACATAGATTTATGGCTCTCAGATATCATTAACAGTGTTTGTTTATCTATTTTTGTGAATAATTGAGTGAAAAACGTTAGAGGGAAATGGATATCTCCTATGGTAGAGCCTTTGTTTGTAGATAGTTTGGAAAGTATTGTGAAAATGGTTTTAATTGTTTTGTTAGGTCCTCCATTTTGTTGGTTTCTTGCCTGTCTTTAAATTTTCTTACTGACTGACCTGTTTTAGTTAAGTAAGTGAAAATTTCGTGAAAATCTTATAACCTGTGATAGCGAAACCTACTGGGTCCAATAGAATTCTTAAAACTTTGGCGTAAATGCAAGCTTTAAAACAGTCAACATCCAGAACTAACCTTCCAACTTAGTTCGGATGAACAGTACCTATGTCTCAGTGCATAAAACACAAACAAATAAATACTGAATTTTATATTAAATTTTCAACGGCACAAAATTTAAGATGCGTCAGAAATCAACTGTGTCGAGCAGTTTTTACAACTCATAATGGATAATACTAATCTCATAAAGTTGAGATCCAACTTCACAACTAAAGAGGCACTTTAAAAAGAAGGTGTGATATTGTAACTATCATTACCTAACTCTATGAAGATTATAACAATGAGTGTAATTTTCTTTAGACGAATTTAAGTACACATTGTTATCATACAGACAGACAGTTTGATTATTGTATGACTTCTCATGCAAAAGTCAAACTGTCTATATGATAAGTTGATAACTCATTATAAACTTACCTACTCAAAGTTTAAGGCTTTATTCCAGATCAATACTCAGTACTGAAACTCGATTTATCTGTCAATGAAAATCAAGATTCAGCAGGTCTAAAAAGGCCACTTTACTTGAATCATATTAGGATAATATTTTGACATGTGGCGTTATTTACACGAAATTAGAATCTGCTTAGTAAACGAATTGTTATGAATCTGTTCATATGAGAAGGCTCATTTCTATTACAGGCGTCAAGTTCTATTAGAAACAAAGAAAAAACATTCATTCGTTGTTCTTTCATAAGTAAACACTGAAAACAAGGTTTCGTTAACACTAAAATATTAAGAAAGAATGCTCTTGTTCTAGCTCTAATTTTATGTTCGTTTGGTTTAAATCCACCTTAAGTAACAATTTTACTAATTTTATAGGAATCTATGAGTTCTACTGGAAATTCATAATATTGCACGTTTTTAAAGAGGCTATTTTAGACCTGCAGGACCGAGTATCGTCCTGGAAAACGGGTTCAAAAGTCTGTACAATACAGAATTGCCATACCACATTACATCTCCCACACAAACACCATCAAACCAAGCTTAACACAATTAACCCTAACAAAACAATATTACTTCGTTACAAACTTAACTAAAATTGTATTGAAAGTACACATTTTGAAAATGGGTCAATAGCTAATCAAGGGGTTATTGTGTTGTAATAATAGTGACGGGGGGTTATGGTACATTGTTTGGGTTGAAACCGGAGACGGCGCGCGCGCAAGCCCTTGGTGGGAAACGTGTGAAAGAAAATACGCTGTTGACTTAGGGACTTTGTTATTATGAGTTTGGTGCTAGCGTTATATTATTTGGTTATATTTTCATTTCTATATTATCTATTAGACTGGCAACATTTTGATCATTTTGGTATATAAATACCTATGTAAACTAAATTAACGAACTCATCAGATGTTATGTTACTGTTAAAAAGATGGTTACAATAACACTTGCTGGATCAAATTGTAAATTTGAACCATTTACAGATATAGAAATACACAGACAGAATATTATCACGACCGGCTCAGCTGTTTTAGTCTACATTGGTGACATATACACACACACAGTGAGTATCGTAGCTCTATATGAAAAGAACTCATCAAAAATAGCATTGCAAATAAATTACCCACTTATTACTGCTATCTATTTTAAATTATTATATATACCTATCGTCAAGAAATCGTCTTACCCACATTTACTTATCTTTAAGAGAATTATGGAAGCGAAGATTAATATAAACACATCTTGTGAGATAGACAGGAGCTACTCAGATCCGAAGGTGCAAACAAAATAAACAAAGTGTACCAAAACGCGCGTGCATCGATTCAGCGAGGTTCAAATTACAATCATTATGTTTATTTATCAAAAACAAGTACTGCCACAGAAACTGCAAACATCAAAATCAACCTGTGTTTCTTATCAACAGTAGTAAGTAAGACAGATAATAAATTAATGCAAAGGAACATATAACAGATCCATCGCAGTCAGACGCATCGTAGACAGTTCCACAGTTTAGCCACAACAAACACACATTAATATTAAATCTAAAAGCAAATATTCCTGGGCACACTTCATTAGATATTCAATGTAACGGAACGGAGAGCGCATAAATAATTCAGTCATCGTAGTACACTCATATATGTATGCTCCTTCCTATGCTTCTTTCCGGTTTAACACTAATTGTAATAACAATTGTCTTTATTTAAATTGCTGCTTTTATATGTATTTAATACTTAATTTGTTCAGGATGTTGTGATTAATATGCCTGTCTATAAGCCTTATCTGTATGTCTATTTTTAGTTACAGTCGTTGCAGTATCGTTGTTAGATTCGTTTATGACGTGCATAAAAGTATGTAAAACAGCACATTCTTTGTGATATACGCTAATGAGTTCTAGAAACTTTTATAGTGTCGCTTTCTGAATAAATAAACTGCCATTTGCAGTAGTATTGTAACGTGTTTTGTAATAATAATTCAAATATCAACTTACAACCGATTGAAAGTTCAGAACAGAGAGCCTATCGTTTTATAATAACGCCAATAACGGTTACACACATAGGCTCACATTCAATAAGCAATAATACTAACCCAAATCCTCATTGAATACGTCCACCAAATGCATTCACAACCAAATGTCTATATTAAAGCATTCAACAGTGTCGATCAATGAAAAGCACAGTTTTACATAGATTTTTTTCACGGAACTCTCTTGTTGAGCATTCAAAGGGTTCTGGCGACAATAGTGACTGAGTTTAATTAACCGGGCCTTAATGCTTAATTGTTAGTGCGGCTAAGCCTCGGAACACGTGTCGGAGTTCCGCAGGGAGCGACGCTTGGCCCGCTACGCAATTGATATTGAAATTTTCCTTTGATTTAAAATAGTCGTTTGGTTTTTTAATAGGATTTGTGGCCGGCTCATTGGATTTGTTTGGTTAGTTATTATGTTTGACGTGTGTGACACTTTCTATTGAATTCACACTTATATATAGATAATAAAGAGTAGTACGTGGATATAATTACGTACGTAAGAAAGTACACAATAGCACTGCAAAATAATGACTATCACGAAAGCCTGCGTCATTTGCGTAAAACGTACGACATCCTTTGATTTAATGACGTAATTAGCAGTCTTTTCTAAGAAAACTTCTACATCTGTAAGCCCACAACACATATTGTTGACATAAACGACTAAGCCATCTTTATTAGTGCATATTTACAACCGCAAGGCAATTTACAGGAAAACCAAACAGCAATTACAGTACAAAAACAAATAAGAGAGAAATCATTAGGGGTGAACGCTAGGGGATGATTACAAAGGAAAACACGGGAACTGGAGTGGTGTTGTGGATTCAGTAGTTGGTTGGCCCGAGGGTAGCGGGTTCGACAATGGAGCTGAGATTACTGCTGTCGCTTGTCAGAATGCCGTTTGATGTGGGGCGCTGTTTGGTTTGTTTTACACTTCCAATAAATGTTCTGTGGTTGGGTCGTTGTTATATGTAACGCCTGAGGAGATGCAATCTTTCCGGTTTAATGATAGTGCATGGTTTTGTTTGTACAGTCTTGTATAATAAGACGAAAATATGATCATGGGAAACGAAAGAGGTATTCCCTTTTTTTCTTGGAACAGGAAATGCTATTCAGGACTAATGATTTGATGAATCCTGAAGTCCTTCTACTTCATTTGAGCGCCCGTCCTAGTCGCACCTAAAACTTGCATATTGGAACCCAGGATATGATCTTTTAGTCCTTCTTTCAGTATTCTTTCGATTTTTACGAATTAAATTGATTACCTTACCTGCCTACCTCATTGCTGCTTTAATTCTTACGCGATTCTGACTTCGAACTTTTGTTTTGATCTCAAACCATCTCTTAAAGGCGATGTCACTAGTTTATTAATAACTTATATCCTCCCAATTCTTCATCGTTTAATTTTGAACTATGCTATTGACAGCAATAGCCTTGAACTAAGTACCAAAGCTGGCAATATATTGATCTATATTTCATCTTTTCTCCCCTTAGGGGGTGAGCAGTCGTGAGTTTACATCAAGCAAATCTTTACCATATCCATTTATATTCTCGCATCGTACCAAGTATTCAATATCATGTGTATGTTAGTGAATGTTTTCGCGTGTAACCCGAGACCACGATAGATTTGAGCCCCTTTGTCTTACCCCTCAGCCTCCCCCACTTTTTCCACAACGTATTGTGAACAACACAATGAAATTTATAGTCAGCATATGGATTATTTTGGTTTTGCCAATGAATTTTAAATTTAAGTTCCGACGTATGTTTAACTGTAAATTTTGTGAAGCGAACGTCAAAATATGAATTGATTAAAAAAAATGTTGTGTAGCAGAGTACCTAAGCTCAACCGGAGAAGTAAGGTAACATACATACATGCGTATAATCACGCCTTTATCCTCGAAGAGTTAGGCAATTAAATTAACCCACATTTCATCAATCATTGTATTCGGTCCCACCCGTATTCCGGGCCTATTGCCTTATTCCTGGCACTATTCTTGACTCGAGCTATGTGTTAACATTATTTTTATAATCTTCAGAGGACAGCTATTGAGTTCATAATCACAGTAATGACTTGCCATCACATCAAGCAGTATAACGTTTCATTTTACCCTATCTTCACAATTCATATTCATAGAGCCTCGTTAATGCAAGCACTATCTCTTTTGATATAGCAGATGATGGAGTAAGCTTACCTAGAAGTAACCCATTCTAGACAAATTTTCAATAATGTTACAGTCAAATTTCACAAATTGGTGAACACTTTTTAACAAAGATATGTCTGGAGATTACAATATTTGCCATCACCTGTAAATTTGTTTGCGCACTCACGCGCAGTCGTGGTGGCTTTCTGAAAATGCTAATCTTGTACATCTTTGCAAATAAATATTATATTTGCAATTTGACTCTTTATCAGTCCGTCGGTTGTAAATTTAATATAACGCTACGTGACGTATTTTGTTTTCACTGAGTTTGTTAACTATGTGACTATGACTGAAAATACTAAGAAATCGTAATTTGTTATTATAATTTAACTACACTGTCGCATTGGGTATTCCTGTAATTAGTGATGTGTGTAAGAAAATAAATAAATATATTTCATATTAGGCACCAAGATTACAAACAAACAACCTAGGTATTATAGTAGGTATGTACACAACGCCACAGATATCATTCAATGGTTAAATCTGTTGCAGAAAAGGTGAACAAGAAAGAAGATATAATTATAACTGAAAAAGTGATCGCTTCACAGTCATCGTACATTTGTGTGGATATAATCATGACCTGGCTATCAATTTCAAAAGTGGTTTATGTTAGGAATCATTATAAATAACTACTTATTATCATTATCATTTAGAAGGGATTTGCCAATTATTTTACAAAATATACAGTTGCCTAACAAAAACGAAATAAGATCTGCCTGCATCTCACCAAACAATTCCTTGCAAAAATATCAAAGTTTAAAAACTGTTATTTTATCTTGATTCCAAGCCATGCTATCTGAATCCAAAGAAACAACAACAGGTAACAGCAATTTAACACATTAAGCTAAAACCAAAACTTCGTATCTTGCATGAAATGTAAGTAAAATATACAATACTCGCAAGGAAAAACAAAATGTGTCTAAAAGCATAGTGTACTTCGATAATAAAAAGACAAAGTTGAAAGAAAGTTCTAAATACGTGAGGGAACTGAAAAAGATGATTGAAACAAACATGGCGAAAGTTGGACCCTCTAAGTGTATTAAATCGCCTGAAGTTTGTGAAAAAAAAACTGAAAGGGGACACCGTGAAATAATATAAATACTTCTGATAATAAAAAGTTGATATCGATTCAGAGTGGCGTGTTCTATGCTAAAAGAGGGAGAGTTTTCAAAATGGTTAATAAGGAATGTGTAGAAAGACAGTATCTCGTGAAGTGTGACTTAAGCTAAGCAGAAGCTTATTCTAGAAGATTGATACTTTTAGAAATCAGATATAAAAATGTAAATTAACATCTAAGACGGTACTTAGCGAATGAATGGGGGCCTAGCAGACTAGCCTGATACATACATAGTCACGCGTCTTGCCCAGTGGGGTAGGCACATACACATGTTTCCACCTGCTACGATCCCGGCATACATTTTTCGCTTCTTCTACTTTCATACTAATCATACATGCTCGGCATTTTCTATATACTTTTATCGCCGAGTTGACGTTAGGCGGTAGTGCTCCTAGTCAGATATTTATGATAAAAATCGTTTTAAACTAGTGAGTAACATTAGTAGAATATAGGTGCCCCGAGGTAAAAGCTTCGGATGCGACTGGGATTAACGCTAGGATGAAGAAGAAGGTAGACCTATATTTATGATGATGTAATATTGTCATCATAGCACTTTAGTAATCTAGAATTCTTAAGAATTTGCGAACAAGCTTAAGAAAATTTCGACACTTCTTAAAAACTTTACTTGCATCGCTTGGCATTTCACAAATATTTTTCTCCTATCAATTGTACCAAGTCAAACTTGTACGAATTGGACGAATTTTGGGATTCGTGGAATGTTTCAGGATGTATGGTAAGTAGTGTGTCGGACGCACCGAGGGACATGTACCTTTGGCAACAACTTTTCAAATGTGCAAGTTTCTTTTAGTATTAGGTATTCAGAAATAAGTTACAATAGCTTGGTCAGCGTAACATAATCATTTTAAAAGCGAAATATCTCTCATGTACAGGTGGCGTATAACTATATGATCGTTCAATGCTGAAGAAGGTTTCGAGGTATTAAGTTTTGCAATACTAGTAATACATTTAACGATATGCATCAAACACCTTACAACTTACTTTGCGTCGAAGTTCAAGCCTTAGAAGGAGTTTTTTGTTAAACGATAATTTTTTATTGTTTTAGGATAGTTTAAGCTTAGTTTTTTAGTTCACGTTTTATACGTAATGAGACTGATGTCAAGAAGCTTGAATCTGAAATTGAACCAGTAATCGATAGTCTAAATTCGAGTCCAGTTGACACAATTAATTGGCAGTCCAACGACAATAAATTTTGCATCTGCCAGCCGCTTTGATTTCCAAGCGCTGAATAAGTAAAGATGTCTATTTATATTTTAAAACGGATTCGGCTAAACTTAACTAGATGCCCAATAATTAATGAGACACCTTCAGGACTGTCAAGACCTAGTCCACCTCATCTGATAACCGATACTCCTGTAGATTGACGGATGAGACTCTGGCAGAAGTTATCCTCTCGTGGTTGTTAAGTCAGATGAGTTCTGAAGGAGGTGGAGTTAACTCCAAAGACTTGAATGCAACGTGATTATGGATAAGAAGAAGAAAGACTACTAATTGAAGTATCGATCCAGCAGGGTGTAGTCAAATTGACAGACCTCATATAAAGTAGTACACTATGCTAATGTACAAATAATTTCTCAAAAAATCTAAGTTACTCAATGGTTTAAATAAACTTTTCAATAATAAACTTTCAAAAGTTTACACGAATACCACTCATAGAAATAAAACCACGGATTCTATCGCGATTTATTTCTACTTTATAATTATGACAAGTTTGACGTTTATCTAAAATCGACAAATATAAAAAAAAGTATTCGCTTATTTCAAAATCAGTCATGTCTTATTGACAAAGTATCGTGGCGACCGATAACTTGCCCGCAAGTTTTATCGAAGGGGCAACGGATGAATAATAAAATGATGCCCAACAAAATAAACAGGTGATTGGAGTTTTGTCACTTTTGTGTAGGTACTAACAAAGTTCACAATTTTTCCGGCAACTAAGTGTAAGATACACTTGTAACAGGATACTTTGAAATGGTGGAAGATGATGTCATTTTCTGACACTTAATCTTAATGTATTTGGAAGAAGATGTTCATAACTGTTATTTAAAGATAAAACTAGAAAATTATCTACTTCTCACGGCGAATTAGCAAATACAATGAGTAGTCACAAATGGCGCCTAGATTGAGAACTATAATTAAATACACCTTTTAAAATAGTTTATTTTCTAAATAAAGACTGATACAGACTAGAAGTAGAATAAAAATCATAAATAATCTCTTCTTCATCATACGATCCAATCCAGGTTGAATCAAGACTTTGGAGCCTGGAGTCCTATATCCTTCTCACATATATTTGGTTTATTTTTACTGTTGCAGAAGCTACTGCCATCTGCAACCTCAATTGCACCAAAACCTACAGTAGCTATCGGCTTGCAGATGAAATTGTTTTTGCCCCGACAATCTTTAATGAAGGCCCAGTCCCAAAAAATGATCGTACCCATAATAGGTCAATCCCTAATCCCTAATCCCTAATATCCCTAATCCCTAATAATATTATAAATGTGAAAGTAACTCTGTCTGTCTGTCTGTCTGTCTATCTGTCACGCCCAAACCACTGTACCGATTTTGATGAAATTTGGTATAGGGGTAGATTAGACCTCGAGAAAGGACATAGGCTATGTTTGGTCGCGATAACCGACATCCACGCGGGCGGAGCCGCGGGCAAAAGCTAGTATTAGTATATTTCATCATAAATCGGGCTACAGCTTTCTTTCCTCAGTACCAAGAAGGTTAAAGTACGATTCTAATAAGTTTTTTTCACTAATACCAGCTATCGGTCACCTGAATTCTAAATTATCAATGATAAGCTATCTTAGATACTAGTTCCCATGCTACGCTGGGATAGCGAGGATACGAGTAAGTGTGTCGATTGATAAATATTTGAAATTCCGATTGATTTATAACTGTACTGATTTAATTTGATTTCAAGTATCGTGTGAAATTGACGACTTTACTCATGAGAAAACATCGTCCATAAAACCGCAGAAATCGAAGAGTTGATGACGCATAACAATAATAAAATTTATTATGTAGATTATAATGAGTTATATACCAACAAGAATAACACTATAAAAGATATATTATTCTATTAGGAAGAAGTCAACGTAGACCCAAAGAAATAAGCATTGTAAGTTACTCAAAAAAATCATTAAGCAAATATATATACGTAACTTTGTAACCCTTCTAGCAAGGAGACAGTTTCGATTGTCAACCAACAAAAGTACTCAAAAGATTTATAGCAAATCTGTTTACATGACAACTGTAATGCCCCCCGGAATCGTCTGCCGAATTAATGAGTCCGCCGTATCACTTGCTAAGCTAACATTGGTCGCCGTTAATAATAACAGTCACCCTACCACCCTTTAAGAATTCTCGACTAATAGAAAGTGGATAGACAGACACGATCCATCACGGGATCCCCTAGCCGATGTATTATTTATGGGGACATCCAGAGCGCAACCCACTGCTAATCTTTCAATATCTTGAGAATTTCGGGACAGAACTTGGGGATCAAATTCTACAACTAACTAACACATATGACGTGAACCTTACGGTCATAGATATAGGGACTATTTCAGTAAACTGGTTGGAGATACGACTGCCGATATAACGTCAGAGGAATTTGCTGATGGCAATGCAGATACTGCTGTCGAAGACCTTAACTTCAAAGCAATAAAGGTTAGAATAGATTGTGTTAATAGTAAAATGACATTGGTGAGTTAGAATAATTGTAGGATTTGTTTGTTTTGGTAAGGAATGAGAGTAATAGCATTGCATCGGATGCGGAATGAAATTAATGGCCGGTACCTTAATGAATTTTCGTTATAATAATGCGCTGTGGTAATGGCACTGTTTTTATTGGAAATGGACGCTCCATCGTAAATCTTATTTATGATTTTTAGCGTTGACTTAAAAGCTTTTGTATGGCATATTACGTAATTTAATTAATAATTTCGACATTTTTTATTTACTGTTATTGTTATATTATAATTATGCGATTACATATCGTTCTGGTTCTTTATCTGTAAAACTTTATTTCAATTTTCTCAGTAAAATGCTTATTTTTATTTAAAATTAGTTGTACCCGCGACTACACTTGGTTAGATTCGATATTTTATTATAAATTATAGCATTTATTCCATTAAGTTTTTACGTATATAATAAATGTATGTTTATTTTTGTTAATATTGCCAATTACATGTTGTTAATAACATTTAATGAGGTAATTTGACATTCCATTTTATTAAACAAGATGTTATTATAACAAACCAAAACCACATAACTACCACAGAGACATTTATTATTTACTAAGAGACTTGTTATAGCGATTTTAATCCAAAAATCTTAACTACCGCATTAATTTACGTGAGATTTTTACACTAATCCCATGTTCTCTGACTGAATATCTGTTAAAAACAGATTTGGCATAGCATAGTCTGTTGCCAGCATCATTCAAAATCACTAAACATACGCGTTTGTAAACTATACTACAGTTAAAAGTAAATCAAACTACGATCCGTCTATTTCTATAAATACGACACTTAGACGGAGAAAAAATATTTTCGAGATTCAAGGAAGGGGGCCGAGAATAGATCCCAGTGGGACTCCATTTGTATAGTGCGTCGTTACACCCGCGACTTTGCTTGTTCCTCCATTTATAACGATATTTTGGATAAATATATTATAACATCGCTATAAATTCGCTTGTTATCAAGCGTTTGAATCGCTCAATCACAAAATACGAAATACTTTTGTTAAATAATGATTGTCGTGTTTTCGTTTTTGCAAAACAAATGAGCAAGATCATCAATTTGACAGTATTTAGTGAGTCAATTGCCCTCATTAGGTTAGTTATGTAATGACCAAGGATGTATACATCTGCGTAATTTACAATAAACCGTTGTTTTGACATCATTGTAGCCGTTTTTATATCTGCTGAGAGCCATTTATTGTTATTTGTGCTTGTAATATTTCTAGCGGTTTTCTTTTCAAAATAAGCAGCTATATTTTCTTTCTGTCAATTATTAAGACCACTGCCTGGTTTTATTGGGGTATAAATACGGGCGAAGTTATAAATATTTTGGAATTACCTATTACTGGACATGTCAACTAAAGATAGTCTTGATTTAATTGAAGATTTTCTTCATTATTATCAAATTCCCACAAATTGTTTCGCACTAGCTATCTAAGTTATCAAGTGCTATTATACAGGTTACAATTTTAAATGACTGATAATAATCCACTTTTTTACCTAAAATATTTTGACGCCACCTAATTAAGGTGAAGAGATATTTAATTAAAGCTATATACAATTATTTCGTTTTAAAAACCTACCAGCCTTTTAAACAAAGCTACAATTGGGTATTTGACTGTCTAGGTAAATTAGTCACTTCTTACTAAACGGCCAAACGGTCAGTTCTAAAGAAACGTGTATGAAATAAACAATTGTGACGTTGTAATTTTTGATTGTCTAATAATTTACTATTATGGGTTGGGTGAAAGATTCAAAATAAGTAAAAACAATAAAATAAGAACAGATACTTGGCGACTGCCTCTGTGGCGTAGCGGTAGTGAACGCGGCCGCCACGCAGGAGGCGCGGGTTCGATCCCCGCTCAGTGCAAATATTTGTGTGCTTGTATATGAATATTTGCATTGGTCTGGGTGTTTCTATGTATAATATGTATGTATTTACGAAAAAAAAAAAAATGTATCTAAGTATGTTTATCCGCATTCTGGAACCCATAACACAAGCTAGTTAAGCTATGCTTACTTTGGGTCTAGATAGCGTTGTGTAGAATGTCCTACAATACTTTCACCGTTCTGAATTTAATGAGTTAATTTTAATACAGGAAAGGACTCAATATGGCCTTTAGATATTTCAGGCCCACCTGATATTGAAATATTATAAATTTGTGTATCCATCAGTGAACCTTTCCTTTGAGTAAATCATGCAGTACAATACCTCCTTTATCAAATCGACTCCACAGCTACAATAAAACACAAAATCGAACTTACCTGTAACAAAATAGCAAAAACTTAAAGTAAAGAAAACAACAATAAACTAATAAATGTAGACGGCAATAATAGAATCACTGATTGGAATGTATATCTGACTAAAGATGCGAATCTTAATTAGGTGACACTGGTTCCTGATATTATAATCGAATAGGTTCAAAATAGTCTTAATTTTTGTAAAATATTATTTGTTTTCTTATCTACCTAATTAAAAAGAGAATGAATCATCTACAAGTAAGTATTCTAATATAATAAAGATTAAGATTTTATTTGTTTGGTTAATTGAATTTTGCCGGTCCGAATTGAAACATTATTTTTTGGTTGAATATGAATATCCTGTTTATCGAGGAAGAATTATAGGCTATATATTATTATCATCACGATAGTTTTCAAGGGAGCGGCGCAGTAATCATAAATGTCGACGAATCCGGCAGATTCCCATACATTGTTTGAAAATTTATATAATGCGGGCATATGACTTATAGTGTCGTCGTTCGTCTTTAACAAATAAAAGCCTAGATGTTGTAGTACATACAATTTACCTGAAGCACCTCACACTATTCATATTCCAAGCCATGTATGATAACAAATTATAATGGTAGAAGAATTGGAAGGCGTATACCAGAATCGCAGCAAGTGTAAAGATGTAATCTTTGGCTAACCCAATGAAAAAAGACTCGCCAGTCTACATTTAGGTACTTATGTTATTTTATTTCATAAGGTAGGTAATACTTATTCCTACTAATATTCTGATACAAACGATAACTGTAAAATTTGGTATCTTACTCCCTAGAACTAGATATTTACAGCCCAAACTCAGCCTCAGATACATGGCTCGAGTCAACCATAGTGCTCGGAATACGTGGGACAACCCCTATTACGTGGGACCTAATACAATGATTGGGATGAAATGAGGGTGTTAATTCACCTCTGCCTAACCCTCCCCTTCTCCTTCTCTCAAAGGCGTGATTGTATGTATGTAATACTCCCTAGAAGTATTTATATGCGTTCAAACATCACTATTAAGAAGCATAGTAAAGTAATCTTTTGAATATTACAGAATATTATGTTTAATATCAGGATATGTATCAGTGCATCATTGTTTATAATCGAAGAGATGTATGGACGCTAACCGGCGCGGGCGCAGCTCATTACGGCGCTCGTAACGATGGCGCGTAAATCAAGCGAACGCCTAAAGGCCATTGTCTCCCACCATGGATCAAAATCTCTTGTAATGATCAATCCGCGAACACAGATCTCATTAACGTGTTTATGATAAATGATTGTACGAATATATTTTTAGTGGCGTCCATTTTGTATTTTAATCGTAATAGCTATCGATTTTTCTTTAAGCGGTAATGATGAATCGATTTATAGTATTTTTTTGTATGAATCAGCCTATACGTTTTAATGAATGCTTATTGATAACTATAGATAATTTAGACGTGTATTATATTATCAAATGCTTCTTTCAAATATACCACACAAGTGTAACATTAATTAGAGAAAACATTAATTTCGTTTAACACAATACCAAGACATGATCGTACTTTTTTGCAAATTAATTTCGATTCTAGGTGGTTAATAATAGGGTTAGTAATCACTTGCTCGTCATATTAGTGGCAGAAGAATGATCTTGGACATCATGGCCCAGAATGCGTGGTGCCTTTGCCAAATAATTGACACAACCGGTGTCATCGCGATCCAAATGTTGCCAGATACGATATTTCGCAATTAATATCTAATTTGAGAAGAGACAGATATTTACGGGCTTCTTATATGTCCAGTGATTTTTTTCTTTCGGAGATGGACTCATGCCTTTCTCCCTTCAAGGTAGATGGTAGAGGTAACAGACCGGCAGCAGATTCTATCCTTACGCACTGCACGAGCTTTCTTTACTGTCGTTAAACCTTTCATGCAAGCCTGCCGGTTTAAACTCCTTCTCTTTTGTTCAGTGTATGTTCTGCGCGGTGGAGCTCTCGGGTTGTCTACCGCCTTACATGTGACAAACATACCTACTTGATGTTGTATCCAAATCAACTTAGAATACGCTCTTCAAATTCGTGTTACAACATTATTTTTAAGTTACATGGTTTTTAGTTTACTAAAAAATAGATAAGATAATTTAAAATGATATTAAGAACTATCATACTTTACTAAAATAAAGATCTTATACGACCAAAATTTAAAAAAAAAGCACATAAAATTCAATCACCGAGATTGTATCGCAGTATCAACTTTCAAGGTTCGTTATCCGCAACAAAATACTATCACTATTTTAAACCCAATTAATCAAACTGTTCTACTTAGTAGATACATTAATGTACACTAGCAACACCAGCTATCACCAAAACAGTTACCCGTTGAATAGAATGTGCGACATTCGAAATTCAAACCCGCATGTTCAAATTAATGTTCGTCCGTTTATGAAAAACAATTGACACAATCGCGTTCGGGTGCGTTCGTTCAACCCGTTCGTGAATCATCGGGCGTGTTCGGGTTGGCATGGGGCCTAATCGTCGGACGTCGGGGCTCTAATATATCTCGTTCGCCGTCATCGGTGCCCATTCTTCGGGTGGTTGGGAGAGCTTGTCGACTGACTGGATGTTGGTGGGCTGACAAATTGACGGTTCGTCAACACCGCGTCAGGAGCGGAGTCTATTCAGTCGTCGTGTCAGACAGGGACTGCTTTGAGTGTAGCAGGGTGTTTGTTTTTGTTTGGAGTGGGTCTTCCTATCAATAGCTGTCACTTACGTCAAGTATAAATTGAAACTGTTAAGATAATAAATACATGGGATAGCTATCTGAGTGTATTCGTTACTGAATGTGCGCAGATTTTGTCAGTAATTACTGGAACAACAATTTTTGATATGGTAACTTCTATTGACGTAGAAACCAGTAAATTTGGATTAAAACAGTAACTAATTAAAACAAAACTTCAGCAAGAAGTACCAGGAGACAATAGCCAGGCAGGAGCTAACGTCAGGCGCTAACGAGTGTAACTTGACTCCGTAACCGATCCTTTCATTAACTCTCCTCGGTCGCTCATTGCCTGGTACTCTTAATAAAACGTTATCAATTTTGATATCAATCCTCGTTATTTTTATAAACCTCGACCAAAGGCTGTTCATAATGAAATATTTATTAAACAAGATAATATAACGCTTGCTTGGTCAAGGAAAATATTCCTTTCAATGAAATATAAGTGTCGAAGATTCACATATTTGAACAACAACATTAACTTCTAGAGATAGTTATTTTAACAGCATCAGCACATGTTAAGTATTACGATAACTTAGAGACTGTAAACTTGATCTAAAACACTAAAAAGTAACAATGTGGAATTGTATAAATATCATTCCTAATGTCATTCCTAACACAAATTTAAAAATAAACAATCCTACATTTTCGTCTTAATATAAAAACAGACTCTTAACATCCATTTTATGTCCGAACAAGCCATTAAATGTCACCAAACTCAGTGTTCACATAACAATGTTAAAAAATAATAGGCAAGCGTGTGGTGTTTCATTAATTAACGGTTCTGCAGATAATTTTAACGTATTTAGGTTAATGCCACATTTTAATAATACATATTGAAATGGAACTAAATTCAACAAATGTTTAATTCACGGTGACTTGTAATTCAGATTTCTATCATACAGGCACCAGCAATCCCCAATCTGAATTTTTATATACCTATAGCTACAGCTTTTTATTGAAATATTGTTAATATATTGGTTCTTGATGAAACAAATGATATAATTATTATTTATTCTTAAGTCTGTACTATCCGATATTTCGGGTAATTTGGCATCCATGTCATGAGGAGACTATGATGATGGTTGCCTTATATCCACATCAAATAAATAATACGCGAAAATCCGTTAAAATTAGCTTTATACTTAATAATGTTTAACATTTGCGGAGACATTCGAAAAGACAAACTACCTTTAAGATAAAGAATAAACATGGTATTATCAAATTGTAGTGTGCTACTATATTCATAGTAGCTGGCCCATCTCATTTGAAAATAAAATATCTGACGATCTCACCGCATTATCCCCAAGAAAGCCTCATAAAGAACGAGGCATCTTATATGCAATGGAACAGATGACCGTGAAAAAAAACACCACTATTTCATTTATTCTGAAATCCATTCAATCCCCAACAAGATTTAATGTAAACTTTTTTTTAGTATTGAGTGGAGGAGAAAGAGCCGGAAGGTGGACCCTGAGCTTCGAGGTCATCTTGGCCACGGATGCAATTAGGAAAATGCGTCATGCGTTTTAACATCCTCTTCCAATAAGGTTTTAGCAACTTTAATTCACGGTACCCCATAAGTTAATTAGCACTCGAAATTAATTAAACGCCGAATGTTCTTCGTCAATAGGCAAAAACTATCAAGCATTCGGACTTCACTCGTCGTATTTTCAAAATATTTTATCTTTACACAGATTCCTTTCTTTAATATAACCAAATGGCTTAATAAACATAATCATGTGTTGTAAATTCACACATTTTGCGTTTACATTAAGGTTCAGTTTTGTGCAAGAATTGTCGTTGTTAAAATGTTTCGTCGGAACTGGTTTGGAATATTTTGTCGCAAGATGGCCCCGAAGATTGCTTTTGTTGCGTGATTCAAAATCCATTAGGAATAAAAGTAATTGAAAGTATATAAATTTCAGATTGCTGTGAAAAATATACAGAGACGGTAAGATTTGGGAATATTTACGTTTTCCAAAAGTTTTCGTCTCTCTTTTTCAATAACGTTTTTATTCTATTGGCAATATTGAGTGCTCAATAATATATATTTTTTATTCATTTGTTTTAGTACCCTGACTAACTGATTCATTAACACAGAGCCTAAACTCGAAATTTTAGCAGGCAATTATATAAAAATGTCTCACCTGGAGTGGGCAAGTCATCTACTTAAACATACCTTAGAAATCACTATATAAATTCATGTAAAGCCAGAGCGATATCGGAATAGAAAGTAGCGAATCGGTGCACCAGCCTGAAAAGAAAAATGGGAGCGTTGGCTGAGTACAGTCAACGATAGACGGCTATTTAATTACCTTTTAGCCATAGTTTTACCTGTGTAAGCATTTACACCCCATTTCACACCCTTAAGGGTTGATTTACGAACCACCTTTACTTTGTGTGGCAAGTCCAAGACGTTGGTCGAAGTCACTCAGATTTTGTTCTTAACAGTCAGGATCTGGCGACTTTATTATTGAAAGATTAGTTTTCTTTCACGCTAAATAATAGTATTTGATGAATTTAAAATCTTGAATGAATCTACTATGATTCTATGATATTTTTCGAACTTTTACAAAGATAGTATAACACTAACCGGGATATTAACCATGTTGATTACTATTAATGTGAATGACCATATCAATACTACATTTACAGAAAAATTATGTACGGTAGAAGATAACAATTGACAAGTAGACTCTGGTAATCCATTGCAGCAGTATCTGGCATTATAGTCAGATAAACAGGTGTCTTCATTTCATTGCCACAGTAACATTAAATTTATAGTACAATATTTACACGTCATAATAAATTCAGTTACTTGTTCATCTCTATAATTTAGTAACTAAACATCAAATGTGTGAGTACTTTACTTATTTTAAAGGGTCTAAGGTAGTTAAGCAATTACGAAGTCATAACTATGGACGAATTGCGGCCTGTTACGACTCCATAGGGGTAAATTACAAATTTTACCACCACAGGGGTAAAATTTCCAAAGGAAGGCTTCCTTAGTGAATGCTTAACCTACGAAAGGCACACTGTAAAAATTTCAAGACTTTGCTTTAATGAATCAGTCAGTCAGGATAATAAGATGAACAACATTATATCGACTATTAAAAAAAATTCAATTATGTGACTGACACTTTGAGCGCTTGACATTGTCGTTGCAATTCAAATACGTCTTAAAAGTAAAATCGTAAGGTCAACACACAGCAGAACTGAAGGTAACCTTAGATTGTACTAAATATTTGAAAACACCTCGAAGTTAAATCTTAGTAATCTAAAAACCAAAAATCTGTAGCCATGAGACATGAATGAATGAATATATCAGAATATAGAATCAGTCAGACGTCAAGTGACCCTAAGTAAATCTAAAATAAATACATTTAAATCGTATCTGGTTGCCACCCCGTCACCTGTAAGTTGACCCTCAATCGACTCTCAGAGATGACCCGAATCAAGTATGTCGTCGGATAAGGAAAATTTAAAATTGTAATATCAACCGGTAAATATTTGAAATTTAATAAACTCGCTCCGTTCGTTTATACTTTTTAATTTTATATCGTAGCTGACCTTCGATTCGGTGTCCGAATGAATTCGTCGATTGTTTTTATCGATTCACCTTTTTGGTGAAATTTTATCTTTGGATAACGGCACTTTGGTATTGTGGTGGTCTGGTGGCATTCGTTTACATTAATTGATTTAAGTTCTATGTTTTGGAGACATCTATATACAGTTGTTGCTTTACAACTAGTTATGACACTTCATTTTTTTAATATAGAGTCTGGTTCTTGAATTTTGCTGGAATGGCTTAAACTTATCCTATCCTGAACTACAAAACTTCCTTTGGAGTAACCTGGCCTATAGGAGTAGCAATCGTCATTCTCTGGGAGAGACGTTGTTGTTTTCAGCTAATGTACTGCCTATATAATCACCATGAATCTCTCTTATAAGTAAAGTTTCGTAGCCAAAAAAAGGGGGAGCGAACTGGTATGCTCACTGGCAATAGAAACGCTTGTAACAGATTCTTCAGAGCTATGAGGAAGATATCTTTAACGAAAATCATCCCAGACAGGACAATAGTTTCACTGTTTGAAAAGACTGCGCATTTTTGTTACTATCATAGCCGCCAGGCAAAGATTGTGTCTTAATCAACAACAATTGAGGCAAAGAAAGCAAAAACTATTACTAAGTTCTGATCGAATTATGTGTATATTACCAAAAAATAATTCTCATTAACAATACGCCAGTGGGTACTATTATTTATTCTGTGTCATCAAGTTACAAACTATTTAAAAACCTTTTCCAATTCCGTCGAGTGTTAAAAGAAGTGAACCTTCAAGCATCACTTGGCATCTCCAAAAATCTTTGCCACTGATCAAATAACATTGACTGCCTGCATTAATTAAAAACCCAATTAGTATCTTCAAAACTATCTCGAAACTGAAATAACCAGAAAAGAAACTCTTAGAGGAAACTTTATTCAAGTTACCGAGAGCTAAGTGTGTACACGTGTGTAGGTTCGTCTCCCAGTTAAATTTAGACGACCAGCTGAGGAGGGCGGGGGGAAAGGGGCAAAGCGCCTTTTTATAGAAGCACGGAGCCACTGTCTGGTAAACACACTGTAGTCAAATGACGTATAAGCCGCTAACGAGGTAGTATACTTTTTTTAGGTAAAGATGTTTGGTTTCGCGCATCGTTGGTCTGTTCAATTATCGCTGGGAGAAAAATAGATGAGGGAATTCGTCACGTGGTGTCTGAGTTACGACATTAGATTTGTAGTTTTTGAAATGTAGTAGTATTAGTAGTAGATTTAGATATCACAACATATAAATCCATTTTTTTATCTACAATAAATGCTGCAGACGCATTTCAAATACACGATATAAAATGTTTCATAGATTAGAACGTGTACAGTCAACATCAAATCGATCTTGACGAACGAAGTATTAAATCAATAAAATAATTTGATTTGCTTCATAACACTAGTATTAAGATCATTTTGAGATTTTGCATTCAAAATCGTTCTGACTAAAAAACTATTAAGAGTAAGATTCTCGTCACATTATACTCATCAATAGTTATAGACAAATATTGTTTTTTAAGAAATCCGCGAAAATTAACCTCATGGGAACCGCCAATCAGGTGCGCGCGAACAGAATAAAAATGGTTGATTTTTACATGATTCTCCAGTAAAACTGGCGAGAGACGTGGCCGGTCTGCTGCATCGTTGCCTCTTGAATACAAAATACATTATAAGTGCACAATATTTGCATTTTGAATTACGCGCTCGAGGCTTGGCGCCTTAAAACTTGAGGTAACGTTGCGTAGATAATGGCTAACGTAGACTTCTTTTGATATTCTCATTGGTTACAGGATTAAAAATGGCCGCATTAATACTGCAATTTAACCCTCCATTATTAAAATCATCTTCCACTTTACTAAAGGTTCTACGACCTTTGGAAAATTTATTGACTGTGAATCAATACGTTGGCAGACATTTTAAAGCAACTTAAAAATTAAGTATCCTTAGTTTAATGTTAATATTCAGCAGCTGAAGCTCGTCATGTAACAATAAAGATGTCTTGTCGCTGTCGATGAGGGAACTTATACGTATTGGCATGGAGTTACCACATTCCATCTGCCAATGGGTATTTAAGAAAATGATCACGTGTATAGATATCATCATCCAACCGATCAGTCGGGTTGTGATTGGGTAGGCGTGACGAACCCGGTGGTCTGATTGCTTGAGAAGTTGAAGTGTATTATGTAGTTTAATCTGACGTCATCTGATAATAACAACTTAAGGATGAAAGTAAAGGAATAACTAACAAAAAGGAAACTATGCTGATAGAAATTTATATTATTAAGCTAGTCTAACACTAGACGGTGCTACCACAAAACTATTTAAAAATTATTTCTCATAATGTATCTAAAATGGTTACAGCATTGAAAAAGATAAAACCAAATCATAAGCATATCTTACAGATGTAATAAAAGCTACTGTTCTTTTGCAAGATTAACATTATGTAGTAGGTCACGAGATATGGATGATAAATACTAATCTTCATAAAACCGGTCTGTCTTATCATATCTCTGCTTTCTGCCGTAGATAATAACGTTAGATATGTCGCTTTTGATTTTACTCCGACTGGAATAAAATAACTCCTTAACTTTAAGAAAAACGATAACGTGAAAGATATCGAGACGGATATAATATCGAAACGTTATGTAACATCAAAAATAACGTTATCGTCTAGTCTCACAGTTGTGAAATTTGATAGACTTTCTTTTTTCTTAATTAATATGTGACCTCCTTCGATAGCATCAGGATTTGTCATTAATTATTGTATAATTTGTATTTCTTGAAAACCCTTACTCTTGGCAACTTCTAAAGTCTGTATCCTAAAAATTCACACGGGCCTGGGCAGTTCCGTATGGATTAAGTTTATGTACCACGTGCAGGTTAGTTAAGCAGATACTTTGCGCATGCGCGCCGCGTCGGTGCCGCGCGAGATTTCGATCGAATCGTGCGCAGCATGCCACGGCACAGGGTTGGTGAATACGACCCACTAGGGCGCTCATCTTGAGAAAATTAACTGATAATTTCCAGATAGGTTTAAAATGCAATTTGGTTCCCGGCAAAGCAAAATAGAAGGGATATCCCAGCTCTACCAAAAGGTAATAAATTCGGTGAGGAAGGGATAGGGTTAATATTCAAGAGTAAACATAAAGTACACGAAAAACAGTCTATATGATGGCAATAGACTCCGTCTCTGTTCAGTGGAACTGAGGGGTATAGTTGGAAAAGTGAAGGCTTTGACACACCTCTGCTAGCCTCTTCAGGGACATGTGAGAGGAACTATTGGTTTACAATAGTTTGCTTAAGTGCCAGCCCTAAACTGACCGCGATGCGTGCACACACATTGCCTTATTCTAAATACATAATGGATAAATTTTACTTTGAACCGCATTGCTTCGATTCTCATGTCGCTTCTTGAATATTTGACTAATGAAAAACTATTTGATTTTTTTAATATACTTATATCATCCACAACTATCTGGCAAAGCAGTATATTATAGAATGCCTTCTTGGTATATAGCACTTGATATTTTCATCTATAAAAAATATTATTTCTTTTCATACATTTAAAAATAAGATAGTACAACACGTCATCGATACATATTAACTCGTATTATCATTAATGCAAGTTAATATTTTTGTCATCAAAACGAATGAACTATTGCTAGTACATTGTGTTTTAATATTATTGTTTCTCAATAAGTGACATGTAAGTCTTTGGACAAATAAATTCATTAAACCTAAACCTATATTTTTCAATAAATTGCCTTGGTCTATTTGATCATATTATTAATTATAATTGAGTAATTTTAAACTATGAATTTACATAGCACGAGTAGGAGAAAACCTAGTAGAGCAAGATACAAATGAAATTCCATAGATAAATAATTCAAAGTAAACGTAGTAAACAAAAAGTATTCACAGTAGTAAAAACTTAATAATAAGTACAGCCAATTTTAGGTTGCAGCATCTCACTAATCGGGTTACAGACTTATTTGGGGACACACAGAAAAACAATGAACACTAAACAGGTTTAAATCGCAGCTTCGCAGACGAGACTAGAATATCATTAAGATACCAACATATTTTTTACCGCCAGTGAAGTAAAAAAGAACATAAATAGGACCCTACGACGCTTCAAATAGGATATAAATCAGTCTAAGCATGATTGTTATGACGGCATCTCAAACATTGTCGATAACTATATCGTTATATCGCGTCGTGAAGTGAATTTTAGTTTTAATAGTTTTTCAAAAGCAGTTCACATTTTATTACACTTGCATGTGTTGGTTAATTGTCCACTTTTTTATTCGTTTGGCAAGAATTCGTATCACCATTATTTTTATAGCTTCATCTTCGCCATTCGTCGGGGGCTGCTATAATGTAGGAATGTATGCAAAATATAAAGTTTCATGGTATCTCAGCAATGGCTCAGACAATACAATTTTGTTTTGTTTTTACATCTTAATTTTCTGTTGGTAGGTTTACTATTTTACTATCACCTAATAGCTTTTTTACATTATCATTTAGCTATTTTATTGATGCTTTGTGAAACTTTTAACGCTACACTATTTAATTTTAAGTATTTTTGATACGAATTAGAATATTCCTCCATTATAAATAGTTAAATATTATCATTTCTGTTCAATTATAGGTTGTTATTGGACCCATTTTTTATCCTTGAACACGAACGTGAAGAATATACGTGAAAACAAATTACACCATCTTGTAACCACTAACAGCATCAGATATTTTTCCACCAAAAATCTGTCTCTCCTAACAAGCCACCATTTGGCATCACTTGATAGATCCTCGAATATAAATTTCAATTCTAATTAGCTCCAAGTTTCCACTACATTCTTGGTTCAAAGTGTTCAGACGCTTCTACGTTCGCCAACACCGTGTACCCATCTGTCAAGCGTCAAGCTACACCTACCAACTCCTGCGCACACAATCTCTAATTATAGCCACCACGCTAATTAATTGGGAGATTCTACTCTCGTATTTATTTTTTTAGCACTCTGGCACCTGTATTTTTATACATGGACGATGTCTTAAAAATTGAAATTTCTAATAAAACAGGTGTCTATTGAACAGGTTGCCTAAGGTTGACAGCGTCTTTAGTTATTAATTTTGCAGTGAGTAAATCATTTCCGTGATTAGCTCCGTTGTTTTTTATTCTCTTGGACATTTAACTCGCGGCTGTCGTCGTAATTCTTGGTTAGTTCTTCCGTCTGACAAAAAGGAAATAATATTTAAAGATCTTGCCAAGACCACCGAGATCACATTCAATTAACATGAAGTTGACGGTCCAAATCTTTAGATAAATATATCGCGCGCATTTTTGTAATGTCCTTCATAACGTTACATTTCAGATTGATAGCCCCAACCACACAAGTTTTATAATAATCCAAACATATTATTACTTCCTTTACTGATATTTCATCTTTTTATTGCCCGTTATCCACGCGGAGTGACATTTTACATTTTATTATTTACTCACTCTCTGATATACTGTTGACAATAATTATAATTAACGTAACAATAAGAAGTGCGTTGAACTGTCATACTTCAAGATGCAATTTGCGTGAAACGTTCTAAATCCCAACAGATAAATAGACACGTCATCATTAGACGACGGTAGATGATATACTGCGGTTCGGGTGGTGACAACCTGCAAGCGAGAGGGACAACACATATGTCAATTCAACGAAGGCGAAAGGGATAGATCATAACACGTGAGGTATAAAAACCGGGGCCGTTGATTTCATAATTTATTTGTTACACATTTGTCGTTCCGTGAAGATCGAGAGAGATACATGAGCTTTTTGTGGGCGACAGGGAAATGCGCATCAGATGTGATTTGAGTAATAATTTATAGTGTTTGTACAACTGCGTCACTTACGAGTTTAACAAGACACTTTATACTTAGATAACGAGGGTAAATAAAGAAAGAATAAACGTACTAATGATATTCTCTTCTTAATGTACCTTCATATTAACGGACATCATTTAAAATTAGATTTGTGGCCGTTCCAAATATAAAATAACGTTAAAATATTGCAATTTCTTTTTTGTAATTCGAACAACCCGTTGTCGTCGGCCAGTTACAAGCACAGGACGTTTCCTCAACAGCTATTTTCAAAATCAATCATTCGCGTATTAACAAGAGTTTTCGAACGAGCCAAGTGGCTGTCGGGCGCGACGCGGCCGCCATATTTCAACCACGTTTGAGATATATACGGGCGTTTTATCAATGCATCGTCGCACTGATTCTCATGATTTATGCATAATTATTAGTATAGTTAATGATATTTTCACGGCACATTCCCTGATGTCTTCAAGATCATTTGATTAAATTAAATTATTGTTTCTCCTATTGTGTTTAAATTTATGTTTGGTTGTAGACCATTTGCTGTGATCTATTATTATTGCACGGCTCGTATCTTCACGACAGACTTGAAAAGCTTTACAAGCTTTCGCGTACGTTAGAAAAAAATTACAACAATTTTAACGGTTTCTTCAATAAACTGGCATGCCTCGATTAAGTTACTAACCCAGTCGAGACATGCTAGTTCTATTCATAATATTTATTAGACATTTCTTTTAAAACATAACGCTGGTTATGGTTTATAATTTTACCATTCATGTAGTGCCAATCTTGGTTCTATCCAAAGCTTGCACCTTGGAGCCTGGGGTACACTTTCCCACCATTCCAGAGTTTGCTATATGTGCTACTAGCTTTTGCCCGCGGCTCCGCCCGCGTGGATGTCGGTTATCGGGACCAAACATAGCCTATGTCCTTTCTCAAGGTCTAATCTACCCCTATACCAAATTTCATCAAAATCGGTTCAACGGTTTAGGCGTGAAAGCGTAACAGACAGACAGAGTTACTTTCGCATTTATAATATTAGTATGGAGGAAGTATGGATATGGATTTGTACATGGTTGTATTTTGTATCGTGTCTTCGTTATATTTTTGTCGAAAGCATCCTTAGAATACACTCCTCACTTATGATCTAATTTACGATTTATTAGAGTACCAAAAACTTATGTATCTTTCTTCCCTTCCATTTGCTTCTTACCCTCCTCTTTCCTTCAGTAAATATTAACACGGGAATAACGAAAGTGTTGCGAGTGTTTATAGGTCGCGCTAACCGCTTACCATAAGAAAGACTGTTTGCTTCACTAACATTCTCATTCGCTCATCCAAATAGTAAGGCGAGGAATGGGTTCACATCAGTCAGTAATATACATTGAGTTTCACCTTTTCTGGATAGCAAGCTCGTGTTTCTACTCCACTTTGGCCGATCTGCGACATCCCTGGTAATGAGTCAACAACGTCTGAGCGTATAAAGTCATCCATGTATATAGTGACATTAGGTAGTTCCTGATTTTATTATATGAATAGAGTAATTCAGACTCTGCCTCGGTGGTATAATGGTGGCGAAGGTGGTAGTCGTGCATCAGGTGTCACCTTCGACTCCCGAAACTTGTAAGTGTTACCTGCTTGGAATTCTTAGTAAAGTTGTTTAAAAATATATCCGGCAAGCGGTTATAGATTCAATTGAAAATCAAAGCTTGTAATAATAATTGTAGGTCATTATCTAGAGCTTCGCTACAGGAGTACCTAGATACCTAGATAGGTATATTGAAGTGCCTACTTCGGCCGAAATATTTTGAAGAGCATATTTCATTATAATCACTGTTTGAAGAATCTCTCAAAAATACTACAGCTTAATTTAGATATTATTGTATACGTTGCTCCTACCCTACATACGCACATGTGAGCAAGAGAACAACAGTACGAAAAACAAAGAAAACAAACCATCCATCCAGACAATTTTAACCTCTTAAAATTTCAAAACTAAAAGTTGAACGTCCTGCAGATACATCGAAATGATTCTGACAGTTTACGTTGCGGCTCAGGCCGGGGATAAAATATAGCTCATGTAGACGGTACCGTAGCGAGGGGAGCGGGGCCGACGGCCGCGGGGCGAGGGGACAGAGACGAGAAGGGAACCGAAGCGGGAGGAGAGAAGACGTCCGCAAATAGCGACCATCTCCGTCGAGCAAAACAATACCAGTATGATATTATGGTACAGAGCAGTATGCACCGAGAGATTTGTGCGGTTTTAACAATCTCGAGTGTAGTTAATTACTAACGTGACGTCATATGACGGGAAGATACCCACAACCGCATAACTCGTATCCCAAACGACGGCGCAAATTGATGAGAAATTGGAATCAACATCAAAATAAATCCCGCAACCATACTTAATAAAATTCTCGCGTCACAAACAAAGAGACTTGCCTCTGTTCTGTGAGCCAACACTTTATATATAATAACAGAACGTACAAGACAGACGGACGAGCGACAGCCGCGAGACATCCTATAAATAAATAATGCGCCAACATTTTATTATTATCATAGCACGGGCACGTGCGGGGACATTCCTGAGACGAAACTGGCAGCTTATAACGAAACTGAAATAAACAGAACTCTGGCTACAAAACGCTACATGTACTGCGTCAAGAGAAACGTAGAAAAACGTTCTATGACGTCTACTAATATCTATGACGCAATTAAACGTAAAATTTCGATTACAGTTTGGCAAAAAACTGAGAGAAACAGTTTTAAAGTTGGGGAATAAAATAAATCTTTTATGTGCTGTTGCTTACAACTTAAAAAGTGAAGTTCTTTTTTAGATTTATTAGCTGTGCCTAAGATGAATTCGAATATCAATCACAAAAACTAGTTTGCGAACGAAAGTATCGTTTTGATTTAATACTTTCTACTATTGCGTTAACGATCTTGGCGCCAAACTTATTTCGGCTTTTACTAATCCTGCCAAAAATGCATGACATTTTGTAAGAAATTGACATGCAGTTGGCGTTTTCTCAAGTCTACCAAGATGTTTGTGTAAAACGTTAAATCCCTTTTAACATCAAAAGTTTCAAACTGCTATAAAACAAAAACGGTTATATGCCAGCAGTTTATGAGGAGTTAATTACTCATCAATAGAAATTTTAAGTGCAATTAAAAAGCCGAAAACACACGCTACCACCGTTTTCGCGTTAATGCAACCGAAGCCAGTGGTTACACACATCAATCAAAAGTTATTGCTGTTATGAACAATTCACAATTAGAACTCAATTGAAACTGAGCTGAGCGAAAGAAATTACTTTGAGTGCGTATTCGTGTAAGGTTATTTAACTAGCTTTGATTGTCCGAGTATCATTAGTTTTTGTTACGTTTTATGATATTGAGTTTAGTAAGTACAGTACACAGAAAAGAAAATCTTTTATGTCCTTTTAGATCAGGAGAGGAAGAACAAGGTGAAGTGGTCCACCACTTTGGTCCAGCAAAGCGCTCTATGTATATCTCTGTCCGTGCACTAACTACGCTTTGTATGTGTGTGAGATAGATAACCAAAAGTAATGTTTACAACTTATAGAATCTATGCAGTAAGATCACATTGACCTAGGACAAACTGTTTACATGTCTATCGATCATAAGTTTTTGACTGAAGAAAAGAAAAGTCCATTAATAATGGGATTTATTTAATCAGAAACATTACATAAATTAAATCAGCAAGAAAGAGCTAAAATAAACTATATGGAATAGAATAAACTTGTGTGATATATTTTATCTATATGAACCTTGAGCAGAAAGTAATAGACCACCGTTTGTGTAATGAGACAGGATATCTATCCAGATATTCCGTATCATTATGTAAACGATGGAAATCAGATACAGCAATCGTACTATCAAGTGAATCCTACACAGTACAAATATTTGTCTTCTAAGAAATGTCGTTAAAGTATTCGCACAAACTTACAAAGTATCCACAGAACACACCCTAGAAATTCAAAATCTGCGTTCAGAAACGTTATTAGTTCTATTTGCGAAGCCGTAGCGGTAGTCGCCTCATTGATTATTATTTTAACGGACAATTAAAATTTGATAGCTTCCACTTCGTTCAACTTCGACTTGCTTCGTAATAACTGCTTCTGCGCATCCGACCGTATTAGGAACAAATTGTATTCAATACTTTATCACTTTGAAAGTAGAGCACATATTTGATTGACACCACGAAGTCGTGTGATGTTCTTCATTTCAAATCGCTACATATGAGTGTCGAGACTAACCGTCAATAAAAATAGTCATAAAATTGAAAACTTGTGCGCGGAAATATACTTTGTTGTGAACAAAATACAGTGGATTTTGCAGTGGGGTTTGTCAAGTTCAATACTGTACTAAGAAACGTGTGAATAAAAATCGTGCTTACGCACATTCGTTAAGAATTGACACTTATTAAGGGGGTATAATTATTTAATTGATATGACGACATATCTGTATTTAGTGTTGCGCCCGCTTAAGTGCAGAACAACGTCTGATTTAGAATTCCTATCTGGACATCTTGATTGACAATGTTTTTTTTTCTTTCATTATCATTGCAAGAGTAGTAATGAAACATTTTTTTGCTAATATCTTAAGAGTAAAGTTCTATAGAAGGACATAATACTGCAACTCGTTTGTGTAGAGATGTAATTATGTCATAGTAGAAGGCGTTGGTCGACTTTTCTTCGTTTTTTTAAGCCCTTAATTGTACGTTATGCTTGTGTATACACCTAATTAAATGATACTAATTAATCTCATGAATGAAATATAATTCAGTATCCAGTTTAATATTGCCATTAAGTTAGAGGTAATGAGAATTATAATGGTTAATTTTTCTATAAGTATATGGTATAATTAATAAGAAGACCCAAGGAATTATGAAGAAAGGGTAGAAATTGTCATCTATTTATAAATTGAAAAGAAGTTGTTTGCGCTAAGAAGTTGTAATAATTTTAGTTAACTTCAATTCTATAACATATAACATTTTCATAATATGCGAACAAAGGTTGATACAAACTACGAGAGACGAACTGTCAAAATTACTGTCAAATATCTCACTATCGTAAAACCTGATATTGATAGGTAGAAAGGTACTTCATTATTCCAATGTGAAGAACCGTTAACGACTACTCTAGAAAACAATCGCGATAGCCATACATTCTAAGGTGCTTTGAACTATAAAGGGATTCAAATTAATTCATAATCGGTTAAACCTAATCTAACGCAATTTAATCACGCCACAATCGTTCACAATTAAGCTTAACGATACATTTTAATGAAAACTAATCCAGTTGTCCACATTTACAACAGTTTTTTCTATATCACATTGTATGCAACCGTTCCAAATTCAAATTACCCGATACGATGCCGAACGGGCTCGAAGACTGGCCGCGGAGCGCGTGTCCAATCGCTAATTAGGAAATGTGCTCGGATGTGTTCGGAAGCCGATCGGCGTTCTATAATTGAACTTTTAAATTTCGGATTTTTGATTACACGAATGCTATTTCCACTTCTGGTGTTACTGTATCGGCTTTTATTGCTCTGGGAACTTTTTGTTCCATACTAGCCAACGTCTGCAGGCTCTCTCTGTATTATAATCTTTTATTCTATCACAACTTCACAAAAACTCGTAGACATACAAGTGTACTTAACGTTGAACAATTATGGCTAATCAATCATGCTAATTAACAATAGTAGTCGATTGTCAAGACAAACCATCATTCTCTTTGTTGAATATTAAACAGTTGGTTCACTAGTTTGAATATGATAGGAAACTATGATGCAATACCTTACTATTGTCAAATCATTTGTTTCTGCTGCATGGTTCAGTGGTTTAAAAATCATTTCCAATAAAATAGGAGTCATTTTGACAGTTGAAGATATATTAGAACCTAATTGGCCCGTGATTGAATATTTTAGTAAAACAAGTTAGTTCACTATAAGACTATTTAACATTTGATCTTAAGATTGATAAGGCAGCTCTTCTGAACATATTATATTTGTCTTTTAATCTGACCTGTATTAACCTATGCAAATTTATCAGATAAAGTATCCATTTCAGTAATATCTAGCTTCCTTGCATTTTCTAGATTCAATTTTTCATCTTTCTTTTTTGACATTATTTTTACTGTTTTTTCTTTTGTTGCCTTTCCTGCCGTAGTAAACAGACAGACGGATATTGATGTGTCTACATTAATTTCTTAGTGAATTAAGGTAAGCAACGGTACAGTAATGGAGTGCGATATAAAATTGGTTTCTCTGTAATGGTGGAGTTCTCACACACTTAGAGAGTCAATTAATAACACGTTGATGTCATTTCAAAATTGTGTTTTAGAAAAAATATATTATTCATCAAATATCGAATTGGTGTTTTGGCGATGAGCTTGTTTCTCACGATGTGTAATTGGTATTAACACTGGTTTATTGCCAATCTGTTTTTTTTTATGAAATTAAGGTAGCTGATATAATTACATGGCTAGCTTGTGTGAGAATAGTTAACTTGCTAATACAAAGTTAAACTTAAAAATAGGTTACGAAACTTATAAAACGGCGATCATCAGAGCTTCTTTAAGCTGCTACTCTTTGCAAAGAACGTTCTAGAAATAAAATTTGACAGAGTTTATTGGCAATGTTTTGATAATCTAATCACAGAGCTGTGATGATGATGATAATATATGTTACCTGGTCCTATCCAGGAAAGGTACTTGATAATTCCCCTCTCTGTCTTGTGTGCAAATGTTCAAAAGCTTGTGCAACTGCTCAGCATCAGGTAAGCCGGTTGCTACGTTAGTAGTTTAAGAAACTTCTAACAAATCATCAATATCATCTTATCCGTAGAGTCGCAGCTACATTCGAGGACAGATGTAGACTATGTACTCGTAGAGTTCAGTCCCAATAGTCGATCTCCACGATATAAAGTTTTAAACTGCCGCTCTCAAACGCCTTCTTCCACTTCTTCACAGTGTTGCACCAATCTACTCTTGTCCGTGTCTGCCAGCACGATGTCATCAGCATACAACCATAATTCTGTTTTTATTATATTTTCTATGTCACTATGAATGCGTGCACTTTTTTGGTGGCTTATGAAATATGTAAGGACATAAGTAAATGACGGGTTGTCTCTTTTTACACCGGAGAAAGAATTTAACGTATTTAATGTATTGTATGTATAGATGTTTTTAATGATACCTGGAGCAAAATCAGTATTCAACATATTTGATATTCTAAATTACTGCAGTGAAACGTAGTTCTACACTACTTGAGTTCAAAAAAAGTTACTGTAACTTATTTCATAACGAATATTCTCAAGTATTACTGAACCGATTCTAAAAATTCTTACACGTATAGAAAGCTACATTACCAGTGCGTAACATAAGCTACTTTTTATCCCGATATTCTCACGGGATCCGAACTTACACGGATAAAACCGAGGGTCTATGCTAGTTTTCCACAAAAAGCTTCCTTCAATATATTTCATTTCTTTCCTTATATAATGTTTTCCCAGTACAGGGTGCTCTGTAGGGTGGGGCGGAAATCTAAGCGGTTACTCAACAAATAGCGCTACGGGGTGCCCGTCTGTGCTTACCCCACGTTGTCACGCCGCGATGGACAGGCCTCAGTCCCTAGTGGGGCGGTATTGTGTTCAGCTAAACATTTAGGTACAATTTCCGGAGTTATGTTTAGCCATTGATTGTGAGCTAGTCGAAATGTCTTTGTCTGAAGATTTTACAGGTTTTGGGTAGTTTAGCAAGTAATTGGGCATAAATGTTGCTTATTCTAGTTCATTGTTACAGAAAATAGTATCTATAGTAAGGATAAGTTATAATGGGACAATAAGTACCCGTAGTACGATAAATGTAACTCTTGTACAATCAGCATCAGATCGGTGGAAAAATGCAAAAGTATTAAGATCATTTTGAGTACTTTGCTAGTCAAGATCGACCTGATGCTGACTCTACACTAGGATCAAGATTAGTCACAAAAGCACCGATTAATGATACTCAGATAGCCCCAGGGAAAGTTATACTGTCTTGGAATCCCCATTTATAGGTAATCAGAAGTAAATTGACTCCTTAGCGTATTTATCTGCGAAAAGACTCTTAACCTAGCCTCTTATCAGTTATGTAAATAAATCTGACTCGCTATGAGGCATAGCATCAGAAATGAAACTTGTCTCTATTAATTTTCCTATTGGAATATAAATTCCATCCTAATAATTTTGAATCTGCTAACCAAAAGTTGGAAAACAGTTAATTGTTGATTTTTGTTGTGAGGGGTATGAAAAAGCTTTCGCTGAGGCCGTCAACCTGAGGGTCATCATTATAACATTGTTGAAATTGCCATCCTCTTTCTTAAGATTTCCTTCAGCTTATCACCAGTAAAATTATTTACTACCGATCTCATCAACTACCTCTCTACAAATCGATAAAGAAAACAAAATCTAGCGTACATAACCATAAACTTTCTACAATATTTAATGACCATAGAGAAAAGGTTGTCAAGAATGTCTACCTTAAAAGGAATCGTGGGAGTGATGACGTCACAGCATCTCTTTAGTGTAAAGTGACAAGACCTTTAAGTGCGCATACGACTGTAGATTTATGCATACAAAAATAAAGTGGACATCTTGTGAAATACGTTTGTTAAAATGGTTGATTATGTGATGAGATGAAAAATGTCTGACAATTTAGAGACTTTAGCGTTAATTCTTTAAAATTAAACTTAAGTAGGATTATAGCTATAACATTGAATTGCTTTAACATTTTAACTGGATTAAGATTCGAAAGACTAATCTTTTTTTCCCTCATTAGTTGTCCTAACAGTATGGAGTTTGAATAAAATGCTCGGTTGATGGTAATAGAGTCAATCAAAAAACATAGTTGGTGTATTGTGTTTTATAAACCTTTGCCTATCTAGATAATTTAGGTATATGAGAGCAAACGATACTGTTCCAACACAGTCAACATTTACTTTTACCCCATTGGAATCTTAATTTCTAAAATTAGCTCCTTCAACATCTTTAGTGGCACCAAATAGGTCTATACTCAAATGTCTTCATTCCACAACTACCTCTTTACAAATATCCATCGCATTCCACAAAGGCATCATTAGTATAATAGCACTTTTGTGTGGATATAATATTTTTTTCTTCAACAAATGAAGACATAGACGCCCTGCTGCATCAGTGACGTCACATCTCAGCATGATGTCCTATTATTACAAATGATCGTCTTTGTTACTGATTTTTATAAAAATGGAGTTTCATTAAATGAAATATTGTGTCTGGTATTGCAAGCATCATCTTCTCAGCGTTGAGAGTTGGTTGCATCCAAAGCCTTCAACTCAGAGATTGGGGTCCATTCCCTTCACTTCGCACCGGAGACCAGTGATGTCAGCTAGCATTCCTTCAATCTGGTAGGGGTGGTATAGCAACACATTCGTTACCCACGCAGCCAATTGTTACTGCAAAATTTGGCCGCACTTTGCGGAGGTAATTCTTAAGCATCGTCTTTATCCTTCAAGATCCCTTTAAGATCTGCATGTCCTTGCCACGGCTACACAGTCATTTCTGTTAAGTGATCACATCATCCTGGGTACACATTACTACCTACACTACACTACAACATGAGGTTTTGGGTTCGATTCCCGGATCAGAATTAGGTATTATGTATTTTTTTTGGGAAATTTTAAGAGGCAACATTAACTCTGAAAAACTATCCAGTGGGTGGCAATATCATCGCTGCTTTTTTTCTTTCAAAAATAGATGACCGCAGAACACCTGATGTGCGGAAAAAAGGCCCTTGAGGCCTACACCTTGTATGATACTCATGGAAAAGGTTAACCCTTGAATTCAACTCCGCCAGAAAAAACCTAATTAAATAATTAAAAACCAGTTTCTTTCTCACGCAAGGACTAGCGTAATTCTTATAAAGGAAATAATTACGCTGAAGCGCAATGATAATAAATTTCAAACAGTTTACGACTAATTTATTAATAGAAAATTTTGCGAGCGATCCTAAGGACAGTCGTAAATAAGAAAACGCCAGCCAACCAATAACGAGCCGTAAAATTTGCTCGCTAGACGCCATTGGTCAGTTCTCGGCCAATAAAATCGCGTTCCAGATTTGAAAGCGACGGTTTACGACCGGCAGGCGGCGTCTTTTTGCTGTTTTGGCGCCAAAATTGACAGCTTGAGTCTTAAAATTCAAGTTATAGGATAGTTTCGTTCGTTAATGCATTTGGCGGCTAATTGCTTCGCTGCGTCAGGCCAACGCGACTTCTGGATGATTTAGGCTACACACGATGTTCCTGAACTTCAGGATCAATTGGTGTGACTAAATTGGAACTGCTGTTGAAAGTCCTAAGAACTATAGCAGTACTACAGCAGTAACAGTCAAAGGTTTTTAGAGAGAATTTAAAATTGCTCATGACTAGGTCATCAGCCCAGCTCTTTCAGGGTAATGAAAACATCAATAATCATTTGAATAAAGAAAACTGGATATAAAAAATAGTCTACAAACAGCCGATGAAATAGAACACAAGGACCTCTACATCTCATTCTTAGGTATCGCACAAGAGAAATTCGGGATAGGAGTATTATCCATATGACAGTAAGAACAGACTAGTTGCTGAAATATGGGTGATTAAACCTTCCAACCTTCTGCGCCAAATACAGGGTTATTCCCGTTAGTCAACACTGTTAACTGCTGGGAATGTTTTGTTCCACTGGTTGACAGTGTTGAACAGTGAGACTTTCTGTTCCCGATTGTTCAAACCTTCGTGCTGCGTACAGTCTACAGGTATGAGGATGTATGTATAAAATAATACGTGACACATATCCTTGACATTGTGAAGTCGAATATGTCTGTCATCCTTTGCATAGAAATAATTCCTGGATGCCACACTATATTAGTATTACTGCTGCATTGCAAATGAGCTTTTTCTTGCTACCAATTTGATTAAATTATAATATTAACTGGAAGATGCACCTGCCAGAGAAAGTCACATGAGAAGCAATAGAATGATTCAAATATCCTGAACCCCCGATGGGGTATGTAGAGGTATATTATCATCCACATTTCGCTGACTATGATTTTCGGTCCCACGTTATGGGTGAGCCCATTGCCATCAAGCGGGTACTTTGTCAGAGGCTGAATGTTTACTGTCGGGTGGACTGTACTGTAAAATTATTTTTAACAGGATCTATCGCAATTTATTTGGTGTTTGCCTTTTTGGATAATTCTCCATCAGTCTAAAAAGAATTTTGAGAAAAATCATCGAAAACGTCATCATCATCCTTGATGTTGGAGTCCGGAGTCCGCTTTCCGCCTTTTACGTTACCACTTCACACGGCATTGAGCATCCATGGTAATGAAACCATTGGCAAGCAAGATCGAGAAGTCATTACGAAGGACCAAAATAAGTGAACCCTGGGTTCCAAAGTGTACACTTTGATCGCAACGGGACTATTTCAATGCGCTCTATTGAAAATGATTACGAAGGACCAAAATGTTATAATACGTAATTGAACAAAATATTAGTTCTATGCAACCGGTCTAGTAAACACAGAAATTCTTCATAATAATGTCAAAATAATTTGTCACGGAAATCAAGACCAGCATCGCATGCCATTTTTGTAACGAATCGTCTCCTGTCCCCACAATCCCGAAAATCCCTTCATTGTCCCCTGCTGTCCCCTATTTCTATTTCTCCTGTACCCCATACATAATTCATAGTGTATCGTGGCATAGCGAATTATTGTTATGTCTCGATAACTGCTATGAATGCAAGATGGTGCTAATTTATATGGTTCTACTTGTCTATGGTTTTACTTTCTTTTCTTTTGTGATATTCCACGTTTGAGAATTCGAATTTTGTATTTCGAATTTGTTTCTTTATATTTTTTTAAAGTTTGTAGAAAATAACATAGAGTTATGTACATACTAGAGAATCTCAAAATTCAATCAATATTAAAATTCGCTGCATTGTTTAGGTACTTGATGAATTAATCGACGGCGCGCATTTCGTGCTAATTTTTTTAAATAATTTATCAGTAGGTATAATATGTTACAGGTATTTGAATCAAGTGAGCAAGATAACTTGGTAGAAGGAAGAATGTTGAAAATTGCTGATTGAAACCGTGTAAGTAAATAAGGAAAATGTAAAGCAGGTTGGTTGGAGTGAACTTCTAAGAACACTCACCCATCAAAATAGTAGTGTTTTGAAGAAATAGCAGATAAGGCGTATTTAGAATTAGTGGGCATGTACAAAAGTTTAATTAACAGTAGAGGAAACTCATGAGCAGTTTACAGAGAAAAGATATTACAAAAGATTTCGTATCATGTTCGATCTAGCGGTTATTTGAACTTCATCAAATCAAATTAAAATCATCATCACATTATTAATCCACCAACCACAACTGTTCTCATTTTAAAATATTCAAAAATCGTTCCAATTCATCTTGGCAACATCAAAGTACATTTCCCTCCAAAAAATATCGACAAATTATCTCTCAATTAACAGTACCCTACGCCCTGTCTATCAGCCGTCAATGCCAGACACGTAAAGTACGCAAAAAATACAATAAAAACATCAGATTGCCAATGGTTTGGTATATTTTAATGGCGGACGTTCCCCTATAGAAAGATTAGAGCAACGGGTGTCGTAAAGAAACAATTTTCCGGCTTTTCCCGCGCGCCAGGGGATCCAACTGCTTAAAGAAATACTGGCACATGATAAAACTGCGATATTACGCGCGAAATATTTTCTAAAGAGATTATTCTTTTAAACTTCAGTCTGTAGCGTTCAGATTGTTTTTTTTTTTAATTTGGTGTGAATAGTGATGTAGTTTTGTTTTGTAAATTTTACTCTTCGAACTGCAGACTTCTATTTTTGAACAATAAGTGTTCAAAATTGTTGTATTCTAAAACGGATATTTATGTACATATTTGTTCTATATTCAATTGTGAAGTTTGTAAAGGTAATTTCTAACTAAAGATGAGTGGATTTTCATTCTAATATTTTCTTATATTCATATGATGTTTTGAAAATAAACTACCAAATAATTTCAAACAGAACATTTTATTGTTTAATCCGTTCAGAAAATAAAACTATAAATTATAATCACGTTGACATACAAGATGGACGTACACCAATTAGCATTATTATACATTTAAGAGTTAGATTTTTGAGAAAAAATATAGCTTCCGTAAGGCGGAATTCTATCATATCATATTCTAAAAACCTAACTTAGACAAACAACTATAGAAAAAAAAAATTAATGTTAAAACTCATATACAGACAAAAAAATAACTAATAAATTGTTTTAGAATAGTATAATCGTCCGCAAGTTAACATGCGGGCGAAGCCGCGATCTTACATTAGTTAAGTATGGCTTCTAATGTTAACAATTGTGGAAAATAATAATTATATAACACAAACAAAACAATTCAGTCTCAACGCCCAAAAATATTCCTTAAAATATTAAACAAATTGAACAGACAAGATGCTCATGAATCGAGAAAAATAAATACCCCCGAGTTATAGTTTAACCGGCTAACTTTGACTCACTGGGTTACTTTGACCCCCTGGGTTACTTTGACCCCCTGGGTTACTTTGACCCTTTAGGCTACTTTGACACCCTGCCCCTCTAGACAAGTGGCAATTCGTCGGCCGGTGTTTTATAGAATAGAATGCCAAATGTATGGGATATGACGTATATGACAGGCGTCAACGAATGTCAAAAACGTCAAACCCTATACATTCGTCATTCTATTCCATGATACGCCGTGCAACGAATGGGCACTTGTTTAGGGGGGCTGGGCTACTTTGAAAACCTAGGTTACTTTAACACCGTGGGTTACAATGACCCCTTAGGTTACTTTCACACCCTGGGCTACTTTGACACCCTAGGTTACTTTCACACCCTGGGTTATTTTGAAACCTTGGGTTACTTTGACTACGTGGGTTACTTTGACCTATATCTGAGCTAAGTAGGTTGTATTTTAAAATAATTCTCAACCTTAATTTAGCTGTTTCAGATCAATCTTGTAAAATTTGTATAAAAAACAGCTAAATCTTGAACGAAAGTACAAGTTACTTATCTCAAGCCTCAGTCAGACAGACATGGCGGCCACAAAGTTATCGAAATATTCAAGAAACGCATAAAATCTCACGCGTTGTATAAAAATACAGCGAGACTTATTTACCTTTTACTCGTAACATTAAAAATCGAGAGTAGAGCGGGGAAAATTGTACACATTAATTTTATTTTTTTAATATCAGCAAAACAATAAACGCCACGATTAATTTTAATTTATTCTGTATAAGCATCTAGGACTCTATTCATTAACGCACATACATATATTATCCGATTATGATAATTGCCCATTTTATCTGTACATCGTAATAAAACAGACTCTTATGACATTAATGTACAAGAAGCAAATCACACGGATATCTTTAAAACTAGCGTATACTGTGTACGTATATTTTTTTATCATTTTTTTTTTCACTAACTAAATTGTAGTTAATCGTGCTATTCCATAGTAAACGTAAAATATTAACTATTTACGTATGTTTGTATTTACTAGCCAAAACAATAACACTCTAGCATCTACCACCGTTAAATCAATTATAATAATTTAAAATTCTTAATTAATCCTTATTATCTCACTTAGGCAAGTTAAAGTTGTATTTTTACGTATACTTCGTTTTCCAATAGGTTTTTTTTAATACATCTAATTACGTTTAAAATCTAAGCTCCAAATGCGTTGCTACCGTCTGTATGGCATTTGACTTAACTGCCTCTCAACGTACATGGCTCTCAAACTCATATTATGAATGTATTATTTACTTAAAAGTATTATTAGTATACACATATTACAATCAACGTTATACGTAAGTTTTTTTCAATCGTATACATAAATTCCAGTGCAAAATAATAGTAATTTGGACCGGCGTGTATGTCCAATCAGCGTAAACATTATTAACAGAAACAATCGCAGACACGAAGGTACCACGTGGTGGCGGACAGCGCCGCCACCGCCGCCATATTTAAAATATACAAAATGGCGTTTAAATTATAGTATTTATATCATCTGTGTAGATCGCACCCGATTACACCCCTTCACTGTAACGTTGATATTAATAAAAATAATTTAGAAATTAGCTTTACTTTTCTTTGTTTTTCATTACACTTTAATTGAATCGTACAGTGTCAAGAGGTTGGCCAATTGCAAAAACGAAGATTTGTTCTAAAGGAACTTAAAGCTAACGCCAGTTCCTGTACCCTCACGGGAAAGCGTGAGGGTCTGGGAGTGGCGGTAAGCGGTGCAGCGTGCCAGCGTACTGTGACCTGGAGGCCAGAGGCCTGTTAGGACGGAACTTGTGTTCCAGACATAGGTCACAGTTCGCGGGCATGCGACATTACAAACTCGGGAGGCGGGAATTTAAAAACTATTGCGAGCACCCCCTTTTTATACTTCGTTTTTGCAATGGCCAAACTAAGAGCAGGGGTGCACGAGGTAACTCGTGGTCGAATTGGGTGCAAGCTGGGGATCACGCCTCTGAATCATATGGGACTTGGTGTAGGGGGTACTCACGACATCGGGGGTGGACGCGCCGTCGTGGCTGCTGTCGGGGGCGGAGCGGGGCTCGCCGTTGGTGTCGGGTGGACGGGCTGATTCCCGTTCGTCGATAACCAGGTCTATTGGCATCTTGCCCTTGAGGCAGCTTATGTAGCGGTGGCAGAAGTTGTCGCACAGCTCGTGTACCTGGTGAAGAAGATCGACGTTAGTTGATGCTGCTTGGAGTTCCTAGATTTTGATGTGGTGGAGGCTAGTAGTTGAGGCGTTGAACTTCCATTTAAGTTCCTAACACTTTAGCTAGAAGGGGTAATGAGAATACTAATCAGTTTACTCATTAGTATTTTTTAAATAAATACAATAGGTAATTGTCTAACTTGATAATGACTAATTTGCAAGATGGATAATTTGAACATGTGAAACTTGTGAAACATTTCGATAATATTCTTAATTCAAATAAACGTGTTAATAAACTAGAAAGTTATTTTTTTATTCTCAAAAGCCATGATGCTTAACCGTTGTTCCGCTCCTCTAAACATAACCTTTACACTTATATCAGCATACAAAGCCGAAAAAAAAAACAAAAGACAAAAGGAATACATTTGAATTTGAACTCGTACACCAACTGTCGCGTCGAAACTCAAAAATGAATCGTAAAAGTAAAAAAAAAACTGTATTTTTTTCATCGCCCTGCAGGGGTACCCCGTAGGGCTAAAATTAATTTCGTGTTGGCCTTATAAATTTTCATGGCCATAATTAACTTAGGAATTAACATAAGGCTATAAAGTCGGTAACGAAATTTTTAGATACCGTTTACATGTTGGGCAATAAATCGGCAGGTGTAGGGTAGTTTGAAATTTAAATGTAAAAAGAATGGTTGTCAAATGCAATGTCCGTGTTAGTACGGATCATTGAATAATTTTTCGGGCATTAATTTGTCACCGATAGTTGATACCAAATATCGTATTATTTGTTTTTTGATTGTAACGATTATTTTTTCACAATTTGTCAGTTGTTTTTGACACTTTCCAATTTGACACTGATAAGTAAAGGCTTCTTACTACTAGACCATAGAGTAAGAAAAAAGATTACTTCAGGTAAATCTGTCACTATAGCTGTCAACTGTCAAAGTATAACAATTCTTATCGCCATATTTTCTGCAGTTTACTCCTTATTGTACAAAGCATACAAGTTAGTGTGTTAGAAAATTCACTACACTTATTAGAAGTCTAAATTTACATAAATAATTAGCTTTTTATGTGTTATCTGTTTATCTATTTTTATTACCTCTCCCCACATTCCTCTTTTCACCCTGAACTATGACACAATTTTTGTAGTGTTTAGTGTACCTAGTGTGTACACTACACAGCAGTCTTCAGAATTTTAAAATCTATTATAGTGTGTAGTCAATCTAAATCCTGTCAAACAACACATTTATTGACACAAAAAAGGATCAAACTCGGACCAGTTTTTAACCACAATGCACAATTATCTATTTATCTAACTTTTTTTTTTCACAAACTTTTAAACTACTATAATTTTATCTGTCAACAACACCTCAACGATGTCTAACCATAAACTAAATTCACAGCTTTTTATCGAGTCAGGCTAAAGGATAGCGGATTTGAAAATAGAACGGTACGGCGGAAACGGAAACGGTGCGCGTCGTTGACAGTTAATTATGTCTTGGGATAATAATTCTCTAATCGAGGGGTTTTCTTAAATTATATTATTTGAGTGATTCAATGAGAAGACTTATAGTTATAATAAATGTTTATGTTAACTGATTAAATTATGTTTTAAAATAATAGACATGTTATTTTTCTTATATTTTGTGTATTACGACGATTGAACTAGTTATTTAAATTCAGAACTAACATTTATATTATTTCATAATGTCTTATGAAATTTCCTTTTCTTTCCTCAGAGGAAATATTATAAATAGCCATAGCACCTGGTCTGGCTCCACCCCGATATAAGTTTCCTTGATTTAGTCTTATAAGACTACCCAAATTTTGGGTAGTCTTATAAAAATGCCCTGTTTTAATATAACCTGACAATGCCTGAATGTTTTATTCAAGTCAAGTAAGAATAAATTCTTTTACACATAAATAAACAGACATATGATTCTCAAACCTCAGTTAGTCCTTTATCTTCAACATTAACATAAAACCGTGAAAGGTGTTCAACGATTCTTAATTATCATAATATTATACTTTTTTATTGGTCCGAAATGTTATTAGTGTATTTAGAAATTTGAATTTTATAATCTCACTGACGTTCGTATTTACTACATTTTTATTAATATTGATATTGTAATTTTTTTTTAATAAATGTACGAAAATTTTATATTTTGATAGTAATTTGGTATTTGATATAAATTGAAATTTAATCTTGGTACAATTTAACACCTTTTTGTCATTAGATAAGTTAAAGTAAATATTTTAGAATTTTTCTTTAAGACATTTTCATTCTCTCCCAAAAAAAAACTAAAATTTAAAAACAGTAATTGACAATACCTTCAATTTCAAATTTAAAATCAATTATATCGAACATTCTGTTTTTTCTAATTCAAATTTCGAATTTCGAAACCCGCCATTACTAATACGAAACAACAAAGTATTTATTTAAACCTGATACGAAATCTCACAGTGTATTCCATCTGCCATCCGCCGTTCTAAGTTGAAACTTGTGAGATGCATCGACTTGATACTACGCTGACCCCCGGTTATAATGAGCTATACTGCATTCCGAGACCTGTCACTGACGGCATATTTAGATTACGTTATAACATCGTATCTTTATTTGTCTATCTTAAATGTTTGAGCAATTTTTTATGTTAATTAACATTCTTTTCAGGGCTCGTTGGTCTCGGGGAATATGTTTGCGCTTGTATTATTTGCGATCGTGGCGTTCTGTGTTCGATTCTTCGATAAGAAATTGTTATTAGTTTTTGTAAAAGTTAAAAAAATATTAATTAGAATTATATAATATTTTGTTTGACAATTAATAAAAGAACGTACAGAAGACGAAATAAGTCTTTTAAGTAAAATTTTCAAAATGGTAAAGATTTGAAAACGACTGTCTAATAAAATTTCATTTTATTAAGTCTGACGTGACGTAAAGTAAAGATCGGTTACAATCCAGTCAAAACTTTTCCAGAAATTTTAAATTTGGAAGGCAGGATTAAACGGATACTTTTAAATTTAGAACGAAACGCGATACATAACACCCGTTGACATTCGGAAAGCGGAGAATTTCAAAATTGGAATGTTAGAATAAGATTTGGAAATAAATGAGTTCTGCGATCCTAAAGGTGCTGGGTGACAAACTTTTTAGTTTAAAAATAAACTTGACGATGAATTTCTGTATCGAGGACATGAAAATCACCACTTTGACTGTTAATCCTCTTGCCCAACATTATTTAGCGTCCAAATGTCTCAGGTTGGCATTACACAGGTGTCATATAAAATGTTGAAATGTCCCAGCAGCGTGTGCCAGAAGTGTGGGCTGGAGTGAACTGTGGCTGTAAACTGGGCCACGGCCACGCAAATGGACTTTTCAAGTCGGACTGGAGAAGTTATGACAGTCCAAAATTCGAAATTTTAATCAAAGAAACTTGACACAAAGAAGCTACAGCTAACTTGTCAAACCACTATCTAAACTGACATAAAACAGATCTAGTTTCATAATATTTTCGCAATAAAACTTTCATTTTAACGTCCCTAGCCACTTGTGGACTTCCATTTGTTAAGTCGGTCAAAAACATCCCGTGTACCTTACTCTAATGCACTGCTTCCTCACTCAAACGGTGGTGTGTGGGCGTCGGCACTAATAAATTGAGATTTTTTATTTAATCTGTGCTTTTGACAGGCTGACTGCGTATCGCCATAGCTCTCCAAACGTCACATTATCGAATTTATTTTTAAAAATGTCGTTTATAATTTTATACTTTGTTTACGAGCTTTTTTATATAATTAGATACGTATTTATGTCAAGTTTTGACTGAGCTTTCCTCAATTTGTAAGATTTTTAAAATAAAATGTAACATTATTATATATGTTCGGTTTTATGATGAACCAAATACAATAATTTTATGAACAACTTTGTTAGTAAAATCCACAGTTTTGTAGTGGAGAAAACAGAAGACCCGTAGTCAATCTGTCAATCTCTCAACTGTCAAAATCGGTACTCATAACACAATTTTCATAGAAATCGGGATTTGGATTTAGACTGAACTTTGAACCGACTAACATGCTTGGTTTTGATTCTATTTGATGCAACACGATATCCAGCTTAAACTAAATTTATGGTTAACCCGTTGTGTACTTTATTCTTTTTTTAAGTTAAGTGATTTTTGAATTACAATTGAAAATCATACTCTCTTCCAACATAATAACTATTAAACTATTTTTTTTTAAATTGGTGCGTTTCGAAATTGGAATCTTACTTTCTTCTATCACGTATCGAACTAATTAAACCGCCAATTAAAAGTGTGAAATGTCTATCACCAAATAAATTATAACAAAGTCGTGTATCATATAGTAATTTAGTCACAGTTGTAAAAGGTGGGTCTGATCGTAAAGTCCGACGTTGGAGTCCGCGTAAACCAACAAATCTGACCCGTCGTAAATCAGTTAAGCACGATACAGATAACGTTTTATTATCCACAGACGAAATATGAAATGTTTTTGATTTTGTTTTCTTTTTTATTATCTGTTGTTTTAAGTTGGCACCATTGAGTCTTTTGTAGTAGTAAAAACTCTATGCTACATTAAAAATTTGTTGTGACTTGATTTTATGAGTTTTATAGGCGATGGTACAGATAGTTTTATAGTATTAAGATATTAGTATGTTAATTAGAAAATATATCAAGTTTCATTATATATCTAATAGATGAGTATTCTATTCTTAACAAAAAAAATATTGGTTCTAGTTTTTTTTTCAAGTGTGGGGACATTTTAGGACCCTTTTTTAGGGTACCGTATTTATTAACTGTGAACTACAATAATCTTGGTATTATTAAATTAAAAGTGATCTTAGATCAAAATTTTAATATTTGATTAATAACAGACCGAATGCTTACTTAGGTGTTACTTTGTACCAATATAAACAAATTTAATCGATTCTTTGATTGATGATCAAAATGGAATAAGTATTAATTAAGCGGAACACATTTAAATATTTCCAAAGGAACGCTCGAACTAAACGTGTTCGATATTCAAAACAAGAAAAAGAAAAACAAAAGCCTGTAGGTAATATTCTAACATAACCGAGGTACATCACATAACGCAATTAGGGCACAGACACACGGGATGAAAAAAAAAGTTCATAACGACGACCAATCGCAGAGCCAATCGACCGAAAAGGACTCACCATCGAGCGATGTCGCCGCCGGCCATACTTATAATATTAAAAACATAAATCAAAGACGCTATACGATATTTTCAATGTAAATATAATTTTCGGAGAGTTCGTTATAGCGTTCAAGAATTTTTAAAGCGGCTTTTTTGTCTATTACATCATTATATCTCATTACCCGCTATACATATTTGATGGATTCCCGATGGCATTGAAAGGGTCTTTATTAAATATTTTATTGTATTTTTTGTTTCGTATTTCAACCAAAAAGTTAAGAAATTTATAGAGTAAAAAAGAGCGCACTTAACAAGATCTCATTGTAAGTTTGGTTGGACCTTTTTTATTTTTAATTATTATAAAAGCTCAAAAAAACATCACCTGTGTACGGTGTGTAGTGGAGCGGAAACGGATCGAGCTAACGGCATCTTTTTTAAACCTCTTTCGACAAAAACCATAGACGAGATAGATAGTGACGTGTATGGGATATGAGCACAGGAAAAAATGGCTATGGTATTTGGATGTGACTGAGACACAGGCAAACACTGCGATTAACTCATTTCCGTTAAAGTGATAGGTACTACGTCTATGACATTATAAAAATCATGTTATTATGTATCGAAAAATTGCTGAACGATTTTTTGACAACTTTCAACATAGTCCTACGAATGATCTTGATCCAACAGATCTTATTTTGCTTTTTTTTGTTAATTTTGTGTCATTATATTCTCCACAGACTAATGTTATACAAACAAGAATATGACTTTTGAACATTCCCACTTTGAACTACTTAGTATCGAATACATAATTATTTTTTTAAATTTACCCGTTTACTGACCCTAAGCTACAAACATTCGCATGACTTTCAGAAAACAACATCGATTTGAAAACAAAAACCATCGAGTCGCGGATACGAATTTAAAATCGATCATCCGACTCGTTGAATTGGACGATTTTCTTCAATCTGTGGCGAGCCCTCGCTATTTTGAATTTCGAACAAGGTATTATATTCTTTTTCGTTCTTTTTTTTCGAAAACGGCCTTTATCTCGCCCTCCGGCCAGCGAGTTCCGTACAGCGGTATCGCATTACACGTTATCTCGTTACACCGGCCCGTATTAGTGCGTACGATTTCGTTCACCGAGCCCCCCGATACTTAGACGAAAGGCCCCGATATTTTATGGAATCCACTGTGAGAGCGACCGCTTCGAGTATCTCGTTTCTCAAGATCGTTTGTCTTGATATAGACGTTAGTCAAACTAGTTTCGTTGAAACGTGACCATAATATTGACAAGCTAAATTAATTCCTTGGCGGGCGACACCGCTCGCCGTAAAAACATAGCGGAGATTTGAATTTTATGCTCCTAATTAAAGCAACTGAGCGCAAATTGTTCGATCTGATTGCGAATAGCAAAAAGCTCGCGTCCCGTCGCGTTACCGTTACAGTTGGAGAGTATAATGGCGAGAATTGGCGATGCGACACTCGCAAGAAGCCGAACCGGTCGGAACGGAACGCGCCCAAATGGGAGATAAGGGAAAAACAAACAACATTCGAAATGCGAACGCGCCGATCCCATTCACTCCGCGCCGACACCTCGACGCGCAAGTTCGCTACAACAAAGCTGCTAATTCCAAATTGAGGATGGACACGACTTTGTTTTTTTTAAGGAACCTTAACCGTAACTTTCATATTCTATTTTTAAATCCGTGATCCACTTTCTTTTATTGAATTGCAAGGTCTGAATTATTATTTCATTAATACGCATAGATACTGAAATTACATAAGAAAAATATCTCTGTCAGAGTAACTTCACGCGTGAATTCCTAATTACATATACATTTAAATAGTATTCGAAAATTTGAATTTGATTTATTTAAACATAGAATGACGGCCAGTGCGTGCAGTCATTGCGTGTTGAGATCGATATCTCGATTAAAAAATCGAGCCCAAAGATAATCGAAAGGTGTTATTTTTTTTTCAAACCGGTCCGAGTTTCGATACCAAATGTATTCCAATGCAAGATATACTTACTTTTTCTAATTCTAATAGATGAAACCGGAGAACTTGTATCGCTTGCACCATCTGTGAAAGAGAAATGTCGCGTTAATAATCTATTTGTGAAGTGAAATCTGTTGTGTCTTGGGAGATATATATTTTTAATCTATTCTGACATCAACTAAACTAACCACAATGTTTGTTTACATAAGTCAACATAAAAAAAGCCTATAACCGTACGATCAAACCGCATATTTTTCAGACAGATCTAGCTCGCAGTCCTTTTAGATCATTTAGGCAACCGTTTTTATGTTTATACGCATCATAACCCAAATATGTGATACATAGGTACGTACATTTATAAGTACAGCGAGTATCACAAAGCTGACTGAAGAACAATGAACACACAATGAGGTATGACGGATCCCCGCAGCTTGTAGTGATGTCATGCGACTTAAAAGTATCGATGCATAATGTTTGCATTTTAGTATCGATAAATTTGGTAATATCTTGTATAGAAACTGCTCTATTAAGATAAGATTAGTGATATCTTATAAGAATATTGGATGAGTAAGAAACTTTGTTTGTTAACATAGATACAAGAGTCGTCTTATTTCTTCTTTTATGTGTCGTACAACGCTTTTAAGAGACATGACTTTTCTTTTTGAAATGAGAAAATGCCCGCTCGTCGGAATTATGGGATACTATGAAGAACAAAAAATATAATTGGTAAAATGTGGCTATCTGCTCCTTCGGAAATATACAAGTGTGAGAACTTGCATACTTAATTCAAGTGGAATGAAATTATAAATTGTAACTATACCATCATTCATCAGTCATCATTAATATCATTGAAGTTTTACGAGCTCGAATACATAATTTTCATCGAATTACCATAGCTAAACCAATACTCCGCTTAGTGTGTGATCAAGACTACTACGCTCACGCACCGATACCGACCACCTTCACGCGTCATACACGTATAGATCCTATCGACTATTGTTTGATTCTATTTAAAGATCTAATCGATAACTTTGTAGAATCGATACCTATCTAGAAATAGTTAATGCCGATTTAATAGCATCTTGATTTGTTTCTGATTGCCACTCGTGGACGAGAACTGAATTCTAACCGCCATGTTTGGCTTATTTCATTTTTGATTGATGAATTTACGCTGTCTTGAATTTAAATTTGGAACGTTTTCAAATATTAATGATTTAATGAGTTTAGATCCTTCTTTTTTTGAAATGCAATTTGTTGTATTTCCGGTGTATGTGGTATAATAAAATGTAATGCAACGATTAACATATAAGTACAGGAGTTTTTTTTAATTAAGTATGACATAATTTAATTACAGGATGCATATTTGTTGCTATCAAATTATTACAACAACTCAGATAATTGTATTAAAGTACTTATAAATATTTTTATTATCATTTTAATGTATTAATTTATGCTTCTTCGCTGATAAGAGTAATTTCATTTCCAAAAAAACTAGTCATTGATCGCTATTTTATGAGTCCATAAATCATTAGACCTGTTCTGAACCCAATAAAACTGCTAACCCACAAGTATTAAGCATCTGGTGTGCTCATGTAGCTGCTATATCAATTAAATCTATACTAGAAGCGCCACCCTCGTCTGTTTATTCAGACGAACTAGTTGACACAGGCGACACCACCAGATAAAAGTATGTTTGACTTGTACCACTCCTGCCACCGAGACGGGTTTGTTTGGAAAGGGGAGCGAACGAATGTTATGATGTAATCCCCAAGCATGGCAAAGGCAAATTTTATTCAAGACAAGATAAATTGTTTAAATAGTTACTTTTCGATATCACAACGGAAATTCTTAGATACGGTAAAAATGTGAATTCGAATTTTCAATACAGGTATCGATTATTAGTTATCTAAATGTTGCACAGCACTATAAAACTTAAATTACTCATGCATAATTATGTACCGATGACGTAACTAATTCAGAATAGGAACAACTAGTAAAAAATTCTAATTCTGTTCTATTTTCAAAAATGCATAAATTTTGCTCAATTTATCTCAAAGTGTTGTACCTACTTTAGTCATGGATAATACTCGCATGAAAAAGTGAGGTTATATTTTCTTCAAATAAAACTTTCAAGGTTTGAACAACGCCATACCAAAATATGTTAACACGATATCGCCTACTAATGACTCGTAAAACACAAAACTATTCGGTTATGTTTACTGACGCTACTACAGTTCAACTGTTTGAGGAAGCTTAGAGCCTCAAAAGGCTGTGACAGACCAAACACAGATGTGACGTGAGCAAACAACCTCTACTCGCCGTAACCAATCGCCTCTCAAACCAAATGGGTCAATAAAACAGAGAACGACTGTTGGTTTTTTAGTTGAAAACAGTTTTAGTTTACTATACTTTGTTTCAATAGTGTCTACATCACTACGACTCACAATCATGTTCTTTTTACAAATGTTTAACTTTTTACTTCATTTGAAATTCGAACGTTATCCTTTCCGACAATGTTTGGCCACTCGACTTCTAATTTCAAATTATTTAGAATGAGTGAGTGCCTTTTTAAATCTTAATTAACCAACCTAAATATTTAATTTCTGCTTAATAGCTCAGTTTTTTTCTATTTCATCATTGCCAGTTATAAAATTTAACGCTTGTTCTATAATAAAGTTTATTTATTATACCTAATTACAAAGTTTTATAGTCCATATAATTTTACTTACATGTTACCTCATTAGCCATGACCTACTTTAACCTCGATGCTTAAAATTGACGACAGGAGTAAACCGACAGACTGCAACGCCATTATGAGTATGAAAGCTGTACGTAATAATAATTTGAAATGTCAGCTGGTTGAGGCCTGAGGCTGATTATTGTATTCGGAGCTTCGGACTATTCGGAGGTAAACCTTTTCAACGCAGCGTGCGGTGCATTGGCTACATCTTATAAAAAAACCTAAAATATTTTGCGAAAAAAGAACAGTATGTGGAATACTTTTTATAGACAGTTTGAATTTATTGGTTTTCGAAAAATAGATTTCATGAATGGTTGCGAAGTTAGGAATTATTATAAAAAAAAATTGTACTTAATTTTTTAATAATATTTATAAATAACTATTTATTTTATAACAGACAACCCTATACGTCAATATTTTTTTAAGTAGGCAATACACTCAAAAATTACTACCTTTCAAAAGCTTTTAATAAGAACTCGAGGAGCTGTCATATGGTGGTACAGAAATTCCAACAAAAGCATCCATTTAATTATTGTAACTGTAAAGAAATACTCCCAATGAGCCATTTCAATAACTCATAAGTCAATACGTATTGAAGCAATTTTGCTAAATACTTTTGTGAACCATGCACAGTGAGTAAACCGCAGACTTGTGGAAAAAATGCTGTAATACCTTATTTATATTAATGCAACTTAATGAGTGTCTTGCAGCTTTTAACAGCCAGTACTTACATTTCAACTTGTTTCTTTAAAAATGGTAATATAAGGAGTTCAACAAAAAACGAATTTAAGTAAAAACTTGTATCTAATTTTCAATAATGCTCAACTGACAGGTTATTAACCTACACAAAACTTTTTGCAGCGACGACGCTAAGCTGGTGGCAAAATACCAATTCGAATTCTTATTTTGAAATCTGTTCTATCAAATTTTTCTACCATAGATAACAGAAAACAACTGGTTTAAAAAATAAACTGTGCAACTAGATAAACAGATGCGTCACCCAGTGGCACCACATGTCACTAGGGATAAAACACTACGCGATAATTCACCTACTCCACGGCTAAGTTTGCTCGTCGCCCGGATGTCATACAATGTTTATCCAACTTATCTCCTAGCCGGTTAAAAACTCCGTGCCGTGGATGAATGACTGTTATCAGTGCCCGCGCAGGTAAAACTGACAACTTAGTTTATGACAGCGACGTATAATCTGTGCTACTGTTCTGCGTTTAATTTATCAGATTTATGAGCCAACGCAATAGACAACAAATCAATCTAGTGCCGAAGATGGTCCGTGCGTGACGGCGACAGTTGATAAAACGAATTTTCACTAACAAAGTTAAATAACATGAACGTCGCCTCCGACCGACGCGATTCGTAATGCCTTAGATTTTATTTGTTAAAAATCGGTTAAGTACCCGTGTCGAACCGCGGCCGTGGGTGGCCGCCATCTTACTTTTATTATTTCACTTTTTGTCCAAGCTAGCCGCGGGAGGCGCACGGTGCGATTCAGCTTTTTATGAGTGACAATATAATATCTTTTTTTTTTAATTCTTATTTCCCTATTTCGTTGTTCTGAGAAATATTTCTCGTTTACCTGTGGTTAATTTTAGACAGCTCTTTGACTAATCAAATCGTAAATTATTGAAAACTATTTCCTATTTTATGGGGCATTAAAGTTATCTCATGTTTTATTTGTTATTTTGTAATAATGGTGGACAATACTTACTAAAGAGTCGACCTCGGGGTCCGCTATGTAATAAGGTTTCTCTTGGCGTATCTGTAAACGAAGAAAGGTACACATTAGTTTTCACAACAATTATAAATTCAAAGTGATGTCTGGTAGTGTGTATAGGGGATTAATGGTAGAGGCAGCCGGGTTGTGATGCTTGTACGTGGCTAATAAAATGCTCGCTCGGTTGGCTGCGCGCGCGCATTCGTGTCACAGATTAAAATGTAGACAGGACACAGAAGTGTAATCTAAGTATCAAAAGTATATCACTGGTTAAGAATCTCTAAATTATTTTTAATACAACCTATTATATTCTTAATATATTAATAATTATTTTATTTTTAATTGATTATTTTGCTCAGTACATAGTTTTAAAATTTTAGTTATATATTTTCAGGTGTACCTACAACAAAGTGTATAATAATAATTTCTCATGGAGGAAACGCAGCTATTTTTATACAAAAAATATTTTTCCTATTATATTCATACATACATACTTACAAGCCTATAAATCCCCGAAGGTACAGGTGTATTAACATCCACATTTCGTCGGTAGCTTAGTGGTTAAGGAGTCGGCCTTACGATCGAGAGGTCCCGGGTTCGAATCCTGGCCATTACACTACCGACGTGAACCCACTCCTAGCACAAGCAATTTAGCTTAGTTGGAGGGGTTAATGGGAATATTAGTAATTTCGGTTGCTAATATTCTTTTAAAAGAAAAAAAAATAAAAATATGATTTTAGTCCCACGTTATAGACGGCGAACCTATTGCCATCAAGCAGGCACTTAGTCATGGGCTGTATGTTTACTGTCAGATGGAGAACAGCCATATCCCTTAGTCGCTTTCTACGAAACCCACAGGAAGAGATGAGGTCCTATTACCATATTCAGATATAATATTATATTTGATATATCTCACAAGTCACAACACACATAATTTTCATGAATTCTGTGAAACAACGTGTTGACTAATCACAGACAGTTACATCCTTTTTCATCAGTCAACTACATTACGTAGCACAATAATCGCTCGATCCAAGATCTCTATTGCGTGCTCTTAACGCGCTAACAAACGAATCTGTAAGTAAATCAGCCTATTTAACTAATATAAACGTTACTCGCAGGTAAATCAAGTGGCCCATCTGCACGTTAATCTATGCGCATACTTAAGAAATACTTTTTTCGACATTTAAAACCCAACTTGGCCGGAAATGTGATACTATCATGAACAGCTCGGGCCGGATTTTTTCCATCAGCTGAGTGTATATATACTTACTAATTACTATTATTGTGTACTAATTAAAACTACATGACATAACATTTTCAAAAGTATAATAATTTTAAATTTAAATTAATTTTCTCATCAATCTTAGGATTGCTTTGTTTGGGTAAGCAACTGGTGTTTATTGTGACGCGTTATATTAACAGTAGCTAATTGTAAATTGGTTGATTGTGCCACTTTTTGTGCACTGTGAGCACTGTGTCATATAAGGTACCTGCACAGTGAATAAAAAAGTGTACACGTCGGGACAAAAGAATTGAAACCTTTATTTTATACCTACTGTTGACATTTTAACACTATCGACCGTAATTTTTAAAAATAACAATGCATTTTCCTTGTATTAGTCTAAAATAGTGATTAAAACAAAAAAAAAAGTTAATTATTCAAACTCAAAATGAAAATTTTAATATACTGAATATGTATAAAAATTATATTAAGCTCAAAAAAGTAAGCACCAACACTTAAAATTGCAATGCATCAAATCTTAAATTTATTATTAAATCTACGCTATGCAACACATACTAAATCAACTTTAAATCAAATAAGACGCGTCAGTGAGTTCACAATTCTCAAAATAAAATTAAGTATTTTCGCTTACAAACTATTAAGAACAAAGGTATGTAGTATTACAAAAACAATCTGTTTTGTAACAAAAGCTTCGTCACCACTTAACGGTTTGAATGACCAATTCTTGTGTTTATGTCAACATTAATACACAAAACTTATCGTAAAACTACACGTAGAATATGCAAATAAATTTTATTACACACTAAATGGTTTAGGTTGATGGCCAATTATCTTAGACCATTAATTTATTTTAATCTCTCAATAAAACATCATCTCGTTTCGATCCAATATGGATTAATTGAATTACTGAAAGTCTATTTTTGATTTTTAAAATTTATGTCTGTTTTTATTAAAATTGATTTGGCTTGATAGCTTTTTGTCTCAACTCGTGTTTGCATTTAAACAGTGTGCATTAGCGCGATGCGCAACAACTGTCATTATAAAAAAATTCTTCAAAATTATTCATATAAATATTGACAGAATGAAAACATGTTGTGAATAAATATTAATTTAACTACATGGTTATTTTTATTTAATTAATACAAAATCGCAGTTCGAATTATAAAATGAATGTGTGTGCGACACTCTGTTGATATAACAATGGTGGTTCATATTGTATGCAAACTACGCAATGTGTAATTTTTTATCAGAGCATTTATATTAATTATATGTATCTCTGTTTTTAACATAATTTTACAAGATTTAGGTTAACAATTATGGTTAGTTTATACAGTACGAAGACAAAAACAAGGAAAATGCTGATGGAGTCAACGCCATTTTGAATCCACAGGGGGTAAATGTTCTTTTCTTTTGGAATAAAAATTTCTTTGTTATAAAAACTTTTAGAATAGTTTTATTGAGTGTTTAATATTATGATTAGCCATAAAAGTAAACGGTAAGAGTATGAAATTTATTTAAACGACACGAACTAACCGTCTGGAACATTTTGCAAAAATTATAAAGAGGTTTCTACTTCCGAGGCGCCCATGAGGGAAAAAATTACTCTATTCTTACCACATAAGGTATTTTTTTCTGTTGATAATATAGGCAACGGTTGCTTATTAAAATGTATGGCCCCCATTAATGCCCACGTCTTAAATGTCATATTATAAAAATTATTTGCGCTAGCGCTATGATGGAGAACGATCCTTCAATTGATTAGTTTTTAATTATTACTCTTTTTAATGTGACATGTGTGTGTAAGGAATATAAAGCATTTTCTTTTTATAATCTAATCTTTTGAACTGTGGAACGTGCAACGGTTTTTAAAATTGTAATATTTATTGGTGTGTGAGGGTGTAGGTGTGTGATATTGATAATAGAAGTCATTAATTAGCTTGCACTTTGGAGCCAGACGTTCACTCTCCCACTCCTTCTTTCCTTATCGATTTACTATTTCAAATCCGAGAGCCTCATGCTTCAATCAGTAGGTGTACTGGCTCGCAGGTGAGATTGACTTGGCTCCTCTAGATCTTGGTGGAGCCGTATACACCCGAAATTAACTCATGATAGGACTTTCGAATGCAGAACATAATGTGTAGCTCTTTTTGTGACAATTTTGAAAAAAAAAAAAGACTTATGTCTCGTGGTTTTTAGTAAAACACAGTGCACCTTTTCTGTATCAATTTGAAAATGGAACATTATAGACTGGCCTCTTAGTATTTTTGCAATAGATTTTATACTCTACTTTTACTTGAAGCGAATTTACAATCAACCTTCTTTGGTTATGATACAAACACCAAAGCGTCTATGATCTTAACCTCCTTTTTAGTATAAAAATGTATACACAAAAAGAAGCTAAATCCTAATTTGTCTAAGACCATCCCACTAGTAAGGTATATAACCACAAATCATAGAGCCCGGTAATGACCAACAACCGCTATGGTAGCTAGTTCGATCCCGCCCACGGCATAATGGATATCATTCCGTGTTGTGTCATTATCGGACGCAACAATTTGTAGTTGCCTTTTATTCAACAACGCACAGTGGGTCAAAGTTAAGAATGTCCGAAAATAAATATTATTGCTTACGATTTTGGATATTGTATAAAAGTTTTCCCATAAATTTATTAATTGTACTATTATAGTCGAAGAATAAATTTGAGAAAAAAATATCCAAAACGAGACTTAAACCTGAGTGTGACATTTCTTTTCTTGAGGAATACTTTGGTAATTTCAGCAATTCAGGATCAGCGGGACAGAGTATTTTTTGACATTGTATGTATGAAATGAATAAATAAAATAAAAAAATACTTTATAAGGAATCTCTCAGGTTCCAATCCTGTACTGAATATTGATTGCTTCTAATTCAAACTTAAAACAAGATATTCAGTCATTATTTAGAAACATCAAATTATGTAATCATTTTGTTGCACAAAATATTCAGACATTGAAATCGAGGTCTTGAATGACTATTGAAATGCAGATGGCATGACTAATATCCAGGTGTTATGTGTATGTTTCTCAGAAAATATCAAGTTTTATTTCACAGGACTGAACATAAATGGCAGTTATGTGCACTTTGTGGTTAATAATTTTGTGACCTGATAGCTTGGTAAAGGCATGATTCCGAAGCCAACCGCATACGGCAACTGCCGACGCATGCAGCATATACAGCGTACCCATTACTTGTCAAACTCCGATATGGATAAAGGGGAGCATTGAAAAGCCGCAATGAATTACGCGTATCTGCTGCGTGCGTCTGCAGTTGTCGTATGCGGTCACCTTCGGAATCATACCTTAAGACGCGTGGGCAAATTGATCGTTGGGTCACTGGTCTAGCATAATAAATGATTCATGTTTGAAAAATCTTTGCGTTTTTATAGGTGGGTAGACGAAATTCTCTTACAGCACCTTCCGCTAAGATTTCTTAGAAATGGGATTGCGACTTTTTACTTCTATTGTGACGGCTCACCGTTTTTAAATTCATCATTTTTATAGCAAATTACGTTAATCCGATTAAGGATTTTTAAATTATTTGTTTAGTCACGCCTATATAATCTTCAAAGAGAAACACAGAGTGTTGCACACCTTTTTTTTTTGAAGTTGTTTTTATTTTTCGATTTTTATTTTGGTCTGCACTTAGCACAGTGTGCAAACACTGTGGACCAAATAAGTATAATTTAACGATCACACAAACTAAAAAATTAAGTGATTTCTCTTTTAAAACATGGTTTTAGATAATATGAAGAGTAGAAATTGGTCGAAAGACCTACATATCCATCGACTTACATAATGATACTGATCATATCGGAATAATGATAGTCCACGAAAACTTTCGACCAATAGCGATACTAACGAAATACACCAAATGTTAGTAGCCCCTCCTCCGCCCTCCGGCAAGGAAGTCTCCCATTTAGGGGGGCACCGACCCGTGAACACCGGAGCCCCTTTGGACACAAATTAAATGCTAATAAGGCGATCGGCTGATACCAAAGTCTCGGAGAACAACCGAACAACCATTTTTGGGTATTACTCGTATGAGATTTTATGGGCAATGTGTTTTGAGTTTAGCAAGTGTCGGGTATCATTGGCTGGTGGAAGTTTTGCGAAGTAATACGTGTTCTTAATGATGTTAGCCCAGAATAACTTTTATTCTACGAAGTGAATCACCGTCTATGATTAGTTTTAGGAAAAACTATCAGAAGTTGAACGCGAATTTGTAAACAGTGAAAGCAAGTGATGCAATTATTTGATCTGTCAGTCAGGTCAGTCTTAGGATGGGTGAACATTTTTATCATATTAAGACTCCTCGGTGCTTCGGTGAGCACGTTAAGTCTTTGGTCTCGGTTACCATAAAAACATCTGTGTAGTGTTAAATACATTATGAATGTTATTAGGGTACTTTTAGAATAGCAATGTATCATCATCTGGAACGGCTGGGCTGATTTTGATAAGACTTTCACTGGCAGAGCTGATGTTATAAAACATAACATAACGACTAAGTATTTTTATATTAGAAATAGTTTTAGGGTTCCATGCAAAAAATTAACCCCGTAATAAATATGTCCAAGTCCACATAGACGAAGTCACGGGCACAACTAGTTTTTAAGAAACAATGGTGTTTGAACTTATATCCTTTTATAAACTTACTTGAGACATTTTTCGTGTAAATGTTAATTTATCAAATAGTTTAGTAAGATAATTATTATCTGAAACTGTTTCAAGAAAAACTTGTGACCACCTTGCACCTCAAGATTCCAGCGTGAATATATTAATGAATGCATAACAGAGGTCTGTTCGCATCGGCACGCTTAATGCCTCCATTACATCTGACATCAGAACAAAAAACCCAGCAATTGTTAGGTGTCGATACGAAGTAAAAATTCCCTTTCCAATCGAGTTATTGCCTACATATTTTTTATTTTAATCGATGCATCGAACTGTATTCTATCGATTTAACTCGCAAAAAACGAGTGGAACAATGCGTTTTATATCTATTTGTCCCTTTAAAATAAACATACCGTGAACAGAATAACTTTTGACTCGTCCCAAATATCTTTGTGATACGACAATTGTCGTTTTCTCTATTCATGGCGTTTACCTGAGGGTCATTGTTACCCTCCTTTGTGCACTTTCAGTCAAAATGCTTTTGTTTGTGTAATTGAATAAATGTATTCGTGCAGCCCTTTTATTATGTATTACGTCTCTTGAGGATGTAACTCGGAAAAACGCTCGGGTTAATCGATTAACATTTTTTCCACGGAATGTAAAAATCGAACACTGTGTCCGAGTAACACTGCTTTTAAATCCCGATCGCTCGCTACCTGTGCTTTCCAAAAAACTACGGAACTCATAATTAAATTCGTTAAGTTCCAATCGTGATGTGTACACATACCAATGAATAATAAACTCTATTGGACACAAATTAAAGTACATAATGAATTGATCGACAACCGGCACTTAGTGCTGTAAGTAACGGAATAACTGCGGCACCGAAATCGCTACCAAACGTGGTACCCTATAATTTGTAATAAAAAATCTATTTATAAGATAAAATAAAGCACCAAGACGCTACCTAAGATGCTCGGCGATCGATCTCGATGGGCTTTTTAATAAATCAAACGGTCTCGAGCCATTTTGACGCTTGTCAAAGCTAAACGTAGGACATAGAATCGCGCGTACGTTACACAAAGTTTAATGTTAAATTATTCTATAATGCCCAGGTCGAGTTTTGTAATTTAGTTAAGTCGCCTCCTTTTTAATAACCTTCTCGTACCGGTGAGCAGGTGATTTTGTTTTTTATATTTTTTTTTCTGTTTAAAAAACCATCTTTCGTACCGACCTCGCTACTGAAGAAGTTCGAAATTTAAATTATAGTGTATTAATATGCGTTCCTGTTACGAAATTTTTATTTATAGTGTCACGCGCGTCTCGCCATTGCCGCTGGCCGCGCGGTGACAGTGGCACCGCGTGGCGCGCGTCACTCCGCGATTGTTTTGGCGACCGCGACCATTCCGCATTTAATCACCTGTTTTGACACAACGACGTGCGAATATATTTATTTGGTTCACTTTACTGCCACCCATAAACACACGTAATGAACAAATGTCTTTATGGTATACTTGTAAACGTCAAATATCAGTCATTTCTCCTTGGCGAGCACAAAAAACGCCATAAATATTCTTAACAAAATGGCTCCTACTGAATATTGTGGCCATAAACGTAGCTCTATAAAATGAGGTTTGGTTGTTTAACTTTTGTTCGGGCCCCGTGTTGGAATTAAAAGAACTTAGACGCAAGTTGAACCTTTTGTTTGCGTAGTGTTCCTTTCCATAAAATATATGTAAATCATCAAGAAATTATTCATAACTAACTGGAATTTATAAATATTTTACGGTTTGTTGTCGTGTTGTCAAAAGTTTGTGAGCCAATAGCCTAAAGTCCAACGCTTGACTCGAAAGGTCACTCGTCGCGTATTTCGCACACCACTCACAAATAAAACTGTTGCTTTAAATATTTCTAAATGACGCTCAGAGGCTGTCCTGTCCCTATCCTCGTGGGACAAAGACATACCAACCAGCAAGACAGAGAAAGAAACACACTAGAGCGTTTTTCGTGCGTTTTTTGCCCCGAAATCCGTGCGTTCAAAAATTTTATTTTAATACAAGAAAAGTATTCAAAAGATACGGGGCAGGTAGAAGGCAGTCGAACCGGGGTATTTGCTTAGTTTCTTTTTTTATCGCACAAAGAATCCAAGTTGATTTATAACCGTGGTGTGTGACGATTTGTGACCTGTAATTTCTGATGTGAGTTTTGTCACTACGGATCTGGGAGCTTGATTTATTAATTCACGCGGCGTCCGTCAGAGGGCGTGTTCAACTTTTGACAGTTGTCAGTAACATATAATTTTTGTGCGGTCCGAATGATAATTTAAGTTTTATGTCTGTTTTGTTTTGAACCAATTGAGACATTATACTAAACAACTGTGAAAATTTTATTGCAGTAATTTGCGCAATTTATTTTTTGTCCCGCCAAAAAATATTTGACACACTGTGTAATCAGCGACAATATTTTTATTTTTAACATTCCTTTGTGATTTACTTTTTTTCTTATTGTATTTCTTCTCTATATTATCTGTGGTAGTGTGAATCAAATGTGCTTGTATAAACGTATCATACACTACAGTTACTTACTTAACTGGTCCCTTGAGGGTCGTTTGGACCCGGAAGGTCAGTTTTTCGACCATTAACGTGATCAGAGGGTTGAAACGGGAATTAGGAGGAGTAATAAAGGTGGTATATAATTACCCACTTCGGGCCAGTCGGTTAACTGTTGTCTCCACTCCTCCGGACTATTACACTAGTCGTAAATTTTAGTTAATCGTTGTTATTTTTTGTTTATCTTGTTATTTATTTGTGTGTGAACATGAACGCAGAATTTAGTGCGTTTACTTATAAGGTTTTAATTAACTTATAATGTTTATACTGTTAGCGTTTTCAGCCATGAACCCCTCTACGGGGACATTGACGCAGAGGCTTTGGCATGAACTTTTCGCTCAGGGTTTGGAAGTCAAACAGCAGTCCCTCACATATTATGTACATACATATGCCAAGAAGAAAGAGAAAACGGATTATGATTTCCATAAATTTCTCTAAAGGGCTTTATAAAAAATTGAAAACTTATTTTTTTCTGGCAACACTAAATTGTTGGCCTATTCTAACGTGTCATGGCGGTATTCTCATGAGTGAGTGCTGGCAATAACGATTTATCAAAATAAGATGGTCATTTTGTTTCGTAGCTAATCTCTAGAAATGTTTCGTGTTAGTTTATTTGTTGAAAACGCGATGTGCTATATCAGTGAGTGGACAGATAAGTGGGTAGACAGAGCCCTCAATTTATATGTTTGGGTATACCTAATAGTGAATCTAGTGTTTACTAAATCCTAAAATAACCATTAAGTACTGCTTAGAAAAATTAGACTTTATAAAGTGTTAGGGGCGATTTTTTTTGTAAATTTTTGATGTTTCCATATAAAAAATTATGAAGAGTATTTTGAGTTTTCTGATCTGAAGAGGTTTTTTTTTATATAAAATCTATTTCCGGATTAAAAAATTACTCCAGACAGAGAGATAATCTATCCCTGTATTAAATTTCATCCAGATCAGTTTAACAGTTATTGCTTGACAAAAAAATTTCACAGTTAAAATAGTCAAAGAATAATGATTTAAAATTATTTTATTTTTGAACTATCCTTATTATTCCGTAACTAAATGAAACCTCGTTGAAGCGAGCCACACATCCAACAAAAACCACTCAAACCACGGATGACTAACCACTCAGTGTAACAATACCAAAAAAAAGCTTTAAATTTATTAACCATGCAACACAAACAAGCACACAGACGCCATGTTTTCGGAAACATGAAGAGCACTTCACATCAAAATAAACACCAATAAGTATTTTAAAAATAAAACTCTTTGTATTAACCCTACGGCTGCAGCCACGAAAATATCCCACAAAAAATAAATAAACGCGTTTAGCACAACACTAGTATGAATACATAATATGCACCCTAAGTTCGCCTTTTTAATCAACCCCCAAATCCCGGGGGTAAAAATTAAAGTGTAATGGTGCAATGTTTAATAACTTATCTGCGGGTGTGCCGTGTGTTTTGCCTTTTGTTAAATGTAATTTTTGAAGTTTAACTTTTTCGAGGGGTGAACTGTTACTTTGTGGAATCCTTTCAAAATAAAATTAGCTATTTTCTTGTTCTTGAAGTATTGTTGTTTTTACGGCGAGTGTTTTTATTTGTGAGAGAACTTGTACTATCATTAGCCATTAGGTGTTTAATTTCTTTAATTTTAATTATTCAACCTCTTATTGGAATCACAATCAAAACTAAATATGAAATTATCTTGTTATTCTAGTATTGTAGTTTTTTACGATGATTATGTCCGAATTAAAACTGTTAATTTAATTTATAGATATACTTGTGCTATCACTACTAAATAGTTTGTATTATTAAATAGAATTCTTAATGATTATTATTTCGAGTGATCACGTCCTTCATAGAATCCTTTCAAAACAAAATGAACTATTTTCTTGTTCTTGAAGCGCTACTGTTTTTACGACACTGTTTTGGATTAAAACTGTTAATTTATGAGTGTACTCGTGCTATCAATAATAGATATCGAATTATCGTTATAATCACAGCTTATCGCCAAATAAAACCCTCAATCGTGTTGTTTTTCTTTTCACAAATAACTTAGGAGACATTATTCAATACTTGTTTTCGTAGTTACTAGTTATTAGAAGTAAACAATGTGAAATATTGCTGTCATATTTTGTTGTGAGTCTCTTGGCAATTGTCCTGTGGGACCTTTTAAGGTAGATAGATTACAAGGTAGACCTCAATGATGAAAGCAGTAAAGTGAAAAATGTAAGACCAGAATCTTTTACTTAGCAAGTGTATTAATGTTTCTGTCTAATGGGAAGGTGGGACTTTAATGTATGTAGTTAGTGTGTTGAACTGTATGTTACATACATACGTTACATACACTAACTACAGTGTACGGTAGAGAAATTAAAACCTATTGAGATGAGAGATTTTAGTATTCTCAGAATACTGCTAACTGAAGTTGACATTATGAGACCGAATAATACACATCATTCCAATCAGATTAATCTCAAAGTGGTGGGAAATGCAAAATTTGAGTAACATATAAAAACAAAAATCACACTTTCCTTGCAATTTATCCCATTCTTAAGTACAGTCTAACCCTCAAACAAATTACAAAACAAGAAACAAATATCGAATATAACATTAACCCCTAATCATCGACACATTGATGAAACAATCACGGGTCCCCCGGGGCCTGGAAGCAGTGAAGGGTTAGACGCATTACTGGACATAATCTTGATTGATCTGCTACAAATAATGTTGGTTTCGCGCTGCGTGACGTTTTAACCCTTTGTTTTCTTTGTGCCCCGATCGCGGTGGGGGGGTTAGATGTGCTTTTCGTGTTGGTACACACGAGCGCGGGAAACTTCGTTAAGACTTTGTGTGTTTATTGGTTAGAGATCTGGCAGTTCAATATCAGTCCCGTCATTTTGAAAGATTTTTCATCCGTACTAACTTTTCGAAATATTATTTCTATTTTCTGACCATTCAGACAACACCCAAAAAAAGGCTACTTTATAAAATCAGACAAAATAATCTTGAGCTTTCTTGGCTGACCGTAGTGGCATATTATAAATACTTAAAATGTCATGCGGTCGCTATAAGTAAATAGACACCGATGGGATATTCGATAGTATAAATATTAAAATTAATGTTAAATTATTGAAAATCATACCGTTTATCGGCATGTGTAATGAAATATAATAAATAATCATAAGTAAGTTAATAATTTAATTCACAGCAAATGTTAAATATTAGAATAATATTACAGTAAATATAATTTTGCACTTAGGTACAAAAGTCATGGCGATAGGCAATGATATATTATAAACTATAGATAAGTTGTCCGCACTCTAAAATGGCGACAAAAAAATGATGACTTTTGGTCATCATTTTATGCACCAATCAGAATCGCGACCAAAAAAAACAATTATAATAATAAATTCGTAATAATATAATATTATTTATGTAGATACTTATATATAATTCATATAAATTAATAACATTGACATATTTTTAATAAGTAACTAAACTGTTTTTATACTTAGTGTATGCGCCATTTTTGAAAGCCGCCATCTTCTTGTATGACGTATCTATGAATATAATACATCGTTGGCGATAGGTACTCATTATATGGTTAAGAAAATTTTGATTTATGCTGATACAGACGCGTGCAATGCAAATTAGATTTAATCCCCTATAATTTAAGGTCGATATTTGAATTACACAGTATGGATTTAAATATTCTGTTCCCTAAATCCCTATTGGCACATTCAACAATGAAAGTACAGACTATGTTCAGACAAGCTTTTTAAAACTAAAATTGTGTCATGGTTCCTGGGTGAGGCGGGAAAGAATTTTGAATTTCGAATATGGAACGGGACACAGCCACTAGATGTATGAGTCAATGAATTTTGACACCTATCTGTATTGGAGTAGCGCGCCTTTTGTAATTTCATCTGTTTGACAGCTAAATAGTATTCTTTGGTGATACCAATTTTTAACTTTGGCTATATAAACTGATAAAATTCATGCATCGCTTTCTATCTAGTGCACCAATTTACGATTCTTGGCTACCTTTTTCTATCGTATAAGCTTATTTCAATATTATCTATAGTCATACATCTTATTCTTCTATTAGTAATTTAAATTCACACCAAGAACAGTTACGTACATACGAAATCATTGCTATAATTTTGAATGGTCGAATGAGATTCCATGTTAATAACATGCTTTTACAATGTTTTCAACTTCCCATTTGAAATGCAAAGATTGTTGATTGTATTAAAACATAGTAAGTATGCCAACCATAATAAATTAACATATTCACAGAACTAAAATAACAGCTGCAATTATACTCTATTCAATACAAATGAAAATTAAGAAAATAGCTGAGTCATAGACAACAATCAAAATGGCGGGTCAAAATTTCCCGCCTAAGAAACGCACACTGCAATTACAATAGAATAGATTAAATATAATTACAAGTTTCGACGAATGCGGTATATTATTCTATAGTGGGGGAAATTCAGTAAATTGGCTTAGAAATTACAGGGAGCGTAAGCGGTGCTTGATCGTATATTGTAAATTATTAAAACTTTGAAAATGTGCTGATTCCATATTCACTAGATAGGGGTTAGTTGCGTTTATATTCAGAATTGCTGATTAAGAGGGACAAATTGTAATTTAGTGCTATTAATGGCTAGTAATTACTTAAACTGTAGGTACATCATTCTTTTTACTTTTAAAGAATAAAATTGCTTCATTAATATTATAGGGGTTTATTAAATGGAAGTGTTTGAAATAATTGGAATATTCATGTACGGTTATAGACAAGCGTATTTTCCGCGCGTTCGAACTCGTTTTTTTTTTTAACAAGCTCTTGCACCTCTACAAAGAAACATGTTCGTCGGGCACTGCGCATAGACTAACATAAATATTTTTCTAATTCAAAGCGATGTATTCATGATATTGACAAAAACATCACAACCTTTTTTAAACATAAAAGCATAAAGAATTTAAAAAAAACATCCCAAGAAAAAAATATTAATAACATTTTTTGCACATTTAGTTAAATGTATATTTTTTATATCAAACAGATGCATCCGAGTTAATCTTCGGATAAGATTATTGTTATACAGATTTGAATCCTAATGAATCGTGTTAAGGATGGTTTTTAAGTGTAGATTTTTTCTGTAACTAAGACTGCTCGTCCGTTCACATAAGAGATTATAAATATTGTTGTAATAAGACATTATGATGCATGGTGAGGATTAAAATGCATTTATTTGGCCCCCATCATGAATATGTTCGTATTAGTTGTGTTTACCCCGTAATGGGATAATGCGTGAGGGTACAGGCATCTGATGGTGAACGTACTATTTATAAGTATATTAACATAGGTCTATGCCATGGAAGGTTTATTAAATATTACCAATAAATTGATACCTACATGGAGGCAGCCTAGAGGCAAAAACATAATCACCATAGACAATTTGTAGAGTCAATGCTCTTAACTGTCTGCGTTAAAAATAATTATTATTATGGCAAAAGAAGTATGCTTTGCTTTCTATCACTTACAGTACAGTGTTGTTAGGAATCTTAACTCTACTGAAACCTCATATGCCATAATGACAAATGCCAAAATGACAGCTGTCAAAGTGACAGCTGTCATTGTAAGTATAGAGTACATACTGTATAGCTAAAAAATATTTACAGGTCTTTAGGTATCCTTACGCGTCCATAGTCTGAATTTTATACATTTCTCATTGGATATTAAACAGACCTTCTGTTTTGTGTCTGGTGCTCACAAATAAACATACAAGTGATTAATAAACAGTAATGAAAGGATTTCTTTTGTTCTTTACAACAAAGACGAATGCCTTCGTACCAAAAATGGTTAATTTTAGATATTACTAGCTGCCCCGGCGAACTTCGTACCGCCATATTTTCGGCCCGCGTGGTATTCAAATCCCGTTCCCGCTGCACCCTTATCACTTAGGGGGATGAAAAATAGATGTTGGCCGATTCTCATAAATACGGGATAAGCACAAAAAATTTCATCAAAATCGGTCGAGCCGTTTCGGAGGAGTTCGATTACGCACCCCGTGACAGAAGAATTTTATATATTAGATGAAAAAATTACTTGCCTTTACTAGAGCTATGCTTGATAAGTGAACTCAAGCAAAGAAATTTTACAGGTAAAAAATAAACTTGAGATGAATAGACCGTGTTTGGTACCAAATTAAAGGGCTCAATTAGCACATTTACATAAATACATTTGTATAAATTATTGGATGTTGCTTACCCCAAAATAATATAAATAAAAATTGAGTTTAAAACTAAAGCCCGACTATTTACTGCAAAATCACGCTCTAAAAAGTATTAAACAAGAAAATAATTTTGTAGTAGTCGGGTTTTAGTTTTAAACTTAATTTATATGAAATTATATATTGAATTTCATTATCGAACACTAGGATTTTATATAACACTAGCTGACCCCGCGAACTTCGTACCGCCTAATAGTCAATTCTTTTTTTTTTTCAATGTTTCTCTCCGTAAGAACCATCCCCGTACTTTAAGGAATGTTCTAAAAGAAGAATTAGCGAAATCGATCCAGCCGTTCACGCGTGATGGCGTGACCAAGGAAAATAGGGATTCATCTAATATATAAAATTCTTCTGTCACGGGGTGCGTAATCGAACTCCTCCGAAACGGCTCGACCGATTTTGATGAAATTTTTTGTGCTTATCCGGTATCTATGAGAATCGGCCAACATCTATTTTTCATCCCCCTAAGTGATAAGGGTGCAGCGGGAACGGGATTTGAATACCACGCGGGCCGAAAATATGGCGGTACGAAGTTCGCCGGGGCAGCTAGTTTTTATATAATAGAGATAATTAGCTGACCTGATAAACGTTGTTCCCCATACCTATTCAAATGGGGGTTGGTTGTAGACCGATGATAATAAGGAGGGTAATTATGTATTATGCATATTTTAATACCAAATCATAAAAATAAATAAAAGAATTTATGTCGAAAAAAAAAAAAAAAAAAAAATTAATAAGTAGCGATATAGATAAGCAGAGATGTATTACGTCGACATCTCGATCGATTTGTGCCATTGAAAATGTCCTATTAAAATTACTATAATTAATGTACTTAACACTTTAGTTGAGGCAGTAATAGAAGTTAGACCTTCACGATCGCGTTCAAACCTAAGTACTAACTTAATCAAACTACCAACAAGTAAATATTATATTCTTCAAACTGACCTTGATTCCAAAGAAAAACTGTGCGTGTTTTGTTTCGTATTTTCACAAAAGTAATACAAAAAAGCATCAATAATAACAAAACTGGTACGTCAAATGATAAACAGTTCATATTTTTCACATTTCTTCAATATTTCCTAAAATACGCAGTACTTTTACACTGTTAGTTTGTTATTTTTGAGGGGCGAAAACCTACTAATCATCGCTGCAACATTAATTTCAATAAAAAAAGGGCGGGGGTGGCTTTGTCTATGGAACGTTGTCTATGCTATAGACTCCGGAAGTAGTTCTGTCATATTTTTGTTCGCAATTTATTGCTAAATCGTGCCTGATACTTTTATGAGACCAACTCATTTGAATCTGGAATACATTTTGACGTCTAAACGTTCATCATCATCCTAGCGTTAACCCCGGTCACATCTGAGGCCTTCACACCAGGGTCCTTTAACCTTTAGAACCCTTTGGCGACATCATTGAAGTTAGACTAGTTGGATTTTTAGGGCTCCAACTATCCGGAACGACTGCCATTGATATTCGTCTGGTAACCGGGGCTTTGGTGCCTCGGACACAACCAGACCAATGCAAATTCATACATACAAAGTAAGTATTTGCAATGAGCGGGAGCCGAACCCGCCCTTACTAAGCAGTCGATTACACTACCGCCACACCACACACCATGGGAGTCACGTCACACTCGTGCTACCGACTCTGTAAGATCAGAGAGATTCTGTGCCGTCAGCGCAGAAGATAATTAGGACAAGCCTTTGGTCTTCCCACTGACACACAAAACCTCTCCAGTTTCTACGTCCTATCAATTGAGATTGTCTATGGTCAAATTCCAAATTCAAAATTTGAAAATTGCCGCCTCACCCACGGACCGTGTCATATATTTTTAAACAGTTTATCTAGGGTTGGACCATAAGCCACTGCAAACAAAATCAAAACTAGCTCAATCATTCAAAAAATCACGACAATACCCAACAGTAGAGACCCAAGAAATACAAATAAGCATACAACCTATGAATAACAACAAAAGCATTCATAGATATTACTAAATATAGGTACAATCAACCCTTGTAGGTACAACTCCCTCTAATCCACGTCAGCTGCTTCTGAATGGTCCTACCCCTACCTATCTACCCCTCAGTACCGTTATTTACCCCAAAATAAACATTGACCTACATAACCTTACATTTTACTCGAAACAAGAGACCTAGTTACACTGGTTATCCTCTAACCATCCAGTATACCTTGAGCTCTCAAAACACTCAACTTAGAAATTTTGTTTGGAGAATTACGAACAACGCAGATGGGCGGGGATCAAAGTAAAGTGGTGGAGCGACAAGGGCTCCTAGTCAAGTTGTCTTATACATAATGAACGTTTTTATTTCTCTGATTTATGTTTGTATTGTGGATTTTTGTGACTACGTATGTTCCGAAGTATTATTGAATAATGTAATGCTCTCATGGTATTCATAAATATTAACAAGTTTATCTACAACGATTATATAGAACATAGACTGAAGTGCTCTACTCTATATTTATGCCATATAAAACAGTTAATTTCCAGTTCCTGATTTTTTCATCAAGGATATGTTTTCCATATTAAGTACAGAATGACGATGACGTCACGAATGTATAGGTACTTATCTGGTTTAAAAAGAATATTCAACGTTTATGATTTAATTTCCGTCCTTAAAAACTTTTTTGAAAGAAAGACGTTTTTGGAACGCAAGTATTTTGGAATTACAGAATGACTTCACACATTTAACACGAAACTATTTTAAAAAAAAAGAATACCTACCGAATGTTTATCAAAACATTTAAAAGGGTTAATGACATTGCAACAATCCGCTTTTGAACATGGAACGAGAACCAGTATTTGTACGGTACACGAAATTTAAAAATGGAATCAAAATGTTCAGCGATCGGTCGGCTGCAGTCGGATGTCGGCGTATGTCGAAATCGGCCAACGTGTCGCTGAGAATGCGTCCGAGACTTTGTAATAAAACCTGCATTTCGCTATACAGGTTGATGTGTTATTGTGAGTTTAATTCTTTTTTATTACAAATACTAGCTTTTTTCCGCGGCTCCGCCCGCGTGGATGTCGGTTATCGCGACCAAACATAGCCTATGTCCTTTCTCGAGGTCTAATCTACCCCTATGCCAAATTTCATCAAAATCGGTACAGTGGTTTGGGCGTGATGGACAGACAGACAGACAGACAGACAGACAGACAGACAGACTGACAGACAGACAGAGTTACTTTCACATTTATAATATTAGTAGGGATGTATTAGCTTATTCGTTCGTACGGAAAAAATTTGCCGTTCTCATAAGGACTTCGGGATAAAAGTACCTATGTTTAAATTAAATACTCTTGCAATATAATTAAGTATGTGTAACCTAAGAGTTTACAACAATTATTTTTATATTTATCGTTTTGTATTATCTATCATCCTGACTCACAATTTACAGCAGCCATTGTGAAGATACTTGGGAGTATAATTTCTTTTGTTAGCTTGGAAAAAATTTGTGTCTTCCAAGATGTCAAGTTTAAATAATTCCCTCAAATACATAGTTAGTACCTGTTTACGTTAAACTAAATTATGACATCACACCTTATTTCTTACAAATTCCCATAAAAACTGCGTTCTGCTGCTCAATAATTCAAACCGAATTAGCTTACTGTAACGCCCTGTATATAAAAGCACGCACCTAGTGTATTTATGTCATTATTAAGTCGCGAGAATTAATACTCATTTGGAGCTCACTTTTATAGTGAATCCTGGAGCCGCGCAAAAACCTCGTGCCGATGGTTCAGGAGCGACGCGGCGACGCGACACCGCACCGGTTCCGTGGCGTTCTACGCAAAATTGTTCAATAATCATGACAGATATTATGTTTTTGTACGTTTATTTAACTTACAATGTTTATGTAAGTGTCGGTACTAGTATCTACGTTGGTGTGTATGTGTGTGTGTCATAGTTATCACTCGTTATAATAATGAAGTGGAATGGCTGTACATGTCAAAGTTTGGACCCTATCACAACAACTGTACGACCTCTTTAAGGCCCTTATAATGATGAGGTCGAAACTTTTAGGTCGTACGGGTCGATTTTCTGTGTCTGCTCGTATTTATTTTGTGTCTGTGGTGTTGCGAGCGTTTATGGGCACGGCCACTTTTCATTAAAAGCTTTAATTTACACTAGATATCTGTCACGCAGCTAATAAATTTCCGGTCCTTTAGATTCCGACTTAATAAGGCAGTTACATAATGTACCAACATAATAAATAAGCTTGGTACCTAAAATGTATACTTATAAAATTCAAGAAAAATTAAAAACACCCTTGAGATGGTCCAAAAGCATTTGACCAATCACGCCGGTGCGCGATACGATTGGCGTATTCAAATTCGGAACCCTTGGACGAATTTAAATTTCGAACGCGTCCCTTCTTCCGTGTAATCGCGTTCACTTTCGAAATTCCCTTCCTACCGCAGTGACCTTTTAATGTCGTCGTGTCTATTTTTTGTTTTATTTTTTTTCAGATGACGTCAGAGTAACTGATGAAAGAACGTAATATTTAGTTCATCGGCATATTAATGCTGCTTTAAACGGACAAAAACTCGACGCGAGTCGCTCGACTCGGCGTGTCAGCCACTAATTGAGTGGCGCACGCTATCGCATGGTGCAACCAGGCCTCAATCACTACGCAAAGGTTAGAGAAATACTCTTAATAATGTGATTTCGTTCATTCATTTAATTAAGACGATGATACTATCTTTGCTACAGAATATCTAACTGGCTTAATTATAAAACAATGCTCATGCAAAAACTTTCTACCTAGATTAAAATGGCCCTCTAGTTGGCGTTCAGTTGCAATATTCCATAAATTCTGAATTTATAGAGCGTGTAAATACGCCCTGAGATATGGTAGATGACTCGTACAACTTAAATTACACAAGCGATTTTTTCGTTAATGCAAAGGCTATCAACTTTTACAGCCATAGAAAACAACACAGGTACGTATTATGTTTAGCCAAGCGATAGATATTTATGTAAGTAATCTGGTAACTGTGATCGCTATCATGGTAAGATTTCATTGGAGTTTCAATACGATGTTATTGTTAAAAATCAAGAGATAACAACCTGGAGAATTTTTGTTTTCACCTAGACATGACTACCTGGTTACTGGCTCTGTCCGATATCCAGGCAAGAAGCCAGGCCTTTGGGATCACCAACGATCTAAAGCTCGCAACTGTATTGCCAGTTTAGTGCTATAAACATATTAAGTAATGACCACTTTCACGTACATAACACTTTAATAAAAGAGAAAATGAGTGCTTGTAGCAATAAATTTTATTATAGACATCAAAAGTACCTTCGGTTATATTCTCTTTGAAAGAACCTTCGTTACATAAGATTTTTTTTGTCTTTATCACGTACGTGCCGGGGTTTCACTGTGTAATTAAATGGACACATCAATATTGCGAGAGCAACGTTGCGAGTACTTAATGCGTATTAAATATGTGATATCCTTTACGCTCACGCCAATGACGGAGCAAAAACACAAGTGCTGATTGTGAGTAGATGTCGCTTACATTGTCAAGGCGAAATCAGGTACGAAATTATACTCGGAGATCTCTGAAGTTCGATGGTTTCCCACGAAACCGAGATGGAGGGTATCTAAAACCCAACAATTTTTATCAACAAACGAACCCGAAACAAGATGCGTAAGGAATTCCAAACGGCAAAAACCACTCGATGGGGACGATAAAACGAAATCGCCGATGCGTTGTCAAAAAAAAATGCAAGTGCTGCGTGCGAGCGAGATAACAAAAAACGTATCGTATCGCGGTTCCACTCTAGCGCGCGCAGCTAATGAATACTGCGTGGAGTGCTGCGCGGGCGCAGCTGCGCGAGCAGGCCGATCCGCCATTTCCATTATTTATTTTATTTCGGCGCGAAACGTTGAATTGGATCAGTACGACAAAGAGCTTAAATTGCGCGTCCAAATCCCATGACAATTGTCAATTATAGCGTTAAACGGAACGTAGACAGATGTAAACAAATATACAATGTAGTGTCTTTTGACGGCGAGTGGCACAATGCTGCGAATGAGGAGTATCCGTGGCAGCTTGACGGTGTCTGTTCACGGGTCGGTGGCTCCACAATCGATCTTGTATGTTCAAAAATCCGTGATGAATCCTTTGTATTACACTAATTTTACATTCATGTAATGCGGTATTGTAAAATTATAAAATGTCAGTCACCTTCGTCATTGTTGGCGAACCGATTGACTTACACTAGTCGGTAAATGTAAAAGATAGGAGAAAATCGTCTACTTGTGCATGTGTAGCCCAACTTGAATGTTTAAGTTTAGATTACATATTTCAATCAAACGCGGGGACAATCAAAATATGACCTATTTGAGCACTCGCCAGACTTACGGATTTTCACCCAGCAGGTCTAAAAGGGTCATTGTATTGGAATCGTATTAGGATAAGATTTTGTCATGCGGCAACATTTAAACAAAATTGGAATCTGCTTAGTACATGAATTATTGTGATTCTGCTCATATGAGTGACCATTATACGAATTTTATAGGAATCTTTGATATCTACTGAGAATTCTAAATCGTTTTTTGCGGAATCCCTCAATATGGCCTTTTTAGACCTGGAGACCTTTTGCAACCAATGTATACGAATCAGCTTTCACACAGATATAAGTATATAACCATTTCTCAATTATTGGCTTCATATTATAATCTATATTGCATTGCGGTTCCATATTATCTTTTTAATTAATTAACAAAATGCAACGGAAACTCTCGTACGTGATAGCAATCTGTGATGCATAAATCTGTCTAACACTCATATCTATGGATAGTCGGTCCAGCAGTAGCGTGTCTATGGCCATTACTATGTTTTTGCTGCGGCGCTACTCGTTCAGTAATTAAAAACCGTAGTTATACGTTCGCACAACTGTATTCTTTTATCGTTTACGCCAACGTTTTATGATCCATTAATGATTCATTCATATTCAACCATCAGTAATAGCAGAAATACTAACAACTACTATTTGAAAGTGATTACTATGATCGGTCACTAAAAAGTGACTTCGTATCACACATGAGTTCGTCAATATACTAATAAACTTATCTTAGGAAAACTAATTATTAACTCGGTTGCATCTTCCTCTTTGTGTGGTCCAATACAGCCTATGCATACTGAATAATATCATTGAAAAAATATGAATTATTTCACAGCAATGCTTTCAATACGTGACGTAGAAATATGTAACTTGCAAGTGACAGTGTATGAATAAATAATTAGTAAGCACAATTAAATCTTAATGAACTAATATGAACTCAATACGTTTTGTGTGAACCGAACTAAAAACTAAACCAGTATGAAATAATGAGAACGATGTAACTGTAACGACAACGATGCACGCCACAGATACATTGCAACAGAACAATGAGCATATTGAATCGATCGACGAAAAAAAATGCATAATTGACATTCCTCATTATGAATTTCAAGACAAGTTTTTTAAGAAGAAGTACCTATTAAGATAAATAGTTCAGTATCGACGTCGATTCCGGTTGCATCCTCATTTACGCCTTTGAACCTGAGGTTAAACGACAATTTTGTAGAAAACTTAAAAGCATATAACGCATGGACAATATCAAAATGTCCTTATTAAGGCAAATAGTAATGAAATACAAATCCAACAAAAATATACAAATAGGCAGGACAACTCAGATATTTGAAAAAGACTAGAGTGAATATTTAACTTTTTATACATTATTGATAACACACTTGTACTTTTCCACAATATTTATTGTTCTCCTAACCGGTTTCACCTCACGGCATTCTCAAAGGATGAACTTTTTATTTCACACAATGTTAAGACATACATAACTGATCTAATAGCAATCGGTTGTAGATGTCAGATGGCAGCCGCTTTACAGAAAATATTGAAGATCAACCAAGCCCGCAGTTATACAGGAAAAAACGGACCCCAAACTCTGAGGTGAAAGCTTCGGATGCAAATGGGATTACCGGTAGGATGAAGAAGAAGAATTTTGAAAGCCAAAAACTGAATCAACAATTTTACTTTATATAGAAAAGCTTAATATATCAACGCAAAAACGAACAATATCCATTCATTCAAAAAAAGAAACTAGCTATTGTACAAAGTAAAAATGCACAATCAAAAGCTAATAAATCGACACGATCTAATCATTTTAATAAAAAGTATTTCGGTGCTGATTCCCACATCGGTGGATCTATCTTCTCCTGACAATTGTCAATTAATATTCTCTCAATCAAGTATTAATTACTTCGTGTAATACTCACTTTCTGTTTCAATAAAAACATCTGGATCTCTCAAATTATTTCACGGAGGCAATACATTCCATTTGTGTTTAACATTTTTGTAATTAATGAAGTAATTATCAATTAATAAACGCATATTAAAATTGTTATACTCGTATATGTCTGAACTGCTCAAAATATTGTCAGAAAGACTATTGATGATTTCAAAAACTAAAAAGAAGTACCTACATAACGCGCCAAATTTTAGAAAATTATGAAATTAAAACTGAATACTAGTCTCTATAGCCTCATTAATCTACAGTTATCGGTGCTCTTCAACTAATAGACCCATCACACTCAACGAAGTTTAGAAAAATATTTAGCAAACGAACTATTGAATGCATAAAAATTGACTCACTGTCAGAGAACGATTAATGACAACAAAAAGAGCTAAACTCATCGTCGGCAATACTCGAGCATCGAGCGTACTCGGTCATTGCATCAGTGCGGTAGTGACAGAGTATCGATGACGGGATGACAGTATCACAACTAAACCAATCGTCCACCAGGGAGGGCACTATATCAATCATTTGGCCCACAATCGTACCGCATGCCACTTAAATAAATTTATAACATATTAAGTACGTTGAGAATAAACACTTTACGGTTTATGATTTATTTCGTGGTATGAATTATGGACGTCACTTATTTAAAGTTAGAAAGGGACGGCGCGATGGTTTTTATCTCTATCTGTTGCGATTTCACGTGCCACGGCTACCGATAAACGTTTTATTATAGTAATTAAAGCGACCGATTAGATTTCGTACGTGTTACGCGTCCAAACATTTGATAAATGTGTCATTTTACACCGTTAATCTGTACATGATAATATATTTTTTTTATGTTTACTAACTGTATGTCCGACGATAGTGATTTGGTAATTACCACATTAAATTGTTTTTTGGACGTTCGTCTTAAGAACACAAAAATAGCTAATGATACAAAAAGTATTTTTCATAAAAAAGTTTCTTATTTTATATTCGCATGATACAATCGAAAAGATTTTCAAAGAAGCTACTATAGCTTGTAAATCTTCAAAATTGATGCCCAATATTATTTATTACTAAATCATAATACACTATAAGAACCTACGTCAATAAATATACAAGCTTTGGTCAGTTCCATGACACTGACTGGTGTATCGCATTTATCTCGACGAGGTCCCGCAGGTCGCCGCCGTTTCCACTTATAAATATAATTTAATTTCAATAATTATAATACAATAAGTCTTTGACTGATAATAATAATCTATTTATGTTATTTTACGACGTAACTGTGACAGATACAAAAGTCATAGACCATGTTTTGTGTTAACTATGTAACAAAACATATGGGTTTGTTTATAAATATTGTATGATAAGTTAACATTATATTGTGGGAAGTTCACGCGAATCTTACGCTTTGTAGTAAATTAGTTTATAACTCCCAATGACTGCTGAAAAGTAAGCGAATTTTCGACATCAGTGTACCGAGGTGAATAATAAAATAACACCAAATAAATCACCATAGAATCCGTTTAAATATTTTTTAAACATTTTCAAATCCTTTGTCAGGATATCAACTGGATAATACACCAATCAAATTAAAAAAGTGAAATTTAAATTGCACGTCGCTACAAAGTCACATCCGGTGGAATCGAAAATGTGAAGACGTCAGTTATTTTTTTAAATTGCATATCGGCCGCAACATGTCAACGCCTATTATGCCTATTGTTGAAAAAAATAGTAAAAACCCACAAAGATATCGCAGTATCATAATTTTGTAATAAATTACATGGCATTTGATTGTCGGTTTGTCCAGATTACCAGTTTTACGAAGCCCCGAATTGTAACAAAATGACTCCATTTCCTTTTTTGTGTTGTTCGAATAATACATATTAGTGTTTCGATCTGCCTCGTCATGTTATTATAGGCTGCATAATGAAATATCATTTTTATAAGTGTAGCAACACTTTCTTTCTAAAGTTGCCATTTTGAATAAGTGTCCTTCCAGGAAGTTTGTTTGGAATTCAAGTAAAAACAACAAGTTTTTTTTCACGAGCGAGGGATTATAGGCAAAGGGACCCTTTTTTGTTTCTACAGATGTAGTCGTAAATCAGGCTTGTCTTTTGACTGTTACCTCATCCGTTTTTCTAATTCCCTTTCTTATTGATTCTTTGTTAGTGCATTTATCAATTTTCACAGAACAACATTTGTACAACGAAGTATTTTATATCGCGTTTTTTTGTTAATCCTGCCTTACACTTTTATCGTAAGTACATAATTCCAAGATACTTAATTCACGATTAAGCGTCACAATTATTTACATAACAAGAATTACTCGAAACAGTGTCACACTTTTAATATTCAAAAAAAAGTTTGCATCGTGTTTTCGAACTGAAGCATTCCTTATCAAGCGTCCTTGGCGAGAGAAAATTAAAAAAAAAAGAAAAGAATCGAATCGATTACAATCATTTGAAAATTAATTTACAGGGTACGAATTAACTCGATTTCGAAATCGATAACAAAGCGAGACCCGAGTGCGTAAACAATCAGTAATCTGTATAACTCGATACCCGTATTACCTTATTCACCATTACTAATTACAAGTTTATAGTTACTTAAGGCATTATGGGCGAAGAAATTGCCGCTACTGATTTAATAGTCGCCATCTTGTATTACAAGTATAATAATATTTCAATATCAAAATGAATAATGCAATATTGTAACTAGCATCTTTTTAGCGTTCCATTTTTAAACGACTTTTATTAATCACATTCGTAATTTTATGGCGCGTATCGATCATTAGATAGCAAAATTTTAATTATGGAATGAAAATGGATAAACCCTTTTTTGCTTGTAGTAACCCCAACGGTTACCTCTTCACTTAGGTTAGCAGTAAAAAAATGAATGTATCAATTGCTCATTTATTCACTAGAAATGTTGTATGTTTTATAATAGTAGCAAACGGTTTAATATTTCAAACTGCATTCTATTACTGCAATAATTTAAAATAAATATTTAGCTACAACTTTTATGACTTCCGCATTTGTAAAGATGTAATTTTAAAATTAATGCTATTTTTGTACAAAGTATTACTTACAGCTTAGCTAAAATGTTTTTAATAACTGACACTATTTTTTATTAATACAAATAAACTTTATAAGGTTATCAACATTACGTACTTAATTTTTATCGCAAGAATTTTCAATGTAGCAACACTGTGCTTCTATTTTCGAAATTGGAAGCAGGTGTAACGTTCTAAGTTAACCTTCATGGAGTGCTTTTCATTCGGTCGTTTTGAACAGATCTATGATACAAATAAATCGCTATAGAATCCGTTAACAATTGATTTTATTTCAATGAGTGATATTCGCGTGAACGTCAGAAAATATCAGATCTATGAGAGGCTTTCTTTTTTATTTATTTTTTGAATATTTAGGTATGATCGGGATATACATCTAGGATCTAAAATTTACTCAAAATGTTCTCTATACACGCAGTACACGTTTCTTGGGTGTCTTTTGAGGATAGCACGGGGTGCTACTGCGGTGGATAAGCTCTAATTCACCAAGCATAGATGATTACAAAACAATCTGCGCACCTCGTTTGTCTCGCGATTTAGGTCCAAGATACGTATCCCGAGGTATACCCTATTTAATTTTCAGATATTATTTATAGATACTTCATTATGGTTTTTAATTTTGTTTTCAGCCTTACCTGTTTGCTGAAGACTGCGATGTCCTCGTTGAAGGATTCTGATGAGCAGACGTCGCCCCCCGCCACCCCAGGGTCCCGGGGGGTACACGTCGCCAGCTCGCACTTCTCAAAGATCAGAGCCAGTAAGGGGAACAACGGGTGCCTGCAAAATAAATCGTTTACTTGTATTTAAAATACTCTTATCAATAATTCATTTAAAATTAGAATTTGGAATGAGGTTGCGCATTTCAATTTTAAATTGATACTGAAAAAATTTAAATAAAAAAAAATAAAAAAAATTTAGATTTTGGAATAGAATTTAAAATTTATTTTGTTTTTTAATCCTAAGTACATATCGGGCTACCGTCATAATTACTAAATATACCGTAATAAATAATTTGTCAAAGGACTTGTAATCAGTTTTATAGCTTGTAAAAAAAAACTAAACTAATCTGTAATTACGACCAATTCTATTTGAATATAGTCCTCTTTTGTCTACTTTAAAACTATTATAACCATAAATAGTCATAAAAAACTATATATGAGCAGATAAAAGTGGAGTTATGGTCCAATTGAGAGCGACCTCTGCGCGAATCAGATGCAGATACGCACGTGACATAGATATCATCAACTTTATGGTTCTTCTAAATATGCTACTGTGTATGGCAAGGTCTCACTGACAGCGAGAAAGGCCACTGCAGTTTTGAATTTAGAATACCCTACATAAAATTATGACAGAATTTCAAATTTTAATTATTCATTAGGTTTAAAAAATCTTGTATTAATTTACGTATGGGTTCTAATTTTAAATTTTATTACAGATCTATTATTAAAATGTATTACAGTTTATTGACCATTCGTCTGCGTTAAAAAATAAATACGTTTCATTTTTAATATCCTCATTTTCTTCTCTCGCACTATCAATAAATTCATTCCTCAATATGCATATGCTGGAACTTAGGCTGATTAGCAATCACTAATTCCTCTCTCATCCCCACTACTGTAACTCCAGTATCAACATGACCTATGAACACCGAGTATACACTCGAGAAGTCCCAGGGGAAGTTAAAACTGTCTTAGTTCCGTATCGAAACTAATCAGCCATATAAAATAAATTGGTAATATACCCACACTTCCATTAATGCTACTCCTGGGCACCAAGATCAACGTCAGTAACCGTGACCCAAGAACACGCCAAGTAATGCCAAAGAAAAATATTAAATTGGATGTTAGAAAAATAAAAAAAGTTATGAATATTGATGTAAAAGAATTCTATAATAATAAGCGTCTGATTAAAATATTGTCTATTAGTAAGTTATGTGTGATCTAGACTTGAAAACTCCCAGGTTATATATTTCTAGAAACACAGACTCAAGCCAAACTTTATAATCCATAGCAATACAAGGACCGAATTGCCAAAAACTTTTACGCGTTTCAGCAAAACTCATAATTAAATTCAGTGACTATTCGTGACTTCATATTATGAAAAATTCCTTACGACTTTTTAATGGTTCTTATTTGCTATTTTAAAACTAGTTAAATTCAGTAAAATATATTCATAATATTAAAAAATACGCGGTTTTATGCCGAGCCATTATGAATACAACGCATTTTGTATAAAACAATGTTATTCAACGCTAGCTTAACTTTTATAAATATTAAAATATACTTTTAATTGCCAAGTCGTAAAAAACTGCAAATTAATAGTTAATCTAACAGGGGAAATTATATTTATAATATTTTTAAAATTATAAATGTTTTACGTATTTAGTCAGCCGGGTGTGACGTAGTACCTTGTTTCCGTTCCACTCATAAAACGAATTCACAATGTTGCCAAGTGTGAAATTCATTTATAAAATGGATCCGTAGATATACTGTACCTAATTATTATGGCAAAATAAGTTAATAATGTGTATTTTTATTCTTTATTTCAATATAGAGCTTTTTTATTCAATTCGTTTCTTAATAGATGTTTTAAAACTACCAACAGTTTTCTAGAATGTTATTTTGAAAATATTTTAAATAGCTTAGACTTTAATTTTTACTTCTTTACGAATTTGCAACCATACATTTGTTTTTATATCAAGACTAAGGAACACTACGGCCCTAAGTCAAACAACTACTACGGACATTATATTAATTACATTTTTGTAATGAGCAAACAAATATAACCTACGCATAAGTAAATAATTACTATTTGCTAACTGACCTTTAGTTTATTACAAGAAAATTGTTTAATTAAAACAAACAATATTGTAATACAGCGAAATGGTAAAATAAAGGGAATGTAATTGACAGTAAACGATCTGTGACTCTATGGTAAACTTTATAGTATGCTCTGTGGTATAGATAATATCTTTACTGTACAAGGAGTCAATGGTCTAGGAAAATAATGTAGGCTTGCAATACCAAAGGTTGGTTTTTGTTGCTAACTACGTTATAAAGATGGAGAGTGGAGGTTCTGATGAAGAGTACAACGCACCTAAATAAGTGTAGCTTTATTTTGAAAACAAATACTGTCTTAAATCTTCTTAGCGCAAAGTTCGTTCTCAATTAGACTAGGTATAAAGGTATGATACCAAAGGTAATCGCATACGACAACGTCACACACAGCAGGTACGCGTAATTCATTGCGGCTTCTCAATGGTCCATTTTATGCGTATCAGAGTTTAACAAGTAATGGGTACGCTGTATCTGCTGCATACGTCTGCAGTTGTCGTATGCAGTCGGCTTCGGAATCATACCCTAACTCCACTTTTATTTTTACTCTTTTCTTTGCTATATACTCTTTAGTGTTTATTAACCTATTTAATAAGAAAATTATTCATGATATTCACAATCAACAAAGATTTGGCACATACATAAAATAAAAGATTCAAACCATCCTTCCATTTGGTTAAAATGGATTAAAATTATCTATTACAGATATCAAAATTACTCGTATAGATAAAAATTCTTCCATTTCAACATTAATTTTCTCCAACTTAAAATCTGCTGGCACTCAACCCAAAGCTTATCTGTCGCTAGCAATCGAACCACAGCCTATTCCTCCGCTGACAGTCGCACCAAACTCTAAAGTTTCTCAACTTTTGATCAGATATAACAAAGATGGTAAGATCAGCGTCAAATGTGGCGCCTTGGTTATCAGCAATCTCATTGTGAATGATGGAACTTCGGCAATAGAGGACAAACAGAGAGAAAGCTATTGTAGATTCTTAACTAAGTTAAATAGATGTCATTGTCTACGATCAAATTAATATATATTTTTATTAAATTGAAATCTAGCTTTATGAAATTGAAATATAGCTTTATGAAATTGAAGTCTAGCTTTATGAAATTGAAATCTAGCTTTATGAAATTGATATCTATTTTAATGAAATTAATATCTAGCTTTATGAAATTTATATCTAGCTTTATGAAATTTATATCTATTTTATTGTATGCAGTTAGATCTAGTAAAAATGAATCGTATTAGATGATCATCATCATCACAGCATTAGACCCGATTGCATCCAAAGCTTGTACTTCGGAGCCCAGGGTCCGAGATTTTTAATTGATATGCCTTTCTGGGAGTGACCCCCGAACCTTGAAATGAAAGCTTACACCAGAACCCTGCAGATCTTGATGTCTTCCCAGCGAGTGAGCGAGTGAGTAGGGTAGCCATAGCTCACTGGAGAGGTTTTTTACTGTCAGTGGGCAGACCAAAGGTTTGTCCTACTTATCTTCTGTGCTGAAGGCATAAAATCTCTTTGTTCTTACAGGGTCGGCAGTACGAGTGTGACTCCCCTGGTGTTGCACTCGTCCATAGGCCACAGTGGCCACAGTTACCACTCTCCATCAAGTGGGCCGAGTGCTTTTAGATTCATATATCCAAACTAAAGCTCTAAAACCTTCACGCAAAATGTTTACGTTACCACCGGGACTCACCCGTATATTGCGTCTTTGTCTCTCTTGTGGACGAGGGGCTCTCCGGGTAGCGCGTGCGCCGGCGCAGCGGGCGGTGGGTAGTGCACTGGTGGCAGGTGCGGGTGGCTCAGTCTGTGCTCGTGGTACATAGCGCCCCCCTCCATGTAGCCTCCTCCGTGGAGGCTTTCGTCGTACTGTGGAAGACAATTTTCACTATTAAAAAAGCTAACTTTTTAAATTCTCGCGTTTCAATATGTACAATAAGGTTAACGGAAATTAATGTGTTGTATGTGCATGTACATGGTAAAAAGAATATAAAAAAAAATGTGCGGGTAGATGAAGAACCTTCTACGTCACGGACTCGAAGATGGTAGGGGTGAATCACTGAACCAGTCAGTGACCACGGCCGGTGTAACCTGATCGAAACTTCAGATAAATTAAAAGTAAGTACATATACCATCGTGTTAATTCCCGTTAACATTAATGTTAACAAAACTACCGTTATAATATTTTTGCCAAAGGATTTTTCTACTCAGGGGTACTTTCCCTGTTCCATCGTACAAATCCCGGCTCCTAACGAAGTGTAAACTATTGATCGTCAAAACAAACTATAAGACACGCTTTGGCCAAAGGATACTAGTAAGAGTTAAAGAGTTCCACTATTCAAGTCCTGGCTCCAGTACCTTCCCGGGTCCTTACATAAAGTAAATTACCTTCAGGAGTCATATTTGAAGGAATTACATTGAACTTTGGAACCGTGCCAAGAACTAAGTAGTAAAGCTACGAAGGGAGTTTCCCTTCCAAAGGTCTAATACCTTTAGTGTCGCAAGTGTTTATAAACACCAATTACCACTTATCGTTAAGCGTGCCTTCATCAATAAATTCGAAAAAAGAATCAATTTTGAATAAAGAACAATAATTGAAAATAAAAAGAAAAACAAATGTGTAAACGCATTCTAAATTCAAGCTCACCTACATTGCAGTACAGTCTAATGACCCAAAGTATGTAGTATAACGCATCAACATAACGATCGCCTCTAAAACCCATTTTATCTTATCCAAAATCAGTTAAAAGCTAAACACTTCCTATAGACATTCTCGACAATTAAAACTATAAAACAAAAAAGCAGTTTGAATATTCATGAAAAATGTTTAAGTCATCGCGATGGCTATCTACATCAATGGTGAGCCTCAATTAAACACCACAGGCCTTTTAGAATGCGTGCCTGTGCTTTTAAGAAGATTAGAGCGTAAAAAAATTGACAGGCCCTCATGTGGCTCTTTTGTGTACTATTTTTAATGACAGATTAAAAAAGATTTGAGTTTGAGTATTAACTTTTACACTTATGAATTATGGGACATATTATAATGTGGATATTTAGTTATAAGTTTCCTGAGAAGACTTAAATGAAAAATTCTCGCGGTAAAAATAGTATTGTCAATAAATAAAAATTTATTAGGTTATATTTTCCTTGACATACTTATTTATGACATTAATATGGTTATAGACATCGTATAATAAAGCTACTATGTACGCCAGTCAATGGATACACAGAATATAAATCGCTTTTTTGTAACTAACACATTTTATCATAATAATCATTCCATAATTTTTAACATTGTAAATTAAATCCAAAGCGAACGTTGACCTAAGTGAATGGCATTGAAATTAATGTTATTTTAGACTGTTATTGTACTTTATCATGTCATTTGCAACTCATTAATATTAAAAGTTATTAAAATTTTAAATGTCATAATGTAAAGGAATCTTCGCACATGTTTGTATGAAAACCCTTTGGCTGTATAATTGTTATCTTTGCCACTTTTATTAAATGTCATGTCAATTATAATAGACATAAACAAGACAAACTTTACCGAGTCATTGACATCTTTGTGTGTATTTTTATACATGTATATTTAACTGTACAAACAGTTTTTAACAAAATATGTTAGATATATCCTAGTGTTTAAAATATACTGTTCGTGTTTATAAGCGCCACTAGCGCCAGCCCCGTATCTAGATCATTTTAATATAAGATACCAATCTTATATTAAAAGAGGTAGATAAATGAGCCTAGATAATATAAATATAACACTTAATATTATAATTATTGTATTGTCACGAATGTTTATCACTGAAATAGATCAGTTTTAGTTGTAATAAAACATTCATTTTATAAATAATTTTGAGTACAATTAAAATTAATTTTGAAGAGCGCTCAGAATCTGATAAGTATATAATTAACAATTATAATTATATTCTGGTACATACTACAGAACGCTATCTAGATCCAAAATATGCAAAGTTAGATGATGATCCAGCAGTCCTTTTATTATTTTATTTCTTCATGTAAATTTTTAATGTATCGCATATTATTTAGACTGAAAAAATCTTCCTGTGGGTGTCGTAAAAGGCGACTAAGGGACAGGGGTGTTCTCCATCCGATAGTAAACATACAGCCCATGACAAAGTGCCCGCTAGACGGTAATTGGCTCGCAAAATGTGGGTGTTAGTACACCTCTGCCTACCCCTTCGGGGATTTACAGGCGTGAGTATAAATGTATGTATGTATGAAATGAGTGGATTCTCAGACGGGACTGCTGCTCGCGGGTTCCAGTTCCGTTTGAGATGTCACTTTATCGATTTTAAATCGATTTGAATAGTTAGCATACTAATTGCTATAAAATTTAAATAAAAATCGTATTTGTTTTCTTCTTCCAAATTCAAAATTTTAAAATCTTTCCAGCCTAAACCAGGAACCATATTTTTAATGACCAGACAATGACTATTTTAATGATTCTTTTTTTAAAATTCAACATAACGGTTGCATTACAAAAAACTATTACGTGTCTAAATGCAGTTATTCTTTCGTTACTCCTACAACCAAGATACTTGCGTAGGTACTACAAAATGGAAAACTACTAGAAGGACTTTCATAACATAATTAATAAAAAAGATGATAATTACGTGCGTCATTGTATAATTGTATAGCTGTCGTGTCTGTACATTGAATATATTAAAAAAATACTTGGGTTATGTTATATTAACGGTACCTACTGAACACATTTTTTTAAATTATTTATCTGTTTGTCTGTCCGCGACACGAAACTTTTTAACGGATTTTGATATTTTTTCTATCGCAATCGATTGCGTAGAACCGAAGATATGGCTAAAACTAACCGACATCTTCGAGCTGAGTCGCGAGCATAGGCTAGTAATTAAGAAAAAAAATAATGATAATTGTGTGAGTAATCAGTCAAGGCGTAACTTTTTATGTGGTCTATATAAATGTAAATACGCAATTGACGACTTCACGGCACAATCGTGTTACGCTCGAAATATGACGCTGTCCGTATAATTTGTTATTAAAGTATTGTTATAACAATTTCTTTAATTTACTTACATCTAAGATAACGATATTATAACTCATTATGGCCCTACTTTTTTTTCTGAGTACACACAGGTTGAGATATTTTTTTTATTTTAATGATTTATTATTTTGAAAATTGTAATTAGTTACGTAATTTTAATGACTAATCTCTTCTTTGTTAATTTTGACAGTTAATTTAATTTTGACAGGTACATGTTTCTTACAAAGAACAATTTATTATACTTATTTTTTTTATATTAATATGAAATAACTGTATAAATAAATCATAATTTTTAATTTTTAACGCCCGACTTCAATTCAAATTTTGGCAGATTATTCTACAGGGTCAAACATTGGAACCTTTAATAGAAACAAGGCTTCGACTTTGGTCAAGCCTTTGACGATTTTTGACAGAAACCGAATGCTAGATAAGTACCTCTTTTTGAAAACTGTTCAAGCCCTTACATCGTCTGAAAAGTAAGTATACTACAATTTCAACAAATAAATAGGACTCAGGTGGATTTGTCAGACAGATAACTTTCTCAGACAGACTTGTGGATTTGAGAACCATTCATAATTGATATAACTTTGACCAATTTCAAATCCATACCTACTAAATTTAATCTAAATAAATAAAATAGTTTTAAGTAATAATTTTTATTTGGAAATTTAAATACTGGTGTTGCAACAATTTTTAAATAAAAATACCAACAAAACTTTCGTCCACCATTTTTAAAGCGACAACCACCCAATTCACTACTGTCACTCTTCATGAAAACATTTAGCGAATACCCCTATTTTATGTCCTTACAACAAAGATGCATTAAACCTTCATACTCTGTATCAATATCGGCCATTTTGTGTTCCCGCCATCAAATAGGGTGACTATGCGTTTTGTCCTGATCGATAGACAGCCGGTCATTAACGCACCTTCACGTCCTTTTTTTACAGCTCTGCCTTTTGAATTAAATGCTTGAATTTTTTTAAATATTGAGATGTTAAGAACGGCGTTTAACTCGAATGCTTGTCATATTACAAGAAAGTAAGAAAAGATATATTGTTGTGTATAGTGTAAATGACTTACAAAATAATTTGTCAATTCTCTTTTTTTATGTTTTTGATCATTAATTATTATGTATTGTGATGTGAATAAGCTACATGTTGTGTGTTTAATCTCTTGACGAGGCGCCATATTGTCTAAGACAACTAGTTGGACCTCAAAGGTCTTTATTTACTTTGTACGTTTTGTTGTAAATGTCAAAATTTGTAAAAGAACTTAAACCACTTTGTTACCCTAGGAAGTGGAATTTGTCATGTTCTGATGACAATGCACTTATAGATATGGTAGGCATAATCTAAATGATACCTAAGCTTCAGATAAAGGAACTCTTCAATGATTAACAACATAGACAAGCAAATTATGTACGACTTGTTATGATTGTTTTATTAAACATTTTTCACTATTAATTGAAAGAGAAGTTGCATCTCTATCCCCGAATAGACATTCAGAACAAACGCAGACAGGAGATGATGATAAGAAATTTAACAAAATACTTTTAGATTTTAAACAACAATACTATTAATGTGTAGCTAACCTTACTAGCATATTTTATAACAATAAAATCATTGTAAATCATAATATACATAATTCGTACTTTTATTATACATGTATAATGTATTATACATATTCATTTGTATACCAGAGCTTGTTACTGCGTTCTCTCACCATTTGAAGTCAAGTAAACAATACTTAAATGTACAGACAGCAAAACAGTTTCATAATATAAAATGAATAAAGAAATAATGAAGAGATCACAATTGTTCTGTGTCATCTTTTCTTGTAGATACGTAGGTCTCTGCCAACCTCAATAAGAAAAGAGTCGAGATTGTATATATTAACTTAACAGTGATCCTAATTATATCCGAAGAGTACTCAGAGTCCGAAGTTAATTTTTCTACTTTGTAGTTCATTTTCATATGGTTATTAGTGAAAGACTTTTCAACTCTGAGAGGAAACACTACACCAGAGCCTCGTCTAGTACAACCTGCGCCACGTATCTTGGACCTAAAATGTGCTCAAAATGTGCCCTATACGCGCAGTACACATTTCTTGGGTGTCTTTTGAAGATAGCACCGGATGCTACTGCGGTAGACGAACTCAAATTCACCAAGCATAGGCTGTTACAAAGCAATCTGCGGGCGCCAGAGGCTCGTTTGTCTTGCGATTTAGGTCCAAGATACGTGTCCGGAGTTATACCTATTCAGAAATTTTGGTTATCAGGTTGGCCTGGGCCCTGAATAGGTTAACAGGGCCCATACACCCAAGCTCACACATTCACAAACAATATACAAGTAGTGTAGCAGAAATGAAGTATAAATCTTTGACAAAGAAATTAAGCCACTCCAGAGTTATTACAAGCAATAAATTCTGTGAACAAACACAAATCTCAATCCTAATCTCGATTGAGATAAAAAGCGATTGTTTTGCTGACCGTACTAGCGAGTTTACTGCGCATTCAATACGTCATTTTAGTAGTACGTTACCGATGTTAAATCCCATTGCAATTGTTTTTTGTGGCTCGAGCGTGATCGGAACGCTATCGGCTATAGTTTATTGCGCTGACGGTACTTAGCCCAAGAGCTTGATATACGGCTTTAAGACTATTTTCAAATTTAATAAATAATTCAAACTTTTATAAACAAATTGAATACAGTGTAAAATGTATGTTCATTTGATTTTACACTATTTATTTCTTCAAAAAGCTTCAAAAAATTTTCTATACTAGGTACATGAATACATACAATACATTTTATAATAAATTGGAAAAAGCGAAACGGTGGCTCAGTGGTCAGAGCGTTCCCCCTGTAAGGGAAAGATCGCGGGTTCGAGTCCCGCCCGAGAATTGATTTCGCTTTTTCCAATTTATTATAATTTGTTTAGTTTAGCAAACTAATTGCTTTAAAATTATCTCAATCAACATACAATACATTTTCTGTACTGCGGGTCAAAATAAATATATTTTTCTTTCTTTCTTTCTTTACATAAGTCGCAGACAAGCACACGGCTCTCCTGATGGTAAGTGGTTACCATGGCCTTTTTGGCGCTCAACAAGATTTTTAGGTTTAGCCAGTATAAGAGACGTTTCTCTGGCGCAAGTTTTCCTCTAGGGTTAGACGGCAGTTGCTTTCATAAAAGTCAAAATAATCCAAGAAGACGAGACCGTATCCACGGGTTCCAAAATTTGGATGCAACCGAAACTAACGTGATGATGATGGTCAATTGGTCATGATTATCCATCCTAATTTTATAAATGCGAAAGTTACTCTATCTGTCTTTCTGTCTGTTTGTTTGTTACGCTTTCATGCCTGAGCCACTGAACTGATTTTGATGAAATTTGATAAATAGATAGATTAGACCTTGGGAAAGGATATAGGCTGTGTATGGTCGCGATTACCAACATCCGCGCGGGTGGAGCCGCAGTCAACAGCTAGTAATACTTGTTGATGTTTTTAATAGGTACCTATTGTATTAAAAACATCATCCTCTAACTGTTACACGAGTCTATAATAATTATCTTATCAACTGTTATCTAATAAAATTAAAAACTAAATATTAAAGATTTAATCTAAAACGATCGAGTTAGATATTAGATTAAATTACTATCTTTAGCTCATTTCCTGTCAGCTATTGCCCAACATGGGAAAACCTACTGATTGATAAACGAGGCTCTGCTGCAGACTTTCTTCTCAGTGTTAGGAGATCAGAAGGCACTCAAAAAACTCGTATAATCCAAACACTTCGATATCGCCCAATATCATTATTGAGTTGTGTAAGTCAGATGGCAGTCGCTTCTCGAAAAATATCGAAGTCTAGCCAAATCCGCAGTTAGACTGGTAAAGCGGACCCCAGACTCCGAGTTGAAAGCTTCGAATGCAACTGAGATTAACGCTAGCATGAAGAAGAAGAATCTAAACCAAAAAGGGGAGAATGGGTAACCGAGCCTTGGTATCAAAGGTGAAAACTTCAGATGCAACCGGAACCACGCTAAGATAATGAAAATGTTGGGATCAGCGACTGCCATCAGTCCTTCAAAGAATCAATTTTTTTTTTTTTTTTTTTTTTTTTTTTTATTCAATTTAGGCACATAAAGAGCACATATTATGAACGTCAAAATATTACAATATTATGTCAAGTTAAAAAAATAAGATATATATTATTAAATAAAGTAAATTAATAAATCATTTGAAAATGATTCTTTCGCTGGTTCGGTAGTTGGTTCTACTGAGAAGATACCAGCACATATTTCACAACCCACTGGCGATATCGAAGTTCTGTAGGACTCCAAGTACCTGTTCACCATAAATGTTTGAATAGCTGCTTTCTAGGACGGTTAAGCATGCTCTCCGAGTCACGGAGAGGTCTGTGTTAAGACTGGTCACCCATCCTAAAACTGACCTGGCTAGTATTAGTTAAACTTGCAATTTGCAACTTGAGTAACGTAATACCAAAGATGAGAGGCAACTGTGGCTGACTATTTAACGTGCTATCCTAGATAGGAAGGGGCACCCATCCTTAGACTGATCTGAGTAGCATTACCTAACATTGCAATGTGCAATAATAGGCACGAGTTTCACATAAAATCCCCCATTAAACTGCTATTCGCAGTTAAGATATTTTACTTCAAATTGAGTGCCATATTGAATCATTATTTACATTTATTAGTTCATATAAATTTATTAACTAGTATTTTATACAAGTACTGTTATTAAGATATTATTCTATTATGTTTTATACGCAGCTGCGCTTGCGCATGTTTTAATTTCTATACTGTGGTTTTAATCGCCATCCTTGAGGATGTCTTGTTCATTTGCGAATCTCGGTTGCATTTTTATACCACTTAAGTCAAGATAAGCACACGGCCCACCTGATGGAAAGTAGTTCCCATGGCCTGTGGACGAGTGCGACACTAGGGGAGTCACACTCGTACTGCCTACGCTAAAAGAACAGAGAGATTCCGTGCCGTCAGCGCAGAAGCCAAGCAGGATAAGCCTGTGGTCTTGTATTAACTCCTAAAAACTTTTTCACTGTTTACCGCCAATAGGTACTGCAGTTCCTCCATGATCATGGTGCTTGCTACGGCACCGAAATAGTGGAAACTCCAAACGATACATGGCAAATATCCAGATAGCTCTTATAGTAATCTACTCAGATTACTGGTCAGATTACTGGCCACTCGACCATGATAGTTTAAATACCTAGAACATAGGAGTCATTGCTTAGGTTAGGTAAAGTTATAACCTTATAGCAGGACTTAGATGCCACCCGCATACGGTGCAGAATATTCCATCAAGAACCAAGCGGTTCGGCGACTCCTTCTTCTGCCGCACCATTAAGTCTTGGCATTCTTTAGGTACCAGTTCACGTGTTTCTCTCCTCCTACAGTCCCGGTTCCTTTAAGCGGGGCGTGAAAAAGCATCTGATGAGGCCGTCAAGCTGAGTGCCACCATTGTAACATGGTACGTGTCTATAATGGTGACCCTTTTTTCAGAGACTTTGCCTTCAGCTTACCATCAGGCGAGGCGAAGTCAAATTGATGTGTCCTTTATAAAAAAATTAAAAAAAACAGTAATTGCTTAGGTTAACCTAAGCAATGACTGTCTAAAATGACTGTGACTGACTAAAACGAGACGAAAATGACTGACTAAAAGTTATAACTTAAATTTTTCAATACGATATTTCCTTATAAAAAAAATAAGTAATACCTACAATGATGTTAAAAGATAACCGCAACAAATTAGGGCACAGATTGTTTTCTACGTAACGTGGGAATAGTTGGCATATTATCTCGTGTCATACGGGTGAAACGCGTCAATTTTGTATTTGTCGTATCTAGATTAAGCCTTGTTAAGCTGAATTTTAACATGTTTGTTACATAACTGGAATGTTTATCTGAACATACAGTGGTAGATTAATGGCTATTACATACAAATTCGGTCAAGTGTGAGTCGGGCTAGCGCACTAAGGGTTCTTTTTATTATACTACTTAGGTCGCAGATAAACACACGGCCATCCAGATGATAAGAGGTTACAGTGGCCTATGGGCGAGTGCAACACCAGGGGAGTCACACTTGTGCTGCTGACCCTGTAAGAACAGAGAGATTCTGTGCCGTCAGCGCAAAAGATAAGTAGGATAAAGCCTGTACAAAACTGAATTATACTGAAAGTAGAAAAAGCGAATTTTTTTCCGCAATCGAAGCAGATATACATGTGGTCTCTACATACCCCAATAGGACAAGTCGTGAATGCAATATATGGGTTTACATCATTAGGCTTCTAATTCACTTTTTGAATTTAACTCCAAACCATTCACAATACCACTACTTCTGGGAGGTCTTTTCTACACTGGCAATACTATCAGTATAGTAGGCAAAGTGCCAACACCGTTCGCCATAAATTTTAGATAGATGTATTAAATTTTATATTCCACTGGAAGAAAAATTTTATTGAAGAAAATTTTAAAATTATATTTTGTCCAAGATTCGAACACCGGAGATTGCACGCCAATCTTCTGAGGAGAAATTGAGAAAACTGGAGTATGAACATCTCAGGAAGACAGGTAAGGGTACAAGTCCTTTTAAACTTGAAGGGGAGCTGGTTGTCCAGTCGACTCCATGATCATCATAGCTCTGTGCCCGGTTGCATCCTAATTTTTAACCTCAGAGGGTCAGTACTACTCAAAATAAAAAGGTACCTATGCTGACTTATTTTTTCTCTTTTCTTTTGAGTAATACTGCTTTTATGGGAACAAGTACCTCATGATCTCCTAACCCTAAGAGAAAAGTCTGTGCCAGAAATTCGACCGTTAATATACCGAACCGGATTGCAAGTCAGGTTGACTAAGCCCCAAAGAGGGGTCCCTTTAGGTCTAAGCCATTGCGATATGTCTCAAACACCTATAAAAACTAGAGCCCTCGGGGCCTACACTAAAACTAAAAACCTAAATATTCTATTCATAATAAAAGTAACAGCTATTATCATATACCTAGCTAGACAAACTGTAATACACCCTCTAAAATTCCTCGATATAACAATCCCAATTACTAAATAACAATTCATAAAATTTCCAACAAAATTACCCCTAAAACGGCGAAAACCGTTTGAAAAATCACATTTAATATTTAAATCACAAAAAAAAAACATCCTATATCAAACTCAAATTACAAAAACACCACGCTATATGAACGATCAAATTGTACATTTATGCAATTGGGCTCGGCACAAAAAATATATAGTCATTTAAAAAAATCTCTACCATTATAGTGCATTATCAAAAGGTCTAGATTACATACTAGTAAAGTAGCACCCTGTACCTAGAAATATTAGGTAAATTATACTGTCTGTCTGTAAATTACCCTATCATTATGGTGTACCTATATTTGTTACTTACCAGTATAGGGAAATTGATCATTAATATCTAATGTAGAATCGTTTTGTCTACTTTTACCCTCTTTAGGGTGTAAGTAAGTGGGAATACCAGGCTTTTCCCAACAGGGAGGGACTTATAGCAATGTAGATTACAAGGTTGAGCAATACTAGTTAAGTTAGTCTTTGGATGGGTGACCATTCTTCACAGAATTAGAATGTTTCGGAGAGCACGTTAAGACTTCAGTTGTTATACAATTATCTCTGGCTTTCCTTGGGTACGGTTCTGGAATCGTTGAGACAACCAGCCCCCCTAGACAAGTGGCAATCATTGGTTAACGAATGTATGGAATTTGACAATCGTCAACGAATGTCATAAATAACAGATCCCATATATTATTATAAATTCTATTCTACTAGACGCTGGCCAAGGAATTGCCAATTGTCTTACACCCGTATTCACAAACAACACTGTGAGGTCTCATAGTGTGCTCGAGCGCATAGGGCTGGTAAAATTAATTCACAAACATCACGGAGCAGTATCTAACGCAGTGCGTTCCCTCAACGAAGTATTACCTAAGTGTTGTCTACCAATAAAAAGGCTTGCCAAAACGAACACACTGAGAATTTGTCGTTCTTTGCACAATTTTTGTAGTACGCATAGCGAAGTATTGTTTGTGAATACGGGTGTAAGGGGGCTGGTCTAAATACAGAACTTCGATATCGACAGTGGATTGTGAAGGTCAGATAATCGCTTCTCGAAAAATGTCGAAGGTCGACCGTTGCATGGATTCTTCCAATCTAGGAAACCTTTCCCCAACTCATTTGGGGAAAGGGTCTGAGCATGATGATATAAGTTCTAAGATTGATTTTTCTTTTATATAGGACACGTTAATTTGACTTCGCCTTGCCTGATGGTAAGCTGAGGGCAAAGTCTTGGAAAGAGGATCACCATTATAGACACATACCATGCTACAATAGTGGCACTCAGCTGGACGGCCTCATCAGATGCTTTTTCACGCCCCGCTTAAAGGACCTGGGACTGTAGGAGGAGGGAAACACGTGAGCTTCAACTTTTCTTTACTTCAAACTTTCATCCCTTATTTGAATCCCTTTAACCCTTTTCTTCGCAATAAAAAGAGCCTATATCCCTTCTCTCTAGTCTATCTCTGTGATATCTTTCATCTATAAGTAGGTATTATTAATAGTTAATTGACAACCGGGCTTCGATTCTTTTGTTTTTAATTACATCAATACCGAAATCTTCGATTCGATTCTTTTGTTTTTAATTACATCAATATCACCATTTCATAAATTATTGACCTACAGTCGGTAAATGAGATAAGACATGAAAAGGTGTACCTACAGTGTACACTTATCTCTTTCCGACTGTACATGCACCTCAAAAATTTATGAGATTGCTTTATGTAAATGATAAAACGATTTTGTAAAACAAAAATGTGTAAATTCGTGTATAATAAGGAGAGAAATAAATTTTCAAAAGTCAAAACCTTATCTTAATACCAATTTCAATTCAAGTTCGAGCTGTTTTCGAGATACTGATGTACAAATAAATAACAGGAATTGCTCGTTTAGATTTCGCTATTAGATAGATAGATAGATAAGAGATAATTGTGTAGTTTATATACAGATATACCGCGACTTTGTCCGCATAGAATTCTACTGGGTCTTAATATTTTTGTAAATATTTTATTTATAACTTACAACAAAAAATAAAAAGGGAAACACTTTTTCGAAAGAAGAAGTAGCCTTTTCAAATCTATTAAGACAGAAAAAAGAGATTACAGCTCAGGCGGGACTCGAACCCGCGATATGTTTCCCTTATAAGGGGAATGTTCTGACCACTGAGCCACCGGGCCTCGCCCGAAGACAAATAGTCATACTAAATGCTTTAAAATTTCATACAAAAGAAGTAGCCTACATTACAATATGCCTTATAACATCAGCTATCTACCAGTAAAAATCCCATCAAAATCGGTGCACCCATTTTTGAGATTAATCGGAACAAACAGAAACAGATAAAAGTTCAATAAATTGTTTTTTTTTGTTATAAGAGCTGTGTAAACATACATACAAATATACATCTTTCCCATTGGGTAGACAAAGACCACATATTCCCATCTTGGTCCTGTCATACATGATTTGCTTCTTCTACTTCATAAATCCCTTCATACATTTTAACCCTTTTTCTAACTGCTATTTTAAAATGACAAACACACTCATTTATTTATTTGTACACTAGCTTTTGCCCGCGGCTCCGCCCGCGTGGATGTCGGTTATCGCGACCAAACATAGCCTATGTCCTTTCTCAAGGTCTAACCTACCTCTATACCAAATTTCATCAAAATCGGTTCAGCGGTTTAGTCGTAAAAGTGAGACAGACAGACAGACAGAGTTACTTTCGCATTTATAATATTAGTAGGGATATACAGGACAAAGTGAGCAAAGTATTTTTTATAACTAGGTATTTCCTTATAAGGATTAGAACTAATGAACTCATAAACTCATTATGTATTGATAATGAAGATTGTTCGGAGAATATCTACATCAGCTGTTTTCAAGGATGCTGCACTGTACCATATTGGTCACTCGTTTGCAATGATAGAATAAATTAATTTTCTTAGAAACATATTACAATTGAATGTATAATTTTCCAATTGTATACTTAGCGGTATATACCTTGACCCGAATTACGTCATAAAGTGTGCTATATGGACATACGCGATTTTTGATTTTTTTTTATACCACTTGATATAGGGGATAAAGGCGTGATTGTAGGTATGTATGTATGTATACCACTTGAGTGGCAGACAAGCACACGGCCCACCTGATGGAAAGTGGTTACCGTGGCCTTTGAACGTATGCAAATAGTCAGACGTATGGTCATCTTGGCCACAGATGCAATCAGGAAAATACGTCTACATGAAGATGATTATGATTGGACGTATGCAACACCAGGGGCGTTATACTAGTACTGCCTAACCTTATGAAAGTGAAATAGTCTTTTGAGGATAGCATGGGGTGCGATGGAGGAGCTCAAATCCACCAATAGTAGATTATATCAAACCAATCCTCACCACGTGTGTCCTACAGTCCCGGGTCCTTTAAGTGGGCGTGAAAAAGCATCTGATGAGGCCGTCAAGCTGAGTGCCACGATTATCGGCTTCGTCCATTTTCGTAACTGTCCTTTCATAACCAGCTACGAAGGTGGAATTTTTTTCTTGCTTTCATAACCAGTTACGAAAATAGAGTTAAATTGTCGTTTTCATAACCATCTGTCATAGCCAGTTACGGAAGAAGATTATTTTTTATTTTTTTGTAACTGGTTATTATTATTGGTTATTATTTTTGTAACTGTATTTTTGTATATGTAGCACGTGTCTGTAATGGTGACCCTATTTCCTGAGACGTTACCTTCAGTAAAGAAAAGTCAAATTAACGTGTCCTATAAAAAAATCCGGCCATTTCTTCCGCTTTCTTTCGCGATTTAGGTTCAAGATAAATGCCCTTAACCATACATACAAATAATAATATTGGCGCCAATAAAATCTTTATCAGATTTCATATAATAAAGTACAGTAGCAAGTAACGTCATAGGATTATTAAAAAAAATATGATTAGATAAATACAAACAACCTATTTTTTATTGTGACAAAATAATTATTATATCTAGGATTGCAATCTAATCGCTTTTTAATCTGTACACCGTTTACAAATAGGTCTGACATATGTCAATTATAAACATCAATATTGAAATATAGTTCTTTTATTGGCAATAAAGCTATTTTATGATGTACTGTACGTTCAAACAGCTGATTTAGGTCCTTATTTGTTTTATATCGAAGCTTTTTACTGTTATAGCTTGGTTATATTGCTATACCTGCTTTAAAACATGACTAGGTATACCTAGGTATACGTATCTTGGACCTAAATCGCGAGACAAATGAAGCCCTGGCGCGTGCGGATTGTTTTGCATCTATGCTTGGTGAATTCGTGCTCGTCCACCGCCATAGCACCTCTTGATATTCTCAAAAGACACTGAAAAAACGTTTACTGCACGTATAGAGCACATTTTGAGTACAATTTAGGTCTAAGAATTATGTCCTGAGCACTACTAGACTGGACGATACAAAAATTGGTAAAGTATCGATCTTGACCAACAACAATACGTCACTTTTGACAACTGTCATTAAAATGACAGATGTCAAAGTTCGTTGACACATTTATCTAGTTTCCGCGTCCCGTTCCATATTTGAAATTCAAAATTCGTTCCCGCGTCACCCAGAAACCGTGACACATTTTTTTATTCTAAACAGTTTGTCTAGTATAAAAGTCAATGACTTGAAACGTCTGACACTGAGGCTTTGTAGATTTTAGAGGCTATCCCTATTGAAGAAGTCAAGATCAATGAAGAAATGTAAAGATCAAGGGTGAGTGAACACCAGAAGGTCGTAAGCCCCGCGCTAAGCAGAAACACGACGCGTTTTCGCTGAATTGACAATCAACACAATTTAAATGGTCACAATTAAGCAACCAAGCTTAACCAGACGTATATAACCGTACGAAATCGCAGCACTAACTATTTACAACCGCTCAACAATAATCGCCGTCGTAAAAGTCGCTTTAAATCATAATTACTTATAAACTGAATCGTATATACGTATAACACATATTTTGAACTCTATTACAAAGTGATAAGGATTATAAAAATGTCCCTTATTAAAACAAATTGTAATAAAATACAATGTCAAGCGATTCCAGACTTAAGTGCAAAGAAAATAAAGGTTACGTTAGGAAAGTGAGGTTATGTTTGTGTTGGCGCGTTATGAAAATGGCGGCTAACTTAGGTATTTTTATTGGAGCATGTTTGAAACAATGGATGTTTGTAACGCCTAAAATTATTTTGTGTTTGTCGAAGTTCGTTTTTGACTTTAGTGTATGTGACAAAGGCGTCGTGAACTTCAAGATTATTCTTGGCTATTGGGCGGGAAACAAATGAGTACAAATTGTACACAAAAATAAAAGTTTTATAAGCTTAGTATTAACACATAATTCAAGATTATCGTTAAGATAACTTACTTTCGCTCATTATTTATAAGTATAACATTAGAAGCGTGATTCTCAAACTTAAAATAATTACAAACTTTGTGTTCCATGTCAAAAAAAAGTGAAGAAAATGGCGCGAAGAAAGTTAGCGTCCTATTTTCCAAGATGGCCACCGTTGAAGTGTGTTCCATTCATAACAATTCGACAACACGCACTGATATCACGATAAGCCATGCCTTTGGGGTTGATGGGGGGTAAAATTAGCGTTTATTTAATCGACAGAACTTTCCGTCGCCATGAAACAAATCGTTACACTGGCGGCCATATTAGAATTTTACGATTACTGCCATTATGGGTCTTGGTACCATACAATCGAATAATAAAAGGATTCTCTCTTTATTATACAGCCTTCATTTGTTGCCGTGTTAGTTCCTGGTTGAGTAGAATAGGGTCACCCCATCTCTTTCTGTGGTGTCGTAGAAGGCGACTAAGAAATAGGGCTGTTCTCCATCCACTCCTCACATACAGCCCATGACTAAGTGCCCGTTTAGTGGCAATAGGCTCGCCCCTTATTACGTGGGAGCGAAAATCATAGTTGACGAAATGTGGGTGTTAATAGACCTCTGCTTACCCCCTTGGGGATTTACAGGCGTGAGTATATGTATTTGTATCTTCATTTACCAGGTAATAAGGCTTGATACCGTAACACTAGTCTATTAAAAAGATATCTTCAGCATCATCATCATACGTTTCTGTTTGACACAATCTCTACTCATGAGCTTTGATCCTACTAATCCATACTAATCCATATCCATACTAATATTATAAATGCGAAAGTAACTCTGTCTGTCTATCTGTTACGCTTTCACGCCTAAACTACTAAGCCGATTTCGATGAAATTTATGGTATAGGGGTAGCTTAGACCTTGAGAAAGGACATAGGCTATGTTTGGTCGCGATAACCGACATCCACGCGCACGGCAAAAGCTAGTATTATATATATGTGGAAGCTTTTGAAATTGTCTGGATATTTGTACTTTCCTTTCCTTGTGGGTCAGTCATGGGACCTGCTGCCTCACCCTCAAAACCCCAAGAAGATATCGCCAGAGTATCTTCCATCAATCAACAGGTAAGATATGCTTGGGCTCTTGAAATCTTGGCTCCAGAAGTCCAGAAACTCATCAAAATATGTAATATTCAGTGTACAGTCAGCGTCAGAGAAAACAGACCCCCTCATGCTTTCATATCATTAACAAGGGGGGTCCCTTTTCTCTGAAACTTACTGTACTAGCCTCTGTGGTGTAGTGGTAGTGAACGCGACTGTTACACAGAGGGTGCGGGTTCGAAACCCGCTCAGTGCAAATATTTGTATGCATGAATACTACTTAGGTACATCAGTCTAAGGGAAACACCTCGGAGAGCACGTTAAGCCGTCGGTCTCAGTTGTCATACAAACATTTATGGTAGTCATTACGGGTGGATAGAGCCCTCAAAAGTGCCACTAGTCTAACTACAGAACTTCTATATCGCCAATTGGTTGTGGAAGTCAGATGATAGTCGCTTGTTTTGTTTTATTATTATTTATTATTTATTTCTACAAAAAACACAATTATTACATTTTGATTTAACTATTTGATGTACAATAATTATTATTCAGGTAATGATCAGCTGGTGCCTAAAAAAGGAAATCCTGTTCTATAGGTACCAGCTACTAATTTAAAGTACAATAATTAGGTCAATGTCACCATGTAACACGGAATAAAAGTACAATACAGATGAAAAAATAAAATTAATCCAATCAGTATAAAATATATCAATCAGCGGGCCCCGGACTCCGAGGTGAGAGCGACCAGGACCACGCAAAGATGATGATGTCGATTACAATATCAGTCAGATTTAAACAAATGTCAAAAAAAAACAAAATAAATTCACGGAAAGTATTGAAGTGCAGCCCCATCACAGTTAGACTGTCAAACCGACCTCAACTGCGTTGGGAAAATGCTCAGAGAATGATGAAGGGGATCCCCCTTTGAGCGTCACAAAAATACGGAACAGCAGTGCATTTTAACATCATACAATAAAGCCTAGTTATATCAGCCGCGTGGTTTACGACGGAGTAGTATTTGGGCCACCCCATCTCCTCCCATGCGGTGTCGTACAACTCGACTAAGGGTTAGGGCTGTTTAACATCAGAGAGATATATACAGCCCAGACTCAGCCTCAGATACATGACTCGAGTCAACAATAGTGCACGGAATACGGCAATAGGCTCACTCCCTATTACGTGGGACCTAATACAGTGATTGGTGAAATGTGGGTGTTAATTCACCTCTGCCTAACCCTCCTAGGGATAAAGGCGTGACTGTATGTATGTATGTATGTATGTATGTATGTATGCATTGTAACATTGCACCATAGAGTCTAGCTATATTTTAAATATCGAATGGACGCGTTCCGTTACACTGTCACTATAGTTTCGGATTTAACATGGCCGTGTCGTAACGGGCAGATAAACCGGATGAATTAAATCAAACTACTTGTTCACTCGCGCCATAGGTACAGGGAAAATGCATTTCTTTTTTTTAATCGGCTCTGTCTTTTATTGTAGAGTTCCGTATGTTAGATGATGTGATTTAAAGGCAGGGTATTTAACCTTAATCTTTGTAAAAAAATTACTAAAGTTTGTCTATGAAAATTTTCTGTGGTAGGGGTTTTTTCTTTCAATAAATTCTCTATGATAAGTACATCTATGATAGTGTGTCTGTTTCTCCGCTAACTTCTTCTGAATGAAGTTGCCATAGGCATTTAGGTGTTTTTAAGAAATATTTTTATATTTAATTTAAAGAATGAATGTAAGCTATATAAAAATAAATTCATTCTAATTCATACAGACCTAAAGTATAGCTTTAACTAGCTTGCATTACATACAAATACATACACATACATACACACATCATACCTTGATACCACTCAAACCAAAATGTAGAGTTCTTAGCATTCGTAGAATAATATTTTCACTAAGCAGGAATCGAACGCGAAGCCACCTACTGTCTTAGCAGTCTACTGCTCTACTTCGAGTAATTGTATGTTCTATGACACAAATCCAAAAATAATCCTGAATATTGTTCTTAAAATTGTATAACATCAGCTGGTGTCTCTAAACAGTCCTGCTGACCCACAAGCAACGAACCTTAGAGACTTAACTTCACAATATTGTCGTCATCAATCAAGCGAGCTAGATGACGTCACTCGTGGGCGGTTGACACCACACATGGCGGCCATACAGCTGCTCACAAAAACAAATCATTTTCAATCTTAACACAACGGCATAACACTTAAAAATTAAATTAATTGTCACATACCTTCACGTAAGGGATGGGGTAAATTAAAATACTGCCTTAATGATATTCACACCTCGAGGCAATTATAAGATGTGCAATTAATAAACAGGAATGAAGGCAAAAACTGGAGGGAGGCCGTTCCAGGAACACACACAGGTTTTTTAGTCAATTAGCCTATCGCAGTCCCCTGCTGGACTCCTCTCCCAATGCTGGGAGGCTTTGGCCTACTGTTTCCACGCTGGCCAGACGGGTTGGTACCTATAGGGTTTTATTTCGAGTTTTCCTTCTCTCGCAGTGATATCGTCTACGTATTTTTCCGTTAGTCGCCTCTTACGACACCCTTCTGATGAGATGGGGCGGTGATAATTGTATTATTAAATTAAATTAGCTCGCATAAGTATACTTATAACTGTCTTTTGAAAGGTGTTACAAAAGCCATAAAGCTTAGAAATCATTCTGGCAACTTTGGTACCATATTTTTACGTCAGCAACACTGTTATCTTAGCCAGAAAGTGTGTAACAATCAATCACGAGCTACTGAGCCGTTGGTTGAACCCAATCGGGCCTGGGTTCGGATTATGAACAACATTTTTGTCAATAAAGCCCATAATTCATAAATAGTTGTGTAATGTGAAGGCGAGGCGAGGGCTAAGACTCGTCCGCCACAAAACGCGTAATGACTACCTTTTGACGGCTGAGAGCCGGTTCCAAAATTAAATGATACGTTTTAAAAATGGAATCGCTCTGTCCCGCCTTTTTTCCATCGAGATAACCTTTAGTCCATTTGGGTTGCCATAAAGAAAAAATAAACATCTTAGCGTTTTAATTTTTTTAAATGACATTCTTGTGGTTTTTTCTCGCTGGGAATCTTTACAGTGTAATATGTTCAGGGCCGGTTTTTGCGCGCCATACTGTTTCTTCGATTTGTTCCTTTAATACTATCAAAATATGATTAAAATTTTCGACGGTCGCGCATTGTCGTGGGCTTGCCGCATAAGTCATGCCGTCAATCCTTGATGAGTTCAGAACCCTGTAGCGCTAATTAAGCCCGCTGTTATTAATCGCTTCAGTTATTTAAATTCTGCTTGAAACGCCCGTGGGGTTATCGTTTTTTACGACTTGCGGTTATGAGATTAGCGTAGGTTGATTCCGAGAAGTAAAAAATTAACTCTTTTGCGGCAACTTGTATGAGTGATATGTTCAAACTTTGCGGTGAGCCCAGCGTCTTACGTTACCTCCTCGATGTAAGTTTTATATATATAAAAAGTAGATAAAATTAGACGAGGTTTTCGAACGCAGGCAGTTGGGGAAGACAGAACCGTCACTTGTGCCCGACACGGGGTGGGACATGATGAACGCCACCCTTAACGTACAGCGTCTCTTTCTACCGCCCGCTTGCCTCATAGCGCCGTCTCAGTGCCCTGTCATCTGGCAACCTATTCACACGACTGAGGGGCCACCAGAAACGATTCGTAACAGTGAATAATGCATATGAATGCCATACAATGCTTAATAATAATAATCGAAAATTGCCACACCAAAAAAAAAATTAAATTCCCGAACAGTACTTGTTAAAGATATAAATTTAAAGCGTTAAAGATACATACAGAAAAGTAGGTAGCAATCATTCAGGTGTGTTTTTATGTATTTTTTAAATTGATAGTGGTAAATCAAGCGTCGTTAGACGGGGCCAAGATGCTCGTATCGAATTTTACTGCGCCCCGATCGAGCCGAACGTAATACGACCGTAAAACTTAGAAAATCTTTATATATTAAAGTACTACACGACCGAATTGAGACGTATTACTCGGCGATGAATTAACGCCGCAATGGCGACCACTTCAATTTAACAACAGCTCAACATTATAGCGGGCGCTAGTCATAAATTCCGCTTCATTCATGATACACACACCGTAAGAGACCAAAGAATGTTCCATACGTTTGTTTCACGACCATAAATACTAATAAAATGGCCTCGTTACGGGGACAGTTCGAAAATCGGGCACACGACTTCTTAACGACACCTATTAGGGATCTTCTGTCTGGTCGATTTAATTGAAAAATTGTATCCAGAGCATTGCAAGAGTTGTATCCGACTCGAGCGCCGGATGCGGGCCCAGACGTCCATTATTCCATTTGCCCATCCGCATGGGGACACGGCGGCACGACACCGACGCGACAATGCTAACACGTGTCAATAAACCAATCGCGCGTCGCAGCCCTAGCACTACACTGCTGTACTGCGCACCTAACCTTAATTACTGGCAACACTTCACCGTTCTATATTTGAATTCAAATCCCGTAGGTCTCGTTCTAAATCCAAATGTAGAGGCAAAGGTGCGTGTGCTGCCCAAACATTTAGAAACGTACCGATCTATGGGTAGAATGTTATTCTTTGCTTCCTTTGCTTTTTTAATAATAGAAGTGTGAGCGATGCCGCGCGCACGAATTCGGTCGATTCGCGAGCAGATTTATCGTTCGGAAAGTACTGCGGGGGGAATGTTAACACTTGTTTTAAGGCCGCGAATGAAAGTTTTATTTGCCATTCCAATTTTAATTTGTACTCCTTATAGAACCACAATAATCTCTGCATTAGCTGCCATAAATCAGTATCAGCTGACCCGATACGACTTATCTGAGACGCGCAATTAAACTTTTTATTGTATTAAAATTAATTTTAAGCGACCATTAACCCTCAGACCTCGCGATTAAGTTTACAAATTGAAACTAAGATCGTTCGGTTATCGTAATTTCTGCGTAATACTTATATCTTACGTCTCGTAATGTAAACAGTGAGGTCAATAGCTGGCACATGAACTGGGGACCGATAGCTGTGGCCTCTTATCGTCTGGTGCACTCCAAGGGACAGTTCGAGACTCTCTGCCAGTCAGATTTCACGTAAATACGCGCTCGTTAAGATAACGATTTCCTTTCGACGCGACGGCCGCAGTACCTTTTTGCTTTTATTAAATGTATTAAAATAAGTACATGCTTAACTACTTAAAGGATTTCCATGTTAATAATAAAACTGAGTGAGCTTGCCGCGGCTCGTTTACGTTCTCTTTCATTCTACGAATTCTCAAAATACAGATTTTGAGTGCCCACCACTACAGAGGGAGTCGGCCCAGCAAAAAGTCCGAAAAAAATGTTTATGATCATAAATAAGGTTGACATAAAGCCGCCCACGCGCGTCTTATTATCGCGTCTGTCCGTTTGTCCGTTCGTTACCTCTATTGTGGCGCTGAATGCGAGATTAGCCACACCGACACTCGTGATTGACTATTTAAACTTCGAATTCTGTGAGTGACGCATTTCTGAACGGAGCGAGAGGCCTATCTTGTCTTTTGTATGATCCGAGTCGGACGCGTTCGCTTTAGGTATTTTAGTTTTGTATAATCTGTACCAGTACCCGCCTTCAGATTTATGTTAAGTGTGTTACGTCTGTCTTATAAATAAGATTGTTTCGTCAGCTAAGATTTGTAAGTCAAACACTGTTTTTATTTTTAATCGCGATACCTACTCTAACACCGACGTGTCATCGTCGTTAACTCCGACAAATGGTTCGCTGAAGTGAATTTTTAATTTCGTCTAAATGCTTTATCAAGATTTACAGATGGTGCGGGATCATGTGAATTGGGCGCGTCGGTGGCTGCCACCGGCGGGACTCGTTCTTGGCAATAATTTGGTCATCGCCCCGACCGATGTGACCAACCACACCGCGCCGACGAAAACAACCCACGGAGTTTTAAACCAAATAAATCAATAGATACAACTCGCGGTCCCGAGCAACACTAATCTAAAAGATAAGCCTCACTAATTACCACTAACGGCCGACTATTCATCTCGCGGCGGCCATATTTCTAAAAAATGTCAACGAAGAAAAGCGCGCGCTAAATAGCCTAGTAACGGACCGTCGTGATTCCAATTTCAAACCTCGTTATCGTTGCCCAAAAAAGACGAAACTGAACGAGATATCAAAAAAGGATTCGGAAAAAATTCCAAAAACAAGTTTTTAAAAATGGAACGTTCGATTCGTACGTAGATCCTGGGCGCTCTGGCGGCCAGCACTCGACGCGCATTGTTCCAGCCCTTCGGACGGAATCGTCGAGTCACGTTACTTCAATTAATATTATTTAATCTGTATCTAGATCCCGTCGGCGTGTTAGAGGAATTATATCGTTTCGGGAGTCACTGCAGTAGGATTTGTCGATCGCGCGATAAACTAGTAGTGTTTGATCAGCGAAAGAAATAGAGTGACATGAATATGCGAGTAGGAAACATATTTCGATATGAGCGTCCAAATAACTGTCGCCAGACGGGATCGCGTTGATTTACGACACGGCGTTTGATGGTATATAGTATTTTGACTTGAACGGGCGCTTGTCAATCAGTAATTCACGGGGTGTGCGCGTAAAAAGGATGTCAGTCGTTCGACCAACAATAAACCCTCAAATTAGCGATCGCGCGAATTACCGTTGAATCTAAAGTGCGCAATTAACGCACGTCTACAAAGAGCCAATTCGAAAATGAACAGCGATATTCAAATTGAAAATGAAACGCGCAGCGAATAAAACAATGAGAAGCGGGTACCTGCCCTCGGGTGCTCGGCTCTGCTCGGTATGCGCGCCGAGCGGCCGAGCATCTAGAGCGCAGCCAGCCGCGCTCAGCCCGCCGCGAATCCCAATTCAAAAATGGAATCGAACAGCGAAATTTAAATAACAAATTAGTGGGTGCGTTTATAAAGCGCGTTGGCCATCAGACTGATTCGAATTGAGTTTGATGTCGGAATTATGTTAAGAGTTTACATCTGATAATCCGCGAATAGAACATTGTAAATAATCTGACTCGTCACTGTTTAAAATCTTGCAGAACGAAAATGGTTTTTGCCTTCCCCTTTAAACAACTAAAAAATCTGTTGATGATGAAATGTTTCTTATGCTTTTCTACAATAGGTACGTATGTTCATTATATTTATCAAGAGTATTTATTTACAAGCTAAGACAGTTCGGTTTCAAAACAATCACACTGGCACTATCTGACATTTTAAATTGAGCACTAAAACAAGAAATAAAGCAAGATGCCGCATAAAAACGTACATTACACCACATTAACTTAATCTCTGATGTCTCCGATCATTTCCTTAAGTCCATTAAAACAAACCCAACATATTCGATATTCGAATACTAATCTACGCCCACAAATAAAAATGCAGTGACGTATCTATGAACAACATTACGATCCGGAGTCGAAAAAAATAACTATTTTTCTAATCGACATTAAAATAGTAATGTCCTCTAACCAGTCGCTCCGGTTTTTTTAATTTTTATTATAATAATATATCATTTTGTCGTATACAGAGTTATATAATTCATCAATGATTATTTATATGGTCAAACCGAGGCTCTTGACCGTTTTATATTTAAATTTAAAATGGTAATTCTCGTGTTCTTTTTTTTATGGAAACCGCATTTTGTAATTACGTTTTTTTTTTTAATGTGGAAAATATTCTCGACAGGATTACCTACTTGGGTTACCAACACAAATATTTGTTAAAAATAAAACTGGGCACAGGCATACCTACATGTAGGTAGGCAGTAATAAGTATACAGGAATGTTTCTGTAGAGAATTAAATGAAAACGAACCACGACGCTTAATTTATAATTTTTTGCCGGTTTTTTTTAACAGTAGTACCTAGTAGTACATCTAATTATTATCTACATCAAGAGTAAAATAGCTGTGTAACTGTGTGTTAGAACCGTCTTTACAGTGTGTTAATTATTTTAATTTTCGTGTAAAAATTAAATTCAACTTCATATTTGTAACATACGCCTACTTAGATTTTTTAAACGAATCTCTCTAACAAGCAGTAAAATATGTTACTCTCGGATATAGATTATAAAATAAATACCAAATTACTTTGCAATTACGAAAGTGTGGCATGTAATAGTTTACTTTACAGGTAAGCCGCAATGAAAAAGTGATTTTCGACACACAAAACTAGATAATCGGTAAATATTATTAATGAAAAAATAATAGTACCATTGAAGCCGATAAAAGTAATCGTAAGTGGCAACACTCAATTATTTTTTATTATCTACACCACTTCCATGTAACTCTGCTTTGCCGTGAGTTTCACAACGTTGCCAGCGTTTTTAAAAAAAAATACAGCAATGTTGCCACGTTATCTTATTCCTACTACGATGGCGGGACATTTTTCAACACTTTAAACATAAAATCGACGGTTTTTTATCGCGTAATGTGAACCGAATTGCCTATACAATACTGGTGTTATCTTTACAGTTGAAATAAGTGCCAATAACAAGTTTTAATGTTTAAGGAACGGCTGAAAGGCCCGTGGCTTTGGCGCCAAAGTCTTAGAAATAAAGTAGCAAACGTAATACCTGACAGATAAAATATATTGCCTACTTACATACATTAATAAATCTTTTAATAGTATTGTTATCCAATATATAGAATAGTAATAAATATTTTTGTATTGCTTGCAGTGATCAGATATTTTTGACTATTGTTCCGCTAACCTATAAATCTTTTGAATGAGCAGCTGATTGTGACTTTATTCCAAAAGGGTAAATCATTTCTCAATATTCATTAATTTTAAACCACAAACATTTCTATTGGTTATTTTCCAACTACGCATAGTTATTTCAATCTATTACTTCAAGAGAATTTCAATAAGCGACCACATTATGTCGAGGTACGTTGTACCAGTACCAGTGGGACAAATAAGCCAGTTGTACGTGTCGTGGTACAAGTAATCTGGCGATCTAATAAACAATTATTAGATTACCTAATCGCTTATTAGAATAAAGTCCCTTAAGTCTAAAGATAATTATAGTATCTATATAAAGGAACAGAAAAATCAATTTTGATGTACCTAAATGTGACTGCATTACATCTCTACATGGTATTGTCGGGAAGTCAACGCGAATTTTACACATAAAAAGTGACTGTAACGTCAGAATAGCTTTAAATAAGTATTACAATAACATCAAATAAATCGCGATAGAATTATTTGATTCGTTTATTTCAATGCATCACAGCTGTGGAACAAGTACAGAATCAAAATTATAATTAGTTTTTCTACTGCTGCACACTTATAACACAGTTAGACCGACTGCAAAGCTACTGTATGACTGATATTCTCTACACCGTCAATGACTAAAGAATCAGCTGTGCTATTACTTCATCAAGGATATTATCATTATCCACAAAACCTTTTCTCCGCTCAGTTAGAGTCAGTCAACTTTCAGCCTAACAACAAAATAACCGAACTCCAATATTTTACGTGGACCTCCATAATAATCCAATGGCAATATCAAAGTTCTTTTTTTAAACAACTTAGATGGCAGAAAAGCACACGGTCCTCCTGGTGGAAAGTGGTTACAGTTGCCTATGAACGTATGTAACACCAGGGGCATCACACTCGCACTGCCGATCCAGTAAAAACCTTCTAATGCCCATCTTGAAGAACCCCATACTGAAGTCGTTTAAAAAACCACGGCAGGAAGTTCATTCCACTGTTTTAAGCGCGCGTAATGGTTCTGTAGTTAGACGAGTTACCGGACTTTTTAGGGCTCGCATTCCCTGTAACGACTGCGATAGATGTTCATATGGTAACCGGGACCGTCGGCTTAACAAGTTAAATGGTCTTTATGCTTAGAGTATACATTGCTATAGAGCGCGCCTTACAAGTATGAACTGCTATCACGGGTATGAACAGTACCGAGGCTCCTGGCTCAACCTCAATCAGTAGCAAAACAATACCCATCAAAATGACTTCGCAAATAATATTTAATTCGATATTATGTTAAATCAAAATTTTATACAACATCGTATATTTGTAGTAATAATGACGTAAAAGTACCCCAAAATGATGCCATTTTTTTGTATTTTGGCTTTAATTTTATCCATGCATATCAAATCGAACAAAAAACTTCATAACAACAAACTACATTTATAAATGCATCTATTGATATTTTCGGTAATGCATGAAACGTCACTATAGGTGCGCTATACCATCGCAAAGTATCTGCTAACACTCGTAGCCAAAGACCTGAGTGATAGGCGCGCTCTATATTTATAATGTATACTCTAAGGTCTTTATGTGTTAAGAATGGTCGCCAATCCTAAGACTGACCTAGCTAGTATTGCTTAATTTTGCAATGTGTTCCTATCGGTTATTACTAAGCCACGAGCCTCTTGAGCATTAGTCTAAAATACTACTTATAGAAATAATAAAATAGAATGGTAAAATCATTCGACTGTTCAATCTTATACCGACGGCAACGGCTCAAGCTCGAGTCAGTTACAAAAGTCAGCAAAGGAAACCATCCTAAGGAACTTGTGTGACTGATAAATAAGCTACTAGCTGTTGCTCGCGGCTATGCCCGCGTGGAATTGATCCCGTGCATCGCTGATAATAGCGCGGATGTTTAAAACGCAGCTTTCTAATGGCGAAAGATTTTTTGAAATCGGTCTAGTAGTTTTTGAGTTTATTCGATACATAGAAAAATACAAATCTTTCCTCTTTATAATATTAGTAAAGATTGGAATGTTTTTATAGTCAGTCAATTCATAAAAGAGTAAAATAGACGATAGCCTACCTAACATATTTCTAAACGAAAAGCGGAACTACTTGATATTGAAAAGAAAAACGGATTGATTTACGAAAAAAAAAAATAGAAGGATACAAATCCTTCTTCTTTTTGCTTCCATCCATTACGTGTGAATTTATATGTTAGAAACCCTATTCTATCTCATTATAATAATATTAGGTATGTGATAACTAATAATATTGGAAGTTTACGCGAATATCATGAAATAAAACCATTTTAACGGATTCTATCGCGATTTATTTGATATTTTTTTTTACTTAGGTACCCCAAGTTTTACCCCGCGACCATAGCTGCTGAAAAGTATCCAAAAGGTCGGAATCTCAATAATAAAATAACACTATTCACGGAAAATATTGAAGATCTGTCAAGCCCACAGTTAGACTGGAAAAGCAGACCCTAGACTCCGATAGGAAAGCTTCGGATGCGACTGGGATAAACGCTAGGATGAAGATCATACATACATACATACATACAATCACACCTTTATCCCCGTAGGGTTAGGCAGAGGTGAATTAACACCCACATTTTCACCAATCATTGTATTAGGTCCCACGTAATAGAATCGCGATAGAATCCGTTAAAAAGTGTTTTCATTTCAATATTAGGTAGGTTTTAACTACACTGAAAGAAGAAAATAAATATTTGGAGTTTAATTACAAAAGTTTTACTGATATTTGCCAAATTTTTTATGAGTCGTAACATCTTTTACATCCCTGCGTGCGTTGGTAGATTGGTCAACAGATAACATAAAATATTTATTTTTTATTTTACCGCCTTTATTGCGTTTAAAATGGCCGTTTGAGTATTTCTTTCGTCTTGTGAGATACTTCAATGCATTTTGTTTTTCTCCGTGTTACGTTTTGTGTTGCAAACGGTAAAAAAATGATTTTTAAAACATAAAATTACGTTATTATTTTGCATACGTATGAGTATAAAAGCTCTATGGATTTTTAAGATATGTATATCTCTTTATCAAATAGAAATATTAAAAAACACAGCTGGCTGATTTTCTACTTCTAATAAAATATTGTAGGTATAATCTGTATAAAATTGCAATAATCTATGGCCATGACAATTGCTTGTCTGTGACGTGACTGATCATGGGTGTGTCATTCTAGCGAGACCACCTACAGAAAATTTAATAAAAATAAATTTATTGCTTTTCACAATTTTAACATGTTAGGGATTTTTTATTAATCATATCATGTAGATAGACGCAGATACACACATTGCAGTACAAATAAGTCAATATGGTGTATCCAGTACACATGTTATCAGGTTATTTAGTGGGCCACTGTCGAAAAGCACCATTATCACTGATTATGAGTTTAGTATTAGGAGACAAATTGATATTCTTATCGCTATATCGTAAAATTTACGGTACTCGCCACAATTGACCGACAAGTCTTCTGCAAATATCATTAAAGTCTAACCTGTGAATTAATTTTTCGTAAGGACCGAGCGGGACTTTCCTGTATCATGTTTAATTAAATTTTATATAACCTATTTCTACTCGCTGGTGAATAATTAAAAATAAAAAGCAATAATTATGCTCAGCGTATCACTTCATTTAAATTTCATGAAAGAAAGATTTTTTTTATAAGTTTAATTTAAACTGCTCATTAAAAGGATTAAGTTAGATTAAAAAATGTATTTTCACTTGAATATGAAGATATACGAATGATTAATACAATGAGTATAGAATTAACATAGACAAAAAGTTCAGACAAAGTATTATAATTGCAGTGTAGATTTAATTATTTCAGTTATCTTGACTGTTGGTGATTTTATCAAGCAGTGAGAACAAAAAACTGTGCTGATCTTAAAAATAAATATGCAAAATTACTCAAATCTACACAGGTTTATAAAGATAATGTATTTTAGTAACATGTTAATTACACTTTAATCAATTTTTTAATAATACTTACGGTTTCAAGCTGAATTCTCAGCTGGCGTCAGAATTTATTTATTAGATTTTTACGAATAACCCATTATTTATCCTAGTTGTGTTAACGTGTTATCGTGTTTACTATTACAGCTATTTATACATAAACGTATGTTCATTTCGATTATATTTATTCATAATGCGAGTTTGTTCCATTAATGTATAAACAGAAATTAAGGTACAATCTATATACATATTGCAGGCGCCGTCGCATTATCTTTACCATATTCAATTTTATCCTCTTAGGTTTACTAACATATAATTATCAATTATCATATATTTAACCAACTTTTAAAAGGGAGGAGATTTATCGTTGTTTAGACACGTTTCGCGATATTATTTTAGCTATGGTAATAACATTAAGTTTAATTTATTATTATATTATTGTGGTAAAAACTTAATCAAGACCTAAGTTTATTAAGACCTACGAGAAAATTATTATATTGACTTCTATATTTATGTAAAGAGGTGATTTAGATGTAATGTTCCGGGTATCAATTCACTGAAGCTATAACGGAGTCAAAGCGATTAATTTGACTAACAACACTAACATTAGACCTAGTGCTGCGAGTACTTTTATTATTAGTTTTTCTTCTTTTCTCCTTTTCACTGCCTTCACTAAACTTGTTTATATATTATGTATATTATTTTAGGTAAGTAGGTATATACATATGGATAAGAAAATGATTACATCGTTACTTATTTTAATTTTTAATTTAAAACATTTAGTATCATAAACGCATCTAATGTCTTTATATTTTTTATTTAATTATTTTTTACATTAATTTAGGGTAAAATTAATTCAATTTAAATACATATTGTGCAAAATACGTAACTTGTGGGCCTTTTATTAATGTTATGCTAAACCGATTTACATTTTAATTTCAAATCAACGGACCTTATATCTTCTAGCTAGAATATTTCAACCTCTATATTAATGGTAATCGCATATTAACTGTAAACTGGGCTAACGCTACAACTTATGCCATTATAAGATATAATACCACAAGTATTATATAAATAATACCTACACGCCAATATAGCACCATGTTCAGTTACGTATATCTAACTAAATGTAGATAGGGTGAAGTCTCCTAGTATCGGCCACGTCCTAATATCGGCCTTTTCGAGAAAATGAAACATAACTATGAAAATAACCCTAAAATTATGATAGTTTTTATGCAAAAAGCGACTCTATATCCTTACGAATAACATCTCATATTTTGGTGCGGGTACCTCCACATTTGAACGTTCAGGTGGCAATAGAGCACGCGCAGGTATCGACGGGTGTGATTTTGTGGCAATACCGAGTCAAATCCCGGAGTCGACGCACTGAGTGGGAAAGTATTTGAAAGGAATTAAATATACCTATGGTATTCTATATTATTTTTTATTAAAGAAAAACAGTCGAAGTACCGTTTAGGTAGTGTGTTTTTAAATTTATTTGTACTTTTTATGAAATAATCGCGGGGTCGAGATTAGGGATCTTTATTTTGGATAAATCTCAATATCGGCCACCTGGTCGATATTGGGGAAATGCATGAAAACACTAAACTGTATGTTTAGCTATTTTATATGTTAGCAGTAACATTAATAAGGTTAAAAATGAAATAGCAGCTCTGTTTGAGCACCAGATCCTAACATCGGCCGCCTAAAAACTTTTTTGCCAGCTACGGCCGATATCTAGAAAGTCGATGCGTAATAACGGCCACCTTAGTTTTTATAGGGTACTTACTTTCCTACAACCTTCGAACTTTACAATAAACAGGAACGTGGTGCAAAATGAACAAATACTTATGTATTTTAATTTAATCAATAATATAATCATGTCGTCCTAACAAAAAGAGAAACGTTTCAAACCTATGGTTATATGACCATAGGTTCTATGACCCCTATAGGTTCTATGACCCCTATAGGTTCTATGACCCCTACAGGTTCTATGACCCCTATAGGTTCTTTGACCCCTATAGGTTCTATGACCCCTATAGGTTCTATGACCCCTATAGGATCTATGACCCCTATAGTTTCTATGACCGGAGTAGAATAAGAGATGGAGTAAATGCCGTTCAAAGAAGCAGGCAGTAATGCAATGCTTCGATATTGTCTAATGTTACCATTGGGGTTGTGGAGTATAGATGGAAGTCGCTTCGCGGAAAATATCGAGATGTAGCCAAATCCGCAGTTAAGACTGGCAATGCGGACTCCAGAATCCGAGGTGTAAGCTTCGGTTGCGACTAGAAATTAATGATAGGATGAAGTAGAAGAAGAGTAGCATTTCGACAATACGAAATTCCCAGCACCACTTTACAAGATAGACTTCCTGGAAGAATAGATACAGAGAGAAAAAAAAATCTGGAAAATAGAATATAAAACATAAACCAGTCAAATAAAACAAAACTAGTAGATAAAAGAAGAAGAGTATTAGAATAGAAGAAGAGAATATTAAAGGACAGCGTAACTGACCTCATGATTTACCTTCTCAAAAAGAAAAGGAGAATTTTTTTGTGGTGGCTGTGAAGTAGAAGTAATTAATGATGTCGAAGAAGATGAAGCCAAAAAATATTGAATGTGACATATGCTCCAAACGGCTTTAAAGTTGGTCGTGGGCAAAATTATATTGATGTGGCTATAGAAGATTTTACTTGCCGTCACTGTTTAGTGCATTTAAATTGAAAAGCCTTCAAAGAAAGTCAAGTTTTCTTTTGACTTTATCTAATAATATATTTTCTTTGTAATAATATATTTTGGAAATCTTTATTTATCTTAATTTTTTTTAATCATTGTGATCATTAGTTTATAATAACAACAATTACTGTAATTTTTAAGGCTGAGATATAAAGAAAAGACAAATTAATGATAGAATAAGCGTTAAAAAATTTATTTGAACCTGAATTGGAATATAAAACGTAATAATTTTTTACTTTACTTAGTTTTATTGACCTAAATTCACGTTGGAAAAGGTATGACGATATTAGGGTCACAGGCGGCAGAAATTAGGGTGTTAGAGGCCGATATTAAGGGAAATCGACATACTCGGAAAAAAACATCTATATTTTCAAAAATAACAAAGAAATGGTGATTTTGCGAATTTAGTAATGGAGTTTCAGTATCCCTCTACCCAAAAAAGGCATTGCAAGAAAGCAAATGCTATAAACCATAAAATTACAATCAATCAAAGGTCAAAAAATGTTGACATGGCCGATAATTGGTGCCACCACCCTAGGTGCTTTTACTAAAAACAACTTAATTAATTTTTGTTGCTTTATGTGTACTTTTTAAAATAAATTTATATATTTATTCTACATGTTTTGTACTTTAAATTAAGTAAGTATATCGTTATATGTAGATATAAACCGTACTTAATCAAATAATTAACATTTGGTTAATTACTTACAACTGAGTGTACTTTTATTTCTATGTGTGGAGATAGGAGATAGTTATTGAAGTGAGTTTGGTATTATTTTTAATCTACATATTTTATACTTTAAATTGGTCATCTCCATATTATTTAGATATAAATTGTAGTTAACCTAATAATCAACATTTTTGATAACACCTTACTGCCTACCTAGATATTATGCACTTAGTATTATTTGAATTTATAATTGTAGTATAAACGCCTATTGCTCATTATAGCACGGCATTTTCAGAAACTTTTACTTTTCTAAATAAAAGCAGAGTAGTATAATATTTTTAGAATAGTTAAATGTATGTATATTAATCTAGGTAGGTATGTTTACTACTTACGATTAGAATTAATTAGATGTTTATCTGTTTGAATGCATAATAATATGAATTGTTTATAATTTTACTGCAAAGTACAGAAACGGAACGCTAGCGACCGACGCGACGGGAATAACAACATTGCGGTTGTTTTTTGTTGGGCTGATAACTATTTGCAATTAAAATCAATCATTCTTCCCATTCCAATACGTACATATTGTTTTAATTACTATCCCTAAAAACTAGTTCCTAATTAGAAATTATGAACACCATTTCAATGCAAACTGCTGTACTTAAGTTATTGCAGTTTAAAAATATATATTCGTCACAACATATCTACCAAATATCTACAGTTTAATTTAATAATTACATTGATTTATCTCATAAATTATAGTTGTAGAGATTTAACTATGGGTTTAGTTCGTAGTTTCATTATTTGCAAAACGTTATTTGACATTTTAATGGGTTTCAAGTTATTTATGTTTACTATTTAATAATACCGTTGCCTAACAAAGAAGGATTAAAACTTTTATGTTGCCTACACCAAAAACAATACAACCCTAAATCTTTAGAAAGTTGTCCCCATGAATTCCGTTAGGGGCATCGCTGTGGTGCGTACCAAAAAAGTTTTTCTTTTCATTGTCAATTGAATTTTATTGTCGGTTTCTGAGATACTCTTTTGTGTCAAACTGTGCGTTTAAAGCCGCTTGTAACTCTACAGATTTCACTGTGTCCCGTCCCCATCGCCAGTAAGAGAGCATTCAACAATAGACGCCCCGCTGCACGCCATTCTATCGCATTTATTGTCCCGATTACCAAAGCTGCTATTCCATCAGGTGTCCAAAATATGGAAACGTATTCATTTTATTCATCAATTGGATTTATTTTTATGTCCGTGTCTACATCTCAGACAGACGTTACTGGCCACTGCAGCGTAAACTGAATATCAGATTATGATTAGCTACTCAATCATGCGCGGTTAAAATTGGATTGAGTGCAAGATACCATCGTGATTACATTATCACAAACGGTTTCACGATCATAATGCATTCCTTTCGTTTTCATTATCACCGGTTATGCGCCGATGGTTGTTAGAATGCGCTCCAAACTCACATTATATATTCCGAACGCGTTTTACTAGTTATTACAACTTCCCTGCTGTTGTAACACGACTAATTTGTCGTTACAAACCTCTAACCATCTTTGTCATAAATATGTCAATTGTGATTTGACTCCGTTTTTAGTCCTATATCACCTATCACTCTTATAACACTTAGTCCCTAAGATTCAAATCCACGTTCATCACATTTTTTGACACTAATTACTCGCATAGGTGCGTTATCAAATTACTCGATGATAATCTCTAGATTTATCGCCTATTCCATTGACTGTACTGCAAAGGTAGCTGTCACATGTGACGTATGAGTATATCATGTTGTTTGTGTACTGATAAACAGTGTACATACCCTAGGCTGAGCCATGAAAGCTCGGCCCGAGCCCGGGTGCAAGGCTCCGCTGGCCACCACGAACGTTTTTCGTCACGGGCCCAACCTAACACAACACACAAGCACGTGAACACATACACATCAATTATTTGACACCGTCACAGCGGCCCGCTAGCTCACTAGTGTCATAATGCACTCGCGACGGATGTTAACTAGAGGTTTTGTATGGTTCGATCACGGGACGCGGCGTGGCCGAGCGAGGCGCGGGGAAGCGGGAGGCCCGGCGCGCTCGGCAGTCTGGCGGACACTGGCGCGGCACGAGCGAGCAGGGCCGACGCCGGGGCGTGGCGCTCTGCCCACTCGGGGCGCGCCAATCGGAAGCGGCGCCGGGCGCGCCGGTCGCCTCCCGCCGTACCGTGGTGTGCGTGAGCACCGCCAGCTCACCAGCAGCATCAGCGCGATGCTGCGCCGCGCCGCGCCACACCGCTCCGCGCCGCGCCACTCCGCGTGCGCGCCGTCTCACACACGGTTGTGCGAGTTTTTTCTACGGTTCTTGCCGCAATTACATGAGAGTTTTCCTATGTTCGGATTTTCTGTACTGTACCTAATCAAAATTACTGAGTTCCTCTCGCACGGAACACATCGTGAGTTACCGCTTGTTCAACGGGCCATGCTCGCTTGTATGTATAGAGCACGCCAAGAGGATGAAATGGATTTTTATTTATTGTAAACATTTCTAAGTTTAATTTTATTCAAAGAATTCATTAGATAGTTATAATTTGAAGAATCAAATGCCTACAAACAGGATATTTTCTTATAAGAAACTAATAACAAGTGTCGTTGGAAGGATACGCGCATGCGTGATAGAAGGTTCTCCGTAGGTAAAAGTGTTTAATGTGAAAACTTTGTGATGGCGACACTCCACCGCGGCCATTCATCGTTTAGATTCAATCTTAGTATTTGACAACTTTAATGTCACTGACTTACCTATTAAGGAAAAAAATCTTCCTACGTATACGATACCTACCTAAAGGTTCCTAATTTACAGAGCAGTTGTTTATTGACTCTTGACCATTAATTATTCTACTTAGTAGATTAAAAACTTAAATGAAATGTTAACAAAATTACGATACTAGCCGTAAAGGGTCACTCTTTCGTGACGCACATTTAGTTGATCGATACTACGTCTCTACACTATTACCTATACCTTATATACGATAGGGTGCACCTACCTACTACGTCAAAGTATGATGCATTCTTTTATTATAAGTGAAGTATACTTATATATTTTATTTCTATTTTTATTATTCTATGGATAAAACGCAGGAAACTCTTTTTATATTACCTAAGTTTAAACTAGGTACTATAACGAAAAAATACTATTATCACTATATCTGCAGGCTTCAACAGCTAAATTATTTTACGTTAGCTTAAAAATTGTTCATTTATTTAGATAAGGCACACAGTAACATACACAGGTAAGGTAGGTAACGGTAAGGCAGGTAAGGTAACACATACAATCAAAAAATAAATGAATTAGTGGAAAAAGTAGTAGGTACAGAGGCTCTAGCTAGATGACAGTCTCTGTGGCTTGGGTACTGAACGCGGCCGCTACGCAGGAGGCGCAGGTTCGATCCCCCCTCAGTGCAAATATTTGTATGCCTGACAATGGGTACCTATTTGCATTGGTCTAGCACGTTAAGCCGTCGGTCCCTGTGGCCATACCAACATCTTATGGCAGTCGTTACGGGTAGTTGGAGCCCTAAAAAGTCGCCTTGGGGTTGTGGACGTTATATGGCAGTTGCTTCAAGGGAAATAACGAAGTACAGCCAAACCTGCAGTTACACTGGTGAAGCAGACCCCAGACTCCGAGGTGAAAGCTTCGGATGCGACTGGGATTAACACTGGAATGCAGAAGAAGACAGAGGCTTTAGCTGTTCATTTCTATGAAGAATCTTTTTAAGCATGGCTGCAGGAGGAGAGAATGAAAAGTGTATAGGGAAGACGAGAAGACAGGATAATACGCAAATAAGATACTATACATAATACATACATACAAACAATCACGCCTTTATCCCCGGAGGGTTAGGCAGAGGTGAATTGACACCCACATTTCACCAATCACTGTATTAGGTCCCACGTAATAGGGGGTGAGACTATTGCCGTTTCCGGGCACTATTCTTGACTCGAGCCATGTACCTATAGGCTGAGTCGTGGCTGTATAGGTAAATCTGTCTGATGTTAAACAGCCCTATCCCTTAGTCGCCTTATACGACACCACATGGGAGGAAATGGGGTGGCCCAAATTCTACTAGCATTATTAGCAGTAAAGTAGTTATATTTGACCTTATTTGTAAAACTAGTAATAATACAATGTACAGCCCTTCTGATAAATAAATAAATTATTATTATTATTATTACTCTCCGACTTCAATATGTATTATTATTTCCAAAAGCAACATATACATACTCACATACATTGTTACTTTTACTCATGTAGAAAGTCCTTCTAACATTCTAGACGCATGGCTAATAGATACCACATCTGCTAAACATCGGACGAGCCTCTTTCACAGACAAGAGCCACGAACCCGGGTTACCCGGTTTCAAAAAACCCTGGCTTTGCCCCGCTCTATGCCCTAGAGTAGTCAAGCTATGCTCACTTTAGGTCTAGATACTTAGCGGTTATAGAGGCGTCGTATCCGAAGGGATGGGTATCCGCACGGAAAATAGGGGGAGGGTGATCCATTTTGCACGCTTTCTAGAGGGAGCTAGGGTAATAATTATTACCCTAGCTCCCTCTAGAAATCTAGAAACACCTCTGAGCTCTATATAGAATTTCTTACAATATCGATGAGTCCTATTTGTAGGTATAAGGGCCAAATTAACAATTTGGCCATTTTGACTTATTTATAATAAACGCATCCCATTGATATAATTAATCATGTGAAATATTAAAAACAAAACATTTCTGCATGGAAACATGATTTTTTATTGAAGTATAACGGCACATGTGACATGAACGTACAAGGTCTAAAGAGTAGTTTGAGACTTATACGCGGGGAGTTCCTGCGTGTTTTTTTTTTCATTATTTGGACCAATCAGCCAGTTTGACTTTTATACGTTTAACAATCTGCTAACCTGCCAAATAAGTTTTCAGTTACATAACTTAGATAATAATAAAAAAAAAACAAATAGCTTCATTCATTTATTGAAATAAAAATTTAAATCTTAAAACTACATTTTGTATTTTGGCCCTTATACATAGGACCCATCGACTTATTGATTATTTTAAAGCCAGAGTCCGCTATACATAACATATGAGGTATATGGTATACCGACATATTGTATACAGGTCATGGCATAGCATGCATATAATTATAATTATTGACAATATTGTACAAATAGATATGCAAATATTATTCAAATTATACCTAAACAACTCTCTGAAAACTGCTGTGGTATTTCGTTTTATTTTGTGCTAATTTTATATTTAAATACTAACAATTTTTTTTTACATGAATGACACGACAATACAACAAATAGGTTCACCATTACAAACAACTATGTAACAATGGTGGCACTCAGCTTGACGGCCTCATCAGATGCTTTTTCACGTCCCACTTAAAGGACCCAGGACTGTAGAAGAGGACAACACGTGAGCTGGTAAAGAATACGATAATCATGCGGCAAAGAAAAATCCCTGCTGATGAGGCCTTCAAGCTGAGTGCCACCATTGTAACATGGTACGTGTCTGTAATGGTGACCCTCTTTCCAGAGACTTTGCTTTCAGCTTACCATCAGGCGAGGTGAAGTCAAATTGGCGTGTCCTATATAAAAAAAATGTGTCGTTCCCATACATTCATCATTCTATTCTACTATACGCCAGCCAACGAAAGCCGACCTCAACGAAGCTTAGGAAAAGGCTTGTAGTGAAAAATGGTGACTGTCGAACATCACCATCTTAATCTCCTCAAGACCATGGCTACGGCAATCAATTAGCCTATCACAGTCTACTGCTAGACATAGGCCTCTCTCATTGTTAAGAGGCATTGGCCTACTATTTCCACGCTGGCCGTCTGGCTAGCATAGAAATAGAAAAGATAGGAAAGAAAATCCATGTGCCAAAACCATGTTTTATTTCAAGTTTTCCGTCTCTCGCAGTGATATCGTTTGCGTATTCTACCGTTAGTCGCATTACGATACCTTTTGGATAAGATGGGGTGGTGATAATTGCATTCTTTCTTCGTCACCACACGGATTGGTTTCTCCGGTAGGTAACATAGATACGTCTTGGGGCAAGTCCTAAGTATTTGAATATTAAATTTTACCGATTAATTTCGGTTAAGATTCATCCAATTTGGCGGTGTCATCAAAAATCAATGTTTAAAAATGATTGTAACATCATTAAAAAAAAAATCTAAGTATGTTTATCCGCATTCTACATTCCATAACAAGCTAGTTAAGCTATGCTAACTTTGGGTCTAGATAGCGTTGTGTGGAATGTCCTACAATATTTATTTATTTATATTCATTGGTTTCGATAGTTTGTCGCCCCAAGACGAATGCATAGAAGAATTTGGATCAGCTTCGGGATTTGAATAGTTAGCACAATAAATGTAAATGCTTTAAAAATTTCATTAAATTTTACCGATTAAAATTTATGGGAAAAGTTAGCATACAAACTACTGCAAAAGTTCATTAATTTATTTTCAAATATTCATGTTATTTATTATATTATTCTGTTTTGGTGATTAATGTAATCATAACAGACGTATTCAGTTATTTTTATTAAATAGATATTCGCACACATAACTACCGTTGTAATCTAGATAGTTGTAAGGTTATAAATACTATTTTAGTGGTTCCTACTTATGCAGCTATATTTAATAATTATAAATTATAAACATAGCTGAATAAGCACCATTAAAACAAATATTATATAAATAAATATTCTAAAGTCGCGTGGTTCCCTACAGAGTAGAATTTGGACCACCCCATCTCTTCCCATGCGGTGACGTACAAGGTGACTAAGGGATAGGGCTGTTTAATATCAGACAGATACTGTATACAGTCCAGACTCGGCCTTAAATGCATGGCTTGAGTCTTGAGGCTCGGAATACCGCAATATTTTCACCCCTTATTACGTGAAACCGAATACAATGATTAGTGAAATGTGTGTATTAATTCACCTCTGCAGGTATGATATACAAGTATGAATAAAAAAATGTGATATGCGAAAAGTAACTATTAGCATGTCACGCCAACGCTTCAAGTTCAATCCTCGGTCAAGCACCTCTGACTTATCTAAGTTCACGTGCGAATATAATATTATTGTTGCTTGTCTTCACATGACGTAGGTATTTACTGAAGTAAGTATATTTTTAAAGGATTCTGTCGCTATTTATTTCGTGTATTTTTACGCTATCCCGGCGTTTTAGTTGTTTTACAGCAGTCATGGTTACTGGCAGATTTAAAGATGGTGGTTGTCTCAAAGTTTGAAGCAAGTAACTAAGTTATCTTAAATTACCTGAACTACGATGTGTGGTGAATTGTACCTATTTGCTAGTTATATTTGAATAAAGAAATCAGTCTATGGTCTACCTGCCTTTCTTTCACAACATGGTGACAGCGGTCTCGACTATGAGACGATGATGCGCAGTCAGGCCCTCAAAAAAACATATTATGATAAGCAAGCTCGTGCGCTACCCGAGCTGCGAGCGGGCCAGTCGGTCGTTATGGTGGATCCCACTGGCAGGAAGCACGCGCGGGTGCAGGGGAAAGCCCCACAACCACGTTCATACTTTGTTTCTGATTCATCGGGAAAGCGGTTTAGAAGAAATAGGCGTCACTTGATAAAGGTCGGGAATGATCAGGTCGTAGATAACCAAGTGTCAAGTGATGGGGAAGAATGGTCTAACGCGGAGAATGATGATGATGGGAATGGGGCCAATGCAAACGCGAGTGAGGATGATGAACACGCACAACGGGAGCGTGTTCGCAGAAGGGCGGCGGTAGAGGCTAGAGATAGAATAGCCCAATTATTTTGAAAATGTTATTTGTTTTATATAATATGGTAAATGTGGTTGCAAATGTATTTTATATTTTTGGTTGTTAAGGGGGAGATGTGGTGAATTGTACCTATTTGCTAGTTATATTTGAATAAAGAAATCAGTCTATGGTCTACCTGCCTTTCTTTCACAACACGATGAAGTATACGTATTAGTATTTTTTGTATAACATTCGCGTAAACTACATCTATCACCAGCCCCCCTAGACAAGTGGCAATTCGTTGCTCGGCGTATGATGGAATAGAATGACAAATGTATGGGATTTGACGTATATGACAGGCGTCAACGAATGTCAAAAACGTCAAATCCTATACATTTGTCATTCTATTCCATCATACGCCGAGCAACGAATTGCCACTTGTCTAGGGGGGCAGTATATCTACGGAATGCTGAATCTGCGGTAGCCTAGTAGCGATTGAGAGGTCGTGAGTTCGACTAATAAATAGCCCATTCTATTCTAGTCAGTAAGTCAAGGCCTCTATCCTCCATTTTAGATACTAACGAATTTAAAGCCTGTGACTACGACCGGTGTAACCTGGTCAAAACGTCAGGTAGGAAGGTATGTATGTACCTATACCATGATCGCGTTAATTCCCGTTAACATCATCACTTCACTACATATTATAAAACAAAGTCGCTGTCGCTGTCTGTCCGTCCCTATGTATGCTTAAACCTTTAAAACTACGGAACGGATTTTGAAGCGGTTTTTTATAATAGAGTGATGAGGAAGGTTTATATGTATAATACATGCATGATATTGTAGAGAAATACTGATAAATTTAGAGATAATACCACGCGGGCGGAAAATATGGCGGTACGAAGTTCGCCGGGTCAGCTAGTTATTGTATATGAATTTAAAATGGTTGTTCTTACTCGACAGAGCGTTTACGCCTCGTTTTACTATCGAAGTTTGGGGGACAGGCCAGTGCCAAGATAAACGATGAATAGAAAGAGGAGTAAGAGAGCTGACCTCGGCCTCCAAGGTGCAAGTTTGACGATTGATGACAAACTTTCAAGTCAGTACAAAAGTTAAATTGTCGCTTTTAGAAGAACTACCAGTTTTACACTCTAACACATCCACTTCTAAGTACTTACATAGAATTTATCTTCGATACATCTTTATGTTATTAGAAGTAGCACACATACCCCTGTTCCATTATAACTTTTGCCCGCGGCTTCGCCCACGTGGATGTCGGTTATCGCGACCAAACATAGCCTATGTCCTTCCCCAAGGTCTAATCTATCTCAGTATCAAATTTCATCAAAATCGGTTCAGTAGTTTAGGCGTGAAAGCGTAACAGACAGTTACTTTCGCATTTACAATATTAGTATGGATAGCTATTGTTCTCGTGGATGTCGATTATCGCGACCAAACATAATCTTTGTATATGACGCGATCTCTACGTCAATGCTAACCTCGTAATGTAAAGAACAATCACAAAGGTCACCCATCCAAAACCCGACCCAGCCAATGACCTACAGGGTTATGCAAAAGTAGAAACAGTACAAATTTGGATTCGGGGGCCTCGGCCACGAGGGCGTCGACCACCGGGGGCCTAACCACGAACCCGTCCCGAATACGCTATATCATAACAAAACCTCTCAATGAAAAATGACTCATATTTCTAAATATCATTGCTTTAACCGCATTCTCGCCTTTTTTTCTTAGTCAAACAAGCTGCAAAGTCGAACAGCAATACCGTTATGCCCTGACACCTCTTACCGACAACAGGCAAGCATAATTCTGAGTATAATACCTACCTTTGTAGACCTATGATTAACTTCCTTATAACGAACAGAGTAAAAACGTCTGTCCGTTGTATTTCACAAGAGACCACTAATTCGCTGCAATTTTACACTTGTAATAGAATTTACCGGGATATCGAAAACATCGTGTGTTTTTATACTCGTTTAGAAAAACATCTCAACAAAAATTCATCGGAGAACCGTTTTTATTCGATGAGAAAAACGTACAGATAGCTACGAAAGTTGCTGCATACTTATCTTCCTACTTAATGCGTCGAATGAAGTGTCGATAGCTTACCTACTGGTTAAGGAGTCGACCTTACGATAGAGAGGTCCCGGGTTCGAATACTGGCCCATATACTACCCACGTGAACCCACTCCTACCACAAGCAATTTCACTTAGATGGAGGGGTTAAAGAGATTAATGATTATTAGTAATTTGGGTTGCTAATATGTTTAAAAAAACTTAATTTAACTACCGTCTTTTGTAACCTCAAACCTCTATATAGGTATATAGGTACCTACAAGATTTTATAGGTAGTTAATATGACTTCAGTTAGCCTGATGGTAAGCTCACAATGTAGTCTCAGAGAGGAGGATCACCATTATAAATACCAATATGCTATGGTCCTCAGCATGATAGCCTCATCACATGCTTTTTCATGTTCCGCTTAAGGTCCTGGGACTGTGGGAAGAAGAAAACACGTGAGCTGGTAAAGAGTTCCGCTATAGCACTATTAGTTTGCATCATTTTCAATTAGATTTCAAAACATTTATTTTATATTCGTAAGATTGAAAAACAGACATTTTTAAAAACATGCTTATTAAAATTGAAACTGGCACCGGGTTGTCAAAGGTTCATGATCAAAAGTAGTTGTAAAAGAATGTGTTCAGCTACTTAAACTGCTGACCGTACTAACCGGCTTGTGTACCTAAAAAGTGCCTTTTTGCTTACCACGTTAGGACGTAATTGAGCGTAATATACGTTTCAATTTATCATTTTAGTCTTCATTATCATTCATATAACTAGGTGAATATTTCTTATACCTAATTGAATTTTCACTGAGGCACGATGATTGCATACCTACAATAAAAAAAATCAGTTATTCATTTTTATACCACTTAGGTGGTAGACAAGCTCACGACCCACCTGATGGGAAATAGTTACCGTGAACGTGTGCGACACCAAGGGCGTCACAAATCCTGTTTGAACCTTCTAATTAATGCCCTTCTGGAAGAACCAATAATGTAGTTGCTTGGAGAAATACAGCAGGGAAGTCATTCCACAGCTTGAGTTTCTTTTATACCACTTAGGTGGTATACCTACAAGCACATGGCTGACCTGATGGAAAGTGGTTACCGTGGCCAATGGACGTGTGCAACTCTAGGGGCGTCACACTCGTGCTGTCGACCCTGTAAGTACCTTTTAATGCCCTTCTTGAAGAACCCCATATTGTAGTCACTTGGAAAAATACAGCAGGGAGATCATTCCACAGCTTGAGCGTGCGTGGAATAATCATCATCATCATAGATTCCCTCCTCCTACAGTCCCTGGTCCTTTAAGCGGGGCGTGAAAAAGCATCTGATGAGGCCGTCAAGCTGAGTGCCACCATTGTAACATGGTACATGTCTGTAATGGTGACCCTCTTTTCAGATACTTTGCCTTCAGCTTACCATCAGGCGAGGCGAAGTCAATTTGACGTGTCCTATAAAAAAATAGAAAAAAAAATAGTGTTACTCCCGGTCGCATTCAAAGCTTGTACTGTGTAGCCCAAGGCCTGCTCAAACCACGGAAAGTTATTAACATCAAGTAAAAGTAATTATTCGATAAAATAACATTATTTTAACAAGTGCATACTGTTTTTAGCCGTTTAGTTAACAATCTAGGTAGTAAATTGAACGGCTGATGAAGCCAGTTGGCTACAACATATACATAAATATAATTAGGTAACTACATTAGATTGTTCACGATATGTCATTTAGTTATGTCTCCAATAAGTAATACTGGCCCTTTTTTGGTGTAAGTAAATATGTAAATTTATTTTAAGTATGTAGGTAAGTTTATTTATTATTTAAGTACATATAATGTTAAGTAATGTTGCCACTTTATTTTATCTAATAGTATATCTACTATTTTCTGAATAAACCTAGCACTATCTAAACTATCTTATTTCTGGGTGGTAACACATCGTACGAATGGCATAAGTATTAGTTAAATGTTGTAACTCAATAAGGTCAATAAAATAACAAGCTTGTAAAAAGAATCAAATAATCCATTGCATTTATTCAATTTAGGCACATAGAGAGCACATAGGAACGTTATAATTTTACAATTGGGTAATTTCACGATGCCTAATTTTTTGCTAATTTCGGTGGCTTTTTCAATCATAGGTTTTCCGATGAAAAAAATTAATGGAGTTCTTTTAGAACACATCAGTATTCTAGATTTTCTAAAAGAACTCCATTAAACTTTATACATAGGCTACGTTTTATCCTAGGAATAGATTTCCTTGGGTAGCTGGAAGGCTATCAAAATTTCACGCAGGTGGAACCGAGAGCGTCAGTGAATAATTTTATATTTTTAGTGTTAGTTAGTATTCATTTTGTTATTCATGTCTTTTACAAAATAAATATTATAATTAGGTACATCACAAACGTTTATATACATGGTACAAAATATCTACTGAATTTATATTTAGCAGATATTTTTACCAGTGAATGACCTGAGTAACGTGCAAACATTTTTATTTTAAACATTATAATCTCTTAAAATTGAAATAGGTATGTCATGTAACATATATGTCTGGAAATATTTAAAATTTAAATATCTAATAACAGTTAGGAATATGTAAGTATGCGCTGATGTTAGCATGCATTCTCTCTGTGCCACTATGAAATAGTTTAGTGTATAAATAGTACTGTAAACTGGGGGTTATATATAATTTTAAATTGTCCCATAGTTACTCAGTTGTACCAAGTACCCCGTTTTACGGAACAGTAGTAATAATACAGGTGTTTTGAGACCCCAATAAGACCTTTAGAGCCAAGCCAACCTCACCACCAAGCGGGCACGTCTGCTGAGGACGGAAGAGGCTCCAATCAAAAATAATAAGCGAAGCTCGGCCTCCAAATTGTCAACTTCGGATACAACGAGAAAAACTCTTTCAGGATGTTTATGAGTAGTAACAGTAGGTACCTTTTTTCCGTGCGGAAATCCTCCAAAAACTACCAGCCGACCGACTATAATCGTAAGCTGTGTGTTTAGCGCAAAAGACAATTTCCAGGCACCTCGACTGATCCAGGGTTATCTACGTTTTCGAGATAGTAACCATGATGTCTCCCATGTCCCAGAGAGGAGGGGGGTGCTGCTCCCCCAGGCTCCTTCTGCTAGGGTGACAGGCGACTCCACCACCGCCAGGCCTGCGTTCATCGTAGACGGAGGTAGCTATATAGTAGGTACCTATACTATAGGCCATGCAATTTGTGGGTACCTGGGTTTGACCAGTAAACGCGTATATTAGTGGAAAACATTTAAAAATAAAATTACCCAATAAAAACTTCAATTAAATGTAGTCCAATGAGCAACACACGGTGGTCCGCAATACGATTAAATATTTTATTGTAATTAAATATTATTGAACACCTACCTATCCATTTTGTAACATTCTTAGATTTTGAGGCGATGGTGAGCAATTTTCAATTTTCATGCTGGTTAAATCCGAAGCTTTGACTTCGAAGTCCGGTGTCAGCTTTCCTACATTTCCTACTTCACTTCACTCGGTCTTCGGTATTCCTGGTAGTGAGACTATTGACACTGCCTAATTACCCACGTAGCCTGGCGGTCGCCGCATAGATACTCTTGAACTTTGTCCGCCATATTGACGAGTGTGAAAGCTGTAATGGATGCGAGAGTTCATCATGTGATTCCTTTCATTCATTGCGAAGTAAGGCACAAGTAATATAGATGAACTAGCTGTTGCCCACAGCTTCGCCCGCGTGGATGTCGGTTATCGCTTAGTGTTTATATAGCCTGCATCTCAAAATCCTTTCTTAAGGGATGCCTACGTCATAGCAGCTTTATGCATGCAAAGATCGGTTTAAAATTGACAAAGTTTCATACAAACTTCCATCCCCTATTTTATCCCCTTGGGGTAGAATTAATCAAAATCCTTTCTTAGCGGATGCCTACGTCATAACAGCTACCTGCATGCCAAATTTCAGCCCGATCCGTCCAGTGGTTTGGGCTGTGCGTTGATAGATCGTGCTATGTCAGTCAGTCAGTCAGTCGCCTTTGAGTTATATATATTTAGATGAAGATGAAGCATGGAGTTGAATTTAGGAACATAACATAACATATATCTATAAGTAATTGCTGAAACTGGCAGCGCTGCACCATTGTAGAATCGTCATATTCTTATTGGTACCTATGAGTACAGTGTTACTTAGGTGTACCATCTATACCTAAGTAGGTACACTTTGGTAACTACTATATAAGGTACAAAAATTGCAACTTTTAAGTAGTTAGATATTAAGAAAATAGTTTTCACTTAGGTAGGTACGTGTAGCCAATTTAGTTTATTTTTGAAACCATACCACTTCACCGATTAAAAAGTCATAATATTCAAAGTGCTACGATTTTCTCACTCCCTTAAAAGTTTCGCGAAAATGTATATTAACGGTTCTTGCCCACGAAACACTCCTGTCATTGCAAACTCCACCTCATTTATCAGAAATAAGGTTTCTTTTCACTTGAGGTCTTTCTAGCCTATTACTCTGTCGGTGCCCTGAAGGCGGGGCGTGGTGATACACCTGACATGCAATCGCATGCAATAATTACAGCACTGCGAAAATTTATTGACTTTTCTATACATTAAAAAGGAATTATATTTATTTTAGAACTTAATTTTTAACGCGTTAATGAATGAAAATTGTAATTTTAGTAACATATTTTATTTTTATTTAAAGTTTTCTTAAACGCAGTCGCCTGATACATAAATGAAACCTTTAAATTAAACTTATAAGCAAACATGTTTCATCGTAGACCTCATAATTAGGTACTTATCAGCTGATCAGATAGAGGCATAATATGTATTAATGTAAAAAAAAAACATAAAATAATGATACCTGTATTTATTTGCATAAAACATATTCTACAAAGGTGTTAGTTTGATATATATTTTGTTAGAAGTAGATATTTAACCTACCTATTAAATTAAATATAGTATGCAAAATAAATATCGAAATGTCTTACACATATATTAAGTACTAGCTGTTCCGGCGAACTTCGTACCGCCATATTTTTCCCGTTCCCGCTGCACCTATTTTCTTACCGTTTAAAACAGCCATTCTCGAGTTTTAGTGAGACTAACGAACAGCAATTGATTTTTATGTTTTACGTATAGATTTTATTTATAAATATTTTTTATTAATACTTTATTGTACATATTTAAGACGTCTTATAAAAAATGTGTACATAAATATCTAACAAGTGAATGTCTGAGTAATTTTCATTTTGAATCGTCTCAGATTCTGTTCATAATCACATTTTTCTTTTAATATTTTTTTTAATTGCAGATAGCAGTGAATTAGATGAATTAACATATCACTTTTGAACATATAAATATATTTATAAAATGCATTTATAATTAACTATAACAAATAGCCCTAAATACGATGTAGTTAGTCATAATAAATAATGTTACAATGAAATAATCTTACTCGCTCTACGCGTTTTACAAGTCCAACAAACACACAACTAGCGCCATCTGTGGTGGAGTAGCGGAACTAATGCCGTTGTAAGTAAAAACTAATAGGACAGTCTGTCTTCATAACTGAAATAATGAAAATACAATGTTATTAGTAATTTAAAATTTGCAACTACAGTGGCTATTTTACTAGTAAATTGTAACAGTACATGAATATTGGGTCTTTATGAATATGATGAAGATGGTCTACTTTGACAAGGCTTAATAATGTAAGTAGGTACGTGTAAGTATATTCCTGAAGGAGTAGGGAGAGGGTACAGTGTATACTTTACGTATATACTTCCGACTCTACTGTTTAGTTCAATCAACTCAAAAGGCTCAGCGTCTATACTATTAGGTATACTCATATAATTGTATAATGGAAATGTTTGTCCGCGATGGACGCAAAAACTACCGAACGGATTTCGATGCGGTATTTTTTTTGTTAGAAAGGTCTTGTCAGACTTAAAATCTTACGTTTGTTTGATTGCAATCGGTTGAGTAGAACCGGGGATAAGAAATACACGCGGGTGGAGCCGCGGGCGGAAGGCTAGTAAATTAATATAATCACGGTACAATCTGTGAAGAATGATTTTATTTCAATCAATTAGCAATTTTTTTTATCTATTATTTTATATTCAAACTTCCCGTTCGGGGCTGACAAGTTAGACTGATCGAGAAATCTAAAGAGAAGAAGAAACAAGCGAACCTTGAACTCGAATTGAAAACCTACATTGCACCAATCAATTAGCCTATTGCAGTCAACTACTGCACCCGACCCTCTGCCTTCTGCATCCAGTCAATCCCAGTCACCTTTTTCAGGTCATCCGTCCATCCTGCTCAGGCTCCACCTCCTTTTTTTTTCACTCTAGGACTCGTTTGCTCCAGCGGCCATCGCTCCATCGACAGTTATGGTCAGCCCACTGCCACTTCAGCTTGCTTATTCTGCGAGCTACGTCGGTAACTTTAGTTCTAGTTAAAGAATAAAATTATGTTCTTATATCCAGTTCGATACATAATTATATGTAATTAAACTGATGTCTGATCCACAGGGACCATAATGTCAAATAGCTAGCTTTTCACCTTCTATTTTTATTTTGCACCTGCATAACGTATACATCGGGGTACGTATCTTGGATCTATATCGCGATACAACTGAGGACCTGGCGCGCGCAGATTGTTTTGTAATTATCTATGCTTGGTGATTTTAAGCTCGTCCACCGCAGTTGCACCAGGTGCTATTCTCAAAAGACACCCAAAAATCGTGTGCTGCGCGTATAGAGCTTATTTTGAGGACACTAGAAGCAAAGGTAAGTAATTGTTTTTATCAGCATTTAGAATCTTACTATGGGTCCTAGATAGATAGAATGGGTCCCGTGCTGTAGAATGTTGTAGAATAGAGTAGAATGATATTCTATACGATTCAGAGCTGTTTTCAATTCAAGAAAGCCCTTTCTTACAGTCAAGAACGTTACATACTACACACTACGATAGTTTAGCTCCAAGAATGCGTACGGACGCGCTAAAACATAAACTATTTAGCTAAACTCGGCTATTCCTGTAACTGGAACGAGGTTGGAGGTTACCAATGAAACGTTAAGGTGAGCCAACGTAGAAGTAAAACGTTTATATACGTAGCTAGCCTATTGGCACGGCTCCGCCCACGTAGAGAGGTGATCCCGGTGCTTAGTCTTGGAATAAAATGCAGTGAAAACAGTTCACATACATACGTACAATAATCACGCCTTTATCCCTGAAGGGTTAGACAGAATTAACACTTACATTTCACCAATCATTGTATTAGGTCCCACGTAATAGGAGGTGAGGCTATTGCCGTATTCCGGACACTATTGCTGACTCGATGCATCTGAGGCTGAGTCTCGGCTGTGTATATTTGTCTGATGTTAAACAGCCCTATCCCTTAGTCGCCTTGTACGACACCGCATGGAAGGAGATGGGGTGGCCCAAATTCTACTCTGCCTCCTACCGGGAAAACAGTTCACATTTAACTAAATATCGTTCATTCTTGCCACAACATATTTAAGGGGTCCCCTTAAATATGACGTTGCTTGATTTTTTCTGCTATAGTTGGGAGCCAATGCCGTCTGACCTTCTGAGTCGATATTCGTTTACCTCATTCACGCGTATATACCTTTGAAAGAGGTAGGCAGGCGGGATACGTTTATTTCTAGACTCCGTACAAACAACTACTAAGAATCTTCCAACAAAATAAATTATAAAGCGCCGTAGTGTTTTCAAGCGATTACAGTTTCTTCAAGTAGGGCATCTTACGGGATCGACAGCGCGAGTGTGACGCCCCTGGTGTTGCATAAGTCCATAGGCTATGGTAACCACTTTCCATCAGGTAGGCCATGTGCTTGTCTGCAATCTAAGTTAAATAAAAAAGCGGCCGCTAATCGCGATTCAATATTGCGATTGATGTTGGAACCAATTACGATTTATGTGCAGCAATCAGCAATATATTGATGTGCAAGCAAGATTGATTGGTTCTCTGATCGTCTGATTAACTGTCTACGCACTGATACTCCACGCCAGGGTCTCTCAAAGTGGAGTAAGCGAATTCCTAGGGGTTCGCCATTCAGCACAGGCCGTCTGGCCAGGTGGGGGGTACGGTTAAGCTGTTTCAACTTTAAACTGAAACACCGGAAGGGCAAAGACAACGTCATTTCCGATGCACTTTCAAGGGCGGTGCCGGTGACAGCCATATCGGCAGAGAATTTTAATCAAAGCGAGACCAAGGACGCGTGGGTATTGAAGACGATTTAAGGGGTCCGCGGCAAAATTCAAGTAATGGTGTCTCAATGGCTGGTAGACGACACGCAAGCATCATCGCTCGCTTTTACAGGCTCGTCAATGGAACTCTTCAAACTGGTTAACAAAGGATGTGTTTGATAGATTTTTGGGTAGTCAGACAGGAAACTCCAACTCTCACGCAAAGTGGAGAATATTCTTCCACCAATTCGTTAAGAGTTGTCATCTAGTATCTTTAACAGGGGTTCGCACCGCAGACTATGACCCACCACTGTTAACTTGTGCTGCCTGCCCAAGCACGTGCACTCCGGAGGAACTTATGAGTGCCTCTGAGAACGCTATCTGAGTGGCTGCATACTGGGCAAACAAAATATTACACGATATGCCGTCGACTCGACAGAAGAAGAAGGGGTTCGTGGAGGCAAAAGTTTAAGAAACCCTGCTCTACATCATCATCATCATCATCATTTCAGCCATAGGAAGTCCACTGCTGGACATAGGCCTCCCCTATAGATCTCCAATAAGACCGGTTGGAAGCGGCTCGCATCCAGCGCGTTCCCGCGGCCTTAATAAGGTCGTCTGTCCACCTTGTGGGTGGACGTCCTACGCTGCGCTTGCCGATACGTAGCATAAGCACGATACGTACGATAAGCAGCATCCTCGTCGCGAAGCTATGTCCTGCGATTGCCAACACGCCTGCCCAGCGTGGCGATTATGGGCAAACTCCCCCTATATGATAGGCTGCTCTACACTAATCAGAAATCAAACCCTACACCTTACGTACAGAAGCCGCACTCTTCACACCACATTACCCGCTTAAAATATCATAAAACTGTTCAGTAATAGCTCCGAGTATGTGAATACAACATAACTAGCGGTAGGAAACGCCTTGAGCCGCGGCCGATACCCCATAGATGCCCCACGGCAACGAACCACCGCCATATGTGAAGACACATGTGCCATGGCTAACAAAGCATGGAAACGGCTTTTGAGTTAAAGATTTTTGTTTAATTGGGTACTAATTTTGAGATAACTTTCTAATAGAGTTCGGACTCAGCCTCGGATGCATGACTTGAGTCAACAGTAGTGTCCGGAATATGGCAATGGACTCACCCCCTATTACGTGAGATCGAATTCAATGGTGAAATGTGGGTGTTAATTCGCCTCTGCCTGACCCTCCGGGGATGGAGGCGTGATTAAATGTATATGTATAGAATGAATACTATTGTTAATAGATTTTGTCGAGATTTGTTTGGGTAATTTATCTTTTAAATTATTATGGTTGCTTTTCAGCAATGAACTGAAATTTAGATTTTTTTACAGATTCTAGGAACTGTAGATCTGAGTATTTGATATTAATTAAAACTTGATAACTCTACGTGTTCTTGAGAAGACGGATACGAAGTAATCCTATAGTGGTTAATTTTGAGGTTCAGAAGGGTTATTACGATGTCAGAATAAAAATAAATAGATACAATTATATCCCATCACAACTAACTTCTGGTCCCATCTTTTGACGGAAAATTATATTAATTATACTAATTATACTAGGCATCAACTGCCAAAATATAAATTAATTTTTCTCTACGTTGATGAATCAATCAGTACATGAAAGACATACGGTACTTACAGCTTTGTAATACATGTTTTGCTTAAGTAACACAATTAGTAACTTATTGAAGAATTAAGTAATGCCTTGATTAATTTATGTACTTTCATGACATAACTTTATTGTCTATAACCGACAGTTACAAACCGATATAAATATCTACTTAAAATTTATAAATACTAAAGCAGAGTTAAAAAAAAACTTAAAAGACCAAGGCAACCTCACCTGCAAGCCGGTATAGGTACCTGACAAGGCTCGGGCGCAGGCTTTCCTCTCGGAGGTCAGACACCAGTCGCTCAAATACAAGCTATATTAATATGAACCAAATCAAAAAAGGAGGAAAAGAACATAGCGGATCTCGGTCTCTGAGGTAAAAGTCCCGAATGAATCCAGAAACAATGCTGAGATTATGATAATAAACGAATGAATAAGAAATCCGTTGCCATACTTGGCCGCCATATTAAAAATCAAATCTGACAAATGCGTCCGCAGAAAGCCCTAAGTTCAAATCATTATTGTTCTTTTTTCAATTCCACACGGAATGAAACTTTAAAAAGTTATTAATGACTAAAATTTTTAACGTTTTTAATTAAAAACATAAAGTTTCACTTCTTTGATTCGTTTTAGTTATAAATAAACGATATTTTGACGATAATGGCGGATGACAGAGTTTTAATCCGTCGGTAAGCGTTCACAAATAAGAATGAATATAAATTGTACCTAACTTTCGTTCGGAAATTACAATAAAGGCCGTAAAGTGTAATCAGTGTTTCTTTATAATCTGTGTATGCGAGTCATCCGTACCTAATTATTACATTTATTTGACAAATTTTATGACTAAAGATACAAGGAAACGGCCGAATAACTACAGAATAGAGCAATGGGTGGAATAATGGTTAAAGCGTTGGACTTACAACTATAAAGTTACGGGTTCTACTCCAGCCGTTAGGTAAGTATCATCCGAGAACTTCACCTCGGAGTCCGGGGTCCGCTTTCCGGATTTTTCTCCTGTATTTCACACGGTCTTTAACATCCTTGACAGTGAAAACAAAGTCACGCGTGTCATCTTCCGTTACGACGCTAAACGAGCGTTTCGTATATTTCCCTCCTACCGAGGCCTGAAGCCAAAAGATCAAGTGCCGTCCTGACTTCTAGCCACTCTGGTTCTATGACAAAACGCGACCACACTTCCTGCATTTTATCTGCGATATTACATACATGAAAGCTACCACGGTTGAGAGAGCTCCTCATCTTTAAGCGCGACTTCACACAACCACCAAAGCATATTCATCTCACTAACACGCAGTTCCTGCTTGTGTCGCTCGAGCCGCTGCTACGCTTTGCAGTCACTTATAAAGACAGGCGTGTTGATAAACCTCTCCCTTGAACCTGACTGGCATTTTAGGGTTATAATATGTTGAATCGCGAGAGAAACAAGGCCTTGGCGCGCGCGGATTGGTTTGATATAATCTACGATTGGTGGTTTTGAGCTCCTCCGCCACCGAAGCAACCCGTGCTATCCTCAAAAGACACCTAAAAACGCGTACCTACTGCATCTGCAGTACGCAAAGCATCTAATGAGGCCGTCAAGCTGACCATTGTAACATGGTAGGTATCTGTAATGGTAACTGTCTTTCCTGAGACTGCCTTCAGCTTACCACCAGCGGGTTTATATTAAAAAGTACGTTCTTGTGACGTGTTTAGGGTCAAGATAGGTATGTCTCAGGACACGTATCTTGGACTTAAATCACAATACATATGAGAGCCTGGTGCGCGCTGATTGTTTTATAATAATCTATGCTTGGTGAATTTGAGCTCATACACCGCAGTAGCACCCCATGCTATCCACAAAAGACACCAAAGAAACGTGTACTGCCCGTATGGAGCACATTTTGAGCACATTTTAGGTCGAAGATTTATGTCTCGAGCAATATAAATATCGGTAACAAACGACACTAGCAACATCACTTCGCCAATGCAGCGCCAATGAATACCTTAGCTATTAATACATGTAAATGTTATGTCTTACTGATAACCACAACATGCATGGTGTTATAGGTAACACATCTGACCTCAATCAATGTTTACTTCATGTGATAAACATCAGAATTCTTGTTGAAGTAAAATTACATTTTTTGTAAGTAGGTAAATTACATTTTTGTATGTCGGTAAATTATTTTTTTATTACGTAGATATTCTAAAAATTCCAAAAATGTCATACTGATATAAAATCCGTATATACACTTAGCATTATTTACGCTATAAAAATAGTTCAGTTCAGTTTGTAATGTTAATTATGTAATTTATGATGTAAATAGTGATGATATCTTTGACAATTATTTTATTTTTTATTTGTTTTTCATTTTACTTCATTATAGGTCAATCAAGATACATAAGTATTCATTTCTTATACACTTTCCTTGACCCCAACTAACTCCGAAAAATAAAGTTACAGCCAAGAAATGTTTTCATACATACTTATATTAGTATTACCTACTGCCTATTAATATTATAAGAATGTGAAATTTTGTAAAGAAACTTGGATGTCTGTTATTCAATCACGCTCTAAAGATTGAACGGATTAAGTAAGTAAGGAAGTAAATCTAACACCCGTATTCACAAACAATACTGTGAGGTCTCATAGTGAGCTCGAGCACATAGGGCTGGTAAAATCAATTCACAAACATCACGGAGCAGTATCTAACGCAGTGCGTTCCCTCAACAAAGTATTACTTAAGTGTTGTCTTGTCTATGAATAAAAAGGCTTGCCAAAACGAACGCACTGAGAATTTGTCGTTCTTTGCACAGTTTTGGTAGTACGCATAGCGAAGTATTGTTTGTGAATACGGGTGTAAGAGCTGTTGGAACATACATACATGCAATCACGCCTTTATCCCCGGAGGGTTAAGCAGAGGTGAATTAACACCCACATTTTACAAATCATTGTATTAGGTCCCATGAATTAGGGGGTGAGCCTATTGCCGTATTCCGGGCACTATTGTTCACTCGAGCCATGCATCTGAAGCTGAGTCTGGGCTGTACATATTATCTGTCTGATGTTAAACAGCCCTATCCCTTAGTCGCGTTGTACTTGTACGACACCGCATGGGAGGAGATGGGGTGCCCCAAATTCTACTCTGCCGGGAACACAGACAGATTAGGTATATAACATGAGTTCCCCACACCGGATGAGGGCCAGTTCGAGAGATATGGCCCTGGGTCGGCCGGGGTGCGAGGGATATGGCTACGACAATCTCACCTCCGGCAACCGTCGGCCCACAGTCGGCGTGCGTTTTAGTCGGTTCGAGTCCGACATAACCTCCTCCCCCGGTTCCGGCGGGGGAGGTATCCGTGGGGATTTTTCGCACGATAAAAAAAAAGGTATATAACATGGGTTGCGGCAACAGAATCAAAATTTTACAGGTAGCATAAAATAATATTAATAACTATAAGGTATGCACATTGTATCACTGGATCACGGAGACGGAACCGTAGGCAGCTACGCATTATCAGCTTTTAAATAAGAATAAGAATAGGAATAAGAACTTAAACTTAACTTAAACTTTAACTTAACTTAAAGAAAGGTGAACCAACAGCTAAATTTATTTTTGCAAACAATCTGTCGTATGATTTACTACATTTAAGAATTGTATTGTCGTATAACGATATTGTTCACTATGATATCATTATTTAATAACTAGGTACTAAGCTAATGTCCACGGCTCCGCTCGCGTCTTACGTGAATGTTGGTTGTCGTGATTTTTGGTCGTATCTCGGGTTCTTCTCAACTGATTACAATAAAAATTCGTCAGTTTTTAAGACTTATCAAGACCTTTCCAATATAAAAAAACTGCATCAAAATCCGTTCAGTAGTTCTTGCATCCATCGCGAACAAACAGATTAGGTATACGTATATCATTTTTTAAAAAATGTGTTCATGTGCGGCATCGCTCAATGTGGCCATTTTAGACCCAAAATGGCCACATTGAGCGATTCCGCCAAAAACGAGTAACTTTATGAATTTATAGTACCTAGATCTCAATAGATTCCTATAAAATTCGTAAAATTGTCACACATAATGAGCAGGAACACAATAATTCATTTACTAAGTAGATTCTAATTTCGTGTAAATACCGCATGACAAAATATTATATAATTAATATATTAATAAGATGATACACACCGTTTTATTGCTCCAGATTCTCACACGATAGAAAATATCCTCGATATCGATACAAACTTTTTTTGTTATCGTGCCATCGTAAAATCCACACGGAATAGGTCCCACGTAATAGGGGGTAAGTCTATTGCCGTCTATCGGGCACTTTCTCATGAACTGTATATTTCCTGTCGGATGGAAAACAGCCTCCTTAGTCGCCTTTATTTCTTATTTCTTTTTTTTTTCTACAGACTAATTTTCAATTTTATTTAGTTGTAGATAGATGATGTCATTATCCCTACTAATATTATAAATGCGAAAGTAACTCTGTCTGTCTGTCTGTCTGTCTGTCTCACTTTTACGACTAAACCGCTGAACCGATTTTGATGAAATTTGGTATAGAGGTAGGTTAGACCTTGAGAAAGGACATAGGCTATGTTTGGTCGCGATAACCGACATCCACGCGGGCGGAGCCGCGGGCAAAAGCTAGTTCAATAATAAAATAATAATGTAGTTATTGTCGTGGTACGACAAGTTAATGTTTGCGTATGTGGTGAATACGACATGTCGTTATTCATCACCTTATAATAGAGCTGTCAGTATTCAGACTATTATTGTATGAGTTATGGTGTAATGTTTGAATACTAACAATATTATTTCAACTGTTCAAGATTTGACAAACATGGACATTGGTGTGGCATAGCGGTGGAACATTCCACTGTAAAGTTAGAGATCGTGGATTCGATATCATTCACATACATACATGCATATAATCACGCCTTTATCCCCGGAGGGTTAGGCAGAGGTGAATTAACACCCACATTTCACCAATCATTGTATTCGGTCCCACGTAATAGGGGGTGAGCCTTTTGCCGTATTCCGGGCACTATTGTTCACTCGAGCCATGCATCTGAGGCTGAGTCTGGGCTGTATATATCTGTCTGATGTTAATTCACTATTCCTTAGTCGCCTTAGTACGACACTGCATGATGGGATGGCCCAAATTCTACTCCGCCGGAAACCACGTAGCAATCAGTACAAATATTTCGGTAAATACACCGTGTATGAGCAAGAAGCCATAACTCGTTTGCCAATATTGAGAAGTATCCTCAACTGACACCCTACCACCTTATCAGTCTTCGAAGCAAAAATCTTTTTATTTTAGAGTATAGTCCGATGCAAGAAAACATGAAAGTATGCCTCTCTACTTTTCGCTTGGTTAAAAATAATACCTCCCATACCTGATCTCAATAGTTCATGAGCTCTGGCTTGAAACAATAGGTAACCTAGGCTAGACTAGGACAATTTTTTATACCACTTAGGTTACAGACAAGCCCATGGCCCACCTAATAGAAAGTGGTTACCGTGGCCTATGGGCGAGTGCAACACCAGGGGAGTCACACTCGTGTTGCTGACCCTGTAAGAACAGAAAGATTCTGTGCCGTCAGTACAGAAGACAAGCAGGACAAGCCTTTGGTCTTCCCACTGACAGCACAAAACCTCTCCAGTAAACTCTAGTTGCCTTACTCACCGCCGGGAACACAACACAAGGTTATTATAACCGCGGTATTCTGAAGGGCGGAGGTACTTCCCCAGTCGGACAGCTCGATTGAGACGGAAATACCATCGTGTCCTACCTCCTGAGACTAAATTAGGCCCTATCCATAGAACTCTTGTCTTATTAAGAGTTCCCTATTTACAAGGTCCTAGCGAATATTAATTCGTATTTCTGCAAAATCGCATTTTTTCAGAATCTCATTTCTTCGGATTCGTATCTCTTCATATTCTTATTTCTTCGGAATCTCTTTTGACAATATATTGGTACAAGGGAATCACTACCAGACCAATTACAACCGCCTTCCAACGTTTTCCATTTACTTATTTATTATACCTACCCACTAAGACTTGGGGGGTATAAAATTGAATAATACCTGCTCGCCATAATAGTGTATAACTCCGGACACGTATCTTGGACCTAAATCGCAAGACAAACGAGGCTCTGGCGCCCGCGGATTGCTTTGTAATAATCTATGCTTGGTGAATTTGAGTAGCATCCCCTGCTATCCTCAAAAGACACCCAAGAAATGTATACTGCGCATATATTGGCACATTTTGAACACATTTTAGGTCCAAGATACGTGTCTGGAGTTATATATTAACTTCAGCCATCTAACCAGCTAGGTATAATAAAATCTCTCCTCACCGCTCATTGGTCGGCAGGCAAAGCCATAAAACTCATATTAGTTCAAAAAATAAAACTAGTTGAACTACAATTACATATTTTAACGATATATATAATATTATAGTTTTAATTGTGCACCGATAAAATCTAGTCATTAATTTTCCACGAACGTTTTTATGAGTCGTAAAATTTTTGTGGCTCTCCTAAGATCGTAAATCGGCGATTATTTAAAGTCATAAAATAATGTATTATAATAACAATGTTTAACTACTTTATTAACGTTTTAATTTGGAGTTCTGTTCGTTATGTTTCCGAACGTTTTTTTTAAATAATCTGTACTTTTTAATTAGTCTTTGTCTATTTCTGTACCTATAAAAAAGTAATAAAATTACTCTATGATAATTAATTTAAATGTAAGTATTTAATGTATAATTAATTTAAATACCATAATCTTTGCCATCTTGTTGAATAATAATTCACATGATAATTAACCTAAAAATATGTACCTACATAAATTAGATAATTTGTTTTTTTCACTACACTACTATTATAACGGGTAAGCTAAGCCTACACTACATGTTAAGTAAAGCATAAATAATTGTAGTATTCAATTTTATTACGTCCTAAAAGTAAGTAATTACAATTGCCCAGTTATTAAATGATTTGAAAATTAAATCAACCGAATGGAAGAAAAATAAAAACTAAGTCCCTTACCAAATTCCCTATCTGGAAAGAGACTTACGCAGAGAAGTGCGTATGGCACTCTCCCGAACTGGAGAGACTAGTTTTATTCTAAACTGATATCTAGCCTAGTAGGTTCAGGTGTCATGTAGGTTTTGTATCTATATTTAGGATATCAGACGTCGGTCGCTCAATAAATTCAATCAACCAATCTCATAGCAGTCCATTGCTGAATGTGGCCTACGTTCAGCAATGGACTGCCTCTCCCAATGTTGGGAGGCTTTGACGCTGGCCAGACGGGTTGGTACAGGGATTCATTTCGAGTTTTCCTTCTCTCGCATTGTTATCGTTTGCGTTTTTACCGTCAGTCGCCTCTTACGATACCTGAGATGGGGTGGTGATTCTTTCCACCACACGGAATACACGGATAGATAAATGTCAGTAAATTATTTTCAAAATACGCATAAAATGACAGATAATAAAATAGAATAAAAAAGAAATATTAGCAATGAATTTTGATGATTAAATTTTATTATATATTGACTATGACAAGCGGTGTACTATTAAAATTATATTTTTGTCTAAATAATAAATGTCAATGACTGATGTCACAATACTCACAATTTAATCACCTCTTCATTTACAAACACAAATTTTAATGTTCTTTTATTAATTCCAGATTCATTTCAGATCTGGCTGATTAAATCTAAAGCAGAAAATATTAAATGCTATAAATCCATTTTTACGGTTTATTTTGCAAACATAAATAGGTATTTAAATTTCGAATTGCACGACACTGATAAACTAATAAACTTTTTATGTGACATTTTACTCGAATAGCAACACCAAAAATTTATTAAAAAAAATACTTTAATCACTGTCTAGATCACAGACTAGTTATTTTTTTTTAATCACTCGCGCGCTTTAATTTTATTTTTAAAAACTCATCTTCTATTTGGCGGGTAACTTTTTGACTGTTGGCTGTACCGTGTCCGTAGTAACAACTACACCAAAACATTTTGAGAACTCTTCAGATTCAAAACGCATCCACTTGAATTTTTTGTGAAAAAATGAAGCTCCTTCCAAAGTTTTTGAAAGACGAAACAGTATTTTCATAAAATTGTCTGAAACATAATTTAATTTAAGTATTTGAGTGAACATAAAAAATATATTGCGTAGGTATATAGCGACCCCAGCAGCCATTTGTAAACGCGAATATAATTACAACATACATAATAATACATCAAATTTCGATTGAGGTATAATATGTCAGGTCTAAAATTTGTTTTATCTTGTCACATTTTGGTTCTAATTCGTCAAGTCTGTAAAAAGTATAACTCGACATGTCTCTCATCTGTCTGTCAAGTAGTAACAATTGCTCAAATGTTCCAAGGTACGATCAAGTAGTTAAGTAAGTGCCTACATAATGTCAGAGTGTTTAGTTTTAGTTTGGCCCATGTGACTATTGATAGCGCAACAAGCAAGTAAACCCAATTAATTTTGTTAATTGTTTGAAATAAAAGGAACAATATAAAATGGGCCATATGTCAATCTATCAACCTGTTATCTTAGGTTATCAATTACCTACATGTTACACTGAACTATACCTATTAGTCGATATAGGTCAATGTAAAGAAAATAAATTGTACTTTTGGAGTTTTAGCACCAACGCGGAAAAGGGCGCATCGCAATATTAAGTTTTTTTTTTTGCTGCAAATTGTGGATTTTTAGACATATCTAACATTTTAGACAAGGCACCCAAAAGGACAGGAAATTGGCATATTACCGTGAATTGTGATTTTTCGTGTTGGTTCCAAAACTCCTTAAAAGCCTAGTAAAGTCTTCACTGTGACAGCAATCATCATTTATCATCAAAAGCCGCGGGCAAAAAGCTAGTAGATTGATAAAACGCCATCCAAAAAAAGATTAGAAGAAATTGTTTTTTCCGAAAATTGTTAAAAGTGTTGTGCATTCAGACAAGAAATTGAATGCTCTTGAATTTCTTAGGGTTTATTAAAATTTGGTTTATTTTACGGAGTCCCATACTTTAAAAAATAATAAAAATAATGAAGTGTTTAAAAAAAGTATCTATTAAAACTACGTTATTTAAAATTAGAGAACAAACTTTCAGAACCACAGACTGAAGAATATCTTGAAGATTAGTCTCAATAATTTTTTGTCGAACTTCAAAAACTTTTTGCACATTTTTTGCGTTACCCTACGACCGCTCGGGTCACCAAATATTTTGAAAGAACAACATTTATGGACTGCGAAAGTCGACGCTGAAGAGTGAAGGCTCATTTCTTTCGATCACTTGACATTTTAAAAACATGTGTGCAGGTTATGCAGAGACTAATGTCATGGATTTAAATTGGCATTAGGTTTTTGGGACAGCTTTTTTTTTGAAGATATACATTATACACTCATCAATAGCAACGTTCCCGATTGCATCTGAGACTTTTAAATGGAGCCCGGGATCCTCTTACTCCCTTTCATCATCGTCATCTTCCTTGCATTACTTAATCCTGGTCGCATCTGAGACCTTCATCTCGGAGTCCGGCTGAAACCGCTCGTCATCTTGAGTCTTTAGATGCCGAAGTGTGAGATTGCCTAAGGCATACACCTTAAACCCGTCTGTCTCAAGGCCATCTTTGGAGTCGAGATGACCCTCTCGAGTGTGGGAACCACGGTGTTTCCATCAGTCATCATCTCCCCTTCCATAAACCTTGTCTAGCCTTGTTACTCCCCCTCATATATCCGTCCTATACTACTCTGATAGATTTTATTTCACAGAAAACATAACACAAGAATTTTTATAAAATAAAAATAAATAAAATAAACTGGTAAAGCGGACCCCAGACACCGGAGTAAAAGCTTCGGATGCGACCTGGAATTAACGCTAGGATGAAGAAGATGAAGAAGTAAATCTTATTCGGGTCCGGGACATTGCTTTAATAACACAATCTATGGATGTGGATGGCTACAAGGGGAGAGGAAGACCTCAAAGGAGGTGGATGGACTGTGTGAAAGATGATATGGTTCAGAAGGAAATGAATGTGGAGATGACTGCAACTATAGACGAATGGAAAAAGCACACATGTTGCGCCGACTCCAAATAAACTTGGGATAATAGCAGGAGGATGATGATAGCTCCAATAAATATAAAATTACAATGTAAATGTTAGTTAGTAAAACTCCATTCCTAATTAAAGCACACCATTTCTGTCTACCATTTTAATATGATATAATAAAATAATACGTCGTTAGTTCACATGTTTTCTCTCGCCCCGCCTCCGACATACTCGTACCTACTACACGCCACCGCCCGCAACTCGCGCGCTTTTTGTACAGACAACCGCCATCTTGTTACGTCACACACTGTAAATAATAAACATTTCGTCTATTTTTATTTCAACGTTTCAATACTGAAGTATCAGACGATATAGGTAACTTAAAATGTTCTTATCTAAATGTAAAAAATACCAAAAGTAATAAGTTTCATTCTAAATAGTGGACTGAAATTTCGGGAAGATAACATTGTAATATCTCGGGACTTGGGATACGTATCTTGGCCCTAAATCGCGAGACAAACGAGGCCCTGACGCATCCAGATTGTTTTTAAATAATCTATCATTAGTGAGTTTGAGCTCGTCCACCGCCATAGCACCCCGTGCTATCCTCAAAAGACACCCAAGAAACGTGAACTGCCCGTATAAAGCACATTTTAGGTCCAAGACATAATATATCCTGAAGTATACCATGAAAACAATATCCTGGTATCGGGTTGGCTTTCCTCTTGCGATTGGAATGGGAGTCGCAGACAAAGTAAGAAGAAGAAAATGATTGAACGTAGTTGATGAATACAATCACTTGGCCAGCAGATGGAGACTGATTTTTTCGCTCTTCATACACTGCGGACTCAAGGTGTCTATTCAGTCTCCAGAGTCCTTTTATTACTTCTATGACTGACCAGAAAATCATAACTCTACAATTTAAGAATGTAAGAACTGCTGTGTAGCTTGTTTAGATTAGCTGTGTAACGATAACGATACACAGTTCTGACTATCAACTTTTATTTACAGATTTGACAGATTGTCAATGACAATCTGACAGCCCCCTTTTTTTTTTTTTTTGTTCTATGACGCGATGTATGGGATTTGACATTCATGACATACGTTCGTTGACGACTGTCATAGTTATACGTTAAATCCTATATATTCGTCATTCTATTCTACAATACGCCAGCCAAAGGATTCAGAACTGAGTATCATTCTGAATTATGGGCCTTAGTCAATGTTCCGTTGTCTAAATACATCTCTGCCAGTCCTCTCATTGAATTACAAGCGTGTTATTGTAACAAATAATAATGCACGCGCATTTTAACACCTAACAGATAGATGTATAATTGACGTGTCATCGAAAAACTCTTCAAATATCAAGGGCCATTGTGCTTAGTCAAATAATGGATCCACAAAATTAATATAATAATCTTTGACCATAGTGATTGATTGCAATGAGTCAGCCATATTGTTTTTTGTCTATGGTCCTGAGCGAATGGCGGGAACGTTTGATGGTGAAGTGTCGATTTTATTTTTAATGTTTAACGCCTTTTCACTTATGGCGGCGTTTCCGATGTGTTAAGTTTTATTGTGTAGCATATTTGGGCGTAATTGTGTAGATATATGCTGATAAATATGGCTTAATCACTAATCAATGTATAAAATTAGTAACTATTTGTAAAGAGTTGTTCGTAAGCATAGAGTTCCGTGAGATTTATTATTTTTTATTGCATTCTTTTTTTTAAACAGTCATGCCAAAGGCAACGGCTTTTAACTTTCCACGTCAGGTTTGGCTAAGATCGGATTCCTTCGGCTTTGGAGCTTAGATCGGATTCATCATCATCATAATCTTAGCGTGTTTCCTGGTTGCATCTGAGGTTTTTCTACCTCGACGCTTGTTCCAACTTCCACTAATTCCTTCTACTTACACTCACGCTTGCAAATCCCCGAAGGCGGAGGTCTATTATCACCCACATTTCGCCAACTGTGACTTTCGGTCCCACCTAACAGGGGGCGAGCCTATTGCCGTCAAGGGGGCACTTAGTCATGGGCTGGATATTTACTGTCGGATGGAGAACAGTCCTATCCCTAAGTCGCGTTCTACGACATCCATAGGAAGAGATGGGGTGGACCCAATCCAATCCTGAATACTTTGGTGTGTGATATACCACTACAAAAAAAAAGTATTATTAAGCCAAATTATTAAAATCGTCAATTCATCAGCAAATTGCTTATATCAGTTTCACTTTGAGAGCAAAATTAATTGACACCTGTACATTCAGCTGTCATGGCACTAACTTTTTTACTTAGCTCCTTATGTAGTAGTCGGCGGGATTAACAATGAATACATTGGCCACTTTCATTCCAAAAAAAAATCGCGTGAGAAAGCGCGGCAAGTCCATCAAAATCTATGTAGTCTATGTATGCATCCTAGTAGCTTGTAAGAACGAGATAAAATCTAAAATAAAACGGAGTGATTTTGATAGATGGTTGTCTCCTGCTGTCCACGGCGCGTGCTCCGCTCAAGATATCACATCATAAATCATATTACGTCATGGTTTTTGAAAATTTGTTGTAAGAGATTTTAGTAAAGCGTTTGATACTGTTTGCCATAAGATGTCTTTGATTTTGTGTACTTTTCTGTGGTTTTTTTTTTCATTTACTAGACTTTAAGTACAAGTAGGGGGCACTTGGGCATTCTTTACTAGACAACCAAAGGTGGTGCAGAGAAAGTCTCAGTAAGTGGAAGTGTAATATTTTTTCTTGCCCGTATTTTGTCATAAATGTCATCATGAACATTTTTTTTACTTCTTTTATTTTCTTATTGTAGTCAGGTGTGGAGATTTTGGGCTTTAAAACAGTTATAGAATTATAAAGCAGTTATACAATTCGCTGGCGCAGTCGGATAAGAAGTAAAATAATAGAACAATACAGTATCTACTGAACACGAGCAATTGTTGAGTGACAGTACGAAGCCATAGCGTCAATCTCGAAGAGTTTTTGCGTATCAGTAGGTCAGATAAAGGTGACTTGAGATAATGATCGGGTATCACGAAGAGTATAGGTACAATCATTTGAGGTCATATACCTTAAAGTTTAATCGCTGGAGAGGAATAATGGGTAGTAACTTTGAGCGCCAGACCTACGTCATCATCACTATCTTGGCGTTTTTCCCGGTGGCATCTCGGAGCACAGTATCCACTTACTACTACTGGTTCTGGTTTGGCTTATCTGATTTGTGGGAGCGAGTGTCATCTGTCCTCCCAATCCCAGAAGGAAAGACCGCGCCAGAGCCTCGTTCGTCCGTCCTCATCCAAAAAGTTATTGTAGATACCAGTGGCGTGGGTCCCTATAATACGCTTCCGGCCGGCTTGTCTTTGCAGAGATGGTAGAGACCAATGAATAGCATGGTGTGTGACAAACTAGATCACGGTAAAAGAACAAATTCGACTGGCTTCCCTATTGAAAATTTTCACGCTTCGCCACTGGTAGGTAGAAAACCTACTTTACCTAAAATACAGAAGTAACATTCTAAGTTTTATTACCCACTACCAGTAACAATAGTTTCTAATTCGTTATCGGATACAGGATAAGAAATTAATCTAAATGAATAAATTATCTGGTGCTTATCAAAAGCAGGTACCAACCGCTAGAAAATATCAACCAGAGATTATCCGAAAAAAAAGAAAGTCTTATTTTAAAACAGTCATAGAATTTCATTATCTTCGTACTCCATAAATTATAGAGATTCAATAATAGAACACATTTAAAAATTTTATAGCGTTCGATTGTCATTTAGAATGTTGTCGTCGTAAAACGTGAATCTCCCGATTTTATTACGTTCCAATTCGAGATATCGATTTTTAAACGGGATAAAAGAAACATAATTACCTTAAATTACAAATATTCCATTTAAGATCACAGGTGTAGAAGAATAGACATTCTATTGCTTATTAAGCAGTTCTAACTATAATATCGTTCTCCTGAATAAAATTATGGAGTAATAACTATAAAAAAGCAATAAAATATTGGCTATTAACTAAATATCCAATCAAAGGAGGTAGTATATGAATTTTACGATCGTTTCAAATTAACAACAAGATTTAAAAAATGTGGATAGACCGATCGTGTCGCGATTGGTCGTGGGCTTTGGTTGTCGGGTGGGTGGACCTATTATCGTGTCGAAATTATGTTTTTTGTGATTGATGTGTTTAGGCATTTTGATTTAGGAGTCCGTTTAAATTTGACTGCGATATAAATTTTATGTGCTTATTCACTTTAAATATAATGGCAAATGCTTGACATCTGTCATCTGCAATTAAAGTGATTTATTTGTGTTACCATCTTAATATAAATCTGTGCTTAAAAATACAGTTAGTGGCAATTGTAAATTAGTAGGCACCTAATCTTTTGTTTCTTTTCTATTAGGGGTAAGTGGAATGACCTCCCCGCCTTTTAATTTCTGTCCATTCCTACATCATGTGCTTCTCTTACGGTCGTTAAAACTTTATACAAGTCCTCTGGTCCCAAAATCTTTTGATACCTACTACCCTTTTTTAATATGACAAGCGATGCCGATGGCGACAATTCAACAAGACAAGCTATAAAATAATTCTCACAGCTTGCCTCATAAATTAAACTTGCAGCAATAATTTTGGTGCCAAAAAAACTGGCAATATTAGTCTTAATGTGCATTCGGAATCATTGACCTACGAGAGCTAATAAAAAACTTTAACAACTATCTTAATTGAATGAATTTGTGAAACATTTAGTAAGCTAAACGATTCAAATCCATTAAGATAGGAAAAAACGAAATCAAGCACAGACGGGACTCGAACCCGCGATCTTTCCCTTACAGGAGAATGCTCTGACCACTGAGCTATCAAGTCTTAAAATTATAAACAACACATTTAAATAAAATTACCCCCCTTTTTACCCTACTCTCCATTCTTCTCTTGCTTTTAACCCTTCTCATTCAACTCTTTTATGAAATGAGTCTCACCATCTTCTCTTTTGCCTACCCTCTCTTCTAATGGCTAATGTATTCCACCGCTAATATAGTCCCAAACGTAACCCAAGGATGCCATCAATCACAGTATCGAAGCTTTGGGGATCCTCATTTGTCCTAAATAAAAAAAGAAATAGAAAGCCGTTTCGTAGCACTGCTTACAGCTAAAGCTACCGACACAATATCTTTGATACAAGAGTCGTAACCTCAATCAAAATGACGATAAACTTTGACAAAATTCCATGTTAAGCCGTCTTATAATTATCCATATATTACCAAATCCCTGGGCCAAACTACCTGGCTGTAGAGTCGCCACGCTTCTTTTTCAATATTGGGATATAAAAAATAAATAATTGGAATGTTTTTAATGTTCTTAGTATGTGTATTACCTTGGCATTAAGGGGTTGTTAAGCATGAGATTTCTGGGTTTGATTATGCATCGCGAAAAATACTAGTCGAAACGTTATAAATTTTGCGCGAATGTAAATCGTGGCAATTTTTCCAATGGTAGGTATGGTATGTAGTACATCAGGTTCAATATTTTTATTAATATAGTCAAAGACAACCGGATACAATGTGATGATAATAATCGATAAAGTAACATTGTAATGAGGAGGCCAAACCACTGATCTGATGACCAAAATATTACTGTACCATTAGGGGCTGACCATTAATCACGTGATGTTTTTTTTAGCAATTTTTTAACCCCCCTCCCCCATGGTGATACGTGGTAAGGTTTTAGACTACCCCCCCCCCCCCCTCTAGCCAAGATCACGTGTATTTTTTATTTATTATTTAATGCTAGAAAATTAAGCACCGTGACCAAAAATCGCGATCGTGATAAAATTAATACACGTGATATCTCAATATACCCCTCCCTCCCCCTGGTGATATTTCGTGACTTTTTCCGGGACCCCCCCCCCCCCCCCCTGTTGAGCCTCAGGTGATTAATGGACAGCCCCTTAGCCAGGGGGTCCGCCGATGCCAACGTCGTAGAGGTCATCCTCCTCTACGACGTTGGCGTCGGCGGATGCGCGTGTCAATGGTCTCACTACCGTGCAAAGTGGATGAGGAAAAGTCGCATGCAATGAGGAAAATACGTCTCCATGAAGATGATAATGGTGATGAGGAAGCTCGGACCAGGAAACGCGGACGAGCCATCTTGCCCTCAGACCTTCTGGAAATACGACTTTAAATAAAAGTAAGAAAGTCAGACAAAAAAGAAGAAGATAGTCGTAAAAGCGTAATTAAAGTAAGACAAAAAAATTGCGTGACTTGTATTTTTTTTATTAACAAGGGCAGAAAGAAAACATTAACTAGTAAATGTTCCAACATGACCCCACGGAAAAAAATCCATCTTTCCAAAACAGAACATGTCCAGAAAATTAAGAAAATGTATGTCACCGCTATGGGAGCAATTATAAGCGCGCTCACCCACGTCAAAAGCGACCCGCGCATTGACGTGTTCGAAAAAAATAAACCTTTTAACAGAACTGGCCGGCGATAACTCAAGCGAAATGTCCAAACGTGTATTAAAAAAAAGATTTTCGAAATTCGAACATAGAAAGTGTTAGTGACAATAGGATATACAAAATCTTGTTAATAAAGGGCTTGGGTTGCCAGATCACAGGTGTGAAGGCCACTTTGAGAATCTTTTGTGAGCCAAATAATATTATCTGTGTAGGTAGGTATAATGCATGTTTCATTTTTTTTATAATGTGATCGTGGATCATCCAACTTGGATAGGCAAATCATACCTTTTATGCATTTGCTTTCAAATAATTTAATCTCAAACTAAGAATTAATTGAGTAATATTAGTCGCGTGACCTTCGTTAACATTAACATAGGACTCTAATTTGTATTTATACCTGCTGAGGACTAAGCAGAGGTCTGTTAATAACCCATGTTTTGCTCTCTTTTCTGGCCCTACCTAGCATGAAGTGATTCTACTGCCATTGACCTGACATATACGCACGAAAATGTAACCTTGGACCTTACATCAGCAGTCTTCTACCCTCTTAATCACAGTCTATACCCACCATATTTATTCTAAGTAATGTTAATAGATTTTGAGACATCAATTAATGCCCCTAAAATTTTCATACTGTCACTATCAATTTTCTCACACATACTCGTACGTAATAGATATTTTACGATAATTATTACTTTCAACAACATCTCAACATTTCAAATTCTCAAAAACAAAATCTGCAGATTCACAATACAAATACCATTTAGCCAACATTGAATTAGAACTGGCAATACTGGGCGATCATCCATGACAATGGTTAGAAAAAAAAATCGGTATTTGAAAAAGGAATCAGGCAGAGAGTTTCGTTGGCTTTTTTTTTCGTAAGCACAGCGTGAGATCGGTTTTGGAGAGAATTTTTGAATCTAAGGCGTCATATGCGGATCGGTTTTTTCGATTTCTTTTGAAAATGTACGGACATACGGCCAGCGGGAGGTGCCTCGTCAAGTGTCAGGATAGTTTTATTATTATTTTAGTTTTAACCAACCTATAATTACAAACAGAGCAATTACACGCGACTAAGATTAGAAAACCAAAAGTTATTATATTATTAACATTTTTTGTTAGCCACGTGTGTAAGGGGTAAGGGCACAACCACAGGGCACAACACATAATCTCCTCACGCGGCCGCGCGGGTGTCGTACAGGGGCACCTAAGGAATAGGGGCTGTCTTCTTGCTCTTACTGTGGAATGGCTTGCCAAGGTTCACCGAGGTGATTATAGTCAGTCAGATCAGTCTTACGATAGTTGATCACAAGAATCACTCTAAGCACATTGAATGCCCTTCCTGTCCAGATCTCATACAAAAATCAGTGGCTTTCGTTACTGGCATTGGAGCCCTAAAAAGTCCGATAACCACTATTTTGTGGAGGTGGCAGTTGCTTCACGAGAAAATATCGAAACTCGATGTTTTGGAGATACACGGAAAACCGACTCCAATAAAGTTGGGAAAAGGCTCGGAGTATGGCTACACTGTTTTGTGTGCCTTGATTGATCATAATATTATGTGGAAGTTTGGCAACACTAGATTTCAAAGGTTCTAAAGTTATATGACGACATCCACTTTACCTTATATTCTGTGAGTAGGTAGAACTGTAGAACCCTCTGCGCATGAGGTGCATTGATCATCATCTCGAACATTACCTTCGAACACAAACCATTGCGATTTAAATTAAGAACATCATCATGTTTATCCATAAATTCAGTTTACATTTTTTAATTTTTCAATGTTAGAGAATACATGTGTGTGAAATTGTTATTAATTAAACGTCACTTTGTGATATACCATAAAGCACGATGTTCTAGTTTTAAAACTATAGTTTGGTCATAAATATTTCAGGTCGTGAACATAACCCAAATGGCGCGTATAAAATTATGTTTATTCGTACGTTTTAGATCTTGTCAATATTAAATTAACTTCATTCAGTTTGTTTTTAAACTATATTTATATGTGCTCCATTAATTCTTACGTAGACTCAGGTTAACTTATGGGTGTGTTGACGATGACGCTATTCAAAATCTACGTAACTTTGTATGTAAACAAATCGTAGAATCTTAATTTTATGTCTACTATTATAGTACGAAACAAAAAATTGATATCGCGTAAGACCATCACTTGACCAATCCTCTTCTTCTCCTTATTTTATTTAAATGACTTTTTGCATCCGTTATAAAGGTACCGATGATTCTGCCAACCTCAAGGTGGAAACTAGGTTTACTTGACCAATAACATGCGCAGCATTTTGAATCTGTCATGCAGATGTCATTTCAAAAAGAGGCGGTAAATCATTAACTCATTTATCTGGGTTCCGTTCCAGATTTGCAATTTCATAATGAATTTCCGCTTCACCCTGCAACTGTGATACAATTTTTATTCTGGACAGCTTGGGAGTCATATAAATGTACTAGCTTTTGCCCGTGTCTCCGCCCGCGTGGATGTCGGTTATCGCGACCAAACATAGCCTATGTCCTTTCTCAAGGTCTAATCTACCTCTATACCAAATTTCATCAAAATCGCTTCAGCGGTTTAGTAGTAAAAGTGAGACAGACAGACAGACAGACAGACAGACAGACAGACAGAGTTACTTTCGCATTTATAATATTAGTAGGGAAGTAGGGATGTGTCGCATCTAATTCGTATGATTCACCCGTTTACGAAAACGCTTTTTTTTAATGTGTGGATTTTGCGCACGTTAAAAAAGAACAAAAAAAGTGATTGTAGCTTTTATTCCCATTAGCTCCTCAAGCTGAGTTAAATTGTTTGTGTTTATAGTAGCTTAACTTCGGTAGTATCGATGACCTCTCGATGATAAGGTCGACCCCTTAACTACTAAGCTACTGAGCCTATAATACTTATAAGACAAGATAGTATCAGTAGTGTCGAGCCAAATTTACTGCACTTTAGATAATAATTTTACCCCCAGCACCTGTACATGGTATATTTACCCCCAGCAAATCCTCTGGGGTCAAGCCGAAGACGGTCATCTGACCTCGAAGTGGTGAGGAAGGCAGGGTTAGGAGGTCATATGGCAGTCGCTCCCAACCACATGGAATAGAAGGAGTAAGCGGACCTTCAGGCACCGAGGTGAAAGCCTTCGATGTATGTAAATAGTGTCATATCCCTGGGGCTCCCATGGGGGCTGACCTGCAGGCAATATTGTCATCATTATTGACCGTGTGTGGTCTAAGCCTAACGCTCCTACAGTCACGGGACCTTTAAGCGGAGCGTGAAAAAGCATCTGATGAGGCTGTCAAGCAGAGTGCCACCATTGTAGCGCGTGTCTGTAATGGTGACCCTCTCTCCTGGGACTTTACTTTCAGCTTACCAACAGGCGAGGTGAAGTCAAATTGACGTATCCTGTATAAATGGAATGCACGTTTAATTTCAAGTAGTACAGTAATTATACAGACAGTATTGTTAATTGGTTCTTTCAAATATCTTAAAACGCTCGTAAAACAGTTCATTTTGTTGGCGCGCTAATTCTTTTAGCACATGCAGACAAGAATGTTTTACAAAGAGTATGAATATTACAATCTTAGACTATAGGTATACTGTATAGACACAGGTTTACTAACAAAATGCATCGCAAAAAAACGGCGTGAAAAACGCATTTTGCGCGAGTACATAAGTTAATGTCAATATTATTTATTGAAATAAAACTAGGTACTTTTAATGGACTCTATCGCGATATATTTGTTATTATTTACTTTTAGCCAGAAGTTTTGACTACTTTTCAGCAGCCATGGTCGCAGGACTAAAGGTCCCTCTTTCAGTGAGATTCGCGTAAACTCAGTTTCAATATTGTTCTTTAAACTCGCAGAATGCCCTCCGCCCCATGAGCGCGGGCCTGTGGTGACGGGTGGACCCGCCTGTCACCCTAGCAGAAGCAGGCCGATGCGACGACGCAATACGTGATTACCCATATCCAGGGGTTAGAGATACCGTAGTAGTTTTATATGTGCGGAAGAACCTAAATCTCTTCAAAAAAACTCTGACGCATATATAGAGAAATAAAGATAAACTTGCAGTGCCAATACTCAGGCTTCATAAGGTTGGTAATTCGTTTGTAGGCAACTGTATAAAAATATTTAATAAAATTCCTCAGGATTTGGTTGACATGCCACTTCATTAGTTTAAAATAAAAGTGAAAAAGTGTTTAATGAAAAAAGGCTATTATAAAGCAGAAGAATATCTTAATGATAAAAATACATGGTCATCTTAATTACTTGCTTGCTCGCACATTATAAATTTGTATAAAAAATCATATTTAAAAAGGGATAATCTAGTTCTCTTAGTTGCTTGATGGTATCTTCTCAGTAGAACCAACCTACCGAATCAGCGAAAGAATCATTTTCAAAGTTTTAATTGTAATATTCTGACGTTCATAAGTGTTCTTCATGTGCCTAAACTGAATAAACGAAATTGATTCTTTAATTGAGTAAATAATCAGCAATGTTTTAACGCAGAAAACAATTAAGTGAAAACTGTCATTGCAATAGCCAACAACCAATTGATAAACATCTATTTACGAGTACTAAAAGCAAGTTCGTAAAAACTTCACTATTACAAAACTTTCTCGTGGAACATTCAAATGCAGAATTGAAACCCCTAGCTTTCTAAATACAGTCATTATTTTCCCGCCAAGCGAATCGAAAACAATACAACCAATCAACGTTGGTTAAAATAACAGCGCTATGATAATTACGCTGAGCGTCCGCCATTTTGAAGTCCGACATCTTGTTGAAATATTGTAGCGTAAATTATAATTCAAATTGCTCTTTCAGACGTCGAAAACTAATCGAAACTCACTAAGTACCCTTTGTTCTATAACAAATTGTAATTAAAATGTAACTTTAAGTATTAGTTTTGTAAAATAAACAGATACCGACAGAATTTTAATTTTATCAACTGTCCTGAATTTTACAGGAACGTCAAGACGCCATCTTCTTATTCATCCTTGCGTTTGTCTTGAGTCTGGAGTCCACTTTTTTCAGTCTAATTGCGGGTTTGGCTGTTCGATATTTTCCGTGAAGCGACCATGACTGCCATCTGACCTCCACAGCTCACTACCGATATCGATATTTCAGTTAGACCAGTTGATAAACTTTTCTTGGTTCCAAATACCCGTAACGAATGCCATAGAAGTTGGAATGGAACCGGGACTGACGGTTTAACGTGCTCTTCTAGACACGGAAATATCTAGACCAATGCAAATAGACATATTCATGCATACAATATTTACACTGAGCGGGGATCGAACGGTAGCAGTAGCAGTCGCGTTCACTACCACCACACCACATAGGCTAAGACGCCATCTTGAAGAGAATTATTATCTGAGGATGATAAATCTTGTAGTTTATCACATTTTCACTGTATACCCGAGGTGGCGGGCTGATTCTCCTCAACTAGTGTTGAGGTAGAGCAAATGTACTCAGATGGCCTAGAGTACATTTTTATAGAAGACTAGCTTTTTCCCGCGGCTCCGCTCGCGTGGATGTCGGTCATCGCGACCAAACATAGCCTATGTCCTTTCTCAAGGTCTAATTTAACCCTATACCAAATTTCATCGAAATCGGTTCAGTAGTTTAGGCGTGAAAGCGTAACAGACAGACAGACAGAGTTACTTTCGCATTTATAATATTAGTATGGATTCTCTAGCCTCAGGACACAAATCTTGGACCTAAGTCGCGAGACAAACGACGCTCTGGCGCGGGAGGATTGTCTTGTACCACCGTAGAACCCTGTGCTATCCACAAAAGATACCTAAGAAACGCGTACCTACTGCGCATATAGAGCATATATCTATATGCTCTATATGCGCAGTAGGTCTAAGATATATATCCCGAGGTATACCTAACGCCGCACGCCGTTAAGCATCCGTTTCTACCTGTCCATTTTCGGATAAGATTCGAATTAGAATCTAGCAAGACTAATTCTCAACGGTTTTAGTCTGCACCAAACCAAAACTATTTCAAGAAAATCCGAAGATAGTGAACCTTTTCATACCCTCTTTCTAATAGATAGTTACACACTGTGAAATAGAGTTATCCAAGAGGTAGGTTACTCCTCAGCAGAATATTATCCACAATCCGCCTCCCTAAAAGCAAAAAATATCCGCTGTTAACCTCCTCCCTCATTAACAGACATTAATATTTGATAGAAAAGACCACTTGACATATTAAGATTCAAAACCTTTTTGCAGTTTCTACAACCTTTAAGATATCCAATTTAAAAAAAAAGCAACAAAACAAAAACAAACTCGAACTCCGGTTGATTCAATAAAAATGTAACACGTTCTAAATGTCAAATTTGAAATTCAAAAATGGCGAAACAGTTGAATTTTACCATTTCTCCCGCGTCAATTTGACGAAAGGTTGTAGTTAAAATAACGTATTCACATTAATTTTCTTTGTTCAGTCTTATTGTTAAAATAAAAGCAATTTTTACGGATCCTACCGCGATTTATTTGGTATTATTTACATTTAGTCTGGCGTTTCGTCTATTTTTCAGCAGCCATGCTCACGGGGTGACTAAAGATGATAGTTGACACATAGTTTGAAGTGTAAGTTAACTCAAAGTGCTTAAACTATATACCAAACCAAACCTAAAGTGGGTGACAGACGTGCGAGTAAGTACGCGGACTTATGGCTCGGCGACCTTACTCGCACGTCTGTCACCATAAGTTCGCGTACTTTAAAACCGCCGAGTAAGTGGCGATCTAGCAAGTTTGAAATTTTGCTCGTAACTAGAGGTTTGCACTGGTGCGGAATTTCGTGAACCGGTGAAAAACACCGGTGTTTTAGCAAGCTCTTAGAAAAATATGACATGATAGAATTCCTAGATAGCACAAAGCCTCTTCTCTCGACGACATTGCAATACAGTGTGAGCAAGCTTGCCGTCTGCCACCGACGGCGAGCCGAGTATGTTCGCGAACTTAAAAACCGCGTGCGTAAAGTACGTACGTCTATCACCCACTTAAAGGTATGATTCCGAAGCAGACCGCATACGACAACGACAAACGGGGTGCTTCCAGTTTGCCCCACCAAGCGTCCCCACTGGTGGGGCAAAGTGGAATGGTAAAAAAATGTATATCCACTTTTCCTCACCAAAGTCATTCTGGCGGGGAATATTATACCCGTTTAAATTACCGGTGCAATCGTCCCCACTAGGGTTGGTAACTTTAAATGAGAGAGGTGTTTTTAAATTAAATAAAAAAATGATACAGCGTACCCATTACTTATTAAACTCCGATACGGATAAAGGTGACCATGGGAAGCCGCAAAGAATTACGCGCATATGCTGCTTGCGTTGGCAGTTGTCGTATGCGGTCAGCTACGGAATCATACAATAAGAAGTGAAAACCAAGTGACAACTACCCCGCAACATGTTTGCAGAAAAATAACTGAAAAATCTGGTTACGTATAAATAATACAAAATAAAGTGCATTAAAAAGTGTTTGGTCTTTATCTATTACATCAGGGCCTGTCCATTAATCACGTGATGCTCAAAAGGGGGGAGGGGGGGGGGGGGAGGGGTCCGGAAAAAATCACGAAATATCACCAGGGGGGAGGGAGGGGTATATTGAGATATCACGTGTATTTATTTTTTCTTATAACTCGCGATTTTAGTTTTCTAGCTTTAAATAATAAATAAAAAAATACACGTGATCTTGGCTAGGGGGGGTAGTCTAAAATCTCACCACGTTTCACCAAGGGGGGTCAGAAAATTGCTAAAAAAACATCACGTGATTAATGGACAGTCCCTCACGTTGTTAGATATAAATGGCGGTATTTAGTGACAGTTTTGTTACTTTATTACCATTTTGTACACGTATGTAATTAATTCTTTTGTTTACTTGAGTTCTTATAACTGTTGCATTTAGTCATTAGTGTTTCACAAAATTATAATGACGATGTGAATGGCCGATAACGTCATGTCTTTATACAATTTTTATGCAATATATCAGCGTTAATTTTAGTCTCTCTTCTTCAGCTTTAGGGATGGGTTGTTTCAGGTATTTGACTGTACTTGATGTACCCACGGATTAAAACTTTGTGAATATGTACAAGAGCAGATAATATAAAAGAAAATAGAGGCCGAAAGTCTTGCAGCGCGCTGGAGCCAAAGCAAAAAACACAGCAGACAAACGCAGTTCTACAGGTTAATATTATTAATATAGTTACATACTGTAAAGACATTCTATCCTAGATTCTTGGCTCCTACCGAAATTTGGCTTTTCTTGGTTTATTGCAGGAGGGACTGCTTTCTCCGACCAACTACCGTAAGAGGTGTACCGACCGACTACCCTGGTGCCCTTGGAACCAAAAAATCTCGGTACGATAGGCATACTTTTATCAGTATCTATAATATTCACTATTTAGTTCTAGCCCACTTCTTTGTAGCCATTTCTTTGTAACATCGTGTACGATCTTTCAAGCCCAGATTGGTATCGATAAGCCCATTTTATTGCTCATAAAATTACAGCTGGCCACTACACTAACCTGTAACACTTATGTCTAATATAACACTTTTTTTGTAAACATAATGCTGGCCAGTAATACGCCATAAACTATAGAAGATAATATTTTTTATCGTTAGGGCTACCTGTCGTAAAAATGTTGCCGTAATGGTTGATATTGAGTTTACAGTTAATAATGTTGTTGTTATCTGTAGCCTATGTCTGTTTTATTAATAATTTATAATAATATATTAGTTGTTGCTAAAGCACCTTACCTGTGGAGCAGTGAACTTCTAGAAATTTTCTTTCATATAAACCTTGGAGCTCAGGGTCCGCCTTCTGGCTTTTCCTCCTCCACTTGGCACAATCTTTGACTCTATTTTCATGGACTCTATACTCCAGGTATATTAAGACCTGGAATTTCTTACCAGCTCACGTGTTTCTCTCTTCCTACTGTCCCAGGTCTCATTAGATGCTTTTTCCAGCGGGGCGTGAAAAAGCATCTAATGAGGCCGTCAAGCTGAGTGCCACCATTGTGCGTGTCTATAATGGTGATCCTCTTTTCCGACACTTTTGCTTTGCCTTTAGCTTACCATCAGGCGAGGTGAAGTCAAATATAAAAACTCTAGGTATACCTACTCAAGGCTGTGGTGAACTGTCCAGTAACATCTATGTCCGACCAAGTCATTCATTAATGCAAGATGTCCCTATCTGTTTGGACATGACACCAAACAATCTCGCCATCTCACGGTCGGGCGCTAAGTGGACCCTTGATATCTGCTCAAAACAACATCAACGGTCCGTTTCAAGTGCAAGCTATAAGGTTGATATCCCTACTGTGAGCCAAATAACCGTTATGACTTCATTCGTCCTGTATTCTACTTCTGTCTACGATATTAGGATATAGAAGCTTGAATCTATACTTTACCTATTCCAGCTAAAGAGTTCATTTGCTTATTTGCTCTAAGCTCTGGAAATACCTGACGAATTCGAAAAGTTTTTTATATATTTGATAGCCCTGTTTTTAAAGAAGTTTATAAGTTATTTAACATTACGCTACGACTCTTAGGAGCCGAACAATAAGGAATAAAAAGGTCTGAAAAACGTGCACAGACGGCCGTTCGAATAGAACTGTATACGACGGGTGAAACCGAGGCTACAGCTAGTATCTATACAACTAAAATAAATAAATAAAAACATAAGGTTCTCTTTCGCAAAACCAAGATGAAAGATAACCTAACAAACACAATCACCATATTTTTGGCGGCAAACAAAACTCGCGCTCATTTGCGCGAATCCAAGATGGCGAAGGCACCTTCGTTACATCTTCATTTGCAACAATGCAGTCATTAGCTCTGCCTTATTGCTGATTGTTTTGTTAATTTAATACTCTGTGTTTATAAAAAATGGTGACAGTTACATGATTGCTTCATTACTTGTTCCCTTGAGTGCTGGGTTCCACCAATAATTGGAACCTCATTTCGAACTGTAAGGATTATTGAGGCAAACCTTCCACAAAGTAAAATGAGCACAATTTTCAAGAGTTTAGCCCTTGCATTAAACCAATTGAGATATTTTCCGGTGAAAGGAATTTCGGTTGAAGACTATTTATTTTTTAATGAAGGATTAAGTTGTTCCCTCTGTCAGAGGTTTCTCAGATTGGGTCGTCGCTAGGTTATCACCTAGCTAGATGGGCAATGATTGATAGACTACCCCTGTTATGTTATATCTACAAGTCTCGCTCAAAGACCTCACTTACAGCTTTGTCACTTCATTGTCAACTTTCTTTCTTTCTTTCTATCTTCAAAATTAAGTTTAGCTATTTATGTCACATTCAAGCTGGATAACATATCCACAATCCAGAAAAATAATAGAGTCATTGCACCTAGTAGAAAATTGCAAAGAGGACTCACATTACTATTGGGCTTATGGGCTAGACTTGTAGAGACATTACAGGGATGGTCAACTTTGAACCAAGGTTTACTGCTTAATCATTATCACGATCTCAAATATACTATTAAGCAAAATTAATTGGCAATTTCACTATGTTGTTTTGAGTGTCAGAAATGTCACTAATTTTGCCAGCACCATGATCACAGATTTAACTGAACAACTGTTAGAGTGAGTAGGTAAAAATGTATGAACGCTTAGAATTTGTGGTCTAATAAGATCACCGGGTGATCCTAATACTTATAATTAATCGCAAAGTACCTAAAAGCAAGTAGGTTTACTTAATACTGACAATAATAGCTGCCTAATCCAAAACTACTGCTACAATATTTACTTCTCACGCGCATATAGTAGAGCCGGTGGTTCGCGTTTATGCTTTAGTACTCGTACTTATGTAGTGTAGATTGAACAAAGAAATACTCGTAAATATTTCTTCTATAAAGCTAAGAAATCTGTCGTATATACTAAGTACCTACTTGGTAGTATTAAAGTGATATGGAATAAGTTTATTTTGAAACTCTGATGTTATAATTATAAGGCTCTTGAAAAGTTCACCAAATTATTGCCAGTCTTAACTATTTTGCTCCTCAGCATTAAACTTTATTTCTTAGTTGTATTCTTGAGGCATTTATTATCTGCATTTGTAATTATGCCTAATTTACCTTTCACAAATTTTTAAACTTAGAACATTTAAAATGGTACCTGTTCGAAAACAAAATAATATTTGAAATATGGAAAAATAATGTAGTTACAAGCACATTTACGTTAAACCTCGTGTCGTGTAGACGCGGGTCGGCGCGCGCGCAGCAGCCTCGTCGAGATAATGTCTCCGACGCTCACAGCCGCTATCTCACATCTCCCCAGCCTCTTGTTCCACGTCTTTATCTAAAGAGTTTTCGTTTTAATAACAGTATTGTTTGCCGACTAATCCCCACATCCTACGTTTGTTAGCTGATGCCAAACGGTGGCTAAAACATGACATACGGCTCTATCTTATCATATCACACCCACTTTACAACACATGTTCACTATACGCCTAATGGAGTATTATAATTCAAACATTTCCCTAAAATCCAATTCGCTTACGCAAATATTAAAACCTGTGCACATAGCGTGTTTTATTTTCTATAAACACTTAATTAAAAACGAAAATATTTTTAATCTGTATCAATGAACAGTGAATTTAATGAAGGAACAATGGCGGCGTCTTAGGAATCGTTCGGTCGACGACCGCTCGGCTAATTTCGCGCCCTTTCACCTGTCAATCAAACGTCAGAGCGCGCGTAAACGACTGCGAGAAACAGGTATTAGTCTTAAACGAAAATGTACATACAGCTATGTAAATTACGTTTTATTACACGAAATACGAAACGAAGCCTGTGATTTAGTTAGCGGGTGATAGGTGAATAAGTGAAATTATCTGTGAAAGTCTGCGGCCATTAAAATTTTCGCGCGTTCATATGTCAATATGACGTTTTGTTTGGCGTACAAAGTTAAACTCGGCGTCCGGCGCCGTCGTTCAGGCGTATTTCTCGCTACAACTAAATTATAAACATGATTAATTTAGATAGTGAAACAATTATACTTAATTATTAACACTTTTTAGAGATTTTGAAACTCAAAATGGCGTTACCAAACATCGGCAACATTTTTAATCGCAGAGCCATAAATACATTGCGTGTTGGCATGCAATGCGAATTAAATTATACTTGATGTACGCTTACATGCGATACTTACCTTTGTATGTTTTTAGCGCCTTAGAAATGTATTTTTTCAAACATTTATACGGAAACTGGTCAGTAGGTAGGTAGTTAATAGTTGCAAAAACTTTAGTAACGAGATACTTCAGCTGTAAAAAGATGACATTTATCTCTTCTAAACACACTATCTAGCTATTAACTTTTTATTTAAAGACGTCAAGGAGACCACAAACATGTTTTCTATTTAAAAAAGACGGATTAATAACGTAGGATGCCTTCGTTTTACTGCAACGGGTAAGCGCGTGTCAGCGTGTCGGTTCGCAAGCTTCGCGTATTCACTACATAAGGTTAAACTTAATAGTTTTGTCCAGGAACCATAACGAAACTCGCGCACAATAGTTAACTAGTTGTTCGATATCTGTAAGTAAATCAGTCAACAAAAAGCAACAGAGGCATATTATGGTCATCTCCGTTATGTTGTGTTGTGTAGACATAATATCGTGTAGAATCTACAAGTGTATGTAGAACGTAGCGTGAAAGGATTTAAGAACAGCATAATTTGCTTTTTTAGGCAATTTTATAGGATGTTGCTTGGTTGTATCCGAAGCTTCCTCCTAGGAGTCCTAGGTTCGCTTTCGGAGTGTCTTCTCCATTTCGCACGATCTTCAGCATGAAGAAACGATGAAATATGCTTACATAAAAGTAATCTATTCAATCGAATCTTAAGGATTCTCAGATTACTTATATCTTTACAGTAACAAAGGCTCTTATTAATGTTGCTTGACAATTCTTAAATTTAGATAATTTTAAAGCAATTAGTTTGCTAGACTAAACAAATTATAATAAATTGGAAAAAGCGACCCGCCCGAGAATTGATTTCGCTTTTTCCAATTTATTATAATTCTTAAATTATTTTATCATGTGATTGGGAGGTATGGGGACCTCACCAAAAGCACCTGCTAGCTGGTATCAATCAATCAATCAATCAATTAGCCTATTGCGGTCCATTGCTGGACATAGGCCTCTCCCAATATACGCCACGTTTGCCGATCCCCCGCCTTCCGCATCCAGTCTGTCACAGCCACCTTTCGCAAGTCGTCAGTCCACCTGGCCAGCTGGTATATCCGTTAACTGGTGGACGAGACCCTGGAACAGGATTTCCTTACGAGTTCAGAGGTCAGGCAGCAATCAAAAGAAACAATAGGAGAGCGGACTCCAAAAGTTCAAGCTTTGAATAAATTCAGGATAAACTCTACAGAACTAATGATGAATTTGGTGGCTCTCTAAACACATCTGGTGCAACGAGTAACTGTTTTTTGTCACAAATAAAAAAAAAAACACACATCGATTATATAATCGAACCCTTGTCAATAATGTAGCCTAATGTAGGCACAGGAGCGATGACCGAACGATGTCCGCTAATCGAGTTCTGATCGATATTTTTAAAATATTTTTTACGGTAGGTTTTAGAGTTAGGTATGTTTATCCTGGCTCAAATGAAGAAACAACTAGGTATGTATATCAACATGTGGGTGACTGCACTCGGCGTATTTTTTACTAATTAATTCTCGAAGTCATGAAACTTTAAATAAAAAACTTAGGTACTTCAAATTTTAAAATAAATTTAATATTGCTGAAAGATTACGTGAATGTTTATTATAATAAAACTACTGTTAACGGGTTCTATCATGATTTATTTAGTGTTATTTTGTTATTTGCGTAGATCTCGGCGTGTTGCTTGCATTTTTTCAGCAGTTACGGTCACGGGCTTAATTTCCAGTATATCAAAGAACCGGCGTTGAAGTAAAAAAAAATAGTTTTACTTTAACACTAGTATTATCCCGGGGTTGCACCCGCGCAAGTCCTAAGAATTTAAAAAGGCTTCATTGAGCGATTCCTCTGATGATATAGAAGATCGCGGCTTAATAACCTCGTGTTGTGTTTCCGACGGTGTGTAGGGTAGCCAGAGCTCACTGGAGAGATCTTGTGCTGTCAGTGGTAAAATCAAAGGCTTATCTTTTGCGCTGATGGCACAGAATCTCTTTGTTCTTACAGGGTCGACAGCACGAGTGTGACTCCCCTGTTGTTGCACTCGCCCATAGGCCACGGTAACCTCTTACCATAGGAGGGCCGCGTGCTTGTCTGCGACCTAAGTAGTATAAAAAAAACGAGTAACTTTATGAATTACCAGCAAATGATACCGTATGAAGTTTACGCGAATGTCACTCATTGAAATAAAACCCAGTAGATCTCAATAGATTCCTATAAAATTCGTAGGTATATTGGTCACTCATCATTCATCATCTTCATCATCATTTCAGCCATAGGAAGTCCACTGCTCGACATAGGCCTCCCCTATAGATCTCCAATAAGACCGGTTGGAAGCGGCTCGCATCCAGCGCATGTCACTCATATGACTTGAATCACGATAATTCATTTACTAAGCAGGTTCCAATTTTATTCGTGTTAATATCGCCGTAAGTACCTATAACAAAATATTTACGATTTCAATAAAGTGGCCTTTCTAGGCCTGCTGATCCCGCGGGTATACACCTAAGGATAAAAAGCAACTTATGTTACTCAAGGATAATATTAGCATTGTATTCGTGCAAGAATTTTCAAAATCGGCTTAGTAGTTTTTAAGTTTATCGATTACAAATAAACAACTCTTTTCTCTTTATGATGTAGATAGATGTAGTCCATCATATTTTAGTCCTAACTGGAATGTAGGGTCAACGAACTTACAGCCAGTGAGTGAGTGATAATTAAATTCAGACCTCAGGCATTTTGGAATAGGTTGAGACGGTGGTCTACTATTTTTTATTTATTTTGTTGAACCTGTGGCGTAAAGGGTACCATTAATTATGAAGTCTTTGAGTTTGATGCTTGCGGGTGCAAATTTGAAGAGCTTGTAAATAAGAATATGGTTTGCAGGCCTACCTGAGGGTATGTAAAGTACCCACATACAATGTTGTATTAAAAGGTGTAAACTTTTTTTATATAGGACACGTCAATTCGACTTCACCTGGCCTGATCGTAAGCTGAGAGCAATGTTTCGGAATAGAGGGTCACCATTATAGACACGTACCATGTTACAATGGTGGCACTCAGCTTGACGGCCTCATCAGATGCTTTCACGCCACGCTTAAAGGACCCGGGACAGTAGGAAGAGGGAAACACGTGAGCTGGTAAGGAATTCCAGAACTTAATGGTGCGGCAAAAGAAGGAGTCGCCGAACCGCTTGGTTCTTGATGGTATGTCCTGCACCGTATGCGGGTAAAATTAGTCATGTACGTGTTGTCCTATGTAAGAATGGAGAGGGTGGAACTTATTGGAAGAGCGCATCAGAACATTCACCATGGTAGAGACGGTAAAATACTTCATGCTGGGGAATGAACTCTGTGCTGTGGTTTTCCCAAGCGACTACAATATGGGGTTCTTTAAGAAAGTATTAGAAGGTTTCTACTGGATATGCCGCGCGTGTGTGTGCTTCTGGTGTTGCACACATCCATTGGGACTGCAGAAACTGCTACTCATCAGGTCGGTCCTGTTCCTGTCTGCTACCTATGCGGCATAATATGATATCCTCAAAAGACACCCGAGAAACGTGTACTGCAAGTATAGAGCGCATTTTAATCACATTTTAGGTCCGAGATATACCTATGTCCTGAGCCATACTTTTTACTTCAAGCTCACGCTTATTAGTATATCCAAGAGTGGGTAGACAGATACATTAAACGTACTTTGTTATCAATTATAGCTTAGGTAGACGTGTGCTATCATAGTCTACCAGATACATTACTAGACTTCATCTAAGAATTATCCAACAGATAAACCCTATAACACGGAACCCAACCTAGAAATCGAACCTGAGACGTCATAGGTACATTGGTACATAGCAGCCGCACTTCCCACCACTATACTACAAGACTAACACCAGACACAAACATGAATATTTATAATTTAGCGACTGTTTAGACCTGAACTGATTAATTAAGTATGAATAAATTTTATTTTATTGGATAATTATTCAAATTTCTGTTACATTATGTGTCTGCAGCACACTAATTATTCGTTTTTTTTTTTATTTCTTTTGCCACGTGTCACATTAATGCAAGATATAAATAACGCAACTCCGACTGCTCACTTACATGGCTTGATACACCGACTTGGCATGCGAGATACTGGATATTATTTACAGCTCTATTTTCAAGTTCATCTTGCGGAATAATGGTCCTTTACACGGTAACCCACAGCAACCTATTATTGTTATAGCTCGAGATATATATCTTAGACCTAAAATGTTCTTAAAATGTACTGTATACGCGTAGTACACGTTTCATGGGTATCTTTTGAGGATAGCACGAGGTGCTACGGTGGTGGACGAGCTCAAATTCACCAAGCATAGAAGCTATTCCGCCTGCGTGGAATTCAGATCCTGTTCTTGCAACCCATCAATTCCAGAGATCACGCCTTTATACCCAGAGGGTTAAGCAGAGGTGAATGAACACCCACATTTCACCAATCATTGTGTTAGGTCCCACGTATGTAATAGGATCCTACGGGCACTATTGTTGACTCGAACCATGTATCTGAGGCTGAGTCTTAACTGTATATAATCTGTCTGAGGTTAAACAGCCCTATCCCTTAGTCGCCTTGTACGACACCGCATGGGAAGAGATGGGGTGGCCCAAATTTTACTCTGCCGGGAACCACGCGTCTATTAGATAAAATGCCTGTATACATACTTATTATTCCAGACTAATTTCAGCCAGATCTGTTCAGCCGTTTTAGAGTGAGATTGAGTAACGATTATCCAAACATCTTCACAAGTTTTCACATTAGTAAGTTACCTATATGCATTAAAGTTTAATTTTTTACACAAATAAAGATTTTTGCCATTTATACCCCACCCTGTGTACAGTGACGTCACATGCACTCGCATAGCTCAGCACTCAAGCGCAACTGACCAATGACATGTGTCAAAAGTGACACTATCTATCAACAGGTGCTAAAAGCGACGCGATAGTGATATTTATTTTTACTCTGTGCCGTTGTTGCTGGACATATGGAACATATGTACCTGATTATACCTGACAATAGATATAATTTTGTGAACTGTACCTACAAAATTGACTGGCGTAGATTAGAATAGGGTGTAAGGGGTTCTACAAAGACCTTTGGGTTCTAGGTCTACTTGACATGCAAGCTACACTTCCTGTTAGATGTACCTACGATTTTCTGGCGGCGATTTTACTCTCGGGATTATTTTTATACTACTTCGGTCGTAGGCAACAGGAAACTGGCTACCATGGCCTTTGGACGAGTTCTACACCAGAGGAGTCACACTCATGCTGCCAACCCGAACTGACGGCACAGAATCTCTCTGTTCTTAAAGAACAGAGAGATTCTGTGCCGTCAGTAAAGAAGACAAGCAGGACAAGCCTTTGGTCTTCCCACTGACAGTACAAAACCTCTCCAGTGAGCTCTAGCTACCCTACTCACCGCCGGAATACAACACAAGGTTATTATACCCGCGGTATTCTGTAGGGCGGAGGTACTTCCCCAGTCAGAATGCTCGATTAGGACGAAAATACCGTCGTGTCCTACTTCTTCCAAAATATTAGGAGGCCAGGCGGTAGACGCACCCGTAAAATGCGCCCACTCACCCATATTCTGACTTGCATAAACTTTCATTTCATAAACTTTCATTTCATAAACTTTCATTTCATAAACTTTCATTTCATAAACTTTCATTTCATAAACTTTCATTTCATAAACTTTCATTTCATAAACTTTCATTTCATAAACTTTCATTTCATAAACTTTCATTTCATAAACTTTCATTTCATAAACTTTCATTTCATAAACTTTCATTTCAAAGTCAAGATAAGCCAAATCAAGGTGTTGTTTAGAAGAGTTGACTAAGGGCTCCGATATGATGATAATGAAAGTAGAATAGGATAGTTTCCCATCTTACGGTATCTATTTGGCTCAGCTGCCAAATCGGAAAGTTCTGAGTTTGGTTCCCATACAAACATACCTAATTTAAAAAAAATAGATAGTTCTTTTAAGACTGGAGCTGCAAGCTGTGGAATGAACTCCCCGCGATGGTTTTGCCAAGCGACTACAATATGGGGTTCTTCAAGAAGGGCATTAGAAGGTTTCTTCAGGGTCGGCAGCGCGAGTGTGACGCCCCTGGTGTTGCATACGTCCATAGGCCACGGTAACCAGGTGGGCCGTGTAACAGAAGTGGTATGAAAAAAAAAAAGATTAGCCAAGCATTTTTTTACATGTCCAATGTATAGACACAACTATATTATTTTTTATCTACATGAAAATATTATCTACATACAATTGCAAATTAGTTGTAAGAAAAGTAAATTTTCACATTAGCTTACAATTTTTAATAAAAGTAAGTACCTAAGTTTTTTTTATTACACATATTAAGATATAAATTTAATTGTGATTTTAACACGTAATTACTTATAATTACAAAAACATTATTACTAATATCCATTCACTCGGTATTTATAATACAATTAAATTAAAATTTTGTGGGAAGTGGGACCTAATATAATGATTGGTGAAGTGTGGGTGTTAATTCACCTCTGCCTAACCCTCTGGGGATAAAGGCGTGATTGTATGTATGTATGTATGTGAAATTTTATGTTACGTATCTACCTATCTATCCATCTAGATTTGTTGATAGGCCAGTAAGGCTTGTATTCTTGAACGAAGCTCAGTCCTGAATCTCCATTTATCTGAGGAAAATCTGTTAAATCTATCGATCTGCGATAGATTTAACAGATTTTCTACACAATTTGTCCACAAAAAAATCGACGGGCCTAAAAAAATCCTCCTCGACAGCTTGCCAAACAACGTAAATAAATGTTTTTTTTTTAAATGACACCTAACATAAATGCTCATAGAACACGAAACATTAAATTATTCCCCAAGCATTTATATAAAAATAAGAGCCAGAGTTAACCGTAAACGCTCCATCCCACAGTCTAATAAATACATCCAACCTGGCGTACCTATTTGTATCATTTATATTTCTAAACGGAACATTACACAACACCTTACATTAAGTGCATTATTTTAGAACGATACATTTTTCGTCACCTCAAAATGGTCAATTTATAGTAGGATAGCAACCGCCCACGAATCAACAGATTTATTGGATAATTTGTTACAAAACAACTAATAAATCCATCAAATCCAACATCAAAACGTGTTAATTCGACCATCAATTTCGTGAAGATTTACGTTATGTGAGCTGCCAATGCGGCCAAACGATGATGGTCTCATGATTGAAGCCGATCCTTCGAAGACAGGTGTCATCGAAACTTGTACGCGCTGAAAAAATATTTACTACGAAAATAGAATTTTGATTCCCGCGCTTAATTGTGTTCCCGCCAATGAGAGAGCGTTGTGTGCGAGCGGGAAAACCGTGGCTTAGAAAGAGATGGAGGTTTTTCGTTGAGCGGCTCCGCCCCGCAGGCAATATGGCGGACGTGGTGATTGGTTCAGCGCCTCCTACAGGAAAAGTTGGAAATAGGGGCGGCGGGAAAACGTTCGGTATGTTGTTCGTTTTTAGTTTTGTAATGACATATTTAATTAGTTAGATTATATTTTAAACGAGCACGCTTGTAATTGCGGTAACAAGTTTTTTATTTAGGTCTTTGTTTGAATAAAAGGCTTTTGAGGTAGGGAGGTTAACTAGTAACTATTTTGGATTAAGGTTGTGTTTTATAATTTCGTCGTCAATTGGTATGGAATTGTTTTATTGAAACAGAATGTTAAAAACTAACTAATAATTTAAATTAATCTGATAGTCGAAATTGGATCAATATTGTCGAAGGTGACAGAAAAACACCTACCTACCTGCTACTAAATGCCTACTACTAACTGAAACTCAGTACCTCTACTACATACATACATACATATACTCACGCCTGTAAATCCCTGAAGGGGTAGGCAGATGTGTATTAACACCCACATTTCGCTAACAATGATTTTCGGTCCCACGTATGGGTGCGAGCCTATCGCCGTCTAGCGGGTACTTAGTCATACGCTGTATGTTTACTGTCGGATGAAGAACAGCCCTATCCCTTAGTCGCCTTCTACGACACCCACAGGAAGAGATGGGGTGGCCCTATTCTTCTCCACCAGGAACCAACACGGCAACTCTACTAACTCTATTAAAGTAATAGCCTTCCGCCCGCGTGCATCTCGGGTAACGCGACCTTTGCTCATATCTTCGGTTCTACTCAACCGATTGCGATCAAACAAACGTAAGATTTTAAGTCTGAAAAAACCGCATCAAAATCCGTCCAGTAGTTTTTGCGTCCATCGCGAACAAACAGACAAACAGACAAACAGACAAACAGACAAACAGACAAACAGACAAACAGACAAACAGACAAACAGACAAACAGACAAACAGACAAACAGACAAACAGACAAACAGACAAACAGACAAACAGACAAACAGACAAACAGACAAACAGACAAACAGACAAACAGACAAACAGACAAACAGACAAACAGACAAACAGACAAACAGACAAAAAAACAGGAAATTCAAAAAAAATATTTTCGTGTTCAGTATCGTTAACATAACATAAACCCAAGTATTTTTTTTTAAATATCTCCAATGTACAGACACGACCACTTTACAATTATTTAATAGTATATATAGACTAAAAGCAAAAATAAGAAAATTTGTAAGTCTTTGCTATTTCTATACGGGCTCTACTTCCTTGAGACTCAAATCAACCTCACTTGCTAGTCGTTGCACCTTACAGCCTTTGTGGCGTAGCGATATTGCATTCAACTGCTACGTAGGGAGCGCAGGATCGATACCCGCTCAGTGCAAATATTTGTATGAATATGTCTATTTGCATTGGTCTGGCCTCGGAGAGCACGTTAAGCGGTTGTCATACGAACATCTATTGTAAAGGGCATACCCAATGGCAGGACGGGGCTCCGACGCAGGCTTCTCTCTTGAGTTCGGATAGTTTGGTGGGTTAGCCGGCAATCGCTTATAGAAATTTAAAAAAAAAAAATTTTTTTGCATTGAGATTTGACATTGATAGGATCCTACCTAATTTGGATAGATAGGGGGAACAGTACTGACGGTGGAGGTGAGCGCTGATGCATCACGCGGTGGCCACCCTAAACCTACATCTGGGTCGCAAGTCCCAGTCGCCGTCACGGTGTTCCTCTCTGTATCACGCTATGGACCCGGCGACCGCACGGTGAATCCATGGAGTGCTGAGAATCGGATCTCTTTCATTCTTTAATACAAAAACAAATAAGGATAGGTAATTTAAAGGATTGACAGCCTCCGTGGCGTAGCGGTAGTGAACGCGGCCGCTACGCAGGAGGCGCGGGTTCGATCCCCGCTCAGTGCAAATATTTGTGTTCATGAAATATGGGTATTTGCATTGGTCTGGTCGTGCCTCGGAGAGCACGTTAAGCCGTCGGTCCCGGTTGCCATAAGAACATCTATGGCAGTCGTTACGTGTAGTTGGAGCCCTAAAAAATCCAAAAACAAAAACAACGGTCTAGCTGCAAAGCTTCGATATCGCCTAATGTTATCATTGGGCTGTGGAGGTCAGATGGCAATCGCTTCAAGAAAAAAAAAAAAAAAAGAAAATATCGAGGTCTAGTCAAATCTGTAGTTAAGACGGTAAAGCGGACCCCAGACTCTGAGCTGAAAAGCTTCGGATGCGACTGGGAATTAACGCTAGGATGAGAGAGAATTTAAAGGATAACTTTATTCAGTTTTGTGCTGTCAGTGGGAAGACCAAAGGCTTGTCCTGCTTGTCCTCTTCGCTGACGGCACAGAATCTCTCTGTTCTTACAGGGTCGGCAGCACGAGTGTGACTCCCCTGGTGTTGCACTCGCCCATAGGCCACGGTAACCACTTTCTATTAGAGGCACTTTAGTGGTATAAAAAAGCCTATTTGGTTTCTTGTAGTAACAAAACGTGCGGGGAATTTTTTTTTTTTCACCATTGACACTCGAAAAAGGGCCCGTGACCCGTGATTCATCGAAAACAGTGAATAAAACGCTCTTTATTTTACTGAGTGAATAAAAAAATTGAATTTGGAACATGCGTGAATGTTAAAACATGCAAAGAGATTGCACACTCTCACTATAAAAACGTACTAAAAGCCACCTAAATGTAATAACTGGCTGGATGGAATGTGGCTCAGTTTAAATTAAGAAAAAAAAATGCCGCCAATTTTCTGTGTAATTCTCCTTGTAAAAGTTTCTGTTTCTTTCTTAATCTTAAAATGACTTCATCCAGTGATGAAAACAAAACTCTCATATTCTCGAACGCGAAAAGACTCCGGTGTCTTTTCACGCTAAAGCAGTAGCTTTTGCTGATAATTTGTTACTTCTTTTATGTACTATCCATAACAAAATTTCCTTCATAATCACAGAGTAATTGTTTTCTCGTAGTTAATGATGAAAATTTTTATACCACCTTTTTTACCACCTAGGTGGCCGACAAGCACACGGTCCTCCTAATGGAAAGCGGTTACAGTGGCCTATGGACGTGTGTGTGCAACACCAGAGGCGTCCGCGTCACACTCGTGCTGCCAACCCTGTAGAAACTCCTATTTAGGGACTGAAATAAAAAACCACAGATTACAATCTCGTATTTTAAATTTTGTACCTACACTTATATTTTCCATACCTATATTTTTCCGGCCTGTCGTAATTGTTAAAATATAATAAAAACTTTTTATTACCTTTGTTGAACACGTTATTGGTCCAAAGACCTACGTTATACAGTACGTACAGCTACAATTATATGGGTAAGAATTACGCAGGTTAAACAGTAAGTACACTATTAGTAGGTACAATCGCCCACAAAAGTAAGAGAGGTTTCAGTGCTCCACTGCTGTCAGTGGGAAGATCAAAGGCTTGTCCTGCTTGTCTTCTGCGCTGACGGCACAGAATCTGTCTGTTCTTACAGGGTCGGCAGCACAAGTGTGACTCCCCTGGTGTTGCATGGTAACCACTTTCCACCAATTCAATTAGTATATCGCAGTCCACTGCTGCAACCGATCCTCCGCCTTTTCCAGCCCTTTCAGCCACCTTTTCAGGTCGTCCGTCCATCTAACTGGCGTCCCACCTTCCGTTTCCTGACCCGCTGTCTCTCGCTGCGACTCTAGGGCCCGTATTCTAGAATGGCAGTCAGTTCGGAATCTTAATTTATCTGAGGATAGATTGTACAGATAATCTGTCAAATCTGTAATCTGTCTGCTTTAGATAACGAGCCTTAGACTCGTTTACTCTAGTTCGGTCCTCGACAGATGCTAGAAAGAAAGAAAAAAAAAATTCTAGCTAAACACTTAAGATTCACAGTACATATACCTATTAATATCACAAAGAGGTAAAGTTAGTGAGGTTCTCTAGGGGGTAATCTCTGGATCTACTTAACCGATTTTGAAATCACTAACTTTAACTTTAACCCAAAAAGCTGGAAAAGATTCCCATAGGGTGCCGAAACTAGACCTTCCACGCAGGCGGAGCCGCGAGAAGTACATAGGTATATAGACTGATGTAAAATTAGTTTTGTAATCTTAAGATGACAACTTTAATACTGATTATACTGTTGATAGACAGCACTACTTGCTGGAACTTGCTACACTTATTGAATATGTGTAACAAATAGAACTTAACCTATGCCAATCAAAAAATAACCCCCTGCTGAAAAGGGCTCAGACCGCTCAGAAAACTATGATAGGAGCCTGTAAATATTTTTCAAGTTATGTTTCTTATTTTATGTAAAGTTGGAATATGTTAGCTAATACTGCTGGCGACTGTACTTATGTTGTCTGACAGGGGACTGGCGTGGCGTGGTTCCCTACAGAGTAGAATTTGGGCCACCCCATCTCCTCCCTTGCGGTGTCGTACAACGCGACTAAGGGATAGGGCTGTTTAACATCAGCCATTAATATACAGCCCAGTCTCAGCTTCAGATACATGGCTCGAGTCAACAATAGTGCCCGGAATACGGCAATAGGCTCACTCCCTATTACGTGGGATGGGAATGGGACCTAATACAATGATTGGTAAAATGTGGGTGTTAATTCACCTCTGCCTAACCCTCCAGGGATAAAGGCGTAATTGTATGTATGTATTAAGTTTTGTAGCCTTCTTATAGTTATACGATATGGATACGACATATGTGCAAATACTGAAACCGCGAAGCATCCTGGTCCGTAGGAATAGAACCAAATTAAATTTAAACTTAAATTCCCAGATTTATAAAATCCGAAATTTTCTAACAAAATAATTATTAAAATAAATGTATAAAATGCAACCACTTGTATAAGTCATTAAATAGTTTCATCCATTGCTTTAAAGTCATTGACTGTGTCATAAGTCATTAATAAATACGCACACACCTTCACACACACACACAACAACTTCACACACACACACAACAATAGGCATAGTAGGTAACTTACTTGAACAGCTAAGCGGCAACATGCGATTCTGTAAGACACCCTGTAAGATGACCTATCAAGATCTTTGGAACTCTAGCCAAAATTACTTTGGCTCTGATGAGTGACACAGACTTTCCTCTCTGTGGTGGGTAGACAGAGAGCAACAGATAGACCTAAAATGTGCTCAAAATTTGCTCTAAATATGCTTGCTCTATACGCGCAGTATACGTTTTTTGGTTGTCTTTTGAGGATAGCACGGGATGCTACTGCGGTGGACGAGCTCAAATTCACCAAGCATAGATTATTACAAAACTCTTTTGTCTCACGATTTAATGATCCAATGACAACAATTTATTTATGCCTTTAAAAGTAAACTAGCTGCCTTCATTTTATCGCGTTTTATCGTTTCTTCTACAGGTCATAAGCTATCTCAATGACAAATTGGAAATAAATCGGTGCAGCTGTTTAGGGGTCAAGATGTCACAGACAGACGGAGACAGTTACTTTCGCATTTATAATAATATATGGATATTTTAGTACGTAGATATATATTATGATGCCTGTTACAAAATAATAAAAAATTTACGACTGTATTTGGAATCGGGATATAAAATGAAGCTATTAAACAATTTACACCTGTTTCAATATAATAAAATGTTATAAAAACATTAACTTTAGAAATTTTAGGTGTCATCATTATCATTATTTGGTACAATGGGGTGTGCACAGGGCCCCGTCAAAATCTTCGGGGTCCAAACCAAGCCCTCTTCCTACGCCCCGCTTAAAGGACCCGGGACTGCGGGGCGTGAAAAAGCATCTGATGAGGCCGTCAAGCTGCCACCACTTCTTCTGTCGAATCGATGGTGCTTCTACTCTCAAATTCTATTTTCCCAGTATGCTGCTATCTGAATCGCATCCTCGGAGGCACTCATTAGGTCCTCCGGTGTACAGGTAGATGGAGCCACCACTGTAACATGGTATGCGTCTGTAATGATGACCGTATTTCCTGAAACTTTCCCTTCAGCTTACGATCAGGTGAGGTAATGACAAATTCATGTCTTAATGTAGTAATGTCGTAAAAAAGCCCACCTCAAGGAAACCTGCATTAGCAGGTTTCCTTGAGCAACACCTTTTAATCATAAAAGGTGTTGTTCCCTTCCCAGTACTCTAACCGGAATTCTGATTATTAGGAGGAGGCTTTGGCGAAGGCTTTCCACTCGGGGTTGGGTGGTCAGATGGCACTCGCGTACAAGTCAAAACTAAAGTAAAGGAGCGGACTCCGGACTCCTAAGTACCTACAAGCTTTGAATGGAATCAAGGCTAACAGTGTGATGCTGATGATCATCATCTTAGCGTTATTTTGAGATGAATCCAAAATTTTAACTGGAGCCCAGGTTCTGCTTCCCTGAGCCAATTTTGGCTATTACAAAGCCGCTATCTGGCAGCCTCGGTGGCGAGGTAGTGGCGTGGTTGGATCCTCGCTCCGTGCAAATATTTGTATGCATGAATATGGGTATTTGTATTGGTCTGGTAGTGCCTCGGAGAGTACGTTAAGCCGTCAGTCCCGGTTGCCTTATGAACATCTATAGCAGTCGTTACGGGTAGTTGGAGCCCTAACAAGTCCAACAACTAATATAACTGCAATGCTTTGATATCACCAATGGGTTGTGGATGTCAGATTGCAATCGCTTCACAGAAAATATCGAAGTTCAGGTAAATCTACAGCTAGACTGGAAAAAGCGGTACCCAGACTCAGAGGTGCCTTGGATGCGACTGGGGTTAACGCTAGGATAAAGAAGATGATGAAGAAGAAAAGAAGCTGCTATCTGACCTCTCAACCCCGAAAGGAAAACCTGCACCAGAGCTTGGTTTGTTGGTCGGCAGGTGTACCAGCTAGCAGGTGTGGTGGACTTGGGCCCCGAAAATGTTAATAGTACGCCATTTTAGGTGCCATCATAATATACAATAATAAAATTGACCATATAGGTCGAGAGAAAGTGACCCGCAGCTATCGAATAAAATCAAATATCTTTATTCATATTCACGTTTATAATGCTGCCGTAATTTCTAGTGTGCAGTCCGTAGATATCAAAGGTTCTTCAAGAAGGTCATTAAAAGGTTTCTTCAAAGTCGGCAGCGCGAGTGTGACGTCCCTGGTGTTGCATACGTCCATAGGCTACGCTAATCACTTTCAATCAGGTGGGCCGTGTGCTTGTCTGCCACCTAAGTAGTATAAAAAAAAGTATGACAAACATCGTAACAATTTATGCATGGTGACTTTCAGCTCGTCCACCGCAGTATAACACCCCGTATCCTCAAAAGACACCCAAGGGACGTGTACAGCACTTTCTTCCTCCTAGCGTTAATTCCCAGTCGCATCCGAAGCTTTCAGCTCAGAGTCTGGGGTCCACTTTACCAGTCATAGCTACATATTTGGCTAGACACTTATTAGCACATTTAAGGACCAAGATGTCTCGAGTAATATTATGGTAAACCAACTTTTAAACTCTCGCGTTCCATGATATGTATACAATAATGTTAACGGGAATTAACGCGATCATGGTATAGGTATAGGTAAAAACATGCAACCTCGCTTTTCTGCGCAGTCGAATAGACACCGGACAGTTGGCTTGCGGAATAGGGACACAGTGAGTGTAGTATGTGACGGTACATGGCGAAAAGAAAATGTAAAAAATCTCGAAAATGAATGAAGAACCTACTACCTCACGGATTCGAAGACGGCGGGCGTGCACCGCTGAGCCAGTCAGCCTGCGACCACGGCCGGTGTAACCTGGTCGAAACGTCAGGCAAAATCAAAGGTATGGATTTACCTATACCATGATCGCGTTAATTCCCGTTAACATTATTGTATATTATGGTAAACCTACTGAACTCGGGTAGGTACTGTACTAAAATGGTAAAAAGGCGTACCTGTATGTATGTACGAGTATGTATACCTGACGTAATTGTAATGCAGTCAATTAGCGTGTTTAAACAAAAATAAACTCTAATGTAATTGACTATAATAAGCCAGAGAGCGTCCATTTTATCAAATTTACACCTTCGGCCGTGGGAAGTGAATATAGTGCCTAACAATATATTTTTCAAATTCACATCCAAACCAAATAATTGCTGCAAAACCTGTGTAATAACACTCACCGAAGTGTAATATTTAATCGCGAACTTTAAGCTGTAAAAACATTGAACGAGCAGGCATGTTTAAAACTATTATATTGTTTATAATAAATCCTTAATGCTTTTCAAGATGGCGGCCTTTCGCTATGCTTATGTAGCCCAGCAATCCGCTGGTGTAGGTAAAAACTAGTCAAGTCTGTTAACTGGTGGAGCTAAAGTTAGATGGAGCTCTGCAGAAAGGTAAGGTAAAAGGCAGATACGCTGCTAGTCGGTTTTATATTATGGTCTATTAAGTAAAGGTATGATTCCGAAGACGACCGCATAAGACAACATTCTAGAATACTAGCCTTATACTCGTACTTCCAAATCCAAAAAAATAGAAAGACACACACACACACACACACACTAGACTCTTGTGTGTGTGTATGTGTGTGACAAGAGTGTCCAGATCAGTCTGGGGTTTCGCTAGACTCAAATTCCCAGAATACGATATCAATAGAGAGTACTTATAAAATCTAGCCAAGTTTAAAAAAAACTCTTTAAGTAGGTATTATTCCACCGTTATTTCTTCATTACTCATCAACTCATCAAAACCATTAAGTCATTTCAGTGTGGCCGCAAAAGCGCTTTTCATACGTTTAATATTTCCACAACAGCCGTTGTGGAAATATCAAACGGGAAGTCCCTAGGCTCGTAGTCTGTTTAGGGCCTTATGGCATCTCCTGAAGTCATAGAGAGCTGGCTGTGAAAGCTCAGATTAGTACACAGACAATATAAAAAATCTAATTCACACATTTTAAGTAAGATGTATTGTAGAGTTTCATCAACATCAACGGTGGGTGAATACATCTCGCACCTTCGATTCGCTGACGACATCGTCATAGTGGCGGAGTCGCTGGAACAACTGGACGAAATGCTGCACAGCCTGAATGGAGCTTCTCGACACGTCGGCCTCGGTGTAAACTTGGATAAAACCAAGATTATGATCAACGAACATGTTGTACCGAGACCGATTACCATCCAAGGGGCGACACTCAAAGTTGTTCAAAAATATATTTACCTGGGGCAAGTTATCCAGCTCGGTAAAAACAACTTCGAGAAAGAAGTAGCCAGAAGAATCCAACTAGGGTGGGCAGCATTTGGCAAGTTGCGCCGGGTCTTCTCCTCCCCCCTGCCGCAATGCCTCAAAACAAAGGTTTTCGACCGGTGCGTCGTGCCTGTTATGACCTACGGTGCCGAAACGTGGCCACTGACGGTGGGGTTAGTCCGTGACCTAAAAGTCGCGCAGCGGGCTATGGAGCGAGCTATGCTTGGAGTTTCTTTGTAGGATAGAATTCGTAACGAGGTTATCCGACATAGAACGAAAGTTACCGACATAGCTCGCAGAATAAGCAAGCTGAAGTGGCAGTGGGCTGGCCACATCTGCCGAAGGACTGATGGCCGTTGGAGCAAACGAGTCCTAGAGTGGAGACCGCGCGTAGGAAAACGGAGGGTAGGACATCCCCTAGCCAGATGGACCGACTACCTGCGAAAGGTGGCTGGGACGGACTGGATCGGCAAACGTGGCGCACATTAGGGGAGGCCTATGTCCAGCAGTGGACTGCAGTAGGCTAATTGATTGATTGATTGATTGATTGTAGAGTTTGTAGAGAACTATACGCCATGATGAGAGTTAATAGTTAAAGCGTGTAGAGTTATGTAGTAGCTTCGTTCTCCATAAAATCTGATAACTTTTTTTGCAGTGCAAGTAATACGTAAATATGTAGATCACGTTGTAGCTACCAGTCGTGGTTACATTACGAGGAAATGTTTTGGAGGGCTATTATTTACTTTCCTATTGTTGAAAAAAGTGCACAATGTTTTTAAAATCTACATAAAAATACAAAAACTTTACACATAGTAATTTATATTATATTATATTATTTAAGTATATTATATTATACAAACCTATAGTTTCAGAAGTCAAAGAATTCCTATCCATCGATGTCAAAGGGCCTAATTAGGTGCTAGGTCACCTACCACTCCACCAAACGTTTTAAAAAGCTTCTAGAGCACAATAAAAAAAGAAAGCTTTATATAAATCATGCGTCGCGCGTCGCCTCGCCGGCAACCGGTTTGACCATCCGCACTCTTGGAATGACATGTAGGCTTTTATCCCTGAAATAAGTTCCTTCTCTTTTCCTTATTTCTAATCTACTTATACTTAATATTATAAGCTGATGAGTTTGTTTATTTGGATGAACGTGCTATTCTCAGGAACTCTGTTCGAATTGAAAAATTCTATTTTAGTCCGTTCATTGAGGAAGTTTATAGCCATCATCATCATCATCATTGAGGAAATTTATAGCCATATCATCAGTCATCAGCATCACTCTACTACTTAAGGGAACGAAACAATATATATAATAAATGTCAACAACCCGGCAGTTAATTATTTGAAAAAACAATAAATTGTGAATATTAAAGCTTAAATGGGTGCGTTTGTCGGAGTTATGTTTCAGACCCGGGTGAGACGGGGTTTTGAAGTATGCCACGGCGATTCAAGGCAGATTGGTTACTAAGAAAAATGACTTCTAAACCTATTAAAAAATTATATTGTGCACAACCATGCGCCATTTTTGGTAGCTTTCAATCAAACGACATTAGGTACAACAAAATGCGCTATGCCAGTTTAGGCACTGTGCTGAATGGCCACGTTAGTTATACCTGCATTCACCCAGTAATCGTGCCTACCTTAGAACACGTATCTTGAACCGAATCAATCAATTAGCCTATTAAGGTCCACTGCTGGACATAGGCCTCTCCCAATTTGCGCCACGTTTGCCGAGCCTCCGCCTTCCGCATCCAATCTGTCCCACCCACGTTTCGTAGGTCATCAGTCCACCTGGCTAGGGAGTGTCCCACCTTACGTATTTCTTCTCGCGGTCCCCACCCTACAATTCGTCTGCTCCAGCTGCTGCGAGCTATGTCGGTAACTTGGTTCTATGTCGGATGACCTCGTTTTGAATTCTATCCTTCAAAGAGACGCCAAGCATAGCTCGCTCCATAACCCGCTGCGCGACTTTTAGGTCAAGGACTAACCCCACCTTCAGTGGCCATGTTTCGGCACCGTAAGTCGTAACAGGCTGGCAGGACGCACTGGTCGAAAACCTTTGTTTTGAGGCATTGCGGTAGGGGGGTCCACCGCCGTAGCGCCCCGTGCTTTGCTCAAAAGACACCCAAGGAACGTGTACTGCGCGTATAGAGCACATTTTAGGTCCAAGGTTATGTCCTGAGCAATACAATTTTTGTTCTAACCAGCTTATCTAGGCTCACTGTTGTTTCTTCTTGTTCATCCTAGCGTTCCGTCCCAGTCGCATCCGAAGCTTTCAGCTTCAAGTCTGGGGTCCGCTTTTACCAGTCGTAACTACAGATTTGACTAGACCTCGATATTTTCCGTGAAGCGATTGCCATCTGACACCTGGTAACACCATTGGGTTGTGGAGGTTAGATGGCAATCGCTATATCGAAGCATTGCAGCTAGACCGTTGTTTTTGAACTTTTTAGGGCTCCAACTACCCGTAACGACTGCCCCATAGATGTTCTTATGGCAACCGGGACCGACGGCTTAACGTGTTTTCGGAGGCTCGACCAGATCAATGCAAATACCCATATTTCATGCACACAAATATTGGCACTGAGCGGGTATCGAACCCGCGCCTCCTGCGTAGCGGCCGCGTTCACTACCGCTACGGCACAGAGGCGGTCACTGTTGTTTCTATCCAGCCCTATTCACAGTCCCGATAGAGTTAAACTAACAGACCGCTGTCAGTACCCATGACAAGTCCTTAAATCACCCGCGCACCCTTCTAATTCTAATCACCATTATTCACACCCACTGATAGCATCACCATCACCGTAGATTAATTCCAGTTCACACCGGAGCTGTCGCATATTAATTAGTTTGTACCGCAGATGGGACTTTCATGATATTATATATGTATTTTTTTATTAGGCATAGGTTACAAACAAGCATACATTTAACTGGTAAGTGGTTACTGTGAGCTATTCAAGATTGCAATCTCTGGACATAAAATTCAGAGGTCGAAAAGCTCTGTCATATTTTGACTAAATACGTCATTAAAACATTAGAGTCCCCTCCAGCTAATAAATAAAATCCACTAAGCAATCATATTAAAAAGTGTATTCTGCCGTCCTCAAACTAAAAGGCAGCTAAGTGCAAAAAGGCATTTTCGAGAAAACGCAAAATTAGTGAGAATTGATGTCTCTTAAAAAGTGTGCTACCTAGGAAGAAGGTTGCAAGTTATAATTGTAGGCATAGTCTTTGTGCACAATATGTGATATATTATATTAATTTATATTCATTATATTTTATTTAAATTTATTTTTTAACTTTTAGCTAAGCATTTTTTTTTCATTTTTACGTAATATACTGCACTTTAAGGCCGCTAACCATACCTTAACTGCTTTATAGTAAAGCAATTTTTTTGTAGCTGCCACGTTCTGTACTTATAGTAAACGTTAACAAAATATACTTAGTTATAAAACAGTTAAAGGATTTTAACAGTCTTACAGCCTAGTAGTTAACACTTGGCGGACTAACTTCCCTTACTTAGAAAGTAGTTATGGGATTTTAAACGCTTTTTAGCTAGGCATTGTAAAACATATTTTTATACTGGTTCTCCTATTGCTTAACTAGAAGGCAGTTAAAGACATCTCGCTCGCAATTAACTGCCTTTTAAGTAAGCACTTCCGGATCAAAAGTTGAGAACTTAAAAACTATTTTATGAAATCAGAACTTTATTCATTAAAAAAGAACAGACAATTAGAACTTACTAAACTTATCAAATAGCTTTATTAATTAAACAATACAAAATAAAAATAAAAACAACTTAATCAAACTTTTACTAATCTTATTCAGTAATTAGATCACAATATTACCTACATCTTTAATAGTTATAATCAGTATTCACGAAACCATAGGACAAAGAATGTCAAAAAGCCAGCCAAGCTTTTGTCATGTAGATAACCCGCTACGGATATTGTCTGGTGCAAAGGAGCCCAGAACGCTGGCCGCATTTCCTCGTTGTATCGCAATGGTTAGCCTTTGCTCCAGGTATGAGCCGGAGCGAGAGTCCCCAGTTTTTTCCTTAATCGTCGACCTATATCCGCCACCAATTTCTTGGCTTCTGTGCCCCAACTGCCCAAGCACCTACGCCTCCTCCAAGGCACGAGAGTTAACCCATCTTTTCTCTTGCCATCCGACCTAGATAGGCCCGGCGGCTCAAGCATACAAGGAACCTCTGCCGAAATCGATGCCCTCCGCAACAAGTCATTAATGGCATGGTGTCGAGGGAACCTGCCTGCGGCACGACGACAACTCAATGCGTGATGGCCGTCACCCTCCACCATGGAGGCTGCATTATGGAGGTGCATTTATGGGTTTCACACACCCTGCAGCCCAAGCAAAGAGCCACTGCCACACGCAAAGAATCATCGTCCAATAATGTACCCATGTGAGGCAAGGGCAGTACCTGCAGCCATGCCCCAGCCTCCGTCTGCGACACAGCGAGCAGTCTCGCCCGATCCGCTCCACTCGCCTCTCCCAAACGCCGCTTCTGTGCCAGCCTGACTCCCACCTCGTCTCCAGACTTTTGGCTATGAGGAGCGGCCGGAAGCAGCGCACCATTATTGAGCGTCGACCAAATCTCTCACGCCTCGGACGCAAAGGGGATGCTGGGGCCGACGCCGTCAGAGTGAATTATAACAGCGACAAGACTCCCAACCCCATGCGTCGACGCAAGGAAAGCCTGTGCGCACCGTATCCCAAGGCCCCCGTATCGGATTGGCTGAGATGCCAGGTCCCACTGGGACTCAGTGAAAGAAACGTTGAGGACAGACTCCACGAGTGTCTTCAAAGCGTCGTCAAAGGAGGAGATTCCTGCCGCACACATCCAAGTAGGGGCCGTCCTTAGCAGGTATGTAAGCTTTAGCATAGCAAAGCACATGCGCAGCAAAGTCAAAGCCACATGTGCAGACAATCCCTCGAGACGACCCTGAGCGTTCTGGAGCAGATTTTAGCGCTCGTTTATGATCTCGGGGAGAGCGTCTGGAAAGATAGGAGACCCTAGCTAGAAGGTGAAAATATTGTTTAATTAATAAATAAGAAAGATTTACTAAATCGTAATTGTTCATGTGGGCTTACTTTGATTCTTTTTGGCTAATATTAGACTCTCTGGCTCTTAAATTGTGGCGCCAAAAAGCAAGAGACGCGCCGCACGTCCGTCCGTCCTTGCACCCGAAGTGAAAAGGAAGGAATTATCGCTTGAGCTGGTCAAACGCAAACTAAAATCACAAGCGTTTAACTGCTATTTAGTCTAGAATTGTCGTTTAGCTGCTCTCTAGCAATTGATATTTAGCTAAATACTAAATCCAATACATAACTTAAAGGCCGCTAATGGCGTATAACTGCTTTCTAGTTTAGTTTAGTTTTAGTTTTTCTTAATAACTGCTTTGTAGTTAAGTAAATTTAGAAAAAATGATACATGAATTTGCCGTTAAAGTATGATAACGTCTTTCTAGGGAAGAATTGTGGCTTAGCTGCTTTTTAATTAAGGAAGTAACAAAATGTATGTGGTTTAACTGCTCAGCAACGTTCTGTATCTCTAAAACTATTAATGATAGAAAAATTAGTCTTAGACCAAAAGACAGAGCGTCGAAAGTCGTGTAAGACTGCATTAAAAAGTGAAAATCGACCAACTGCGGCTTAACGGCCTTTTAGTTAGAGTAGGGCAGTATTGCTGAAAGGTTCAATAACAACACGATCCAATACTGTTTCTTGAAACACTTTGGTTGAAATTTTCACTGCTTCCTCATAAAAATGTAGCTTTGTGGAATTGTGACGCCTTGACAAAATTAAATTGTTGATTTTTTTAAATAACTCAATTACTGAGCTAACGTTCTAACGTTGGAAACACGTGAATATAACTTCTTAAGTTCGTCAATTCAACTCATGTCTGAACAATACAATATCTGGTAAATTATCAAGACGAAACTGGCAACAATACATGTTGCGATAGCTCCAATGAACTTATTTCTTTTCGTATAGTCTAACATGATCTATAATATAACTGTATTGGTTCCTGGTGAAGAAGAATATGGCAACCCCCATCTTATCTCGTGGCTACCGTAGAAGGCGACTGAAGGTGCGTCTACAGCTCATGTTTATCGCAACATTTTCACTAAAAAAAAAACACGCAACATGTTTATATAATAGAGACTAGCTTTTGCCCGCGGCTCCGCCCGCGTGGATGTCGGTTATCGCGACCAAACATAGTCTATGTCCTTTCCCAAGGTCTAATCTACCTCTATACCAAATTTCATCAAAATCGGTTCAGCGGTTTAGTCGTAAAAGTGAGACAGACAGACAGAGTTACTTTCGCATTTATAATATTAGTAGGGTTTTTCATCTTTATGGTTTTTCGCAACATTTTTCATTTTATTTGGCACGTTAGGTGCTTTTTGTTAAATGTTTGGCACCTTAGAAATAAAACATAGATATAAATCTCTATATTATGTTGTGTTGCGTGTTTTGTGTGAAAATTTATCGAGAAATGTGAGCTCTGGAAGCACCTTAGGGGATCGTGCTATTCACCATCCAATAGTAAACATAAATAAGCCCATGAAAAGTGCCTGTCTGACGGAAACAGGTTTGCCTCCAATTACGTGGTATCAAAAATCATAGTTGCCGAAACATGGGTGTTAACAAGCCTCTGCCTACCCCTTCGAGGATTTACAGGTGTGGACATAATGACTGAAAATATATAAGCGATTGGAATAACACATAGGCAAATTTTTAAACCCGGTATAGGTTCCCTTAAGTTGCGAGAACGGGATCACTTTTCCACGCGAGTGGAGTCACGGGTAAAAGCTAGTACGTATAGTCGTATACTTGTATATTCATCTTGCACCTACGCAGCTTCGTAGATAAATCGCAATAGTAAGAGTATTACTATTGCTTTAGAAATATGCGCAGGCGCTGAGTATTTGCTACATTTCGCAAGTTAGGTACACGTTCTTAAGTAGATATTTTTTAACTACTAAGGTAGTAGATAAGCACATGAACAGGATGATAAGCGGTCACCATTGCTTCTTAAGTTCTATGAACGCAGAAGCATTTTATGTACAGTAGTTATAATATTATGGAAAACTATGGAAAAAAGAAAATCAAAACTGTCATTGACCAGATTGATTGATTGACATGTCGTTACATTTTTGGCTATGTGGTTTTTCTAAGCGACTACAGCATGGGATTCTTCAAGAAGGGCATAAGAAGGTTCTTACGGGGTCGGCAGCGCGTGTGTGACGCCCCTGGCCCTCTAGACAAGTGTCAATTCGTCGGCCGGCGTTTGGTAGAATAGAATGCCAAATGTATGGGATTTGACGTATATGACAGGCGTCAACGAATGTCAAAAACGTCAAATCCTATACATTCGTCATTCTATTCCATCATACGCCGAGCAACGAATTACCACTTGTCTAGGGAGGCTGGTGTTGCATACGCCATAGGCCACGGTAACCACTTTCGATCAGGTAAGCCGTGTGCTTGTCTGCCACTTAAGTTGTATAAAAAAAACATTATTGCACCCGGCAGGTGACACTGCCATTGTATCTTTGATAGTCAAAATATCCCATGCGAAGCAGTTCAGTAGGTCATCCAGTAAATCAAATAATAATTTGACACCTAAATCACATTCTAAAGAGAAGAAAAAACGTATAGAAATGCGAAATACGTTTGCCATTTCTAAATTATACCTACGTTTAAGTAAAGTAAACAAAACATTTATAAAAGTGTGAGCACATGTCTGCCACCTACTGCGCAGGCGCATAGGGTCAGAGATAAATCAATCGCTCTCCTTCTATTTTGACAGCACGGTCGCCATCTTGGATTGTAGTGGATCACTTGTGTGGTCCAACTTACTAAAAATTAACCCCTGAAGGATAAACACTGTTAAAAAATCTTCAAAAGTCGAAAATATTTTGGTAAAAAATTATTTCGGATATCGGACCACGTGCGGTTGAGATTAGGTTCAGTTCGAAACGAAGTTTAATTTCAATGGCATTTGGATTTGTCTGGGTGTTCCTATGTATAAATATAAAGTACATATGTGTTTAAAACAGATAAGCACTCACATATCCTACTTGGCGTGGCGGTAGTGATGGCGGCCTGCTAAGCAGGAGGCGCGGGTTCAATCCCCGCACAGCGCAAATATTTGTATGCATGAATCAATCAATCAATTAGCCTACTGCAGTCCACTGCTGGACATAGGCCTCTCCCAATGTGCGCCACGTTTGCCGATCCTCCGCCTTCCGCATCCAATCCGTCCCAGCCACCTTTCGCAGGTCGTCGGTCCACCTGGCTAGGGGATGTACCACCTTCCGTTTTCCTACGCGCATGCTATCTATGCCTATGCATGAATATGGGTATCTATTTACATTGATCTGGTGCCTTCGACACGAACATCTATGGCCTATGGCAGTCGTTACGGGTAGTTGGAGCCCTAAAAAACCAACAACTGGTCTAGCTGCATTGCTTCGATATCACCCAATATCGCCATTTTGGTTGTGGAGATCAGATGGCAGTCGCGCCCGGAAAATATCGAAGACCAGCCAAATCCGCAGTTATACTGGTAAAGTGGGCCCCAGACTCCAAGGTGAAAGCTTCGGATGCGACTGGGATTAACGCTAGGATGAAGAAGGGCCCACCTGATGGATGGTGGTAACCGTAGCTAATGAATGTGTGCAATACCAAGGACCTCACATGACACACACCCTGGCTGACCCGGGGCCATCTTGTTTCAAGATGGCTCCTCTGGTGTGGGAAGTGTGGGAACCACGGTCTTCTTCTTACTTTCTTTCAATCATATTAGAAGGTAACCTAGTTCGGGTCTAGATGACGCTATGTAATCTACAAAGTAGCTGAGGCAATTGTGACGTATTTTTTACTGCATTTAGCTAATTAAGGTGACTACATACGCGAATGAATTTGACCATACAAATGCTCAAGGTCATTCGCTCATATTTGAACCGTAAAAATCAGTTAAACTTATTTTAATAGATAACTTTATAGGCGACGGTTACTAACTAAGAAGGTCACGTCATGCTAATACACTTATTTAACATACATGTGAAATTTTAGATTATTTAGATACATATTGTAGATTGTAGAAAATATTTAGTTTCATAAGAAAGAGTAGAGTGATGTTCAGAGCCTCTTTTCAACTTTTTCCTCATTTTTTATTTAATTTATGAAAAGGTGAAGTTACTGTATATCCTGTAGTATGCAGGCATGTGAATTCCAGATTTGTAGGTTTCATAGTTAAAAAGTAAAACGGTTTCGAAAATACCGATTTTCGAAACCGTTTTACTTTACTGATTCGGGGCCTCAATATAACTCGACTACTTTTTAATGTTAGAAAAGAGATCAGGATTCTTCATTTAAAAAAAAAACTCAAAGCTAGGTTTTCGCTTGTCCTACTTAGGTATCTTCTGCGCTGGTGCCGTCAGCTCATCTCTCTATTCTCACAGGGTCGGCAGCACGAGTGTGATTCCCCTGGTTTTGCACTCCTCCATAGGCCACGGTAACCACTTTCCATCAGGTGGGCCGTGTGCTTGTCTGCGACCTAAATAGTATAAAAAAACGCTGACAAAGTCAAGGGTATACCTATTTCAACGTTCCTTGCCTTACAATAGCTATATTAAGTTTAAGAACCTGTATTTACATTATTTTTTATACAATCTTATAAAATTGTATAATTAATTAAATATTTTATTCATGAATTTCATGTCTACGCCCACCACTCAAATTAACTATGTTTAAATTATTATTTTATTTTGTAGTGTTGTAGGCATACCTGCCTTATATGTTTTAATTTGATTATATACTAGCTGTTGCCCGCGGCTCCGCCCGCGTGGAATTCGGATTCCAGTCCAACTTTAATGTATGGAAATCTGCCCGATTTATTGACATTTATGCTCACTGCTCCGCTCCCTTTAGTAGTAGCGTGATGTTATATAGCCTATGTTACTCCCAGATAGTGTAGCTTTCTATAGGTGAAAGAATTATTGAAATCGGTACAGTATTTCCGGAGCCTATTCATTATAAACATACAAACATACAAAAATAGGTACAAATCTTTCCTCTTTATAATATTAGTATAGATATAGATAGTATAGATATAAATTAAAGTTTCTATGTAGTCAGTATCAGATCGATTTTGACTAGCAAAGTAGGTACTCAAAATGATCTTAACGTAATGATGTTATTGCTTACATACACATAACTATATCTTGGACCTAAAATGTGCGCAAAATGTCTTGAGGATAACACGGGGTTCTACGGCGGTGGATGAACTCAAATTCACCAAGCATAGATTATAACAAAATAATTCGCGCGGGACAAGTCTCGTTTGACGATGTCGAAGCTTTGCAGCTAGACCGTTGTTTTTGGATTTTTTAGGGCTCCAACTACCCGTAACGACTGCCATAGATGTTCTTATGGCAACCGGGATCGACGTGCTCTCCGAGGCACAACCAGATCAATGCAAATACTCATATTTCATTCACACAAATATTTGCACTGAGCGGGGATCGAACCCGCGCCTCCTGCGTAGCGGCTGCGTTCACTACCGCTACGCCTCGGAGGCTAACTTTTCTATACCACTTACTCGTATGTGGCAGATAAGTACACGGCCCGCCTGATGTGAAGTGGTTACCGTGGTCTATGGACGTGTAAAAAGCTGAGGTTCAGTCTAGGAGATACGGACCACCATTTCTGATGCTATTGGCCTTATAATGGTGGTCCCTAACTTGACAGCTTTTTCACGCCTCGCTTGATGGACCCGGGACTGTAGGAAGAGGGGAACACGTGCGCGGGCAGTGCATTCCATCTCTTTATAGTGCGACAGACGAAGGAGTCCTCAAACCGTATAGTGCGAGACGGAATGGATTCCACCGTATGTGGGTGACACCGCTGGCCAGCAAGAGTTGTTCTGGACAGGAAGGGAGAAGGTAGGTTGTAGGACCTTTACACATCTTTAGTTCTGACGATAATAGAATTTATTATGATCATTTCGAGTACTTTGCTAGTCATGATCCATCTGATGCTGACTATACGTAACGTAAAAAAAATCATTGCGTTACAAATTAGTTTTAGTTTTTATTGTACGCCATAGATATAAAATAGAGATCTAAGTTAGTGTGGTACTTAAAAGATGGCGGCCTTATCGCTCTGCGGCAATTTCTTACAGGCAACCATAAGATGGAGGGAAAAAATAGGAGAAGAAAAAAAAGGGAAGGGACCGCCGCGTGGTTCCCGGCAGAGTAGAATTTAGGCCATCCCATCTCCTCCCATGCGGTGTCGTACAACGCGACTAAGGGCTGTTTAACATCAGACAGATATATACAGCCCAGACTCAGCGTCGGATACATGGCACGAGTCAACAATTGTGCCCGGAATGCGGCAATAGGCTCACCACCTATTACGTGGGACCTAATGCAATGCTTGGTGAAATGTGGGTGTTAATTCACCTCTGCCTAACCCTCCAAGGATAAAGGCGTGATTGTATGTATGTAAAAAAAGGGAAAAAAATCGTCTCCGTTTAACTTAACGTTAACTTTAAAGTCCTGTAATTACTCATTACTATACAGAGCAGTAAGTGCCTCTGTAAGTACAGTCCGAACAATAAAAACGAGATAAGTGAAACAATGCATACGGAAGACGCTCTCCGGAAGATAGCGTGCGACGACACCGCCAGACGAGGCGAGGCCCCACTGACAGCGGGGAGAAAGTCGACGAGCAGCCAGACGAGGCGGGGCCCCACTGAAAACGAGGAGAAAGTTCACGAAACGCCACCGGACGAGACGAGGTGCCACTGATTGTTGAGAGAATGGCCTCTAAGAACATTCAACCTCTCTCTACTGATTGACAGGCTCCGGTGCAGAGTTTCCTATTGACTTTCTTCAGGTTAGGAGTGCCTCTCCTTCACACCTCTCCTAGCTTTCACTCTCAGATCCGCTCTCATGAAGACCGGAGATTCCATGGAAGCTGAAAATCCTCACAGAAAAACAGAAAAAATGGAATAGTAGCCCAAAATTTTGATGATAGATTGAGGTATTATTTTGCGAATAAACTCTATTATTTTAGCAAGAGCTTAAATCTCACCCTTTTAAATCAAATCCCTACCACCTAAACTGTCTAAGCAACAGTGGCGAGAGGTCCCTATAACCCAAATCCTGCCAATGGATCGGATGGTGCATGATAAACTAGGTAGATGTAAATTATATTCCACCGGCATCCTTTTCAAAAAATTTCAGCCTTCGCCACTGAAAAACAGCAGATTATTTACCTCTTAAGTATTACACCCGTATTCACAAACAATACTTCGCTATGCGTACTACCAAAACTGTGCAAAGAACGACAAATTCTCAGTGCGTTCGTTTTGGCAAGCCTTTCTTTTCATAGACAACACTTAAGTAATACTTCGTTGAGGGAACGCACTGCGATAGATAGTGCTCTGTGATGTTTGTGTATTAATAAAATTTTACCAACCCTATGCGCTCGAGCACACTATGAGACCTCACAGTGTTGTTTGTGAATACGGGTGTTACATCAACTTGACAAAAGCCTCAAAACTCATACCTACCGTCCTACCATGAACTCTTAAAACAGGTCACACAGATGTCTAATGACAATTTAAAAATTTGTATTAGCGGCACAGATCTTTAAAAAATAACTATTTTAGAGTAGGTAATAAAAACAAATTTTCGCATAACTGCAAATCGATTGGCAACAAGCTACTTGGAAATATAATTAAGTCTTCGTTATCTACCATTACACAAGTAACCCAATCAACAGAATCTAGGTGACTCATTCTCATAATTTGCTCGATACAACGCAAAAAAAACCAACAATACAAAACTACTTTCTACACTCGGACCACGCGCGCGAACGGCGCGTTTTTGCACCGGTTGTTACGTCACATCATGGCGGTACGATGCATTCTACCATACTATAGTTACGTTATTTTAAATCCATTTGCATCTCATCATTATTAAATAACATTTACATTTTTTTTGCATTGTCTGCGATTTTGATGGTGTTTTTATCTGGGTCAAACTTGTATTTTGGCTATTTGTAAGTACTTAGCAGGCGTCATTATCATTAGGTACACAGTATCTATTCACCTCTGACCTGACCGGTATTTTAGGGTCACAAATGACACCAGTCATCTCTCACCACTGAGCCCATGCAGCGGCAATTGACGTCGCAGTCGATGTCACAAGTCACATGAAGTACTGATCCCAGGTATATCATTGATCCCAGGTACTTAACCTGGTGACTCTCCCGTTCTTAACAACTATCGACGACCTCTGTCCTCCATGTGTGCTTGGGGATGACAAGTGGTGCCGCCTGTCACTCTAGCAGAAGCAGGCCGCAGGAACGGCGTGATGCGTGCCCTTGGCACTGGGGGAGATTTTCCTCTCGGGAGGTCAGATTGTAGACGCTGCGATAAAATCGTAGAAGCCAACATAAGAAAGAGAAATGGAAGTAGATTAGTGAACTCTGACTCTGAGTTAAAAGCTTCCGATGCAATCAGGAATAACGCTAAGATTATGACGATAGCTTTTTTTTTATCGTGCGAAAAATCCCCACGGATACCTCCCCCGCCGGAACCGGGGGAGGAGGTTATGTCGGACTCGAACCGACTAAAACGCACGCCATCCGTGGGCCGTCAGTTGCCGGAGGTGAGATTGTCGTAGCCATATCCCTCGCACCCCGGCCGACCCAGGGCCATATCTCTCAATCTGGCCCTCTTCCGGTGTGGGGACCACAGAGTCCCCAACTCGCCCCCGGGTGTGGGGAGGCACGCAATGCGCGCTGCCGCCGCGGCCTGCATCTGCTAGGGTGACAGACTGCTCCACCCGTCACCCCCAGGCCCGAGATTATGACGATAGCTGTACCTAAAACGTTTGTTACATGTGCACAGAATAATTTATTAGTGGTCACTCACATTACTTAAAGCTCCAGATATTTACCTTCCTCCGTGATCATGGTGCTTGCAACAGCATCAAAATATCGAAAACTACAAACATTACATATACTAACGGCTGTAAATCCCCGAAGAGGTAGGCAGAGGTATATTATCTTATCAGTATCACCCACATTTCGCCAACTATAATTTTTGGTCCCACGTAATAGGGGGCGAGTCTATCGCACAGTAACCTATCGCCGTCTAGCGGGTACTTAGTCATGCGCGGTATGTTTACTGTCGGATGGAGAACAGCCCTATCCCTTAGTCGCCTTCTACGACACCCACAGGAAGAGATGGGGCGGCCCTATTCTACTCAACCGGGGAACCAACATGGCCAATAGTAATAGTAGTGTGTAAGTTATTTATCTCACGGTACATATCGAATAGTTGTACGCTTAGAGAATACATTATTAGAGCGCGCGTATCACTCAGGTTTTTTCGATGGTATAGCGCATCTATAGTGACGTTTCATGCATTACCGAATATATCAATAGATGCACTTATTAATGTAGTTTGTTGTTATGAAGCTTTTTGTTCGATTTGATATGCATGGATAAAATTAAAGCCAAAATACAAAACAATTACGTCAATTTGCGTTATTTTTTCGTCATGATTACTACAAATATTCGATGTTGTATAAAATTTTGATTTAACATATCGAAATAAATATTATTTGCGAAGTCATTTTGACGGGTATTGTTTTGCTACTGATTGAGGTTGTGCCAGGAGCCTCGGTGTGATAGCAGTTCATACTTGTAAGGCGCGCTCTATAGCAATGTACCTATACTCTAAGGTTGTACGTAATAATCTCGGATGAGAATGTTAACTTGCTTGTTTCATACCTACTTTTTAGAGCGTGATTTTTCAGCAGTCCAGATTTAATATTTGAACTTTCGTTTTGTGATATAAGATCATTAATTCTCGCTACTAAAGTTTTTACAGGCTCAGCAACACGAGTGTCAAGCCCGTGGTGTTGCTCACGTCCATAGGCCACGGTAACCGCTTACCATCAGGCCATATGCCTGTCTGCCACCTAAGTAGTACAAAAACATACATAAATGGAAAAAATTGGATGAATAGATGGATTTACGAATCACGTAAGAACTGCTGAATGAATCTTGATAAAATTGGAACAGAGATCGACCAATAATCAATACTATAGTCTCGAATAATAAGCACATAGGGTACTTATTATGTAAGTATACCACGGGACACATATCTTGTACCTAAGTTGCGAGATAAACGATTGTTTTGTAATAATCTATGCTTGGTGAATTTGAGCTCGTCCACCGCCATAGCAAGCCGTGCTATCCTCAAGAGACACCCAAGAAACGTGTACGCATATAGAGCACATTTTAGGTCCTAGACATATGTCCCGAAGTATAACATTTGTATGTATGTGTTAGTGCTCGAAACAGCACACATTTCTAGCGAGCAAGAAAGATTACATTACATACGATTATGAGAGGAACGTAATTGATATCTGCTTTCATATTCATCAATGTAAGACGGCCAGAACTTTCCATAAACACGAAGAGTTTGCGAAGAAATGTTTACTGGTTTTGACCCTATCTAGCACACACATACAGTGGGCTGAGTCCACTGCTGGCCATAGGCTTCTCCCAAGGTACCTACGCTATGCCTTCCTAAGTTAAATTCTCCCCCTAGAGTCTTTGGAGATGCGTAGAGATGTTGTCTTTGGCAGTCTTCTACCGTCTCTACCATGGTAAAGTGTTCGGTGAGCTTTCCATAGTACCATTCACTCCTGTTTTATACAGGATAACAAGTGTAGGGCTTACAGTGACTCTCTACTTAGCAGCACCATAAAGTCTTGGAATTCTCTACCAATCAATCAATTAGCCTACTGCAGTCCACTGCTGGACATAAGCCTCTCCCAATGTGCGCCACCATTGCCGATCCTCCGCCTTCCGCATCCAGTCCGTCCCAGCCACCTTTCGCAGGTCGTCGGTCCACCTGGCTAGGGGACTGGCTGGGAGGGGGGGGGGGATTCTTTACCAACACACGTGTTTCCTTCTTCCTACAGTCCTGGGTCCTTCAAACTGGAAAAGCCATCTGATGAGGCCGTCAAGCTGATAGCCGCCATTGTAACATTATAGGTATGTAATGGTGATTCTCTTTCCTGAAACTTTACCGTCAGATTACCATCAGGCGAGGTGAAGTCATATGGATGCTATCAAAATACAACCGTATTTGCAGCATGTTTTGATACGAGTATTCGCCAGGCAGTCGAAATATATAGAGCACATACTATTGACCTACAATCATGAAATTTAAGGTAAGTAGCAAGGCCTTATAGTACGAGGGATTCGAGCCAATTCAAAGTACCGAGTCAGTGGTTCTGTTGCAGAAGAGCTGGGTAAAATTTTCGAAAGAAATGCTTAGGAAATCTGGCAGCAGTTCTCGTAGGGCTGTATATTATATTAGGCCTGTTATTTTATTGCCCACTCAGATAGCCTGCTAAATTTTTTTAAAATAGAACACCAGACCTGGACTTCTCACAACAGAACTGACAACTTTCTTATATTCTTTATTCAAATATTATGAGTTCTGTATACTCTGTATATTCCTGAGTTGCCATTTAAAGCAATTAAGTATTAAACCATTTTATAATTAATTTGTGAAATAAAGCTGAGAACTTAATTAAATTTAATTAAGTGTTTATTGTTTATTTCTAGATATGGTCGACGACATTTAGCTTTTATTTTAATAACGCTATCATACTTTCTAGCCTATAACACGTAGAAAAATTGGGCACATGTCAATGAAAATAAAACAAAATTTGGAAGTATTAACTTCTTGTTTAGCACGATAGTACATACCAACGATACTACTACACACCCGATTAATCTACACATTCTATTACACGATATACATCGCCTGTTAACAAAGCTTTACTTTCAAAACTCTTTAAAAAAAAGCCGCAATGTAACTCGAACATAACAATATAGTAGCTCTAGATTTGACGTTAGATACACCAGTTGTGCGAAGACCCTATCACTGAATGGAAAGGTACGTTATACATTTCACCAGTATAAAATGCTTGTGGGGAGCACGAGCTACACCAGTCAATACTTAGAAGTCGACCACAGCATCTAAATATATCAACATGATCGCATTTGTAAGTTTTTAACACATTTTTTTACAACAGTGACATAATAGAACATATTACATAACGAAACAATTTAGGCCGAATGGTGTTACCTTCGTCTAAAAAAATAAATGTGTGTCTATTCTCCAATTTTTCAATATGGCTATACTGAAGACTTAAATGTATTTTTATTATTCGTGAATTTATGTAAATTATTATCTCACGGTCCGGATGTTTTGAATGTTTAATTTCAAAGTTGCATTGATAATGTCTTCTGACATAAGTTATATCATTTTATTGTAAAGTTTATCGCATATTTTATTTATGTGACACCTCATACGCTTGTGATTTTTTTTTGCTCACTAGCAAAGGTGTAATCTTGATAGCCTCCAGATAAAACTTCTTAAGTTAGATTAGACAATTTAGATGTAATCTAAACAACTAAAATAATTCAATTCAAAAATTATTTTAGAACATATCACTTCTAAAGAAATACATTTTGATTAATGAATTCATTAAATAGTTAGTCCTACTTACAAATACTTGTAATTTGAAATGTACATAGTGTAAGTGAACTAAAAATAATGTTTGTTATTGATTACAAAAAGTATACATACCATCAGACATATTTTATATTGCGTGTATCATTATTTTGTTGTAAAATTGGGTATTATTTATTCATATCCTATGCGTTTCGAACCGGTGCAGGTGGTCCATTTGCTAAGCTAGTTTTTAGTAGATACATATATATTTTTGACGTTTTGTAAGTGCCGTTTTGATGGTCTATACAGAATAAATGATTTTTGACTTTGACTATAATCACGCCTATAAATTCCCAAAGGAGTAGACAAAGATGTATGGAACACCACATTTCGCCAACGATGATTTTCGATCCCAGGGTGCGAGCCTATTGCCGTCAAGCAGACACTTTGTGGTTAGGTATGGGTTTACTGCCGGTTGGAGGAAAGCCCTATACCTTAGTCACCTTCTCGACACCCATAGGAAGAAATTAGGTGGTCGTATTCTAGTCTACCGGGAGCCACCACGGCTTCTTCTTCTTTCATACAAAACATAGTAAAAATGATACCTGTTATCTCGTTAATTTCTTCTTCATTATCCTAGCGTTAATCCCAGTCTCATCCGATGCTTTCACCTTGGGTCTGGTTTCCAGTCTGCAAATTTGGCTTATCTTCGATATTGTCCGTGACCAGTTTTCTCGTTAACTACCTTGAACAATTTTGCTAAATCTAATTTGATTAGGTTCACTGACTCCATCATCACGATGCCTATTAATTTAATTCTATTAAAAGCTTTCCAAAGTACTACAATAAAATTGCTAACAATTGTGGAGCCTAGCATGATAAAGTTGCTCTCTAATATGAAAATGACCTAGTATGAAAGATACTATTAGTCTAGAGCTTAGAGAAATCTGGTCCTAAGACTTTGCAGTCCGGTTTTAAGACCCAATAAATTGTATCACTTGTTTTGTAGAACACGCAGATGAAGCTAGACTACCTTTAGACTATACTAGCAGCCGCCTGCGACTTCGTACGCGTGTAGTTTGTTTTACCCCCATAAAGGTGGAGTTTCGTGAGCCTATTACCGTATTCCGGGCACTATTGTTGACTCGAGCCACGCATCTGAGGCTGAGTCGGGGCTCTATCCCTTAGTCGTCTTGTACGTCACCTCTTGGGAAGAGATGGGGTGGCTTAAATTCTGCTCTGCTGGGAACCACGCGGATTACTTTCATCTCTTCTCATAATATATCCATACCACGACAGTCGCTCGCTTCTCAATTATTTATTCACTGATGCAACTTTCAATCTTCTTCTAGTACTCCTTCTGTGTTCTGTCCATTCTCGTCACACCATATATCCATCTTAACATTCACATCTCCGCTACATGCAGCCTTTCATCCATCACGTTTATTACGAAACACCACGACCATCCATAACAGCCGGCAGGTCTGATCATAGTTTTATAAACTTTCCCCTTAAATTGATAATCTAGCTATGGAAACCATATATAGGAATACAGAATAAAAGTCAAGAATACCAAAGAGATTCTTCTTAGATCCTAATATCTTCGTCGATACAGCAAGGAATTTTAGTAATGATAATACTTACTGCAATTTATTCCAAATGTCTTATCGCACATATAAAACTGAAAAGCTGAAAATCGTATTACATTAAATACATTGCATGTAACACGATTTCCAGCGACTTGTCCATCACTCACCAATTTATGCACTACGCAATGTTTCTTTATATATTCTCATTGTGAATTGTGAACCAATAACTCTATCCAACCGGGACCGCTCCCAAAATTTCTAACAGAAAAACATCTAATCATTAAATTCTTCTCCTTCTTACAGAGAACAGCAGCCATCCTCCTCCTGGCCACGTTGGCCAGTTGCCGTCCTTCCGACGACTGGGAACCGGAAGGTCATTCACACACGGAACACACGAAGCCTTATCACGTAACTGTGGTCAAGAAAATTGGCGTGCCCGTGCCTCATCCTGTTGCCGTCTCTGTGCCTCAATACGTGAAGATTCCTATACCCCAGCCTTACCCCGTTCACGTCACCGTTGAACAACCGATCCATGTGCCTGTCTATAAGGTAAGATTTTACAAATATTACTAGCCCTTACTTCTTTACAATGCTCTAAAATGGATGTGAAAAAGCACATAGCAAGACCGTCTAGCTGAAGAACATTATATTAGGGTTGTTGGTATCTTATAATAGGGAATATCATGATTGATAATAGGGAATGTGATCACAGTAAATATGATGCCTTTAGGTTGAAAAAGTCATGTGGAAGTATGCTGTCTAAAAATAAAAGAATCGTTATTTAAAACTGAGAACTTAACTGTGTATAAAAACATCGAACTATGAAAGGTCGGTTTTTAACCCAAATAATTGCTGTAAAAGTTTAAGATCATATTAATCGCGATTAAATTCACCACACATTCAAGTTTTGGTTAAACCTTCAACGTCACTCTAGCGATAATTCCCTAAAGGTATATAACTATAACTCTCGCTCGACACTGTTTCAAGCCCTTTTGGACTATTTTAGTAACTGCTTTGCAGTCAAACCCCTCAAACACATATAACAACTACCTGTACTTTAGTAAATCACATGTCCTATAGATAAACATGTGAAAAATGACTTTTCTAGCCTGTAAATGGTTAAAGATATTATTACAAAATTATATCTGGATAGAGTTAATAAAATAAATAATAGGCACCAGTACAGGTTGCAAACACTTCAGTCTCTGCATAAAACTAATCAACTGATCTTCTTATCTTGTAGCAGTTAACGCAGTTTCTTGTCAATAAGATCAAAAAAACAGTATCAGAACTGCCTTTCACATCTAACATACCTATCACATTTAATTAACAGCACGACACTCTTCGCCGGAAGATTATATCAAACCGCAAACATAATAACCAAAGAGAAACTCCGCAATCTTTGCACACCACAAAGAAAATAATAAAACGTAAAGCACATTATATCACAGCCATTGCCGATATGTTTTTTGCAATTATCTCATAATATCCCATCATGAATGCCATTGTACCAATTCGTTATGTAATGCAGTCGGCCATGACAGAAAGTGAATGAGCGCGCTCGAGCGTGATCTTGAAAAAGCGAACGCTCCCGCGCTTTTATGACAGTTAACTTATGATCGGATACATTCATCTTGAGTGCATTTTCCGGTTCAATATTTCGTTATTAGTAATTTAACATTGAACTACAATGATTATATTGGCGGAGAATTAAATACATTATTATTATCAGTGGCAGGTTCATTGCTTTATCCTAGTGATCTAAATGATAAAGAGGACATGTTTTTTCTACAAAATCGACCATTTTACTTTTTGCCCGCCATAACTTAAATGTTTTAAATATTATGCTTTTAACACATAATCAAAGAATGCTTCTTTATGGTTCCTATAAAGTATAAGCCATTGAAAAAAGGTTTGCAAGCAAACCTCTACTGTAATAAAATATACCTATACTTTTTTATTTTAAGTATTTATTTATTAACTACACGCATAACCTAGGGCCTACCTAAGTCTGCATTCAAACCACCGACATCATAATACTTAGTATAAACATGAAACTGTAGAAATTTCTTGCTTTTTTATTTTCTTTGATATAAAAACGATGTTAACTTAGATTTAAACCTTTGTGTACCTATACTGAAATAAAATCATTAAAAACTTACGATGGCAATAACATCTACTGATGTGCCTCTACTAAAGAAGCATATTTTGTAACTATAAAAATGTCTGTCTTGTTATTGTTCTTACTGATATAAAACTTTTTACTGTAAAATATAAAACTTCTTGTGTTCAAGTTTATGAATGGATTTTAATACTAAGATGGCGGAAGCCACAGATATACAAAATTTACGATGCGTAAAATGGCGGCAAAAGTTAGCTTGATAGAATTTAAAGGTTAAATATTGCTACGACGTGACGTCACAAGATTTCGTTATAATCAAACGTAAAAAAATAAAAAATAAACCTGCATTTTAAATTACCTCGTACCTACAATATGAGCTGATGTTCTTCAAACGGCTGAAATAATCTTCCTAAATTATAGCTAAGAACTGATTTCGATAACATCAGCTTTCGATTAAAAAATCATATTACCAAAATCGCTACATTCCGTTGGAAGACTACGACACCACACACGTACCGACATAGATTCATAATATTGGGTTGAGTGGGATGAAAACGGAATCATCCCACTAAAACTCATTTCTTTGTGTATTCTTTCTCAGCCAACCTTGTCAAAATTATAATACCTCTCTTTTTATATGGGTGGTTCACATTTAGAAGATAACCAATACTAATGTTCTACTATTTTCCTCAGGTTGTACCTCACATTGTGGAGAAACCAGTGCCCTACACCGTGGAGAAGCCCGTCCCTTATGAAGTCGAGAAGCCCTACCCCGTCGAAGTCGAAAAGAAAGTCGAAGTTCCCATCCCCAAGCCCTATCCCGTCCATGTTCCCGTATACAAACACGTCTACCACCACAAGGGTGGCAAGCACTAAAAAATATCCAAATTAGGGGTAATGGTATCTAAAGCTTATTTTTATAAGCGGGGTTGCCAGTTGTAAATATACAAATCCGTAGATCTGGTGGAGATGTAATTCCATTAGGGTTGACTTATATTGTTGTGATATTTATTGTGTGTATACAATATTGTTGATGTTGTTTGCTGTTGTTTAGCGTCGTTGTTGACTATTGTGTAATTGTTGTTGATTATTTTTAACTTTAAGTGTTGCAGTATTAAAAAATGATATACCTAACTTTTTTATTGTTTTTTTTTGTGAATTATTGTTGCAAGCCTTGAAATAAACCTTACCTGTTAACCTTAAGATATTAATAAATACAATTAATAAGCTAGGCTACCAATTGAGCCATCTTCAATGAAAAAAGAACATACATACCTACATATACTAACGTCTGTAAATTCCCGAAGGGGTAGGCAGGGGTGTATTAACACCCACATTTCGCCAACTACAATTTTCGGTTCCACGTAACAGAGGGTGAGCCTATTGCCGTCTAGCGGGCACTTTCTCATGGGCTGTATGTTTACTGTCAAATGGCTAACAGCCCTATCCCTTAGTCGCCTTACGACACCCACAGAAAGAGATGGGGTGGCCCTATTAAACCGCAATAGACACCAAGCTTTACAGCATCATCGATTTCATATTTTGTACTTACTCAGATTCCCTATACACTAAGAAAGTCCAATGGGTAATCTTATTGCGAATCTGATCGACTTTCACTGCGGGCATCTTCTTTATATTCTTCCTCCTAGCGTTAATTCCCAGTCGCATCCGAAGCTTTCAGCTCGGAGTCTGGGGTCCGCTTTTACCAGTCATAGCTACAGATTTGGCTAGACCTCGATGTTTTCCGTGAAGCGATTGCCATCTGACCTCCACGACCCAATGTTAACATTAGGCGATATCGAAGCTTTGCAGCTAGACCGTTGTTTTTGGACTTTTTAGGGCACCAACTACCCGTAACGACTGCCATAGATGTTCTTATGGCAACCGGGACCGACGGCTTAACGTGCTCTCCGAGGCACGACCAGACCAATGCAAATACTCATATTTAATTCACACAAATATTTGCACTGGGCGGGGATCGAACCCGCGCCTCCTGCGTAGCGGCCGCGTTCACTACCGCTACGCCACGGAGGCTGTCATCGATTTCATATTTTGTACGTACTCAGATTCCCTATACACTAAGAAAGTCCAATGGGTAATCTTATTGCGAATCTGATCGACTTTCACTGCGGGCAGTCAAGGCAGCGGTCATTAACCTTCACGTCAGCCACGAAACTGCACTTAGTTCAGAATAGATTGCTCTGTTTGTTCCACAAACAAATAAATTAACTGTAATAAGTCAGCAAGGGATGCGTGGGCGGTTGATCCAATCGCTAAATGTTAATAAATTGATCAAGTGTTTGTTTTGTTTAGTTGGATAACTGCTGTTATGTATAAAATGTTTTTGTTTTTGTTTGCGTGTGTAAAACTAATGTCTGTAGAGATGATTCTTGATGGACTTATTTATTTAGATATAGGTAGGTACACTAGCGGGTGCCCGCGGCTCCGCCCGCGTGCATGTCGGATATCGCGACCCAACATAGCCTACGTCCTTTCTTAAGGTGTAATCTATCTTTGTACCAAATTTCATTAAAATCGGTTCAGTGGTTTAGGCGTGAAAGCGTAATAGATAGACAGACAGTCAGATAGAGTTACTTTCGCATTTATAATATTAGGAGGGATAATATGGATTTATTGTTAAAGACCCCAGAGGCCTAGACTCCAATAATATACCATCGATTTTGACTCATCACTACATACAGAACCCTCAAATTCAGTATGTCTAACTGTATCAATAAATCAATTAGCCTATTGCAGTCCACTGCTGGACACAGTCCTCTCGCAAAGCATACCATTGTTCCCGATCCTCCACCTTCCACACCAAGTCTATCCTAGCCACCTTTTTCAGGGCCCATACCATGAACTCTTAAAACAGGTCAATAATTGAACTGCTGTCATTCTACCAACTGCAAATGTCACTTTGTAATCCCTTTGTAATCCTCTATATTTATATGACATTACAAAGTGACATTTGCAGTTGGCAGAATGACAGCAGTTCAATTATTGACCTGTTTTAAGGTTTATGGTAAGGCCGCAGGTCGTCAGTCCATCTGGCTAGCGGGCACCTATCTTCAGTTTGCCTTTTCGCGATCTCCACTCTAGGACTCATTTGCTTCAACGGCCATCAGTCCTTCGTAATTTCAACTGTTATTACCTACTCATACTCAATCTCAATTATGAGAATATTGCTCGAGACATATCTATATCTTGGACCTAAAATATGCTCAAAATGTACTCTATACGCGTAGTACACGTTTCTTGGGTACGGTGGTAGACGAACTCAAATTCACCAAGCATAGATTATTACAAAACAAACTGCGGATGCCAGGACCTCATTTGTCTCGCGATTTAGGTCCAGCCCCTCTAGACAAGTGACAATTCGTCGGTCCGGCATTTAGTAAAATAGAATGCCAAATGTATGGGATTTGACGTATATGACAGGCGTTAACGAATGTCAAAAACGTCAAATCCTACACATTCGTCATTCTATCATCATCATCCCCATCATGGAATGGCAATTCGTTAATTGCCACATGTCTAGGGGGGCAGGATACCTACGTGACCCGAGGTAACCTAACCAATTTAGTGCGAACAAGACTATGTGGAACGTCTCGAGCGCCCCCCTTCGTCATGCGCCATGACATAAATTAACCGTCAATGGCTCACAGGAAGTGTTTACTTTCATCTAATTGTACCTCAGCATCACTTTCTCTGTGGTCTAGTCTAGTATTAGCGCATGTACGACGTTATGCAACTGCCGCAAGGTAACAGTCATTATAAACATATGAGTTAGCCATTGGCACACCGCTAGTTATAATGTAATTAGTGTACTAAAGAAGAGTAAGAGGTTCAGCTGGTAGTGATTTGCTTACCCGGGGGCGAGTTGGGGACTCCGTAGTCCCCACACCGGAAGAGGGCCAGAATGAAAGATATGGCCTTGGGTCGACCGGGGTGCGAGGCAACTAACGGCCCACAGACGGCGTGCGTTTTAGTCGATTCTAGTCCGACATAGCCTCCTCCACCAGCTCCGGCGGGGGGGGTATACGTGGGGATTTTTCGCACGATAAAAAAGGGAGTGATTTGCTTTGATTAAGAATGGAAAGAGTGAATCAACCTGGAGTCCCTCACAGCAGGAATGCTCTAACTACTGAATTACCGGACCTCGTTCAAAGCGTTCCAAATCTTCAATACCTGTTTGCTCCAATAATGCTTTGGCGAACTAGAGAAGGCGTTTGACAATGTGCCCCATGAAGCACTATGTAGGTATAGTGGATTAGGATTATTAATGGAGAATTAGGGTGACTTCCTCGTGGTACACCCTGTTGTTACCCTATGCCCCGGTGCCTGAGTAACTACGAGGAAGAACTTATTCCTATTGGTTCACCCAGAGATTTAATCAGTCATCCGGTTTAGTTATTTGTCACTTTTCCACTATGTTTATTTAAAAATAGATATTTTAATGGTTGACATTGTAACAGTAGATTGGACACTATATTTTGATATTATTAATACAACTAATTATTGTGTCAGCTACAAAACACAGACCGTAAATTACATTTCATTCCATTTATAATTTTCAAGCAATTATCAAAAAAGTGTATAATTAATTAATTACAATAAACGTTTCTACACAATTTATGAGCCGTCATTTACAACATAAATTTATTTTACTGTGTTAAATAAATTTATTTTATCTATATTAATGTATAAAATCCTATCGCATTGCGTATTTATTTAAATTAACACCAACTTGCATGAATATATTTACAATCTAATCAAGACAATTGTACATTTCCACTTCACGTAATCAAAAATATTTTAAAAATGCAATCGTAATCACAAACAGCGACTCTAGTCCAAAAATCACCTGTTGGCAACACTGCAGGTGAGTATTTATTTGCTGGCAACATTACAAGGTGTAGGGTTGTATCTGGACGTATCTCTGTCGCTTAAACAAAACAGAGAAATTGTGAATCATTTTTCTTGAGTTCGATACGCGAGGTTACAAATAGGGAGGGGACTAGTATCGATAAGCGATGAAAGGTCACAGAGGAATTTAATTTATTTTTTGTAATTAGGACAGCCGTTGATTAATATAACAACATACTGTAGATCCCCGAAGGAGTAGGCAGAGGTGTATTACCACCCACATTTCGCCAACTATGATTTTCGGTCCCACGTAATAGGGGGCGAGCCTATTGCCGTCTAGCGGGCACTTTGTCATGAGCTGTATGTTTATTGCCGGATGGAAAAGAGCCCTATCCCTTAGTCGATTAATTCTAAACACATGCATACAGACGTATGCATGTGTTTAGAATTAATCCGAAATGTTATAATGTAAGTCTGCTTAGATGTTTTCCAAATCCCTATACAAATCACACTTACACCCGTATTCACAAACAATACTTCGCTATGCGTACTACAAAGACTGTGCAAAGAACGACAAATTCTCAGTGCGTTCGTTTTGGCAAGCCTTTTCATTCATAGACAACACTTAAGTAATACCTCGTTGAGGGAACGCACTGCGTTAGATACTGCTCCGTGATGTTTGTGAATTAATTTTACCAGCCCTATGCGCTCGAGCACACTATGAGACCTCACAGTGTTGTTTGTGAATACGGGTGTTAGTTTATCATAAAATATATCTGTACGAGTATCTGTCTCGGTAGACCCAAGAAAGCGAACGAAAAGAAAGAAGAAGCTAGACATTGTAGAGGGTGACATGCGTGCCAATGGTCTCACTAGTTATCATGGATACCCAAGACCGTGTGAAGTGGAGAAGTAAATGCCAGGAAGCGGACCCCGGACTCTGAGGTGAAGGCTTGAGATGCGACTGAGACTACGATTATGACGTCATTTCCTAGCTTAAATACTGCAGTGTAAATCAAAACAATAAAAGTATTTCAATCGATATCGCGTGCCACAACACTGCGCCGAGGCATCGATTAGGCGCCCCCGCTGCGCGCGAGTCACATTTATAGCGTTCTCATGTGTAGTTTTATTTGTGTTGCCATGTAAAAAATACCCTTACGTCTCATAAACTATCATATTATATGGGAAAATGCGAATATTTTTAAATAAATTAACGCATGATATTAAGTGCATAAAAGTGAAAATAAAATTCAACGGGATAATAAGTAATATTAAAACATGGTACGACTAATAAAATGTTGCTTTCGTCCAGAATGTTAAAACTGGCGAAGTGCGAGTCCAACTCGTGCACGTAAGGTTCCGTATCATTATTATTATTTTTTTAGTTTCACCTGTCCCGTATTAATGGAATGAACTCCATGCTGTGGTTTTCTCAAGCGACTACAATATGGGGTTCTTCAAGAAGGGCATTATAAGGTTACTTCTGAGTCGGCAGCACGAGTGTGACGCCACCACATCCCATCAGGTGGGCGGTATGCTTGTCTGCCACCTAAGTGGTATAAAAAAATATATTTTAAAAAATAGCGCCATAAATTACGCGTGTCGTATGTGAGCCTCCCTTTTAAATAATGATTTAACTCTGTGGAAATAAAACCACTTTTAAACGGATTCTATCGCTATTTTTGGTAATTCATTCATTCATATTATTTACTTCATTTCAATGAGAGATATTCGCGTTAACTTCATAAAATATCATGTTTATCTCTATTTTTAGTATTTTTTGTAATAGCAGCAACCGAAATACATCATCCGTGAAAATTCCAACTGTCTAGCTATTACGGTTCATGAGATACAGCCTGATGATAGACAGACAGTCTGCCTCACTGGCGTAGCTATGGCTGGGCAAGGTGGTGCGGTGCACCAGGGCCCCCAGGCTCAGGGGGCCCCCCCAAGCCCGAGCCTGAACTAGCAAATCTCATATTGAACTACCTACCAAAAAAATCTTAATTTTGGAATGCGAAAATGGGTTGTAGCACAACTCTAATCAGTGCAAGTCATTTGTTGGGAATTTTGTGCAGTATTGTCTCGTTAAAAGATTCGCCATCACATTTGCAGCTAGCTTGGAGGCCCCCTGAGCCCTCATTGCCCTCAGGAGGCCCCCAAGCTTAATGTCTAGAGACTAAAGAGTGATATTATTCTAGCAGTCATAATAAAATATTTTACTTATAGTAAATTGATCGTAACTAGTAATATTATAATAGTAATACGAGTTCCAGTACCATTTTTTTTTTGCTAGATAATCGCTGGTCTTCTATTGAAGACTATTTGTGCACCCTGGGTAATGGAGACAGCAGCAGCCTGTCTCAAGACGGCATAGACGCTGCGGCTTAAGGCCAACTATGAACTTTCCACGTGTAACTCTGATTAGCAACTGTCGCAGTGGAAAGCAAGTAAGGGGGTGGGATAGTTCTGGGCCAGATGGAGATATCGTGGTTCCCATATTTGAGGGGGGCATCTCAAAGTCGTATATGGCCCAGGGTGTTTCGAGGTGCAATGGAATTTTCTTATTGGTCCCGCTTACACTCCGGCGCTTGAGACCCGAGACTGCATGCAGTTTTAGTTGGTTCGATTCCGGCCTAAACACCTTCACCAAATGTTTATGTCGATTCGACATAAACACGAAATCATCATCATCTGCATATATACGCATTTTCCTGATTGCCTCCGTGGCCAAGATGACCTCGGAGCTCAGGGTTCGCCTTCCGGCTCTTGCTCCTCCACTTCTCACGATCTTGGGCGTCCATGAAAGTGAGAAAAATTCGCACGCATATCACCCTCCACGACATCAAGTCAAGACTTGTTGGGCCTACCCCTTTTACCTGGACCCGGCGGGGGCGCCGTTGCCAGGCATTTGTTAGCCACGTAGCCTGGCGGTTGCCGCAAGACGTGGCCGCACCAGCGAAGGCGGCTCTCTTGCATTTTATCCACCATATCACGGACATCGGACATGAAGGCTGCTGCGGATGCGAGAGTTTGTCACGCGATCTTTACGCGTAACGCCGCATAGCATTTTCATCTCCATGACCTCCGTGGCCTACTGACCTTCCCCTAATTGTGTATTGTGTAATGTGCGTTGTGATTTGCTTTAAATGTATTTTATTTTCTTTCTTTCTTTTCCTTCAACCTGACTGGCATTTTGGGATCACACGTGAGGCCAGTCATTTCTCGCCACTTGGCCCACGCGGCAGCAATGCGTGCCTTGACGTTGTAGTCGATTACACCAGTCACATGAAGTACAGATCCCAGGTACTTAGCCTGGTCCGTGTGGTCGACCAAATTATCGCCTATGTGAACGGCTGTGGGATCTGTAGAGTTTAACGCTAAGTATTTTATAGGCACACGAAAATAAATGGAAATTTACGTATGTATGCGCGGAAACAAGCTAGATGTATATATGTAGATTGTTTCCGCGCACCTCTCTACAAGGGAAGGAGGATTGGGGTGCGGGGCCTGCAGACACCACGCGGTGCACCCTGGGTAACGGAGACGGCAGCGCTCCTCTCTCGGGCGGATCTGTTGAGGACTGGTCGGAGACTTTTCACACGTCCCACAATGATGAGCAGGCAAGGAGCGGAACGGTTACCGAGCGTAGGCGTGGGGGTTACGTGTGCGGCCGCCTGTCACCCTTTCACCCCCACTGGCGCCGCGGTTCGATGTTCGTCCCTCTTTTCAGAGTTCTATGGGGACATCGTGCTTCTCACACCCGATACATCGCATATTACTGGCACCCCGGCCCAGAATCAGCCGGGGTGCCAGTAATATGCTGTCGGTAACCTTACACCCCGGCAGCTCTGGTATCTGATCCGAGACGGCGTGTGGTATTAAGCGGTCCGAGTCCGACATAACTACCTCCGATGGCCGACGACGGGCGTGGGATCTGAGGGGATTTCCGCACGAAAAAGAGGGAGAGAGGACGGATTTGATCTCCAACAGCACGTTAGCGACCGGTAGGGGATATGCCTACCTCATCGTTTACTTCGGTAAGGCGACATGCGACGCCCGAAGGAATTTTCGGAACCAAAGAAAATAGGGGGGCCCCCTGTTTCTTTTTGCACCGGGGCCCTTGGTCACCTAGCTACGCCACTGGTCTGCCTGATAGTGAAATCTTAGTTTAGGCCCCGTTTTTACCCTTTAGGTACAGAACCCTAAAATTTGAACGACACCTTACAAAGCAATCCATACTAATATTATTAATGGGAAAGTAACTCTGTCTGTCTCTTACGCTTTCACGCCTAAACCTCTGAACCGATTTTGATGAAATTTGGTACAGGGGTAGATTAGACCTTGGGAAAGGACATAGGCTATGTTTGGTCGCGATAACCGACATCCACGCGGGCGGAGCCGCGGGCAAAAGCTAGTACGTGATATAATAATATATCTGTGGTGACATTTAGCGCTGATATTATCAGTAATTGTTATCTTTTTATTAAACTTAATATTAATAATAAAATAAAATATTAAATTGGTATACACCTGCTGATCGACTGACTAGGCTCTGGCGCAGGTTTTCCTCTAGAGGTTGAAAGGTCTTCTGACCTCTCAACCTCTCAAGGTCAAAGTTTCCTTCAGTCAAAGTCAAGTGTTTTGGTACACTTGGCTTAAGAGGAGAGTGGACCTCAGGAATAAGCTTGCGCTTTGGATGGTGGATTGGCGGTCGCATGATGATCACGGCTAACTCTAGGCCATCTCTCCGGAGAGATGGCCTAGACTCTAGACCCTAGCTAACTCTAGGCCCTAGAGTTAGCTAGGGTGCGAGAGGAATGCCTTACGGGCCTTACTACCCGGCATTTAGGTCCTGCACTGCAATTCGCTAAGCGAGCACAACGATGCGAGTCGCAACGTTGTGCTCGATAGATATTGTCATTGGTCGGTTTGTGTCACGTCACTGGAGATCGACCAATGACAATCTTTGTCGAGCACAACAAAGTGTCGAGTAACGGTAGGTACCACACTGATTATGTTTGATAAAACGCTATTAAAATTTCCGGGGGTAATCGGTAAATGCCTCTAGTCTCAGTAGTCCGGTTGCTAGTCCGGTTGATCGGACTACTGCAACTTTTCAGTAGCAGTAATCCGGTTGTCAAACGGGAAACAGAACTAACCCCAACCTACACAAAAGGCTTTAGGTATCTCAAACTACCTTCAAAATCAATTCCAGGTTCAGATAACCTGCGTCTGAACCATAATATTAAAACTTCATCCCGCAGTGGGCCAAAAGACATGGACCATACTCAAACGATTGGTTCCGCCTGTACGCCGTCGCGAGGGATGCTTCCAATGATTTATTAAGTATTTTTTATTGTACGTCAGTTTTGGAGATCCTTGTCACCATAAAATCTAACTTATAACTATGATACATCGTGAGTTTCTTTGTTTGTTACTCTTTCACGCGAAATAACTGGATCCTTTTCGATATTTTCTTGTTTCGCAACCTTCATGAAATACATACCCAGTGTACTTTCATAACATTTATATTAATTACTTATAAATCATTAAAATTAAAGACAAAAAGAGCGGTTATCATCACCATCAATTTCTGCTATATAGACCATCTGATAGTTGGACGTTTTGCTACATGGACTTTGTGCTAGTTAGACTTAATGCTCCTTAGACGTTTCGCGAAGTTGGTCATTCAGCTACCTAGACCCTCTGATCAGGAGGGAATTATTTCGGTACAGTGCAACATGTCATTCACTGTTAAATGTCATTTCCTGAGTCATTTCCTTTCTTGTGATATCCTCTTTCAAGTAATCCATTCATCTTTTCTAAATCCTAACTCTGCTCCTAAACTCTCTACATAATCTATATTCTTATTATGAATCTTTTTCGCAACCCCTCAACACAAGCTAGAGTCTGGCCAACGAAAGATGAACTATGAACAAGTCTTTTTTTTTTTTTAATTTTTATATGGCAACTATTTTTCTCCTGTCAGTTAGTACCTATTTTATAGTTTTCGAAAACATCTTGAAACTCAAACGTATAAACCGTTTTTCGATAACTTTGAAAGCGGTAGTGAACACGGCTGCTACGCAGGAGGCGCGGGTTCGATCCCCGCTCAGTGCAAATATTTGTATGCATGAATATGAATATTTGCATTGGTCTGGGTGTTTTCTATGTATAATATGTATGTATTTACAAAAAAAAATGTATCTATGTATGTTTATCCGCATTCTAGAACCCATAACACAAGCTAGTCAAGCTATGCTTACCTTGGGTCTAGATAGCGTTGTGTAGATTGTCGTACAATTTATTTATTATTATTTATTTATTATTATGCCATTTGTATATTTAATGTTTATTAATTTTCAATTACCAATAATTATAGTAATTGGTCAATAATTATTTGCAGACATTGCGTGCCTGATGTTCATATAATATTGTAGGTCCGAATAATTTATCTGATACTATTAATAGAGTAGAATCCAGCTTGGTGACCAATTAATTAGTTACCAATAAAAACTGTCGGGGTTTTTTTTTATGGATTATTGGTTTTGGATTTTCTATAGATTTATCAATTTGTACATACATATAACTAAAAGAATGAGATTTACTTTGGCCCTATGTTTCTTTGTAAAAGTTAGTTACGCATAAAATAATGTATAAATAAAAATAAAAACCCCCCAAATGCATGTACGCGCATATCTTCCCAATGACTGCACCAAATTTGATATTTATTTTTGTTTTGTATTCGGTATTGTGTGGCCAAGGTTTGAATAAGAAAATAAAATGGAAGGTACAGCGGGAACGAGATCAGAATCTAACATGGAAATTTGAATAGAAGGTAGGTACAGCGGGAACGGGATCTGAATACCATACAGGCGGAAAATATAGTGGTACGAAGTTCGCCGGGTCAGCTAGTAGAAAGTATCAACTCCGTTAATATTTGCCGCGGTTTCCTTGAACCATCTTTCGTTGGCCAAACTATACTAGGTACAACACAACGACAACAGGAAAAATAACCAAACTAATTTCTCTTGATAAACAATTTATTTCAATTTAATTTAAATTCCTAAAAATGTATTACATTCGTAATTAGTTCCAGGTGAACCCTGGTGATGTTAATAGCGTGTTAAAAATATACGCCTTTTTAAATATGTTTCATTTATTTTTCACGTTATCTATATTTCATATATTTTTTATTTTGTACAGTCGGCGACAAAAGCTGCTTAGCTCTAAAATAATATAATCTTTATTAAATTTTCAATCGCTCAATACGTATCACCGTCCATTATCACTTCATGTGTGAAATATTGTCAATTAACTAATAAATTATCAGTTGAAAAGGTGAGCTACGCTTAGTAAGGTGACTAAAAATAGGAAACAAACCACTAATTTAACCTGAAATTAATTTGTTTCTGTTAAAATACATATCAACATTGTTTACTTTTAGTTAAATACCTAACCAAATGGAGTATAGGTTTACTTGAAGTATGGTGGTGTCAGTGTATGAGGACCAAGAGCACAAGACCTTCGCTTCACCTTTTCCTCTCAGGGCTGTGAAGTCAGCCAGAGTCGCTGCTACAAAAGCCGTATTAACCAAATCAAGTAGAACTTCGATGCAACTGGATGTTCGTTATCTAATCACTCTCAAACGGAAGAAAGATTGGCAGATGCACATGAATAGATTAGGTATAGTGAATAGTCTGGCTCCTGTTTATCCTTGTTTTTATCCCTGGAATAGATTCCCATGGGTTGAGGAAACGGGATCATAAATCCACACTAGAAAAGCCACGGGCAATAGCCACTTCTTTCATATCACTTAGGTAATAGACTGGCCCACTTAAGGCCCCTAGGAAACGGTTACCTTGGCCTATGGACGTATTCAACAGCTGGTGTGTATGTGTAATGACTAATGACTTGAGGTCCTGTGGCCCCTAGATGGACCAGAGGGCGTCCACAGTGCGCCGCCATCCCTGTCGGTCTAGAGCATCGCGTTTTGTTTCGCTCCAAGTCTTTCCGATGGCTTGCGCCTCTGCAATGATACTCCGTCTCCAAGTCTATTTGGGATGTGTATGTGTAATAATAATCGCATCATGGCATAAACTTCCGACTATATCATGTGTCAATCCACTTTTGTGTCTGACTGTACTTCTATCACCACCTGTATCAACAATCAACAATAATATAATTACAAAATGATATTATCGTAATAATAATAAATAATAAATATAATAAATAAATATTGTAGGACATTCTACACAACGCTATCTAGACCCAAAGTAAGCATAGCTTAACTAGCTTGTGTTATGGGTTCTAGAATGCGGATAAACATACTTAGATACATTTTTTTTTTGTAAATACATACATATTATACATAGAAACACCCAGACCAATGCAAATATTCATATTTCATGCACACAAATATTTGCACTGAGCGGTAATCGAACCCGCGCCTCCTGCGTAGCGGCCGCGTTCACTACCGCTACGCCACAGAGGCAGCCGATTGCATCGCGATTTATATGTGTTATTTATATTTACGCTAATAACGGGAAATAGTATAGTTTAGATATAAAATAACATAATATTAGGTATCTAATAAATTACAATGTAATCTGTTAAGACAAGTTTTGTTTCATGTGAATCAATAAATAAATATCTAAGGACATTCTACACATAATATTAAGAGCCAAAATAGCACAGCGAGCTTTATAGATATTTATGGATCTAGAACGCAGATTGATTTTTAAGGTTTCAAAAGATAACATATACCTACATATAATCACACCTTTATCCCCGGAGGGTTAGGCAGAGGTGAATTAACACACATTTCACCAAACATTGTATTCGGTCCCATCCATGTAATAGGGGTTGAGCCTATTGCCGTATTCCGGGCACTGTTGTTGACTCGAGTTATGCATCTGAGGCTGAGCCTGGGCTGTATACTCGTATATCCTGTCTAATGTTAAACAGCCCTTGTCGCCTTGTACGACACCGCATGAGAAGACATGGGGTGACCCAAATTCTACACAGCCGGGAACCACGCGAAAAAATAAACATTTCTAGGATTTTTATATTTTTCTGTATTACCAAAATCTTTGAGCTTTAATCCCCACAATGTACAAGATTAAAAACTCAAACAATACATCTAAATTATTTTACCACAGATAAGTAAAGCCTCAAGACTTTTGTGGTTAGCTCAAACAATAAAAAAACAACAAAACTAAACGCGGTTCGCGCTTGTCCCGACATTTTTTCCTGCTCGCCTACACTGCGCACGCACCTGCCATCCCCCACGGGGGGCCACCCGGCCTCCTTTCATGCCGACGGATTAATGCCAGGTTTTCTTGCCCTCTTTTTTTATTAAAAAAGAAAAAAAAACTCACACGATAAGTTGTGGTTAGTATGTTGTTAGGGTCATTAACCGATACGTCTACTCCGAAGAGGTTGAATGTGATATACTTTTTTAAACTCGTGTCTATGATCTGTCAAAGTTATGTCAAGTTGACGTGTTAGAAAAAATATGACTGCAAATGTCAATCGCTTTTTTTATGGCTAAGATAACAATCGGCCTGCCAGATGGTAAGCTACTATAGATAGGCTACATTGTTGCTAACCGCTTTTACCAGCTTGCAACTAGGTGTCCTACCAACTATTTTTATTACGTGGTTATCTTTTGACGTGAAGGTTATGGCCACCAAGATCTTCGGAACCCAAGCGAGCCTCACCTGCAGACGGTACACCTACTGAATCTTATGATTGACGGACGAAACTGGAAGGACAGACGGTAGTCGTTGCCACAATTTTGATTAAACTAATAAAATCTAAGTGCTACAAACTGAAATTAGTAATGGTATTGGAAATATATGAATGTAGGATACATCAAGCAAAACAGTTGCAGCATTTTTTTATAAGAATATTAACAACCGAGATTACTAATATTCCCCCCTCCAACTGAGCTAAAATTGCTTGTGCTAGGGGTGGGTTCACGTCGGTAGTGTAATGGCATGGTTTCGAACCCGGGACCTCTCGTTCGTAAAGCCGACACCTTAACCACTATGCTACTGACGCTTCTGGTCCTTTTTGGTCCTGGTTGGTCCAACACTCTCGATGCACAAACATATTAATGTAACAAGCACGGTAATCCTCAATTTAATACTAAAACAAACAACAGTATGCATTTGTCTGGACTCCCTGGACACATTCAAGCGCTTTGAACCTAAACAAACCATTACCTCGAAGTAAAGCCATCGAAAACTGCATCATTTCACGCATTAACAGTCTCTAATTCAACGGAATACAGTACAAAATTAAATACAATTATAATTTCAGGAACAGTAATATCTGTTTTTGTCGGCCCGTAAACAAAGATGGTGGCCGGGAGATTCAGGGAGATTCGCGCGCGAAATCTGGATAATTTCGCGCGCTCTGTCAACAAACATAATATGGCGTCGTTGCTAACAGCTTAAAAGCATGTGTGTCGAAATATCTGTAGTATTAATTACATCATTTTCACCGTTAGATTAAGAAGTAAAGTGTAGTTATTGAGATAAGAAATATTACGGTGGCAATGCAACTTATTTTATTGTATAGCACACACACACACAACAGACAAGCACACACACATACACATACACCCACTCCTTTTTGCATGCAGTGAAATTTTTGTTGTTATTTATTACTATTGACTTGGCTAATGACTTTGAACAATCCACCTTCTTATCAGGGTAGTGGCGTTGATGGCTGCGCTTCAGTGTATACTTTTGCAGTCATCGTCTACTCAATTTTGTCTATGATCCTGTATTACCTTTGTTCCTAATAAAGATTTTTTACTTTTTTTACTTTATAGCTGGTTTCAATGACTTACAATAACCAGAGCCCGTACTAGTGGGACGCCTGCCCCATCCTGCTGGACTTTTGCCATCCCTTAAAGAAAGCTGGGTATGCCCATGACAGTAAGAATAAGGTACTGCGTGACCCAGTTTCAGCATTTAACACTAGTATTCTGAGTTTCTTGTTGGTCAGTGACGGTCCGATTCACACCATGAAAGTCTATCTAGACCCAGAGGTACTTACTTGCTTACTCCTTCTCCTTTTGATTGAACTTATATGGCTTCTATATAAGCGACTGCCGTCTGACTTCAAATATCCTAGAGGTATACCTGCGCAAGAGCCTCTTTCGTCAATATATAAGTGTTCTGGCTTCCAGAAGAAGTTCGTTTGAGTAAATTAAATTTTGAAGCATTTATTATGCTAACTGTTCAAATCGATTAAGAAAGGGAAAAATAATCGACCCCGGACGGACGGTAAGGGAAAGATCGCGGGTTCGAGTCCCGTCCGAGGTCGATTATTTTTCCCTTTCTTAATCGATTCGTTTGAGTAAACTATATGTCTCATATTTGACGATGCATTTAGGTAGGTACTACGAAACCCTTACGAAACTTTACCAGAAGTTGTACGGACTGTAAATGTTCCTAACACAAAACGACTATCAATACCACTTTTAAAATAGCATAAAAAATAAAATAAAAACAAAAAATAAACTCAACACATATTAATTCACGATAATTAAAGTTAAATTCCAAACTTTTGCAGTCTATGGTACTCCTGGTACTCCATTATAGAAACTAATTAATCAACCCTTGCGCTGCGATTGCATGTGTTAACGTTACTTACTACTATTAACGCGTTATTAGCGGGCGGTTGCGTGCGGTCAAGTTGCGGTGGCCGGACGATGCAAATTGCACGCGATTGCCGCGCCCGTGGCCCCGCCCCCTCCCAGGGTTGGTCTACTGACGATTAATAAGCCCTTAACAAAAGCCCTTTGCACGTCAACGACTGCATACGTTAGCTAAAAGAGATTGGACGTAAGTAAGACCTATGACTCGCATTAATAGAGTTGTATTTTTTGTTATTGTAAAATATCTAAGAACTAGACTATTATTAAATAACTAAGAACTACATTAAAGGTGTCAGTGACTACACCTTGTATTGGTATTGGTGAAGAATTGTATACATTAAGGTTTTCAGTTAAATTACTTAGCAGCTTGCAGTTATTTCTGCATTTTATAAAAGTTACTCGAGCAGCAGGTGCTGTTATTTATTTATATTTATTAGTTTAAAACGAGTTCGTTTGAATTAATGACGTTTGACTTTTAACCCAAATAGAAGAGATGCATTATATTAAAAAAATAAGTATTCTATGTGTGGACGAAAAGTAGTACAAAATTTAATTATAAAAGTAAAAGATTGTTCTTTAAAGGTGGTTGTCTGGTAACAAATGTCTAATTGTGCCACTTTCACTCGTCCCCTTTTTTTATACCACTTAAGTCGCAGACAAGCACACGGCCCACCTGATAGAAAGTGGTTACCGTGGCCTATGGACGAGTGCAGCACCAGGGCAGCCACACTCGTGCTGTCGACCCTAAAAAATGATCTTTCAAATTATTTTCACTTGCCTAGGTCATGCCTTCCCCGGGGTTTGGCACGATTGCCTTGGTTGGTTAGGTAGGCAGCAAGCGCCTACATGGATGTCGGCTACCGTGACTTTGGGCACGGATTAATAAATAGTTACTACATCTTTGGGTCATATCTCCGGTTCTACCTAACTAATTATGATTAAACATACGGCTAATTTTAAGTCTAGTTAATTTTTAAAAGAATATTAGCAACCGAAATTACTAATATTCCCGTTAACCCCTCCAACTAAGCTAAATTGCTTGTGCTAGGAGTGGGTTCACGCGATCAAAAGCCTTTAAGTAGCTTTTTCTTAAAAGCTACTTAAACTGAACCAAAAAATATTTTGTTGAAACTCTTATCTGTTGACAAGAATATCAAAAAAATATTCTTGGTTCAGAATCTCTAATATACATAGCCGAAAATATCCCCAATGTTCACACATTATAATTACTTCACAGTGTTAAGTACGGTCATAATCAGAAACTCTAACTACGCCAGTAGCTTTCATATTCACTAGTAAACTAATAATACAAACTCCGTATAAAAATAATATTAATTTCTTTGTAAGCTCTTTTAAACTTAATTTTAAGTTATCATAACCATCATAAATATTAATTCAAAGAATCAAACTAAGTAATATAACCAATAGGTACCACATTCGAATCATATAAACAACGACACGACAAACACCGGTTGACATTCCAACCTCGGAACACTCACGCAGATAACCCATCTCCTGTCTAATCGAACAAACCGATCGACGGCCAATAACAAAACTGGATTTATCGTCAAAAAACTATAACGCACGCAACTATATAACTTACACACAGCAACGTAAGGGTTAAGTTTCAAATTTGACAGGTAAATAATATTGCCATATTCAAAAACACTCGGCATACCTCTTTGTCGATGGTACGTCTCAATTCTTGGGAATGTATCTCTCATCATAACCCTGAATTGTTTGTTCGTTTTTGGATGAGAACTCGTGTGTATGACTCGCCCGACTGGCTTACGTGTGACCCTATGGCTTTATGTTTTCTAATTTTCCTGCTACTTATAGTGTATTGAAACCTACTATTACTTTACGTCGACTCTATTTAATATACCAGCAGATGTTTAAGATAATTCGTAACGCGAATGGCTACTATCTTACTTTTTAGGGTTCCGTACACAAAGGGCAAAAAACCTCGATCTGTTCGTCTGTTTGTCTGTCTTTCCATCTATCTGCTTGTTACCAGGGTGTAACTCGTGAACCGTGATTGCTAGACTAGTCAATTAACTGTACCTACCCCGGGTAAAAAGCTGATGTGTGCTGTCCAGCCCAAAAAATAAAAGCTACCATCAGTGGTGAAAAAGAAACCGGTGGAAGAAATCTTCCCTCTTATAGAACGACCATAACAATTTTGTATGAAATTCTACCATGGCTTCTCTTTACAGAGCAAGCCGGCAGGATCGGGTTATAGGGACCCTCACCACTGGCCACCATACCAGGATGCTCTTGAGTTACTTTTAGACTTGTTTACGGTTGAATAAAACATAAACATAACATAAAGTCACGCGTATAACCCCGAAGGGGTAGGCAGAGGTGCTAGCACCCACATTTCGCCGTTTATGTTTAGGTCCCAATGTAATAGGTGGCGAGCCTGGCAATAGGCTAATAACCAGGCACTTATAAACAATAAGGACAATCATATCACTGTCTTGTGTTACAAGACTGGTCATATTACGTATACGAGTGATTGATGACACTAGTTACTATGTTTACGAACGTCTTCAGGATTTTGTGTCTAGAACCAGAATATCTATCAAATCACAGTTGAGCATGATTTGATTTATATCAGTAACACTGATCAGCGACCACTATTAATTGAGCAGCCATTTCCGACACAAAGTTTTTGACAGGTGCTAATTTTTTAACGCAATCTGATAAAGTGTGCCTTATAAATAGTACGAGTATACAATGATAAATAAAATATTTTAAAATGCCTATGTGCAATCTAAATTATTTGCCTATTTTTTCCTGAATCTCTATAGTCTGATATTAAATCACTTAAATTATTACTTAACTAGAATAGAATAGAATAGAACTAAATAAACTTTATTGTACACCAAACAAAAAGAAAAGTATACATAAAATAAATGGCAAACATAATTAGGTAATGTACAAATGGCGGCCTTATCGCTAAAAGCAATATCTTACAGGCAACCTAGCTGTCCCGGTGAACTTCGTACCGCCATATTTTTCCCGTTCCCGCTATTTTCTCATCCCTTAAACCTTCCCTGGACACCCACGAATATTTCAAGACTAAAATTAGCCAAATCGGTTCAGCCGTTCTTGAGTTACAAAATAACAACGAAAAGTGGCATTGATTTTTATATATTACTAGCTGACCCCGCGAACTTCGTACCGCCTAACAGTCAATTCTTTTTTTTTCAATTTTTCTCTCCGTAAGAACCATCCCCGTACCTCAAGGAATATTCTAAAAAAAGAATTAGCGAAATCGGTTAAGCCGTTCTCGAGATTTGCGCTTACCAACACATTTAGGGATTCATTTTTATATAATAGACTAGCTGACCCCGCGAACTTCGTACCGCCTAACAGTCAATTCTTTTTTTTTCAATTTTTCTCTCCGTAAGAACCATCCCCGTACCTCAAGGAATATTCTAAAAAAAGAATTAGCGAAATCGGTTAAGCCGTTCTCGAGATTTGCGCTTACCAACACATTTAGGGATTCATTTTTATATAATAGATTAGAAGATATGCCAGTTTTTTTTTAATTACAAGTATCTAGGTATAATTTTTGTTTAAAAGGTAAGTTCAACTAATTATCATCAAATCGTAAGTAAAGAGAGGAAATAAATGGAAATGACCACTCCAACCAATTACCCATGTAATCTAAGTATTAACGAAAGCGATCGAACAATAATTTATTCAAATATTTAATTCCGAAGTCCGTTACGGGTAGTTGGAGCCCTAAAAAGTCCAACAACAACGATCTAGCTGCAATGCTTCGATATCGCCTAATGTCACTATTGGGTTGTGGAGGTCAGATGGCTGTCGCTTCACGGAAAATATCGAGGTCTAACCAAATACGCAGTTAAGACTGGTAAAGCGGACCCCCTCTCCGAGGTGAAAGCTTCGGATGCGACTGGGAATTTACACTAAGAAGAAGAAGTCCATTTATTTTTCAGTTTGAATTTACAGAACGTTCGTTCTAATCATGTATCTGATGCAATATTTTACAATACCCCCTCCTTAACAGAATCATACTGAGAATGACCACAGCAATCATTATTTACACTAAAAACCTGACGTCCTATTGTTACCGCGCACCGCATACCACCTCTAATACCACCAAACCAGCCAATAATTTAGTTCATACAACACCATCCATCCATTTTACGTCACCAAAGCTATTCCCGTTAATAACACCGATGTCGACACTCCCATTCCACGTCTTAATTCACCTGTCAAACTTGAGCATCGACTATAGAGTAACATTAGTCAAACTGTCAAAGTACCACGCTGAACTGTCAATTAGTTTTCACAGAACACGTCAAATAACCGGTAGCTAAACTATAAAAAAACAGGTAAAGGTCGTATGGGATTAAATGAAGGGTTCCGTGTTGCATTTTTTTTAATAATTATAGGGTTAAAAATTGGTTTAGTGTGCATTTTATTAATAATTTGGTTAAATATTGTGACGAACAAACGAAAATTTCAGGAAGCAGGACATTTTTATATTCACCTCCTTTCTTTTCGTGACATTTGCCTCAATAAAATAAAATACATCATGCATGAACTACATTAACAATTACGATACGATACAATTATGATACAGGATACGAGGTTTAGGATATAACTACAGCTTTTTTCATGTTTCATCCAATTTAGACTTTAATTTCACGAAGCAAAAAACAAGCCAAGCACAGCACTGATAGGTATTGGTCAATAATTTTGAGTGCGTAATTAAAACTACTAACCACCCTTCACGTGGGATTCTTCCCACAGATACCTCTATATCCGACCAAAACACTATAGCAGAGGTCCTTTATAATAATAAGTTACCACGTTTTGGACAGATGGCAAAGGAAGTATCAACGAGTGAAGTACCTAATCATCCAGGTGGTGGGTGACAGCCTAACGACTAAATTTAAAATGAATACGTAGGTATTTTAGAAGCTAGTTTTAAAACAATCATTTATCCACCGTTATTCGATTTATTAGATTAACAGTTTATACAATACAGTAGGATGAGTGGTGAGTTAATTAAAAATAAAAAATTCAGCGCATCCTGAGCATTCATTAATAAGCAAACCACATAAAATCAGGAGTCACATTTATTATTTTTAATAACAACGAAATCTCGTTACCACGCAGTAAAATCGTTTCACTACACACCTAGAAAAAAAGTTTGTAAATTTTAAACATTACCAAAGTTCATACTTTAGAACCCATCCCCAAAAAATCTGAATCAAGTCAACCGACCACCAAATATTATGACATCACCTCGTGGGAATTATCCAAATGATTTTGACAAACTATCTTACGAGTGACACGCCATCAAAATCGATAATAGACCTGCCGATTTAAAACATAATTAATCGTTGTCCGTTAGACGAATTACCGAACGAGTCGTTTATCAACTTGTAAAAAAAAATAAAGCAAAGGAGTCTTTGGCAGACAACAATAGCAGCATTTGAATTGAATCCTCTATGGTTTTGTTTGGACATCTAACTTTTTTTAATGGTAGTAGATAAATTAAGTCAATTTGCATGTGTTTTTGTTGGGTTTTTTAAAAACTGAGATAGTGGATTGAGGTTGTTAAATTACTTACTGACTTTGAAGTAATGTGGGTAGTAAGTAAAATGTTTAATTAAATTGCTTAGTTCTCTATTGGGTTGTTTTAATTGATTACTATGCTTAAGTAACAGTTATACGGCAGTGGTGTCAAAGAGAAGCCATGGTAGAGATGTTTTTTAATTACAAAAAAGATTTTGTATACTGTGTTTTATAATGTAACTGTAACTACTGTAATTTATTTAAGTACAAGTGGGCCCTAAGTTACCTCCTTGTGGTAGTCCTCTTATTAAGGCCTAATAAAAAGGACAAAAAGGTATTAAATAAAAGCTTTCATTTTAAGTACATTTTTCATATTTCAAAGTAGTAAGTAAGTACTTGTTGCCCGCTACTCCAAAAAGATTTCATCAAAAGGTTGTCTGCTTAAGATCGACCGCGATAAGACCGATCATTGTAGGTACCTACTATTATAAATTATGTTACAATTTTATGTGTATCAATTACTGGTGTACAATAAAGTGATATTCATTCATACATATAAAATTAGCTATGCTCGTTCTATAAGAGCTATCCCTCGGGACGGGACACGTATCTAGGACCTAAATCGCGATACAAATGAAGCCCTGGCACGCGCTAATTCGTTTGTAATAAAATAACCTATGCTTGGTGAATGTGAGCTCGTCCACTGCAGTAGCACCCCATGCTATCCTCAAAAGACACCCAAGAAACGTGTACTGCGCGTATAGAGCACGTTTTGGACACATTTTAGGTCCAAGATATGTCTCGAGCAATACCCAAGACTTTTTTCCTAGTTATGGGTTAAGGGACGCCCATACATTGTGGACCCTATTCCTCCATTCTTGCTATACTTTCTTATATGATGGGTACAGAATCAGAATCTAGATTTTCTTAATTTCGGATTCCAGTAATTAGACGTTAATAATCTATTACAAAGTCATTTTCGTAAGACAACCAGCCAATTAAAAAGAGTAATGGCGTTGGCGGATCGCAGGTGCCTCGGTTGCAAGCTGCGCGGGCGCAACGTTATAATACGCACGCACAAGCAACATTAATGGCGGACTTGGCGGTATGTGCATCGAACTCATCTGTCATACGTTGACATAACCAGAGAGAAGAGAGGTGTGTTCGAAATTCAAATTTATCTTCCACTGAGGAAATTATGATATAACTGCACGAGCGTGTGTTATTTTTTAATTTGTGTCTTAGCTGCGTGGTATGGATTGTGGCTTTTGGCTCTTCGTCATCTGAGCGCTAATTCCGATTGTATCCAAAACTTCTGCTTTAGAACACGGGGTAAACTCTCCTACTCCTTAAGTAGGACTGATGGTGGATGTTCTAGAAAATAAGAATAATACCTTGGTGTAAATGTGGAGAAGAATACAGGTGGCATAAATGCCATAGTGTTCTGCAAATGAAAATGTGAAACCTTGTTAGGAAAAGTTAACTTTGATACATGACGTGCCTATATAAGATTTAATGCAAATTGATTGACGCCTGTGAATTACATTTTGCTAAGTAATTTTGTTAATTGTCTACAGTCTAATAGTGCCATTCTTTTGATACCCCTCTACAGGTTTTCGGCGACGGTTATGTGGACTCGAACCGACTAAAACCTCATGCCGTCTCGGTTCTCAGATGCCAGGGTGTAAGATAGCCCATAAGGCATTAGTTATAACATAATTCTATTACTTTATATAGTACCTATATAAACCAAGGAATAATTGCTTGGGGAACTATTACCCCTTTAACAATAGGCATAGTGCGTGCCAAAGTAAAGGCTTAAACTCACAAATTGGGCATGTTAACCATTTAAAACATTCTGTTGATTAAGCTGTAAAACAAAAACCGTGTTATAAAACTTTATTACTCTATTCCCAACAGCCCCCTTAAACACGGAATAGTTCGGCTAAAACTTCGGTCCGCCATATTTAAACATTAAAAAGGGCGCGGTCTCGTTCAAAAATGCACATCAATTTGTCAACGGTAGGCGTTTCAACCACAGATAATAACAAACAGCTGATAAAAAACTCCGTTGTTTATTTAAAATGTATTCAACACACGCCTGTGTTATTATTTATACTGTTTTAATAAAACTTCGTTAAAGGCGTTTCTTATTGATTCGTTAAAACGGTATCAGACGGTGCTAACTTTATTGGCAATACAATTAAATGTTTTTTTTAAATTAAAAAAGCAGATGTGTGCGGTTCAATGAAATAAAATTATTTATTACATTTTCAGAGAATGTAGGTAGGTACTAATGTGGTTACCTACATAAAAAAATTAGTTATGTATTATTTATGACCAATTAATGTCTTTAACGAATTACATCTTCAATTACTTACTTAATTAAAAGTTATTCAATTGAATTGTTTCGTGTATCTATCAATTGAGTGTTAGTTATTATATCTTTTGTCAAAATCTAAACGTATCTATAGAATAAAATACAATATACATATGATGAAAAATTCACAAAATTCATTTTTGTTACATCCACATTAAAGTCAGATGCACTACCTGCCTAAAACTTTGAGGGTTATTTTGCGTCCTTTTTATTTTAGTATTTTTTAAATTAGGCTCGGTGCTATCTTAGGGCGACATCTAAGCGGTGGGATCAGCAGTAAATTACGAATGAACTGGAGCGATGTACCATCTCATTGTATGCAGATCGGACGTCCGCGCGTCTAACAACTACCACCTGCATTTGCATCAACTTTCAGAACAAGATATTTGCAAATAAGCCGCACTCCTACTTAATTAAGTATAGCTTAACGTATTAACTGTAAAAATATTTCAAAAGTTTTTATGCTTCCCAAGATACCATCGTCTTAAGAATACCGCGAATGAAAGTAAGTAGAAACCATTTTTATCTGGAGATTTATAGTACACAGGTGCCGCGTCTAAACATAAACGCTCACAAGCGTCGTTATCGAATATCATTTTCAATTATATAAACAATAGCGATCGCAGCCATTGTTCAAATCACAATAGCATCGCTCATTACTCAGACGCTCGTTAACTCACCGGCCGGCCGCCGCGAAACACTAACTTTATCAGCGCCGCACGTCAAAATATCTATAGATCTCAAACTATATCTCCTGCGGACACAATCGAAGTGAAATAAAAGCAAAGATCCGAACATGACTCCTGAACGCAACTCAGAAGCCAGATGCGTATCGACGCGCCAAAAAGGCAAAATTCGAGTTTCGAACTTCACCATCGGCAGTGATATGACGTTTCCCGCGTTCCTTTTTCGAAGTGCCCGCGAATTGTCAACCGTCGCATAGACAACGAACGCATTTGAATACCCCCGATTTGAATATAAAGGTCGGCATTCACGTGTCGCCGCCATACATCAACCGGGAAGGCTTTAAGTCTTTCGAGCGCTATTCGGACACAAATAAGCGTCTGATGTTCGACAGGGCGCGCATAATACGCTCAGATTTAGTTCGGCCCCGACTCAAGTTGTACCGCGGCAGTATTTATGAGACGCATGTGATGAAAGTGCGTTTACTTTGGCGGCTATTTCGCGGACGGGGTGCGAATGTTTTAACTGCATCGGGCTTGTCTCAACCTCATTCCATAGGTGCTTATGTAAATGACGACTTCAAACGCCACATTAAGATAATCATTTAAAATATTTATAGCGTGTAAACGTCGATATTAAAGCGGGTAGACACCCACGACAGAGTCCGTATCGTCTGCGGCCATATTTCATTTGGCCACAATTACAACCATTAAACGGGGCGCAACTCTTTGATATTTCTTATTTTATTTATTGCAGCAAACTTATTAGGATACTCTGGCATTAATGATGACAGATGAAGCAGGGTATGGCGGCTTAATGCGCTCCGCGGCGGGATTGTGTTCACCCGGGTCACTCGGGGATAGTAAAAAATATATTTAGGTAGGTAAATTATGTCATATCGAGCGGTAATTAGATGCTATGGCGCTGTAGGCGTCTATATAACTGATAAACAATATATGTAATGATATTTAATATAATGATGAGCTTAGTTTCTTACTGGGCAGCGGTCAGTTATAATTGATGACTTGTTTTTTTTAGGTACCTATATTTCCATAGTCTATCAATTGATAACACTCCGCTGGACGATAAAATGCTGAAGTGCAGTTCAGAAGACCGGCCAGTATTCCAGATGCAGTGGATCCCAAAATGATGGTCTTTAAAATAACGGTCTCCACAAATGCTTTTCATGGTCCGCATAAAGGACCCGAACGTGAAGTAAGTCCACAACCATGAATGCGATCGATAAATAAATCGACATGAAGCTCCAAAAGCATAAAATAATTATTCTTTTTCAGACCTGTAGGCTGTAGGTCTCTTTCAGGGCATATTTTCTGTTTCCGCACAATTAAAAGTAAAACAACACAGCGTGAACTAAACAACGGTTTTCTATATCTCGATTCTCTACACTTCTCTACACAGTTGGCGATCTATCAAGAATTTAAAAGCGTAATTGAAAACGATAATTTATGGAGGTTGAACGTTGCGTTTTATTAATTAACTGTCCGTATAATCTGGATAACAAAACTATTACACGTCCAGAGTCACACTTTGGAACGGTGCCTTTGTTCCACAGACTAAATAATTAATGTCTAACATTAGCGGAATAAATAAAATTATCTAGGTGCTGATATACCGTGGCTCTGATGTGTTCTAAAAGCTATCAATAGGTAAGTAAAGGAATATCAGTCGCTCTCGTTGTGTGCCAGTAATTATTCATTAAAAAACAGAAGAATATTAACCCACCACTTTAAATCAGGTGGGCCGTGTGCTAGACTGCCAACTAAATGGACCAAAATACTGGAGGGGTTACAGATGGAGTCGCCTGACATCAAAGCAGGTCGGAGTGGCGGTGCACTGCGCGCTTTCTTTCCAGGGGTAAGATAGGTCACGGGGGCCATCTTGAACCCTAGCCATCTCCGGCTTGAGTCAGTCGGATGCGAGGTAAAGGACGCTGAGCGGCGGGGGTATATTCGAGGGAATTTCCACACAAAAAAACGGACATCTAACTTCATGCTATAGATAGTCCTTAAGAACAGGAACCGAGCGGAAGAAAATATTCCGCTTTTTTACAAATGGCGGGTTCTGGAACCAATAGCACAAGCTAGTTAAGCTATGCTTACTTTGGTTCTAGATAGTGCATAATGTCCTAGAGCAGCGTATCCCAAAGTGTCGACGTCGAATTCGACGGTAGGGGTTCACGATAATATTTACATAATAGTGTACTGTCTCTATGGCTGGATGACTGGACAGGTGCGGCATTAATTATCGCTCGCTCTTACATGCTCTTCAATAAAACTCTTCAAGCTGATGTAAAAAGGATATCTTTGATAGATTTTTGGGCAGCTCCAACTCTCACGCAAAGTGGTGAATTCGTAAAGGGTTTCGCTGTCGTCTAGAATCTTTAATAGTGATCCGTGGGTCCAAAAGTTTAAGAAACCCTGTCCTAGAGTCTAGAGTTCTAGACTGAGTATCCTAACGTTTATTAGGTACCAGTCTATCTACCTACTTCGTAGCTATGCAAAAATATTGATTGCTAGAATTCCCACGCGTAAATACAGAAGCAATTCCAGCTGCCATCATTAAAGTTAGATGCCAAAATGTTAGGTATTCAGTTATCTATTAATATGAATATATAACTAAATTTGCCCATATTTAACTCTATTAAGTATTAGATACATAGATATCAATCGAGATTAGTTTTCGGTACGGATGTAGGTATTATATATCAGATATTTAGATATTTATCGTGAGATATTTATTGGTTTAATTGGCATATTTGGTTTATATTTTCATTAACCTAAATAGTAAAAAATATTCTTACAATTAGTATAAGAAGTCTGCAGTCTCGATAGATCAGTTAGGTTCTAATGAGCGATTGGCTATTTGCATCCAAAGAATAGAAAAAAATATCCCATCAAAAACAATACTTGTAAAAAATGCCAAGCCTCGCCGCCCTCGGTTCTTCTACCGCAAAAAATTGTGAGATCCATGTAATACCAAGTCGGTTCAAGAATCAAGAATTAAGTCTATCTAATCAAATTCATTCAGTCCCTACTTCAGGGACCTTCTGTCCTAAGTTATTACGTAATGAGCTTTTATGTTCTAAATATAATAAACTGTCTTGGCAATCACACTAAACAATCTTATTTAATGTACGATATATTGTGTTTTCATACCCGATTCCTTAACCACTAAACTATACCGAAATGCTGAAGGTAAAAATTCATATCGTCGAATTTATAGTTATATCTAATTATAATTTAGTATAATGTGTTTATACTTAGTTTAAGTTCATCGGTGAAATTTAATCCGACTAGCGTAGATTTAAAGAGGGCACACTGAATATCGAACCACTATTCCCAAAACCGTAAAAAGTCATAGACAAATTAGTACAGATGGAATCTATCTTGAATTTGAATAGTGAACGCGCCGAACGGAAACACGTTGTTTTTACCAAGTTTTAATTTAATTTAAATTCGGAATGTCGTTGCACGGCCAGCACCCCGCTGCGTTTACAAATGGCGGCCATACATCAACCCGATGATATCTCTTTCAACTTTGAAACGAGTCCGGCGTGGCCAGCGAATTAATAAACTGTGTTATGAAGAAAAAATGCTCAACATAGTGAAATATTACGAAGTTGGATATTAAAAAAATTTGGTCTGTCGGCGTAGGACGCCGTAGACACTGGAAGCTCAGCCACAGTTTAAAAAAAATAACTATGACTCATTAAGTAAACTTGAAAGACTGCTTTAAAGTTCGTGAAAACGGTTCATTAATTTGAATATTAATAATAAAAAGGAGTCAAATAGGAGCCGGCATCCCGCACGTAGGATTCCGTAGATATATGCCAGACTGTAGACTTCATCTTCATTCGAGCACCAATACCGGTTGATTTTTTTTTTATATTAATTGGTCCGTCTATGACTGCATCCCGGGTGCGCATTTTCTTACATAACTTTTTAACTCATATCATCGGTTTTTTGAAAATTTTTCTCATACCATTTAAAGTCATAATGATCATTCTTCATAAAAATTTTACAAATAAATATTGAAATATATAGGTAATCATTGAAATTCATAATATCACTTATCATAAATTTGTTGTTACTAATATTTGTTTTCATTTATATTTGTTTATACTAATAATCGAAACTCATAATAATTTCAATAAATAACTTTTTTTTTTTATACCACTTAGGTGGCAGACAAGCACACGGCCCGCCTGATGGAAAGTGGTTACCGTGGCCTATGGACGTATGCAACACCAGGGGCGTCACACTCGTGCTGCCGACCCTGAAGAAACCTTCTAATGCCCTTCTTGAAGAACCCCATATTGTAGTCGCTTGGGATAACCACCGCGGGGAGTTCATTCCACAGTTCATAAAGGTGTTTTATTCTAATATTCGTTTTAATATTTCTTAATCATAAGTGTTTTTATCCGTATTTTCCGTATCCGACTTGGATAGATTAGGTTAGATAGATAGGCTAATGCAAGAGCTTCGCTCCGCTCCGCTCCCGCATTAGCCTTCGTGGTTATTTTTTTTTATAACCATGCAGAACTATATTATTTATTCCAAAAACAAATTTAAAACAAAATTTGTCACTCTAGAAAAATGATAATATGAGTTAAAATATTTTCTTGGTAATACCCTTTATTAAAACAAAAATTATGATAATTGAATGTTATGAAGAAAAAAGTTATGAATAAAAAAATATGATCACTAACGGTTATGAACTCCGTTGTTAGGAATAGAAATGTATGAATAAAAAATATATGAAAAAGAAAATTATGAAGAGTGATTATTATGAGCACAAATCGGTAGTAAGACAAATAATAGGATTTAAAAGTTTATGTAAGCCAATATGGACCCCTGCATCCCGCTAGATTGTAAAGAGCTGAGATGCAGTCCAGAAGATACGGACCAACAGTTCTGATGCTATTGGCCTTACAATGCTGATCCTAAAATATTTAAAAAAACAATTACCACTCTCACTCCGTCGGTTTCGGCACGTCCATAGGCCATCATCACTTCTCATCGGGCGGACCTATGCTTGTCTGCCACCTAAGTGTTATAAAAAAGCGACTGCCATCTGAACCGTCTTCTGTCTGTCTGACAAACGACAGTCAGATTCAGTTTCCACTCTATACGTAAGGAACCCTAAAAATGTAGAATCAATTTTTATTAGGGTTGATAGACGTCACGCGAATATGCATAAATTGTAACACATAATTAAAATTAGTCACAATACCATGTTTGATACGGGGTCAAGAACTATTAATTATATTCCTACCTATTACAGATATCTACCTAATATTTTTATCAGTTAAATTATGAACGCTACCTATCTAAGTAGATATTATAGAACTTAATCGCTGTTTGAGAATGTGGGCTTGTTTAAAAAACGTGCTTACTTTTTTTTAAAATAAATCACATAGATTATAGAAACACCGGCAATTTTTTTTTTAAAGTTAACTAAGTATACTTAAATATTCTATCACTATTCCACTGAATACATAATTAAATTAGTATTGCCAATTAAGTAATTTGTAAGTAACATAACACGAGTGTGGCTACTGAGGGGTTAGGGGTTTAAACCCCTATGAATTTCAAAATATTAAGTAAGTAGGTAATATTTATCTACAAGTCTACCTTGTGTTATTTTTCATACGAATAATAATGTCATGTCATGAATATTTTTGATATTTTAAAACTTCTTCTCGTTTCCCCCAAATTACTTCATTTATACCACTCGGGTAGAAGACAAGCATTCGGCCCACTACCTGATAGGAAGCAGTTAACGCAGCCTATAGGCGTATGCAATACCAGAAGTGTCATTCCACTCCCAATCTTGGTGAGATATTGCGTATGTTCGCTTTAAATTTGAGTAGAAAAAACGCCTGATTAAAATAAACAAGCAATACTTTTTGTCGTGCCTAGCCCGGATCTTCTTCATCCTAGCGTTAATCCCAGTCGCATCCGAAGCTTTCACCTCGGAGTCTGGGGTCCTCTTTACCAGTCTAACTGCGCATTTGACTGGACTTTTATACGGACTAACCCAATAGTAATATTGGGCGATATCGAAACATTGCAGCTAGACCAATTTTTGGACTTTTTAGGACTCCAACTACCCGTAACGACTGCCATAGATGTTCATAATTATGGCAGCTGGGGCCGACGGCTTAACGCGCTCTTCGAGGCACGAGCACGACCAGACCAATGCAAATACCCATATTCATGCATACAAATATTTTTTGCACTGAGTGGGGATCAAGCCCTCGCTTCCTGCGTAGCAGCCGCGCTCACTACCGCTATGCCACAGAGGCTATCCCAGCCCGGAGATGACGACGAGACTAAAATTTTAAAAGGATCTGAGGAAAAGTCTATTAATCATAAAGATGGATATTTTAAAAATACAGTGATGCAGTTTTAGCTTTCATCAAAATCAGGCTCGAGACTCCTAGAGATTTTCGCTGTTGATAGTTTCGGATTGAAAAATTCATTCTGTATATGCTCACATTTATAAAATATTCGGAGTCATTTACAGGAGGAGGAGGAGAAGGATTTACAGATGACTGCTAGTGCTAATCTACAATGCGTAGCGTAGGTACTGTAACAGTAACTGCACCATTAGCGCCTAAAGCACAACTTTAGGAGCAACAATAAAATTGTAAACAAACGAACAATTTAATTGCTCATGTTAAATAACAAGGAGTTCAAATTGTATTTAAAATTGAATAGGCAAGTGCTAAACAATTGAAATACAGAACAAATATGTACTAGAAATTAATATCAAAGTTGTTTAAATCAATATTTGAATAATATACAAAACTCTAAAATGAATTCGAAAATATTTTGCATATTTCGGAATGCATCTCAGCAAATTTCATTGTCAAGGTGACAACAAACGTCACTAGTGTCAAATCTGTCAATAGTGTCAATACTGTCAAGAGCAAGCAGACGAGGAGGATTCTCCAAACAAAAATTAATTCAATCCCCTCCAGTCCTCAAAGTTCAGCTTTCACCATGGTAATTGCTTTGCAGCGTCACTGCGTCACGGTGCGGTACAGTAGGTGCCGGTTCCGAGCGTTAAATCTCAACATAACTGTACTTCTTAACAGGGAACGGCAATGTTCGCGAGAGTGACTTTTTATCCTACACTTTTATACAATGTGTTTATGGAGAAGGTCACCAGCAGGCGCTGGTACGACAGGATTGACGACACGGTGATCCTGGGCGCGCTCCCCTTTCAATCTATGACAAAACAGGTAAGTTTTTATAGGTTATTTGGTCAGTGGATAATTTCTCCTTTTATGAATTCTTGGCTTGTTTATTCAAGATAGACGTACCGAAACTGGTCAATGATCATTCAATGAAGTCATCTGTCAGTATATACCTGTTTGCTACCTTAGTGACTTTAGTAAATATTTTAAATTAATTGTTATTCAGTGAAATTTCTAAATACTGTAATGTTTACAGTACTTAATTATATTATTACATTAATATTAATTGCAGTCTACTTAAACTGAAATTTTAATGTATGATATAAAGATAATATTAGTAACTTTTAATTTACAAACAGTTATAAATAAATAATAAATATTGTAAGACATATTTTACAGAACGCTATCTGGACCCAAAGTAAGCATAGCGTAACTAGCTTGTGTTATAGGTTCTAGAATGCAGATAAACATACTTAGATACATTTTTTTGTAAATAAATAAATATTCTGGGACATTTTACACAGCACAATCAAGAGCCAAACAAAGAGTAGCTTGTCATATGGATTCCAGAAAGCAGATAAACAGTCAATGCTATAAAGTTGTCACTTATCAACAAATTAACCATTGCCACTCCCAGTTGAGGCTCTCGCCTCAATGCCTGTGGTCTGCTACATATACTGCTGACATATACCGGGTACTAGCGGCAAGTGGTCCTTGTAACCTGATACCTGCCAGATTCTCAATAGGCCGCGTGTTGCATGCATTTGGATTGGGTAATATATTGTCTGATGGCGAATAGCCCTGTGTCTTAACCTCACCATGCCCCTTGTTGGTGTGATTTATTTATCAACATAACGAGATATTTTACCTGGTCCGAATGGAACTTTTTTTTTATTAATTTAAATTGTATTATCTTTTCAGTTGAAAGAAGAAGAGAATATGAAAGGAGTTGTATCAATGAATGAGACTTACGAGTTGAAGATATTCTCCAATGATGCAGAGGTAAGACATACCCAACCCATGTATAGTTTAAGCAATTCACCAATAATCATGAAAGGGGCTGTCCATTAATCACGTGATGTTTTTTTAGCAATTTTTTAACCCCCCCTCCCCCATGGTGATATGTGGTGAGGTTTTAGACTACCAACCCCATCCCCCCCAATACCAAAATCACGTGTATTTTTTTAATTCATTATTTAATGCTAAAAAACTAAGAATTGTGACAAAAATCGCGAGTTACAAGAAAAAATAAATACATGTGATATCTCAATATACCTCTCCCTCCCCCTAGTGATGTTACGTGATTTTTTCCGATCCTCTCCCCCTGGATGGATAGCCCCAAAGCATAGTTTGAAAAAGCAGGGATCACCATTTTGAGGTTTTCAGCATCTTGAATGGTGGTCCATGCATCTGGACTTCAACCTAGTTTATTACCATCCAGTGGGGTGTAGTCAATTCACGAATTGAATTAAATTACTTCTGTTAGGAGTTACATCCATGTGGTGACAGAAAAAGAATACATACCTATATCACCACCCCCTCTCATCCGAAAAGATGGCTAACTAGGGTAATAGGCATTTAAACTTTCATGGTCGTTCACATTACTATTAGAACTTTCTCACCGTTTACCGCCAGTACTACAGTTCCTCCGTGATCATGGTGCTTGCAACAGCGCCGAAATATCGGAAACTCCAAACAATACATGGTAAATATCCCGATAGTAACAGCCTCCGTGGCGTAGTGGTAGTGAACGCGGCCGCTACGCAGGAGGCGCGGGTTCGATCCCCGCTCAGTGCAAATATTTGTGTGCATTAAATATGGGTATTTGCATTGGTCTGGTCGTGCCTCGGAGAGCACGTTAAGCCCTCGGTCCCGGTTGCCATAAGAACATCTATGGCAGTCGTTACGGGTAGTTGGTGCCCTAAAAAATCCAAAAACAACGGTCTAGCTGCAAAGCTTCGATATCGCCTAATGTTAACATTGGGTCGTGGAGGTCAGATGGCAATCGCTTCACGGAAAATATCGAGGTCTAGCCAAATCTGTAGCTATGACTGGTAAAGGCGGACCCCAGACTCCGAGCTGAAAGCTTCGGATGCGACTGGGAATTAACGCTAGGAGGAAGAAGATCCCGGTAGTTCTAATAGTAATAGGATAATAGGCGACTAACGGTAAAAATACGCTGACGATATCACTGCGAGAGAAGGAAAACTCGAAATAAAACCCTGTACCGACCCGTCTGGCCAGCGTGGAAACAGTAGGCCAAAGCCTCCCAACATTGGGAGAGGCCTATGTCCAGCAGTGGACTGCGATAGGCTAATTGATTGATGAGTAGTGTAATGGTCAGGACCTTGGGACCTATGGCTCCTACTACATACATACAATCACGCCTTTATCCCCGGAGGGTTAGGCAAAGGTGAATTAACACCCACATTTCACCAATCATTGTATTAGGTCCCACGTAATAGGGGGTGAGCCTATTGCCGTTTTCCGGGCACTATTGTTGACTCGAGCCATGCATAGGCTGAGTCTCCAGACTCAGCCTATGCATGGCTATGACTGTTTAACATCAGACAGATATATACAGTCCACTGTATATATCTGTCTGATGTTAAACAGTCATAGGGCTGTGTCGTACAAGGCGACTAAGGGATAGCCCTTAGTCGCCTTGTACGACACTGCATGGGAGGAGATGGGGTGGCCCAAATTCTACTCTGCCGGGAACCACGTGGCTCTCCTAATACTGACTCCTTAACCATTTATATAATAATCCTGCCTCCCTACTGTGAACCTGTGTGAAGCCTACCAATCGAAATGCTCCGTTCTCGAAACATTTACGTTACATTACGATAGCTTTTCGTGCTAGAGGTACAGAGGGTACAGTACTTATACATGGGTATATACTGGGTGGCGCAAAAGTACTGGCACTAAAGAAAATACCTTTATTTTTTTTATATGACATTTTCTGTCATTCTGTTGTTGAAAATTGTGTAGTGAACAAATGTAAAATACACTGAAAATAAACATGGACCGTTTTACTCCCCAAGAACGTGGAATAATTGTGTCAATGTTCTTACGGAATAATTCATCAGTGATAAGAACACAACGTGAATTTCGTCGACGATTTCCCCACCGTCCGGCACCGATTGGTCGCACAATTCGACGCTTTGCCACACGCCTTGAAGCAACTGGCTCAACATTGGATAGACCTAAGTCTGGGAGACCAAGAACAGGCCGTTCAGCTGAAAATATCGATGCTGTGCGCGAAGATGTGGAAGAGTGTCCAGAAACATCAACGAGGCGACGTGCCACGCAATTGGGCATTTCCAGACGGACCCTGCAGCGTATTTTGGTGAAAGACTTAAAGATGTTCCCGTATAAAACTCAAATGACTCATCAGCTGCTGCCTGCTGACCACCGAGCTCGTCTAGATTACTGCCAGCGCGTCATAAACCTCAACCTTGAAGAGGATGATTTTCCTTCAAAATTGGTTATGAGTGACGAAGCGCATTTCCATCTCTCAGGGCATGTCAATAAGCAGAATACTCGGTTCTGGGGCACTGATAATCCGCGCATTATTCAAGAAACACCTCTACACCCACTAAAAGTTACTGTATGGTGTGGCATCTGTGTTGACAGAGTGATCGGACCCTATTTTTTCGAAGACGCTGGAGGCAATGCGATAACTGTCACTGGAGAACGCTACAGAACCATGTTACGTGAGTTTTTGATACCCAGTTTGGACGAATTGGGGCTGGAGCACATCTGGTTTCAACAAGACGGCGCTACGGCACACACAGCGCGCGACACTATGGACTTAGTGAGGGACGCTTTTCCAGGCCGAGTTATCTCTCGTTTTGGCGATTTGCCTTGGCCTGCAAGATCACCCGATCTGACCAGTCCAGACTTCTTTCTTTGGGGTTTTTTGAAATCTCGGGTGTATGTGAACAAGCCACAGACTCTCGCAGCTCTAAAAGAAAACATTCGTCAAGAAATAACGAACATATCGCAGGAAGTGTTACGGCAAGTTATGCAAAATGTCATAAATAGGGCTCAAATGTGTATCAACTCTGGAGGTCACCATTTAAAAGACATCATCTTTAAATCCTAATGGTACGAAATTTAATGGTACAAATATACATTTAAAAAAACCTAAATCTAGTTTTCTAATTTAGAAAAAATGTTATAGCCGAACCAAATAGGGTCTTTACTTTTGCGCCACCCAGTATATGCACATACTGCTGTATAATGCTGTTTATTTTGCCGATGCACGCGGCCATACTGTCTACGGACAGTACGGACACAGCGACAGAATATTTTATGAGTACATCTTTTTGTTGTTTCAAGGCTTGTGTACATTTACATTTAGTATAGTTTACACAACACAATATGTAAATATCTCCTCTATTTACTACACTCGTACCTAATAGCTTCATCTACCTATAACTATGTATAAACACTGCGCTATCTTTCTTGAGGAGGTAGGACACGACTGTATTGCCGTCCCAATCGAGCAGTCCGACTGGGGAAGTACCTCTACCCTACAGAATACCGCGGGTATAATAAACTCGCGTTATGTTTCCGACGGTGAGTAGGGTAGCCAGAGCTCACTGGAGAGGTTTTGTGCTGTCAGTGGGAAGACCAAAGGCTTGTCCTGCTTATCTTCATCACTGACAGCATAGAATCTCTCTGTTCTTAAGGGGTCGGCAGCACGAGTGAACGAGTGTGACTCCCCTGGTGTTACACTCGTCTTTAGGTCACGGTAACCATTTTCCATCAGGCGAGCCATGTGCTTGTCTGCGATCTAAGTGGTATAAAAAAAAATCAAAAAAATCTGGATCTAAACTATGTATGGGTTCTTGAATGCCTGCGCCAGAGTCTAGTCCGTCGATAGCCTCCGTGGCGTGGCAGTAGTGAACGCGACCGCTACGCAGGAGGCGCGGGTTCGATCCCCGCTCAGTGCAATTGCATACATGGGTCTGGTCGTGCCTCGGAGAACACGTTAAGCTGTCGGTCCTGGGTGCCATACAAATATCTATGGCAGTCGTTACGGGTAGTAAGTGCAACAACTGGCCTATATGCAAAGCTTCGATACCGCCAATGGGTTGTCGAGGTCAGATGGCAATCGCTTCACGGAAAATATCGTAGTTCAGCCAAATTCTCAGTTAGACTGGAAAAAACGAACCCCAGACTCCAAGGCAAAAGCTTCGGATGCGACTGGGATTAACGCTAGAATTGAGAAAAAGAAGATTAATCTCATCAGTCAATCAGCAGGTGTGCCTGCAGGTGAGGTTGACGTGGACCCCAAAGATCTTAGTGGGACACTTTCCATCCAAACTTGGATAAACATAGGTAGCAGACAAGCAGACGGCCCAGAAAGTGGTTACCGTGGCATGGACGTATGCAACACCAGGGGCGTCACACTCGTGCTGCCGACCCTGGAGAAACCTTCTAATGCCCTTCTTGAAGAACCCTATATTGTAGTTGCTTTGGAAAACGACAGAGTGAGTTCATTCCACAGCTTGAGCGTGCGAGTGAAGTTCCTTGCTAAATATAGACTCAAATACCTTTGACATTAAGATTCTAACACAAAAGACTAACTTAGATGAGAATTATGAACAAAGCCGGCTTTGTATCCTTATCAGAAAAACTTCAGATCATCTCCTAACCTGTATTGTAAAAAAATAATATTGTTATGATAATGTCAATTGTCATTTTTTGTAACACAATCTTGATGTAGTCACGTCTCACTATTATTCTAAGTTATGTTAATTCATAATTGCGCAGTATTTGTACAATAAGTTTAGTAAATAGGAAGTAGAATATAGATTTACAAAACTAGTAGCCCCTGAAAGAGAATGTTATACAACTCTATGTGTAGTTTGAACCATCGGTAACCCCTCCTAGCTTCATCTATGGAATGTAGATAAGATAATTGAAAAGGAACAAAGCCTTTTTATTCTACTCACTAGCTGTTGCCCGCGGCTCCACCCGCGTGGAATTCTGATCCCGTTCATTAGCCTATTTGTTAATCCAGGGTATAACCTATATACATACCAAATTTCAACCAAATCGGTCCAGCCGTTTATGCGTGAAAGAGTAACAAGCATCCACACATCCATTCTCACAAACTTTCACATTTATAATATTAGTAGGATAATCAACCATTCTCTCTCAAAACTTAAGAGCTGTGCTTGTCAGTGAAGTAATCGCCATTCTTTTCTTCCCTTCTTCTTCATTCTCTAGCGTTAATCCCAGTCGCATCCGAAGCTTTGACCTCGGAGCTTAAGGTCCGCTTTACCGGTCTAACTGCGGATTTAGCTGAACTTGGATATTTTCCGTGAAGAGACTGCCGTTTGACCTCCTCCAGCCACTTTTCGAATAACCAATAAGTAGGCAGCGGCCGCCTACTTATTGGTTTATGAAAATTACAGCAACCGCATACAGCGGGGTGTAGACAATTTTATTGAAGGATTGAGGAGTTATTTATACACTTTTATTACCTAGATTTAATGTGTAGGTATGTTTTTTTTTTTGCTCAAATCCGTATAATTCCCATCTGTGACCGAAGTTTTTATGTGCATGTGCGGACCATGGCCTGCGATGTGCATTCAAAAGACACCATCTTGTACAGGTTCTTTTAGAAGATAGAGATTCCATTCAGTTAGGTACCCACTTAATTAAACGTACACAATCTAGATGAGTCTATTTCATGTTTTATTTAACAACTCCAACGACACCACATCCGATAAAATCGAACAACTGGTCTACTTACAATGCGTCTATATCACCAATTCGTTGTGGAGTTCAGGTGGGAGTCGCCTCACGGAACTTAACGAAGTTCAGTCAAACCCGCAGTTAGACTGGAAAAAGCGGAGCCAGACCCGAGATGCAAGCTTCCGATGTGACTGGGATTAACGCTAGGAAGATACGAAGCTCTGGAGCTTTCCTCTCAAAGTTTGAAGGTCAAACGGTCGTAACTCCCATACTCCTTTTTAGGGTTCCGTAGCCAAATGGCAAAAAACGGAACCCTTATAGATTCGTCATGTCTGTCCGACCGTCTGTCTGTCTGTCCGTCCGTATGTCACAGCCACTTTTCTCCGAAACTATAAGGCCTATGCTGATGAAACTTGGTAAGAAGATGTATTCTGTGAACCGCATTAAGAATTTCACACAAAAATCCTCTAACTTCTAAAATAAGAGAATGATAAATCTAAAAAAAATATATGATGTAAATTGCCATGCAAACTTCCACTAAAAATTGGTTCGAACGAGATCCAGTCAGTAGTTTTTTTTAATACGTCATAAACCGCAATTTTCGCCTTTGCTACGGAACCCTTCATAGGCAAGTCCGACTCGCACTTCGCCGATTTTATTTATTTGTATATAGATAGAACACGTCAATTTGATTTCGCCTCGCCTGCTGCTAAGCTCATCTTCATAGCAGCAAAGTCTCGGAAAAGAAGGTCACCATTATAGACACGTACTATGTTACAATTTCTTATCATAAAGCGTTTAATATTTTCGTCTGTATCAGAAATGGCGGGACCAGGGCATCGAGTTCCTCCAGTTGGCGACAACGGACATATTTGAGACGCCAGACCAGGATAAACTGTACGAGGGTGTCACTTTTATCAACAGGTATGTTCGCCAACCAAACCAGTAGACAACATGTTCTTCCATAGTCTTCTACGACCACGCACAATGACCCAAGAAGGAGGCTTAGAGCGGGGGCACACGATGCGTTGCGGTACCGGAGCGGTGTCGCTGCGTCGTTTTACATAGATATATCTGTGGCATTTCACACGATGCGCTGCGGCGCCGCACCGGATTTGCAACCACCGAGACGAGGCGGGGAGGGGTAAATGCGTTGCGATGTCGGAGCGGCACCGTGTGCCCCCGTACTCAGTTGTTTGATAACCGGCCAATGCGACGAAATTTCTGCGGTGCGGCGCCGCAACGCATCGTGTGCCCCCGCTGTAAGTGCGGGCAAAAGAGTCCCCTTTCCATAGTCTTCTACGGAAGCAGTACCTTCAGTGAGCGGCTTTATCGCATTAACCTATCTCTGTCAGACAACTGTTGGTCGTTGGGCTGGAGAGCTACGTATACCCCTCACACTTATACTAAAAATGTAGCTCATATGTTATTCCACAACTTGTACTCTATCCCTGTTTCTCTCAGCCAGATCCGTTCAGCCTTTAGAGCGTGATTGAAACAAACATCTAAATATCTTCACGTACTTTCACATTTTATGATATAAATATAATTTAATCTGTTATTTAAAATATGAGAAACAAAAATAAAAAAAGCGATAACCGTGTGGCCATTCGTCTCACGCAACGGTTCAAGTTCAATCCTCGGTCACGCATCTCTGATTTACAAGATTATGGACGCTGCTTTAACCTAGAAAGATCATGAAACCGGTACATTTCAGAGAAAAATAAATATTCTAGGTGATCGTGTTACAGACGAAGACTAGACCCAGGCGCGGTCCGAAGGGGGGGTCACAGGGGACATGACCCCCCCCCCCCCCCCCCCTGCCCCCAAAACCATGCACGTCATATTGAAAAGTCCCAGTACGAGGGGAGGGGGGGTTAAATTTCTTAAGGAATTTCCGAAGTGAAAACTTCAAGCTGCGACCGGCCCTGACTAGACCTTTCCCTCTCCCCACACCCCCCGCCAAATTCGGTGGAGGTGGTTGTGTCCACTCGAACCAACTAAAACGCACGCCTTCGTGGGTCGTAGGTTGTCGCAACCTAGGACCCGCAGACAGCGTGAGATTGTCGGAGGCATCTAAATAGATTTGAATAGTTAGCACTGACCCCCTTCTTTCTTTTTTTCTATCTTGTAAATATTTTAAGCTATTGCATAGCTTCTATCGCGGGCCTTGAGCGTGGAGACCGAATCCAGAAATTCCGTAACGAAAAAAACCTAACACCCCGAAGCTCGCACGAATCGAGTCGAGCTGCTCCGAAGTAGCTCCGCTTAACGTAAGTAATTATAATTGCATAAGTTGATAAAAAATGCTATGCAATAGCTTTACCGCGGCAGTCCCCGAGTGCCACACGTCTTTTTTATTTATTAATTTACTTTTTTAATCTGTAATTAATTAGCTATAATAATATTAAATTGTAATATGTTAGCTCACTAAATCCTTCAAAATGTCATTCTATTATACTGTGCACTTCCAGGTTCCTCCCAGTAGACCGCAAGCTGCCAGGAGTTCCGACAGACCGGCAGCAGGTCAACAGCGGCACTGTGTACGTCCACTGTAAAGCTGGACGCACCAGAAGTGCGACCCTCGTGGGCTGCTACCTCATGATGGTAAGCATCTGACGGCAGAAATGTTGTGTGAGGGCCCTTTTAACTACCAGGACGTTAAGGACCGAGCTAACCTCACCTATAAGCTGTTGTATCCGCTGGTTAACGAGTCTCTGACTTAGGTGTTTCTCTCGGAACTTGGTGGTCAGATAGCAGTGTTTCTCTCGCAGCTTGGTGGTCAGATGGCAGTTAGGTACAGCCATAAATGCCAAAACGAAAAGGGGAGAAAAGTAAGCGGACACCAGGTCCCCAGGTGGAAGCCTCGGTTGCAAGCGGGAGTAACTTTGAGATAATGAACTGAGGTTAAATTTTGTGAAAGGGACCATCCTAGACAAAGCAGTTCGAAAAGTACGAACTACCCACATTTCGTTTACACTTTGTATGCCTTGTTGAAATAAATAGCTTAAGCTTGAGTCGCTATCTCTCTTTTTCTCTTATAGGCTTGTCGCGCTGACCGCACACAACTTACTTCTTCACTTGTACACACAAATTACAAAGATGAATGACTTATTTCAAAAAGTAAATATAAAGTATTCAAATGTATAGCAAATCCCACCAGTGCCATCATTCAGCAATATAAACGGTAGGAAACACTTTTTGCAGAAAAACGCGTGGTCCCCTAAGGAGGCAGTTCACTACATGCGCTTACGCAGGCCACACGTTCTGCTTCACACCAAGCAGTGGGAGGCGCTCGACCTGTTCTACAGAAGACACGTCACCAGCTCGTGAGACGGAGGCCAGTAGACCTGCCATGAGACGAACATACGAATTTTCGGGCCGTTTGTGCTAAAGTATGAAGACGGTATATGACACTTCGGTCTAAAGCAAACCGAAAGACATCTTTTAGTAACTTTATAGTATAGTAGGTACTAATTGAAAAAAAAAATCATAATAAAAACGATTACTTTATAATTAAGTTAAACAGTATTTTTCATAGGGGACCACACACCAAAACAGCACTAGCCGCAGCCTGACATTTCTTACCAGGAAGCATTGCTGCGTAAATTCTTGGTAATTTGCTGTGTGCATAGCAAATACTGCTTTGATGAGTGACCCCCATAAAAAATATATATTACTTTAGCTACCAAAAACTATTTTTTTACTGTATAAAATACACGTAATCTGATATTTATGTATACGTTACGTACCGTGTTTCTTACTAATCCGAAGTTTGGTATGTATGTACGTTCCATGGTAGCCTCCTGATTTTAGATAATGTATTATAGTCTAATATAATTTGAACCGATACAAGTTTGCGGTATACTATTTAAAGTCGAGAATTGCTTGCCGCTTTACAATTTATTGTCATAATATATTAGAATAGTATTAATTTCGTGAGTGATGTCCTAATTCCTTTAAAAAAGACAAAAATCTTGACCGATTGCCGGCAACGGGTCACTTTATTCCCGGATAAAGGACTCCTGTTTAGTGCAATACAAGAATTATTAAAGAATGAGCAATGAGCACAGCAGGGTATCGATGCTATTTTTGTACCATAGCAAAACCACTGTGATTCCATTGACACTGCAAAAAAATACCATTAAATTTTCTTCAAATAAAGAGGGTTATAGTACAAAACTAGCTGTTGCCCGCGGCTCCGCCCGAGTGAATTCTGATCTCGTTCATCGCTGATATATACTATGTGTTATTCTGATGTATAAGCTATATTATTGTAAAGTTTCATTAAAATCCATTCAGTAGTTTTTACGTGAGAAAGTACCTAACAAATATCCATCCATCCATCCATACTAACAAACTTTCGCGTTTATAATATTAGTAGGATTTTTAGTGTCAGTGGAATGACAGTGGCTTTACTTATAGCATAACATTATAGCAGAATCGAGGTCCAGAAACTTCCACGATCACCGCTTTGCTAGACTGTCTAACACCCGTATTCACAAACAATACTTCGCTATGCGTACTATCAAAACTTTGCAAAGAACGACAAATTCTCAGTGCGTTCGTTTTGGCAAGCCTTTTTATTCATTGATAACACTTAAGTAATACTTCGTTGAGAGAACGCACTGCGTTAGATACTGTTCCGTAATGTTTGTAAATTAATTTTACCAGCCCTATGCGCTTGAGCACACTATGAGACCTCATTGTTTGTGAATACGGGTGTAAGTCACTAACATTTAAATAGACAATATATATGACAAGACAATGAAAGATTCTTATTTGCTTTTCAACAATTTGAAAGGTAAAGCATGAAATGTCCCAAACTTCAGCGTATCCCAGGAGCGGGGAGGACCTGATTTAACTTTTGCCCCATCACGAAGAAAGCTGGGTACACCCATGTACCCATAAGGGCAAGAAGGTGAATAAGTACTTACCAGTTGCCAATAGCGCCTTAAGGTCCAACCCCACCAAACGGACGGCATCGGAACGGATTTTACAATCTTTTAAACAAAATAAATCTTATATCACAGCATTTAAAGTTTATATTACCAAGTCACGCACGACAGCTTGACGTGCGTCATGCCGCCGCACGTCGCTGTCAAGCTGTTGTGCGTGACTTGGTAATATAAACTTCAAACACTGTGATAATAAGATTTAATTTTGTTTAAAGATTGTAAAATCCGGGCCGATGCCGTCCGTTTGGTGGGGTTGGACCTTTAGTAGTGTAGAATTTAAATACCTATAATATGCAATCATGATACAGTATTATGCCAGGATCGCATGTGAAACATGTGTGGTCTCTGACTACTCCACTGGGATAGAAGCGTATCTGTAGGTAGGTAGGTATGTATGTAACAGTATTCTTATAAAGATCCCGTGGTATAATTTTGCATAATTTTTCTGTTAAGAATTTTCTTAGTAGGTAGCAGTGTCGAATCAGGAAAGAGGCCAAAAAATAAAACTTACGAAAAGTATGTGTTACCTGATTCTTTGGGAATATGAATTATGTAAAATATTACACATACATTATACAAAAATACTGGATGCGGAAGACGGAGGATCAGAGCACATTGGGCGGCCTATGTCCAGCAGTGGACTGCAATAGGCTAATTGATTGATTGATTGATATCAATCATTGCAGTCCACAAATATAATATGTATAATAGCATGAACATTTTAGATAGAACAATTTATTTGACGACAATTGTATAATAAAATAAATAATATATAAGATTGATATATTACCTATTATAAAAATAAATTATATTGACAAAAATCCTTGTTTTATGTTCTGAACACTGATCATGGCAGTACCTAATAATTGCAAAATTACTGCGGCCGCCTACAACTTATTTTTACCCGACTACGGCAAAGCCAAAGGAGGGTTATGGTTTTGATAGGCTATGTATGATGTTTATCTGTAATTATAGCTCCTCAACTACTTATTAGAACTGGACCAATGAAGGTATTGTTAGAAGCATCTTAATCGTCTACTAGTTATAGGCTTATAGGGAACTTTTCCTTAGAATGTATTGTTTTAGAGGAAATGGCTTACGGTCACGGCTATCCTTGATGATGATGAATACCGGTACGTAGCCATATCAAACGACAATCATCGTGGTAATTATAGACCTTCGTCAGTGTGGCCCCAGCATTAGAGCTACGAGTATATCTGTGCGAATATAAAAGTAATGAATAAAAATACAATAGGTACTCGTAACTACAGTTTATTCTAACCATAAATTAACAATACCGATATTAACATCACATTGCGGTAATATAAATTTAATAAATATTATACCTAAAAGTTTGACGCCAAAGGAAATATTGAAAACTTGCTTTTAAGTACCTGTGCATGTTTATTTTACGCTGTTTTGAAAAAAAAAAAACTTTTAAGTGACATTACCTTTGACATTTCAATATTTAAAAAAAAAAAGGAGACGATACCATGATTTTAATTTAATACAGAGTTACTTTGCACTTAAAAAGTTACCTTTTTTAATTGGCAACATTATTAAACTAGTTGGCAATATTGTCATTCAACCTTTGATTTATTTGACACGGGAGATGCCTTATGCGCGGTCCCCTCTCGCTACGCACATGACCATTTAATCGTGTCGGTTTATGGCAACCAATCAGGTGACGGTATACATATATCTATTCATAAATGTGCGTTATATTATTATTATACAACATTATTGCGTGCTATACGTGTGTATATCGTCCCCCGCCGAAAAACGACACTATAACTTCTTTGCGCCACGGGCTGTGAAAGCATCTCCTGTGTCAAATACTCAAAGTATCCAACAGTCTAACCTTAATATTGCTCGTGACATGTATCTTGGACCTAAATTGTGACACGACCTCAAATTCACCAATCATAGATTAGTACTACAAAACAATCCGTGCGCGGCAGAACCTCGTTTGTCTTGCGATTTAAGTCCAAGATACGTGTGCTAAGGTATATTATTTGTAAGATTAAGACTTCTGAGAGTCAGACTTGATGGCCCAGAATTGTCTGATGGTGTTGGAAATGCCGATGTCGTGGGTGGTGAGGTAGAGAAGACCTCCGAGAGAAGCAATAGTGACTATGTACAACAGGCCTAGGACCAATTTAGGGATGATGGGTCCAAATATGCTCGCCCGAACGTAATCGACGACGATAGCTTCGAAGCCCCTGTAAAAAACGATATTGGTAATTAGTTAAGGTATGGCTACAGCTTATGATTTTATTTATTTATTTTATTATTTATTATATACTTTATTATTTATTATATACTTTATTGTACGCCAAATTACAATATTATGATATAGAAATTAAGAAAACAGGAGCAGTACAAAGGGCGGCCTTATCGCTTTACGCAATATCTTCCAGGCAACTTTTTCACTAACACAACAAAACATGGAAATCCCATGGTTCATCTCTATGGTTCTTCACAATATTTTTTTTATGATTTTTGGCATTTTAGAGAAATATTTTTTTTTTTTATCTAAGGTGCCTAACATTTAACAACAAGCACCTCACATAAAGTATTCTTTCTCTAAAGTGTCAAACATCATAAAGAATGTTGTGAAAAACCATAGAGATGTAGAGAGAGACTTTCATGTTTTGTTGTTTTTTTAGTGACAATGTTGCGAAAAACATGAGCTCTGGACGAGGCTTTACACTAACATTCACATTTAAAATATATATTGTGTTGTGTTCCCCATGGTGAGTAGGGTAACCAAAGCTCACTGGGAAGTTTTTATACTGTCAGTGGGAAGACCAAAGGCTTGTCCTGCTTTGTCTTCTGCAGTGACAGCACAGAAACTCGGTTCGGCAGCACGAGTGTGACTCCCCTGGTGTTGCACCCATCCATAGGCCACGGTAACCACTTTTCGACTACTCTTTCTGAAAGGTTCAAGGCTAAAATCAATAGATTAGATATTTTTTACCACTTCGGCTGCCACACACGATCCACTTGGTGGAAAGTGGTTACCGTTGCCTATAGACGTGAGCAACACCAGGGGCGTCACACTCGTACTGCCGACTCAGTAGGAAGTCATGAGTTTAAACACCGTTAGGGGTTAGGTTAAAATTAGGATACAACTGGAGATGGGACATAGGACAACATTCGAGGAAAAAAAGACGTGTGGCACTCGGGGACTGCCGCGGTAAAGCTATTGCATAGCATTTTTTATCAACTTATGCAATTATAATTACTTACGTTAAGTTGAGCTACTTCGGACCAGCTCGGCTCGATTCGTGCGAGCTTCGGGGTGTTAGGTTTTTTTCGTTACGGAATTTCTGGATTCGGTCTCCACGCTCAAGGCCCGCGATAGAAGTTATGCAATAGCTTAAAAATTGCTTGAAAAAATACTCTCAACTACTACTTGTTTACAGCTTTTATATTTCACTCTATTATCGAATTAGAGAAAATAATTAGATATACCTCGAGACACGTATCTTGGACCTAAATCGTGTGACAAACGAGGTCCTGCCGCACACGGATTGTTTTGTAATAATCTATGATTAGTGAATTTGAGCTCGTCCACCGCAGTAGCACCCCGTGCTATCCTCAAAAGACACCCAAGAAACGTGTACTACGCGCATAGAGCACGTTTTGAGCACATTTTAGGTCCAAGATATATATTCCAATACCAACTAATACAACGATTAGTTTGAAGCTCGCGCCCACTACTATTTTTGACGTGTTTCCTACCCTTGTGGCTCAGAATATTAACTTCCCAAAATGTCCCCTGGTACCAAAATGTCAACTTCCCATAATGTCCCTAGTTAAAACATGTTTATTTACTTAAAAAAAAATAACCTCGAAGGCTAATGCGGGAGCTCCGCTCCGCTCCCGCCTTAGCCTTCTAACCTAACCTATCCGAGTCAGGGTGGGCAGTGTCCATTTTTGGGAAAGGGACATTATGGGAAGTTGACATTTTGGTACCAGGGGACATTTTGGGAAGTTGACATTCTGAACCACAACCTTTCCTACTTTGAAAATTATAATCAAACCTTGTTATTTTTTCGCCTTCTTCTTGTCTCTCTTCATATTTCGCCAGATCCTCCAAAACCCTCGGCAGAGGCCGATGTCATTATATGTGAGGAAGAACAGGCCTCCTAGTATTGTGACAGACAGGAAGTAAATAACCCCTAACGCAACTTTTTGCACCATGGCCCCGAAGAGTAGCACGCGTACGTAATCAAGCACCATTGCTTCAAGACCCCTGAGGAATGGATAGGGATATTGATAGGAGTAGGAGAGGAGTCTGGGCCTGTGTAACATGTTAAGCCGTTGGTCCTGGATCTATTGCAATTATCTTTAGCAATCTATTGCAATCTATTGCAATCTTTACAGGTAGAATACCTAAAAAGTTCAACAATCTAGTCTACCCACCAAACTTCCACAATATCGCCAGTGGTTTGAGGAGGATAGAAGGCAGCCACTTCACAGTAAAATATTCAGCCACTCCAGTTCCATGAAAACAACTTGGGGGAACTCCATGAAACGCTTGGGGGAAGAGGAGTCTACCTGATTATTGTGTTTTAACATAAAATTTGTATTTCTATGTATCTCGTCAATAAGATATTGTGTATTCCTACCCTCATTATAGCAAAGTGGCTTTTTTCTTGAAATTGGAGGTTCCGACTGCAATTTTTTACACATATTTACATAGGAGATATACTTTACGTACCAGAAAGCATGTGCACTGATGAGAATAGCAAGTATCGAGTCCGTTATCCTGTTTGGTACAAGCAGAGCGATTGGGATGATAGGAATCATGGCTGCAGCGACGGCCTTCTCAATAATCCAGAGTCTGGCATGATCATGAGGTTTCTCGTCCGACAGCAGGGCACTGGTCGTGCGGAAGGAACGCACCTGAAAATGTAATGTATATTCTCAACCCAAGGAGCTAAAATGTCTTACACTTAATAAGATTCAGGAGGAGTTCGATGATTCTGATACAATTTGCAGCAATCACCTTTTGCGGCGGCCCCGTGGGTAATAAATGGGAGATGGGAATACCATAGTTCCCACCTCCGAGACAGTATTTCGAAAGCAGAGATGGCCCTAGGTCTGCCAGGCTGCGCTTTCGAAATACCCCAGCGGCGTGAGGGGTACCGAAGGGGATTTCCACAAGAAAAAATAGAAAAAGTAAGCAAGTAAATAGCTTTTGTGGAGTGGCGGTAATGCACGCGACCACTACGCAGGAGAAGCGAATTCGATCCCCACTCAGTGCAAATATTTGTATGCATGAATATGGGATTTGCATTGTTCTGGTTGTGAGCATGTTAAGCCTTTGCTCCTAGTTTCCATGTGGACATCTATGGCCTGGTCCATTGATCAGTAAATTCATGGCTTGCAGGTGAGGTTGACTTGGTGCTGAAAGTCTTGGTAGGGTCCTATAAACCCAGGAGCAATAGTTAAATAAACAACAATAATGAGAAAAACATACCGAATTTAGAATAGGCGTATTTGTTTTATCCTGGTTGGCAATTAGCTTAACAGGGAGAGTGTTGGAGATGGCTCGCTGCGCCAATGAGTGGTACGAGCCCAGCTTCATAGCTTGCTGTAGTAGCCCTTTGTTTGTGCATACTGGAAAAACATATTTTTCTATAGTAAATATTGATCTTGTTCCCACAACTCAGAGGAAACTTCCCATTTCCATAGCCCATAAGATTCCCAGAACATAGAGTAGCCTATCATAATATAATGTCTACAGTTTATACATCAATTTATACCAAATTCCAATTGGGTTACTTCAGCAATGGCCAAGGTGACGTGAACATGACGCATACATATTATTGGGAGTGGCCTATGTCCAGCAGTGGACTGCAATAGGCTAATTGATTGATTGAGCCTGTGTAACCTATGAGCCACTAGGTTTCCTCCCTTTTATACTGCCAGTCTGATGGAATGTGTTGGGCTCAAATGAATGGCTGTTCTGTAATGGAGATTCCACTCACTCTAGCTACACTTATCAACAAAAGATTGAAGAGATTGTTGATACAATAAGTGCAAATTATATACACTTGATGTCTTGAGTAACACAATGGTTAGTTTATAAATTATAATTGAGTGTACTCAGGCCATTCAGATCCATATCACTGATGTTAAAATTGTGTGGGTTAATTGTTCTTTCATTATCACATGACAAGAATGTTAAGTAAGCCGAAAAATAAATGAAATTTACTATAATTCACGTTTTTTTCTCATTTTCGGCTCCCATCATGGAAAAATAATAAATTGGTTTAAGATGTTCATTTTTTTTTTTATGATGCCTATTATAAATGTTATTTTTATGATGCCTATTATAAATGTTACATTTCTATTTTGACTTCACATTGAGACTCTGAGTCAAGGTAAAAATAAAAATTAGCCTTGGAGAGACTGGATGAACAAGGCAAAGGGTCAGGTGCTATGGTACACATAGGGAGAGGCCTACGTACAGCAGTGGATTAATTGATAGTCATAGGTACTTATAGTATAGCCTAAAATCTTGTTCTTAGAATATAAGTCAGGTTAGTTTGAATCTCAAAACAAACAGTTCTAACCTCTTGCTTCTATTGAATATCCTACATAAATAATTCAAAAATTCTATTCACTTTGTATATTTTTTATCCTAGAAATTAGCTCAAAGTTATGAGTTATTTTTATAAAAGCTGTGAAACATGTAAACTGTGTAAGATTGAATTATGTAACATTCAAACTTAAGGTAAAAACACTAAATTACCTGGGGAACGAAGTAACATTGAAAAGGCCATGTTTGAAGTGTATGTTATACCGCAAAACTAATTTTGCAATAAATATTTAGCACACAGGCATCAAACTTTGAAATTGTTGTGATACGTCAAAGAAATATGGAGATTCGAAAATCGAATATTTTTTTTTGCTTGTACTGACAGTGACAGCTCTGCAGTCTCACCAGTCTCACTGACAAGCACAGATTAAATTACGTTATCAGATAAACATTGTTTGTTTTGTTGTAGTTTGGTTCTTAGAGTAAGTATCTATGATAGATACTCTAAGAGTTTGGTTGCATTTGCTGAGGATGAAATAATGAAAATGGCCTAATTTAGCTACATATGTATTAAGAATTTAATTAAAAAAATAAGAATTTAATTAAGAATTTAATGTACATTTATTTAATGTGATGGGCTTGAACAATAAAGTTAAGTAAACATGCAGTCATGTTGCAGTGCAAAATGGCAAAAGCGGAGACGGTAAACTAAACGCCACATATCCACTTTACTGAGGCAGCAATCATCATCATCGTCATCATCATTAACTCACTATTATCATCATCATCATCCTCATCCTCATCATCATCCAAATACAAAGTATAAAAAATATAAAAATAACTGATGACAAGGCAGCATGGTCATAGAACCTTAGCCTGTTCCGAAAGGAACAAATTTAGAGAAGCGCGGGAACCTTGATAAGTAAAAGGCGGCGAAATTTATATATTTTCCAAATTTTCTCTTTTATTCGTGAATTATCGCTAAAATATAGTGTTCCATGTGATCATTTATCGTAAAAATGGGAGGAGGAGTCAAAAAACGGAAAAAAACGGATGGCCCCGATAATCTTTCGTTGCCGAACAACGACTCAACCTCGGACTCCGATAATGACCAAAGGAACTACCAGGTGTACAGAGTGCCAGGGTACTCCAGGAAGTACCCTGAAAATAGTAACAAGTCTTCATATATAGTTTTCCTAACACATCAAGATGATAAAGTTTTTAACGATAAAGATCGGCTTGCTATATCTCATGCTTTGAGGAAATATTGCATTTCTGGTATTCTTCATCTGAAGGCAATTAACAAATATAAAATAGGCATAACTTTCGACCTTTCTAATAACGCTAACGTATTCATTCAAAACAAAAAATTATTAGAAGAATTGAAATTAAAGGCTACCATTCCAGCAGCTGATACGGAAGTGACAGGTGTCCTCACCTCAGTCCCTTCTGACTTATCAAACAAGCGAATTTTTACACTAATTGGCAGTTCCCGGAACGTGATACAGGTGAGACGCTTCATGCGTCGTGTGCGGGGTGAGAGTGGAGCTGTTTCATACCAGCCCACTCAGACCGTAGCCGTCACATTTGCCTCCACTGAACTACCGCAGTATGTATATCTTGACTCTTGGAGACACAAGGTAAGCGTCTATATTCCTCCAGTGAAGCAGTGTCTTCATTGTATGAAGTTTGGCCATATAGCGAAGTTTTGTAGAAATGCTGAGGTCTGCTCAATCTGCACACAAAATCATAACTTTAAACAATGCCAAGTAAATTCAGAAAATGCTAAATGTGTCAATTGTGGTGGCAGTCATATTGCTATATCGAATATTTGTCCGATTAAAAAAGCCAAAATAGAAGAAAATAAAATAAAATCAAAATCAGTACAATATTCCGATTTATTCAATGAAAATTCTTTCCCACAATTAACTATGACATACATAGAATCTCAACTCAAAAACTTAACTAAATCTGACTTCTTTATGAATATTTTGACAAAAACAATTACTAAAATGGTACTTAATCAAAAAGACACTCCTATAAATTCTGTATCTATTAAAGAAACTCTACAACAAACTCTTCTGAATTGCTCTTCTTCTTCTCATAATGGATCTTAACATAATGGAATGCCCAAAGCATAATAAGTAATAGGATAGTATTAACTAAATTTCTTTATACTCATAATATACATATAGCAATAATATCAGAGACATGGCTAACACCTCTTAAAGCTTTTAATATAAAAGGATATAATACTGAAAGAAATGATATTGGTAATAAGCATAATGGCGTAGCTATTTTAATTCATAATAGTATCAATTATAGAAAAATAAATACATATTTTGATAACTCCCTACAAAACATTTGTGTAAGAGTTACTATAAATAATAAGGAAATAAGTATAGTTAGTTTTTATTGTCCAACAAATTGTACTCCTTCTTTTAATAAACATAAATTTGAATCAATAATAAAATCTGTTCCTGAACCAATGATTTTTGCAGGTGATTTTAATCAGGCGCGGATCCAGGCGCGGAACTAGGTAGTGGGCACAGGTACCCGAAAGTCGGTCAAGTGCGAGTCGTAGTGCGAACTCATGTCAAGCACGTTAAATACGCCCGGGGGGGGGGGTCTATTTGGCGGTGTTTGTCTCACATTAACCTGTTAAATTGAACGCGACGAGACGAAAATCGAACCTTATGGAAAATCGAAAAAACCCCACAGGAAGTCGACTTGGCAACGCCGGGACTCTGCGATAAGGAACGAGATTGACTTTTTCATAACGGACAGTAAGCACATATTTTGAGATGTCTCTGTGATCCACAAGTTTAATACTGGAAGCGATTACCGACTTATCCGAGGCTCTCTAAATACTCGTATCAACATCAAGGCTGAAAGATTCCGAATGATAAGGTCAACCCTCCGACCTACGCCGCTCCAAGTAGCTCTAGGGTCCGAAAAGTTCCAACTGGAACTTCAAAATCCTTTCACAATGCTGGAAACCTAGCGGCATTGACGAGAAGGCCGACATGGTCAAAACATTGCAGAGAGAGAGTCCAAGCTCTCTCCTGAGAATCTAGAACTTATAAGAAAGAGGCGTCGCGTGAACACTGAACAACCATACACACAGTCGTCTTCGTCAGATGGGAGAGCCTTAAACCAATAAATTAAAAAACCGATACGACGCGACCTTAAACGCTCCAACACTCGCTCCATCCAGGAGGCAATCGAGCGATATAGGGGGTCAAAAGTGTTCGCTCAGCAGTTGGAAAGGCCCATCTGACGAAATTTACAACTGAGCTATATGCAGCACGGATACCTAAGTAAACCGACGGGACACAGCGACGAAAACCACAGAGCCCCACTCACACGCCATTACACCGAGGAGATACCAGGCCCTTGATTCTGCTAAAGCACAACCACTGTCACACCACAGTGACTGCAAAAAATGGCATTAAATTTTAGACCTTATTTCTATACAGTTACAGTCACAAAATTAAATGAAAAGAGTTTCAATACACTATTTCATTCACTCTACATAAAGCCATTTAAATTTAAGCTTTAATTGCATTACTTTAAAGGCTAATATCAAATGAAATTTACTCGCAGCCTCTGTGGTGCGACAGTGCTTGTGCTTTAGCAGAATCGAGGCCCAGATGTCGAGTATGCGAGGTAGAGGCGGCTCTCAGGTAACTGAAGACCAACAGATGCCCTGGTGATGACGGTAATTACTACTGAGGTGCTGAAAGTGGCGCTCCAATCCTGAAAGAGCTAGCGAGTCTCTTTAGTTCCATCATCCGGCAACAGCTAACACCTAGGGCATAGAGCGGGAATGCGGTGGTACTGTTCTTCAAAAAAGGTGATAAGACTCTCTCACTCCTGAGCCATGTCTACAAGTTGTTCTCAAAAGTCGTCACAAATCACCTCGCGGATAAGCTCGACGAGTTTCAGCCACCTGAGCAAGCCGGGTTTCGAAAAGGCTATAGTACCGTGGACCACATCTATACTGTTCGGCAGATTGTAGAAAAGATGCAGGAGTACAATCAGCCGCTGTGTATGGCGTTTGTGAACAACGAAAAAGCCTTCGACTCTATCGAAAACTTAAGCAGTGCTGGATGCCCTGCAGCGGTGTCGTGTAGATTGGCGATACATCGAGATGCTGAGATGTTTGAATGACACTGCCACAATGTCCATCCTGCTCCAAGACCAGAAGACGAAACCCATTAGCCTCTAGCTTGGAGTGAGGCAGGGAGATGTTATATCTCCCAAGCTATTCACCAACGCATTGGAGGACGTCTTCAAGACTCTGGATTGAACTTTGGCGGGGTACCAACATCCACGGTGAGCACATCTCGCATCTTCGGTTCGACGTCGACACCGTCATAATTGCTTAGCCGCTGGAACATCGAAGGGGTGACACTCGAAGTTGTTCAAAAATATATCTCCTAGGGCAGGTTATCCAGCTCGGTAAAAACAACTTCGAGAAAGAAATAGCCAGATGGATTCAACTGGGGTGGGCAGCATTAGGCAAACTACGTCGGGTCTTGTCATCCCCCCTACCGCAATGCCTCAAAACAAAGGTTTTCGACCAGTGCGTCCTGCCTGCTATGACCTACGGTGCCTAAACGTGGCCACTGAAGGTAGGGTTAGTCCATGACCTAGAATTCGCGCAGCGGGCTATGGAGCGAGCTATCCTTAGAGTCTCTTTGAAGGATAGAATTCGCAACGAGGTCATCCGAAATAGAACCAAAGTTACCGACATAGCCCGCAGAATAAGCAGGTTGAAATGGCAGTGGGCTGACCACATCTGTCGAAGGACTGATGGCCGTTGGAGCAGACGAGTCCTAGGGTGGAGACCGCGAGAAAGAAAACGAAAGGTGCGATGCCCCTTAGGCAGATGGACTGGCGACCTGATAAAGGTGGCTGGGACAGACTAGATGTGGAAGACGGAGGATCGGCAGACGTGGTGCATATTCGGAGAGGCCTATATCCAGCAGTGGACTGCAATATACTAACTGATTGATTGGTTGAATGTACACCTCAGACCTGTGCTCCTTAAAAAGGTGTACAAAAAAGCCGCAATAATAGCGTGTAATTTCTGATATTGTAACAGTGTGAACAAATGCTGGTATATTGTCTATTGCACTATACGCTGTGTTCCAAATCACGCGTGATTCATGATTAATTTTGTTTTTTTTTTTTTTCAATAAACCATAAAAAAAGTGACGTCACAGGTCTATTAAGGTGGTGGGCATGCCCATATTGCCCACCCTAGTGGATCCGCGCCTGATTTTAATGCTCATCACACATCCTGGGGATGTAATTCAGATAATCCTAGAGGTCGTGATATCTTGGAAATAGTTGATAATAATAATCTTGTTCTTTTAAATACTGGTGAAGTGACAACAGTGGGTTCGCTGACTTGGCGACCAAATGCATTAGACTTGACTTTAGTTACTCCTACTTTGGCTTTTTCTTCTAACTGGTCCGTATGTAAAGATCCTCTTGGAGGCTATCACCTTCCTGTAATTATAAATATTGAAAATAATGTAAATAGTGGTTCATTTAAAAACAATTGTAACATGCAACTGCCCATTTACCCTAAATTCAAAATGGTAGATTGGAAAATGTACACACAATATGTAGATTTAGATTTAACAAATTTTCAGCCATATGACTTTACTCCATTGGATGCATATACTAGGTTTTTGGAAGTTTTGCATTCTGCAGTTGATAAATCTCTTCCATATTCTACATCTCAGTCCCCTACAAATTCTTCAAATAGTTTTAGTCAGTTTAAGAAGAGACCCCCTCTTCCTTGGTGGAATAAAAAATGTACAGAAGTAGTTCAAAATTCCAAATCTGCTTATCTTAATTTTAAAAACAACCCCTCAGATGAGACTTATATAGAGTTCAAAAGATTACAAGCTTTAAAAAAACTTACACTGAAAATAGAGAGATCAAAAAGTTGGGTTGAATTGAGTAATTCCTTCAATCGATGTACTCCACTTTCACGTATCTGGAATTATATGCGAAGATTTAATAGAACATATTTATTCTTGTAACAATAGTGATGATAGTTGGGTTCATGATTTCCTAAAAAAATATACTCCAGACTATGTAAATAATAATATTAACTTTGCTGATAGTGATAATTCTACAAATAATTTTATAACTAATAAATTTAGCATACAGGAGATGATTTCTGCTTTATACTCTAGAAAGGACAGTGCTTTTGGTCTGGATGGCGTTCCATACATTATGTTGAAAAAACTCAGTGAAAAAGGACTTCATATCCTTCTACAGATATTAAACAGTTTATGGTTGAATAATGACATACCTAATTCATGGAAATCAGATTGTTTGGTTCCTATTTTGAAACCCGATAAGTTAAGAACAGATCCAAATTCCTATCGTCCCATTGCTCTTACGTCCTGTGTTGGTAAAGTTTTTGAACAACTATTAAAACAAAGGTTAGAATTTTATATAGAAAAAAATAACATTTTACCTGCAAATCAATTTGGATTCCGAAGGGGTACGTCGGCACGTGAAAGTATCTGTCAATTACAGCTTGATATTCAAAATAGTCTAAATAGTAATAAATTTTTAATGTCTGTATTCTTTGATGTTTCTGGTGCCTTTAATAGTGTTAATAAAGATATCCTTTACTCAGAATTGCTTTCTGTTGGAATACCAAATAAACTAGCTAACTGGGTTCATAATTTCTTAACTGAACGTGAAGTTTATGTCAAATATAACTGTCATCTTTATGGTCCAAGATTTTCTTCTGTTGGTACTTGTCAAGGTGGAATCCTTTCACCTTTATTTTTCATTTTATACATACGTCGCTTGAATATGATTCTTGGTTCAGAAGTCAAAAATCTTCAGTTTGCAGATGATTTGGTCATATACGCATCTGGAAATAATTTAATTAGTGTTACAAAATTTGTAACACTAATTAAATTATTTCTATAATAAAATACTCTCAATAAATCTTTGGAAGGTTTACACAGGTATTTCTCTTACCTGAATCTTGAAGTAAATGCTTTAAAATCAAACTTGGTAGTTTTTGGTAATTCGAGCCTCTCTATTCCCTCTGTGCATTATAATGAAGTACCTATTCCTGTCTCTCGTGAAGTTAAGTTTTTAGGTGTAACATTTACTAATAATGACCCCAATTCTGACGTTACCATCTCTAAACTTAAATTTCTCTAAAATTTTCTTATTTTAGATAAGCGATTGACATTTCTAACCGTATTCTGTTGTTATGTCAAACTAAAGGAGACGGGGACTTCTGGGCCAAAATTGTAATGAGTTGAGATATGACTTAAAAAAAGCGGTATTTTTTTCTATTTCAAAATATTAAAAAACCAGCTCAATTGAAAGTCTGGAAGACGAGAAATCTTAAAACTAAGTTTATTCCACTAGCAAAATAAAATATCGATTACTAAAAATTATTTAAACAATATTGCGTATTAAAACACTTGCATCACAATTTGATATTAAATCAATCAGAGTGAACAAAACTTAATCATAATAATAATAGTAACCATTTAAAATACCAAATAATAGTGTAATAAAAATAAATTCTGAATCGATTTCCGTTAATCGATTAATTATTTCTTGTGTTTATCAACTGTATTTTTAAGCTGTGACAGCTGACAGCTCCATTTTCAGTCAATCAGTTTATTTATTCAATCTTCAAAATTAATTATTTTATCGAAAAAATTGTATATTTACACGGCTTATGGGATATACAATTGTTTATAAAATATGTACAAAAGTATGCTATATCAGTATGCTGTATCAGTTTATTGGTTTAAATTCAATGATCAATTGACTTCTGCGTTTTGTGTATTTCCAGTTGATTTCTTGATTATATTCCCTTAACAGTGATTTCTCTTTACGGACTTCTAGCTTGCTCCTGGTTACCTTAAAGTACAATGATAAGCTTGTTTACTTGTTTGAGTTTTGCTCGGTATTTTGGATTTTGACATGGATCTCTGTGTGAATTGTGGCATAGAAAATGAAGTAAATAAGGTAATATATTTCCACCTGCGCACTTCTTAGACAATACTCTAATTATTATTGAAGAAGAATAAAAGATAATTATTATTTAAAGTGTTTTTTTTATTAACATACTTAACATCCTTGTACTCCATATCTTTAAAATCTCTTTGTAAGTTTTCGTACATTATTCCTGAGTAAAATATAATACAGTACAATGCAAAAGTATTTTACAATAAAAACAATGACCACTTTCTAGTAAAACACCACAGAAATCACAGTTCTAAAATGTCAATTTCTTGCATAACCTCACTTTTACTAAATCTCTTACAACTCTGCTCTCAGATATCCAAAATCTGCAGAATTTTCAGAGATGGTTTAGTAATTTATATGCTCTTAATTGATACCACCCTCATCTTATTACATTTTTGGCCCAAGAATGTATGAAAGCTTACCCATCTCCTTTAGTGTTTGTTATGCACAAGACAGCACTAAATTTGAATATGACGTCGCTAAAACGAGTGTTACAACTATTAAAAAATTAAGAATGAACAATAAAGATTTTCATAAAATCTGTAAAAACTTATCTTAATAAGTCTTTAGAATGCCGACAAATGATAATTAGTGCATATTATTGATCAAATAGTAAACAAACTGTGATATTTCTCAGTCTTAACCAAGCAAATACAGTTTTTCTCGGTCCACGTACCTGGCAAGTTCGCGGGGTCCGCTAGTTATTTATAAAATCCAAATCAATCGACGATTTATAGAGCTTTATAAAGGCTTTAAGCGTCATTGACCCCAATTCTGTCTTGTCACAAGCTAACTAAAATAAGCTAAAAAATCTCTAAATGTCAGTTTAGTCCTGTCAAAATGTAATTTCGTATTCTGAGAACACGAGAACACACAACTAACTTAAAATTAGCTTGACACAACTAAAATTAGAGAAAGTACTCAACTGTCATTTTTGGTTAAACGGTATTCTGTTGTACGTATATGCACTAAAATAAGAAATGTCAAACTAAAATTAGACATCATCTAAAATAATGCCAATTGTCGTTCTATTATGCTTAAAGCCTTTATAAAGCTCTATAAATCGTCGATTGATTTGGGTTTTATAAATAACTAGCGGACCCCGCGAACTTGCCAGGTACGTGGACCGAGAAAAACTGTATTTGCTTGGTTAAGACTGAGAAATATCACAGTTTGTTTACTATTTGATCAATAATATGCACTAATTATCATTTGTCGGCATTCTAAAGACTTATTAAGATAAGTTTTTACAGATTTTATGAAAATCTTTATCGTTCATTCTTAATTTTTTAATAGTTGTAACACTCGTTTTAGCGACATCATATTCAAATTTAGTGCTGTCTTGTGCTTAGCAAACACTAAATTTAGTTTGACATAACAACAGAATACGGTTAGAAATGTCAATCGCTTATCTAAAATAAGAAAATTTTAGAGAAATTTAAGTTTAGAGATGGTAACGTCAGAATTGGGGTCAGTGACCCCAATTCTGTCTTGTCACAAGCTAACTAAAATAAGCTAAAAATCTCTAAATGTCAGTTTAGTCCTGTCAAAATGTTATTTCGTATTCTGAGAACACACAACTAACTTAAAATTAGCTTGACACAACTAAAATTAGAGAAAGTACTCAACTGTCATTTTTGGTTAAACGGTATTCTGTTGTACGTATATGCACTAAAATAAGAAATGTCAAACTAAAATTAGACATCATCTAAAATAATGCCAATTGTCGTTCTATATACGCTTAAAGCCTTTATAAAGCTCTATAAATCGTCGATTGATTTGGATTTTATAAATAACTAGCGGACCCCGCGAACTTGCCAGGTACGTGGACCGAGAAAAACTGTATTTGCTTGGTTAAGACTGAGAAATATCACAGTTTGTTTACTATTTGATCAATAATATGCACTAATTATCATTTGTCGGCATTCTAAAGACTTATTAAGATAAGTTTTTACAGATTTTATGAAAATCTTTGTCGTTCATTCTTAATTTTTTAATAGTTGTAACACTCGTTTTAGCGACGTCATATTCAAATTTAGTGCTGTCTTGTGCTTAGCAAACACTAAATTTAGTTTGACATAACAACAGAATACGGTTAGAAATGTCAATCGCTTATCTAAAATAAGAAAATTTTAGAGAAATTTAGTTTAGAGATGGTAACGTCAGAATTGGGGTCAGTATCTAGTATATGTCTTGTGCTTAGCAAACACTGGCAAACACTAAATTTAGTTTGACATAACAACAGAATACGGTTAGAAATGTCAATCGCTTATCTAAAATAAGAAAATTTTAGACAAATTTAAGTTTAGAGATGGTAACGTCAGAATTGGGGTCAATGTTTCTTGGAAAAAATATAGCGAACTCATTGCAACAAGAGCTAATAAAGCTTTCAATATTTTAAAAACACTGTGTAGTACATCATGGGGAGCTGATCCCAAAATATTACTGCTTTTATATAAATCTCTAATTCGCAGTCACTTTGAATATGGCTTTTTATGCTTTGCAAAAGATACTAAAATAGTAGATAGTTTGGATAAAATACAAAATAAATGCTTAAGACTTATTACTGGAGCCTTCAAAAGTACTCCTATTAATGTAATGCAAGTTGAGTGTAAACTACCTTCACTAAATATAAGATTTTCATATTTAAAAGAAAGATTTATTTTGAAACTTTACAGCAAAAATAACAATCATTTATTTGTAAACTTAAAACATTCCTCTTTATCACCCTCTTCTAATTCCCCATACATACTGTTGGGATTTTCGCAATATGTACAATATCTTGAATCTTTGCAAATTTATAGGTCATCCATTCTCCCCTGTTATCAGGGAGAATTTGAGAGTAAATTTCCTGCAATGAATATCATTATTGATCAGAAACTATCTTCCAAAGAAGATGTATATAGTACACTTTCAGAGTTTAGTGGTTATAGATTCGTGTATACAGACGGGTCCAAAACTGATTCTGCTGTCTCTTTCGCTATTTTTGATGGTCACCTAAATACAGGTACTGGTTATAAAATAAATACAAAATCAAGTATATTCACAGCTGAGGCTGTGGCTATTCTAGCTGCTTTGAAGCACATTAAACATAGAAATAATGGATCTAACAAATGGGTCCTAGTTAGTGATAGCATGAGTGTTTTAGAAAATCTTAAGAATAACAAGTTTCAGACTGACACGAATCATTATATCCATCTAATTAAAGAACTTTGGTTTGATTTATGTTCTGTACATAAAATTGAAGTATTATTCATATGGGTTCCTTCACATGTTGGTGTATTAGGTAATGAGAAGGCAGATTTTTTGGCCAGAACTATTACAAATTCTTCGACCATTATTCCTGATTCTAGCAGTCGTCTTAATGTCTTAGTGCCATGTACAGATATAATCACCTTATTAAAGAATAGATCCATTCAGTTATGGAGGCGTTATTGGAACCGATCTGTGCAAATTGAAAATAAAGGCCTATGGTATGCTTCTTATAATGTTCCTATTGGATCAATACCCTGGTTTTGCAAAAGCAAATTTTATGCCAACAGGAAATTCTACTCCACTATTCTAAGGCTTCGTTTTGGTCATTGTCGTCTAAACTATCATCTCTCTCGTCTAAACATGGTAACATCTCCTCTCTGTGAGCATTGTAACTCTCAAGAGGAACAGACTTTGTCTCACATATTCTTTGTTTGCACATCCTTTGGCATTCAGCGCCTTGTGCTAATGGATGAGCTTATTGAAATTTATGATGAATCTGCATTAGTACCGCGCAACATTCAGACTCTTCTTGTAAATAGCTCCACATACGCAGCTATGTATAAATTTATTGTTACTACAGTAGGTCAAATTTAATTAAAATGTTGTATGGTTTCTCTCTATGTAAATTGAAATTAATTAATTTAAAAAAAAATAATAAAAAAATAACATTAATATATAAATCTAATATACACGTATATATATTATATAAAAACCCAAAAAAAAAAAGAAAAAAAAAAAAAAATAATATAAATAAAAACTTAATGACCCCAATTCTGACGTTACCATCTCTAAACTTAAATTTCTCTAAAATTTTCTTATTTTAGACTTAGAGTATATAAGAGGTGGCATACCTACGAAAAAAAACTGTATACCTAAACTTGGATAAGAACATTAAATGGCGTCTATAATAGAGAAGCCCAGTAAACTGTCGATAACTACTTATCGATATAAAAGAAGCACAGACTAAAAATGTAAGCAAGGGTTTAAACTATTATCTATCTATCTATACTCTATACTATTATATAATTATAAATGGAAAATGTTTGTCCGCGATGGACGTAAAAACTACTAAAATGGATTTTGATGCAGTTTTTTTTGTTAGAAAGGTCTTGTTTGGATTTAAAATCTTACGTCTGTTTTACTGCAATCGGTTGAGTAGAACCGAAGATAAGAGATCCACGCGGGCGAAAGGCTAGTATTTAGCATATATTTGCTAAATATAATAGTTTGAACCATTGTAAACCTATGAGAATGCCGTAAGGCGAAACCGGTTAGGCAACAAAAAATTAAATAATTGTGGAAGAGTACAAGTGCTTTTATTCAATATGTCCTTTATATTACAAAGAAGAACGGGCAGTTCGTTACATAATATTGTAAAACTTTTTACTTAAATCACAATTTTATTATTTCGTTAAAATGATAATTATTGTATGTTTAAATACAGCTTGGCAAAAAAGTCGTGAAATTAATAGGGGCGCCACAATCGTGCATGTAGCCACCCTATATACTACGACCAAAACAGCTTTGATACTTCGATTTTGTACACTATTTATAAAATGTGCCTACTACTTCTGTTTGTCAGTATATTTGATAAAATTTGTATGCATAAATATGGATATTTGTATTGGTCGTGGTCGTGCCTCGGATAGCGCGTTAAGCCGTCGGTCCCGGTTGCCATACGAACATCTTATGGCAGTCATTACGGGTAGTTAGAGCCCTAAAAAAGTCTAAAAACTGGTCTAGCTGCAATACTTCATTATCGCCCAATATCGCTATTGGGTTGTGGAGGTCAGATGGCAGTTGCTTCACGAAAAATGACAAAATTCGGTCAAATCCGTAGTAAGACTGGTAAAGCAGACCCCAGACTCCGAGGTAAGATCTTCGGATGCGTCTCGGATTAAAGCTAGTTCTAGCGTTAATCCCTAAAAGAAAAAGAATAAAACGATTGAACTGAGTGTAATGTAAAACAATTTAATAGTACAATTGAATGTGTTCTAATCGGAATCTAAAAAACTTTCATCCAAATATTCCACGCCAGAAAAGTGTTCATCTGAGCTTTGGGGTGGGTCTTCTCTTGGGTGGGTCTTCTTTTCTAGGCCGTCCCGCTCTATGCTTTCCTGATGTGGTGAAAATTCCTTTATTTCTTTGTCCTTCCAATGCAATTCGTCTTAAGGTACTGACGGATTTGCCTAAAACAAGATGCGAACTTTATATAGAAATAACAAAAGGTTGTATGAGCGAATGCCTACAAACTGCTGTAGCAGTTTGGTGAAGAAAATTTTGTGAATATTATGTATCTATTAATAAATAAATTAATACATACAAAAAAAAGTACATACATATATATACGTGTGTAGAAAATTTGCGTCGTGGGCCAGTCGAATAACAATACGGAGTGGATATTAATTTATGAATATATAAATTACAAAAAAAATATCGATAATCAAAATCGTATCACCGCAACACTAGCGTTTTCCATACAAAGATGTTTTATTGAATTTTAGAAAAATACGACGTAATTATTGATTTAAATTGTGAGTTTTACAAGCTTGTTTGCTTTACAGACAGACAAAACGAACTATTGATGTCGTAGGTCAACAAATAACAATGATATCTCGATGAGAAGAATACGTACTTATGTAATGTTATTTCTGGCTTATTTCTTGCATAATATGATCCACATCCAACAATTGAGCAGGTAGGCATCTTTGTCACACGTATTTTTTCACACTTCACACCAAAATCACTGGATTAGGTACACGTTTATTTGCTAGATAATCGTAGTAAACAATGGTAAACAAGCCTCGAATGACGTAACTATGTACTTGTTGCTTGGAACAAAAGATGGCGATTTGGCGTCAAACTTCAGTCGATTTTATGAATGAAATCGTAGTAGTTTCGTCTCTTATACTATATACTCTAAGATTTTAGATAAGCGATTGACATTTCTAACCGTATTCTGTTGTTATGTCAAACTAAATTTAGTGTTTGCTAAGCACAAGACAGCACTAAATTTGAATATGATGTCGCTAAAACGAGTGTTACAACTATTAAAAAATTAAGAATGAACGATAAAGATTTTCATAAAATCTGTAAAAACTTATCTTAATAAGTCTTTAGAATGCCGACAAATGATAATTAGTGCATATTATTGATCAAATAGTAAACAAACTGTGATATTTCTCAGTCTTAACCAAGCAAATACAGTTTTTCTCGGTCCACGTACCTGGCAAGTTCGCGGGGTCCGCTAGTTATTTATAAAATCCAAATCAATCGACGATTTATAGAGCTTTATAAAGGCTTTAAGCGTATATAGAACGACAATTGGCATTATTTTAGATGATGTCTAATTTTAGTTTGACATTTCTTATTTTAGTGCATATACGTACAACAGAATACCGTTTAACCAAAAAGGACAGTTGAGTACTTTCTCTAATTTTAGTTGTGTCAAGCTAATTTTAAGTTAGTTGTGTGTTCTCAAAATACGAAATTACATTTTGACAGGACTAAACTGACATTTAGAGATTTTTAGCTTATTTTAGTTAGCTTGTGACAAGACAGAATTGGGGTCAATAAATGGTAAATTAAAAAAAAAAAAAGAATATGAAGAAGAAGAATAAACTGATGACAAGGCAGCATGGTTATAGAACCTTAGCCTGTTCCGAAAGGAGCAAATATAAAAAAAAAAAAAAAAAAAAGGAACAAATTTAAAAAAATAAAATTTATTTTTCCAATGACAACCCAAGTCTTACCGGAATGACAATTCATTTTGGTGACTCCAATATTTTTAATTTCGATTTTTGTTTAGCATCATTAGTGGAAAACTAGTGCTGCTCAGTTATAAAACATAGTACAAATAAAATGGCTACAACTTTGGAAGACAAGTCTATCTGGGAGGATGGTGAAGAGGCACTGAGCGAGGAGGTGCTCCGCATGCCCACAGACGAAATCATCAGCCGCACAAGACTATTAGACAATGAGATTAAAATCATGAAAAGCGAAGTAATGAGAATCTCCCATGAACTGCAGGCTCAGAACGACAAAATAAAAGAAAACACCGAAAAAATCAAAGTGAACAAAACATTACCTTACTTGGTATCAAACGTAATCGAACTGCTAGATGTAGACCCTCAGGAAGAAGAGGAAGATGGAGCTGTAGTAGACCTGGACTCGCAGCGTAAAGGCAAGTGCGCAGTCATCAAGACGTCTACCCGACAGACATACTTTTTACCAGTCATTGGCTTGGTTGATGCTGAAAAGTTGAAGCCTGGCGACCTTGTTGGTGTTAACAAGGATTCTTATCTTATTTTGGAGACATTGCCAGCTGAATATGATGCCAGGGTCAAGGCTATGGAGGTTGATGAGCGGCCGACTGAACAATACTCGGATATTGGTGGTCTGGATAAACAAATTCAGGTCAGTACCTCATTACTGATAATAGAAAATGTATGATACTGTAGCAGAAATCACAAGAAAAGGGTCACAAAGAAAATAATTACATCTTTATATATAATTCTTTGTTCATATAATCTGTTCTTATACAAGAGATATAGGTGTAATAATAGTGTGTTTACAAAATGTAGGTTTCTGCATACTTATTTTTATAACAAATCTATGCTTTAAAGTTTAATCAATCAATTTAATCTATTGCATACCACTGCTGGATATAGGCCTTTCCCAATGTGTGCCTTTGCACCCATTTGGAATAATTTGTTTTAGAATATTTATCAATAATGTTCTTTGATGCATATTGTTCTAGAACATGGTTCAACATATTTTCAGCCTAGTTAGAAATAATGATACAGATAATGACTATTCCAAATTTAAATTTCAGGAGCTAATTGAGGCTGTAGTACTCCCTATGACACACAAAGAGAAGTTTGTGAACCTCGGCATTCATCCACCTAAGGGAGTACTGCTATATGGCCCTCCTGGAACCGGCAAGACTTTGCTGGCCCGAGCGTGTGCTGCACAGACTAAATCCACTTTCCTGAAGCTGGCTGGACCCCAACTAGTTCAGATGTTCATTGGTAAGTGTGTGTGCCTAATTGTAAAATACAGCCATAGGCTAATGATTTGTATGAGCACACTGGGAGAACACCATCTAAGAGTATAGGTGCCATCGCCACAATAGATGAAGAAGAACATAATGGTAACTATAACTATAACAAAGGCGTAAAGGGAAGTAAATAAATGACTAGCTGTTGCCTGTGTTGCACAATAAATGTACAAAGGCAAACTTAATTCCAAAGGCATTATACTGGGTGATGAATTCAAATCCATGTGCTAAGCTAAGTCGTTGGCGGAAACTGCGTAATCGCCAGAATAGAGGAAAAAAAAATACTGGGTGATTTTATAGTTGTTTTGGAGCGAAAGATTTTGGGCACAGTTTCGTTACCAAAATCGTCTGGAAATATTATTTTGGAGAAAAAAAACTTTCTTTTTTTACAACCCCCATACAGTATGCCTTTCACCTGTACATTTTTCCCATAAATAAAAAAAAAGGTTTTTTTTTGTAAAATTAATACTTCCAGATGCTTTCGCTATCGAAACTGCCCAAAATTCAATCAACCTTCATCCATTGTTATTTCCCAAGCTCTACTCAATCTCTATACCAAAACTTCATCAAAATCTGTTCAGTCTTTAAGCTATGTAAGCAAACAGACAAAGAGATAGTTACTTTTGCATTTATAACATTAAATTAGCAGGCTTTGTCAATATTACAAAGAGTATGAAGCTTTGTGGCCAAAGGCAACCTTATCTAGTGACATGCCATCAACAAAATATGGAGAGAGACCTTTCTCTCTTTTATTCTCTTATTTAATCACCTCTCACTCTCTTAACTGTCCATAAAATCATTGTTCTTTAATCAAAAGACCTTCTTCAGTCGTGTTGGTCCCAGTTGAGTGGAATAGGGCTACCCTATCTCTTTCTGTGGGTGTTGTAGAAGGCGACTATGGGATAGGGATGTTCTCCATCCGAAAGTGAACATACTGCCCATGACTAAGTACCCACTTGATGCTATTGCCGTCACCTATTACACGGGACCAAAAATCCCTGTTGGTGAAATGTGGGTATTAATACGCTTCTGCCTACCCCTTCGGAGATTTACAGGCGTGAGTATATGTATGCTTTAATCAAAAAACCTTATTTTAATTCCAGGTGATGGTGCCAAGCTCGTCCGTGACGCGTTTGCGCTAGCCAAGGAGAAGGCACCAGCCATCATCTTTATTGACGAGTTGGATGCTATTGGTACTAAACGTTTCGACTCTGAGAAGGCTGGTGACCGTGAAGTTCAGAGGACTATGTTGGAGCTGTTGAATCAGCTGGATGGGTTCAGCTCCACTGCTGACATTAAGGTGAGGGACCACTTATTCTTATATTTAGAAAGTAATTCACTATCTATAATGATAAATTATGATATTTTTGCTTGAACAACCCATAACAAGTACCATAGATGTTCATGTCATCATCATCATCATCATCTAGACGTATTTTCCTGATTGCATCCGTGGCCACAATGACCTCGGAGCTCAGGGTCCGCCTTTCGGCTCTTCCTCCTCTACTTCGCACGTTCTTGGGCGTCCATAATAGTGAGACCATTCGCACGCATGTCACCCTCCACGACGTCAAGCCAGGACTTCTTGGGCCTACCCCTTCTACCTGGACCCGGCGTAGGCGCCATTGCTAGGCATTTGCTACCCACGCCACGTAACCTGGCGGTTGCCGCAAGATGTTCATGTCATGGCAATGGTATCCAGGTCTGTCAGCTTTCTGAGGCATATTTTAAGAATGGTCACCCTTTCTAAGTCAGACCTAGTTAGCATTACATAACCTTGCAATATGTTAACCTACTTTATTAACTTCTTCTTTAAAATATATTGCAGTGTGTTATATGCTAATTAACAAAACGCTAATGCTTTTGTGTTGCAGGTCATAGCAGCTACAAATAGAGTAGACATCTTAGATCCTGCCCTCCTCCGTTCTGGACGTCTGGACAGGAAGATTGAGTTCCCACACCCCAATGAAGAAGCTAGGGCGAGAATTATGCAGATCCATTCCAGGTGATCCTCTTAGCTTTATTTTGTTTATCCCATTCAAAGAGCAAACAAGCACACAGCCCACCACAATAGGAGCATAGTGCTATTTTCCTTGTAAGAACCTTTTAAAGCTCCTAATTGCCAGTTTGTGAACTGTAACAGACAGCATAGAATGACGGCAGATGAGCCAGCTGGGGTAGTTATGTCGAATTCGAACCAACTAAAACGCACACAGTCTGTGGGTTGTACGTTGCCAGAGGTGAGATTAGCTGACACATATCACTCCCACCCATGGCTATCCCTTTCCGGCCGGCACTCTTCACTGGTTGTGGGTTCAAGTCACATTCTAGTTGTTGACTATTCCAATTTTAATAACAGACATTGGTGTTTATTTGCCTCACCCTGTTAGCATAAATGCTTGTCATGTCAAGAGGGTGAGGCGAGACGGAGGCAGACTATTTACATAACATTTTAAAAATATCATTCTAAAAAATACTTTGTTTCTATAGGAAAATGAATGTATGCCCCGACGTAAACTTCGAGGAGCTGTCCCGTTCTACGGACGACTTCAACGGCGCTCAGTGCAAGGCGGTCTGCGTCGAAGCCGGCATGATCGCCCTCCGCCGTTCTGCCACGTCGGTCACTCACGAAGACTTCATGGACGCGATATTAGAAGTACAGGCCAAGAAGAAGGCCAACCTCAGCTACTACGCCTAACATGTCAGTCCTTATACCCGCACTGTATTTTAAGTAATTATAAATATATAATTTGTATTAGTATTTTTCATTTATTTCACAACTAGCTTTTGCCCGCGGCTCCGCCCAGGTGGATGTCGGTTATCGCGACCAAACATAGCCTATGTCCTTTCTCAAGGTCTAATCTACCCGTATACCAAATTTCATCAAAATCGGTTCAGCGGTTTAGTCGTAAAAGCGAGACAGGCAGACAGACAGACAGAGTTACTTTCGCATTTATAATATTAGTAGGGATATAATCAATCAATCAATTAGCCTATTGCACTTTTTTGCCTAGTCCACTGTTGGACATAGGCCTCTCCCAATATGCGCCACGTTTGCCGATAAGATAGATAGATTAGCCGGAAGGCGGAGCTTCCGCATCCAGTCTGTCCCAGCCATTTTTCGCAGGTCGTCAGTCCACCTGGCTAGGGAGCGTCCCACCTTCCGTTTTCCTTCTCGCGGTCTCCATTCTAGGACTCATCTGCTCCAACAATATAATAGCAGTGGGTGTTTGGTGTAAAATATTACAAACCCTTTTTCAATATTATTTACGGGAGAAAAAGTTCATAGTGATTTGAAGATTGAGGAGGGCACATGACTAGCCTATTTTGTAGTCTATTGTTGAACCAAAATAGGCTTGGTTGTCAGTTGTCACCCTCATATTATGATGTATGATGCAAACAATCAATTTATTTTTATTTATTTATTTTATTTTATTATTTTGTAGGACCGAACGGTTTGACACCTCTTTTCTTTACCGTATTATCAAGACTTTATTTTACCAGCACACTTGTTTCCTTCATACGATTTCGGTTCCTATAAGCGAGTAATGAAAATGCATCTGATGAGACATTCAAGCTGAAAGCCTTCAATGGAGACCCTCATTCCTGAGACTTTACCTTCAGCTTAGCATTAGGTGTGGTGAAGTCATATTGATATCATTATTATGACATGAAAAATAGGCGTCTTCACCCTTTAGCACCCGAACATCTCATTTTTGACGTTCATATGTGCTCTATATGTGCCTAAATTGAATAAACGAAATTGATTCTTTGATTCTTTGATTCTGCATCGCGATACTTCTAAAATTTTCGTGTCACAATGTTCGTTCCCGTACTCCTCCGAAACGGCTTAACCGATTCTCATGAAATTTTGTGAGCATATTGAGTAGGTCTGAGAATCAGCCAACATCTATTTTTCATACCCCTAAGTGATAAGGGTGCAGCGGGAACGGGATTTGAATACCACGCGGGCTGAAAATATGGCGGTACGAAGTTTGCCGGGGCAGCTAGTAATCCTGTAAAATGAATTCGTGATCATGTTAAATTCAGAAACTTCAACGTAACGTAAGTATAGGAATTGAATTTACCGCCTTGCCGTGCCGCCAAGATTAAAATTGCAAAAGCCACACCAAGTGATAGTGACCTCCACTCCGCTACTGCGACTCGGTGGAGACTGGAATAATATATGTAACTTCAAGGCTCATAAATCACAGTGTTTATTATAATATAAGTATAATAATTTCCTTTTTTATGTCCCAAAATAAATTACATAAAGACCTAATTATTGTGAACGCATCCATCTATGAATGCAACCAAAAATAGTTCAACGCGCGTGCGTATGCCAAATTTGAAACATGAAAAAATGAACCGTTCAAAATTTTAGCGTACTGTTGCATTAGTTGTATTTTATTTCAACAAATATATAAAAAATCAGAAATGTGAAATTCTAGTGCTTAGAAATTTATCCTTATCAGAAACTACACCCGCCGGAGTAAAATTTGCTGTTAGTCGTAAGTACATAACCTATTTTTGCAAATTTGCGATTTGACACTCCGCTGTTAAGTGTATAAACAATGTTTGTGGATATTGCCGCATTACCGCATTACGTTATACGTTATCGATTTGTGAATGTTTTCTAGTATGCGGTGTGTATGCTTAAAGCTTAAACTATCTGCTTAGAAACCCCCTTGCCATATGTGTATATTGTATCCGATTGACTACTTCTACTGTTGAAATAGTACCCGGTATTTGAATATATATTTTTAAAAGTATTCTAATTAGACTGATATACATCCTAGAATCTTTATAAATCTCTACTTTCCTGTTGTTGTAGGTAAAGAGTTCAAATTAGTTTCTGAGTCCTCTATGTTTCATAAATCGGTAGAAAGGTATGTCCCGAATTTTTAAAGTTTCGGCCGAAATAAAAATCAATCTTGGCCTCTACTCACTGCATGTAGATGTTACAAATATTTTTTTAAAGTGCCTATAATGATGTGGCACAGTGGACCTACCAAAAATTAAGACTATTTTTTTTGTTAATACCTCACTTTAAAAAAATCAAAAGTGCCATAAATATCTACTAATTCTAAATTCAAACTATGTATTTGTTTCACTGCATCCAAAGAGCCATGGATCTGGAGGATGAATGTGAGCTTCGTTTTAAGTGTCCATCAGTCTCACCCGACGACATACCCAAAGTACACACAGTATGCAACCAACACCGTCCACACACCAGGTTCTTAATATCACATGTATTTATTTAAACTTTTTCCATTTACATATTATTTACAAATATACTATCTATTTAATAATGAGCATATATTTAAATATTCCATAAAGAATTTTGAGAAAAAAATTGTATTGAGTTACAATGTTTCTTAGTATGCTGCTAGTGCTGCTACCTTAATTGTTATTTGTTATACAATATTTGGCAGATTTTTGCTGCCTCAATAAGAAGAATTCAAATGAAAACAGCTGACAGTAAATGTTAATTATGTTTAACAGAATAAGTTGAGTCAGCACATAAATGAGTATACAATATCCTACATAATGATTTGGTTTTCTAAATTTAAGTTTAAAAAAATATTGTTGAGAACCAATTGATTTTCTTAAGTCTATATTATAGGCAATTATGATGCAAAAATGAACCAAGCAATATATTTTATAATACTGTAAAATAGACTTTTTTTTTGTTCATGTGTATTTGTATTTTTGACATAATAATGTATCAGATTTATGTATTGTTTATTAAATTTTGTCTCTAACTCATCACTTCTTTTTTAAACACATATTTTTTACTCTTCTTATCACATAATAACTTATTATTGCTGATAATTCTTAGCTACATTTTAATTATTTTTATTCAATACATTTTTCTTACCTATATTAGCAATAGTTAAATACTATATGAGGTAAGTTCAACACCACTAAATTAGGCTAATTCTCTATTGATCACACATAACATTATGCAGCATACAATTTTGCACACACACACTCACTCACATAAAATATTTTTTTATGATATTGGTGCATGCAATATCTACATCACATATCTGCATTATTCCACAGAAATAAATCAGTTTGTGCAATAGCAAAGTACATAGCCAAATCATAATATGAATACCTAGCCTTAAAACATTTTTAGTTCCTTGGTCATTGCTTATACCTACTTTATTTTTATTGCACGAAATTCTGCTAGTAACAAAAGACTTTCGTACACTATGTTCTGCATCTTAGCCGGCCATGTAAACATCCTTATTAACTGTTTCTAAAAATATACTTCTCTAAACTTAAGCACCTATAAACAAGTCAGCAAAATTGGGACTTCGAAATAAAAATAAATAATTACTAACTCATTGAAAACGGGCCCTGTTTAGTTCTGAACTGGGTACTTTCGTATGGTCATACACGTGTAAAGGTATATTTTCGAAGGTGATCGCATACGACAACTGCAGACGCACGCAGCAGATACGCGTAATTCATTGCGGCTTCTCAATGGTCCTCTTTATCCGTATCGGAGTTTAACAAGTAATGGGTACGCTGTATCTGCCGCCTCGCGTAAACTCAGAGTCCTGAACAGAGACGTTTTTTCACGCCGGAGCAGCGGTGCCTTCTCTACAAGACACAAATTCGCTCTTGCGTGGAATACTGCTCTCATCTCTGGGATGACTCCGCAAAGCACTTACTAGATGCTCTCGACAGGTTGCAGTGACGTGCAGTCCGCATTGTTGGGAATCCTGAGATCACCAAAACCCTCGAGCCTTTGCAGTTGCGTTGAGATCTTTCATCATCTTTGGCGGTATTTTACCGTCTCTACCATGGTGAATGTTCTGATAAGCTCTTCCAATTAATCCCACCCTCTCCTTTCCTATATAGGACAACACGTGCAGTGCAGGGCTTAGATGCCACCCGCATACGGTGCAGAATATTCCATCAAGAACCAAGCGGTTCGGCGACTCCTTCTTCTGCTGCACCATTAAGTCTTGGAATTCCTTACCAGTTCACGTGTTTCCCTCCTCCTACAGTCCCGGGTCCTTTAAGCGGGGCGTGAAAAAGCATCTGATGAGGCCGTCAAGCTGAGTGCCACCATTGTAACATGATACGTGTCTGTAATGGTGACCCTCTTTTCAGAGACTTTACCTTCAACTTACCATCAGGCGATGCGAAGTCAAATTGACGTGTCCTATATAAAAAAAAAGTCAGTATTTGTCGTATGCGGTCAGCTTCTGAATCATACCTTAAGCAAAACCATATAAGTTTAATTAATATCGATATTACTCACGAAAGTTACTATTATACAAGCAAGAAAAAGTCCATTGCGTCGCTTTCACCAAGAAACAAGCTCGTAATAAAGACATAAAACTGTATATAATTTACGATTGACTCAGTAGTACGTAATGTTGTTCATACCTATCGTTCAAAATATTTCTTTGAACTGTCGAACGGTTCGTAGGTGGGTCGGTTTGTTTGCGCGAAACCTGTGCCAGGCACAGGCGTGGTATGTATTCCATCATGGAGTAATGGCGCCAGGTGCTTGCTTCACAAGTCACGAATATGAAGGAACACAAATTTAGAGTAGCAGTGGCTCGAGGTTATGTGAAAACCGAGCAGGTTAGCAATATAGCCAGGTCGCCAATCTTCTTCTTCTATCTTCTTCTAATATATAAAAATCAATGCCACTTTTCGTTGTTAGTTTATAACTCAAGAACGGCTGAACCGATTTGGCTAATTTTAGTCTTGAAATATTTGTGGGTGTCCAGGGAAGGTTTAAAAGATGAGGAAATAGGTGCAGCAGGAACGGGAAAAATATGGCGGTACGAAGGAAAAGCGAAATACCACTCACTAATTAATCGCACATTAAGCTGTGGAATGAATTCCCTTTCATGGTTTTTCCAAACGACTACGGGGTTCTTCAAGATGGGCATTAGAAAATTCTTACGGGGTCGGCAGCGCGAGTATGACGCCCCTGGTGTTGCATACGTCCATAGGCAACCACTTTCCATCAGGTGGGCCGTATGCTTATCTGCCACCTAAGTTGTATGAAAAAAAAATATCACGAAACCTTAGAAACTATAACACCTGCAAACAAATTTGGTAAGCAGGTCCTTTATAGGGTCTAGCTAGACTCTAGACATCCGCTAAGAACGGATTTTAGAAATCTCCACCCTTAAGGGGGTAAATCGAACTCCATGCATACGAAGTCCCGGGTGGCCGCTAGTATACCAATGTATCGTCGTCATAGATTTTGTGACTGTTCAATTTATATTAGAAAAACTAAACGTCCAAGACGGGACTGGAACCTGCGACCTGTCCCTTACAGGGAAATGCTCCGACCAAATGAGCATGAACCTATTCATGGAAATTCGAAATTCTCCTATGCAATTGTTTTTGGGGCGTAAAGGACTGCTGTGCAATTGTCTAAGGTCTAACACCCGTATTCACAAACAACACTGTGAGGTCTCATAGTGTGGTCGAGCGCATAGGGCTGGTCAAATTAATTCACAAACATCACGGAGCTGTATCTAACGCAGTGCATTCCCTCAACGAAGTATTAATTAAGTGTTCTCTATGACTAAAAAGGCTTGCCAAAACGAACGCACTGAGAATTTGTCGTTCTTTGCACACTTTTCGTAGTACGCATAGCGAAGTATTGTTTGTGAATACAGGTGTAAGAAAACAGCGTCGAGCACAGCGCTGCGTGTGCCTTGATAAAGATTCTCATTGGTCGGACTGGGTGACGTCACTGGAGATCGACCAATGACAATCTCTATCAGGGTCGGTCGCAGCAACAGACCGGTAGCTCGACGCCGTATGCTTAGAGAATTGCACAGCTGGTCCCGGGTTCATGTCCGGTCTTCGAAGCGGGTTTTTCTCTTTTCAATTGAAATCGATAGAAATATGTAGTTAGCATACTACATATTTGCATTAAAATTTCATTGAAGTGACAGTTCTTAACACATTGAGGCGAAGACCCCCTCCGTTCCTTGGAGATTCAGATTACTCCGTCGGTCCATAGGAACCTCTGTGACATTTGTTACGGGTACTTAGGACCCCAAAAAGTGCAACAGCTGGTCTAATTACAGAACTATCAATACCGCTATAATAGTAGGTTGTGGAAGTCAGAAGACAACCCGGGCTAACGCTATGATGATGATGATGATGATGAAGTATCAATTCTTTTTACGTTTTTATTTCTAATCGAATTGAAATCACTCATTTTTTAAAAACGGGCGTTACTGAATAGAACTCCTGGTTGAGGGGTTGCCTGCCTTTTGCTTGTTTACTAGCTTAGTAATATGAAAAAACAAAAATTCCGTGAATTATGGCTATTAATTTTCTTACCCCAATATGTAAAATATTACAATAAAATGGGGGAATACGTCTTTTGGGGTGAAAAAGTATGTCAATTTTTACATTTGAATTAATGAAGCATCGTTATCGGGTAAGAACAATAAATGCTTACCACGTTATGTGTATTATTACTGTAGGAACAGGGCACGCGACAGCCATCATACCACGTTAGCAGGTAGGAGGTAGGCAGACAACGTGGTGCACATACGACTAGAATTCTCGTTAACCCTTCTAGCTAAGATAAATTGTTTGTGTTAGAAGTGGGTCCACAAGTAAAAGAAGGGTGTCTGAGATGAGAGTCCTGAATGCGACAGGGACAAGCGCGGATGATGGGTGGGTTCACAAATTAGCCTTAGGTTATCGCTTGTAACTTGAAGTGAGCGATTCATTGTTAGTGCCACACTGAGCACGATTCTACCCTGCACCCTCTTACTTGCAAATTTTAGCTGATACCGCAACTTCCTTCCTGCTTCATTTACCGTAGGCAATAGCACAAAGGGACTCCTTTAGTCTTTTGTTAAACCAGTTACCTTTAGGTAGGTAGACTGCATGCTCGCTATCAGTAGCATCTATAAAAAAATATAGCCGCGGGTCGCGTCGCGGGACACCTCCTCCTGGCAGACGTGAAACATCAAAGTTGTTGGTAGACGTTATAATGAATGGAAACCTATAAACAAATATGTACTACAATAAATTAAAAAAATGAATGAAATAAAACATGTTATGGGGTATGACAGCATGACAATCATGCCAAGTCGCGCTGATAAATGTTACACATCATAAAAACAACACTGGAACACGCCAAGCACTTGGCCGCGGCCATCATTCCTAAGTCACAACATATGAGAGTCAATTAAAAAGTTTTAACTGTCAGTGTCACGCGACGCGCCATTTTTACTTGCGTTCGTTATTATTCGATTTTATCCGTCTAAATGTATAAATATCTAATTATTTATTTAATGTTTTCATTATCAATACTAGTTTTGTTTTATCACAATATTATTGTGATCTCTATACATTTCCTTTGGCTTCGTTATGGTTTCTTTTTCGTGTAATATCATTTGACAGTTTGTCTTTCTGACACATGACATTGGCGAATTGTGGTGGACTTCCACAAAAAGCCACTCTTAAAAGTTGAAGTTGAAGTTATTATAAAATTAATGAATAAAGTTATAAAACTTGTCACAAACAACTTAAAAGTATTTTATAACATGGTTGTAGGTAACTTATTATAAATCAGTTTGAAAGTCGGTTTATTTATGAGTTCCTAGACTGTAGTGAAATTCTGTAAAAAAAATCGTTGTCGAGTATCACTTTGAGGAGAGAACTATATTCAAAAGAACGCCTCTGGTGGAGCGTTTCCAGAACATAACCCGAGTCTCGAATTCTCTGTCTGATCGAGACTCGATATTGAATTTATATTTTCAGAATTGCACTACAGCAGGCACATGCCTGTAAGAAAGTTGCGAACGATCCAAACGAACTCGACAGCTGAATCCGCAGTGAGATTTCAATTTCGCATGCTGTAAATTTGGTGACGTCACGTTGTCGAGCACAAGTCGACACGACAGTGATGTATGTCTTGTCTATGTGCTCGGCAACGTGACTTTCGACTTGCGTTCGACCGTTCGAAATGTTCTTACAGCATGTGGAATTATTGCCACAAAAGAAATAGCTAGGTACAGAAGACTGAATGAGGATTTTCGCTGAGTTTTGCTCATGTTTGTCAATCATTACCAGTAGTGCACTTAATTCTGGCAGGTTGCCAACTTGCCAAGGAGTGGAACCTTTCAGGGAGGATTAAAAAGTAGGACCAGTGTATCATCTTATGTTTACATACCTTCACAATAATTATGTACTGTGTTTGTAAGCCAAATGAAAATGACAAGGCAATTAATGACAACCCAATCGGGCTTGAGAGAGTAGACAATAAAAATGTGATCGGTTGATGACAATACAGCCCCCTAACATTCCATGGGATCTCGGCATTAATCCACCGCTGCCTGCCACTGCAGAGAGTTATACGCATGAATACAAGTATACGTTCAAACTGGTAAAATGCATATTAAAATAAAATTAGCACCTAACATAATAAACTCGACCACCGCGTGTGTCTTTACGATTGTAGCTCGTCCGCCACCCCCCGGGTAGTTGCATTTTTAATATTCGTTACTCATTCATGTACACGGGTGAATTTCTGAGATGAAGGCGAACTAAGATTTGTATTCGAACTTCAAAAAATACTAAATTTTCAAAAAAAAAAGGCACGTCAAAATGTTAACCGTTTCGTTGCGGTAGGGTGAATGGAAGTCGAGAGGTGAATAGAAAGAAAATGCTTGTTTGAATTTTGTATTTAGTTTCTTTTAAGTGAAACTACGAACTATTATTTTGAATGTAAGAAATAGTGTATAGAATTATCAAATTGATATGGCCCTACTTAAATTTTTGTAAAAGAAAGTATTTAAATAATTGTAATGACCATTTCTCGTAAACTAATGAATATTCACCCCATTTATGGTTCGGTTTATCTTAGGCGCACGAACGTTATCAGAAAATATGGAAAAAGAAATTTGTACAGAGGATTTGTGACGCCTCGAACCTCGTTATTGCTTTGGTAATTAGAAACTATTAGTTTTGTGTATGTAGTTTACAGAATGTTTAACCGATTTAAAAAGAACATGCATTTCTCAAAAATGTCATGTTTTAAAAGTATTATTTTACTCTACGACTAGCTGACCCGGCGAACTTTATACCGCCGTATTTTTTTAGCCCGTTTAAACCTTCCCTGGACATCCACGAATATTTCAAGACTAAAATTAGCCAAATCGGTCCAGCTGTTCTCGAGTTTTAGCGAGACTAACGAACAGCAATTGATTTTTATAATATAAGAAGAAGATAATATTTTTTCACCTGATAGTTCGATTATAATGAATCTTTTTTTTTATAACTGGCGTAACGTAACACATAGGGCCACTAGGTCCGTGTTAGTCCCAAGGTGGTCCCATATCTGCGCCTCGTACCGACTTATAAGTGTGGTTGCAAGTGGACGGGTATGAAGGTGTCTGGAAGTCACTCATTAAGTAAGCAGATACTGCCTTAACTGATTATAAATACTATTAATAAAGAAACGCTATTATAAGCATCTACACGAGTTGTGACCATATCTGTCAAATAAAAAAAATGCATACTAATCACTGCGTCCGTAGATATCTTTGTTGTGTGTTACTATATATGAATGAACAGTTATTACACTGCTTTTTTTAAGTTTTATCGAAGTCTTTTTAACCCTTCAGCAACGGTGAAGCGCTATAGTCCACGATACGCTTAACGGCAATCCCTATTGGCAGTGTGGTCGTGTGGTGTGGTATGGTTCAGTCACCGCGCGTCACTCAACCGTGGCTGACCTCACGTGCGTCTGTGCGGCTGCGACCAAACTCGCGATCATTGTTTATTTACTACAATCGTATTATTAGGATACTGACTCACGCACTGGCTCAATGGGCAAAGTTTTTGTGTGAGTATAATAACAATTAGTACATTGCACATTTTAGGGTTAAGATACTTCGATAAATTTTTTTTCTGAGTTGATCTTTTCCATACTTTTTTAGTTCAGCACTTTTTTTGTGAACACTTTTTAGGGAGTTTATTTTTTTAAATGGTCAAGGCGTTGGACTTTCAATGATGAACCCCATTCAAAGCGGTACATGTGAGCTTAGATAGGTTACGAAAATTACGAATTACGAAAAAGGCGAGGCAAAGTCAAATTGACGTGTCCTATACATAAAAAAAAAAAAAAATAAATAAGGATTTAATATTAATTAGGATACATCATCATGGCATTGTCGTAAACCCACTTCTAACAAAAACTTTTATCCAGCTTAGAAGGGTTAACTAAAGTACTCGCGTGACACGCGTTTAGTTGTAGACATAATAAAAAACAAAAAATAATGTTCATGAACTCATTACAAAACACATAAGCCTTCCTGAACTTAAAATTTTATTTTGAACCATTTTAAAATAGAAGTTGAAAAGTCTGCCAAGTAAAGGACCATGTTCTGTTTGAATGAATGAATGAATTTGTTTCTAAGAACTTTCTCCTTCTTTTTCTTTCTCTTTTTCTTCTTCTTTTTCTTCTTCTTTTCTTCTTCTTTTAACAGTTTTATGTTTTTAACCCACGACTACTTCACTAAATCTCAAGTAAACGCTAATGAATGAATGAATTTATTTCTAAGAACTTTCTCTTTATTTTTCTTTCTCTTTTTCTTCTTCTTTTTCTTCTTCTTTTAACAGTTTTAAGTTTTTAACCCACGACTACTTCACTAAATATCAAGTAAACGCTAATCCTACTAAGCTAAGTCCGTATTCTAGAATGGTACTCAGTTCTGAATCTCGATTTATTTGAGGATAGACAGTTTGTCAAATGTGTCCATCTGTCTATACAATCTGTCCTCAGGTAAATCGACATTGAGTACTGAGTGTCGTTCTAGAATACAGGCATATATATCATTCTTCAACCTAGCGTTAATCCTAGTCGCATTTGAAAATCCGAAGCATTCAGGGTGTCTGGGGTCCAGTTTACCATTCTAACTGCGGATTTAGCTGGACTTCAATATTTTTCGTGAAACGACTGCCATCTGACCTCCAAAACCCAATAACGATATTGGGCGAAAAGAGATATCATTATCCTAGTGAAAGGTTCTTATAGATAAAGAAAAAATATCTAAGTAAAAAAACTATCTTGTAACTGCGATGTCGTATTCCTTATACGACATCGCAGTTACAAGATAGTTTTTCATCACATTCACGACCACGTGTAAGATTTTATTTAAATAGGTGACGCATAAAGTAGTATAATAATAATAGATTACGTCCTTTATGACTGCTTTCCGTGATATAAAAGAGTATATTGTTTTGTTTTAAAATTTTTAATGTTTTCAATGACGAAGGGGTCACTCTGCTCATACCATAACGGACATTTTTTGCTATTATAGTAAGATTTTTGTTATAGTATGTTTTATTTTGATCTTTACGGTACGACTTTTTTACGTAGCACACGTTAATTTGGAAATTTTGGAATTCTCGAAAAATAGGGTCACCATGGTGACCATTGTAGACATGTAAAGGTGCTGATAGACTTGAGCAGCGCCAAATAATGCTACGAACATTTACATGATCTTTCTAGCGAACGCTCTAGTCGAAGCAAATTTACAGTCGTTTTGCAAGCATGCTCGCCAGAATGCTCGCCAGAACGCTCACTAAAACGCTCTCGTTTATTTTTTTGTAATGTAACATTCGCAAGAATGCTCATTACAAGTGAATGCTCAAGTTTATCAGCACCTTAACATGTTACAATGGTGGCATTCATCTTGACGGCCTCATCAGATGCTGTCATCTGACCACCAAATACGTAGTATATGTACATAAAGTCCGACCAATAAAATAAAAAACCCGTACTGGGGGCGCCAAAAACATCTATGATTATGACAACACCAAGTATAGTGATACACATGTAAAATGCCAATATTTTTCAACACACTTGCTTATGAACAGGATTTTATTTCCCCGCAATTAAGCACGGAATGACACCTAATATAAAACTGTGACTTTTTCATTGCTTCTTCTTCCTCCTAGCGTTATTCCCAGTCGCATCCGAAGCTTTCAGCTTGGAGTCTGGGGTCCGCTTTTACCAGTCATAGCTACAGATTTGGCTAGACCTCGATATTTTCCGTGAAGCGATTGCCACCTGACCTCCACGACCCAATGTTAACATTAGGCGATATCGAAGCTTTGCAGCTAGACCGTTGTTTTTGGACTTTTTAGGGCACCAACTACCCGTAACGACTGCCATAGATGTCCTTATGGCAACCGAGACCGACGGCTTAACGTGCTCTCCGAGGCACGACCAGACCAATGCAAATACCCATATTTAATGCACACAAATATTTGCACTGAGCGGGGATCGAACCCGCGCCTCCTGCGTAGCGGCCGCGTTCACTACCGCTACGCCACGGAGGCTGTCATGTTTTTCATTGCTATTATTCACAAAAGTGAGTTATAGACTTCTTTTTTTTAATTTCATTAAGTTGCTTTGTTCTTAAGTTTCGATACAAAAAAGATCGTGTCCAATATTACAAACGAATTAATATAGAAAGAAAAGAAAAAAAAAGAACTTGTAGTACGTGTTTAATATACAAAACTTTCACTAAAATGTATTTTTTTTTCTCTGTTAAAAAGTTAAGTTTTTCTCTGTTAAGATTTCTGGTTAAAATAGAAAAATAGACGCGGCGTGTTATACTGGTTACAAGGACTGGGCACAAATCACAACACAGTAGTATCCGTATAATAGTTTACTGCTTGGAATGGTAAATACAAGTTAGACATACAGTTACACCATGTATAGAACAGGGACCACGCGATATTGTTTTTCGGACTGCATAAAATTCTTGTATTTTATGCCTAACAGCACAGAGATCAAAATAATCGAGCATGATTTTCTTTTTTGCGTTAGGCTTATTTTTCTTAGGCGTAGAAAATACATTTGACGTTTGACCTTCTCTTCGTATTTTTATTACAGAAGATCGGGATATACCTAAAAATGTGAATAATAATTAGTCACAGTAAAATCAGTAGATTAGGCCAATTTCAGTTGCACGTACTCTATGATGTCCTACCCGTCATGTTGACAACAAGGTCCGTGATGTTATTTAGAGGAACAGAGTCCAATCCTTCCTACTTTTTATCCGACAAATACTTTGTTATATTATAAATTACTTTTCTTAACTGGCTTTTAATAGTTTTCGGCATATTACTATAGTTTTGTAGCGCTCTCAAACTCAACAACACGCACAATTGACACCACACTGACAGATGACCATAATGACATTGTATAGATTGTTACCATATGAAGAAATTAGTTCCAATAGTTTACCGCAATATGGCGAGGTTTTTTATTTTACTGGTCGGGCTTTACCTATTTAATCTCTGCCCCAATCCCAAAAGGAATATCTACGCTAGAGGCTCGCCTGACAATCACCAGGACCTCAATTCTGCTACTTATCAACCACTGTCAAACCACAGACACTGCAAAAACTACTATTTAATTTTGAACTTTATATAAAGTCTAAAATTAATTCACCTGACAGGTGATGATAGCTTCGGCCCAAAAGATCTTGGTGGAGCCCATAGGCCCATATCACCTGTTTCAATGATATTCGCAAGCGATACAATTTAAATTAAACAATTTTTTTTACGACAAAAAAAGTCGTTCTAAAATTCTACTTAATCCGAATACCGTGCGATATAGTACCTACATAATAATAAATTAATTTTAACAAAAAAGTTTAACCGACTTCAAGAAACAAAAAAGAGGCACTGTAAAGCGAAAAATAACGTAATTTACAGAGTCGCTGCCGGTTTTGAAGGATTTCCTTTGATTTCTCCAGGATCATAGCATTAGATCCGGACGTCTTGGATATGGGACCACTCTGAAAGTATCCCTATCCAACAAAAAAAGTATTTTCGAAATCCGTCCAGGATTGGCTTCACAATCGCGTAACAAACATACAAAAAAAAAACGTACGAATTGAGAACCTCTTTTTTTGAAGTCGGTTAATAAAATTCACTTATATTGGCAGACCACTTGGGTCGTAACCGTAACCTCATGGTTAGAAGAACAACGTAAAGAATGTAAGGAAAATGTCGTGTCGAATACGAAAGGTAAGGAAAGAGACGAAAAAGGAAAGGGGGGAGGTAAGGCCTCTGGGACGCTAATAAACGAAACGAAGCGCAAGTCTGCGCAACATAGAGCTCGTTTTGAGCAATGCGCCAGAGTCTTGTCCGTCAATCAGTAAGGGGTGTACAGGAAGGAGTCTTGGACCTCCATGGTGGAGTTTCTACGCTATTATACTTTTCACTTGAGTTGCTTGCTCAAACATTGAGATTAATGTTTCCACATTTAAAAATAATAGTAAAAAAATATATACAAATGCGTTTGCACTAAATATTTACACTTGCAATCAATAACGATTAACACCGTGTTTATCGCTCAACATAACCTCTGTAACCGGGTCATCTAATGCAGAAATAGACGCAAATAGCTCAAGAAGGCATGCGTGCTCCAACGAGCCATATTGCATTGGCTGGCAAGTAACTTGCATCCAAAATCGGCACGACATATTAGGGAGGTGATTCATTGTCGGGCGGAACGATTACGTGTACAGCTGCATGAATTAGGAGGTAGGAATGTGTGAACTGTTTGGACTTGAGTGATTCCCTACTTTTCCTAGTCTTAGAAGTAACGTTAAGTTATAATGACCATAAGAGTCAACACAAAATGCTAGAGCCGTTTTTAAATATGAACCTTGACCTTGACCACAGGTTGTGTTGACACTGAGGCTGTCTTTCCACCAGAGATGTGGTATGCAGCTATGCTACGAGGTTGTAAAAGCTAAGCTATGAAAGTATGTGACCGTTTTCACACACGTGAGCGTAGCGAGTAAGATTTGCCGTGAAACCTACAAATATTCATAATTCGAATCTATTCTCCATCTACAGCACTATAGCTGAATCCCTTTCCAGTGCTGTGCTATGTGAACCAATGAATATGATTGGTGTATATCAAACGCAACCTAGCATAACACATCTCTGATGGAAAGATAGCATTAAGGCTGGCTGATGTACCTTTATCTTATTTTCATAAAATTTGGATTTTATTTGCTTATTTTGAATGTAATTTGATCGAGGTAACATGTTCAAAACAAAAATGAAATCAAACTATAATTCTTTTCTGGACTATTGCATCGTTTTTAAGGAGTCTTTTAGCCGACTACGGTATGTATGAGGTCCTTCAAAAGATCTGTTAGGGTCGCCATTGTGCGCTTGATCCTTCTAATATCCTTGATCCTTTCCGTCAAGTTTGTCTTCAGCCTGTGGTATAAAGAAAATTCCTAAAGTGCTTGGCGATAAAGATTCGCTAAAATATGATCGTTTACTATTCTTATTGTAATGTATCTGACGTCTGTGCCATTATGCCTTTGATAACTATACATATAATGATCCGGGCATGACTAAACATAAGTATAGTTTCAATACGTTTCCATAAATATAAAGCTAGTCGCTATTCTCATAGAGAAGTCCAGTGCTTAGATGGGTGCTACTGCTGAATACCGCAAAAACGTGACTGACATAGGAAGACAATTTTTAAGCAGATCTAGGAAAAAAAGAAAATACTTATGGCAGATGAAATCAGAAGTTGCTTGAAAAAAAAAAGAATAAAAAAATAATTATATTGGAAATGCAAATTACTCAAGAATTAACTATAAGTAGCTACTAAACAAATTGATTCAATGAATAACAATAGTGCACCTGTTGAAGTGTCTTTTTCGTTGATCCAAAATATTGCCGAAAAAGTGACAAAAAATGATCTTTTTGTGATTGTTTCGGCAAAAACAAGCTGTCTACGCCCTAACATAAGGGTGTCTCCCCCGACATGTAGCAATAAAACACGCGATCAATACGAGAGCACGCGTTGTTGCTAAGGCAACTCTCGTGCTGACTAACCTAAGGGTGTCAGTCACGCTTGATAGCTCACATTTATATGCTTTTTCTGCTATTAGCGTTTTTGTTCTGAGAGGGGACACGTTGTCATGATATTTTTGTGTAAACAAACAGTATATTCTATAATGTTGTTATGTTAGTTTATGAAATAGATACACATTAAGTCGCACGCAATATGAAATCAAGAAGAAATAATGCCCTTGAACGTCTTTGGTATGGAAACTAATATGCCTATCTACTGGCATGCGTCTAATGTGGACGTACGTTTACCTACAGCCAAGAATTGGTGATAGTGCATTAGTCTGGCTTTTACCGTACCTCGGAGAGCACGTGAAGCCCTTGTCAAACGAATCTATGGCGGTTGTTATATAGGGAAAATGGCTGAAATGGCTCACACAGCACTGCAATTCACTAAACGAGCACAACGATGCAAGTCCCAACGTTGTGCACGATAGAGATTGTCATTGGTCGGATTGGGTCACTTAGCTGGAGATCGACCAATTGCACAGCAGAAGGGCCGATCACCCGTCTTGTGAACGGCATCTCCACTGGTAGTAGTTCAGCCAAGATTGGTCTTCCACGTAATAAGAGGCGAACCTATTGCTTTCAAGCGGGCACTTGGTCATGAGGTGTATATTTCTACTATACCCACGGGAAGATATGGGGTGGTTTTATTTAACGCCAAGTAGCAAGAATTCTGAGTAGAGCTATGGACATTTCAATAAGAAAATAAAGTTTTATGACGGCTAAGAGGAAAATTGTTGAGCGTCCATCTCGTTATCTCTGTAGCACGACTGTGCTCTTTTGCGAGCCTCTCGAGACGAGACGAGGAACCCTTGTGACGTCATCCATTAGCATATTATACCACTAAAATTGCCGGCGACTTCACCCGCCTATCACTTGTAATATACCTTGTTACTCATTTGAATAAAAATAAGGAATGTTTCTTTGCATGTTTGGATAATTCATCAATTTGCAACTAAAACACGCTATGACGCCATACCTCGTTATTTCACGCAAGTTTCCATCTAACTTGACATTTTGACGTTTAACATAATCGAAATTGATTCGACATGATAATGATATTCAACTACCCTACTAATGGACACTTGGTTTTAGTGTCAAGGTGAGTTCAACCAAACGGCCCTAATATAAATATGTCTAAACAGTGTACACGAAGTTGCATGGTAACATGACAATGCGGGAACGCCATGTCAACCCATTCGGCAATATCCATCTATTCGATACATTTTGACACAAAGATTGTTCAGAATCCATGTAGAATCCCATTCCAATGCAAGCGGTTGTCTACATAATCATTTATGCATAATGTCGATGTCTAACGCTTGGTGACAAGTTGTACCATCCCACACTAGGTTTTCGGCAAATTGCTTTTGAGGTTCGAGAACTATTAGGTAATCTGTGGTTCGAGTTAGCATACATTTTGTCTGTCATATTTATTGGCCGTTGACTGTATTGCAGGTACTTAGAATAAATTAAAGTTTAAGTTACTGGCACTGAATACCGTCTGAAGTTTATGCGAATCTCACTCATTGATTTAAACTACTTTTTAACTGATTCTATCGCGATTACTAGGTGTTGCTAACTGTCGCCTGCGCCGTGATATAGCTTGTCATTGGTCGATTTCCAGTGACGTCACCCAATTCGACCAATGACAAGTTATTAATCCTTATCCAGGCTAGCGCTGTGCTCGACGCTGTATACTTAGAGAGTTGCACAGCAGAGCAAACCTTTTTGGAAGACTTTTCAATTAAAGCCCGACCGGTAAAATAAAATACCTCGCCATATTGCGGTAAACTATTGGAACTAATTTCTTCATATGGTAACAATCTATACAATGTCATTATGGTCATCTGTCAGTGTGGTGTCAATTGTGCGTGTTGTTGAGTTTGAGAGCGCTACAAAACTACAAAACTATAGTAATATGCCGAAAACTATTAAAAGCCAGTTAAGAAAAGTAATTTATAATATAACAAAGTATTTGTCGGATAAAAAGTAGGAAGGATTGGACTCTGTTCCTCTAAATAACATCACGGACCTTGTTGTCAACATGACGGGTAGGTACATCATAGAGTACGTGCAATGAAATTGGCCTAAACTACTGATTTTACTGTGACTAATTATTATTCACATTTTTAGGTATATCCCGATCTTCTGTAATAAAAATACGAAGAGAAGGTCAAACGTCAAATGTATCTTCTACGCCTAAGAAAAATAAGCCTAACGCAAAAAAGAAAATCATGCTCGATTATTTTGATCTCTGTGCTGTTAGGCATAAAATACAAGAATTTTATGCAGTCCGAAAAACAATATCGCGTGGTCCCTGTTCTATACATAGTGTAATGTAACTGTATGTCTAACTTGTATTTACCATTCCAAGCAGTAAACTATTATACGGATACTACTGTGTTGTGATTTGTGCCCAGTCCTTGTAAGTCTATAACTCACTTTTGTGAATAATAGCAATGAAAAACATGACAGCCTCCGTGGCGTAGCGGTAGTGAACGCGGCCGCTACGCACTAGGCGCGGGTTCGATCCCCGCTCAGTGCAAATATTTGTGTGCATTAAATATGGGTATTCGCATTGGTCTGGTCGTGCCTCGGAGAGCACGTTAAGCCGTCGGTCCCGGTTGCCATTAGAACATCTATGGCAGTCGTTACGGGTAGTTGGTGCCCTAAATAAATAATAAATAAATAAATAAATTAATATTGTAGGACATTCTACACAACGCTATCTAGACCCAAAGTAAGCATAGCTTAACTAGCTTGTGTTATGGGTTCTAGAATGCGGATAAACATACTTAGATACATTTTTTTTTGTAAATACATACATATTATACATAGAAACACCCAGACCAATGCAAATATTCATATTTCATGCACACAAATATTTGCACTGAGCGGGGATCGAACCCGCGCCTCCTGCGTAGCGGCCGCGTTCACTAGCGCCGGTCTAGCTGCAAAGCTTCGATATCACCTAATGTTAACATTGGGTCGTGGAGGTCAGGTGGCAATCGCTTCACGGAAAATATCGAGGTCTAGCCAAATCTGTAGCTATGACTGGTAAAAGCGGACCCCAGACTCCAAGTTGAAAGCTTCGGATGCGACTGGGAATAACGCTAGGAGGAAGAAGAAGCAATGAAAAAGTCACAGTTTTATATTAGGTGTCATTCCGTGCTTAATTGCGGGGAAATAAAAGCCTGTTCATAAGCAAGTGTGTTGAAAAAATATTTGTATACTTGGCATTTAACATGTGTATCACTATACTTGGTGTTGTCATAATCATAGTGTTTTTGGCGCCCCCAGTACAGGTTTTTTATTTTATTGGTCGGACTTTACACGTGCATGATTTTAGTGGGGGGGGGGGGGGGTCATGTGACACCACCCCCCCTCCCATTCGGACCGCGCCGGCCCTATATGGCCTAATGGTATAAAAAATCGTCTTTAATCGTCGCAGTCGTAGAACAAAGACGGATGTGACTTTTGCTAACTTTACAGGAGAGCACTTTAAAGTTTTTCATCTATAGATGTTGTCATATTTTGAAAACTACTTATTCAATCTTTCTAAAATTTTGATATGTTGCTATGAATTAAATACGTTATAACATGACATACGCAACATATTTTAAATATTGCGTTAATTAGTAAAAAAGTCACATGCGTCGTTGTTCTGTGGACACTAAGGTGACGAATAATCTGATACGTCGTTATTTTACGGACTATCTTTGTTTAAAAAGTGGCGTACAGTACATACCGTCACTTTTTAAGTGAATCCTTTCAAAATTTTGTGACGGATTTGGACTAAGAAATGAAAAAGAAGCTAACTTTGAAATGTTTTACTTACGAAATTATTAGTACAAAATTACTAAAAAAATGCATCAAAATTGCAGTAATTACTGCTAATTCTACTTAATGAGAAGACAACCTACAGACTAAGATCAATCACTTTAAAACAGTAATTAATTCTTCAAACCTTTAATTTAAAATTAATAAACTTAACTCTCATAATTGCAATAAATTTATTTGAATTTGAATTTGAATAAGAATAAGAACTTTATAAAAAAACAATCAGATCTTGACTAAAATCTGTTTTTGGCTATCAATAAACCTAGATAACATAAGCATAACCAGGTAGCAGAAACCCAAACTATTAATCAATAATAATTATACTTAATCATAATAATTAAAAGTCTCAAGATAAAGACAGAAAATAAAAAAGTAAATAGAGTAAACAATGAATTACTTACATACTCGTAAAAGTATTTATTTGGTATTATGTATTAATACGATTTTTTTTATTACACTTGGGTGGCAGACACGGTCCACCTAATGGGAAGTGGTGGTTACCGTGGCCTATGGACGTATGCAACACCAGAGGCGTCACACTCATGCTGCCGACCTCGAAGAAACCTTCTAAGAACCCCATATTGTCGTCGCTTGGGAAAACCACCGCGGGAAGTTCATTCCACAGCTTGAGTGTGCAAGGAATGAAAATGTTATAAATGTGTTCCTTTCATACCGCACAGTGCGCTCCGTTTCCGGACGCAATGTGTGAGGATGAATTCTCTGCCTGTGACGAGAAGTGCCATAATAGAATGTAGCTGTGGGCATCATGTCAAACAGTTCATCTGAGCACAAACCATTTTAGGTATAGGCGGTAGAACACACACAGTGAGGCAAAGTCTCTTCCGAGAGTGAGAGGTTCCACATTGGGATGAGTGATGGAGTATGGGATTGCCGACGAGCCTTAACGCCCATCTTTGCACCGAGTCGAAAGGGTCAAGCTCACGCAGGCGCTCCGGCAAAAAGGTGACAGCAGTACTTCATGTGGTACCGAATAAAGGAGGAGTTGTTGCCCCGCACTGAAGTACTGCTTCGCCCTGTTGAGCACCCCAAGTTTCTTTGATGCCAGCTTGACCTTGTCTTCCAAATGACTACGGTGTTGGACGTCGCTGGAGATATCGACACCAAGGATCCCGATACTCGAGAAAATGGTAAGCGATGTGCCCAGGAATTGCGGCGCTACAATGAATGGAGTTTTCTTAGCGGTGAATACACATACTTGTGTCTTAGTAGGGTTGAATTGGACTAAGTTTAGTCGTCCCAAATCGGATACTCCAGAGAGAGTAGTCTCGATTTGGGAAACAAGTTGTTCGCAACTTTCCTCCACTTCTGACTTAGGGATATTTGCACGGCCCATGTAATACGTGTCCCCGGTGCTGTCATCCACGTAGCAATGAACGGAGTCATCAGACAGCATGTCATTGATATGCAGCAGAAACAGGTCGGGGACAACAAGGAACCTTGTGAAACACTAGCGTTTATGTTCATGCGGTCCGAGTAGCTGCCATCGACGACGACTTGGATACTTCTGTAAGATAAAAAGCTGGCAATCCATTCGCATAGTCCCTCGGGGAGTCGATAGCGTGGCAACTTCACAAGAAGAACTCTGTGTGAGACCCGATCGAGGGCCTTCGCTACATCTAGGCTGACCGCTAGTGCCTCACCCCGACTCTCGATGGCTTGCGCTCTGCGGTCAGTGAGATACACCAGGAGGTCACCGGTAGAGCGACTGTGACGAAAATCGTACTGTCGGTCGCTCAGGAGATCGTTTCCCTCAAGGTATCTCAGGAGCTGTGTATTAATCATACGCTCCATCACAGAATCTGTACCAATAGTGTTCACTGATAGACATTTCAACTCATCTGGTTAATGTTGGGAGCAAAATGGATCATTACAAATTAGCATGTCTGTTGATTGGCTGAACGATGTTCGTCGCACACCAGTAGGTACCGTACTGCTGTGCGACGAACATCGTTCAGGTGAAAAAAAAACCTTAATTAAAATAAAACTACAGAATAAGGTTTCTAGGAAAAATTATATCATTGTATAATCTAAGGTAATGTAAGTATTTTGGCAAATTAATATAACATTTTTTGAAAATGAAATAGAATAAAGACGTATATTATAATCTATACGACGAACAACGTCGGTTCAGTATATTCGTCCTCCGCTTATCCCTAGAAAAATGACGGTTTATAGCATACGCCTACTATAGGTACGTAAAACATCGACGTATTTTATTATGCGTCACTGAAAAAAATCATAATAAAAACAAACAATTTTAATCATGGATGAACTGAATGATGTTATTTTAAAAGATAAAGGGTAAAAACAAAGACATAAAAAAATATATTTTAGTATCCCAAGGACAACGACGGATTTGACAAACCGCTGTTCTAAGACGTCAAAATCTATATTTACTTAAAATAAACAAAAAATTATGTAATTTATAGTACATTGTGACCAAACTTATCCATTGACGACTGTTCCTCCTGACGTGACCTTATCCTAGAACATCGACGGTAATGCCAATGCGTCGGGAGCGGAAAGGGCGCGGGGGCAGGGGACAGCGACAGACAACGGTGCAAGTATCAATCCGTCATTGTTTTACGTTAATTAATCAAAACCGTCAGTATTCAACTCTGTATTTGGTTCATTTGTAATGAAATTTGATAAAATGTTTTATTTATTTTATAAAGTACCATATTTTAAGTTAAAGTAAAAAAAAAATTTTTGCAAAAAGTCAAATCCGTCGTTGTTCTAGGACTGCGACGTTTTATTCTCATACTAGGCAACTTTACAAATAGGGACATGGTGTGCTGATTAGAATTTATGATTAGTTTCTTTATCTTAGAGTCAACGACCGTGATTTGGCGACTCGAACTAATAAATAATCATTACTTTTTTATTGTAGGTGCTAAAGTTTTACTAATTAGCTTATATCGCGCAACTTGAAAATATAACGCCTAATTATTATTCTTAAAAAAGGCTATAAAATTATGAAGGCTATTTTTTCGAGTTTTTACAGAAGTGTAGCTCACAAGTATGCAGTCGCGTTCCCGTCTTGAATATCTCAGACTCTTTCAGTCTGAGGCCTAGTAGGTATACCTACTCTCCTCTATAAATCAGACATTTAATAAATAGATAAAATTATAGACCATTGTAAGCTACAATAAAATTCTTATAGTTATAATTTGTAACTCTTCAATCTGTATTCTGAAAGATCTATCTTGTTTACCTGCATTCTGGCAAATAAATTATTTCCTTTCATTTCGTTTTTCTCGGCTCCTATTCTGGCAGAACGTTAGCTGGATGCGGATGTAGTAATGCCCTCAAAGAAAGCAAGAGAGGCATTTCCGCTTCCGTTGCCCAGGGCCACGGGGCCGTTTTGCGCAATCATCATTCTCTGGTCTTTTGCCCAACTCAAGTCCGCTTTCTAGACTTAACTGTAGGACCGACGGCATAACATGCTCTCTGAGGCACGGAAACACCAATGCAAATAAGCATACAAATATTTGAGTTAAGCGAATCCGCGCCCCCTGCGTTGCAGTCACCACACCACATGAATTTGATAGAAAATGTTATGTAATAATAATAACAGTAACTGGCAACACTTTTACGTCATATACTAGTCTATACTTTGCTCCTCAAATTTTATTTATTTTATACAATTTCCAATCGATATATAATTTACAAACATTGTGTGAAACCTATTCTTTCTATTTGTAACCAGAAATAAACCAAATTACAATAATGAATCAATACAAAAATAAAAAATACCGAAATCAAGAAAAAAATCATGACAGTTTGACAGACACCTGTCAATAATAAAGTAAATGATCAAATTACAATATCTACGACTATCTACGAGCATGAAAATTGAATAGATTAAGTATGTTGACAAGATCACGCACCAGGAATAACGCCAATGCACCTACAACATCCCCGGACTCGTCACTCAGCTCCGCCGCGCAACCTCTAGCATCGGAACCAGCGGCGTCGAGCTCTTCTTCGAGCGACGAGTTCTTCTCCCCGCCGACGTCGCCACCACCTGTACGTCGGCCGGGGAGAGGCCGGCCTCCGGCGAGCTTGGAGCCCCGACGCCCTCCGGCTTCGAATAGGGCCCCCGCTGCCGGTGGTGAAGTGCGCCGCATGAGATGGACAAATTCCATTAATGAAAATGTCATGCGGGCATTTTATGCGGCTACAGAGGGAGGAACTAACTTAACTGCGTATCGTGCACGCATGCTGCCTCTGTTCCAGGTACTCGAGCCAACTGTCAACGTATCGGCGCAGCGGCTATCGGATCAGGTGCGGGCCATCCAGCGATGTCATTTGTTGGATGACTCCGTACTTGAGAGGCTTCGCTCTGACTCGCGGAGTAACCCAGGTGCTTCTACTTCTTCGCAACCTCTCACACAACATGAACATTTCATCTCACAAGTTAATGAGGAATCTGTCTCTCATGTAAGTGAAGAAGTAGTAGATACCGGGGTTACACACGTAAGTACTGTGTGCATGGACATTATAAGGAGCGCTTTGGAATGTGCAAGGCGAGAGTATCGATCCATGCCTTTTGATTATCGACCTCGCCTACCGCGTTTGCCCACACATAAAAAAAATATAGCGCTAGTATGTGCCCTAGATTCGCTATTATCAGATTATTTTGATAATAGCGAAGATCTCAGTGATACGCACTCAATCTTATACTGCGCGGCTGTCGCAGCATTTCGAGTGGCTAATGTTAAATTTCATAGAACTATCTTAACCACTCGACCGAAATCTGCTGTGCCGGCCTGGCAGAGTAGGATTGAGCGGCGTATTGCTGAGACTAGGGCACTTATTGGAAAGCTGATATGTTTTAGATCTGGCAATACACGTCCAAGAGTCATGCGTTTTGTGACGCGTGCGTTCTCGGGGACTGATATAAGGCCTCGAGAATTTTTGTCACGCGTCACAGAACGCATTGACTTCTTGAAACAAAAAATCTACGCGTGGGCGAACCGAATTCGACGTTATAAAAGGAGAGTGGATCGTTACTCTCAAAATCGTACGTTCCAAAGGGACGAAAGGTGGGTATACAGAAGCTGGGAGCGTCCTGATTCGAATGGGACTGACATGCATCGTCCAGATGATGATGCTACTAATACGTTCTGGCGTAGCATCTGGTCGACGCCCGTCAGTCATACAGAGGGTGATTGGATGCGAGTTGTCGAACGATCGTGTGAGTCTATAGGAACCATGGAACCAGTAACAATCTCTGACGATGATGTTACCAATGCAGTCCGTCTGTTACCTAACTGGAGATCAGCGGGCCCAGACGGACTGCATAACTTCTGGCTGAAATGGTTCCGGAGCTCACATGGTCGGTTGGCAATGCAATTCCAATCATGCCTAGAATCAGGATCGCTTCCCGCTTTCATAACAACCGGTGTAACCCACCTTCTTCATAAGTCTGGTAGTACCACGGACCCTAAAAACTACAGGCCTATCACTTGTCTGCCTACAGTGTATAAGCTTCTTACATCTATTCTGAGAGAAAAAATTTCATCCCACTTAATTGACAACTCTATTATGTCTATCTCTCAGAATGGATGTAGGAGCGGGGCCCGAGGTACTAAAGAGCTCCTTATAATTGATATGGCCATTTGCCAACAGGCCCGTCGTCATCGGAAGGATCTGGCGACATGCTGGATAGACTATAAAAAGGCCTATGACTCTGTGCCACATACATGGCTCTTGAGGGTGCTAGAGTTGTATAAAATTGATACAACTCTATGTACCTTCATGAAGACATGTATGGGGCAATGGAGAACGGTGCTTTGTTATCCAGGATGTCGACAGATTTGCGAGGATAGCGGGCTAATAAAGATTGAGCGGGGTATATTCCAGGGCGATAGTCTGAGTCCATTATGGTTTTGCCTAGCACTGAACCCTCTCAGTACTATACTGGATAGTTCAGGGTTGGGCTGTCGGTTGCGGAGAGATGGTCAAGTCATATCCCACCTCCTTTACATGGATGACCTCAAATTGTTTGCTCCCAACAATCTCCATCTGATAGAGTTGTTAAAGTCGACAGAAACATTTAGTAACTCTATCAGGATGGATTTTGGTGTGGACAAATGTGCGGTCATGCATGTGAAGAGAGGTCGGATTGTGGAATCTGAAAGTGTAGAGCTCTCAGATTCTACAAAACTTAGGGCTCTCTCTGCAACCGACACCTATAAATACCTGGGTATGTCGCAGGCGTTAGGCATTTCAGAAGCTGGTATGAAGCAATCATTGCAGGAGCGTTTCTTTGGCCGTCTGAAAAAAGTTCTGAAAAGTCTTTTATCAGGCGGTAATAAGGTCCGCGCTTGTAATGGTTGGGTCATGCCAGTTTTAATGTACTCCTTTGGCATACTCAGGTGGACTCAGACAGAACTTGAGGCCCTGGATAGGAAGGTCCGTGCGCATCTCACTGCATACCGAATGCATCATCCGCGTTCATCTGTGATGAGGTTGTACATACCGCGGAAATGCGGGGGTCGTGGTTTTTTAAATGCCAAGACCCTCCATAACCGCGAGGTGTGCAACCTCAGGGAATATTTTCTGCATAATGACGCGGATATGCATCGAGATGTAGTAATGGTAGATAACGGACTTACCCCGCTTGGTCTGGCTAAAGAGAACTGGCGCAAACCTGCAGTATTAAGTATTAATGATCGCAAGGATGTATGGAAGGGCAAGGAGTTGCATGGTCGTTTTTATCGGGCTCTACATGGGCCCGAAATAGATATACCAGCCTCTCTATCTTGGCTACGCTTCGGTGACCTATTTGGGGAAACCGAAGGGTTTGTCTTTGCAATTATGGACGAAGTTGTTATGACGAATAACTATCGGAGATATATCATAAAGGACGGTACGGTTGACATTTGTCGGGCGTGTCACCGTCCCGGGGAATCCCTTAGACATATAATCTCTGGTTGTTCTCGTCTTGCCAACGGCGAGTATTTGCACAGGCATAACCAAGTAGCCAGGATAATCCATCAGCAACTTGCCCTGAAGTATAACCTTGTGGAATCAGAGGTAGGTACCATACTATAGGTATGTGCCCGACCCAGTTCTCGAAAATGGGCATATCACGTTGTACTGGGATCGATCTATTATCACTGACAGGACTATTGTTGCCAATAAACCTGATATAGTGATAATAGATCGATTAGAGCGCCGTGCAATAATAGTTGATATCACTATCCCTCATGACGAGAATCTCATGAAGGCAGAAAAAGAAAAACAAATTAAGTATTTGGACTTGGCCCATGAGATTGTCGACATGTGGGATGTTGACTCGGCTATTATTGTACCGATAGTCGTTTCCGTTCACGGACTTATCGCCAAGAGCCTCGATCAACATCTTAAGAGGCTCTCGTTAGACGGTTGGCTCAAGGGCTTGATGCAGAAGGCAGTTTTGCTAGGCACTGCACGCATAGTGAGGAAGTTCCTCTCCCTGGAGCCCTAACCACCGGCAGCTTGGTCCCTGTACCCGATGCCGGTGGGACACTATTTTTTATATTTTTAAATGTATTTTTTTTTTTTTTTTTTTTAAGTATATTTAGAAATATAATTAATATGTATATAAAATGAATAAAGGAGAATAATAATAATAAATATTCCACAACATTCTACACAACGCTTTCTAGACCCATGGTAAGCTTAATTAGCTTGTGTTATGGAATCTAGAATGCGGATATACATACTTAGATACTTTTTTTTTTTTGTAAATACATACATATTATACATAGAAACACCCAGACCAATGCAAATATTTATATTCATGCATACAAATATTGGCACTGAGCGGGGATCGAACCCGCGCCTCCTGCGTAGCAGCCGCGTTCACTACCGCTACGCCACAGAGGCAGGCTGTGAACTCCGTGACGCGACCACAAACATAATAGTGTGGATCTGGGTTATGATGATTGAACACGTACCAATTCGTTTCACGCCTTTATGTCTCCGAAGCAGGCAAACGTGTATCAACCTCCGCATTTGTTCAAAGGCTTAGTTTGAAGTTTAATCTCAATGAAGCCTTTTAATTTGCAAATCATATACTGTAGGAAAACGGACTGCTTATAATAAATTGGAAAAAGCGAAATCAATTCTCGGGCGGGACTCGAACCCGCGATCTTTCCCTTACAGGGAACTACCATCCTACCATCGCCGTAAGATGGATGTATTGGAAAAATTGGGTCACTCTCGGGCGAAGCTCGGTGGCTCAGTGGTCAGAGCGTTCCCCCTGTAAGGGAAAGATCGCGGGTTCGCGTCCCGCCCGAGAATTGATTACGCTTTTTCCAATTTATTATAATTTGTTTAGTCTAGCAAACTAATTGCTTTAAAATTATCTCAAACGGACTGCTATCAAACTTTTGGCAATCTTTTCAGTATCTGCCGGGTTTTTCTTTTGATAATTTATTTTAGTTTTCAAATGATGTATCTAAATTAGGGTTGCCATAAGTGTGGGGACCCAGACCAGGACATTTGAAGAAAAATTAGTAAAGGTAGAAAAATAGGAACTTTTATTACAACAACTTTTAACACTGCCATTAAACAAGCGTTAAACAAGCGGGCAGCGACCCGGGCTTCCTATGTTTTCTGAAAGGCGAAAAATTATCAGAATTAACTTCTGATAAATTGTACAAAATATTTTGACGAAATCAACATTAAGTTAAACATCATCTTCTTGTAGACGCTTTCTCCCGATTGCATCCCTGGCCAAGATGACCCCGGAGCTCAGGGTCCGCCTTCCGGCTCTTCCTCCTCCACTTGACACGATCTTGGGCGTCCATGGTAGTGAGAACATTTGCACGCATATCACTCTCCACGACGTCAAGCCAGGACTTCTTGGGCCTATCCCTTTTACCTGGACCCGGCGGGGGCGCCATTGTCAGGCATTTGCTACCCACGTATCCTGGCGGTTGCCGCAAGACGTGGCCGCACCAGCGAAGGCGGCTCTCTTGCATTTTATCTGCGATGTCATGGACATGAAGGCTGCCGCGGCTGCAAGAGTTCCTCACGCAGCATTTTTATCTCCGTGACATGCAGCTCTTACGTACTTACGCTCTTGCTCTCACAACCATGTGAGAAGACAGGCTTAATGATCGTCTTATAGACCCTTAAACCTGACTGGCATTTTGGGATCACCCGTGACGCCAGTCATTTCTCACCACCTGGCCCACGCGGAAGCAATGCGTGCCCTGATGTCGTAGTCGATTTCACTGGTCACATGAAGTACAGATCCCAGGTACTTAAACCGAATCATCGCCTATGCGGACCGGTGTGAAATCTGTCGAGTTTAACGCTAAACTTTCTGTCATCGCTACATTTAGCTTCATACCACCGTTCTCAAGAGCTTCCTTCCACACTTTCACGTGTTGCACCAATCTGCTCCTGTCCGCGTCCTTCAGCGCAATATCATCAGCATACATGAGCAACCACGGAGGCTGCTTATGTGGTTTTCTGATACTGTCCAACAAGACGTCTAATACCGAGCTGAACAAGTAAGGACTAAGGACGGATCCTTGGTGTACTCCGATGGTGATGGGGAAGGCTTTTGAGTCACCAAAAGCACTCCGAACCACGGAACCAAAATCATGATACATATCTTGGATGGTGTCAATGTAGGTCTCTGGAACTCCCTTAGCCCACAGTACCCACCAGATCACCGCGCGAGGAACACAGTCGAAGGCCTTCTGCATGTCTAAGAATAGGCAGTGCAGGGGTGTGTTCTTCGCCCTGTATTTCCCCACCACGATCCTTAGGGAGAACACCGGATCAATGATCCCGTGCCCGGGACGAAACCCATACTGACACTCCGAGAGTGTACTCTCCTGTCGGATCCGGGAGTCGATTATCTGCTCATAGAGCTTCATGGTGTGGGACATTATCTTTATACCGCGGTTACTACCACACTCCTGCACCGATCCCTTGCCTTTGAATACTGGCGTAATAAAGCTCAGTCTCCACTGGCTCAGGATCTCACGGTGAGAAGTACGCGGTTATACAGATTTGTTAGAATGCTCACACCACGAGCACCCAATGCACCCATTGCCTTCCAAGCCTCGATGGGGATTTCGTCGAGGCCGAGTCTGTACTTCTGCAGGCGTTATCGGTGGCACTAGTCCTTGTTTCGGAAAGAGGTCTGGTGGATGCACCTCTTGCTGCTTATTCAGCATGTCGTTGGAAGTATGAGCGCCATCTGTCCTTCATCGCGTTTTTCTCGTAAAATCATTGGCCCCGGGGTCTTTATTACTCATTAACATATTCATGTATGGAAAAATATCAGCGCTTTCGTCGTTCTATCTACGTATTAATAGCCTAGCTACTTAGTCGCGTTTATTGTAGATATATTACTGTTTACCAACCAAGTCCAGCTCTCTAATATAATACTAAAAATGTTTAACCGGGACAATTTGCTTATTGGCCGGGACGCCGGGACACCAGGCCTCAAACGGGGACATGTCCCGGCGTACGGGGACGTATGGCAACCCTAATCTAAATAGAATCTGCTGGATTTTTTGACATTGGCACTTTCAACCAAACAATTAAATTCTTCAGCTTTTTAATATTCTTATAGATTTCGACCAATGGTAACACTAATTCATATTAAATACCCTACATTTTTGATCGAAAATATTCTATGGACGTCTGTAAAATCCGTGATAGAACCATATAATAGTGTGGATCTGGATTTATGTTGATTGTACTATTATCCACGTGTGAAAAGGTTTTCACAATCTACGGAAATTGTGTGCAGAGCCTACAGTTTATTAGACAGTAGACCTACTTCCTCTCAGGAATGAGAGGGACAATTTTGGAACATTTCTCGTAATCAGATTGTGTGGTGTGAATGTGGAATGAAATTGGATGTATTTAGCTGGTCGCTTACCAGAAGGTACTTTATTCGTACCTACTCATTTATTACTGTTAGATACAATAATTCATCATCATTTCCTGCCCGTTCTTTTCCCAATTTTTGGGGGTCGGTGCAGCATTCTGTCTTTGTTATTGTCCTTCAGAATTTAATGCAATCCAGTCCACCTTTTCTTTGGCGTACCTCTGCTCTTAAAACTGGTATAAAAGGATTACGTAGGGATGTATTTGGACGTTTTAACAGCTTTGGACTTGTAAGGTACACCTGGTGATCGAAGAGGCTTCGGCTCTTTCGAGGAAGGTAGGGCAGACGACCTTCAAAATCAATCATAAACTGGAAGCCTCAGTTGCATTGCAACTGGGACCGTCATAACATGATGATGACGTCACAATGCTACGTGACTGCGGCCGATGGTGCCATAGAACAAACAACTTATCGTAATGACCCTCATCTGAGCACACATTACCGCAAGTGATTGGTAAACATTGTGTGAGGTCTATGCAGATATTTATTTACTCTTTTTAACACTTTTTTTATTAGCTTGGTATGTAGGTATGTTTGTATGCAACGGAATCTTTGAAATCGATTTTGGAGCACTTCATAACGTTGAATTGGTTTGAAATGGCATGTACACTGTCACACTTATCAAAATATATCAATGACAACATAACAAAACAATAAAAAAAAGTTTAAAAAATGCTAAAAACACGCTTTATTGGAAGATTCTATCAGAGATCAAACTAAAAAGTAAAAAAAAATATTTTTTCATAACTTTGAGGTTTATTTTTTAAAGCACCCCACACTTTTTACCATAAAATAAATTTACTTTACAACACATCTGCTCATAAAAGTGCTATTATTTCACTGCAAATAGGCACGTAATGACACTTATTATCAAACTGTGACTTTTTCATTGCTATTATTCGCAAGTGAGTCATAAATTCTTTTTTAAATTTTATAGGTTAAGTTTCTATGTTCTTAAAAAGTTTCGATACAAAAAATAACGTGTTTAATAGTACGAATAAATTAATATGCCTATTGTATGTTCATTTGATGCATTTTCGTATTTAAATAAATAATTTCAACTTGTAATACTTGTTTGATAAACAAAATTTTGACTCAAATTTAACTTTTTTTTTCTCTAAGTACAGAAAAAAAAACAGTAAAAAAAAGTTAAATTCAAACCTCATTTTTTTTTAAATATGGCTGACCGCCTTTGTATGATGCGCGCACATAGGAAAACGAATTAATTTGTAGTATTGTTTATTTAGTATTTGTAGTATTATTTTATCCGCAAGTGTGTTGTAAAACGTCGTATGGCACGCGTGAGCATGATGATTACCGTCCTCGGTTCTCTTAAGACCCTCGCCTGGCGGCTCGGGTCTCAATGGCGCCTCGGCGGTAATCACCAACTTTGCTCACTTGTACCATAATGTACTATTTTGAGCAGTATTTCTGTAGGTATATTAAATAACAGGTGAAATATCACCGGTCCCATGCTGGGAGAGGTCCCATGTCCCCCAGTCACGTGATCTGGGCCCCAGGGGCTTACAAGTAGTGTCAAAACGGTAGGTTTTGTGGATACAACTAAGTATGACGTAACACTGTGCTATTGTTAAATAATTAATATAACTGTCGGTAATGGTCCTGCAGCTGGTGGTGCAATGATTAAAAATGAATAAAATCGATAACATGAGAACGGACGTAATTTTTATCGCTTTCTTTTAACTACAAAAAATTACCGAATTTTACCCAAATTACTCGCTGAAGGTTATGCCATAGTAAATTATAGGATTAAAAAACATATTTCCGGACGAATAGAATAGAATAAAAAAAGAAAAAGAAAGGCGAAGCCAAGATCTGGACCGCCCCAGTTCTAATACCACTGTTATTTCTTTTTAAACATGTTTACAAAGAAAATACCCAAATCAAGCAAATAGACATTCAATAATTCATTTTACACTTAGCGAGAATCGAACCCACACCACACAGGTCGGTTATTATCCAATCAATACCTTAGTTTGATACAACCTTGCCACTTACTACCAAAGTTATCATCAACTAACTTTTCTTGTATGAGAAACAGTCTGAGCCACACCTACTGTACCTACTGCAATTCACTAAGCGAGCACAACGATGCGAGTCGCAACGTTGTGCTCGATAGAGATTGTCATTGGTCGGATTGTATCACATAACTGAAGATTGACCAATGGCAATCTTTATAGAGCACAACGTTGCGACTCGCATCGTTGTGCTTGCTTAGTGAATTGCACAGCTGTGCATTTCTCTACTAAGCATACAGCGTCGAGCACAGCGCGGCGCTGCGACAGCCTTGAAAGAGATTGTCATTGGTCGGACTTGGTGACGTCACTGGAGATCGACCAATGGCAGTCTCTATCAAGGCGGTCGCACAGCTGCGCTCGACGCTGTATGCTTAGAGAATTGCACAGCTGGATCGATATTGCACGTCGATTATAAACAAATTGGCATTTAGCGGGAATCGAACTGCGCCTCTGACGTAGCAGTCGATCGTTCTTTCACCACACTAAGGGAGTTTATTAGTCGGAATCCAATCATTACCCTAGTTTGAACAACCTTGTCGCGTACTACTAAAATTATTAACATTTAACCTTCTTTGTATGAAAAATAGTCTGGGCCACACCAGCTGTGCAATTCTCTAAGCAGCGCAGCGCTGCGACAGCTTTGATAGGGATTGTCATTGGTCGGACTTGGTGACGTCCTTGAAGATCGACCAATGACAATCTCTATCAAGGCTGTCTCAGCGAAGCGCTGTATGCTTAGAGAATTGCACAGCTGGATCGATATAAGACAAATTGGCACTTAGCAGGAATCGAACCCGCGTCCTCTGACGTAGCAGTCGATCGTTCTTTCACCACACTAAGGGAGTTTATTAGTCGGAATCCAATCAATACCCTAGTTCGATACAACCTTGGCACGTACTAGTAGTTCGAACACCCGGCCTTTCTTGTGTGAAAAACAGTCTGGGCCACACCTGGACGAGTATAAATCACGCAATGCCAGCTTAGTTTTCAAAGAAATGTGTTATTAGTTGATATTTCCTTTATATTCTGCCATACAATACTTTGCCTGACCTGAGAATCTTCGTGAAAACATAAACTTGAAGATTTACTTGCTACCGCCAACCACAGCGTTGTTATTTCATGATTTAATCATTATACTATTTGGTATTGATACTGATTTGATACTTAGATAATAATACTTATACTCGTATATATAATTCCAATTTAATTTTAAATAATAAAAAGTATTTTTTCGATTGTTTTTACGAGCGAAGTCGGGGCCTGAGCTGTTAGTTGAATATAAAATCTATATTATTAGTGCTAAATAACTGAAGAGTTTGTTTGGTTGGTTACGTTGGTTGAACGCGCTAATCTCAGGACTTACTCGCTCCAATTGTTTTTTTGTGTTGAATACTCCGTTTACTGAGTAAGGTTATAAGCTATATAATATCATCACGCTACTACTCAAGGGAGAGGATTAATAAATTGCGGGCATATAGGAGTGACATGAAGTTTCGAAAGTGCCCGCCATGACAGTCAGTGCCATGACAAAGTATCCGCTAAACGGCAATAGGCTCACCACCTATTACGTGAGAGCGAAAATCATGTTGGTGAAATATGGGTGCTAATACACCTCTGCCTACCTCTCGGGAATTTACAGGCGTGAGTATATGTATGTACGAAGGTTTAAAGTATGTCACGGAGTCACGGGCAAAGCCGAGGAGGATCTGCTGTGCAATTCTCTAAGCGTTCAGCGTCGAGCACAACGTTGCGACAACCTTCATCGAGATTGTCATTGGTCAGACACCGTGACGTCACTGGAGATCGACCAATGACACTCTCGATCAAGGTTGTCGCAACGTTGTGTTCGACGCTGCACTGCAATTCACTAAGCGAGCACAACGATGCGACAACGATGCGAGGCGCAACGTAGATTGTCATTGGCCAGATTGTATCACGTCATTGGAAATCGACCAATGACAGTGTCTATCGCGCACATCGTTGCGACTCGCATCGTTGTCGCATCGTTGTGCTTGTTAGTGAATTGCACAGCTGAACGCTAGAGAATTGCACAGCTGCTAGTTACATAAAATAGGTACAAATTAATGGCAACCTTACACATAATATACTAGCGAAGTAATTCTATATTAGCCACAGTGAATCGAACTAGCCCTAACCATGTAAGGTATCACAATCACTCATTGACCGACCATATGTTCGCATTGCGTGCGCATACGCATCATAATATGTACAGCGCTTTAATGCTAGCTTCATGCTCTAGTAAACCACAAATACTTGTCAATCAGATCAGTGAAGCTGTTTTGTTATTGATTTGATTTGTCTGTTTGGTATTCATGGGCTTCATGGCAAATTCTCTTAACCACGGAATAGGTACAATGTACATATTGCAACGGAAAACTGGCCTAAAGGTATGATTCCGAAGCAGACCGCATATGTAACGACAGACGCATGCATCACATACAGCGTACCCATTACATGTTAAACTCCGATACGGATAAAAGGGACCATTGAGAAGCCGCAATGAATTACGCGCATGTGCTGCGTGCGTCGGCAGTTGTATGCGGTCGGCTATGGAATCATATCTTAAAAGTAAATATCTGGTAGCCGCAAACCAAGTATATTGAACATCTTCACAACATTGTGGCATACGAGCCATTGCTGGGGTGTATGAAGCACTACAAAGATGTTTGAGCCCCAAGTCATCAGCCGAGAGAGATCAGGACAGCCGAGGCTCTGGCGCAGGTTTTCTTTCCAGGGTTGGGAGGACAAATGGCAACCGCTTTCATAAAACCCTTATAAGCCGTCGGAGAAGGAGTAAGAGGGTCTTAGTTCCTCGGATGCAACTGGAATCAACGCTAACACAATGATGATGAAGCGGTTGCTGCAGGGATATACACTTCATCTTCATAACCCTGTTGACCTCGTCCGACCTCCAGAGCCTTGTCCGTTAATCATCAGTTATACCGGCTTCCAATTAAGGTTGGCTTTTGGGCCTCAAAGATCTTAGTCGAGCTCTATACACATGTAGGGACAGATAGAAGTGTATGGGTGTTAATACACTTCTTTCCGTCCCTACATTTCGCTATGAATTTCGGTTCCACGTAATAGGGGCGAGCCTAGCCTATTGCCGTCAAGTGGTGCTTAATGGGCTGTATATGTCGCATTGAGAACATCACTTATTTCCTAGTCCTTATCTTTCTTTTTCTCTATGCAATAAAATTTCTTTGCGCAAAAAAATGTATGCGTATTGTAGATGGACTTGTTAGCTATTGAAAAATCGCATTTATAATCTCCATTGTTTATCACGAGAATAATGAACTAGATTAGGTATTACATCATCAGCTGTGCCACAAAGTAATAATAAATTCTATAGTGAGACGTTTTCCATCGTATACTATTACCTACGTTAGTGCAAAGGATGACGGAAGCTGTGTGGTATGAATTTGTTAACTGTTATTTTGTGATTCAGGCGTCATAGTCCATTTCTTTATCCGTAGCTTTTAATAAAATAAAAAATATTTGTCAAGTTCTTAAGTCATGAAACTTGTAGTAATATTTGAAAGGCGAATATGTTACGGTGCATTAACTGCATTGTACTCGTACATTAACTGACTCGTATTAAACTACTTATCTTTTGCGCTGACGGCACAGAATCTCTCTGTTCTTACAGGGTCGGCAGCACGAATGTGACTCCCCTGGTGTTGCCCTTCCCATAGGCCACGGTAACCACTTACCATCAGGAGGGCCGTGTGCTTGTCTGCGACCTAAGTAGTATAAAAAAAAGAATAAAATGTGAGCTCCTAGCAGGACCTCTGTTTAAAATTCTATTGTGTCATATTCCTTAATCCGTAACACACTTTTTCCAATAGGAATCTATTTGAGTAACCACGACGATAATACATTTATTTCGTATTATATCGTAGTTACAAAAATAGTTTTTTCTTATACGTATCTACTGGAACTCCCAGCAGTAGTTAAAATGCTAATATGTAATGTTTTTATTTTATTTTTTTGGATAATTTATTCATTATTAACAATGATTTGGCTCATATTTTCTATCTCTGCAACGCACTTCTCGCATTTATGCATGTAAATATTAAATTGTGTAACGATGATATCATTTGTAAGTATTCATTTGAAAATGTCACGTTCCATTACGAAATGCATTGTTCTAGGAACTTGTGGAACACCTAGGCGATCTGCTAGGCTTTCCATGGGTAATATACCCAATCATGTGTAACAAAAATATGTATAAAAATATTTATGCACCTAACCATCGACTTTTTCACTTATTTTAAACATTTCGCAATAAACAAGTAGGTTTGTCACTTGTAAGCACATTTTATATCTATTTCAATTCATTCCACAAATAAAAAATCATTTTGAACAACTAATTCACCTAGCTAGCTACTACTCAAATATATAAAACGCAATATCCTCTAACAATATTTTTCGTTTCTAGTCCACATGTATCATCAGACACACCGAATCCGTCTACATCAGGCCTTCAATCTAAACAAAAAGAAAACAGCATGAGAAAATATGAGGACGACACACCACCTAAGGATAAAAATGGCGAAGGATCCATCTCTGACTGGATCTCTGGAGGTCCCATGGGATCTAAAACCGCAGTACTTGTATTCAGATCCTGTGTCCTAGCGTCCAGAACTCCCTCCATGGATTCCACGACAAAAACAATAGGCAACAATACTGGGACTACCATACTACTGAATAAAGCTAAGAATATGGCTAGGCGTTTGGTTGCAGAACCGCATTCTTTCTCTGTTAGACCTAAGACTATAATGCATGATGTCATGGAGACTTTTGGGAATACCAATAAGTTTAATGGACAGGCTTATGTGGTGCAGCATGTTAGCGACTCGAATGTTGCCGAATCTGTGATTATTGAAGAACAGGGTCATGAGGTCGCGGAACATAAGAGAGATATTGATGATGTGCTCAACGATCTTAGTAAAATTACACTGAAGAAGCATCTTAATATAGAGAATACAACGGCTAATATCAAACCTCCAGAAGAACCTCCGCCACCTTCGCTCGCCACCCCGAGTAAGTGATTGTTTTGTGTAATTATTAAAGTGTAATTATTAGATTGTATTTGTATCATTCCACATATCTTGGCTTACCAGAATGATTTCCATTCCGGTAAGTACTAATCAAACCGATATTTTAATAGGCTCAAAGTTATTTTAGCCCTGCAAGATACTCCTGGAGTTAATCCAGCGCATATCTTCTTAGCAAGGTCCTTGCTAAAAAAATTTCACGTTACGAATCTGGCATGAAGTTTTTCCTCATTAATGAAAGATTACGTTAAAAAGCATAAGTTTAGTGCTGTATTTTCTTTGCAGTAGTAGAAACAAAAGAAGAAAAGAAAGGTAAGAAGAGCAAGGGGAAACATAAACGGAAAACTTCGCAACCACGTACCCAGTCGCCAGGATACGACAGCGACGACTCTGAGCATTTGCTGATAAAGGAAGTAGAAAGTGTTAAGGTGAGATCTCTTATTAAACTAACATACCGCCTACCTGTGAGCCCACCACGACGTGCTATGAGCGGTCGTGTCTTGGGCGAGTAAGAGGGATGGAGCTATCAAGAGCGTACCACCCATTCATCCGTCATGGTAGTCCCTCTGATGGAAAGTAGTTATCGTTTTTATGAATGCTTCTTCTCCCTGTCGTATGTAGAGGTATCGCTACTTATTTATCAGCAAAATAGCGTGTTATGTCAGCACGTATCAATTTCTTAAAAAAAATCGTATTTTATTTGTCCAAAATCAAGAATTTTTCTGATGTGTCTTTAAAAATATAATTTTAATAACAAAAGTAGCACTTGGGCTTTATGTAATCTAATTGGACTGTAGTAAATTCTCGATTGAATATACATTCCCAGCCTCGCAAGTTATAAAACCAATGCAATAGCCGACTGTAATCAATATTTGAATGGTGGATTGTTCATGTATTGGATTTCCGGTGACCTTAAAACTGATTGAAAACCTATTTAGCCAACTTTTTAAAATATCTTTTCAATAGACTTGGACAATAGATATTTCTGAACAAGGTTGCTGATATATAGGTATTCAGGTCGGCGCGACACCTTTATCCAAACATAAGTAATTAGCCCGAAGTTGGTTATAATAAGGTTTTCCGCTTCAATTATATATGTGGTATCACTTGGTTTTTCGGGACCCCAAAAATCCTAAATTGCCTGTGTACTTGCTGATTAACAGACGAGCTCCTGGTGCAGGCTTTCTTCTCAGGTTTGGGGGGTTAAACAACCATAGCTCCCGTAGACGATAAGATACTCCAAATCTTGGAAAGAAGGAATAAGAGAGCGGGGCTATGCTAAGCTATGGAAGTAATGGCGGTGGACGTTTGGATAAAAAAAAAATTGAAAACTTGGATGATAGAGGCGCCAGGTAACGCTTCACTGACATCCCCCATAATCCAAAAGCTCTTAAGCACCGGTAGCTGTGCACCATCAGGGGGCCGTATACTCAACAAACTTGATCTGAATGTGCTACGATAAAAACAACAATTTTTTTTGTTCACTCGCCAGGTTTTAGAAAGCAGTTCCATGCCCGCACGCATTCTTAAAATAACTTACAAACTGATAAATACGGAAACGAAACTCCTGCACCGTTTGCTCCAAGCGCATGGTCTTCAAGAATCAGTTGCTGAGGCCAAGGACTTTAATCTACTTTGGTCTGGTCTCCATCCGAAGCCTGACGTCCTAAGGACATTGGCTTCGTACCAGCGAGTTAACCACTTTCCAAGGTAAGGATCGACATTAGTAGGTGGATTACTGTCAGTATTTTTGAATTTTCATGGCTAGTTTCATTTAGAAGTTACTCCTTATATTGTAGCTAATTTGCTCTCGATATTTGCATCTTAAGGTACTCTGTTAAGAATCACTATTGATTGGGACAGTGGGCGCTTAAACCTAGCACCAGTTACTGCCACTGGTTAAACAAATTATGCCAGCGATCGTGTGACGAAATGGAATTTTGTTTCCGTATACCAGTAATACTGTCTCATGTAGATGACAAAACTTAAGGTGCATGTGCATCACTGATAGGTAGATAAGTGAAAAGCTTCACATTTTATTGTTTTTGGATACTCCAATCGACATTCTTTTGTATTTCATTTTTCGGCATTTTTGACAATTTGTTTTTTTTTCATTACTAATTTTGGCATACCTTTTATAGCTTAGTCCACAAGTAGACCCCGTACATGTACCTAGACAAATATGAAGACTAAATAAAGTTCATAATTCAAAGATATTGACAGTAGTTCACCATAGGACTGTGCTGTCTCCTCTGCTGAGGGCCCATGGGCTTGTGAGAGCGGATGAAAGTTCCAACGACTGGACCCTCTTATGGTCTTTCTTCACAATCCCCGTCGAAATATTCCAGCCTTTGAAAGAAAACCAGAAGGTCAATCATTTTCCGAGGTAACCTTCATCTGTGCGCATACTTATTCTATATCGTACCTGAGGCAAGAACTGACGCGAGAGATTTGCTGTTTTGCGGTGATGTATTTGGCTGACTCGAAGGACCAAAAGTTTATCTCAACTACTTGTAAATAAAGTTCATACAAGAATCACTTCAATACTTTGGCCGTTTGTGGCTAACGCCGTGCTGGAAAGAGTTTCTACAGTAAGTACGAACGTGTGAATTCGCACTTCTTGTATATTTAACTTCTTATAAATCTGCAACTTCCGTAAGTCGATCGTTACGCAAGGTAAGCAATCTGCCATATAGATGGACTATTGTCAGTATCGATGAATTTATGTGCGCAAATTTCATTAGTTATTTTCAGTACACACTAGTAGTTGGAAAATTTGCTTTTGATCATAATTTTTATCTTAATACAAATGTATTAAATTATACTAAACGGTTTTCAAAATATAACATTCCAATATCAATACTCGTCGAAGTGCTAAATCGGCTAAACTATAGAAGATGAACGAAAGGTTTTCACCATACTGTATACTAAAAATCGTATAACAATCTTAAATTTCTTCTACTCAAGAGATTCCCTAGGTTGTCATGTCAGGTTCTGTCATTTTATCCTTGACACACAGTTCTGTTCACTATCAACTGAAAGCTAGTCACTGATTTTCTCTGAATTGATCGCTTAAAACTTGAGACTTTAAGAAGACACTTCACGTATTATAAAAATTTAAGAAGCATTTAGATTAACGGCCACAAAACTATACAAATATATCATTATCTCAAAACCTAAGGGTATCACGTTTTTTGTGCTTTATTAATTTTAATAACTCTTTACGTTACAATGGCACCCAACGTGGGCCATAGCATCATTTAACAAACATCCGTTTCATGTTATTGATTTCTATTAATAAACCTTTACGTTATAATGGCGCCCAACGTGGGCCATAGCATCATTTAACAAACACATATAAACAAAAACATTAATAAAGTCTTAACGTTTCAATGGCACTCAACATAGGCCATAGCTTCATTTAACATAAACTTTCATTTCATTGATTCTTAAAATAAATTCTTTACTTTACAATGGCGCCCAACATAGTTCATAACATCATATAACAAACATCATTTTCATTTCATTGATTTCCATTAATAAAGTCTTTACGTTACAATGGCGCCCAACATAGTTCATAACATCATATAACAAACATCATTTTCATTTCATTGATTTCCATTAATAAAGTCCTTTGTTACAATGGCGCCCAACGTGGGTCCATAAGATAGGACCACAAGGTAGAAATAATTGATCGATACTGACAATAGTTCACCTCAGGGGGGACTCACTGGTGGCAGCTATGTTGGAACGCCACGGGCTTGTGAAGGCGCATGACGAGGCAACAAGTTGGACTTTGATGTGGTCCATTTTCCTTATCCCTGTCGCAGTCCTCCGAAAATTGACTGATGACCAGAAAGTCAATCACTTGCCAAGGTAACAACATGCCTACATTTCCTTACCGCCTATCCTTTCCCTATTCCTATATTTCTTTATCATGTAACTTGAAAATACCATGCAACGAATGATACTTCTTTGAAGATGGACTGATCTGACTGATCAATGATTCAATCTATTAATCATACAACAGAAGGAGAACACGCGTAGTGTGCTTCATATTTCAAGGTCAACTACGTCACTGCAGTAGTCTTATTAAGAGATTGATAAGCACTTCATCGACAATATGCCTATCCCATAATCGAACCGGAGACCAGCGAGGTACGACCAGAGAGAATCTCATTAAGAGTTACGGCTAATTGACAGCTCTTTCTCCACCAGATCGTACGAGCTGACCCGCAAAGACAAACTCTTCAAGAACATAGAGAAGATGCAGTACTTCAGGGGACTGAAGCAGTTCGACTTCATTCCCACGACGTTCCTAATGCCAGCGGAGTACAAGGAGCTGTGTTCCACACACTACAGGACCAAAGGACCCTGGATTGTGAAACCAGCTGCCTCCAGCCGCGGCCGAGGGATTTACATTGTTAATGCTGTGAGTGCCACCCATTTTACTAACATCCATGTGGTCTAGTGGCTAAGATGTCAGACTTGGGATTGAGAGGTCAAGAATTTGAAATCCGGCCGTAAGTAATAGGCATACGTTTTTAAAACATCCAGTCTCAACTACTAGCAGTTGCAATTTGAGGTGAACCAACCTCACCTGCAAACCGGTACACCTGCTCATTGATGGACGAGGCTCGTGTGGAGGCTTTTTCTCATGGGGTTGGTTGGTCAAACGACAGGCACCTCATAAAAGCTGTATAGGTCAAATCAAAAAGTAGAGAAGGAGGCTCCGGGATCCGATGTAAATACCTCGATAATGTTAATGATCATGATGGTGATTTTTTTTTATATGGGACACGTCAAATTGACTTCGCCTCGCCTGATGGTAAGCTGAAGGCAAAATCTCTGAAAAGAGGGTCACCACTACAGACACGTACCATGTTACAATGGTGGCACTCAGCTTGACGGCCTCATCAGATGCTTTTTCACGCCCCGCTTAAAGGACCCGGGACTGTAGGAGGAGGGAAACACGTGATCTGGTAAGGAATCCCAAGACTTAATGGTGCGGCAGGTGATGAGTTTTCGTCACTAGCAGCCTCCGATACGTACATTCATACATACATTCATGCATACATTCATTTATTCATACGTTCGTACATACATACACACGTTCATACATACATTCATGAAGGGGTAGGTAAAGGTGTATTTACACCCACATTTCACCAACTATGATTTCTGAGCCTATTGTCATCAAGCGAGCACTGTGCCATGAACTGTATATTTATATTACTGTCGGACTAATAATAACAATTCCTTACCCCTTTCTTCCAGCCGGAACAAATCCCAAAAGGAGAAAACGTTGTAGTAGCAAAATACATAGATAAGCCTCTGTTGATCGGAGGGCACAAGTGCGACCTCCGTCTGTACGTGTGCGTGACGTCGATAGACCCTCTCCTCATATACCTGTACGAGGAGGGCCTGGTGAGGTTCGCCACGGTGAAGTACGATAAGACGAACAAGAACCTTTGGAATCCATGCATGCATCTATGTAACTACAGTATCAATAAGTACCATACGGATTATATTAAGTAAGTATATCATCATTATTTAAGTAATAGTAAATTGACTGTTTTTAAGCTATTGCATAGCTTCTATCGCGGGCCTTGAGCGTGGAGACCGAATCCAGAAATTCCGTAACGAAAAAACCTAAGCTGACTGTTAGGTTAGCGGTGATACTTTTTAGTTTTGCCATCTATCGTTTTGAATTTGAATTATATTATTATTTATTATAATTGCATAAGTTCATAAAAATGCTATGTATATTATAATAGCTTTACCGCGGCAGTCCCCGAGTGCCACACGTCTTTTTTTAATTTTCTTTTTTGACTGAATATTGTATCTAACGGGAACAAAAAGCGGACTTTTTCAAAAGTGTATCTACGAGGATCTTTTCCAAAAGTCTATTTACGGGTAGGGATTGCAATCCGGAAAAACGGATCCGATAATCCGGTGAATCCGACATCTGGTACCAATATGCCGGCAATCGGATTCGGTACTGGCAATTTTAGGCAAAATACCTATTGGGCGGTAGTAGGAGTATACATAGGTGCTGTATGCCCTACGCGTGGTACGAGTCATTCAGCGTTAAGTCATCGGGTTACTGGGTATTAGCCTAGTTAGACTTTCGTCAAAAGATAGTTAATCTGAAATAAAGTGATGATATAGTTTAGGTTAAGCTGTTTGTGGGCGCCATGCTGCCCCTCTAGACAAGTAGCAATTTGTCGGCCGTCGTTTTGTAAAATAGAATGCCAAATGTATTGGATTTGACGTATATGACACGTGTCAACGAATGTCAAAAACGTCAAATTCTCATACATTCATCATTCTATTCCATGATACGCCGAGCAACGAATTGCCACTTGTCTAGGGGGGGCTGGGTAACCCACTTATATGCGTTATAACTAAAGCAACTTTGATGAGTATGGCATCATTTTGGGAAAGTAATCATTTTGGGATTTCAACATTTTCGGAATTCAACTTTCTGTTCCTGGAGGGAAATAATCTTTTCTTACCTCTTCGAAAATATACTATACAGGTCTGACTTCATCATTTTATTTTAGAAATATAATTAGGATTCCGCGCAAAAAAAATCAAAACCCAGGTTGAAATCAGACGGAGTCAAAAGCAAAGAAACCTAACAAAATCTTCAACCCCCAGATGCGACGACCCAAACGCCGGCAACATAGGCCACAAGTGGACCCTCTCAGCGTTACTGCGCCACCTCCGCAAGCAGGGGCGGAACACCACGGCCCTCATGGTGGCCATCGAAGACCTGGTCATCAAGTCTATACTGTCCTCGGCGCAGACCATAACGGCGGCCGCTAGGGTGTTTGTGCCCAACTTCTTTAACTGTTTCGGTGAGTAAATAAATAAATAATAATTAATTAATTATTAATTTCTGTGTTTAATTACTCATTTATAATCAACTAGCTGACCCGGCGAACTTTGTACCGCAATATTTTTTTCCGCCCGCGTGGAATTCAGACCCTTTTTCCATATTTTCTCACCGTTTAAACCTTCCCTGGACATCCACAAATATTTCAAGACTAAAATAATTAGCCAAAGCTGTTCAGCCGTTCTCGAGTTTTAGTGAGACTAACAGAATTGTAATTTACTTTTATTTATATAGCTATGTGAATCACTTTGGTTTAAGCGGAGTTTAATTTAATCTTTCTTCCTCCTAGCGTTAATTCCCAGTCGCATCCGAAGCTTTCAGCTCGGAGTCCGGGGTCCGCTTTTACCAGTCATAGCTACAGATTTGGCTAGACCTCGATATTTTCCGTGAAGCGATTGCCATCTGACCTCCACGACCCAATGTTAACATTAGGCGATATCGAAGCTTTGCAGCTAAACCGTTGTTTTTGGACTTTTTAGGGCACCAACTACCCGTAACGACTGCCATAGATGTTCTTATGGCAACCGGGACCGACGGCTTAACGTGCTCTCCGAGGCACGACCAGACCAATGCAAATACCCATATTTAATGCACACAAATATTTGCACTGAGCGGGGATCGAACCCGCGCCTCCTGCGTAGCGGCCGCGTTCACTACCGCTACGCCACGGAGGCTGTCAAATTTAATATAATTTCATTAGTTGAAAAAAAAATGTTTTGGAAAAATATAACTAAAAATATGTTATATGTATTAGAGAAGCTTATGGAAAAAAAATTGTACTCGGTTTTAGTAAGGGTTGAAACTAAATTTCGCTTCACTGGTACGAATCTAACCTTTCAACGTTAAAGGGTATTATAAAAAGTATGCAGATTATCTTTATAAATTGTTAATGCATACAATTTCTTTATTAGCATATATTAAATAATTTATTTTTTAGCATATAAAATAATTGTTTCAATTTTTTTTTGCATTCAAGTCATATTGAAGTCGTTAAATGACGTCTAAATTCCCCAGTGGGGATTTGTGTTTCAAAAACAACATAATGGAACCGGTCATCAGAGTAGCGGTGTCTAAGTGAACTAACATTGTTTCAGAACTCTTCGGCTATGATATTCTGGTCGACGATATGTTGAAACCCTGGCTGCTAGAGATCAATCTATCTCCAAGGTATACTCTTAAACCTTGAAATTAGTCCTTCGATTATTATGTATCGATGCTATTGAAAGTTTACTTACGAATTCGGGTCCATTATTATCGAATTTCTTATCGATTTAGAAAGAGAAAAGAGAATCGACCTCGGGCGGGACTCGAACCCGCGATCTTTCCCTTCGTGCGGGTTTCGGGGACTTAGTGGTCAGAAAATTCCCTCTGTAAGGGAAAGATTACGGGTTCGAATCCCGCCCGAGGTCGATTCTCTTTTCTCTTTCTTAATCGATTGGAATAGGATAATAAATGCTTCAAAATTTCATTCAATCGAATTTCTTGTTAAAATACAACGTAATATTATGGATATACTAAAATTATTTCTTCACCGTTAAATTACCAATAAAAAAAAACCATTAAATTAACCACGAGCTGAGTCCACATCACTGAACACTATTGCAAGGATATGAGATGGGAAAAAAATGTGCCAATATCGTTTGTCGTCTATAAATAACATTATCGTAAGTAAAACTATCGATAGCATCGATAAACTATCGACCACTAGTGGGCAACACTACAGTGCATCTGTTGATATAGTAAGTGAACTTCTACACATACAAAAATATCATCCTTTGAGCCCTGTTCCCAACTCAGTCTATGAAACAACCGAACCTCTATATCGACTCCACAATCCACTAGATATATCGAAGCTCTGTGTTACTCTAAAGGCCATCTAATCTTTTTATAGGGTACTTTTATACACTTTATTTTATAGTCGTTTCGAATAAAAAGATTTTGGAATAACTACTTCCAGACGATTTTGCAATCGAAACTGTGTCCGAAATATTTTTATCCGAAACGATTATAAAATTACCCGGTAAAGAAACAGGCTACTGGTATCGGCTATCGGTTGTCATCAAGTCAAATCGTCGTTTGTCAAAAAAATGTCACAAGGCATTCGCGCCCTTGTGTATTTAAACATAAGGGCGCGAATGCGTTGCAATTGTTTCTTACTATTATAGTATTAGAACGTAAAGACGAACTATCATCATTTTTGTTGCTATGCAAACTTATCCAGGCAGGTAGACGATACTAGTAACCCCTTTCTTTAAATAAGCACACCCTTAGTTAGATTTAAGGGTATTTTTGTGATCAGTCAGGGTTTATATTGATATGGTTGGCATGTTCCAGCCTGGCGTGCGAGAGTCCCCTGGACGCGCGGGTGAAGTCGGCGCTGCTGGCGGACACGCTGACGCTGGTGGGGCTGCCCGCCGTGCCCATGAGCAGGGGGGAGCCCGCTGAGCGGAGCACCTCGCTCAAGATGAGGATCGGAGCGGTCAGTGCACCATCCACGGTCTAGGCTAGTGCGAACACAATATGCCAACCAAAAAAAAAATATTTTTGATTTTTTTGAAATTTTGAGGGTATTTTTGTTTTATCGATTTTTTGATATGACACTTGATGTGTGTATTAATATAGAATTTAAAGATATCTGCAATACAACAGTGTACAGGTGCGTCTAGATTATTCCCGGCTGCCGTGCGAAGCAATGTTTGATGTTGAGAATGTAGATGTTGATATGAATTTAGTAGAGCGTGGCTACCATGCGGCATACGATCCACTTCTTTCCGCGTGGGGCAGCTAAAAAGGGTAACAAAAATTTGTAGGAACGTACCTACTTGCCGCGCGAGCCAATTCTCTGACACAACAAACCGTTGAAACTGCGTACGAGCAAATGACAAAAAGTTCCTTTGAGGTCTCAAAAACCGACAAAAAGCGGTACGTCACGCGGCACGTTCGAGCGCAGCTGCCGCGCGAGCGTTTACACTTGGTGTGGCTGCCGCGCAAGCCCATGTTCGATGGTTTGCCGAGCGTAGTTTGGACGCTGTTTAAGTGTATTATGTAATTGTGATCCTCATGATAGTAAGAAAAAAGATTTACTAATCAATACGTATGCCAGGATCATCAACAAATACGGTCGTTAACCTTTCTCACTTTAAGTTCGAAATCTAATCAAGTGAATCCGCACCAAGCTAAAATCGTTACCGCAGTGTCGTCGTGTGCACTCAGCCGAGAACGTCTGCGTCCGCGGCAAGCGCGCCAGTACGGAGAGCGGCGGGGCGACGGCGGGGGCCGCGGCGGGGGCGGCGGGCGGGGCGGGGGCGGTAGCAGCGGCTCCCGGTGCGTTGGCCGCGCTCACGGGCGAGGAGCTGCGACTTGTGCGGGCTGTTAGGGCGCAGTATGGCAGGCGAGGGGGTTTCGTGCGGATCTTCCCTAGTCAGGACTCGTGGCAGAAGTATTCGCAGTACCTGGGTAAGTCACTGTTTAGGTGTATCACTGTCTGGTTGAGTCATTGTCTAGGTGAGACACTGTGAATGAACCATTGTCTAGGTGAGACATTATCTGAGTGAGCTACTGTCTAGGTGAGACACTGTCTGAGTGAGCCACTGTTTAAGCGTGACACTGTCTGGGTAAACCACTGTTAAAGTGAGACACTGTCTGAAAGAGCCACTGTTTAAGGGTGACACTGTCTGAGTAAACCACTGTTAAAGTGAGACACTGTCTGAGTGAGCCACTGTCTAGATCAGCCACTATCTAGGTCAGCTACTGTGCAGGTGATACACTGTCTAAGTGTGCTACTGTCTAGGTGACCCATTGCCTACGTAACCCACTTTGTCTCGGTGTACTATTGTCTAAATGGGCCACTGTTTAAATAATCCATTGTTTAGGTGTGTGTCTTGGTGAGCCACTGTCTACATAAACCATTGTCAAGGTGAACTACAGTCTAAGTGTAGATAAAAATCTCTATATTGATCGTACGTATTCGCGGCACAGATCCAGTGACGGGCATCCCTGTGTGTTCGACATCGCTGAACAATAACGTGCCGTACCAGGTGGTGCAACACAACTACAACCTGCTGGTGCACTCGCACGTACTGCCGCACTTCCAGCACGCCACCGTCGCCACCAGCCTCACTGACACCCCGCAGAGGTGAGACGAACATACACACATACATACATCATACATTCCAGGTCTTAGGGGTCAGAGTCAATCTCACCCACAAATCGGTACACCAGATGACGCTTTGACGAAGGTGTCCTTTTTGTCTCATCCCTCTCAAAATGTATTGTTATTGACTAAATAAGCCAAATCTTAAAGCATATAGACTGCGGGCTTCGATGTGAAATCTTTGGGATGCAACCGGGAACAATGCTAAGATGATGATGATGATTATAATATTCTTAATAACTTGTAGATTATTCATACAGTTAAAGATAATTTATTGAAATAGTATGAATTTACGTAAATAATAATATTTATTCGTAGATTTCAGTACTGCTTCTGACACCGTGAACCATCACAACGTTAAACGAAAACTTCAACCATATTGGTATAGATAAAAACCTCATTTGCAATACTACCTCATTCATATTATTTTCAACCTAAACACGATTTGAAAGAGTTTTTCAATAAAAAACAATTCCGTTTAGAGCAGGTGTCCCTCAAGGTTTTAAATGCGGTCCCATCTATTTCAACACTTTCATTTTACCAGTTGAAACAGTTTATCAATAAAAAACAAATGCCTTTAAAACAGGTGTCCCTCAAGGTTCTACACGCGGTCCCATCTTTTTCAACACTTTCATTTTACCAGTGTTTGTTAACATTGCGGTGTTTATAACTCGGTCTCGTTGGTGTATAGACTGAAGCGCTACGAGGCGGTGAGCATCACGTGCCAGGCGCCGGCCGTGTGGCTGGGCGAGGCCAGCCCCGCGCCGCACGACTCGCGCCGCGCCAAGGAGCTCGTCAAGAGACAGCTGCTCGACGGGATGAAGCTCACGTGAGTGTCCCACCACCTCTCTAGTGACGCGCCAAGGAGCTCGTCAAGAGACAGCTGCTCGACGGGATGAAGCTCACGTGAGTGTCCCACCACCTCTCTAGTGACGCGCCAAGGAGCTCGTCAAGAGACAGCTGCTCGACGGGATGAAGCTCACGTGAGTGTCCCACCACCTCTCTAGTGACGCGCCAAGGAGCTCGTCAAGAGACAGCTGCTCGACGGGATGAAGCTCACGTGAGTGTCCCACCACCTCTCTAGTGACGCGCCAAGGAGCTCGTCAAGAGACAGCTGCTCGACGGGATGAAGCTCACGTGAGTGTCCCACCACCTCTCTAGTGACGCGCCAAGGAGCTCGTCAAGAGACAGCTGCTCGACGGGATGAAGCTCACGTGAGTGTCCCACCACCTCTCTAGTGACGCGCCAAGGAGCTCGTCAAGAGACAGCTGCTCGACGGGATGAAGCTCACGTGAGTGTCCCACCACCTCTCTAGTGACGCGCCAAGGAGCTCGTCAAGAGACAGCTGCTCGACGGGATGAAGCTCACGTGAGTGTCCCACCACCTCTCTAGTGACGCGCCAAGGAGCTCGTCAAGAGACAGCTGCTCGACGGGATGAAGCTCACGTGAGTGTCCCACCACCTCTCTAGTGACGCGCCAAGGAGCTCGTCAAGAGACAGCTGCTCGACGGGATGAAGCTCACGTGAGTGTCCCACCACCTCTCTAGTGACGCGCCAAGGAGCTCGTCAAGAGACAGCTGCTCGACGGGATGAAGCTCACGTGAGTGTCCCACCACCTCCTCTCTAGCCTCAAGTGACTGTCGCAGGCTGAGGCGCTCCCACCACCTCTCTAGTGATGAACCACAGACTGAAGCGCTACGAGCCGGTGAGTATCATTTGAGTCGCTCTTAATGTCTCTCTAGTGAAGTGCCACAGACTGAGGCACTGCTCGACGGCATGAAGCTCACGTGAGTCTCCCACCACCTCTCTAGTGTCGAACCACAGATTGAAGTGCTACGAAGTGCTACTAATCGGCTCGAAACTTACGTGAGTAACTCCTGCCACTAGCTTACTTATAATACTGAAGTAGTCGATCCAATCCCCATCTGATGGGAGGCGCAGGAAGATAGAATACCTCCAAAAGTGCAATGTCTCTGCAAAAGGACTGCCAGAGAGTGACCAGTAGTCGGCAAAAGAGATAAGTATACACCTTTTCACATTATATTCTTCTTCTTTCGAGTCAATGACAGTGAATTTTTCATTGCTTTAAATTATTCGAGAATAAAATCTCGCCATCTCGACCGCGCTGTCAGTGGCATTATTGAGATCTTCTTTAGTGCAGGAGGTAGGACATAAGGGACACGAAACCAAGTGCGCCATGGACTGCACGGGGGTCCGCAGTCCGGGTCTCACATTCCCCACCTGCATAGATTTTGTCTCGACCGGCGACTAGTGTATGGCAGGTTCCGTCCGGGAGGTAGTTTTTCCTGGGGAGGTAGGAAGTCCAAAGGTGGTGGTCTCATCGCAGCAGGGTCTTCGTGTGCGGCTCTCGTGGTTTAATGTATACTTATTTCCTTTGCCGACTCTACATACGTTTAGCCGCTGCTCCGTGTGTCTGTGCCCAAATATAATCTGTTGGAAATATCTGCGCTGCTGCCATATTTGATATCTCTGTCTCTCGTCCGACAGGTGGGGCTCAGATATTTCCAACGCGTTGTTTGTAGAAGATTTCGATGACTAATCGATTGAATGCACATACATGATGAAATGAGAAGACGGGTATGTGCTTAGCTATACTTGTCTTTAAATCTATTGTATAAAATGTCTTTTTCTACACGAAAGAACGATAATCTAGTACCCAAACGATATAAAACTCCGAAACATAGCAAACACCGAGAGGAGGTTTTATAATTTGATTTCCCTAGTAAACAGCACAGTTACTTCGACCGCCTCCTCTCCGTATATGCCCTGTGAATTTAATACATTGGATTACGGAAAAGGCTGAGTTACTTAGACCGCCTCCTCTCCGTATATGCTTTCTGAATACATAAACTTAACAATAGAAAGGTTTAGAATATGCGCTCACGCTCTGCTTTGTGTGAGCGAGGCGTAGAGATAAATTATTATAGGTGAGCGACAGGGACAAGTAGACATTTTTATAAGAATCGGTCAAGCCATTTCGGAGGAGTTTACAGACTGTGACACGAGATTTTTTTTTTGCATAGTTTGTAGGTCTGAGAATCGGCCGTAAACTATTTTTTAAATCCCGAACTCTTAAAAGTAGCCGCATAAAGTAATACTTAAGTAGTGCCATTTCGCTCACACTCTTTATGTGCACGCACGAGTGCGAGCGAAATGGTACTACTTTAGTATTACTTTATGCGGCTTCACTCTCTAATTCTAAACTTTCCGTCTATGTTATACTTCTAGTCTGACCTTGTCCTACATGAGGCGCGTACTTTACATATATACATACAATCACGCCTTTATCCCCGAAAGGTTAGGCAGAGTTGAATTAACACCCACATTTCACCAATCGTTTTCCGGGCACTATTGTTGGCTCGAGCCATGACAGTATAGGCTGAGTCTGGGCTGTATATATCTGTCTGATGTTAAACAGCCCTTACCTACTTAAGCTGTATTATTCGCATAATAGTAATGAATGCGACGTTCGACAGGTTCGACAGGCCCCGCGGTCCCATCAGAAGACGGATGTCTTCGGCGAAACAAAGGCCCGTGAAAAGACTCGCGGCGATCCCCTTGACCATACGCTTACACAAAACAAACGTTAAAGTTATGTCTACGGTGTCACGTTAGCTAGGTAGGTCACGTTACTAAATTTATACTAATTTGTTAGTTTAGTAGAAGTATATACGGAAAAAAATATAGAAGTGTGTTATACATGAGTGGCTGAGAGGAGGAGGTGAGCAAATGCAGAGAGGAGGTGTTGAGCAAATGCAGAGAGGGGGTGCTGTAATAAAATTTAGATATGAAAGACCGCGTGACACTGCTGGGGTCAGATTTCACCCAATACATTATTTCTTAGTGTCAGTTAATAGTAAAACTACTTAATGCTATGCCGATGTTACTGCGCAGTATAGCAGTCACACTAGATGGCATTTAAAGTAACAGGGGCTAACTCACAAAGAATATTAAACTTTTGATTTTTAGGGCTACTGAAAAGCAACAGAAACATCGGTTTACTAATAATACCAAATGAATCGCGATAGAATTCGTTAGGCTTGTCTCACCGGGAACGATGAACGAGTAAAGCTAGAGCTACAAAAATCGCTTAGCGAGTATCGCTGAGCGAGTGTTATTTTTCATAGCTCTTGTCGCTCAGCGACAAACTAGTAAAGCGAGTACTCGCCGGCGGCGGTGTGAACAGTCGGCTACTATTTGTATATGCATCTCTTTTGTTTACACGGAATGTAATATCTATTGTACGTTTCTTGAGCGAGAAAATAGTCGATAGTTACTCGTTTTATCGCCGGCGGTGGGACAAGAAATTGCTTTATTTTGATAAACTGCACGCACTGTGCGGTATGAAAGGAACTTCATCCCACGCACACTCAAGCTGTGGAATGAACTCCCCGCGATGGTTTTCCCAAGCGACTACAATATGGGGTTCTTCAAGAAGGGCATTAGAAGGTTTCTTCAGGGTCGGCAGCACGTGTGTGACGCCCCTGGTGTTGCATACGTGCATAGGCCACGGTAACCACTTTCCATCAGGTGGGCCGTGTGCTTGTCTGCCACCTGAGTGGTATAAAAAAAAAAAACTTCTAGGCTTCTTTGGTACCAGAGGCCACGTTGAGAGGGATTCAAAGTGCATCGCCCGAGGGAAAAATAATTTGCTCTCGAGTCATTTATTCTACTTTTCATCCCCTTTCTAGACTTTCTATAATAAAAATATGTACTGATTACAAGAACAGAGACAGAATACGCGAGCTTTATTTTTTTTTTAGCTAACCAACACTTGCCAGACATTTATTATAAAAAAATTCGTTCGATTTCTATAATGTTCTAAATTTAAATCACTTTTCCGCCCGCTAAGGTTGCGGTTCCATTGACGCGGAGCGGGGCGGAGCGGAGAAAGATTAACCAATAGGATTGCATAAAAACTCCGCTCAGCTGCAGTAGCGGGGTTTTTATGCAATGCTATTGTTTAATATTTCTCCGCTCCGCGTCAATTGAACCGCAGCCTATAAGCTCTTAACAGAAAAGTGCTATTTTGCTCCCACTTATAGAGGAATAAAGTGACACTTTTCGAATAGAAGAGATGAAAATCCATACTTTAATATTATAAATATGAAAGTAACTGTCTGTTTTTCTGTCTGTCTGTCTGTCTTTTACGCTTTCACGCCCAAACCACTGACCCGATTTTGTTGAAAATTGGTACAGAGATATGTTAGACCTTGGCAAAGGACATAGACTATGTTTGGTTGCGATAACCGACGTCCACGCGGGCGGAGCCGCGGACCACAGCTATTATACTATAAATCTTGTTATACTGTACATGTTTATTTATTTATTTATATAGGTTTACTAACAATTGTTTACATTTTATACAGCACATAATAAATACAAGTTCATATTGATCTAGCACAAAGCAACGTAACAATCTCTTAAAAGTAAACACCGCTTGTGCATAGAGAAAAACCAACAAAAATTAACATCACAATATGATAATGATGAATAATCGATTAAGAAAGAGAAAAGCATAATAAATGCTTAAAAATTTCATTCAAATAATGAATAAGTTCACTCAGTATCGTATCGTTGTTGCAGCATGGGCGAGGGCCGGCGCGCCTTCGGCCTGTTCCTCACGCACGTGCTCAAGCGCGTGTCGTGCCCGTCCAACGAGCTGGCCGTGGCGCACGCCGCGCTCGTGCTGCGCTTCCTCAAGCGCGCCGCCAGCACGCTCCGCATGCCTTACAATGTAAAGGTGACCGCACGCATGCATGCTGTAGCACTGTAGCCTTGAGGTCCAACCCCACCAAACGGACGGCATCGGCCCGGATTTTACAATCTTTAAACAAAATTAAATCTTATTATCACAGTGTTTGAAGTTTATATTACCAAGTCACGCACAACAGCTTGACAGCGACGTGCGGCGGCGTGACGCACGTCAAGCTGTCATGCGTCAGCGTGACTTGGTAATATAATCTTTAAATACTGTAATATAAGATTTATTTTGTTTAAAGATTGTAAAATCCGTTCCGATGCCGTCCGTTTGGTGAGGTTGGACCTTTAGTAGGTAGGACACGAAATACAGCTGTCCGACTGGGGGCAGACAGATCACAAGTCTCGGGTACAATATCTGCCTTCAACCAAAACGACCTTCACCAAACTGAAAGAAAGAAAAAAGTTTTATTTGAGTTATCTGCACAATGTGAAATAATACAGCAATACAATAATATTACTAATAATACAGCAATATAATAACAGACTGCTGGGTAATTCTCTAAGCACACGGCGTCGAACACAACGTTGCGACAACCTTGATACAAATTGTCATTGGTCGATTTCCACTGACGTACCGGTGACGTCAGTAGAAATCGACCAATGACAATCGCGTATACAAAAAAGTACAGTATGACTATATGGATAGGTGTTGAAATTGATTAGCTCGTTTATGCCTGGTGTGTTCTTATTAGGTAGTCTAGTATACGTAGAATTCTTTATTACCTTCCATCATCCCCTAACCAAACCACATTATTGGATCAATAATTTGGCGAATGAAAATATGTGTTCAAGTTGAATTCAATTGAATGTTCATTTTTCCCTCGCAATTAAGTTTGCCGATTCCTTGACCACTATGCTACCGACGGTTATTCAATAATTCCCCAACTCCCTGTAGCGAATTGGTGTTGTAATGTACGGCCAGCGCCAGACGCTCCAATCCGACCGTCCAATCGGCTGAATCGGCAGCCAGTATTGATGTATTAATTATTATTATTACAAGGTTGTTGATTGGATGGTCGGATGGTCGGGTTGGAGCGTCTGGCGCTGGCCTACGTATTAACAGTCAAAATTGTGCTTTATATAGTGTAAACTGTATGCTCATCGATATTTATACTAAAGGGTCTACCACACGCATAAGCTTCACCAAAGTTTTGCCTGCGCAGGCCGGTTTGTACTATAGACCGTATAGACTATGTCAGTTTTACTATAGACCGACCGACCGTGGTTATTGTATGACGTGAAAGCGCGGCGTGGCGGGTGATGACGTATAGAAAGAAAAAGAAACTATGATTTGAGTGCGCGTGAGATATTGCCGTGAGCGTTGGCGGCGAACTGACCAAATCTGACAGTCGATTGGTCGATACTCCCCTCGTTTCGCCGCGCACATACCCAAGACGCAGTACAGTGGTTACGGTCTGTGTATAGTAAATCTGATACATTTATATTACGTCGTATATTTGTATGTATATACGAAACAAATTACGTAATACAAAAAAGAAAAAAATTTATGCACGTTGTACCGTGTACAAACCAGCCTGAGCAGGCAAAACTGTGGCGAAGCTTGTATGTACGTGTGGTAGGTCCTTAACAACATTTTTATGGAGTGTCTCATTGAGTATTATTCACTCATACTACTATTAAATTCGTGTATTATGCACAATCAACAAATAAAAAAAGCTATTGTAACTAAATTATCGATAGAGCATACATACTATAGTAATTTGGTGGTGTGTAGTTTGTGTGTAATGTGTGGTATATGGTATTTATTATGTGTATTCATGGCCGTCTTTACCCGGGAGTGCGTTGTTGTTTGCGGGTGTGATTGCAGGCACATATGCCCCGATTTGGCTAACCACTTTCCATCAGGTGGGCCGTGTGCTTGTCTGCCACCTTAGTGGTATAAAAAAAACTGTCAATCGCTATCATACTACAGACTGCAAAAATGCTATTGAATCTTAGACCTTACTGTTATGCAGTTAGTCTGAAGTTAAATGGCATCTTCCAGAGTGAATGAAAAATGTTATGAACTCTTTTTCATTTAATTTTGAACTTTAACGTTATATCAATAAAGTCTAAAATGTAATGGCTTTTTTGCAGAGCCCAGTGGTATGAGTATGACAGTGGTTGACAATTATGCCAAGGGGGCGATGACTTAGGGGGCAAATACCGAACACTTTATACCTAAAATATGGTCAAGACGGCTCTGGGTGTAGTCTTAGCTAGTTTCAGGCGTTGTACTCTTTCAATGTTGTGACTAAAAGACGCCTGTGGGGTGAGCACGAACTACTCTCGTAATCGTATCGTGAACGTAACGATAGCGCGGAGCATTGCGATTGGCAGGCTTCAGGCAGGCGGCCAATGGCAATGCTCCGCGCTCTCGTTACGTTCACGATACGATTACGATAGTTGTTCGTGCTCACCTCACTGTTCCGTAGATATACCTAGTTATGTAGTAGTGTTTAAGTAAGTTGTATATCTGTGTGGTACTAACTTGTTCCTATTTCTGGCCTACTGCCTGCCCCGGCAAGGGACCTGCTTCACGTATATGTATGTATATTCGCTCTGAAGGTTAATGCACAACTGCGTTCACTGCAAATTATGTTTCTGTTACGAAGAGACAATGAAGTAAGTTCGCTACTGCATTGGACAAACGGCCAAAGAGATAGGGATACACCTTTACATACACACTCACATGTAAAGATGTGTACGTATTTCTTTGGCTGTGTAGTGGACAAACAGTCCGGTTTCTTGTCACAACACCCTCAAAAGTTACATAAAATTAATGAAAAACTTATTCATTCAATCATTCATTATTCATTCAATCATTATGAATGATTGTAGGCTTGAAAATACTACACGTAGTGTATCTTTGATTCTGAAACTAGGTAAACCTGTACTATCGATTTTCCTGTTTCCTTGATATAAACCACTTTCACCTCGTTTTCACCGAAAATCAAGTTGGAAACTTGTCTGATACAAAACTTGTTGAAGACTTATCAAAACATAATTACTTGGTATTGAGACTGTCACACTTTTTCGTTCACATTGTATGTATAGCCAACATGTTGTATACAAGATTATATTTGCGTTTACACTGAAGTCTGTGACATGTTGCAACTTGTCAAATACATGTTTTAAACTTTGGTGAAAACGAGTGGTTCCCAACTTCCCATCAATCAGCGAGCTCCCGGACTATTTGGCCAGAGAAATATTGAGAATTCTTGCATTTTCATCGCTCTTATTGCACAAACATAATTTGCACACATTCGTAGACAACACAAGCATATAGAAAAAAAATCTTATCGTTATCCATTCAGTCGTTTAAGCGTGATTGACTAACAAACATCTTCAAAAACTTTCACATTCATAATATTATAAGGATATCATTACATACATACACTGTACTGACTTTTAGACATAATGCATGATGAACTTTTACCATTAATTTCGGCCATGTTGAATTCAATCGAATCAGACAAAACCAAATGAAAGTAACACTCATAGCATACCCCTTGGCTCGATAGTGGAGCCGAGCCATCCAACACGTTAAGCCATCGGTCCCGGTTGCCATACGAATATCTATGGCAGTCGTTACGAGTAGTTAGAGTAAACATACAGCCTACTAATTACCCGGTTGACGGCGATAGGCTCGCCACCTATTACGTGGGACCGAAAATTATAGCTGGCGAAATGTGGGTGTTAATACACCTCTGCTTACCCATGTATGAAATCAGACTTTAGAACACCCAGTAGACTCGTAGTAGTTGTTCGCGCCTCGTTCCTATAACTGGTGAAATTCGCTCTTGTTGTGTTTGTAGGGCACACTAACGGTGGGGATGATGAATAAAATAAAAAGTTTGCCTATAAATAAAACAAGAGCTGCCAAGAAAATCAAAAGCGAACGCGTGGTGCTGTACAATCTACAGATGCTGCAAACGTATTGGGTGGTAAGACTCGCCACATACTCGCTAGATAGTTAGATAGCATAGATACGGATAACCTTTTTTATGTCTACAAAATCCCCGTGGATACTCCCCCCGCCGAAGCCGGCGTGGATGGTTATGTCGGACTCGAACCGACTAAAACGCACGCCGTCTGTGGGCCGTCGGTTGCCGGCGGTGAGATTGTCGTAGCCATATCCCTCGCACCCCGGCCGACCCAGGGCCATATCTCTCGATCTGGCCCTCTCCGGTGAGGGGACCACAGAGTCCCCAACTCGCCCCCGGGTATGGGGAGGCGCCACCGCGGCCTGCTTCTGCTAGGGTGACAGGCGGCTCCACCCGTCACCCCCAGACCCGCGCTCATGGAGGATCTCCGCCTGGTGATATTGTGGGGCGAATTATCTTCTCTGATAAACAAGCGATGGCTCCAAATCTTCATCATGCATTATCTATCTAAAAGTCACTGGTCCCACTTCCATGTATTTCGTAAACACCTTTTTACCAACAACAACCTTTCTTTCGTACATATTCACTGCTACTACTTTATATTGATCACTTAAAAAAAACTTGCATAGTATAAATTGTGATAAAGCAGTTAAAATTTACGCGAAGATCGAATTCAAATTTTAAATTTTATCATGCTATAAATAACAGGTTTGATTCATATTCCGACAAATCTAAATGAATTTGTGCTGTTCATTGGACCCAGCGCTAATTGGACTAATCATAAAATAGACTATCTGCGAATTGGACTAAGCAAACTAAATCTTACACTAATTAGACTCACCACAAATTAGATCTACCGTAAGATTCAGCATTGATTTACATCAACTTATAATTAGACTAACTTCGATTTGGACTAACTTTGATTTGGACTAACTTTGTCACTTTGATTTGGACTAATTTCGATTTGGAATAACTTCGATTTGGACTAATTTTCAATTAGACTAATTGGATTACCCACGCATTCATTTCATTTATTTTTTTATAACATTTTCGAATCCACTTTCCCAGCCAGTCAGTGTACCCTTACCACAAGTTTTGTGTCCAGGGTCCGCCTACGAAGATGTGCGACAAGGACCGTTGTGCCGTCATCGCGAAGCAGCTCAACGACTTCTTGTATATGTACTACAGAGAGACGGACCTGTATACGGACAGCGAAGACAAAGCTGGTTGCGTCGCTAACATACACTTTGCGCAGTTCTTGTATTCAGCTAGGTAAGTTTTTTTTCCCCCTTGAACACCCTCCACCGGTCGCCGCTCGGTTATGTCGGGCTCAAACCGATAGTCGGTTTGAGTCCGCACGTTGCCCGGGTATCAAATGCCGGAGTGTAAGCTAGCATTATAAGGCATTGTCTTCGCACCCCGGCTGACCTTGGGCGAACTCCGGTTTTAAGATGGTCCAATCGAGTGGTAGGTTACCTATTTGTTCTAATAACTGGATGTAACCCGCAGCTTCGCCAGCGTGGGGTACTGAATTTCTGAAAAGTACGTTTGTGAAAATTTCTGAAGACTCATTTTGAAATTTTCACAAACGCACTCTTCATTCATCCAAAAATTTGCACCCAATCAAATCAAACAAATGCAATCAATCAAAAACTGCAAATTTTTTCCTCCTCAAGAACCTTTTACAAAGGATTGGTAAACTTAACGAATAAATAACGCCATATTAAGCTAAGAAATCATAGTGCAAGCCTTGGTTGGATGCACCTGGATAACTGCTAGGATGATGATGATGATGATGAATGCCACAAGACTAAACTTTATACTATTTTTCACAGTGAGGCAGACTTAGAAGATGTCCTCCTCCTCCACCTAAAGATGGAGAACTACCAGACCACGTTCCTGGGCGACCACCGCAACCTGTTCTGTGTGGACCTGCCGCCCGCCAAGCTGTGCGTGGAGCCGCCCGTCAGACATACCCTGCTGAAGCACCTGGCCTGGCTGTCGCCTATCAACACCAGGAAATATAGGTATGACATACATACAAATAGAAAAAAGTCATACAGGACGAGACTTGAGATTCTTCTAATAGTCAATCACTGTTATGCCACTGACAGTACTGACACTGAAAATCATCATCATCATCATCATCATCATTTCATTCAGGGAGTCCATTGCTGGACATAGGCCTCCCCTATAGATCTCCAATAAGACCGGTTGGAAGCGGCTCGCATCCAGCGCGTTCCCGCAGCCTTAACGACACTGCAAATAATGCCAATAAATTTCAGACTTTATTGGCATAAATACAAAGTCCAAAATTAAATTAAAAAGATTAATTAAATTTCTTTCTTTCACATTACACGATGCCATTTAATTTCAAACTTTAACAGTATAACCATAAAGTCTATATTTAAATGGCATTTTTTGCAGTGAGTGGTATGAAAATGGTTGACAGCAGAATTGGGGTTTAGGACAGGACCTAATGCCGCGATGGGTACGGGGCTTAATGACTGGATTTGAAGCCCTCAAGAGTCCTACTAGTCTAATACAGAACTTCGATATCGTCAACTGGTTGTGTAGGTCAAATGGCAGTTGCTTCACAGTTGGACTGGAAAGCCGATTGAAGCTTGGGAAAAAGCTCAAAGAATGATGCTCTTGCGCAGGCTTCAACCAGTCGGCCACAAAAGCCACCAACCACAATAGAGTCAAGAGGAGTGGATAAGAGGAGCCTAAAGTCCAAGCTTTAGATGTTACCGGGATGTCTCTCGGATGAAAAAAAAAAATTATCCTGTCTATATTATTGTATGGTATCTTCATTCTCAGATATGAGTGGGCGTGCTGGCTCGCCAACGCAGCAAAAAATGGGTATTGTTGACTACATTTAGTGCTTGGCTTTTGCATGCAGTTTTATTATAACAGCTTCAATTAATTAGCCTATTGCAGTCCACTGCTGGACATAGGCATAGGCATTCTTCCATCTTCCGCATCCAGTCCTTTTGCCACCTTTTTTTATTACAGCTTACTAATATTTATTTTATATTGCCGTGGGGTACCGGCAGAGTAGAATAGTACCCCCCTCTAGTACCAGGTGTCGTAGGAGCCGACTGAGGTACAGCGGAACCGACCAATGGCGGTATAACCATATCAAATCGGCGTAGCTAAAAATGGCACAGGGCGAGGATGGGCAGCAGCATCCTCGCCGCGAAGCTACGTCCTGCGATTGCCAACACGCCTGCCCAGCGTGGCGATTATGGGCAAACTCCCCCTATGACAGGCACAAATAGGACCAGGCCCCTAGTCCCCGGCAGCTCCGCTAGACCTGGCTCCGGTAGCGGCCAGGGAAACGGCGGAGCAGGGGGTGCTAAGAATCCCCGGCAGAGATCCGGCTACCACCCCAAACGACGACTGGCCCTGGTAACGCACAACGTACGCACGATGAGGACTGACGAGAGGCTTGCTGAGCTGGAAGAAGAGTTGAGTAAGTTGCGCTGGGATATTGTGGGGTTGTCTGAAGTCCGTAGAGAGGGCGAGGACACGATAACCCTGGGATCCGGCAACCTGCTCTACCACCGGGAAGGCGACCAGCAGTCGCAAGGTGGTGTCGGTTTTCTCGTTCACAGATCCCTCATTAACAACATCATTACCATCGAAAGTGTGTCGAGCAGGGTTGTATACCTAATACTCAGAATATCCAAGAGGTATTCGCTGAAGGTCATTCAGGTGTACGCACCGACCTCGAAACGCCCAGATGATGAAGTGGAGACTATGTATGAGGACGTAAGTAGGGCCATACATACGTCTAAGACCCACTTCACTGTTGTTATGGGAGATTTCAACGCAAAGTTGGGTAAGAAAAGCGATGATGAGTTGAGAGTAGGGCAATTTGGATATGGACAACGGAACCCGCGGGGACAGAGGCTGGCTGCCTTTCTGGAGAAAGAGGGACTCTTCATGATGAACTCTTTCTTTCAGAAGCCGCCGCACAGGAAATGGACCTGGATGAGCCCTGATGATTCCACGAGGAATGAGATAGACTTCATCATGACCAACGAGAAACGAATATTCAGTGATGTCTCCGTGATCCACAGGGTGAAAACCGGTAGTGATCACAGAATCGTAAGAGGCACATTGGGTATTAACGTTAAACTCGAAAGGTCCCGCCTGATGAAGTCTACACTCCGACCTACTCGTGTCCAAATCCAAAACCCCGAGAACTTTCAGCTTGAGCTTTCAAGTCGCTTTGATTGCCTAGAGAACTTTGCGTCGGTGGACGAGATAAACAACAGGCTCGTAGAAACTGTCCAAACGGTGGGCTCTAAGCACTTCAGACCCCGCCGTTCAAATAGACCTCAAAAACTCTCCGATCACACCCAAAAACTCATGGCTAAACGACGCTCACTTCGACTGCAGTCTTCCGATGATGCAGAGTCATATAGGCAGCTCAACAGACGGATTTCCAAATCTCTGCGACACGACATACGTCTCTTTAATACTGAACATATTAAAGAGACAATCGAGCGGAACAAAGGCTCCAAAGTGTTCGCAAGAAATCTGTCTGTTGGGCAAAGCCAGTTGACTAAGCTGAAGAGAGAAGATGGCAGTATAGCGTCGACCAAGGCTGAGGTTTTGGAGGAGATCGAAAGGTTCTATGGACAGCTATACGCTTCGGTCGCTAATCCTGCTGGCAACATGGCGACCGACCCAAGAGCCAAGTTGACCCGACACTTCACCGAGGATATCCCGGACATCAGCCTGTACGAGATTAGAATGGCTCTGAATCAGCTTAAGAACAACAAGGCACCGGGTGACGACGGAATCACTTCAGAGCTTCTGAAAGCGGGTGGAACACCGGTACTTAAAGTCCTTCAGAGGCTTTTTAACACCGTCGTCCTCGAGGGCATAACGCCAGAAGCGTGGAACAGAGGCGTGGTGGTGCTGTTCTTTAAGAAAGGTGACAATACCTTACTGAAGAATTACAGACCCATCTCGCTTCTGAGCCATGTTTACAAGCTGTTTTCAAGGGTCATTACGAACCGTCTCGAGCGCAGGCTTGATGACTTCCAGCCTCCCGAACAAGCCGGTTTCCGTAGAGGCTACAGTACCATAGACCACATCCATACGCTGCGGCAAGTTATACAGAAGACCGAAGAGTATAATTTACCACTTTGCTTAGCGTTTGTGGACTATGAGAAAGCCTTTGATTCGGTCGAGACATGGGCTGTGCTTGAGTCTCTCCAGCGGTGCCGTATTGACTATCGGTACATCGAAGTGTTGAAGTGTTTGTATAATAACGCCACCATGTCGGTTCGAGTACAGGAACAGAGTTCGAGGGCGATCCCTTTGAAAAGAGGCGTAAGACAGGGAGACGTGTTATCTCCGAAACTGTTTACGGCCACTTTGGAGAATGCCTTCAAGCTCCTGGAATGGAAAGGATTCGGCATCAATATTAATGGCGAATACATCACTCACCTCCGGTTTGCCGACGATATTGTAGTCATGGCAGAATCGATGGAAGATCTCAACACGATGCTCGAAGGCCTCAACCGAGTTTCTCAACAGGTGGGTCTTAAGGTGAACATGGACAAGACAAAGGTGATGTGCAATGCCCATGTTGTACCTACCCCGATATCTGTTGAGAGCTCGGTTCTTGATGTTGTTGACTCGTACGTCTACCTAGGACAAGTAGTCCAGTTAGGTAGGTCCAACTTTAAGAAAGAGATCAATCGCCGAATCCAACTCGGCTGGGCAGCGTTCGGAAAATTACGCAATGTCTTCTCGTCCGACATACCTCAGAGTCTCAAGTCGAAGGTTTTCGACCAGTGTGTGTTACCAGTGATGACTTATGGCACTGAAACGTGGTCCCTCACTATGGGCCTTATGAGTAAGCTCAAAGTAGCCCAACGAGCTATGGAGAGGGCTATGCTCGGAGTCTCTCTGCGAGATCGAATCAGAAATGAGGAGATCCGTAGAAGAACCAAGGTTACCGACATAGCCCAGCGGATTAGCAAGTTGAAATGGCAGTGGGCAGGGCACATAGCACGGAGGACTGATGACCGATGGGGTCGAAAAGTCCTCGAGTGGAGGCCACGTATCGGCAAGCGCAGCGTAGGACATCCACCCACAAGGTGGACAGACGACCTCATAAAGGCCGCGGGAACGCGCTGGATGCGAGACGCTTCCAACCGGTCCTATTGGAGATCTATAGGGGAGGCCTATGTCCAGCAGTGGACTTCCTATGGCTGAAATGATGAATGATGATGATGAATATTTATTTTATGCTTGGGTTTTATGGTAGCTCGGGTAGCAGCGGAATAAAAAAAAGGATTAAAAAAAACCTTTTTCAACACACTTGCTTATAAACAGGCTTTTATTTCACCGCAATTAAGCACGGAATGACACCTATTATAAAACTGTGACTTTTTCATTGCTATTATTCACAAAAGTAAGTTATAGACTTCTTTTTTTTAATTTCATTGATTAAGTTGCTTTGTTCTTAAAAAGGTTTTGATACAAAAAAGATCGTGTCCAATATTACGAACGAATTAATATACCTATTGCTTGCTCATTTCATGCAATTTCGTTTTTTAAAAGATAATTTCAACTTGTAGTACGTGTTTAATAAACAAAACTTTCACTAAAATGTATTTTTTTTTCTCTGTGAGTATTTACAGAGAAAAAAAAATCATAATACAAATAAGTAAGTAGATGACAAGGCAGCATGGTGATAGTACCTTAGCCTGTTCCGTAAGGAACAAATAAAAAAAATGTTAGATGCGCGCGCATATTTATGACAAGACAAGTATGACAACAAATAGATTTTTACTATTGTGTTTTGATAGTGTTATGTAGTATTTTTAGTATTATTTTATTCGCAAGTGTGTTGAAAATAATCTTATGCCACTCGCATGTATTGTACAGTACAATTAAAATCAGTTGAACATTCGGCTTTTTTCGGGTATAATCGCCTAAATTCGGAGACGGAAATGACACGACATACATTACCGCGATTTCTTTTATGTAGCATTCAATTTGAAGTATCCTAAACGCAATGTATACCATCTGCCAATATGACATTACTAACCACAGACCTAAGAAAATTATAGAGAAGCGACATGAATTTGAAAATTCATTATTTATTGAAGCTTCAATAATTAATGAATTTGAAGATATAAGAAATCACGGTAATGTACGCGATATATAAAAAATACATAGATATGTTACGGCCAAAGGTAGGTGTGAACATAAACTTAAGATTAGCCGGCTGAACTTAGATTTATCTTCGACGAGGTGATAATGTTAGTTTCTTCTATCTTTAGCCGGCTAAACTTAAGTCTAACCGCAGGCCCTTGGCTAAAAATGTAGAAGGAAATGGGAAAGGAATAATCACTCTCATTTCAGCTTTTCTATGCCGCCAATAGTGCAAACATCAAAGTGTCCACTCCGCTCAATCAGACTTCCTTCGTGGTTATTTTTTTTTATGACCATCAAGAAATTGAAGTCTCGCAAAGCCATACGCAATTAAATATAGACCGACAGCAGGCGTTGCCTAATCAATCATTTGAACTGAAAGGTAGAACGAATACATTTTTAGCCGTTTCGTTTCGGTTAATGTGCACATTAACCGGCTAAACATGGAATATCCCGACGCAAACTAACATGTTATCGAACTTTAGCTGCTTCTCGAAGATAAACCTAAGTTCAGCCGGCTAATCTTAAGTTTATGTTCACACCTACCTTTAGCCGTAACAGATACAAGTCAATATTTTACTGTTTGATGTACATAAGTAACAGTAAGATATTACATCGGATTAATAATAATTGATAATAATCACCAAATTCAAAATTTAAGAAACCGACTTCTACCGATTTTTGTTGATTATTATCAATTAAAAAAGTAGAAAGTAAATTTTCTTCTTTTTTAAATAAGTTATATTCTTTATTAAAATAGTTACATACTTACATTATTTACAATTTCACGAGACTGAGCAATAATTATTTTACCACGCTTTAAATTTGTTGAAGCCATTATACATAACTACTGTAAGTTAATTTTGATAAAATTTGATAGAATCGAATATGTTCACGAATGAAATTAGCGTTCATAATCATAAATGTATCATATACGTCAAATAAATCAATTATTTTTCTTATATTTCAATGTTTTTGTGTTAGTTTTGAGCTACAAAGGAGGTTTTGTTGCTCATATCGTGCTTGTATTGTATTCATTATGACAACGGGTAATATAATTAAAGGTCATATCTGTAAATTGATAACTCTATGTAAGAGACGAGGGATTCACGACAATTACCGAGGTTTACCGAATGTTCAACTGATTTTAATCGTACTGTACCATAATGTACTATTACCTTCTAATTGAGCAGAACTTACAGATATGCATCACAGAAAACAACACCTATTTACAGTTAATTACTAAATAAAACTCAGCCAAACTTGCATGCTTTATACCAGATATAGTTGGCGGCATTTAACTTGGCAACAAACACGTCACAAAATGTATTCTTTATGCGCAGTATGCGCGTATTGAGTGTCTTTTGAGGATAGCTTGAGGTGCTGCGGCGGCGGAGGACCTCAAATCCACCAATCATGGATTATATTAATCCAATCCGCGCGCACCAGAGCAGAGGTTTGTTTGTCTCGCGACTTGTTGCCAAGTTAAATGCCGGGAAGTATACCTAACATTGTAAGATTGTTAGATTATTATCAAAGAAGCAATTCTACAACTACCCTTGAAACTGTTCTAACGATTTGGACGTTTATTCAAACAATAATTTTATACATACCTGTATTTTATTGTATAACCCCATCTAATTAATCTTTGAAGCACTTGGATTGTTGGTATTGCTGTTTTAACATACTGATAATTGGACGCTGAAAAAACCAAGCTAAGCTCCGTCGTCTAGATACTAAGTTATTATATGTTTCCAATCATGCTTTATTTTTAAGATAACAATTAAATTACCTAAGATTTTTTTATATTGTTGTTTAAGAATAACTATCTTCTGTTACAGACCATCGATAGAAAACCCAAGTCGAGAAGCTGACGACTCGCTGGACCAAACGACCTCTGCCCCAAACTCCAACTCCGACGTGGTCGTGAAGGACTCCATGAAAGAAGAGAAACCGCTCCCACAAGCACTCAAATATGCTCGCTCATAGCGACCACTCACTTAAAATAGCAAAGAATTCTCGATGAAGGTATACAAGGAAATTTATCTTTTTTGTCGGTAGGTGGAAATTTTTGATCTCGATTCATTCCCTATATTTTAATAATCAAATTACTAAAATGAGTGGTATATACGTATATGGGCGTATACGTAAAATAAGTAAGAAAATAACAAGTCTAGTCAAAATTGCAGTGTCGTTGTCTCAGCGCATGGCGAACGAGCTCTACGGAGTGTTTCTAGAAAAAGATTGCAGCAATATCTGTTTGAGTTTATGTTGTACATTTATATTTATGGTTTTACTAATCTGAACCACAGAGAGGTAGAGTTCCCTGTTATAATATCGAAGAAATACGGCAATATTTCTCAGATAAATTCACTTTGGTTATGAATATAAAAATCTTCCTAATTTGAAAATAACGGTCTCTAATTCAAAATAATGTTCAAAGTTACCCGAATGTTCAATGTTACCCTACAGACTATTGAAATGTAATTTTTAATTTCATTCTTGTATACCTTCAATCGTAGAGCTTAACTTATTTAGCTAGATACGTCATTTCCTTTCTCAAGCCTTATCGTCTGTCCTTTTCCACACACCTGTCCATTTTCAAATTATTATGACATAGGTAGTACAAATAAATTAAATTCTTAATATAAGACTTCTGATAAATTGTACTAAAATTTGATTGAAGAGCTGGCATTATTTCATAGCTGATAAAACTCCGATATTTAACGCTTTTAACCAAAGTTTACTGAAATATATTATCAAACTACTCTCACTCCCAGTCGATCGATAAGTCTAAAGTTACCCGAGTGTTCAAAGTTTACCCATAGACTAATAAAACATACATATACAGCGATAGGCAGAGGTGAATTAACACCCACATTCTACCAATCATTGTATTCGGTCCCACGTAATAGGGGGTGAGCCTATTGCCGTATTCCGGGCACTATTGTTGACTCGAGCAATGCAACTGAGGCTGAATCTGGGCTATATAAATCAGTCTCGTGTTAAACAGCCCTATCCCTTAGTCGCCTTGTACAACACCGCATGCTTAGAGATGGGGTGGCCCAAATTCTAGTCTGCCGGGAACCACGAGGCTTAAGAATTACAAACAAAATAACATGAACATTTTCTTTGCCTTCGTAGTAGTTTGGATTTTGGTGGGCATTTTATTGTACCTTTCAGAAATAACCTAGTTATCAAAATAACTCACTAATATGAGACTCATCATACCATGCAGCAAAATTTTATATATTAATTTAAATAATGCCAGCTACAATCAATAAGTTCTATCTCGCTAGGCTGACTGTCCGGAACAAAAAAAAAATTCCTGGTTGCATCCGAAGCCAAGGTGAATTCGATTCTCAGGGTCCGCCTTCCGGTTCTTCTACTTCGCACGATCTTGGGCGTCCATGGTGGTAAGACTATTGACAAGCATGTCCCCCTCCACGACGTCAAGCCAGAACTTATTGTGCCTACCCCTTTACCTGGACACGGCGCCGGCGCCATTGCCAGACGTTTGTTATCCACGTAGCCTGGCGGTTTCCGTGAGACGTGGCCGCACCAGCGAAGACGACTCTCTTGCGATCTATTGCGTTCCTCACGCGATCTTTACTCCGCACATCCACTGCAACATTTTCATCTCCGAGACATGCAACTTCTGCTTATGTCGCTCCAGCAGCGGCCACGCCTCAAAGCCGTGTGAAGGATATGCTTAGTGATCTTCTTGACATTTTAGGTTCGCATGTGACGCCAGTCATATTTCGCCACTTGGCCCACGCAGCCGCAGTGCGTGGCTTGACGTCGCCTTCGATGTCACTAGTCACGTGAAGTACAGATCCCAGGTACTTAACCTGGTCCGTGCACTCGACCAAGTCATCGCCTATGCGAACGGGTGTGGGATCTGTTGAGTTTAACGCCCAGTATTCTGCCTTCGCTACATTTAGCTTCAGACCGCCGTTCTCAAGCGTCTCTTTCCATACTTTCACGCGTCGCACCAATCTGCTCCTGTCCGCATCCATCAGCGGAATATCATCAGCATACATGAGCAACCACGGATGCTGCTCATGTGAGTTTCTGATGCTGTCCGATAAAATGTCTAATGCCATGCTGAATGAGTAAGGACTAAGGATCTTTGGTGTACCCCGACGGTGATGGGGAAAGTTTTTTTTATGACCCAACTACGCAACCGGAATCGTCGTAGATGTCTCGGATGGTGTCAATGTAAGTCTCTAGAAGTCCTTTGGACCGCATTGCCCACCAGATCATTGCGCGAGGAATATTGTCGAAGGCCTTCTGCAAGTCTAGAAATAGGCAGTGCAGAGGCGTATTCTTCGCCCTGTATTTCTCCGCGACAATCCTTAGGGCAAACGCCGTATCTATGGAATTCCACGGAGAGCCATACTGACACTCCGAGAATGCACTTTCCTGTCGGATTCGGGAATCGATTATCCTCTCGTAGACCGTCATAGTGTGGGACATTATACCGCGGTAGCTGTCGCTTTCCTGCACCGACCCAGGAACTTATACAGATAGCTATAGTCAGTGGGAAGACCAAAGGCTTGTCCTGCTTTGACTTCTGCACTGACGGCACAGAAACTCTCTGTTCTTACAGGGTCGACAGCACAAATGTGACTCTCCTGGTATTGCTCAAGTCTATAGGCCACGGTAACCACTTTCCATCAGGTAATAAAAATAGGTGTCAAAATTCACTAACTTATTTATCTGGTTTCTGCGTCCCATTCCAAATTATTCCCGCTTCGAAATTCAAAATACACCAACATACTATGACACAATTTTTGTTCCAACAGCCTGTCTAGCAGTATAGTTAAGAAGTCATTAACTATAATAGTCATACTGTCGCATAAAGTACCCTAATCACTAGCCTTCCTCCTACACACACCTGCCTTGTAACCTTAGTCTATAAGTTCCGTCGTACCAAAGATTTAGGGCCGTTACAAACGGCAGTAGTCGAGGCCGTTGGTGCTATGTTATCAAACTTCAGGTGTAAGTAACCGCTTGACAAGGTGCAACTGGAAGAACAAACTACTTTATTCATCACAAGGATCTAAAGTATTCCTTCCCGCAACCCATGGGATGGGATGCCAGGGATTTTAAAGTAGCCTATTATTCCAGACTTTAATCTATCCCTGTAACAAATTTCAGCCAGATTCTTTCAGCTTTTTGTTCATGATTGTATAACAAACATCCAAACATATTTACAAACTTTCACATTATAATATTAGTAAGATTGATTTTCCAAAATACGATACGAAACGTGAAGGAGATTTTCTTTCTTTTTTTAATAAAAGAATGACTAATAATCCGGCACATTACTAAATTATTTCTAATACAATGATGTGAGTCGGTTTCGTATTTGTGTATGCCAGTTGTACCAAGTCCTGCGTTCAACAACTGCTTTAGACTGATAGCAATATCGTACTTATGCCCTTGTGATTCCAATGCTATTTAGCGTTTGTGTTCCGTTGTGCACTTAATGCCTACGTTCATTAGATTGTAACGTTTAGCTATTGCGACTGTACATATATAGATATATTTCTGTTAAACGACACTTGAGAAAAAGGAATGGATTGGTGTTTGATATGCCCAATTAAATAAATGAAATTGTTACGGGCCTACGTGCGTCGAGCGCGTGCACGCATACGTGCAAATATTACTGAACTAATTTCGTGCTTTTGCACAAATTAGTGCAATTTTAATTTGCATAAATCGTGCAATTTTAATTTGCACAAATTCGTGCAATTATAATTTGCACAAAATCGTGCAATTTATTTGTACAAGTTTGTGCAATTTTGATTTTCACGACGATGTGCAGTTTCCGTAAGCTTGTCATCATGAGACAGCGTTGGTGGCTAATAACAATGTAAGTCACCCTAAGTTATTGTTTTCTGAATAATGAAATACTATTTACAACATATTAAGTTGACACAAGAAATGTTATTTTATTGCACTTATAGCTACCTTACTCAAGATATTTATATTTTAAAATGTGTGTTTATCAAAATGGCTGAAAATTAGAAGTGTCTTAAATGAATTGAAATGTAAAACATGCATTAGAATTTAATATACAAGGATGATACGCTGTAGAGGCGTTAATTGAAACCACGCATACCATGCACCATTTCAAAGAAATTGTAAGTGTGCAGCCTGGATATTGCACACTACAGAATTGATTAACGCCTCTGCGGTGTAACAACCCTGTATAAATGCAATATAAGGTTGTAACAGTTAATATCGATAAATGGAAACGAAGAAAGGATTTGATAATCGACTAAGTGAATTAGTTTTAGTATGTTCGTTTGATGATTTAAGGTAGTGGGAGATACATGAATGTGTAGACAATTTTATTGATGCTAGTCGACCAAGTCACTGGACTTCGCGCCAAAGGAACAACCATTATTTTATTTATTTACCGGTGTTGCAGCTAAATTATAATATATTATTCAAATGTGTATCTATATGCCTCATGTGACATACTTGTAAATACATATTTTATTAAATTCAAGATTGGCAACACGAAAATAGTAGCAAATTTTTTTTTTTATTATAAGATTGGCAACTCGAAAATATATTTCTACCGTACGTTCCACAAAATAGTCACAAAAATATACGAATAAGTTACCGTCCACTGCGCCCGATCGCATTTTATTTAAGAATCTCATGGAATTAAAATGTCTACTGCTATTTATTAAAAGTATTACTAGTTATAAGCGAGCTGTTTTAGCCTTGTCCTACGTTCCGTCTGCCTCACTGGCGCGTTGCAGAGTTGCCAGGTAATAAAACTGGTAACGGACTGGTATATACAGTGCGGCATACGGGACTATTTATAGGATTTAGTTTAATTTGTGTTTAAATATAATTCAAGTGCACAATTCCTACTAATTTGTTAATGTGTACTTTGCACAAATTCTGATGAATAAATGTGGAGACTTAAGACAGCAATAATTAAAATTCACGATCTCTATTGTAAATTTATATTCAAGTTGTTTTGCTAGTTGTTTAGATAATTTATTACTCAATATTTTGAACATCAGCATTAGATACTTATTAAATTCTCTTAAAACTACTGCTTATGTATTATTCCGTCACAAAAGACGGTTAAAGTTGGTGATGTTCAACAAAAATCTTTTAAAAACCGCAAAGACTTTTAGTTAGCATTGAAAATAAAATGTATGCTTCGTGTACCTATGCTTGTTATAGTGCCATAGCCCAAGGATTATTCTGTGTTCAATAACGCTGCGGTGGTGAGCGGCGAGCCTCGCTTCAGTACAAAGTGTGAACTAGTGAGAACGCTATTAATCCAATGATGTGAAAATATATTTTGAATATGCTAAATAAAAGTTTAAAATACTATGATGTTTCATTTTTAAAAGATAACCCTTTTACACAGGGTTAGTAGTATTCATCCATTTCGCCATTATACTTGGGAGTCGTAAGTCCCACTTTAAATGAGAATAGTAATCCGCCATCAAAAAGGTGAATATTGAATTCTAAGCTTTCTTCAACCAAGAACATTTTGCCCTGTACTTGCTAGGCAGATTTGTATTCTATGTGGCGCTAAACGACTTTCATCCTCCATGAGCGCGGGGAAAAGCAGGCCTAAAATGGCGGCGGCGCATTGTGTTCCATGCTTGCCTTACTCAAGAAAGGGGGGCAAGGCTTCTCTCCATGGCGAGGAATAGGAAGCCAGTACCTTTGACGTTTGCCTACGAAGAAAGGGGAAGAACCGTCAAGGGTGCAGACGGTTTGCTGTCGGATTTTTTCCGGAGCGATGAACAGCAGTGGTCTGATATAATTCTCCTTTGCCTGATCATTCCTGATGCCTGTCAGTATATTTAAACAAGTGTTTTACAGAAATTGCTCTAGGTGGAGTACCCAATGAGAATAAAGCCTTGATACTTGGTACTCGTGACTCTTTGACCCTTAGGCCCTGCGCAGACGGCACACTTTTTGTGCGATCGAGTCTGCGGCGCACAAAAAGTCTGCATGGCGCGCAAAAAGTCGGTCGCGGATTTTTCACAGACTCAACGCACACGACGCACATCTTCGATCATTTTGTCGGCAGAGCTGTAGGGACGTAGACGCTATGGAAATCGTGCAGAGATCGCGAAGTATTATTTTGTACATGAAGTACAGAAAAAGAAGAAGAAATAGAGAATTTTGGGTACATCCTATACTTTCGGAAAGATTACTGAAGGGACAGTTCCATACTAAACATTCAATTCTGAAACAACATCCGGCAAATTTTTTCAAATTTTATAAAATGTCTGTTAATACATTTGATGAGTTGCTATTTATTTTGTGACCTTGAATTAACATAGTTACATCGACCTCTGGCGCCATGATAATAGATCGCGTGCGTTACGTCCACCCCTAGCAAATGCAGATTGCCGACTAAAGTGTGCGCCGTCTGCGTTAGCGCGCGTTGAAGCAAACGTTCAATTTTTTTCACACACTTTTTGTGCGGAGCGGCGCGCCGCGGCGCGGTGCGGTCTGCCCGAATTACACAGATTTTTTGTGCGCCGGACTTTTTGCGCGTCGTGTGCGTTACTGCTTATAATTGCATAGGTTCTATTTTCACAGACTAAAAAGTGCGTCACGGATAGTCTGTCGTCTGCGCAGGGCCTTAAGTTCCTATCAAATTAGAAAGATGCTAGCCTTTATGCGCAAAATACCAGATTCGCAAAATACCAGATTCTCAAAATACCAGATTCTCAATATACCAGATTCTCAATGTACCAGAAGTACACTTAAATGCATAACTTGTACTACAGGCAAGAAAAGAGAAGGAACTAAATTGAATGTATTTTATTTAATTGTACCTAATAGCAAAAACAAAATAAAAGTACCTATACAGAAAAACTAAAAGTATCTTTTATACTCGTAAATATACTCCGGGTGTGACAAGTGAGAAACGGTTTCTTCAAAATCGCGTTATTGTAGCTAAAAGATTTATACAACCGGTAACTGTAATTTTGTTACTCATACAATCAGAAATAATGTTCTGTCTGAATTTTTTTGTCTTTTGCCATGTCTTTTGCCCTTCTTTTTTTATCTGGACAGTAGAGAGCATTTCTTCTTATTTTAATTCTATTCTTTTGTGCTTCAGATTTCATTTTCTGTATAAACTGAAATAGCGAAGGATTGGTTGGAATTAAGGCGTTAATTCTTCGGTGCCAACCTTCTACAGCATTAGTTCTATTTTTTTCTCCGTAACAACTAAACACTTCATTCGTGATTTTCTGTATCCATTGGCTATTAAAATAGCCTAGAAATTTCGTTATCTCATTTTTTGGCGCAATTTCACTTATAGCGAGGTACGCTTCGGGAATAATAACTGAAGGAAGCAATGCTAATTGTGAGCAAAGATGTGTTATCTCGCGACCTTCTTGGGATTCACTGAAATTCAATTTATGGAATATTTTAATTTTTTTATTTTTTTTTATTTATGGAATAATAACAGGAAAAGTAATAATAACCTTTATTGGTATAACTTTTGTCTATTCCTACTAATATTATAAAGAGGAAAGATTTGATTGTTTGTGTGTTTGTTTGTTTGAATCGAATACGCTCTGAAACTACTATTGTATTGTAAAATTAAAAACAATTATTTTTATTTATTATTTTTCTTTATTATATATAATATAATTATGTTTACCGCTGGTATAACCGCGCGGAGCTGCTAGTAAGTGAATAAAATAATAACAATTTTGTTTTCGAATGTGCGAAATATGCTATATTGAGAATCTGGTATATTGAGAATCTGGTATTTTGAGAATCTGGTATTTTGCGAATCTGGTATTTTGCGCATAAAGGAATGCTAGACTAAGTCCAAGAGCCAACCAGCTTACTGTAGGGAAAATATAGTAAAATGAGGCTTTGTCAAGAGTCCTGCGATTGCGGGGCTCAATCCCAGTCCATGTCACATTTGCTCTCCTGCTCGCAGAGCCCCTTCACCTGTACTACCGACAACATTTGTAGAGCAACGGAGGACGCTGTTACTGTTGCCGAGTTTTGGGCCGACACAATTTAAAGAAACCAGTCATTAGATACCAGATCCAGCCATTAACTCGAAGAAGAACCAGGGTTAAGGTTAATTTTAACTATGGAATAAAAACATGAAATATTTTAACACATTTATTCAATAAAAAAATCATTCTGTCATTTCTTCGGCGTCCCAAGAAGGGCACATACTGAAGTATCTTCATTGTCCAGTTCAGAGAATTCGACCCTCAGCTCTTCAGCCGGGCGCCCAACTCCTGTTGAATAGAACACTATTAGTGCCACGAAATAAAGCTAGTAGCGCAGTCGTCGTTATCGTTTGCAACTTGAAACTTTACGTTAACGCAATGTATTAAAAGTTTTACAACTCGTCCGAACAGAGAAAGAAGCCTGTGATCAAATGCTCGGCGGTCAGTGTTGCCGATCAACATGGTCGAGGTCGTGAGAGAACTGTGTCGAACGTTGTTACAGTCATCGGTTCGTGTTCGGTGCGCGGGTCGCACGGTTTTTGCTCTATACAGCCGTACTTACGATTTGTATTATTCGCATTCCTTGTTCTTCAGTCGTTGTCGCCTAACGTATACAGCGTATCGCCGTCGCTCTAGCATCGACTACGCATCGCCGCCGTAACGCTCGCATCGCATGCCGCAACTAACTATCTGAAAGGACTCGCACGCACGGGAGTGTCGCCGCTCGACAACGTTAGATATACAGGCGGGCCAGGCCACACGCCGGTGCCAACAGACATTTCTGGGCCAGTGGGGTTCAAGCCAATTAGTAGCTTCGGCCGGGGTGCGTTCTTCAACCAATATCGTGGACGCAATTTTGTTTTTTTTTGTGCTGTTATAATTATGCTGCTTTGTGACGGGGTTCAATTACGTTACGGGTATTACGAGTTTGGATGATATAATTTAAGTAACATCGCTACTAGATAGAAGCGAACGCACCCCCGTCTGGTTCGCACCAGGATATCCAGAATGGCCTGAAGCGGTTTTAGTTTAGGATCGACCTGACCGTGCGGTCACGTTTTCATAAAGGCATCCTGCAATAAAACCACAAGTTTATACAGAAGTACCGCAACCAAGGAGAAGCAGTATTCCAAGCCAGGGTCTAGGATTGTCATGCATGAAGAGTTTAGTGCCGGAAAAAGTAATTAAAGTAAAAAATGTTTTTCTAAGAAATTTAATCTAAAAAGTAAAATTATAATACAGCTTAATCAAATGGATCTTAAACGGTAGACTTATCAATAGCGAACTCAATCCAACCAGTTATACAAAACTATTGCGATCTTATGCTACAATGGAGTAATTGTCGTCAAACATCTGCGGGTGAAATGAAAACGTTCCGTCAATTATCTTCAAATTTATTACAATTAAAAAGTGATTCACATAATTCTATTTCACTCGTTCTGGACTTACAAGCTACGCGCTCGAGCGTACGCTCGCGTGCGCGTACGCTCGCGGTCGCGGTACGCTAGTGACGCCGAGCGTTCGGTCGCGATATCGGCGAGGCGCAGGCGCCGGACGCGCCGCCGGCGGGCCCATAGCGAACTGCTCTACTCTAATAGCGTTGAAATCTGTATCGACCAGGGCGAAATTTTACGTCTCACATTATTACAGTCAGTCTCCAGACAAGGGGACCCTATCCCAACTTTGGGCAAATACAACTGGGGTTTTTGGGGAAAAAGCATTTACGAATGTGGCGATTGTGAGATAAATCGTTTGTTAACGTTATATCTGACTGACTAGGGACGCATCGACACTGCTACATATCTTTCGGCCGCATGTTATGTTGTTAGGCGCAAACAAAAAAGAATGAAAGAGAAACAAAAATAGAAACCTATGACCATAATCATGACTACTTTCAATACGGCACCTACAAGTTATTCTCCGGACATTTATCCTCAAAAATAGGTACTCGGTAACCTTAAAACGCAGAGAAATTAAAATGTAATTTACTATTGCATCTGGAGACCCTGATATCATTTATTACGACCTAGAGGCGTTCCATAGCAGTCTGCCGGCGAACGTCGCTCAACAATTCTTAGATTTATCTGTCCAATAAAGCATTAGCCTGCATATAAAGTTATAGCAGTATTAACCAACGTTTGAATAATGATTTAACAGGTGATATTTGTGCCGCAAGTCTAGAAATATTTGTGTGAATGTATAACGGCGTGACCGATAGGTACGGCACCACAGAGAAGGTCGTATCTACGTAGAAATAAGAACGAGGTCATTGAGTACCTTGTGTAAGGAGCGAATTATTGTGTAACTACAGTTGTTTCTCCATAAATGGTATTTCTAAGTTTTCCTGTTTGCAGTATGGTCGAGTCAATGTAGCAAAATCTTTTGAACCATTAGATACTGATCATTCGATACTGATCATTCGCCTATGTTTAGAGAAATCATTGTTGAAAATATCCGAAATTAGGAACAGATGAATCAACTATGTATAACATTTTTGAGGAACTATTATCATTACGTTGCTAATCTCCAAATAGACTAATTTCAAATTTCAAGTTAATATTCAAAGTACATACATAGCTCATTTACCAAAATTGTTTAAGACAATTTGCTAAATGTCTAATAAGTGCTAAATGGCAAATTTGACACCTGAATTCAGATCGATGTCATTAATCTCCGAGTAGACTTCTGTCCACATTGGATATTTATTTTCTGATATAAAAAATATCTATACAGTATATTATAGATGATTATAAATTTTATATCATCCTTATATTTTTCTAAAAGTATAAAGTTGATTCATCTGTCCATAACTTTTCTAGATTTTACTTTAAAATGATAATTATTAACAAATCGTTCCAATGAATATCAAAATATCTAAACTTGATATTTTGATACTCATTGTACAGAGAATGATAGTATATAAAGATGATCTTACCTTCCCATCGGAGGGTACTGCTGAGCGTATGGGTCTCTGTCGTAACCGCCAGGACCGGCCGCACCACGCCTGCAAAACACAAATACTCAAATTATAATCCTTTTTGGCAGTTAGGTAAAATATGAAATGAAAATAGCTTATCTCCCTCACATGTCTTTTCTCAGTTTAGTATTATGAACAAAGGTTCAGTTTTCACAGAATCCTCCTGCATAGCCAGCCTCAAGATGGCAACACAACATAGTCATATCTCTTTGACCAATGATCTTCTTCATCATTGGTCTTAATTTCATTAGTTTCATTGATTGGCCAATAATATTTCTCTTGGATTTCCTTGGGTGAAGAGAAAATGAAGAGATACTATATCGCCATGATGAGGCTGCTAGTCTAGCAAACGTTCATAAGCTATAGTGATTGTCCACCAAACAAGACTCACACAAGAGTATGTTTGTTTACTATCTTTGTGGTATAAAACAACCCAATGATTGCTTTATATCTATGATAAGGCTATCAAGTGCAGTCTAGCTAACTTCCATGTAACTTTCCATTATGTAAACAAATAAAATTTCATATTGCTAACAGAAGTAGGTCGCCAAGAGTCACATAATTGATGACTAATTTTCTCAGTAAAGTTCATAGTTGCTGATTCAAAAGTAAAATATGGGGCTGGTGAACAATAGCTGACTTGAGTATTGTATTTCAAAATATTTTTTTCTAATGACAGGCCATCATTATTTTGTACAGTCATATAAGACTGTAAAATTACTGGTCATTCTAAAAGAATGTTATTAAGCTAACATTAAAATAATGAGATTTGTCATCAGTAGAACAATAAGAATTTGGTGTCAGATTGACTGATTTTGAGGCTACATAGAGCTAGTAATCTCTATGTAATCTCAAGCTACTCCCACAGGGCCTCCCGAAGCTGCTCTACCCATGTTAAACACTCTTTCTCCATAAGAACCTTTTACAATGTATTAGAAGGGCTCTTCCAAGAAAATAATAAAAATCAGATCATTATCAAGGGCCTATACTTCCATTGACCAGCAAGGCACGGCATTACGGACACCCAGGCCAATGCTAATAGATATATATTCATGCATACAGGCACTGAGCAGAAATCAAACCTGCACCTCCTGTGTAGCAGTGGCGTCCACTACCACCACTCTACAGAAGCTGTCATAGATGAAGTCACTGGACATTACTGCTTTTGTCCATCAATTCTTGCAATTACACATTAGTGAAATAGATTTATCCATGAAGATAGTTTTAATCCTCATCGCATCTAAGGAGTTAATCCTCATTGCTGGATGCACATTCACATCTACAGTATAACTGCGACACAGCTGCACATCAATATTTATCAGTAAACATGATATCCCAATAAATATGTATCTGTGACAAGAGTTGCAAATCTGTTATTCAGATAGTTAGGGACCAACATCTAATGAATAATGCAAACGTTTCTGTCTGCTCTGATACTTGTCGGAAACAGAACAAACAATGTTATAATGATTTGGTGGTGGACAAATCCTTATCAATAAATTTGTCTACGCCTCAACTCAAGACAAGATTGTTTACTGCTTGTGTTTTATCTAGTTATCAGTGATTGATAGCTGTAGGATTTGGTATGAATTATAGAGAGAACAGGTTTGCAAAACAGCTGTACAGATTTGAAATGTTGACATCAAGGAATGAAGGAATATTCCTGATTAGTCTTAATATGTCCTAATCCGAACAATCTCACTGCTTCTATGCAGCACACCTACACAGTTATGTTGGCTCTGACATTGTGTCTAATATACCCTCAAATTCCAGGTGTAGCATGCTACTAATTAACATCAAAGTTAAACAATGCAAATTATGATGCTTCATTGTAAAAAATCATCATTATGAATCTGATTCAGCTGAAAAACAATATTATGCCCAAGTTATAGTAGCGTGAATAGGTTACGTGTTAATGAAGTATTCAAGATATCAATTAACTCTAATTTGCTAAATAAGTACCCTGTACGATGATCTCATTAGAACTCAGGATGATGGCAACAGTTTCAGGCTGCTTCTAAAATATTTGAAGGATGATGCGGGCACTTACATGGGTGACCTCCGGCTGAACATGTCCCCGTTGGGCATGGGCGCGGGGCGCGGCGGCTGCGCGCGCTCGTAGGGCGCCATGGCGGGCCGGCGCTCCATCATGTCGCGCTCGTCGTACATCGGCGCGCGCCGCTCGTCGTACATGGGCGCCAGCTCGTCGTAGCGCCGCTCGTCATACAGCGGCGCCGCGTACGGATCGCGCGCTCCTCCTCGCTCCATGAGCGCGAAGCCGCGGCGGTCCTCGCCGCCGTAGCCGTTGTAGCGGTCGTCGTAGGCGGCTGGTGGCGCGCGCTCGCGCTCGTACGGCAGTGGGCGAGGCGCCATCGGCACAGGGGCACCCACGGGCGGCCCGCGCTGGTGCGGCGCTGGACGGTCGCGCGAGTAGGGTGCGTCGCGGGGCGGCGGCCCGCCGCGCATGGGACCTCCACCGCGCCTCTCCATCCCTCCGCGCATACCTCCTCGCATGCCCCCGCCGCGGCCACCGCCGGGGCCGCCGCGGGCTCCGCGCTCCTTGATACGGCCGCGCTCGACGGTGATGACGCCGCCGTTGAACGTCGAATTGTTTAGTCCCCGAATCGCGGCCGACGCCTGATCCTCGGTCTGCATGTGCACGAATCCGCATCGATTCATAATATCGCACTCTGTGACGACGCCGAAGCGCTCGAACACCTTGCGGAGGTCCTCCGGCTTGGAGCCCTGCGGCAGGCTGCCGACGAACACCTTCGTTTGCTGAAATGAGATTTCTTTTCGTCAGTGGGTTCGAAATTACGCGTAACCGACCGCCGCGGATAGAAACTTGCACTCACCGGCACCATTTTATATTTTGTCACTTATTTTCAATTATATTTTGTCTAAAAATTCGCCAGCGGATTTTTGCGCACCGCTATTGTCCGATCAAAATGGCGGACGCAAACCGGAACTTCATCAGAGTGACGCACACATGACGCTTCATCTCGGCAACGCCGACGTTTTCTCTATTCTGATTGGTCGAATTGTTTCCCGCTCAGTAAATGACGTTAATACGCATTAGCTGATTGGCTGATATTTTGTATTTAAATAATGTGACAAATAAAAAGAAACCACAGATAATATAATCCGCTCTGAACCAGCACAGATACCGAGTTTCTAATAATGAGTATTTAATGTATTTAATAAGTGATAAAAATAATTATCTCAGTAAGTAGGTACTTATGTAATTAATACATAGAAGCTTAGAGTATATTCTAAGCATAGAAGAGATAAATTTCAACGAGGAATAAAATAAATTTCAAGGGATCCCTTTCGTTAACTTAGAATGTCCTAAAATGATTTGGCATAATGAATTTGGCTTAATTATACTTGGCATAATTTTACTATGTAATTAGATATGCCAAAAGATCATTAGTCTAAATTACCCATGGAATTATTAAGTACTACGTACAAACGTACGGTACTTAATAATTCCATGAAATTACCATATGCTAAAATAGGTTATGGTTATTTTTTTATGCAAACGGATAGATAGTGAACCAAATTGCATTGCCGGGTTGCGGGAAAGGGATTAAAGATTTATGCGTGCGAAGCCGTAGGGCTATAGTGGTATAATAAAGTAGTAATGAAATAAAAGAATACCTTTGAACTACTACTTTATCCCATTGTAACTAAAATTATCTAATGAGACCCAATGTAGAATACTTATCTTTCATCGGTAATCAGGGAGATTAGGGTCGGCAGCACGAGTATGCCTCCCCTGGCGCTACACACGTCCATAGGCCACGGTAAACACTTTCCATCAGGAGCGCTGTGTGCTTGTCTGCAATATAAGTGGTATAAAAGACTTGACATTAGCAACAATAGTATCTAATTACTTAGGATAATATAATTTATAACGTAGGTAAGTAGGTACACTTAGGTACATTAAATTACTTAAACTTAAGGGTAGGTCATTCATTAAGTAATAGTGCCTAGGTACACCTCGGGACATATATCTTCGACCTAAAGTGTGCAAGTTAGATACGCGCAGTACCTACTTGAGTGGCTTTTGAGGATATCACAGGGTGCTACGGCGGCAGACGATCTCAAATTCACCAAGTAGGTATAGTTTTTTTTAAAGAATATTAGCAACCGAAATTACTAATGTTCCTGTTAAGCCCTCCAAACTAAGCTAAATTGCTTGTGCTAGGAATGGGTTCATGTCATTAGTGTAATGGCCAGGATTCGAACCCGGGACCTCTCGATCGTAAGGCCGAGTCCTTAACCACTAAGCTACCGACACACTACTACAAAACAAAATCTGCACGCGCCAGTCTCGTTATCTCGCGACTTAAGTAGGTCCATCATAATGTCTCGAGGTACATATATTATGTATTTACAACATATTTCATCATAGGTATCCAATTATTATTATATTAGGTATATAATTATATTATTAGTTACAATAACAATATCTATCTACAGTAAATATTATAATCTATTTCTAATGTCAGCTAAGACTATCTAAATACAAGGTCGCGTTATAAACAGATCTCATTAGTTTCGTCACTTGGAAATTAATGGAATTCTTGACGTATTCGCCGAGGTTATATTTGTTGATGGTCCCGCAAGCGCTGCTGCAGTTGAATATATCTGATAATCTCCGGTGTATTTTCACCGAATCGTTGTGATGGATCACTTTAGGAGTAATTCTTTTTGCTTTTTTGTATAATGTATCTGTTACTGCGGTGAGGTTCCATGTCAGAAGGTCGTTGGTTTTCTTGGGCTCGGCGTTGTGCGCCATGCGACCTAGTAGGTAGCCTGGAAAAGAAAGAATAAGATTATGGATGAGGTATGAGTAATAATGACGTTCTTGGACATAATTGGGTACTGGACTAGTGGTTTTGGTTACTCTGGCCGTATACCTGCCCGGTTTTTCAGCCTGCTGAGTAATACGGCATTTCCGTCGCACCTCAACTGACCCTAGGCCATCTATGGTTTTGTAATGGCCGCTAGCCTGCTTCTGATGTGGTGACAGGCGAACTTACCCCCAGGCCTGATTCCGGGAGGATTCATGGAGATTTCCGCACGAAAAAATAGGTAGAAACTGAAGTGGAAGCGGGTCTCTCCATCCTGGGAAAAGCATTACACAAGCACATCGGAGGTGGGGTTTCAATATCAAGGTCTAGCCAAATCCGTAGTTAAGACTGGTAAAGCGGACCCCAAACTCCGAGCTGAAAAGCTTCGGATGCGACTGGGAATTAACGCTAGTATGAAGAAGAAGATCGAAGGTGGGGTTTCAGACGCTACCGGTAATGTTCCAACGAGGTGAAAGTGACTCACGTTTTGAGTTATTTGATTTCTATATGTATCGCTCGCATCAGTAAAGAACTACAGACCATAGTGAAGAAATGAGGAAAGGATGCGTGAGTCATCACTGAATTGTTTCGGAAAAGTGTAAGTGGAATTCGTTCCAAGACGGCAGATTGATTATGACACAGACGGCAGACAGACCACCGTCTAGCCAACTCGTAACCCTGACCCGTAACGGACAGTGACCGTCAGAGACGGTGTCTCTTGGGGCCGCGAGACGAAAGTAACCTCTTTAAAAATACGACCGCAAAAAAGAATCACGATTTATAACTGTATTTTTGCTACTATAAACAGAGACTTACTGGAGGACAAGGGTTAACGCACAACTTTGGAAAAATATCAATCTCCTGGAGGATCCTAGTTGACAAAAGAGTCCATATACCTAAATCCAACGGGGAATCACACTTGACAAGTGTGATTCAAGAATAAGAATAAGAACTTTTATTTCCGAGAATATGGTAGGTTACAGGTGTTGGGGTGATTAGGAGTATACAGCATATTCTGCCATTTGTGGCGTGCAAATATTAAATGTCTATTACTAGGTAGTTGTGTACATGCAATACCTTCACACATTATAAAATTGTATCCATAGTTGCATCATAGGCTAAATTCTGATTCGTCAATTTAAAAATTCTATCAATATTGTGGGATAGAGGAATTATCATAATAATTTAGTGCAATGTCAGTAGTTACTAAAATGTCAAAATGAAATAGAATTTATACATTAAAAAAATTGTCTTCAAAATATTCATTAATGTGATAATAATTTTTGTCACTTAGAAATTCACGTAATTTTTTGCGAAATACACTCATTGGTAATTTCTTAAGACTATGGTTTATATATATTTTAATACATATGCAGTAAACATTTTTTCGAAACATTTCTAAATTTATTTTTGGTATCTGTAATAAATGTGAAATGTATTCACTCATCCTAGTGCGTAAGAAGGGTCGGTAGCTTAGTCGTTAGGAATCGGCCTTACGATCGAGAGGTCCCGGGTTCGAATCCTGGCCATTACACTACTGACGTGAACCCACTCCTAGCACAAGCAATTTAGAATGTTTGGAGGGATTAACGGGCAATTATTATTAGTTTCGGTTGCTAATATTTAAAAAAAAAACTGGTTGAAAATTAAACCAAATAAATCACCCAGAGGATCGAAGCAAGGAATCCAAGTGGACGGAGCCCACTTATTTTATACATACAACAGAAAAAACACAAAATAAAAATTAATTAACAACCTGAACCATCAATATTCATGTACGGCTATGCTCTTATCTCGTAGGCGCATGTATTACAGAAAAACTATTAAAAGGGTGCATATTTATACTTGACTAGCTGTTGCCCGCGGCTCCGCCCGCTTAGATATCGGTTATCGCGACCAAACGGACCAAACATAGCATTTCCTCTACCCCTGTACAAAATTTCATCAAAATCGGTTCAGTGGTTTGAGCGTGAAAGCGTAACAGACAGACCGACAAATATACTTTCGCATTTATGATATTAGTATGGTTTTGAATACACTACTGGTGCCAAATGTGTAAATCCATCACTAACAAACGCTAAGATTTAACGAAACAATTAAAAAAATATACACATCCGAATTGAGAACCTCCTCCTTGTTTAGAAGTCGGTTAAAAGGGCTAAACTATTTGGTAGGTAATGTGCACCGGCCCTTACAATACATGAGAACGAGAATTTATTACAAACACACTCACCTGCAGGCCATACACAACTACACATTAGTACAAGTACACACAACAGCATGCAGTTTCAAAAATAAAACTAATAAAATGCCAACGCTGTTCACATCACATCACAGATATTATTGAACTATTTTATTTTCACCCGCGCAATTCAAATCTTGCTCTTTCGATTCCGTCACAAAACACTGTTAGTAAATAAAAGGTCTTACCTCCAAACATGCACAGAAGGCCTATCATCAACGTGAGTATAGCGAATAAACGATTGGTGACGTGCGGAGCAGGGCTCACGCACGATCTGCGTTCTATGCTCATAACTTAGAGACAAATAAGAGCTTTTCTCGCGTTATAAGTATTCAGTTCACTCCGTTCGTATGCCGTATGATGGTGATATTTCGTTCGGACCGTGCACGGCCGTGATTCTTAATCTATTTTTAAATGTCTCTCTGTGTTGTCTCCGTCGGTGAATGATCTGTCCGAAGTGATATTTCTCAGTGAATTTTTATGAATGATGGTTCGTTTCCCTTTCAGGGATGTGACGTCAGTATTATTTTTGTTACCTAATGTAGTTCTTTGGGCTTTAGTCATAAGTTCGCAGATATTTGTATAGGTGTAAATCACGTTTATGATCACTAAAAAACAGACATTTTATTGTACTCATTGTTATTCGTCATTGGAAATTTAAGGAAACAAAGGCGAAAAAAATTGTTTTTTTTTCCACTTTGGTGAAATTTTTTTTTTAATTGCTTGCTTTATTCGCAACTTTTCCTATCGGGGTTGGAGTCTCGGAGCCTCCAACCTAACCCTTTCTATAAATTAAACTACCTGACTCCTTGTAACCCGATTCCTGCCGGCTTGCTCTGCAAAGGGGAGTCGTGGTAGAGATGTTTTAACCATACAAAATTGCTATGGCGGTTCCATAAGAGGTAAGATTTTTTTCCATCGGCTTTCTTAATGTTCACCCTTCGCTACTGCTTCACTTCGGCAGGTTGTATGTTGGCATGGCATGGTGTTGATATTTACCCCACAAAAAATAAGGTTAAAAGAAACATGCTTATAAATTACATATCTATTTATTGTAAAACAATTCTTATAAAATATTCATGTCTGTGTGGAAAATATTCTTTATATCTAATTATGTCTATATTTTACATTATAATCATTATTAAAATCATATACGTTGGTCAATGAATTCACAGTCTAATATCTATAATATGGCTTTTACTAATACATAATATAAATGCGAGGCTTCGCAAGCCATAAAAATTAAATGGGTTTGACTTTTGGCTCAAATGTTTAAAAAAATCGAGATACGCCCTTATCCCCAGCAACTTGTTTGTGTTAGAACAAATCGCGGGTATAAGAGCGTATCTCGATTTCTTTAAACAGATATCTCTTTTTAAAGTTTTCAATATTTTATGTAATGCGCAGTGATAATATTTGAACAGAGTCTAATGCACAGAGTATGTTGAGCTCTGGTGATGAAATTCGTTTGATCGCGCCTGCCGCTGTCATAGCGCTACATATTCACAGTTTGTTAACAAAACAATAAAATTAATAGGACACTTCAAATGAATATTTCGACTCAAAAAAGAGAAGAAATACATAATGACTTCCATCTAATATTATAATTTTCTATAAACTGTTCAAAAATTTAAAGCAATAAAGACAACAAACGGAGGTATTTATTTAAAAATGGAATCTCAGTTTCTGAATGCACCAAAATGGCGGGCCTCAAGTTTGGATAGGCGAATTTCAAAATTTGTCTAACTTTACTAAAACTTGCCCTAACAAATTTTAAATTGACGTAAATGAGACACAAATTAAGGTTATAATGTATTTTTAAATATTTTTATTTAATGGCACAGAGTGACCAGGGCACAAAGCCCTGGTTACATTATATATTTGATATTTTAATCATTTGGAATGTTATGCCCTTAAGTAATAATAATGAGAATTTTTGTCATAATCGTGAATGTATCAATCAAAATATTGAAAATTCTGAGTTGACAACGAATCAAAAATATTAATAATTCATGTTCCAAGGACTAGTTATTTTTAGAAAGCGATCTTGTATTGGAAATCTATCCTCCTCTAGACTTTTTATATCGACGACGTAAACATCTGATATTAATTCCAAATTCAAAATTTCAAAGAAATGGCGCCTAAAACTCAAAATTTAATTTAAATTTCGAATCTCAACATTACAAATGTCATAATTAAAAACTCCAGCTGTCATTTCTTTTTTTTTTTTACGCGATTTTTTTTAAATTTCAAGTTTTTAGTTAAATAAAAGAAGGCAATGGTAGACAAGTCTCACTGTCCCATGTTGAACAACATCTTGAGGTCTTCGATGGTGAGTTTCGATCTGTTGGTGTTCTTGGCGCCGGTGAGGACGTTGTGCGCGAGCTCCAGCTTGGCTTCCTGGAGCTTTCTGATCGATTGCTCCACTGTATCGAGACACATGAACCTGCGGAAGACCATTTAAGATGTGTGAAAAATAATGACACAAATGGGGGAAACAGTTTTTGGACAAAATGTAAAACATATTACAATTTAGACTTGTTTTTTCTCTAGAACCCATATTGTTCTAGAATGAGGATAAACTTGTGAAAATGTGACTAATTGCGCTACAAAGTCACATTTTCATAGCATTGTGGTTTGTGGCGCATCAGCAATAGCTATATAGCACTTTCAATTTACCCACAGGCTCGACCTACTATATATTGTGCCAGACATTAAATGTAAAAATTCCGGGTAGAAGGGGTAGGCCCAAGAAGTCTTGGTTTGACGTCGTGGAGGGTGACATGCGTGCAAATGGTCTCAATATCATGGACGCCCAAGATCGTGCGAAGTGGAGGTGGAAGAGCCGGAAGGCGGACCCTGAGCTCCGAGTTCATCTTGGCCACGGATGCAATCAGGAGAATGCGTCTCCATGAAGAAAAAAAAAGTGAAACTAAAAAAATATTCTCATACTCATAGAAGAGGAAAATATGAGTTCACAACTATGTCATAGTTATGCTAGACCGGAATGTAAAACGCAGATAAAATTAGACTCGAAATTATGACACACCGTCGACGCAAGCGCACCTGTGCCTGCAGACAGTTGCAACATTCCTAGTTTTTCATTTTGAGATTCGCCAAAATGTCTGGACGGTATCGACGTGGAGTTAAAAAAACTTCATGAGGTCATAAGCAAATTCTATTACCATTTATCATAACTAGCCTTCCGCTAGCGGCTCCGTCCGCGTGCATCTCGGTTAACGCGACCTTTGTTCATATCTCCGGTTCTACTCAACCGATTGCGATCAGACAAACATAAGATTTGAAGTCTGACCAAGCCCTTTCTAACAAAAAAAAAACGGCATCAAAATCCGTTCAGTAGTTCTTGCGTCCATCGCGGACACACAGACAGGAAATTTAAAAAAAAATATATTTTCGTGTTCAATATCCTCAAATGTCGTTTCGTTCCATCGACGAAGTGGCTTAAGGCTGCCTTTCCACCAAAGATGTGCTATGCAGCTATACTACGGATGTAAAAGCTAAGCTATGAAACTATGTGACCATTTCCACTGTACTATGCTATGAAGCGTAGCGAGTAAGATGTGCTATGAAGATGCATAGTTCGAGTTATGGGATGTATCAATCACATAACCGTACTGAAAACTTCATACAAATGTTCAAAATTCAGCATTATGGCATCCGAGACAGCATGCGGTTTTAGTCGTTTAGTAAGACATAACCGACATAACAGTCGTTACGGCTAGTTGGAGCCCTAAAAAGCCCTAAAAAGGTCTAGCTGCAATGCTTCGATATCGCCTAATGTCACCATTTGGTTGTGGAGGTCAGATGGTGGCAGTCGCTTCACGGAAAATATCGAGGTCGAGCCAAATCTGCAGTTAGACTGGTAAAGCGGACCCTAGACTCCGAGGTGAAAGCTTCGGATGCGACTGGGAATTCACGCTAGGATGAAGAAGTAAGACATAACCGTTTCCCGGTAGAGGGTATCTATGGGAAGTACCGCACGAAAAAAAGGTACTAATCTATACTATTATATAATTGTAAAGTGGTCGTGTCTGTACATTGGAGATATTTAAAAAAAAATACTTGGGTTATGTTATGTTAACGATACAGACGATACTGAACACGAAAATATTTTTTTTGTAGGAAAATATCCTGTCTGTTTGTCTGTTTGTCCGCGATGGACGCAAAAACTACTGGACGGATTTTGATGCGATTTTTTTTGTTAGAAAGGGCTTGCTCAGACTTAAAATCTTACGTTTGTTTGATCGCAATCGGTTGAATAGAACCGAAGATATGAGCAAAGGTCGCGAGAAAGGAACCGAGATGCACACGGGCGGAGCCGCGGGCGGAAGGCTAGTGTCTAATAAACATACCAATACGTAGTATACCGCGGGACAAGTATCTTGGACCTAAATCGCGAAACAAACGAGGCCCTGGCGAGTATTGTTCTGTAATATTCCATACTTGGTGAATTTGAGCTCGCCCACCGCAGTAGCACCCCGTGCTATACTCAAAAGACACCCAAAAAAAGTGTACTGTGCGTATAGAGATACACTAGCTTTTGCCCGCGGCTCCGCCCGCGTGGATGTCGGTTATCTCGACCGAACATAGCCTATGTCCTTTCTCAAGGTCTAATCTAACCCTGTACCAAATTTCATTAAAATCGGTTCAGTGGTTTAGGCGTGAAAGCGTAACAGACAGACAGACAGACTGACAGACAGACGGACAGAGTTACTTTCGCATTTATGTCCAAGATATATGTTCCGAGCAATATGTAGGTACATATATCTAACATCAGACAGATAATACAGCCCAGGCTCAGCCTCAGATACATGGCTCGAGTCAATAATAGTGCCCGGAATACGACAATAGGCTCACCCCATATTACGTGGGACCTAATACAATGATTGGTGAAATGTAGGTGTTAATTCATTTCTGCCTTACACTCCGGGGATAAAGGCGTTATTGTATGTATGTATATATCATCATCATCATCACTACATATTATAAAACAAAGTCGTTGTCGCAGTCTGTCCGTCCCTATGTATGCTTAAATCTTCAAAACTACGCAACGGATTTTGAAGCGGTTTTTTTTTAATAGATAGAGTGATTCAAGAGGAAGGTTTATATGTATAACTAGCCTTCCGCCCGCGGCTCCGCCCGCGTGCATCTCGGTTAACGCGACCTTTGCTCATATCTTCGGTTCTACTCAACCGATTGCGATCAAACAAACGTAAGATTTTAAGTCTGAGTAAGGCCTTTCTAACAAAAAAAACCGCATCAAAATCCGTCCAGTAGTTTTTGTGTCCATCGCGGACAAACAGACAAACAGACAGGAAATTCAAAAAAAATATTTTCGTGTTCAGTAATGTACAGACACGACGACTTTACAATTATACACCCTTATTTTTTAATTACCAGAGAAACTGCAGGGGCTGATAGGGAACGTATATAATTCAACATATATGGAATAATACAAATAGCCAACCATACAAAAAAACAAAGTTATTGACGTTTTTAAAATCTCAAAATACGTGCATACACGCAAAGACACCGTTTCATTTTACGTACTATGTGTGAATAGTAAATAGGTACCTATCATATCAATGAACTTTCGTCGTAAAAAAGCCGATGAGTTCCGAGAACGACCGACAATGTACCTTCGTACCTACGACAGACGCGAGCGATTTTCAAGGTCAAACACTAATCAAAATCAAAATTAATGATTGATTGATGTATTACGAAACGTGCAAGACTTACCACTACAAGTAGATGCATAAACGAGCCCGATTTAATAAGTTCAATTTCAAACTGAGGACTGAAGAGCCGTCTGAAGGGGTATTAGGTTGATAGGTTCACTGACATACCTACACATTTCACTTCACTACACATGTAAATTGGCCTCAGATCCGGGGTCCTCCGTCCAATTCACCTGCCTTCAATTTGCGTATTGAGGTAGTATCTTACCGCGATGTAGGAGACCAGCCAGGAACCAGACATTGATGTAATCGTGGAGCAATTTGGCTGTCGGGCATTCGGGTAGAGATCACGATAGGTACATCCGTAAAACGGCACTCACATTTTCACCGGGTGTAAAGTAAGTAGGTACGTAACATAATTATTAATGCACATTCGCGATTGATAATTTGGTACGCCATCTCGATAATTAATCGATTGTTTAAGGAAACGTGCGCGCATCAAGACGTCATAATCGGAACTGCATTGCTTTTATGATTTGAATTTTATTAAAACTGAAGGTCATTTGCATCAAAGAGATGCCGCCGGGCGCCGGGTCGCTCGTTTCGCGGCACGTGTAGTGCGGGGTACGTGGGGGGTAGGGGATTAAAGTAGAGAAAGAGAGCGCGTATTTTATCAATGACTTCTTTGAGTGATTTTGTTTTCGTGAAATTAGTATTATCTACTTCATATTCTATTGAGTAAAATTTTGTACGTCGTGAACAAATATTAGGTGGTTTTATGGAAAAAATTGACATACATACTTTATTCTTTTTTTATAGCATGAATGGGTTCAGTATCGAATACCTATCACTTTGTCAAAATTTCTCTGGTAATTAAAAAATATTCGTGTATAATAGTAGAGATACATGCATAATATTGTAGAGAAACACTGATAAATTGAGAGATAATACCACGCGGGCGGAAAATATGGCGGTACGAAGTTCGCCGGGTCAGCTAGTATATCTATAAACATAATAACAGATATGAATTCGGCATAGTGTAATGAGCGCGTCTCGAGGTGTGCAGTAACGAGCACTTGGCACTAGACGCGCCGCAGGCAGGTCTAATGACATTCAAATGTCCACGACGTGGACAACGTACTGGGGGAACCACGAGTTTGAATGTTTGAGAGATAATATGAAATGGCATGTATTTAAATCGATATTTGTATAGTCCCTTTTTTCTAACAAAATATTTCAAAGCTATATCAAAAATACTGACTTGCACACTAATTATGCGCACTAACTAAATCAAATTTAATATAATGTTTAATGAAATTTGCAGAACAATTCCTTTGGTTAAATAAAAAAAATAACCACGAAGGCTCCGCTTCGCTCCGCTCCCACATTAGCCTTCTAACCTAATCTATCCAAGTCGGATTTGCACACCTTTTTCAATAAATCTATCATTTGATTTAGTTAGTGTGCAAGTCAGTTTTTTTGCACAGCATTCATGTTTCTGGTATGCATTCAGTAAATTAGTGGAGTTACGTAGTTTTCTGAAAAATTATACAGATGTTCATTTAAAAATATTCCATATGAAATAGTCCTACTCTTAATCTAATAACTTAAAATTTTAAAAATTGTGAATCATAACACTGTACAATGTTAACTCTAAGATAGAAAATATGAACCAATCATTGTAATCATTGAATAAATTGAATTGAATTGAATTGAATATTATACATGTGAAATATTGTGAGGATGTTTGGATGTTTGTTACTTATTTAAGCTCAAACGGTTAAATGGATCTGGCTGAAACTTGGTATGATACTGGGATATATTATACATAATGTGTTGCGGGCATGCGGGGTGGCGGAACCGCGGGCGCGTTTCGGCTGCTACGTCGGAGATAGCAGGTTCGATTACCGTTCAGTGCAAATATTTCTATGCATAAATCAATATGTATATTTACATTGGTCTGAATGTATTGGTTAAAGTTTACCGGAATACAGTATTTGTATTATATCTCATAAATATGAAAACTAGTGCCACGAAACGAGTATAAAAGATTTATTAGTCCAGCTATTGATATTTCCGATAATGCATGAAACGTCACAATAGGTGCGCTTTACCATCGCTAAGTATCTGCCTACGTTCGGCACTACGGACCTGACTGATACGCGCGCTCTATACATAATGTATACTTTTTTTTTTTTTTTATCGTGCGAAAAATCCCCGCGGATACCTCCCCCGCCGGAGCCGGAGGAGGAGGTTATGTCGGACTCGAACCGACTAAAACGCACGCCGACTGTGGGCCGTCAGTTGCCGGAGGTGAGATTGTTGTAGCCATATCCCTCGCACCCCGGCCGACCCAGGGCCATATCTCTCGATCTGGCCCTCTCCCGATGTGGGGACCGTAGAGTCCCCAACTCGCCCCCGGGTATGGGGAGGCACGCAATGCGCACCGCCGCCGTGGCCTGCTTCTGCTAGGGCTCCAGGCGGCTCCACCCGTCACCCCCAGGCCCGCGCTCATGGGGGACGGAGGTCGTTCTGCGACCTCCGACGCCCGAGTTGCCGTCGCTCGTTACGGGCCGCGCGGTTAGCGATTCTCCTACGCTCTTCGCGGGCCGCAAGGTCTGCGATTCTCCTTCGCTCCCGCTCCGCCTCCCATTTCACGAGCATTATTTGCTCGCAGAAGGAGGCGCCGGCGGCCCACGCATCCGCGCAGCGAACCATCGCTGCGAGCAAAGTAGCGAGCGTGAGAACTCTCACTCCCAAGGTCGCCACCAGCTCCCGTCTCGGCGTCTCCCACGCCGGACACTCGGTGAGCGTGTGCAGCGCCGAGTCCTCGCTCGCGTCGCAGTGATGGCACTCGGACGTTGGCTCTTTCTTCGCGATCCGATGCAGATACCGCCCGAAACACCCATGACTGGTGATGATCTGCGTCAGCCAGAACGAGAGGCCGCCGTGTGGCCTCTCTAGCCACTCCCCCATGATGGGTCTTCGCTTCTACGGCGTGCCCTGTACATAATGTATACTAAGGATTTATCGCTTACGATACAAAAGTGTGGTCATCCAACAAGCCGAAGTATGCTAATTATGTGTACCGACATTGTATTGAATACTTCTAAAGAAAACTGCAGATCACAAGGCTTTTCTCAGAAGGTAGTTAATACAGCGAAAGGAATGAGTCGTAGTTTAATTTCATGAATGTAAAAAATGTGTGACACACGAAACAAGTGGATAGGATAATTTTAAAGCAATTAGTTTGCTAGACTAAACAAATTATAATAAATTGGAAAAAGCGAAATCAATTCTCGGGCGGGACGGAGTTATCAAAAATCAATGTTTAAAAATGATTGCAACATCATTCATTGATTCCGATAGTTCGTACGAATATCGGTAGATTACTCCCACCATCGCCGTAAGATGGATGTATTGGAAAAATTGGGTCACTCTCGGGCGAAGCTCGGTGGCTCAGTGGTCAGAGCGTTCCCCCTGTAAGGGAAAGATCGCGGGTTCGAGTCCCGCCCGAGAATTGATTTCGCTTTTTCCAATTTATTATAATAAGTGGATAGGAATTCAAATTTGGGAATCAATACATGATATCGCGCAACTGGGCCCAAAGAACTGGGTCGTTTAGGTCATTCGGCCTAAACCCTACCTAAAGAAATTGGAAGCAAATAAAAATTAAGTTTAAAACTAAAACCCGACTTTTTAGAGCGTGATTTTGCAGTAGTCGGGTTTTAGTTTTAAACTTAATTTTTATTTATATTATTTTAGGACTAACAACACCCAATAATTTATACATATTTGAAATGTGCTAATTGAGCCCTTTAATTTGATACCAAACACGGTCTATTTAGCTCAAGTTTATTTTTTAATGCAGTACTTTAAGACCGCTAGAGGTCGCCACATTAGATTTCGTGACACGTCATATAGCCTATAACCATCGGACGATCAAGACGATTCTAACGATATGCTATATGTCCAGTTCTAATAAGTAGTTGAAGAGCTATGAGGGAACAAACGAACATACATACATACATAGCCTGTAAAACCATAACCCTCCTTTGGCTTCACCGTAGTTGGGTAAAAATACATACATACATTCACGTCTTAATCCCCGGGGGGTTAGGGAGAGGTGAATTAACACCCTCATTTCACCAATCCCTGTATTCGGTCCCATGTAATAGGGGGTGAGCCTATTGCCGTATTCCGGGCACTATTGTTGACTCGAGCACCACCGTCTCTGCCTGCTTCTGCTAGGGTGACAGCGGCTCCAATTGTCACCCCCAGGCCCTCGCTTATAGGGGACGGAGGTTGCACAACGACCTTCGATGTCCTAATAGTCCGTCCGGACTGAATATTAAAAAAATGCAACCCACCTGTATCCTTTAAGCTTATTTTTTTTTTTTTTTTTTTAAATAAATATTGTAGGACATTCTACACAACTTTTGTATTGTATTCTTTAACAAACTATCGCTGATTTGAAACTGTAACAAGGGCCCCACAAGATCTATCAAGTGGGGGAACTCCTGAGGAGTTTCGTTGGAGTGCAGCATCCTCGGGTGCTGTACTCTGGTGGGACTCACTATTATAAAAATAAAAATAAAAACCCACCTGTAGATGTGTACGTTCTTCTTCTGGCCCACCCTGTAGATGCGGTCCTGCGCCTGCTCCTCCAGTTGCGGGTTCCAGTGCGGGTCCAGGAGCAGCAGGTGGTTCGCGCCGCACAGGTTGAGGCCCACGCCGCCCGCGCAAAGCGACAGGAGCATTACCTGCGGACCAAGGATTTATATTTTAGAAAATCATTTTCAAAAGATTTATTTTACATACATAACATACATAAACTCACGCCTATATCCTCGAAGGGGTAGGCAGAGGTGCTAGCACCCACATTTCGCCGTTTATGTTTAGGTCCCAATATAATAGGTGGCGAGCCTATTGCCATTAACCGGGCACTTATTTTACTTTATTTAATTTATTTTGCTTTGCTGCGCAATGCGTTGAAGCAGACGAGACCTAGTGTAGAGGCCGCGAGAAGGAAAACGGAAGGTTAACCCCCTAGCCTATTTCTAGCAGTGGACTGCAATAGGCTAATTGATTGATTGAATTATTATTTTTTACTTCTTGACATAATTGTAATATTTTGACGTTCATATCTCTCAAAAAAAAACATGCTTTCAAGCGGGTATTTTTAAGAAGTTTTAAAGGCGACAGCTATGGAGCACTTTTTTTTGATATTATAACTTACAAGCGGACTGGACAGACGTTGTTCTGCATGTTTTTTTTTTTAATCTTAACCATCCAGGATGCCACCCAAACGCATACAAAAAAATCATTCAAATCGGTCCAGCCGTTTGGGAGGAGTAGAGTGACACACGTACAGAATTATCTAATATATAAAATTCTCGTGTCACAGTTTTCGTTGCCATACTCCTCCGAAACGGCTTGACCGATTTTGATGAAATTTTTTGTGCTTAGCCGGTATCTATGAGAATCGGCCAACATCTATTTTTCATCCCCCTAAGTGATAAGGGTGCAGCGGGAACGGGATTTGAATACCACGCGGGCCGAAAATATGGCGGTACGAAGTTCGCCGGGGCAGCTAGTATAATATATTAATCAAACAAATTAGCCTATCGCGGTCCACTGTTGGACATGGGCCTCTCCCAATATGCGCCACATTTGCCGATTCTCCACCTTCCGCATCCAGTCCGTCCCAGCCACCCTTCGTAGGTCGTCAATCCACCTGGCTAGAGGGTGTCCCACGTTGTCCTTCTCGCGGTCTCCACTCTAGGACCCGTCTGCTCCAACGGCCATCAGTCCTTCTACTACTATAATATAAAGACATATTAAATAGTGTTAAATACTCCCAATGTCCCCCCCAGTACCTTGATGTCGGAGTTGGGATCGTTGAGCGCATTAATAAGTGGTGGGCGTGCCGGCACGGGCACGTTCCCGCTCAGCGTCACGCAGCGCACGCGTGCTTTCTTCAGCTCCGCCTCCACTAGACGGAGTACGGACGTCCATTGAGACACTACCACCGCCTTATCCCCTGGGGAATGACAAATACATGAATATTTTACACGAAAAACAAGCTTGGAAATTAACTGCGGCCTTACCATAAACTCTTAAAACAGGTCAATATTGAACTGCTGTCATTCCACCAACTGCAAATGTTATTTTGTAATTTTATGTAAATACTAGCTGTTGCCCGCGGCTCCGCCCGCGTGGATGTCGTTTATCGCGTGGTGTTGTAAATAGTGCTGAAAGTTGAGCGTTGAACGCTGATTAGACATTGTACTCGCCTCTCTATTCGACTCGAGGAGGTAGGTACACCACCACGGTATATTCGTCCTAATGGAGCAGTCCGACTGGAGAAGTATCTCCGCCCTACAGAAGGCCGCGGCTTAATAACCTCGTGTTGTGTTTCCGACGGTGAGTAGGGTAGCCAAAGCTCACTGGAGAGTAGCTTGTGCTTTGTGCTATCAGTGGGAAAACCAAAGGCTTTGTCCGACTTATCTTTTGCGCTGACGGCACAGATTCTCTAAGTTCTTACAGGGTAGGCAGCACGAGTCTGACTCCCCTGGTGTTGCACTCACCCATAGGCCACGGTAAACACTTAGCATCAAGTGGGCCGTGTGCTTGTCTACCACCTAAGTGGTATAAAAAAAAAATGTCTACCTGCATTATTTACTCGAGTCTCTACTCCCCATACCTTTGCCCTTCCCCCACCCTCTCCCCTACTCCTTCCCCTTCCCCGTTGTATCTCTTGTCTACTCCACTATATCCCTCACCACGCTCTAATCCAGGAATGGCGAACCAATGGCACGCGTGCCAAAGGTGGTACGCGGCACAATTTTTTGGGCACGCCAACAGTGCCACCACAAAGTACCTAGGTATTTAGATGCGCCCGTGTTATACGATAGCCACAAAAAAGGTTCGCCATCCCTGCTCTTAGTTCTTACAGGGTAGGCAGCACAAGTGTGACTCCCTTGGTGTTGCACTCACCCATAGGCCAAGGTAACCACTTACCATCAGGAGGGGCGCGAGCTTGTTTGCGACCTCATGACTACAGTACGACTCCCGTCTATAGTATGGGGTACTTCAAGAAGGGCGAGTGTGACGCCCCTGGTATTGCATACGTTCATAGGGCACGGTAACCACTTTCCATCAGGTGGGCCGTGTGCTTGTCTGCCACCTAAGTGGTATAAAAAAAATGTTCTACCTGCTTAATATCTACTCGACTCTCTACTCCCAATACCTTTGCCCTTCCCCCACCCTCTCCCCTACTCCTTCGCTTTCCCGTTGTATCTCTTGTCTACTCCACTATATCCTTCACCTGTTCACCAAGCTCTAAGTAAAGTAATCTGTCTTTGTGTGGAAAACGATTTTGTAACTGATCTGACAGTACCGACATCTATTTCATACCTGACAAAATTAGAAAATTGAAAAAAAAAAACGATTAAAAATGCTTATATACGTCCAGTTGGAACGAAACCATAGTAAGTTCAAAACCGCGTTAACGCCATCTAGTTACGCAGGTGGAAATAAATTCATTGACAAAAAAATAATAATTTCATGATTAAAATCGCATTTGTTTACACAACTGTAAATGTTAATTAAAGTCTATTTATTTACATACTTGCTCGGATGTAATAAGATATAAAATTTCATCCATAAGAATAAAAAAGCGCCATCTATATTTCCGCTCATATTCCGTATAATATCAATATTGTTCACAACTCCGGTTCTACTCAACCGATTGCGATCAAACAATCGTAAGATTTTAAGTCTGACCAAGCCCTATCTAACAAAAAAAACCGCATCAAAATCCGTTCAGTAGTTTTTGCGTCCATCGCGGACAAACAGACAAACAGACAAACAGACAGGAAATGAAAAAAATATATTTTCGTGTTCAGTATCGTTAATATAACATAACCCAAGTATTTTTTTTTAAATATCTCCAATGTACAGACACGACCACTTTACAATTATATAATAGTACTAGCCTTCCGCCCGCGGCTCCGCCCGCGTGCATCTCGGTTAACACGACCTTTGCTCATATCTTCGGTTCTACTCAACCGATTGCGATCAAACAAACGTAAGATTTTAAGTCTGAGTAAGCCCTTTCTAACAAAAAAAACCGCATCAAAATCCGTCCAGTAGTTTTTGCGTCCATCGCGGACAAACAGACAAACAGACAAACAGACAAACCGACAAACAGACAAACAGACAGGAAATTAAAAAAAAATATTTTCGTGTTCAGTATCGTTAACATAACATAACCCAAGTATTTTTTTTTAAATATCTCCAATGTACAGACACGACCACTTTACAATTATATAATAGTATAGATATCTCCAATGTACAGACACGACCACTTTACAATTATATAATAGTATAGATAGATATAGGATTACAAAGTGACATTTGCAGTTGGTAGAATGACAGCAGTTCAATATTGACCTGTTTTAAGAGTTCATGGTATGGGCCCTGTTTGCTGCTACGTTACAAAGAAAATATTGCTGGTATATAAAAAGGACAGAAAAAAGTTGCTTCGTTTAAACATTCGCACAAACAATAACCGCAATTGAATATTAATAGTGTACGTCTTCTTGCTTATCAAGTTTAGCCATTATCAAGTAGTATGAAATATCATTGCAAGTAGTTTATAATAATCTTATTTGGATGGGTGGATGGATGGATAGATGGATGATGATGATGGCTGCCTCAGTAAAGTGGTGGAAACTTTACTAAAGGCTTCTACGGAGATTTGAAACCAACACGAGAAGTCACTCACTGTAATATTTCACTTTCCCACCCTTGTGCGCGTTTTCCAAGACGTTATGTCCAAAAATCCACCATTTTTACACATAAAAACTCGAACTTACACTAATTTTGGAAAATAAAATAACAGCCCGACCATTCAGTCTCGTTTTGGCGCCAAAACTCCCCCCTAAACAGAATTTTTAAGCAATAATCGTGTTTTGAAATAGGCGATATGTCACTAGCGAATTTAGTATGATATAATAATCGTAGGCGAGAATTTAGTGTTTGCCTGTGTGTTAAAACTTTAATATGGCGATTATTACTGGTGGAAAGTGAGAGAATCTCTGACCGTTTATATGAGCCTTTAGCCGTCGGGCACTATACAGTCACTAACACCCGTATTCACAAACAATACTTCGCTATGCGTACCACCAAAACTGTGCTAAGAACGACAAATTCTCAGTGCGTTCGTTTTGGCAAGCCTTTTTATTCATTGATAACACTTAAGTAATACTTCGTTGAGGGAACGCACTGCGTTAGATACTGCTCCGTGATGTTTATGAATTAATTTTACCAGCCCTATGCGCTCGAGCACACTATGAGACTTCACAGTATTGTTTGTGAATACGGGTGTAAATCCCTCGCCACGCCTCTCGTACCATGGGAAATCTATAGAACTTACCCTTATTAACAAACACATCGTTTTTCAAGCAGTCCATAACCGCAGTTATCTTAGAAGACTGCCGGCTGAGCTCGAACACCGGGTTGTTGGGAGACAGTACCGAGCGGATGGCCTCGGCCGCCGTCGTACCTTCCTGGGCAGGACCCTCGTCTTCCTCGTCTGAGTCTCTGTTCTTACTCTAACAGAGATACAAGTAAGTTACATAATTGAATGAAATTTTAAAGCATTTAGTATGCTAACTATTAAAATCCATTAGGATAGGAAAAGCGAATTCAGCTCAGGCGGAACTCGAACCCATGATCTTTCCCTTACAGAATGCTTTGTCCACTGAGCCACTAAGGGTCCAACCCCACCAAACGGACGGCATCGGCAATATTTCGCTTTTTCGAGGTTACATGATGACAAACGTGAGTTCCCGAAAGAAGAGACGGGGTTTTTGATAGTAGAAAGAGACACGTCGATTTCTACTATCAAAAACCCTAACACAAGAACCCATTTGTCTTTACAGTCGATAACCTACGGGTTTTCGTTAGTGCAAGGGACGTGGGTTCCCGAGAGTACAAAGAAAGATAGGTCTTCGATAGAAGGAAACTTGGATTCTGAAATGTTAAAACGAGACATATGGGTTTTCAACAGTAGAAAGCAAAATAAGATGTATGGGTTATCGAAAGCAAAATGATGCATGGTTTTCCAAAAGTAAACAGACACGTGGGTTCTCAAATGTAATAAGACAAATGGGTCTTTGAAAGTAAAAAGACACATGGGTCTTTGAATGTAAAAAGACAAATGGGTCTTTGAAAGTAAAAAGACACATGGGTCTTTGAATGTAAAAAGTCAAATGGGTCTTTGAATGTAAAATTCAAATGGGTCTTTGAATGTAAAAGACAAATGGGTCTTTGAATTTAAAAGTCAAATGGGTCTTTGAATGTAAAAAGACAAATGGATATTTAAATGTAAAAAGACAATAATCCCGACAGTAGTAAAAAACTTTTTTACAGACTATTTAAACTGGCTGACCACACTTGTTTTGATACACCAATTTGACAACAATTACAATGTTCATAGTTGTCAATGTAAGCCTTTGAGAATGCCGTAAAGCGAAACCGGTCAGGTCAATAATAATATGACAAAGTACAAGTGTGTTACAAATATGCGTAGGTTTGGACCCCTCACCTTCCTCTTCGACCTGGAGTCCTCGAGCGACAGTTTGTTCAGCTCGGCCAGCAGGTCCTGGCCGGCGGGGTCCTCCTGCACGTCGGCGGCGCTCTCCTCGTCCAGCATGGCGGCGATGAGGCCGCAGTGGCAGCACACCTGCCGCAGACGCAGCAGGAGCACCAGGATCTCGTGGGACTTCACCGGCTTCGCTCCTGGGGGAGAGAGATACATACATACATACAATCACGCCTTTATCCCCGGAGGGTTAGGCAGAGGTGAATTAACACCCACATTTCACCAATCATTGTATTAGGTCCCACGTAATAGGGGCCCATTGCCGTTTTCCGAGCACTATTGTTAACTCGAGCCATGTACGAGCATTGTACGACACCGCAAGGGACGAGGTAACAACAAAGGCTATTATATCATTCCGCTTCTTTCAGCGATGAACGGGATCAGAATTCCATGCGGGCATAGCCGCGAGCAACAGCTAGTGCTACATAAACTAATAAGTCGTAGAACTCACAACCTCCCTTCACCGTGCTCAATACCGAACTCGGGTTTAATATTACGAGAAGCAAACGTCTCAAATATAATATGTATATCTTCTTCCTCCTAGCGTTAATTCCCAGTCGCATCCGAAGCTTTCAGCTCGGAGTCTGGGGTCCGCTTTTACCAGTCATAGCTACAGATTTGGCTAGACCTCGATATTTTCCGTGAAGCGATTGCCATCTGACCTCCACAACCCAATGTTAATGCAGCTAGACCGTCGTTTTTGGACTTTTTAGGGCACCAACTACCCGTAACGACTGCCATAGATGTTCTTATGGCAACCGGGACTGACGGCTTAACGTGCTCTCAGAGGCACGACCAGACCAATGCAAATACTCATATTTCATGCACACAAATATTTGCACTGAGCGGGGATCGAACCCGCGCCTTCTGCTTAGCGGCCGCGTTCACTACCGCAACGCCACGGAGGCTGTCAATATGTATATCTGTCTGATGTTAAACCAACGTTCAATACAAAAAAACACCACTGCTCTAGTGTAAAAAAAATACCCATCAGAAGACCCTGTCGGGGGATTGCAGCAGCGATCAGTAGATCTCCGTTTCCCTTACCTTGCAGTGCGATCATCTTCTTGTGCATCTTATCGTAAGCACTGTCCTTCTTCACAGAAGTGAACCCTTCTGCGTCCGCGTTCTTCTCCGCGCGCTGGTGGAGGAACTGCGCGAACAGCGTCTTGGAGAATACGAGCACCTGGGGGGAGGACAACTCTTTAGGTCACGATATTGTCGGACACAAATATTACACATAGTTTTGCCCGCGGCTCCACCCACAAGGATGTCGGTTATCGCGACCAAACATAGCCTATGTCCTTTCTCAGGGCCTAATCTACCCCTATACCTAATTTCATCAAAATCGGTTCAGTGGTTTAGGCGTGAAAGCGTAACAGACAAACAGATAGACAGACAGAGTTACTTTCGCTTTTATAATATTAGTATGGATGTTGTTCCATGCAGGTCTGCGTGTAATTCTAATCACATGCCCGCAGGCCGCACCCATGGAAACTTAATAAGGAAAAAAGTAAACTATGTATTATTCCACAGGCAACAGGAAAAGGAAAAGAAGGAGGTCACTTAGAAGATGGGTTGATGAACTGAAAAATACAGCAGGTGTAGGTTGGTCAACAATAGCTCACAATAGAGAGAAGTGGGGAGAATTGGGGGAGGCCTTTGCCTATAAAAGGCACATAGACAGAGTTGCTGAAGAAAACCCATACTAATATTATAAATGCGAAAGCAACTGTCTGTCTGTGTTACGTTTTCACGTCTAAACCACTGAACCGATTTTGATAAAATTTGGTACAGATATAGATTAGACCTTGAGAAAGGACATAGGCTATGTTCGGTCGCGATAACCGACATCCACGAGAGCGGAGCCGCGGGCAACAGCTAGCACCCAATAAAACCCATATCATTATCATCCTCATGAAGACGTGATCTTGGTGCTGGAAGAGGCAAGTACGGTAAATAATAAAAGATGTGAATCGGCCTCGTGCGGGCTTCGGTGGCTTAGCTGTCAAAGCATTCCCCCTGTAAGGGAAAGATCGCGGGTTCGAGTCCCGCCCCAGGTCGATTCTTTTTCCTTTTTAAATCGATTTGAATAGTTTAATTGTAGGACATTCTACGCGAAAGTAAGCGAGATTGCGGATAAACATACTTAGATACATTTTTTTTGTAAATACATACATATTGTACATAGAAATACCCAGACCAATGCAAATATTCATATTCATGCATACAAATATTTGTACTGAGCGGGGATCGAACCCGCGCCTCCTGCGTAGCGGCCGCGTTCACTACCGCCTCGCGACAGAGGCTGTCAAATTTAGGTTTAAGATACGTGTACTGAGGTGTACCTTCTGGTAGACGTTCATCTCTGCCTGCGACAGCGTGACGTGCTTCTGGTGAGGAGTCCTGTCCGGCAGACAGTCCAGCTGCCCCTTCTGCTGCAGCTGTACCTTGGTCCGCCGCAGCAGGAGGCACTGCATGATGGTGCTGAGGCGCTCCTGCCCGCCCAGGCTCTTGTTGTCGATCCATTTCTTCCACATCTTGGATGGAGGAGGAGGATTTGATAAGTTTGGAAGTGGAATTTTTAAAATGGTCAGTTTTCAGTACCGTATGTAGTGTTGAGCGCAGAGCAAATACAAAGGTGTCGTAATGTATTTACTTATGAACGAAAACGCGGCATTTTGGGAGGGCGAGGATGTGGTGATGACTCCAATACGGCAAAGGCACTTAAAAGATCTTTGAAAGCCCCTTAAAAGACTCTTAAAAGTCCTTTAAAACCCTTAAAAGACCGTTAAAACACCCTGAAAAGACCCTTAAAAGACCTTTAAAAGCCCATTAAAAGACTTAAAATTCCTTTAAAATCCCTTAAAAGACCGTGAAAAACCCATAAAAGGTACTTAAAAGGTCTTTAAAAGCCCCTTAAAAGTCCTTGAAAACCCTTATAAGACCGTTAAAAGACCCTGAAAAGACCCTTAAAAGAACCTCAAAAGACCTTTAAAAGCCCCTCACAAGAGAAGTTCGTTAACAGTAAGCTGAGTATACTCACAGTGAGGTCATCGAAGGGCGAGCACCTGAGGAACTTGAGCAGCGCGAACAGGTCCAGGTCCTTGTTCTGCACGGGCGTGCCCGTCAGGCACCAGCGGCGCGCGCCCCGCAGGGCACACACGCCGGCGCACGTGGCCGACTTGTGGTTGCGCACTATATGCGCCTCGTCGAGGATTACGCGACGCCATGCTACGCGCATTAGTACGCCATTCTGTGCACATACATACATACATATAGTCATCGCACGATGAATTCCAACAAATCTCTGATTCGGATTTTCCGGCTAGCTGTGAAACAGCTGAACTGCGAAATTTTCCGTGAAGCGACTGTCACCTGACGTCCACAACCCATTGGCGATATCGAAGTTATGTAGTGAACCAGTTGTTGGACTTTTATGGCTCCCTACTCGTAAACTGTAATGAATGCTCGTATGGCCACCGGAATGGACTGCCTAACGTACTCTCTGAGGAACGGAGGTGTCTCAATGTCTTAAGAATGGTCGCCCATCCGAAAACCAATCTGGCTTGTGTTGCTTAACCTCGTAATGCGTTAACCTACTTGGTTACCACTTAATCACGAGTCCCGTCAGTGACTTTTTATTGATGACAATGCATTGTGTACAAAATAAATCTAGTGATTTTCAATAAAAGCAATGTGTGAAATATGACTTTTTTTTTTTTTTTTTTTTTTTTATCGTGCGAAAAATCCCCACGGATACCTCCCCCGCCGGAGTCGGAGCAGGAGGTTATGTCGGACTCGAACCGACTAAAACGCACGCCTTCTGTGGGCCGTCAGTTGCCGGAGGTGAGATTGTCATAGCCATATCCCTCGCACCCCGGCCGACCCAGGGCCATATCTCTCGATATGGCCCTCTTCCGGTGTGGGGACCACGGAGTCCCCAACTCGCCCCCGGGTATGGGGGGGCACGCAATGCGTGCCACCGCCGTGGCTGTGTGAAATATGACTCGTATTTACGAAAAAAAAGTTGTGAGTATTTTATTAGACGTTAGTTAGAGTATTATACCCAAATCATACCATTTTGAAATCTTGGATAGTTGCGCCAATTTTTAAAAAAGGATGCCATAGTGGTGTCCATACTTTTTTTTTCACCAAGATGAGATAAAGTGGATCCAAAGTAAAAATCTATGAAATTTTGACGAAAAATAAATATTTTGACTTATTTTTGTAAAATAACTACAAATATTTTATAATTTTTAAGGGTTGTGATGGATAGCCATACTTCTTAGCTTGCTAATACAGAAAAGAGTTCAAAAATATTTGCAAAATTGTGGGCCTGGTAGTTGAAAATATCATATAGGTAAAGTTTAGGCAATTTAAAAAAGAAAAATTCTGAGCAGCCATAAGTTTAGTAGGACCACCCTCTATTGCCGGCTTATCCTTGAATTTTAGGACACCCTGTATATATAATTTTATTCTATTCTATTCTTCAATATGGCTAACTATACCGACAATTCTGCCAATGTATTGTATACATTGATACAATGTAAATAATAAAAATGATTCAGCGATTTTTGAGATTTAACTATGCATTTCTATATTATGAGGCTACATTTGGTAGCCAAAATAGTGCAGTAGTAGTGATGGATGGGAACTCGACGCTATTAGGCGAAGCATTTGGCACGTGTGTGTGCGCCAAGAGCCAAAACTAATTGAAAACAGGACGCTTAAACTGCAGTAGGAAAACTATTTAATGTCGTTTATACTTCTTATACTATAGTCGTCCAATGATTGAGTTTTGAGCAAAGTCATTGCTGACAAAATAAACTCGACTGCTGCTGAAATGATCGCAACAAGTTTGATAGTAGGCGGTACTCATTTGCATAAACCATAAACTGTATAAATAAACCGGTCAAGTGCGAGTCGGACTCGCTCATAGAGGGTTCCGTAACTTACACTACATAAACCGCAATATATTTTGATTGCGTTGAATTAGAAATTTATTTTTACACAGTTTCAAGATTTTACAACTCTGAGTATGTGGTATGAATTTCAACTTGACACCTCAACGCATTCCTGAGAAATAGGTCTAGACATACGGACGACAAAATGATCGTAAAAGGGTTCCGTATTTTCCTTTGTACCCTAAAAATAATGGGCACTTGGGCACCGCCCGTTTTCACACTTATTTCGATTTTTCTGCAGCAGTCGATTTTTTTTATTTTTTTCTAATTATGACATAAGTATTTCGTAATCTTCTAATTTCCTTCGTTGTGCATACGTGGCCACTAGCGTGCCACCGTGGGCCTCCTCTGGAAAACCACAGCATATTGCATAAGGCAGCTCATGAAGAAAAAAGAAATGGCTCACCTTGTCATAGTGGCACTACTGGCACTACTACAGCATATTGGATAGCTTCCCTATGACATATGCCCCGTCTCCAGAGGTACCGTGGCTCACCTTCTCGTTGTCCCGCTGCAGTATATTGTAGGTGGTGCACACGAGGTCGTGCGTGGCCAGGCGGCTCGGCTGCGTGGCCCGCGTGGGCCCGTGGTGGAGGCACACGGACAGCGCGTGCGGTGCGCAGTGCTTGCTCACTTCTCCCCCCCACTGCTGCATTAGCGACGCGGGGCATACGACTAGCGTGCCTCCGCGAGCCACCGCTGGAATAATACAGCATTTAAGTAAGTCTTTTAAAGGGGAAGGTATACGATTTTATAATAAGTTGCCTGAATCGGTCCTTGGTATGCCTGAAAACCAATTTAAAAATCATGTAAAGACCACCCTATGCAAAAAAGCATACTATAGGACAGACGATTATATTAAAGACAAAAATGTATGGCTTGAGCATGGTGCAGGCCCCTCTTGAAGTTGTCTTATTTTTATTTTATATAGGGTTTTATTTTTTATATACCTACTTGACGCGAGACAAATGTACATACGTTCATATTTAGTCTTAAGAAACCCTTTTATTTTTTGTAAACTGACGTCCTTAAAATGCCGCAGTGGAGTTTGTTGCGCCGTTTCTTCTCCATTAGCGCTTAGGAAGCGGTGGTAAACTTAGTTTTAAGGAGTTTTTGACGTCAAAAAGCTGTAACAGTGTTGCACTATTTTGAGAAATAAAGACTTTGACTTTGACTTTTGACTTTGTAACGGATTCTCGTTAACATCTAAAGTTTGATTTACATCAGACGAGCGAATGCTCAATTTATCCTCTCTCTGTCAAATTGATCGATCATAAAATGAGCGATCATAAAATTTCCATTAAAGTTTAGTTCTTGAATATAACCTGGGTCTCTATTTTGCTAAAGCACAACCACTGTCACACCACAGAGACTACGAGAAAATTCCATTTCATTATAGCCTTTAAAGTAATGCTGTTAAAGTTTACAATTAAATGGCTTTTTGTAGAGTGAATGAAAGAGTGTAATGAAACTCTTTTCATTTAATTTTGTGACTGTAATTATATAGAAATAAGGTCTAAAATGTAATGCATTGTTTTACAGTCTCTGTGGCGTGACAGTGGTTGTGCTTTAGCAGAATCGAGGGCCTGTACTCAAAACAGTTTCAAGTAGAGACACATGGCAAACAAACGATAAGGTAATATGCACAAGACAGTGTGGGAACACATTATGATTAAAAGAGAAATGTTTTACTCACACATAGTCATCTAGATAAGATATGAATCAAGGTACTCACTCTTGCTATTAGCCTGATAGTCATCATCGTCGTCCCCGTCGTCGATCTTACCCTCCTTGTCCGACAAGATCAAGGATATCATGGTGATGGTCTTCCCGAGACCCATGTCGTCCGCTACACACAAACAATGAAACGGTCTAAAGTGTTGAAGTCAAAATTAAGTACTTGTAAAAAAAAAATCAAAATGATGTCAGATTTGTAATTTGTTATTCAACCAGATTGGTGTAAATTTTGAAGTCCTAACTTCTTTAGGCACATTGGAGAGTACATACATAGTCACGTCCCACATGTCACGCTGACGTAACGATGGTACGGTACAAAAGTTACCTACGGCCAGTAGTACTTACCTATTTGTCAAATTATGAAAAGTGCCACAATTTATTTTTCAACCAGTGTGGTGTATTTTTGTCATTCAATCATTTTTTAACCAGTGTGGTGTTTTTTTTTTTCGATAAGATATTGTACTTTTATTTCAACCCTGATTTAAGGGGGAGATATGAGAGCAGTCATCTTAAATTCATCTAAGTTCATTACGACTTCGCAGCCAAGTCACCGAATACCTGGTGAGTGACTCAAGTTTGATTTGAAATTATGTTAAAATTCCATAGTACAAATATACATACCCAGTATACCAGCCCTAGGCTTCTGCGTCTCTCGCCAACGGAGCCAGGACAGAGCGTGGAGCTGATGAGGCAGCAGTTTGCTGACCAGGCTTTTGGGCGCAGTGGCCAGCTCCGTGTCGGGCGGGCGGGACGCCAGCGCCTCGTACAGGTCGCGGAGACGGTCCAGGATCAGGTTACGTTCGGCCATGTGAGTAGCCATAGCTGTAGAATGTAAATTCATAAATAAACTCTTGTCTTTTGCCTCCGTGGCGTAGCGGTAGTGAACGCGGCCGCTACGCAGGAGGCGCGGGTTCGATCCCCGCTCAGTGCAAATATTTGTGTGAATGAAATATGAGTATTTGCATTGGTCTGGTCGTGACTCGGAGAGCACGTTAAGCCGTCGGTCCCGGTTGCCATGAGAACATCTATGGCAGTCGTTACGGGTAGTTGGAGCCCTCAAAAATCCAAAAGCAACGGTCTAACTGCAAAACTTCGATATCGCCTAATGTTAACATTGGGTTGTGGAGGTCAGATGACAATCGCTTCACGGAAAATATCGAGGTCTAGCCAAATCCGTGGTTAAGACTGGTAAAAGCGGACCCCAGACTCCGAGCTGAAAGCTTCGGATGCGACTGGGAATTAACGCTAAGAGGAAGAAGAAGAAACTCTTGTCTGTTACCTATTCACGTGTAGGTCTACTGAAACGATATTGTTAAAATTTGACCTAGACTTATATAGATAACTTAAGGAAGAATATGGGATGTTTTTTACTTCGGGAAATAGCAATTTTTCGCGGTGAAGGAATTCTATGCGAGGGGTGTAATTAGACGGCAGTTAGGCGGATAGACAGGTAGGTAACAAGAAAACAACAAAAATATGCAAGAAATAACATTATTGCTCATGTGAAACATATAAGGTTGATTCGTAGATAATTCTACAAATATTTTGCAATAAGCGGGAATAAAGTCACGAATTGAGACCCTGACATTGTAGATGCTATTTTAATCGCCTCACCATTAGTCATAAAGGTAGGTCTCTGTGACTATACTGTAACAAATTTCATCCAGTTTCGTTCAGCCGTTCTGGCATATTCAAGAAACCAACATCTATACTTACGAATTTATTATAGTGAGTACGAGTTATCATGAATGAAACTCACCCTGTTTGCCAAACATGCGAGGCTGTACAGCATTGCTGGCCTTCTGAATGTCGTCCCACGACAGGCCTTCCTTCGCGTCGAAGCCGTCTCGGGCGATGTCTGCTGCCGTCGGGTTATCTGTTTTAACATATAATTAGAAGAATGAGATGTCTTCCACACGATAGAAGAAGTGTCTTTTAAGATCAAAGAGTGTAAGGGTCAAATTACACCTGGCGGAAAAATGCTTACAGGTTCGCGTATGCTCGAACAGTATCGTGCATGTTCGAAGTCGCGGCAGTATTCGCTTGCTCGGACAAATAGTTCAGGACACGTATCTTGGGCCTAAATCGAGATACAAACTGTATCTATGCTTGGTGAATTTGAGCTCTTCCACCGCAGTAGCAACCCGTGCTATTCTCAAAAGACACCCAAGAAACGTTGACTGCACGTATACAGCACATTTTCGGCACATTTTAGGTTCAAGATACCAAGATTCCCGAGCAATCGTCGCATGTTCGACCGTGTTCAGGCAGTCGTGTGTATGAACGAGCATGCTCGCACAGATGCGGAGAGGATGTTCGAACACCCGCTATCTATTGGATAAGATGGTAACCTATTGAAATATCGAATTTCTGTTACCCGAATCTTAAAACCCCGAAAACGGTTGGTAGAACTTTTAAAAGACAGATGTAATGAATGACAACTTTCTATAATTCCGTTTTTCATTTCCCAGATAAATCAATTACCAGGTGCACTAAAACCAAATTTTCAAATAGCTTTTTTTTGTTTCCCATATTGTCATAATCCAAATAATATTATACCAGATTCTCAAAATATTTTTTTTTGTTTCCCATCGTACCATTTACCAAATTTTCATAATCGTTTTATTTGGTTCCCATACAATCGTATTCCAGCTAAACTATATAAAAGTATAGTAAAATTCAGTAAATTTATATGAAGGTACAGTAAGTAATTTAGAAATTAAGGTACATTAATTTAGAAATTTCAATGTCGAAATTATTAAAATTATCGTTAACACCCAGACTCAGTGCAATCCGATTCGGATAGGTTAGGTTTTTTTTTTTATTTTTTATTTATCCCTGTACGGAATTTTATACGGAAAAATTAACAGTTTAACCCTTAAATTATTGGTTTGAAAAGTCAAAAATTGTCACAAAAAAGTTAGTGAAAGAAAAGAATTGCCGCAAATCCGACTTCACGTAGTCTTGTTTGCCCTACCCCTAGAGTGTTATTTAAGCCCGCGTAGGCGCGGAGGGGCGAGGCGGCCCACGAGCTGAGGAGCAGGTGGTTACAATGGCCGCCGCCGCGGCTGAGGCTGGCGCCAGCAAGCCGAAGCTGCGGTGGTGGGCGTTACAACCATCTGCGACGATAAGCTCGTGTGGGGCCGCTGGAGCCCCGCAGCGCCGGAGCTGTGACAGAAACGATGCTTGCTGCATGCTGCATGCCTGATACTTGCTGCATGGTAAATGCCTGATGTTTGCTGCATGCTAAATGCCTGATGCTTGCTGCATGCTAAATGCCTGATGCTTGCTGCATGGTAAATGCCTGATGCTTGCTGCATGCTGCATGCATTATGCATGCTGCATGCCTGATGCATGCTGCATGCCTGATGCATGCTGCATGCCTGATGCATGCTGCATGCCTGATGCATGCTGCATGCCTGATGCATGCTGCATGCCTGATGCTTGCTGCATGCTAAATGCTTGATGCTTGCTGCATGTTGCATGCCTGATGCTTGCTGCATGCTAAATTCCTGATGCTTGCTGCATGCTGCATGCCTGATGCTAGCTGGTTTTAAAAATCTGGATATTGTTTGTCTGGTTATCAATTAAATGCATTTTAAAAACTTGTGTTTTAAAATTTGGGCATGCATGCATATGGATTACGGTCATCTGGATTTTGTGCATTTAGATTTCGTGTGTCTGGAACTCGTTCGTCTGGATTATAAAACGTCGTACAAATGAATAATTGGGCAAATGAAATTCGGAGTTGCGATTATATGGCAAATAAAACTTCGGAATTTGAAAAAACGGAATTATGAAAAAATGGCCAAACGTTTTCGGGATTATGATATTCGGAATATTAAAATTCGGGATTAAGATAGGTAACCGGATAAGATTCTAATATTGCATAGGTACTATTTCCAGCTTTGTCTAAATAAAATAATGGTTGATATTTACCATTTAAAAAAATCTCGAGCATTTTCCCACCTGATCTAAAATGACCCTTAACTCACCTGGTTCCACGACCATGTTAGCGACCTTGTCTCCCTGGATTCGAACCTGGTGCTCCAAGTGTGTGAGGCGCTCTATCAACTTGCCCCCGCCATCCGGTAGCGTGTCCACATCCATCTCCTCCAGGAGGTACTGCAAATAAGATAAAGATAAAGATAAATTACAGATTAGATGTGGTAGCAGTAACAAGTGGATCTGTTGTCGCCGGTTCGATAGCCGGCGAGGTATTCGATAGTCTACTGCTACGTACAGTCAATGATAAAAGTTGCTTAGCCCTAAAATATTTGCAAATCTTCCAATTTTTTAATTTTTTTTAAAGAATATTAGTAACCAACATTGCTTGGTAAGAGCCAGGATTAGGCCACCTCTCGATCGTAAGGTCGAATTCTTAATCAATAAGCAAGCTATTGGTAATTTGGTATACATGTATCGAGATGTATGAGTCAGTATAAGTAGCCATAACGCTCAGAGAAAAGTTGGTATGCCTCATGTTCTGTTTCGTATTTTATCGAAGGTTTAAAAGCTAGGATCTGTAGATTAGAATGTATTAAGGCAATTTTTTCGTTATTTACACATAAATATATCGTGGTAGCTGTCATATCACAATGTATAGATGTATAGGCCTTCATACAATTAATTGCATGCCGACTTCCCTGCCAGCCCCTCCACTACTACCATTAAGACCTTAACGAAACTTACTCTGATATTTTTGAGGTCTTCTTGCAGCGCATTGAGCTTCAACAGCTCCGTTTCCCTGATATGCTTCTTCACGTAGACCACCTCCTGGTTCGGGTAGCTCGGAGGGGCGAGATATTGTTTGATGTTCTGCGATACTGGCCGTATGGTCTCATTTTTCGTAGACTTCGGGGACTTTTTGACACTGGGGGACTTCTTGACGGTAGGTGACTTCTTCGGTTTAGGAGAAGTCTCCTTTACCTGTCAAATTAGGAAGTGTTAGTTAATTATGGGGCATTTGAGGAGTATTTTTTTTAAAGAATATGAGAACCAAAATTACTAATATTCCGTCTAACCCCTCCAGCTAAGCTAAAGTCGGTATAACTCCAGACACGTAACTTGGACCTAAATCACAAGACAAACGAGGCTATAAAGACACCCAAGAAATGTGTACTGCGCGTATAGGGCACATTTTAGGTCCAAGATACGTGTCCGGAGTTATAGTGTAATGGCCAGGATTCGAACCCGGGACCACTTAATCGTAAGGCCGACTCCTTAACCACTAAGCTACCGACGCTTCGTAAACGTTTATACGAAAGAAAATGGCACATTTCGTAGTTATAGATAGACAAATCTTGGCAGGTCGTTATTTGGGTTTAATGTAGCAACAAAAATAACTTCGAAATGAGAACTTTAGAAATGTGTATGGGCTTGTTCGTAATATTTCAAATATAAAAATAATTTGGCCGTGTTGGTTCCCAGTGGAGAAGAATAGGGCCACCCCATCTCTTCCTGTGGGTGTCGTAGAAGGCGACTAAGGGATAGGGCTGTTCTCCATCCGACAGTAACCATACAACCTATGAAGAGTGCCCGCTAGACGACAATAGGCTCGCCCTTTATTACGTGGGATCTAAAATCATAGTTGGCGAAATGCAATCGTGTGTATAATGTATAAAATAAATATAAATAAAGCTGTTTTTAAAACAAATTTGATCGCGACCTATTTTTAGGGTTATTTTTGCGTAATGTTCGTGTAAACTCCCATTCCATCAGTCAGTATAAATTTCTTCAGGACCGGATTTAGGGGAAGCCTCGGGAGAAACTGCCTCAAGGCCTCCACAGAGACAATAATCCACATAATAGAGATTTTGGGAAAAAATCTTATAATTGCAGACAAGTAAACTTAGTTTTTGTAAAATGAAAATTTAAAAGCCCACAAAATCACATTCTCATTCAATGTTGGCTGCCTCATTATGCGACAAATTCTTTGTTTTTACTTTATAGGTTCCATCTAATGCCTAAATCACGAAAAATTACAAAAATTCCAGTTTTTTTTATAAGATAGCTTTTACTTACGATCGACGGACTTCTAGGCATGATGAATTGATAACAAACTATACAATATCTTTCATTAATTAGACCAAATATTTACAAATAAAATACCACTGAATAATAACATAGCATTAACAATAAAATACATCAATTACACATAAAATACACAAAACAATATAAACAGTAATAAATAAAAGTGCGACTAGAAGGTGAGATGGCGATTTCGTTATATTAAAATTTTGTACAACTACCCACATATATGTAATTTTTTTTTTTTCTCTATTTCTACCGACTAATAATTGTAATGTGAATATACTTCGTAGGTAGGAACAGTATTAATAATAAATATACTTCCGAGACACGTATCATGGACCACTACTTGGTGGAACTACTACTGCAACTTGGTGGAACACAAAAATATGTTGAATGCTTGTTTGTCACTTTAGTTTTATAAAAACTGATAAAATGGGCACAAACAGATTCTAACTGTACATACATATTTCACGTCATATAATCCCTGAAGCGGCAGGCAGAACAAGATTTCGACAACTATAATTTTGAAATTCACCTAATGGAAGGCGAGCCTATTGCCGTCAAATGAGCACTGTGCCATACTATGTTTACTGTCAGATAGAAAACAGCCCTATCCCTTGGTCGCCTTCTAGTTCTACAACATCCATGGGCAGAGATGGTGTGGCCCTATTCTACTACATATGAAAAAAAAAAAATTGAATGACTACTTACATCATCTTCATCACTACTGCTGAGAGCAATGATCTCCGGCTTAGTGTCGATAATCGTGACGTCATCGTCGTATCTGATAAAGCGCTCCTGCGACAACTTATTTTGTGCCTTCTCACTTACAACACTAGAGCGATTTTCGTTTGAATCACTTATAATTACACATTCGTCCTGATTCTTTCTTCCTTCATCTGTTTTCACAGATTGTCGACTTAGCTGTGCACTGTTAGTGATGTCATGGAGGGGACTTGAGAAGGGTGAGCAGGATAATCTCGAGGAATCCTGATCCCGGTCTTGATGTACTGATTTTTCAGGTGTCTGAGATGGTAGGCCTTCTGGTAGCTCTGAGAGACTGGATGCGGAGGTTGGTCGACTCTAAAATGTTGATAAATTATTTTATACTAGCTGTGGCCCGCGGTTCCGCACGCGTGTATGTTGGTTATCGCGACTAAACATCCTATGTCCTTTCCTAAGGTCTAATCTATCTCTGTACCAAATTGTAACCATGAGAATTGGTTTAGTGGTTTAGGCATGAAAGCGAACAGACAGACAGACCGAGTTACATTTCATTTAAATATGAAGTATGGAAGTATAGATATGCATTTGCATCCTGTGGTTGATTTGTACCCATTGTTGCTAATATCAATGTTTATGTAAGAATGTATGTTTGTAATTTTATCACGCAAAACCACTTAAAGGGATCTGGATAAATTTTGGCACAAAAAAAGATTATACTTCGGAATAGCAAGCAAAAAAGTGGGCTTGACCACTTTCAAGGAATTTGTAAATGGAGTGGTAAGCAGAAAAATATAATATGGATTGAATTTCAACTAGGAAAATGATATACTCACATCATCAGATTGTATAAAATCTGAATCATCAGAGTTACTGCCGTCATCCTTAGGTATCACACCCATGATACTCATCCGAGTTGCTCTAGACATCACCATCTGGTCCTCATCCGGACCTTCATCTTCAGAAGTGCCACCAATAACTTCTTCATGGTCATACGCTTTACTATTTTCTACTGAACTGTACACATGTGGTTGAACATTGCTTGTTCTATTCAGTACACTCTTGTCAACTTCGTACTCAATTGTACTTCCTGATTTGTCACTGTCTATTGCTTTCATTTTGTTTTCATCAGTGTCTATTTCTTTCATGACATTTTCATCACTGTCTGTTGCTTTTATTTCATTTTCATCACTGTCAATTTCTTTTATTATGTTGTCATCACTGTCTGTTGCTTTTATTTCATTTTCATCACTACTTATTTTCGTAGCTTGGTCACTATCATCTACACTATCACTATCAAGTATATTACCTTTTTTAGCTGTTACAATTTTCAATGGTGTGTCTTTCATGCATTGAACCTTTTTATGGTTATTTTGTTCTATGATAATAGAGTTCTCTGTATCAGAGTCTAAACGCATGATGCGTTTCCTTGTTTTGCGTCCGATTATTGATTCGTTGGCATCAGGAGATTTCTTTTTAATTGGTGGCCTTCGTTTAGGTATCATTTCTGGTGAGCATTGATCTGTTGGGATAAATGTTGTTCGAAAATTATCTATTTTACTAAGCAATACAGCTGTGACACCCTCATAAAATGGGTAGCACTTAGGTTTGCTTGCAAGGATGGTAAGCTTTTAAACCATTTTTTTGGAAAGTAGCAAATAAGTTTACTTGAATATTTTTTTTTGATTCAGTTTTTAATTTTAAAGGAATCTAGTTCTTACCATCTTCATCTGAAGAACTTAGAGCTAATTTACTTGAAGACTCTGACTGCCTTTGATTGCTCCCTCTTTTGCTGACATCTGTAAAGTTTAAACATTATGACAGGACAGTCTATTTTATATATATTAATATTAATATTAATTTTAAAATAAATTTAAAGAGTCATATTCTTTATTCTGCCAGGAAGGAGTTGATTTAACACCCACATTCGATCAGTATTTATAACCCCTAGGTAATAGTGAACAACACTTACCATCATCACTGCTGGATATAGCATGTTTATCCGTCCCACTGCTCCGTCTGACCACTGGCTTTGATGCCTTTTTTGGATGCTTCTCCTCGTCACTTTCATCTAAAAAAATCCAGAAAATAGAAATAACCAATCAGCACATACATTTTAATTAAATCAGAAGTTATTTCCTCATAAAAGAAACACGGTATATATTGTCAAACTGATATAATTTGTTTCATCTAGCTGGGGACAGGGGAACTGAAGAAGGTGGCTTGAATAGTGCACATAGGGAGAGCCCTATGTTCAGCAATAGACTGCAATAGGTTAAATAATCATGACGGTGATAATTTGGACCACAAATTCGATAGATCTGGAGTGAGAGCATGATAACACAATGCCACTTCTGTTCTCATATAAACCTGAACATTATCTAATAATTTTATAATGGTTACGGTCTGTATATTCTTCCGATTCAGCCACATAAACTGTATGATTTTTCTTTTTCGCACTGTAGGATTCTTCAGCTAAACTATTGTCAATAAATTCTGAATCTGAACCACTATCCGCTGCGGTAGCGTCGCGATATTCGAAAAATGAGTTCTCATCCATCATGTATTAATTCACAAGGTGAACACTTCTTTATTACAATAGTTTGTAATCTATATTCTAATTAAAATCTGGTTAAAATCGTGAAATGTGATAAATGTTTTGAAATCAAAACAATTTTTGAAAGTAAATTGTCGTTTGTGTGTGCGACGTTTTGTTTTTGCTAAAAAAATATTTCTAGTTACAAGTTACACATATTAAATTATGAATGATGAAAGGTAATTTACTTTAGTAAAGGAAAGCAATCAATACAATATTTTTCAATACAATGAATGATTTTTGAAATATTTACGTAAACGCGTTCCTTTTATAAAGTTTATTTTCATTAGAATTATTATGAATTCCAATAATTGTAAACTAAACGCAATAAAAACGTCAAATCAAAGGACTACTTCTTGTCTTGCCAGTTCTTGCACTGTTCCTTATTTTGTACATTATTATATTTCTATCTCTTTTTTCATGTAGGGGGTAACAAAGACAAGATGACTTTTCATGATGCTAAATATGCCCATATTTATGTACTCGTATCACTTGTTTTGTATTTGGTGGATCCTACGACGAATTTCTTTCATTTCGAAGTTTATAATTTGTATATAAATTCAACTGTAAATCGGAATCGTTAAATACTTTTTTATAAATAATAACACGTTTGCAATTTCACATCACATCAGTAGATTTATTCCACAATGACAGAGGTACAGTTACAAGAGTTTAAGCTGGACCCCGATTCTGAACTGAGGTTTGAAGTTGAATCGAAGAATGAAAAAGTGGTTTTAGAGGTAATTTAGTTACGAAATAACATTAGTTTCAGCGTGATTGACATGAAAATGTCCTACGTTTGCCAAAATTAACGCATCTTTGATGTAATTAGATCCATATGTTTAAGGTTAAGTTGTTGTTTTGTTATTAGGTCAAGAGTGGTTATGCAGAGTTATTCGGCACAGAACTAGTTAAAGGCAAGCCATATGAGTTCCATACGGGTGCCAAAGTCGCTGTGTTCACATGGCATGGTTGCACTGTGGAGCTGAGAGGGAAGACCGAAGTCAGCTATTTGGCGAAAGAAACCCCTATGGTAAGTGATTGAAAAGAAACTGACACGTACGTTTATTACAAACAGATTACTACTAAATGTGTAATAATTTTGTTTTTAGCTAACTCGAAATGATTTTTTTTTATCTTTCCAATCTATTTTTAGGGTTTCATAGTCAATCTGTGACATCTTAGTACCTAGTGATATTATGACTGTATGCTTATCTATAAATAACTAAATGTCCATCATTATTTGAGTATTATCTCTGATATCTTTAAGCTGATCAATAAAGGTACCATTTCTGAAAAAGTTAATCCCTCAAATTAGGACACATTTATTTTGAATTATGAGTCCCTTAGTACATTATTGACATGTGGTAGTTTTATGAAACTGTAATAAGTTATTTTCCTAAATGGGCATAAACAAGTAGCTGAATATCATACATACAATGCTCATCCATATTTCCTTCCGGGTTAGGCTGAGACAATCAGACAAAGGCCCCACCATTTGCATCTTAACTTCACATACTTGCTGAAAATCAGTTTTTAGTTCGTGTTTTTATTTGCAGGTGGTATACCTCAATGTCCATGCAGCATTAGAACAACAGAGGGTGGCAGCTGAGCAGGAGTCAACACGAGGGCCAGTCACTATGGTCGTAGGCCCTGGTGATGTTGGAAAATCCACTCTCACAAGGATACTATTAAATTATGCCGTCCGAATGGGTCGCAGGCCGATCTATGTAGACCTTGATGTGGGACAGGGGCATATCAGTGTTCCTGGTACAGTTGGTGAGTGAAAGTGGTTCTTTAGTGCTTATGATGATGAAGGTACTTTGGAATTTTAATGAACTGTAAAACTAAAAATTCTTCTGATTTATTTTCTAGGGGCATTACTAGTAGAACGGCCAGCATCAATAGAGGAGGGCTTCAGTCAACAGGCGCCATTAGTGTACCACTTCGGGCACAGTTCTCCGGGAGACAACTTACAGCTGTACAACACAATTGTGTCAAGGCTGGCAGAGGTGATTGCTGAACGGTGTGAGAATAATAAAAAAGGTAAGAATTTAATGATGATGAATGTAGGTAACGGACAACCATTCCTTCAACAACATTCTCAAACTCAAACTCTTTATTGTGCAACTCTCATCTATGTATAGACTATACTATTTGAGCGTCGGTGGCTTAGTGGTTAAGGAGTCGGCCTTACGATCGAGACATCCCGGGTTCGAATCCTGGCCATTACACTACCGACGTGAACCCACTCCTAGCATAAGCAATTTAGCTTAGTTGGAGGGGTTAACGGGAATATTAGTAATTTCGGTTGCTAATATTCTTTAAAAAAAAAAAAAAAAAAAAATGTAAAGTGGTTGTGTCTGTACATTGGAGATATTTAAAGAAAAATGCTTGGATAATGTTATGTTAACAATACTGAACACGAAAGTTTTTTTTTTTTGTCTGTTTGTTTGCGATGGACGCAAAAACTACTGAACGATTTTGATGCGGTTTTTTTTTTGTTAGAAAAGGCTTAGTCAGACTTTAAATTTTACGTTTGTTTGATCACAATCGGTTGAGTAGAACCGGAGATATAAGCAAAGGTCGCGTTAACCGAGATGCACGCGGGCGGAAGGCTAGTTCAATATAAGAACTAATTCGTTCAACATGCCAAACTATCTTAGCATACCCTTTTATGGCGAGAATGCATGAGTGGGATTAAAAGATTGTGGTCATTTCTTTCAGCGTCAACGTCTGGAGTCATAATCAACACATGTGGTTGGATTAAGGGGGCAGGGTACAAGGTTCTCAGCCATGCAGCTCAAGCTTTCGAGGTGAGTTTATTTCGCTAAGTCTAACTTGACATGTGTCTGTATGGAGAATAAATGGAGTGATCTGTGGGGTAAGCACGAACAACTATCGTAATCGTATCGTAAACATAACGAGAGCACGGAGCATTGCGATTGGCCGCCTGCCTACTGTGAGCATGTGTGCGGGTGGAGCCTGCCAATCACAATACTCCGTGCTCTTGTTAGGGGCTGTCCATTAATCACGTGAGGCTCAAAGGGGGGGGGGGGGCTCAGAATAAATCACGAAACATCACCAGGGGGGAGTGTATTTGTTTTTTAGCATTAAATAATGAATAAAAAAATACACGTGATTTTGGCTAGGGGGGAGGGGGTAGTCTAAATCCTCACCACGTATCACCATGCGGGAGGGGGGGTTGAAAAATTGCTAAAAAAAACATCACGTGATTAATGGACAGCCCCTTACGTTTACGATACGATTACGATATCGCGATAGCTTTTCGTACTAGGGGTACAGTGCTCCTACCATGCCTTGCTATAAACGATTGTTTTTCAATGTCCCCAGCACTAAAAAATTTCGAATTCGTAACGTAAAAGTATCAAGAGAACGGAGCATTGCGATTGGCCGCCTGCCTACTGTGAACCTGTGTGTGTACGAAGCCAGCCAATAGCAGTGCTCCGTTCTGTCGATACGTTTACGTTACGAATTCAAATATTTTTCTTGCTCGTGGCACTGGATGCGAAAGAGGAATTGAATGGTACACATTGTAAAGCTCAATCCTCTTTCTGGTTATGCCCATCCAGTTACACCCAAACGAGTAACACTATTAAGGTCCAACCCCACCAAACGAACGGCATCGGCCCGGATTTTACAATCTTTAAACAAAATTATATCTTATTATCACAGTGTTTGAAGTTTATATTACCAAGTCACGCACAACAGCTTGACAGCGACGTGCGGCGGCGGCATGATTTTGTTTAAAGATTGTAAAATCCGTTCCGATGCCGTCCGTTTGGTGGGGTTGAACCTTTACTCGTTGGGACAAAAATTATTGCATTCAGTTACACCTGTGACTCTTAAGGATTTTTTTTCCCAACCAGTAACAGTGTTACTTTTTTGGGTGTTACTGGATATACCCACTTTCTTGCCTAGAAAACGAACACTTAAGGTATGATTCCGTAGCTGACCGCATAAGACAACTGCCAACGCATGCAGCAGATACAGCGTACCCATTACTTGTTTAATTCCGATACGGATAGAGGGGACAATTGAGAAGCCGCAATGAATTACGTGCATCTGCTGCGTGCGTCGGTAGTTGTCGTATGTGGTCGGCTACGGAATCATACCTTAAAGGTCCAACCCCACCAAACGGACGGCATCGGAACGGATTTTACAATCTTTAAACAAAATAAATCTTATATTACAGCATTTAAAGTTTATATTACCAAGTCACGCATGACAGCTTGACGTGCGTCATGCCGCCGCACGTCGCTGTCAAGCTGTTGTGCGTGACTTGGTAATATAAACTTCAAACACTGTGATAATAAGATTTAATATTGTTTAAAGATTGTAAAAGCCGGGCCGATGCCGTCCGTTTGGTGGGGTTGGACCTTTATGGTAAGCTAGGCCCTGGACAGGTGATTAAAATGTTTCCTCTAATGGCTGGGTTGAAGTCCTATCCTGTTTGTTGACTTTTTTCGACTTTATAAGTGTTTTTTTTTTAATAGGTTGACGTGATACTGGTGTTGGACAATGAGAGACTGTACAATGAGCTGAAGAGAGACATGCCTAAGTTCGTCAAGGTGGTCTACCTTCCCAAAAGCGGCGGTGTAAGTATTCCTTTTAAGTTATTTAGGATTCCATACACAAATTCAGAGTAGGCCAAGTGTTCTGTCCTGTAAATAATAGAAAAAAAAATTATATTCATCCTAGCGCCTATCCAGGTTGCACTTTAGAACCTGGAATCGCCTACCCTACTCCTCCTTTCGAAAATTTGAAGGCCTCAGTGAAGTGACTACCATCTGATGTCCACAACCTATTAGCGATATAAAAATATTGCAGTTATACCCCTATAATACAGATAAAATTGTCTAAATTGCTGTGTTTGGTCTTCTAGGTGGTGGAGAGATCGTCATCACAGCGCAGTGAGGCGAGAGACGCGCGCATCCGCGAGTACTTCTACGGGAAGCGAACCCCTTACTACCCGCATTCCTTCGATGTGAAGTTCTCTGATCTTAAGATATACAAGGTAAATAATCTAACTATTGTAATAAATGTGAAAGTTTTGATGAGTGGATGTTTGTTACTCAATTATGTCAGGACGGCTGAACGAATCTGGATAAAAGATTAGCCAAAGATAGGTACTGGAATACCTATTTACGAACTTTTTTTTTGTAGGTATCTGATAAATATTGTGTTTACGGCCGTTCCCAATAACATATCTACAGATAAAGGTAAAAGTAAAGATAGTTCCTTTGTTAAATCCTATTGTTATTTTGCTACTATGAATTGCGTTACCATAGAGATTGATGATTAGTATGATTACCCTTTCTAATGTCAAAACTGGCGATAGATAGGATATTGGGAACGGCCGTCGTTAGTCAAAGTTCAATTTGTAAAAAGTGAACCAATGAAAATAATTTATTCAATCCGTATATTTTGATACATAATTTCGAGTTCTTACAAAAAGCAGTCGTGGCCGAGCGGTTAAGGCGTCTGACTAGAAATCAGATTCCCTCTGGGAGCGTAGGTTCGAATCCTACCGACTGCGGATTTGACTTTTTGCCATTTTTACTCTTTGTTATAAGATTTATTTTCTTTTAAATAATATATTTCTAGATTTAACAGGGATAATCCATGTTTTAAATTTTATTACTATTGTAATAGTAAAAAAAATAGATGCTACTTTTGCCAGCTTCAAACATAGCCTTTTTATTTCAAATGTTTTAATATTGATGCTTATTATTTTATAGCACGCGTTTTAAAACTTTATAAAGACGTCGATAATTTTACAACCCTCAATACCCTCTCACTCGTCACAAATATTACTTGAATATAATTATATTGCTTTTAAGTTTTAAAAAATTTACGGCCCCACGAAATTAACTACAACAAGTTCAATTAGGCTGAGACATTGTACATGATGTTATGAGATAGTATGTACATTAATGTAACTCTTGATAGCACTATTGTGACGCAATATGCGTCATCAAATTAACCAGGGATCGTGTGACGCATATGTGCGTCATCTACATGTCTGGGGAAGTGTGTGACGCATATGTGCGTTATCCACATGTCTAGAAACTTATGACTCATATATGCGTCATCCACATGTCTTGGGAGTTGTGTGACGCATATATGCGTCATCGGCCACAAAGTGCTTATGTGAGGTGGTCAATGCGTGCAGGTGGGCGCGCCGTCGCTGCCGTCGTCGTGCATGCCGCTGGGCATGTCGGCGGAGGACGCGCTGACCAAGCTGGTGGCGGTGGGCGGCGCGGCGGGGCTGGCGCACCGCCTGCTGGCCGTGTCGTTCGCCGCCGCGCCCGACGACGACGTGCTGCACTCCAACCTCGCCGGCTTCGTCTGCGTGTGAGTACACCAGCCTTATCCCTATTTCTACGAGAGTATATGTGTACCCTATTTGTAAATTCTGTCCCGCTTTAAGAAAATGGTTGATAGGAGGAAGTTTTTTTATTAGCGTCCGCTCTTATCATTTAAAAAATGCATGTAATAATACTCGAAACTGAACAACTTATAAATTATGCACGGTGTCAGTTTTAATTTATGTAATATTTCATAATTAATTGTTACAATAATTCAATCCAATTTTAACATAAGTACCTACGAATCACAAAAACTACGTTATGCTCATAAATTGTTTTTCACCTTTGTACAGTCAGCTTCAGAGAAAACGGACCCCCTCAATACTTAAAGAATATCGCCGCCTGCGCCGCGCCGACCGCGTTACATGACTCACGAATGACGTCACTTGATGCGATCGTCACTGAGCTGCAGCCTTTTATTTGCATGTTCATATATTTGTAATTTTCTGATATTTTTCGTCTTTGGGCTCAATTGTATACCAAGATACAACATACTCACAAAAAGATGCCACATTAATTTATGTGCCGTTTGAGGATACGAACCCGCATCTCCAGCGTCAGCTGATTACTTAGACCGCACCTTACTCCACTAGGCTACGGTTCACTTGATAATAATGGCGAAAATATGAATTACATTACCTACTCCTATTATCGAACAAAGTTGATTACGGTGTTATTTTGTAGAACTTAAGGTTTAAATTTGAACTACATCATATGTGATGATAATAACTGCTCAATTGACTAAAAGATAAGGTTGAAATTAGTATAGATTTCTCGTTTAGTTCAATAGATTACGCTTGATACAGCTTATTGCACTACCGTCATTTTGTTTTTTACTTCAAAAACTTATCTGCTGTATGAGCTGCGGCTATAGTATTTTAATATCTGTGACAGCGCGCTAAGGTTGCAATTAGAATACTTCTTTGTCATAATTACTAAACTGTGATTGAAGGTAACTTTATAATTCGTGGTAATTTGCATTGGTGTTAATCCTCCTCGTAATATTATTCAATTTATTAAGTTGTTGATCAGTTTTTTGAGTAAATTGAAAGTATGGTTCGAATAACAACATTTTTGAAAGCTAAAATTGTTATTCTCTGGGAGCAAGAATAGAGGCATAACGGTAAGAGTTACGATAAAAATATATTATATACCTATTTATTGCTTAATCATGTTACATTTTCATTTACAAGTTATATTTTTAGAGTTTCTTTTATTTATTATCATTTTCATTACAGAGAAATACAGTGCGTAGATGGATTCGAAGGTATCAAGCGACGGGTGATATAAAATGTGAACGCGAAGGACCTCGCCCAGTTGCTTACACTCATGAATCAGAACGGCACCATGATATTGCGGAAGTTCACTCAGTGGCACCCTTCAACCCTAAAAACGTATAAGACTTAAGAACAAGCGGGCGGTTAACATTAGGTAGGTAAGTAAAAAAATGATTATAATAATATTCTTTAAAATAAAATCACAAAAAAAAAAAACAGATTTGAAAAGGTTTATTATTTTAGGTTACTGGAGATGGATTTCTTCAATGGGCCCAGGCGAGCTAGTGGAAATAGGTGGCCGCATGAACAGTGAGCGATACCTTGAAGTGTTGAAAGACGTAATGCTGCGCATAATCAGTGCGGGTCGCATATCCAGAAGGACAAATTTACCTGGTTCAGGATAACCCTTTAGTGCATCCCGAATTGTGCAAGACTGGCTAAATGCACAAGAACTAATCCCATTACTCTTGTTTACAAGTTTAGTTTTTTTTTTTTATATAAGACATTTTTTTATATAGGATAGTAATCTTCTAATGTGTTAACGATGCACCATCTGACCTCACATATTTTACTAATGTTGTATTAAAAGGGTTACTTATCAGAAAATGTGATCAAAGAGGAAGATGTATATTGCTATACTGTTATAGTTTAGCATGTTGGTTCTTTCTTTGTGATTCACAGGCATAAATAACATTTCATTTTTCAGCCATTCTTTTATATTCAAAGATTATACAGAGTGTAAAAAATTAATGTTTGCAACTTTAAATAAATAAGTAAATAAATATTGTAGTTATGTTTCTAGAACTATGTATTATATTAAACATTTTATATCACATTTTATACTTAGGGTATTGTGTTTTGTCAATAAATTAACGTTCTAAAATAAGTAAATCTAAAAATAAGTAACCCCAATTTAACTCAGATAGAAAAACTGTATACTCAACCAGGAAATGGACTCCATGTAGTCCTAGAAATGTAATTCGAGAAATAAATTAATATTGTTTATACAACAAGCCTATCTTTTCTTACAAACCTCATACCTACTATAAAATTTGATTCCTTAAATAATAATTAACAAAAGTGCTTATGAGAATAAAAAAATAATTATACGAAATAAAAAAAGAACTTTGTGTCCGAGGATTTGAACCCCCGGTTACCGTATTCACAAAGCATAGGTCATAACCACTAGACCAACATGACATTTACGTAAAGTTTCAAAAAACTTCAATGCTTTCATGTCATTATCAAGGGGGGTCCCTTTTCTCTGAAGCTTACTGTACTTACCACATTTATAAGCAAATAAATCCATACTATTCTTTTCTATTCATCGTATCATATCAGTAGTTAATACCCTGTCCAATACTAATTTTATTTACATAATATAGCTTTTTCTCAATCATATTTAATTTTCTGCAGGACGGCAGTGGACGTGGATCGTCAGATACTGACAATCCTCTCCCCCCAACCGCGGCCCCTGCCCAACACCGTGCTGCTACTGTCCGAGCTGCAGTACATGGACAACCACTAGTGCTGACGTCACCGCCCGCTATGCACGTCGCTGCGAACCCCTCTATACCCCCGGTATAGCAGTGGATTGAAGTTCAACTATCGAAAAATACAGCACTGACGGAGATGAGTCTCTTTCGTTTTGACATAAAAAAGTCAATAAATTGGTGATATTAGATAGGTTCTTAAGTCGTTTGACCACTACCCCACCTGCTGATGAGTGATGATGAAATGTTAATCATGTGATAAAATCTGTATATTTTTTAGATTTGTGACTTAATTTTGATGGCGCTGTGTTCGCAAACGGTTTGGATTGACTGAATTTGTCGTGACTTCATACCTCCGAAAATAGTAAGAAATTATACAATAATGTTAACGGGAATTAACGCGATCATGGTATAGGTACATACATACCTTTGATTTGCCTGACGTTTCGACCAGGTTACACCGGCCGTGGTCAGCCTGTGACCACGGCCGGTGTAACCTGGTCGAAACGTCAGGCAAATCAAAGGTATGTATGTACCTATACCATGATCGCGTTAATTCCCGTTAACATTATTGTATATCATGGAACGCGAGAGTTTAAAAGTTAGTATAGTAAGAAATTACTTTTTGTAGCTGGACTACGCTACGAAATATAATTAAATATACCTATGTCTCCCACCCTCATATGGTAAGCAGATATAGTTTCAGGTCCACATTTCGGCAACTAAATATATACATTTCCAGGCTCCGTGTTGATACTGTGAATTTTTTACATAAATAAACATTGCCTGAACCGAAAATCGAAGCCACATAAGCTCAACTACGGTATAATCTATCCAGAAATAATCGACAGCTTTAATTGTACATCACACTATAGAACTGCACGTTAACCGACCAATTATGTGTCAAAAACTCCACCCAGGCCGATGACGCACATATGCGTCACTCCAAAAGTATCGCAAGAAAAATGTTAGATATATTATTATTCGAACAATCTTTGTGGCTAAAGGTAGTAATTTATGAAAATTAATGTGGCAACGAATCGGTTAATGTGTCAACAAGTCCATAACTAAGGCTGTCCATATAAATATACTTCATTCGAACTGCTAGTCGAGAAGGGGAATGAGAAGCTATCCAAAATAGCGCAGAGACGTGCACAGGCCGGGGGTCGAACCTCCAGTATCGTGTGATACGATCCAAGGGATCTCAAACTGTAAATAATATTTAACGTAGTTATAACTAAAATAAACAATTTTGTACAAAATAAAGAGATGTTTTATTTCTTTTTGTGAAGATGTGTAAGTAGTCAGTTGATGTTGAGAAATAAATTGATTTTATTCGTATATTTGTAGTTTTACATACATACATATACTGACGCCTTTAAATCTCCGAAGGGGTAAGCAGAGACCTCTGCTTACCCCTTCGGAGATTGACACCTACATTTCGCCAACTGTGATTTTCGGTCCCACGTAAATAGGGGGCGAGCCAATTGCCGTCAAGCGGGTACTTAATTATAGGCTGTATGTTTACTGTCGGATGGAAAACAATCATTAACCTCAGAACCTTGAGCCCAAGTTGCTAGCAGCGTGGTAAGTATCGCATCTTCCAGTGACGAAACCACTACCTTACGGTCATAAAGGTAAAGGTAGTTCCTTTGTCAAATCCTATTATTTAAAAAAAAAAAAATTGCTGCTATGAATTGCGTTACCATAGAGATTGATGACGTTTTTATCCTTTCTAATGTCAAAACTGGCTATAGATAGGTTATGAACGGCCGAGTCGCCTTTTACGACACTCACAGGAAGAGATGGGGTGGCCATAATATTCTACTACACCCGGTTTAATTGTTTTGTATTTAGGAAGGAGAAATAAAAATCAACTTTATTAACAAGTTTTATTTACAAAAGTTGAGGTAGCTAATATTTACATTTATAGGAAGACAAAACACATTTTTAATTTTATTAAAAAAGTATTAGATAATCATAATATGCCATGAAATTATTTGTAAATGAAGTATTCAATGGAGTCATTGTTTTTTTCGCCATCAAATCTCATTAGTTATTGGTTATACTAGTATTATTATGCGTACTAGGGAACACAGAATACAACTACATACACAATTTAGTAGCACTATCTCGTTTTTTCCATTTACATAGGGGGCTGTCCAAAATCACCCTAGCCAAAATCACGTGTATTTTTTTATTCATTATTTAATGCTAATAAACTAAGAATCGTGACAAAAATCGCGACTTATAATGAAAAATAAATACACGTGATATCTCAATATACCCCTCCCTCCCCTGGTGATGTTTCGCGATTTTTTCCAAACCCCCCCCTCCCCCCCTTTCGAGACTCACGTGATTAATGGACAGCCCCTAGAAAGAAAGAAATGAATATTCTATTTTAATTTTTGAACTCCGTACATGATAACACTAGATCTTTGACTAGGGTAAAGTGGTACCGTTTTTAAATGCCAACATAATGCTTTTAACAACATTATCTCCATAAATTGCGCGTATTGATAACAGGCAAAATGCATTACTTTTATTTTGGGATGCATTCCCCAGAGTCTGTCGGAGTCTATGGAATGCATCCCACATTTTTATTTATGTATAAGACAACTGATATAATTGAGTTGTCAGTACCTCAATTTATTACAGTTTAGTTAGTTAAAGTGTGTATCAAACTACACTTTCATTAGTAGGTATAACTTTTTTTCCGACCAAATTATATAAATCGTCACAGACAAATAAAATTTTAATCCTCAAAACTAACATAGCGATATTTTCTTTTTGCGCAGTACGCTATGTCCATTCCTATATTTTGGCCGTATATTAAAATATCTCAGCAGCATAAGTTACATCCTCAGTTCTATTAATACATCCCTTAAAAGGAAAAACAATAAAAAATAATACTCAAAAATAAAAGCATCCAATAGCGACGAAAAACGTTATCAAAATTATGGAATCGCCAATTTCTAATTTGTAAAACGTGTGCGCGTAAGCTAATATACTTAATGAAAAATAAATAAAATTACAGGATTTTTCAAACACGAATTGAATTTTCTGCCTTCATACCAGCAGGTCTAAAAAGGCCCATTTATTAGAATCGTATTAGGATAATATTTTGTCATACGGCGATATTTACACGAAATTGTAATCTGCTCATAATGAATGACCATTATACGAATTTTATAGGAATCTATTGAGATCTGCTGGGAATTCATAAAGTTCACGTTTTTAGACCAGCAGATATATAATGTATTTGTCTAAAAAGGTTAAATATTTGAACATTAGCTTTAGTATAAAGGTGGATTTAGACCAAACGAACATAGGGCTATAATTAGAACAAGAGCATTCTTTCTTAATATTTTAGTGTAAACGAAACCTTGTATTCAGCGTTTACAAGTAAGAACAACAAATAAATGTTCTGTCACTGTTTACACTAAAGTAATCGCTATGTAAAAAGCCCGTTTGGACATTTCAAGTCCATGAAGTTCTCAATTTTGAGAACGTAAAACAATGATATTTTTCAAACGTAGAATGACATTTTTCATTGATGGGTACCGCCCACTCCGCTCAGTGCTGTCCATAACGAGTTTTTTATACTCTCCACAGACTATTAATAAATTGGTTTTGGTAAAAATAAATCGATTAAGATATTTTTTTTAATTTTATCATAAAAATGTCTAAGACAAAGTTAAAGATCGTACACCGATCTGTAAAAATCCAGTCAAGTGCAAAACGTGTGTTAATGCGCAACCACGACTCGTGTTTGCGCATTATAGATTCCTCACGAAACTGAATTGTGGTGCGAACTAATGCTACATGACCGGCAATATGCTACAGTACTGGCAATATGCTAAATGGCCGGCAATATACTACAAGACCGGCAATACTTTGATTGCGTTGAATTAGAAGTTTGATTTTAGGGTACTCCTCGTTGAGCGAGAATCCTGAAATGTGAGACGAAGCAAGGTCATAGAGCACAAATAAAAGGAAGCGTTTGAAAATCCGTGATATATATATATATATATTCTTCACGGAAGCGACTGCCATCTAATGATCTCCACAACCCAATGGCGATATTGGGCGATATCGAAGCACTGCAGCTAGACTAGATTGTACTTATAGGGTTCCAACTTGGATTCTATCGCGATTAATTCTTTATTACTTTAACCCGAAGTTTCGGCTAACTTTCAGCAACCGTGGTCGCGGAGTGACTAAACATCAGCGACTATTTACGTAGAATGAGCTCGCGGTTTCGTTAAGTCTGACTGTTTTTTGCTGTTTTCTAGGTCTTTTTTAAATTTTAGGCTTGTAGACTTCAAGATTTGTAGGTTTAATTATGTCTAGAAGCCTGGAAGCCTAGAAACCTAGCCCTGGACCCCCAGAACTATTACCCAGTCTTCTTTAGTAATTTTGGCACAAGCTTCATTCAGCAATGTCATCATTTTCTTAGTGGAGAATGGCCGCTTTGTATTGTGGCGTGCTGCATATCCTTTCATTTGAGCCCAGATCAGCTCAATAGCATTGTACTGACAATGGTATGACGGCGTTCTTGTCACTTTATGTCCATGCTGAAGTGGCCATTCATCAATTTAATTTTTTAATTTTGCAGGTTTAATTTTTTTACCAGTTACAGCAATTCAGCTCTTAACTATTTCGTATCAGCTTCAACGCCTGATCTTTGTATCCATGCTACTAAATCGGCCTTTTTGTTTGCTTGAGTAGGTGCTTTATTTATTTGAACTGAGTGGTTTTGTACTTTTAGACTCAAATGCGAGCAAGGTATCATTCACAAAACCACCACTAGCTGACCCGACGACGTGGCAGATGATTAAGCGTCCACCTTTTCCTATTGGCACTTTTGAGCAAGAGGCCTTGGTATCATCTGTCCATGACTGCGGCACGGTATGATTCGAGTTCAGCCAAGTCTCATCGACAAATATGACATTATCCCAATTTGTGACTTTGTTGTGTTTGCTGCTATCTAGGTTTTTTTATTCCTAGGCTTCAAATATCATCTTAAGTCACCCCGGGACCAGGGCTGCTAGAAAGTAGCCGACGTAGGGTTAAAAGTAAATAGTGACAGATAAATCGCGATAGAAGCCGATAAAAAGTGGTTTCATTTCAATAAGTGATATAAGCGTAAACTTCAGACAGTAGGTATCAAGAAAATGATTTACTAAAGATTCATTTTCATGCGATTTCTATTGGTTATTATTGAGTGAATATTATTGTAATAAAAATGTTAAATGAAAGAAAATTGACTTTTTGCAGTATTGTATTGTTTAAAAATACCTACAATATCAAAGTTTAGATTAAATTTTCTAATTAGAACTTTAAGCCAATGAACTTTACACTACAATACAATACATATTCTAATCGATAAAATACGCATACAAACTTGAATCGATTTATCTTGAGTATCGTGTACCGAGTGGTGTGGTTACATCCCTAGTTACGTCCAAATGACAAATATCATAGTGGGCCTCTTACGTTGAGACTACTTTAATAGAATTTGACGTAGAATGGATAGAATGACCATTCGCTCGTCTGATTCGAAATCAACCTTTACACTATAACATAACTGTCAGACCAAAGCAGAACTAATCATTTTTAGCTGCGCACACGTTATTAAAATTGCAAAGGATAGGAAAGTCACAAACTTATAATTTTATAGCACGCTGAACACATAACCGTCGTTGTTTCACATACACGGTTCAGACTAGGTAATGACTTTTTTCATGAATACATTTTAGTTTTAAACTAAAAAAGGAGACAAGCGCGGGTAATTCTACAATATTTATCCAACGTTTATCGTCAAACGATAAGCGAGAACGAGTACAGTTATAGATACCGGCAAACTTTTTGAACAAAGGCAGAAATATCGCGCACGTGCTATACAAGGACCAATCAAAATACGAACAAAAGAGCTAATCGACCAATGAGGCGGCCTGTGCACCCCTGATTGGTTGATTGGCGCATCTCGCGTTTACCACCAAATAGATTTAGGGTCGGTACATATCTGACGGAATATGCGTCGCGTATTTCCAGAACAGACAAATCCATACTTAATATTATTAATGCGAAAGTAACTCTGTCTGTCTGTCTTTCTGCCAGTCTGTTACACTTTTACAGCTGAACAGCTGAACCGATTTTGTTAAAATTTTGGGAAACAACATATGCTATGTTTAGCCCCGATAACCGACAATGATCATACAACACAACCGTAGATGCTCGACGCAGAACTGACTAGACGCATAATGTAGTCTAATTTGACCGAATATACGCGACTGATGATACGCTTGATGTATTTTCCGTCAGATATTTATTTATTTATTTACATACCGGTAATCCTCAGTAAAGGGTATACTTGATGCAATGGTAGAAGGACACGAATAAGAAATAAACAGCTTACAATATATACCGATATGTACCGACCTTCAAAAATTCGATCCGCGGAGCTAAAGTACATTGTCAAGAAGTTTGCCGGTCTCTATAATGTATAAGGGAGAGTATCCACAGGCAAGTGGTGTAGCACTAGTAGGTGGGGTGGTTTCAGTTCTGTTGCCGGTTCTTGGTCGGCGAGTGGTGTTTGGTCTCCTTGACGTGCGACTGCGCGAACTTTATCGCGATCCGCATGGCGTCCTGCACTAGCTGCTCGCAGTTTATTAGTGATACCTATGACATATTAAAATATATATGTAACTAATATTATAAAGCTGATTCTCAGGAACTACTGATTCGAGTTGAAAAAAATGATTTTGTATTGAATAGTCCGTTTATCGAGGAAGGTGGAATGTTCTCGTCGGTTTGTCACGCGTAAAAATAGTATAGTCGGTAAATTAGCTGTTACTGAACTAAGTCAAAGTAAAAAATGATTCTTTATGACCATAGCGGCACTTGCAAATTGCTGTTTAAATGGTCAATATAGAATTATTTTTTACTTTGACGACCACTTTTTAGGGTTCCGTAGCCAAATGGCAAAAAACGGAACCCTTATAGATTCGTCATGTCTGTCCGTTCGTCTGTCTGTCCGTCCGTATGTCACAGCCACTTTTCTCCGAAACTATAAGGCCTATGCTGTTGAAACTTGATAAGAAGATGTATTCTGTGAACCGCATTAAGAATTTCACACAAAAATAAAAAAAAGCATTAAATTTTGGGGATCCCCATACTTAGAACTGAAACTCAAAATTTTTTTTTCCATCAAATCCTTACGTGTGGGGTATCTATAGATAGGTCTTTAAAAATGCTACTGAGGTTTCTAACATTTTTTTTTTCTAAACTGAATAGTTGGCGCGAGAGACACTTCCAAAGTGGAAAAATGTGTCCCCCCCCCCCCTCTAACTTCTAAAATAAGACAATGATAAATCTAAAAAAAATATATGATGTAAATTGCCATGCAAACTACCACTAAAAATTGGTTCGAACGAGATCCAGTCAGTAGTTTTCTTTTTATACGTCATAAACCGTAATTTTTGCCTTTGCTACTACGGAACCCTTCATGGGCGAGTCCGACTCGCACTTGGCCGATTTTATTTCAACTCACTTTGGTGGGACTCATCTCGGCGTAGACGTTAGGCGTGACCCCGGGCCGAGCTGGGAGTACTGCGGCCTGGAACACCGGCGCCACACAGCTCAGCCAGCTCTGCGCCGTGAAGGCTTCTGACACCAACTCCTGAGGGTACATAGAGTACAGAGTTAAGACATGTATAGCAGATTTAGGATACCAATACAACAACGCATTTAGGATGCTGTTGGGGCTGTCGCGGAGGTGCAGTGCGTCAGGAATGTTCGCGGAGGCCGGCATGGACGATTTCTATGCCATTATTAGAAAGCGTTCGGCCTCTGCTCTTGCAAGACTCCGCTGCAGCTCCAACAGCCTCCTGAGGTGGGACTCCCCCATGTTGAGGCACTGGATGACACTCCACACAAGTTATAGGTAGTGGAAGTGTCATTCTATTTTAGTTTATATTTTATTACTAACACTAGCTCTTAAGTTAAATTGTTACTAACTCTATGGATCCATGGTCTGAAAATAAATGTATTTATTATATATTATTATTTTACACGGTGTACGCTGAGTAACGGAAATGACAGCGTTTTTTTCAGGGGAGACACGGTCCTCTCCATTCCCCAGGAGGTCTTCTTAAAACCGTAGATGGCCCAAAGTCATTTGGGGTCCGACGGACGTTGGGTGCACTTTTATTAGGACCAAGTCCGACATAACCATTGGCCGACGGGGGTGGTATCCGTGGAGATTTTCGCACGAAAAAAGGATCAAGCTAGTCATAACTGAGAGTCAATGAGGATCATTCACGTTTTTAGCTGAGTATGCAGATTTATAATGATTAAAAAGGTTCTCCCTTGTTTGGTATAACAACGTTTGGTCGAATGTTACTAATTCGAACAACGTTTGAGAAAATAATTGCTTTGCATAATATCGATTGACATAATTTTCATTTCATCGAATATTTATTTGCGATAACAACCTTTGCGCTATTGATCAAAAAGTATAATGCTCATTTCATGTAATGTTCAGTTGATATTATTATGTATTTCATCGAATATTCAATTGGTATAATGTTAATGTAGTGTAGAAATTTATTTATCTGGCCCTCGGCGGCCGCTGCCGCGGCACGCTCGCTTCGCTCGCTCGCCTCGTGCTTGTTGTGGTCACAGTTCTAACCTAACCTAACCCTGCCGATTTCCGTGATGTAAGAAAACCACTAAGAGTATGTTTCATGAAAAACATTACAAGTTAAATTGAAAAACTCTCAGTGCAATCGGCAGGGTTAGGTTAGGTTGGAACTGTGACCACAACAAGCACGAGGCGAGCGAGCGAAGCGAGCGTGCCGCGGCAGCGGCCGCCGAGTGATTCGGTATGATCTCTCGACTAAATCATTATTAGTCTAATGAAGCATTAGTTTAAATAAAATTAGTGCAAATGAAAATTCGGTGAAATGATATTATTCCAACTAAATAATTATGCTAAATAAAATTCTACCAATTAAATATTCGGTCAAATGAATAATTATGTGAAATGACTTTATTGTAACTGAAATTAGTTCAAGTGATATTCGACCAAACGTTGTTATACCAAACAAGGGAGAACCGATTAAAAAAACAATAAACACTGTGAAAAAATTATTTCAATCCGATCAAAAATGACGAAGATACAGCAATTTTAATGCAGTAATCTCAAAAACGCTCGCCGCCGCGCCAAAATACTGTGTGACGTCATCTGTTATGACAGCGCGCTCCGCCGCTATGGAGAGTATGAAGACTTAGGGCTCTTTTGGGTTAAGACTCCATAGTTGTTTTATTTCGTAACGTATAATTTTGAAATTTTGTACGGATTTTAAGTAATTTACAAAGCTTCTAATAATATAGTTTTTGTGCTATTTACTTCAATATTTTTTTTAATAAAAATAACTATATCTATACCTACTTATAATATTATGAAACTGAAGAGTTTGTTTGTCTGAACGCGCTAATCTCAGGAACCACCGGTTCGAATTGAAAAGCTCTTTTTCTGTTGAATAGTCCATTTATCGATGAAGGTTATAGGCTATATAACATCACGCTACTACAAAAGGGAGCGGAGCAGTGTTCATAAATGTCAACAAATCCGGCAGACTTCCATACATCTATGTTAACATAGTAATAAAGAGGGAAGATTTGTATTTTTGTATTCGATTAAACTCAAAAACTACTAGACCGATTTCGAAAATTCTTTTACCATTAGAAAGCTGCATTATCACTGACTAACATAGACTTTATTTTATTTTCAAACAAATTAGGAATCCTTACTAAAACTTCAATAATGAAATCCAAGATGTAAAAAAATTACTTAAAATATTTCTTACATCGCGTGCGCTGCGAAAACTATTGATGATAGAATAAGATAATGTACTGCGGAAATATATAACTTAAAAAGGTCTACATAAAAGTCCGCGATAGCATCTGTCTATCTCCTAAGAAAAACCCACAGCAATCATTTTTATCTTTTAAAAATTACAAAATAATAATGTGTCATTATCGAAGCTATTTTTAACAATACAGTATCATGTACAATGAAGAACTTCAGCGTTAGGTAAGCGTAAGAGCGGGAAACGTGCGGTGCGGTGTGATGCGAGCGCTCAGGAGGGCGTTCGGCAGCCCTCTGCCAGTTTGTGTCGTCGACGACTCACCGAGCGGTAGGTGTATAGCGCGCGCGCGGCCTTGAGCGAGTGACGGAGGCCTGACGCAACGCAGTCCACTGAGTAGTGTATAGACTGGATGGAACGTTTGTTATTGTTTCGGTGGTAATAATGCCCCATACAAATATTGTATTGTGCCAAAATGCAAGAATACAAGTGTTACTACGCCTAATAAACTGTTTTTTTATGTTCCGAGAGATGCAAAGATAAGAAAATAAAATCGGCCAAGTGCGAGTCGGACTCGCCCATGAAGGGTTCCGTAGTAGCAAAGGCGAAAATTGCGGTATATGACGTATTAAAAAAAAAACTACTGACTGGATCTCGTTCGAACCAATTTTTAGTGGTAGTTTTCATGGCAATTTACATCATATATTTTTTTTAGATTTATCATTCTCTTAGTTTAGAAGTTAGAGGGGGGGGGGGGGGACACATTTTTCCACTTTGGAAGTGTCTCTCGCGCAAACTGTTCAGTTTAGAAAAAAATTATGTTAGAAACCTCAATAGCATTTTTGAAGACCTATCTATAGATAACCCACACGTATGGGTTTGATGAAAAAAAAAAATTGAGTTTCAGTTCTAAGTATGGGGACCCCCAAAATTTAATGCTTTTTTTTTATTTTTGTGTGAAATTCTTAATGCGGTTCACAGAATACATCTTCTTACCAAGTTTCAACAACATAGGCCTTATAGTTTCGGAGAAAAGTGGCTGTGACATACGGACGGACAGACAGACAGACAGACAGACGGACGGACAGACATGTCGAATCTATAAGGGTTCCGTTTTTTGCCATTTGGCTACGGAACCCTAAAAATGGGTTAAAGTAATGAGAAGAGATGATAAAACTCTTCTTTCAAGCGAAAGTGATTTACATTGTTGCGAAGATCATTTTGTCGTAAGAAGGTATTGTGTACCTATTACTATTAGAACTATCGAGATATTTACCATGTATTGTTTGGAGCTTCCAATAATAGTAATGTGAAAGGCCATGAAAGTTTAAATACCTATATTGCGTACCTACCTATGTCTATACATGATAACAAAATTCAGTCTAGAGATTATCCTGCAGGCGTATACTATATACCTACCTATTATACCTAGTTACAGACTTGCACCACTGCGAATAAGTCTCCTAAATACTTTTGAAGTGGTCATGACGGCATCGGCAATACCTACTTAAGTACTTCATTTTATTATAAAACTTAATACCTTTTCCTTTTCTGAACCTGTATTATACTAGCTTCAGTTATTTCACGTCATTTCTAACGTGGTTTATTATTCGCTTGACAACACAGTAGGTACAACTTTCGACAGAACATCATAAGGTAGGTAAATAAGTACAAGCGTTAGGACGAACTACGTATATTATAAAGTATTTTAAAAACAAACTGTATTTGAATAATCACCAAAGAACTTCAAAACCTTAAAACACAAATCAAGTACTAAGAAATAAAACGCAAGCACTACTAGTCGATCCACGAAAGAATTTGTACTGACTGACTGGCGACTGCGCTAGTCGGGACGCGTTCATAACAGATGACGTCATCGTCTAAATCGCAGTGTAAGCGGGCGTTTTTAAGTACTCAAAGTCAAAGTCAAAGTCAAAAATCATTTATTCTGTATAGACCATCAAAACGGCACTTACAAAACGTCAATAATATACATATATGTACTAAAGACTAGCTTAGCAAATGGACCACCGGTTCGAAACGCGGCCCCGGCCTGAGAAGACTCCGGCAAGAAACTCAGCGGGCTTTTTTTTTTTTTTGGTCTATTTACAAAAAATGCTTAGTCTACTTAGTCTAAATACAATCATTTGTTTGAGAAGCATGCATGAGTGAACAGCTCAATTCCAAGCAAGTTTATCATCTAAATATTCTTGTATTTTATAATAGCCTTTTTGGCACAATTTCCTCTTAACTTCATTTTTAAATTTATTTATAGGTAAATCCCTAATTTCATTAGGGAGCTTGTTAAAAAAGCGTATACAGTTACCCTGGAAAGAATTACTAATTTTTTGGAGTCTGCTATGACAGACTACAAGATTGTTTTTATGTCTCGTATTTACGTTATGCCTGTCACAAATTTTTGGAAATTTGGAAATATTTTTCCTTACATACATTAGGTTCTCGAAAATGTATTGTGACACTACGGTCAGAATGTCTATTTCTTTAAACTTTTCTCTGAGGGAGACTCTTGGGCCCAAATTATAAATAGCTCGCACAGCCCGCTTTTGTAATATAAATATTGTATTCAAATCCGCGGAATTACCCCAAAGGAGAATTCCGTAGCTCAAAATACTATGAAAATAACTGAAATAAACTATTCTAGCCGTATCCACATCTGTCAGAGTCCTAATCTTTTTTACAGCGTAGGAAGCTGAACTTAATCTACTGGCTATTTTATCAATATGTGATCCCCACTGCAGTTTGGCATCAATACTTAAACCTAAGAACACTGTTGATTCCACAAGGTTCAACACCTGACCATTGAGTTGTACATTGGTTTCCACCTGTTCAACATTAGGTAGGGTAAATTTAATACATTTAGTTTTATTCCCATTAAGGCAAAGATTATTTGTACTAAACCAATGGACCACTCTTGTTAGTGCACTATTCACTTCGTCATAATTGTTTAGTTGCCTCTTAATTTTAAATATTAACGAAGTATCGTCAGCAAATAAAATAATACTATTTTTGTCTCTTACGTAGTAAGGGAGGTCGTTTATATAAATTAAGAATAAAAATGGTCCTAGTATCGAACCCTGTGGAACGCCCATCGAAACCACAGATCCTACTGAGCGTGTACCGTTAACATCGACCCTCTGAATTCTATTGTTCAAATATGAAGTCAGAAGATCGAGAGCCTTGTTCCTTATTCCGTAATGTTCTAATTTCCTGATTAATGTGTCATGGTGGACGCAATCGAAAGCCTTGGATAGATCACAGAAGACACCCAATGCATCATGCTTATCTTCCCAGGCTTTGTGAATACAATTTAATAATTCTACACCAGCATCGGTGGTCGAACGTCCTTTAGTAAACCCAAACTGTTTATCATGAAACAGTTTGTTTTCACCAAAATGGGTTAGCATCTGTCCTAGAATTAGTTTCTCAAATACCTTACTCAAGGTCGGCAACACAGAAACGGGTCGGAAATTAGAAGGATCTGTGGTGCTGCCAGCCTTGAACAAAGGTATGACTTTGCTATGTTTCATTAAATCAGGAAATATACCGTTGCTGACACAGTCATTAAACACAGTTGCTAGGTGGGGAGCAATGACATCAATAATACTTGATACAGTTTTGACTGATAATCCCCATAGATCCGCGGTCTTTTTAATATCAATAGATTTAAACGCTTTGGTGATATCCTTGCTATTAACAACTGAGAATACGAAAGTGTCCTCACATTTTTTTACTGATTCCATAAGCAATGACTCGGCGGAGGTGGAAGACGACTGGAGAGTTTTGGTTGTCAATAAGGGAATGTTTGTAAAAAAATTTTCAAACTCTGTCGCAACTTCCATGTCCTCCGTGACATGGCGATCTTCTATTTTTAAATGGAAATCTCTTGCAACTGATGAAGATTTCCCACATTCAGAATTTATTATGTTCCAAGTAGTCTTAATTTTATTAACAGAATTCGCTATTTTCTTTTTAATGAAGTTTGACTTCGCAAAGGAACAGGCTCGCTTGAATATTTTGGAGTAATTTTTAACATAATTCTGAAAAGCAGGGTTGAAATTGTATGATTTTTCAGAATACAGATCAAACAATCTCCTCCTACTTCTATAGATTCCCGTCGTTGCCCAGTCACTGAAAATAGGACGCTCGCCAATCGATATTGTTTTTGAGGTAAAAATTCTCCCAAACTCAGTATTGATTAGGTTAATTAGATCCACATAAGACTCTTCTACACTAGTATACGAGGGCAAGTCGGGTAGTTTATTCACTATACTTTCTTTAAAAGAGTCTAAACGATGCTGGTTAATCGGCACAAATTTAATTTCCTTTTTACTAACTTTACAATTATTTCTCTCACAGGATATTAATTGACCACGGTGGTCCGAGCCTACCGCATCCACAATACATTTATTAATTGGTTTAATATCTGTGAAAATATTATCAATACATGTGGCACTAGTTGCAGTTATTCTGGTAGGTTCCAAGAACATATTAATAAGATTAAAGGACTTGAACAGATTTAACATTTTGTTTCTCTCTACTGGCACTAGGGTGTTTTCTAAAATATTTACATTGAAGTCTCCACAAACTATTATTGCCTTTTTGGAGTAACGGCATTTAAAAAGCGCTTCTTCCATCCTTTCTTCAAATCTTGCATAGGGCGCGTCCGGGGGGCTGTATACGCTTAATACAATGAACTGCTCAAACTCAATACTCGCTATCTCAATAACTCGCTCAATAGAGAGGCTTACTAAGTCTTTACGTTCTTTAAATTTTATATTCTTATTAATAATTATTAGGCTGCCTCCACGTTTGAAATTTCTTCTACTGAACGAGCTTGCGACCTGGTGCTTTTTGAAGTTGAACATGATCTCATGGTCTTTCAACCAATGCTCAGTTACACAAAAAATATCGATATTTTTAAGGGTCATGTGCAACTCCAATTCCAATTCTTTGCCCTTTATCAAGCCCTCAACATTCTGGTGCACCAGGTTTAATATCTTATTTTTACTATTTAAATTGCATACGGGAGACTCGACTGTCTCAAAGGCCGTATGACCATGTCCAGTACATTGGGGCATATTGTAAAAAAAGTTGCTAGATTTTTTATCTGTTGTCAAGAAGTCCTGTCACTTATTTTGGATAAAATTATCCACAATGTCAGTATTGTTATTATTATGTCGCTCAATAAAAGCTATGTTATTAGACAGAAAGTTGCCTAGTACATTTGCAACCTGTCGTTGCAAAGATTTCGATAGTGTCAAACTATCAAATGTCAATATAAAATTGTTCTGTAATACATAATTACAGTCAAATAAATCTATGGTCCTACAATATGTAGATATGGTATGTAATTTTCTATTTATATTATACCTTATGTTATTTTCCCCAACTGTAAAAGATTTACTGTAAGGTAATGCGCACAATATTACCTGTTTAATTGGTAACTTTGTTAATTGATCATAAAAACTTATGAAGTCATTTATATTTGATTTACCTCTTCTGCCAACAAGTATTACTAACGTTGTCTGTGAACAGTGTGTACTAGATACTGCTCTTTTAATTATTTGGGAGTAGGAGGCCCCAGGAAATGAATTTATTATGACTGAATGACCCAATTGACCACTCAAATGACAACTTAAACCCTTACCAATTTCATCACAATACACCACCGTTTTACCTGTATTTAAAGGTTTATTTATTGTTGTTGTTACAGGGCTACAACTGATGGACATGTTATACTTTGTAGAATTGTCACTGTCTACAGGGACAGGACAGGTCAGTGAGGTCAACCCTTCCTGGGATGTTACAGACAGGGTGGAGCACGGCAAGGATGTATCCCAGTCACATCTCTGCCTGTATAGGTTTTCCAGTGAATGAAACCTTGCTTCATTACTATGACATGAGTCCACTAGGCTATTTAATGCCTCAATGTACTCCCCTATTTCTTTTTGTGCAATTTGGTATTTTTGTGTAATGGAATTTAAGGAGTCATTCAAACGCCTGATTTGTAGTTGTTGCTGATACATATCAGACTCATATTGCTCTGTTTGAGCTTTGCCTACCTCTATTATTTGTCTTAGCTGCAAATTAGTTTTACAGGCCCTACGACACTTGTTGATGCCCATTTTGAGGCACCTTATCTGTTTTTGTGACTTTGAAATAAATTTATTTATTTTTATATATTTTTTAAACTTATTTCTGCCACTACCAATTAACCCAACTGAAGAATCCAACAGTGATTCATTAACACAGGCTTTAACAATAGATGTACTTGGAATGTCAGGTGTTCTAATGTCTATCAACTCCGCGGTGATGCATGGCTCAAGACAAATCAGGTCAGGCTCCCCAGCCACCAGCTCATTATAGAGGCTGTTGGAGAGGGCGGCCTCATCCGCCAATCTGACTGATTCCATGTGAGTGATGGAATTATGTACATCACTCAATTCACACTCCAGAAAGCTTATGCGTTTCAAAGCTTGTTCGTGGGTGTTGCTGCATTCCTCTAGGCCTGTCAGTGTTGCCTGGAGGTGATCCCGCTGGAGTGTAAGCTCCACAACCTGATTATGTAAGCCGGTCAATTCTTTTTTAAGTTGGGTGTTTTTCTCGACTACAACTAAAACTTCCCTTTCACTTTCTTCCCGTTCTTCCATCAATTGCTTGTTTAGGTTTTTGTTTATCTCCAGCTCCTTTAAGGCGAGGCTTAACTTCTGTTGTAAATCCCGGGATAGAACACTACGGGTCATCATTACTGTTATTTTTCTTATCAATTAATTGCTTCACAAGGGTGTATTAGGTGGTACTGAAATGAAAAGAAGGGTGGTTAGTAACTAGGTATAGTATTGATAAGGTTAAGGGAATAAAAAGTAAGTTAATTTTTTAGGTTGAGAAGGGAGGGTACAAAAACAAAAGAAAAGTTGATAGGTATGTAGCTAAAGTAGACTAGAAATATGTTTGAAACTGTACTGTGTGAGTGTGTTAAACTTGTCTGAGGCTATATTGTTGGCGTCGTCAAATTGGCTTCCACAATTTGTCAAGGCAATTGAGACTGTAACAGAGCCCGCTGTGTGGATGGACGTTGCTCACAGTTATGTGAGCGTTTGTGTAGTATTGTAATGTACAGAAGGTGTAAGGAATAAGTGTAGCACCAAATACTTCCCCTGATTTCCAACGTAGCGTAGGCGCAAGTTTCAAAAACAGATTCAGTTACACCAGTTTCACCAGTTCCTCAGTTCACTTATTTAGTCGTTTTACAACAATTGACGCAGCAGAAAACTCACAAACATTAATGTTATTGTTAATATAACTAAATTAAACAATGCAATACACAGTATTCGTTAAATAACTAATTTATTTTAATAAATTTATACGAGCTACAAATTTAACAGCTGTTCGGGCCAGTGTTGCCAGGCAAAAAAAAAAAAAAAGAAAAAACTCGTTAAGAAATCCCTAATAGCTTCGTCATTTCTTGACGGATTTTGATTATTTAAAAAATAGGATACTCAGAAAGGTATAGCGCACCTGGTATACTGATTAAAAATACAATATTCCATTATGTGATTCATCCTCATTTAATAACACCACATTTTTAAAACATATGTTTCTCTTCTTCTGTCGAATCGACGGTATATCGTGTCATATTTTGTTTGCCCAGTGAATAGTCACCCTGATAGCGTTCTCAGAGGTACTTATGAGTTCCTTCGATGCATTGATCCGGACACATAATCTTGGGTCTAAAATATGCTCAAAATGTGCTCTATGCGTTTCTTGAGGATCTTTTGAGGATAGCACGGGGTGCAGCTACTGCGGTAGACAACCTCAAATTCACCAAGCATAGATTATTACAAAATAATCCGCGAGAACCGTGACCCCAGCACTCTCACACTATCAGCACTACAAGTAGTACTAGTTCGCAAGCATAAGCCTGACTGACATGACTGCCTCAGCTTCGGCTACCTTACTTCAGGCTTCAAGTTCAAGTTTTATGGTATGGTAAGCTGCCCACCTGCGGCACCGTGGCCCCGGCGACGATGACGCCTCCAGCACATCCCAGGACCAGCGCCGGTACAGCGTGACGCGTCTCCAGTACAGGCTGCAAGCCGCTGCTCTGCATCAGGTACGAGCAGCGGAGGAAGTGGACGGCGAACTTGCGACCTGATGACACCGCCTCGGAGACGGCGTCGCGGACCTCCACCTCGGCTATCGTGCTGGGAGAAGAAAGTTTGTGACGTTGTAGGGGCCAATCTCTGGATCTACTGAAGCGATTTTTACAAATTCTTTTACTAATAGATAGTCATATTATTTGTAAGTGTCATAGCATCATCACGCTTAAGGGAGTGTTAGCGGAAACCGCGATGAGCCGCGGGCAACAACTAGCTGTATAATATACATGGGTTGAATTTTTGAACCCTACCTAAACGTAAAGTACTCTAAATGCTGGAGAATATAAATTTAATTGAAAATAAACATTCCTTTATTTTCTAAAAGAAACAAATCTGCATTCATCGATTTTAGGATATTTTTTGCCACACCCGTTAATCAAACCAAATAAAATTCTAATCATGACACCTGTACTTTTACGCCATCATTCAATCGGGTTAATCTTCAGCATCAAATCTCTCTAACAAACATGGTAAATTAAATTAAAGGAAATCCCTAAAAAACTAAGTACTCACTGCAACGCCAACAGATTGTCATTCTTTTCTCTCTTCTCGAACGTGTCGAGCAACTTCAGACAGTCCGCGTACTCGCCGTAGGGGGCGCCACTGGTCCCGCACAACTCCGCCAGACTCTTCTTGATCAGAGCCACCTCCTCCTTCCTCCTGTCCGGGTCCACAAGTTCGATGACTTGTTCGAGCTTCTGCGCGCGGCAGAATAGTTCCCGGGCCTGAAATGTGGTAGAAATGGAGATGTGGTTCGTTAAAAGTGATAGTAAAGCAAACACAGAGGGGAGGTGGTCTAAGTAACTGGGTACAGTACGATTAAAATCAGTTAAACATTCGGTCAACCTCGGTAATTGTCGTGAATCCCTCGTCTCTCACATAGAGTTATCAATTTACAGATATGACCTTTCATTATATTATCCGTTGTCTTATTGAATACAATACAAGCACGATATGAGCAACAAAACCTCCTTTGTAGCTCAAAACTAATACAAAAATATAGAAATAAGAAAAATAATTGATTATTTTGACGTATATGATACATTTGTGTATGAATGAACGCTAATTTCGTTCGTTAAAATATTCGATTTTTATCAAAAATAACTTACAGTAGGTAGTTATGTATCATGGCTTCAACAAATTAATGGTAAGAACTCAGGAAAATTAATGTGGACCACGGGTTAACGCTAGGACGAGAATGATGTTGGAATTATGTCAACTAAATCATAACTCTCGCTCATTATGTCAAAATCATTTTTGGGCCTCGATTCTGCTAAAGCAAAACAAAACGAACACTGCAAAGAAAACTATTTAATTTTAGATTTTAAAGTAATATCGTTAAAGTGTAAAATGAAATGGCTTTTTGTAGAGTGAATGAAATAGTGTAATGAAATAATTTATTTTTGAATTAATCAATCTTAGAATCTTTATTGACTTTTGACTTTTGATGTAGCTTTATATTACTTTATATAATATGTTAACACATTTACACCAACACTCACTTACACTACATAAGTTTCATTCCTGTCCATCCTAAGGTTGCCTGGAAGAAATCACTTTTAGTGATAAGGCCGCCCATTGTACATTTTACTTTATCTGTATCTGTGTAAAATAATATATGTGATAAAAATGGTGTGCAATAAAGAATTATCTATCTATCTATCTATCTTAGTCTAAATATTTTTATATATTTTTACACAATAGTTCCTTGTTTGTTGAGTGCAACCGTTTCATTTAGTATCATCTGGTGTGAGTAGTACTAACAGTAGGCAGTAACATCCCTACCTTCTTGGCGTCGTCTCCAGTAAGCGCGTACACAGTGGGCGTGTGACTGCCGGCGCCCCTGACCGTGGTGACGCACACGTCCCCCACCAGACCCGTCGCTGGCACGTGCGTGCCGCAACACAGCTCCCTGGGGGACAATACGCTATTGTACACTCTAGGAGACAATCCTTGCGTTAGTCCCGGTCATTCAAGGCCTTCACTTCGGAGTCAGGGGTCCGCTTAAATATGATGTGGCTTGGTTTTGACTTCCTAGCTTCAGTTGTCGTCGAAACTAATCGTTTACCGAACATTGTGTGCACCTGGGGCCCTAGACAAAGTGACATTCTATTGATGGAATCGCGCTCAAGCGAACCATTTTTAAGGTTTTAACAATGGATTTCGGGACATTGCGGTGGTTATAGTAATAATGATAAGTTAAATAATGTATTTTGAGTTACAAAGACTTAAATTTCATGAAAAAAAATTAGTTATATTAATGATTTATGTCAATTTCATACTACAATTAGCGATTCCACTGGCGTTTTTGCCAATAGAATGTCACTTTGTCTAAGGCCCCTGGTCACGAGCCCTATCTACTTTGGCGAGCTTTCTAATCATATTCAAAATTCAAATTCCAATATTTTAAACTAGCCGCTTAAAATATCATCTGGATATGCAGCCATATTGTATACTCACTTGGACAATAAAGGCGCACCAGCAGTGACAAGCCTGAGGCCAACTTCCGGGTACCTTTCACCAGGTATGGTCACCACAGAAGGTTCACCAGACAGTTCCACACTGTCCACCACGCGAGTTGTTACTGGCACGTTGCATTGAATTGATTCCCTGAACAATATACAACACAATTATAAATATGCATATCAGCTAAAAATGTATCGATTTTGCTTGGAAAAAGTCGTACACGGGACTTGAACCCGCAACTAATCCTTTACAGTTGGAATGCTCTGATCAGCTCAGCTACATAGACCACGTCACATTCGAAATTCTCCTATGCAAAATATTCTTTGGTGTGACTGTGGAGCCACCTACCGATAGTTTGCTTTCATTAAGCTAAAAGGTAGATGGCGCTAGCAGTCGTATAAACATCAGCTCCGTACTTTTATTTAATTTAAAATAGTAATTACTGATAAATTAGTGTCCATGAGTGTTATTTACTAGTAGTTTAGTACCTAATAATCATCATCATCAAAAATCAAACTACAGAATGTATAAAAAATGGTATTACATATTCCAAACTAACCTCATAAGATTCTGTGCTTCCAATATCTTACTCTGCGACAACTTCTCTCCATAAACCGACAGGTTCAAACTGAGTCCACTTTCCGTCACACTGGACCCTACAGGGCACACAACACTATTTGGAAGCACTCTCCTAACAGCCGCATTCAACAAATGAACTGCAGTATGATTCTTCATCAATTTCACCCGCCTTTCTTCGTTCACCTCTAAATTCACCAACTCGTCGCACCTAACATACCGTTTAGCACCTCCAATAGCGAAATACCCCTTATGAAACACAAATCCTTGAATTTTAAACACACTGTCCACTTGCAAAGCAACCTTTTCACTGATGTATATCATGCCATCGTCGGCACTCTGCCCACCTTCTTCGCAATAGAAATTTGTATCTTGCGTCACTAGGTAATAAGGTAGGTTTTCGCATGGTTCGAGCACATCTATTGGTGTTAAGTCCTCGTTTAGTATTGCTAGTAATTTTGTTTTTAATAGTTTGAATTGTAATTGTCCATTTTTTAGTTCATAATCGTATTTTGGGTTGTCATTAGTTGAAAAGTAACCTTGTTTGTTTAATTTTGTGATGATTTGCGCGAATAAATGTGATTTATTGTTTTGTTGTTCTTTGTACGCAGTCTTGTGTCTGCTCTTGTGTTTGGAGAGCAACTCCCAGAAGCCTTTCTTGTCGATCTCCATTTTGTTTAGGTTCGCGACCCGCAGTATGAGGTCTTCTTGGAATCCATGCGTGTCGTATAGCTTGAAGACTAAGTCGCCGGGAATTACAGGTTTATTTTGTTTTGCCATTGTCTGTAAACAACATTATGATTATTTTTTGGAGAATTCTACATTAAAAAGGCTGACGGCTGGCTAGGCTGCCCTACCTGGCTGGCGGGTGGCTTAAATCTGCAGTTACAATTCTTGTGGTATCCACAGCACCTTTTTCTACTCTACTATTTTATGGTTTGCATTATTTTGGCTTTCACAAGTGTTATTAGTTATGTTAGACTGAACCAACAATCGGCCTGTGTGAGCAAAGCTAGTCTATCAATCGGCAGGTGTAATGGCTTGCAGATAGGATTGGCTTCTCTGAAGATCATAAGCATTTCAACATACATAAATTTTGAAAACTCACCTGCTTAAACTCATTATACCCTAACGCAAAACTGGCCAATTCCACATCACTCAGTGCCTCCACCTCAGGGTACTTCCCCGCAAGCTCCTTCATCTTCTTCGTGAGCCCCGCCTTCATCTTGGCATATGCCTGTTCCTCATGGTCGATGATGAGTTTAGCGTCAGCCTCCTTCGACGCCAGCTCAGGGTACGTTGAGCCTAGAGTCTCAATGACCTGGTCGTACAAGATGTTCAGCAGTCGAGGGTTTTGGAAGACGTCGTTGGATATTTTGAAGGCTTTTCGCATGATTTGCTTTAGGTTTAAGCTGTGGAGAAAAATAACAATCAACCAAAGAAATGTGTGCCGCTATCTGGAGATGTACGTTAGGGACCTTTCTTATAGTAGGGAAATCCCCTCAGATACTCCTTCCGGCCGAGTCAGCGGGTTATGTCGGACTTGAACCGACTTAAACCACGCGCCGTCTTTGGTCTACAGTAGCCGGAGGTGAAATAACCATTGATATATCTCTCACACCCTGGCCGACCCAAGGCCAACTCCGTTTTGGACGATCACAATTTCAATTGCAAACACAGTCATTATAGAACATACAAGCTAGCTATTGCACGCGTCTGTGTTCTTTCCCAAGCTCTAATCTACCTATATACTTACTTTGCTTTTGAACTCCTGCTTCACTAAGGAGAAAAGTACATGTGAGGATCAATGAAAGTAGTGAAGTTGTAATAATGACACTGTAGTGAACGTTCGCTAAGTTAGTAACGACAAGAGCCGATGGCGGGTTGCTCTACCTATCGTGGAGGATGAATTCCCTACTTATATCTACGTACCTGGAGGCAGGGAACACCCCATCGGCCAGGCACACGCCGACCATCCGCGCGTGGTCGGCCAGGCGCCGGTACGCGCAGTCCAACGTCGCCGAGCTGTCGAACCTGCCGCCGTACGCAGGCACGCCTTTACTGTTCTGGACAATATGGGATTGAATCAGTTGAACATACTCCAATATTCGCCATAACAAAGAAAAAATGGATTTTCTATAGCTTTTTCTTTCAGAATAAATGAAACGATAATGTACCACCCCACAGAGCAAATACAGAGAGCAGGTGGCCTAAGTGGCTGTGTAGTCTCAAGTTGGCCTACTCACGTCATCTCAGGATGCGTGGTCTCAAGTGTCTTCAAATATAATTCTACTCGATACTAGATGGCGACACTTTGTATCTGAGTACATTCCTTCATTACACCCTCACCCCTGAAAAGTGCTACACTTTCTTTCATATGCAAGTTGAATTACAACACCTCTCTGCTTGTGCTCTGTGTCGTACAAGGCGATTAAGGGATAGGCCAGTTGCCTGTGGGTGACAGATGAAGCCGCCTGTCTCTCTAGCAGAATGAAGGCTGATGCGGTGACGCAATGCGCGCCTCCCTCTACCCGGGGTAAGATAAGGACACTGTAATCCCAAACCCCAAGGGCTGTCTCAATGGCCCTGGGTCAATCGAGGTACCTACTAAAAAAAGAAAGAAAAGAATACCACATACCTTCTCGATAGCCTTGATGATGGGCTGGAACAGATCCGTGTCATAATTGGACGGCACTCCTTGTAGTATGGCGGCCATGCGCTCTAACCCCATGCCGGTGTCCACGTTAAACCGGCCCAGGCCTTTGACCCGTCCATCGTCTTCTCTATAAAACCAATCAGAAATTCAATGTGTGATTCAAGTAAGTTTTATAGTAGAATGCTTATCAATTTCAGGCGCAGATACGCAAAAGGTCCGATTTACATGATGTCATATTCGTAAAACTGCCGATTTACAACCAGCGATCACAGCGTTTAACGTCGCGTCTAAAATATTTTTAGGTCATTTTTTTTATACTACTAAAGGTGCGTACAGATTACGTAACATGTTGTATAACTTGTGTTATATAACACGTCCACATTATCTAACATTGTTTTATAACTTTGCAACATTGTACTAACTTCAGTGTCTACATTACTGAAACATTTTATATAACATTGTTTTATAACATGTTATGCTATATAATTTGTACGCACCTTTAGGTCGCATTGTTCAGTACGCACGGTTCACGTTTGTATCGGAATCACGGTTGACGCGTGCTTATTATAAAAGTAATATTATCATATTTTTATAGCAATAAACTTTAATCAATTTTTTTTTTAATCCAACCGTTTATTTTTTTTATTTTTATACCACTTAGTTGGCAGACAAGCACACGGTTTCTATACATTGTTTTGGTCCTTCGAGCCGGATAAATCTTATTGTAACTTAATACCTACCTACTGTTTTCGAACGCCTAAAGTAATTTGAAACGAAATGCAAACCAATGTATTTTTATATCATTTTCATTTATATTCTGTAATGAAAAATAGTTTACGTTTTCAGCTCACCTGATAAAATTAATAAAAACTAGATTCCAGATCTCTGTCAGGGATCCGTCGGGGCTGATGTAATGGATTTCTGTGCAAGGCCCGCATGGACCACTCGCTCCCATCTCCCAGAAGTTTTCTTTTGCTCCTAGGGCTTTTATTCTGCTCGCTGGAACACTGTAAAAGAATGTAATTAGCCATATATATGCCAATCATGGGTTGCGCTAAAGATGTGTCTACGTACTAGAGAGGCGCGTGTAGGACATGCATCAACACGAATAACAGAAGAGTGGCGGCCGCCTGTTGCATGTTAAGCCGCCGAAGTCAGTCTGGTTCAAAGATAGGATAGGTGGCGCTGTAGTTAAGTTATCAAAAAAATTGCCAAAAAGCTTAATAGCAAGCTGGGCTGTAAAAGAACTGCTACCCTAGTCAAGTGGCAATCCTTGGCCAAACAATTCCATGCTTACGGTCTTTACGTTGGTCAATCCCATACATTTTTCATTCTATTCAACAATACCCTGACCAATGAATTGCCACTTGTCTAGGGGAAAGCACAATCCTAAAGCATATCCAGACCGGAACTACGCGGCGTAATGTAACATTCGCATTTAGCAGCGAGCTTCGTCAACACATATACAGATTGTAGCATGCAGTTAGGATCTTATACGCTTCTATGAGATCGCTTCGTCTTTGCTCAAGAGTTAGGAGTTAGCAGCTCAGTGAATCCCTACTAATATTATAAATGCGAAAGTAACTGTCTATCTGTCTGTCTGTCTCGCTTTTACGACCAAACCGCTGAACCGATTTTGATGAAATTTGGTATAGGGGTAGATTAGACCTTGATAAAGGACATAGGCTATGTTTGGTCGCGATAACCGACATCCACGCGGGCGGAGCCGCGGGCAAAACCTAGTACTAAATAAACAAATGGCACAGAAAACAAAGCAAAGATAGAAAGATGACTGAATTAACAATACCCAATAGATTTCCATATGTCCCTGCTCTCTTTGTCCTCCACCAGACCGATAGCAACATCTCCTTGGAAGTATGTCACCAACAGATTTTCGGGTTTCAGCCGATACGGCCCCAGGAGTAGGTCCCATGCCATTTGACAAGCTTCTTTCTGAAATGTTGTAAGAATTTAAAATGGAAAATTGTACATGTTCCTTTTTTAAATCGTGATAACTCCCAATAACTGATTGAAAGAATCGATTTAGAAAGAGAAAAGAGAATCGACTTCGGGCGGGACTCGAACCCCCGATCTTTTCCTTACAGGGGGAATGCTCTGACCACTAAGCCACCGAAGCCCGCACGAAACCGATCCAAATTCCTCTATACTTCCGTTTTTGGGGCGACAATGTTTAAAAATGATTGAAAAATCATTCATTGGTTCCGATAGCTCGTATAAGTATCGGTAGATGACTCCACCATCGTCGCCCCTTTTCCGTTTCTAAATCGATTTGAATAGTCAGCATAATAAAGCTTCAAAATTTCATTCATTTCATTGAAAGAAACTTTTTTCAGAAGTGTACAATTTCATACTGTACAGTTCGCATGTCATCACAATAAAGTCGGTATAACAGCAAGGACATAGGCCACGGTGACCACTTCCCATCAGGTGGGCCGTGTACTTGTCTGCCACCTAAGTGGTATAAAAAAATAAAGGAGAAGGTGGACAGCTGGGCAAGACTGAAGCTAACAGAAGCAGGTCAGGGAGGCCATACATTGGGCGCTCCTTCATTCTTTGCGAATATGGACACCATAGTTCCCACATCCATGGGGACCAACTCGGAACTGGAGATGACCCTGTGTCAGTAGGGGTGTCTTATAATAAACCCCACTGATAGGGGCAATTTCCACACGAAAAAAATAAGGGGTCCTCCTGCCTGGGCCAGAATAAATTTAAAAAACAAAGTACATAACATACCTTATAATAATCACCAAAGGACCAAGAGCCGAGCATCTCAAAGAATGTGTGATGGTATCCATCAGTGCCCACTACGTCCAGATCATTGTGCTTACCACCCACCCTCACACACTTCTGTGAATTCACCACTCGAACTGCAGGTGGCGCCACTTTACCGAGAAACACGCCTTTGAACTGCAATGTTAAAATAATAATATCATGTACAAGTAAAACCAAAATATGCAAGTAGTATATGGATAAACTAGCTGATGTATGTGGCTCTGCCTGCATAGAATTTCTCGAATAACTAAAAAGTAGCCTCTGTTATTCCAGACCCCTAACATCTAAACGTCTTCACAAACTGTCCCATTTAGAATATTAGTAGGATAGTATGATAGGATGTATATTTCTATCTGCTCATACCTATAGGTTATGTTACAGGTCAAAGTCAAAGTCAAAGCCAAATATGTAAAATCATCTCGGATGAGTTTAAGGATGCATGCAGTGCAGTTCTCATAGTTGTCATACCAATCTGAAGTGTTAGTGCCTTAGTGGCTGAGGTATCTAAACATACCTTAAAATGGAAAGACTGGGATCATTTGAATCTGAGAGGGCCTGTAGTAAAAACTGCCTTATACAGCACTGCTATAATATTTGAGATGGCGATTAAGATAGCAATTCAGACTAAATAATATTCAGGCGTCCTGTAGTCAAGTAACTAAACTTCATTGATATTGAATAAATCACTTACACAACACACACAATAAATCATGTAAGTGAAACCGGTAAGGTTCAAATAAATAAATAATTGTGGAAAAGTACAAGTGATTTATTCAATATGTGTAGCAAGTTCCACCAAGTGCCATCAATCTCCAGTATAAACAGTCTAAACTTCATTGAAATTTAATAATGTGATCGGCACACTTCTGGAGATTCTTTAGTTAATTATACTACTAACTATATGTCATTCAGTGGGCTGTTGCGAGCTATATCCCCTTTAGTGGTACGAAATGGAGAAAAGAAGCTATTTAGATATAAAAATTGCTTAGTTACTTACCTGGTTCATGCCCGCGTTAACGAAAGGTACTGTAGGGTCATACAGGGGGACAACAGAGCTAGATTTAACTTGCGTATGTCCATGGCTTTTAACAAAGTACTCTATAAAACTGCTCCTGATAAAACTACTCGATGAGTTCGAGCGAAAATTAGAATAATACAAAAATCGTCTCTTTGCGACCGGTATTCGGATCATTTTGGGTTATGATATAACGGTACATGTAATTAATAACTTTAGAGGCGACCTGTAGTGAAGTAATTAAACTTTATGGAAGTTCAAATCTCAATTGTCGTGAAAATTAATGCCTACAATTGAAAAATTCTGTAGTTCTTAGCAGCAAACTCAAAGCAAAACCAATAAAACAAACTTCAATTTTAATTGTCAAATTTATTGACACTTAATTATTGACAGATTACTAAAAAACTAAAATAGGAACTCACAATTTCCATTCACTAGTAACCAGCCGAGTCGATTTAAAATTTTCACCTTAAAACAGCTGTTTATTATTCGACTAAAAATAAACGAAAAATGACCTGAGTTATCGCTGGATGCGAGCCGCTTCCAACTGGTCTTATTGGAGATCTATAGGGGGAGGCCTATGTGCAGGCCAGCAGTGGACTTCCTATGGCTGAAATGATGATGATGATCTGTGTTTTTTAGATTTTCAAAATGGAACAAATTAGGTAAGAAGGCAAATGGTTGAGTGGTTTATATTTATACCTCGGGAGTCGGGCGGGAATGCGGGACGGGATATATCATGTCATGAACTCGAGCAATATTTTAATTTAATATTATGTATCTTGGGCATTGTTGGGTCATAATTGCATTGCATGAGTTGGATATAATCCCTTCTTCTGTCTGTCTGTCTGTTACGCTTTCACCGCATAAACCACAGAACAGATTTTTATGAAATTTGGAATAGATTAGACAGTAGATCTTAGGAAAGGACATAGGTAGGCTATGTTCGCTCGTGAATCTCGTGATAACCGACATCCACGTGGGTGGAGCCGTGGGCATAAGCTAGTGTGTAATAAATCGAGATATCGAATTATCGACTAAAACTTTAATTTGACATATTTCAGATTAGAATGAGACATGCATGACATTTGGGAAGTGACTGAACGCAAACATTCGAGAAAAAGGATTAATTTAAATTATTTAATTATCGAAATACCAAAGCTTGCAACAGCATAGTACACGTGTATGTTTGTTAATGGTGTTATTGTTTATCCTCTGTGCATAAATAAACATTAACTAGGGCAAAAAAATATTATCTACATAGGGACACGTAAGTCCTCAATTTTTACCGATGCGAACCTAATAACTGAAGATATGAGGAATTTAGAATTTTATGTGTTATATTTGTGTATTTTACTAACTACTGCGGAGCTTCTGGGACCTGAAGAACGAAAGAAAAGTGAGAACAATGAAGAGGAAGAGGAAGTAGTTAGTGACGAGCTAGAGATTAAGCCAAGCAGTCCAGAAGCTAATTATTTAAAAGACCTGACTGAGGCCATGAACAAAGAAATAGTGACCCTTCAAGAGTACGCAGATGCCCTTAGAAACTCAAAGGGTATGATTAAAGATGAAGAGAATAACAAAGGTATCTATCAGTTTTAAATATTCAGTTTTGTTTTCTTCTTCTGCGAGGGGACGTAGTAAGCCTTCCCAAAGAGTGATAGGTACCTATGCTTGGGCCCTCTCCGTGGCACCACCACACCACGTTGGCAATGCAAAACTCATTTACATTCATATTAATTTGCATATAATGTGTTGCAACAATAGATAGTAATGTAAAATATAATCATTATATGAAATCCAAGCACATTTCGCCATTAAGTTGGCATGCAAACATAGATAAATTATATACAGGAATATCTACTTAGCAACTAAAAATATTGCAGTCACAATAAAAGCGTAGCGACTACTACGACACATTTCTGCAGTTGCATTCATTCTTACCTCACTCAGGAACCATGATACAATTATTGTAGTTCTAAAACCCTTGTCTAATATACTTATCATGATAACTAGTTGCATATTCTTATACAATTGGTTCTTGGTTACATAAAAAATAATATGTTTATTTTCAAAAATAAAATGCATAAATTTTTATTGGACACATAAACTTACAAACATTATTGAGCCCATATTTTTAGTTCTACTAAACTGCATAGTTATTTTGCTGGCAGGGTAGCTCTAAGGTATTATCTCTGGCATGCTTTTACAAAAAATTTGTATAATTTTTTCTAGAAATAAGTGGTAAGTGTGGAATTTATTAATTCCTCTTCAATTGTAATTATTTTTGTTTTTAATGATATTAGTAACTGAAATTACTAATTTTCCTGGTAACCCCTCCAGCTAAGCTTAATTGCTAGTGTTAGGGAAAGGTTCAAATTGGTAGTGTAATGGCCAGGATTTGCACCCTCTTGATCATATGGCACCTTAACCACTACAATTTGAGTAGGTATATCTATATTGCACATAAGCATCAAATACCCTTGATATGTGCTATCCAGAAGGAACTTCACTAAGTGAGAGTATCATTGACTGGACTGGACATACCAGGAAATGATCTGAATTTTTTTTATTTCAGTATATACCTGCTAGTTTTTCCCAAGTTAAAAGCTAGTAAGCTGATATAAAACTAAACATTATACAGATTTACATTATTATGTTAACATTACAGACAGTCACTTGGATCAAATGGAGTACACCCTGAAGCTGCTAAAGAAAAGTCTCCTGCGGCACACGGAGACCACTTGGCTACATGACCCCAAGACTGGTTTACCATCAGAGAGTGATCTTGAGGTAATTATGAGGACTTGTTATGTACTACATTTTTGGGGTTTCTACTAACAATAGTAGATATAAGACTTGTTGTGACAAATAAGTACATGAATATTCTGATCCCAGGGGAATATCAGTTTAAAAAGTAGCTTATGTTCATCATCATCATCATCATCATCATCATCTTCATCATCATCATTATCGCCATCATTATCATCATCATCATTTCAGCCATAGGAAGTCCACTGCTGGACATAGGCCTCCCCTATAATATAGATCTCCAATAAGACCGGTTACGTAAAGAATATTTGAAATTGGACCAGTAATTTTTAAGTTATTCAATTCCAAACGAAAATGAAAAAAGAAGCATCAGTAGCTTAGTGGTTAAGGAGTCTGCCTTACGGTCGAAAGGTCCCAGGTTCGAATCCTGACCACTACACTACTGACGTGAACCCACTCCTTAACACAAGCAATTTAGCTTAGCTGGAGCTAGTAAGCTTAGCGAATATTCTTTAAAAAAAAATATTTCCACTTCATAATATTAGTATAGAACTATAGACTATGTATTGCACCTTTTGCCAAAAGTGCTATTTATTAAGGAAAATTTGCATGCTCCATTTAGGCAGAACATGATGTAGGTACCTAGTCATAAGACATAATTTGTAACATCCTTATCACAATGTTCTAGCAAATAAATATCTATTCTATATTCTATTCCTATATTTCATATATGTTGTAACATTGGTTTTGGTTACGATGGTATCTGTCATTTCACAGAAAATGCAAGAGAACCCTCAAGACATCCTGGACACTCTGCCACCTCTGCCTGAACAGGATGAAGAACATCTAACACCAGAGTTGAAAGAAGGTAACATCCTGTTAGTTTTGACTGCCTAATTAGAATTTCATTTTATACTTTTTTATACTATAATATAAACATCTCCCTCTTAAACCCTCTTCAACCTCTTTGGGAGTTGGTTGAGGTGTATAAGACCCACACTTCAACCTTTTTTGTCCCTAAACAGTGTACGCCTATTATCGACTACAGGACACGTTTTTCTGTTCATTATGAAATTATTTGTAGTGGGAAAACTCTGTTACTGAATCATTTCTTACAGAACAGTCTCATTAACACTTTTACCCTACCCTAGAATCGTATCCAGACCTTGTGCACTCACTACCTGCATTAATTGTATGACACTCTAAAAATCATCAAATTCAAATTTTGTATTGTGCAACCATTGATATACAAAAGCAACATAGGTATTATACAGATGGTCTTCTACATAATTTGATCCTGCCATGTTCAGTCATAGGTATCGGCATACAATATTCTAAGGAATCTTGTTGTAAATCAATGACAGATTGTTTATTTCATCATGGTATGGTATGGTATGACGGGCTACTACCACGTTCACGTCATGGCGCGGTTTTTGCGTGGGGATGGGTATAGCATCTTAGCCCTATCCCAACTCAGTTGTAGTCAGTTTTCTAAAATACTTGAAACATTCTCTTTCCTCATCAGCCAAAGACCTGTACGAGATTGCTATAGCAAAACTCAATCGCCGGTCGCCCGACCTCCGCGTCTCTATACTGCAAGTGAAGCAGGCAGCCGATGCTGGATACGTCCCAGCCAAAATCAAGCTGGCCTGGTCGTACCTCTTTGGAGAAGGCGTGGAGCTGGACTTGGAGAAGGCAAAGAAGATATTTGAAGAGCTAGCAGCAGAGGGGAATGCAGATGCTCATGCTGTGAGTATATTGTTGCTACACTACTCTCCACATTGTATTACACATCTAGATTGAACCAATTTCTGTATTCAGACCTATGTATAAGTGCTGGAAAATACATTGAACAAAAGTCGACAAATTCCTGGTCAATGTGAACTCGGACCAACCAAAAACCAATCAAAGGACTGATGAATCAATAAAGTGAGTCTTTAGAGCCTGTGATTGGTTATCTATGATTGATTAAATGGTGCGTCTCCGCCGCCACACAACGCTTCTCCACCAAGGAGACCTAAAAACACTTTCTGTACAGCTAGAGTAAATTTTCAAGTACTTTGCGAGTCATTATAAACGGATAAATAAGATCTAATGTCCTTCTTGAAGAACCCTATAATCCCTATATTGGAAGTCAAATTCAAATTCAATTCATTTATTTAACAGTTATTATGACTTATTGACGTCAAGTTTATTCTACTTACCTAAGCTAAGTTTATCTCTGCTTCCTAGACGCTAGTGGAGAATTTTTATTGGAAAATGCCGCAGTGGGGTTTGTTGCGCCGTAAAAACTCCACTGCGGCATTTTCCAATAAAAATCTTTAAAACTAAATGTGGATGGAAGTACTTGGAAAATTTAAATCAAGGAGATCATTTCTTGAGCACGCGTAGAATGAAGTTCCTTTCATACCTCAATGTGAATTCATACCTTATTCCCATAAAACATAACTCAAAGTTTCCACCGAGCAGGGCATGGGCTTCCTACACGCGACAGGCATCGCGGTACCAGTGTCGCAGGCCAAGGCCCTCGTCCACTACACCCTGGGCGCGCTGGGGGAAAGCGACTACGCACAGATGGCGCTGGCGTACCGCTACTGGAGCGGGAACACCGTGCCCAGTTCCTGCCAGAAAGCCATGGACCTGTATATGAAGGTAGCTTCTAAAGGTAAGGGTACAGTAACCCATTCTACATTATAAATAATACTAGCTGACCCGGCGAACTTCGTACCGCCATATTTTCCGCCCGCATGGTATTCTGATCCCGTTTCCGCTGCATACCTCCAAATTTATCAGTGTTTCTCTACAATATTATGCGTGTATTACATATAGACCTTCCTCTTGAATCACTCTATCTATTAAAAAAACCGCTTCAAAAACCGTTGCGTAGTATTGAAGATTTAAGCATACTTATGGACGGACAGCGACAGCGACTTTGTTTTTAACCGACTTCAAAAAAGGAGGTTCTCAATTCGTACGCAATTTTTTTATAATATGTAGTGATGATGATGATAATGATGATTGAAATCTTTAAAGTGATCTTGAAATTGAACTAACCGCTAGACAAGTGGTAAGTCGTTGGAAATTGGTTAATATTGTAGAATAGAATGTCGAATGTATGGGATTCGACATACATCCATACTTCCATACTAATACTAATATACTAATACTGGAGATCTATAGGGGAGGAATTATTCCCAACGGTCCCCGGATATCTGTCCCCTCACGGGGTCCGATGGGAACTGAAGATAATTTCATGTCCAATGGACCCCCTTGCCAAGTACGTGGGGTCCGTTGTGAAAAAGAATTCCCTACGAACCCCACTCTCCTAACGGACCCCGTCCAGCAGTGGACTTCCTATGGCTGAAATGATGATGATGATGATGAATACTAATACTAATGTAGTATACTAATACTTACTAATCCTTACTAATATTATAAATGCGAAAGTAACTCTGTCTGTCTGTCTGTTACGCTTTCACGCCTAAACCACTGAACCGAATTTGATGAAATTTGGTATAGGGGTAGATTAGACCTTGAGAAAGGACATCCCTACTAATATTATAAATGCGAAAGTAACTCTGTCTGTCTGTCTGTCACGCCCAAACCACTGTACCGATTTTGATGAAATTTGGTATAGGGGTAGATTAGACCTTGACAAAGGACATAGGCTATATTTGGTCGCGATAACCGACATCCACGCGGGTGGAGCCGCGGGCAAAAGCTAGTTTCAATATATTTTTGTAAAAAAGTCCTCTTTCCATTCCATTCCCTACCGAGCTCTGGCAACTAAATAAATCAATAAATGAACCTTAGTAACCGAGAGAAGGAAAACGGAAGGTGGGACACCTCCTAGCCAGGTGGACTGACGACCTTCGAAGGGTGGATGGGACGGACTGGATGCGGAAGGCGGAGGATCGGCAAACGTGGCGCATATTGGAAGAGGCCTATGTCCAGCAGTGGACTGCAATAGGCTAATTGATTGATTGATTGTAACCGAAATAGGTTACAACAATCCACAGTCACAAATATTTTTTTAGCCATATAGATTGGTGTTCAACATCTATATGGGGTCCATTACACGCTTATGCAAGCGTCATGCATCATGCCGTCAATCATGATTGTTATTGGTCAATCGGTTATTAGACGTTGTGTTATTGGTCAATCACGGCGTGATTGATGGTTAAACTGACAGCAAAACCTACCGTGTAATGTAGCCCTAAAGTAACCTCTTTCAATTGTCAGTGGCCAGCCAAGTGACCTTCAGTGGAGGTCCAGCCATCCAACGCACGAGGCTCATTGACGAAGTCGAGGGAGGAGGCGGGGGTGCTCTGGACACCGACCTGATCGAGTACTACCAGCTCCTGGCCGAGAAAGGAGATGTACAGGCTCAGGTATGTAGTACTGTAATATTATAGATTTGGTGAACACACCACACCATAAGCGCTTTATTTTTTATCATTGTCATTTATCATAAGGTTTTATTAGTTAATTTTGTGTGAATAAAAAGTTCTGATGAAGGCACTTATAAGCATAACAGTCAATATTTATGGGCTCGAGATTAAAATATAATGAAATATTGAGAAGTAACTATTGACCGCGGCTCCGCTCGGGTGGACGTTGCTTATTACTAAACATAGCCCATATCCTTTCCAAACTTGTAGTCCTCTGAACCAAATTTTATCAAAATTGGTTCAGTGGTTTAGGCCTAAAAAAGGAACTGACAGACAGGGTAACATAATTATAACTCAGGAGGCGGCAATCGATCTAATCAACATATAAGTAAGCCTCTCTCTGTTCACTTCAACCCTAAAACTCAATTCGGACACAAAATTTAAAAAAAAAAGTCAAAAATCATTTATTCTGTATACACCATCAAAACGGAACTTACAAAACGTCAACGTTAACAAATTATAGAATTTATTGTATTAGGACATTTTGCATGCCGTATTGTTGAATATGGTGATACTTTCACAATAACTATCAATATCAATGTATTTATACCCATATTTCGCAAATTATGAATAAATAAATAAATAAACAAAAAAAAAATTGGGTCTAGATAGCGTTGTGTAGGATGTTGTACTCTATCCTCCCATTTTCAGGTCGGTCTCGGCCAGCTCCACTTCCAAGGCGGTCGCGGCGTGACATTAGACATCAACAAAGCCCTGCACTACTTCCAACAAGCCGCCAAAACCGGCAACGCCGTCGCCAACGCCTTCCTCGGCAAGATCTACCTCGAAGGTGGAGACGGCATCAAGGCGGACAATGAAACCGCCTTGAAGTACTTCAAGAAGGCTACCGAGCTTAATAATCCTGTTGGACAGAGTGGACTTGGGATTATGTATTTACAGGTAAGTGAAGCTTGGGATGGCAAAGGGTTTTCTATAAGGAATTTCCCCGTAGTTCTCAGCAGTTCAAGCAAGCGTAGTTCAAGCTTGGAAATTAGCTGTTTGCTCGACTGTGCTACTGAAGCAAACTATTGTATTAAGACTAAGCAAACGTTTGTAAATAGACCAAAAAGACCCACTGAGTTTCGTCTATATTATTATTTTTTTGTATTTTCATATGGTGTACAATAAAGAATATTGTATTGTATTATTCTTGTGTTATATTTTTGCAGGGTCGCGGAGTGCCTAAAGATTATAATGCAGCGTTCAAATACTTCACGATGGCGGCTAACCAAGGCTGGGTGGAAGGACAACTGCATCTCGGCTTTATGTATTTTGGTGAGTGTTTCTAAAAAATCCTGTCTAAGTAAATATGTATACATTATACTAAAACAGATTAAGTTATTAAAAAAATGATTTATTTTGTTATTGGTTTTACATACTTACATAATAATGACAAATAAGAATAAAAGTACGTAAGAACATCAAATAACTCACACCATATTGTTCCCAGTGTAAAGTAGCCTTAGAGTATCTATCTTACCTGTAGAGCGCGTCTTAGCAAGTATGAACTGCTATCACGGGTGTGAATAGTACCTAGAATTTTTGACAACTGCAATCAGTAGCAAAACAATATCTGCCAAAGTGATTTCGCAAATAACAGTTTATTTCATTTTGTGGTAATAATGGTGAACTGTGCATTGCCAGGCTCTCAAAACGATTCCCGAAAGAAAAATAAAAAGAATGATAACATTTCATATCATCCGTGAGTAATATTATATGACTAATTTATTTGTTTTCATAAAATTTATACGGGTCTCCTAGGGGGATGCGAGAAACGCGGGGCGGGTTACAGCTGACGGCTGTCACCGGCCATATTTTCTTTTAAATGAATAGTGATGTAGCACATGCACTTTCGGTTACGATAATTTTCTTTTTGCAGTAGAATTTCATTGTAGGTTTATTTTCTTTTATAGTATAGAGTATTTACTGCGTAAACCAATAAATCTGCTCATTTTACTTTTATATATTATGCACTATTATTTTTGTTAGGTTTACAAAAATATTAAGATGCATAATAATAGATGCATGAGTGAAAGCTAAAAGCTATAAAGAGGCCTGATTGGGAGCCGAATATTCGAAGTTTCATCTGTTCTATCTATTTTAAGCTTGATTTCAAATAAGTAACTAAGAAAGGGCTTTGCAAACTGAATGACGATGCAGTACCAGAACTTTACCTCCACGTAGGTAAATGCTTATGCAAAACTTTATATTTCAATTAACCACTGGCCTCTTCCAAAGTGCGTCAAAACTTTATATGCTTATCCATACTAATATTATATACGACTCTGTCTGTTGATATGTTAGATTTGTGGGATAATAATAATAATAATAATAATAAACGTCTTTATTGTACACCAAAGATAATACAATACATAATCAGAAATATAATACATGTGGCACATACAAATGGCGGCCTTATCACTCTGCGGTAATCTCTTACAGGCAACCATAGGATGGAGAGAGAAAATAGGAGAAGAAAATTTTAGGGCAGTTTGGCGTACATTGGATATTGAAGAAAAGTAAATAATACTATTGAGAAAAAAAAAAAGGAAACACAAACATAATAGCTACCTAAGTATAGGCAAATATTATATATAAACATACATTACACATAAATATCCCAGAAGAAACAATAATATAATAATACACACACAAAATACAATTTTAATTTCTATAATTCATTAAATGATACTAATATATTTGTATCTTGGTTTTAATTTTATCCATTCATCCACGCATGCGTCACACTAAATTCACAACATAACCAACTATCGATAATTTTGGTAATATGTACATGAAACATCACTATAGGCGCTTTATACCACAGATAAAAAACTGCTTACACTCGGCACAATGGACCATAGTGTTAGACTTGCTCTATAGTAAGTAGATACTCTAAGAAAGTAGCTCATGATAAAAGTTAAGTAAGTGAACAATATTTTTAGGTATTGGCCTATTAAAAAAAAAATACATATTAGGGTTTAATTATATGAGTTAAAATATTTTCTTGGTAGTACAAAAATTATGATAATTGAATGCTATGAAGAAAAAAGTTATGAATAAAAAAAATATGATCACTAACGGTTATGAACTCCGTTGTTAGAAATAGAAATGTATGAATAAAAAATATATGAAAAAGAAAATTATGAAGAGTGATTATTGTGAGCACAAATCGGTAGTAAGACAAATAATAGAATTCAAAATTTTATGTAAGCCAATATGGACCCATTTTCCTTACCTTCGAAATTAAAAGTGTTTTGTTTTATATTTAGACACCCGTAACTATATCTCTTACCTAAATAGGTTACTGCTGGTTAGTTAATCTAATTTGTGTCCTATGACACAGGAGGCATCGGCGTCCGACGGGACTTCAAGCAAGCCAACAAGTACTTCTCGTTAGCATCGCAAACAGGCCACGTACTGGCGCTGTACCACCTAGGACAGATGCACGCACAGGGGCTTGGTGTACTACGCTCTTGTACTACCGCCGTCGAGGTAGGTACCACTAGGTCATCCTACCGTGGTTGCCATAATCGAGGATGGAGAAATTGGAGGTGACCCTAGGTCAGCCGGGAAGCAAGGGATATGTTTTAGGCAATATTATGGTGGTGTAATAACACACGTTGCAGTATACTTGCGGAAGTCTAGACTTGTGCAAGTCCGCGTTTTCCATGCGCCCACAGACGCTCAAGTATACTTGCGCAAGCCTGGACTTGCGCAAGTATACATGAACGTGTGTGGCCAGCATTATACCCAGGCATCTGAAGGCCCATGGCATTAAGTTCGCCTTTGTATATCTATTTTATTTGTGCAAAAAGTTGAAATAAATAAAGGCCCAAGACGACGTGCAGTTTTCGTTGGTTCGAGGCCGACATAACCGCCCTCGCTGTGATTTCCGCAATATAAAAAAAAGGACTAGGTCATTCTCCGACCCATTTTCTTTTTTAGTTCTGGTCAGTATGTTCTTGCCGCATATGTTCGTCACTATTTTTTTTTAACCAAAATGGGCATTAGCAACTTGTTTTAATACGTCCCGTTACCGTCTCCTTGCAGTTGTTCAAGAACGTGTGTGAACGTGGTCCGTGGGGTTCTCGCTTGATGCTCGCACACGCGGCGTGGCGGGCCCGCGACTCGGATTCTGCCCTGCTGCAGTACCTCGCACTGGGAGAGAGAGGGTACGAGCTGGCGCAGACTAATGCCGCCTTCCTACTGGACAACGGTAAGTACACGTACTCACATTAATAAGGTACGAGTTCGTTGCTGACCGCAGACAGCAGCAGCAGACGGCAGCACTGAGTCTGATGTATTTCTCTGAACCATACTGATGTGCGATCAGACGACTCGTCGCGAGTCGCTAGCTACGGAAGATATTTCATTGATGTGGGCCTCGATTTTGCTAAAGCAAAACCACTGTCATACTACAAACACTGCATTTTTTAATTTTTTTTTTTTTTAGACTTTATCGTAATGCCGTTAAAGTCTTAAATAGGTGGCTTTTTGTAGAGTGAATGAAAAAGTGTAAAGATACTCTTTTCATTTAATTTTGTGGTATGACAGTGGTTTTGCTTTAGCAGAATCGAGGGCCAGTAGGGTTGTAACGACACGTCTGTAGATGCTGTATGCGATCTACAACGAACTCGTATCTTTAGTCTCGTTAGAGAAGATCTCTCCCACTCTTTCTTTTGACTTAATTTCATCATTATTATCATAACAGCGGTGTGTCCCGATTGCTTCCGAAGCTTAACCACGGAGCTCGGAATCTACCTTCCGACTTTTCCATATCCATTTTACATAACGTGCTGTATGATACTCCTGCTAGACTGACAGCTAAAAATGGATTCTCACTGATGAAATCCACCCTAAAGCAGTCAGCCTCTCTCCAGCTCCAGCTCTCAGTACTGTATGGTGTATTTACAGGTGAAGTGAGCATGTTCGACACTCGCGAGCGCTGGGCCCGCGCCCTTCAGCTGTGGTCTCGAGGCGCGGCGCAGGGCTGCGGGGCCGCCCGCGTGAAGCTGGGCGACTACCACTACTACGGGCTGGGCACGCACAAGGACCTGGAGGCAGCCGCCTACCACTACAGGTGAGACCCACGATTAAACCCTTCACTAGCTTTTTCTAGCCCCCCCCTCCCCTCCTTCAGCATTCTTCACTATGTAAATAGAGGGCTTTGGTAGCCTTTGCTACCTTCAGAAAAAAGTAAGGGGGGCGGAGTATCTGGAATTACAGGCCCGAACGATATACGAATGAAAGAGGTAGACGTTTAGTCAGTTCATAATTCATAATATTTAATCTGTGAACATCAGTAGTTACTATCAAGTTACTTCGAATTGACAAATGCATCAACCAATGCAATTTAAGTATGAATTACTTATTTATTTTATTTACTCTTATACCAAAATGTAAACATTAAAAAAAATTAAAACAGAATTTTAATGACGGTCTTTACGCTGTTTTGTGTGCAACTGTATCATAATGTAACTTCTTTTCCATTACGATACAACTTCTGGATGTTTCTACATAGTTTGTGGACGCAGCACAACACGCATGTGCGATCAGCAAATGCTTTTGGCGCTTAACGTCTCTGTCATTTTATGCTAATTATATTAATCCCCCTCCGCCGTCCCCCTCCAGGATCGCGTCGGAGCAGCTGCACGTGGCGCAGGCGACGTTCAACCTGGGCTACATGCACGAGCGCGGCCTGGGGCTGGCGCAGGACGCGCACCTCGCCAAGCGCTGCTACGACCTCGCCGCCGACACCTCGCCCGACGCGCGTCTGCCCGCCGCGCTCGCTCTAGCGCGACTGAACGCGGCGTCCGCGCTGCAGCAGATACTGGACGTACGTATACACAACCTGGGCTACATGCACGAGCGCGGCCTGGGGCTGGCGCAGGACGCGCACCTCGCCAAGCGCTGCTACGACCTCGCCGCCGACACCTCGCCCGACGCGCGTCTGCCCGCCGCGCTCGCTCTAGCGCGACTGAACGCGGCGTCCGCGCTGCAGCAGATACTGGACGTATGTATAGCTCGGGACACGTGTCTTGGACCTAAATAGCGGGATAAACGAGGCCCTGGCGCGCGCGGATTGTTTTGTAAAAGTTGAGAACGAACATAGAGCTAGAACATTCTAAGGGCATTCTTTTTAAATATTTTAGTATAAATGAAACCTTTTTTCAGCATTTAAGTAAGAAAGAACAACGAACGAGTCGTCGAAACGAGTCACTGTTTACACTAATAGAATTTGACGTAAAACGGATAGAATGAGCATTCGCTCGTTTGATGTAAATCAACCTTAATAATCTATGCTTGGTGGATTTGAACTCGTCCACCGCAGTAGCACCCCGTGTTATCCACAAAAGACACCCAAGAAACGTACCTATACTGTGGCTATAGAGCACGTTTTATGTAATATATAGATATCTATCTGATATATAGATATAATATCTAATATAAGATCTAAAACTCGAGCAATACACACACCCCCACACCACAGCAGATACTAGACATACGTACGAGACTTTACCCCACCCATCTCACACACACACACACACACACACAGACTACAGTAAATACAGACATACGTACAGAACATTTCACGCCACCCATCCCACACACGGTGGCGGTGGGCCGTGTGCTTGTCTGCCACCTAAGTGGTATAAAGAAACACACATACTGCAGATACTTAAGAGATACGTACGTCCCACCTTCCCTCACACACTCACTATATTTTAATAATACCAAAACGACACTCACCAAAGTGTAAATAATCATCAGTCATTTTTACAGAGTCCCCTGGCTGTGGTGTTCCTGACGGGCGACTCGGCGTTCCTGTCGAACTGGGACCTGTACCTCATCACCGCACTCCTGGGCGCGCTCGGCCTGGTCGTCTACCTCCGGAGGCCGCCTCCTCAGGCCGCGGCCTAAGAGGCCAGGAGGACTATGTAGGGTATTGCCACGGGACCTTTCGAAAGAGAATGTTTTGGAGTGTCTGTAGGACTCAAAGTTAGTATTTATTGTGTTGCAACTTCGGGAATGCACTTTTATATTGCATTTGGTTAGGTGTCTTTTAATATTTTTTAATTTAAAAACCCAGTTTATACATATTTTTTGTTTAAAAACGTAGTTTATAAGTAAAACACAAGTAAAAAACCGAAATTGCAGCGAAGATTTAGTTTCTATATAAAGTGAAATTTGTATTAACGATAACGCTAGTGTAAATATGGCCACGACATTTTTATGTTCTATCAAAAATAATCTGTTGCATCATTAGATAAGGAATAGAAATGGAATAGCTTCGAAACGATTCCATTAATAAAATGTCACTTTATCATACACACCTGTGCCTCAGTTTATAATAATTATTTTTTTAAAACAAGTTTCTTTGGGAGGTCCTGTGTCAATACGACTACCAATCGATCACAAGAATTGGGTACATCTCAATCTACGTCTCTTTAAGTATTATAGAACGAGTGATCTTCATTCTTGAAGTGTTCATTTACGGGGCTATCAAAGAATCAAAGATTTATGTCGCAAACATTAGCCAGTATAATAATTATGGTGATCCAGTGTTAATATAGGTACAATCGACAAAGGAGAAACTGCTTTTTAACAGATTCTATCGCGATATATTCGTTATTATTTACTTTTAGCCTAACCTTTCGGCAACTTTTCAGCTGCCATGGTCGTGGGTTGACTAAAGATGGTAGTTGTCACCAGGCGCGGTCCGAGGGGGGGGGGTCACAGGGGACATGACCCCCCCCAAAACCCAGCACGTCAAATTGAAAAGTCTTCATAAACATTGCAAAGTAATTATATTGCAATATTTAATTCCTTGTCGCGTCTTTTAAAGGTAAACAATTGGTAAAATTGTAATTTAGGTAGCATTAAATACTCTTAAAGATACGAACGTTTTGCTACGTAAACGGGAAAATGCTGAAGAATTGTTTACAACTTACGTTTCAAGGCACAATCGAAGCCCTATGGCGCCAAGCGTGGATGAGGACGACCTGTCCGAGGTCAGTTGGATAGGATGGGTTGGATAGAATTAAAGCTGGTGATTCATGAGCTTATGGCCGAACCGCGGCACTCCGGGCTGAGCGAGCTTTAGGCGACGACGACCAAGCGCTAGTTTCCGAAATTGTTAAAGACGGGGAAACTGGTCCTCATACGAAAGGCTGGCATCCGGTGGATTCGTCGTCCGCCTACCGACCTATAGTGTTGCCTGACGAGGTGTGAAAGCTCTTTGAAAGAGTTATTGCAAAGTGCCTCATAGAGCACCTCTTTAGACCGACCTGGCGGGTGTTCAATATGAATTCCGCCAGAGACGCTCCACTCTTCTTCATCGTGTCATTGGCAACAAATAAAATTAAGTTGAATAAAAATTAGATGAGCCCAACCTAGAACTCGGCGACATTGACTGCACCTTCCGTCACTTCATTTAGGTCGGCAGTTGTGCAGGTGTAGGGACACAACGGGCACAACAGGAGTTGATCCATTGACTGCAGAGATGCACCACAGTCGCAACCACCACTCTCCGCGTCCAGGTAACCCCATTTTACCCGGTTCTCCCTACAGCAACCGACCCGAGACCTCAACCTGTTTAGAGACTTCCAGGTGGTTCATGTTCATGTCATCAGTTCATGCCCGGGTGGCAGGGTCTCAGCGGGCTGGATGTTGTCTGAAGGAGGTGCATTTTCCGTAAGCCACCTTTGGCATCGCGCGCTCTCGGGTTGACCCACCACAGCAGTAGTAGTAGTAGCTCCACTGTGGACTGTGGATGCCCACTTGTGGGCCAGATGACGTTAGTGCTTTCTTTGGACATCGCCAACGCATTCAACACTTTGCCCTCGAGTTGCATTATGAAGTGCCTCGCCACATAGCCCGCGTAACCGATGGAGAGAGCCGTCAGCTACCCAACCGCGTCCAGCCTCGGCTGGTGAGAGATGTCGTGCTGTTTTCCGCAGGGATGGGTTCTGCGCGCGTTCTCGCTGCATACTCCATACTCCATCGGATACGTCTGGGTGTTCGCGGTGAGCTCGAGGACGGTGTCACCGTCACGTGCTATACGGATGACACGCCAGTCATGGCATACGTTGCTACACAGCACTAAGCGACCCTGAAAGGCACGACCGTGGTTGCCCATAAGTCCCATAACGATAGCCCGCCGATAGCAAATGATAGGCGCAGCTGTCGCTCTGGTGGGGTTGCTGTCCAACTTGAAGGGAGCAAGAAGATGGCCAACTAGGTCTTCAGAGGGTACCGCACGATCTCTTCAAGGTGTCGAATCTCCTTGGCGGCACCCTACTGTGGTACCTGGAGGCGAGAGCCTTTTTGGTGCAATACAGGTACCAAAGGGCGGCGCGGATGTCCCCGCTGACATGAACCCGAGCCTCGAGAAATCAAGGCAGTGAAGTCCCAGCGCCGCCTGGACGTGGTGGAGGAATGGAAGTTACAACTTCGGCAACCAAACACAAGGCACGTCGTAATAGCGGCGGTAAAGCACATCATGGAGGACTGACTAGAGAGGCCTCACGGGTGCCTCTTGTACCGGCTGACACAGGTGATCACCGGACACGTGTGTTTCGGGAGTCACCTACGTCGGTTCCAGAAGGAGCCAACGCATGAGTGTCATCACTGTGATGCAAGCGAGGACACGGGGCTGCCCACACTGACTGAATACTGAATGCATGGCGTGGAAAACACCGAGGCAGATCTTTGTGGCGGCCCTGGGGTTGGAAGTTGTCTCCCTCAGCACGTGCCTCACTCACAGTGATGTTGCAGAGTGCGAGTGCGTGGGGTGCCGCCGCTTCCTTCTGCAAGCAAGTAATGCTCGAGAAAGAGGTGGGGGAGCGGGGACAGAGAAGACTCAGGTCCCTTCCGTCCCGCATAGTCCGCAATGCGCGAAGGCGACTCGGGCGTCGGAGGCTTTTTCATAAGCGTTAGGGGTGACAGATAGAGCCCAGGGCAAGATGGGGACACCGAAGTGTGAGGGATATGCCAGTGGCAATCTCAACCTCGGCAAATAATGAGCCAACCCAAGACGGTGTGCAATCATAGTTGGTTTGAGTCCGACCTCCGACATAACCACTCCCATCGGCTTGGGCTTAATGCCATTGGTGTCCGAGTTAACAGGCATACAAACATCAGGCAAATGAAAATGGACAGATGCACTAAGCGAGAATCGAACTCGTACCTCCTACAGCAATCGAATTCACTACCACCAAGTCGATTGGAGTCCGACATAGTTCGAGTACGGGGGGGGGGGGGGGGGGGTAATTGCCGCACTTGGGTAAGTGACCCCCCCCAAAATGCGAAGCTGCGACCGCGCCTGGTTGTCACATAGTTTTAGTAAAAATAGTTTAAAAAGTAGTATTATTTTAATCAGTGAGATTCGCGTAAGCTTCAAACAGTATCAAAAGAGATACAGTAATTTTTCATACAAGGTTGTATATAAAGGTGCATACGTATTTTCTTTGTTAACTGTACATATCAATATAATATCTATCGACAGGATTACGATATTTTTTAACTTCCTAATGCCTGCCTTAAACGCGCGTGTCACAAATGAGACGGATAGTTCAACCTATGGATGTGTTAGTGTATTGGTGCTGGACAGTGTAGCATTTGCAGAACGTACCCAACTCTTGTGGTGGAGTAGTTAAGTAAATTATATAGTGAAGTGACTGGTGTACAAGACATGGAGGTACGTTTGTTGTAAATATTTAATAAATTGTTATGTAAATGATTTTCTGTTTTATTTAAGGGTAGACCTTAAAACCAACAGAATATTGAATGTCATATTCATATCAGAAAAATACAAGAAGTTACACGTTCCTAGAAACTATTGGGTTATTTTTATGTCAGGTAAAATATATACTACACAAGAGGTAAATAAAGAAAAATACCTAATACTTATTACTAATTCTTTATTTTAAGTTTCATATCAGGTATCATTTTGATACAATAATGCACTATAAAATCAGTTATTGAATCAAAATTGAAATCTTTATTGTTAATTATATGTGTCGTACTCTCCAGCAGAGCCACCTTCATGATTAGCGCTCAAATTTATCTCGAAACAATGTACGTCGAACGTACATAGTGTACATGCATTGTATATAACTGTACGCATACGGAATAGAGGAATAATGTCCGTTGAATGTGGCTCTGCTGCAAAGCATACTCCCTGGCAGCGCCACCTAGAACAAGTACTTAGGATAGATGTGGAGGAGTGGTTTTCATGAAAATTGATGTACGTACGCTGTTTATTATGTACATGTTAAAAAAGTACTTATCGATGTAGTCGTTTTATTTATTTTTACTATTCTTAAATTTTCATACAAAACGCCTGATAATATTTGTTAGCAAACAATATTATTATCATCAACTGCATATAGACGTATTCTCCTGATTGCATCCGTGGCCAAGATGACCTCGGAGCTCAGGGTCCGCCTTCCGGCTCTTCCTTCTCCACTTCGCACGATCTTGGGCGTCCATGGTAGTGAGACCATTAGCACGCATATCACCCTCCACGACGTCAAGCCAGGACTTCTTTGGCCTACCCCTTTTACCTGGACCCGGCGGGGGTACCATTGCCAGGCATTTGTTCCCCACGTAGCCTGGCGGTTGCCGCAGGACGTGGCCGCACCAGCGAAGGCGGCTCTCTTGCATTTTATCCGCGATGTCACGGACATGGAGGCTGCCGCGGATGCGAGAGTTCCGTACGCGATCTTTACGCGTAACGCCGTACATCCACCGCAACATTTTCATCTCCGTGACACGCAGCTCTTGCTTATGTCGCTCGAGCAGCGGCCACGCCTCACAACCATACAAGAGAACAGGCCTAATGATCGTCTTATAGACCTGCCCCTTCTACCTGACTGGCATTTTAGGATCACAGGTGACGCCAGTCATTTCTCGCCACTTGGCCCACGCGGCAGCAATGCGTGCCTTGACGTCGTGGTCGATCTCACCGGTCACATGAAGTACAGATCCCAGGTACTTAACCTGGTCCGTGCGCTCGACCAAATCATCGCCTATGCGGACGGGTGTGGGATCTGTGGAGTTTAACGCTAAGTATTCTGTCTTCGCTACATTTAGCTTCAGACCGCCGTTCTCAAGCGCTTCTTTCCATCCTTTCACGCGTCGCACCAATCTGCTCCTGTCCGCGTCCATGAGCGCAATATCATCAGCATACATGAGCAACCACGGAGGCTGCTCATGTGAATTTCTAATGCTGTCCGACAAAACATCTAATACCACGCTGAACAGGGTAAGGACTAAGGACGGATCCTTGGTGTACCCCGACGGTGATGGGGAAGGCTTTCGAGTCGCCAACAGCAGTTCGAACCACGGAACCGGAATCGTAGTACATGTCTCGGATGGTGTCAATGTAAGTCTCTGGAACACCCTTGGCCCGCAGTGCCCACCAGATCACCGCGCGAGGAACACAGTCGAAGGCCTTCTGCATGTCTCAACCCTTAGGGCGAACACTGGGTCCATGGTCCCGTGCCCTGGACGGAACCCGTACTGGCACTCCGAGATTGTACTTTCCTGTCGGATCCGGGAGTCGATTATCCGCTCATAGAGCTTCATGGTGTGGGACATTATCTTTATACCGCGGTAACTACCACACTCCTGCACCGATCCCTTGCCTTTGAAGACTGGCGTGATGATGCTCAGCCTCCACTGGCTCGGGATCTCGCCGGAGTACGCGGTTATAAAGATTTGCTAGAATGCCCACACCACGGGCGCCCATTGCCTTCCAAGTCTCGATGGGGACTTCGTCGGGTCCGACAGCTTTCCGGTTCTTCATGCGGCGAATGGCAGTCTGGACTTCCGCAGGCGTTATCGGTGGCACTAGTCCTTGATTCGGAGGGAGGTCTGGTGGCTGCACCTCTTTATGCTGCTTATTCAGCAGCTCGTGGAAGTATGAGCGCCATCTCTCCTTCACCGCGACTTTCTCGTACAACAAATTTCCCCCAGGGTCTTTAATGCAGCGGCACTTGGATAGACCCTGCGCCGCTTTGGCCCTGGAACGCGCCAACTTATATATGAGCTTTTGCCCCTCAGACGATTCCAACTTGGTATTAGAGGTTGCAAGTGGTCTCGTTTGGCCCTGGCTACGGCTCTCCTGGTGGCGCGTTTTGCATCTTTGTACGCATCGCGGTCGTCGGAAGATTTGGACGCTTGCCACTTTTTAAAGAGGGCTTTCTTCACCCTGATCTCTCTCTGGACTGTGTCGTTCCACCACCAGTGGGGTGAGCACGAACAACTATCGCAATCGTATCGTGAACGTAACGATAGCACGGAGCATTGCGATTGGCAGGCTTCAGGCAGGCGGCCAATCGCAATGCTCCGTACTATCGTTACGTTCACGATACGAATACGATAGTTGTTCGTGCTCACCCCACAGGTGTCCTTGTCACACTTGCGTCCACCCTTAGACATGCCGAGCACCACCCTCCCCGCCTCAAGAATAGCTGCCCGAATCCTGTCCCAAGAAACCTGTACTGGTTCGTCTACAGCATCGGCGCACTTGTCACCGATGGCTGAGACGAAACTTTGGGACTTAGCTTCATCAAGCAGCCACCACCTGATTTTGCGTTGGGCACGCTCGGCACGTTTGTCTTTGGGTTTCACGCGGAGGTCCATGACAAGGAGACGGTGTTGGCTCCCCGGGTATAACCTTGCAGTTGGCCACCCTGCTGATGCTGTGCCTCCTAGTGAGCAGGAAATCAACCTGGGTTATTACTGGCTTACTTGGCTCTACGCCAAGCGTACTCGGCTTGTTGTTCGGTTCGACAAATTTAAAAACGGCGAATGCTCGATGTTCTGTTACAAGTGAATGCTCAAGTTTATCAGCACCTTTAGGGTTTTAGTGATACTTGAGTGGCTAAACATAATATAGCACCGGTATAATAATATTGTTTGCTAACAAATATTATCAGGCGTTTTGTATGAAAATTTAAGAATAGTAAAAATAAATAAAACGACTACATCTTTATGTACTTTTTTAACATGTACATAATAAACAGCGTACGTACATCAATTTTCAAGAAAACCACTCCTCCACATCTCTATCCTAAGTACTTGTTCTAGGTGGCGCTGCCAGGGAGTATGCTTTGCAGCAGAGCCACATTCAACGGACATTATTCCTCTATTCCGTATGCGTACAGTTATATACAATGCATGTACACTATGTACGTTCGACGTACGTTGTTTCGAGATAAATTTGAGCGCTAATCATGAAGGTGGCTCTGCTGGAGAGTACGACACAATTATATAGAAAGAAGAACAACAAAAAATAATATCTTTAAATGGTAAACACCTTGCCTACTTCCTATAGTTATCGCTCGGGACATTTATCTTGGACCTAAAATGTACTCTATACGCGCATTACACGTTTCTTGTGTGTATTTTGATGAGAGCAGTGCTTCTGCGGTGGACGAGCTAAAATTTACCAAGCATAGAATATTAAGCAAAGAATTAAGCGTTTTATTATATTTTATCTATTATAATATGGGTAAATGAAATTAAACTTTCGCAAATTCATGAAAAAATACTGCAAACAAACCACGGAGTACATTAAAATTACCAAAAGCTATGCTAGCGCCATCTCCTGATGACTTAAAAACCAACTGATTATTATACCTACTGGAAAACTGCTCATAGAATTCTTTTTAGCTACAAAATTAAGTTTTTTTGTTGTAAATTTTAATTCACTTCACAACCAAATATAACGCGTCTTTTCCATTTAGGGTAGGTATAGCGACTAGAACCGCAGTATCAGCTACAATGCTGATATACCTATACCTTTCGTTTCCTCGACTTTCAGGCTTAATTATTTACTAATAGGAACCATACAAATTTTTACAATTTATATCTAGTCTCTACACTAAGTTAGAATTCAAAATATGTAAGAAGTAATGAAGTATCAGCAGGATTGGCTAAGCTTATCACTGCCAGAACATTACGAGTTCTGTGACAAAATATTTGCCAAAGTGTTAGCAATGCTAGCGAATATTGCATTACGTTGTTCCTCCATATCGAGTCTTCTCGCTTCCAATCGCAGTTTCTCCGTCTTCCTTTGGTGTTCGTTTCTCTCACGGATTTCCTCGAGTTGCAGCCGACGATGTTCAACGTTCGCGAAGTCGCGCGTTCTTTGTTGGAATGCAGTTTTTACTTGCTTGAGTGCTCTGTGAAGAGCGCGGCCTCGTGGCCTTGAGGAGGGAGTTGGACTAGCCGCGGCAGTCGGCGTTGGATGTTCCTGCCGAGCTCCTTCTGATGTGTCCGCAATGGATGAGTGCGCTGGGCTCACGGACCGTGCAGGAGTTGGTGGTCTTTGGGGCTCTTCAGACTCAGCCTGTAATGTCGAACTGGCAATTTCTTCTATTCCTAGAGGAAAACAATATTTTTTGCTTGTATTGAGACTTGTAGTAGAATTTTTAAAAAATTTTGAATTAAATTAGTTTGCTAGAATCATTTCATACTTGAGATAATTTTAAAGCAATTAGTTTGCTAGACTAAACAAATTATAATAAATTGGAAAAAGCGAAATCAATTCTCGGGCGGGACTCGAACCCGCGATCTTTCCCTTACAGGGGGAACGCTCTGACCACTGAGCCACCGAGCTTCGCCCGAGAGTGACCCAATTTTTCCAATACATCCATCTTACGGCGATGGTGGGAGTAATCTACCGATATTCGTACGAACTATCGGAATCATACTTTTTTATATTGCAACCGAAATTATTAATATTCCCCTCTAACCCCTCCAGCTAAGCTTAATTGCTTGTGTTAGGAGTGGGTTCACGTCGGTAGTGTATGGTCAGGATTCGAACCCGGACCTTTCGATTGTAAGGCCAACTCCTTAACCACTAAGCTACCGACGCTACCGTGACGAATATTAAGACCTTTTTATATTTCAATCAAATCTATATCATCACCCAATGCCTAAGGGCAGTTATTTCAGTTATTATTTTAACATTAATTCCAAGACCATTATTGTTCATTCCACCAAAAACATTCTACTTTTTTATTGAATAGCATATTTAAATTAAACTACGAATCGAACAAAACAATACCTTCCATGGAATGTGCGGCAAATGGAGGAGTCAACTCAAATATAATTTTTTCTTCTTCCACCGACTCTCCCGTGTGTATATATAAAGTGCTGTGCTGTTGTGATAATGAAGAATCACCCTGGATTGATTGGTCCTGGAAAATATTAAGAAGGAATATAAATTAATATCAACAATACGATAAAAAGAAAAAACTACAGGAGATTTTTCATCTACACCTTTAGGGCCCGCCAACCTTAGAACCGCCTGCTAAATAATAGACGAGGTTCTGATGCAGGCTTTCCTCTCAGGCTTGAGAGGTTAAACGGCAGTTGCTCTCAGAAAAGCTTACTTACAAATCACAACAGTGCCGTCTCAATTAACAGGTTATAAGTTGATCCAATAGGGCAATTCTCTCGCCATTTTCGTTACCCAGGGTACACCGCGTGCAGGTTTCTAATCAAGCACCCAAAATAACCACCTACTCTACCTATACCTACCCTACCTACATACCCCATGCAGTTGCCCAATAAAGTTACATTCTAAACAGGCAACAAAGTTCATTCATTTAGTACTCATTTTACTAAATAAATTTCATCAAAGATATCTCTAGTGTTGATAGGTACCATAAAAAAAGTGTTTTATTTTACCAAATTGAATTTTTAATTTTAGGTTTCAAGGACTTCCTTTCATTTAATTTACCATGTTTCTTAGAGAGATTTGCTCCTTATGATTGACACTATCGATTGATGCCATAAAAATACAGGATGTTAGTTTAAGGTACTTTCCCTCCATGTGGCATCGCCGTGGGACGCCCTATATAATATATCATAATGTCCGCGTGCCAATGTAGCAAATTGTTGTTCTGTTCCCACAAGTCAAACCGTGGAAACGGTTTTGTGGAGCCTTGTTTATGTATTTAAGTTTTATGTAATTATCTGTTTATAAAGATACATAATAATTAAATAAAAAGCAATAAAAATGCAGCAAAGACTAACATCATTAGCCTCCTTGCTGCCACGCGAGACGACAGTGGTTGCCAAGCCCATCACAGCCAGCAGCCTCTGTTCCAAGTTGGTGAGTTTGAGACGTTGTGTAATAGCATTATTCGGCTGACCGCGCAACATTTGGGCTTTCTTCTTCGTTTTTGTTTTCCAATCGGCCCATACCTGAAACAAGTTTGTTGTAGTGTGTAAAAAACTATGTTTTTGTCAATAGCAGGGCCGGTCGCAGCTTGAAGTTTTGGGGGGGGTCACTTCGGAAATTCCTTAAGAAATTTAACCCCCCCTCCTCTCGTACTGGGACTTTTCAATATGACGTGCATGTTTTGGGGGGGGGGGGGGGGTCATGTCCCCTGTGACCCCCCCCCCCCCCCCTCGGACCGCGCCTGGTCAATAGTGCCCGAATTCGGCAATAGGCTTACCACTTATTACGTGGGACTGAATAAAATGATTTGTAAATACGGATGTTAATTCACCTCTGTCTAACCTTCCGGGGATAAAGGCGTGATAATATGTAGATATGTATGTTTTACGAAGACGCCTGCTCCACCCTGCTCTGCCTTAGCGGTTAGAGCATTCCCCCTGTAAGGGAAAGGTCGCGGGTTCGAATCCTGCCCGAAGTCAAATTCCCTTTTCTCTTGGTAAATCGATTTTTCTAATTTATTTTTGTATGTAACACTTTTACTAACCTAAACTAGTAATAAAAACTAAAAAAAAACTTTTAAATAGAAAAATTGTGGAGTATTTTATAAAAAAAAAATATTTTCAATTTTCACCATACTCTCCAGTAATTGTCGTATGTCTCAAAAAATTACTATGCCAGTGAGCGTACAAATTACAAGAAAAAATTGTGCGTTTAAAATCAGCTTTCCAAAAAAGTAATGACGTGACGAATAAAAGTGAGTTTTAATAAGCGCGGGCGAAAATGCACCAAGAACATTTTCATTCTTTAGGATCGACATATTGGGCACAAGGTAAGGTTTATCCCAATGCAATAGTTTACTATTGCATTGGGATAAACCTGTACTGTAATGATAGTTGTAAGGAGAAATAAATAAATAAATAAAGAAGGTCATCCGTTTATCATTTTATCTGAGCTCGGAAGTGTCAAATGGCTGTATGTTGTATCGTAGTATTAGTTAGTAACAATTTACCAATAACCCTGTATAAATAGTAAACCCTTACTCTTTTCCATTTCTCCTGCGACTTCTTGACTCCTCCATCGATTGCGTCCAGTGACTGCACCACTTCCTCCCAGAGCTTATCAGCCTTTATTCGGTTATAAGGCCCTGACACTGACAGTTTTGATAAATCACCATGCCTTGAAAAATAAATAAAAATAAATAAATAAATATTGTAGGACATTCTACACAACGCTTATAGACCTATGGTAAGCTTATTTATTAGCTTGTGTTATGGAATCTAGAATGCGGATATACATACTTAGATACTTTTTTTTTGTAAATACATACATATTATACATAGAAACACCCAGACCAATGCAAATATTTATATTCATCCATACAAATATTTGCACTGAGCGGGGATTGAACCCGCGCCTCCTGCGTAGCAGCCGCGTTCACTACCGCTACGCTACAGAAGCAGTCAAAAGTTATATCCATGTTAAAAAAATCAATGGCTAGTGGCTAAAACTCGCCACCTTACGCCACACTTTGTATGAGACCGAAAACCATTGTTTAAAATGTATCTCGGTCTCCGTCAGAGATTTTTCTGTATGCAATTTTGTCACTTAAATCCTCAACGGCTGGATGGACCGAATTGGATGAATTTTCGTGTATGTATTGAGTGGGTTATTGGCAGTTATTGGATGGATTGAAATACAATTGGACCTGGTAGATGGCGCTGCTGTCAGTACAGTTACTGGGCCTGTCGAACTAATTAGTATATAACCCGCGCCACGTATCTTGGACCTAAATGAGCAGTTTTCCAGTAGGTATAATAATCAGTTGGTTTTTAAGTCATCAGGAGATGGCGCTAGCATAGCTTTTGGTAATTTTGTCTGTAATTTAAAATAATAATAAGTATTATTTTTAAAATAATTGTATCAGAAAAAATTACAGAATATTTATGTAAAGTAAATCATTACAAAACCGAAGTACATTTGTTCCATAACTTAGAGAACACTAGATGTGACACCACACTCTTCTTACCAAAAGTGCCGGCTGCGCCATCTAGCGCGTCTTTGGGAACCCTATAAATACCTACTGGAAAACTGCTCATTGTAAGACATACGAGGCTCTGGCGCACGCGGATTGCTTTGTAATAGTCTATGCTTGGTGAATTTGAGTTCGTTTACCGCTGTAGCACCCCGTGCTATCCTCAAAAGACACCCTAGAAATGTGAACTGCGCGTATAGAGCACGTTTTAAGCACATTTTAGGTCCAAGATACGTGGCGGGGGTTATACTCTGATCGGCAGCACGAGAGTAACGCCCTCTGGTGTTGCATGCTTTCCATTAGGTAGACCGCGTGCTTGTCTGCCACCCCTAAGTGGTATATAAATCTATACTATTATATAATTGTAAAGTGGTCGTGTCTGTACATTGGAGATATTTTAAAAAAAATACTTGGGTTATGTTATATTAACGATACTGAACACGAAAATATTTTTTTTGAATTTCCTGTCTGTTTGTCTGTTTGTCCGCGATGGACGCAAAAACTACTGGACAGATTTTGATGTGGTTTTTTTTGTTAGAAAGGGCTTGCTCAGACTTAAAATCTTACGTTTGTTTGATCGGAATCGGTTGAGTAGAACCGAAGTTGTGAACAATTATGATAATAAACGGAAAATGGCCCGATAGACAGATGGCGCTTTTTATTATTATTGGTCAATTTTTATAGCATAATACATCCGAGCAAGAATGTCAATTTATAGACTTTATTTTTACATACACAATTGTGTAAACTAATACGTTTTTAATCATGAAATTAAAATTAGAATTTTTAAGATTTAGTTACAGAATCATAACTAGATGGCGTTCTCGCGTTTAAATTCAAGCTATCGTTTGGTTTCAAACTACCGATATACCCGAACCTGTAATTAGTATCACTTTTTTTAATTTCTAATTTGTCAATTTGTTATATATATTTTGGTACAGTCTTAAGATCTTACAAAATCGTTTTTCACGCAAAGACAGATTAGAGCTTGGCGAAGGCGAAGTACCTATTATTAGTTGAGTACACAGGGTAGGTACAGGTAGTGCGAGAAGGGCAAAGGAATGGGGACTACAATAGAGAGTCAAGTAGATATCCAGGTAGGAACATTCTTATATACCACTTAAGTGCTAAACAAGCACCCGGCCCACCTGATGGAAAGTGTTTACTGTGGTCTATGGACGTATGCAACTCCAGAGGCGTCACACTCGCCCTTCTTGAAGTACCCCATCCCAATACTATTGTCGTGAGTCATACTGTAATAGTGAAGTCGAGTATAGTGGCATCGAGTAGAGACGCGAATACAGAGTGGAGTGACTCTGTACTCCACGTAGTAGGTACGAGTGTACCTACTACGTGGAGTACAGAGTCAAGTAGGAGCCGAATAGAGAGGCGAGTACAGTGTCTAATCTTTTTTTTATATATACTACATACTTAGGTCGCAGACAAGCATACGGCCCTCCTGATGTTAAGAGGTTACCGTGGCCTATGGGCGAATGCAACACCAGGGGCGTTACACCCGTGCTATGCTGTAAGAACAGAGGGATTCTGTGCCGTCAGCGCAAAAGATAAGTAGGGCAAAGCCTTTGGTTTTCCCACTGACAGCACAAAATCTCTGGCTACCCTACTCACCGTCAGAAACACTACACGAGGTTATTAGGTAAGTCGCGATCTTCTGTAGGGCCAGTCGGACTGCTCGATTGGGACGGATATACCGTCGTTTCCTACCTCATCTAAAAATTAAAGCGCCTTTAATCAGCGTTCAACGCGCAACTCTCTGCACTAAAATTTATAACACCACGCGATAAACGACATCCACGCGGGCGGAGCCGCGGGCAACAGCTAGTAGTATATAACCATCATCATCACGGCGTTAGTCCCGGTCGCATCCGAGGCCTTCACCTCGGAGTCCGTTTTGTGGCTTTTATTTCTCCACTTCATACATTCCTTGGGCATCCATGGAATCCGGACTATTGGCATGCATATCACTCTCTACGATGACGAGCCAGCACTTCTTGATCTTCTTCGTCCTAGCGTTAATCCCAGTCGCATCCGAAGCTTTCACCTCGGAGTCTGGGGTCCGCTTTACCAGTCTAACTGCGGATTTGGCTGGACTTCGATATTTTCCGTGAAGCGACTGCTTTTTCATAGGGCTCCAACTACTTTGAACGACTGCCGTAGATGGTCGTACGGCAACCGGGATCGGTGGCTTAAAGTGCTCTCCGAGACACAACCAGCCCAAAGCAAATACCCATATTCATGCATACAAATATTTGCAATTAGCGGGGATCGAACCCGCGCCTCCTGCGTGGCGGCCGCGTTCACTACCGCCACGCGTGGCGGTAGTGAACGCGGCTGCTAGACAGTCTTTGGATTGTCTTCTTGATCTTGGGTCAGTCCCTAATCAGCACTAAATTTATACACACCTTTCCATGAAGCTCAATAGAACTAGAAACTGGTTCGGGATAGCTCTGAGTCTGGATTGCATGCTGAAAAAGTAACACATCATAACGGCATTAGTTTTTGTTGAACATTTACAAGACTGTATGTGCAAAAAGCGCGAAATTTTGAAGACAAATTCAGACAATGGTCGTAATTTTTGCATTTCGATTGTACAACAGCTTTTTTAAGTTACTAAACTCTATTCTATTGTTGTTGTAGAAAAGTAGGGGAGCTATTTTGTCAAAACCTAGTTATGCAATCTCATATCGTAGTGCAGCCATAATCTGCATCTGTTGTCAATTTTCTAGCCTACACCTACTTAATCACTAACAATACTAAAGTGCCTGTTATCAGCTTACCATTCACTTGTAATGAGTATTCAGTGGAATAAAATAATTGAAAGCGTTTTTAGCGAGCGCTTTATCAAGCGTTCTGGCGAGCATTCTAGCGAAAGGACAGTAAATCGACATCGGCTCATGAAAAAAATCGTAGCGTAGCGATGTTTGACTTGGCACGGTTCGTTGTTCAGTCAGTTCGACAAATCTAAAAATGGCGAATGCTCGATGTTCAGTTTGGTACAAGCCGTACAAGTGAATGCTCCAGTCTATCAGCATCTTTAGTTACCTAAATGGTGACAGAAAAAGTCAAAATTTAACCTTGAAACAGTTATAACCTTGTCCTTCATTGACTCGGAGTAACTATTTACATTTTGTATTGTTATAATTCAATAATTTGTCATTGTCTCTTTGCATACTTACCTTATTTCCTCCTGATCCAGTCATGATAAGGGAGATGAACGTTTCGTGTTAACTTCATATAAATACTATAGGTACATACCTAATTATATACCTATAGCAAAGAAGAAACAGCACAATACCACAGTATAGAATACCTACTTTATATCAGCTTGAGGAACATAGGTCACGAGTTCGCCGTGTTCGCTCATTGCAATGTAGAACGCTCGCGTTTACAAGATACTTTTTTCGGCGTGAAATAACAAGCGATCGACAATACGACAATACAATTCCACACCAGTTGTCGAAGATCGCATAACCACAGACTAGAAACGCAACGCCAAAGTGACGCTATGGTGACCACAGGGGGGCCCCGTTCAACATATAGAAATTCTAGTTATACAAATATGAGGCAAACATGAATTGAACCTTGATTATATCACTTTGTCTCTTTTTTTCCAATATACAGTTGTGTCTGCTAAAAAGAGACAAAAAATTTAAGTTATTGCTCACTTGGGAAAATGAGTATGAGAATTTGACAGCGTGCCGACGGTGCCAACATTTATGAATGATTTGCGCCAACATTATGAATGATTTGCGACAGCCATTGTTGAATTTTTCTAGAACATACTACTACAAGCATAATAGTGATGTACTCCAATATAAGATTTGACGACGAAACTATTCTTCTTTACAAAAATGTACTCTTTTGAAGAAATACGAATTGACAAAATTGTAATGTCTTCTGTTTTTCCGTATTAGAACTGGGCAATTGTGGTATTGTTAGAAACGTCTTGATCATCCGCTGGTTATAGGCAATATGACGTGTGAATGACTCTCTGAAACTCTGACTATAATGAAAAAAAACTTGAGATATATAGACCGTGTTTGGTATGAAATTAAAGGGCTCAATTAGCACATTAAATTAAAAACATGTAGGTATACATTATTAGGTGTTGCTTGCACCAAAATAATACAAATAAAAATCAAGTTTCAAACTAAAATCCGACTACTGCAAATCACGCTCTAAGAAGTATTAAGCAAGAAAATATCAAGAATAGCCGTGGTCGTATACCATTTACTCTAATAAAACAATACATTCTAGAGATTCGTGATTTTGCAGTAGTCGGGTTTTAGTTTTAAAGTTATGGTTAGTACACTTTAACAGGTAGTATAGAAAGATATCGACAAATGTTACGATAATAGAAGGTAATCCCTAGCATAGTAACCGTCGGCAAACGTTCATTCATAAAAATGGAACGTAGGTAATACACGCTAATTCTGTAGGTATAACCTATCTGTTCTATTATAAATTTATGATGGTGACGCTAATTAAGGCCATAGATAATACAGTTACCAAAAACGAAACAGTAGAGTATTCTTTATAAGGAATAGATTTGAGATTTGGTTTAGTTGAATTATTAAATATTATATTTAGTTATATTAATTACTTACTCAAGTACTTTTTTATATAGTGTTATTATATAGTGAGTATTTTTACAACATGCTGCGTTTAGTTGACATCGGTGCAGAGGTGTTGCTTACTATTCAGTGTTGCGATTGAAAAAACTATGGAGTAAAAATGTTGTAAAAAAAATATTACCAAAAAGGTCACCTTCGGAGTGTTTTCTAACGGTTGATTTTGTTTTTTATAATATTTTCCAGGAACATTCGGTATCTATTACCCACTCAAAGGAGTTGTCCAGAAATGGGCCATTATTTCCAGTAGCGTTGAACCAAATATTTTTGGTTAGTGTAACATATAACTAATATTATGATATATAAAATAGAATTTTAAGTTCCTGCAATTTTGAGAAAACATCATTTTTATTTTGGTATATTTATTAGGCTGAATACAAACAAAACTTTTGCCACCTGTGCCCATCAAAAATAAAATAATAAGATTGACTTGTCACTGACGCGTCACGAGTGACAGATAGATGAAAGTGAAACATCTGTATCATACATAATTAATTAATTATGTTTAATTTTTGAGTAATGAGAAATCGATGTATTACGTTATGTTCAGATGAAAATCGTTGTCTGATGTTGATAATAACTATGACTAAAGTGCATTATTTAACTAAATAACGATATTGTTCACATATAGTGTTTGAAACCTATATCACATCATTGTAATCGTCATATATTATGAAGCTGCTTGGAGTTGCAAATGCTCTGGGCAAAATCTCAAATCAAAGAGCTCTTTCCATGTGATTTGAATTGTCATGAATCTTCAATAATACAACATTTTGTGCTCAATCAAACAATAGTGTATTTCTATACTCTATATTACTATTACTACAATAATTACAATTCTTATCAATTTATATAATGGTCTTACATTACCTTAGCTCTCATTTGTATCACTATATTACTGATTAATTTACTAAATCTTATTTTACAATACAATTCCGTCGTTCCGTAACCATCTTCCCAACAATTCCCTCATCAACTGACACTAGACAGTGTTGCCAACTTTTAAACAAAAGAATCTATACTGATAATAGACATAAGGTTGACTATAAAAACCTTTTTAATATCTTTCTATTGCAAAATCATTACATTCGGCCGTCCGACCGCGTGCGATCTCCTGACGCACGGTAAAAATACACAATAATTCACAAAATTAATGTACTTAAAATGTCTAAATTAATATTACATATCTCAGTTACATAATTATTTTCTCAAGTGAGTGTGCAATCATTCTCCTAGCGCACGGTAAATTAAGAAAATTCACAAAAATAAACGCAAAACTAATAATTACTTAAAATTCCTTATGTCTAAATTGATATAAAATATTTTAGTTATCTTATCAATTCACAAAAATAAACGAAAATTAAAGTCTACTACACTTTAATATAAAATATTTGAATAATCGATTACTTTGAGAAGCAAGTGCTTAATTGAAATTAAATCAACATGTAATAACAAGTACAATGTGTAACAACAAGTTCCACCAAGTGCCATCAATCAACAGTATGAATAGTCTACATGTACATACATAAGTAATCATTACATTCGGCTGATATAAGAGAAATGAGATCGCGTTCAATTTTGGTTGAGTTTAGTCATCTTTACTTTTGTTACTTTTATCATTATCAGATGAACTGCTATCGTTTTCCGATGCTATTTTTATTATCAGATGCATTTACATTAATCCATGTCATGAATCTTATCGTCTGAGGCTACACTTTCAAAAATATACTTTCCTTGACAAAACTCCGATATTTCAATAATTTTGCACCTATTTCAGCTATTTTGACTTATAAATTTAGATAAAGCAACACAAGATTTAGATACTTCTGTTACATTGGTATTGGATTCACTACTTATGTCTAACATATTAGTTAGGCTGTCTCTCCATCTGGTTCCAAATAATGTTTCAGTTGCAGTTTTCTGAGTGGTTGGTTGCATTATTAAGTACCTACTAAATTTTCTCAATCATTTTAGATACATCTACATGACCAGAGTCGTCATGATTAGATCACATATTTGCCAGCGATCATCACGAGGAATTACGAAACAGATATTACCTATTACCAATCCGTCTATATAATCTACTATTTCAACACATATATATATTTTTTTTTTTATTCAAATTCAATGTTTAATATTTATATTTATATATATATATTTTTATTTTTTATGTTAGAGAAAATCAGATGTGGTAAAAAAAAAAAACAAACAATCACACAAACTAAAAGCATACAAAATATTTAGGTACTGAGATCACAATTCACAAGACTGTTATTATTTATGTCAATAAATAAAGACAAATATGTTCGTGCAAAATCCAAACAAGTTAATTAGGTCAGAACGTTATAGCAAAAGAAACAAATGTCAGAATAATCATGTCAAACAGAAAATTTCAAAATATTAAACATGTCAAATATTAGGCATCTATGGCATCAGATCTGGCATCTATCAGGTCAACTGTTAAACATCATTATAAATTCCACCTATTAATCAAAATCCATTGTATAAGTATGTATAATATATGTATTAAGAATCAAAATTGATCGCTTTGGCACTCATTTACAGAATATTATGATTTGGTACATAATAGTTTAAAAAGTTTAGATTCAAGCCACGAATATTTTAACAAAGTTTAATGATCTAATATCCTTAGCTGAGTCAGGTTTTAGAATCATCAATAGGCATTCGGTAGATGCCTGGATCTGTCATTTGTAATGTTAGAAGCCAATATTATCGGACTCCATCGCGATCTAGGTACTCGTTATTACTACCTTTAGTCTGACGTACGCTTATCCATAGATAAGTAAATCCCTAACTTCATTTTTCCCTTGTCTGCTATCAAAGCCTGCAGGATTGCCCTTGCCTCTGGTATAAATATTATGCCCGTCACAATTTTTTTTTTCTTTTTTTTTTTTAAATAATTATGGTAATATTTTTCCTAATTCAAATTAACACGAGGTAGGTATTTCCATTCTATTCCATTCTAGGTATCCCTCATATTTCACATTTATTTCATAACGTCAGTTATCGTTATAATATTCGCGTAAATAATCGTTACACCTAGGAGCTGATATATTATATTTTCGAGAAGCCGGCCATAACTCTGTTCATTTGGGAATGCTCCTTTGAGTTTAATTTGCCAATCTGCATCTGCCAGATATAAGAGCCTCCAAGTTTGAAGAGATAGTTCGAAGCTCAAACCACCTCGTCAAACCTTCCCCTCTTCGCTAGACCAGGAAAATTCTGAAGAGCAAATTGTATGGTCCGATTCTCGTCCCATTCATAAATTACAACACATTCGTTGTCTTTACTAACCCAACATTCAATATTTCAAAACGTACTTGATGGTTCGAATTCTGGTATAACATTGCTTGGCCCCGAATCAGATCAGCATCGAAAAACCGGTATTTTCGAAACCGTTTAACTATAAAACCTACAGATCTAGAATTTACATGCTTGCATACTATAGGATATACAGAGTAACTTCTTCTTTTCATAAATTAAATAAAAAAGGAAATAGTTGAAAAGAGTCTCTGAACATCACTCTAATCTTTCTTATAAAACCAAATATTTTCTACAATATGTATACAAATAATCTAAACTTTCACACGTCGTGATCTTCTTAGTTAGTAACCGTCGCCTATAAAGTTATCTATTAAAATTAGTTTTACTGATTTTTACGGTTCAAATTTGAGCGCATGACCACTTGTATGGTCAAAGTCATTCGTGTATGTAATCACCTTAAGTAAATGATTAGTAATGTCTTATTTATACGCTGTTACAAAGAATTAAATATTTTCAGTAGGTACGTCTTTGGTAGACCAACTACCCTTTTGTTGGATGTACTAGATGAGAAGGAGCTGAATGAAGAATGCTTACGTTTCCTCTGGTTATCTTGTCTTGTTCGCTTCTTAGTCATTACAGGCTGCGACTTTACGCTACTATTCGTTCTAGCTACTACCTACGAAAGGGTGTGCTTTCGTTTATTACGGCATTCGTTCAATTCAGGAAGCAAGCTATCGGGAGTAATCACGTCGTCGTCTGAATTCATTACCTGTAGAAATGATTTTGTCTTTAATTAACATTATCGAGTCTTTCGAACCGAAAACGGTCGCGCTACCGGCGCACTGCCTTTGTAAATAAATCACACTGGTTTTATAGACATACTTAGCTTACTACATTGGGCATACTTAGCTCTATAGGCATACTTAGCCTACTTCATTGAGCAAACATGGCTCTATGGGCATACTTAGCCTACTACGTTGAGCACACATGGCTCTATAGGCATACTTAGCCTACTTCATTGAGCACACATGGCTCTATAGGCATACTTAGCCTACTACATTGAGCACACATGGCTCTATGGGCATACTTAGCCTACTACATTGAGCACACATGGCTCTATGGGCATACTTAGCCTACTACGTTGAGCACACATGGCTCTATAGACATACTTAGTCTACTACATTGAGCACACATGGCCCTATGGGCGTACTTAGCCTACTACATTCAGCACACTTGGCTCTATCTATAGGCATACTTAGCCTACTACATTGAGCACACATGGCTCTATAGGCATACTTAGCCTACTATACTAAGCAGTCTTAGCTCCATAGGCATACTTAGCCTCTTACATTAAGCACACTTTATCTAGTAATACATAGATTTCACTATACATATTCATTGACAATTATCTAATAATAATTTACTGTAACAATCAAACATTTGCACGCCATATACTACGGCTATAAGTGATGTAGGTACCCACTGTTATATACTCATAGGATCTCTGTAAATCAAATAATATAAAGCAAATAAATTCTATCACATAATATCAAAATCAAACATTCATACGCCACATACTGCGGCTATAAGTGCTGTAGGTACTCACTGTTATATACTCATAGGATCTCTGTATATCAATTAATATAAAGCAAATAAATTCTATCACATAATATCAAAATCAAACATTCATACGCCATATACTGCGGCTATAAGTGCTGTAGGTACTCACTGTTATATACTCATAGGATCTCTGTAAATCAATTAATATAAAGCAAATAAATTCTATCACATAATATCAAAATCAAACATTCATACGCCATATACTGCGGCTATAAGTGCTGTAGGTACTCACTGTTATATACTCATAGGATCTCTGTAAATCAATTAATATAAAGCAAATAAATTCTATCACATAATAACAAAATCAAACATTTGCACGCCATATACTGAGGCTAAAAGTGCTGTAGGTACTCACTGTTATATACTCATAGGATCTCTGTAAATCAATTAATATAAAGCAAATAAATTCTATCACATAATAACAAAATCAAACATTTGCACGCCATATACTGAGGCTAAAAGTGTTGTAGGTACTCTCTGTTATATACTCATAGGATCTCTGTATATCAATAAAATTAATATAAAGCAAATAAATTCTACTTCTATTTTCCATAATAGCAAAGCTCACATGACTCTGTAGGTAGGATACATTCGGCAAAAGAGACAGTATCCCACCCTCACATATGTGCGGTATTCTGATATTCATGATAAACAGTATGTCAAACGGTAAGATATACGTCAAACATATTTACATGTGAGCGAACTGTCGGATTGTAGGATTCGATCCGACACTCGGCTGAGAGTTGTACGTTTTGAGGTTATATTTGGCTTTTTTTACACTGCTGTCCTTGTTTACGCTCGGAAAATTTGTGTTTGTGTTGTTTTGGTGGTGGGATATCACCTATAAGGTTAGTACTGTTCGTACGTATCGGCGTCCGCGCTCATTTCCATGGAAATGAGCGTGGACGTACCCCCTGACGGGGGTGGAGGTGTACCTCCAGATTTACCTAAAAAAACGATAAAACGTTCTGCTGAACCGAACTCGACGGATACTGAAAGTAAAAAGACCCGTTCTCCAGCGGAATCCATCCAATCCGTCTACTCAAAACCGGGTTACGACCCGGATTCTAAACTCGAATACTCAAGTTCTGATAAAGGTCCCTATATTGTATTTGTTTCGAGATTAGAGCAGGACCCAAAGAATGGCTTAGCTTTTAAATCCTTAAGATTTGCTCAGTTCCTTTATAAAAATAAAGTAGAAAACATAAAAGTGGGCGGTATAAAAAATAGTGGTCGAAATAGGGTGAGCGTGGAGTTCGTTTCAGCAGATGCGGCAAATAACTTTTTGAATCTCGTTTTGTTAAAAGAACACAATTATGTTGCTAACATCCCAAGCTTCAACATATTTCGCATGGGAGTGGTAAGGGATATTCCCACTGATTGGACGCTGGAGGAATTGGTTGGGGGTATCTCCTCTACTGCTGGAGAAGTGGTGAGAGCTAGACGGCTCAATACCAAAATTAGAAGAGATGATGTTTCCGTGTGGGTCCCATCCAACACAGTGGTTTTAACTTTTTTGGGCCAGGTTCTTCCGGATAGAATATTTTGTTTTAATGCATCACTCCCAGTTTCCCTTTACCAGCTGCCAACGATACAGTGCAGGAATTGCTGTCGATTTGGGCACATTGCCAAGCAATGCAGATCGAAGGCCCGTTGTTATAAGTGTTCACAATCTCATGCGGGTGATTCCTGTACTGTCACAGATATTTCTTGCTTTTTATGCTCTGGCGGTAACCACCTGGCTACCGACAGAAGATGCCCCGAACATAGCAGGCAAAAATCTATCAAAATTATTATGTCCGAGGAAAATATTAGTTATGCTGAAGCCTCCTCTAGACTTCCTCAACGCCATAGACTCCTCTATTCTGAGGCTGCTGCTAGTCCCCAAACTCCTATGCACTCCTCTCTCGTTTCGCCTCCTGTACCTTCTCCCTCATCTCCCTCTTTGGTATCATATAAAAAAACAATTTCTCTCCCCTTACGCCCTAGGTTTGTTCCAGGGAAGTCTTTTGATGTTCATGAACATAATGGAATAACCAATTCTCCTCCCTCTTCTCAACCTAATGGGTGCTGTATCAGACCCCCTACAGAAACTACTCCACTGGCCACCCCAAATGATAATCTTGTCCAGCTACTACTTTGTTCCCTTATAAATATTCTATCAAAAATGTCAGACGCTCTACCGCACGACGTTGCTGTTCTCATAGAACAACTACTGGTGATCATCTCAAAAAATAATACCAACAATGGATCTCAATCTCCTACAATGGAACTGTAAGAGTATTCGTCGCAGAAAGCCAAATCTGATCGATTTAATAAATCGACACCATCTTTTTATCTTGGCTATCCAAGAAACTTTATTAAAACCTGCATCCCATTTTAGGATCCCTGGTTTCTTTTGCCTGCGAGATGATAGAGACGACGGTTGGGCGGGTTGTGCTCTGCTGATCAAAAGGAACATCACATTCTCCCAAATTCAACTCCCTGCTCATGATCCTGGATTACACATAGTTGCCATTAGAACAATGAATACCTCTATTATCTCTGTATACATTCCTCATCCTAACCGTAGTATCCTCTCTGAAGTAAATTCTATTCTCTCGTCCATCCCTTCTCCAGTGGTTGTATTAGGTGACTTTAACTGTCGGCATACTCTATGGGGTTCGCACTGCAATGACTACATTGCCACATCTATTCTTGACATCCTAGATGATTTAAATTTATGTGTTTTAAATGATGGGTCTGCAACCCGCAGAGTCCCTCCGACACAAAACATCAGTGTCCCAGATCTATCCTTGTCTTCTGATTCTCTAACCCCACTTCTGTCTTGGTCTACTCTTCCTAATACTCTTGGTAGTGATCACTTCCCAATCTTAATCTCTTATTTTCAGGCTGCAGCCCCTCCTCCCTGTCTCCATGATCCCCTCCTTAAGTACAAACTTAATAAAGCTAATTGGGAGATGTATTCCTCATCACTAGACACAGAATTGGCATCTCTTCCTCAGCCTAACTCATCTAATTTTCTTTCCTCATATGATTGCCTAATCTCAGCAATAAAATCAGCCGCTGACTCTTGCATTCCCCACAAAAAACCGTCCAAACTGCTCACTCCCTCCCCGCCCTGGTGGGATTCAGAATGTACAGAGAGTGTTCAGAAACGCACAGATGCTGAGAACAAATTTGCACTCTCCCTATCCATGACAGATTACGTCAATTTCAAGAAGACTGCGGCTTCTACATCTAGGCTTTTATCAAAGAAAAAATCACTGGGTTGGCGTAAATTTTGTGAATCCCTATCTCCCCGATCTCCTCTTTCTTTTGTCTGGAAAAGAGTTAAATCATATAGAAGAAGTGTAGTAGATACAACTGTTTCAGGTAATGACCCAAATTCTTTCTTAAATTACTTTTTATCTGGTCTAGCCCCTTCTTATGCTCCTGAACTGGATTGTGTTCCCCTCTTACACCCTCCCAATCTCCCCACAACGCAAGATCATATGAATGACCTGTTTACGTTTGCCGAATTATCTTGTGCCCTTGGTCATCTTCGGGATTCATCTCCTGGCATTGATGGCATTCCATATTCTTTTATTTGCAAATCCTCTGACTCCTCGAAAACCTTCTTCCTCAGTATCCTTAATGCTATCTTTCTATCCGGTCAAATCCCAGAATCCTGGAAAACACAAATTGTTATTCCAATCCTGAAGCCAGGGAAGGACCCAAAAATCTCTTCCTCATATCGCCCTATTGCTCTATCCTCTGTCTTAGCCAAAATTATGGAAATTCTTATTAAAAACCGTCTTGAATGGATCTTAGAAAATAGGCAATTATTATCCTCTAGCCAATACGGTTTTAGAAAGGGTAAGGGCACTTTAGACAGTCTGAGTATCTTGACCTCAGAAATACGTTTGGCGTTTTCTCGTAATGAACATACTATAGGGGTTTTTTTAGATATTTCTGCTGCCTATGACAATGTCCATCTTCCGCTACTCAGGCAGAAAATGCTTCAGCTGAGTATCCCCGTGAGGTTGGTTCATATCATTTGCAACTTGCTCATGTGTCGTACAATATCTGTTCGATACCAGGGCAACACCCTTCCTTCCCACACTGTTTGGAAAGGCCTTCCACAAGGATCAGTCCTTAGCCCAATCCTCTATAATATCTACACTCTCGATCTAGATCTTTCTGTCAACTCTTTTTGCAAAATTCTGCAATATGCTGATGATGTTGCTCTTTTCTCTACTTCCCCCTCTTTTTCAGTCGCTGCCGATAATCTCAATACTGCTCTTTATTATTTGAACAATTGGCTCTCAGAACATAATCTGTCCCTCTCTGTTCCTAAATGTAGTGCAGTGGTTTTCTCTCGCAAACGTAACACGCCTTACATCAACATCTCTGTTGGAAATGAATCAATCCCAATTTTAAATTCCGTAAAATTTTTAGGCCTTATTCTAGACTCCAAATTGACAGGTGCTCCCCACCTAAATTATGTTGTAGAAAAGTGTGAGAAGGGTGTGAATGTCATGCGGTCTCTGTCTGGGGTCAGGTGGGGTTCTCATCCTTTTTGCCAAAAACTTATATACAATGCTATTGTACGTAGTCACTTTGACTATGGTACTTTCCTACTCGAGCCATGCAATATATTACCACTTTCCAAACTAGAAAAGATTCAGTCGAAGTGTCTTCGTATTATAACTGGCGCCATGAAGTGCTCTCCTATCAACGCCCTCCAAGTTGAATGCAGGGAACCTCCCCTCCATCTTCGCCGGCAATTTTTATGCGACAGGTTTCTCTTTAATGCAACCCAAATTAGTTCTCATCCCCTACTTCGTATACTAGAACAACTTACTTCCTTAGTCTCGTCTTCGGATTACTGGAAGAATAAATCCCCTCCGCTCCTCATAAACTCTTATAGAAAAATAATCCACCTCTCAGTCCCCTTCCATCAATTCCCTATAAACCCCCTTTTTGATCTGGACTACCAATCCTTAACATTTCAACCAAGAATCATTCTTGATTTTGGCATCCCCAAAAAATGTTCATCAGCTAATCAAAGGTTTTTAAACATCTTAGGTAATGACTGGCCAGATTGGACGACCCTTTACACCGATGCTTCCAAATTGTCCCTAGATGCACCAGTCGGTTCTGCTGTATGGATTCCCAAATTTAGAGTCATTTTGAGTTTTAAGAGCCCTCCTTATAACTCCATTTTTACAGGAGAATCTATCGCTTTACTAGAAGCCGTCACTTATGTACAATCACATAACCTTAACAAAACCCTCATATTGACGGATTCTCTAAGTTGTCTTACTGACTTATTGAAAAACCCCTTTAAATCTAGGAATAATTTTCCACTCACTCTTCAGATAAAAGCCATACTCTTCAAGTGTCACATGTCTGGTATTGATGTAGCTTTAGCATGGATCCCCAGCCACGTTGGCATTTCAGGTAATGAAACTGCAGACTCGTGCGCGAGATTGGCAGCTGGTACAGGATGCGTTACATACAACTACGCTTTCGCCCGGGATCTACGCACGTTATCCGGCGCTGGCCTGGATAAAACTTGGAACGACTTGTGGCAATCCTCTAGAGTAATCAAGGGCAAATTCTATGGGTCCATACAACCATCTATCCCTTCCAAGCCATGGTTCTTTAAGCATAAGCGTTTTAATAAGTTAACTACATCCATTATAATTCGCCTTCGATTAGGATTCGTCTGTACACCGGTATTCTTGGCTAAAATTAGAGTTCGGGACCACTCTCTGTGTGAGTGTGGTTTGGATGAAGGCAGTCTTGAGCATATTTTCTATTCTTGTCCAGGATTAGTGGTACCATTATACGATCTCCTTCCAAAACAGATTCCTCGACCTGTAAATTTGGCCTACTTACTTACCCTAGTATCCTCCCCCTTCATTAAAATCCTCTACAAATTTATATCTTTAAACGATATAAAACTATAATAAGTATCAACTATATACTTATATAAACTGTATAAAATAAATTACGTTAATGTTGGTTGAATACAAAACATATTATGCTTTGTAATCATCCAACCCCATAATAAATAACCAATCTAACTCTGTGCCCTAATTTAGGTAGATGTATATATTTATTGCTATATGTTATTATTACTAACCTTACTAACACTTGTGTTGTCCTTTTTCAGTGACCGACAAGGATAAGCCCAAATTACTAGGTCATTGGCACATAAATACCTAGAGACCTCTATAAACGATTAAATCTACTCTCCACCTTGAGGTTGGCAGAATCATCGGTGCCTAGATAACCGATGCTAGGAGCCATTTAAATAAAATAAGAAGAAGAAGAAGAAGAGCGAACTGTCAATAGCTCAATAATTCGTTTCTTTACTCACACACTTTGCAAATTAAAACCGATTTCAAATCATCCGTATTTATTATTTATTACTTATACTTTCTCTTTCTCATACATGAAACTCATTACAGTATAAAACCGCTATTCTCAACTTAACTATGTCATACAAGGTATCGAGTTCGAATCCCAGCATAAATTTTGCTTTTTGCACTTTTATTGATTTTCTTTTGCTTTCCCTCATTCTTATTGATTTTGATTGATATTGCATCTTTTATAGACATTTTTACACAAATAATCTTGCAAAAGAATATTTGAACTTTAACCACAGATTACCTAATAGTTGGAACAGATAACTCACTGCCTGGAAAATTAACGATCCAACTCAGATAAGTGCCTACAAGTCCACGTGATAAACCATCTCCATACGAATATGTATCTTAACAGACAGCCATACGGTTATTATTACTTTGCAGTCGCTCGGCGTCGTCCTCGTAGTACGTATAATGACGCTAGGGTTGCCTCGCTTAATAAAGGCTTTACACTAGTTTACAATAGTTTGACATTTTTCTCACCTATTCATCGAATATCGAATAATAGCCGAATATTATTGGACATTCGGTCAATATGTATTTCATCTCAATCACAATCCTACCGGTCAGCAACTCAAGAGTAGGTAAGCTTAGACAAGGCCTTAGATAAATTAAGTACTATTCTCAGTGCACAGTGGCGATTATTATATATTTGGTCTGAACGCAAACAATGCAGTAGAGGTAACGCACCGACAATTACACAAGTACACGAGAGTCAAACGCCAGCCCGCGACAGAGCGGTGCGGGCGGCGGCGGCCATCGCCGGTCGCTGATCGCCTCGCGATACCATCCTACGAGTACTTACAATTTTTTATTTATGATTGCATTCAAGTGTTAAGACTGAACCCGAGCCGTTAGCTATAAGTAGGTACTAGGTCAGATACCTAACTACATCTTGTAACAACCAATCTGTTACTGAATAGACTAAGTACTGAATCCAACATTTTTTAAGTCTTTCCGTATAGTAGGTAGCGAGGTGGGTAGGTAGGTACCTATATTACTTTGTACAAGATATGTACCTACCTATGTATATTAAATATTGTCATAGGTAGGTACCTACAGTAACTTAACGAATGTAATTACACTTATTAAGTAAGTACCTACTTGCCGTTCTTCATTAACAGGCAAGCAGAAGTAAGATTTTTATTTGATTTGTTAGATTCGCATCCGTGATATATGCTTTCGTAATAGCATCATAGATTGAGTATTAATTATATTAATAACAAACAAAAAGACTCAACAAACAAAAAGATTGAAACGTAATAATATAACCAAACCTTAGGTACTTTATTACGCGCGTGTGCACGCGCGGCTAGCGACAGCCCGACTGACGACCGAGGACCGTCGGCGACCGGCGGCGAGAGCGCGCAAGTACATAGAGTGAGCGTGGCCTGCTTTAACTGGTGAAATACATATTTAGTGTCGGAAACCTTAGTGTGTCAGAATGTCTTTTGAGTCAAATAAAGACGAACTTTAGCTATAATAATGCTTAACTGGGATTCTACGACGGTGATATAGGTATTCAGGAATTTTACAAGAACTTACTTTATGATTATAATTTTAGAACCTGGGTTCAAATCTTGTGTTCAAACATTAGAGGTCTTACTGGTGAATTAGTGTATGTGTGTAGTGTATTAGGGTGAATTAAAGGTGTTAATTTCATTGGTAAAGTCCAGCTTCAGTGTCGTGTTTAAACCAGATAAGGATGGTCAATATAAACTAAAGCCTTTTTTTTTTTTTTACAATTTTGTACATCATACAATATAAACAAATAATGTGCTTGTATATAATACTATATTATATTGTTATATTGCTTACATCATAGCATATGATCATATGATAGGTATTGTATATTATTTAACTAATCCATGAATAATATGTATGAAACAAAATACCAATTGAATTGAGAAACTCTTCATTTAGCAGTCGGTTAAAAATATATTAAGTTGATGGGTAAACCATAAGTGATGTTATTGGTAATGTAATAAGAAATTATTATATTTACATATATATGTAATACCTACAAGCTCGATCATGATTTGATTTGATGATCATGATTGATAGATTGATTCATTGTTCTTATAATACATTTACCTACTGGGAGTAAAGGAAGAAATAAAGTGTCTATAATTATCTGGTTGTAACATGTGGAAGAATAATTAGATCTATTTTACTGTCCAAAGGATGTCCAATGCAAAATTTATATTATAATGATGCTCTTATTATGTTAATTGTAACAAGATCTTGTTTTATTTTCCATAGTTATTATCCTTGAGGCTATATAACATATAAGCTATACAAGTCAATTACATGTTTCTTCTATGCCACAAATAAAATAAATAGCAAAACAAAACAAATTAAGTAACCAAAACAAATACTTAGATAAATATAGTCAGGTTTAGAACTCACTACCTTTGAGTTCCCATCCATAGTGCTTTGCACTCAACCATGGGAGTGCTTGCTAATAATGTAAAATTTACCATCTCATTCACTATTATCATACCAACTGGTAGGCTTATCACTTCAATTATTATACAATGAGTGATACACACATGTTTATCTTTTATTAGTGCGGGCTGGTAATAACTGTTTTGTAGAGTGTACCTTTGGGAATAGGTAAATATACCAAACTACTTTCTATAAAGGAATTATATCTACCAATATGGAGTCAAAGCACAAAATCAATCAAGAAATAGATAATATCCTTACCTCAGAACAGGGTTTAATCTATAAGAATCTTTTCATCATAAAACAAACTAAAGATCTATTTACTGAATACATATACTACATATTATCTTATGACATTTGGTACTTACACATGAGAATAATTCTTAAACGGTATCTTTTCTTTTAAGGTAAAATAAATCAGAAATGTTCTACTAAAATGATTCTACTATTCATGATCTAATATCTTTGTAACAAAATAAATAAGTACATAATATATTAATTATATTATCAATGTGCAAAGCTTTCTTGGATAAACATCCCACTTCTGAAATGTCATGAATCTTCAATAATACAACATTTTGTGCTCAATCAAACAATAGTGTATTTCTATACTCTATATTACTATTACTACAATAATTACAATTCTTATCAATTTATATAATGGTCTTACATTACCTTAGCTCTCATTTGTATCACTATATTACTGATTAATTTACTAAATCTTATTTTACAATACAATTCCGTCGTTCCGTAACCATCTTCCCAACAATTCCCTCATCAACTGACACTAGACAGTGTTGCCAACTTTTAAACAAAAGAATCTATACTGATAATAGACATAAGGTTGACTATAAAAACCTTTTTAATATCTTTCTATTGCAAAATCATTACAGAATGATTGATTAATAATTTTATTGTAATAGTATCAGACATGTATTAGATTTCATATTTAGTTATTTTGTAATAATATACTTACATTGATTGTAAATCTATTAAAATAAAACAAATTGTTTAAGGTTAAATATTATTTATTCATCACCTTCATTTTCAATAATAGGTAATAATATATCTTCTTTTATTAATACTGAATAAAGTTCGAATTGCAGGTAGTAGCAAATAACCGTTGTGAATAAGGCAATTCGTTAAAGTTAAAAGTTCATACACTATCAACATCCAAATTCATGTGCAATATCAAACATTCCGTTGGGATAAGCCATACACTATCCACATCCAATTCGTGTGCAAAATCAAAGAATCCGTTTCGATAAGCTATATACCTAAGTAGTCCAAATGAGTTGTGAATGGGGAAAATAAACGAAATCAGTGAATACGTGCCCGAAAAAGAACGAGCTATTTTAAGTGACAGGTCGATGATGGGTGAAAGAATGACAGATGACAGCGATAATTGCTATTAAAAAAATTGAAAATGTATTGCCATCTTTTCAATTAAAATATCTACTAACATAAAATAACTTTCGGCTTTTCTCTAAAATGCAGGATTTAAAAATTATTATTTACCCTGAGCCTGATTCCTAATTTTAGCTAGTATATATCAGTGTAATTTCAGCCATAATGGCCATAAAAAACCAACGTCCATACAAAAAGTGGACATCTCCTTTACACCAGAAGGCATATTATATCTTCACCACAAACACGTCACAAAATGTTTTTTTATGCACAGTATGCGCTTTTTGGATTTCTTTTGAGGATAGCACGGAGCAGATGAGCTCAAATCCACAAATCATAGATTATATCAAATCAATACGCGCGCACAAGGCCCTCGTTTCTCTAGCGACTTGGGAGTCAAGATATATGCCGGGAACTACATACATACAAGATATGAGACAAGTCTTCCTTCCTTTTTTATACCATTTAGGTCACAGAAAAGCATTGTGCCCGCCTGATGTTAAGTGGTTGCCCGCCTATGGATGCGTACAACACCAGGGGAGTCACACTCAAAAAAGTCAAACCAACTAAATTTTAAAGAGAAGGGAAGAGGGTTTGGGAAGTAAATAAACATAGATATCAATAAGTATAACACTTTATTTTAAAACTACATAACTTATGACGATCAAGATCACTTCTAGATATAGCTGTTGGCGTTTATAATGTTTAACATTACAAACTTCGTAACTATCAGTGCTTGAGAACAGCAGCCCTATGAACTCAACTACAAATGTAACGTTGTAGTTCTATATATTTATATGGGATTACAAATTATTTATGCAGTTGATAGTATGACAGCCGTTCAATTATTGACCAGTTTTAAAAGTTCATGGTAAGCCTGCAGGACTCAAGATTCTGTCAACCACTGTAATACCACAGACATTTTTTTATCGTGCACATTACCCCACGGATAACCTCCGGAGGTTGTCGGACTGGAAGCGACAAAAGGCGGCCACCCACTTACAGTTTATCGAACGACAACCGGATGATAACGGTCTGTCAGTTCATCGCAATAGCCCACACACTTACAGTTTCGTATACGATTTTGGACTGATGGATAATATGTGTGTGGCCGCTTGACGATTCCGGTCAGCAAAGACAGTTAAAGGCCGGACAGTCTATGGCCGTTGGCATTTTATACGTAATAACATCAGACTAAAAGAATAAAATAATGTTATTATTTTAGTCTGAGGTAATAAAATAATTATGACATTGATGACTGCAGGCCGCCGGACAGACGAAAAACTGCAGGCGAACCCGCGAACTGTAAGTGGGTGGCCGCCTTAAAACGCACGTCATCTGGGTGTCGATGGTCATTTGAGGTGAGATAGCTCGAGACATCTCTCGCATCCCGGCCGACCCAGGGCTATCATTTAAATGGAAAAAGTAAATAAATAAAATAAATAAATAAATAAATTTTCGAGTTACCCCTCTTTAGGTGTTGCTTTTTCGGGATACCACAGGCACTCCAAATACTGCCATTTAATTTTAGGCTTTAAAGTTATGCTGTTCAAGTCGAAAATTAAATGACATCATGTAGAGTTTAGTAGCAATTTTTGCAGTATTAGTGGTATTACAGTGTGGTCGGGGAATCGGGGTTCTGTTTAAATGATATAAAGCCGCGTACACATCACCCAAATAAAGGGTAACAAGGAAAACGAATCTATTGCATACTACGCAGCTCCTTTCTCTAGCTGTTCGATCTTGCGCGCTATGTCGTCCGCCGAGAACGTGTAGTCCACCAATTTATCTTGACTCGTTTCGTCATCATCTCGCGTGATTTTCTGTGGAAAGCAAAAAGGATGTTTTGTCAGCATAGTTTAAATTATTATTTTGTTAGCAAAATTTATATATTGTCATCAAATGTTCGTATTCAAAATTGTAAAACTGTCACCAAATACATAATTATAGATCTGCCGCCAAAAAATGTAACTATTGTCCGCAGAATATGACACCGCGCCCTGAGACATAGATATAGGTTAGAAGTTCGTGTTAGGTTTTTCGTGCAGATTTCTTCGTGCATGATGGGGACATGGGGATGGCACCGTAGGCCCCTTGGGTCAGCTAGGGCATGGTGATATGCCAGAGGCAGTCTCATTCACAAACATGGTGACATAATCGATATACAACGATTTGTATAGTTGAACAAACAGTAATTCACCTTAACTAGATTAGACCTACATTAGATCAATAAATTTTGATATTTTTACATGTTACAACTCACCCAAAACTGTGCGTATTCCGGTGAAACTGCCTGTAGATAAGCAATCTTATCCTCCATATCCTTAAGCCTCCTGTATATATCCTTGGACACGGGGCCGCCGATGTTCAGGTACTTCTCTATGCTCACCACTCTCTCCGCGATGGATGATGGGAGTCCATAAGTGTTGGACTGCATCTCCGCGTCAGGGTGGAAGGCAGCTGACGATACTGTTTGAGGACCCCACTCGTTGTGGACTTTGCGGACTGTTGTAATTAGAAATAATTGTATGTCTTGATAAGTAATTTTTATATAAATGGTCAATAACATTGAGGGGCTTTTGGCTAGCACGTTAAGCCGGCGGTTGCGGTTGGCATATGGACATCTAGAGCAAAAAAAAGTGCGACAATTGGTCTAACTACAGAACTTAGATAGCCAGTGGGTTGTGGACGTCAGCATTGTTTCACGTAAAATATCGAAGATCGGGCGTTTAATAGCAATTGGCAACCGTCCCTCAACTTTTACCATGCTGTCCAGACGGGTGGTTTGAACTCTTATTTCCCTGCTTTTACTATTCTGCCCCTCTAGACAAGTGGAAGTTCGTTGGCCGGCGTAGTGTGGAATAGACTGGCGAATATATGGCGTTTGACGATACGTTAACGATTGTAGAGTACGCGCCAAGAAATAAGTCCCTTGGAGGCGGCGTAGCAATCGCAACTGCTGTCACCATACTGTGTGTTGATTGGTTCAGGCCATGACAGTAACTTGGCCTGAACCAATCAACACACAGTATGGTGGCGATGTCATTTTAGTTCCTAATTTTGCCGCGGGTCTTATTAGCTGGCGCGGACTAGTTTTGCCGCGGGACTTATTAGCTGGCGCGGACTCTACACTTGTCACTGCCACTTGTGTAGGGGGGCTGGGCAGAATATCAACCAGATGCAGCAACGCCTCCCCCAGAGAAAGAAAACGCGTCTTAGTAGTAAGGGGCTGTCCATTAATCACGTGAGGCTCAAAAGGGGGGGGGAGGGGTTCGGAAAAAATCACGAAACATCACCAGGGGAGAGGGAGGGGCATATTGAGTTTTCACGTGTATTTATTTTTTCTTATAACTCGCGATTTTTGTCATGATTCTTAGTTTTTTAGCATTAAATAATGAAAAACAAATACACGTGATTTTGACTAGGGAGGGGGGGGGGGGGGGGTTAGTACAAAATCTCACCACGTATCACCATAAGGGAAGGGGGGTTAAAATATTGCTAAAAAAAACAAATAAACATCACGTGATTAATGGACAGCCCCTAACAGTAAAAATGTCTTACCTTTCAAATGGCCCTTAGAATCGTTCCTCCTCACGAACTGCGTTCTCACTCTGGCACAAGTATCTGTCTCCTCTATCTCACTCTCCGCCTTGTTCGGTATAAAATCGTGTATATTACTAATGTTGACTTGCGCCCGTTTTCTCTCCATAAAGTTCTGTATCCGCTGCTGCAATTCCTCGCTTGTGACGTTGATTTGCACAAGGTTCTTGTCCACTGGTGAGGCTGGTTTAAGGGTTACTATCGGCTTTGTATCTGGTACAGCACCTGTAAGGGTAAGGACCTATGATATTTCAAATGGGACTAATCTAACCTATACTCTTGTTGATATGATTCAAGTTTCTCAGGGTCATTATCAGTGGCCAGGGATCCACAAATGATGTGTAAATATATAGGGTAATAAATCTCCAGAAGTTCTAGGAAACTGTCTTGGATCCCGATCCATGGAACCTAGTATTGACTGGGCCAGGAGCCATTCTCATATATTTGAGATTTTGCCTTCAGCTTACAATCAGGCGAGTTGTTGCTATGTCGGGGAATCTTCGAACCTTGGCTCGTTCCGATAATATGACCCGTGATTTACCAGTCAGGGTCCCCCAGCACGACAACGCTTGACAAAATATTACTAGATATATCAAATTTAAAGGGCTAACCACAACACAATTTATTTTCTACTTTTTGTAGTCTGTTTTTGTGAAGGGGTTTTTTATCGACTTGATGTCGAGACAGCATTGTAGGTATTTTGCGGTTTAATAATGGAGTTGACTCAATAAGAGTATTTATTACACATAATGCCATTATTATCGTAGTCATACCGTTATAACATTACACTCCTATTGTTGGAGTCGTGTAAAGATTTTTATTGGACATAAAACTGAATAGGCAATAAAATACGTTTATGGAGTCAGTACACGATAATCCTTAATTACCTTATGCTGCGTTTACATACTCGCGGCAGAGCGAGGGAAGTGGCGAGAGAAGTGGGCAGAGACGTGGTGTGAATGGTATATTCGTCATGGCGCGAGTACCTACTGCCACGTATGTTGCTGCGAATGTCGGCTTGGCGGCGCGAGTCAAAGGAGCGGCAATACTAGCGCGATGAACTATACGAGACCGCTAGATGGCGCTAATCAGTAAACACGGCTTTCGTTATTGCTCCTCGAATATTTACTTTTAAAAATATTTATATCCATCTACGGAAAGTGTATAGGTAGTTGAAAGTGATAGTTTTTATTATTAATCTATTTAATCAATTCGCTATGCTGTAAAAGCATAATGCGTACATTGCTACAGCGTTGTCCTCCATACGTTTACGTCCGTCTCCGTTGCAGGGCGAATACTGCAATGCGGAATTGCGGACCAACACGATGATGCGTACGTGTGAATGCTAGGGCATTATTCGTGGGAATACTTCCGGCAACACGATGAGCAATGCGATGGGCAGCGTGTAAACGCGGGGTTAGAAACTGCATATACAAACTTGAGTCTATCATAGACGATGATAGATTCACTGTTTATTCCTAATGAAGTAAGCAGAGGTGTTTACACCCAGTTATATTTTGTTGGCAAGTTTATAACCGTCCACCGGGCATACGCCCGGTTCTACACTTTAGGGGTCCATTACACGGTAGGTTTTGCCATGGTTTAACCATCAATCACGCCGTGATTGACCAATAACATAACGTCTTATAACCGATTGACCAATAATATTCATGATTGACGGCATGATGCATGACACTTGCATAAGCGTGTAATGGACCCCTTATACTTTATGACGAATGTATGGAATATGACGTATATGACAAGCGCTTGTCATAAACGTCAAATTCCATACATTCGTCATTCTATTCTACAATACGCCTCCCAACGAATTGCCACTTGTCTAGGGGGCAGTTTGGTTACAGACGAGTAGCCCGCTTGTTATCAGCACTGCAATTCCCTAAGCGAGCACAACGATGCGGACAACGATGCGAGGCGCAACGTAGATTGTCATTGGTCAGATTGTATCACGTCATTGGAAATCGACCAATGACAGTGTCTCACGTCATTGGAAATCGACCAATGACAGTGTCTATCGCGCACATCGTTGCGACTCGCATCGTTGTGCAGGAGGGCGGGCGGTATAAGTTCTTATTTGCTGTTCTCGATGGCGTAGTAGTAAAGCGTTCAGGACGGCGCGGGTTCGATTCCCGCTCAGCGTAAATACATTCTAGATTCTATAACACAATCTAGTTGAGCCGTGCTTACTTTGGGTCTAGATATTAGTAGATTGTGTAGAATGTTGTAGAATATTTATTTAAGGTTCGTAGAATAGCAGAAGACCTTTCAGACATACCCTTGTCTGTATGATAGGATCCATGTTACAAGAAATACTTAGTTTGGGTCTAATTGGCGCTGTATTATTGGAAGCCAGGCTTTTATCTGCTAGTGGACTAGGACCGGGGTAGTGCCACCCTCTAACTCAATGTAGTCGTAGGTACTCTGCATTCCTTAGATCTGTGAGTACCAGAATCAGCAGCAAAGAGGATATAGCAAGGAAAGGGATAGATAGTATTGCAAAGTTATGACATCTTGTGCCGACAGTATTAAACAGATGATTTGCTTGTATTAAGAGTGGGTTCACGTCGGTACTGTAATGGCTAGGAATCGAACCGGGACCTTTTAATCATAAGGCCGCCTCCTTAACCTACCAAAGCTACTGACGCTTCAAAGTAATTTGGTGATGTGAAGTAACTTTTAAATTCAGTTTGAATTGTTAGGTTGTTACAATGATGTATTATATTCATAGATCATAATGTCATACAAGAAGATGGCGGCTTTCAAAAATGGCGCATACTATAAGTATAAAAACAGTTTAGTTACTTATTAAAAATATGTCAATGTTATTAATTTAAATGAATTATATATAAGTATCTACATTAATAATATTATATTATTACGAATTTATTATTATAATTGTTTTTTTTGGTCGCGATTCTGATTGGTGCATAAAATGATGACCAAAAGTCATCATTTTTTTGTCGCCATTTTAGAGTGCGGACAACTTATCTATAGTTTATAATATATCATTGGGTTGTTAGACATTTGTTAATGCTCGTAGTTAAGTAGACTGATATCAACAAAATTAGCGAATTGTATGCCATGGCGCATTGTAAGTAGCATAAACAACATTATAATCTACATGTCAATGTTCTCAAAGTAGGTGCTTGGCCTTCAAGGGCTTCGGAATAATGTCAACAAAAACTACGACAAACAATCAAAAACGTTTATTATTGCATTTTACTTAAGACTAGCTCAGTATCAAACAATATGACCTTTTTTATCTCATATAATAAATTTTGTTTTAATAAAAATAACAATAATAATAAATAAATATTCTAGGACATTCTACGCAGCACTGCGCTATCTAGACTCCAAAGTATAGTTTAACAAGATTGTATTCTGGTTTCTAGAATGCGGAATAAACATATCTACTTAAATATTTTTTTGTGAATACATATTATTATAGTTACATAGAAAAAATAAAACTAGACCCACGCCGATATACATAATATATTATATTCTCATGCATACAAATATTTGCATAGAGTGAAAATCGAACCTGCGACCTCTGACAAATGTCAATGAAATGACAATAAAAGCAACTGAGAAACTGCTGCAGTTTATTTATGACAAAGAATGAAGCAATCTTATTGAAACGTTGTCAAAATAACTTTTACAACACACCTGCTCATAACAGTGATATTATTTTACCGCAATTAAGCACGGAATGACACCTATTATAAAACTGTGACTTTTTCATTACTATTATTCACAAAAGTGAGTTATAGATTCTTTTTTAAATTTTATAGGAAGTGTCTATAATTGTCTATGTTCTTAAAAAAGTTTTGATACAAAAAATAACGTGTTTAATAGTACGAATAAATTAATACGCCTATTGTATGGTCATTTGATGCATTTTCGTATTTAAATAAATAATTTCAACTTGTAATACTTGTGTAATAAACAAAATTTTCGCTCAAATTTGACTTTTTTTTTTCTCTAAGTACAGAAAAAAAACAGAGTAAAAAAAAGTTAAGTTCAAACCTCATTTTTTTTTAAATATGGTCGACCGCCATTGTTAAATGCGCGCGCATAGGAAAACGAATTAATTTGTAGTATTGTTTATTTAGTATTTGTAGTATTATTTTATTCGCAAATGTGTTGTAAAACGTCGTATGGCACGTGTGAGCATGATGATTACCGTCCTCGGCTGTCTTAAAACCCTCGCCTGGCGGCTCGGGTCTCAATGGCGCCTCGGCGGTAATCACCAACGTTGCTCACTTGTACCATAATGTACTATTAATATGGTGATTTGACAAGGAGCTACGCGCAACTAGCGTGTGAGGTCACTTGCTAGTACGATTTTGTATGGGCGGCGCGCGAATTGAATTTTCAAAATAAAATATCTTTTAAACTATTTATCGTGAGAACATTTCACTTCCAGTTTATATCTACCAACCATACCATTTTAAAAATATATATATAAACATATGCATATAATTTCTACATCTATATAGGTACCTACCTACACCTACCTAATATTAGAATAATAAATTCTATTAAACTAAAAAAATAATAACGAAACAATCACCTAACTATAATAATAATAAATAGGATTTTTTTAAATAGAAGTACAAACAGTTAGTTAGCGAACTTAACGTTATTAGTTGAAGGAGTTAGCAAGGATATTAGTAATGTACAATCCACATTACTAGCACTTACTAGCATTTAATTATTAAAAAAAAAACATAAAAAACTAATCAAATTAATCAGAAGAACCAAAAATAATTTTGGTTAGATTAATGTAATGAATTGATTTATTTAAAAAAAATGCAAAGTTAATGTGTTTTTTAATATTTGTCTCAGTTTATTAATATTTAAAAAATAAAACGCTACTATAAACCGTAATCGAACTACTAAAACAAGCAATTTTAGCTTAGCTGGAGGGTTTAAAGAGAATATTATTAATTTCGGTTCCTAATATTAAAAAAAAAAAGAAATCTTCGGAATAATATTTTTTTTTCATTAATTTTGCCTCTATTTAATGTTAAAAACGATCACGATGTCAATGTTCTTTCTTGATTGAATTTCAAAAATACTGTTTTCGACATTTCATTTGATTTAGATAGCGAATCGAATAGAAATAGAATCTTTACAAATTAGTAAGTAGAATACCTTTCTATATTTGTCGTACACGACATTGAAATGAAAAAATCTACTACGATACCCGTTATCATTATGTAATAATTATAATGTATGTAAAGTATAATGTATGATAGCGATAAGTTAATGATTGCGGTCACTGATAAACGATAACCGTGTTTAATAGACAAATTGCTGAACGCTTACGGGAGAGCAAATAGTAAAAAGTTAACATTTTTGTATTCACATAATATAATTCGTAGATAATAATTTTTTGATTGTTTATTACATTTTTTGGTTACATAAAATTAATTCATTTTATCGCGACTTATTGAGATTATTGTATTTACGCTATTTTCCGACGCTAAAATTAGTAATAATGCGGTTTTTTTTGTTAGAAAGGACTTAAAACCTTAATGTTTGTTTGATCGCAATTAATTTAGTAAAACCGGATATAAGAGTAAAAACTGCGATGCTGGTATCAAGCTAGTAAATTGCATTAACTTTCAATAACCTTTTTTTGTTCATAAGTTCCATTGTTTGTTTTTATATTTTTGTTCCTCGTCAAAACATAATCACATTAAATACGCCCGATCTTTTCATATCACATCTTAATTGCTTAGTAACTTTTTATAAGTTACTCGTATGTTCGTTAAACGATAAAACACACAGACTTTAGCATGTATAAATATGTGATTGTTTAACAATCTTTAAAAGGATTACCTGAACGGATTTTTTCTTATTAAAATAGTTGAATATATTACCTACTCTGCAAGCTGATTTGTGCTAAGAATGAAATTGATGTAGGACAGAAAGACACACCATTAGGTTCTTTTTAGATATTAGACGGTACGTATATCCGTTGAAGAATTTTCCGAACTGTGCGCAAACGCATATAAGAAGTAAATCAATATTTTTCTATAACAAATACGTTAAATAGACCTAAATAATAGTTATCTGTTGATTTTCTCAAGGATCCCATCATTGACTCTTGACATTTTTATTCAATCATCCCGGACTCGACATTTTGTTGGACTTTCAAGGGCTCCAACTACCCGTAACGACTGTCATAGATGGCAACCGGGACCGACGCACTACCTAACCTGGGACCGACGTAAGCTCTCCGAGGCACTACCAGACCAACGCAAATATATACCTAAATTCACGCATACAAATATTTGCACTGAGCGGAGATAGAACACGCGTCTCCTGCGTGTCAACCACGTTCACTACCATGCCACAGGGGGTCCTGCCCTATATATTCCATACCTACATCTAGATAGAGTAGATTATATTAGTATGATAACACCGGTTCAGAGCGTATTGACATACAGTTTAAAACTGGTAGTTTTATAAGGTAACTATCAATGTTGGTTTTTTAAACCGTAACCTTGCCTATTAATATTAGTTAAAACTTATCACAATATATTATTCTTGACGCTAAAAATATTTTTATCGTATACACATGCAAACATCCACACATATTTATATGCATTGACGTTTTGAGGTGGTGATGGTATTGCTGAGATTAAAAAATAAGTAAAGAAATCGTATGAATAGAATAATAAATACTTGCATTAATAGTAAATAGGTAACTAGAAGTGTCCCAGGAGTTAGAGCCTACTTTTACTTTAAAAAACAGTAAAATAAGGTATTGCCAAGAAGACGGCAATACGGCTCGAAACTGACAAAATAACCGAGGCTCGCTTTTGTTAGTATGTACACATCTGTACACATGTGATCTGCAAAGATATCACTGGCTGACAATTAGTGCAATGTATCTTACACCCGTATTCACAAACGATACTGTGAGGTCTCATAGTGTGCTCGAGCGCATAGGGCTGGTAAAATTAATTCACAAACATCACGGAGCAGTATCGAACGCAGTGCGTTCCCTCAACGAAGTATTACTTAAGTGTTATCAATGAATAAAAAGGCTTGCCAAAACGAACGCACTGAGAATTTGTCGTTCTTTGCACAGTTTTGGTGGTACGCATAGCGAAGTATTGTTTGTGAATACGGGTGTGAGTCCCCTTTAATCTTCCCCAAAGGTCCTGAGACATTCCGATACCGATATTCTAAAGCTACATCTACACTAGAAGAGCTACTTTTTCTCTATGATTTATTACACGGCAACATTTTTTCTATAAGCTGAGCACCCACAAATTAACGTCAAGTTCATATGACCTGAGTAATTTCAATTTTCAATTTTCAATCTGAGTAAACCTATGTAGAAGTTGAAAACTGTATCTATTCGCCCCATTTTACGGTACTCAGTTTGTGCTCCGCTCTTGCTCGACTCGAGCGTGGACGCAGTTTAATATTCAAATCTTAACCTACTGTTTTATTACATGCCCTGTGTTTACTAGACCACGCACATTCGACGTTTTCCTTCCACACCGGTTCAGCGGTCTCGTAGACCTCCTTCTTCCATATCGGCACGCTGGCCTTGAGCTGTTCGATGCAGTGCGCCACGGCGTCCAAGGAGTCTCGTCTATGAGGACTGCTCACTGCTATTACAACGGACGCTTCTCTGCATGGCACCATGCCTAGCCTGTGGAAGATGGAGAACATTTTATCAAAAGATATTACGCAACTGGTCGGGGAGGAATAAATCGTGGAGTGAGTAGGAATATTCCATATTTTTACCAGAAAAAGTGGAGTCTCTCATCTCATCTCATCATCTTCCGAGGTTTTTTCCCAACTCAGGGTCGGCTTTCAATCTAACTATGAAATGAGTTCAAACCAACAGTGTTCCTACTGAAGCCATTGATTGATCAATGAAAAACATTTTCGATTGTAACTGGTTCCGACCAAGGACGAAATAGTTACGATAACGGCCGAAGGGGTACTAACCTACTAACTGGAGAATAGGGAGCAATGTGTGCCATTCCTTTCCTGTTGGCTTAACCCATTTTGATAATTTAAAACAAAATAGACGACCCTACTAAATTTTACTCCTACCCTGAACATAATCCTGTAACCGCACAATTCGTTTGCGTGATTAGATTACAACATACTTACAAAAAGTTATGCAATATTATGCTTCTACTAATGTGTTACACGAATAATAATTAGTATTTATGCGCTAGCATGCATCTACCTACATGTTAATGACAGTTACTCAATGTCAAACTGATCACGACGGATAGTCAGAAATCGTAGCATTCGTGGGCAATTGGGGCTCTAGACAAGTGGCAATACGTTTGTATAATAGAATAGAATAGAATTAGAATATAATTGAAAAGATTGTTCAATGAATGGCATTGACAAACATTAACGACTGTCATAAACTAAACTCTTCCACATCTTCCACAATAAGCCGGCCAAAACGAATTAGCACTAGTCTAGGGGGACAGGGTCCGCTTACTTCTTTACATTTTAGTTTGACTTATCTGCCTTTAACAAAAGACTGCCGCACCTCCAAACCCTGAGAGGAAAGCCAGAGCCTCGTAAGCCAATCAGAAGGTGGCACAGGTTTGCAGGCATGGTTGGCTTAGGCCCAAGATATTAGTAGGTCCCCAAAAACACGGCTGGGGAAGTACTAATGCTTATTTTTAGAAGATGCAGGGCTAGAAAAGTTATTGAGGTGCACCCAGGGCAACGTACGCGACAACGACCCTCTTTTCGTCTCCTTTGCGGGAGCTGGCGCTGCTGCCTTATAGATGTATAATGACCGGCATAATTTTTGACTATGTTTTAGGTTTCTTTGATGGTAAAAGCTGAGCGTGTCAAGTCAATCATAGACCCACACTAATCAGTTACCCGGGGGCGAGTTGGGAACTCTGCGGTTCCCACACCGGAAGAGGGCCAGATAGAGAGATATGGCTCTGGGTCGGCCGGGGTGCGAGGGATATGGCTACGACAATCTCACCTCCGGCAACTGACAGCCCACAGACGGCGTGCGTTTTAGTCGGTTCGAGTCCGACATAACCTCCTCCTCCGGCTCCGGCGGGGGAGGTATCGGTGGGGATTTCTCGCACGATAAAAAAAAAATAACCACACCAATCACGTGTGCTCGCGTTTTTGGTTGAGCCGTCCTTTTTTTGGAGTTTTATAGTACTTGTGCGTGCGTGAACTATCCGATTTGAAGCTTGAAGCTTGCCGGCACCTATAACGTCATAAATTTGCTAGTCACCACGTAGGTACAAAAAATACATTAAAACCGGTGTTGCAAGCCCAAGGTTACTGTAGAAACGGCTTATTATTGTTTGATTATTAAATCGTAGACTTCCTTTCAATTATTGTTTATTATCTTCAAATAGCTGTCTATTGACTACATTTTACATACCTACGTACCTAATTCTTATGTGAGTACGCTTGAGTATCTCCGAGAGGGTAGGAAAACTAGCAGGAATGGGATAAATAATTCACGCAGGCACCTATTGGTTATACTATTGTATATCCATACTAATATTATAAATGCGAAAGTAACTCTGTCTGTCTGTATGTCTGTCTGTTTGTTTGTTACGCTTTCACGCCTAAACCACTAAACCGATTTTGATGAAATTTGATGCAGAGATAAATTAGACCTTGAGAAAGGACATAGACTATGTTTGGTCGCAATAACCGACATCCACGCGGGCGGAGCCGCGGGCAACAGCTAGTAGCATATACTTATATAAATGATCATATATTTAGTGGTATTATTCTTATAAACAGCATCTATATTTAATTTATTTTATTACATCACTCAATGCCAAGATAAAACTGATGCAAAAAACAACAGACATGATCCAACTTGGGTGCCGCGCGCTGCCGCCAAACAAAACAACTGGGTTACGAGAATGGGGTCCGCTATCGCAACAGCACGTCTATTAAAATACCTAGTACGACATTTAATTCTTCCTCGCAAAAATGGATAAATAGATTCGACTTAAATTTTGCACACAGTAGAGATTAGGACATTACTAAAACTAATATATATCTGGCAACGTGCATTCGAAGATACGGACCGAAATTTAGGGCCCGTAAACGTGTCTAACACACAATCGGACTAGAAGACGGCAAGGGACATTTATTTTAGTTTGGCTACAGATTTTCGGAGTAGGGAATTTAAACAGCAGTCGCGCAGATAAAAGCCGTTTAATCCGAACACAAACAAAGAGTAGAAAGAGTAAGTAGGTCCTGGGCTCCGGGGTAAAAGTCTCGGATGCAATCGAGATCAACGCTGACATGATGATGATGAGTGGATGAATGCGATGGGAAATAGAAAAAGAAGGGAGGTAAACTTCCTCGGGCCCTAGACAAAGTGATATTCTATTGGCGAAAACGCCAGTGGAATCGCTAAATTGTAGTATGAAATTGACATAAATATATCATGAATATAATAATATTTTTTTTATGAAATTTGAGTCTTTTTAACTCGAAATACATTATTTCACATATCATTATTACTATAACCACCGCAATGTCACGTAACATTAAAAACGGTTCGCTTCAAAGCGATTCCATCAATAGAATGTCACTTTGTCTATGGCCCCAGCACTTTTACTCATCGTACGTATTGTAGCATACGCTTAAAATCAATAATTAAGTGAAAGCATGGCTTCATTACAAGATAAGAATAAAAATGTACAGTGGATATCGCTTCAGTCGAGTGATAACGCCTCACATTGAACTGTTTCGATAACCCATAAGATTTTTCTGAATCATTGACAGAAATAGAACGCAATAATGATATGGTGACCCATGGACCGGACCTACTCTAAGGCCCGTATTTCAGGACGATACTCTGTCCTGAATCTCAATTTATCACTGGATATGCCTCCCTAAACAAGTGGCAATTCATTAGCAGAATGGGGCATATTGTAGAAATGGCAAATGTATGGACCTTGACGTTAATGACAAACTTTGACGACTGCCATATACGTGTCATCCCATACATTCGTCATTCTATTCTACAATACACTGGCTAACGAATTACCGCTTGTCTAGGAGGGCTGAGGACTGACTGTAATCTAGATGACAGTTCTAATGTCATTGTGAGAGTCGATTCACAACTGATCGTTGTTCTGGAATACGGGCCTTTGAACAGAAAAATAGGGTACATAACAATCTACCAGTGTGAGTGTTCCAAATAGTCGCACACTCCCCTTTCCTTTACAACATATAAGGGGCTGTCCATTAATCACGTGATGTTTTTTTTAGCAATTTTTTAAGAGTACCCCCTCCCCCCTAGCCAAAATCACGTGTATTTTTTTATTCATTATTTAATGCTAAAAAACTAAGAATCGTGACAAAAATCGCGAGTTATAAGAAAACATAAATACACGTGATATCTCAATATACCCCTCCCTCCCCCCTGGTGATGTTTCGTGATTTATTCTGAAACCCCCCCCCCCCCTTCCCCCCTTTTGAGCCTCACGTGATTAATGGACAGCCCCTGAAGGGCTGTAGTAGTAGCACCTTTAAATACGGCGCAATCAATTGCAGACAGGACCAAGCGAATGTTTCTTTGCTGCATCATAGAACTCATAAAAGCTTAGAACTCTTTACCAGTACATGTGTTTATTCCTTATAGATACTTGAAAAATATGGTAGTGGTAGCACAAGCTATTCAGAAGTAAGAAGAGATACTTAACTCTGAATACCTTGGGGTGGGCACATACCAAAGGTTTTCGAAGTGTACCAACTGGGTAAATATTGTTTAGTGTTGCGCGCTCTTTGTCTCATTTACTCAGATGTTTATTATTTTCATAATAAAATATATATTGCAAACAGTATAATATACACCCTCGGGTGATATCTCCTTTCAATTATTTCAAAAAAGTAATTAGTAAGAACTTTCCCTCCAAAATGAAATTGGGTAAAACAACATCCAGGAGACCCTAGGACGTATGTAGATGATTTTCAGCTATCCAGGTCCTGTATTTGACTGAAACCTGGATGCGTCCTGGATTCCAGGACAAGCATAGGTAACTCAGTTGATTATTATAGTATGCCCCCTACAATGGAACTGGTCAAGAGTTCAAGTGCAGTCCTGGATGTTCTTTTCCGATGTGAATTCACACTACCATTTTTCCCATTTTTCTTAATTCCAAAAGCTCTTGTTGACGGCAATAGGCTAGCCTATTACATGAGTGTGTAGTTGTGTTACGCTGTATTGCGATTATCTCTGCGTACAAGTTACGAATTACTATTACGTATAAGATTGGATGATAAGCGAAGCATTGAAGATATCGAAGGTCAAGGCGAAATCGTTTAGTTAAATGTGAATTGCTTATATTTTATACATATAGGTAATCATTATGTATATGGGTATGTATATGTATATACAAAAAAATATGTATGTTCATCTTCTTTGTAGACCCATATTACAAGTAAGTATGGTGTTTTTCTACAAATATCTTGGGCAAGTAGGGCGCTTAGTCATTTTTCAATAATGACATTACTCGCCAAACTCTCCTTTTGGATAGGTCTATGCCTTTGTGAGATTCTGGCAAAGAATTCCATAACGGCGAAAACCCTCTATCCTAACCATTTTCCTTTAAGAGCGTGGATAGTCAGGTAATTCGAGACGGGGACGAGAGATCCCACGTAATCCAGAACGTGGGCTACTACCGTCCTGGTAAATCATTTGCTGGAAGTAAAAGCGCCTCCCCCCAAAGAGTAATGGTAATGACAGAGAGAGAATTCCGTTACCCAGGAACGCGTCACAATCTCTCAAAAAATAATTAGAAGTGTGACGCCCACCTTACATTGGCCACGGTAACCCCTTTTAAACAGGTGGACCGTATGCTAGTCTCCCACCTAAGTAGTATAAAAAAACATCTGCTACTGGTTGCAGTAAAAACCGTACATACCTGTGATACACCGCTATGCTGTGAACCGCTGGCCACTTTTGCCGTATCTCCTCACAAATAGACTTCAGCGCCTTCAAGGCCATTGGTTCGTACGCCTCGTATTCCAACCTCAACACCTGCACAAACATAACAACTAAATAAAAAGTATTTGTAACTTGGTTACGAGACAAGATGAACAATTTCTTCTTAGGTAACTGATAACAAAACACGGTTACCATGGCGGCCGAAAGGTTACAAATTAATAAAAATAGGTAAGATAAACTGGATACAGGAGGCAAAAGACCAAATGGTATGGTGTACAATGGGAGTCGACCTTTGTCCACCAGTCAACTGCATTATGCTGACTTAATTGATGAATCAATTGATAATTGATTGATGATAAATAATTATTGATGGGCCAGATTGTCAGATGCAGACGGACGTGATTTTAATGGTTTTACAGTTAAAAACACCGTCCGACGTATGTGTACCGAGTAAAACGGGGTGAATATGGATCAATGGGTGAATAGAGATAAAATGGGTATCTATTTGATAGTTCTGTTCATTATAACAACTAGTCCATAACTTCACTTGAAAGAAAATATCTGCAGAATTTAGTTGACCATTTTATTTCTATTCACTATTAGATCTCTATTCACCCCGTTTTACCGTACGTAACGCCTTAGTTGCTTTGTAAGTTATAAATGTAATTCAGACATTCTATCAGTCTTTCAGACTTCAGACATATAAAACTGGTTTAGATAAGTAATTTTGGTAGTTGTATTTAATTAAACATGTCAGTCGACATTGTTATCAACAGACACTAATTATGAAATGGTTCTTTATCAACTTTTATTAGTTTTTGGATGTTAAGAACTTACGTAATGCGACACTACGTCCAATCTACTTAGCAGTAGAACTATTTGTATGAATGTGTGATAGGTTGCACACCAGATCCGAATTCCATGATATTGGAATGCTCTGACGAGTTCGGACTTTTTCTAGAACCAGATTCTCACGCATTCGGGTCGAACGCAGTGTGCAAATACTTTTAGGTAGTCATTTTATTTTTATAAGATCCGAAAAATCGTCAGGTAAAAATAAAGACGAGGAGAAACTTGTTTAACTGACATTCACGTATCGGTAACAGTTTTGTTGGTTCCACGAAGTATGGGTGCAGTTTATTATCTTTTTATAATATTTTTATTTCAGACGTCGAGGCGTTGAGAATTTTAGCAAAGCCAATAGCAATTTTTCCCGACCATGTAATCGAACCCAGTACAGCAAGATTATAGGCAAACTTATGTACCTATAGTTCCCGGAATTTAACTTGGCAACAAGTCGCGAGACAAACAAGCCTCTGGTGCGCGCGGTATGGTTTAATATAATCTATAATTGGTGGATTTGAGGTCATCCGCCGCCGCAGCATCTCAAGCTATCCTCAAAAGACACTCAATACGCGCATACTGCGCATAAAGAGTACATTTTGTGACGTTTCTTGCCAAGTTAAATGCCGCCAACTATATCAGGAGTTCAGGACCAACGAGCAAGTGCCACGTTAAATAGCGAAGAACCACTGATATCGGTGGTACTAAAGTTCGAAATGGTAAGCCATAAAATAGCATACCTCGGGACAAGTAGCTTGGATCTTCGAATAGACCTAAATAGCATGACAAATGAGGCCCTGGCGCTTGCGGATTGTTTTGTGATAATGTATGCTTGGTGAATTTGAGCTCGTCCAACGCCGTAGCACCCCATGGTATCCTCAGAAGACAATCTATCCCAAGAAAGGTGTACTGCGCGTATAGAGCACATTTTAGGTCCAAGATATATGTCTCGAGCATACCAGACATACACCCGTATTCACAAACAATACTTCGCTATGCGTACTACCAAAACTGTGCAAAGATCGACAAATTCTCAGTGTGTTCGTTTTGGCAAGCCTTTTTATTCATTGATAACACTTAAGTAATACTTCGTTGAGGGAACGCACTGCGTTAGATACTGCTCCGTGATGTTTGTGAATTAATTTTACCAGCCCTATGCGCTCGAGCACACTATGAGACCTCACAGTATTGTTTGTGAATACGGGTGATAGAGTAGAAGCTACACAATACATACAACAACAGCAACAATGCTGTTGCTATGATAGTATGATGCCCACGCGAGGAAATTATTTCAGTTGGCACTTGGCCATACCCGTTTCATTGTACACTTTAGGTATTATTAATCTATAGCTACTCGTCAACACTGCACAAATCAATGGCGTCACACCATTGGGCTGTGTCGTGCTGTGTCGCACGATTAATTGCGCACGCGTCTCTAGCTTATGTGACAATACAAAACATTTATTTACATAGGTACTGCTTGTTTTATACGAATGGTCTTACCACCAAAGACAAAGATGGTGAAGACAGTGAAAAGTGGAGAAGAAAATACATGTAGGGAACATATATTTTGTCATGTCATGTCATGTTCGTATGGCAACCGGGACCGACGGTTTAACGTGCCCTCCGAGGCACGATCACACCAATGCAAATAACCATATTCATGCATACAAATACTTATACTGAGCGGGGATTGAACACGTGAATCTAGTCATCATCTTAATGAAGACGCATTTTCCTGATAGCATCCGTGGCGAAGATGACCTCGGAACTCAGGGTTCGCATTCCGAGTCTTTCCACTCCACTTCGCACGATCTTGGGCGCCCATGGTAGAGAGCCCATTTGCAAGCATGTCACCCCCCAACAATGTCAAGCAAATAAATCAAATAAAATAGAAAATTAAAACAGAACACTGACCTTTTTGCCTTCGAAACTATCTCTTGTAGTGCCAATGAACATGGAGACTGCTCCACAGGTATCATCTGTCACCAGCTCGCTCACTTCATCCACGGACAACTTATCCACTGTTAGCTTCAGGTGATCCATTCTAGCTTGTAAAATCTAGCTTATCTAGAACTCTAGCTTTTGAGGTATTCCAGCTCTTTGAGGTAGTTGGCTCACAGCTTGTAAAATAATTAAATAAGAGAGAGGCAAACGGTTTGGCTTGTGGTATGTGTCTTAAAAACAATATAACGGATTCTAAACTCTATCGTAACGAGCAATAGGTTAAGCTAAAGTTAGCCTCCACTGATCGGAGGTATGACAGCAATGCTGTCTCTATCGTTAATTTCAATGTCAGTCTCTTGTTCGCAAACTTGTTCGTTCTTTGCAATCAGAATATTATCTTTGATTGTTTCCAAATTGTAATTCTCTGCTAGAATGTTGACGAGTTTATTGTAGCTGATTTTTGCTGGCAGTCGGATAGTAGATTCTCTAGTGCCCGCTAGCTCTTTCGATTTAGCAAAAAATAGTATCTTCACTGTCACGTCATGCTCAATTTCCATATTTTGTTCTGCAACAATAAATAACATTAATTTATGTTAATTTGATCTTTGTGAAATATTTATGCGCACCGTGTCACTAAGTTGTTTGTATGCAGGTAGGGTTCTGTGTAAAAAATTTAAGCCCAAATGAGCAGTTTTCCAGTAGGTATTTAAAGGGTTCCTAAAGACGCGCTAGATGGCGCAGTCGGCACTTTTGGTAAGAAGAGTGTGGTGTCACATCTAGTGTAATTTATGGAAAAAATGTTCTTCGGTTTTGTAATGATTTACTTTACTTAAATATTCTGTCATTTTTTCTGATACAATGAAAATACCACTAACAAACCACAGAGTACATTAAAATTACCAAAAGCTATGCTAGCGCTATCTCCTGATGACTTAAAAACCAACTGATTATTATACCTACTGGAAAACTGCTCATTGAATTCATGCTGGTGACGTTGCTAGTTTTTTATAATAAGGATATATTATGATGATTACAATGATGCAATATGTTAAAAATGAGGTAATTATAATAGTATGCAAATGATAACACATATTCTCAGACCTATTGGTTCATTAAGATTCATTAGGTTCCTGTTAAAATTTCCTTAGTTACAGAGAGGAGTCAATCAGCCCTAGTGGGGATGCTAGGTGGGGTAAACTGGAAGTACCCCTTTTTGTCAGATAGTTTACAACGGCATGTCTAAATTTAAACCGATTGGAAATCGCAGGGCAAGAGAAGGCACAAATTTCATATTTAGTTTTATTCAACATTCGAGAAATACAAATATTGTATCTACTAAGTATCTACCTACACTATCTCAAAATATAAGTATACTAGCTGAACCAGCCTGGCTTCGCTTGTAGCTTATTTTGAAACCTCGTACTGCTCCTTTGAGCCCGTAATTTTCAAATGTATGGAAGTCTGCCAGATTTGTTGACTATGATCACTGCTCTGCTCCCTTGTGTAGTAGCGTGATGATATGTAGCCTAAAACCATTGTCGATAAATAGACTATTCAACACAATTTTTTTTTTCAACAGAATGTAGTTTCTGAGATTAGCGCTTTCAACCCAACAAACAAATAAACAAACTTGTCAGTTTCATAATATTATTATTAGTATAGATTTGTTTTAGTAAACAGGTTTTCTAAGTCGCTTAGGTAATATTTATTTTGTTTGCATAACTTAGTTAAAACATGAATTAATTTTGAGAAATATTATTGCTAGTTTGCAGCGCACCGAAATTAATTATATGTAATTAAAAATGTAGGTAATGTTTACATGTGGAAGTACATTAAATGAATGGTCACTCTTTCTATTTACGTCTCTGTCTAGTCCTCTAAGGCTGTAACTTTATTGAGAACAACATTATGCACTAGTGCTTAGTATACTTTTAGAAGTAATACCTATCCACTAAAATATGTAACTCATTGATAAGTTTAATAAAATCAAACTGATCAAACACTTTGCCTTCAGTTTACCATCAGGCAAGGTAAAGTCATATTGACATGTCCTATACAAAAAAAACATCTGTGTCCTTGTTGTCCCTGACAAAAAAGGTTCACTCAACTGAGAACATAAATAGTAAGGTTTTAATAACTAACTAGAATGAGGTACAAATATGTTCATATTGTTCATTAATTATTATATACACCCTTACATGTTGTACATGCTAATCCATAATGATTATTAAAGGAACTGAAACACAGCACGGTAACATAATAATGAAACTTTCACTGACATTTGTATTACAAAACCTTCACAAAAAAAATTATACGTATTCCAAAACATACCTAAAAAACCGTTCAAGAAAACGGATTGTTCAATGTCTGATTAAGTAACTTGTAGGGTTCGCAAAAAATGGACGTAACGCTAATAATTATTTAGTGATTTATATAATAAGGATACGTCTATATCGCGGCCGTCTCGCACTTGAACTGTAACGAAATGAATGACAAACGAGTGCGCGGCTTCGGAATCTGTATTGCGGAAAGTGTAATGTATGTAAACAGGTTTTTAAAATTGTACATTGTATTACAATGAGGTGCATCAAATATTATAGAGTTTGATGATGATAATTATGATATTTCCTTTAATTTACTAGTGAAACATGTTAATTCTATAGTTTTCAATAACATTAATAAATTCGCTACGACATGATGAGGTTATGAAATTATACCTTACGCCAAGGAGTGATGTTTCTATTAAAATATTACGTATGAAATTTACTTACATGAGCATTGGGAAGATTTTAATTAACCTCAACCTTGAAAGAAATATTATCACAGTAAAAAAGATCACAACAAAACATTATCACTCACGAGTCACGACACGACTTGCACTGTTTATGAAGTAGGTATCTCTTATGTAGCTTTCTTTGATTTGATACTCAAGTCAGATGAAAGAAAACTAAATAACTGAATTTATGTTATTTGATTTATCATAGTGTCTTGCTATGATATTTTTAGAAATAAAGGTATTATTTTAAATCCATAATTTTTCTTTCTTATTTTAAAGTTTAACAACCTCATTTTACTATACACATCAAATTCAAACTAGCTTTATAAACGCAACTTGACGTTTGACATCTAAAATAAGGCAAGGAGCAGAATATATCAGCCGCTTTGAGAGCTATCGACGATAGGTATGCTATTTGTTAAACGTGCTTATTACCGACGATTCCATCGTAACGTAAAGTAAATGTAGAGCTACTGAATATTAGATCTAGACTTTAGACTTACATCGTCAGTGGAGAAGTTTTATAAAATGGTGAGCAGTATGAATGACGCCTTTTAAGCAAAATATATTAAAGTCAATGCAAGACAGACAATATCAAATGTCACTTTAAGTCCTTTTTAGTCAGTTTAGTGAATTAGTATGAACTGACAGCCTCCGTGGCGTAGCGGTAGTGAACGCGGCCGCTACGCAGGAGGCGCGGGTTCGATCCCCACTCAGTGCAAATATTTGTGTTCATGAAATATGGGTATTTGCATTGGTCTGGTCGTGCCTCGGAGAGCACGTTAAGCCGTCGGTCCCGGTTGCCATAAGAACATCTATGGCAGTCGTTGCGGGTAGTTGGAGCCCTAAAAAAATCCAAAAACAACGGTCTAGCTGCAAAGCTTCGATATCTCCTAATGTTAACATTGGGTCGTGGAGGTCAGATGGCAATCCCTTCACGGAAAATATCGAGGTCTAACCAAATCTGTAGCTATGACTGGTAAAAGCGGACCCCAGACTCCGAGCTGAAAGCTTCGGATGCGACTGGGAATTAACGCTAGGAGGAAGGAGAAGTGAATTAGTATGAACTGTGTGTAGTATTTTTTTTCCCTTCCGAATAGAAAGGAATTAATCGGAGGCCTCCTTCCTCTGCCGCACGTTAAAGCACTGAAATGCTCTGCCCATGCACGTGTTTACCTCTTCCTATAGTCCCGGGTCCTTCAAGCCGGGCTTGAAAAAGCATCTATCAAGGCTGTCAACTGTCAAGTTAGGGACCACCATTTTAAGGCCAACAGCATCAGAAATGGTAATCCGTATCTTCTGGACTGCACCTCAGCTTTTTACCATCTAGCGGGGTGCAGTCAATTGACGGACCATATATATAAAAAAACCGTGAACTAACAAACAGACCAAGATAAATTCTACTGCAATAACACAGTATCACCATCTATATGTGACAACGATATTAAAAGCCGTTCAATAATTTCGGAGTTATTTGCAGCAAACAAACATAAAGAAATAAATTCTTCTGTTTTATTATAGTGTACAATAGCTTGATAATTTTATTATATAAGGGCACGCCGTAGTAGCGGTGGGAAGACCCATTATGGGGGAGTGGCTAGAGAGGCAACACGGCGGCCTCTCGTTCTGGCTGACGCAGATTATCACTACGCAGATTATCACTGGGCACGGGTGCTTCGGGCGGTATCTGAATAGAATCGCGAAGAAAGAGCCAACATCCGAGTGCGATCACTGTGACGCGAGCGAGGACTCGGCGCTGCGCACGCTCACCGAGTGTCCGGCACGGGAGACGCCGAGACGGGAGCTGGTGGCGACCCTGGTAGTGAGAGTTCTCACGCTCGCCCATTTGCTCGCAGCGATAGCTTGCTGCGTGAATGCGTGGGCCACCGGCGCCTCCTTCTGCAAGCAAGTAATGCTCGTGAAAGAGGCGGCGGAGAATCGCAGACCTAGCGGCCTGCGACGAGCGGAGCGGGAACTCGGGCGTCGGAGGTCGCAGAATGACCTCCATCCCCCATGAGCGTGGGACCTGGGGGTGACGGGTGAAGCCGTCTGTCACCCTAACAGAAGGGCCACGCGCATTGCGTGCCTCCCCATACCCGGGGACTCTAGGACTAGTTGGGGACTCCGTGGTCCCCACACCGGAAGAGGGCCGGATCGACAGATATGGCCCTGGGTCTGGATCGGCCGGGGTGCGAGAAATATGTTTACGACTACCTCACCTCCGGCAACCAACGGCCCACAGATGGCGTGCGTTTTAGTGGGTTCAAGTTCGACATAACCTCCTCCACCGGCTACGACGTGAGGATTTTTCGATTAAAATAAAAGCTCTATAATTATATACAAAGATAATAAATACAACAAATAATGAAACTTCGTAAAAATTACGTCTTACACATAACAGCACACAATAAGATAGTCATAGTAATATGTAACCCTTTCCTTTATTTATTAAGATTGCACTCTTACAACTATGTAAAATAAAGAATTTTGATAAATTAAATGAGGGGAAGTATTACAGTTCAACATTAGTAGGTTAAAACAATTTCTCACCAAATATGTATTTAAAAAGCACAACGTTTAAATTAAACATTCATATGCTATTTAAGCGGATCACTGCGTTAAAAATAGCAGCTGTTATTAAACGTTATATATAATGTGAACATGGCCTTCGGTAACTGACATTTCAAATTATAAAAAAGTTACCGGATTTCAAACGGTCGTAGATCGTACGTCGTATTTGTATTTGGGTTCAGTTCAACAGCTCTGCACTGCATTGCTTTTTGGCAAGATTCCCCAGGGCGCGCGCATTACGTAAAATGAACGTCGCGCTTCGTGCCGCACAAAAAGGTTAAAAATAGACTTTCGGAGTGAGTTGCGTGTTCACATCACCGACATTTTTGTTTTTAAATGACATACATACGCGCGTCGCCGCTTTATAACGTATTAGAAATCTAAGTGAAACTATCTGATATCGGCTAACTGTAAACATTGGACTGATTTATTCCTTATATGGATTCATATTGAGACAACTTGGGCACTGAATATTGGATGTGAGTGGTAATGAGATTGAATCTCGAGTGAAGTGTAAAGCTATACCAGTGTTCCGTGCAGTGTATTGGAGAAATGGCTCATCACGTGGAGCCTATGGACATTGACAGTGATTTTGATAACAAAGAAAACAGCCTACACCATAATAATGTACTGCCATTCACAGAAAAAGGATATGAAGAGTTGGATGTGTCAGATCTTAACATGAAGCTAAGGTATTCTGTCACTCCTGCAGCGTCGCCCATGTCCAGGAGTTACACAGCCAATTGCTTCGAGAACAAGCCTCTAGAGTCAGGTGATGATTGTCTAAGTATTACAGTGAATGATAATGCAAATTTAACCCGCTCCCTAAACTCAACGATGACTAAAAATGACAACTTAGTGAGATCTCTCAAAGGATTACCTCTTAAAACAATCCCTACCGAGCAATATATTGACAGTAATAGGAATACTTCTGTTCTTAGACCTTTGGAGTCAACAATCCCTTTAGACAATAAAAATCTTACAGTCACTGTTAGCCCTTCCAGTTTTATTGATGAAATCTCATCCATACCTAGTTCTGCATCATCTGCGCTTCAAACTCCTGAAGCCACAACTCCTACTAAAGACATCCCCCCTAAAGATGGTGGTTCACCCATTATGAGGGGGCTGAAAAGTGTTCTCAGTATGTTTAGATCATCTCAGAGTCCTATACCTGCCGCCGACGACCAAAATATAGTGCAAACTAATGTTCTAAGCCCTGTGGATGAGCAAGTGCCAATACAAGAGAGCCAGTCTCAAACAGTTTTGGCCTCGACACCAATTGCTGCTCATCGAAAGAAAGAAATGAGTCCGACAAAGAGGAGTAGCCCACCAAAAGATACTAGTATTGTGTTTAATGATGACCTTGAAAAAGAACTGCTATGGAAAGATGAAACTACAATAATATTTAGTCAAGAGCGAATACCCGTTCACAAATTAATGTTCCCGCAACAGCATGACAATAAGAAAATTAATAAGAATGCTAATGAAGTGCTTAAAGAAGACACACAGGATCTTAATTCTACTGTTGAATATATGGATATCTCCAATGATTCTATTTTAGAGAAAACAGTTACTGATATTCAAACGGATAACAAGCAAGCTGACAATACATTTGCCATTGAATCGGATAGTGAGTTTGTTGATTGTGAAACAACATTTACTAAAAATGATGGCGATCTGGCTGAAGATGCTGATAAAACTCCCGTAGGTGACCTAAGACATGAACTGAATTTAACACAAGAACTTAATTTGACACAAGAAATTAAAAATAACAATGACAGTGGTTCCAGACTGAAACAAATAATTTTAGATACTACCCAAGACATTCTAAATGCAACTCTTTCTGTGAATCCTGAAGATTTGCTTCCAGAAATTTTAGATGAAACGAAGAAAATTATTCCTATACTAGATAGAGAGAAAATCAGTGGAATACTTGCAACTACTAATGAGAATAATTCAACATTACAATTGGATGAAACAGTAACTCAAGCGGTCGATCATACATTTGATGCCAGACTCTCAGACACAATACACATTGAAAGTGACAATTTAGATATTACCAAGACTGAAGAAAGTATTTTAGGTACCACTAAAACAGAAGAGCAACTAACAGTTACTGAAACTCAGAGTACTACTATAATTAATGAATCTGTTTCACAAGATAACAAGACTTTTGATATTCAAGTTACCTCAATTGCAGAGCAAGTTGATAATGGCCTAGAGGTAACATTAACTGAACCAAAAGTTAATGATCCAATAATTGCTAATGAATTTCCCATTTCACAAACTGAAATAGCTTCAATTATTGAGTCACCAGTTGACATTCCTTTACCTGATGAAGATGACCTTGATACATTACCTGGAAGTCTTCCCCTTGATCTTGTTGATGACATAAAATTGATTTCTGGCAGCATAGAACACCTCCATATTGTTGTCACTGATGGAAGTGAAGTATTGACTGAAGAAGCGAATAAATATGAGACAGTTGTTCCAGACCAGCTACAGACATCATCAACTTTACTTGATGATCATTGTAATATTAACAACCAAGCCTCTGAATTAAATAGCAATGAAACAGCTAAGAAGTTACAGGAATTTGTTGAACAAAATACTGAAAAGTTTGATTTTTCAGAACTTAATAATGCAACAGAAGGTATTAACATACTTCCAGCAATTAGCTCCTCTTCTTACACTATCCTTGTTAATGAATGTGAAAACATGGATATCACAAAGGCAGAGGATGGCATAATTAGTGCTATAGACAATGACGTAAATAGGATAAAAAATGTAGATTTAAATGATGAAATTAAAGCTGTACTACCCATTGAAAATTCCTGTGAAATCGAACCTTTGCCTGATATTATCAATCAAACTATCACAATGTCGAATACAGACAATATAGAGTCAACAGTTATTGTCTCTGCAAGTGAAGAAGTATCTATTCCAGGAAACATTGATATAATTCCTAATGATGCCAAGAATATTGAAGTGGAATCACAAGCACTAAAAGAAATAGAAGAACAAATGTCAACTCTAAATCAATCTCAAACAATAATTGAAACCAGTGAAGTCAATCAAGAAATACCTCTCCCTCCTGATGCAGTTTTAAATATAAGTGCAAATCTTCCCAACAATTCTACTTCAACTATTGATAATATTACAATAAATGAAAATATTACTGATGCCATTGAATTTAATAAAACGAATTTGATTATTGAAACCGACCCACATATTGAAAAAGGAATTTTGCCTATGGTAGGCGACGACGTATTAGCTGAAATGACTAAAGCAAACACCGCCGAAGAAGAAATCATACTTTCTGAAAATAATAGTCCATTCACTTTGGTCACAGCAGAAATTATTTCAGAAACTAAGCCCGAAGAAACTATTGAAACAGCAAATGTGGAGGACTCAGCTACAACAAAAGTTAAACTGGTACTTACACCACCTAACTCGCCTCCAATAAGATCTAAAGGATATAACTTTAATTTCGATGATATAGATTTTGATCCATTTGTGACTAAAACCAACATTAGAGTGTCGCCACCGCTTGAGTCGCCAAAAAATCCACCTGAAATGAAGATTTTTCCGAAAAGTGCAGATAAGCCGATCCCTAAAAAAGATAATAGGCGACAGACACAATCTGATAGAAAAAGATCTTCAGCACCAAAAAGAAAGTTTAATCCGATATTGATTACCAAAATAAATGATAATTTAGATGATACTTGTTCCGATATTCCTAATTCTGGTCCAGTTGGTAATATTGAAATTCTTTCACCAGATACTATTGTTCTGAACCCAAATAATGTATCACTTGATGAAAAAATAGTAATTGATATACCACCAAAGACAGAAGATGTTCATGAAGAAATAAAGACTGAATCTGAAATAGTAATCGAGGATAGTAAAAATGAGCAAAACACATTGACTGAAAGTAACAAATCCAGTATCGAATCTAATTTAAATGACCTAAAAGTCACGTCATCATCGGAGCTGTCAGCATACTGCACTGCCAGTGATAGTAGTATTCCTTCTAGAAATGTTTTTAATCTTCCAGAAATTGATGATATAAATTTCAATCCTTTTGCAACGAAATCTATGATACGCCAGTCTCCACCTCTGGGCTTAAACGTAGACAATCTGTTTACTGCTAATAGTCCAGTCCCACCAGAACTTGTAAACAAAGAAGAGGAAGTTATTGACAAAATAGATACCGAACTAATGGAAAAAGATGCTTCAGGGGATTTTAGCAACACAACTGTTTCTTCAAAAGCAACTGACGAAAGAAATGTAACAACTAAAGAGATTAATACTGAAGACGAAGACACCATTGAAGGACCTTTTCTTGAAGTCGAGGACTTGAATCTTGACGACAAAATGTCGGTGTCCGATGGCGAAAGCCCTGATATGATGCAGTTTACTAAAATGCCGACACAAAATAATGAAGAAAATTTAGATGATGGCGAGATGTTTATTGATGCAGAAGCATTTGAATTTCTTCTAAATCAAAATAAGACTAATACAGTTGTAGATAGTGGTAAAGAGAGTTTATTCCTTAAATTCGACCCTTTGTTTGCAAAGAGAATGTCGGCTATTACATCAGATGGTGTTGTTGCTTCTTTAGCTAAGCTTCAGAAAAACCAAAGTACTCCTACTAAAGTTGCTCAAAGTCCACCTAAAAATATGCCAGTAGCTGGACCCTCTAACACAAACATAACGCACGATGTAGGTCATAATCATAGTGAAGACTCGAATGATGATCTTAACATTACTATATCTAAGCCAATGATGGCAGTTCCCCCTGCTGTCAATCCCGTCACTCCTAGAAATAAATCCTTGACTCCCAACAGATCAAACAGACGTTCAATTACATTCACATCTCCTGCCATGGCTGTTATTGACCGACTACTGTCTTTAAGCGGTAACAACTCAATGTTACATGATACAACTATGACACACGTAAGTAGGGAACAAAATGAAGCTGATTCAGCTCTCTCACAATTACGAGAGTTATTGGCTGAGAAAGAAATTAATGTTTACAATCTAAGATCTGAAAGTCACGAATTGAGAGACAGATTGAATACCCTAGAAAATCATGTTAAAAACCTTGAAGCTGAAAGTCAAGATAGATTAAAGAAAATTAATCAACTCAACGACACATTGGCTGAGAAGACCAAGATCAATAGGAGCATGGCGGCAGTAGTTGAGGAATATGAGAGAACGATTGCTAGTTTGATAGCGGAGACAGCACAAGACAAGAAGAAGCATGCTGAGGAACGAATTAAATTAATTAACGAGAGAGATGAACAGACGGCGCATCTTGCCAGTATGGAGGTCTCATTCAGCGATCTCCACAGCAAATACGAAAAAAGCAAGCAAATCATACTTAATTGCAAATTAAACGAAGACTCGTACAAAAAATCGATTAAAGAATTTGAAGAAAACTTTACAAAAATGCAAAATAATTACGAGCTGCTGAAACAGCACGCGACCTCTAAGCTAAATCATGCGAATCAGGAGATGGAAAAGATAAATAGGACGCATGAGGCGGAAGTGTTGAAACTGAACGCCATGATCAAAAGGAAGGAACTGCATGCCACATCGCTGGAAGAATCCCTCAACCAGAAGATTAAAGCGAACAAGGAGCTCACGGCCATATGCGATGAGCTCATTAACAAAGTCGGCTGAACTCATTTCAGTGTTATCTAAACATTTGTCATGTCTGTGATCTAGGCGAATTCTTCGAGACTCGCTTTTGCTCTTATCACTAGATAGGTTGCATTAAGTCATACCTAGTCTCTACGACATTGTGCCAAATCATTTTAGTCTAACTTATTCCTGTTTACTATGTACACAAGACTGTAAAATGTGATAAATTCAATTTCTACAATCATGTTTCAGTGTATTTATGAAATTCTAAAAATATCACAAAATATTTCACACTTATCAAACAGCACTATTAAGTTATGCCGGCCATAATTATTAAAATGTGCATTATATTATATTACACTCACTTGGATATATAACTTTATTAATAGATGGAAATGTATATTTATTGCATGTATAACTATTATATATAATAGTGCCTATATATTTATTTTGTATGTTAAAAATTTTTGTCCATATTTTTCGGAGATTGTACCCACATCTGATATGATATTTTTGTAGATAATATTCGTGAAAAGTACAGTAGATTTTATATGGATGACTTTATCCCGTTTATGACGAGATTAGGCTGCTTTTAGACTACCGTCATAAAAATCACATACGTATGTTTACGACCGGTTTCCGCCTGCACTATTTGATGCGTGTTTATTGTAAAGCAGTCTTGATGTAAATGTAACGATCTTAGACTATTTAATCTTGTCACGCATCTCATAATGTTCCATCTGGATCTCTTAAATTAAATTCGTTATTAAATAATCTGATTGATGTTAAATGAATAGTATGAATACGTTTCATCGCGATCACCTATGCATGGGTTGTTGTGGTGTGTTATAGAAATTAGTAATTATTTTAGTGAATAAAGTTGACATTTTTTTACTATTTGTGTTTTGATTTGTTTACCGTGATCGGTACGGGATGGTACGGGACAGTGATCCAACTCTTGGACTACGAGCCCGTGTCTGCCCGTAACTATTCCGCAAACTGGATTACCATTGCTGCACAGACCTATATGTTCCAATTTAGCGAATGTTATTACAAGATTGTTTCATAACTATCAAGTGCCGGCTTAGGTTTAAGTAATAATCAGGTTATTGCACTAACGACGTGAACCCACTCCCAACACAAGGAAGCTTGGTTTACGGGAATTTAATATTTCCGGGTATTAGTACGTATACCTATTTGATTAAATTAAAATACTTAGGTATTGTACCTAACAGGAAGTTTGGGCAATGGTGCACATTGTGAGGGGAGAGGTCCTATGTCTAGCAGTGGACTGTGACAGGCTAATTGATTGCAGGGTTTCCTCATAGACCAACCGCGTATGCACAACTAGTTGTGCTATAAGGAATAGTTTTTAAAATTTGTTCCTATTAGCACAACCTTGAAATTTGATGACTTTTAATACTTATTTGTATATCTATATCTGTAAAAGTATAATGATCTTCATCAATGTGTTTGTAATAACATTTAATAAATTATAATCATGGAATTGGCCTGCCCGTAACCCAACTCGTTGGGCCACGGCCCCGTATAGTGCATTTACTTTAAAAAATTGGTTAATATCTGATGAAAAAACCATGTAGTATCGACAGTGTATGTATAGGTACTTCTCAAGTGTTATTGTACGCACTAGAAATTGGTATAATTTTGTAGAAATTCGTGTATTTTAGAAGTCCTTTTATTTATTTCTTTTCTTTCCAGCAGATTACTAATAAGTTAACTTTTATCACTAATAGGTAGACGTGGTTCGCCTCCACACAAACTTAATTAGAAAACCAACAACGCAATGCATCGTTTCATTATCATTGTAAATAACAATTTCTGTAATAGCCAATCATCTATGAAAAATGTATGTAGCTGTGCTCTCGGCTCCGTTCATGCTGAACCATTAATATTACGTACATATATTCCGAGATTCCGAGCTATTTTTAACCGACTTACTAACAAGAATAGGTTCTTAACTTGAGGCAACTTTCTTAATCTATCTGTACATTATAACAAAATCGACTAATTATGTTATTCTCCAAAACCACGGAACCCACTTGAATGGATGACATTCAAGTCGGAACTGATAGATTAATCATATTAAATAAGACACTTGTACTATTCCACTTTGTTTATTTTTCAACGTGACCGATTTCTCCTCACGGCATTCTCAAAGGTTTACATTGACGGTTGGATCAGGTCGGTCGGAAAAGCACAATTGTCTTATTTAATATGACTGTGTAGCAGGTTCCACCTAGATTAGGGTTGCCATAAGTGTGGGGACTCAGACCGGGACATTTGAAGAAAAACTAGTAAAGGTAGAAAAATAGGAACTTTTATTACAACAATGGGTAACTTTAAAGGTTTAAAACAACTTTTAACACTGCTATTTAATGTCAGCGGGCAGCGACCCGCCAGTCGGGCTTTCTTTCGTTGGCGCTTTTCGCTACGAAGGCGAAAAGTTAATTCTGATAATAAAATTTTACAAAATATTGCATCACGGATGAGTAAACCGACGGGACACAGCCATGAAGACCACAAAGCCCCACACACGCGCTATTACACCGAGAAGATACCAGATGTCGAGCAGTACGAGGTAGAGGCGGCTCTCAGGTAGAGGGAGGTGCCCTGGTGATGACGAAATTACGACTGAGCGCCACCTGCTTTCAGGAAAGCATCTGGCGCTCCAATCCTGAAAGATCTAGCGAGTTTAATACCGTCATCCAGGTAGGGCCAACACATAGGGCATGGAGTGGGAGTGGGGTGGTACTGTTCTTCAAAAAGGGTGATAAGACCTTACTGAAGAACTACAGGCCCATCTCACTCCTGCTGTGCAATTTACTAAGCAAGTACAACGATGCGAGTCGCAACGTTGTGATCGATAGAGATTGCCATTGCTCGATCTCCAGTGACGTGACCCAATCCGACCAATGACAATCTCTATCAAGCACATCGTTGCGACTCGAATCGCTATGCTCGCTTAGTGAATTGCAGTGCTGAGCCATGTCTACAAGCCGTTCTCGAGAGTCGTCACAAATCGCCTCGCGGGTAAGCTTGACGAGTTTCAGCCACTTGAGCAAGTCGGATTTCAAAAAGGCTATAGCGCCGTGGACCACATCCATACTGTTCGGCAGATTGTAGAAACGACGCCAGATTACAAGCAGCCGCTGTGTATGGCATTTGTGGACTACGAAAAAACCTTCGACTCTATCGATACCTGGGGGCAGTGTTTGCTCTGCAGCGGTGTCGTGTCGATTGGCATACATCGAAGTGCTGAAATGCTTGTATGACACTGCCACAATGTCTGTCCAGCTCCAAGACCAGAAAATGAAACCCATTAGCCTCCAGCGTGGAGTGAGCATGCTATACGCGTTGGAGGACGTCTTTAAGACTCTGGATTGGATAGACCAGAATTATCAACATCAATGGTGAGTACATCTTGCATCTTTGGTTCGCCGACGACTTCGTCATAATTGCGGAATCGCTAGAACAACTGGGCGAAATGCTGCACAGCCTGAATGGAGCTTCTCGCCACGTCGTCGGCCTCGGTGTAAACTTGGATAAAACCAAGATGTTCAACGAACATGTCACCGAGACCGATTGCCATCGAAGGGGCGACACTCGAAGTTGTTCAAAAAATATGTCTACCTGTGGCAGGTTATCCAACTCGGTAAAAATAACTTCGCATTTGTCAAACTACGTCGGGTCTTCTTCTTGCCCTTACCGCGATGCCTCAAAACAAATTTTTCACCAGTACGTCCTGCCTGTTATAACTTAAGGTGCCGAAACCTGGCCATTGAAGGTAGGGTTAGTCCACGATCTAAAAGTTGCACAGCGGGCTATGGAGCGAGCTATGCTTGGAGTTTCTTTGAAGGATAGAATTCGTAACCAGGTCATCCGACATAGAACCAAAGCTACCGACATAGCTCGCAGAATAATCAAGCTGAAGTAGCAGTGGGCTGGCCAAATCTGTCAAAGGACTGATGACCGTTAGAGCAGACGAGTCCTAGAGTGGAGAGCGCGAGAAGAAAAACGGAAAGGGGGACACCCCCTAGCCAGGCGGACGGTCGACCTGCGACGGTGGCTAATTGATTGATTTTTTACCAAGTCCAGCCCTCAAATATAAAACTATATTTTTTAAACCGGGACAATTTGCTTATCGGCCGGGACGCCGGGACACCAGGCTTCAAACGGGGACATGTCCCGGCGTACCGGGACGTATGGCAACCCTAACCTAGATTAACCGTTATTATTCGAGGGGGAATTCAAGTGTATCCCCTGCAATGGATTCCTGTAACGGAATACCATAATATGGCTGCCGATTGGCCGAAATTTCTGCGGTGCGGCGCCGCAACGCACCGTGTGCCCCCGCACTTAGTCCATGTGGCCAGTTCACCGTTGACACATGCAAAGAGCGAATATTGGACATTAGAAGGTTCCTACAGGGTCGGCACACGTTCATTGGCCACGGTAACCACTCAGGTAGGCAGGGTGCTTGTCTGCCGCCTATGTGGTATAGGAAAATCTGGTTGTAAGAAATGATAGATGTGCAATTTGTACGATATGGATTTTTTAGGTGGCAGACAAGCACACAGCGTATCCGTTATGTTAGCGTACACAAGAGCTATATCGAGTTGGTTACTATACCATTAAACTCTGTGTAAATACTGCCTAATTAGTCTAAAAATAAAAAATAAACTCTTCCTCTTTAGTCTAGGAAATAAACACCATTTTCACTGTGTACGCTGGCGTCACGATCAAGCTAGCGTACATATGGCCGTACTCGAAAACGGCTAATTGTAAAGCAACAGAGTTTACACACAAAAATAGTGCTCTAATATTTCTCCCGCTATGCAAAATTTCATATTGATTGCTCTTGTAGGAACAGAGATATTGAACAAGACTTTTCAATGACATTCGGAGCTGGCGTTATGGCAGCGTCGTACACATAATCTAATATATAAAATTCTCGTGTCACAGTTTTCGTTGCCATACGCCTCCGAAACGGCTTGACCGATTTTGATGAAATTTTTTGTGCTTATCCGGTATCTATGAGAATCGGCCAACATCTATTTTTCATCCCTCTAAGTGATAAGGGTGCAGCGGGAACGGGATTTGAATACCACGCGGGCCGAAAATATGGCGGTACGAAGTTCGCCGGGTCAGCTAGTCTAATATATAAAATTCTCGTGTCACAGTTTTCGTTGCCATACTCCTCCGAAACGGCTTGACCATTTTTCATGAAATTTTTTGTGCTTATCCGGTATCTATGAGAATCGGCCAACATCTATTTTTCATCCCCCTAAGTGATAAGGGTGCAGCGGGAACGGGATTTGAATACCACGCGGGCCGAAAATATGGCGGTACGAAGTTCACCGGGGCAGCTAGTAGTTCTTATAGAAAGGGAACTTTTCTTTTAATAAATGCTATATGTATGTATGCTCTATTAGTGTAAATACTTAATGCGAATTCGCAGTGGAATAATTAAAAAATCTATATAAAGTTCTAGGAACGAACAAAACAAAACTAGGCAGAACGTAATTAGGCAGTATTTACACAGAGTTTAATGGCATAGTAACCAACTCGATATAGCTCTTGTGTACGCTGACATAACATAACGGACACGCACACAGCCCACCTGATGGAAAGTGGTTACTGTGGCCTATGGACGTATGCAACGGTGAAACACCCCTGGTGGGTGTCACACTCGCGCTGCTAACCCCGTAAGAACCTTCAAATGCCCTTAAGGAACCCCATACTGTAGTCGCTTGGAAAAACCACGACAGGGAGTTGATTCCACAGGCGAGCAGAGGATGAAGTTCCTTTCAAACCTGACTGTGCGTACTATTTCCAGTCGTAATGTGTGGGCACTCCCTGTCTGTGGCGACCTTCCGGACCCGTGGCCCCCTTGGTTGATACCTCTGGGGGTGCCACGGGTACTTGGATTTGACCCTCTCGCACTACTTAAACTGGGGGTGCCACACCCCTAGTTTAAGTAGTGCGAGAGGTGCGATGATCTTTCAGAGAATTCAACATAATGGGAATTCAAAGTAATGGTCTTGAAGGATAGATTGTAGCCGTGGGCATCATGTCGAACAATTCTCTGAACACGCCATTGTACAGGCGGTAAAATACGTACAGTGATGCAAAGTCTCTCCTGAGGTTGAGTGGTATCTATGTAGGTACTTATTTTTCACATGTATAACTTTTTCACCTGCAATAGCGAGTTTAATTAACTAGGTAACTATATGGGTCGCACAATCGGCTTAATCTGAAATCTTGTTTATTCTATTTATAACCTAAATCTGATTTTATAACGTGAGAAAATGACCGTATTTTGTTTGAAGAAGTAGGTACAATTCCCACAAAAGCAGAGGTGCCGTATTTGTGTTAATTACATTGCGCAATACTAAATTTTATTATGCAGGTGTTCATGAACCGGCACTATTTTTTTTTGAAGAATCATAATGTGGAAGGTATATGATTTTGTAGTTATGCATTACGTACATACATACAGACACGCCTCTTACCCAGAGGGTTAGGCAGTGATCACGCTTCCACTTACTAAGATCCTGACTTATCTTTTGACCCGCGCCACGTATCTTGGACCTAAAATGTGCTTAAAACGTGCCCTATACGCGCAGTACACATTTCTTGGGTGTCTTTTGAGGATAGCACGGGATGCTACTGCGGTAGACGAACTCAAATTCACCAAGCATAGACTATTACAAAGCAATCCGCGGGCGCCAGAGCCTCGTATGTCTTACGATTTAGGTCCAAGATACGTGGCGCGGGTTTATACTCATAGCTGGTTGTGGTTAAGTAGGTAATGATAGTTCTTTATTGATCACTGAGTTAAACAATACTATTGTCGTTATTGGCGAACAACAGTGTTTATGGCGTATAACTTTGCTGATAAATATAAATAAGTATTTCTGTCATGGTTGGTAGGTAATTGGATATCCATTGACATCTAATTGAAACACTTCTTAAATGATCACATAATTAGTTAGATGCTAATAGTTGTCAACGACAAGTGAAAGCGCTTTAAAATTGTAAGTACAGACATCAGCAAAAGTCAATCAACAGTCCAAGTTGCTTGCTCTAAGTTTCATAAAATAATATCATAGAACGCTTTTTCTTAGGATGCGAAATTAAAACCCCAAACTCAATATTGTTTGTGCATAGGATAGAGAATTTAAAATTTAAACATAATCTAGACTAGACTCATTTTTGTGAATACATACGGAGGTACGTGACAATATATATTAAACAGAAACACCTCTACCAATGCAATATTCATATACATAATTATTTTGCTCTTAGTGGGAATCGATTGCCGTCGATATAACCAGTCGAACGTCCTACTCCACGCTACAGGGTGTTAAAATTTCCTATGAGGATTACAAAAACACCTATATTAAAAATAATATACCTACATTAGGTACCTTAATATTCATTGAATAAGTTAGTGCTCAGAATTTTTTTTTGCTGACCGTACATATAGATGTTCGAATAAATCTACACCGATACTCGTGTAATGATGCGATTACACTCGGCGATGTTCCACTTACATTAAATTATCGTTAGGTATAATTTAGCTGCAGAAATAGAATGAATCTATTGCGGCTAAATCAACCGTGAAGAAATGCAACCACACAAAATGTAGGTTGAGGGATTCGCAGGCCAAACGCTTCGTGCATACGTTGATTTATTGAGGCTCGTCTCCAATGTAGGTATGTCATCCACAGTGCCAGGCGGTACCAGTAGTAAAGTACCTATTACTAAAAAAAATAACCAGCCACGAGATTCCCGCCTTTCTACGATAGGACTCCCTCGAAGGAGGTTCTGTGCGGTTGCCATGGCAACCTGCGACAAACACTGTCAGACTTTTTCAATTACAAGAGCTCGTAAAGAAAACAGTCCCGAGTATGCCCACGTTATGTACGACGAGACGGTGAATGTGGTTGATGCTAGAGAAATTGATAGTCCTTCTAGTGAAGAGGAAGTTGTGAAAGCTACAATGTCGAAGTTCAACCCTCCTGTGAGGCACACGGCGCGTCATGACTTCGACGATTCCGAAACGGAGACGGAATCTGAACCGGAAAAGTTTTTGGATAATGGATCGGGAGAGGAACAGGTGCGTAGGTATCTTTTATTATCATTCAAAAACGGTCAGCCTGTCTAAAATGACCACATTGAGCGATTCCGCTAAAAACGAGTAACTTTATGAATTTCCTGTAGATCTCAATAGATTCATATAAAATTCGTAAAATGGTCACTTTATATGAGCAGAATCACAAAAATTCATTTTACTACGCAGGTTCTAATTTCGTGGAAATAACGCTTTGTTGACTGTAAATATTATAACTATCTTACATATATTATCTCTAGAAATAAAAGCTAATAATTGTAGGTACCTACTTAATGCACGTCCAAGTGCGTAGTAAAAATCGATGCAAACCAATAATAGGTCCAGACCATAACCAGACTCCTAATAATAATTCTTGGCGCCAAACGTGCCAAATCTGAACTATTTATTGTATATGCCGTACAAAGTGTAGGTACGTTGGTGAAATCCAGGCGTGCCTACTTTATTTTTCATATTGATTTGTTTATATCTGAACTGAGCACAGTGACAATTTGTTTTATCTTTATTGTACGTCCTGGGTCACCAACTGTATCGCTATAGTTCATTTCTATTGATTTAACAAGGCTATTTCCACTCAACTCAAAAGGTATTTGAGTACGGTAAAACTATTTAGTAGGTGTCCCTTCGCCCAGCATACTCACCATGGAATCTTGATATTTCATGAATGCCAAAAAATAGTTCTGAAATAGTTTTAAATAGTTGCGAAAGGAAAAAAATAGTTCTCTTATACTTACGAAATTACAGCCATAGTTCTATGAGTATGCTGGGCGAAGGTTTCGTCCAGCATACTCACCTCCGTTTGGGGAATCTGCGTACGCTATAAACATAATTCATACTTCAAAAAATAGTTCATAAATAGTTCATAATGGTGTCCAAAAAGAAAAAATAGTGGTCTAATAACTCCGGAGTTATAGGCTTCGTTCACTGAGTATGCTGGGCGTAGGTTCTACGCCCAGCATACTCACCTCACTGCGCAAATACCGAACGAGCTATAGGTACAATTTATGTCTCAAAAAATAGTTCTTGAAATAGTTGTCAATATCAGTCTAATTTTCGATTGAATTTTGACCTAGAAAACCATTAAATTTGGTTGTAAACTTCTACATACATTCGATTTTAGTACAGTCGGATACAAAACTTTCTAATATCTTAGGTACATTTTGTACTAGGTATAACAATTTCTTAACCCCCGATGCAAAAACGGATGGAAGTTTGACGTGTCTGTGTGTATGTCTGTGTACATCGTAGCTCCCGAACCGATTTTTTTTTGTTTGAAAGGCGAATTAGTCGGGAGTGTTCTTAGCTATGTTTGATGAAAATTGGTTCAGTTGTTTAACCACGGTGTATATTATACGACAATCTACACAACGCTATACAGACCCAAAGTAAGTATAGCTTAACTAGCTTGTGTTATGGGTTCTAGAAAGCCTATAAACATACTTGATACAATTTTTTTTTGTAAATATATACAAATTATACAGCAGCTGTTGCTCGCGGCTCCGCCCGCGTGAAATTCTGATCCCGTTCATCGCTTAATATAGCCAATAGGTACGTTATTCTGATGTACAAGCTATATTATCGTAAAGTTTCATCAACATCCATTCAGTAGTTTTTACGTGAAAGAGTAACAAACATCCTCACATACTTACAAACTTTCACGTTTATAATATTAGTAGGATAGAAACTAGACTAATGCAAATATTCATATTCATGCATACAAAAATATTAGTACTGAGCAGGAATCGAACCCGCGCCTCCAGCTTAGCGGCCGCCTTCACTACCGACAAAGAGGCAGTCAAACGGAATGTGGCACGTCGCGGCCTGCCGCGGCATCGTTTGACGAAATAAAGTAAAATGAATTCTAAAGACACTGAAATAAAATTCAAAATAACTTGATTAGTAATAAAATCCTTTGCCATGCCGTGCCATGCCGGCAGTGGGCGCCGGCCCTTACGACCCCCTCAAGCATGTAAGGGGAGGCGACAATGTATTCTTAGGCCGTCGCCTTCTCGGCAGGCTGCAATAGACTTTAGTGTCCAGACAATTTTTTTGGCAAATAGTTCACCCTACAAGAAATGAAGTAATAGGATTTATTTACGCTTACAGTTTCATTTATTTTATTATTATTAAAAAATATATACTTACTAGCTAAATGCTAATATATTTTTTTCGACTGTTTTTGAATGTGAGATAATACCACAATATTATTCCCAATCACAACGCCCACCATTAGAATGTTTAATATTTTTATATTATAAAAACATGTGTGGACGACTGTACCTCATTTAACGTTTGTATGTAGAAGTTTACAACCAAATTTAATGGTTTTCTAGGTCAAAAGTCAAGCGAAAATTAGACTGATGTTGACAACTATTTCAAGAACTATTTTTTGAGACATAAATTGTACCTATAGCTCGTTCGGTATTTGCGCAGTGAGGTGAGTATGCTGGGCGTAGAACCTACGCCCAGCATACTCAGTGAACGAAGCCTATAACTCCGGAGTTATTAGACCACTATTTTTTCTTTTTGGACACCATTATGAACTATTTATGAACTATTTTTTGAAGTATGAATTATGTTTATAGCGTACGCAGATTCCCCAAACGGAGGTGAGTATGCTGGACGAAACCTTCGCCCAGCATACTCATAGAACTATGGCTGTAATTTCGTAAGTATAAGAGAACTATTTTTTTCCTTTCGCAACTATTTAAAACTATTTCAGAACTATTTTTTGGCATTCATGAAATATCAAGATTCCATGGTGAGTATGCTGGGCGAAGGGACACTTTAGTAGTTACAATTTAGTTGCCAATTTTGGCTGGTACAATTTATTGAATGAAATTTTATAGCATTTAATAAGCTAACTATTCAAATCGAATAAGAAAGAGAAAAGGGAATCCACCTCGGGCGGGAACCCGGGAACCCGCGATCCTTCCCTTACATGGGGAATGCTCTGAGTGCTCTGACCACTAAGCTTAGTGCACTTTAGTAGCCAATTTTGGCTGCCACAATTTGGTTGCCGATTTTGGCTGCCACAATTTAGTTGCCAATATTGGCAGGTACAATTTAGTTGCTAATTTTGGCTGCTACTATTTGGTTGCCATTTTGACTGCTATAATTTTTTGCTGCCAATCAGGACAACGCTGTAATGATGAAGGGGTTACGATACGAACCAGTAATTTCGGTTATTTTATTAGTAGATATTTTAAAAGTAGGTAATAGGTACAATCAATCATACGCAGCACATTTAAGTGGCTTCAAACAATACAATAATAAAGCACATATTAAGTAATCACGATGACCTTCCAAAGAAAAATAATGTGAGTGACGACATATCTATTATAATATTAGTTTCACAACAGTTATGTGTAAAATGTACTCCAATTAGGTACAGTTAGTGACAAAAGTAACTCAACAAATTTAAAATTACTGATCGCTTAGCTCTTAAACTTTTTACAAAATAGTAGGCAAACAAAACGAAATGCCTTTGTTAACTTCGTCGTCTGAGTCATACTCATACATCAATTGGTTAATACGTGTATATTTTTTAAATGTTGATATGTTTATTTTCCACTCCTACGCACAAAACGCATTGGCAACCTCGTTAATTGTGCGTACAGTCAGCGTCAAAACGATCTTGACTGTAAAATCTCAAAATGATCTTAACAAGCTCTATTAAAAACAAATCAAACTGTTTTATTGATTTAAATTGTATTATTGTCTGAAGTTCTGAACTAGGTGTGTAGGTACCAACTATCAGAACAATTAGTCAACAAGAAGGGGGCCAAACCAAGACATTATGATCATTCTGGGTGGTAGTTTGTTCGTCACGATCGATCAATTGTGACTGTACAATAATTAAATAGTGGAACTCCCTGTTTGAGTTTATTTTCAAGAAGGTATATAACCTGGAAATCTTCTCGTCATGATTGAGAAGGCTCCTTCTAGGCAAGCGTAATTCATCGTAGACCACAATACATAATCATTTATCAGCAGATAATGGTAGAGGTCAAACGTGAATATTTCAGAATAGAATAGAATAGAATAGAATAGAAATAAACTTTATTGTACACCAAACAAAAAAGAAAAGTATACATAAAATAAATAGATAGAAAGTGATAGGATAAAAAGATAAACAACTTTTGTCGTTCATAGTACAAATAAATATTTTTTCAAAAACATGAAAAATACGTAACCTTGCTAGGTATGCCATAATTTTTGTTATAATTCTGGCTAACTAACTTTTATTTAATGACTTGTTTATACATAAATTATGTAAACTAACTGTTGCTCGCTACTGTGTATCGTTATGAAAAAGAGGACGATATTTATTTTTAAAACCATTTTCGATATTCATTTCATTTTGAGATGTGCTCATTTTGTGAAATGCTCATTTTGAGATTGTAACAAGACTTGCTCTTTACGAAGACTGTAGATAAATGCGAAGATATTCAGTGCACATTCTGCGCTTCTGCCCATGGATTTCAACAGTTTGAAATTCGTAATAATGCGATTGACTTATTGGCTTAAGTGCAACACGTTTCACTTACTGTAGGTGCTATAAGTGCAATTATAATAATAATTCGGATTTGGGGTCGTAAAGGTGCGTCTAAGCCACGAATTCGTGGATACCTGTGAGTCCCTGCCTACCCCATTAGGCAGGTGTGTAAAATATATTTAAATTAGCGTGCTCAACTTAGTAGATTTCTTATAACGAACTAGGCAGACCTTCTAGCTCCAATATTGTGTAATATACTATTCCCACGACCTCATACCTGCTGTATACATCTATTCAATTAATTAGTACGTACCTATGTACTTACATATAAAAAAATATAAATTTTACCGCGCGTAAATATAATTTCAGCTATGAGGAAGTTACTCGCAAGACAAACATCGAAGGAATTAATTACCGGCGCAATAGAATGTCGGGAATGCAGATAGACAATTGCTATGAATAGCAGCCATATTGTTTAGGTTTTATGGTCGCGCCATTTGTTTTCCTTCCGCCATAGCTTGCATGGCGCCAACTAGTAGTAGTTGTTTATGATCGGTATAAAGTATAAACATAGACTATTTTGGAATGGACAACTTCCTAAGTAGGTAGGTACCTAAAATACTTGTGAATATTTAGAGTTGATTTCACCCATGTCACCCATCACAGGAAACTGCGGTGTCTCCCATTCGTCCCGTCCTATTATAGTAACACGGGGACATTATCCTGTCCTCCTTTTGAGGCGCGCATTACGTTTACGTACACACTCACATCATTATAATGACGTTCTCTTAAAACGACTCATTAAAGCTAATAATAACTCGGACGGAAAATCCAAAAATACAGTTAGGTGCCAATACGACCAATGTCCACAAATCTTCAGACTTGCAACCAGTTGTCTATTGTTGTCAATAATTTCAATTATTTATGTATGTACTATAGACTGACCAATGACCATAGCCGCTGTACTTAGTAGGGTATGTGCGCGGCGAGACGGTGGGCGTATCTTCCATTCCAATCGACTATCAGATTTGGTCAGTGCGTCGTCAACGCTCACGGAGGTATCTCGCTCGTTCTCGGCTCATGTTCTTTTTTCTCTTTCTTCACCTTGTCCCCCGTCAGGGCGCGCTACAGTGGTCACGCTTGGTCTATAGTAATGTGTCTATAGTAAAGTGTGTGTAGTGATTAGACACTACTAATGCGGACCACGTAGAAAAATACAGAGAGGAAGAGTTGTACTAATAATAAGATTTCTCTGTGAAAGAACGCGCCTGTGTGACACTTGGCTACCTTCTCTTACGAGCTCTAATTTTGGATCCTATCACAAAACCACCTGTATGACGACCCTCACTTTAGGATCTATTTATAGGGGAGTCCAAACTATGAGGTCGTCGAGGATATAGCCCACTTTGCGGGGGTGAGGAGTTGATGCAGAGGGCACGTACATCGACAGTAGGTACACTATAGTCATTCCTGCTCCGATGACGTCAGGATTTGGTTGAGAATCATTATGCACAGTTACTTAGGCCGTCTCCTCTCTATGTGGTTCGATATCAAAATCAACAGAACGTTCAAACCTTCATTTATCAAAATATATTTGTTTCATGGTTGTTAGCTCGACAATAAGTCGCACACATCGGACAAGTCGCTGGAGGTCCAGAAGCCAGCTCCTAAGGCGAGCAGTGGCAGGAAGCCTCTGAACAAACGAGAAGACTCTTCACATTCAGGTAGGTAACTCTAATCCCAATCATTTATTGTATCGCTTTACATGCAGCATTTTCGATCAGCTAAATATTGTTAGCGTCAACAGGATGGTCAAAAGTAGATAAAAATTTTCATATTAAAAAAGAACGTTTTTGAATTAAGAAAGTTGGCTGTATTTAAGCAGAATGGAACCACACAGTATGGTGAGTATGGAGAATGGTGAATGAAACGTTGTAGTTCTATATTGATTAAAAACTTTAATAGGTATATTTCTTATTGAAAATACTGTATTAGGTACCATTTAATTACATAGTGGGCTCTACTGAAATATTTTGGTAAAAGTGTAATTAATAATTTTTATTCGTATTTTTATTTCGAAATCATCAACTATTTTGATGCTGACCGTATCGGAAACTTGCCAAATTGAACTGCATCACAGAATAAATACCTTTGGCTTTATTTTAAGGCTGCATGAACATGACAAATAGGTAAACAAAGGAAGCAATGAATGACACGTCGGTAGGTCACCTACACCTATATAGCATGACTATAATTAATTAATTACATTATAAACGAATTTATTATGAAAGCACAACATTAATAGGTACTGAACAATATCTATAAAATTAAAACAATTAAGTAATTAAAACAATATCCATAAAAAATAGCAATATAAACGAACTTCATACCGCCATATTTTCTGATCCCGTTCCCGCTGCATATCTCTAAATTTATCAGTGTTTCTCTACAATATTATGCATGTATTATACATATATATAAACCTTCCTCTCGAATCACTTTATCTATTAAAAAAAACCGCTTTAAAATCCGTTGCGTAGTTTTGAATATTTAAGCATACATAGGGACGGACAGACAGCGACAGCGACTTTGTTTTATAATATGTAGTGATTACAAAGTTATTTATGCAATTGCTAGTAATAGTATGACAGCCGTTCAACTATTGACCTGTTTTAAGAATTCATGGTAGGTACGCGCTCTGCTGTGGATTGACGGACGAAAGATGGGGTTGGTCTTATTCTACTTCACCGGGACGGGAACCAAAACTGCAATAAATATTGTCTGAAATGAAAACACGAATAAACTCCGCATATTTTTATATTGTAACCGTACTGTCTTATAATATACATGATATAATTAAGACATCATAAAGTCGTATAGCTCGCTCCTTAAATCTTGGACCTAAGTCGAGATGGAGTGCTTACATAGAGAAACAGGTTACCGGCACAAGCGGGCCGGTACGGGTAAACCAATCTATGTTGCCATCATGTCAATAATTCGTCGTTTGGAAAAAAATTACAAAGTATTCGCGCGGCCATATGTTTTTAAATAAATGGGCGCGAATGCGTTGTGATTTTTAGGGTTCCGTAGCCAAATGGCAAAAAACGGAACCCTTATAGATTCGTCATGTCTGTCCGTCCGTCTGTCTGTCCGTATGTCACAGCAACTTTTCTCCGAAACTATAAGGCCTATGCTGTTGAAACTTGGTAAGAAGATGTATTATGTGAACCGCATTAAGAATTTCACACAAAAATAAAAAAAAGCATTAAAGGAGACGGATACTCTTCCATACATTCGTGGGCCTGATTGACAGAAAATGGAGCTGTCAGCTGTCACAGCTTAAAAATACAGTTGATAAACACAAGAAATAATTAATCGATTAACGGAAATTGATTCAGAATTTATTTTTATTACACTATTATTTGGTATTTTAAATGGTTATTATTATTATTATGATTAAGTTTTGTTCACTCTGATTGATATAATATCAAATTGTGATGCAAGTGTTTTAATACGCAATATTGTTTAAATAATTTTTAGTAATCGATATTTTATTTTGCTAGTGAAATAAATTTAGTTTTAAGATTTCTCGTCTTCAAGATTTTCAATTGAGCTGGTTTTTTAATATTTTGAAATAGAAAAAAATACCGCTTTTTTTAAGTCATATCTCAACTCATTACAATTTTGGCCCAGAAGTCCCCGTCTCCTTTTGGGGGTCCCCATACTTAGAACTGAAACTCAAATTTTTTTTTTTCATCAATCCCATATGTGTGGGGTATCTATAGATAGGTCTTTAAAAATGCTATTGAGGTTTCTAACATAATTTTTTTCTAAACTCTGAATAGTTTGCGCTAGAGACACTTCCAAAGTGGAAAAATGTGTGTGCCGGGAATTTTGGAGATATATGGCGGGAGGTATAACAGCAAAACGGTTAACTGTTATACGGCTAAACTTTAACACTACACTTGCACAGAAAGAAGTAGTCTTGATCATAATTAAGCAAGTATTAATAGTAATCACGGGCATACCGTGACCGCATGTGTTAAAAAAACTAAATTAAATATTTATGGTCGTCTGCGGTCTGCAGCGAGTGCAGACGACCACACTGAGTTTATTGGCCATCACACAATGTTTTAGAAACGTTTGCAATGGATTTCTTCATTGTATTTTGCCACTCGACAGGGTCCATCAAGTAATTAATCTAAGTACAACGAGGCCCTGGCGCGCCTTGGTGAACTTGAACTTGTACTTGACCTTGTTGAACTCGTCCACCGCCGCATCCCGTGTTATCCTCAAAAGACACCCAAGAAACGTGTACTGCGCGTATGGATCATATTTTGAGCATATTTTAGGTTCAAGATAATATTATGTCCCGGAGCAATAACTGACTAAAACCGCATGCCGTCCTGGGTCTTCAGATGCCTAACACCCGTATTCACAAACGATACTGTGAGGTCTCATAGTGTGCTCGAGCGCATAGGACTGGTAAAATTAATTCACAAACATCACGTAACAGTATCTAACGCAGTGCGTTCCCTCAACAAAGTAGGGTGGTGGCACCAATTATCGGCCATGTCAACATTTTTTGACCTTTGATTGATTGTAATTTTATGGTTTATAGCATTTGCTTTCTTGCAATGCCTTTTTTGGGTAGAGGGATACTGAAACTCCATTACTACATTCGCAAAATTACCAATTATTTGTTATTTTTGAAAATATAGATGTTTTTTTCCGAGTTTGTCGATTTCCCTTAATATCGGCCTCTAACACCCTAATTTCTGCCGCCTGTGACCCTAATATCGTCATACCTTTTCCAACGTGAATTTAGGTCAATAAAACTAAGTAAAGTAAAAAATTATTACGTTTTATATTCCAATTCAGGTTCAAATAATTTTTTTAACGCTTATCTATCATTAATTTGTCTTTTCTTTATATCTCAGCCTTAAAAATACAGTAATTGCTGTTATTATAAACTAATGATCACAATGATTAAAAAAATTTAAGACAAATAAAGATTTCCAAAATATGTTATTAGTGTTATTACATATAAAGACAATATATTATTAGATAAAGTCAAAAGAAAACTTGACTTTCTTTGAAGGCTTTTCAATTTAAATGCACTAAACAGTGACGGCAAGTAAAATCTTCTATAGCCACATCAATATAATTTTGCCCACGATCAACTGTATACTTTAAGGCCGTTTGGAGCATATGTCACATTCAATATTTTTTGGCTTCATCTTCTTCGACATCATTAATTAGTTCTACTTCACAGCCCCCACAAAAAAAAATCTCCTTTTCTTTTTGAGAAGGTAAATCATGAGGTCAGTTACGCTGTCCTTTAATATTCTCTTCTTATATTCTAATACTCTTCTTCTTTTATCTACTAGTTTTGTTTTATTTGACTGGTTTATGTTTTATATTCTATTTTCCAGATTTGTCCTTCTCTCTGTATCTATTCTTCCAGGAAGTCTATCTTGTAAAGTGCTGGGAATTTCGTATTGTCGAAATGCTACTCTTCTTCTACTTCATCCTATCATTAATTCCCAGTCGCAACCGAAGCTTACACCTAGAATTCTGGAGTCCGCATTGCCAGTCTTAACTGCGGATTTGGCTAGACCTCGATATTTTCCGCGAAGCGACTTCCATCTATACTCCACAACCCCAATAGTAACATTAGACAATATCGAAGCATTGCATTACTGCCTGCTTCTTTGAACGGCATTTACTCCATCTCTTATTCTACTACGGTCATAAAAACTATAGGGGTCATAGAACCTATAGGGGTCATAGAACCTATAGGGGTCATAGAACCTATAGGGGTCATAGAATAATAATAATAATAATAATAAACGTCTTTATTGTACACCAAAGATAATACAATACATATAGTGAGAAATATAATTCATGTGGCACATACAAATGGCGGCCTTATCACTCTGCGGTAATCTCTTACAGGCAACCATGGGATGGAGAGAGAAAATAGGAGAAGAAAATTTTAGGGCAGTTTGGCGTACATTAAATGTTGAAGAAAAGTAAATAATACTATTGAGAGGAAAAAAAAAAAAAAGGAAACACAAACATAATAGCTACCTAAGTAGGTATAGGCAAATATTATATATATACATACATAGGTGCATACATTATACATAAATATCCCAGAAGAAACTTTAATATAATAATACACACACATAGAATACACTATTAATCAGTTGTTCCAACATTGTCAGAGAGACAGGTAGTGGTCCTTGACTAGTCTTTTGAACACAGCCAAGGACTGAGCACGCCTGACAGTTACTGGAAGAGCATTCCACAATCGAGCTGCTTGAACCGAAAAAGATTTATCGGCAAAGTTAGTGGAATGGCTCAGTATTTTCAGTCTCAGATTCTCTGATGATCTCAAAACCTTCGAGTGAGTGTTGTGCAAGAATTCAAATCGCTGTTTCAGGTAAGAAGGAGTTAATGGGTTAAACAAGATATTGTACAATAGGGAGAGAATATGAGCATTCCGGCGAAGGCGTACAGGTAACCACTTGAGCTTTCTTCGAAATTCTGAAACATGATCGTATTTACGTAATCCAAATACGAATCGTATACATAAATTTTGGAGTCTCTCAAGCTTGTCAAGTTGGTTTTCGGTGAGATCTAGATAGCTGGCGTCAGCATAGTCAAGAATGGGAAAAATGAGAGATTGTGCAAGCGCAATCTTAGTGGCAGTAGGTAGGAAATTTTGGAGCCTACGCAGGGACCCCGCCGCGGCAAAAATTTTACGCCTTAGTTCTAGGAGTTGTGGCCCCCAGGATAAGCGACTATCAATAACAATGCCTAGATTTTTTACTTTGTCACTGTAAGGGACTGTTATACCGTTGCATGTCACTTGGGGTAGCGTTGACCAATCTATTTTATCAATCAACCTGGAGCTACCGACAATAATGACTTGTGTCTTGCTTGGATTTACTTCAAGACCGTACGAGGCACTCCAGCTGCATATCGATATTAAGTCAGTATTTACAGTGTTGATCACTTCGGCTAGTTTATCCAGCGGAGCCTGAGAATATATTTGCAGATCATCCGCATACAGGTGGTAGGAAGAAGATAGTTCGTTGGTGATTGAGTTTATAAAAACTGCGAAGAGTAGGGGAGATAAAACGCCGCCCTGTGGGACACCAGCAGTTGTTGTACACCAAGAGGTACCTATATATAACCTATAGGGGTCATAGAACCTATGGTCATATAACCATAGGTTTGAAACGTTTCTCTTTTTGTTGGGACGACATGATTATATTATTGATTAAATTAAAATACATAAGTATTTGTTCATTTTGCACCACGTTCCTGTTTATTGTAAAGTTCGAAGGTTGTAGGAAAGTAAGTACCCTATACAAACTAAGGTGGCCGTTATTACGCATCGACTTTCTAGATATCGGCCGTAGCTGGCAAAAAAAGTTTTTAGGCGGCCGATGTTAGGATCTGGTGCTCAAACAGAGCTGCTATTTCATTTTTAACCTTATTAATGTTACTGCTAACATATAAAATAGCTAAACATACAGTTTAGTGTTTTCATGCATTTCCCCAATATCGACCAGGTGGCCGATATTGAGATTTATCCAAAATAAAGATCCCTAATCTCGACCCCGCGATTATTTCATAAAAAGTAAAAATAAATTTAAAAACACACTACCTAAACGGTACTTCGAATATTTTTCTTTAATAAAAAATAATATAAAATACCATAGGTATATTTAATTCCTTTCAAATACTTTCCCACTCAGTGCGTCGACTCCGGGATTTGACTCGGTATTGCCACCAAATCACACCCGTCGATACCTGCGCGTGCTCTATTGCCACCTGAACGTTCAAATGTGGAGGTACCCGCACCAAAATATGGGATGTTATTCGTACGGATATAGAGTCGCTTTTTGCATAAGAACTATCATAATTTTAGGGTTATTTTCATAATTATGTTTCATTTTCTCGAAAAGGCCGATATTAGGACGTGGCCGATACTAGGAGACTTCACCCTATTACTTAAGGGTTATCAATGAATAAAAAGGCTTGCCAAAACGAACGCACTGAGAATTTGTCGTTCTTTGCACAGTTTTGGTAGTACACATAGCGAAGTATTGTTTGTGAATATGGGTGTTAGTGTAAGATTGCCTAAGCACATCCGGCATCCCCAAATATGAAACCAAACTCAAATATAATAGTGAACAAAACATCAAAGTCTAGTGATTTTGGTCTCTTTTTACTCTTCTTTTTTATACAAATCAACACATTATTATTAGGCACAAACTACAATGACCTGCACGTAGAGGTTCATTGACTCAACCGATATTATTGTATCAAGATCGTGTTGTAGGTATTCTGATTGACTCAACGTTTACAAAAAATGGATTTCAATCGAATGAGGGTTTATATAACGAATTTAGGAAAAGAATGGAGGGGGGAGGCTATCGATAGTATCTGATACTGCAGGCTACTTCAGCTTTTTTATTTTTTTAAATAGGACACGTCAATTTGACTTTACTTCGCTTGATGGTAAGCTTAAAGGCAAAGTCTTAGGAAAGAGGTAAGGAGTAATGGTTAACGAGTCGGCTTTACTATCGAACGGTTCTCATAAGCGACGTGAATACACTCCTAATCAAAGCAATTTAGCTTAGCAGGAGGGGGAATATTTTTATATTTTCATTTATAATTAAACTTTATTGTACACTAATAAAATAGTACATGTATGAAAAGCATTAACAAAAGAAAATGTACAAATGAATATTAGTAACTTCGGTTACTAATATGTAACATAATATATATTGTATTACAATAAAAATAACTACCTAAAAGTCTCTAAAAATACAGATGAAAATCTCTAAAAACCTTAGATTTTATTCTTTTTGACGTGATATTTCGTGTGTAAAAATAAGATTCGTGTTTCCAGACTCCGACTCTTTAGACTTAGAACCGGAGCGCATAGACCCCGTGCTGGGAAGTGGTCGCAAGCGCGGCGGTGTGGTGATTCCGGCAGAGGGCGCCTACGACCCAAAAATGTTCCAGGACCTGAAAGTGCCGCCTGATATGGAGAACATTTTCCAATATATTATGAAGTAAGTAAGAACATATTTTACACAATGCCCATTTACACGCGGTCTTATCAGCAGCCTCTATGATCACTTGCTGATGATGTATTGTGTATATTCCACGTAAAAGGAACTATGTTTTTTTTATAGTGCAAAAATCCACACGGATACCTCCTCCGCCGGAGCCGGTGGAGCTGGTGGAGCCTTATAGCCTACTCTCACAGTACAGAAATTTGTTTGTTCTGTATTCTGAGAGCCTATCGGATATTTTGTTGCCACTTTTACCATCTGCTGTTCTATTCAAACAAAAATCTAAAAGCGATCCCTAGGTCATACCTTTATTATACAAATAGCCGTGAAAGTCTCATCCAGCTAGCTACTAGGTCATTATTACCCTATATCTCAGACCGAGACAGGATCGTAGGCGCCACCCACACCCAACCTTGCTCACACGCTGAACCAGACCTCATATACCATCAACAAAGGAAATACGACTTTGTTCCCCGCTGTTAAAGTTCAAAATCGAATCTATACCACCATTGTAAGATTAGCCTGAATAAAACCTAAGTTCTACAATATAATCTCAACCGTATTTGTTATAAAATAAAGTATAAAATGTATTGTGTTGTAATTACTTGTAATGGTAGTTCATTGTAATGAGGCCGTTTGTTTCTAATTTTATGCACGTAGGTAACTAAATTATTGAAACATTGAATTTGTAGTAAGTAGTTATGATTCAGTAACGCGCTTCACGCTTTATTTTCGTGGTGTTTCCTGTCAAAAGTAAAAAATAATTTATTCTATGTAGTTACACCATTTAAACAGCCCTTACAAAACATCAGATGCCATGGCTCGAGTCAACAATAGTGCCAGGAATACGGCAATAGGCTCACCCCCTATTATGTACGTGGGACCTAATAGGCAAAGATTAGTTGAATGTGGGTTTTAATTCACCTCTGCGGTGATTATTATGTGTGTACATACAAAGTTTGATGTTTTATAACATAGGTACATAATGTTACAAAACATCAAACTTTTTTTAAGTTTCAGTATTAAAGACTAGTTTAGCAAATGGACCACCGACCGCACCGGTTCGAAACGTGGCCCTGGGGCCTGGCCTGAGAAGACTCCGGCAAGAAATTCAGTACCTATTTCCATTTAGCCTGTAGTATTCTACCTCGCTCGAATTGAAGCCCCATCGTCTCGTTGCCTTTTCGATAAGGAGGCACTTTGAACCTTAAGAAGGGTGGCATAACGTGACAAAACGTGACATGAAAAGACGTTTGGAGAGGAGAGGCACAAACTATAAATATTCTACTTTTATACCTTGAATCATTCAATTAAAGCGAACCTGAATTATGAGATTGATTGCATTCTTGGGAGATAAATTCGTTAGCCAAATGATGTCAGCTGGCTGAGGCCGATAAACTCTGAGAGGAATCTGGAGCGATGTTGCACCAATCTTATCAAGGACATTCCGCTCTGCACGCACTGTGTGAATTGGATGCTTTTCATTCATCTAGAGTTCTACATCGTAGTATAAAAAGATAAGCCCATAGCGCCATCTAAACTAAACCATCTAAACCCAATCTAAGCAGAGCTTGTCATATTATTGGTTCTAGGATGCCTTAGATAGTTTTTTTTTTGTAAATAAATACAACAGGCTCTGATGCGAGCGGAGCGCATCAGGGCCTCGTTTTTCTCATGATATAGGTCCAAGATACCTGTGTCCCGTCCCGAGGTATACCTATAAAAAGATGCATTAATTACACATTTTTCTTAAGAGACCCTTAAGAACGCTATTATATTATGTGTGCTAATAGTAACCGAAATTATTAGTAGGTACCTATTCCCATTAAACCCTCCAGTTAGAAGAAACAGTTTGTGTTAGGAGTGTGTTCACGTCGATAGAGTAATAGTGTGGTAATTTGGCCAGGATTCAAACTATTTCAGATGGTAAGGCCGCTTCATTAACCACTAAGCTGCACTAACGATCAGCCACGATATTTTCTTCACCAATAAGTTACAATCTATCGTCCTCCAGATACACTCCACAGAAGATCGACATCGACTTCAAGCTGCAGCCGTTCGTGCAAGAGTACGTGCCGGCGGTGGGCGACATCGACGCCTTCATCAAGGTCACCACGCCGGTGTGCAACGTGCGCGCCGTGGCGCTTGCCGACAACGTGCTGGAGCATATCGATAACTTGGGTTGGTGGGATGTTATTTTCATATACACTGTAAGGCGAAAGTCACACAGCCTCGCACGCAGTGAAGTGCAGTAAACACGCGTAGTGCCACATACATAGTGAAGATGCATTTACGCGCAGTTTTTTCCATAGAAACAGTGGGTCAGGTAGAAGGGGCAGACCTAAGAAGTCCTGGCTTGAAGGGTGTCATGCATGTTATGCGTGCAAATGGTCTCACTACCATGCACAACCAAGACCGTACTAAGTGGAGGAGCTAGAGCCGGAAGGCGGACTCAGAGCTCTGAGGTCATCTTGGCCACGGACGCAATCAGAAAAAAAGAACGAACTGCAAATTACAAGTTTTAGAAACAACTGGAACTAACGCTGTGATGATGATGGTACTATTTAATATTTTTATTTCAGTTCAAATATCTACTACCAACAAATCCTTATTACAAAATTCTTCTTTATACAAATCTTTGTAATCTCAACAAAAGGGCACTTGTTTCAGGCCTGACAGTGCTGGACGAGCCGGCCGCTGAGCAGAGCGACTCCGCGCTCCTGCACCTCCAGCTCAGGGCCATCTCCAAGACCAGCAGCGCCAAGGCCACTGTGGTAAGAGTAACAACTTTTTTTTATCGTGCGAAAAATCCTCTGGGATACCTCCCCCGCCGAAGCCGGTGGAGGAGGTCATGTCGGACTCGAAACGACTAAAACGCACGCCGTCTGTGGGCCGTCGCGTCGGTGAGATTATTGTAGACATATCCCTCGCACCCCGGCCAATCCAGTTCCATATCCAGGGGCGTATTTACCCTAGGGCCAAGGGGGCCATGGCCCGGGGCGGCAGGTTGCGAGGGGCGGCGGAGCCGCCCCGAGCATCTGTCTCTGGGCGTCTTTTAGAGTCAATATTAAGGCGCCCAGACAAAGACGCTCAGGGCGGCTCCGCCGCCCCTCGCAACCTGCCGCCCCGAGCGTCTATCTCTGGGCACCTTTTAGAGTCAAGATTGAGGCGCCCAAAGATAGACGCTCGGGGCGGCTCCACCGCCCCTTGCAACCTGCCGCCCCGAGCATCTATCTCTGGGCACCTTTTTGAGTCAAGATTAGGGCTCCCAGACAAAGACGCTCAGGGCGGCTCCGCCGCCCCTCACAACCTGCCGTCCCAAACGTCTATCTCTGGGCACCTTTTAGAGTCAAGATTGAGGCGCTCAGAGACAGACGTTCGGGGCGGCACCGCCGCCCCTCGCAACTTGCCGCCCCGAGCGTCTATCTATGGGCACCTTTTAGAGTCAAGATTGAGGCGTCCAGAGATAGACGCTCGGGGCGGCTCTACCGCCCGTCGCAACCTGCCGCCCCGAACGTCTATCTCTGGGCACCTTTTAGAGTCAAGATTGAGGCGCCCAGAGATAGACGGCAGACGAGTCGACGGCGTATTGTGTCATATTTTGTTTGCCCAGTGTGCAACCACCCTGATGGCGTTCTCAGAAGCACCCATGAGTTCCTGCGTTCCTGAGTTAGCAGTGAGGTAGTTCCGCATTCACACCGTGGGTCCATTTCTTTTAAGAAACTCCATCTATTTCGGTTTTCGTTACTTCGGCTGACCTGCATCCGAAGTCTATTTAAGGGCTGCAAGGTGATGTATGAGCAGCCTCTGTGCTCCTCACACGTCAACTGGCCAGAAAGGGTTCGTAAGTAAAAGAACCAGGTATGCCCACTTCAGATCCAGTCAGAAATACGTCCAAGGACTTGGGTAACTCCGGCTGTGGCTTATTTGGTTGCTTTTGATTTCGGGCCGTCACCATCCAGTCCTAGCCGATGTTCTACAGAAGCGGCCCCAGATCCGCGCCAAACGGAACACCGCGCCACATATCTCACTTACCAAACCATGCCCTACTTAGGTAGATACTGGATTTCACCGATAAGTAAGCCCGACAATGACGCGAGGATAGAGAGGCAGCCCGTGCTGAAAGAGTGCAGCTCTGATGCAGCTCCATGACAAGGCGTTAACGACGTAGGCAACAATAGACACTGCCAGCATCAAGTCGCCGTGCCACTGCTTCTTTCACCAGGGCCCTCAAGCGCGTGTTGGCATCCACGTTGCTCCCGACTATATCCAAATTGATTGTCTACCAAATTCGGTCTCACTCCTGTAAGGCGCTCGATGTGGCACTTCACGAGGAATAATTCATTTAAAACACCTGCACACTGCACACCTTGTCGATCAATACAATGAGCCGGTAGGCGGATGGTAACTTTGCAGAAGAGGACCAGTTTTCCTGTCTTTCAAATTTTCTGAATCCGTCTCTACTTGAGGCATACGCTAAAGAGCCCTTCAAAACGGGATCTGAGTACCTTTAGAGCCTAGAGTGCTGCCAGGTCCAAAAGCGGTGTTTTTACTGTTGCCGAAGGCAACATGCTTATAACATCATAAAACATCTCCTTCACAAGCTATTGCTGTACTCAAGTGATTTTTGGTTGCCATATCATCTTCTACGTAGGGCGCTTTAATGGAATGGAATGCAAATATGTCCCCTTGAAGGGATTCTGATTGGGAGCCTGGGTTAGTGGGGAGGTCGATGAGAGTCACTTCTCTCGCACCATAAGATAGAGATCTCACGAATCAGGCTTGAAAGTCTCTAGCAACTTCTGACGGGCCCCTATTTTGGGTCCGCCCCTTGGGCGCAGGCTAACGGTGAACGCGAACGTCACTTATAGGGAGGCAAACCTATGTGGCCCGGGGCGCCAAATCTTTAAATACGCCCCTGTCCATATCTCTCGATCCGGGCTTCTTCCGGTGTGAGGACCACAGAGTCCCCAACTCGCCTTCGGGTATGGGGAGGTGCACAATACGCGCCGCTGTGGCCTGCTTCTGCTAGGGTGACAGGAGTTTATCAAATACATACTATCCAAGTTAGATTGCAGTCGCTGCCGTAACTGCCAAAATATAACAAACTAGCTGTTGCCCGCGGCTCCGCCCGTGTGGAATTCGGATTCCGGTCCAACTAAATGTATGGAAATCTGCCCGATTTATTGACATTTATGCTCACTGCTCCGCTCCCTTTAGTAGTAGCGTGATGTTATATAGCCTATGTTACTCCCAGATAGTGTAGCTTTCTATAGGTGAAAGAATTATTGAAATCGGTACAGTAGTTCCGGAGCCTATTCATTACAAACATACAAACATACAAAAATAGGTACAAATCTTTCCTCTTTATAATATTAGTATAGATATAGATTATTGGAAGGCAGAATAGAATGACGGAGCTCCGGCTAAGTACTAGCTTTAGATGCAACCGGTTCGTTCTACTATTTCTCATGATTTGGTTTACTTTGGTTTTTGTCATGTGTTTTAAAATTCCTAACTTCGGGTAGAGCAGAGCAGGGTGGGGCGGGCGCACCACTCCCACCCCAACCTCCCTCCATCCCCCTGGTATGCCCAAGCTTCCAAGTTTTGGGTTAACTCGACAGGATTATAATTTTTAAGAAGTCCCAGGGTCTTTTCTATGCACCCAATTTCATGGTACTAATTCAAAGTTTTCGTTTCCAGCTAACCAAGAAGATCGAGAATGCGGAGAAGAACTCGAAGGCTATCGAGCGCTGGATAAAGGACGTCAGCGAGCTGCACCTGTCCAAGCCGGCGCCCACTGTCGCCTACAACAAGTAATTGACATTTTTATCTACTGAATTTATTTATTTGTTTTTAGTCTCGATGGTGCAGCAGTTGACTGAATAACAGCTCGAGGTTCTGGGTTTAAATACCGGGTTAAGTTAGGGTGTTCCGTTACAAAACTGCATTGGGCTCGCATGAAAGGACAGAAGTAGACGGTGATCCATTTTTATATTGTGCAGATATTATCGTGACAGAAAAAAAATACTTCATCCAAACATTCGCAGAAATTGTTTCTTCAATTGTTTACTTCAGACGAAAGGCGAAGCAAGTTGTTTCTTTAACTCTCCCCGTCTAAATGACACCTTAGCAAAATTCCCCTTCCCCTTACCGGGGATGAATGACGATGGCACTTGATTTGTGTCATCTAGCCCGGTAAACATGTCAACGGGCCAGTTAAAACTTTTTTTCCCATGTGGCCCGGCACCGGGGCAGATGGGATACACTCATATTATCTACTACTGTTGTCAATTTCAGCAAAATGCCCGACATAGACAACTTAATGGAAGAAGGCCTTTCTTTTTTTCCCCATGTCGCCCGGCACCGGGCCAAGTGACCGGGGCAGATGGGATACACTCATATTATCTACTACTGTTGTCAATTTCAGCAAAATGCCCGACATAGACAACTTAATGGAAGAAGGCCTTTCTTTTTTTCCCCATGTCGCCCGGCACCGGGCCAAGTGACCGGGGCAGATGGGATACACTCATATTATCTACTACTGTTGTCAATTTCAGCAAAATGCCCGACATAGACAACTTAATGGAAGAAGGCCTTTCTTTTTTTCCCCATGTGGCCCGGCACCGGGCCAAGTCAACGGGGCAGATGGGATGGGATACACTCATATTATCTACTACTGTTGTCAATTTCAGCAAAATGCCCGACATAGACAACTTAATGGAAGAATGGCCTGAATCAATGGAGGAGACGCTGAACGAAGTGGGCTTCCCCCCTGCGACCCTTGACTGCTCCCTGTCGCAGTACGTGGACCTGGTGTGCGGGCTCTGCGACATCCCCGTGGGGGGAGACTCCCTCAACGACAGGATACAGGCACTGCACTTGCTGTTCAGTCTGTATTCTGCTGTGAAGAACTCGCAGTTGTACGCGGAACGGCAGAAAGAAACTAGTGATAGTAATGTGTGATGTTAAGAATAAATTGTTTTGTTTTAAGTTTTTGTCTTTTACTTGGTTCCTGTAGCTGATATATTCTGGACTTATTTATAACTCACCTGGTGGTCGGAGTCGCTCGACGTTGGAAGGTCATATGGCAGTCGTTCAATCCGGTGTACACTCTGAACGTAATCGGAAATGAGGCAGCAGGGTGCAGTCAGGTTGACGAACCATAAATATAAAAGAAGCTTAAAGGATCTTTCTATGGATGTGGACCAGTGCAGATCTCCCGTTTTTCAGTGTCTATTTAAACACAGCCATGAAGAACTTTTGGAAACTGTAATGTAAAAGTTACACTTTGGACAGTGTACTGTGAAAGTCGCACTTTGGAAAGTGTAACGTGGAAGTTACACATCCGAAAATGTAACGTGCAAGTTACACTTTGAGAAATGTAATGTGAGGGTAAATAAAAGCACACAATATTGTAAATTATATTTATTGTAACTCAAATGAGATCTACATTAGGGTACTTGGAAGACTACATAGGACTAAAATATTACATTTAATCTACGCACGATCATAGAAAAATATTTCATTTAACGTACCTAACAAGTGTTTCATTACATTCGTTTATTTATAATGGCTATCGTATCCGTGGGCGTAGGCAGGAGAAGGAGGGGCTTGCTGGTTCGATCCCCAAGGCGCGTGTGGATAGTCAATATATTTATATTGCGATCCAGTATCGTGATCCAATGAATCGCAATTTTACACTATCATAGCGTCAATATTATCAATATAATATTGACAGGATCTCGATATCATATTGACTTTTATTTATATTGACGTTTTGTAGGTGCCGTTTAAACGGTATATTTATACAGAATAAATTAGTTTGACTGACTGTCTGCACGCGCCCATAGTTGCGATTAACAATTACGCGACACTTAAGAGTAACAGTACAATATATCGACAATCAGTGGTGCGACATTATGATTAGAATTATAAAAAAAAAACAACTTATTGCTTTCCAATCTTTAGTTTTTTTGTATACAGTACTAATGTTCGAAATTCAAATCACTTTGGTCAAAAACTAAGGCTCATATTCCACAACAATACTCATTTTTGAATCTCGATTCATAGCTAGATCTGAGGGAAGATTGTAATCTAAATAAAAGATCTAATTGCATTGTGAGATTCATAACTGAGCGTTTTTCTGGAATACGGGCCCTGTTTGAACATCTAAAAATGATCATCTACCCATATAATATCTTATTTATATATAATGTTTCGTTCTTGGTGTGCATAAAGAGATATAGTTTAGTATCAATAAAACATTAGAAGTCCACAACTCGATAGTCAGCGTCAAAATTATTAGACTACTTCAACTTTTGACGCCGATTACTGAGTTGTAACTGTAACACCACTAATAGTCGATATATTGTACGGTCACTATAATAAATTGTCGTAACTATGAGACGAACCCCAAAATATTATCTACAAATCAATTTTAGGATATTGTTTTCAAATTTTTATTTTAAATAGGTATGTCAGATTTCACACATTTTTTGTTTTATTCATTTTTTATACCCCTCCCCCTGCTTACGCCCACATTGTATCTAATGCTTGAGTTTATAAATAATCTTCTAATATTTAACTAGGAATTCATAAACTACCTTCTAATGTTAACCCTTTGGATACTGGCAGTTTTAGATCTAATCTAATTTGTAGATCTAGATGATACGATTTAGATCTAATTGGTGGACTTTCAGGTAGGTATGTGAAGTAAGCATAACACATAATATGGGTTCAGAAAGTAAATAAACATGCATATATACATATTTCTTTTGCAAATACATACCATACATATATTATACATGAGAACACTCGGACCAATGCAAATATGTGTACAAATATTTGCAGTGAGTAGGAATCGAACTTACGAACTATGTAGGAGCAGTCGAACGTTTTACCGACACACAGGTTTTCAAAATATACTCATGTTATGATTATTAAAATCCTGCAAAGATATTTTTTTTTATACCACTTAGGTGGCAGACAAGCACACAGCCCATGTGATGAGTAGTGGTCACCGCGTCTGTTTTTCCAATAGATGAATAAATATACAGGGTGTATTTTTGAAACGGGGCAGCAAGGGCAAGTACCTTAACCGTTGTAATTACAGCAAAACGTTCTTAGGAGACCTTCCCTAACTTTTTGAGATATTTGCGCTGATCGATTGGCACTGAAAAAAAATTTTTGGACTTTTTTTTGCTAACTAAGATTTTTGCAAAATCTGTGAAAGCAGTTCAAAATATCTCAAAAAGTTAGGGAAAGTCTCCTAGGAACCTTTTGCTGTAACTACAACGGTTAAGGTACTTGCCCTTACTGCCCCGTTTCAAAAATACACGCAAACAAGCACACGGCCCACCTGATGGAAAGTGGTTACCGTGGCCTATGGACGTATGCAACACCAGGGGCGTTACACTCGTGCTGCCGACCCTGAAGAAACCTTCTAATGCCCTTCATAAATATGCTTTAAATACTTTTAAAGGATATTTACGGTCCACACTCAGCCTCAGATGCATCGCTCGAGTCAACAACAGTGCCCGGAATACGGCAATAGGCTCACCCCCTATTACGTGGGACCTAATACAATGATTGGTGAAATGTGAGTGTTAATTCACCTCTGCCTAACCCTCTGGGGAAAATAGGGTGATTGTATGTATGTATGTTAAAGAAATTAGTATTATCATTAACTCATACAACAAAGCGGGTGTGAATCATCGTATGTAATGTATGGGTATCGAACCCACTACTTCTAGCTTCCTTATAATCACTACGCTACTACGTGAACAAAATAAAAAAAAATAACATTACTAAAAGTTTTACTTCGCAATGTTGCCCTGCACGCCAAGATCCAAAGGGCGTATCATCCACGTCACACACGTAATTTGACAATAACCTATATAATATTTACATTATAAAGAGCAAATTCACAAAGCATCATTATCACAGTTTTCCATATTTTGCACCCACACTTAATATTATTAAATATTTCACTGTAATTCCCCGGGCGCACTGCGGTTTTTAATATTTCAACAAAGGCGGTGGTGTTAACAGCAACGGTATTTTACCGTGGCGGTGTTAACAGCAACAGTAATATGCTATGGCGGTTTTAACAGCAACGGTATTATACCGCGGTGGTTTTAACAACACCGGTATTATATCGCGGCGGTTTTAACAGCAACGGTATTATACCGTAGCGGTTTTTATCAGCAACGGTATTATATCATGACGGTATTAACAGCAACGGTATTATACCGCAAGCGGTTTTAACAGCATCGGTATTATACCGCGGCGGTTTTAACAGCAACGGTATTAAATCGTGGCGGTTTTAACAGCAACGGTATTATACCGTATCGGTTTTATCAGCAACGGTAATTAACTGCGGTTGTTTTGACAGCAACGGTATTTTACCGTGGCGGTTTATATCGTATCGTAACGCAACAGTTTTATTTACATGGGTATTAACCACGGCAGTTTGACTGCGGAGGAATACAATGATTACAATCAATCTATTAAGATAGGTAGGTTCCCATTTATGATATAATTTCCCCTAATTCCTGACCCTCTAGACAAGTGGCAACTTGGTCGGCGTATTGTGAAATAGAATTATGAATGTATAGGATTGACACAAATTTTGACGTTTATAACAGTTGTATGTCATTCACATACATTGATCAATCTATGTTATTCTACAAACGTATTGCGACTTGTCTAAAAAGGCTGAATGTCAGTAGCCGATTAAAAAACGCAGTACCCGGGGCCCAATATATACTAAAATACAGTCTCTGCAGCTCTGAAACCATGTCTTTTGAACCACTTTACTTTTTTTTTTACGTAATTTCACTTTCATGTCATCAGTCGTTTAGGTATTACACACACTGTCAAAATTGGTATCTTACATTTTGTCATAATTCGTCTCGCACTGTCTCCATCATCTGAAATGATAAAGGGGTCAGATAAATATATAATTCTTTTTATAGATACAATCAATGATCACTACATATTATAAAACAAAGTCGCTGTCGCTGTCTGTCCGTCCCTATGTATGCTTAAATCTTCAAAACTACGCAACGGATTTTGAAGCGGTTTTTTTTTAATAGATAGAGTGATTCAAGAGGAAGGTTTATATGTATAATACATGCATAATATTGTAGAGAAACACTGATAAATTTCGAGATAATACCACGTGGGCGGAAAATATGGCGGTACGAAGTTCGCCAGGTTAGCTAGTATATTATAAACTATAGATACGCTGTCCGCACTCTAAAATTGCGCCAAAAAATGTGTACAATATTGTCCTCATTTTACGCACCAATCAGAGATGCGGCAGTGCACTATGCAAAAAAAAGTTCATTAACTCATTAATTAATGACCTTTGACGCCAGGATTCGAAGTCGGGACGTCTCGATCGTAAGTCCAACTTCTAAACACTAAGCCGAAGAAATTTCGGCCAATCGGCGGCCACACGAGCGGTGCGGGGCCGCTCGTATGTCCGCCGATTGGCCGAAATGTTTGCGGTGCGGCGCCGCAACGCACCGTGTGCCCCCGCTCTTAAGCCCGTATTCTAGAACGACACTCAGTCGTGAATGACGATTGACAGATTTGACTGATTTTCTATACAATCTGTCCTGAGATATATCGAGATTCAGAACTGTAGGCACATGCTGTAAGAACATTTCGAACGATCGAACGAACTCGACAGCTCAATCCGCGGCGATATTTCCATTCTGCTTGCTGTAAATTTTGTGTCATCACGTTCTTGAGCATGAGGGTGATGTATGTTTACGTGTTCGACAACGTGCCATCACCAAAACAGCATGCGATATTGAAATATCACTGCAGATTCAGCTTTCGAGTTCGTTCGATCGTTCGAAATGTTCCTACAGCATGTGCCTACTGAGTGTCAACAGATTCTAGAACACGGGCCTGAGTTACCGACGATTCGATAACGCGCAGTACATACCTAGCTAGTGATAATGGAACAGGTTGAAGAGGCGCCTGTTGAAGGGGAAGCGCTGCTGCTTGAGCTCCGAGAGCGGCTCGTCGTCGTTGCGCAGGCAGAAGTAGCTCGTGATCACGCTGCGGCAGATCGGGCACTTGTCCAGTTTCGCTGCAATCGGACATAGGAGGACTGGTTAGAAAGGTTTATTTATTGCTTATGTACCTACTGAAATTGTAGCTTTACCTGACTGCCGAAGAAATGAGGGTAATGTTTTTCGAGACTATGTATGTATGTATGTCCATTTCTTTGGCACGCTCAAACGCATGTCAAAATCCGTTCAGTACAGCCTGTATGCCTGCCAATATAGCTTTTCAGTTGTATTTTTACTTTGCAGTCGGGTTTTTATCTTATTTGTTATCTTAAATCAAATATTTTTTTTTTTTTTTCAAATTATTCAAATTATTCAAATTATTTTATACAGTGTTAGGGAAACGTTCCCGAAGCCGAAGGCGAGGTGCCTTCGGCTTCTGCTTTGGTAGTAGTGCAGTTACCTTAGCTTAGACTTAGAGTATACATTGCTATAGAGCGCGCCTTACAAGTATGAACTGCTATCACGGGTATGAACAGTACCGAGGCTCCTGGCTCAACCTCAATCAGTAGCAAAACAATACCCGTCAAAATGACTTCCCAAATAATATTTAATTCGATATGTTAAATCAAAATTTTATACAACATCGTATATTTGTAGTAATAATGACGCAAAGATAACGCAAAATGACGCCATTTTTTTGTATTTTGGCTTTAATTTTATCCATACGGTTAGCATTAACCAATCGCAGTAACTTCATTGTTCTACAGTATTCTACACTATATCTAACATTGCACAAGCTACTTTATCGGCAGTAAAACTATGTCAAAAAGGTTAAAAGCCAGCGGGTAGAGGTCGCTAGCCGACGCGGCGACGCATTGGTAGATCGCCCTATTTGTATGGACCGCGCGAACTATCGGATATAAACAATCGTTTGGAATAGCGTTAGGCAATCGACATACTCAAGGTTGCGAGCGATAATACGTACGTGCTACTGGGAAGATATGTTTTCCTGGTGTAGGAGACGTTGTGAGTTGTTGCGGGACTCCTGAGATTTAAGGTTAAGTATGTGGTAGTTAGGTGAAGAAATAAGACGAAATTAAGTAGACATTCAAATGATAATTGGCAGTGGTGAGGGATCCTTATAACTTGATTCCTGCGGCTTCCTAATGTGTCGCATGGTGCACAAGCTAGACTAAGATAAGTTTTTTTCCAACGGCTTCACCCTTCGCCACTGATAATTATGCAGGATGGGGGGGGGGGGGGGGATGTTGCAGTATTCATGATGGCAGCGGCTAATGGGAGAGGCAGTACTCACGCAGTATAGTGCGAGGCAAACGAGGCCCGTGTACTGCTTCGCGCAGTACGTTTTTTGGGTGTCTATTGCGCGCGCTGACAGCCGTTTTGACACGACTGCTTTTGCTCGTTTTCTCTTTTTTGGTGCGCTTAATATTGGACAACGAACTGTTAGACGAATAACTAAAGAAAAACCAGTTTAGTCAAAAAATGTGCACTATAGTGCCGCAACTATAGTGCACATTTTGAACACATTTTATGTGCAAGATACTCACGCAGCACAACGCGGCCGCCTCCTCGCCCTAGCAGTACCTACAGTGGCTAGGGGGGTGTAGTGCGGTACTCACGCAGGCAGCAGTACCTAAAGTGGCTAGGGGGGTGTAGTGCGGTACTCACGCAGGCAGCAGTACCTACAGTGGCTAGGGGGGTGTAGTGCGGTACTCACGCAGGCAGCAGTACCTACAGTGGCTAGGGGGGGTGTAGTGCGGTACTCACGCAGGCAGCAGTACCTACAGTGGCTAGGGGGGTGTAGTGCGGTACTCACGCAGGCAGCAGTACCTACAGTGGCTAGGGGGGTGTAGTGCGGTACTCACGCAGGCAGCAGTACCTACAGTGGCTAGGGGGGTGTAGTGCGGTACTCACGCAGGCAGCAGTACCTACAGTGGCTAGGGGGGTGTAGTGCGGTACTCACGCAGGCAGCAGTACCTACAGTGGCTAGGGGGGTGTAGTGCGGTACTCACGCAGGCAGCAGTACCTACAGTGGCTAGGGGGGTGTAGTGCGGTACTCACGCAGGCAGCAGTACCTACAGTGGCTAGGGGGGTGTAGTGCGGTACTCACGCAGGCAGCAGTACCTACAGTGGCTAGGGGGGTGTAGTGCGGTACTCACGCAGGCAGCAGTACCTACAGTGGCTAGGGGGGTATAGTGCGGTACTCACGCAGGCAGCAGTACCTACAGTGGCTAGGGGGGTGTAGTGCGGTACTCACGCAGGCAGCAGTACCTACAGTGGCTAGGGGGGTGTAGTGCGGTACTCACGCAGGCAGCAGTACCTACAGTGGCTAGGGGGGGTGTAGTGCGGTACTCACGCAGGCAGCAGTACCTACAGTGGCTAGGGGGGTGTAGTGCGGTACTCACGCAGGCAGCAGTACCTACAGTGGCTAGGGGGGTGTAGTGCGGTACTCACGCAGGCAGCAGTACCTACAGTGGCTAGGGGGGTGTAGTGCGGTACTCACGCAGGCAGCAGTACCTACAGTGGCTAGGGGGGTGTAGTGCGGTACTCACGCAGGCAGCAGGCGCACAGGCAGGCGTGGCGGCAGGGCAGCAGCGCGCGCGACAGCGGCTGCGCGGCGCACACGCAGCACAGCGCGGCCGCCTCCTCGCCCGCCTCGTAGCCCTCCGCGCCCGCGCCCGCGCCCAGCTCGCCGCTCACGTACAGTTGCTGTGGGCGGTCGCACTACGCTGTTACTGCTGTTCAACTATACTTTGTACCCCATCCCCAGTATCCGAGAAATCCTGATACGATTCATTAAGATAGGAAAAAGCGAAATCATGCTCAGGTGGGACTCGAACCCGCGATCTTTCCCTTACAGGGGGAATTCTCTGGCCACTGAGCCACTGAGGTTCGCCCGAAGTTGATCCAAATTTTCCTTGCTTTAAGCATAGCAAAAGCATACTAAATTCTTTAAAATTTCATTCTACCTAATAGGATATCTTGAATAGCTGAAATACAGTTCAAACCTATCAGGTTTTTATCGAATCAGGGATGATCGCGGTGCTAGAAAACTATATACAAGAATCTCAAAAACCCACACCTTATTTATAGTCAATGGAGAATCTTAATATAGTATTGCAGATATTTTACATTAAACACCAATCTAGTGGCAAAAATATTTTTTTGAAACTACGAATCTAACATCGTTTAGATAGCAGTAACTGCAGTTTCTGAATAAAAAAAGTATGTAAGAGACAAGATCACGTTATATGGCGAAAACACATCAGTTTGCCGCGATTAAGTATCGGAAACTGAAAAAGAACACAGCAAAGATCTCGAGATCTCGTCTAAGTATTTGTATTGGCTACGCCAGATATCAAACTTATACGGTCTAAAGAATATCATGTTGTTTTCACCTTCAAACAAGACAGATGTCCGTTGGCCTGCTTCAAGTACTGGGCAATGATGCCGCTGGGCAGCGGGCAATGGTCGTCGCGGATGTGGACAACACTGACTAGCGCCACCTGGAACGACAAGCAATTCTGCGTGAAGGAGTTACGAACTAACAAACACCGGAGAAGTTTTGTGCTGTCAGTGGGAAGACAAAAGGCTTGTCCTGCTTGTCTTCTGCGCTGACGGCACAGAATCTCTCTGTTCTTACAGGGTCGACAGCACGAGTGTGACTCCCCTGATGTTGCACACGTCCATAGGCCACGGTAACCACTTTCCATTAGGTGGACCTTGTGCTTGTTTGTGACCTAAGTGGTATAAAAAAGTTACATAAAAAACAAACATTGCAGCTAGATGAAGAGAGAGCTCCAGCTCTGACTAGGATTTCAGATCTCTCCGACTTATTTTTTTTCTCGAAGTATGAGAATTCTCGACCAAGAATTCCTGGGAATTCTCGAGTTTTGCCGAAGAGAGACTGACTCAAGATTTAGGTATCCCACCATCCATGAGAACGGTGAGCATTGAGTAGGGTAGAAACTTTTCATCTAGAGTGCTTGCGACTTTCAGAAAATTTTCAAAAAAAGTCAGTGTTCCTTTAGACTCTTACCGTATCATCAGGCCTGAGCTCGCCCGTATCCCGCACATCCCGTGCCAAGATCACTACGAGAGGATAGCACGAGCGAGGCGGGGGTCCCAGTTGCAGCGGTTCTTCAGTCGCCAGGTTTAAAGGCTGTTCGTCGTGAGGACTGCTCCTGGAACACAACCGAACATTTTATTCAATAATTTACTTTGTCTTTATATGGGAAACTAGCCTCTTTTCTCCTACTATCAGGTAATCTGTGTCCGTACGCGCGGATGTTGGTCGACGCGACTTTAGAATACATCTCCGGTCCTATTAAACCGATTGCGATCAAATCAGCAAAATTTTAAGTCTGATCTGAAGACCTTTGAAACAAAAAAAACAGCAAAATTTTATTTGGAATTCTTATCCGTTTGTCCGATCGTTTTTGCGTCGATCGCGGACAAGCAAACGATAAGGATTCCAAAAAACATATTTTTGTGTTCAGTAGCATTAGTAAAACATAACCCCAGTATTTTTTTTTAATTCCAATGTGCAGACACGTCCACTTTACAAATTACTCGTACATAATAGTATAGATGGATTGGAAATCCTAGAGATGAACGTCAATTTGAAGTAACTAAATGATTCTGCAGTTGGGGGTGAGTGACTAATATGTAGTGTGAAATAATCCGTTGAAACTGTTTTATATAATGTGGAATAGGTTTTTAAAATGCAAAGTCCGTATGAAGTAATTTACGGCGACAAAAAGTCATCAATCTAAATTGCAAAATATTTAAAAACATTGTCAAGGCGATGACCACGAAATAAGTAGATTAAGTATGTACCGTGATTTACGATTTATGCTTCACATAAAGATCGTATTATTGAGTCAGTTACCATACCATACATACCCACATAATTAATAATTATGAGATGTAAATAAGGTGTTATACTATTGTTTGCATTAGAAGACTTCAAGGTGCCTTCAAGGTCCGTTCAAGGCTACATAAATTTTGCATTCACGAGAATGTAGAATACTTATTGAAAGTCAGATTTGTAGGTGAATTTTGATTACGTAGGTATTATGTAATTTAAGTCTACCTACCTACAATTATCTTATATTTAAAACTGTCCCAAAGTTACCCAGTTTTCATAAAGTTACCCCTACAGTGGGGTAACTTTGTGCCAACTGGATAACTTATTTTTTTTCAAAAGTAGGAATGCTATTCCTGTCTCTCGTTCTGAGCTGGGCGCATCTAATTTTTATTTAACTTAATTTTAATTTGCTGCCAATGACACGATGAAGAAGAAGAAGTCTGTTTCTTAAATTTGCCTGCCTTTTGAAAAATATCTAATAAATCAGTCGCCACAAAGTAATCCTAGTCGTCTTTAAAGTTTACTGTACGTGCATCGTGGTTGAGTGGTAACCGAGCATAGGCTGTGGCAAAGGTTAGCACATTGGATGTCAAGCAACGGTAGACGGGTCAGTTCTTAGCATATAGAGTCCCTTCAGGGGTACACTGAGTAAGAATCGAACACGCAACCTCTGAGTTAGCAGCTGGTTGCCCTACCGCACCGCTTCGCCACTTAGGTCGTCTTGGTAGTTTATGACGAGGCGAATAACCGTTAACTACCTAAGGATACATTTTTCAAAACTTGTCACCCTCTCAAGAAGCACGATTCTTTTATACCTACCTCTGATACAGTGATACCTGTATTCCGCAATAAGTACCGAACCATAAATCATATAAGAATTTAAAAAATAAGGAAGAGGTATTAAATTGCACTTCGCACAATTGATCTGCTAATTAAATACGTAAGGAGGTATGTCACGTACGTTCTGAAACCAGTAATTTTAGTTTCCGAACGGTACAGTGACTGAAATGACTCACTTGTTTACTTACTAACTATCAAGTCACATTTAACTATTGTTTTGCCTTTTAAATGAATCACGGATAAGTATATCAGTTTAGTATTCTCTTGGGTTTTTCCTTAAGTCAATGATATAGCTATTACAAATTTAACGGAGTTTTAGTTATGGACTTGTAGTTAACCGTCTCAAAATCATTTGTGTGCCTGGTTCCACCCGCGTCAGGATTATCCTAATAATATGGTCGTTGTTCTGCATAGCTGTGTGCGAAACTAAGTACTTACTTTATTTAAGCTCATGTTCTTTTGTAGGTTTCCGTGCATGTCTGTGCAGATTAAAAATATTTTCTTTCTTTCTTTCTTACTTTCCCACTTTTAAATCCTTTTTAATAACGTCATGAAGATTTAGTCATTTTCTTCAATGATAAATACATTGTGAAAGCGACTGGCGGCGTCCAACTTCCCGACCCTAAAGGGCATCTTCGTCAGAGTCAAGTCCATTGGCCAGCAGGTATACTAGCTAGCATGTGAGATTGGTTTGGTAAACATAATAAATAACGTAATTTCACAATAAAACTAACTAGGATGCGAATAAGATTTTGGTGAGGGTCCAATTAACACAAATCTTGGTAATACTCGTAGTATTGAACTATCTTCTGACTCTTAGATTTAAAAAAATATGTTGGATTTAATTTTTACCCCTCACGCCATCGGCAATTTCATAGGAATTAGACTATTACCCTTGACACCACCGGTATCGGTAGTGTCATTGGTTAGTGCCACGGGCCACGGGGCAGTCACGTCTGTTATGGGCACATATTTTTTTTATGTTTGTAGTGACATTTCAGCCCTCTTAGACAAGTGGCAATTCGTTGGCCGGCTTATTGTGGAATAGAATGACGAATGTATAGGATTTGACGTATATGACAGTTGTCAACGTATGTCATAAACGTCAAATCTCATACATTCGTCATTCTATTCTACAGTACAGTTAGCCGATCGAATGGGCGCGTAAATGCCGTTTCAAGTGTTTCAACACAATATGATTGGGAAACCACTCCTTCACTATCCTTGCCTCCTTGTAAGGCTAGTTGCTTTAGGAATTCATCGTAAAATTTAATGAACAAACCAATAAACTATGTCAATTAAAAGGACTGGGGTATAATGGGCCCTTTGCGGACCAAGCTAACACTTGCTAAACTATGTAAGAGGCGCTAGCGCAGCTGACTTTCCGGAATTGGTAGGTCATATGGCAGTCTCGGCAAAGCCGACATACCAATCAAAAGCAAAAAAGCTAGACGTATTTTTTTTAACTTAGGTAGTCATTAGAGAAGTTTTTGTGACTGTTATTCATATTAGTTTAGTGTGTCTGGTTTTTGTCCACCTCAGAAAGTTTCTTATCACATGTGTTTTGTATGTACATGTGCATTTATAGTAGTAAGTACCCCACAACAAATTTAATTACACTACAAAAGTAATTAACAAGTAACGAAATTACCTGTTATTCCATTCTTATCACTCGATAAAGAGTTTCGTTGAAAACAATAATATTGTGAAACTTGAATACTTAATTGAAAAATGTAAGAAGCAATTCAATTGTATTGTTTTTAACATTTCTTTTCTATACATTACTAGCTGACCCGGCGAACTTCGTACCGCCATATTTTCTGATCCTGCTCCCGCTGCATATCTATAAATTTATCAGTGTTTCTCTACAATATTATGCATGTATTATACATAAATATATAAACCTTCCTTTTGAATCACTCTATCTATTGAAAAAAACCGCTTCAAAATCCGTTGCGTAGTTTTGAAGATTTAAGCATAGGTACATAGGGACGGACAGACAGCGACTTTGTTTTATAATAGGTATGTAGTGATGATGATGATACAACAAATTGAAATTGAATAAATTTTATTTTGTTATGTATGACTCATTTTCGCGGACTCAATCAAAATTCATTTAAAAATTAACAAAAGCATGTAAAAAAGGGTATTATTTTAATTCGTACGTGCTAATGAATTATGTAAGTACTAAGTTTATTGCTGATAATATTCGGATGAATTGAGAGAAGTTACAAAAAGTTAAATGTTTATGTAAATGGTGCTGTTTTTTACGCAAGTTACTGGATGCCTTCATAAATCATTATTAATATTGTTGACACTATATATCTATATATATAAAAATCAATGCCACTTTTCGTTGTTAGTTTATAACTCAAGAACGGCTGAACCGATTTGGCAAATTTTAGTCTTGAAATATTCGTGGAAGTCCAGCGAAGGTTTAAAGATGAGAAAATAGGTGCAGCGAGAACGGGATTAAAATTCATGCGGGTTGAAAAAAATATGGCGATACGAAGTTCGCCGGGACAGCTAGTATTGTAAAAAATAACGGAGGTGTTGTGGGTTTTTTTATATATAGGTAGGACACGTCAATTTGACTTCGCCTCGCCTGATGGTAAGCTGAAGGTAAAGTCTCTGAAAAGAGGGTCACCATTACAGACACGTATCATGTTACAATGGTGGCACTCAGCTTGACGGCCTCATCAGATGCTTTTTCACGCCCCGCTTGAAGGACCCGGGACTGTAGGAGGAGGGAAACACGTGAACTGGTAAGGAATTCCAAGACTTAACAGTGCGGCAGACGTGTGAATAGTGACCCGGGACTGTAGGCTCTAGTCTGACTAGAGTAGAGTAGACTGTAGTCTGACCTTTCTTTAGAACGCCCTTGATTTGATAGATATAGGTCAACACATGCCGGATCCATTCCCTCTCGTGTCGCAAATCTGTTTCATCAATTTCCTTCCATCATCTGAATCCTCTATCCATAATTCCATATCCATACTAATATTATAAATGCGAAAGTAACTCTGTCTGTCTGTCTTTCTGTCTGTCTGTCTGTCTGTTACGCTTTCACGCCTAAACCACTGAACCATTTTGTGAAATTTAATATAGAGATAGGATAGATTAGACCTTGCTATATTTAGTCGCGATAACCGACATCCACGAGGGCGGACCAGCGTGAAACAGCTAGTGGGATTTAAAATGAGGATAAATCAATGCATCATCCATGTCCGATCCGATTCAAGGGCTTCCAAGATCCGTTTCCATCGAAGACAATAGGCACCTAATAAGTATGCTCTGGTCAGACACCAGTTATATCACCGCTTCGATGTCATGTTCGGTCACGGCCGCGCAACGACAGAATAACATTGCGCTTGCACGGGAATCGAATACTTAATGAACACAATTTCTTCATATAGTCATCTGCGATTGTTCAGTGAGTGATAGACACTACTAGTTGAGGTTTTTCCGTTTAGAAAACTCTGTGTATGATGAAGTTATATACTCGTAAGAGTATAATATTAATCTTATTAGACAAATAATGCTTAGGTGAACTGAGATTAGATGACCTGCCCCCCTAGACAAGTGGCAATTCGTTGCTCGGCGTATCATGGAATAGAATGACGAATGTATAGGATTTGACGTTTTTGACATTCGTTGACACCTGTCATATACGTCAAATCTCATACATTTGGCATTCTATTCTACAAAACGCCGGCCGATGAATAGCCACTTGTCTAGAGGAGCTGGGCAGAAGAGATAGAGTAGATATTATAATATACAGGTATTTATGAACATCAAAACTAATATTACAAATGCGAAAGTAATTCTTTCTGTTACGCGTTTACGCTTAAACCAGTAAACCGATTTTGATGAAGTTTGATATTGAAATAGATTAGACTTTGGGAGAAGACATAGTTAGGCTATGTTTAGTCGTGATAACAGACAGACTCGCGGGCGGAGCCGCGGGTAACAGCCAGTACATAATAATGTGGACAAATATCCGCGTCATACATAGGCCCGTATTCAAGAACGATTCTCAGTGTTGAATCTCGATATATCTGATATTCATGAACCAGGATGCATAGTTACATTTAGCAATTACATGGCTAGGTATAAATACAATCGCCTCTTTGTACACAATACGTAAACAGTAGTGAACTTAACACACATTGAACAAATATTGGAACGTACCGACGCAGGTATGTTTTAATTTATACATACATAGTATGTTATAGTCTTAGGGGCGCATAAAGGTGATATTTTCTGTTATTTTCAGATGTCACTATCTTCCAGCGCTGAATAAGGATATAACAACACAAAGAATCGAAAGTATGCTGTGCCGTCCTCGGACCCGATTTTGGGATAAAGGCGACCGCATACGACAACTGCAGGCGCACGCAACATGCAGTTTGCGTATGTTTCATGGTAAACGTACTTGGGTCGATCTAATAAAACAGCTTTTAAAATCCTAACAGCTAACCCGAGAGCGCAAAATGTATCGACGGAACTAACGAAGCACGTCGCTGGTCACGTCTCCAACTCCCCTTAAAATAAATCTTGATTAAAACTAATGGAAAACCCTAATTGTTAATTAAGGAGACAATTGTCCATCAATCAGTCAGCCGGCCGGCATTTCCTAAAGTCGTATTCGTAATAATTTTCTTCTACTGCTGTGTAATTATCTAAACACAGCGTTGCGACCTACATTGATAGGGATTGTCATTGGTCGGACTGGGTGACTCGACCGTTTCTTAGACTGAACTGATCTATCTCCAGAGACCAGTTCAGTCTAAGAAACGGTCGAGTTTTAATATTTTCCCTGAAGCGAACCGATATCTACAAACCTAAAAGTTAGACCACGTTGTAGGACTTGTGAGGGCTTCAACTACGGTAAGGACAACCACGGTAAAATGTAGGTTTAGCCAAATCCACAGTTAGATTGGTAAAGCGGACCTCAGACTTCGGGGTGAAAGTTTCGAATGCGACTGGGATTAACGCTAGAATGAAGCAGAAGATAGGGTAAAAGTGGCTCTATTCCACTCCACCGGCACCCATACCATATAAATGTATAGTATACGTAGGTATTTACTACCTGAAATAAATAAAACCAACACGAGCTGCCTAATTAATTACCACAAGTAGTATAATCACTAATCAGCCTTCAACTACAAAGTTATCAGCCCAATGAACATAATAACTACTTAAGGATATCCACAAACACTTAACGCGTTAAGTTTATGACAAGTTAACCATCCTTATTTACATATTACATATTAATCGGTCGTGTTTAGCATTAGTATTAGTATGAGAGCTCTGGTCTGATCAGATTCCTGAATGAGATTTGATTGGATGTACGAGATCACGAAATGGCTATGCTGCAAAGCTAATGGATTTTTGGCATCACCACCAGGTGTTTAGCATTGCAGCATAGCCATTTCGGGATCTCCAATTAACGGCGCGTCTAATGATGTACATCTCATTCAGGAATTTGATCAGACCAGAGTTAATGTCATCAGCTCTCAAACTACATGTTTTATTCAATCTATTGATTAGTGAGGTACCTATTGAAACAAGTGCGAGTCGGACTCGCCCATGAAGGGTTCCGTAGTAGCAAAGGCGAAAATTGCGGTTTATGACGTATTAAAAAAAACTACTGAGTGGATCTCGTTCGAACCAATTTTTAGTGGTAGTTTGCATGGCAATTTACATCATATATTTTTTTTAGATTTATCATTCTCTTATTTTAGAAGTTAGAGGGGGGGTGACAAACATTTTTCCACTTTGGAAGTGTCTCTCGCGCAAACTATTCAGTTTAGAAAAAAAATTATGTTAGAAACCTCAATAGCATTTTTAAAGACCTATCTATGATAAATACCCCACACGTATGGGTTTGATGAAAAAAAATTTTTTGAGTTTCAATTCTTCTAAGTATGGGGACCCCTTTTTTTTCTATTTTTGTATGAAATTCTTAATGCTGTTCACAGAATACATCTTCTTACCAAGTTTCAACAGCATAGGCCTTATGGTTTCGGAGAAAAGTGGCTGTGACATACGGACGGACAGACAGACAGACAGACATGACGAATCTATAAGGGTTCCGTTTTTTGCCATTTGGCTACGGAACCCTAAAAATGGGAGGTCAGAAGAATTTGAAACCGGCAAGTTTCACAAGTTTGCATGAAAAGTTTAATGGTAGTAGATGAAGTTAGAGGAAAGAAAGTAGATAAAGGATAGAAGTAGATGGCGGGCTGTTGTCTCTGCCTGCCCTGGAGGTAAATAGGTGTGAGCATAATGTATGTAATGTATTCTTAAGAAAAAACTACTACTACCTACTAGAGAAATTTCACTGTAATACTTAGATAACAGTGAAATTAACACACAGTAAAGTAGTTTTTTCTGTCCCTTTTTAGGGTTCCGTAGCCAAATGGCAAAAAACGGAACCCTTATAGATTCGTCATGTCTGTCCGTCCGTCTGTCTGTCTGTTCCTCCGTATGTCACAGCCACTTTTCTCCGAAACTATATATAAGACCTATGCTGTTGAAACTTGGTAAGAAGATGTATTCTGTGAACCGCATTAAGAATTTCACACAAAAATAAAAAAAAGCATTAAATTTTGGGGGTCCCCATACTTAGAACTGAAACTCAATTTTTTTAATACGTCATAAACCGCAATTTTCGCCTTTGCTACTACGGAACCCTTCATGGGCGAGTCCGACTCTCACTTGGCCGATTTTATTTATTACTGTATACTGTTATTTGAAAGAAAGAAGAAGAAGAAAGAAAGAAAAGTATTTTTATTTTGGTTACTGCAGCACACAAAATAAATACTATATTATAATACTATACTATACTGTAACATTTAGATTACCGTGAAATTACAACAATAATAGCAGCTACAAGAGGACCAATTACTTGTAAATACAGAGGTTATCTCTTGCAAAAACAATGCATTTTGTTGTCAAAGACAATAAAATTGCTAGATAATTACCATCTGGGCTGGGCTATATAAATGTATACCTGAATATTTCATGGAATTTTAGGCAATGTCACGTCAAGAATACAATTAGTGAACATGTATAAAAACAATTCTGATATTAGAAGTGCAAGGTCAGAATCGTAGCAAGTGGAAAACTACACTTTTATTCGTGCGGATATCCCCTCGGATATCATACCCCCCTGCCGCCCAGCACTGCGAGCACAACGATGCGACAACGATGCGAGGTGCAACGTAGATTGTCATTGGTCAGATTGTATCACGTCATTGGAAATCGACCAATGACAGTGTCTATCGCGCACATCGCTGCGACTCGCATCGTTGTCACATCGTTGTGCTTGCTTAGTGAATTGCACAGCAGCGGGGGTGGTTATGTACGACCCTGAGTCCCTGACTGACTAAAGAAAGGCAGAAATATATATTACTAGCTTTTGCCCGCGGCCCCGCCCGCGTGGATGTCGGTTATCGCGACCAAACATAGCCTATGTCCTTTCTCAAGATCTAATCTACCCCTATACCAAATTTCATCAAAATCGGTTCAGTGGTTTAGGCGTGAAAGCGAGACAGACAGACAGACAGACAGACAGACAGACAGACAGAGTTACTTTCACATTTATAATATTAGTATATGGATGTGTCGTGGCGTATCGTGACGCGCCCGAAGTATTCCTCGTGACATATCGTTGGACCTAAAATGTACTCTATACGAGCAGTACACGTTTCTTGGGTGTCTTTTGAGAATAGCACGGGGTGCTACTGCGGTGGACGAGCTCAAATTCACCAAACATAGATTATTTAAAAACAATCTGCGAGCGCCAGGGCCTGGGTTGTATTGCGATTTAGGTCCAACATACGTGTCCCGAGGTATATATACGCGAATGACTTTGACCATACAAATGCTCAAGGTCATGCGCTCAAATTTGAACCGTAAAATCAGTAAAACTAATTTTAATAGATAACTTTATAGGCGACGGTTACTAACTAAGAAGATCACGTCATGCTAATACACTTATTTAACATACACGTGAAATTTTAGATTATTAGGATACATATTGTAGAAAATATTTGGTTTCATAAAAAAGAGTAGAGTGATGTTCAGAGCCTCTTTTCTACTATTTTCTCCTTTTTTATTTAATTTATGAAAAGGAGAAGTTACTCTGTATATTCTGTAGTATCCAGGTATGTGAATGCCAGATCTGTAGGTTTCATAGTTAATAAGAAAAACGGTTTCGAAAATACCGATTTTTTGATGCTGATCTGATTCGGGGCCTTAAGTATGGTTAGAGATACATTTTGAAGGTCGTGTCGTGTCGTCAGTTATTTCATTATACTTCCGGCGCGTCACTTAAAACCTCACGCCATCTTGGGCATACATATGTCAGGGTTATAATATCTCCTATGGCATATCCCTCGTACCCTACCTGACCTACCATTGCCCTCCCTAATTGAAAAGAGGTGTGACTGTATGTCTGTAAGTAAAAGCTGCAAAATAAAGTGAAAGTTCACACGAATATATATGTGTTAATGACATAGGTATCAGATGACATGTAGCGTTCGCTATTTATGTACCTACCGTGACCGTGCCACGGTACTGTTATTGTGCTAGTGTAAACATAGCTTAATAGTCTGTTTACAATGTCGCGGTGCAAGGAATAAAATTATAGCGGTTTTTTTTATTGTGTTGTTTTGTAAGGGAAAAATCACGTGTTCGTGTCCCGCCTGAGCTGTATTGGCTTTTGTTCGTAGTCGTGTAACGGATGGCAGGAGAATGCTTTTGTAAATGTTAGCATAGTGTGGCAAGCAGTAAGAATAAGCATGGTAAGTTTATGGTAAGAAGTGAATAAGCAGTATGAGCATTCGTTAGTGCGAGTGATGAGCACCAATTTCTTGGGTAAAGGACTCGATAACTCGATATGCATACTGGTTCTAAAACTACAACGCGTTACTGCGTTACTATTGAGTCTTTTATAAGAAAGGTGACGCAACTCAAAATCAATTTGTTATGGACCTAAAGAAGAAGATTTGACTGCCCTTTAATGTTAGAATCGACCGAACAGAAACTTCACACATATGTAATGTACAGTACATACAGTCACGCCTCTTTCCCAGAAGGGTAGGGAGAAACCACATGTTTCCACTAGCTACGATCTTGGCATACAACTTTCGGAACTTCCTTTCCAATTTCTTCATTTTCAACCCTCCTGCCTTTCACGGTTCACGTGTCAGCTAATTAACCGTGTAAAAAAATATGAACGTGATATCATTACATAAAACACAAACATTTCAAGCAATTAATGGACACACTGATAAAGGCATTGCATTTGATGTAGCATGCGTAATCTTATCATTTTTACGTGCACAAAGTTGGTCAATGACTAAAGATAAAACTATAATTAGGTACGCAATGAATTTATCAATTTTTCGCAATTCTTAAGACACAAATTGTTCCAGGAATATGGGTCACATATTATTTAATATCGATTTTAAGTAGAAGTATAGGTACTGATTTTCTTGCCTTTTCAATAACTTCTTCCTAATTCCTTTTCTTGCCCTTTACTTATAAAAACAATATGCGAAATATTCTCTGGTATCGTGAGCGCATATTCGTATGCGACGATAACTAAGAACCCGTAACTTCTAGATTACAAGTCTGTAACCTTTTACCACAATACCATTGCCATAACCCCAGGTAATTCACTCGCACTTTAGATACAATTAGGAATCGAATAAAACGCTTAATTAATTTTGCAATAAAAACGTAATTGGACACTAAAACGCCAAATTGAAAGACGTCAGTAAAAGGTTGATTGAAGTATTAAAGAGGATCGTTCGCCTTTAAAACTCATAAATCAATATACCTGCGTCACAAGATCAAAAGTAATCGCTTGTAAACTATAATGACATAATAATATAACATTATTATGTGGTGTATAAATATTATGTGCGAAATGTACGTTCTTACAATTATTTTTTATTAAGTATGTTTATTTGCATTCCAGAATTCGTTTCACAAGGTAGTTTGCTCTAGATAGAGCTGTCCACGAATATTATTACTTTATATAGAAAGCAATTTTCCTTGAAACAGATTTTCGAACCTAAATTTTTTCTGACTACTAAAAGTTACACGTACAAGCAGCACAGGTACAAGCGTATATTAAACTTGCGAACATAAAAAAATAGTTTAATAAATCGCAGAATTTACCCCAAATCGCTTCCGCTCATGTCTCGCGCCCGCTACTTTATAATACACCGTTGTTATTGTGATTCACGGTCGCACCGTAACAGACAGGTAAACGAACACTACTTGTATTTACTCACAGAATATTGTTTACGTGTGCGACTTAGAGTGGACCTGTTAATGAGATGTCGCCAAATATAGGGGTCTTTTACTGTGTCAAGAACTGTGGTGGAACTGGCACAGTGGTACAGGAGACTGAATGGTTACAGTAGGTGAATGGTGATGGTTTATAGGTAAACACTTACGGTTGCTGCTTACGGTACCGATCGAGTGGAACTAGTACACCATTATGTGATGGAATAATAAACATAATAAACAAAAAAAAGAAGAAAAAAAGTATAATGTACTTACCTATTTATTTTTATTAAACAGATATAAATCGAACATCGAAGAATGATTTACAACAGTATCAAGCAAAATGTAGCAAATTGATTAAAATAACATTTAAGTAATTTAACTGTACTTAGTTACTAAATTGAGGGGAATAGATAGATAGGCAAATAATTTTCAGGGGGAATCGGTAACAGGGGGAATTGGGAATAAGTCGAAATAAATATCCTGTGTCGACTGATAGGCATAGGATATTTATTTCGGCTTGTGGTTAGTTAGAGGCGACTAACAGAAAAATACGCAGAAGTTATCACTGCGAGAGAAGGAAAATCTCTATACCTATATAAATGAATCCCTATTTCCCTTGGTCACGCCATCACGCGTGAACGGCTGGACTGATTTCGCTAATTCTTTTTTAGAACATTCCTTAAAGTACGGGGATGGTTCTTACGGAGAGAAAAATTGAAAAAAAAAAAAAGAATTGACTGTTAGGCGGTACGAAGTTCGCGGGGTCAGCTAGTTCCAAATAAAACCCTGTAACAGCCCGTGTGGCCAGCGTGGAAATAGTAGGTTAAAGCCTCCGAACATTGAGAGAGGCTTTGCCCAGCAGTGGACTGTGATATGCTAACTAACCGTGTCCGTCATTTTAATAAAAATAATAACCGTTGAAGCATCGCATACTGGGTGTCACGTTTGACTCACGCGGTTTGGATACAGCCCCCCTAGACAAGTGGCAATTCTTTGCTCGGCGTATCATGAAATAGAATGACGAATGTATAAGATTTGACGTTTTTGACTATCGTTGACACCTGTCACATACGTCAAATCCCATACATTTGGCAATCGATTCTACAAAACGCCGGCCGACGAATTGCCACTTGTCTAGAGGGGCTGACATGCTTGGTGGCCTGTAGGTACTAACAAGTGTACTTGTAAGGTATGATTCCGAAGGTGACCACATACGACAACACTGCAGACGCATGCAGCAGATCCGCGTAATTCATTGCGGCTTCTCAATGGTCCCTTTTATCCGTATCGGAGTTTAACAAGTAATGGGTACGTTGTATCTGCTGCAGTCTGCAGTTGTCGCATGCGGCTGACTTCGGAATCATACCTTAAGTTTGTAGTGTTGTGTATGTATGTATTTAGTATCTACGTTGTTTACTTATTACTGCCTACTATAAGAGGACAATAACATCGTGAGGACAATTGGACAATGTTATTTTAGAAATCTTCATCTAAGGATTATATCCGCATACCAACGAAAAACTTAAACGTAATGATTATTCAACAAGAATTACTTCAAACTACGTTTAAGTGACTCTTCGCTTAATCTAAGTTCATTAAAACTACGCAAAAAGTAGATAAAAAAATTATTACACAGGTGAAAAAAAAAATTAGCAACACCTTAGAATTTTATATACTCGGCCTGTCAAGTTGACGTTTAACTTGATTGATTACAGGAAAAATAGAAACGCTAAAATAGAAGGCTTTCTTGAGCCCACACAGGCTCAAGAAAGCCTTCATTATGAGATATGTGAAAACGCCACGCAATTGAATATACCGAAGTACATTAGAAACTTCAGGTCTTTTTTTGCATGCGTAAGCCTCTTTGGTCTTTATAGTGATCGGCACACTTGGTGACAATGGACTGAGGTTGCGCAAACAACATTTTTAGGTCTCCTTGGTGGTAAGCGCGGGGCGCGACGGCGGAAGCGCGCCACTTTACTAATCATATTATATTAAACTAATCACGGGCTCAAAGTATGGCGTTATTGGTTAACTAGTCTTTTTATTAGTATTTTGGTTGGCGAATTAGTGCATATGCGGAAACTTTTTAATCTTACGTACCTACTTGACGCGAGACAAATGTACCATATTACGTTCATATTTAGTCTTGAGAAATCACATTTTATAAACTGACTGACTGAGTTTGTTGCACCATTTCTTCTCCGCTAAAGCCTAGGAAGCGGTGGTAAACTTAGTTTTAAGCAGAATTTGACGTATTTTGAAAAATAAAGAATTTGAATTCGAATTTAATTATTTCACGAAGCTTGTCGATAATTAACTAGAGCTATCAGTAAGGTGGATAAGTTGCGGTAATAATAACAGTGATAGGGGTAAGCCGCGGTAATGGTAACAGTGAGATGTGTAGGCCGCGGTAATGGTAACAGTGAGATGGGTAAGTCGCTGTAAATGGTGGGTGGCAATGACGATGGTTCGCCCGGACCGTTCGAAACTAATTTATTTTGATCTTGAAAGAAGTGGTCCACGATACACCACAAGTTTGTTTTCTTCGTGGGAATGAATCACCGCTTGCCAAAAGTTCCACTAACCTCTCCGTTCAATGATTGATCCACTAATTGGCACAACGCTGATGCGTCATGCGCGTCATGCCACTCGCGAGACAATATTGGCAGACTGCTAGATTTTTCTCAAGATATTACGGTTGTTATTGTTTGTGCACGAACTTAAAAAAGAGTTTAGAAATATTTCTATTTTTTCGTTCCTTTAGTGTTATTGCGTTCATTTTACTCAAAGTATTGCTGGTGAAATCCAGTCTAGTTGTTTATTTATCAATGCTAATCTCTTCAGCTAAACAAAATTACTTATATTAGGAGTAGATTCACGTTGGTAGCGTCCCTCAGAGTCCGAGTGTAGACGGAGTAAGTCATCATTGTAACGTTTAGTCTAAGTACTTACTTTGTGAAATGAAAGTTGTTTGAAGCCAGTATCTCGGCGAGAGAGCCCCACAGCGTCCTGTGCAGCTCTCGAACCGGGGCTCCCCACCAGCTAGCGTGCCAGTAGCGCACTGTAGAAGAAACCACGCAGTTCACACCTGCCGAAGAAGAAACAGTACTTTACACATATGGTTGGAAAATCATCAAAAGAATCCTTCAGACGTATAGATGGCAAAATTGACTCTCAAATTGGACCATCAGGGTGGTGGAACTGTTTTGAATTGCCTTCGTGGTCTAGTAATTGGGTTCACGACTCTGCCGTTACACAAGGAAAGGGCCCGAGCACTAGGTATCGCTATTCGAGAAATGAAAGCAGGATAGAGTGCTAAGAGATATTCTGTTTGTACTGGGCGTCGCCTGACTTGAGAAGTACGTTTATCCTGCCGGAAATCATGTTAAATAGTACTAGATGTTTTGTGTAAGAATGTTCTTGAGATCCTACCAAGAACCTACAAATCAATGGGTGATTGACGGATGAGGTGATGGCAGGTGTTCATCTCGAGGTTGGTAGGGGAAACGGCAGTTGCTCCCATACCAGTTTATGGAAGTTCTTTCCAGCCCCTCTAGACAAGTGGCAATTCGTTGCTCGGCGAATGATGGAATAGAATGCCAAATGTACGGGATTTGACGTATATGACAGGTGTCAACGAATGTCAAAAACGTCAAATCCTATAAATTTGTCATTCTTTTCCATCATACGCCGAGCAACGAATTGCCACTTGTCTAGGGAGGCAGAATTTGGTATGGTTGGTGGGAACGACTGCCGTTTTCGCGGGAGTCGTAGAAGAGTGGACCCTGGGCAAGTTTTAGATGTAGCCTTTTGGGTTTGGCTTAAGCCTCAAAAATCCTGGTAGGGATAGAGATACAACCTGTGGGTAAACTACTATTTTAACAGATATTTGCGCGTAAACAAGTATTGCTCAACAAGTCAGCAACGTCGCGCAACACGCATGATGATTCCAGCTGATGAACCACAGCGGCTTGTTGGTTGTTTGACGATTGATCATGCGTGGACAGACAACATTGTTCCGCGTTGTTGCCTGTCTTTATTACGCAACGTTGTGCAACAATGTTGCGCAGCATATCGGCAACAAAGTTACTTAGTTGTCACTTAAAGTCTAACTTAGCCTACAATAACATTGCGCGGAATTTGAATTTCAAATGACAACTATTTATAAACATTTTTGAAATGTTCTTTGCGAATAATGAGTTTATTGTTTTTATGCAAAGTACCTACAATCAAGTTATAAAGAAACATAAACATAATAATTATCATTATCTGAATAACCTCGATAGTATTACCACATAATTAAGGCGATGGAATATGGATTTCTTAATAGTAAGTAGTTGTTTGACTTTCGAGTTTTTTGCACGGATGGCGTGGTGGCTAAGTGGCCTCGCTTCAATGCACTGATACCATTGCCCTTATCAGACAGTTAGTGTTAGTGCCTTTGACATAAATACATCTTTGAATTTACTTGCATAATGGAGTGCAATCCAGAAAATTGATGACGTTGGGGGACTTTTACTTGTTCGCTTCTCGTTGAACACGAATACATGGTCTGGGTGACCCTATGTAACATTATGCATCCAACACAGTTCACATAGCTATCAGAACTTAATATGTAAGTTAATTCTCTTTTTTTTTTATATAGGGCACGTCAATTTGACTTCGCCTCGCCTGATGGTAAGCTGAAGGCAAAGTCTCTGAAAAGAGGGTCACCATTACAGACACGTATCATGTTACAATGGTGGCACTCAGCTTGACAAATCTGTACAAATATTACGGACTGAAGCTGTATCGTTTTATATTGTTTACATTTTACGGTAAATAGGAAAATAATCGATTTTTGATAACACACTATCGCAAATCGAAAATCGAATGGCGAAAACCAGGCACTTCATAAACAGACTTGGTTTTGGTTACATTATCAACAATTTAGTGTTAAAAGGCGTTGGTGGAAATTTAAACATGAAATCTACATCTACTAGTGGTTTATAATACAGGATGTATTTTTAAAAACCACCCTGTATAAAAATGATTTGCAAAAATATGGATGTGTGAGGTACGCGTACCTACCTTCCGAACAACTGCACCAAAATAGGCAATGCTTTTTGTGTTCGTCATTATCAAGTCAAGGTTTGTATGAAAGATGTTTTTGGTTCGTTCAAGGATAATGTGTACGACTGTACGAGTAGTACGAGTACATACATATTTGTGAATATCCGAAAGGGTAGGCAGAGGTATAGCATCGACATTTCACCAACTAAGATTTTCGATTCCACGTAATAAGGAGCGAGCCTATTGCCGTCAAGCGGGCACTTTGACATGGGCTGTATGACACACCCCTAATCTATACTATTATATAATTGTAAAGTGGTCATGTCTGTACATTGGAGATATTTAAAAAAAAATACTTGGGTTATGTTATGTTAACGATACTGAACACGAAAATATTTTTTTTTTTAATTTCCTGTCTGTTTGTCTGTTTGTCCGCGATGGACGCAAAACTACTGGACGGATTTTGATGCGGTTTTTTTTTTGTTAGAAAGGGCTTACTCAGACTTAAAATCTTACGTTTGTTTGATCGCAATCGGTTCAGTAGAACCGAAGATATGAGCAAAAGTCGCGTTAACCGAGATACACGCGGGCGGAGCCGCGGGCGGAAGGCTAGTTCTACAATAAAATGAAATACCTACTAATTATTGCTGCCACTAATTCTCTCGAAGTACCCGTACTGTACTTCGAGTAAGTGATAACACTGTTTACAATGTAATGATAAACAAGTTATACAATAATAGAAACAAAGTTTAAAATGACCTAAATAATGAGGAGTAAACATGTTTCTGTATCATTTATGAATTCACTAGCTTTTGCCCGCGGCTCCGCCCGCGTGGATGTCGGTTATCGCGACCAAACATGGCCTATGTCCTTTCTCAAGGTCTAACCTACCTCTATACCAAATTTCATCAAAATCGGTTCAGCGGTTTAGTCGTAAAAGTGAGACAGACAGACAGAGTTACTTTCGCATTTATAATATTAGTAGGGATTAATCATTAGTGGTATAATATAATAGGCTTCCTAAAAAGGGTCAGATCAAAAGGCTAACCCTGAGTCCCGAAAAGGTCAGAAAGCCTCAGTAGAACCAGGAATAAAGCCAAAATGAGAATGATGACCCATCCACTCACTGACCTGGCTATGTCAAACTGCTCGTTCACCACTTAACCACGAGCCCTTATATACTTAGACAAAAAAAAATCAAGATTTGAGTCATAGGCCATCTCTGCCTACCTCATAAGGGATAAACAAGCGTGAGTACTACATACATATTACTAAACATACATACATACAATCACGCCTTTATCCGGGGTTAGGGTATAGGGGTTAGGCAGAGGTGAATTAACACCCACATTTCACCAATCATTGTATTAGGTTCCACGCTTAATAGGGGGTGAGCCTATTGCCGTTTTCCGGGCACTATTGTTGGCTCGAGCCATGTATATGTATAGGCTGAGTCTGGGCTGTATATATCTGTCTGATGTTAAACACTCACTATTATTTACTAAAAATTCACCTATTTTACTTTACTAAACAGGTCATTGCATGCGTAATGAAGATGGAACGATTGATAAATGCTCAATATCGAAATCAAACCTTGGCCCGAGTGGAGGCTAAGGGGTCACAAGAAATAAAACAATGGATTAGACGTTTAAACCAATCTATTAAACTTACACACATATCTATATATTCACGAAGGGATAGATAGATCAATTAACGCACTGCAATTTCCCCAACACGCATTTTGGGGAAAATGTGGAAAAACATTTAATTTGCTTTCGTGAATACTAAACGGAGGTATCTGGGTTGAAACAGGAAAAATATTCATGGGTGGTGGAAAAACGAAGGTAGAAAATAAAAATCACCGCTTACTGTGTAATTAATAACATGTTGTACACACTTGGACATGCATTTTTTTTTTGTTTGTTATTTGTTAAAACTTATAAATGGCCTTCATTATCTTATATTAGCTGTCTATGTATTTTTATTTCGTTAGCGTTAGGTATATTATTAAAAAAATATTTTGTTTTAAACGCTCAATTAGCCGAAACCCTTCGTTACCGTAATTATTTCGTACTTTTATTCCATCAGGTATTTAATTTCCACCTTGAAATATTGCAGTATTATTATATTTTACCAATTACACAATTACAATACAAAAACTTGCCCAAGATTTGTCGTTTGTCCTTCAGAGCATTACCATAGGTGGTACAAAAAAAAACTATAATTATGAAACTCCGATTTTGGTAAACATACAAAGCTGTAATTAAATTCAATATATTTGGCAACATTGACGTTGTATGTAGAGGGTGACATGCGTGCCAATGGTCTTAATAACATGGATACCTTACTAGACCGCTCAAAGACGAGAAGTAAAAGTCGAAAGAAAGGTAAAAGCCTCGGACACGACCGGGTCTAACGCAAGGATATTGATGATATTTAACAACATTAGCAGGTAATTTTCCTATCGCAGTCCACTGCTGGACATAGGCCTCTCCCAATGTATGCAATTACTTCCGACATCCAGTCTATCACACACCTTTTTCAAAACGACAGTCCATCTACCTACGAGGGACCGCTCTACCGTTTGTTTGCCTTCTCACCTTTAGAACATGATTATTTATTTATTTTATAAAACTTCATGCACAAGTACATAGGCGGACTTAATGCCACAGGCATTCTCTACCAATCAACCAAAGGTGGTGCAGAGAAAAACTTAGTAGGTGCATTACTGTGATTATGATACTAATAAATCGATACAGTTCAGTAGTTTGCTCCTGTTGTGATACATGTTCAAGTTACAAGACGTTTATTATATCAGTGTGTGTCGCGTGCGCATCATGCGTTGATTAATCTAGATCGCACGTGCACCGTGCGCCGGCGCATGCGCTGACATTGAACGCTCCTTCACTTTCGACACTCGGATCTTACGCAATCTTAAGAGCTGTTTATATGTAAATAATATTAATGTAAACTATGTTTGTGTATAATTATCGCGATATTATTATCTTGGATACAGGATTCCGGCGAAAAAGATTATATCTGCCGAAGAAGAATAAAAGTAAAGGGCCTATCTTTCCGTGGGTGCTATGTTGTAAAAGGTGATTCAAGGGTATTGTCTATTAGACCTATAGCTAAGTGATCCTGGCCAGGTTAAATACTATTTTTTTTACACACGTACGTTATGACGCTACAAACAGTACAACAGAGAAGTGCGAATTGGCTACATGATATCCTGGGATTCCGTCAGTCACAGGAACTATTCTCTGTTAGACCCATAGCTAATTAACCCTGGCCAGGTTCAATACTATTCTTTTGCATGTACGTAATAATAATAAGTTGAAGTTTTGTAAACAAATAGTGTACAACAGATTTGTTACTTGTTATCCTGAGATTCTGTTGGTTGCAAGAACGCAGGCGTAACCACGGGCATCCGCTAGCAAAATATTTCTCACGTGTACGGAACACGTTTCAATTGGTTCTCTTTGTGATGTCTGTGTGTAAATACACAAATCAGACAAACAAAACCTCATTAGCATTCGTATTGTTCGTTCTATAAAAATAATAATTTGCGCCGTTTGACCGTCTCTACTCGTAGTTCTGGCGTGTATTCAAAACTACTAAATAACATGTCGACTATAACAAAATTAAATAGAAAAACACCTTGTTTATTATTTTGTGAAGATACTATTTGTGCCTACTTCAGTTCGTCATCATAAAGGGGGTGATCCATTGGCGAGCAAAACCGCTGGTACGCCAACGAACTCGCGAGCCAAAGGTCTAAACCGCTAATGGAGCACCTAAAAGTCCTCGGACTTAAAAACCGACGGTTTTTAAGTCCGCTCGCTGGCTCTTGGTGCTTGCTTGAAATCTAAGTCCGCGGTGCGAATTTATTGTTTTTATTTTAATAATTTATTTGCTGTCTCCTGATGTTACAGTACCTACCCAATTAACGAAGTAACTCCATCTGGGAATACGTCATGACTTCGCTAACGATGAGAGAGACTGTTTGGTACGCTAATGGATCACCAAAGCGGTTTGATGAGCCAACGGTTTAGACCGTTGGCTCGCCAATGGATCACCCCCTTTAGGTCTAATCGTACTGAATTCCCAGTAGTACCATTAATGGTACTAGTGGGACAAAGACTCCCAGTAGTGCCATTGTTTAGTACAACCAATGGTACAGTTGGGCAAGAGGGCTTTGATGTGCACTATGTGCAGTCAAATTGTTGGGCATCTGTCTCATATCCAGAGACTTCTTATAATCGACTAAATCTATTCTCCTTGATGTAGAATCATCGGCACCTTTATATACCTCGAGACATAATATCTTATATACTAAAATACGCGCAGTACACGTTTCTTGGGTGTCTTTTGAGGATAGCACGGGGTGCTACGGCGATGGACGAGCTCAAATTCACCAAGCATAGATTATTACAAAACAATTCGCCCGCACCATTTGTCTCCCCGTCTGTCGTGTTTTTTGTCGCCTCGTTTGTCTCGCGGCTTTCCAAGATTTGTGTCCTGAGTCCTGAGCAAAAACCGATGCAAGGAGCCATTGAGCCATTCTAATAAAATGAGAAGAATAAAACACATCGGAACTACGGTTGTCATTGTCAGATGCATACTGTTTTCACGAAACGGTTGGTACATCTATGCCCAGTTATATCGTGAATGATTCCCACTAGCGAAATTCACTTTAAAGTTTGTTGAATCTGTTTTCAAGACTTGTTTACAAACATAGTTGGCTAATAAAAATGCGTTAAAAATAAACCGCGAGGGCGCCGCTAGCGTATAAATAAATATTTTGAAATACTTTATACAAATACATATAAACACAATTTATATAAATAAATCGCACCGATACCGATCACCATCGAAAGGGCTACTTGAAGTTGTTCAAAATTATGTCTATCTAGGGCAGGTTATCCAGCTCGGTAGAAACAAGTTTGAGAAAGAAGTAGCCAGAAGGATTCAACTAGGTTGGGCAGCATTTGACAAATTACGACGGGTCACCTTCGACCAGTGCGCCCTGCCTTTTATGACTTAGAGCGGGGGCACACGATGCGTTGCGGCGCCGCACCGCATCGTGTGCCCCCGCTCTTACGGTCCCGAAACGTTGAACTGGCAGAGGGGTCAGTCCACAATTACGCTTGGAATCTCTATGTAGGATAGAATTTCTAACTAGATCATCCAATAAACAAATGGCGCACATTGGGCCTATGTCCAGCTCTGGAATAGGCTAATTGATTGATTGTATAAATGAACTAGCTTTCCGCCCGCGGCTCCGCTTGCGTGTACCTATCTCTTATCTCCGGTTCTATTCAACCGATTGCAATCAGACAAACGTAAGATTTTAAGTCTGACCAAGATCAAAAAAAAACCACATCAAAATCCATTCATTAGTTTTTGCGTCCAACGAGAACAAAAATTTCCAATGTACAATTATATAGTATAGATATTTTGAATTTTGTTTTGGTATTTTTCATTTGTTCAAGGTGTTAACTGCTGGAACTTACGCTAAAATGATGATGGTGATTGGTGACCCTGGGAATAGCTTCCTGCATATCGCAGAAGTCAGTATTCTCCTCAGTGGGCATAGCCTAGTAAATTACTAGCAATAACTTACGACTTATAGCAATTGTTGTACTATATTTCGACAATTGAGGACGTGTCCTTAAAAATGAGCGTACGCTTGGTTAATTTTTTTTATAAACGCAAATTTTTTGTCATTAAAATTCATCAATGTCGTTGGTGTTACGAAATTTAAGTTTTTTTTTGGTATATTTTATTTATAATTAGACATTTACTTTAACTTTAATGATTTTAAAACGACGAAAAAAAAAGAGATTATAAATATTTGAGAAGTTGAAATGTTTACTGTGCAAAATTTTTGTACAATTATTTTATTCGATTCATCATAAAAAAAAAAAAGACGCAATTGGGAGAGGCCTATGTCTATGTCCTACAGCGTACTGTGAGTCTGTGATGATAATATTCTAAGACATAGGTCAGTACAATTTGTCGCTATATACATAGACCCAAAGCCCCAAGCAAGCATAGCTGCAAAAGGAATAGGCGGCAGTCACGTCCGAGAGGACATAGTAAAACAGAGCATGGCAAGGAACGATGGAGCAGATGGGCTCACCCCTACTTGATGCAGCCAGGCTTTGTATTCAACATTCACCCAAAATTACCTCGCGGATCAAGTGAGACACCCATTTTATTTCTGTCTGTTGTTTTTTTAACCGAAATTCACCGACGTCGTTTATCAACACCTGAATTAAAATAAAATATTTGCGCAATACCTTCTCGATCCAGGCTCATTCGGTCCAAGGCCCGCGCCATAAGTAATGCGCTTTTTTAATTGACACTACCATGAATGTCGTTTGCGGCAGTCGTGTGATTAACATTATTGATGCAGTGATGCATCTCATTTGCATTGGTATTCAAGGTCGGCGTAGGACTGGGTACACTGCAAGCGATAATTTAGTTTACATCATCATCGGACATAGTGTTTCCTATTTTACCGGACTGTCAAGTAATAGAGGTACTTCTCTCTCTCATCCTAGCGTTAATTTTCAGTCGCATCCGAAGCTTTTCCAGCTCGGAGTCTGGGGTCCGCTTTACCAGTCTTAACTACAAAGGCTAGACCTCGATATTTTTTCGTGAAGCGATTGCCATCTGACCTCCACAGCCCAATGATAACATTAGGCGATATCGAAACTTTGCAGCTGGACCGTTGTTTTTGGATTTTTTAGGGCTCCAACTACCCGTAACAACTGCCATAGATGTTCTTATGGCAACCGGGACCGACGGCTTAACGTGCTCTCCGAGGCACGACCAGACCAATGCAAATACCCATATTTCATGAAGCCAAATACTTGCACTGAGCGGGGAGCGAACCCGCGCCTCCTGCGTAGCGGCCGCGTTCACTACCGCTACGCCACGGAGGCTGTCAAAGTAATAGAGGTACTTAGGACACGACAGTATTTCCGTCCCAATCGAGCAGTCCGACTGGGGAAGTACCTCCGCCCTACAGAATACCGCGGCCATGATAACCTCGTGTTAGGTTCCCGGCGGTAAGTAGGGTAGCTAGAGCTCACTGGAGAGCTTTTGTGCTGTCAGTGGGAAGACCAAAAGCTTGTCCTGCTTGTCTTCTGCACTGATGGCATAGAAACTCTCTGTTCTTACAGGGTCTGCAGCACGAGTGTGACTCCACTGATGTTGCACATGTCTATAGGCAGCTGTAACCACTTTCTATCAAGTGCTTGTGCTTTCTATCAACTACAAGCACACGCTTGTCACATGAGTAGAAAAAATTAGAAAATACATGATTTAGGTTCTGAGTTTACTATGGCGTATAAACGCTTGTAAAACACAAAGGGTCATTTACGGAGAGGAGTATATACTAACGACAATATTAAATTAGCGGGTACTTCCCCCTTTGTTCGGAATGATCTATTAATTCCAGGAAAATGTTAAATTCACCGTCTCTTTAGGCGTGTAACTAATAATTAACAAATATAGATAGAGAAGTCTTGGAAGTGGAATTTATAAAACTTATCATTTGTCTTTCGTTCTCGAGAATACCTCTTTGATTGAGAAAACATTAATAAATTATGACAACTAGACCCAACTCAGTAACGACTGATTTCAACAAGATTACTTTTTTTTTATCGTGCGAAAAATCCCCACGTATACCTTCCCCGCCGGAGCCGGAGGAGAAGGTTATGTCGGACTCGAACCGACTAAAACGCACGCCGTCTGTGGGCCGTCGGTTGCCGGAGGTGAGAATGTCGTAGCCATATCCCTCGCACCCCGGCCGACCCATACTATCTGAAATCTAAAGAAAGTTTTACTTAGGAATAATTTTATGAACACTCGACATACTTTACACATACTTAAAAAAACCTAATCATTCTTTTAAAGTGCAACATAACTCCTTTGATTCATTTGCAACAAAAACAACGTTAATATAATCAGAGCAACTGCTACATTAACAAAAATTAACGCGAATTTAGTAGCGAAAATAAATTAGAATTTATTAGCGCAAATGAAGCGAAGTGATTAGCGGTACTCCTTTATTAATGAAGTCATATCACATTTATAGTCGTATCAACAAATCTGTGAACTGCAAAATGGCGCCACCGTCTCTTCATAGTCGTCAAAGCGTGCAAAATTGATTCCTATGGGCAATAAAAAAGTAGGCATTTGACAGTGACAACCGTAGTTCCAATTTTAGCCGCTTCACGGAATCGTTAGTCCATCTACATATTTATTTTTTAGTTTTACTCTTCCTGTAGTAGCACATCTTTGTGTAGTGTGGTCTCACTCTTAAGATGAGGCCAGATGTACCATGAAGGTGTAATTTGAATGATTACTCCTTGATCGTATGATAGTGATAAGACTAAGTTGTTTCTTACTCGAGTTATTTTGGTCGCAAGGATGTAAGATTTTATTTTATAGTTAGGATAGTGTACGTCGTTAGGGAAATGCCTTATGGCCAACCATACACCCTGGCATCTGAAGACCTGAGATAGGTACTTTTTTAGCTGGAAGGGTTAAGGGAATACCTACTAGTAATTTTAGTTGCTAATGGTCTACTTTGACACTACTGGTGGTGTCATGAGGAATAATTTGTACCCTTGACACTACCGGTAGTGCCATGAGGCAAGAATTTTACCCTTGACACTACCAGTAGTGCCACGGAGTCTTAAAAATGGGCAGTTTCTCGAATTCTGTAGTCTGTACTGTACCTACCAATAATTCCAAAGGTAGTCTTTACCATTTTAATTCCACTTAAAATTAACATTCGACATGCAAATAATAAAAAAAAACTTGCTCCGAGTATGACGCGGGCAGTCAATTGATAAAAAATCTTTTAAGCTAGAACCAATATTTAAATTCTATTTATTTACCAAGCTATATTTGTTCCGATGGGTTTCCTTGTATGTTTTTATTGTGTCTAATCAAATATAATCATTATTTATACATCTGCTTTGCGGTTAGGACTATTATTAAGGAGTTTAACGCGTCTAATTTTCAATAGAAAAAAATCACAGTAAATGATGAAATGACCGCAGCAGATATAAATCAATAAAATCAAGGACGGTCGATGACTTCAATTAGACCTAGAATTGTACGGTAATCAATCGAAAGAACGCATGTGATGCTATACATGCATACCTACATAATATAATCAAGCCTTTATCGTCGGAGGAGACCTTTCATGGTCAACTGAGCCCACATCCCATTGAGTTCAGTTAACCACTTGCTACGGCTATGGGTCCACTCAGCCCGTGGGCTCAGTTAACCACTTGCTACGGCTATGGGTCTACTCAGCCCGTGGGCTCAGTTAAACACTTGGTACGGCTATGGGTCTACTCAGACCGTGGGCTCGGTTAAGCACTTGGTACGGCTAAGGGTTTACCCAGCACACGGACAAAATATCCATTTAAACTGCCGAATCTAGAATCCCAAAAAAAAACGAACGTGGTCAACTGAGCCCGCGGGCTCAATGGGATGTGGGCTCAGTTGACCATGAAGGGGGAGGAGGGAGGGAATCCATTTGTTCGTTATATTTCATTTACAGGGAGAAATAGAGAGTCGCAGTCGCTTCACGGAAAATATCAAAGTCCAGCCAAATCCGCAGTTAAGACTGGTAAAGCGGACCCTAGACTCCGAGGTGAAAGCTTCGGATGTAACTGGGAATTAACGCTAGGAGGAAGAAAAAAGGAGAAATAGAGAGAGAGTAGAATATTGGGCAACGGAGTCCTGTCTCCTCAGGTATCTCCCCTAGAGGAGACAATGGGATGTTGATAACGGCCGTGGCTCCCCTGTTGGACCTAAGTCGCAAGACAAACGAGGCAGGTGCACGCGGATTGTTTTAGAAATAATCTATGCTTGGAGATCGTTTCTTGGGTGTCTTTTGGGGATAGCACAAGGTGCTATGGCGGTAGTAGCACCCCGTGCTATCCTCAAAAGACACCCAGAAACGTATACGCATGTAGATCATATTTTGAGCACATTTAAGGTCCAAGATTTTATATGTCCCGAGGTATATAAAGATGTCTTGTAGAACATACATAGTCGGCAATGTGCGCCCACGCATTCCAACCTATTACAGCAGCGCAGAGGTAATTCTCCGTACGTCAACCTCTTCGATTATTTTCCCGGTTCATAGCCTTAATGGCAATTTATTGGTCATTTGACTTCCTGGTTTAGTCTATACTTATAAATAATAAATAGTCGTTTTATATGACACATCACTCAGATGAGACGATTTTAAGAAATGTGGGAACGTTAATAATAGACTGAAGACCGCGGGAAGGAAAACAGAAGGTGGGACACCGCCTAGTCAGGTGGACTGACGACATGTGAAGGGTGGCTGGGACAGACTGGATGCGGAAGGCGGACGATCGGCGAACGTGGCGCATATTAGGAGAGGCCCATGTCCAGCAGTGGACTGCAATAGGCTAATTGATTGATAATAGAGCCGTAAGCTAACTACTGCCTGCGTCTATGATAGTGTCATCGCCACATGTAAATCTCAGTTTCGGAAGCAATGGTCAAATTCATCGAAAGACATATTTCATCAAATACAATACAAAAGTCGGTAAGATCTATAACTAATCTAACCACACACAATTCTCGATTAACTAATTTAACCTTTAGGTACTGATATAGTTGTGAAAATGAGGTTTTAGAAATCAATCCAAGGCCTGTATTTCAGAATAATACTCAGCCCTGAATATCAATTTATAACTAGATTGAAAACAGATTACATACATACATATAATCACGCCTTTATCCCCGGAGGATTAGGCAGAGGTGAATTCAACACTCACATTTATTTTGAATAATCATTGTATTGTATTAGGTCCCACGTAATAAGGGGTGTTGACTCGAGCTATGGGTACACTACATAAATACGAAAAGCCTTATTCCGAAAGTTACAATCACGAATTTCAAAATTCCGATTTTCATAATTCCGAATCATTCAAAATTTCGAAAGTCAGATATCCGATATATCGATACCTCGGGGCTCAAAGGGCGTAAGCGCCAAAAGTCGATTTTACAGGAGAGCAAAAAAACAAAAACAAAATTTCTTTTTTCGGCATAACTTTTTCGATTTTTGACCTAAATAAACCATTCTAAGACCAAAAGTCTTAAATTTTTGTGATGCAGGTCACTGTAAAATTATATTTCGAATAAATTTAAAAGCAACGAAAATAGCTTTCCCATACGCCCTGAAAATTTGTATGTTTAGGGTGTTTACACCCCAAAAATCAATGGATGTATGATGTTTGGGGTGTTTACACCCCAAAAATCAATGGATGCATGATGTTTGGGGTGTTTACACCCCAAAAATCAATGGATGTATGATGAGTGATGGTTTATTAGACAAAATTAGACCGAGTGGGAAACCGAGTAGACATTTCAGGAAATGACGCATTTCAAGCACTTTCACCGTTTTTATCAACTCTGATAACGAATTAATCAATCAATTAGCCTATTGCAGTCCACTGCTGGACATAGACCTCTCCCAATATGCGCCACGTTTGCCGATCCTCCACCTTCCGCATCCAGTCCGTCCCAGACACCCTTCGTAGGTCGTCAGTCCACCTGGCTTGGGGGTGTGTCCAACCTTACGTTTTCCTTCTTGCTGTCTCCACTCTAGGACTCGTCTGTTCCAACGGCCATCAGTCCTTCGACAGATGTGGCCAGCCCACTGCCACTTCAGCCTGCTTATTCTGCGAGCTATGTCGGTAACTTTAGTTCTATGTCGGATGATCTCGTTGCAAATTTTATCCTTCAAAGAAACTCCAAGCATAGCTCGCTCCATAGCCCGCTGCGCAACTTTTAGGTCGTGGACTAATCCCACCTCCAGTGGCCACGTTTCAGCACCGTAAGTCATAACAAGTAGGACGCACTGGTCGAAAACCTTTGTTTTGAGGCATTGCGGTAGGGGCGAGGAGAAAACCCGACGTAATTTGGCAAATGTTGCCCATCCCAGTTGGATCCTTCTGGCTATTTCTTTCTCGAAGTTCTTTTCACCAAGCTGGATAACCTGCCCCAGGTAGACATATTTTTGAACAACTTCGAGTGTCGCCCCTTCGATGGCAATCGGTCTCGGTGTAACATGTTCGTTGAACATAATCTTGGTTTTCTCCAAGTTTACACCGAGGCCGACTTGTCGAGAAGCTCCATTCAGGCTGTGCAGCATTTTGCCCAATTGTTCCAGCGACTCCGCAAATATGACGATATCGTCAGCGAACCGAACGTGCGAGATGTACTCACCGTTGATGTTGACGCTCCACCCAATCTAATCCAGAGTCTTGAAGACGTCATCCAATGCGTTGGTGAATAGTTTGGGAGATATAACATCTCCCTGTCTCACTCCACGCTGGAGGCTAATGGGTTTCGTCTTCTGGTCTTGGAGCTGGACGAACATTGTGGCAGTGTCATATTAGCATCTCAGTACTTCGATGTATCGCCAATCGACACGGCACCGCTGCAGGGCATACAACACTGCCCAGGTTTCGATAGAGTCGAAGGCTTTTTCGTAGTCCACAAACGCCATACTCAGCGGCTGATTGTACTCTTGCGTCTTTTCTACAATCTGCTGAACAGTATGGATGTGGTCCACGGTGCTATAGCCTTTTCGAAACCCGGCTTGCTCGCGTGGCTGGAACTCGTCGAGCTTACCCGAGAGGCGATTTGTGACGACCCTTGAGAACAACTTGTAGACATGACTCAGGAGTGAGATGGGCCTATAGTTCTTCGGCAACGAATTAATACTAATAATTATTGATTTACCTGTAGGTACCTAATTATGTTACTAGGTATGTCGTTTACTACCCTCAAATTTATTGATCAATATGAGTGATTGCTCTTACGACCCAAACCTAAATATTTTATGATGTAAAATGGTAGGCGTAAAAACATTTGTGTCATCTACGTTGTCGCTTACTACCCTCCCGTTTATAAACAGTAACACTGGTTGCTGTTACGGCACAAAAACTAAAAATATCTGTTTTATTTCCTACAAAAAATGGGGTCGTAAAAACCATTTTTTTGCGAATTGGAAGACTTTAAATACACAGATCGATAGAGGAGAAAAATATAAGTAGGACTGCATTAAAAACTCAATTTCGCCAAAATGGCGGTTACGCCCTTTGAGCCCCGAGGTATCGATATCATAAATCCTATTTATTGAAAACCCGAATTTCAAAATTCCTAACGATTATAACTGCGAATATTAAAATTCCGAATTTGAAGATACCGAACCATTACAATTCCGAATTATTAATAATCCCCCTCACCCTTCACCACCCTTCATCACCCTGCGCCATGGCTTTCTCCATCTATCAAACACATTATGTCTAGGCGAGATAAGGCTAAGCATAAATATATGAAATGTCCGTCAGTAGAGGGTTTGAACCTTTATAAGAAGTTGCGTAATCGCTGCAATCGTATGTGTAGAGATGCAAGACGCGACCACATTCACAATTCGATTGAAAACCTGAACACTTCTCAACAATGGCAGTTCCTAAAATCTCTGGGCATTGGCAAGGTCAGCCACGACAACCTTATTGATATGGACCTCAATGCATTAAATGGCCATTTCTCAGCGCCTCCAACTACTATTCCTAGTAACGTTAAATCTGATACTCTAAATTTTCTCTCTTCTCTTCCACTGCCATTAAATACTTCCTTCTCATTTCAACCGGTATCAGAGGAAGATGTTAAGAAACATATTAAATCCATATCCACTAGGGCGGTCGGGGACGATGGCCTTCAACTCCAAATGCTTCTCCCCATAGTAAATATGATTCTTCCTGTCCTCACCCATATTATAAACTACTCCTTATATTCAAACTGTTTTCCTTCAACATGGAAGAAAGCTTCTGTTATACCTCTGCCTAAAGTTTCCAATCCCACATCACACACTCAATTCCGCCCCATTTCCATTCTTCCCATCCTGTCCAAAGTACTCGAGAGTGTTGTTCATGATCAACTGACCATTTACCTCTCCTCTAATGGCCTGTTGAGTCCTTTCCAATCTGGCTTTCGCCGTGGCCATAGTACTGTAACAACTTTAGTCAAAGTAACCGATGACATAAGAAAGGCCATGGAGAACAAACAGCTTACAGTTTTGATCCTATTGGACTTCAGCAGTGCCTTCAACTCAGTTGATTTTGACATCCTCTTAGGTATTCTATCGTCCATTAATGTTTCTGCCTCTGCAACTACTTGGTTTCAGTCTTACCTGCAAGGACGCTCACAGTCGGTCCGAGTAAATGACACTTCCTCCGATTGGTGCAACTTAGTGGCGGGTGTTCCTCAGGGTAGCGTCCTTTCTCCTCTCCTCTTCTCTATCTTCATAAACTCCGTCACTAAGGTCCTAACCTCGCATTATCACCTCTATGCAGACGACTTGCAGATATATCGACATTTCAAAGCCGATGAACTATCTGGGGCTGTGGCTGCCATCAACAATGACCTTGGAAACATTCATTCTTGGGCCCTATCCTTTGGACTGCTGGTCAACCCAAAAAAATCTCAAGCACTCATTGTTGGTGGCAGATACATGCTCCGCCTCCTGGATCATGATTCTCTGCCCCCAATAGTGTATGATTCCGTAGCCATTGACTATTCTAAAAGTGTAAAAAATTTAGGCGTGCACATCGACTCCATGCTTGCCTGGGATGTTCACATCGCGGAGGTAAGTAGGAGGGTATACTGTTCATTTCAATCCCTCAAACGTCTCCAGCAACTCCTACCTTTTCAGACTAAAGTTACTCTTGCACAATCTCTGCTTCTCTCGCTATTAGACTATGCTGATGTCTGCTTTCTCGATGCATCGGAGGAACTGCTGAACAAACTTGAGCGCTTGCAGAATTTGGGTATCCGCTTTGTGTTTGGCCTTCGTAAATACGATCATGTCACAGAATACCGTAAAAGACTGAACTGGCTCCCTATTCGGCAGCGCCGTAACCTTCACATCTTAACTCTTCTCTATACTATACTTCATAATCCTAATGCTCCAACTTACTTGCGGGAACGCTTTGAGTATCTTGTGCCCAGGGGTAAACCTTGTCGTGTTTCTTCCTCTCTTCTCCTTCGCACACCTTCACACAGTTCTAGCTGCTATGATCGATCTTTCACGGTACAAGCTGTACGTCTCTGGAACTCACTACCTCACACCATTCGCGGTAGTAATTCTCTGGACATCTTCAGGAGAAGAACTAGGGAACATTTCCTGTCACAATAGTCTGTATATATCTGTGTCTATGTCTATATCTATATACTTATTTATGTATCTATATATAGTTGTATTTTGTATTTGTATGTATGGCATATATATATGGTATGTATAGTATATATGTATGGTATATTTAGGTGTATGTATGTGTATATATAAGTACCTGTTCAGGTACCCTTTTTATTGTCTGTTTTTTTTTTTTGCACACTTCACATCCCTTCATTACTCTGACTACTTCTCTGCTACTCAAGGGTTTGCTGGTAGAGAACTCATATTGAGTTAAGCTCGCCTTTGTACATATTACTTTTAATTTTCTATATGTATGATCTCTGTATTTTATGTGTGCAATAAAGAATTAAATAAATAAAAATAAATAAATAATCCGAAATATCATAAATACGAATTCCGATTATCAAAACTCCGAAACAACACAAACCTGACAATCAAGCGCCTTGTAAACCTGCATTAGGTAAGTAGGATAGTTGCTATTTTCGGGGTACAGTAAGCTTCAGAGAAAAGGGACCCCCTTGTTAATGATATGAAAGCATGAGGGGGTCTGTTTTCTTTGACGCTGACTGTACCCGAGATAAACAGGAAATAGAATTATTGAACTATTATTTTAATTTATTTATGCTAATGATTACAAAATGCACGTTGCCATACAACTTTCAGTAACAAGCATGCATGCAGGCAAGCATGCAGGCAAGCACGCAGGCAAGCATGCAGGCAAGCATGCATGCAGGCAAGCATGCATGCAGGCAAGCATGCATGCAGGCAAGCATGCATTCAGGCAAGCATGCATTCAGGCAAGCATGCATGCAGGCAAGCATGCAGGCATGCATTAGTTTCGCTCTTCTCCGGCGCTGCGGGATGCGCAGTCCTTCCGCCCTTGCGTAACAAAGTTCGGGCACCCATGCTCGCTTCCGCAGCTTCGGCTTGCTGGTCGCCTCCGGCGACCAGCCTCAGCCGCTCCAGCTCGCCCGGGCGCCTGAGCTTCGTTACTGCGGGCGAGGACTGCCCTCCCTCCGCGCCTCCGGTTTTTAAATAACACTCTAGTGTAGGGCAAACAAGTACCACGGCAGTAGGACCACGGCAAGTCGGGTTTGGCTTAATTTTTATACGTAATAATTGGCGAGAAAATTAATTTATTATTAAACAAAATCAACTCTACAATGCGCAACATGTCAAATCAATTTTAATTTTTACCTATTTTTGATACAAATTTTCAATTTGAGCAATGAATTTTCGGAAATTTGAAATTCGGAATAACGTTTTTCGGGCCAATAATACTACGGATTTTTAATTATTCGTAAAAATGAAATTCGGAAGAATGAACATTCGTATTTATAACTTTCGGATAAATCACTATCGTGTTTTTGAATACTCGGAGTTTTGTTTCTTAGGAATTATAATATTCGGAATTTTGAAAATCGGAATATTGAAATTCGGAATTAAGTATTTCGGAATTGTTGGGTGTTCCCCTCGAGCTATACCTACATCTGAGGCTGAGTTTGGGCTGTATACCTATATCTGTCTGATGTTAAACGCCCTATCCCTTCCCATGCGGGGTCGTGCAAGGCGACCCCTTGTACGATACCGCATGGATATGGATATGGGGTGGTCCAAAGCAAATTCTACTCTGCCGGGAACCAGGCGGCTAGATGACAGTTCTAATTTGCCTTTGTTCCCACTAGTACCACCAAATTGTACCACCAGGGGTACTAGTGAGAAATCTCGTTCTCAATAGTACCACTACTTTTATTAATTTATATTAGTGGTACTAGTGAGACTGTTTGTCCCGCTAGTACCACCAACTAGTACCACCGGTGGTACAGATGAGAAGTTTCGTTCTCATTAGTACTACACTTGTAAAATGGTGGTACTAATGAGACTTTTTGGACCACCAAAGAAATACATGAGTACCAAACAGACGTGTTGAACTTTGAATTGGCAACGAACGAAATAAAATCAAAAGCGCCCATCGCTATAAAAAAAAAAAAAACAAATTTTAAGGTAAAGGAGACATATTTTAAGGGAGTCCTTTTCGGCTAATAAACAAAACGAACCTCTTTAAAAATTATTCTAGCGCAGTTTTTCCAGAAGGTGACCGATAGTAATGACTCCTGTCGTCAATTGCATTTGCGATAAAAGTATTCGATCATCGGATACAATATATTTTTTAGAACGTTTGTTTTGTGAACTCTTCTTAAATTTATCCAATCTATTGCTTCGAAAGCTGGTAATATGTGATTCCTGTTGCATATTATGTAGCATAATATGCAACTGGAATCACATATTACCAGTTTTATTTGCAAAAAACTGGGAGTATTTCTACTTAAATAGGAATTAAATTGGTCTTATATTGTTTGCATCTCCAAATACTGGTATCATTTTTAAATGTTTTATGGAAGTAATATTGGTGTCCACCCACGAGTAATACTTTTCCACGGCCTCTTTTTAAAAATATTAGCTTTTCCTCACTCATCTTGATAATGGCAAACAAATAATTGTAATTGCAATATGCAATGACAATAAGGAAAATACAATCTATGATATGCTTCGTCATGTGTTAGTTCTTAAATATAAAATATAAAAAAGTTTTTATTTAAATAATATCTACATGAAAAATTATTTACTCTTGGACTCCATCTTCTTTTTATTCTGTACTAATGGTTTATTGTGTAAAATTATTATGTATACAAAATAGAAATTGTAAAGTTAATTAAATTTCAACTAGTGTGATTAGGTACTTCCGGGTCTATTTGACAAGTAGTACTAATGAGAACGAAACTTCTCATCTGTACCACCGGTGGTACAATTTGGTGGTACTAGTGGGAACAAAACCCTAATTTGAGAGTCAATTCGCAACTGAGCGTTCTGGAATACGGTTTAGGATCGTACTCTAGAACAACGCTCAGTGTTCTAATTATTGTCTAATTTTCAGTTCTATATGATCTCCTAGCGTTTGTACAATAATCACACCCGTATTCACAAACAATACTTCGCTATGCGTACTACCAAAACTGTGCAAAGAACGACAAATTCTCAGTACGTTCGTTTTGGCAAGCCTTTTTATTCATTGACAACACTTAAGTGATACTTCGTTGAGGGAACGCACTGCGTTAGATACCGCTCCATGATGTTTATGAATTAATTTTACCAGCCCTATGCGCTCGGCTCGAGCACACTATGAGACCTCACAGTGTTGTTTGTGAATACGGGTGTCAGACTTATTGTACCGAGTTAGTGGGTGTAAATTTGAATTACTTTATCATTCTGTAGTATTGCTCGGGACCTATATCTTGAACCTTACGCGCAGTGCACGTTTCTAGGTCGTCTTTTGAGGTTAGCACGGGGTGCTACTGCGGTGGACGAGCTCAAATTCACCAAGCATAGATTATTACAAAACAATCCGCACGCGCCAGAGCCTCGTTTGTCGATTTAGGTCCAAGATACGTGTCCTGAGGTATACCTTCATTCGCACACTTTAATCAGATAATTACTTCATGCTTTTGGTATCCATGATAATAATAGGTGTATCGGCTTTTCAATCTTCTAGGCACGTGATAATGGCCGTGCATGGGATGTCGCTGATCCAGCTCCAGCTTGCCTCTCTCCATTGATGACGCCACGTCTCTGCGTACGCTGGGAGGTGCTATGCTATGAGTGTGGAGTAGCTCCACAGACCATGGCCCACCTGCTAACGTGTGCTGCATGTCCATCTACCTGTACACCGGAGGACCTAATGAGTGCCTCCGAGAATGCGATTCAGGTAGCAACATACTGGGAAAATAGAATTTGAGAGTAGAAGCACCATCGATTCGACTGAATGAATGAATAGGTGTATCATTTCGAACTTTGACTCGCTTCACTTCGAAAATCGTAATCGTTTCTTAATTACTGATTTATTCATTTGTAGTGCAGCAACATTCAAGATAGCGCTGCACACGATAAGTATGCGTTTATTTATATTATTAAAAAAAGATTTGGCAAATGGCTTCAGATAAATGTGGATCATGCCCCGGTAGATTAATTTAGAACTGCGTGCGCAGTCGCTTTGTAGGTAACAAGAAAGTAAATCATTTGTTGACATTTATGATGATCAGAATTAACTACATAGGTACATTATGTGTAATACCTGAATACAGAACCGAACTGGAACTACACAGAACCTACGCATACTCGTATGCGTATGCGTAAATACCACTTTGTGGGTTCCATACATCCTGTAACGGATTGATCGCGGGTTAAAGTTTCGTCTGAGCATTTCTACTTTTATTAATCTTAACAGATTTGAATATTTAGCATACTAATTTAAAGATACAGAGTTAGGAGAACAGTAGAGTAAGATCCGCTTGCGTCCATTTTGTAGAGGGATCTCTCTACCGCTCATCAGACTGATAGTTTGGTATCTTCATCCCTACTAATATTATAAATGTGAAAGTAACTCTGTCTGTCTGTCTGTCTGTCTGTCTGTCGGTCTGTCTGTCTGTCTGTCTGTCACGCTTTCACACCCAAACCACTGAACCGATTTTGACGAAATTTGGTATAGGGGTAGATTAGACATAGAGAGAAAGGACATAGGCTATGTTTGGTCGCGATAACCGACATCCACGCGGGCGGAGCCGCGGGCAAAAGTTAGTAGAGTAAATAAAACTGTTTGTGTTAATTAAAATTAGAGTGAGATCCGCTTGCATCGATTTTGTAGAGTGTTATCTCTATCGCTCATCAGATTGACAGATTGGTATTTTCTAGTGATGTGCCGATCATAACTTTGGCCGACTAGCCGACTAGCCGACTATTCGGTTTCTAAACAGCCGACTAATCGGCCGACTAGTCGGCCAAGCCGATCATGGTTACGGGTATTTCCGGAACGTTTCGTTTACAGATCGTTCGTGCGAGCCGCACCGCCGCCGCACGCTGATCAATTTTCAGGTTTTAGGTGGACGAAATTCAATTTTCTCAAAATGAAAAGAGTTAGAAAAAGCTATCGATACGTGCTTAGAACTATTCTGTACACGTTATGCTACAATTTGTTATTTCAATAAATTATTTGTTTCATCAGATAATAAAGCTCAAAGGTACCGTCCGCAAGTTGTGTAGATAAAATTTCAGTTTACGAGAGATTCAAATTTATCTAGTGCAGTTGATTGTCTCTTGTAGAAAAAAACTACTGACTGGATCTCGTTCGAACCAATTTTTAGTGGAAGTTTGCATGGCAATTTACATCATATATTTTTTTTACATTTATCATTCTCTTATTTTAAAAGTTAGAGGGCGGGAGGGGGGGGGGGGGGCACACATTTTTCCACTTTGGAAGTGTCTCTCGCGCAAACTATTCAGTTTAGAAAAAAAATATGTTATAAACCTCAATAGAATTTTTAAAGACCTATCTATAGATACCCCACACGTATGGGTTTGATGAAAAAACAATTTTGAGTTTCAGTTCTAAGTATGGGGACCCCCAAAATTTAATGCTTTTTTTATTTTTGTGTGAAATTCTTAATGCGGTTCACAGAATACATCTTACCAAGTTTCAACAGCATAGGCCTTATAGTTTCGGAGATAAGTGGCTGTGACATACTAACGGACAGACAGACAGACAGACGGACAGACATGACGAATCTATAAGGGTTCCGTTTTTTGCCATTTGGCTACGGAACCCTAAAAAGGTGCATATAATTTATCAGATAAAAATAATTAGTACCTATACAAATTTTTACGCTATTTTTTGTTTCTCAGACCATTATATTTACAGAAACATATAGGAACATAGAAACTTTGGGTTCTTTAGAACCACCCAACCCTCAGCTATTATAATTAATGGAATTTTCTTGCCCATTTTTGCCCTTCTTGACCTAAGGTTATGATTTTTTAGATAACAGTGCTCAAAAAATATCGAGACTTTGTTCAATCTGCTTAAGTATCATCCTCCAATCAAACCTATGATTAAGCAAACAAAATATAATTATTATGCTATCTGGCATTGTATTATATGGCATTGGAGTGCTAAATTTTACTGTTATGGATAAAAATAAGTTGCAGAATCCTATTCATAGCTTTAGAACTTCAGCCGCTTAAAATTATATAGCTACTAGACTGCTAGAAATTGGATACTACTAAAATGCATTATTATCTAAGGTACCCAAACCAGTAAACCGGTATGAAGCCGGATAGTCGGCGCTCTTTGCCGACTAGTCGCCGACTAATCGGCGACTACAAAAGTGGCCGGATAGTCGGCTTTACCGACTAGTCGGCGACTAGTCGGCACATCTCTTATTTTCATAGAGAAGTTAAAATTATTTTTATTAATAATTAAAAGTAGAGTAAGATCCGCTTGCGTCGATTTTGTAGAACGTTCTCTCTACATCTCATCAGACTGCGGACTGACAGTTTGGTAACTTCATAGAGTAGTTAAAACTGTTTGTATTGATTAAAATTAAATATTGAAACTCAAACTAGTTAAAACCGATTTAACTACTTCTATCTTTACTAATATAATGTATATGTAATTTTATTGTAAAGCAGGCATGTAATGCGAACTAAACATCACTATAATTTATATTCTCATCCCTCTTTACACATCATGTTTGACATTTTTATGCGATTTTCCTGTCACTGAACTGAGATTATAATTATTTCAATCATGCTTTTTTGCTCCCCGCGCGTTATTATCACGCGATACAATGTCAAACACACTCCATCAACCTATAAGTAATTATTGTATGACCATTTGATAGATTTCAATATAATGCCACAACCATTAAGATAATTACCTACCAGGAACAATTTATTTATCGCTCATGCACTTAAGAAGCAATTTATTGACGAAATGTTTTTATACAATGCAAGACTTTATGCCATGCAAGGATAAATGACATAAATAAATAATAATTCATAATTACTTAACTGTCCATTAGACATTATATTACAATATACTATTAATGTAAGTATAATTACTCCTATTATCATCACCAAATTGTGTACATTAGTTTTTCTTATTGTGTTTGAATGGGTAATATTAATTTAATGCCTTACATGATATTTATATTAATTTTATCGAAAAACTACAGTAGGGGAAGCTCGTGAAGTATGTATAGAAGCAAATGGCAAATGTTTTTGCCTACCCCGCAGGGATATAGGCGTGAGGGTATGTATCCTATGTAGGTAGTGTAGGTACATTGTAATATATAAAAGCGCATACAGGGTTATGTTATGTTAACGATACTGAACACGAAAATATTTTTTTTGAATTTCCTGTCTGTTTGTCTGTTTGTCCGCGATGGACGCAAAAACTACTGAACGGATTTTGATGCGGTTTTTTTTTTGTTAGAAAGGGCTTACTCAGACGTAAAATCTTACATTTGTTTGATCGCAATCGGTTGAGTAGAACCGAAGATATGAGCAAAGGCCGCGTTATCCGAGATGCACGCGGGCGGAGCCGCGGGCGGAAGGCTAGTAAATAATAAAAAGGAAAAAAAATGAAAATTTATAACCGTATAAGTACATTTTAAACCGGATACTGGAGCGGGCCATTAGTAAATTATTATGTTTTGCTTACATAAACTTGCATGCATATCATTTAAAATTACGGTGAAATATTCTACGCCATTAAAATTATGTTAAAACATCTTGTAATAACTATTTATAGATATTACTGAGCGATGGCACTTAGTCTTGTAATCTTGCAATAACCATAAATATTTGTATCCAATAATTATTCTTATTCAACACCTAATTACCGTTTGAATATTCAAGGGGTCACTCTAGTAACCGCAATCTATTTATACAAGGTTACTTTAGTTTAGAGGTTAAACCAAACGCGCCAAAACCCCATGACTCGACATTGACTAGGGCACAAGGTCACGACCGCGCTACGTCAGAGCTTGGAGCTAGTCACCGCGCGATGCGAGCAGACGTCGACTAGTCGAGATTGCATAACGATTACCGCATACGAAGTAATTTATGGCATCAGTGGCTTTTTTAATCTTTGTTCAATAAATTAATAAATATATTCTAGGACTACACAGTGCTCACTACTCCATCATCATTGTCATGCTTTTGCTCGAGTCCCCATAATGTCAACGTCCAGTTGGCGAAGCCTGTCTATTGCTGCCGGTGTGAGGTCATGTAGCTCACGCATTCCTCCAGGGACGACGGAGTGGACATTCCTCTGCTATATACATCGTTGTCTGCTTTGGAGCTCCACAATCACAGTCCGGCGCTTTTTTAAGTCCCCACTTGTGGAGATGGTAGTTGCATCTCCCGTGTCCAGTTCTGAACCGGTTCTGAACTGCTCACTATTGCTTATATAATAAATATTTTCTTTGCACATTTTTAGATTCGGAAAACATTGGCGATACATTGAGTTAGTGCACTACTCGTCATTTTCCCTGATTCACCATTTTCGTTAATTCCATAATTCGTCAATTTCATCAAAATATTTAATTCGTCAATTTCCCTAACTGGCCATTTTCTTTAATTCGTCAATTTCCCTAACTGGTCAATTTCTTTAATTCGTCAATTTCCCTAAGTGGTCAATTCATGCAATGTACAGTCGAATTCAAAAGTGCAGTAGCAATCCTACGTAACTATAGCGTCAGCATTCTAGCGCTACTTGTGACCTTGTTCTTTTAAGACAATTTACACACACACATAAATTGTTCTTCCGTAGGAATATTATCGATAATTTCGTTGTCAATACGCGCTACGTAAGCAACCCGTGGTCGAGTGGTTAAAGCATGAGGTTTATGGAATTGCAAGGGTTGATGGTTCAAATCCTACGATCTTGCAATAACACTTTTTGTGTTTCATATATAAATTAATATCATTGTATTATTTGTTAAATTTTAGCAAATATCAACATAAAATGTAAAAAGAATGCCAACTTCATGCAAAATTACTTTATCAATATTTAAAATTATATTTTTGTCATAAGTATAAAAAATCGTTATAAGCTGGAATCGAACCTGGAACCTCTTATCATTGTGCATCTATAGTATCTTGCTTAACCCACTTAGCTATCAGTTAATTTACTAAGTTGGTAAATTACTGTATTAGTATCTAATGACACACACACATATGTAAACACAAAACCGGGCCGGCGCGCGGCCGCACGCCACGCCATTTTGAGCCTTGTTGTGCTAATGCACTTATGAACTCTGACTGTACAGTCGGATTACATAATTAATATTCATGTATCTATTAGTTAAATAAACTCTAATCTAGATGGTTAGTATCGCTAAACCTAATAAAACATTCACCTTTCGTTACTGCTATATATAGCACAGAATATGAAATTCTCTGTTTCAAGGAAAACAGTCATGAATGCCTAACACTTTAAAGTTCAAGTACATAGATGTACATGTAGGTGTATTGTGAAGGTCGCGATTCCGTTAGCTCACTCAGACATTACCCACAGTCAACAGTCCTTGGACCGGTGACATTTATTAACAATTCATTGGAAATATCAGTCGCTTGTGTTCTATAACAGTATCATGTTAATAAGATATCAGTTTCAAATAAAGTAGTTTATTGAAACATTTCATTTTGCTTTTAGGACAACACTACCGCAGTACCGATGCATGCAGCACTTACAGCGTACCTATCCATTGCCTGTTAAACTCCGATACAGATAAAGGGGACCATTGAGAAGCCGTAATGACATACGCGTGTCTGCTGCGTGCGTCTTTCGTTGTCGTATGCGGTCGGCTATGGAATCATACCTTTATAGCTAAAAACGCTTAATTATGCCCCACCGCACTACCAGGGCGCACTACTTAATAGTACCTACTACCGTTTTTTTTTATCGTGCGAAAAATCCCCACGGATACCTCCCCCGCCGGGGCCGGAGGAGGACGTTATGTCAGTCTCGAACCGACTAAAACGCACGCCGTCTGTGGGCCGTCAGTTGCCGGAGGTGAGATTGTCATAGCCATATCCTTCATACCCCGGCCGACCCAGGGCCCTATCTCTCGATCTGGCCCTCTTCCGGTGTGGGGACCACGGAGTCCCCAACTCGCCCCCGGGTATGGGGTGGCACGCAATGTGCCCTGCCGCCGTGGAATAGTAGTACCGTCGGGAAATTTATTCCTTCTGCACCACCAGCAGTACCTACAAGCCCCGTTAGCCCCGCTCCCTCCCTTCCAGACTACTAAAACAAACAGACAAACTGATCCAGCACATCTCCGTGTGAATGCAGCAGAAGTCAACCTCACCAACACCACCTAACTGGTAAGCCAGCAGTTAATCAGCCTATATACGTTATATGTATAGGCTGATTAACTGCCGGCTTACTATAAACTCTTAAAACAGGTTAATAATTGAACGGCTGTCATACTAGCAACTGCAAATGTCACTGCTAGGATTACAAAGTGACATTTGTTGATGGTAGTATGACAGCCGTTCAATTATTGACCTGTTTTTAAGAGTTCATGGTACGGCTTCTGACGAGGCTTCCAGCATTTCAGCAATATCGCCCTCATTCTTTTCAAGAACCATGTATTTCACTTTTCTTGCATTAACTCCCTTAAATCGTCGTTTTTGTATAAAAATCTTCTAAATCTTAAACTATATGGCTGCTGCTATAATAACTTATAATTTATTCTTGATTTCTTAAAGTGATCTTGGCATTCAAAAACCGTGACGGAGACGTTATATAAAGTCGTAAAAATTTCTTGTGCCATAAATCTAATGACTTAATTTCAGATAAAACTTGACTTGCATGACAAGCACTAAAAGACTGACGACCTTTGTGGTGTGGCAGTGGCAGTAGGGTTCGACTGTTACATCGGATGTCGCGGATTCGATTCCCGGCTCAGTGCAAATTGCGCCAGAGCCTCGACTGTTAATCAGCTGGTGTGTTCCGACTTGCAAGTGATAATAATAATGGGATCGATCTATCATCAATGACAGGACTATTATTGTAGCCAATAAGCCTGATATAGTGGTGATAGATCGATTAGAGCGCCGCGCAATAATTATCGATATCGCCATTCCGCATGACGAGACTCTCGTGAAAGCCGAAAAAGATACGCAAATAATATATTTTGGGTTTGGCTCACGTATTGTGAGGAGGTTCCTCTCTAAGCCCTAACCACACCGGTTGGTCTTTTAAGCGGAGCGTGAAAAGTGAAAAGGCATCTGATGAGGTCGTTAAGCTAAGTGCCACCATTGTAACATGGTAGGTACGTGTCTGTAATGGTGACCACCCTCTTTTCCGAGACTTTGCCTTCAGCTTACCATCAGGCGAGGTGAAGCTTAATTGACGTGCGTAAAAAACCCAGCTCACACATAGTTTCAGTTAACAAGTAAAAAAACTAAGGTGACCTTTAGTCGCGTGTCAAAAATGGAAAGTATTATAAATAGCTGATTTAAGCTCATTAGTGCGTTAAATGTTATGCGCTGCGGTCACGTTTGAGCCAACATTGGCTGGCAGTTACGAGAGCCGCCTCACGTGAGTGCTGCAATGTATTTAAGGTTAGCTGGAAATTTAGCACCTGCTAAGTGTAGGACGGAGCCGAACTAAGCTGAGGTTTCGCGGCAAACGTTGTCTTGCCTAACTAGACAAGTGGTAATTCGTTGACCGGCGTATTGTAGAATAGACTGATGAATGCATGGGTTTGACACGTATTTTGACGTTTATGACAGTCGTCAACGTCTGTCAATCCCGTACATTGATCACTCTATTCTATTTTATTCTAAAAACGAATTGCCACTTATCTGGGTGGGGCTGTTTAAATTAGAACGTTTCGAAGTAATAAAACAAAAACCCCTCACCAGAGCCTGATTTTCAAGCACAGTGGAGACAAAAACACCATAAAATTATTAAAAAAGGAGGGCCTTGTCTCTCCCCCGCCCAGGGCAGCCACGGCTCCCATCCCTTTATCTCCCTTATAGGAGATGCTAGGGGAGACAAAGCCTTGTCGCCATATTAACGGCCAATCAACGACCATCGCAATATAATGCGAATATGATGGTTGTTATGTTTTCAGATGGCAGTCGCTTCACGGAAAATATCGAGGTCCAGCCAAATCCGCAGTTAAGACTGGTAAAGCGGACCCCTGACTCCGAGGTAAAAGCTTCGGATGCGACTGGGAATTAACGCTATGATGGAGAAGATGATGGTTGTGAGCCGCGTATTTATTGTAGTGAGTAATCAGACGGCTGATTTTAGCAGACTAGTGTGCTGTGTGCCTAAAGCATTACAGTACAGACACGACTGAATGAGCATTTCTTGCAATAACCGCTTTAGGTAATTTAGTTACAGCAATGTAGTATAATAGGCAAGTACATAACATACATACATACCTACATACATACATACATAAATAATAACTAGCTTTGGCCCGCGGCTCGGCCCGCGTGGATGTCGGTTATCGCGACCAAACATAGCCCATGTCCTTTCTCAAGGTCTAATCTACCTCTATACCAAATTTCATCAAAATCGGTTCAGTGGTTTAGGCGTGAAAGCGTAACAGACAGACAGACAGACAGACAGAGTTACTTTCGCATTTATAATATTAGTAGGGATAATAGATACATATAATAAAGCCTGTAAATCCCCGAAGGGGTAGGCAGAGGTGTTAATATTTAACACCCACATTTCGGCGACTATGATTTTTGGTCCCACCTAATAGGGGGCGAACCTATTGCCATCTAGTGGGCACTATCCACTGAAGGGGAACCAGTGTGCTGCGTGCTTAAAGCATACAGTACAGACACGATTGAATGAGCATTTCTTGCAATAACCGCTTTAGGTAATTTAGTTACAGCAATGTAGTGTAAGAAGTACCTACATAACAAACATACATACATATACTAACGCCTGTAAATCCCCGAAGGGGTAGGCAGAGGTGTATTAACATCCACATTTCGGTAACTATGATTTTAGGTCCCACGTAATACAAGCTTTCTTATAGGTTTCTTATATGTCTTCTTCCTCCTAGCGTTAATTCCCAGTCGCATCCGAAGCCTTCAGCTCGGAGTCCGGGGTCCGCTTTTACCAGTCTTAACCACGGATTTGGCTAGACCTCGATATTTTCCGTGAAGCGACTGTCATCTGACCTCCACAACCCAATGTTAACATTAGGCGATATCGAAGCTTTGCAGTTAGACCGTTGTTTTTGGATTTTTGAGGGCTCCAACTACCCCGTAACGACTGCCATAGATGTTCTCATGGCAACCGGGACCGACGGCTTAACGTGCTCTCCGAGGCACGACCAGACCAATGCAAATACTCATATTTAATTCACACAAATATTTGCACTGAGCGGGGATCGAACCCGCACCTCCTGCGTAGCGGCCGCGTTCACTACCGCGCTACGCCACGGAGGCTGTATTTCTACCTACTAGAAATTGAGGTTTTGAATTGTAGATGAAAGAGTGCTAGGATAGGAAGAGACTATAAGAAATACCACCATCCTATGACGGAGTTTTTAAAGAGCAGGTAGTAGGTAGGTAGTAATCGAATATCGGTAGAATAATAGTATTCCCGATAACCTCGCCAGCATTACTGTAATGGCTAAGATTCGAAACCGGGAACTCTCAATGGTAAGGCGGACCCCTTGACCGCCAAGTTACCGACGCTATGCTAACACCCGTATTCACAAACAATACTTCGCTATGCGTACTACAAAAACTGTGCAAAGAACGACAAATTCTCAGTGCGTTCGTTTTGGCAAGCCTTTTTATTCATAGACAACACTTAAGTAATACTTCGTTGAGGGAACGCACTGCGTTAGATACTGCTCCGTGATGTTTGTGAATTAATTTTACCAGCCCTATGCGCTCGAGCACACTATGAGAGCGGAAACACACGATGCGTTGCGGCGTCGCACCGCAGAAATTTCGCCGCAGTAGCGGGCACACGAGCGGTGCGACGCCGCTGCGTTGTTATGACGCAGCGGCGCCGCGTGCGCCCCAGCTGCGTTGTACAGTCTGTTAATAATAGTGCAAGCGCTAGAGGTAGTTGAGTATGCAAAATCCGAGTGACGGCAACTATGACCGGATTCTTATACCTGATCCTCTAAATAATGAGAAAGAAATCTTGCCGCCGGGTGCGATGGTCCCTTCCCGCTCCCTTCACATCCCCTCTGCGCCCTTAAAGTAAGCATAGCGCGCGTATGCGTTTAGTGTTTCTACATCTATTGACGTAAAGAAGTTGCTTTATTAAGTCGTGTTTTTGTATCCATTTTTATTTTATACTACTTAGGTGGCAAACAAGCACACGGCCCATCTGATGGGAAGTGGTCACCGTGGCCTATGGACGTATGCAACACCAGGGGCATCACACTCGTGCTGCCGACTGCCAACCCTGAATCCATATTTCCATACTAATATTATAAATACGAAAGTAACTGTCTGTCTGTCAGTCACGCTTTCACGCCTTAACCACTGAACCGATTTTGATGAAATTTAGTATAGGGGTAGATTAGACCTTGAGAAAGGACATAGGCTATGTCTGGTCGCGATAACCGACATCCACGCGGGCGGAGCCGCGGGCAAAAGCTAATATAATATATATCGATGATTAAATATAATAACATTTTGCTGACAACATTAGTATCATTAATGCTACAAAATATAGGTAGGTACCTACCTAGGCATATATTATTATAAAAGTACACTTTTACGAAAAGCTCAACAGTGACTTGCGTCCACGACAAAATGACTATACAAGCAATTCCCCCCATGTAAATGAACTGTAAGTTGTCGCACAAGGTCTTGTAATTGCAATAAATCTGAATTGGTTTGTATTTCATTATGTAAATGCATCAATAACAAATGTCAAAATTAAAAATAAGTATTTTTTACCTACTTTAAGAAAATTTATGCTTGAATTCGCTGGTTGTTCGAATAACTTTTTTTTACTTTTATTTTCGTTTTTTTTTATTAAGTACCTATTTAAGAATCCATCCTCACTTTTACTATTAGAACAAACTATAAATTATAACGGAAATATTCATTAAAATGATTTTATATCATGTACCTACTCAATACATTTCCTTTACGAATAAGACAAGAGGGGGTAAAAAAATGGACCAGAAAATAGACCGGCAAGATCCACATTATCATTCTTGGACCTTTTCTTCACTTAAATCCGTTGGCGAAATTCGGTACTCACATTTTGCATACTCATACCTCTAGCGCCCGGTCTATAAATCATAAACAACTACGCGGCGGCGGTGCGGCGCGCGCCAGAGCGGTGCCGCTCCGGCGTCGCAACGCATTCACCCCTCCCCGCCTCGTCTCGGTGGTTGCAAGTCCGGTGCGGCGACGCAGCGCATCGTGTGACATGCTACAGATATTTCTATGTAAAACGACGCAGCGACACCGCTCCGGCGTCGCGCCGCCGCCGCAACGCATCGTGTGTTTCCGCTCTGAGACCTCACAGTATTGTTTGTGAATACGGGTGTTAATGTCCTAAGCTTAAATTGGGCTATTTCTTCTACTGGGGTCACAAGGGTGGCATATGTTATATGGTGGTAAGGTTATGCGTGTCAAAATAATAAAGAAATAACATTATTTTGAATGATATTATCAAAATTAAATTGAGCTATGCGTGATTTTGTAATACACGCACAACGTTTAATGAGGTATATAATGTGTGGTAATTATTAGTATTAAACTATGACCTACTGCCCCCACTGGGAAATGGGAAATCAGTGGCGATTCGCAGCGGGGTAGTAAATTAAATCTACTGTTTATTTATTTTTATGATTTAAATAAGGAATATAATAAACCGTGCGACAAAAATAATAAATGGACGACTGATAATGAGTTACTTTAAATACTGAGTGGGCGACTAAAATACTGAGTGACCCGAGTGTTGCTAAATTGTGAAGTTATGAGGATTCGAGTATAGCGCGCCCCAACTTGGATAGGTTAGGTTAGAAGGCTAACGCGGGAGCGGAGCTCCCGCTTTAGCCTTCGTGGTTACTTTTTTATAACCATCCATAAATAGTGGCTCACTTAGTATTTTTTTACGCCACATGCAGTAATTTTGACACCCATAAATTGAATAAAATGATTCTTCACTATAGCTGCCAACCTATTATTTTTACTACCTGCTTTTCGGATTAATTTGTGGCCGCGTTAAATACAACCCTTTAAATACTAGCTAAAGTGGCACTGGCCTTATTTGTCGAAGGATCAATTGCCGTTGAAGCAGACGAATCCTAGAGTCTAGACCGGTTGCAACTAGCTGCAATGCTGCGTTATCGCCATTGGGTTGAGGAGGTCAGATGGCAGTTGAATCAAGAACCGAAACTAGGTCCAACTATAGTATTGTTCGGGATATATAATATCTTGGACCTAAAATGAGCTCGATACGCGCAGTACACGAACGTCTCTTGGGTATCTTTTGAGGATAGCACGGGGTGCTACTGCGTTGGACGAGGTCTAACTCATACACATTTTTTTTTTTTTTTTTTTTTTTCTTCACGGGGTGCGTAATCGAACTCCTCCGAAACGGCTTGACCGATTTTGATGAAATTTTTTGTGCTTATCCGGTATCTATGAGAATCGGCCAACATCTATTTTTCATCCCCCTAAGTGATAAGGGTGCAGCGGGAACGGGATTTGAATACCACGCGGGCCGAAAATATGGCGGTACGAAGTTCGCCGGGGCAGCTAGTACTATTATATAAATGTGAAGTGGTCGTGTCTGTACATTGGAGATATTTTTAAAAAAATACTTGGGTTATGTTATGTTAACGATACTGAACACGAAAATATTTTTTTTGAATTTCTGTCTGTTTGTTCGCGATGGATGCAAAAACTACTGGACGGATTTTGATGCGGTTTTGTTATTATTTGTTAGAAAGGGCTTGATCAGACTTAAAATCTTACGTTTGTTTGATCGCAATCGGTTGAGTAGAACCGAAGATATGAGCAAAGGTCGCGTTACCCGAGATGCACGCGGGCGGAGCCGCGGGCGGAAGGCTAGTACATACATACAATCACGTCTTTAACCCCGGAGGGTTAGGCAGAGGTGAATTAACACCCACATTTCACCAATCATCATTGTATTAGGTCCCACGTAATAGGGGGTGAGCTTATTGCCGTTTTCCGGGCACTATTGTTGGCTCGAGCCATGTATAGCCTGAGTCTGGGCTGTATATTATATCTGTCTGATGTTAAACAGCCCTATCCCTTAGTTGCCTTGTACGACAACGCATGGGAGGAGATGGGGAGGCCCAAATTCTACTCTGCCGGGAACCACGCGGCATGACTCTCTCAGGCTCTAACTCATGAAATATTAATTATTGCAAACAATCCGCGGGCGCCAGGACCAGGGCCGGTCGCAGCTTGAAGTATTGGGGGGGGGGGGGGGTCACGTCGGAAATTCCTTAAGAAATTTAACCCCCCCCTCCCCTCGTACTGGGACTTTTCAGTATGAAGTGCTTGGTTTGGGGGAGGGGGGGTTATGTCCCCTGTGACCCCCCCCCCCCCCTCGGACCGCACCTGGCCAGGACCTCGCTTGTTTCGCGAATCTCACGATGTAGGTCCAAGATACGTGTCCGAAGTTGTATCCCCCATCGGTTTGAGCTATGCCCGGTCGAAGCTCAAGTGTTATGTAAGCTATTAACCGTGTCGTACAAAACAGAGCAATGTAAACTAAACTATACCATAATCAAAACTAATATTAGCTATAAAAATATGTATATTTCCTCAATGTACGTAAACATTGATCGTTTCGTGTTGTAGGCACTGAGACTGACGCGTGTAAGTAAAGACGAGCTTAATTATATCAGCTAAACGAAGCAAAACTTATTTTAGTCATACTTAATATTGTTAATAAGAAAATAACTTAATCTGTCTGTCGGTTACACATTCACGACTAAACAACTCAACCGATTTTAGATGAAATGTGGTACAGAGATAGATAGAATCGCGATAACAGATATCCACGCGGGCGGAGCCGCAGGCCACAGCTAGGTATGGAGGGGCATTATTATAATATTACATTATAATATTATAATAATGCCCCTCCATCCATGTAATAATATTACATTATAATAATGCCCCTCCAACAAACAAACTGATAAAACAATTTAGTGGGGTATTTTTTTTTTTCTTTTCTTTCTCCTTTTTCCTGAGACTTCGCTTTCAGCTTACCATCACTACCATCAGGGAGCTTTTTTTTTATATAGGACACGTCAAATTCACTTCGTCTCGCCTGATGGTAAGCTGAAGGCAAAGTCTCTGAAAAGAGGGTCACCATTACAGACATGTTGTACCATGTTACAATGGTGGCACTCAGCTTGACGGCCTCATCAGATGCTTTTTCACGCCCCGCTTGAAGGACCCGGGACTCTAGGAGGTGGGAAACACGTGAACTGGTAAGGAATTCCAAGACTTAAAAGTGCGGCAGATGTGTCCTACAAAAAAAACAACAACAAAAATGTATGGTTATTAAAGATAAGAAGTATTATTAACTATGTACCATAAAGATTTTAGAATAATTAAAAAAGCACTAAAAATCTTTAATTGTGCGTATAATAATTGTGTTGTTTAAAATAGAGATTTAAGGAGTAATAAAAATGGAAAAATAAAATTATAATTGGAAGTATAATTGCACAAAAACATTAAAGAAATAATAAAAAATTCAACTAATAAAATTATTGTACCTAAAAGTGTTGTGGTAAACTTGTAAAGTGTCTGTATGTATAAAAAGAAATAATGTCAATAAAATTGTGGGTGTGTGTGTGTGTGTGTACAACCACGATCTAAAGGTACAAAAACGCCCGTGAAAAAGTATAAAGAATTAATAAAAATATAGGCAGTAAAATTGTAATTGTGTGTTTTGTAAAACTGGCTTCACCCAACGAGTTCCGTATTCATGGTATTTTGCGCCCGTTAGAAAAACCCCCAATAACATGTACATTATGTATTATGTTATCGGCAATCTGTATAATGCAAGCATTCCGTACCTACAATGCCTAGACAATGTATAGAATACTGAGTGTGCATCCGGTAATGTATGAAACTATGAAATGTCATCAAAATATATAAATGGTGGTTATAAAAAAATAACCAGAAGCTTCCGCCTTAGCCTTCTAACCTATATCTACGAGTATCTAGGTCGGGGCGCAGTGTCCACAGCGCGCAATTTGAATTAGATAGATTAGGTTAGAAGGCTAATGTGGTTGCGGTGCGAAGCAAAGCTAGCACAAGCCGTCGTGGTTATCTTTTTATTTATTTATTAATTTATTTAAAAAGGCATAATTATCAACAGTATATACACAAGCATTTTCCTAAGTAACATTGACAAGATATTATAATGGGCATGTGCTACACCAATTAAAGATATGCACAGCTTTGCCTGATTGTCATACAAAAATAACAATTGAAATTGTTGATAGTGAGAATGTCCAATTAGTACTTACAAATTTCTTCAGATTCTTTTATAATCATCCAGAAATAAATACTGATTTGAGCTAGATCAAAATAAGCGTAGTTCTTGTAATCGAGTGTCAAGTCGGCGACAATGAGACATAAGTATTGTCTACACCGCCATATTGGGTTTCAATAATATATTTCTGTAACAGACTATGAGGTCATACCAATTAATATGTAAATAAAGTAAATTTATATTGTGGGACATTCAAATTAAAATGACCCATCAGGCTACTACAGAGGGTACTGGTTGATTAACAAAAGTTACTGAGTCAATGAACTCGATCAGTCCAAAAGTCCGAAATGGAAATACGAAGACATAAAATTGTCTATTTGCCTTTTTAATAGTTTAGAGGTCAAAATAACTGTAAGGAATTCCAGTGTTTATGGCGAAATTTTCCTTGTGTTTATAATGTTAATAAACAATTTAGATAAATAAGGCGATGGGCAAGGCGGTGTCGTTGAACGGCAAGAAGCATATTCCAACAAATTCAGAATCTCCGGGTCTAAAATGGCCACAACTGAGCGATTCCGCTAAAGACGAGCTTTATGAATTTCCTGTAGATCTCCTAGATTCCTATAAAATTCGTAAAATGGTCACTCATATAAGCAGAATCATCACAGTTAATTTACTAAGCAGATTCTGATTTCGTGTAAATAAAGTAGTAAAGTAATAAAACCCTGCACCAACCCGTCTGCCTAGCTAAAGGCATGTAGGTATAGGCAATGTATAGGATTTGACGTTTTTGACATTCGTTGACGTCTGTCATATACGTCACATCCCATATATTTGGCATTCTATTCCATCATACGCCGAGCAACGAATTGCCACTTGTCTGGAGGGCCAGCGTGGAAACAGTAAGCCAAAGCCTACCAACAATTGAAGAGGCCTATTGTCAAGTAGTGTAGTGCGATGATTGATTGATTGAATTATTAATTTATCACATAACCTTGTGTTGGTTTAAAGTATTGATAATTATCGATAATAATTTATTGAATATGTCATCAATCAGATGAACAATACAGAATAACAACCTTTTTATGAATTGCTTTGTATTCTTCTCCTACCCTTTGCGACTTTTCTTGAATATTCTCGAATGAAGGTTCAACCCCACCAAACAGACGGCATCGGAACGGATTTTACAATCTTTAAACAAAATAAATCTTATATCACAGCATTTAAAGTTTATATTACCAAGTCACGCATGACAGCTTGACGTGCGTCATGCCGCCGCACGTCGCTGTCAAGCTGTTGTGCGTGACTTGGTAATATAAACTTCAAACACTGTGATAATAAGATTTAATTTTGTTAAAAGATTGTTTAAAGATTGTAAAATCCGGGCCGATGCCGTCCGTTTGGTGGGGTTGGACCTTTAGCCGAGAGATTTGTCGGCAAAATATTTTCTTGCAGTATTAAGTGAAAAGGGCAATATATTACCCATCTTGTTACCGATGACTTCTGCATACCATAATATACATATTAAATATACATATAATACAGTTCTTTATTTGAATTTATAAAATGGATTATTATAATTCCATACTTTATTTGAATTTATAAAATGGATTATTATAATTCAGTACCTACTTCATCTGAATTTATTAAATAAATTTTTGTTACTTTGGACACTCTGGCGAGTGGCGTAGTACTATTACTTATTCTGTGACTCTGGTTCAATAAAATAAATGCACCATTATTTTCAACATCTTGATATGTTTATTGAGTATTTTCGTAAATAAAATTATTTTTGCCTTTGACATAAAAAGTATAATAAAATTACATTAAACATGTTTAAAATGTGTGGTTTTTTAAGTTTTTGAAGACCATCAACACCAATAAGTAAGACAATTGACCATTTGATCCTTGTTTATCGCCTCTTTTAACAGAAAATTTAAATAAAATATTAAAATTCGAAGTATTACTTTTTAATGTATCTACGAGTACTCGTATTATACTCTAAGGCCCGTATTCTAGAATGGTACTCAGTTCTGAATCTCGATTTATCTGAGGAAAGATTGTTTAGAGACAATCTGTCAAACCTGTCAATCTGTCTTCAAATACATCGATGAGTGTCGTTCTAGAATACAGGCCTAAATCTGTGTGTTTCATATAGTGACTTTTCGCGATTGATTAATAAAAATTAATCGCGAAATGTCCCGATATAACAAGAACCATGAGTTTACACCGCGATAATAATATAATCAGTGGTCTCTAACGTTGTTTGTTTTCCATGACACTGACACGAGTGAGCGCGTTCACGGTACATTTCACTCAACGTGCTCCAAGCTCCAATGTTTATCTACGTAGATCGCGATAGCAACAGAACTATCAGACTGCATCTAATGCATAACATTGCACTCGAATGAATCCATACTACCATACCTACTAATATTAAAAATGCTAAAGTAACTCTATCTGTCTGTCTGTTACGCTTTCAAGCCTGAACTACGGAACTGATTTTGATGAAAATTGGTACACAGATGGACTAGAGCTTGGTAAATGACATAGGCTATCTTTTATCGTGAAAAAAGGGGTTAAAACGGTTCAAATAGGCGATGAGGACTTTTTGGAATTTCGTCATTTTCAAAGATAACCTGATGAATTTGACACAAAGATAGATGAGAGCTTAGGAAGGACAGAGGTAGGCTATTTATGGTTGCGATAACCGACAACCACACAGGCGAAGTCGCGTGCACCAGCTAGTACTGGATATTTAGTATAGAGTAAGTGACATTAGTGACATTACAGACAGAAATCTGCGCAATAAAAATAAACTGCTCCTTCCATGCTATCGGCTTAGCAAAGTTAGTGATTCTTTTAAGGGGGAAGGTATACGATTTTATAATAAGTTGCCTGAATCGGTCCTTGGTATGCCTGAAAACCAATTTAAAAATCATGTAAAGACCACCCTATGCAAAAAAGCATACTATAGGACAGACGATTATATTAAAGACAAAAATGTATGGCTTGAGCATGGTGCAGGCCCCTCTTGAAGTTGTCTTATTTTTATTTTATATACGGTTTTATTTTTATTTTTTATATACCTACTTGACACGAGACAAATGTACATACGTTCATATTTAGTCTTAAGAAACCCTTTTATTTTTTGTAAACTGACGTCCTTAAAATGCCGCAGTGGAGTTTGTTGCGCCGTTTCTTCTCCATTAGCGCCTAGGAAGCGGTGGTAAACTTAGTTTTAAGGAGTTTTTGACGTCAAAAAGCTGTAACAGTGTTGCACTATTTTGAGAAATAAAGACTTTGACTATGACGTATTTAAATCGGCGCGTAATTCGTACCTCCATGTAGGAGATTCAAGGGCTACTCCATCAATTCCTGCGGGTGTCACAATAAAACATGTCTCTTGTCCCAGGTCTTAAAATTGAAATGTACTTGTACACTCTACCTCAGCCTACCTCTTTGGCGATATAGACTTGTAAGTATATTTGCGTGAGTAAATCTCGTCATCACAGTAAGACATATTGGTATTGATAAATATTTACATGCTGGCCCTCGATTCTGCTAAAGCAAAACCACTGTCGTGCCACAATATCTGCAAAAATTGGCATTAAATATTAGACTTTATTGCTATAGAGTTAAAGTCCAAAATTAAATGACAATATTTTCATTACACGCTTTCGTTCACTCTACAAAAAGCCACTTAATTTAAAACTTTAACTCTATTACTGTAAAGGCTAAAATCAAATGGAATTTTCTCGTAATCTCTGTGGTGTGACAGTGGTTGTGCTTTAGCAGAATCGAGGCCCAGTTATATTAATCAGAAACGGTTATTGACAGAGAGGGAAGACTCAGCTTTCGTGACGTTATATTTATAGGGAGGTCGCAGAGGATAAGAGGTAGCGTGGCACAAGCCGAGAGGTATTGGGGTCGAATATGGCATAATTTAGCTATAACTGACATAATATCATGAATACTGTAATATTTGATTGAATCCATTCCATTCGAAAAATAAACTAGATCGATTTAGAATCCTTCAAAATTTCATTCAAATAAACTAGAATTGATATGAGTGATATTTTGTCATATATTTAAAAGGTGGATAGGGAAATGCGTAGGGATGAAAGTAATGTCGTAAGGAAGGTATTAATTATTAAAGTGGATGGCTACAAGGGGAGAGGAAGACCTAAAAGGAGGTGGATGAACTGTGTGAACGATGATATGGTTAAGAAAAGCCGCGTATTCATTAGGCAACATTTGTTAATAAACACTGTTTATAAACAGTTTATAAACAGTGTTTCATCATCTATGTAAACAGTTCATAAACAAAGATGATGAAACATTGTTTCAGAAACATGTTGCCGTGCTCTCCACTTTGAGTGGAGAGCACGCGTAAACATCTTGTTTATAAACAAGTTTACCGTAAACACTGTTCCTGAAACTTGGCAGTCCACACTTGTCAGTTGTTGCTAGGATGTCGCCTGAGCAGGTAGTGATGCTCGCTGCTGCTTACATAATAATTCATGAGAGTGTTAATAGAAAAAAAAGAAGAAAAGGTGGTGGATTCGAAATTATCTCTTGAATAGAAGTTATGTATTCCATGACCTCCGCGGATTTGATGGGTCCTTTCAGAATTTCACCAGAATGTCACCATCTGATTTTGAAATGTTATTGAGTTTGATTGGACCATCAATATCAAGACAGGAAACGAAATTTCGGCATCCAATTGAGTCCACACCTGTTGACTTCTGTTTATAAACAAGATGTTTACGCGTGCTCTCCACTCAAAGTGGAGAGCACGGCAACATGTTTCTGAAACAATGTTTCATCATCTTTGTTTATAAACTGTTTACATAGATGATGAAACACTGTTTATAAACTGTTTATAAACAGTGTTTATTAACAAATGTTGCCTAATGAATACGCGGCTTGAAGGAGTGAATGTTGAGATGACTGCAACTAGAGATGAATGGAAAAAAGCACACATGTTGCGCCGACCCCAAATAAACTTGGGATAAGGGTAGGAGGATGATGATAACATTTAAAAAACGGTTACGGGTGCCACTGCAGTCGCTTAAAAAAGTAGACAAATTACATGGTAAAATTATTAAGAAGATATATTAGACCTTCTTTTTTTCTAGTCGGAAAAATATACGTTCAGCTATATATTTATGCTGATTAGTGAATCCTTATCACAGATGGCAGTAATGTTCAGATAATCTTATATAATTGATACAGAATGTGCGTCTGCGCACCGGTACACGCAGACCTGCTCCGACGTTTATGGATTCATTACTTACGTGATTTACTAATCAAGCTAGCAAGTAATAGATAACATCTATTACTTTCTCTGGTGTAAGCAAGCAAAAATAAAACAACATTCTAAATATAATATACAGATACCATTTATTTATACTCTATCTGCTACCTAATTTTGCCTACCCCAATGGGCAAGAGGCGTGAGTGCGTAATTTCTTGAATGAAGTCACTTGTACTATTCCATAATGTTATTTACTAAACCTGACCGGTTCTGCCTCATTACATTTTTTCCAAAATGCCTGTCATTAAAAATGTCTTAAGGCCAAAATGGTCATATGCGTGTCTGTGAAAATGCCTTGTGGCGAAATAGGTCAGACCTTTGAAAATACCATAACTCAATTCAATATGGTAAGTTCCATCAAATGTACAAACCAACAGAATATAATTATTATTTTGTAGTCAGTTACACGATATTATGCACAACAGCATTCAAGCATTCCGCTTCGCCCTGTAACTACAAAACAATCTTGAACGTCGAAATTATTCAAATTCACATAGTTTGAAATCAATTTTACACATTTATAAATGTGTAAAATTGATTTCAAACTATGTGAAATGCGACATTTCATCGACCAAAAAAAAATTAACTTGATGAACATGAACTTTAGAGCTGATGTTCTGATGAACCTTGATGTAAATAGTTATCAACATTTCTTCCAGTGGCCATCTTGGAAGACATTGAAATAGCTGCGGTCCTAAGTTGGTCCCTGCTAGAAATATATACGGCCAAATGGGAGTGTTATTAGCCATTGACACCATGAAGAAGAACTCTTCAAAGGCAAGTGGCAACCGTGATTGGTGCTCAGATGATGATAACTTGGTTCATTGGTTCTGACGATAATAAGAAATAGCTTGGATTGAGCTGCATGCAGCATGCTGCATAGTGCATTCAGCATTTAATTTTACCCTGACCTACTAACTGCATTATGAACACATCACTTCTACACTGATAATAACAAGGATAAGCTTGTTAAAAGTAAATAGCGTCGTCTCTTTTAACACCGTAAGGAGAAACGTCTTAGTAGGCGTAAGATGTTGCAGTTATTCCCTAACACATCAAAACATTCTAGTCCTTGCATCACATCGAAGCTGCACTGCAAAATAATTCCTACTACACAGTTGATAAGGTTCCTTTGACAATGTCTGCATCTCAGGGTATACCTGTAATGGCACTTGCATCATGTATTATAGAATGCATCTCGGCTTAATTGGCAGAATGTCACAACATCTTGCCAACTGATGCTTCGTTACTTGGTGCGTCGTTCATCGATTTCCTATCTGTTATGATCTGGTTTTAAAAAACCTGATAGATAACTATAAATAAGTTAGAAATTTAGTAATAATAAATAGCTATAATATACACACAAAGAATAAAATAAGGTGTAAAGATAAACTATACATTCATCATTATTTTAACGTTATTCCTAGTTACATCCGAGACTTTCATCTCAGAGCTCTATCGGTCAGAATATCTATGACAGTTGGAATTTCGACCTCAAAATTTCGATTAGTCTAACTACATAAGTTTGATGTCGCCAATTGGTTGTGGAGATCAGCGGCCTTACCATAAACCTTAAAACAGGTCAATAATTGAACTGCTGTCATCAAATGTCACTTTGTACTGTCATATAAACATATAGGATTACAAAGTAACATTTGCAGTTGGTAGAATGACAGCAGTTCAATAAATGACCTGTTTTAAGAGTTCATGGTACGGGCCCAGTACGGTTCAGACACATCGTTAGACTGGAAAGCCCACACCAACTAAATAGGGAAAAAGAGAAGATGCGATCCAAACCTTGGATCGTACGGGCACGTTGCCTATAATTTTCCATCCAAGTCATATTGAACTTGAAGTAATGTATAGTGTTAACGCAATGTCACAGCCGTCAGCCGCCAATACCGCAACCACAAACGCGACGTAACAGGTTATCAACCCATGGCCTTTCTCCTAACACAATGGACACGTAGCCAGCAGTCAGCTCTCTCCCTCGAAGCACTTTTACGCTCTGCACGGGATAATGAGCACCGGCTTATTAATTGTACCATTTCCTTCTACTTTCACGTCAGATCAGAAAGTAAATCCTAACCTAACTAATAGACATTATAAATGGGAAAGTTAGTTTGTTCATTTATTAGATACTAGCTGTTGCCTGAGGTTATGCCTTCGTGGATGTCGGTTATAGAGACCAAATAGCCCATGTCCTTTCCTAAGGTTTACCTCTAATCCTGTACCGAATGCCATCGAAATCAATTCAGTGATTTAGGCGTGAAAACGTTACCAGAGCAGTAACAGACAGACAGATACTTTCGCATTTACAATATTAGTATAAATATAGATTCTCGCAAAAACTGCTAGAAAGTTTTGGATGAAATTGTGCACACGAGTAGAAGTACTCCAGTGGATCGCAAGAATAATATGGTTATCCGCTAGTGATTTACAGTCGCCAAAGCAAATATGTACACACCTTTTCTTATAAACTTGTATAAAAAAGTGTTTACATCTCCTTTGCGACTGTACACTTATGTCTAGTACACAATAATTCAGAAACATTTTACCATGATAGTTTTTGCCGCAAATAACAGGGTTGAAGAACAGCAGTGACTAGTTTCTAGTTTTTATACGAGACTGGATGTCGAAAACGAAAGCTCTTGGTTTTTTGTTCACGAAACTGAGTAACGAAAACGAAAGCTCTTAGTTTTTTGTAAACGGATCTAAGTACCGAAAAGGAAAGCTCTTTCTATCATCTCCGGGTACGATCCGCCCCTCTAGACAAGTGGCAATTCGTCGGCCGACACGTTTTGTAGAATAGAATGCCAAATGTATGGGATTTGACGTATATGACAGGCGTCAACGAATGTCAGAAACGTCAAATCCTATACATTTGTCATTCTATTCCATGATACGCCGAGCAACGAAGCAAAATCTTTGCCATGATTTATTACACCTTATGTTTGCCTCTTCCTCTCTTTCATTCTATTATCATTTCTATATTTGTAGATCCTTTATAATTAAAGAATTACACGTATTTTTTTTATAAAGAAGTCATATCATATTAGGTGGCCAATCAGTTTTTCACCTTCTTGATCGATGTTCTTTCGTCTATTTTGTTCAGTACCTTCCTGCTTATTTCACAGGGTAGCTAAAATTTATCTGAACAATAATGCCTTCGTTAATATTGACATATACAAAATGTGCTTTATACGCGCAAGTCCACGTTTCTTGGGTATTTTTCGACAACTGGTCAGGGTGCTACTGCGGTGGACAAGCTCAAATTCATCAAGCATAGATTATTACAAAACGATCCACGCACGCCAGGGCCTCATTTATCTTGCGATTTAGGTACAAGATACATGTCCCGAGGTATACAACAGTATTAAAAGATTAAGGCAAGGTCATGGACGACATTATAAAAACGGAACTATACAGCAATAAAAAGTAACGTATGTATGTAATTAGTAATACCGTACCAAGTGATATTTTGGCTTCACCTTAAGGCCCTGTCCTCGCCTACAGCAGGGAGGGCTGGAGTGAGTGAGTGAGTGATGATTTAGTTAGTTACTGTTTGAACAACAGACCTTCGTGAGTTGCATGACTGAAGGCGAGGTCAGAGCATCGGAAGAGGACGTCGTTATAAAACGGAATTTTATAAAAGGAATTCTATAAATAGATTCATTGATTGTGCATAAAGATATTGATTTTTACTCCACTTTGCCTTGAGGCCGTGTCCTCGGATACAGCTGTAGAGACGCTGGCGCGGGCGTGATAGTAGGGTAGTTTTAAAATACATACATTTCTGTGACTTAATTACACATTGTCGAGAACTCTTCGTTCTAAAATATCGAAGCTCTACGTGAAACTATATTATGGAATGGGATAACGTATAATTTGATCATTATATCTGGGAGACAAGGACTAAATTAGAAATGAGATCAAGAATAGCTTACTCGCAGTCAGCTTGTCTTCCTGCGAATTTGCGCGAATGAAGAAACGATTTTTACGAAATTAAATAAGAGATCAACAGTGAGTAGCGTATTTTCCCACAAAATCTCGAGACTTTGCCCGATTCCCATGTGCAGACAGCGTGTCTTCCCACGAATTCAAACGATTCCGTCAGCGACTACTAATATAAAAATAACCTTAGTGTAAACTCACCATTGTAGCCAATGGGCGCGTTCTCCTCCAGCTTAAACGTAAAGGGTATGTGGACCCTCTGCATCAGCAACCTGGGCGGTTGCATCGTCTGTCCCCATGCGTCTTCCCTGCCTTCTCCCATTATACCTATGACTTCCATGTTCCTGTAACAATACAGATAAGTAATTAGACCAATTTTGAGATTCTAAGGATATTTAGGAGAGCGGACTCCAATGCTACAGGATTGGCGCTCCAGAACCGAAAACTGCAGAACTTCTGCATGCAGGTAGATACTTACACAGCTATGATATAATATAAAATAATAAATATTTATTATCATGACGGTGAAGTGGTGACTGGTGATATCGATTACGACTGAGATTGGCGCTCGGATGGTGATACATTTTCTCCAATTGACACTATAATATACCTAAGTAATCGGTATTAAGCATCAACATCAACGGTACATTTAATCTATATTGGAAAAGATACATTACATAAGTAATGTATATAACCCACGAGGCCACGACCTAAGGACATCTAGCGGTGATACAAAGGGTACTCAAACCAAAGGAGCCATGACCTCAGACTCGAAATGTTGACATTGAAAGCGGTGTCATTTGGTTAAGGGTAACGGTATTACTCACACCATTATCGAATTAATATTATAAGCTATTCTGTGTTAATAAATTATTATTAACATAACTTTTGATGTTTTGTTTAGATTAGAATAGACTCAGCCTCAGATACTTGGCTCGAGTCAACAATAGGCCCACCCCCTATTATGTGGGACCTAATACAATGATTGGTGAAATATGGGTGTTAATTCACCTCTACTTAACCCTCCCGAGATAAAGGCCTGATTGTATGTATGTTAAATATAATGTAAACTTAGCAGTACCTATCTCGGCAACCACTGACGATTTGGATGAAAATATTTACTTAGGCTTTGCTTTGTTTTTACATTTTTTTTTGTGTGTTCAGGATGTATTACTAAGATAACGCGATTCCATATCCATCCATACATCCGGTAAACCTTTAATTACCTGCACTAAATATTTCAGAGACAGTTAGTGAGATGAGCAATAGAATGAGAACTATTGTCAAGATTACTTGACAATATGTATGAAAAGTAAGTGCAATATGTGATCGCTTGCAACAAGCCGTCTATGTACAATATAACGTACCTACACGAGTAAAAAGCAAAAGAGCGAATGCATTGTAGTTGGAGGTCTTGAGTTCATGACCCCAAACAACACAAAGAACTGCAAACTTACTGTACGAGTGGGGTTAACAACTCGCGACGTCAGAGTCAATTCAAACGGTTTAGTTGTTTTTATCAGAAACTACGCAAGATACAGCTATTATTTATCTTATACGCATCTACTCTATCGCATAATCAATGTTTGTCATACATAACATTTGTATTTGCATATTTTAAATGACTTAGATTTATCATTAACTACAATAACATTCAGCTTTATTCGCTAAATGTCAAGATCATAGTCACGGAAATAAATTCAGATGTAGCACGCACATTAGTTATCGGCAGAAACTTCGGTACCGAGACCGAATGGCCTTTCTTTTGTTATAAGATTTCTCGACTTGATATTAAAGTAGGTACTTTATAATACCTGAAACGATTAAACCATGTATTTTATTACCAATCTACTTTGCTCTTTCCTATGGGAACCTATATGCCAGGGATAGAATCCTATAATACAATTCCCGACTTTAAATTTATCCCTGTTTCAGCCAGATCCATTCAGTTGTTAGAGCGTGATCTAATAACAAACAGCCCTACCTTTTGATGTATTGATATTGTTTCACTTGAAGTTTTTTTGGAGCTTTAGGATCAATTCGCCCGGAAAGAGCAGCGGCCGGTAGCGGCTTTATATCATCTACCTACCAAATGTGGCCATCAACCCTCGTGTTATTCGCTGGTGACATTTCATTAATGCTATAGTTCAATAAAGCGTGTATCGGCGCAAAAGAGGAAGAATTTCGAATAATGACCCTTGGCTTCCTGGGTGATTCACAGTATACGTAGTACTATTATTTATTCTGTGGTATAGTGAAAAAACTTAGTAGAATAAAAATATTCCGGTCAATTTAGTTCGAAAAATATGGGTAAGAAATTCTACATGAACGGCAAGGATACCTACCATTACCCGGGGACTCTGTGGTCCCCACACCGGAAGAGGGCCAGATCGAGAGATCCTGGGTCGGCCGGGGTGCGAGGGATATGGCTACGACAATCTCACCTTCGGCAACAGACGGCGTGCGCTTTAGTAGGTTCGAGTCCGACAGAATAGAATATCTTATACTGTGCCATTATGATAAAATTGAGAAATGTCCCCATCAATCCCATAAATACATGGACAACAAAGTTATTCAAGGTCAAAGGTCACAAAGGTCATATAATAAAGGGCAAGTTTTATTGTAAAAAGGTGTGAGATACACTTAAAGACATCATCATCATCAAATGTAATGTTTTTCATTAATTTTTTTAGCTTCTTGCAAAGGTGAACGTCTTTTTGACCGAACTAAAATCATTACACAGCCCAGACTCAGCCTCAGATGCATGGCTTGAGTCAACTAAAGTGCCTGGAATACGGCAATAGGGGTGAGCCTATTGTCGTATTCCAGGCACTGTGTTAATTCCTCTGCCTAACCCTCCGGGGATAAAGGCGTGATTGTATGTATGTATGTATGATTGTAAATCATTGAGTTATGATAATGAGTTATCACTAGTATTCATTAATTATTGACATTGACCTTTATATTAACACTAGGTACTTTGCAACTCTTAAATGACAGATTGAATAATGTTAAACATAATTTAAAATATGCGCGTACAACTAATTATAAATTGTAATTACGGATGATTACTATGTATGTGACAGCCTCCGTGGCGTAGCGGTAGTGAACGCGGCCGCTACGCAGGAGGCGCGGGTTCGATCCCCGCTCAGTGCAAATATTTGTGTGCATGAAATATGAGTATTTGCATTGGTCTGGTCGTACCTCGGAGAGCACGTTAAGCCGTCGGTCCCGGTTGCCATAAGAACATCTATGGCAGTCGTTACGGGTAGTTGGAGCCCTAAAAAAATCCAAAAAAAAAACAACGGTCTAGCTGCAAAGATTCGATATCGCTTAATGTTAACTTTGGGTTGTGGAGGTCAAATGACAATCGTTTCACAGAAAATATCGAAGTCTAGCTAAATCCGTAGTTAAGACTGGTAAAGCGGACCCCAGACTCCGAGCTGAAAAAGCTTCGGATGCGACTGGGAATTAACGCTAAGAGGAAGAAGAAGACTATGTATGTATGTTTTTTCTATATACGATTTAATTTTCCTTTTTACAAGCTCTTTTGTTAACTTGCGCTGTAAGTACGTTTGTATGCATTATGTATGTAATTTGTTCAGGTGGAATCTTGCAAGTTGCAACTCGATTTTGAAGCAGATATCCTCAATCCATTTTTATGAAATTTTGCATACAGGTTTAGTTCGGATGACAATGTATACCATGAAGCTGGTCTGATGGTGGAGTGGAAAGGGACCTCCTAAATTAAAAAAGATAAACCTATCGAGTTCAAACGATAAAAATAAGATAAACATGTCAAGTTTGGGTTTATTTGTCTTAAATGCTCTTTGGTATTACAGGGTATTCAGGATCTGAAGATAGAATCAGAAGGTGGCCACAGGAACTCCTCAAATAAACAAGGAGTTTGGGCTCATTTGTTTTAAATTGACATACACTTCGGTAGCTTACATGGTATTCAGGGTCTGAAGATGGTGTCAGAAGCTGGCCATAGGAACTCCTAAATTAAACAAGATAAACGATCAAGTTTGAGCTCATTTGTTTTGTCTTAACAAATTCTCTGGTATTTGGGGTCTGAAAACGGAAGCGGTAGGGGTCATGGGAATTTCTGAACTAAACAAGATAGAGTACCTAGTTTTGCTAATCTAGTGGATACGACTTGGATTAAAGGTAGGATGAAGAAGTTAGTATCTCCAAGACGGTTGTATAGAAGAATTTGGATCGGCTCGGGCGGGCCTCGGTGGCTTAGTCGTCAAAGCATTCCCCTAGTAAGGGAAAGATCGTGGGTTCAAGTCCCGCCCGAGGTCGATTCTCTTTTCTATATTTTAATCGATTTGAATAGTTAGCTTAATAAATGCTTTAAAATTTCATTCAAAAGAAATAGGTAACATTGTCCGCACCTATTACACTCGACTTCGGGTATCCTTGAAATAAAATGTAAGATAATAATATCAATTACTACGACATTTCTCATCATTCATCTGACACACCATTGAAAATAGAGTACACCTAACTAGTCTAAGTGGCAAATTTGATGATTGAAAATGACTGTAGGTACTCGCCACTGACTGCCACACACACGCGGCAATAGGGACTTAACTTCTTTAGGACAGGCAGACTGGGCAGTTTTTATTTTATAGAAAAAATTGAGGGATCAAAAATATTGGAGCCCGCGTCCTCGTCACGTCACGTACGCCCATTCTGCCCCTCTAGACAAGTGGCAATTCGTCGGCCGGCGTTTTGTGGAATAGAATGCCAAATGTATGGGATTTGACGTATTCTTCTGCCGCACTATTAAGACTTGGAATTCCTTGCCAGCTCACGTGTTTCCTTCCTCCTATAGTCCCGGGTCCTTTAAGCGGGGCGTGAAAAAGCATCTGATGAGGCCGTCAAGCTGAGTGCCACCATTGTAACATGGTACGTGTTGAGGCCCTCTGCGCAGAGAATGTGAGAAAGCTGCGGCGCGCGCAGCGCACCATAGCGCAGAGGGCCGCACGGGCGTACCACACCGTCTCTTACGAGGCGGCGTGTCTTATCGCGGGCAGTGTCCCCTGGGATCTCGAGGCTGGCGTCCTTAAGAGGGTCTACGAGGAGGGCGCCCTGATGCGGCGCAATACCGGAGGTCGGCCGCCTCCGGAGGAGATCGATCGCTGGAGACAGGCGGCTCGCGACGATCTCTTCCGGAGGTGGCACGAAAGGTTGGGCGTAACGAGGAGCTCAATGCTGCTCGTGGGGGCCGTTCGGCCCGTCCTACGCGAGTTTGTGGAGAGGGGTCACGGGGCTCCAACGTTCCACCTCAGCCAGCTTCTCACGGGTCATGGCCCTTTTGCCAGGTACCTGTGGAAGGTGGTGGGGGTGGAAGCGGAGCCCCGGTGCCGCAGCTGCACCAGCGGCGACCCCGACACGGCCCATCACACCCTGGCCGTGTGTGAGGCGTGGGTCGGTCCTAGGACGGCCCTCATAGGCACCATTGGTGCGGACCTCTCGCTGCCGGCCGTAGTTTCAGCTATGGCCGGCAGCGAACAGTGTTGGGCCGCCGTCGCCTCGTTCGCTAGCGAGGTGATGGCGGCCAAGAGAGAGGCTCTGCGGGTGCGGGAGCAAGCTGGGCTTACTCTCCCACCCCGCAGGCCCCCGGCGAGGGGACGCCGGCGAGCACTGTTCGCCCGCGTCCCCGAATGAGAGAGGCCACGGACGGCGGGTCGGGGGACCCGCCGCCCCATGCTAATGTGGCGGAATGCGCCCCTGTGTGTTCCGGGGGTGCATTCTTAGAGGAGGACGGGCCCCACCATATTGATGGTGGGGCCTCAACGAGTCGAGCCCGTTAAATAGGGCGTCCCCAGCCGAGTCGCGGTGAGCAGACTATCCCGCGGCTCGGAGTGGGCGACGGAGGAACACCGTGGTGGTTTAGTGGGTAGTCTGGCCTCCCTTCGAGGTCAGGAGTCCCACACGATGCGAACCCCATGCCCCCGCGGGGGGGGAGCGAAGTGCGTAAATGCATTCCCCACGTTAAAAAAAAAAAAAAAACATGGTACGTGTTGTAATGGTGGCCCTCTTTTCAGAGACTTTGCCTTCAGCTTACCATCAGGCGAGGCGAAGTCAAATTGACGTGTCCTATATAAAAAAAAAAAAAAAAATATGACAGGCGCCAACGAATGTTAAAAACGTCAAATCCTATACACTCTTCATTCTATTCCATGATAGGTACATGATTTTAAATAGGTACTACACGGCCAGTAGTAGGTACCTATTTCACAAAGTGACATATCACATATGACACCTTTTTGAAGTGAGAACTTTTAAGGCCCATTGATCACTTTTGAAGAAGAGAAGTTAATAATTTTACTTTTTATAGACACCGTTTGCCCTTCTGTCGCTATTCCCAGAGTGCCATAATATTTTTTAGCATTTGGCAACCACTGCAAAGGTGAAAGAGCCCAGAAAGCAAGAACTTAAGAATCTTAAATCTATATACATAAAGGCGAAATACCACTCACTGATTAATCACGAAATCTCAGAAACTATGACACCTACTAACTTGAAATTTGGCAGGTAGGTTCCTTACAGGTTGTAGACATCCGCTAAGAACGGATTTTACGAAATACCACCCCTAAGGGGGTAAAACGAACTCAACACGTACGAAGTCGCGGGCACTCGCTGGTATATTATTAAATATGTATATTAATATAACTATTAAAACTAACTATAGCCACCAAACTTAGAATTAACGATGAGAATACGAATTTATTTAAAAACAATGTTGTAATTATTTTACTTAATATTTTTTGTTAACACTACAAACTACTTAATTAAATTATTTTATTTTTATTATTGTTATGAATGTAGATGGCCAGCTTCAGCCTAGGAGTGTAGGTAACTGACACCAAGGTCAGATTAAACCGGCTGTCTGTAGCAACCTGTTTATTTGCACTACTGCCTATACATACATATAATGTTATTGTAGATAAAGACATATCAACAAAGCCTAGGGATATCGAGCATAGTATCCAAAATTATTTCCAAACCTAGGTATTCACCCTTTCCTGTTGACTAGAAAAGCGCTCAAAATGATCTTAATATTAATGAAGTTAATACCAGAATATTCTATCGATATAGTCAGAATGCCGGGACCAATCCCTAATGCCATGGAACCACGGGTAATTCAAATTACCCATGGACCCGGTAATGGTTCGACCCACTGGGACCACGGGTAATTCAAATTACCCATGGACCCGGTAATGGTTCGACCCACTGGGACCACGGGTAATTCAAATTACCCATGGACCCGGTAATGGGTCGACCCACTGGGACCACGGGTAATTCAAATTACCCATGGACCCGGCAATGGTTCGACCCACTGGGACCACGGGTAATTCAAATTACCCATGGACCCGGTAATGGGTCGACCCACTGGGACCACGGGTAAACACTGGACTTTACAGTTTGTTTTAAATTGGATGATCTTCCGAACTAAAAGGTACGTACCAAATATCAGAACAATCAGTCAACAGGAAGGGGCGAGTATTAAGATCATTTTGAGTAGGTACTTTGCTAGTCAAGATCGATCAGACTGACTGTACGTAAATGCAAGATGTAGGCTTTACGTGTACCACGAAATTACTATGAAGTGTTTTGATGTATCGGGTTCGTATTTCATACAAGCCCGAAATTTCCCCTTCGGCTGACAATGTTTCTTTTTTCAAATTACACACTTCCCATAATGTACACTAGGCTAAGTTGTATGCATTTCGCAATGTCTTATTCACGAAAAGTACACTTCCAATGTCGTATACTCTCCGAAAATGTCTGATTCCCAATATGTACACTCTCCCTGAAAGTAAGACCTTTTCGTGTGATAACAAAAAGATAATAGCCACTCATAACACGTAAACAGATGCATCTGCAGATGTCAAATGCGGACGCGTCAATATTTAAGGTGGGCTCCCTTAAAACAAACGTGATTTATTGCCATTTTTTTTTGCAATGCAACTTAGCTAGCCTAACAGAATGATACGACATATTGGTTAAGTGGACTTTTCGGGAAAAAATGTTTTTTGGGAAGTGCTCAAACTGGGTAGTGATCGTATGGACCAGTAGTCATTCTGGGAATACATATTTCGGGAAAGTGTACATTATGGGAAGTGTATAAATTGAAAAGGAGACATTGTCAGCCGAAAGGGAATTTTTGTATAATCAGTTACCTAAATCGTTTTAAAGGAGTTTAGTGACATACTCGTACTTATAAAGTACACACGTACCTACGGAAGAATTTTACATACAACGATAACATAATCAGTAGTTCGTTGTACTGTATATTTTATCATACAGTAAGATTTCAATTTGAATAGGTAATAGAGGCATACTTTTTTCTGCAGCTTGGCCACGGAGGCAACTAGGAAATGCGTCTACATGCAGATGATTCACGTAGATGTACCACGTGATATACTGAAACCGATCAAAAGGGAGCTGCTCCTGGCACAAAACCTGACTTCCAGAATTCCAGACTATAGTCGCATCTTTGTACCAAATTTTATCCAGACAGATCCATTCAGCCATTCTGACGTATTTGAGTAACAAATCGTCCACCCATCCATCTTCCTACCCCTGCGGCCTTACCATAAACTCTTAAAACAACTGCTGTCATTCTACCAACTGCAAATGTCACTTTTTAATCCTTATCCCACTCAAATACGTCAGAATGGCTGAATGGACGTATCGAACTAACATTATCTTGGTAAGGCCTTTGCCTAATCCGGGGAAGCGAGGGATATCCCTTAGGCAATTTCATACCCCTGCATCTGAAGATCCAAGACGGCGAGCATTTTTAGTCGGTCCGAATCCGACAAAACCGCCACCACTTTATCTAAAGGGGCTTCCGCACGGAAAAAACAGGTTATTGCCTGTTGTATTATGAAGTACCCCATCTTCTTTCGACGCCAATTGTAGTGGCCTTTATTCAACAACTTTATTGAATAAAACTATTCAAGCTATACAAAGTCGAGACGACAGGACGAGACACTCGTTATTTTTGTCTCGTGAACGTCGAACAAGGTATTCAAAAGCCGTAGCTATTTTTGGACTCGGTGATCATACTCGTATAATAGTTAGGCACTCGAGTTATTGACCGTCTCGTGTATCTGGATCCTGGATATGATATGCCTACACGTTCGTCTACCAAGGGCCTAAATATGTCATGTCTAATGTCTACCTCTTTATTTATAATGTTTCAAAATAATGAAATACTGTCTAAAAATCCAGCGAATCGACAATCCTAGCATATTGAATAAAGCACTTGTACTTTTTCACAAATATAATATAACTAGCTTTTGCCCGCGGCTCCGCCCGCGTGGATGTCGGTTATCGCGACAAAATATAGCCTATGTCCTTTCTCAAGGTCTAATCTACCCCTATACCAAATTTCATCAAAATCGGTTCAGTGGTTTGGGCGTGAAAGCGAGACAGACAGACAGACAGACAGACAGAGTTACTTTCACATTTATAATATTAGTAGGGATATAATATAATAAGTGGAAAAGTACAAGTGCTTTATTCAATATGTGTAGCAAGTTCCACCAAGCGCCATCAATCTCCAGTATAAACAGGTAATTCTAGCCTTTTCTTAAAGTCGGTTTAAAGACACCTCATTTTAAGTAAATAGGCTTTCCACGAATTTGAGGGTATAATGAAATATACTAACGCCTGTAAATCCCCGAAGGGGTAGGCAGAGGTGTATTAACACCCACATTTCGCCAACTATGACTTCGGTCCCACGTAATAGGGGGCGAGCCTATTACCGCCAAACGGACACTTAGTACAATGATCCTTACTCGTTAATTGGAAGAAGTCTTTGTGAGTAGCTAATTATAATATCCATTATCTTGTACCCATCGAGCCGATTGCCCAACACAGTCGCTTACCTTGTAACTGAATAGCAGACTACGTGGAATATCATCAAAAATTAACATTTAAATGTAATATTTCACAACAAATATTTTAATTTTCAATGTTAAATCAATTACATATAACCATTGCTATTAGTACGATTTACCCTACATGGTCATTACGGCACTTCATTTATTTAGGTAAATGCAGTAGCATTAGATTACCTGCCCCCTTAGACAAGTGACAATTCGTTGCTCGGCGTATGATGGAATAGAATGACAAATGTATAGGATTTGACGTTTTTGACATTAGTTGACGCCTGTCATATACGTCAAATCCCATACATTTGGCATTCTATTCCATCATACGCCGAGCAACGAATTGCCACTTGTCTAAAGGGGCTGGCGGTATACCAAGCTATTCTGCCCTCCTCCTAGACAATTCGGTGCCCGGCGTATTGGAGAATAGAACGATGAATAACACGTATTTTGACTTGAAATTTTAAAGCATTTAGTGTGCTAAACGCGAAAAAGAAAAATAGGGAATAGAGCTCAGGCGGGACTCGAACCTGCGATCTTTCCGTTACAGTGGGAATGTTCTGACCACTGAGCCACCGAGCCTCACACGAAGCCCGAAGCTGATCCAAATTCTTCTATATAACCGTCTTGACGTATTTTGACGTTTATAACATAACGTTGACGACTGTCATATACGCCAAATCCCATACAATTATCATTCTATTCAACAATACGCCGACCAACGCTACCGTAAAAGTCATATACTCGTACTTAAACCTAATATTGGATGGATTTTAATTATAATAACTTGCATGCAAGAGTATCAAACCCTGGATCTAAGTCCACGCGATTTTGACCGCTTAAGATGTATAATATACAAAACTGGCCCCGGGAATAGGTTCTTGGGAGTAACTGGAACATGATTTATATTATACTAGCTGACCCGGCGAACTTCGTACCGCCATATTTTCCTACACGTGGTATTCTGATCCCGATTTATCAGTGTTTCTCTACAATATTATGCATGTGTTATACATATAAACCTTCCTCTTGAATCACTCTATCTGTTAAAAAAAACCGCTTCAAAATCCGTTGCGTAGTTTTGAAGATTTAAGTATACATAGGGACGGACAGACAGTGACGGATACTTTGTTTTATAATATATGTAGTGACTACACAGGCGGTGCTGCGGGGCATTATACTAGTAATAAATACGAATTACTGTTACGAACTGAATAGATGCAGATGGCGGCGGATGGTGCCTTTAATATCCCCAGGGAGAAAAAGGTGTAAGTATTAAAGTATGTATTTTGTAATTGACATTTTATTGATGCATACTTATGACTGTGAATAATTAATAAATGTCAATTACAAAAGTCAATACCTTAAGTACTGAAAGTCAAATTGTTGTGAATGTTTGAATGACGATTTGATTAAACAGTAATCTATAAATCTACACTATTATACATATAATTGTTGGAAATGTTTGTTCGCGATGGACGCAAAGACTACTGAACAGATTTGAATGCAAAGTTTTTGTTAGAAAGGTCTAGATCTGACTTAAAATCTTACGTTTATTTGATGGCAATCGGTTGAGGATAACCGGACATAAGAGATTCACGCGGGCAGAAGGCTAGTTTCTGTAGAAATTCTGTATAATAATAACAGATCAATCTCCGAATGCTCATATTTGTAATAGTAGTAGGATATTCAATTCACCTCATTTTAAATTTATATTAAGAAAGAAAGAAAGAAAGAAAAAAGTTTTATTTGAGTTATCTGCACAATGTGAAATAATACAGCAATACAATAATATTACTATTAATAGGTACAGCAACATTCAATCATCAAAACAAATAAATACTCAACATGACTGTACCTTTGCCATACTAGAATATCATTGAGCGATTCACAGGAACGAATTATATACTTTAACTAGCCTTCCGCCCGCGGCTCCGCCCGCATGCATCTCTGTTAACGCGACCTTTGTTCATATCTTCGGTTCTACTCAACCGATTGGGATGAAACAAACGTAAGATTTTAAGTCTGACCAAGCGCTTTCTAACAAAAAAAACCGCATCAAAATCCGTTCAGTAGTTTTTGCGTCCATCGCGAACAAACAAACAAACAAACAGGAAATTAAAAAAAATATATTTTCGTGTTCAGTATCGTTAATATAACATAACCCAAGTATTTTTTTTTAAATATCTCCAATGTACAGACACGACCACTTTACAATTATATAATAGTATAGACGTATACTTTTGGAGGTCTAACACGTACTAAAAATGAGGTCAAACAAGGCCATTTTAGTATACTTAATTTTTGGGGTCGAAGACTTACATAAAATAAAATGAGGTCGTACAAGACAAGAACGTAGCCGAAATAATTCTGAGAATTAAATTAGGTCCCGAATTTTGATGTAATAGTTATTTCTTTTATTATATTGAGAAATTACAATTACAATTATTTACATAAATACATTACTAAAATAAAACAATACAAATATAGGTACCTATATACATACAAAGCTGCAGGTTTAGGCATCAAAAAATTCCTCCCCATCGACGACAACTGGGAGGGTGTCCAGAAGGCTAGCGGCATTGCCACGTTGAATGGTACCAACTTAGTTTATAAAATACTAGCTGTTGCCCGCGGCTCCGCCCGCGTGGAATTCGGATTCCGGTCCAACTTTAATGTATGGAAATCTGCCCGATTTATTGACATTTATGCTCACTGCTCCGCTCCCTTTAGTAGTAGCGTGATGTTATATAGCCTATGTTACTCCCAGATAGTGTAGCTTTCTATAGGTGAAAGAATTATTGAAATCGGTACAGTAGTTCCGGAGCCTATTCATTACAAACATACAAAAATAGGTACAAATCTTTCCTCTTTATAATATTATTAGTGTAGAATTTAAATAGATTCATCAATAATATTGGACATACCTAGGTCCTTTGCCGAGATTTAAAGTCAAGATTTATTGATTACATGTCATAATATCAACACACAAATGCTGTGGTTTTTCGATATGATATAGGTTCCTACAGAGTATAACGCCCCTAGTGTTGCGCACGTCCAATACGTCCATAGGCCACAGTAGTCACTGCTGTTGGTCCGTATGCTTGTCTACCACCTAAGTGCTGCTGACGGCGCAGAATCTCAATGTTTTTACAGGGTCGGCAGCACGAGTGTGACTCCCCTGGTGTTGCACTCGTCCATAGGCCACGGTAACCACTTTCCATCAGATGGTCCGTGTGTTTTTCTGCCACCAAAGTGGTACCTATAAAAACATCTCTAGGCTCCTACCAATGCCACGATATACCAACAAGCTATCTCAATTAGTCAAAGAAATAATTATACAATTCAAGTTTGTAATTACGCAATCTTGACTAACGACTAATAACAATGAACGTTTACAGACATTTGACTACATAATGAACTTATAATTATTTTTCTTTTATTGATTGTTTGCATTCGAATAATTTAAAATACATTAAATCGTGTGGGATTTGAAAGTTTTTGTTGCTGTCTTTTTTCCTTTTCTTTTCCACAAGATGAAACAATGTCTAATTGTTTAAAATGATGACGAAAAGTCGTAGTTAAGTTAGCGGGGACCATGACCTTTGGGGTCAAGGTATACCTCGGGACATTTATCTTGGACCTAAAATGTGATCAGAATGTGCTCAATACGCGCAGTGGATAATGCGCAGCGGATACCTCCCCCGCCGGAGCCGATCAGGGGTTATGTCGGACTCGAACCGACTAATACGTACAACGTCTGCGGGCCGGCGGTTGCCGCAGGTATCTTATTGTAGAAATATCCTTCGTACCCCGGCCAACAAAGGGCCATATCTCTCGATCGGGCCCTCTTCCGGTGTGGGGACCACGGATTCCCTAACTCGCCCCCAACTCGCGTATACGGTTATACCCTTCGGGTTGGATACATTACATGCTACACGGCTTCGTGAGTACTCAGCTTAGGGCATCGGTCACACGAGCGAACCCCCAACACTGAACCGAAACGAAGAGTCTCAAATTGTATATAAGTGACCGTATCCGGTGAGTTGAGTAATGCTAATTGGCCCCAAGTAAAATAACCGTGCGATTTAGAATTGATTTTGCAAGGTGACGATTGACGACAGCTTGTTAAAAAGGTATGCGAATTCGAAATTGAACATAATTGGGCGCAAAAATTACATAACAAACAAAAAGTATTTTTGGGTTCCGTAGTCAAGGGTGAAAATGGAACCCTCTAGCCAGAATTGATCTATGGGGAGCATAAAGACCATCCCCTTTATCCCGCTATCGGAGAATCTTCTACCTAGACGGGACCTTGCCTGAACCATTTGAAAGTCCTTAAATAGGCTTCGGACGCAAGTCGAAGTAACGAAAACCGGATTAGGTGGGGTCTCTCAGACGAGGTGGACCCACGGTGTGAATGCGGGGCTACGCCACCGCGGACTAAGACCCACCTGTTAACTTGCGCTGTCTGCCCAAGCGCTTGTACTCCGGAAGAACTCATGAGTGCCTCTGAGAACGCTATCGGAGTGGCTACATACTGGGCTAACAAAATATGACATGATATAGGTATTTAAACTTTCATGGTCGTTCACATTATTATTAGAACTATCGGGATATTTACCATGTATTGTTTGGAGTTTCCGATATTACTACAGTTCCTCCGTGATCATGGTGCTTGCAACAGCGCCGAAATATCGGCAACTCCAAACAATACATGGTAAATATCCCGATAGTTCTAATAATAATATGACATGATATGCCGTCGACTCGACAGAAGAAGAAGAAGGGAACCTTATTATTAAGACTCCCAATGTCTGTCACCAGACTGTATCTCATGAACCGTGATCGATCGCGGAATCGAACCCGCGGTCTTTGTTATAGCAGCCGAACACTACGTCACACAAGTCGTCAGTATCAGGTATCAGTATAATAATTAGTTTTTTTGTAAAAATCAACGTAACCATCCTTCATAATATATTTAGAGTCAGTTCCGTGTATTAGTGGGTTGCATCTAATAAATTTAAATATCGAATCAGGAAAAACAATGTTGCTATATTTGAATAATACATTTATATTGTTTAACAAACTGTCATCTATACGGAAATGTGCATTTATCTCTCGACTAAGGCAGAGATGCCTTGCAGTGGGCGTAAGCTCCAAACTTAAAGAAACTGTTTCCTTTGAACAAGAAATAGAAATCCTTTTTACCCTATTGTTGCGCTTTTTCCTTTATCCCTCAAAGGTTTGCTGGGAGAAAACTCAATATACTGAGTTAAGTTCGCCTATGTACATTAAAATGTGTTTATTGATGTTTGTATTGTATTAATTTCAGTGTACAATAAAGGGGCTGTCCATTAATCACGTGATGTTTTTTAGCAATTTTCTAACCCCCCTCCCCTCCCCCTTGGTGATACGTGGTGAGGTTTTAGACTACCCCTCCCCCTCCCTCACCAAAATCACGTGTATTTTTTATTTATTATTCAATGCTAGTAAACTAAGAATCGTGACAATTAATGGACAGCCCCAAAGAATTAAAATAAAAAAAAAAATCTTAATACCATAATTCCTAATTCCGTTTTTTTCACCGGATAACGGACCGTGTTTCTTGTCCATCGTCCGGTGCATGTACACACATCCATTACAAATCATACACCACCGCGCATTCGACAAGAAACACGGTCCGTTATCCGGTGAAAAAAACGAACGTCTACAAGAGACGACTTCTGTCACCTCTGGCTCTGTAGCGTAGCAGTTAACGGTTTTGACGGCTAAGTGAGAGATCAAGGGTTCGGTTCCCTCTTTGTGCAAATATATGTATGCATTACTTTTGTGTGTTTTTCTACAATAATATACAGTATATCTTTACAAAAATGTATATAAGTATGTTTATCCGCATTCTAGGACCCATAAGAAGCGTTTTTCTTAATACTATGTACTTAGGTCGCAGACAAGCACACGGCCCACCTATAAACACGTATGTGTTTACCGTGGCCGTGTAGTAGTAGTATAGCGCTGTGTAGAATGTCCTAGAATATTATATTTATAGCCTCCAGTCTATAGTAATATCATTTAATAGTTAATAATATTAATAATAATTGTAGTATAATTAGAGTTATACTACAAGATGAGGTATATAACCTCACAATCACGACAGATCGCTAGTTATCTATAGTTCGAACAATTACTGCTTGACAAGTGACAATTTATTATTATATACTATTTACTATTAATTATTATACTATTTAATTGGTCGTGTAATACTTTAATAACGTAATTGTGGGTGAGGGATCATGTTTACAATTCCCATCGGCTTCACTTTTGAATACGCCTCCAGTGGGGTGAGCACGAACTTCTATCGTAATCGTATCGTGAACGTAACGAGAGCACGGAGCATTGCGATTGGCCGCCTGCCTGAAGCCTGCCAATCGCAATGCTCTGTGCTATCGTTACGTTCACGATACGATTACTACAGTTGTTCGTGCTCACCCCACAGAACTATTGTTCTGAAGGCGTATCCAAAAGTAGAAAAGTGGAAAAGAAAGAAGAATTTAAACCATGTGAAAGGTGGCAGACAAGCACACGGCCGACCTGATGGAAAGTGGTTACCGTGGCCTATGGTGATATTCTCGTAACAACATTTTAAAGAACGAACATTACCATCGTAATCATTTTTAAATTTGGAAGATTGAGATCACATCGAGACTGAATTTTGAACCACATTTTTATTACCTACGAGAATTGGGACCTTTGTTTTATTATTAAAACTGGCTGTTGCTGGCGGCTCCACTCGCGTGAAAGGTACAAACTAGGGCTCCAAAGGTATAAACTTTGTAGGTACACGACACGACTGAAAAGCTACTAGGAGGATGAGCTCAGCCCAGCTGATACAGCTCAACCTCGCTGTGACTTGGGGGTTGCCTCGCGAGGCAATCGTCCAAGACTTCCTCGCGAGGCTGCTCACTCAGTGTTGACATGGTTAATCATAAAATCCTTCGTATATTAATCAGACGTGTGTGAAAAGAATGTCTCAATACATTATTGCACTTAGTCATAAATAACAACAGTGGAACTAACAAAGACCTGTTATTACAATTAACACTCAAACGCTATTATCTATATTTAATAGTGAGCATTATTATTATCGGTAATAGTACGGGCGTAATAATACAAAACTGGTTCCGGGTAGTAACTATTTTTACTGTTAAGGTCGCAAACAAGCAAACAGAACAGCAAAAAAGAAAAAAACGCTAGCGAAGTTCTTATAGGTCAATGCCTAAAGGCTAATTAGATTTATTAAAGAATACTTTATTATCCGTAGAGAAGAGTAGAAGGGGTAGGCACAAGTAGTCCTGGCTTGACGTCGTGGATCATGGTGTCATGCGTGCAAATGGTCTCGCTACTATGGACGCCCAAGATCGTGCGAATTGGAGGAGGAAGAGCCGGAAGGCGGACCCTGAGCTCCGAGGTCATCTTGGCCACGGATGCAATCAGGAAAATGCGTCTACATGAAGATGATGACTTTATTATCCAGTCTTTGGGTGGATAGAGCCTGATCAGGGCCCAAGCTACAGATATCAATGATGTATTATATTTTATAGATACGTCATACACGAAGATGGCGGCTTTCAAAAATGGCACAAACACAAAATATTAGCTCCTTACTAAAAATACGACAATGTTATTAATTAATATGAAATAAATAGTTATTTATATTAACTAATTCAATTATTACAAATTTATTATTAAGAACGTTTTTTTTTTGGGTGGCGCACTGTCGCGATTCTGATTGGTGCATAAAATGATGACCAAAAGTCATCATTTTTTTGTCGCCATTTTAGAGTGTGGACAACATATCTATAGTTTATAATATATCATTGACAGATATCGAATATAGTCTCAAGGAGCATATCAATTAGCCTATTGCATCGCAGTCCACTGCTGGACATAGGCTTCTTACAATGTTGGGATGCTTTGGCCTGCTGTTTCCACGCTGGCCAGATGGATTGGTACAGGGTTTTATTTCGAGATTTCCTTCTCTCGCAGTAATATCGTCTGCGTATTTTTCTATTAGCCGCCTCTTACTCAAGGAGCATATATTAACCAATTTTTTATCCTGTGCTATTCCTATGGGTCACGGGGATGTACCCTGTCAATAGCTAGTTAGTAATATTTATTTTACACCTACATATCATAGTTGTAGTAATCATTACTATCATTTTAAGTTATCTAATCAAATTGATAACTATTATCAAGCATAGTGATAGTGTGTTTCATCATTGATAGTTACTATAATGTGTACAATATTGTTGATATTGATATTTACTAGCCTATACTTACGGCTCTGCCTACATACTGATATCATTCCTGTAAACCACAGGGACCTATATCCGGAGGAAAAAATAGCAATAACATAATGAGAAGTGGAACCACTACTTTGTTCTTAAGCAGAAATAAGGCCACAATGTTTGTATCAAACAAAATCTATTTTTTTTATTCAATGAAAATACTAAATAGGTTTGTTCCTTGATAACATTCATACTAATCTTTCATAGTAATATTATAAATGTGAAAGTAACTGTTTGTTTCATGCCTAAATTATTGAACCAATTTTGATGAAATTTGGTACAGAGATAGATTAGACCTTGGGTGAGGATATTATCCTTACGCAAGGTCACGATAACCGACATCAACTCGGAGCCGCGGGCACCAGCTAATTTTTTTTGTTATTACCCAAAGACCCACACCTTGACTACAACAAAAAGGATAAATAACAAAAATCATGGATCAAAATAAGGAAAAAAAAAATCAATATTAGTTGCCAATTTATCTAATTAATATTGTTACTTGGAATTATTATTGGATATATAATTTTACTATTCGATTTCTTAATTGCAATAACAAGTGTAAACGTAAACAGGATAATTTTAATAATATCCCACAAAGATATATTAATTTGTGTTAAAATAATTCAATTATAGCGGCATTATTAATGGAATGTTTACTTAAGATTTACTTTATGTCTTTTTATTTTTGAGACTAATAAAGTCTATTTTATTTCTATTCTATTTTATATTCTAGAAAATTTAGTTATGTTACTTAGGTTTTACTGTACATATTTTAGAAATAAACAATTATTCAAGAAAATAGCTCATTTATTTACTAATAAATAAATAAATATATATAGGTCCGCCTTGTACAATTATTTTGTATTTGTGCAAAAAGTTTGGAATAAAAAAAAAAAATAGGTGAGGTGTGACCTTCTGTTACTGGTGTATTTGAGGTGATAGCAGGTCACACCAATAAAATATTGTTAAAAGTACCGTTGTTACAAATAAATATACTTTCATTTTCAATAAACAGCAAAGGGCTACAAATACCTACCATAAAATAAGTTACCATAGTAAAGGCTACATTTTTTTTTTGCTTAAAAGTTTGTGATTAGACCTTTAGTTCTGTAGTATGAGATCAATACGGAAAATGTTGTTTATCCAGCTGCAGTGGTGAAAGGTCCCTATAACTAGATTCTTGCTCGCTTCCTCAGTAAAGGGAAGCCAAATGCATACTATAATAATAAAAAATCCACCGGCTTCCCTTTTAAAAAAATCACCAGGGTATCCGCAACTAATCATATAAGGAGCCCCTATACAAAGTTTTTATTTAATACATTTTCAAACACTCAATTTATAGAATCTCAGTTGTGATAAGTTATTAGAGAAAGTGGGCAATAGAAGGTTCTGAAATGTAACTTTCTTTTATTTATACAGTTACATAAACAATGTCACATTTTTTATTTACTTACTAGTTTTTTGTCTGGCCAAGATAACTTATTTATTGAGCCTAGTAGAAGACATTGACGTAATCTAATACTTTGTAGTCATTCTTTCAATTTTATTGAAGAGATCATGAACTTCATTGATGGATACCATCAGAGTATATTCAGATATATGTTAGATTGACAGTAGTAATTCACCATTTTCTGTATGATAACAAAGAATGATAAAGATTTATTTCGTGTGTTCCTTATCTAAAATGCTAAACTTACCTGAGCAAGATGACTAACATGACGAAAAGCGCAACCAAGGCGCCAATCATAATAAAAATATTTGGCAAATCTGCCAGCGTTAGTCCTGTGGAGCCCATTTTTGTCGATGTAGCCTTCTACACTATCACAAAAATATTTTGAAAACACACAACTGTACTAGAAACGATGGGAGTACGCATTAGTTCACTATATAGCCAAGATTTTTATCTTAAACAGTCACGACCTTGCTATAAGAGACAATTTGCAAAACCCTTAAAGGCAGGTAATGTTTCACTATTTCGTAACAATCGCAAAATGTTCACCGGTTGTAATGCACAATGTATTTTTCTTATGAACTTTGAATACCAAAAACACGAGCGCACGCGACGACCGACAACATTATCTTTACATCATACTGTTCAAAAACAAAAACAATGACCACTGATAGAGAAATTGAACCAAATACGTGTTTTCACATGAGAAATTTTGACAGCAATGAAATGACAGCGCCGCAACTACGCTCGTGCAAGATTCGCTTCATTATTAAAATGTACAGTTAGAAAATAAGAGATAGAACTAGTTCAAATCCCATTAATAGTTCATGTTAGACTGAGACGGGTGATTCAAACAGCTGTGTTGTGTATTTTTTTATGGATTCGATTACAATCGTTCCATATTTTCAGAATTTTTATATTTTTAGCATTACAAGTCTTATAACGCCCTAATATTTCTTAAGTTTCAATTAATTTAAATTTGGAAAAGTATTAGGACAAGTAAAGCATTACAAACATTTTTAGTTTTTTTTTAAATATATTTTATTAAAATGATTACGCTCAAGTAAATATCTAATGTATACGGATACCATCTGTCGGCGAATAGCAGAAACATTGTTAGTAGGAATAGTAGGTATAAACAATAGTAACAGTTGAGATAAAGGAATAATTAGTATAAATTATAGTAAGTACTTGCTTACATTTTTCAGCTAGGCACAGAGGCATAGTGTGAAGAAATACTTTTGCGTAAATATAATAATGTAGTTGAAGTTAAGATTGTAAAGGTAGTATACAGTGACATCTATGGGTGTAAAATTAACTGAAAATGTTTCAGTGTAGCATGCACAAGCATGATTCAAAATATAGGGGGCGTTAACGTGCGGAAAGTATTAATGAAAGTCTTCTAAATTATCTGTTTAATTTGACTTCCACAGAATATGAAAATGAATGCAAAATTATCCGCTAAATAAATATAAGACTGTATATAAAACAAACCCTAATGGGACGAGTATAACTGTTTGTATTTATTTTGTTTATATGTAAAATTGAAAATAGCGCCATCTACCGCTTAGTAGCAGCACTTTAGTGTATATTTTTAAATTATAGCTATAAATTGGTGCTGTAAATTTTTTCAGGAGGGTCGTGAATGAATGTTTTATATACCTTTATTTTATAGCGTAGACTTTCCTCCTGGGGTTCCGGGGTAAGACGGCAGTCGTTCCCATAAGAGCTAAGATATGCCGAATCAAAGGATGAAGAGAAAAAGTAAGCAGACCTGGGTGGGGCTGCGGGGTAAAAATCTCGTCGTAGGTATGTAACCGGGATTATCGGTAGGTACGGTTGATAAATTCAAAAAAGCTCACATTGCGTACCTATTTTTAATCAATAATTGTAAGTGTAAAATGTGGTGAATAAGGATCAAAGGGTGAATAGGGATAAAATGGTCGTTAGTTTTTTTTAATAATCTCTCTCCCGAATTCCAAGTAAGTACCTATCTAACCAGATATTGTTGATAAACTTGAAGGAAAATAACTACAGAATTCAGCTGACCATTTTATCCCTATTCACCCCTTGATCCCTATTCACCCCATAGTACCGGTACCTAGGGATGTACAATCATTGATTAAAAATAGGTATTATTTTAGTTGAGAATACCTACTATTGAAAGCGTCGCCGTCGTCGGCAGCTTAATGTTTAAGGAGTCTGTCATTACGATCGAGAGGTCCCTGGTTCGAATCCTAGCCATTACACTACCGACGTGTGAACCCACTCCTAACCTAACACAAGCAATTTAGGGGCCCGCCTACATGTCCCACAGCGTTATTGATTTGTCTGAATACATACCTACTTACAGAATAGGAACACATTGAATAGAATACATTTCAATGAAGTGGCCGTTTTGAATAGCGTGTGGGTATGAAACGGCACCCTTACATGAAACCATACACAACAACCCTTTTGTCAAGTGGAAATTTAAAACACCCCTAAAAGTTTACCCAAGGCGATCTCCTGCTGAGTCATAATGTTGCTAGCCACCCACCCACTTGAAATATTAAAGTTAGGTGGCTAAAAAATTTTTTTTATAGAATATTAGAACCGAAATTACTAAAATTCTCTCTAACCCCTCCAGAGGAGTGGGTTCACGTCAGTAGTGAAATGGTCAGTCAGGATTCGAACCCGGGACCTCTCTATCGTAAGGCCGACTCGTTAACCGCTAAGCTACCGACACTTTCTTCTTCTATCTTCGAGCTTCTTTCGCAATCCTCTTATTTTTTTTTTCGTAAGAACCTTAAAGGTACAAATACAATGACAGCCTCCGTGGCGTAGCGGTAGTGAACGCGGCCGCTACGCAGGAGGCGTGGGTTCGATCTCCGCTCAGTGCAAATATTTGTGTTCATGAAATATGGGTATTTGCATTGGTCTGGTCGTGCCTCGGAGAGCACGTTAAGCCGTCGGTCCCGGTTGCCAAAGAACATCTATGGCAGTCGTTACGGGTAGTAAAAACAACAGTCTAGCTGCAAAGCTTCGATATCGCCTAATGTTACCATTGGGATGTGGAGGTCAGATGGCAATCGCTTCACAGAAAATATCGAGGTCTAGCCAAATTCGTAGTTAAGACTGGCAAAAAGCGGACCCCAGACTCCGAGCTGAAAGCTTCGGTTGCGACTGGGAATTAACGCTAAGAGGAAGAAGAAGAACCATAAAGGTACAAACCTTAAGTATTTAAAATCCTGTATCCTTGAATCCTAGCCTCATTATTAGTCATTATCTTCTACATACATACATACATACAGACATACTTTAATAATCACGGCTTTATCTGCGGAGGGTTAGGCAGAGGTGAATTAACGTCCATATTTCACCAATCATTGTCCCACCTACGTAAGAAGGGGTGAGCCTATTGCCGTATTCGGCGCTATGGTTGATTCTAGCCATACATCTGAGGCTGAGTCTGGGCTGTATAGTATATCTATCTGTACGACACCGTATGGGAAGAGATAGGGACGATAGGGTGGACCAAATTCTTTTCTGCCGGGCCGGGAACCACATTATAAAAATAAAAAGTTTAAACTTTTGTCTGTCTGCACCTTCTGCCATTACCAACTGTAGCCCCGATCATATATTTATCATGTAAAAAGTAGATATTTAATTTACGACCAGAGGGGATGATTGGATTGGATAACCGTATTGGTCATAGAATTTTATTTGAAAAACTAACGGTGGCGCCATATTAAAAAACGATGGCTATAATTTTCGTAAACTTATCGTTATTCGGTGGCTGTGCATTTAATGAGCTTAAATGCTTTGCGTGTAAAAATGCTCTAAATTACAAACGAATATTCGAATTAGAAATTGAATGACTATACTATGTATTTTAGGGTTATTAATTTTTATATTTACGAGTATAGTGTCTAACTTCAAGGGCGCTCCAGCAAGTAGGTAGGTACTTTGGTTAGGGCCAACCCAGCCTCACCTGAATAGGTCGGTATACCCTGCTGATTGACCACGAGACTCTAGCTAGCACATTCTCGAGGCTAGTCTCGGAGTTAGGGGGTCAGATGGTAGTTGCTATTGTAAAAGTTCACGGACCCCGGGCTTAAAGAGGAAGCTTTGAATGCACCAAAATTGGCACTCGATTATCGATGGGGCAATCTAAAGACCGTCAGTCTCTGTTGCATCCGAGGTTCTCGTCTCGAAGACTAAGGTTCTTCCAGCGTTTACTCGTCCCCTTCACACTCCTTCATGTAGTTAATCTTTGTCAGTTAAAGTTAAAATACTGCAGGAATAGTAGACAACTAATACCAGTACCTAATTCAGTTCTAATCAAAACCATCATCATCAACATCATCTTTGAGTTAGTTCCGGTCGCATCTAAAGCCTTCACCGTTCTAATCAAAAGTTATTTCACAACCTTGTTAAACTCTCTAACAACATTTTATATGTCCAGGATTTTCAACCATACCAATAACTACTTTACTACCACATACACAATGGAAATAAAAAGTCAATCCGCTAGCCTACATTTCGCCCTTCCACCGCGGTTGTCATGTACACAGCTCGACACAAACTGTAAACAAAACGTCGATCGATATTACTTAGAACCACAACTATAAGCGGTGCAGCACCCGTAAAGAGAACTCCTCTTTGAAGAACCTCTTTAAAAATAACATTACGAAAAAGTATCATCCCGATATCTGTTTAATCTGTGCGAATTTTGACAAGCTCTATTTTGGCGGGAATGAGCGCGGGATTTATCGTTCGGATACGCGAATGACGGACTTGTTTATATTGTGGGATTGTTCGCGAATCAAAGTGTGGAACAACGTGACCTCCTGTATGGAGAAATGGTTCGGTGATAAACGGCTGTGGTTATTCGGTAACAACCTGCCGCTGCTACCAAGAAGGTAAGTCATTCGTTATTATGGAATTTTATGAAAATCCTTATAAAAATCATCCAACGGTGCGACATCGAAAGACATTCTTCACGAATAGCATTGTTTTTGTCCTTTCTTTGTAGATAAACTTTTAAGTAGTTAAAATTCAGTTTATTTCGACTAATTTTATAATTCTTTGAATTGTTATATGGAAAGGGCATACCTAAGTAGGTACCATAATATGGCCCTCTCTTGGCTTATCCATGATTGTATCCGCTTCATCATCGTCCTATTGATGACCACAAAGTTATGTTTAGTACCTAAGTGTGCTATTGTTTACTCTGTGACATATCTAACTTCGCACTGAATACTAACGATGAGAAGACGTAATTATGAAACGATTACTACGTGGCATACCTACTCCATATTGCGCGTAATGCTGTCCGCATTCTTGAGAGTCCTGAGATCATAATTAGCCTTGAGCCTTTAGCAGCATAATTGGCATGAGAAGTAGCGTATGAGGACAAGACGTCCGACAATAAAGTACTTACGAAGGGTAATCATCATGATCCTCCTTGCGATAATCCTGATCGCATCCGATCCGACCCGACGGATCCGGAAGGCATTCCCTTTTTGAAATAAATTACTTGCAATCATTTCCTTTCGGATGTGTATGCACTTGTTTCAATAATTTCAAATATTTGAAACGAGTTCCTACAAGCAGTACAGGCTGATGATGTTCTTGGAGCAGTCACCTTCATTTCTACGAGCCGCTTCCAACGAGCTTGGCATTTTCTTTCTGTAACACAAATTTTGGAGTAGGTACTCATTTTGAAAATTGAAGCATGTTTATAATATCGCACTAACAAATTGAAATACATAGGTAATACATATTAATATTTAGTCAGAATTCGCTTATCGACCGAAACGTACCCTAATTAATTCTGAACATACGATCTTATCTGATACCATGGTCACGCTTTAGTTCAAAGAGGATCTACGGTAGGTACGGTGTCAAGTACCGAGGAAAGCTTGCACCAAAATGCGTAGTAAAAATTGAAAAAGTTTTGCCCTAATTGCAATAGCACTCAATTGCGCTATAATCACATTGCGGCTATTGTTTCAACTTATAAATGCATTTTTTAGACGTTTCTGCCTCCACTTAGAAGTTAGGACCTGTAATTCTATGCTTTGTTCCAGTTTGTTCCCTATTCCCTTCCCTATTTTTGTTGACTGATTCCCAAATTGTTTTTTTTTTCTAATTTTGCTAAGAATACAACGATTTCAATACGTTGCGGATTCCTAAAAAGTTCAAGTTTTTTTGGAACTCGCCGAGTGTTTGCCGTTTACCCAGGAGGAGTCACAACAGCGGGATAGTGGGCAGTGTAACCTAAAATAGTTACCTCTGGACAGCAATCCCATACTCACAGGCGATGTGGAGCCTCTCAGTCTCAGGAGAGACTTTGCCTCACTGTGTGTGTTCTACCGCCTATACAATGGTTTGTGTTCATACTCACACATTGCGACCGGAAACGGTGCACACTGTGCGGTATGAAAGGAAAGGAACTACATCCCTCGCACACTCAAGCTGTGGAATGAACTCCCCGCGGTGGTTTTCCCAAGCGACTACACTAAGGAGTTCCTCAAGAAGGGCATTAGAAGGTTTCTTCAGGGTCGGCAGCACGAATGTGACGCCCCTGGTGTTGCATACGTCCATAGGCCACGGTAACCACTTTCCACCAGGTGGGCCGTGTGCTTGTCTGCCACATAAGTTTTATAAAAAAAATGTGAGGAAGAAAACCTCTAATGAAAATAATGTCGGCGGCTTCGCCAGAAGGAAGGGTTGAAAAGTTTTCATCAAAAGCTGGTTCTACTAACAATATGGATCAGCTTGGACCAGGGTTCCTCGAAGTGAGGAAGCACAAGCACACCACTTGTGAACTTTGACAGTCCCAGTTAGGTTATGTTCCCTGTGTAAACCCCCCCCCCTCCCCCTCCCCCCTCACGCATTTCTATATTTTTTTAAATAAATTAAAGTGATGTACTATCGTAATTAAAAGTGCATTAGCACCGTAATGTTTATAATGGCTTGTCCGTTTAAACGCGTATCTATGGGTATGTAATGTTTAACGCATACATTTATACGTCACACAGTATCGATATGAGAAAATATAAATGTGTGTGATGCGAAACAAAGAAAACGTTATGCTCGCCTTTTCATACTATTATGTTCGAAGCATGCATCTATATAAAGTAATGCAAAAATTCGTGATTCTACGTAAGGCAGTGCGTAGCCTGGTCGGTAACAAGGCTGCTAAGGATAGTGTTGAAATCGGATGTTGTGGGTTCGGATCTTAGTTTTTCCACTTTTTGTTGTTTTGTTTTCATGAAATTTTAGGAACAAGTTAACAGAATTAGAAATAATTATTTGCAAATAGAAAAATATTATACTTAATTTACAATCTTCTTAATATATATAAATCTCGTGTCACAATGTTTGTCCTCAATGGACTCCTAAACCACTTAACCGATTATAATAAAATTCGCACACCATGTACAGTTCGATCCAACTTGAGAGATAGGATAGTTTAAATCTCAAATTATAGTCGCAATTTTAATTTATCGCGATAACCAACATCCACGCGGGCGGAGCCGCGGGCAAAGGCTAGTAGATTATAAATAAAACAATAGTTTAAAAAAAAAAGTTTATTAAAAGAATTATCCAATGTTTATTTGTGGTTATAATAATTTCATCCAAAAAATATACTTTTATAAGTAATAAAATTAATATTGCATATTGAGGTTATAGCTTAATTATTCATTTTCTCGAAAGTTTTTTTTCGGAAAAGAGGATTGAAACTTAACCTCAACCATACAGTCTTATACTAATTACAGGCCAGCACGTCCCTTGATAGGCTCAGTAGTCTCAATAGGCTCAACTGAAATTAAATAACAAAAATATTTAAACAGAATAGCTTAGCACGAGTACGGCGATAACAATATCACGAGAGCTTTCACTTTAAATTGAGCCTAACTATTTTATATAAAATATAATATATAATAACAATAACTTTTATCTCTCTTTGCACCATTAAACCCCATATATTCTCAATCGGGTTCAAATCAGGGGATCGTGCTGGCCAAGGAAATTCAGTGGCGAGGAGTACTCATAACACGATTCCTGCCGGCTTGCTCTGCAAAGGGAAGTCATGGTAGAGATGCTTAAGTTTAATGCATTATTACATGTATTACACCTAAAACTCAGTACCTATCTAAAATTTGAGAGAATTTCATACAAAATTGCCATGGTTGTTCTTTGGGATTTGCCACCGGCTTCCCTTTTGAACATTTTCACCCTTCGCCAGAGCAAGGAATAACTTTACGTTCACTAAACCATTCGCGAAGTATGGTGGCTCGATGGATGGGACAATTATCGTGCACATTTTTTATACCACTTAGGTGGGAGACAAGCACACGGCCCGCCTGATAGAAAGTGATTAGCGTGGCCTTTGGACGTATGCAACACCAGGGGCGTCACACTCATGCTGCCGACCCTGAAGAAACCTTCTAATGCCCTTAAACCTTCATTTATATCTGGATAGACATTTCGCACTGTGGGCAACATTATATCTTCTAACACTTCCACATAATTTGCACGCACTGTTTGCACTATTTGCACGCGTAGATATTGGGTCTAATTCACCCGGCCCTTGCGCTCTAATCCACGCTCAAATTGTTTCACGCAACGACTCCCAGTATTTCTCTAAAAAAACAACAACCATATTACACAATTGCAACCAATGAACAAAATTGCACTACAACAATATTAATTAATTAATTAACTTACAGATAAGCCCGTCTCATTAGAAATTTGAGATATATTCAGACCATTCGAATATGGCCACAATATTAGCTTTTGCTTCAATACTTATATTTGACATATTGATTTATTAAAAAAGAAATGTAATCGCTCGAACAGTAATTAACACAAACAGTCGTAACCATAGATGATATAATATATAAATAGGGTAGTCGTAACTGACTTCACCAACCAACAACTTCACTCATAGCCAATGAATCCATTTTATTTCAAATGCACCCTCAAATAATTATTTTCTCGCCAAGTTTAAAATTCTACCTAAGAAACATTTTTATATTCGTATCAACATTTATATATCATAACTTTTAAATATAAAACACAAAAAGTTTATATTAGTTCCGGTAGGTTCGAACCATCACCGACAGGTTTCATACTATTCATCAAGCCGCACATTAAACCACTCAGCTACGGGGCGGCTTACGTATGATATTGAAATTAACAATATCAATCAACGAGTGAACAATATTAATATGTGTGTATGTGTGTGTGTGAATTATCTTCAAAGATTAAGGTCATAACTTCAAAAGTTTAGTAAGAGTACTGTACGACTAGGTTGACGTGTATGTGTGTGTGAATTGTCTTCAAAGAATAAGGTCACAAGTACGACTAATGTTGCCGCGCTATAGTTGCGTCAGATTGGTACTGCACTTATGATCGCGATAGTACATACTAAAATATTTTTAGGAATAAAAAAGGGGGTCAAAAGTTCAGGCGTCGAAAAATTCCTCCCCAAAAATGCAAAAACCGCTGAATGGATCTGATGAACCAGCCTGTCCACTCTTAGTTGCCTTTCATACTTCACATAAGTACCTACTAAATGTGTCATTTGCTCAGCATACAGTAGGTACAAGTAGGTACTTTATATTCATGATTATAAATCATATTACCTAAATATAATTCTTGGGGCGCAGCGCTATCTATACTCCATTCGTTTAGGTACTTAACTAAAGGTAAACAGTCTTGTAATAACTTTTTATAAAAGTAAACACTGTCATGATAAACAATTAATAAGTTTCTAGACAGAAAATATTTGTAAACTGAGACTGAACTTGAGTTAAGTAGGTAGCTAGGTACCTAACCGAATGGAGTTATAGACCTAGAGTAGGTAGGACCTACGTATAGATAGTCATGCTTGTATTATGGATTCTAGAATGCGAACAAAATATAGGGTACTCAGATATTTATGAATGGTAGGCGCAACATTCACTCCCTTCCTAGCCATATCATCTTTCACAAAGTCCATTTTTCTCTCCACAGGTCTTCTTCTCTCCTTGTAGCCGTCCACTTCCATTTTTGCTTCCTTTTTCACAAAGATAGGTCAGGTCTGAATATAAACTTAAGAAAATGGAACTACATAATACCTACTTACACAGTATAACGAATCATACAGTAGTTCATCGCTTTTGATGTTTACGGAAATGCCCACACCGTCTAGAGACATTTGGAGTTTTTTCAGGGTTGTCACATTACTTTTTATTTTTAATTTAATTTCTGCAACATGTTGTATTTATCGCCTATTTATAGTTGCGGCACGCTATGATGGCCTTTTTGACATATTACAATATGTGATGTCAATGTGAAAAATAGATAAATATATAATATTTTAGAAAACGAACTTAAATAGTTAATGTAGGTGATGATAGCAGTGACGACTGAGGACTCACGACAGTGAAAATAGCAGTATGGAATCTGATTAAATATGGCCTTTTGTGGCAATTTCCGTCACCAACGGTCATCATAACGTGCCGCAACTATAGCCTATTTGTTCACTCAAGGCACATTGACTTACGCTAACTAGGTAACGCCCGCGGCTCCGCTCGCGTGGATGTCGGCTATTGCGACTTTTGGTCATAACGCCGATTCTACGCAACCAATTGCGATCAAACAAACGTACCTAATATTTTAAGTCTCATCAAAACCTTTCAAACTAATAAAACTGCATCAATATACGTTCAGTAGTTTTAATTCCATGGCTGTCCATGGCGAACAAACAGATAAAAATTGCAAAGAAATTTAATTTTCAATCTAATCCAATTCTTGTTTTAAGGTGTCTCCTATATAAAAAAATCTTTTTTTCAATTTTATAATAACATATACAAGTACAAGCTAATACCCGCCACTCCGCCCGTGTGTTTTTAATCGTTTTTGGTCATTTCTTCGGTTCTACTGTATCAATTTTTCTTAATTACTACTTTTCGGTTTATTCAACTATAATTTCGTTAACCTAAGGTTGATTGAATGGTATTTCAATTCTATGGTTCATGACGATTCACATACGGTTCATGTATAAAAAATCAATTGTAAAGTGAAACATACGGTAGATAAGTGTACCTACCTACTATGTTTTTCAAATAACAAATAATGAAATTATTTATGTAGATTATATTATTTTATTTCAGTGAAAAATACAATAACTAACGTTATTCTTCCGATTAAAAATTTAAATTTTTTTGTAATTTTATTTATAAAAAAAAACTATAACTAACTTGAAAACGATACCTATATTGATTTTGTATAAAATTTCGAGTTCTTCACCATCTTTGATCGTTAAATAGCTAAAATATTCGTAACCAGAAACCACTAAAATCCGGAAAACCCATATCGATTTCATTGAAAATTTCGAGTCCGCCATCTTGGAACGCTCAATGGATACTTAATTTCGTAACCAGCCACCACGAAAGCCCCGAAAACGATACCCATATCGATTTTATTGAAAATGTCGAGTCCACCATCTTAGATCGCTAAATGGATAGTCTATTTGTAATCGGCAACCCAGAAAACCTCTAAAGTCAAAACGAATTGAATTGAATCAATTAACTACTTTTTTAAGAAAAAAAGGTCATTCACAAATGAATCAGCCCTGAATTCTGAGTAGATGTTAGTACAGAGCAAAATGTATGGCTACTCGGTACGGTCCCCCTTCCGTCACCATTCCGCTTACCTACCCTGCACGATTGCTCTGCCTGGATGGCTTCGTCGACAGACTGCATAAATTCGTTAGACTGTGATACTTACAAAGGTGATTCTTGAAGCGGCTTTGGAGCTTATTACCAGTACAAAAATCTTCACGTTTTTATGTATTCTATTCTGAAAATTTAGATTTGAAAAATACACCTCGTGCTTTTCCTCGAAACGTTGGTCTACAACGACAAATTAAAGGCGATTGTGGACACGGAAGCTGAATTGAGGACGATATCCAATTTTCCCTATAATTACTACGTTATTAACCAAAAAAGGAAAACGGGAATAACCATTACGAATGTCCCGGTTTACAGCATATAGGTAATTTATTTATATCGGTGCGGCGAAACGTGGTGACGCTTACTTCGTCTGCATTACCTTTGATAAGCTCGTGGTATAAATATGCAGGATTCTCTGCAATATCGTCAGTGTTGTCACATATGTGTTTAGCAAGCAACAGTGAGCAACATGTCATTCACAAGGAATATATTACTGTTAGTTTGCATCATGACGATGGGGAGTTCACGTGAGTATCTATTTGGTCATTGGTGTTTATGAAAAAAGAGAGTTACTTTCATACTCAGTGGTGTAATGTTACTTAAAAAGAGGAAATTCCAAAACTTGGGTATTTGTAGCGAATAAACCAAAAACCACTGGACCGATTTCAAAAATTATTTCACCATTGGAATGCTACATTATGCATCATATCATTTTAGTCTCGATTTTCCCACGAGATTAGGTTAGGATTTGCGTCGGTGAAACTGCGCTGCGTTGCTAAGTATGTAATTTAATCTCAAGTTTAAATAGCCATATTTTTTATTTATAATAATCATAACTTTATTTTACAGTGCTCCCTGGTGATAAATTGGTTGTATCAGCAGCGGTAGACTACCGTGTAGATCTCTGTAATTTTAAAATAATACATTATGTGGATTTAAATGAAGCGAATTCAACTTCAACACAAACTAAGATAAATGAATCACTTAAAACAGGCATTGAAAATACACCGAAGTCCTGTGCGAACGGATTCACACAAGTTGTAGAAATTCATTATTATAATAAAAATTTCTAATTAATGAGCTTTTATTTTCTACTTCATTCGAGCACCAGTCTCGGTTGCATTGCTTAGACTTCGGCGCCTGGGTTTTCCTCTTCTCTTTTCCAAAATTTAGTTTAATTAGCTGGAGAGAGCTGGACCCCAATCTTGAAAGGAAGGCTTTTTCAGAGGCTCGTCAATCAATTAGCAAATGTACCGACTTGCAGGTGAGTTTGGACCCCGAAGATTGTGGGGTGTACGTGTAGGGGCCACACGCGCTTGTATAATTTTCTTATATTTATACACTTTATTGTACACCAAGTAAATGTGTATGATTAAAGTCATCGCAGCTACGGAAGCAATAAAAGGGGCGGCCTTATCGCACGAATTTAAGTGTCTAAATATACCTGCTATAGTAAAAACAAGTAGGTACTTTTAATAACGTCTCCCTGGTATATCTCTAAAGGACGTAGGTACGATACTTACATACACAGTAACTATTTATTAATCTGTGTGCATTAATTTAGTAGCTATTTATTAATCTGTGCTAGATACTCTAAGGTGCTTACACTTACTTTACCCACAAATAGGGAGGGGCAAATTTTGGTTGCCCCAGACAGCCACCAAGTTGAAACCTGTAATACATAAATATATTCACGTCTCCTATAAATCCCCGAAGGGTTAGGCAGATGTAAATTAACACCCACATTTCACAATCTATAATTTTCGGTTGGTTCCCGGTGGAGTAGCATATTGCCACCCATCTCTTTCTATTGGTGCTTTAGAAGGCAACTATAAGAAAAAGGGCTGTAATCTATCCCCTAGTGAAAATTACCCCAGGGTGTGAGCCATTGCCGTCAAGCTGGCACTTCGTCATGGACGATATTTTTACCCCTGTCTGAGAGAGTACAGCTCTGTCTCTTATAGTTGCCTTCTATGACATCCACGGAAAGAGATGACTGTTTATACTGGAGATTGATGGCACTTGGTGGAACTTGCTACACATATTGAATAAATCACTTGTACTTTTCCACAATTATTTATTTATTTGAAGGTGAAACCGGTAAGGTTCAAATAAATAAATAATTGTGGAAAAGTACAAGTGATTTATTCAATATGGAAAGAGATGAGGTGGCAATATTTTAGTCTAATACCAACACGGCAAGACTCAATTTTTCTCTCCCTGCTTTTTTATCTGCAGTGGTGGTGTGTGGTCTGTTTTTGTAGTAACAAAAAGGTTGCAGCACACAAGTGGCATAGTGGCATCTTCAAGTGAGCTATTCTCTTTGAAGGGAGCTTAAACTTCTTTGCCTCTGTAAAAAATATGAAATCCAGATTTTTATGAAGATATTTCTTGATGACACAGAGGTTGAAACATGATTTTTTTAATGTCACAATGGTTTGATGTATTTATCAAGCACTACATGTAGATTATGTAAAGTTAGAAATAAATCTTTATACAAATACACACCTATTGTGTATTAATTTATATAAATTATGTTTGAAAGCTAAAAATATTAATGGTGTGTAAATACATACAAAAAATGTGTTTCATTGGTAAAGTTTAAAATTATAGTGGCAAAATGAGAGGCAAAATAAATCGGCTTATAATATCGCCCGAAGTTGTTACTGCGAGGTGAGCAAATCTTTAATTAAACCTTCCCTACTTTATCCATGATATAATAAAGCTAGCTCCATTTCAAATTTCATCCAAATCCGTGAAATCAAAGTCCCTGAAGTCGTTTTAGCGTGGAGGAGCAACAAAAGTTACAAACACACGATCTAGGCCGCACAGGGGCTAGCTCGTAAGTATACCCTGGCTATACCTATTTGATAAAGATATTTCATCTATGGTCATAGGTTAAATGGTCCAGGATACCCATAAAATGTCTCCATTGGGCATTTCACTCACTTCACTTTCTTCTTCATCTAGCAGTGATAGCAGCTCCCAGTCGCATCTGTCTGCGGTCCGCTTTTTCCAATCTAAGTAATTGCGGGTTTGGCTGAATTTGATATTTTCCATGAAGCGATTGCCATTTGACCTTCACAACCTATTCTATTAGCGATATCGAAACATTGCAGATTGCAGCTAAACCAGTTGTTGGACTTTTTACGGCTCCAAGCTCCAACTGCCATAGATGTTTGTAAGGCAATCAGGACTGACGGCTTAACGTGCTCTCCGAGGCAAAATTAATGCATACAAATTTTGGCACTGAGCGGGAATCGAACCCAAGCCTCCTGCGGTGGTGTTTACTACCGCCACGCCACAGTGGCTGACGAAATATCTTCCTCTAAGCGTTAATTCCCAGTCGCATCCGAAGCTTTTTCAGCTCGGAGTCTGGGGTCCGCTTTATCAGTCTTAACTACGAATTTTGGCTAGACCTCGATATTTTCCGTGAAGCGATTGTCATCTGACCTCCACAACCCAATGTTAACATTAGGCGATATCGAAGCTTTGCAGTTAGACCGTTGTTTTTGGATTTTTGAGGGCTCCAACTACCCGTAACGACTGCCATAGATGTTCTTATGGCAACCGGGACCGACGGCTTAACGTGCTCTCCGAGGCACGACCAGACCAATGCAAATACCCATATTTCATGAACACAAATATTTTGCACTGAGCGGGGATCGAACCCGCGCCTCCTGCGTAGCGGCCGCGTTCACTACCGCTACGCCACGGAGGCTGTCCAATGGCTGACGAAATATAAAGCCTTGTATCTATCCACTTGGCCATGGCTCAATTTCAGATAATGACAGACATGCAAGTCTTTATATCATACAATAAAATTTGGCAGACTATCTTACAATATGTAATTAAGATAAATAGTTTTAAGTATTTAATGGTAATGTCAGAACAAGAGAGCGTAATTTCACTAATCAAAGATGGATTGTGTTCCAACGTTTAAGGTAGGGTTTCACAATGCTTCTTTTAAGTAGGCATTATGTACATGTACATGTACATGTACATGTGAAGGTATGGTTCCAAAGGTACATTATCTCGCGTATCTACGACATCTGCAGACACACGCAGCATATATCTACCTATGCGTAATTCATTGCGGCTTCTCAATGGTACCCTATAACCGTATCAGAGTTTGACAAGTAATGGGTACGCTGAATCTGCTGCATGCACTAGAGCGAAATTCAATTTCTGGAATGAAAGCTCTTAAATAACTAATAAAGTCCTATCGCGAAATGACAAGATTCATTTAAGAGGGATAGGTTGGAAAGTGGTTGCCGTAGCCTATGGCGTATCGCAGAATGAAGCTCATGGACCACCTGATGGAAAATGGTTACCGTGGCCTATGGCGTATCGCAGAGTACCTAAATCTGTAAGAAGGATTGTTACGTACGTGTAACGCAGATTGAATGTTATAAGAAGGATGGGTCGTATCGTTGAGAGAATCTTGTTATAAGAAGGAGGTTTATTAATACAATTTGTAAAAACACGTCTTGTTTATTGTATAACGCATTTGTACTTTTCCACAATGTGTAGCAAGTTCCACCAAGTGCCATCAATCTCCAGTATAAACACGTCTTGTTATTATGTGATTGAAAAGCATAGTGAGATCTGTTGTCAAAGATACCATTTCGATTTAATTGGTTCAATGCCAAATTAGGTAACAAACATGACCTCTTCATCGTATGTGATTGGGTTCCCTGAAATTTAATGGATTTCTTGATAGTAGCTTACTAAAGTTAAGAAACCGGTGCAATAGATATTTAAAGCATTCGTTATCAATACTAATAATGGTCTCCTTCCCCAGATCGCGCGCAAGCAGTCGCGCGATGGAGCGGTATGAGAAGTTGGCCAAGCTGGGCGAAGGGTCCTATGGGCTGGTCTACAAGTGCCGCAACAGAGACACCGGCGAGATCGTGGCCGTTAAGAAGTTCGTCGAAAATGAGGACGACCCACTCATCAGGAAGATCGCGTTACGAGAGATTCGGATGCTCAAGGTAAACTATAGCATAAAGGTACTGATAGACTTGAACATTCACCAATACCCATTAAGAACTAAGTGGTTCGGCGATTCCTTCCTTTGCCGCACCATTAAGTCCTGGAATTCCTTACACGTGTTTCCCTCTTCCTACAGTCTTTGTTCCTAGCGGGGCGTGAAAAGCAGATGAGGCTGTCAAGCTGAGTGTCACCATTGTAACATGGTACGTGTCTATAATGGTGACCCTCTTTTCCGAGACTACCTTCAGCTCACCATCAGGCGATTTGAAGTCAAATTGACGTGTTCTATAAAAAAAGTTTTTCAACATGTCGAACTGAACAACAAACCGAGCCAAGCATAGAGCCAAACATAGCTATGGACATTTTCATGATTTTTCCAGCGAACTTTCTCGAGAATGCTCGAGGGAGTGCTGTCAAAACGCTTTCATACCTATATTTTTCTGTAATGGAATATTCTCAAGAACTCATTACAAGTGAATGTTCAAGTTTATCTGCACCATGACATACATCCCATTATGAGAGATTAGCTCGTAGTTTTAGCTAAAGACTTCGCCTAATTGAAGCCCCGATCTCCCCTAGATACGAATGGCGCGCCTCTGGTGCTTCTCACCCTTGCTTAGTGTTGAAATGAAACTCACACGATTGTTTGTACAAGTAGTTAAGTTTCAATGTCAGCAAAAGCCATGAACTGTGACACTTCCATTGACAAACATTAACGACTTGTGAACTGTCACGCGATACGGTTTTATATCTTCGTAGCCCTCGTATCTGCTTGTTATCAAACATTCCTCGTGCAGCTTGAACTGTGTTGGGAAATGACGTATGAAATTAGTTTTGGTGGATGTGCAATGTTGAGGATCGAGAGCTATGGCGTACATTGAGAAACAGGCCTTTCCCAATACGCGTTTAGCAGCTACTTAACTGCAATCTTCTTCTTCGAGTCAATGGCTGGATCTGGCAAATACTGCCTATCTTTCTTTTTAAAAAAATTGTCGGCCCAAAACTCGGCCACATCATCAGCGTCCTCCGTTGCTCTGGGTCGTCGATAGTACAGGTGAAGGGGCACTGCAACCAGGAGAGCAAATGCGACATGGACTGGGATTGGGCCCCGCAATTGAAAAAAGAAAATGTTATGTGAGACAAGGCGATAATTGTGGTGTGCAAGTCGGTACTCCTGCTGACTAATGAACGAGGATCAGGCGCAGTCTTTTCTCGGGTTTGAGAGGTCTCATGAATGCCAAGATAAGCGAAATCGAAAGTATGTACCTAGAAGAATACGGTAGCGGACCCCGGGCTCTTTCTTATGTGCAATCGGGAACAATGCCAAGATAATAATGAACCTGTAAGTTATGTGAGTCTGAACTGTAACTACAAACTTTCAATAAAACTTGTAGAGTAGTTACAAGTAGTTGTCTTGATGAACACGAAGGGTAATAGCAGACAACACTGATGCTATCTTCAGTCGTCGCTGTTAAAGCTCGTTCCTCACGAACTCACTATGTATATAGTTTGATAAATTAAATTTCGAATGTAATTTATTTTTTTACCTCCCCTCATGGCAATAATGGCGCGCATATTGCCAGCATCTAATTCGAATAAAATCATTTGAATAATGAATGACACAGTTAAAGTCTCTAGATGTTAGATAAGGATTTTTATGAATTCTCATCGGGCTTCTAACGAAAGTAGTAATAAATAATGGAACGAATAACTTCTCGTGTTCAGTTCATCCATAGACGTGTTTTTGAAACACACAACACAACACGCACTTTTTAAATTGCCATCAATTTGTAAATACAAAAAAAAAAAATAACAAAATGTATTCTAAAGACCTCGTTAGTCTTTGAGTACTAAATAGTTCTCGACACATTATTCGACGTTTAAATTTATCATAGGTTTTTGAGGTTTTTCTTTCTAACTGGCCAGTTTTAAGACTAGGGTGGTTTTGCTGGACAAAACAAAGACTGAGGTAAGTATTTCTACATCATCATTTTAGCGTTATGCCCGGCTGCATCCGAGGTTTTCACCTCGAACGCCCTGAACTTCAGGGTCCTTTTACTCCGTCTCGTCCTTTTAGTAGGACTTTTATATTATGATAGTGGTTGCTGTCTGACTTACCACCCCGAGAGGGCAGTCTTCATTAGAGCCTCTTCCCACAATCAACAGCTGTACCTGGCTTGCAGGTTAGATTGACATGGCTCCAAAGGTGTCAGATGAGAAAACCCATACACACAAAGGAAAGACAGGCAAATATTCTACTACGCCTCAGGTTATTTCTGCCAAAGTGCTTCAGAATTGTTAAGGTAACCAGACTAAGTAGAACTCCATAGAGAGAGAGGGGTTGATTCGGAAGGCGATTAGCAATCCAAATCTGAATAGGGACCCAATAACTCCCTGCCATAGTGATATGTAGGCTTAGGCTTGCTTCTATAAAAAATATATTTCCAATGACCTTTGACTTATTTAGTTTGCAACCTTGGACAAGGTCGAAGCTTTTATTGAAGAAGCAAGCCACAGAATATCGATTCGTGCACTCGCAATGAGCATGGGACCGCAATGACGCATTGGGGGTATCGATTACCAGAAATGAAAGAGGGTGGTCGCCTAACATTGCTATTGAAATTGAAGCCTAGTGTTTGTCACCACCCCTTACACTCCTGCCTATTATCGCTACTATATTCGTAAATTCCCAAAGGGCTAAGCAGAGGTCTATTAGCACCTATATTTCGCTACGGTCCCACATTCTAGTAGACGAGCCTATTGGGCATTTTGTCATGAGCTGTATGTTTACTGTCGGATGGAGAACATCCCTAACCCTTAGTCGCCTTCTAGAGATAGGGGTGGCCCTATTCTATTTCACTGGGAAGCAATACGGCAACATTCTACTCCACCGGGAACCAATAAGGCAATCCTTTTATTACTAACCGTTTAGTACCTACTTTCGGACACCTGTTAAATTACTATGGTGTCGAAACATGGATACTGACGCCGACTGACGGTAGGGATATTCCATAAACACAGGCGAAGGTTTTTCTTTCTAGTTATCTCGTAGTTTGGGAATGAAATTCGCTTCTCTAAAAGTAAAAAAAATCATGGCAAGGAGGAGTAAGCGAGTGGTGCCCAGACTCCAAGGATTGGAGAGTTTCTTAAGGGAACCAGGCTAAATCATGATGATTTCCCCAGTTCAGTCCCACGCAATGAGATTAAGGAGGATAACTTGAGAGGAAAGGAGGCTAGAGACTTTGAAATAATCTACTGTTGGTTAGAATTATCTTTTTCACTAAACTCCCTTTATTTGTTTGCACAGAATCTGAAGCATCCAAACCTGGTGAATCTAATCGAAGTGTTCCGGAGGAAGCGCAAGCTGCACCTCGTCTTCGAGTACTGCGACCACACTGTGCTACATGAGCTGGAGAAATATCCTGCAGTAAGTGCAGCTTCACTTTATATTTGTCTTCCCTTTTAAAAAGATACAAGTTAAGGCGTAGGTCTGTATATAGTATCAACCTAATATGTAAATGACTACTATTTCAAATTTACTTATTTATGTTTAAGGAAAAATATAAAATAGTGATTAGGTAGGCCGTTTTATTAATTAACCACGCGAATTAACACGAAATGTGAGAGAATTATCATGACGTTAATATTGCCTTTAAGGAAAACGGGATTCCTTTAATAAGGTTAATTACTTACTTGTACGTTGCGAGTGTGAACTTGACTCACATTGTTACATTTCCCCATTACAAGAATTCCCCATTTAAATATTGAAATTTTCACATTATGAAATCTCTATTAATAGCAGAAGGAAACTGAAGGATGACAAGGGAATGTAATTACCATTGATTATAGGGCTAAGCTTGATTGTGGACTGACGACCTGAAAAGGTGGCTGGGACAGACTGGCTGCGGAAGGTGGAGGACCGGAAGCAAAGGCGTATATTGGGAGAGGCCTATGTCCAGCAGTGGACTGCAATAGGCTAATTGATTGATTGATACTGTTGTTTCTCTCTCAATGCTTCGTTTCTGTCACAATGCGGTATCGATGTTTTTCTTAATTCTTTATTGCACACCTACAGTATAGAGATCATATACAAAGAAAATTACAAGAAACATGTACGAAGGCGAGCTTAACTCGATATGAGTCCTCTCCCAGTAAACCTTTGAGCAGCAGAGAAGAAAAGTCGATGTTTAGCATTTCAGCTCTTAAAAATTCAAGCTTTGTTCTAATCCAGTATCCAATAATCCAGTTTGCACGGTCTCCGGCATCCCTTAAGTATAGTAATATTATAATTTAGTTTTAAACAAATATAATCAACAATAATAATCCCTGCGTGGTTTTTCCAAGCGACTTCAATATGAGGTTCTTCAAGCAAACCATTAGAAGGTTCCTACACTAACCACTTTCCATCAGGTGGGCCGTGTGCTTGTCTACCACCTGTTGGTATACTAAAATCAACTTATTAAAAAAACATCAAAATTGTCGATAATCCAACCGCAACTCCCCTAATCAATTTTTTTAGTATGAAGTTCCCTAAGTATATAATTTGGTGTCGCGTGCCGAACAAAGTTGTAACAAGTTGGTTCCATGTTGTTGGGAGTTTCGTGTATTCATCGTGGATTACCCCGAAGCACTCATTAGACAAGACCGTGACCTCTAATCGCAGCCGGAGGGTTAATGACTTCCCAATAATAAAATGGCTGCTGCGTGCCCTTGGGTTTTCCGTTTTGATTTTTTTGTAATATGCTCATAATGAACTAGGTACCTCATCATCTTCTTCTGTCGAGCCGACGACGCGACGGCACGAACTACCGTATCGTGGTAGAAGAAAATAGCCCTGGGGTGTAGGTATATGAGACTGCCAAGACTTATTGGATAATGCCAAGTTCACCTGGAAGCCGGTAAACAGAATGAGGCTCTAGTGCTTTCCCCTCGAGATTTTGTAGCTCAGACGGCAGACTTCCATTAAAGCCGCATAAGTCAAATTAATGAAAAGTAGGAGAAGGAGTAAGTGGATGATGACTTTGAGATGAAAGCCACATTGGGAACAACGCTAAGATTCTGAATTACTCTGAAGCACTTTTTTGACAAGACCGTAACCTCTAATCGCAAACAAAGGGTTAAATTAAAGAACGTTCCAAAATTTTTATATATAACTACCTACTGGCTGCTATGCGCCCTTGGTTTTTCCGAAGCTTCGTTTTTCCGTTTTGACTTATTATAACACGGAACAATATAATGAATTTTTACGATAAAAGATAATTTCTTTAGTTTTTTTATGTTCTCGACTAGAACTTATCTTGGCTTTTTTGTTACTTCCATGAAATTAGAAGGTTATGAAGTTTGACTGTTGGTTTACTATAAAACCACCAAGGTGACATAGTATGTAATAATAAAAAAGTTTCAGTAGGTACTTCGTTTTTGATTTAACACACCGTCCCGTCCCGTTGGTAAAGAAGAGCGAGCGTCTATCATTATCAGACTGACATAAATGACAGTTGGATAGGTAACTACTTTTATAGAGTTGTTAAAACCGTAGGTACATATGTGTTTCTAAAATATTACAACTATTAAACTTAACTGTGATTTTAACTGTCAAGATACGAAGCTATAGATATGATTAGAGCCCGGTAATACCTACTATCTATCAAGACTAATCTAGAGGTTCGAATATGAACCTATCAAAAAAATTGTCTATTGCATACAGCAGCAGCCGTGTCGCTGTGAAACTACTGGTTTCTATGTATTTCTTCGAAATAGGTACCTTCCGTAGCGATACGTTGTTGGCCCGTATTTCATTGAAATACTTACAGGGAAATCAGTGTGGCAACAACGTATCGTACCCATTGATATTTAAATTAACATGTTCTACCTAAATAGGTAGGCACCTTCTGTTGCTAGTACGGAAGGTATTTATCGAACTGAGAATCCGATATACAAGTAGATAGCAGACTGATGAGCCGGATTCTCACCTTTCTTCCCTGCGCCGACGACGCGACGTGCTAAATCAAAAGTAGGTTGCTTACTTCTGAGTTAGCGTTTGACCTTTCATTCGGAGTTCTATTTTTGTAAGACAACACGAAGATTCCTCATGCAAGTTTATTATCAAATAAAGCTAAAGAAAGTATTGACATGGTTTATTATACAAAACTCATGTTGAGAGTGACGTTATAGGTCGCGTGACATGCCTAGTACCTATACCTAATTCTAACAACCTGCGGGTCCCCCATTCCTCAACAATATAACGGTAGTACATTTTATGTAAATCTAATACTTTTACATGTTGTGTTCAACTCGATGATAAAAATACACCATCCATTTTTGTTGTAGGGCTGATAGGAATGAAACGATAAAGATTTATGATCTCTTTCAATGTTAGCTTTGCTTGCAATATCAGATGAGTCCATGCAATTGTACGTAATAATAGCCAGGACACGTATCTTGGCCCTAAATCGTGAGACAAACGAAGCCCCAGAACGACGGCCGAATAATCTACTTATGATTGGTGAATTTGAGCTCATCCACTGCAGTAACACCCCGTGTTATCTTCAAAAGACATCCAAGACGTGTACTGCGCGTATAGAGCACCTTTTAGATCCAAATATATCTCCCGAGCAATAAAACTTATCACCAGCAGTGTCGATAATATAATTTTGTTTACTGACATTATAAATGGGCACTGTTATGAAACGAGAAATTGATAGCACCACCAAAATCCAACCTCTTCTGCTAGCTGATAGAACCGTTGTTTAACGGACGAGACTCTCTGGCCCAAACTTTTGTCTTATGGTTGGGAGGATCAGACTGCTGGCAGTCCTTCATTAAACCCAGATAAGCCAAATTAGGTGAAAAGAGAGGTTATAAAGTGCAAGGTTTGGATGCAGCTAGGACTAACGCTGTGAATAGGTACAAATGTACAATATAAGTTTATAACAATCAATCCAAACTCTTCCAGAAGAATCCTCGAACAATATCTAAAACAAGAACATTCTAATAATACCTAAAACATAATGATGGATGTCCGAACAGGAAAATATGACGTAACTACCTAATACTTACCTTATTATTCATTCCTACAAGGTTCAACTGAGTTTACCGTTACCATTTGCGTTATTAAAAAAGTAACTGATTTAACATGACAGCCCACTGTCGTATTGTACAACGACGATACGAAAGCTCTGCGTCGCATTACATTAATCAAAGAGATTGGATGTCTACAGATTTGGAAGTTACCAAACGAAAACGGTTTCCAGAAATACAAGCACGACTTTTCGATATTGAATAGATAATAATAATTTGTCAGGTAGTTACTTTAAGTAAGCATATCGCTGCATGAGCTTCAAAAGAGTTGATAGAGGTTAAATTTTACCTCGTAACAGTAGGTACTCAACCAATGGACATTGGATACTATTTTGTTAGTTCGAACAATTTTACCTTCTACCTACAGTAATTGAAATTTGATGATGATGATTCAACCCACACACTCATTCACCATTCATCCATACTGAATAACGATGAACACATTAATACTTAAACTACAACATTTCGGGGTCATACACTTGTGAACAAAGCTGGAAACTAAACAGTGACGATATAATCAATCGCCCCCAATACCGAACGTGTTGACCCCGTACTCCCTGACCCCATTAGTTGACATACGTGTGACAATTGCTCTATTCTACAGAATTTGACAATAAAATATGGAGCAACCCATTCTATACTTTATACTAATGTAAATTAATTGTAAGTTTTACCACCCACACTGTAATCATAGTAAAATTTAACCTTGTTATCGATTGAATTTCAATTGTGTTCGTAGGCACAACATAAACATGCAGACTGAAAGAAAGAGCGCTTTCCGTGTCGTACACTCGGTATAACCCACGCCACGTATCATGGACCTAAATCGTAAGACATACGAGGCTCTGGCGCCCGCGGATTGCTTTATAATGTCTATTCTCGGTGAATTTGAGTTCGTCTACCGCAGTAGCATCCCGTGTTATCCTCAAAAGACACCCAAGAAATGTGTACTGCGCGTATAGAGCACGTTTTGAGCACATTCCAGGTCCATGATACGTGGCGCGGGTTATACATCGAACTGACAGTTTGATATAGCTATCTTCTTCCTCCTAGCATTAATTTCCAGTCGCATCCGAAGCTTTCACCTCGGAGTCTGGGGTCCGCTTTACCAGTCTTAACTACGGCTTGTGTACGGAACTTTCAGGAAATACCTTTTTGGAAGACTTTTCAATTAGATGTACGATTCGAGGGGGGGGGGGGAGGGGGGAGGAGGGTGTCATGTCCCCTGTGACCCCCCACCCTCGGCCGGCGCTTGTTACATGAGACTACACATAATGTATCGAAACTATAGACGTGCTTTATGTATACGATAGACTCAAAATTTCCTATCCTTTCCCCAGGGCTGTCCAGAGCTACTGTCGAAGCAGATAATCTGGCAGACGCTGCAGGGCGTGGCGTACTGCCACCGACACAATTGCATCCATCGGGACGTGAAACCGGAGAACATATTGCTCACCAGCGAGGGTGTCGTCAAGCTCTGCGACTTCGGGTTCGCAAGGATGATCAGTGCGTACCTTTTCATGTAGAACTACCATAGTAATTATTTCAACGTTTTTAGACAGACCAAAATTAATAGTTACCATCATGATCTAAGTCATCATTGTCTTCATGCTCAATTGCTTTTCTATCAATTATTTGTGATCGGCGCAACCTGCCATTCCTTTCCATACCCGACTGCCAGGAATCATCTCCTCAGTTAATATTTTTTTAGTTCCTCGGATAATCAATCTATATCCTCATTAAAACATTCTAGTATACACACATCATTAAATATTTAAATCATACACCCATGGTGGCCATGGTGGATCCGTTAAGATTTTCGAGGCCAAAGTCAATCTTGCTTGCAAGTCAGTATACCTGCCAAACGACATTCTAGTGCAGGCTCTCGTCTCGGGATTGGGATACTGCCGTCTGACCCCCCAATCCCGAGTCGAAAGCCTACGCCAGACCCTCATCCATCTTCTGCAAAAGACGAGATTTAAACATTCATAGAATCACAGCCTCACGCTCCAAAATGAAAGCTTTGGTGATCATGAATCGAGGCAAGACCTTATTCCACATTCCCTTCCGCTCCCTCCATATTCCCTTCCTTAATCCACATCCTCTCCTTGAACAGGTGGCAGCTGTTCCTCGGAGTATTCAGTGCACACCATGATACCCTTCGGCGTGGATGTGCGGAAGAGAACTAGTAACTATCTAATTTTGATCCTGTATTAGTCAATTTGTAGTTAGATGTTAAGGATATTCAGAAATTTTCTACTAGCTGCTTCACTACACATTTCTGGATTACAAAAATTTAAGAAATCCCCAGTAGGGTTATTATTATTTTAGCTGTGACTGTGGCCAAGTATAGAGTTGACAAATCTATGGCATTTTACGAGCCAATAACTCGAAGAAAAAGAAGATTTGCCTCAGTCTATTAAATAAGAAGTTGTGTTGTGTTGTGTTGTGTTTGATCGCGTAGATAATGATATTCTCCTAAGTAAGCTTTCATCGATAGGATTCGATAAGCAGCTTATGAGTTTTATTGCTGATTATCTCAAAGACAGAAGACAGTATGTTAGACTGGGAAATTATAGATCACAGGACTATTATACGAGGCCAGGGGTCAGTCAGGGAAGTACTCTTGGGCCAACTCTGTTTCTTCTCATGATAAATGATTTACCTAGTGTCCTCTCCCGATCGAAATGTCTTATGTTTGCTGACGATTTGAAGTTGTTTGCATCAGTCAGGAGCATTAGTGATTGTGGGGCCCTACAACGGGATATTGATGCAGTTGCAGAGTGGAGTGCAACTAATAAACTATCATTAAACATCTCGAAGTGCAAATTGATTACCTTCACGCGGGCCCGTTCACCAATAGTGATGCCGTATACGTTGGGTGGAAAGCAGCTCGAGCGTGTTACGACAATACGAGATCTCGGCTTAACGTTTGATTCAAAGTTAAACTTCCATGAGCACATAAATGAAACGTGTAAGGCAGCCAATAGATCACTGGGGTTCATACTTAGGACAGCATCCCAATTTAATGACGTTCATTTAGTAAAGCTCCTATACTACGCTTATGTGAGAAGTAAATTGGAATACAATGTCATTGTATGGAGCCCGTATGAAGTGACTTATGCTCTAATGATTGAAAGAATACAGCGCAGGTTCGCCCGGTATCTATACAGGCGCTCACACGGATATTATCCTTTTCTATATCCCTCCATGTTTGTCATAGGTATGGTAGGTTTGGTAACCCTCGAGCTGAGGCGAAATTTCATACACGTAGTACACTACTACCTGGTACTGAACAATCGGGTAGATAATCCATCAGTCATGGAATGTATACATTTATTTGTGCCAGATAATTATATGCGTGCCACTGGACGTCGTCAGCATTGCCTTCTCGCAAAGCCACCGACATGGCGTTTGGCTCAGGCTGCCACTTGCCCCACCTCAAGGGCGATAGATTTAATTAATGGTTTGCTACAAGCGAATCCAGATATAGATTTATTTTTTGACAACATTTATGTAATGGCAAAAAACGTCTTATCATTTTTTAATGCACCTTCGTAAGGTGTTTTCTCGTTTTTAGACGTTTTTTCTCTGGTACAATTAATATTGGTATTGCAATTTGTTAGTTATTTTAATATTGACTCCTCTAATTAGTTGACTTTTGATTATTTAGATTAATTAATGATTGTTTTGGATTATTATTTAATGTTCATTGGGAATATTATTTGAATGTTTTTATTGCTTGATTATTGATTGTTGTATCTATTATATATTGTAATGAATAGCTCATTATTTTTAAATTGATTACTGTAATTATTTGTAATTGTAATATTAACTATTTTAATTGATTGTTATTTTAATATTTGTATTTGACAATTGAATTGCATGGTATGAGTTAAATATTATTATTAATTAGTGTACATTATAAGCGCTTTGGTGCTATTTCACTGTAAGCTTATATTGTCTGTGGAAATAAATAAATAAATAAATAAATAAATAAATAAATGGGGAGTATTACCTAGTTATGGTGTATTGAGAACCTATCTAATAAACAAAAATAGTGAACTCGGATTCCTGAAAATCAATTTCGTAAACGGTTTCTTTAGCGTGTATTCTGGAACTTTCTATTCATATACTTTTGATTATTGATCCTTTATAATAACTAAGTGGTTAAGTTATTTTTGGAACTTATGCCTATTCATTCTTAATTGATTACTTATGGTGTTATTACGTGGTATTAACGGTCGACGACCCTTATTTATATTTTTACGTAACTTAAAACCTGTCCATAATAGAAGCCCGATCTAGGTGAAGATAAACGAACCATTTTCTAGGCTTAGAACCACGTTCTGGTCTTATCGGCAATCGGCCCCTTTCAGCCGCCGATCGAACCTACGATAAGGGCGAATCGACGGTATAAACATAGCCAGGGTGGGCATTAGTGTATTATGTTGACATACTTATTGAGGGTTCAGGTTTGCTGTTAAAAGGCTACCATGCTATTCATCCATCAGTTCGGACTTATCGATATATTTTTATACCTATCTATCTACCTACCTGCAATGCAATTATGCACTGCAATTCACTAAGCAGGCACAACGATGCGAGTCGCAACGTAGGTTACCTAACGGACGGGCGAGCCGGTATGGATCAGCCTATCCGTGTTGCTATCTGTCAATTCGTCGTTGGTCAAAATAATCGCACTCATATGCGTTTAAACATATGAGCGCGAATGTGTCGCGATGGTTTTTTGATGTGGTGTTAGAACTTAAACAACGAACTGTCATCGTTTTTGTTGCCATAGAAACTTGTCGGAGCAGGTAACCGGTATCACTTGTTCCTCTATGTAAGCACCGTAAGACATATCCCTCGCACCTCAACTGACCCAGGGTAATGTCCGCTTTCGAGATGGCTTCCTCGAGTGTGGGAATCACGGTGTCCCCAGCCCTTGAAAGTACTTACTTACTAAGAAATTAGTATGACGTACGCTTACAATTTAAAATTTCAAGGACTAGGTAATAACTTCGTGCAAGAAATAGCTTCGGTCATGTCTTCGTATTAATAGATAAGTAAAACGCCGATAATGATAGGTATACCTAATAAGCCTATGAATAATAAACGTGATAGATCATAGGAAAACTTGGGAACTATGGCAGTTGTTTATGATGTTTTGAATAATATATCTGGTAATGCGATGGTGTGTACTTGACCGGTTGTATGATCGCGTTACTTGATTTATTATCAATATATTAAGTATATCATAATTTTCGCTTCCATAAAAGCTAAAATAAAACAAATTGGGGAGAGGGGGACAGACCTCACATTCCTTAATACAAGTTTTAAATGCAGCCGAGATTGGGGATGTCGAGAATATTTAATTTCTTTGGATTTTTTTAGCTATATCAGTTAAGTTAGAAGCGTCTGTAGCTTGTAACACTGGTTAAGGAGTCATCCTTACGATGCATGGAGAGGTCCCGGGTTCGAATCCTGGCCATTACAGTACCAACACCAACGTGAACCCACTCCTATCACTAGCAATTCAGCTTATTTGGAGGGGTTGACGGGATAACCCCTCCAAAACGAGTAATTGCCGAGTAATTTCGGTTGCTAATATTCTTTTGCAAAAAAACAAAAAAATCTAAAAATTACAAACTAATTTCAGTTAATTAAGAAAATGTTCTGAACAAAGAAATATTATTTACGATAATGTTGATTACGATAAAAATGTTCCCAAGAACTTGGTTGGTTACCTTCGAATATTTTCTCGACATTTGTTAACCGTTTACGTGTTATTAGTGTTACCAGCCTTAACATTACGTACGTCGCATGACCAAAGCTATTTACCGAGCACGTGAGGGTTAAAAACCAAAGCAGAGATATCGATTGCTACTTTTTAATTCTGTAATGTTATTCGTCTAGCTATAAGTAATCAGCTGATTATTTTTCACGATTGCTCAAAAAAGAGTTGTAATATTATTACGGATAATTGAACCAATAGCGTATTGGACTAATTGCGAATTGAGCCAATCGCGAATTGGACCAACCACGATTTTTTGCTGTTTTTGACAATTGGACCAAACGCGACTAAACGGTTTTTATCCATATTTCGCCAATATGATTTGACGGTTCCACGTAATTGGGGGTCAGTCTATCGCCGTGAAGTGGGCACTTTATCACGAGCTGTATGTTCACTGTTGGCTATAGAAAAGCCCTATCCTTTACTCGCCTTCTACGACACCCACGGGAAGGGTACCCATCCCTATTCTGTACCAACTGGGTACCAACATGTTAATAGACAGTGTTGGTGTAGGTAGGTACTTATCACAACTGTCTCTTGGTCACTCTTAGTTTTTGCGATACACACGGGAAGAAAAGGGGTAGCCCTATGAGCCCTACTCCACCGTAAACAACACCGCATAAAGACAGTGCAACTTCTAAAAAAAACAAGTTTCAACAGTATAGGCCTTATTATATAGTTTCGGAGAAAAGTGGCTGTGACATACGGACGGATAGACAGACAGACAGACATGACGAATCTATAAGGGTTTCGTTTTTTGCCATTTGGCTACGGAACCCTAAAAACAGAATATTATGGGAAAGTATAAAATCACTAACATAACTCTATCATTTGCGGTGATTATGGAGTTATCGATCGTTGTAAATGTAACCGTTCATGGGAAAGGTAATGTCGAACACTCAACATTAGTATATGTAATCACCCCTTATTTACTCGGTTCAATGAAAGAAATAAACATGGATCACGCATGAATACGCTTGATGAATTTTTTATGTATCTAAGTGAAAAGAAAATAGGAAAAACGCACAATACAAAACAGAAAACAACAATTAAACACAGGGCCGGACCGTGACTTTAGGGGGCCCTGGGCTAGTAGTACTAAGGGGCCCTCCTAATTGCTGAAATTATAGGAAGAAAAATTAAGTTTAAAACTAAAACCCGACTACAGCAAAATCACACATTAAAAAGTATTAAACAAGAAATTATCAGTCGGGTTTTAGTTTTAAACTTAATTTTTATTTATATTATTTTGGGGCAAGAAACACCCAATAATTTATAGATATTTGAAATGTGCTAATTGCGCCCTTTAATTTGATACCAATCACGGTCTATTTATCTCAAGTTTATTTTTTAATGCAGTACTTTATGACCGCTAGAGGGCGCCACATTCGATTTAGTGACATGTCATATAGCCTATAACCAGCGGACGATCAAGACGCTTCTAACGATACCTCAATTGTCCAGTTCCAATAAGTAGTTGAAGAGCTTTGAGGGAACGAGTGGTTCGTCAACTCGCTCGGATGGATCTCGCTCGGTCGAGCGAGTTAGCACCTTCTGATTGTACCTACTTTTCTTGTCGTCAACTCGCTCGATCGTGATATTATGTCAGTTTAAGTACAGTTGGCTTCAAAAGTTTTAATACATTTATTTATTAAACCTTATTAAAATGTTTTGAACTCTTCACAGCCTATCCCATTGGCATAGATGTTTTATTATGCACCTTTGTGTGTTAAGATAAGTAAATATAGGTGGATAAAATAAAAGATAAGATAGATGTCTTCCTCTGATTATGTAATGTATACAAACACGTTTTTTTTTTCTTTTTTTTATCTTTATTGAAAGGCTTAATCACATTAGGCGATTATGTCGCCTTAATTAAGTAACAATAAACAAACAAAATCAAAACAATGAACACATGAACTTATACTTAAACTGTATTTCCTGAAAATACTCGACTATAAAAAAGTACGTACAAACGGTATTTTCTTATAAGATTCTTAAATATCTCTATTATCTTTCTAAAAATAAGCAACAATATTACAGTATTAAAGAGTTTGGTTTATTATTACTTATGTTATACTTAAAACATTTATTACCTTGGCTGATAATTTGATATCAGTATAAAAGAAAAATATACGATTCTTGTATTAGGTGATACATTATCACGGTTAAGGCTAACGTCATGAAAGTTACTCACTTGTACTCACTTTAAGTTCCATTACGTGCCGGCAATCCACTGTATAAGCTATCATATAACATTAAATGTATCTTATATAGAGATAATCAACAATATCACAATGATTAACGAATTTGGTCTAGTTTATTACCGATAAATTGTTTAAAAAGTTGATTATTACTGAGTAATAAAATGAATCAATCTTAGAAATTATAAAAAACATATAAAGAGGTGCAGCCACCAGACCTCCCTCCGAATGAAGGACTAGTGCCACTGATAACGCCTGCAGAAGTCCAGACTGCCATTCGCCACATAAAGAACCGGAAAGCAGTCGGACCCGACGAAGTCCACATAGAGGCTAGGAAGGCCATGGGTGCCCGTGGTGTGAACATTCTTGCAAACCTTTATAACCGCGTACTCTTCACCGGTGTGATCCCGAGCCAGTGGAGGCTGAGCATCATCACGCCAGTCTTCAAAGGCAAAGTATCGGTGCAGGAGTGTGGCAGTTATCGCGGTATTAAGATAATGTCCCGCACCATGAAGCTCTATGAGCGGATAATCGACTCCCGGCTCTGATAGGAAAGTACACTCTCGGAGTGTCAGTACGTGTTTCATCCCAGACATGGGACCATGGACCCAGTGTTCGCCCTAAGGATTGTGGCGGGGAACTACAGGGCAAAGAACACGCCCCTGCACTGCCTATTCTTAGACATGCAGAAGGCCTTCGACTGTGTTCCTCGCGCGGTGATCTGATGGGCACTGCGGTCCAAGGGAGTTCCAGAGACATACATTGACACCATCCGAGACTTGAACTACGACTCCGGTTCCGTGGTTCGGACTGCTGTTGGTGACTTGAAAGCCTTCCCCATCACCGTCGGGGTACACCAAGGATCCGTCCTTAGTCCTTACATGGTATTAGACGTTTTGTCGGACAACATCAGAAACTCACATGAGCAGCCCCCGTGGTTGCGGTCTGAAGCTAAATGTAATGAAGACAGAATATTTAGCATTAAACTCCACAGATCCCACACCAGACGGGTGTGGAATCTGTGGAGTGCATAGACATGATTTGGTCGAGCGCACGGACCAGGTTAAGTACCTGGAATCTGTACTTCATGTGACCGGTGAAATCGACCACGACGTCAAGGCACGCATTGCTGCCACGTGGGCCAAATGACGAGAAATGACTGGCGTCACATGTGATCCCAAAATGCCAGTCAGGTTGATGGGGCAGGTCTATAAGACGATCATTAGACCTGTCCTCTTGCATGGTTGTGAGGCTTGGCCGCTGCTGGAGCGACACAAGCAAAAGCTGCATGTCACGAAGATGAAAATATTGCGGTGGATGTGCGGCGTTGCGTGTAAAGATCGCGTACGGAACTCTCGCATCCGCGGCAGCCTCTATGTCCGTGACATCGCGGAAAAATGCAAAAGAGCCGCCTTCGCTGGTGCGGCCACGAGTTGCGGCAACCGTCAGGCTACGTGGGGAACAAATGCCTGGGAATGGCGCCCCCACCGGGTCCAGGTAAAAGGGGTAGGCCAAAGAAGACTTGACGTCGTGGAGGGTGACATGCGTGCAAATGGTTTCACTACCATGGACGCCCAAGATCGTGCGAAGTGGAGGAGGAAGAGCCGGAAGGTGGACCCTGAGCTCCGAGGTCATCTTGGCCACGGATGCAATCTGCACTGCAATTCACTAAGCGAACACAACGATGCGACAACGATGCGAGGCGCAACGTAGAATGTCATTGGTCAGATTGTATCACGTCATTGGAAATCGACCAATGACAGTGTCTATCGCGCACATCGTTGCGACTCGCATCGTTATCGCATCGTTGTGCTTGCTCAGTGAATTGCACAGCAGAAGAATACGTCTATATACAGATGATGATGATTCATACTTTGTTTCAGTTTAAAGCAAAATGTTAATGTTACTTTTATATTTTTCCTAGCTGCCCCGGCGAACTTCGTACCGCCAAATTTTCGGCCCGCGTGGTATTCAAATCCCGTTTCCCCTGCACCCTTATCACTTAGGGGTTTGAAAGATAGATAGTAGCTGATTCTTAGACCTACTGAATACGCATATAAAATTTGGTAAAATTGGTTTTGTTGTCCATTGTGACATGGAAATTTTATATATAAGATAATAGCGTTTATGTTTGATAATTAACAGTGTCTCTTCATTAAAATTTAAATCTTCTTCTTCCTCCTAGCGTTAATTCCCAGTCGCATCCGAAGCCTTCAGCTCGGAATCTGGGGTCCGCTTTACCAGTCCTAACTACGGATTTGGCTAGACCTCGATACCTACTGTGAAGTGATTGCCATCTGACTTCCATATCCCAATGGTAACATTAGGCGGTATCGAGGCTTTGCAGTTAGACCGTTGTTTTTGGATTTTTTAGGGCACCAACTACCCGTAACGACTGCCATAGATGTTCATATGGCAACCGGGACTGTCATTAAAATTTAAATATTTGCTCAACAAAAGTTCATATAGTAGTAAGATTGTTGGTTATGTCAGTCTCAATGTGATAAAACATTTATTTATTTTATTAATTTATTTATTTAAACTTTATTGTACACTAATAAAACAGGACATGTAAGAAAAGCATTAACAAAAGAAAATGTACAAATGGCGGCCTTATCGCCACAAGCGATTTCTTCTAGGCAAACATTTGCGTACAACCAAGCAAATATCCTTATTTTGTAAACTTTATAATTATTAAATAACTTTAATGAAAACTATACCTATTGTGTTTCATTTTTCTTAAATTTTCAGGGTTTTCTTAACTTAAAAAAAATGTTTGAGGAATAAATTATAGTAAGGTATAAAGTTAAGTCACTTCGCTCTCTTTGTTCAAACACAATGATGTCAGTACAACTGTTTTTCCAGGTTGGCATAGATATAAAATGGTTACATAAACCTCTTTCTAGCCATGATTAGATAATATGCTTTTAAGTAATTTTACTCGATAACAATATTCAGTTCGTTTGGATATAAAACACCTTACTTGAAAATAATAAAATCTATTTTGGATATAAAACACTTTGCTTGACATTAATCGGATTTAGTTTCTGAATTTAAAAACTAATTTTACCTATCTGAAATTTTGAGGTATTTTGTATAAACTCCAATAATTAATAGAAATAATAGACACACATTATTTTTGTTCATTTGTATACATAAGTATAATAAATTTATTATTAATCGACCCAAATTTCATAGAGATATCTTCAATACTTTACAAGTTACGACATTTTTAAAACTTTGATCGTCTCTCCTGAACATTTTACTAAATGTCTGTTAAAACATTTTGCCTTTCTAGCGTCGATATAGTTAGTACAATCGTTTATTACTTTTCTTTCTCAATTTTTTTATAAAAATATAATCACAAACACAAACATACTTTTGGTTTCAACCCATTCTGTAAATGACTGTACTTTGAAGTACTTTGAACGTTCGAGCGAGTTGACGACAAGAAAAGTAGGTACAATCAGAAGGTTGCAACTGGCTCGACCGAGCAAGTTTCTTCCGAGCGAGTTGACGAACAACTCGAGGGAACAAACGAACATACATACATACATACATAGCCTGTCAAAATCATAACCCTCCTTTGACTTCACCGTAGTCTGGTAAAAATAAAACAATATAATATTTGATTTAGTTATGATATACATATTATGCCTTAGTATTTGTTAACTTATAACTGTGAATAAATTGACAAATTATAAAGCAACCTTTCTGCACTTTCCTTTAGAAAATTCTTGAATTTGCTCCTCACAGTCTAGACACTTGGTTAAATCCACATTTATGGATAAAATCGATAAATGGTTAAGTCGTGACGATGACATTGTCGTTCTGTACTTATTTATTTTCTATATAATAATGCCATCCTGGAAAAGGAGCGCTCGGCTTCACAGCTTGTGATTGGTAAGGTTAAATATATTTTTAAGATTGTATAGCAGTTCGGGAATACGTTAATAAGCTTCTTTTCATAAATAATCGTAAGAATGTCCATGCAAGACGAGTAAGACTCTGTCGAGTGTCGACTGAAGCAAATAAGATTTTAATTGGATGCATTCATTGAGTAAATATTCATCCACATCATAATTTAATCCCTACTAATATTATAAATGCGAAAGTAACTCTGTCTGTCTGTCTGTCTGTCTCGCTTTTACGACTAAACCGCTGAACCGATTTTGATGAAATTTGGTACAGGGGTAGATTAGACCTTGAGAAAGGACATAGGCTATGTTTGGTCGCGATAACCGACATCCACGCGGGCGGAGCCGCGGGCATAGGCTAGTAAATATATAAATTAAAGCAAATTACAAATTGTAATGTTTTATATTGATAATAAATTTAAAAAAAAATCGCTTTATTCTATATTTTCGTCTTTAATTGCCTCAGTTGGGGGCCCCTAGAGCCCGGGGGCCCTTGGCTTAAGCCCATTTGGCCATATGGTAGATCCGGCCATGATTAAACATGTTGAATGAAATTTTGAAGCAATGAGCAGTTTTCCAGTAGGTATAATAATCGGTTGGTTTTTAAGTCATCAGGAGATGGCGCTAGCATAGCTTTTGGTAATTTTAATGTACTCTGTGGTTTGTTAGTGATACTTTCATTGTATCAGAAAAATAGACAGAATATTTAAGTAAAGTAAATCATTACAAAACCGAAGAACATTTTTTCCATAAATTACACTAGATGTGACACCACACTCTTCTTACCAAAAGTGCCGGCTACGCCATCTAGCGCGTCTTTAGGAACCCTTTAAATACCTACTGGAAAACTGCTCATTGGTATGCTAACTAGTTATTCCAAACGACTAAGATAGGAAAAAGTGAAACGACTCTGGCGGGATTCGAACCCGTAACCATATCATCATTACCAGCTGACAATGAAAATAACAGCAAGTTTAACAAAGAAATTTAATAGTTATTTGTTATACAAGAGTGCCAAGTTGCTTTTTAACCGCGTGCTCATTTTTGATGACCGAGCAAGCGAAAGATTCTAAATTTGAATCACGAGCGTAGCGAGTGATTCACATATTAGAATCTTGAGCGTTAGCGAGGGAATCAAAAGAGCACAAGGTGAAAAATCTTTGCACTCGAGTGCAACACGTAACTTTTCATCCCACCTCAGCGAGGAAATAATGAAATGCTTCTCCTTCCTAGCGTTAATTCCCAGTCAGCATCCGAAGCTTTCACCTCGGAGTCCGGGGTCCGCTTTACCAGTCTTAACTGCGGATTTGGCTGGACCTCGATATTTGCCGTGAAGCGACTGCCATCCGACCTCCACAACCCAATGATGACATTAGGCGATATCGAAGCATTGCAGCCAGACCGTTGTTGTTGAACTTTTTAGGGCTCCAACTACCCGTAACGACTGCCATAGATGTTCATATGGCATCCGTGACCGACGGCTTAACGTGCTCTCCAAGGCACGACCAGACCAATGCAAATACCCATTTTCATGCATAAAAAATATTTGCACTGAGCGGGGATCGAACCCGTGCCTCCTGCGTAGCGGCCGCGTTCAATACCACTACGCCATGGAGGCTGTATAATATGTGTATTAATACTAGTAATAAAATACAACAAAATAAAAATTCAACAACAATGTCAACAATATGACGTGAAAAAAATTGATGCGCGCAAAGCAAATTTAAAAAAAAGTACACCAAGGAGGTTACGAGTCTGAGTTTTTCATGAATTAAAAAAAAGTTGTATGATAAATTCGGCACCATAGAGGTAGAAGTAAATAGGTTTAATGATGTTTTGAGTCCACAAACCTAGTACACACGATGTTCTAAATTCAAATTTACTTTACCTCTCTAGAGGATAAAAACGACTTTTACGCTCAGTTATCGAAGAGCAAAAATAGTCTTTCCGAGATGGTGGGATGAAAAAGTAATGATTCAATACACATACTTACATAGGTACAGAACCTATAACGTTAGTAAAATTTTGAAAAAAGGGCAGGTCAGAAGTACTCGAAACCGGCGGATTTGCATGAAAGGATTAATTACAGTAGAGGAAGCTCGTGAAGTATGTAAGGATAGAGTCAAATGGTGGGCTATTGTCTCTGCCTACTCCGAAAGGAAATAGTCGAGAGCGTACACGTATACCAAGTGCCATCGATGAACAGTATAAATAACATTTAAAAGTCTATTTTTAAACCAAGATACAGCAGATACCCTGTAAACTTTCCGCAACTTGATTAACCTAGTTTCTCAGTTTATAAATAACACCGTAAACTTCACGGCATAGCTACTTCCTCAACAGAAGGGGTGTGAGACCATTAATCAAACTATCTGCATAGTGCCGGGGTAGTCGTTGCTTGTAATACCTGGCCTTTACCTTTAACCTTTATAGAAGCTATTATGTTATATTGCGCATCGTCGACAGGCTTCATTTATAAAGAAACTAGGCTGTGCCCATAAGTTGCGCTGGGTCCCTATAACCCGATTCTTGCTCCCCAATGGGTCATGGTGCATGACATGACAAACTCGATTGAGGTAAGTTTATTTTTCCACCAGCTTCCGAGTTGATAAAGTTCACCCTACGCCGCGTTCAGTACTGGGGTTTACCTACGTCACCATGTTCCGGGGAAGAAAGAGGAATGAAGCTGTACATCCCCTATACTCCATCCCTCTTTTGCGCCTGGAACACTGACGCTTGAACACGTCATATGATAGAGAGATGTTTACGCTGTGGTAGTGCCTGACTTTAAATCCTACTCATGATGGATCTGGGTAATGCAAAGAATAAAAAGGAAGATTCTTTTTCACCGCATGTTTTACTGAATCACATCAGCATCAGATCTCAGAGTTAGTATCTCACACTTAGGCCTACGCTACATTTGGCAGAAATCGCGGATTTTCCTCGTCGGTACACCAATATTTATTTATTTTTGTTATTCAAATCGTTGCAATTTATGTTACTGTGTAACTATAAAATATCTGATAACGGGCACACTTTGCGGAAGATTCGTCACTCCATCGTGGAACGTGGACCACTTTTGCTCTCTGCGTCATTTCCATCTGCTTTTCTATTTATTTTTAGTCTACAATGTCCTTATATGTGTAAAGACGTTAAAGACCGAGGACTTGTAGCAGTAGCTAACAGAGAATCTTTGCCTCACATGTCCAGGCCCGGGGGAGAGCTACACAGACTACGTGGCGACGCGGTGGTACCGCGCGCCCGAGCTGCTGGTGGGGGACACAATGTACAGCACACCTGTCGATGTGTGGGCTATTGGTGAGTTTGGACACAAATAGTATACTTATGTGGCAATCAGCAATAATGTAAGTAAGTGGAGGTATCCCAGCCAGTTGGAGGTGAGAGAATGGCTTCTTTGCAACCTCAACTTTACCTAGATAAAGTAGATCCTTCTTTAAAATTTTATATTATTCCAGTCACTTGTAACACACAGCTTAAATTCCAACTGAATGCAATTAGTTAGTACATAAGTATCCGCCTTTTCTTTTTTTTGTGGGATCGAGCCGAGGAAAGGTCCCGAGCCTTTACCGGAGCTAACGATAAGGCGTTAGACTCGGACTGACTAAAACTACACGGTGTTTTGTCACGTCGGCCTGTGTGTTCGAGGAATCTTAATCCATTTGTTTTCTTTTCAGGGTGTGTGTTCGCCGAGCTCCTATCAGGCGAGGCGTTATGGCCGGGCAAAAGCGACCTCGACCAGTTGTACCTTATTAGGAAAACCCTCGGCGACTTACTGCCCAGGCATATGACGATATTGTCGCAAAACTCTTTCTTTCAAGTTAGTCCGTGTTTATATTGTTGACTGTTTGGATTTTAGTGGAACTTGCTGCGCATATTGAATTAAGTTAATTGTAACTACTTAGCTACTATCTATTTAATTATGCTAGTGCATATACCGTGTGGAACAGTACCTAGAGGTACTGTTCCACAATTCTTGCAGTATTATTTAGAGGAAGGGTGATTATTTGCTCACTTCTTTCATTCGAGCACCAATCCAGTTTGCATTATATAAAGTTTGCATTTTGAAGGCCTGAATTCGCTCTTCTACTGTTTCTCTTTATTTGGCTTATCTTAGCTTTTGTAAGACCAACTAGAATCTGACCCCCAAATCCGAGTGTCCGTTAATCAGCAGGATGTGTATGAGTTTGACTTGGGCTCCGAAGAACTGTGTGGAGCCATTAGAAGAGATTACTTCAGAATCCATATTCTCTTCCAGGGTATGGTGTTGCCGGAGCCAAGTATGTTGGAGCCGCTGGAGAGGAAGATACCCAACAGATACAACAATAACGAACTCGTCTTAGATTTTTTGAATGTAAGTAAATCCATACTAATATTATGAATGCGAGTCTCTGTCTGTCTGTCTGTCTGTTACGCTTTCACGCCTAAACAACTGAACCGATTTTGATGAAATTTGGTATAGGGGTGGATTAGACCTTGAGAAAGCGGGCAAAAGCTAGTACCTAATAATTGAAAAGTGACTTATTTTTCATATACCTTTACTCCTAAACACGATCAGCCATACCGCACCATGGTAAGCGGTTACTTATACTTATGACCGCTTGCAACACCAGAGATGTCACTCGCTTAGATTATAAAACCAAGTACCAACCAAGCCAACACAAAGCTCAAGGCTGCAAAAGATGGTCAACGTAATTCGCAACGCGATTGGCAGCGCTCCGTTGACTTTTGAACTGTTACGCTATTAAAAATACAAGCAATTGTTTAGATACCACTGCTGGGATCGTTGCAAGAGTCACCGATCATATTCTTCAGTAACGATCAAACTCCTTCGTTTGTTTCTCTAACCACGGACATTGGCGGAAGTCTGGGTGAATGTCGGGGTTCGCCAATAAATCAAAAATTCAATTCAATTCAATCCTGTCACTGTTCTGTGTGAAATGATTCGAGTTTGTGATTCATGTGAAATAATAATTGTACGAAATGTTGCCATCACTAGTTTTCTTACAAGGTTCAGGGAAACACTTCCATATTTGTTTTTAAATTCCATGGTTGCAACACTCTATTTGTAAATTTGATACTATCCCTTAAATATGTTCCAGAAATGCCTCGACAAGGACCCGATGATAAGGTGGACGTGCGAGCAGCTGCTCAGGCACCCCATCTTCGAGAACTTCCTGTTCACAGTGCCTCAGTCCAATCACGAGGAGTACGAGAAGGCCAGGAGAGCACAGGTTCGACATTACAACTATTTCAAATTTGACTCCAGGGGACTCATGGCCCTCATGGGTTAAGTAGGTATTAACGTAAGCGTTCGTTTTCTGGGCGTTATAGAGGGATAGGTAACTCTATTTAGGGTGTAACTATTCTGTTTAAAGCACTATAGCTCCATCCTGCTTCTTCAGCGTATTATGGTAGTCCCCCTGGTAACATAATAAACGATAGAGTACCCAATTTTTCATCTTTGCCCCTTTTCAACATGTTCAATGCAGTAAACTTCATACTAGCATTATGAAGTTTACTACATTGAACATGTTGACATTCAACATTATAAATCTCTAATGATGTGAGGGTTAGTGGTAGAAACCTGTCTGAAATGGGAAATTCTTCAGAAGAGAAAAAAAAACTCAATTCTTTCTATCAGTGTTCGAAAGACCATGCATGGAATATGGATCATATTTCATTTTTGGTCTTTCGCCCAACGAAATACGTTGTATTTCAGTACTTGAAAATAAAATTATCTATATAATGTTACTTCATATATTTGAATGAATCACATCCATAAAATCCCCTCCAGTGTGAATTTATGGCACGAGGCCAAGACATATCAGAAACGCCTGCATCTCAACCGGACGGCTCAGAAGACCAACGCGCGAAGAAGGGCAAGAAATGACCCTAGTACGACTACTCTACTGGTACATAGTCTTGGGGCGATTGGTTGGCCCTCGAACTGTTAGTGATGTCTTACTGCATAATTTAATGACGTGTAATTCGTTGCCATTCATTTAGTTTTAGACATATTTAGAAAAAAAGTGGAGGTTCTATCGTACATCGGACCGAAAGATATTTTACTACACTTATTTAAAGTAGTTATGTAGCGTAGTAAACCGTTTGTGTTCATTAAATATTTAAACTATAGATCTGGTTTTAACTGCTCTATAAAGTTACCGAACCGAAGTAAGCCTAACTTTGCCCGACTCTCACTGTAGTTAATCTAAACTCTGGTACAGTACCTCTGTCTATAAAAGAAATCCATTTGAAAATGGAATGTTCGGTAGTTCTATAAATGTAATTGTACATACCCAGATAGGTACTTACATTTGCAGTCATTTCTTATCAATTATTTTAATAGATCCTGTAATTACAGCGAAATAAAAAGTAGATAGTAAGTAGGTACTAACGTAGGTAGAAGACTGTTTGTGGCCAGACATTGACCATCTGTTTGCTCCACTGACATAAATGTTGACGTACGTAATCTTTGATGATTTTATTGTCGAAGTAAGTGCGTCATGTATTGACTTAAAAATGCAGAAATGAAGCTTAGGGAATTAGTTTTCCGATTGAGTAGAGCAGCTATTGATGGCATCTTATACAGCCCATAATCAGCCTCAGATGCATGGCTCAACAGGAGTGCTTGAAATACGGCAATAGGTTTACTTATTACACGGGACCGAATACAATGATTGGTGTAATGTGGGTGTTAATTCACCTCTGTCTAATCTATAATCCTCCGGCGATAAAGGCGTGATTTCACAAAGGTGGGTTTCACGGGAAATATCGAAGTTGGTTGGAAAAAGCGGACCCGTCCAAGACAAGACCTGCAACCTGCAATGCAATTCTGTAATCAAGTTCGATATTTTCCGTGAAACGACTGCCATGTGACATAGGTACATTTAGTCACGCCTTTATCCCCGGAGGGTTAGGCAGAAGTGAATTAACACCCACATTACACCAATCATTCAGAATTGCACTGCTGGACATGCAAGTACGATGATGACAGGGCCTCGATTCCACTAAAGCAAAACCACTGTCGTAAGTACTCGTACTACAGACACTCGAAAATTGGCATACAATTTTAAATTTTATTGCTATAAAATTAATAGTTAAAAATTAATTAATAGTTAAAAAATTAATAGTAATCACCCCCCCGCTCGGCGTCATGAAGTAGACGTGTTTTTAACTGTCCCGTAATATTTTATTTGCGAAAGCTGTAAAAGTTTAGCTTCAGTGTACAAACTTACACCGGCGCGGCGTGTGGCCAAATACAATACAAAAAGAACAGTGTAATTGAAGTGTGAGTGCATGAATAAACAATGAAGTTATAACAAAAACTATTTTAAAAACTAAGTTTTGTTATCTATTGTGAGTCAGTGACTTTGAAAAATAAAAGTTCAATACCCTCCACAAACCTATTTGATATAAAAAGAACTAAAGACGTGAGTGGATAACGAGACTGTTATTTTCGTCATATCAGTTAATGTCACGATAGCTCCGCTCGTAAGGTGTGCGGTGGGCTCGTTAACGAAGTCTCGAGTTCGAATCTGACCCCAGCGCTGGTGCACTTTTTGTGGTTAAAATACTTTTTGTTCAACGTAGAACAAAATTGCTTTTGTTAAATATATTATCTCATAGTTATTTGTTATTAATCTTATTGCATCATTGATAATAAATTATATAATAGCTTCAGAATGAAATGCTATGGCTGCTTAAAAAACACAAAAGATACATGTATAAAATGCTCAACAGAGACATGTGCAAAGAGTTTCTGCTCTCAGTGCATCAAATTGTCTACCCTGTCAACCGAGAAGATAAAAGCGTGGAAATGTCCTGATTGCTGTGCTACACAGAAAAAAGGAGGAGACAATAGTTCAACACCGATACGTTCTGCGGATTTAAATGTCACCACGCGAAAAAAGGTGGATAATCACACTGAGGCTAGCACTAATTCCGAAGTGAAGGAGCTGATAGAAGAGGTACGTCACTTAACTCAAGAAATATCCTCACTTAAAAAGCAGCTTGAAGATGCCACGAACTCATTAGTTAATTGTCAAATAAAATTGACGGAATTGGGGTCATCGGTAGACGATAATGCCAAGCGAATAAAACGACTAGAAAATCGAGAAGAAGATATGAGGCTACTAGAGTCACAAGTGACTGAGCTGAAGCAGGAATTAAACGGGCAAGCGCAACACTATTTGCGCAATGAACTAGAGCTAGCAGGTGTTCCCGAACATAAAAATGAAAATCTCCACCACATTGTTCTTCTAGCGGGGCGAAAGATTGGTATCGAATTAAATGATTGCGATATTGATTGGGTTGCGAGAGTGGGACCACGTGTTAAGTCTGCTTTATCCGCTGAACAAAATGTCACGTTCCCAAGACCAGTTGTAGTCCGTCTGTTACGTCGGAGTAAACGAGACCAAATATTGAAGGCCTCTAAGACAAGGAGGAATATAACATCTACAGATCTTGAAGTTGCTGGCTCCTCACAGAAGATCTTCTATAACGAGCGCCTTACAAAGGAGAACCGGTTGCTTTTTCGTGCAGCAAGAACCAAATGCAAAGAAAAGGATTACTCGTTCTGCTGGTGTTCTCAGGGAACTATTTATGTTAGACAACGCGAAGGCAAGCCTGCCCTGTCCATACGCACACATGACGATCTTCTACGTGTGTTCGATAGTTCTTTACCAGAATAGGGCCGCATGTGTACTGTCTCCCAAGCTCTATCTGAATGAACAAATCTTTTTTCACCAAGTTTGTAATAATGTTGTCAACCTTTATGTTTTATTGTACACTATTACCGATATATTATATTATTTTCATGGTATATTAATAATAAATCACACATATCCACATATTTGCATACATAACACACACCTAAACAACTATCAAATATATATAGCATCACGAAAGTGCAGTATTACAATAGAGAAAGTAAGAACCAAAATGTTACATAATTATGGAAATTGTATGATTTACACTCTAAAAGTCATGACCTTATCGTTGTGCTCAACGTGGAAAACCAAAAAATCCACTGTAATAAACGACTTTTTACTAGGCCTGAACTTGAAACAGTGTATCATCCTATACTACAAATGTCTCATTTTATGTATACCTTTTCTGAGAGTTACTCGACACCTCCATGGCTGATAAAATTATAAGTCAAGAGTTGGACTCTTTAACTATAAATTGCCACACGGTTGAAATGCCTGAGCAATGCTCAACATTAATAACCGCAACTTACAACTTTAGAGTGCTGACGTTTAACATTCGGAGTATCAGCAAAAATTTTGACTATTTTATCGTGTATCTTGGCAGAACGAAAGTCTCTTTTGATGTACTAATATTGACTGAGTGTTGGCTAGATGATTGTACAGTGGTACCTCAGATTCCATCATACACAAACTTTGTTACCCAAAAAATCATTAACCAAAACACTGGAGTAGTAGTTTATGTGCGCAATACGTTGAATGTGAGTATCTCAGAGCCGAATATTACGGGTGCTAACTTATTGCAACTAGAAATTAACAACATGGTAACTATTCTCGCTGTATATCGGCCACCATCAGAGAATCTCCATAATTTTCTTCATTCTCTCCACTATATTCTAGACAAGATATCAAGTAAATCGACTGTACAGATCCTTGCAGGCGATATAAACATCGATTTGCTCAAGCCAGGTAATAAGGATTTGATAGACTATCTATGCTTGACTGCAGAGCACGGCCTATTTCCGGCAATTTCAAAATCAACAAGAGAAGATGCTTGCCTTGACCATATATTTGTAAACCAAGTCCAGAAAACTGTGGGTGTGGTTTGTTTGACTGACATAACTGACCATGACGTGGCTATGCTTGGGTTAACTGTCAACAGAATTAACAAACGTCATTTGGATCGAACTATTACTATAAGAGACACAGATGCTATCGGGTACGAACTTATGAAAGTTGACTGGTTGCAATCGTTGGCCGGTACGGATGTGAACCAAAAAGTGGCCAATTTTTGTGGCAAACTAACCGAGATTATCAACAGACATACACATTTGTCACGGAAAAGTCATACAAAATATAATATTAAACCCTGGATCACTCCGGGACTTATCCGATGCATACAACACAGGGATCAACTACATCTAAAGTACAGAAAAGCACCAAATGACCACCTCCTACACATAGTTTACACCAGATACAGGAATTTTTGTAACAATCTATTACGCAAGCTAAAAACTGAGTATCATAACAATGAGCTGTCACATAGTACAAAGAATCCTAAAAAGATGTGGAAAGCCATTAAAAACGTATGTAACCTGACAGAAGAAAAAAAGGAACCTAAAGAGCTTTTAAATGTTCCTCGCAGTTTGGATCCTGTGCACTCTTTGAACATGTGTAGCACATACTTTTCAACAGTGGGACAAAACCTGGCCAACGAAATATTACACAATCTTCAAGTAACCCAAGAAGCATTAGCAGCAAAAACCAGTAACAGTCTAATTAAAGATTCATTATTTCTGGAGCCCACTGATGAAACTGAAGTCGAATCCCTCATACTGTCATTACGAAATGACAAAGCTCCGGGTATTGATGGACTAACTAATAACTTACTAAAACAAATCAGAAATATAATTATACCCCCACTGACTGATATATTCAACCAGAGCTTACAAAATGGTGTATTTCCCGATGCCTGGAAGATAGCGTCCATCACGCCAATCTATAAACACGGTCCTAAAGACTCTCCAGAAAGCTACCGCCCAATTTCACTGCTTCCAGTATTCTCTAAATTACTTGAGAAAATAGTCAACATTAGGCTGGTCAAATATATTGAAACCAATAACCTAATCTCTGCTAGGCAGTTCGGTTTTAGAAAGGGAAAATCGACTGAAGAAGCCGTAGCACTGCTAACTTCAACAGTGTCGTCTCATCTCGATACCAAACGTTGTAGCATAGGTGCATTTTTAGATTTGGCTAAGGCTTTCGACACTGTTTCAGTTCCGATCCTTCTAACGAAACTGGAAAAACAATTCGGTATACGTGGTGTAGCATTGGACTGGTTCAGAAGCTATTTATCGGCAAGGAAACAGTGTGTCCGAGTAGGCAGCGATACAAGTGAACTTCATACAATTAACTTTGGCGTCCCACAAGGTAGTGTGCTTGGCCCAACGCTCTTCATAATCTACATGAACAGCATTCATGATTCGATAAATGCCAATATAATATGTTATGCCGATGATACTGTTATCATTTTTGATGGTGCGACGTGGGCTGAAGCGTTTTCTAGAGCCGAGTCTGGATTGAAACAAGTTTTTACATGGCTATGCCATAATTTACTAACGCTCAATGCCAGTAAAACAAAATACATCTGTTTCCATAAAACAGCGGCATCAGCTCCTAGCACATGTTTTGGTGTCAAGTTGCACGGCTGTAGGGATAAGCGTGGTTGCAATTGTGAAGATATACACAGGGCAGATAACATTAAATACCTTGGTGTGATAATTGATGAGAACTTAAACTTCAAAGCACACATCAACACTTTATCAAACAGAGTACGAAAGACAGCTAATATAATGAAATTACTTCGCTTCTCTGCACCTACAGGTATCTTAAAACTCATTTACTTTGCTTTGAGTCAGTCGTTGATAACATACTGTATAGGTAGTTGGGGTTGTGCTCCGAAGACCTTCATCATACAGTTAGAAAGGGCCCAACGTTCGGTTTTGAAGGTAATGTATAGGAAACCCTTTAGGTACCCCACTACACAGCTTTACAGAGACAGTCAGGTACTCACTGTGCGCCAATTGTTCATACTTAAATCTTTTCTCAAAGTGCATCGAACCATTATACAGTCTGAACAATATGCACACCTACTTAAGCAACGAGTATATAGGATAACCGTCCCAAGGGTTAATACATCGTTTGCGGGCAGGTTCAGTCCACATATAGACCACTATATTTACAATAAGGTAGCCAAACATTGCGATATTGGGAAAAGTACATTGGCAGAGGCGAAAACCGAGGTTATCAAATGGCTAAATTCAATGACATATGAAGCCACAGAAATCCTAGTGCTGCACTGACTGATGTGAATGGATGGATGTAATATATATTATCACTTTATGTATTTATACAATTATCTAAGTACACATAATATGTTTAAGTATGCACATTAGACCCACACACACATTTATTTACACTTAATATTTATTATTATTATTTACTATTTATTTCAATACCCACAGTATCTATATATATATATTATATATTTAAATATATTTAATCTTATAGGTACACACCCTTTTTTTACAATAGTTAAGTTTTGTTTATCTGTCTTATAAATTCTTTTAGAAAGGTACCTATTTTGCATGAATGTAGTTACTTTATTGTCCGTATTTTTTATTTTTTATTAGTAAGATAACGTCATGCTTATTGATGACCGAGCTACTAAACTGGGAAAAGCAAGCGTCATGGCACCCACAGGACAGGCTTGCCTAGTGTGGGGTCAACGGATATATATCCACTTAACTGTACCTATCGTTTTTGGCAATAAATAATTTTTATTTATTTTTTATTTTTATACAAGAGTGCAAAGTTGCTTTTTAACCGCGTGCTCAGTTTTGATGACCGAGCAAGCGAAAGATTCTAAATTTGAATCACGAGCGTAGCGAGTGATTCACAAATTAGAATCTTGAGCGTTAGCGAGGGAATCAAAAGAGCACAAGGTGAAAAATCTTTGCACTCGAGTGCAACACGTAACTTTTCATCCCACCTCAGCGAGGAAATAATGAAATGCTTCTCCTTCCTAGCGTTAATTCCCAGTCGCATCCGAAGCTTTCACCTCGGAATCCGGGGTCCGCTTTCCCAGTCTTAACTGCGGATTTGGCTGGACCTCGATATTTGCCGTGAAGCGACTGCCATCTGACCTCCACAACCCAATGGTGACATTAGATGATATCGAGACATTGCAGCTAGACCGTTGTTGTTGAACTTTTTAGGGCTCCAACTACCCGTAGCGACTGCCATAGATGTTCGTATGGCATCCGTGACCGACGGCTTAACGTGCTCTCCAAGGCACGACCAGACCAATGCAAATACCAGGCATAAATCATCAGGCATAAAAAATATTTGCACTGAGCGGGGATTGAACCCGTGCCTCCTGCGTAGCGGCCGCGTTCACTACCACTACGCCACGGAGGCTGTATAATATGTGTATTAATAAAATACAAAAAAATAAAAATTCAACAACAATGTTCAACAATATGACGTGAAAAAAATTGATGCGCGCAAAGCAAATTAAAAAAAAAAGTACACCAAGGAGGTTCCGAGTCTGAGTTTTTCATAAATTAAAAAAAGTTGCATGATAAATTCGGCACCATAGAGGTAGAAGTAAATAGGTTTAATGATGTTTTGAGTTCACAAACCTAGTACACACGATGTTCTAAATTCAAAATTACTTTATCCTCTAGAGCAGGGATTCCCAAAGTGGGTTCCGCGGAACCTAGGGGTTCCGTAGAATACTCATCAGGGTTCCGCCCAAATTATTTTCGAAATTGCGTCAAATACCTATGTGATGAAAAGAACTCATTGTTGTTATGTAAGTAAGTAGGCAGTTAGCAAGAATTCAACCCGGACTATGGTACAGCAGGGCATCTGTGCACATGTGTCAGAAACAATGCATGACGTTGTGCGTTGGCGCGCAGCGGGTGGTTTCATCCCTGACCCTCACCCGCAACCCGTTTCACAGTCGTCATCTTCAATTGTCTCTTATAATTCGTTCGACTAGTACGACACAGACCACGACACATTTTGAACCGCGTTACCGTGAGTGAAAAATTTAACTGTTGAATCCCTGTGAAAGTGGGATTAACTATACCTATAAAATAGTTCTCTGGCGCCAGCAAAGCTAAAACGACATTTTGATTCTAACCATGAAAATCTGAAGGACAAAGATATCAGTTTTTTTCAAAGACATAAAGAGACGTACGAAGCCACAGTGACGAATTTTCCTAAATTTGCTAAAACTGATAATGAAAGTGCTAGTGAAGCATCGTTCCGCCTAAGCTACAGGATAGCCCGGTCTGGTAAATCTCATACAATCGCAGAGAACCTCATTAAACCATGCATGTTAGAACCAGTCGGCTGCAAACTTGGAGAAGACGCAGCCAAGAAGATTGCAGCGGTGCAATGCTCAAACAACACTGTTTCTGACAGAATTCATAAAATATCCGACCATATTGAAGATGAACTTATACAGCGATTGAATGCTTCCGATATGTTTGCAATGCAACTCGATGAAAGTACAGATGTGGCTGGCCTATCAATATTACTTGTATTCGTCAAATATATCTTCAATACGACCATTGAAGAAAATTTACTGCTTTGCACGCCCTTGGAAACCCATACAACTGGAGAAGAAATTTTTAAGGTCATAGATTTTTATATGAATAAACACAATATTAGTTGCAAAAAATGTATTGACGTGTGTACCGACGGCGCTGCAGCAATAATAGGAAAGATAAAGGGCACGGTATCAAAAATAAAAGTCATTGCACCGGAATGTAAAAGCAGTCACTGCATTTTGCATCGTTATGCTCTTGTAGTAAAAAAAATGCCAACTGATTTAAAACAAGTTCTTGAAGAAGCTGTTAAGGTCAATTAAGTTAAAAGACGTCCTCTTCAGTCAAGATTGTTCAAAAAGGTGTGCGAAGAAATGGGTAGTCAATACCAATCACTCCTCTTGCATACCGAAATCCGATGGCTTTCAAGAGGTAAAGTTCTGGCCAGGATATTCGAACTTCGTGATGAGCTGAAGGTTTTCGCAATGAGGCAAGTGAAGTCTGAGACCCCTAATATTTTTAGTGTTTTGTATGATGAACAATGGCTCATAAAATTAGCTTATCTGGCCGAAATTTTTGGAAAGGTCAATGATATAACTACACTTTTACAAGGAAAATCGTCCACCATATTTATCGCAAGAGATAAATTAACAGCTTTTAGAAGAAAACTGAATTTCTGGATTGCTTGTGTGGGAAAGGAGAACACTGAATGTTTTCCGCTTGTATTTAATTTTCTATAAGAAAACACATTGGAATTACCACATCAAACGAAAAAAATTATATTTGAACATTTGTAAAATCTTCTGAAATCTTTATCCGATTACTTCCCCGATGAAAATGATAGTGATATTGAATGGGTACAAAATCCATTTATTATAAAAAGAAAACCGCCAGTGTTGACCATCCAGGAATATGAAGCATTTCTAGATCTTCAAAGTTCATCCACAATAGAACACAGATTTGAAACCGTATCGCTAAATGAGTTTTGGGTTATTGTTAGGACTGAATACCCTGTAATAGCCAAAAAGGCTATCTTAACATTGCTCCCATTCGTCACTACGTATCGTTGTGAAACAGGCTTTTCAGCCTACGCTTCAGGCGCGGTCGCAGCTTGGGGGAGGGGGGGGGGTCACTTCGGAAATTCCTTAAGAAATTTAATCCCCACTCCCCTCGTACTGGGACTTTTCAATATGACGTGCATTATTTTTGGGGGGGGGGGGGGGGGTCATGTCCCCTGTGACCCGGACATACGCATACAATTGTCGGACATAATACCGAACTATAAAAAAATCCTTGACAACACAATGAAACAATTTCATTCTTCACATTAAAACTATAAGTTGACAATAAAGTGTTTCAATTATTTTCATGAATACAGACATACAATATTTTATTAGCAACGGCAACGTTCAAATTTATTTCTTAAAAATTATCTTATATTTTCCCTCCCTCTTTTCTGAGACTTTGCCGTCGGCTTACCATCAGGTGAGGTGAAGTCAAATTGACGTATACTATATTTAAAAAAAAATCATTTGATGTGGGGTTCCATAAAATGAAAGGCATTTGGTTGGTGTTCCGTTACCTCAAAAGTTTAGGAACCCCTGCTCTAGAGGATAAAAACGACTTTTACCTTAGAGTATCTATCTTACTATAGAGCAAGTCTAACACTATGGTCCATTGTGCCGAGTGTAAGCAGTTTTTTATCTGTAGTATAAAGCGCCTATAGTGATGTTTCATGTACATAATATTACCAAAATTATCGATAGTTGGTTATGTTGTGAATTTTGTGTGACGCATGCGTGGATGAATGGATAAAATTAAAACCAAGATACAAATATATTAGCATCATTTAATGAATTACAGAAATTAAAATCCCACAAATCTAACATATCAACAGACAGAGTCGTATATAATATTAATATGGATAAGCATATAATGGATATAAAGTTTTGACGCACTTTGGAAGAGGCCAGGTGGTTAATTGAAATATAAAGTTTTGCATAAGCATTTACCTACGTGGAGGTAAAGTTCTGGTACTGCATCGTCATTCAGTTTGCAAAGGCCTTTCTTAGTTACTTATTTGAAATCAAGCTTAAAATAGATAGAACAGATGAAACTTCGAATATTCGGCTCCCAATCAGGCCTCTTTATAGCTTTTAGCTTTCACTCATGCATCTATTATTATGTATCTTAGTATTTTTGTAAACCTAACAAAAATAATAGTGCATAATATATAAAAGTTAAATGAGCAGATTTATTTGTTTACGCAGTAAATACTCTATACTACATAAAAGAAAATAAACCTACAATGAAATTCTACTGCAAAAAGAAAATTATTGTAACTGAAAGTGCATGTGCTACATCACTATTCATTTAAAAGAAAAAATGGCCGGTGACAGCCGTCAGCTGTAACCCGCCCCGCGTTTCTCGCATCCCCCTAGGAGACCCGTATAAATTTTACGAAAACAAATAAATTAGTCATAATTATAATACTACTCACGGGTGATATGAAATGTTATCAACTTATCATTCTTTTTATTTTTCTTCCGGGAATCGTTTTGAGAGCCTGGCAATGCACAGTTCACCATTATTACCACAAAATGAAACAAACTGTTATTTGCGAAATCACTTTGGCAGATATTGTTTTGCTACTGATTGCAGTTGTCAAAAATTCTAGGCCCTGTTCACACCTGTGATAGCAGTTCATACTTGCTAAGATGCGCTCTATAGTAAGATAGATACTCTAAGACTTTTACGCTCAGTTATCGAAGAGCAAAAATACTCTTTCCGAGATGGTGGGATGAAAATGACATTTTTTTCATCACACGCTAACGTTTAGGCGCGATTGGTCTAATTCGCGATTAGTCCAATGTTTAAAAAAATGTCCAATTCGCGGTTGGTCCAATTCGTAGTTGGTCCAATTCGCAGTTAGTCCAATTCGCATTTGGCACAATTCGCATTTGGACCAATTCACATTCGGTCCAAAATAGACATTTAATTTTAGACTTTAACACATTGCTTTAAAGTCTAAAATTAATGAATTTCTTTTACAGTGTCCGTGTTATGACTATGACGTAGGTTTTGATTTAGCAGAATGAGGGCCTGGTTAGTAAGTCGGTGGGTGTTGTTCCAGGTGCAGTCGTCGCCGCTGCTGCCGCAGCTGATCGTGTCGGAGCGCGCGCCGGCCCGCGGCAAGCGCGCCGCCGACCACGCGCACCTGCCCACCATCTGACCCGCGCGCCTCCACCCCCACCCGCGTCCGTAGCTCGCCTCGTAACATAATAAATGGCTCTTCTTATTCATACCGACTTTTATTTCTTTACTAGTTGACCCCGCGGACTTCGTACCGCCTTTTTTTAATTTTTCTCGCCGTAAGAACCATCCTCGTAGCTACCACCTCCTACTTCATGGAATATTTTAAAAAAGCCGTTCTCGAGATTTGCGCTTACCAACACATTTAGGGATTCATTTTTAGGGTTCCATAGCCAAATGGCAAAAAACGGAACCCTTATAGATTCGTCATGTCTGTCCGTCCGTATGTCACAGCCACTTTTCTCCGAAACTATAAGGCCTATGCTGTTGAAACTTGGTAAGAAGTAGAAGATATTCTGTGAACCGCATTAAGAATTTCACACAAAAATTAAAAAAATGCATTAAATTTTGGGGGTCCCCATACTTAGAACTGAAACTCAATTTTTTTTTTTTCATCAAGCCCATACGTGTGGGGTATCTATAGATAGGTCTTTAAAAATGCTATTGAGGTTTCTTACATATTTTTTTTCTAAACTGAATAGTTTGCGCGAGAGACACTTCCAAAGTGGAAAAATGTGTGTCCCCCCCCCCCCCCCTCTAACATCTAAAATAAGAGAATGATAAATCTAAAAAAAATAGGCTTTTTTCAAGTGCGGAAATCCCCTTGGAGTTATGTCAGACAGTCAGACTCGAAGCAACTAAACCTTGAAAAATCTTGGATGGTGTGAGATTGCCTAAAACATTCCACTGTGCTATGCTATGTAGCTAAGCAAGTAAAATGTGCAGCTCGAACTATTTCTCCTTCGAATTTTCAAAATCCGAAAGCTGGTGGGTGAACGGGTCGCGGCTCGGTTTTTCCTGTTGGTCAGATTAGTCTGTCCAATGGGTGTACCAAAGCTTAGCCGAAAGTCTTGTCACCAGTGCTATGCTATGTGGACCAACCAACATGATCGGTGGAAGCAACGTAGCATAGTTACATGTCCAGTGGAAAGGCAGCCTAATAAACCATATTATGTTGATCTAAGCCTTAGAATATAATACCTACAGGTTGGTATGGTAGGTAGCTATATTATATGTAGTCAAGGGCGGATCCAGCTTTCAATTCAGGGGGGGGTCATGGTGTAGCCGAGACATAGTTTCGGGGGGAGGGGAGGGGGGTGTCTAGTCTCCCAATAAAATGTCATTGAACAATACAATGAAAATAAATGTGTATGAAATTCATGACGAAATAATGGAGGAGGAATGAGGTGAGAGGAGAAAAGTAAGATACCTTGAACGACTGTTGTTAAATACGATCCAGAACCCGGTTAAGCTGCTGGCCCCCAAGTTGAAGGACGCAGCTGGCACTCTGGCTTGAGGGGGCTGGAGGACTCCTGCAGGAGACTCTATGGCGAAAAAAGATGTCAGAGCACCTTCGGTACTAAATCCGTATCAAAAGGCGAGAAATCGAGGCTACGAAGTCCCAGCTTTATCGGGACATGGTGGAGTTGAAACTACGACTTGGACAACCAAGCGATCTATCACGGTGAACTAGCTAGCCGCAGCTAACTATCACCCATCATGGAGAACTGGCTAGAAAGGCTTCAATGGGGAACTCTCGTAGCGGTTGACGCAGATGATCACCGGATATGGATGTTTCGGAAGTTAGCTGCGGCGAATTCAGAAGGAGCCAACGCCCGGGTGTCATCACTGTGATGCAAGCGAGGACACGGGGCTGCATACGCGGACCGAATACCCGGCATGGGAAACGCCGAAGCGGGTCCTTGTGGCGGCCCTCGGGATGGGAGTTCTCTCGCTCAGCACTCTCTCTCGCTTGCTTACAGTGATGGCGTAAAATCGTAAGCTCACGGCTGCCACCGCCTCCATCTGAGAGCAAGTAATGCTCGAAAAGGAGGCGGGGGAACGGGTCTGGAGAAGATTCAGTTGTTTTCCAATCCGCATAATACACAATGCGCGAAGGACTCGGGCGACGTAGGTCACTCAACATCTCCATTATCGTATCAATATCTCCATATCGGTCCCCATTAGCACGGGCCTGGAAATGACAGGGGGAACCGCCTGACACTCTAGAAGAAGCAGGCCGCATTGGCGGCGCGATGCGCGCCTCCCCCTTTCATGATTATCGTACATATTTTCCTGATTGCTTCCGAATCCGAGGTGACCTCGGAGCTCAGGGGCCGCCTTCCGTCACTTCCTCCTCCACTTCGCACGACGTTGGGCGTCCATGGTGGTGAAATGAGACCATTTGCACGCATGTCACCCTTCACGACTTCAAGCCAAGACTTCTTGGGCCTATCCTTTCCACCTGGTCCCGGTGGCTGTCCTACTGCCAGCCATTTGTTACCCACGTAGCCTGGCGGTTGCTGCAAGACGTGGCCACACCAGCGAAGGCGGCTCTCTTGCATTTTATGTGTGATGTCGAGCCATATCTCGCGATCTGGCTCTCTTCCGGTGTGGCGACCATAGAGTCCCCAACTCGCCCCCGGGTATGGGGAGGCACGCAATGCGCGTCGCCGCCGCGGCCTGCTTCTGCTAGGGTGACAGGCGGCTCCACCCGTCACCCCCAGGCCCGTGCTCATGAAACGGAGGTCATTCTGCGACCTCCGACGCCCGAGTTGCCGATGCTCGTTGCGGGCCGCGCGGTTAGCGATTCTCCTGCGCTCCTCGCGGGCAGCAAGGTCTGCGATTCTCCTTCGCTCCCGCTCCGCCGCCCACTTCACGAGCATTATTTGCTCGCAGAAGGAGGCGCCGGCGGCCCACGCATCCGCGTAGCGAACCATTGCTGCGAGCAAAGTGGCGAGCGTGAGAACTCTCACTCCCAAGGTCGCCACCAGCTCCCGTCTCGGCGTCTCCCACGCCGGACACTCGGTGAGCGTGTGCAGCGCCGAGTCCTCTTGACGAGACGTTGGCTCTTTCTTCGCGGTCCGATGCAGTTGCCGCCCCAAGCACCCATGGTCGGTGATAATCTGCGTATAGCCAGCCAAGGTGATAATAGCCAGAAAGAGAGGCCACCATGTGGCCTCTCTAGCCACTCCCCCATGATGGGTCTTACCGCCGCTATTACGGCGCGCCCCCCAGGTACTTAACCTGATCCGTGCGCTCGACCAAGTCATCGCCTATGCGAACAGCAACTTTTGCGGCAACCACCAGGCTAGGTGGGTACCAAATGTCTGGCAATGGCACCCTGGGCGGGCCCCTGTGGGAGGGGTAGCCCCAAAAAGTGCTGGATTGACGTCGTAGAATGTGCAGATGTAAGGCCAGGCATATGCTGGGAGTGAGAGCTCTCACGCTCGCCACTTTGCTCGCAGCGATGGTCCGCTGCGCGGATGCGTGGGCCGCCGGCGCATCCTTCTAATGCTCGTGAAGTAGGCGGCGGAGCGGGAGCGAAGGAGAATCGCAGACCTTGCGGCCCGCGAGGAGCGAAGGAGAATCGCAAACCGCGCGGCCCGCGACGAGCGGCGGCAACTCGGGCGTCGGAGGTCGCAGAATGACCTCCGTCCCCCATGAGCACGGACCTGGGGGTGATGGGTGGAGCCGCCTGTCACCCTAGCAGAAGCAGGCCGCGACGGCGCGCATTGCGTGCCTCCCCGTACCTGGGAGCGAGTTGGGGACTCTATGGTCCCTACACCGGAAGAGGACCAAATCGAGAGATATGGCCCTGGGTCGGCCGGGGTGCGAGGGATATGGCTACGACAATCTCACCTCCGGCAACTGACGGCCCACAGATGGCGTACGTATTAGTCGGTTCGAGTCCGACATAACCTCCTCCTCCGGCTCCGGCGGGGTAGGTATCCGCGGGGATTTTTCGCACGATAAAAAAAAGGACCAGGCATATGAGCCAGCTGCGTCATCCGCAGCAGAAGATGGCCACTGGCCACAACCGCTGGGCCCGCGGTAATAGCGGTAGTAAGGCCATCCCGTCCTATGTGGGAGTGGCTAGAGAGGCCACATGGCTGCCTCTCGTACCGGCTGACGCAGGTTATTACCGGGCACGGGTGCTTTGGTGACTACCTACGTCGGATCCAGAAAGGAAGGCTTCTTCCAAGTTCACAAAAAGTTTTTGTAAGCAAACAGTAACATAAATACGGGGCCTTTGAAGCTGAGCCCAAGTCAAATTGTTGCCCGAATCGAAAAAGCACCTCATGGCTGTCAGCTCCAGACCTTCGACTGCCGGCATGGTTAGTCATTCGCGCTTATTTCTTTAACATAGCGGACAGGGTGTCAGGTCCGAAAACTATTCGAGTCCATCGGTTGATCGGCTGCGCTGCACGATAAATTGAAATTTTCAAACGTGCGAATAATATTCATACTAATGTTTGGTGCCTCATAAAATTATGATACTATTAGGTACAAAGAGACAGTCTTCTTATGCGTGGTATTTTTTAAAATTTATCAGTGACATTGGGATATTTTTTAGTAGGTGACCCGCCCAGGGGGGGGTCATGACCCCCACGACCCCCCCCCTGGATCCGCCACTGTATGTAGTACCTTTATTTATTCATGGTTATTCGTAAGACCGAAAATCACAGTTGGCGAAATGTAGGTATAATTTACAGGCGTGAGTATTGAGTACATGTATTATTTATTCTGCGCTGTGGCACAGAAGAAACAATAAAAAATATGGTATGCGTATGGGGCATGGTGCTACGTTTACCGCCATCTATCGTGCAATAGCAGAACTAACCAATAAAAACATCAATTGTCGAAAAGTACGACTATGGTATGGCATAACGGGCTGTAGTACTTCCGATTATTCCCTGTAGTACTTCCGTATACTTAGTCTTAAATACCAGTAATCTGTGGGAATACTCATCCTAAACTGATATTATTTTTTCCCATAGTCCTACCATTATGAAGGCAATCATTAAACTCCTTCGCACACCGTGACCGTGACTTCTACAGGCAATGGAAGCTATGGATTAGTGTGCATTAATAAAATAATAACAAATTATGTTAGAATCCATGTAGACTTATTCCAAAATAAAAGGCTCTTTACCAGTTTCTCATACCACACAATCCTTTTAAACTTTAGTCTGTATCTAAATCACAACAGAGGTCCGCAGATATTAAAACTACTAAATACATAAATAAAATTTTTATTTATAGTATATGCTATTTTTACAATTCACCTTAAATTTAACTAAAATGCTAGGAAATGTTTTCAAAGTCATTACTTTGGTATGAGTGGCCATCAATCTTTTGTAAAGGACATGTTTTGGAGAGCCTGTAAAAAAAGAAAAAAAAAATAATGAACCTCAGTGAATATTAAAAAAAAAGAACAATTATTATCTATACATAATATAAATATATTATACATATAATATAAATAAATAAATAAATAAAAATAAATAAGAACAGAATAGAAGAAGAAGATAATTATTTATTCAATATATCATAGCGTTCCCGTAATAGCATTTTTAGATAGCACAAAATTACATAAAACAGGAGAAACATCAAAACAGTAGACATTAAAGTTTGTATGGCAAAATAGATCAAAAATTAATGCTAATATTTATTTTATTTAGTAAAATTAAGATTCAAGGATCACAGAATCATGCTTTTTAAGAAATATTTGGGATATTACTTTCGTTATCGGTAGTTTATTCCTTTCTTCGGATGTCACCAGTGAGTCGACTTGCTGCAATTTGTACCAGGTGTAGTGCGCTCCGAACAACATTGGCACCATCACAATGACTATCAAATTCCTGCTAAAGAACGATGGCGCTCCCATGGTGTGTCTTTTCTCCTTTTTTTTGCCCAAAATTAATATTTTGGGTAAGAGGTTATGATTTTTCCTATTGACACTTGACAGCTTTTATTTTTTAATTTATATAATGATACTACTTTTGAAAGACTAGCTGCTCTTTGACATTTTGGAACATTCGAAGGCAAAATATACGCGAAGAAGCTAGCTTTTTAATTTAGCCTCCTTATAAAAATAAAAAACAGGTGTCAATCAGCTGTCAGTAATGTTCATAAGTAGCTGATAGTTAACAGATCTCATTAAGTTAATGAGTTTTTATTAAAATAAATAATTGATATTATAAATTATGGTCATTAGCAATTTGACTGTAAGAGCCATTTAAATCGTGATTTTTAACTATATTCATTTTTAGATGCATTAATTTAACAACAAGTTAAATCACGATGACACGTTTTGATATGGTTTTCGATCGCACCTTATGCGTTTTGTTTTAGTTTGGTGTCACACGAAAAACAAAATGCATAGCTTTTATATAATCTCACTCAATGAAATATCATACTGAGAACTTTTAACAATATGTTTTTATTATAAAATATATATTTATCTGTAAATTATGTTAAGTTTTAATCATTTGCTTCCCATAAATTAAGCTAAAAGAAACATAACGAAACGCAACTATTGGAACTGCAGGAACTGCTCCATTTCATTCTGTGTTTACATAACATAGCCTATTGGAGCTTGCGGTGAATGTGAGATTTAGCCAATCATAAGACGCTATATGAGCAATTTGACATAATTCATTAATTTGATGTTCGTTGAAGAAAACTGGCCACAAAAACATGGTGGCAGCTCAGTGAAGAGGGTGAACCTTTCGACTAGTCATAAAAATTAAAGGGGCTTATTTAGCAAGAGTGTTTGATACAATTTGTGAGTTCATTCTTAACAGCCGCTGAGTACGGAAACGTAGAGAAATAAATAATTTCTGTGTCAAATTCTAGGTAAACACCGTATAATAAGCTTCATACAAAACCGAGGATGACGTCTGAAGAAACTCCGATATCTGAACAACTGAAGGGTTGTTATGAGAATCTTATTGTAATCGACATTGGCGCTAACTTGACGAACAAGAAATACGGCCGTGATCTCGATTCTGTTGTGCAAAGGGCTAAAGATGCAGGTTGGTTATAATTTTAATTAAAAAAAATATAAATATGTGAGCAGGTTGCGTGCGTTGACCGAGTGATTTAATGATGTACGTTCAAGTAAACAGTAAAATATTCATGATGTATTGCACATTGGGGTTATTGTCATGCTTTATTCTGTTTATGTTAAAAGGTTCTGTATTTTTATGCTTATATGACATTATAATATTTTTTTGTACAGTAATCAGAACTGCTTATGTAGTGTAGACAAGATTTTGTCTCAATTTTTTTTTTAATTACTTTTTTTTAAGATTTTCATGTTTAACAGAGTGTGCATATAGGTTGTTACTTAATTCAACTTTATTTTTTATTTTGTCTGGTTTTAATGCATTGCTGGTCTTGTGGATAGCTTTATGTCTAATGCTAAGATACTGAGCTCAATTCTCAAGTTGGGCATAGGTTAAATAATTGCTATAGTTAGGAAATTTTGTGTTGTATCATTTAGTCTGCATAGGAAATAATCGATTTTAAATACATCTCTGTCGTCTTTAAACATGACTTAAGCGTCATTAGCTTAGCGGTCAAAAGGCAGCCCCGGTATCTCAGGTGTAAATGGCAATTTTTTGGGCACAAGCAATTTAGTTTAATTGGAGGGGTTGAGAGAAATATCAGTAATTATTTTGGTGTCTTTTTGGTCTAAAAGAATATTACTAGAATCTTCTTTCTTGAAAAAGAATCTTTCTTGAAAATCTCTTATCTCATACAGGGATGAGTATAATAAGCATTACAAGGAGCAATTGGTAAATGCTTATCAATATGTTATTGAAATACAATAATAATTCTTATCAATACTTTTATTGCAAACTCATTAGATGACATTTTAATGTTTGAAGTAAGATGGACAGATATAATTAAATAATAATAATGCAACAGAGATAAGTAATTAGTGTAATTACACAATAATAATTAATTATGTGCAATTACTTTTAACATAATGTATGTATAAATAATAAAGAAATTGTTAAGTGGATGATTAAAATAAAAAAAATAAAAATTATGCCTATTCAGTTATTTAAAAAAAAAATTACATGATATAATATACTATGTTCAAATTTATAGGAAAAGATAGCTGACTATTCATTCAAAATTTCATTCATATATTATGGTTCATCTTCATTCTGAAATCATTCATGTGATTGGTTCATTATCACACATCTCTTTTCCGATTAAACCTTGTGCTGAGTGAAATGCAACACACATTTATCCTCATAGTTGATATGAACAAATGCATGCAGCACTGCTCTGTTTCTCTTGTTTGATTCTAATTGATATGAATGTCCACAGGTGTCCAAAAGATCATGGTCACAGGCACTTCAGTGAGGAACAGCAAAGAAGCCCTGAGACTGACCCGCCTCTATCCCAGCACAATATACTCCACAGCCGGTGAGTCCAGCTATTCCTGCCTACTTATACAAGCAGCAATTCCTCGACTGGCGTATTGTAGAATAGAATGATGGAATGTATAGGATTGACACGTATTTTGCGATTTGTGGCAGTGAGCCATAAAGCATCGGATTAACGTTGGTTGGATGAAATGGCGGCAGGTCACGGCAACTACGTGTGACTCACGAATGCCTCTTCGACTTAAGGGGAAAATCTATAAGAGTATAATCCGGCCTGCATAAATCTTGTATGAATTGGAGAGCTGGCCCGTAAAGGTGACAGATGAAAGACGATTGCATGTAGCCGAGATGCTAATGTTGAGATGGATGCGTGGTGTGACAAGAATGGATAAGATTGGGAATGAATATATTAGAGGAAGTTTGAAAGTAGCACCGATCACGGAGAAGCTACGAGGAAATCGATTGTCCTGGTTCGGACATGTAATGCGTAGGGATGAAAGTAATGTCGTAAGGAAGGCATTAACTATGGAAGTGGATGGCTACAAGGGGAGAGGAAGACCTAAAAGGAGGTGGATGGACTGTGTGAATGATGATATGGTTAAGAAGGGAGTGAATGTTGAGATGACTGCAAATAGAGATGAATGGAAAAAGCACACATGTTACGCCGACCCCAAATAAACTTGGGATAAGGGTAGGAGGATGATGATGGCAGTGCTGACGGTTGTCAATTATGTCAATCTTATACATTGATCAATTTATCCTACAAACGTTTTGCCTCTTGTCTAGAGCGGCTGTTATATATACTATACATACGTACGCCTGTCCCCGGAGGGTTAGGCAGAGGTGAATTAATACCCACATTTCACCAATCTTTATATGAGGTTCCATGTAATAGGGGGTATTGCCGTTTTCCGGACACCATTGTGTGCTCGAGCCATGCATAGGCTAAGTCTGGGGTGTATATATTTGTCTGATGATAAACAGCCCTATCCCTTAGTCGCCTTGTACGACACCGCATTCGTCCACCGCAGTAGCACCCCGTGCTATCCTCAAAAGACACCCAAGAAGTGTGTACTGCGCGTATAGGGCACATTTAGAGCACATTTTAGGTCCAAGATACGTGTCCGGAGTTATACGCCACGAGCGGGGCCCGGTCGGGTCGGCTTGAAGACAGCAGTAGGCTCATATGGATGCGCGTCTCCTCGCGTAGATGCTGGGTTAAAGTTCAGCGGTATCGGGCGTCTCGCCGTGCGTTAAGCTGCGTTTACATACTCGCGGCAGAGCGAGGGAAGTGGCGAGAGAAGTGGGCAGAGACGTGGTGTGAATGGTATATTCGTCATGCCGCGAGTACTGCCGCGTATGTTGCTGCGAATGTCGGCTTGGCGGCGCGAGTCAAAGGAGCGGCAATACTAGCGCGATAAACTATACGAGACCGCTAGATGGCGCTAATCAGTAAACACGGCTTTCGTTATTGCTCCTCGAATATTGACTTTTAAAAATATTTATATCGATCTACGGAAAGTGTATAGTAGTTGAAAGTGATAGTTTGTTTTAATAATCTATTTAATTAATTCGCTATGCTGTAAAAGCATAATGCGTACACTGCTACAGCGTTGTCCTCCATACGTTTACGTCCGTCTCCATTGCAGGGCGAATACTGTAATGCGGACCAACGCGATGATGCGCGTGTGTGACCGCTAGGGCATTAATCGCGCGAATATTTCTGGCAACACGATGAGCAATGCGAGCGGCAGTATGTAAACGCGGGGTTACTCCCCGCACAATACAATGCGCACGCGCACTAGCGGAATTCATTCACGCCTTCGACGTCTGAGATGGAAGTTATCTTACAACAAATCTCTATACTATTATGACGTAGTCCACTGTACGTACAATGGGTTTGCACCTTAAGCGTCTGCGAGCCATGCGTATGTAGTACCATATATGACTTGTATGGTTGTTTCTTAAGACCACTGAGATTTGATATCTGAATAAAATGGAAATAGAATAGGGAATTTACTAACTACACCATATCTTTTGTTTTTATCACATTACTGTCCATCCTAAGGTTGCCTGGAAGAAATCGCTTCTAGCGATAAGGCCGCCCATTGTACATTGAACCGTAACATGCTACCTACTTGTATTACTGTAAATTTATTGGTGTAAACATAACATAACATAAACTCACGCCTGTATCCCCGAAGTGGTAGGCAGAGGTGCTAGCACCCACAATATTGGTGTACAATAAAGAATTATCTATCTATCTATCTACTCCATATCAGTAATTGAATGAAATTTTGAAGCATTTATTATGCTGACTATTCGAATCGTTTTAGAAAGAGAAAAGAGAATCGACTTCGGGCAGGACTTGTACCCGCGATCTTTCCCTTACCGCGGGAATACCGTCGTCCCAAAGACGGAAGTATAAAGGAATTCGGATCGGTTTCGTGCGGACTTCGGTGGCTTAGTGGTCAGAGTATTCCTCCTGTAAGGGAAAGATCGCGGGTTCGAGTTTCGCCCGAGGTCGATTCTCTTTTCTCTTTCTGAATCGATTTGAATAGTCAGCATGAATGCTTCAAAATTTCATTCAATTGTTTGGGCGGAGTCATCGAAATGTTTAAAAATGATTAAAATCATTCATTGGTTCCGATAGCTCGCATGAGTATCGGTAGATGGCTCCACCGTCGTCGCGCCAAAGACGGAAGTCTAGAGGAATTTGGATCGGCTCCATATCAGTAAATTAGTATTAAATACTGTATTGACGAGCCGTGTTGACAGGGCGCTTGCCGTTCACACTTGCTGATTTGATTTATGAATCGACAGTAAAGTGATTGTCGATGAGCCATAACGACCGAAGCAGACGGATATCGCTCGCTAAAACCAGCGGAGGTGGTTATATCGGAGTCGAACCAACTAAAACCACACGCCGTCTTGGGTCACTTGTTGCCGGAGGCTGACCCAGGGCCACCGACATGGCCCTCTCGGGTGTGGGATCACGGTGTCCCCATATTTCCCTAGAAAGGGGGAGGGGCGCATTGCGCCACCGCCTTGGCCTGCTTCTGCTAGGGTGGCAGGCGGCTCCACCTGTTATCCTCAAACCGAGCGAACCCTCTGCAAATTCGCATCCTTCATTCGCCTTCACTTGTCGAGCTTGAACTACTGGCATTCATCATCGTCTTAGCTTTGCATCTACTTGTATCGACTGCTTACTCCGTCTCCTTTACATTTGGCTGAGCTGCTTTTATTGGATCTAGAGGACTCGCCTGACCGTCCAACCCCGTGAGGAAAACGTGCGCTAGAACCTCGTCCATAAATCTACTAATTACACCCCCTGAAGGGATCAATGTAAAATCAGGCATCTAAAAGATCACTGAGAGACACGTGGCCTGCGCACTGCGTGACAAAAACTAATTTGTAGAACTGCGTGTGAACCAGATTAGGTGCACTCCACTGCGTGTGGGCAAAATGTGTGTGAGTGAAAATGCGTTAGGAAATACTATAATTTATTATACATTTGACAAGCGCAACTATAAACAGGAGGCGGTTTTCAATAGCTAGCAAAATAGTGTATCGATTCTGGAGAATCTCTTTGTGTTCGAAAGGATAAGAACAAGTATATATTTTTAATGACTAGCGTTACGATGACGGAAGCCGGAAATATACTTATTTCTTTTTTATATGAAGACTCAATCAAAATTCAGGTTAAGGCTAGTTATTTATACTTACATTAAAAAATAATAATTGTGGAATTTACTTGTTACCGCTCTATATATTTATTTCAACGAAACAAATTACGCACCTTAATTAACTACCGTCGTCGTAGGTACTTAAGTATACGCTATAAGGCCGTCCGTTGCCTCATGCGTATCATCCATGTAGACGCACGCATCACATTATGTCGGAATCGACCCGACTAAAGCTAAACGTCCACCTTTTAGCATCGTACGCATCGGACGCATCGCATCAAAACAGATTGTAGTGCGTCCACCAATCCGCATCGTACTTACGGATTAGAAGAATCTGCCGATCGGCAATGCCGACGCTGTTGCTCCGAAAGGCAACTTCTGCGATGCGTGCCGATGACGTTATGCATTATGCCGGCCACGTGGACGCACCCCGCGCTCGCACTGTCTCTGACATATTTTCGCACCTACGGTTCACCGCAAATCCCAATGAAGTTGCAGCGGTAAATGCGATCGCTGCCGGATGCATTGTGAAAAAATCATTCGTTTGATGCGTTGCGTCCGATGCGTACGATGCCGAAAGGTGGACGCTTAGCTTTAAACCGTATTGTGTCTGGTCAGTCCGGGCCTCACCCTTGGAACCCGAGACGGAACCTTTGGCATATCCCTCCCTCCCCGGCTTTTTTGCGCTAAATATAGTCCTGCTTCTGCTAGGGTGACAGGCGTATCCACCTGTCACCCAAAACTCGTACAATAACTGACCTAACTGAACACCGAACCTCTCAAAGTACTCAAGTAAAATTGTGCCTAATATCATTGATGAAATTTACTCGTAAGTAAAGATGATTAGATACCTAGTCTTATAAGTATAACGTACAGGCATTACTATTGTATATTATGTGTAATAGGAAAAAAAGGAAAATATAGTAGTGCGCATGTTCAAGAGCAAGCATACTCTAGTTGCATAACCTCTCTGTACGGTTCTTATTACGACACTGCACTTTCGCTTTTAGAGTAATAAATGTAATTCCGCGCAATCTTAACAATTGTATTTCGCATGGCGCTGATAAGTCCTTCATTTACATAGCTAACACCCACCGATCTAATGTGGAAGTCGTTACATTAAAGTAGGTAATAGTTTGAGTATATGATTATGTTTACGCGAATTAATGCGGTTACGATATGGGCTTGTACATAGGTTAGTTAGTTGATGTTTTGGCCAGGTTACACTGGCCATATAGGCTGACTGCGTCAATGTTGTATGCCGTCCATCGATAAAGCCTTGGGGCCGAACGTCCATCAGCTATCATGACATCTTACTTATACCTATTATAAATATCAAAGTTTGTGAAGATGTGTTTGTTACACAATCACGCTTAAACGACTGAACGGATCTGGCTGAAATTTAGTACAGGGATAGATTGGAATAACAACATAGGCTAGTTTTTTGTCCATGCGGGCCTACCATTCTGAGCCTAAATCCTAAATAGCTAAATCCCTCTTTTTCGTCTAGAAAAGAATTCGTATAGCATGTTATAACAGTCCCAATGGAATAGGTTCCTATGGATTACGGGAACGGGATACTTCCACAAGAGAGTCGTAGGTAACAGTTAGTTCTCAATATTTTCGCATGTACTTGTCACAACCGACATTGACGGCGTCCCTAATCTCTTGAACCATTAGGCCTTAAGCCATTAGGATGAGATGAGTCGACTTGAAATTCTAAGGAAGGTCTTTAGAGATATGCTAAACTATGATAGACTCTGGGAAATATTCCCCCAAAATGCCATGAATAGTCTTGTCACGGCGTTCTTTCATGTCATAAATTGTATCGTGCGGAAGTCCCTACGACAACCCCCTTCGGTCTTGGGCGGTGGTTATGTCGGCCGTCCTGTCACCCTCACGTCTGCGCTCGGAGAACCAGCTCGCCTCTTAGGTGTTGTTCGCTGTGCCCTCTGCTAGTCAGGGGGAAATGGGAAGAGCCTCCCAGCAGCCCTCTCTACAGGGCTATTCCCACCTTGGCCGGAATTGACCGCAGGTGGCAGCGTCTCCCCCCTGGGGTGAGAGGGGCTGCCGTCTCCGTTGCTCCATATCGACCTGTTCCTAACAGTTATTCTAAAAATACTACACCGTAAAGAGTTTATTTCGTGTTTCCATCAGTTTTATAAGCCATATTAGTTCCATTCCGAGGAGGAACCGTGTTATGAGGAGAAAATAATATCAGTAGTGACCCAGATGTTCCGTAGAATAACAAGCATTAGTACCAACTCACCTTGCGGCACAGAATAGATAGAATACACGCGGTTCAACATTCGTCTATTTAAATAATTTTGCGCGAAATAAACTAATTACCCTACTTTAACAAGTAATTTTGTTTTGTAACTCTCTCTTTGTGCGTTATGCGCGTCCGCTTATGGTCATAAATTACGCTCCTGTCATGTGCTTTATGATTTACTTAAAAGATTTCATGTGCACGTCTGTGGCGTGGCGGTACAGCCATCAAAAGTCATGACTTTGCATCCCGTTTAGTGTAAATATTTTGTTTTCGTAAATCTATCATCTAGCGTGTAATATAAGGAAATCATAAGTCTTGGCTTGTGTTTGTTTTTACAAAGGCGTTTAATCAGCAACATCGTTTATAAATTTTCTTCCAGCAAATCTTAAAGTGAGACATTAAAAAGGCGTTTAAAATGGAGGGCAGAACCAAGTGCACAACAGAGCTAATAACTGACTAAGAAAGAGAAAATGTTATACAAGTTTAAATAAATTCATACATACGGTTAAATAATAACGTTGTACGCTTACGAGCCGCTACGAGCGTACTAATTATAATCTACATACATCTGAAAACAAAATTATATACATTAATCATACAATATGTATGGCTTACTGTTATGTTTATCTGTAAAGAGATGTTTAAATAAATAGTTGTGAAAAAATATGCACAATTACCGTTGTGCATGTAAACCATTGTCATCACAAGTGCACTCCACTAAATCAAGTATCGCAGCCTTCAATAGAGATAAAGACTTAAAAACGTGACAGAAATTACAGTCCTACAGACCATACAGAAGATATGCTGGAATATCAAATTTATAGGGATCTACCTAGTCTTTTTGGACCGCTTTAATTTTATCAGCAGAATAGCTGTACCTCGAAGATTCGACCGCCGTACTCCGTTCTATTCTATTGCCCACCCACGTCTCTCTGAAGTTTTTTTTTGTATTGCTTGACTCCCAAGGATCATAGCAAAAGGCTAAATAACCTGTAATCTATCCCAAGGACTGGCTTATCAAATGGAAAACGATTTTTTCCGTTCGGTTTCCTGTCCCACGTCAGTGGAACCCAGTTTCTTACTTCCAGCTGTGCAATTCACTAAGCGAGCACAACAATGCGAGTCGCAACGTTGTGCTCGATAGAGATTGTCATTGGTCGGATTGGGTCACGTCACTGGAGATCGACCAATGACAATCTCTATTGAGCACAATGTTGCGATATTGCAGTGCAGTAGGAAACGCCGTTGACCGGACGGATGATCTGCCCTTCTACGTAGGTCAATTTATCCAATTCACTTAGGTGTTCCTCCCTTAGGACACTGAGCGGTGTCTGGTAATCACGGCGTTCTGTCAAACCTACATGTTTCTTTGCAAAATCTTCCTGACTGTTCCACTTGCCGATCCTCGAGGTCTTTTAGATCTAGCGTGTCCGTTCCCATAGGAACCCAGGTTAGCGTACGATGAAACTGAACCCCAACAGTTACGTTAAGTAAAACTTGATCTTCTATTTGGTGCAGGCGTTCACCCACACGATGCGAAGTCCATGATAGAAGAAGACATGTGGGGAGAGCTGCACGAGATCGCGGCTGCGCCGGAGTGCGTGGCCGTCGGCGAGTGCGGCCTCAACTACAGCAAGGACTTCTCGGAACCCCACGTGCAGCGCGACGTGTTCAAGCGACAGGTAACGTACACACACACACACATACTCACTATTCATCATCATCATCATGATATGTAGCATGGTTCCCGGTTGTATCCGCGGCTTATAGTACGGACCCTGGGGTCCGCTTACTCCCTCTCCTCTTGGTTTAACTTATACACTATACAGCTTTCATGCTGGTGACTACCGTCTGACCGCCCAGCTCCGAGAGGAAAGCTTTTCCGGAGGATTTCGGGATTTCCGGATTCGGAGTATTTTTATATGTGTTCGTTGGCTTGTTTACACTAGATCTAGGCATCACATAGACAGTTGTTAAGTGGCAGCGTCTACCTTGGAAGGCAGAGAGGCGCTGCCGTCTCTAATGCCCAAGATGCACCACGTGGAGTTTCCAGAGAACCTAACTCGAATTACTGAGAGTTAGCAATCTAGGCACTTCGAATATTGTTATGTAAACCTGTAAAAATAAGTTGTATGACGTTACATGTCCGGTTTAGTTTTGTAGTTTTTATTTTAACATGTATTATTGTGAATTCCAATACAGTATTTATTTTGATACACTTGCTATGCTAGAATACAAACAGTATTGATGTTTTCATCCGGTAGTGTGCTGTAACAATAAATATGTACGCCCACTGAACGTAGGTATACATCAATCCTTACACACCGTACTATCTATTGATAAATAGGTATTATACATGCGAAAGTAATTCTGTCTGTCTGTTATCTACGATTCAGTAAAATTGCGTTTTACAAAACATGTGATTGTAACGATATCTTAAGGTACTAGCAGTAGGTACCTTACAGGGGGAATGCTCTACCCAGGGTTTCTTAAACTTTCGGCTCCACGAACAATTGTTAAAGTTTCTAGATGACAACGAACCCCTTAACAATTTTACCCCCTCATTTATCAAAGTCATCCTTTTTAAATCCTTTTTAAAATTGTGAGAGCGAGATACGAATACTATCGCGCACCACGATGCGCCACCGCATGCCGCACGTGTCTACCAGATATCGAGACACCATTACGTATACCTTATCATGAATCCCCTACCGTCGAATGGCAAACCCGTAGGGTTTTGGGTACACCACTTTGAGAAACCCTGCTCTAACCGAGTTACATGAACAAAACTACGCCTTAGACATTCGAAATTCACCTATAAAATCGAGGAAAATCTTTACATTCATTGGCTTTGAACATTATTTTTATTAGTTAAAAACCTAGGTTTTGTATTGAAGAATCATACGGAATGTCCTACTAATATTATAAACGTGAAAATTTGTGACTTTGTGAGGATATTTGTTACCCTTTCACGTAAAAACTACTGAATGGACTTTAATGAAACTTTATAATAATATAGCTTATACATCAGAATAACGGGATCACATTCCACGCGGGCGGAGCCGCGGGCAACAGCTAGTTAAAAATAATTCGCTTCTTACACTTGTCATTCTGCACGTTTAAAATTTTGACACAGAAATAGTTCGGAAAATTAAAATTTCCTTGTTATAGGGTTTCCACGCTAATGGGGCCGCAACTTACATAAATTCTAAGTCATATTCATTTGATGATCACCGGTTTACGACTTACGATTGCCATCTGAATATCCTGATGCGTAACACGATTACTATCTGAATATCCTGATGCGTAACACACGATTACCATCTGAATATCCTGATGCATAACGCAACACTAATAAGTGAACTCGTTATAATAACGGTTATTTACTATTTAACAACAATCTATCAACGGTTTTATATTAACCATTAAAACATCGGACCCGTTACTGCATAACTTGTTTTAATGGTTAAAAGCGCTTGGTTAAGAACATTGTTACCGTTACTGTATACATAAATAGTTATGTAAACTGTTGATATTCAGAAACAGTTTCTTCGCAGTAAACGAAACCTGTCACAAACCATATTTTCTAAAATGGTGAAATATATTAAAATACTAACCGAGCTCACGTAGAAATTTTAACCCGGTTTTGCAACCCATGGGAACCTATTCCAGGGATGAAAATTAGACTATGTGTTATTCCAGAATATAATCTATCCGTGTGCCAAATTTTAGCCACATCCGTCCAGCCCTTCGAGCGTGATTGAGTAGCTGCTAACATCTGCACAAATTTTCACATTAATATTAGTAGTATTATCTCTATTCATATGTAATGGGAATCCAAATTATGCACGTAAAAAAGAAAAATGAATGTTTACAAATTCTTATTTCAAATTAATCAGTTGACTCAGTTTTTTATCAGTTTGCATACAAAAAAGACAGTATATTAATTCTAAATAGATAGTAATAAAATAAATAGTTATGCATGCTACATTCGCTTACGTTATTCTTTGATAAATATTATTTCATTGCTATTCATTAAGGCTCATAAGCCGTAAGCAGCTTGGTTCTCGGGGAATTGAGGTGCAAAGTACTGCAAAGGTCTGCCCTAGGCTATTTTCGTGGTTGGCGAGTTAGGAATACGGTTGTTCGCCATCAAACACAAAATCTCCCTATACAGCCGTAGTCCGGTCTGTAGTAAACTTAGTCTTTTGTTGTTGTATCAATCAATAGCCTACTGTCAGTATTAAAAGTGCTACTACTGTAGTCCGCTGCTGGACATAGCTTGTCCCAATATGTCTCACGGTATAAAGGTAGGTTCATAGGTTTCACGGTAATACAAGAACATCTTTACGTGAAAATTTCGCGTCGGGGTCAGATCGGGGAAACCGGGTCCGGTAGTAACTCTTGTATGGGACACTGTGGAGCCATTTCCACGATGATGGTGCTAGGGACTGTGTAGAAACGGCGACAGTCATATCACCACCGGTGGTTCCCTTGGGGGAGACAAAAGGATGTTGACAGGGGCCTTAGCTCCCCTGGACTGGGAAGACGAAACGTGGATTTACCTCTCCTGTGCTTTAAAATGCATCATTTCGTGCATTAGCACCTTACTCTTAGCACTTAGGTGGCAGACGGCACACGGCTCACCTGATGGGAATTGGACGTATGCAACACCAGGGTCTCGATAGTCAATCTACTTAAGAACGTACATAGCTTGTCGGGTTAAGCCCTGATGAGAAACTGTCTGATGAAAATTCAGCGTAAATCTCTAACTTCACTTGTAGAAACATGCATGATGGTATATAAACCTAAACTAGATCTAACACGGCAAAACACCGCCCGTTAAATCATACTGTAAACATTCTATGCAGTAAAGTCAGTGGCATCGAGCCAAATAGTTATTGCATTTACTTTCGGTCTTTTGTTTAATGCTATTTTCAGAGCAAAACTACGCCATACGAAGTTAGGTATGAACTAGCTGGAAATCATAGGATTAGTATGGATATTACACAACAGATTTTAGTCTCAGTGGCATAAGACGAAAAAGTCAGCACTGAAATCTTAATCCAAGCGCAGACGGAAAAATTTCTCCACGCGACTATTCCCACAGGATTCTGCTACGGAAATTTTATGGAGCTGCACGCACTTGCGAAAAAAATGTGATAATAATTCCACTTATTATTATTATTATTTCATAAGGGACGAGCAGCAACTTGCTGATATGTCCATTTCACTCAGTGTTCGTTAACGATTAGCTTCGAGCCATTTGTCCAAACGGGACTTAAAGCTGTTCAAGGATTGGGCAGTCACAACACTTTCGAGCAGTTTGTTCTAGTCGCCCACTACACGGTTGTTTAGACAGTGGTATGCAGTAAGGTATAGAAGCTGAAAAACTTGCGAGGTGATATCTCGAGCGGATCCTATCCTGGACCACATCTTGGCTCCATCAGCTTGATGATGTAAAAATAATGTGTTGTTCCCATCTACGACCAAATTCATTCATTCATTCATTCAGTCGAATCGATGGTGCTTCTACTCTCAAATTCTATCTTCCCAGTATGCTGCTACCTGAATCGCATTCTCGGAGGCACTCATTAGGTCCTCCGGAGTACAGGTAGATGGACATGCAGCACACGTCAGCAGGTGGGCCATGGTCTGTGGAGCTACTCCACACTCACACCCCAGGTCCACGTCGTCTGAGTAACCCCACCTAGACCGATTCTCCCTGCTTCGGCCGACTTGTGTTCGAAGTCTATTTAGGGACTTCCACCTGATCCAGGGGAGGTCATGTCCGGGGGGAAGACTCTCCGACAGCGGGACGAAAGGGGTTGGTGGCGGGCTCCGCGATTTCCAAATTCTTACTCTGGCCCTGGAGGGATCGCCATCAGCGGGAGCAACGCATGCCCAGAAACTCTTTCGGCTTTTCAATCTTCTAGGCACGTGATAATGGCCGTGCATGGGATGTCGCTGATCCAGCTCCAGCAAATAATTAAGAATCTCGATTCTTTGTCGCACTATCAAGAATTCAGGAATTGGAATTCAACAACATTTCTGGGTCCTTTAAGCAAAGTCGTGAACGACATTCTTAGCATTTCAATGCCAAGATTGCCAATATGCCAAGAAAGCTTTAGCTTGTCATCAGGCGAGGATGAGTAGCCATTGACGTGCTCCACATTAAACAAAATATCATCTGGATGTTAAATCAAAAGTACCAAATTGATTCGATAAATAGAAATTGTCTAAACTCAACTTCCAAGACTATCCAAAGCAATCGTGTTTTCTATTAATGTTGGCTAAAAATACACGTGTTAACTACATCATAACAGACTATAATCGAACGCTGAATGGAAGGTACTCAACGAATTCGTCCCTTATTAAAGCCCACATTTACATAACTATAAAAAGATCTTGGTATTTCTTCGAGCACTCTTCGTAGCGCACGTTCCGTAAAGGATGTTCGTTTCCGTTTAATAACATGAATGGGCGTTCGTAAATCTGTTGTCTGATTGTAGAAATAACTAAGGTGTTATGAAATTTATCGTTTTGTAACGTTATCTTTTGATTCATAATAGGAATTTTAAGGTCAGGGCTGGATTCATTTCCCGGGCCTTATTTTGTGATGGAAACTTTTGCGCCACGTGAGGGGTGGGTTCATTGATTAAACATTGATTATTTGTTTTACTAAGTAATTTACTCCAATCTATTATCGGTTAGGTATGCCATTAATAAGATCATAACAATAATATTCTGAAATATAATATTAACACCTTCCTCTACTGTCCTTAAACTTGATCGAGGAAACGACGACCTCCACTGACATCAGTCCTTTTAAAATTTGATCGGCGTATGTTCTACGAAGTCAATCTATACTTTATTATCTTTCACTCAGTACTTATTCGTTCTACGTTCCCATACCAATTAAGCATATCAACCTTGTCTTATGCTCATTGTCAACCTTGTCTTATGCTCAGTATTAATTCGCTCCCAAGCATCATTTTATCGCATCATTAGTCACGATTCTCTTGTCCTAATATTTCCCAATTTCCTTCACATTTACAACTCCGAAGTCGTGCAATTCCATATTTGAACCATAAAACTCATTATGATGACTGCTGCACTAATCAAGAACGTTAAATCATTGTTGGTTCGTGTTAAAAACACGTTAATTTCCACTTGAAGCGTTTACATTATGAATTGGAGCTCGGGTTAAATTGGTTCAGTGCAGACGCTCACGTCATTTCCTAGGTAAATGAGTAACAGTGGGATCATTTTGGTTTTAGTTCTCCAAATGTTGTGTGACATTCCTGGACTTTTCCATTTGTAATTCTAACTAATATTATCCACTAATGCGAAAGTGAGGTTGTTAAATCATGCAATAACGTCGATGATTGAGTTGGTTGAACTTTTACAATGAGGTCAAGAATAGGTTCCTATGGGTCGCGTCGTTTGGGGATGGCTTCCGGTGATTCAGGAGAATTCCTTCCTATGGCATACTCCAGGGATAAAAAGCCTGATAAAAAGCTTCCGTGACGGAAATGTCTATGTGGATTTAGATGATGCAATTTCGATATGGACATTTTACCACTAACCCTGATGAAATGGTACCCGTTTTGGGTTTCCACACGTACAAAAAAGAATAAGGGAGTAGAACACATACATACAACAAACTTTTCGTGTCAGTGCCGTATACTTAACCTGCTGCAATTACGCTGTACATTGTCACTAATCTAATTTAGTCTGGTCCCGTTTTGCAATGTTCAAGTTCTGAGTCAGGTGCAATCTGACCTGATTGTTGACTTACGATTTTGCAAACCTTGGCGCTGTTCTCTAGTCATTCCTGAAGTTTAGTGACTTCGTATCTTTCCATGTTGTCACTTCGAGAGCACGGCTATCTGACATCCAGTATTCCAAAGGAGGCAGAGCACTGAATGTGTTTAAATTCTTCAAATCACAATCATCAATCAATCAAAAGAAGTTTCTGGAAATAATTGAACTTGAAAAGAAATGTTCCACATCTTGACTTGACAGTTTCGTTCTAGGGGGAAATCTTTGACTCCGTCATGGATAGATGACATTTTAATGCATATAGGTACTTACATCTTAGGGCTACGGAGAAACCGTGGTTTAGTCGGGGTGCGAGGAAAATGCCTTATTGGGCCATCTTATAAAGCAGCGTTTGAGCCCAAGAAGATGGCGTGCGGTTTTAGTCGGTTCTAGACCGACAAACTATTTCCGTATTGATTTCCGCCCAAAAAGTTCATGTTAAGATTTGTCATGGCTTAAACTTGAACTTCAAAATCCATTTAATTACCGTTATCAACGAATAATGTGACAAGGGTGTGACTTTCTATGATAGGGATGTACAATAATATATAATGTATTATTACAATATTATTATAACATTGTAGATAAGGGGCCAGTTATATTGTCTATGACGTAAACGTCCTCGGTGCAAAGAACCCGGTGCTTTACTTTCGGTAGGTACATACATTTAAATATTTGTGGTCATGGCCTAGAAAACACCTACTTAATTCATTTTGTTTATACTTTTTGTCTTTTTTTGGTTTTTAATAAATTAAAATCAGTATTACTAAAAGACAGTTACCGTCTGAGAAAAGTTTTTGGCATTTTCTGTTATTTTTAGTACTCATACCTCAAATGGTTTGATCCCTATGTGAAATAAGCCCTTCGGCCGCGTATGATACCAGAGTAAGATCGATAAGTAAGTAGGTATATTTAATTTTTTTTTAATATTTTAACTTTTTTAGCATATTACTATGCTCGTTATTGTATAATATTGAAGGTTTTACCATTTCGTAATGATCTAATTTACTAAATATACTAAGGTAAACGTAAATACACAGAATATCCCCGAAGTCATAAGAAGAATATTTTCAGCTCTATGTACCGCCGCCGTACCGAGTAGGTATAGATAGACAATAGTGTCGCCGAGCTCAAAACAATTAAAAAAAAAACTAAACAACTGAAATAAAACATTCAACAACGAACCTCATATCTCAAGTAGTAAGTACAATTGCAATTTGTCGTATTATAAATAACAGTCTTGTTAAAAATGCTAATTTTAATACATTAAGTAAAACAAAAACCACGAATTTATAAAATAATTACGTTTTTCTAGGCCATGACCACTTGAAAAATTCAAACGTACGCACAGAAAGCAAGAACCCCGTTTTTGAACGATGACGTTTACATCATAGACAATAAAACTATCCGAGTAAAAAAGACTGGCGTCTGAGTCTGAGTCCTCTATGATAAGTATTTGTTTTTTTTTTTCAAGAATTATGTAGATAATATAACTGTATTAAAGTGTTGTGTTATCAAATAATTTATTTAAATTATATATTTTGCTTAAATTAACGAACACCGACAATAAAACGTTCATCCGTCTTATCGAAACAACAAGTTTTTTATGCAATTTTAAACTCTATGATATGGATTTTTTAATCAAGTCGATACCTCGGGGCTCAAAGGGCGTAACCGCCATTTTGGCGAAATTGAGTTTTTAATGTAGTCCTACTTATATTTTTCTCCTCTATCGATCTGTGTATTTAAAGTCTTCCAATTCGCAAAAAAATGGTTCTTACGACCCCATTTTTTGTAGAAAATAAAACAGATATTATTAGTTTTTGTGCCGTAACAGCAACCACTGTTACTGTTTATAAACGCGAGGGTAGTAAACGACACCGTAGATGATACAAATGTTTTTACGCCTACCATTTTACATCATAAAATTTTTAGGTTTGGGTCGTAAGAGCAATCTCTCATATTGATCAATAAATTTGAGGGTAGTAAACGACATACCTAGTAATTAGTAACATAATTAGGTACAGGTAAATCAATAATTATTAGTATTAATTCGTTGCTGAAGAACTACAGGCCCATCTCACTCCTGAGTCATGTCTACAAGTTGTTCTCGAGGGTCGTCACAAATCGCCTCTCGGGTAAGCTCGACAAGTTCCAGCCACGCGAGCAAGCCAGGTTTCGAAAAGGCTTTAGCACCGTGGACCACATCCATACTGTTCGGCAGATTGTAGAAAAGACGCAATAGTACAATCAGTGGTTCTTACGACCCCATTTTTTGTAGAAAATAAAACAGATATTATTAGTTTTTGTGCCGTAACAGCAACCACTGTTACTGTTTATAAACGCGAGGGTAGTAAACGACACCGTAGATGATACAAATGTTTTTACGCCTACCATTTTACATCATAAAATTTTTAGGTTTGGGTCGTAAGAGCAATCTCTCATATTGATCAATAAATTTGAGGGTAGTAAACGACATACCTAGTAATTAGTAACATAATTAGGTACAGGTAAATCAATAATTATTAGTATTAATTCGTTGCTGAAGAACTACAGGCCCATCTCACTCCTGAGTCATGTCTACAAGTTGTTCTCGAGGGTCGTCACAAATCGCCTCTCGGGTAAGCTCGACAAGTTCCAGCCACGCGAGCAAGCCAGGTTTCGAAAAGGCTTTAGCACCGGGGACCACATCCATACTGTTCGGCAGATTGTAGAAAAGACGCAATAGTACAATCAGCCGCTGTGTATGGCGTTTGTAGACTACGAAAAAGCCTTCGACTCTATCGAAACCTGGGCAGTGTTGGATGCCCTGCAGCGGTGCCGTGTCGATTGGCGATACATCGAAGTGCTGAGATTCCTGTGTGCTGGACGAACATTGTGGCAGTGTCATAACACTGCCACAATGTTCGTCCAGCTCCAAGACCAGAAGACGAAACCCATTAGCCTCCAGCGTGGAGTGAGACAGGGAGATCTTATATCAAACTATTCACCAACGCATTGGAGGACGTCTTCAAGACGGGACATCAACATCAACGGTGAGTACATCTCGCACCTTCGGTTCGCTGACGATATCGTCATATTTTCGGAGTCGCTGGAACAATTGGGCAAAATGCTGCACAGCCTGAATGGAGCTTCTCGACGAGTCGGCCTCGGTGTATACTTGGAGAAAACCAAGATTATGTTCAACGAACATGTTACACCAAGACCGATTGCCATCGAAGGGGCGACTCTTGAAGTTGTTCAAAAATATGTCTACCTGGGTCAGGTTATCCAGCTTGGTAAAAACAACTTCGAGAAAGAAATAGCCAGAAGGATCCAACTGGGATGGGCAACATTTGCCAAATTACGTCGGGTTTTTCTCCTCGCCCCTACCGCAATGCCTAAAAACAAAAGTTTTCGACCAGTGCGTCCTACTTGTTATGACTTACGGTGCCGTAACGTGGCCACTGAAGGTGGGGTTAGTCCACGACCTAAAAGTTGCGCAGCGGGCTATGGAACGAGCTATGCTTGGAGTTTATTTGAAGGATAAAATTCGCAACGAGATCATCCGACATAGAACTTAAGTTACCGACATAGCTCGAAGAATAAGCAGGCTGAAGTGGCAGTGGGCTGGCCACATCTGTCGAAGTACTGATGGCCGTTGGAGCAGACGAGTCCTAGAGTGGAGACCGGAAGAAGAAAAACGTAAGGTGGGACACACCCCCAAGCCAGGTGGACTGACGACCTACGAAGGGTGGCTGGGACGGACTGGATGCGGAAGGCGGAGGATCGGCAAACGTGGCGCATATTGGGAGAGGCCTATGTCCAGCAGTAGACTGCAATAGGCTAATTGATTGATTAATTCGTTATCTGAGTTGATAAAAACGGTGAAAGTGGACCAAATGGTCCACTTTACTGAAATGTCTACTCGGTTTCCCACTCGATCTACTTTCTCTAATGGTCCTCTTTCCTGAAATTGACGGTTACAACTATCACTCATCATACATCCATTGATTTTTGGGGTGTAAACACCCCAAACATCATACATCCATTGATTTTTGGGGTGTAAACACCCCAAACATACAAATTTTCGGGGCGTATAGGAAAGCTATTTTCGTTGCTTTTAAATTTATTCGAAATATAATTTTACAGTAACCTGCATCACAAAATTTTAAGACTTTTGGTCTTAGAACGGTTTATTTAGGTCAAAAATCGAAAAAGTTATGCCAAAAAAAGGAATTTTGTTTTTGTTTTTTTGCCCTCCTGTAAAATCGACTTTTGGCGCTTACGCCCTTTGAGCCCCGAGGTATCGAAGTATGATCGCGCCGGATTTTTTTAAAATTGGAATCCTAAGAGCCGTTAAATTTAATCCTGGTATTTATGCATGCCTGTAACACGCTTATTGTGAACTAATATCTTCGCCGATTGTGACCCAATTTAAATCTTCTTCGTGGAGACGAGTGGGAGCCTCTAATATTTGAGGTTACGAGTGGGCGTAGAGTACGAATTTTAAGGGACCAGTGGGTTCGCATCTATCCGAACGCTAATCCGCAGCAAAGTGAAAAGTGCGAGCCTTGGGTGCATCCTGCATCCAAGGCTTGTGTTTTGGTATCTGGGACCTTTTTTCCTAAATAAACCAAGAACTTTCCTTAATTGGGTTTATTTTCCATCTAAACCTGCAACCTCGAGAGGGAATCCTGAGGGTCGTCCGGCAATCAGCAGGTTACCGGCTTGTTGGTGATGTTCGAAGATGGGGCTCTTCAAACCGAACCAATTTTATTATAACCCCTCAAACTGAACCAATTTTAATCATTACAATCGGAGATGTCACCTCAGTCCACCATTTGATTCTATCTTTAGGTATACATTCCCCGAACTTCTTCTACTGTCATATAATCTTTCATACAAACCCGTCGGGTTAGAATACCGATCGGGGGCATTATTCTAAGTGACATCACGTCACGTTTAAACGTAGTCGTAACATGAGAAAACTGAATTACATTTGGTTAACATAGAAGAGAAAACTGGCGTAAAGCTAGACCAAATTAAATGTGTCGGTTTCTGCCAACGCGCGTAGTTACGAAACGTTTTGTCATTCAGAATAAGGAGCCTGTCTTCTATCAATACATCACCTAATTGTTTGGTGTATGTTCTGCTAACCTTGTGTAAATAATATTGGTAAACAATTGTGGTTGAATGTATTTCAGTTCGCGCGATATAAAGGTTATTGGCATCTCGGTTTAGTTACGGCTATGCAAACTATCTTTGAGGCCCCGACCTATCGTTCGGATAATAAATTGCTCATTCGAAATCTATTTTTATTTCATAGTGGTGTTAACACTGAAGAGTTTTATGAACGCGCTATGGGCTTACCACGATGCGCATAAGCAATCGTATCTTGGATATAGGGTGTATACATAGACTACATACAAACTCTATATCTAAACGCACAAAGTGTCGTTTCAACGCGGCTTAAAAATGGCCACTACTTCGGTATAAGTTGACATATAGTTACATCCCATGACATGCACACATATTGGCATTAGCTTATTCAGATAAAACGTCGTTTTTGCGATACATTTCGTGCTAACCAAAATGCTGTATCTATTGTCTATACATAATATGGTCTAAGGGTGTATAGTTGTCCGTCCCCCTTTGGACCTTAGGCTCGCTGATATCAAGCACAACTTGTCCGATTTCTAGTGTTTGGAAACGAGTTTTAACCAAAGTCGTAACATGAGGAGTAGATTTCGATTGGATAACTTAGGAGAATGAAACTGAACAAATTTAAATGAGTCAGCTAAGCTTCTCAACTCATTTGCGGGTATTTACCTGGAAGCCGTTCTTCGACAGCAGTAGGCTTCAATCATAATCTTGTCTGAATAAAATTTAGGGTACATCAACAGTCGATTGACGTGCGCTGATAAGATAAACGGATCCAATGTATTTGTCACTTTATCGTAGGTGCATTATTTTTTGTTTATCTGATATCAGATGGTAAGGAAAAATACTGGCCGATTATGGTAATACCAGTAGTGGTATTGCTGGAGTTGCTGGGGCAAAAGCTTCTCTGTGTCTCTTAATTCTTCATCCGAATTCAAAACCTAGCATTCAAAGCTAGCGCATTCTTGGAGCCCGATCTCCACTCTTTCTCCATTCCATCTTTTCAAAATTTGAGTTTCAAAGTCCCTAACACTGAGAAGAAAACCTTATGCTAGTGCCACATCCGTCAGTCATGAGGTTATGGGTTTGCCGATGTTGTTTGTTTGGGAGATCTTGGAAGCCCCCCTGAATCAGTTTCTCACTGACTACGATGCGGGTGCATTTACATTGATGGCGGCTTAGTACATAAATCGTATAAATGAGATAACCGTCATATAAGAAAGTGTCAATTGATCTCAATCCCATCCGCCCGCATCTCTTTATCGTTACAATCAAACGGGATAATAAAAGGACCACGTTCGTTCAGGCGGAGTTTAAATTACAAAATTGTTACTGTAACTTAACAGTTGAATACATGGCCATTTGTTTGTCAATTTATATGAAGAATGTCAAACCTACATCATGCGTTTTGAGCAAGCACAGCAAGCCAGGCAAGTGTATGAATGCCTGGATGTAAAACTGGACCGGATTGTGGAGGTTGTCAAACACATATCATGCGTTTTGAGCAAGCACATAGCAAGTCACGCAAGTGTGTGAATGCCTGGATGTAAAACTGAGACAGGACTTGAGCTTCTTGCTGGAGTCTTTTCGAGATGGTGCCTCGTTGCAAACCGGTGACTAAGATTGAATAATAGTTAACTATGTAACCAAACTCGTGCATGTCAAATTGAAAAAGACAAGGGCTTTTCTGAAGGTAATTCTGCATTTTTAAAAAATGTGACCCCCTCAAATTTCAGGCTGCGACCGCGCCTGGTCACCGGCATCTGGTTAAATCAGCCAGTAAGTTAGACGCGTAGCCTGTTCATTAAACGCCTTTATCCAATGAAATGGCTGAAACTAACATGAAGAGCACCGTTTTTGCCAACTATAGCCTCAAAGAACGCTATCGAGGTGGCTGCACATTGGGAAAATGAAATGACAGAAGAAGAATGGGGTTACGAATTTTGTCGAACATTTTTACAGCATTTTCGTCCCATACCATGAGAATTTCTTTCAAACTCGACAGTTGTGCATAACATGGACTTAAATTGTCTTATCAATTGAATTGTGGTAATTTCACACAAATAAAAGCGTTAAGTCTTAATTAATACGTTTGTATCCGTTGATAACAGACAGACAATTACCTCTTCGATATTTTTAGATAATGACGAACATGATACGGTGCGTCAATAACCTCAAAAACAAATTAACAATACATCACGCTAATATACAATGATCGAACGAATTGTGGCGGGTACACACCAAGCAAACTTAGGCGTGAATTATACAGGAAAGGAAAGAGTCTAAGGCTAACTTTTCACCAGAGGGGTGCTATAAATAAATAAAACCGTATCCTCTGTGGCTATGCTATGTAGCGTGAAATGAAACCTCCTACAAATATGCAAAATTCGAATCTATCCATAGCACACATCCATAGCACGCATAAAATCTTCTTTTCTACATAAAAAAACAGCTTAGCTGAACCTCTTTGCACCAGTGCTATGTGTACTGGTGTGGCTATGTGTACTGTTAGAAGAAGAACAGTCAGGCCCTTTGTCGCCTTTTACGACACCTACAGGAAGGAATAGGGTGGCCATATTCTACTCCACCGGGAACCGAGAACGACCGCGGCAATCCAAGTTTATAAAATTACAAATTGATACTCATAGACCTCATCATCTGCATATAGACGTATTCTCCTGATTGCATCCGTGGCCAAGATGACCCCGAAGCTCAGGGTCCGCCTTCCGGCTCTTCCTTCTCCACTTCGCACGATCTTGGGCGTCCATGGTAGTGAGACCATTAGCACGCATATCACCCTCCACGACGTCAAGCCAGGACTTCTTTGGCCTACCCCTTTTACTCATAGACCTAACGTCCAAAATATTATGAAACAATTCTTATTCATTTGTCGTAATATGATTTAAAAATATAGATACCTATTGTATGTGTAACATCATTTTTATAGTTTATCACGATACCTCGCACAAGTAGGTACAATACAGTTGATTGCATGTACCTATGTAAACAGAACTCCATAATATTATTGTCAAGTGTTGATTAAAATAGACAAAACAATAGAATAATTTCATTATTCATTGTTCATTCTTTCTAAGGCACGCTGAAAGGGAGCCTGTATCACAAAAATATGAAAATCTATAGGTACTTCCACACTACTATTATAAATGCGAAAGGAACTCTCTGTCTGACGCTTTCACACCTAAACCACTGAACCGATTTTGATGACATTTGGCTATGTTTGGTTGTGATAATCGACATCCACGCGGATTGAGCCGCGGGCAACATCTAGAATAAAAATAAATAGATAGTTCATTACGATTGCTTTCGCTTCTTCTACTTTCATATTATTTTCATACATGCATACCGGTAGAATTCTTGTAAATCTAATTAAAATGTGCATTAGCCAATCTTGTTAGCAGAAACATTTATATTTGTGACACATGAGGAGGAAAAATACAATGATGGGCATCTCGCGTATTGCGGGCAATGGAGCAAGTCTAGATACCAGCGTTAGTCATTACAATGTTATTCGGGCAAACTAAGGATGAATTGACGTCATTTCTTTATTTTGATTCACATGTATGTCACTGATGTATAAAACCTACAGCAGTGAATAGGGGAGACTTACTACAGCGGGATAGTACGTAGAGCCCACGATTTACCTATAAGTATATAAAATCCGATGTTAGCTAGGTCGCCCGTTCAAAAATCTGTAGGTTAGTGGTTCCAATCCAGGCCATTACACTACCGACCAATAACCATGAGTGAGCATTTTCAAAAGGGAAGTCAGTGGAAATTAATCTCACCCCATAAGTGCGTCCATAGCAATTTTGTGTGAAATCAAAAAAAACATGTCTACCACGGATTCCCTTTGCAGAGCAAGTCGGTGGAATTCGGGTTATAGGGACCACTGCTAATTTGCTTAATTGTAATCTTATGAAAAAAAAAGCAAAGGATTTTTTGAAATAATAAACCCTAAATTAATACTAATATTGTATCTTATGAGAAAAAAGAATACAATCCAAACTACAGACTCCTCATATATAAATCACCAGTGACGACTCATTCTGAGGACGATCCAATCTCGTGTGGCTACTGGAATTTGAGTGAGTGAGTCATGTAATTTAAGTCGTTCAATTCCTAATATAGTAAGAATTGAAATTTTCCAAGTATTACTAGCAAATGTCAGAACATGACAATAAAATTCATTGCCACTCTATTAAATCACCAACAATTACATAGTACATTACATTCACTGCATTGCGTCACCTAGCCACAGAAGTAATGTGTAATATAGCTTTTGTTAGGGTTTGAGCACACATGCTGCTTTTATAATCGGCGATTTTGTCACTTTTCGCCAGCGTATGCTAGCTTTTTAGAGAATGTTTGAAAAGCACGTTCTAATCGGCTATCATGCTATTTCCAAATCACGCACGACGTGAAATGGCATTCGTCATTGAGTAATAGCACGCTGATAGCGCTAGCAGAGACCTTACGTTAGTTGTGAATCGTGGTGCAGCGCAAACGCATATCAGTAGTCGCAGCTAACACCTTTACAAAGCACCGATGCGAATGCGCGACAGTCATCTAAATGCGATGGAGTAAATCGCGTGATTTAGATGGAGCAATCGAACGCAGAAAGTCATCCACTATTACGTGAAGCGAACTGCTTTGGTCGTCTAGCCACTTTAAGTAGTAAGAAGCTAATTGATTTTGACAACACATAAGCACAGTAAATTAATTATACTAAATAATTATACTAATAAATTAATTATACTATATAGTATAATAATTAAATTATACTATGACATAAGATCAAAAAACTTAGACTTCAGCGTACGCTGCAATGTTCTGCCGCCAGAATGCAGCACTAGCATAAACAGTAAACTGTTTTTGATAGGTCGTTCAAAGCTCAAACCGCCTCAATTTTTGCCAATCTCAAGTGGCAAGACAAAATTTTCTTGCTCAGTTTACTGTATGTGCTAGTAACGCCCACTGAGATTACCTTTGCGTAAAGGTGGATTTAGACCAAAATAACATAGAACATAGAAAGAGAAGAACAAGAGCATTCTTTCTTAATATTTTAGTGTAAAACGAAACCTTGTTTTCACCGTTTACATAAGAAAGAACAACGAATGAATATTCTGTCACTGTTTACACTAATAGAATTTGACGTAGAAGGGATAGATTGAGCATTCGCTCGTCTGATGTAAGTAAATCAACTTTAATATCCCCTATTGCCGCCACTGCGTTCGTATTCCCAACAAGCGACTAAATCGCCGGTCACCGATGCTAAAGTAGCATGTGTGGTTTGGCCGTTACCGTCTTTTCACTTTTCAGTTATAAATATCACGACTTTGACCGCTGTTCTACTGAAAAAGTCGAATGTTGCACGATTATACGGAAACGCCGCACCGTGTTAGCGCGATCTAAGGACATGGGATGAATGTTCGGCTAATTATAGCTGCTCCAGACGCCCGCCTGTCCGAACTTGTTCACGTTAACGCTATAATTATGTGAATTAATGTTTACTATTTAATGATCGACTTCAAAGGAGGTTCTCAATTCGTGGGTTCGTTTGGGCTAAGTTATCCAATATTTGATTGTTACGTTCATCATCTAATGATGGCTTGTTCCCAATTGAAACTTGCAAGCCTCGGACGCAACTGTCCTACGCAATCCAAGCAAACGTTATTGTTGCTCGGTTGGTGATGGTCTTAGATAGATGAAATTTGTCAAAATCGCATCAGTCGTGGCAAAAGCTAAAAGCGAAGCTAAAAATGCGATTAAATTCTAGGAATTGTATGAATCTTTAAGTTTGATGACTAGTTTGTTTCAACGCTGCAGTAAGTTCTATTTTTAACTCTTACCAAAATGGAACACGAATTCTGTTCTGAAAAGCTTGTCTGGTGCCCAGTTTGTGGTGTTGATTCCATCATTCATTCGTAGGAAGGAAGACTAATTGCAACTAAGTATACCTATTGTTAAATGCTCGTTAATAGCAATCAGAATAGTTTCCTTACACCGATATCTTGAAAAAAATTAATATTATTCCGGACATTAATGATGTAGTACCTACATTGTAGATGAATATTTCCATCCTGACCATCAACAGTATTTGCACCGGTGATTGATGAATAGTGGCCAAGAAATGTGACCCATTTTTTGTATACTCTTACCTTTTTCAGAACTAACGAAGTGATGTATGTATGTGTGTGTAAAACCCCCACCGGCAACACATTGGCCTGTTATTGAGGACCAAAATTCCCCTCCCTTATAGAGACGCACGACGTACCGACACTTTGGCCTGCTTCTGTTAGGGCGGCGGCTTGCCCCAACCCCGTGCTCATGGAAAATGGAGATCGGTCTGTCATCTCCGCCGATGCGCCTTCTGCAGCAAATCCTTGAGTCCTTCAATGAATTCTGAAACTCTGAATGATACTCTACATTGTTTGACCGAAACATTTCTTCTTTACAGGTTGAGATGGCATGCGAACTCCGAAAACCTCTATTCGTCCACGAAAAAGAAGCTCAGGATGACCTGATTAAAATTCTGGACGAATTCGGCAGCCGTTTACCTGCAGTAGTGATCCACTCGTTCACAGGATCAGTGGAGCAAGGCCTGAAGTACATAGAGAAAGGATTCTATTTGGGCATAACTGGTTACATATGTAAGGACAAATCCGACGGTGGGATCAGAAGACTGCTGTCAGAAAGACTACTGCCTTTGGACAAATTGCTGGTAGAGACAGATTCACCGTTTATGTACCCAAATATGAGGGCGTCGAAGCTACCGCTGCATGTTAAGGATTCTTTGACTGAGAGGTGAGTTGCTTTCAATCAAATATTATTTTCAAAGCTATTGCCTACCGCTTCCTACCGTTCTTGTAATCCATAGGAACTCGGAATAGGGATGGAAAGTAACCTTTCAGATTATACTCAATCTCTATATCATTTTTCATTTGTTTAGCCGTTCTGTGATTTAGTAACGAATGTTACGGATGTTGTGGATGAATGTTATGGATGAATATCCATCCAAATCCGTGGGTGTCGTACAAGGAAAAAGGCAGAGCTAAGGGATAGTGCTGTTCTGCATCAGCCTGGGTCTAGAATAAGGGTCCGGTAAACGGCAATAGGCTCACCTATTATTACGTGAAACAGTATTCAGAAATTGGTGAAATGTTACCTCTATCAGTTCTGTTAGTCACATCTGTTTAAGCTTTCTGAGATAACATACGTGACTTTATGTACATACATACACGCTTCTATCTCAATGGGGTAGGGAGAGACCATTATTTTCTTCTACTATCATATTTGTTTTTTGTTTTATATCTAGCTTCTGTATTTGTCGATCAATATATGCTATCAACATTTTGTTATTGACTTAAAACGACAGTTTTATCGACATCTAGATATATTTAAGAATTGAGGATGTTGCAATAGCTGATAAGGTAGATACTTTTACTGTTAAGATATCTAGTGGATTAATCTGGGTGTTTACGGAAATAAGCCCTTTTGGCTAGGGTCGATGAATCGAGGTTCTAGACTTTATAGGATAGGATTCGTAGGATATCCAGTAGGGTTAGTAGTAGTGAAAACTTTTGAAAGGGTAGCCGATGGAATAAAAAAAATACCATTTATAAAACGACCATAGCAATTTTGTATGGAATTTTGGGCTATCAAATTCTGAGTTTCAGATACATTTAGTTTTAGTTCACCACTTCACCACACTTTAGGGTATTATACTTCGGCATATCATGGACCTAAGTCGCAAGACAAACGAGACCCTCGCACGGATTGTATTGTAATAATCTATGCTTGGTGAATTTGAGCTGGTCCACCACTGTAGCACCCGTGTTACTCTCAAAATATATCCAAGAAACGTGTACTGCGCGTTGAGAGCTCATTTTAGGTCCAAAATATATCCCGAGGTATAGGATTAGTTGAATAGTTCCTACATCTCTGCAGGAAAGTCGCTCTTAGCTAGTTTAGACACTGTCTCTTTTCTCTTCGTATTTATTGAAACATTCCAAATAATACGTGAGTCAGATTAAGTTACACTAATTACGTGCGCAATGATTGTTTAATTCAAATTCCTTCAGCCGCTCTCGAGGTTTCCAACAGGTAGCATTAATTCTAAAATGCCCAATTAGTGTTATTTCTCGGTTTTAGCATCCATGGCCAACTTTCGTAATAAAAATATAAGCAATTTTTTTATAAATATAGAGGTAAAAAAATACCTCTGCAGCCTTTTATACAACTTGCATTCTACGATTTCACTTGCATTATCTTATCTTCATCCGGCTCCTGAAAAAGCATCTAACGAGGCTGTTAAATTGGAGGCCACCATTTTAATATTTTTACGTCTGAAACATAATATGGACAGTTGAAAAACTAAAGCTTGTGTTGTAGAACGATACTGTCAGGAATGTCTACTTCAAACTAATTAGTATAGATTTTATTCTAGAAATATAAATATTCTAGTAGGTATAGGGATAGCGCGCCTTTTTTGTAATGACATGTCATCTGTATGACCGCTACAAAAATGTAATGGTCGGATTATGGCCTTTCGCGATATGTGTAGTGATCAAGACTGTTTTAGTTCCAATATTGTTCGCTAGATGGCGTTATCCCATTCTGGAACGCGCTAGTGATGTTTGTACAAAACTTTATAAAAGTCGATTGTAATATATCTTAGATACAGTACGACAAAATGCGTTGATATAAACAATCAATGCATTTATTGGGACAGTCGTCTGTTGTTTATTATAGGGACTCCTAGTCGTTACAAGAGCTATCGAAGAAGCTGCCAGGCGGACAATACTATCGCCAAAAGGACAACCAGTGCGTTGTGTCGTAAACACTTATCATTACCTGTACTTTAACTTTTTAAAAACTTCTTTCTAAAGTCCGACCAATAAAATAAAAAACCTGTACTGGGGGCGCCAAAAACACTATGATTATGACAACACCAAGTATAGTGATACACATGTTAAATGCCAAGTATACAAATATTTTTTCAACACACTTGCTTATGAACAGGCTTTTATTTCCCCGCAATTAAGCACGGAATGACACCTAATATAAAACTGTGACTTTTTCATTGCTTCTTCTTCCTCCTAGCGTTATTCCCAGTCGCATCCGAAGCTTTCAGCTTGGAGTCTGGGGTCCGCTTTTACCAGTCATAGCTACAGATGTGGCTAGACCTCGATATTTTCCGTGAAGCGATTGCCACCTGACCTCCACGACCCAATGTTAACATTAGGTGATATCGAAGCTTTGCAGCTAGACCGGCGCTAGTGAACGCGGCCGCTACGCAGGAGGCGCGGGTTCGATCCCCGCTCAGTGCAAATATTTGTGTGCATGAAATATGAATATTTGCATTGGTCTGGGTGTTTCTATATATAATATGTATGTATTTACAAAAAAAAAATGTTTCTAAGTATGTTTATCCGCATTCTAGAACCCATAACACAAGCTAGTTAAGCTATGCTTACTTTGGGTCTAGATAGCGTTGTGTAGAATGTCCTACAATATTAATTAATTTATTTATTTATTATTTATTTAGGGCACCAACTACCCGTAACGACTGCCATAGATGTTCTTATGGCAACCGGGACCGACGGCTTAACGTGCTCTCCGAGGCACGACCAGACCAATGCAAATACCCATATTTAATGCACACAAATATTTGCACTGAGCGGGGATCGAACCCGCGCCTAGTGCGTAGCGGCCGCGTTCACTACCGCTACGCCACGGAGGCTGTCATGTTTTTCATTGCTATTATTCACAAAAGTGAGTTATAGACTTACAAGGACTGGGCACAAATCACAACACAGTAGTATCCGTATAATAGTTTACTGCTTGGAATGGTAAATACAAGTTAGACATACAGTTACATTACACTATGTATAGAACAGGGACCACGCGATATTGTTTTTCGGACTGCATAAAATTCTTGTATTTTATGCCTAACAGCACAGAGATCAAAATAATCGAGCATGATTTTCTTTTTTGCGTTAGGCTTATTTTTCTTAGGCGTAGAAAATACATTTGACGTTTGACCTTCTCTTCGTATTTTTATTACAGAAGATCGGGATATACCTAAAAATGTGAATAATAATTAGTCACAGTAAAATCAGTAGTTTAGGCCAATTTCATTGCACGTACTCTATGATGTACTTACCCGTCATGTTGACAACAAGGTCCGTGATGTTATTTAGAGGAACAGAGTCCAATCCTTCCTACTTTTTATCCGACAAATACTTTGTTATATTATAAATTACTTTTCTTAACTGGCTTTTAATAGTTTTCGGCATATTACTATAGTTTTGTAGTTTTGTAGCGCTCTCAAAGTCAACAACACGCACAATTGACACCACACTGACAGATGACCATAATGACATTGTATAGATTGTTACCATATGAAGAAATTAGTTCCAATAGTTTACCGCAATATGGCGAGGTATTTTATTTTACTGGTCGGGCTTTAATATGCTTTTTTTTTTAAATTTCAAGATCCATGAACTTCGTGAACCGCTACTGCACCTTCCAGCGCAACGAGCCATGCGCGCTGCCCGCCATCGTAGAACTGATCGCCGGCTTCCTGGGACAGAGCCCCGAAGATGTCGCCCTCGCCACTGCGTTCAACGCACTCAAACTATTCGGCCTCAGTCAGTGAGTGAGACATGATGTGAAGAAAAAGTAAACCCGTTGCTATAAAAAAGTGAGAATCAGATTTTTAAATTTAGAATTTGATAGATGACAGTTTGGGAACGTTTCGATGAGTTATTGGTTCCAAAATATAGATGGCGCCACGATTTTTTTTTGATATTTTTTGTTCAGGAATAGAGTGGTTTCATGCAATATTGAGCGATGAATGGATTTCCACTATTATTTGGACGATTGAAGATTTGAACAGTTCTGTTTATGGATTTATTGTAAATTACTGGACAATAGAATTTTGTTTTTGAAAGGATTGGTTCCTAAATATAGATGGCGCCACATTTGTGTTTGTTGACAGATGATTTTTCTTTTTTATTTTACTAATATGGTGTTACCTACAATGATAAAAAAAATATTTATTTGAATTACCAAATACTAGCGAATTATGTCCGAAGATGAATTATGACAATAGCGAATCATATATTTATTATTGTATAACATTATTGCCTGGCAACTACGGTATAGTAAAAATCTGATTCTCACTATTTATTTAGATGAGAGGTTTCTTCAACTCAAAAATATTTATAAAGAATCGAGTTGTGCCTTCGCGCTTAGCGCCTTGAAGTGATTGCAAGGAGTCCACGAAATGATATTAGCCAGATAAGTATTTACAAGACATACTATCATTCTGATTGATATCTAGAGTTACGAATGATATTTATTCGACAAAGTGAAATGGTTTCTTTGAACGTCATCCGATTATTTATAATTGAAACCCGACTAAAATACTCATATTCACTATAAAAGTGCATTTCGATTATGACAAAAACGACGTTTTTTGTGGCAAAACGAGGCTAGAGGACGCGACAGTTTGGACTAACCACAAACTGTGTTAGTGGTTTAAATATTGTGATTTGTATATTTATTTTTCAAAGAGTTTCGAAGCTGTCGCGGTCCAATTTACCATTATCAATTGATCGAAATCTTGCCATTGAATAAGAATAATTGCCTCTCTAGACAGTGAAAGTCAATAATCCACCCAATTGTGATATTCCGTAGAGGAATTGTTTTTTATGTGCGTCAATTGATGACGTCATATCTTTAGATTGATTATTGATTTTTGCCGTAAGCTCGCCTATTTTAGTATCTAAGGGAGGTGTTGGAACAAAGAAATATGTTGACTGGAAAGCTGTATAAAGTTTTTTTTTGTCAAGAATAAGCTGTGATGTTACTCAGATTACGTAAAAATGAACTATTAGTGTATTGAGCAGGCAATCAATTCGGTTTGCTTCTTAATTCAATCAATGATTTTTTAAAGGCATTTATTTATGCATCTGAGATAGCAAACTGTGATGCTCGACAGTGAATAATATTTTAATGTTACTTTTGTAATTTAAAAAGATATTAGTCGTCACACTCAATCTCTAATCATACGCCATTGACTCTAGAGATGAGAGTCTCACAAATAACTATTATCAAATTTAAATATATACACTTTACTTAATCTTACTATTTGTATTGAAATTTTACTCTTGTAATTTCACATTACTTCTAATAGTATAAAAAAACACTGAGTTATTGGCGGAAGCGTTGGGGTACCACAGAACACAGAAGAAAAAAAAATAACGTTTTAGAAACTTGAATATGTAATAATAAAAAAAATATCAGCTTGCCAGTCAACACATTTTATTATTCCAACAATAAAAAAAGCAAAATGAAAAGTTTACGCAAGTTACAAATGCGTACCTGAAACGCGCCAAGTCTAAATATTGCCATTTTAAAAATGTATGTACTTGGTTTTTTTTTTGCATAATAAAGTAGACCTTATTATTTAAGTTACTTGGTCTATTGTGGCTTGTACGCACGCCTTTCGGTGGCAACCTTTATTAGTCAGACTGATCTCAAATGAAGTGTAAAGCATAATTTGAATTTTCAACTAACAGTTTAATAGTCAAGAATTACTTGGCAATACTTTGTAAAGGCCGGTGTTCATTTATGCGATCATAATAATATTTTTAGTGTGTTTATGTTAGATGTATACTAACCTTTTGTATAATTTAGTTTCTTGGGTGATTTTCTTATACTTTTTCGTGTGTAACTTGTAGATAATGTCTACTCAAGTGTCTGAATAAGTCTAAGAATGTCTTATTGTCGCAAAGATTAGGAAGGATTTTACACTGGATCAACTAGTCAATGGTTAATATTGTGATTTAGTCGGTTGATTCATAGGACCTTTCTAATCTTTGCTTCGACGTTCGACGTAAGATCATCCAGTAATAATGATCGCACAAATGAAGCACGGCCTTTATCCTAGGACACCAACTGTTGCCACCTTTATCTAGCACGGTGTTAGGTATCTTTAGTTATTTCGCTCTGCGCAGGGCATTCCTATTCGAATTATAATAATATTTATATTTTTCATCGAATATTTTGTAAATAGTTTGAAATATAAATGTGTAATTAATATTATTTAGTTAATTTAATGCTGTAGTCACAACGAAATCAAAGACTGCAAGTATTAAAGTGTGACAACTTGAAATGTTATTGTTTTGTATCAATATTTTTACGTATTTAATCGTTTACTGTAAGGAGTATTGTTATTTCTTTATTTTTTGACAATCACTTTGTTGTAGTGTGTAAGTGCGGTTGTCGGGCCGAGCCGCGTCGTGTAAAGATATAATTATATTATTGTTGTTGCCCTCCGCCCCCAGAGGGGGTGGGCAGAGGTCCAGGCGGCTGAAGCAACATAGTGCCTTCAATAAAACGTCCTTTTGTGATACAATATTTTCATAGAATGTACAGATTATTACTTTCAATATACAAATAAAGAAAATATTGTCTTTTATTTGTTTGTTCCTGGTAGAGTAGTATAGGACCATCGCATTTCTTCCCGTGGGTGTCGTAGAAGGTGACTAAGGGATGATGTGACAGTAAAAATAGAGGTACCTTTATATGGGGTGAATAGGGATCAATGGGTGAATAGGGATAAAACGGTCAGCTGAATTCTGTAGTTATTTTCTTTCAAGTGAATTATGGATTAGTTCAATGTAATAATGAGCAGAGTTATCAATAATATCTGGTTAGATACTTGGCATTCGGGAGAAAAATTATTTAAAAAATTTAAACTATTTTATCCCTATTCACCCCATTTTACCCGGGCGACAGGGCTAGAGGGGACTACTGGGAATAATCGACGGTAATGACCAAGTGCCTTGCGGCAATTAGGCTCGCTCTCTATTATGTGGGAGCAAAGTAAATATGGATTTTAATCCGCCTGTCTATCCCTTCCGGGTTTACAGGCGTGAATGTATGCATGTTTATACTTGTCAGGATCGTAGAAAGTGGAAATACTTCTTAGCTCGAGCTGCGCATCTTCATAGCACATCTCACGCGCTACGCTACATGTCATAGCACAGTTTACATCGTAGCATAGCTACATAGCACATCTCTGGTGGAAAGGCAACCACCAACAGCACTCTTTTATTAATAGAGCTTGGTCGAAATTAATTTTTGAGCTTTTGTGTGACAAAGTCCCTTTTCTCGAAAATAAAAAAGTTCGTCACACCGCCATGTAAACCCATGCCTTAAAGTGATGGAATGCTTAACATAAAATAAAAAGTAGGTAAGTTGTAGTAATAATTATTCTTTATTCACAATTTTTGGCAGTCGATATTATAATACTAAGATAACGAAAATAATAAAACAAAATTCTATTTGTTCTAACACATTCATATCTGTCTTTATTAGAAAGGCTCACGCATTCTTATTTCGGATTGCTAAAATATTAAAAACACAAATAATAACTCTAAAAGCCTTTAGAGAAGGTTGATTTTCCTATGATACATAAAAATGTGTATGTAAAGTAAAGAAATGAATAGAATATCGATTGTTTTGGTTTACAACTGTATATAACTTTATTATAGGGATGTGTTATAGATATATTATATAGATTAACTAAATATTAATAATATATTGTTTTGGTATATTACTAACACACATGAAATATATTTTCTTTCAGTAAATTTTGGTGTCCGTCAGAATGGCTGGTTGCCTGCCTCATTTAGCATCGAGACAGATCGAGACAGTGATTAAAAATTGCTACCTAATTGCTACTATTTGCTACCTACCATTAAATAATTGCTACCTCATTAATTTTGAAAATATAAGGAATAACAATGTCACCAGCCATTGTGACGTCAGAATGGCTGGTCAGCGCTTAGTTTGAATAAACTAAACAGAGTTGAGCTATTGTTTTTACTTCAATAATTGCTACCTAATTGCTACCTACTCACCTATCAATTTCAGCCTTATTACTATAGGTATCAGTTGAAAAGTTATGATTATTTATTTGCCGCTTACATGTGGTTTGCTACGGTTGGCAAAAAAAATATACGAACACTTTTAATTTATTACAGAACTTTATTACCTAAAGCAAGTTAATCATAAGGACAACACTTAATATTGGCTCAAAACATTTGCACTATTTAAAAAGTTTAACTATGAAAGTCAACAAAATATTGTTTTCATCCCTTCTATTCGAAAAGTGTCCCTTTGTTCCTCTATAAGTGGGAGCAAAGTAGCACTTTTCTGTTCAGAGCTTTTTAGCAGGCGGAAAAGTGATTTGAATTTGGAATATCATATTATTCATAGAAATCGAACCAATTTTTTTTTTATTACTGGCTGGTTCGTGTTGGCTGCACGGTGATATGGTGACCCGTGCTATGTAAAAAAAAACCAGCGCGCGAATTCCGTCTCTGTTCTTGTATTATGGAATCAAAGAATCTATTTCGTTTATTCAGTTTAGGCACAAAAAAGCAAATGAACGTCAAAAAATTACAATTATGTCAAGAATTATGACAACATTATAGTAAAATAAATCATTTGAGAATGATTCTATGTAATCAGTACCGATGTATTTTTCTCATAGAAAGGGGATGAAAAGTAGAGTATATTATTCAAGGAGCAAATTATTTTTCCCTCGGGCGATATACTTTGAACCCCTCGCTGTGCTCAGGTTTCTACGTTAACGAAACTAACGCTCAAGATTCTAATTTGTGAATATAAAATAAATTTAGAATCTTTCGCTTGCTCGATCATCAAATCTGAGCACGCGGTTAAAAAGCAACTTTGCACTCTTGTATAACAAATAACTATTATTTTGTTGACTTTCATAGTTAAACTTTTGCATAATATTTTAACGCTATTTCCGATCTGATTTTATAAACTGTTACAGCGTTCTTAAAAAATGTTAAATGTCTCATTTCGTGTTTCTGTAGCACTGCTTATTATATGTTCTTAAATAAGGATTTATTCCTATCTTCAGAAGTCGCAGTTAATAAAAAAAAAATCACATCATATTAAAAAAAAGACTTGTATAGGTATGTACGTATGGAAAATCTAAGGCTTATTGGCAAATAAAAAAAAAAATGCAATTTTTGACATGTCTTGGGACCGCCAAAATTAATTTGTGTAAATCCATAATACTATTGAGTTACATAGCTAAATGTAATTTATTTAAGTTTTTCCTGCTATTCTTGTTGACAATTATTTAAACTTCCTACTTACATTTTATATTACGTTATTGCAATAATGAAGAGAGGTAGGAAGTTTTTGGTGCCATTAGAAGAGCAGAAAAAAGTATTTCTATTGTTTAAAAGCTGTTTTACGAGTGCTGATAACCTTCCATCACCTAATGATCCAGTATTCAAGGAAATTAGAAGTGGCATACATGAACAAATTTCAGAAAAAGCATTATATTTGTCAGTCAAGAAAAACTTTATTTTTTTTTTCAATGTTCCGGTAACAAATGAGATACAGGTTGATGATGTTCTAGACAAAAACATGGCAAATACAAACTGTAAGTTTACTTCTTTCGATTTTATGATTGATTTATATCTCTGGGAGAACATGCAACCCATATCTAAGCGTGTAAGAGTTGCTCAAGGTTCCAAGTGCTTACTGCGAAAAAAGTATATTTTGCCTAAACACCAGTGGGCGCATGTATTACGTGAACAAATTTGGAAAACTTCAAGAATACCATGCAGTTGGATTTTCAAACAGTATACTATAAGAAATGGCGTTAATATAACTTGCAAAGGATTTTGTAAACAGTGTAGATCATCTATAAAAGTAACAATTACCTGGCCAGTTGATAAGATTGCTCACTGCGCATGTACAATATTAAATTACGATGCTCAATTTCTCCATCAACCTGGTAAAAAGATAAAACTGTCACCATTGCAACGTGTTGAAATGTCTGCTAACCTTGAACATGAATCTGCTATTAATTATCGTAATACTTTGGCTAATAATATCCTGAAAGATAATGATACTGAACCATCCCATCTCCCAACACTTGGGTGCTTAAGACAAATTAAACACGAAGTTAAAAAAAGCTCGCATTATGATGCAAATCAGATCTTATCATTGTGGAAAATGACCCAAGTAATGCCTTATCAGGAAGCTATAAAACATATTTCATTACATCCTTTTTATTTATATTATTGGACTCCTAGTCAAGAAACTTATTGCAAAGAATTCCGTAAAAGTAATAGATTAATACTCAGTATTGATGCAACCGGAAGTATTTTTAAGGAGTTTGGTCCAACACATAAAATGATTTTGACCAAACATATATTTTTATATGTGTTAGTAATGAAAACCAATAAAAACGAAAGTTCTGTGCCTTTGTGTCAGATGATCTCCGAGAACCATACGATGGATACAATTTATAAATGGCTGCAAACTTGGACCAAATGCAATTCTGCTCCAAACGAAGTTAATTTAGATGACTCATCAGCTTTAATTGGTGCAACTGTGAAGGCTTTTACAAATCACAGTTCAACTGCAAAATATGTTGAAGATTCGTATAGAAAACTAGAACAAGGGGAAGCAAGTGACGATTGCTATATACGTATCGATACAAGTCATTTTGTAAAAATTTTATTCAATCTTTCCTGTTTTAAACACACTGACAACAGAGTGAAATTTTTCTACATCAAATGTCTCCTAGAATTGAAAAAATGTAATGATTATGATAACGCCAAAGATATCCTGTCTAATATAATTATTGTAAGCTTAAATGATCGAGACGGTGTTAACAAAAGTGGCAATCCTACGAGGTGCGAAAATGCTAAGAAGCAGTTAAAGCAGTTATGGATGATTCATTATGAAGACTCAGAAATAGAAATTCAAGATAATGAACAATTACATGCGACTTTTGAAGATAGGAAGAAATCCTTATTTGAGAATATTTTAACGAGCAGTGCTACAGGAACACGAAATGAGACATTTTCTGCAAAGAAACATCCACACTGGTTTTACGACAAGATTGAAACCGAAAAATTAATTATTAACCATAGTGATGACAATGATAGAGGCGACCACGAGAACTTATATTATTTTCCTGCGTTTATTAATGTTTTATCTCGTTTAATGAGGCAGTTTCCTTTATGGGCAAATGTAATGAAAAATTTGTACAATTCTGATATTGATCGACCGACATCCTCTAATGTAGAATCCTACTTTAAAAATATTAAAAAGCTTTTGTGTCAAATCGGTACAAAATCACAAAGATTACGTGTAGATGAATTCATTATGCAACATTTAGAATACCTAACAGGAGAACTAAAAATAGCAAAAAGTAATTTAATTATTAAAAAAACCCGCTCAGCTCCAAAGAAACCGTTACAAAATCAAAGTTTAGGTGAGAAGGAAAAAAAGTCAATAACGGACTTTACTGATGATTCTATTTTTGCAGACGTACCGACTTGCATAGAAAATTGGAAAGGAAAATCTATGATAAAACCTAAAAATACAAATAGGGCCGTTAAAAAAAATGTTTTGCATTTGTCAAACGGTAGTACAATAAATATGGGCGATCAAATTGTTATTACCAGACACACATGTGCACTAGACTCAATATCTTATGCATTGGCTATAGCATATGTTGATGGTTTTATTACGAATCAGATTATAGAAAACGGTGCAAATATGTTTTGTCAGCTTATTAGAAATGTATGTGAAAACAACGCTGAAATAGTTTATAAAATAAGATCGGAAATAGCGTTAAAATATTATGCACACAATAAATTCGGAACTACTGTTGAAATAAGCTGCGAATGCAATGTTCTTTATATTTTTGACCGAATTTTAGTGGACTGTATATATAGTGCAGTCGAAAAAGAAGCCTGCACAAATTCAGTTTGCCCCATAAATAATGTTATTAGAAACATATCCGTACTACGCCCAGAGTTAGAAAAACCTATAAAAGACTTAGAAGAAGCTGCCAATTCATTGCTAACTGATAAACATATAACAAAATGTCGCCGGTCTAGTTGTGATGGTATAAAAACTTTTGAATTGGTTTTACAAGACGTTATTGCTTTTGAAACAGCAGATAAATGTATTTCCATATACGACGTGCCTGTACAGTTACATCTGAACAAAATTGACTATGATTTAATTTCCGTAATAGAATTTGTTCCACCTGAATTTGGTGTAGGTCACTATAAGGCACATTGCAGACGTGACAATTCTTGGCAGTGTTACGACGACATGCTTAATAAGGTTACAGAAAGTGCCACTACGATTATTCCGCATTGTTTAATATACGTTAATAAGCGAAACTAATATTATTTGTATTTTGTATATTTTGTTGACTTTCATAGTTAAACTTTTTATTTGGTGCACATAAAGCATCTGTGCAAATGTTTTGAGCCAATATTAAGTGTTGTCCTTATGATTAACTTGCTTTAGGTAATAAAGTTCTGTAATAAATTAAAAATGTTCGTATATTTTTTTTGCCAACCGTAGCAAACCACATGTAAGCTGCAAATAAATAATCATAACTTTTCAACTGATACCTATAGTAATAAGGCTGAAATTGATAGGTGAGTAGGTAGCAATTAGGTAGCAATTATTGAAGTAAAAACAATAGCTAAACTCTGTTTAGTTTATTCAAACTAAGCGCTGACCAGCCATTCTGACGTCACAATGGCTGGTGACATTGTTATTCCTTATATTTTCAAAATTAATGAGGTAGCAATTATTTAATGGTAGGTAACAAATAGTAGCAATTAGGTAGCAATTTTTAAACACTATCTCGATCTGTCTCGATGCTAAATGAGGCAGGCAACCAGCCATTCTGACGGACACAAATTTTGGTATTCAATATCGTATATCTTTCGCCAAATATATAGATTATTATCAACACAATACGACGCCGCGCATCCCACTGAAAGAGCAGCGGCCGGTAGCGGCTCTTTGAGGCAAAATATTACAAACAATTTTGAATCTTATTTACATAAGAAAAAGTTCATAGTCATTTGATGGCAGAGGAGTAGTGTGGTGTCGCGAGACATGGCGAACCTTCTCGCTACTATTTCTAGCAGAGGCGAGGGGTCCCTATAACTCAATTCCTGTCGGATTCCCAACGAATTGCACGGTACATGACAATAGATCGAGGAAAGATTACTTTTTCACTGGCTTACCTATTCCTCTTCTTCGCCACTGATTTCGACTGCTGCTCTTTCATAAATCCATACTGTGACATACAAGGCTGACGACCGGACACGGTTTGCTATACTTGGCCCGAACGAGAATACAATCTCGTGAAAAAGCTAATATTAAACCTCACAGGCACTTATAAAAAATACTATCTAAAATATCACAGAGTAGTTAGTCCTTGTCCAATTTCCGGACGATGCCGGGGGGCGGAGATGTGAGCACTTTCTTCGAGAGGCGCACTTGTCCTGAGACTGGATCGCGACCGAAGTACTTCACCTGGATCTCAGACCCCACGTCCAGGCCTAGGACTGAGGGATGAGATATCTGAAAAGATGGAGGCCTTGTTAAACTAGGACTTACAGATTGAAGTGTTATGTATTCCTTATCTATACTCCATTCATAGGTAAGTACATAACTATATTTTATATATTTGTAGGACATTCTACACAACGCTCTCTAGACCCAAAGTAAGCATAGCTTAACTAGATTGTATTATGGGTTCTAGAATGCGGATAAACATACTTAGATACATTTTTTTTTTGTAAATACATACATATTATACATAGAAACACCCAGACCAATGCAAATATTCATATTCAGGCACACAAATATTTGCACTGAGCGGGGATCGAACCCGCGCCTCCTGCGTAGCGGCCGCGTTCACTACCGCTACGCCACAGAGGCAACTTGTTATAAAAAACACATACTAAACAAATAAACTAGGCTAACTAACTGACTAACTAGCGATTGGATTAGTATCAAAATAACAATTTCTAAACAGATTTTTTTTATAAATTGAGTTTTTAAACAAAACATGATTGTTAACCTTTAGATCAGTACCTAATCAAATGGACTATAGTGAGTCGTGTGTGGTCTCCAATAGAGTAGAATAGCGCCACCTCACCACCAATCTTCCCGCCGATGTCTTAAAAGGCGACTAACGGATAGGGCTATTCTCCATCTGACAGTAAACATATAGTCCATGACAAAGAGTCCGCTTGACGGCTATAGGTTCGCCTCGAAAACCATAATTGGCGAAATCTGGGCGTTAATTAAACTCTGCCTACCCCTTAACCGATTTACAAGTGTGATTATATGTGGTAACTTCAACTAGATCTCACCTTCCTATGATCCAACTGCGAGTTATGTACCAAAGCGGGTGCCATCCCCGAGTACAGTGTGACCAGCACACCAATGTCCTTGATCTCCACCACCTTGGCTTTGTAGATAGCACCGAACTCCAGGTCCGGGGTTCGTTCCGCGGTCAGCCACGTCTGGATGCGGGCCCTCGCTTCCTCCATAGCGGCTTGAGACGGCGCGAACACGCTGTACTTTGTTTCGTCTATTGGAGTTATCTGTGAAGAATAGAATATATGTCAATTAAGGTCTAACATGATCCTGATTAGATTTTAAATGTTTTTAACATGGAGCCAAATACTTTGCCACTTTTTTGACAAACTACATATTGAAATTGATATACATAATATCAATTTCAATTTGTCGTTTTACATAAGTACTATAACATTTTGATTTGTATTGTATTTGTAATTTGTAAATAATGTAATGTTATGATAAATTCATTTGACAATATGAAAAATTACTAGATTTTTGAGTTTTACGTTGTTCCTAATTTGACTATTTAAATTGCATGCCTATTATGGTGGAATATGGTGAAACTATCTACCTACCGTACAGTATATAACCTTATCTAATCCATATTTGCAAGGAATAAACGAATTTGAATTTTACATGATGGCAACACAGACGGATATCCGCGTACCGGCTCGCCCGTACCGATAACCTGTTTTCTATGTAAGCACCTATACAGGTGAGGTTGGTTCGGAGCGTGATATTTACTAATATACATTTTATAAATGTTGTTTGTCTGTGTAAACAATAAATAGCAGCCCGTACCTGCACCCCGGTGTCCACGTACAGCTTCTTAAGGTTGAACCCTCCCACTCCGAGCAGCTTGGACCTTTTGTGAGCTTCCACCTGCATCTCTTCTATCACAGGCATGTTCTCTTTTGGACCCTGTCTGGAATTCAAATGAGTTTTAATACGGAACGGAAAAAAATAATCTCATAGCGGTACCGAGGTCACCTAGGTCGAAGTCATAAAAATCACGTCAAAGTCTAATGACGCAAGGTCAAGGTTGCTGAGGTTAAGGTCACACACGTCACAATTCAATGAACCCGGGACTTTGAACTCCAATGGCAAGGACCCCAAAGTCAAGGTCAATGACCTGGTTAGTGAGCCCTCGTGGTTCCCCACCCTTGTACTCCCACATCCTACGGGTCCCGAAGGAATGAAGAGGTGAAGTTTTTTGGTCGAAAATTTTCTAAGTTTTTTTTTTCATAGAAAGAAAGAAAGAAAGAAAATATTTTTATTCAACATAGCTATACATGAGTATAGACAGTTCAGCAACCTACAATAAAATTACAACATAGTGCTTACAATAGCGCCCCGTCACGTATCCACTGACCGGAATTTCTTTGAATAAGAACGTAAGGCGCGCAGTTGTCATATGAACATCTGTAGCATTCCTTACGGGTAGTTAGAGCCGTAAGAAGTCCGAAAACACGTCCAACTACAGAACTTCTATATCGTCAATCGGTTGTGGAGGTCAGATAGTAGTCGCTTCACGGAAAATAACGTTCACCGTTTAGTAATTAGATTTAAATGCGACCACAACCGAGTTTGAAAAAGGCTTAGTAGACGATTAGTATAATCATGTTTTTTAAGTTAAGTAATTTTTGAAGTAATTATCCTTATAAATGCTAATTTTTCCTTATAAATTTTAATCGGCAAAAGTTATCATCCAAAACATGATTTGAACACACGACTAATTCCCATCTAGGAGGAATACAGAGCTACCTGGACATTTCCTGGAGATCTAAAATTCTTCTTTCCAAAAAGGTCAGTTGGTAGCTTCATTCCTGGGGGCTAGATGGGGACTCCGTTATCCCCACACCCGAAGAAGAAGCTCGAAAGTCATCCAGGGTGTGAGAAGTAGGTCTCAGACAATTTCACCTCCGACAACCAACAACCCAGAGACGGCATGCGTTTTGGTCGGTTGAAGTGCGAAATAACCTCCCCTGCGGGCTTTGAGGGGATAACCTTGGGGATTTTGCACACGATAAAAAGGGGGAACCCTAGGAATTACCCTACTAAGGGCCAAGTGGGTTGAAGTTCTGTCCTGTAGGTTAGATAATTTGAATAGAATTTAGGTTTAATATGTACACAAAGTATTACCTTGGTTTATCAATACACCGGTTCATAATATCGATGATCTTGCTCTTAGCATCGCACGCCTTCTGTATAGACTCCATCACGACCTTGAGAGGCAGGCCAGGTATCTTGACGTCGGCTTGCAGGGCGGTTATGCCCTTCTTAGTGCCAGCTACCTTGAAGTCCATATCCCCCATGTAGTCTTCGATACCCTGGAGGTTATACAAGGTTATATCATCAAATATTGGAAAATATATCATGAGTGTATGAGTATTTTTATTAGGTAGACTGTGTTCTATTTAATACTAGCTGACCCGGCGAACTTCATACCGCCATATTTTCTGATCCCGTTCCCGCTGCATATCTCTAAATTTATCAGTATTACGCTACAATATTATGCATGTATTATACATATAAACCTTCCTCTTGAATCACTCTATCTATAAAAAAAAAAACCGCTTCAAAAACCGTTGCGTAGCATACATAAGCATACATAGGGACGGACAGACAGCGACAGCGACTTTGTTTTATAATAATTGATAGTGATGATGTGGCAAGTGTGAGTTGCAAAAAGTACACAGGGCAAACACAGAGAGGCCAGAGACACACTGTCTCCAAATAATTTGTAATTGACGTACACACGGTAAAGGAGATTTTTCTTTTATTTATAATATTTTATCAAAGTTCACCAAACTGCCCGAAAACATTATTTTCCTATTTTTTCTATCCATACTTTGCCTGTAAGAAATAACCACAGAGCGATAAGGCATCTGTACTTAACACAAACTTGTATCTCTAATGTAATCAATATTTATATTAAAAAAAAGACGTGTGGCACTCGGGGACTGCCGCGGTAAAGCTATTGCATAGCATTTTTTATCAACTTATGCAATTATTATTACTTACGTTAAGCGGAGCTACTTCGGAGCAGCTCGGCTCGATTCGTGCGAGCTTCGGGGTGTTAGGTTTTTTTCGTTACGGAATTTCTGGATTCGGTCTCCACGCTCAAGGCCCGCGATAGAAGCTATGCAATAGCTTAAAAATCAATGCCATTTTTCGTTGTAATTTTATAACTCAAGAACAGCTGAACCCCTTAATTTTGGTATCCGAATCGATTTCCGATATCGGGTCGGACAATTTGAAAGGCAGATTCATATTTCATACATTTTACTTCATCCAATATCATATCGGTGCCCGAGAGCGATATCGAATCGGATAATCGGAAAACGCTCAAGGAGAAAACGGACAAGACCATGCTAGGGTAGAGCATGGCTATAATAGGGTAGTAAATGAAATGTCACAATAAATGAATATAGACTCACTAACAAATCAGTGAGTATCCTGTAGTCGTCCATCTGGCCACTGGCGTTGTACTTGGAGACCAGGCCGATGGCGACTCCTGCGGCTGGAGCCGTCAGGGGTACTCCCGCGTCCAGGAGTGCCAGGGAACCGCCGCACACTGATGCCATGGAACTGGAACCTGGGACACCAGTAGAAAAGTACTACAAAACGACAACAGTAGTGACTACAAAACGAGGTAACGAGTGTGTAGCTTTGATAACTTTCATCATTCTCTGAGCGTTTTCCCAATTCAGTTGGGGTCGGTCAGTCTATTTGTGATGCGTGACATTTGGGGGTCCCACTACCCATAACGACTGCCATAGATGTTCTTATGGCAACCGGGGCTGACGCTCACTCAAGCTGTGGAATGAACTCCCTGCGGTGGTTTTCTCAAGCGACTACAATATGGGGTTCCTCAAGAAGGGCATTAGAAGGTTTCTTCAGGGTCGGCAGCGCGAGTGTGACGCCCCTGGTGTTGCATACGTCCATAGGCCACGGTAACCACTTCCCATCAGGTGGGCCGTGTGCTTGTCTACCACCTAAGTGGTATAAATAAATAAAATCATCAATCATCATCTCTCATTAATAAATTACATCCACCTCACATCAACACTTATCTAGCATAAAATAAAATAAAGATTAATCCACTACAATTTATTAATAAATGGAAAACAAATAGATATATGATAATAGCATCTAAGATTATTGCAACGAAACTGTGTACTATAACAAATTCTTCCTCTCTCCAAACTTGTGCTGTGCCCGACAGGGTCCATAATGAGCAGTTTTCCAGTAGGTATCTATAGCGTTCCTAAAGACAAGCTAGATGGCGCAGCCGGCACTTTTGGTAAGTAGAGTGTGGTCTCACATCTAGTGTTCCCTAATTTATGGAAAAAATGTTCTTCGGTTTCGTAATGATTTACTTTACATAAATGTTTTGACATTTTTTTTTTTGATAAAATTATTTTAAATATAATATTATTTTAAATTACAGACAGTGACGCGAAAAGAATTAAGCGTTTTATCATATTTTATCTATTATAATATGGGTAAATGAAATTAAACTTTGGCAACACACACAAATAAACCACAGAGTACATTAAAATTACCAAAAGCTATGCTAGCAGCTAGCGCCATCTCTTGATGATTTAAAAACCAACTGATTATTATACCTACTGGAAAATTGCTCATTGTAACTTAATATTAACATAACATCTGTACCTATCACATTATGGAACGCAATAAATATATTGAGTATTGAGTATTAAAAACTCACCATTAGACTCCAGCACCTCTGCAGTGAGTCGTACCGCGTAGGGCTGCTGCGGCACGACGGGCAGTAAGCCCCGCTCGGCCAGGGCTCCGTGCCCCGCCTCCCGCCTGCCCGCCCCGCCACCACCCCGCCCCACTTCCCCCGTGGCGTAGGCAGGGAACTCGTAGTGGAGGAAGAAGCTCTTCTCTTTTATACCGCTGGGGGATTGAAAGATTTGGTGACTGAAGTATGTGTGTATTCTGTGGTTAATGCTGGTCATAGATGTTCAAGTAATTTGATGAAATAAATAGTACATTATGGGACAAGCGAAGTAATCACCATACACGCGAGTGCCATACGACTATTTTCAACACACTTGCGAATAAAATAATACTAAAAATACTACATAACACAATCAAAACACAATAGTATTTTTTATTTGTTGTCATATGCGCACGCAACTAACATTTTTTTTATTTGTTCCTTTCGGAACAGGCTAAGGTGCTATCACCATTCTGCCTTGTCATCTACTTACTTATTTGAATTATGATTTTTTTTTCTCTGTAAATACTCACAGAGAAAAAAAAAATACATTTTAGTCAAAGTTTTATTTATTAAACACGTACTACAAGTTGAAATTATCTTTTAAAATACGAAGTTGCATGATGTGAGACAAATTAATCAATGAAATTTAAAAAAAAAATCTATAACTCACTTGTGAATAATAACAATAAAAAAGTCATAGTTTTATAATAGGTGTCATTCCGTGCTTATTTGCTTATAAACAGCACTGCAATTCACTAAGCGAGCACAACGATGCGACAACGATGCGAGGCGCAACGTAGATTGTCATTGGTCAGATTGTATCACGTCATTGGAAATCGACCAATGACAGTGTCTATCGCGCACATCGTTGCGAGTCGCATCGTTGTGCTTGTTAGTAGGGATGCAAAATTACGTAATTTTCCCGAAAACGCTGGTAAAATACGGTAATTTTACGGTCATTTTTATAAATTACGGGAAAATTACCGGCGACTTAGAACGTTTTAAATTTCAATTTGTTTTGAATCCCGCGCGTATTATGTTGCGATATCAAAATGTGAGATCAGGGAACACCAGGGTTCTTCAAAAAAGGTGATAAGACCTTGCTGAAGAACTATAGGCCCATCTCACTCTTGAGCCATGTCTACAAGTTGTTCTCGAGAGTCGTCACAAATCGCCTTGCGGCTAAGCTCGACGAGTTCCAGCCACCTGAGCAAGTCGGGTTTCGAAATTTATCTACCTGGGGCTGGTTATCCAGCTCGGTAAAAAAAAATTCGAGAAAGAAATAGCCAGAAGGATCCAACTGGGGTGGGCAGCATTTGGCAAACTACGTCGGGTCTTCTCCTCCCCCCTACCGCAATGCCTCAAAACAAAGGTTTTCGACCAGTGCAGGAAGGTGGGACACCCCCTAGCCAGGTGGACTGACGACCTGCTAAAGGTGGCTGGGACAGACTGGATGCGGAAGGCAGAGGATCGGCAAACGTGGCGCATATTGGAAGAGGCCTATGTCCAGCAGTGGACTGCGATAGGCTAATAATTGATTGATTGATAATGAAAATGAAACAATTTGTTAATTCTGAGAGTATTTATACTTGTAGGTACTGTTTTTTTATTCTTTATACTTACTGTCTTTATAAAATAAATGTAACAATAGACAATGATAAACTTTCACTGTTTACTCTGGATATACTATATTATTTTAATCGAAAAAATTATATCCTTCTTACAGATATTTTACCGAAAATTACCGAATTTTACCGTAAAATACCAAATTTTACGTAAAATATTGTATTTTACCGTATTTTACCAGGGTAATTTTACCGCTCAACATCTCTACTTGTTAGTGAATTGCACAGCAGGCTTTTATGCCTCTTTATAAGCAAGTGTGTTGAAAATATTAATTTATGATTTTTTAATTCTTGTGGATGGCTTCTAACTTTCAGACAGGCTCAGGTGACTCAATAGACTTAATAGCTTATAGTTAAAATTATTTAAGAGATACGATTTGACGTTTATAGTCTAGGGTTGGAGTGTCTCAAATCAATTGTCAGAATAATCGATTCAGGTAACAAAAGATTAATTGCAACGTTGCCCGAATGTAACTTTTGTAACATTGTAATTTGTAAATAAATAAAACTATTCGTCATAACTACCCCACCGCGCTATATAATTATACGACAGGATTTTCATACCATAAAAAAATCTTACTTTTGCCACGATATGTAACTTTTCAAGCTATCTTGTTTACGTTTACATTACTATCTGGCCCTGGCAACACTGATTAATCATTTAATATAATTATCTAGTATTGATATTAGGATTAGTACCTCTATGTGTTAGGCTTAATGAAAATATGGGTATCATTATTATACCTTTTTATTTCTTGAAAAATCTAGTAAGATACTATATTTTTAAATTCATATACCTACTTACAATAAAAAACATATATTTAAAAATATAAAATACAATGCAACCACCGGTACCTATAGGGTACAGGGACCACGCCTCACAATACGTGCCGTGTCGAAGAATACCGCCTTCTGCATCAAGGTTCTCAATACGGATGTTTAAATATACTTTTTTTATGTTTGTACGGTCATAGCTCCGTCTTGCGTAGACGGATTTGCAAAATTCTTTTTTTGTTCGGCAGTACAGTATTCCGAAATGGTCCCATCTAAATTTCGTGAAGATCTGATGATGGGTTTCCGAGATTAGACCAAGGAACTCTTAAAAAAATACCAGGAAATCAGCCGCGATTAAATGGTTCGTGCGAAAAATGTTAGAAATGGAAAATACAGAATATTATGGTTACATCTTTTTTTTCCGATAGTGCACATGCGCGAACATTTCCCTCCACGCCGGTTTAGGTTCAAGACATGTGTCCAGCCAGTACTATACTATACCATAAACGCAAGAATAGAGGAGAACATAATGGAGGTTCCATACGATCAAAATGTAATAACAAAACAAAAAATAATAGTTATATAGGTAGGTACTTGTAGTTATTCGGTCCCACGTAACAGGGAGTGAGCCTATTGCCATATTCCTGGCACTATTGTTGACTCGAGCTATGCATCTGAGGCTGAGTCATGGCTGTATATATCTGTCTGGTGTTAAACAGCTCTATCCCTTAGTCGCTTGGTACGACACCGCATAGGAAGAGATGGGGTGACCCAAGTTCTACTCTGCCGGGAACCACGCGGCTCCTACCGGGAACCACGTGGCTCAGTAAAAATTTAAACATAAAAATTTGCCTTGCCTTGCCTTGGCCTCAGATGCAATCAGGAAAATACATCTCATCTAAAATACATGCGCATGATGATGATGATAGGCAAAATAATCTAAGAGGTGCATTTTCACAATCAATCTAATATAATCTAGTATTGTTGTCTCTAGTATGCGATACGGCAAAAGTAAAATCTAAACAATATTTTGATTTGTATTACGTAGCAGAAACATGAGAGGGTAAAGAAATATAAAATATTAAAAAAGTTACATTCTGGCAACGCCGACCATAAACGTAACGAGTTGACATAAACTCCATACGATTAAAATGTAACAACTATAGAGAACACAGCCGCAACACTAAAATGAAAAAATAAGAACGATATGACGTAGCTGTCACACGAGATTACGAAAAATGAAGAATCACGTCTTATTTTAAATTATTTGTAGCAATTCTTAAAATATTTGTAGTAATTTAAAGTGAAATATGTCACACCATATTTTTTATACTTACTATTATAAGTTATTACGTATTTAGAAATGGTTTAACTTAATTTATAACAGTTTCATGTATCCTTTCAATAGTGCCTAGTTACCTACCTTCCATGAATCCATCTGTCAAATCGTATCTCTTAAATAATTTCAAGTGTAGTCAATTGAGTACACAGAGCACATACAAATAGGAGACGGCCTAATTAGGCGTGCATTATGATTTATCAATTGGACCTTGCGTTCTGGTTACCTGGTGAGCATGGTGAGCGTGTCCATCTTGAGCGCGCTGTCGGGCGAGTCGAAGGCCACGGTACACAACACTTGCGTCTGGCCGCGCTGGAACACCGCGCTGCCGTGCAGCGGCGCGTACAGCGACACCTACGTACGCACACGTCGATTTATCCTAATTTTATAGCCGTTTCACCCTGATTTTATAGTCGTTTCACCCTGATTTTATAGCCGTTTCACCCTAATTTATAGTCGTTTCACCCTGATTTTATAGTCGTTTCACCCTGATTGTATAGTGGTTTCACCCTGATTTTATAGCCGTTTCACCCTGATTTTATAGTCGTTTCACCCTGATTTTATAGTCGTTTCACCCTGATTTTATAGTCGTTTCACTTTGATTTTATAGTCGTTTCACCCTGATTTTATAGTTGTTTCACCCTGCTTTTATAGTCGTTTCGAATAAAAAGATTTTGGACACAGTTTCGTTAGCAAATTCTGAAAGTGTTGATGATATGGCGAAAAAATCATTTATTTCTGTCTTTATAATGTACGGCAATAATGTAACTTTTTTTTACAACTCCCATACAGTATGCCTTTCACCTGTACATTATTCCCATACATTATTAAAAAAAAAAGTTTTTTTTTCCGCCAACTTAATGCTTTCAGACGATTTTGCTATCGAAACTGTGTCCAAAATCTTTATATCCGATACGACTATAAAATCACTCAGTATCTTGTTATACTAGCTGTTGCACGCGGCTCAGCCCGCGTGAATACTGATGTTATCATTATCCAAATTCATGGTATTGTTTGCGTGAAAAAGTAAAAAAAAACCACCCAAAAAACTTTCACAAATAACATTGGCACAGTCAGTTATTATTGGTCAGCTATTACTGGCTACATAATTCGTGAGAATAGTCTACATAGCAAACACAGAGAGGAGGCGGCCTAAGTAACTTAGCACTGTGACTATTATGACTTTTATCTGATACGGCTAATATCCAAAGTTGCTAAATTAATTAGCCAGGATTTTTAGTGCAGATAGCTGATGTTAAAGGCTTAACTGAACTTAATATCTTAAAAAAAATATTAGGGTTCTGCATAAAAAACCCAGACCCAAGCGGGTACTTACAGCTAGTGTCTCTTACCTAAAAAATAAATTTAAAAAAAATCGGTTAACGTATACATGCACTACAAACCTCACAGTTAATATTTCTGAGCTCATCCAAATGCCTTCCATCACACCTCGTGTCCGTCTCAAAGATCATCTCCCTGAATATCTGCTTCAGGTTCGCGTTGAAGCAGTCCTGTAACTCCTGCACTTCCACCGACTCTTCGCGCAGTTGGTTCAGGACCGTCTGGCGGAGGTCCGAAATGGCGTGGTCTCGAGACATCTTGTCGTGGGACGGGTCGCTGGACAGAAAGACTTTGTTCAAATAACTTTTTTTAGCGAGCCTTCTAAGGTGTTTGGCTGCTGGATCAGAGATGGCGATGACTTCTTTGAGTGATTTTGTTTTCGTGAATTAGTATTATCTACTTCATATTCTATTGAGTAAAATTTTGTACGTCGTGAACAAATATTAGTGATTTTAGGGAAAAAATTGACATACATACTTTATTCTTTTTTTATAGCATGGATGGGTTCAGTATCGAATACCTATCACTTTGCCAAAATTTCTCTGGTATTTAAAAAATATTCGTGTGTAATTTTATGCAAATTATTTTAACTTTTTCAAGAGATTAGATAAAGTAGTAGTGTAGTAATTTGGTCTTAAAACACTCGTGTGACACTATAAAAAAATTCGACTGCGGTTCGTTTTTTTAACTCACACTCGTGTGTTAAGATTCCTTATTATGCAACAGTTTCATAAACTACTTATAGGTACCTGAGTATTTCCCGGATCTTCATACTGGAGAGCGTGTGTATAGATTCTACCACTTTCGGCGACGGTGGCTGTGGAGTGAGATACTCGCGCTTTGTTTTACCATGACTAGCTTGAAGTTTCTCTATGCCTCGCACTATTAGTTGAGCTTCTTTTGTACCTGAAACAAATCATCATCATCCAATCCATGTTTTGTTGGTTCCCATTAAAGTAAAATAAGGCCACCCCATATGTTCTCGTGGGTGTATGGAATGGAATGGAAAGGGGACTCTTTTGTCCGCACTTAGCCTCCTTTTTGGGTCATTGTGCGTGTCTCGTGGGTGTAGTAGAAGGGTACTAAGGAATAAGGCTGTTCTCTATCTGACAGTAAATATACAGCCCATGACTAAGCACAGATACAGCAAATACAGAGAGGAGGTGGTGCACACTGATTTTCGTCTATGTTCTGACGTCATAACAGTGAGCATGGCCTTGATGTACTGCCAGTGTTTATATTGTTAATAAGTAATTAAATACTAATTACAATACCTCTTCTCTGTCTTTGCTGTGTACACATTCAGCATCAGTGCACAAGATTTTACATTAAATTTTTTATGTTCAACTCAAAAAATAATAATTAAGGGGACTTCGGTCCGACATCACGGCATGCTCATCAGTTTTAATGACTTGAATGAAATTTTGAAGCATTTATTATGCTAACTATTCAAATCGATATAGAAAGGAAAAAAAAATTGACTTCGGCCGGAACTTTTTTCTTTCTAAATCGAGTTTTAATGACGTCATATGTGGTTACACACTTGGGTTTCATACCAATTGATACACATGAGCTATATACTAATCAATTCTGGCACGATTTAAACAAAAATTCAAATGTAAACTTACATTCATACCTATTTTGATGGCTTTCAGAAGATCCTGTTGGAGTATGTCCTGTGCGTGACCTTCCAGCATCACGACAAGCTTCCCACTAGTGGCCGCCACCACCAGGTTGAGGGTTGAACTCTCCAGGTCTTTGCGGGTAGGGTTAACTATCACCTCATTATCTATTTGACCTAACCTGTAAAAATAAAACGTGATTTATACCTTGGGACTCGTATCTTAGACCTAAATCGCGAGATAAACGAGGACCTGGCGCGCGCGCATTGCCGCATTGCTTTGTAATAGGTGGGGTGGGGGGGGGGGGGGGGGGGGGGAACACTACTGACGGTGGAGGTGAGCGCTGATGCATCACAAGGTGGCCACCCTAAACCTACATCTGGGTCGCAAGTCCCAGTCGCCGTCACGGTATTCCTCTCCGTATCACGCTATGGACCCGGCGACCGCACGCACCATCCATGGAGTGCTGAGAATCGGATCTCATCTCTTAGGCACACAAGAAACATGTACATGTACTGCATGTAGAGAGCACTTTTTATGTCGAAGATATCCTGAGCAATTCTTGAATATAATGTTTTTAGCTAAGCGAGGGGATTATGGCTATGTGGTTAACACGAGGTTAAGCTATAGTAGGTCAGTTCTAGGATGGATGACCTCCATGAAGATGTCGAGATGTGAAACCATGGCTACTGGTTGCCATATTAAATCTATGGCATTGATAATTTTATTGCAACACTAAAATCTTTGTCTAACTACAGAATTTCAATGTTGTATAATTTCAATAGGTGGTGGAAATGTGATGGTAGTCATCTCCATAAAAAATTGAAGTTTCGCTGTTATTTCATAATGATATTGTCTGAAGTTTAGGCGAAAACGTTTAGTTTCTCACTCATGGAAATAAAATCACTATTTAACAGATTCTATCATGATAATTATATTTGTTACTAGCCTTTCGCCCGCGGCTCCGCCCGCGTGGATCTCTTATCTTCGGTTCTACTCAAACGATTGCAATCAAACAAACGTAAGATTTTAAGTCTGAACAAGACCTTTCTAACAAAAAAAACTGCATCAAAATCCATCCAGTAGTTTTTGCGTCCATCGCGGACAAACATTTTCAATTTACAATTATATAATAGTACTAGCTGTTGCCCGCGGCTCCGCCCGCGTGGATGTCGGTTATCGCGACCAAACATAGCCTATGTCCTTTCTCGAGGTTCAATCTACCCTTATACTCAGTACTGAATTGATGCCGACTCTTGACCAATAGATGGCGCTGTATGTCCGAAATAAATTTTATTTTTTATTTTATTTTTTGTAATAAAAACTATCCTATGTCCTTTCTCAAGTTCCAAACTATGTCTGTACCAAATTTCACACAAATCGGTTCAGTAGTTTAGGCGTGAAGCAAAGACAGACAGACAGACAGACAGAAAGACAGACAGGCAGAGTTACTTTCGCATTTATAATATTAGTTTGGATTTGGATAGAAGATAGATTATTTACTAGCTAGCTAGCTAGCGTGAAGTTTCGAAACGTATGACGTATAGCGGAAAAGCCCAGCGTCAGGACAGTAGTTTTATTTCAACATTGTTTCACAATTTAAACTGAAAGCCTATGTAATATTTTCTTAAATATTATTAATGTTATCTTACCTCACGGCGCCAATGGGACCATTCCATGGAACATCAGATAAGGCTATAGCTGCACTAGCAGCATTGATAGCTATCGTCTCTGGAGGATTGGTAGCGTCCATTGCCATCATGTTGCATGCTACCTGAGTGTCAAAGTTGTAGTTATTCGGAAAAAGCGGCCTCAAGGAACGGTCAATGAGGCGGGATGTGAGGATCTCCCTTTCTGTTGGTCCTGGAAATCAAGTTTAGAACTAGATATTATCTGAAAATTTTCAATGGTTTAAGAAAGGTTACGAGATCAATAAGAATGAAATTAATAATACTTTTCAGTTCATATTGAAATTTCAATGAAAGGGTTATTTACGCTTAATGATTTTTTGTGTCTAAAAGTTTGTCTTATAATATCTGTAATTTTAAGTATGTAACATATTTAAGTATTCATTATAATATGAGAAGATTAATGGATATTCACGTTTTGTTCATTATTATCAGGTTTTAGATATTAGATGATTGGTAACTAATGATACAGTGTGAAGCTATAACTGACTGTGACCACAAAATTTACAGAAATAAGTATGCGCAACTGAAAAGAATACTTACCTAATTCTCTTCTAAGGAAGTTAGTTGGTATCCGTCCTGCGGCAGCTGCCTTCTGTCTATAATCCACCACTAGGGGTAGGAACGATGAAGAGCTTTGTTTAGCCTTTGACACCACAGTGGACAATATACTGGTATTGCCCAGTTTCGCCACACAGGCTCCGTCTGCAAACCGTGCATAGCGCCCCGTTGATAGACTGAGTACAGTGCTAAAAACATTTTTTTGGTTATATTTTTTTTTCAAGTTAACTATCTGCCTACATAAAGTAAGAAAAAGAAGTACACAGAAGAATCAATTGCGCTTGGAAAAGTTTCTGGGCACAAAAAGAAATTTTGAAGGGGAACTATAGCATGCCACTTAAAAAGACTGTACTAGAAACCTGTATATTACCCTGCCTAACATACGGATGCCAAACGTGGACTTTCACAAACAAAATAAAAAACAAAGTAATTACAACCCAACGTGCTATGGAAAGGAGTATCTTAAGAATAAGAAAGATAGAGAAAATTAGAAGCGAGGTTATTAGGCAGAAAACAAAGTTGACAGACACTCTCAGTCACGCTCTAAAGCTGAAGTGGCAATGGGCAGGTCACATCACAAGGTACCAGGACAAAAGGTGGAATTCAGAGTCAACACAATGGGCAGGTCCATTAGGAAAAAGAAATGTCGGGAAACCAATCAAACGATGGGCAGATGATATTGTTGAAACTGTGGGTAACAACTGGTGGACACTAGGCAAAGACAGACAAAAATGGAAAAAGATGGGGGAGGCTATTACCCAATAAGGGATCTAACAAAACATGTACATTAAGAAATAGAATAAAAAGCTTTATTATTATTTATTTATCTGCCTACATAAGTAATCATAATGTTTCTTCTTCTAGTGCCTCTCCACTATACTGGAGGTTGGCTGTCAGCTCAACAACGAATCATAATGTTTAGTGTGATATAATAATTAAGCATATCAGAGGCAGGAATCCGTTAAGGCAGGAACCGCCATTCTATGGACAGCATCTGTAATGGCTGCAACTCTATTCTTTGGTCTGCACCCTAGCTTGCCATCAGGGTGTAGCCAATTTGACGACATAAAGATGTAAGAACTGAATGCTCTTCTCGGAGGTATCTGTATCTGTTAAGCTTTATGAAGGTGCTACCAAGTCTGACAGACACTACAGACAATATTACTGCTAATGAGCAAAGTACTGTATACATTACATTCAGTACTACAGCTTACATTCCGTACTATATAATATGTTTATGTAAATAACGACATAACATTTCTATTTGCTTTTATAACCTAAATGGTTTTTAGGTTATAAAAAACTTACCCATTTGAAAATGGAATCTCGATTTCTCCACCACTGGATTTTGATGAAAATAATCTTAAATATCTTCTGTTTAATTTAAATTTTGATAGAATTAACCGCTTTTTAGTCAACATTATGAACTTCGCTTAGGGTCACCAAAGGGCACCTATATAAAAATTAAAGACAATTATGAGAAATACATTGTATACGTTTATTATGGTTCAAGAACTACTATTACATTAAATATTTCTTGAGCAACTCACCACTTTTAATATTCTTATAAACAGAGGAAACTGAGGAAATATAGAAATCCAATTATTAAATTGCGGCAAATAGGTAAAAATTTGAGTTTTGACATTGACATAACAAGAATGACAATTGACGAGTATTGACAATATTGACATTTGACAAGGTGATTAGGTGACAGGTGACTAGATGACTGAACTTTATTTTGAAGCGTCGACGCTGAAAATAAATATTATGTTGTTACAAATGTGACAAATGCTACTAAAAATATATAAAACAGAAAAAGGTTTTATTCATTCTATAGAAGTATAGAAGTTCATTCTATTACTTGAAACCTACTTTACCTATAATGGAACGTATTGCTGTTAAGGTTTGTGGTTATGGCATAGACTTAGATACTAGGTTAAGGTCAATTCATGCTAGAGTAAAGTCAATGCGCATAAGGATCCACATAGATTCATCTGCAGATGTCACCGGTAGTGATGTACAAGCCTCGAGGCGTCGAGTCCTATTTCTGAAGCCTCGAGGCGGAATGGCAAGACTCAGTGAGCTCGGTAAGCTCGGAGTCCCGAGCCTAGCCAAGCCGCGAGTTTTATGAGCCATGGCTCGAGGCTTCAAAAGAGTTCGAGCCTTCAAAAGAGCTTGAACCTATCAAAAGAGCTCGACACTTCAAAAGAGCTCGAGCCTTTCAAAAGAGCTCGAGCCTTCAAAGAACTCGAGTCATCAAAAGAGTCGTAAAACAAGCTCGAGTCTTAAAATATCTATCTATCTATATTTATCTTATCTTGCTCTTGAAATGTTCGTAGATGTCCAGGGAAGGTTTAAACGGTGAGAAAATAAGTGCAGCGGGAACGGGAAAAATATAGCGGTATGAAGTTCGCCGGAACAGCTAGTATAGGATAAATTACTGCCTATGTGTTATTATTAGTGTTATTATTACTATTAATTATTACAAGTGCGCTTAAGAGAAATGCTTCGAGTTCGCCGAGCGCTCAAAAGAGCTCGTGCCTTCAAAAAAGGCTCGAGTCTTCAAAAGAACTCGAACCTTCAAAAGAGCTCGAGCCTTCAAAAAGAGCTCGAGCCTTCAAAAAGAGCTCGAGCCTTCAAAAAGGACTCGAGACTTCAAAAAAGCTCGAGCTCTGATAAGGACTCCCGAGTCGTCGGGCGCCATACAAACGAGGCGAGCCTTGTAAATGACACCGAGCTCTAGGCAAAGGGACTCGGACGCCTCGAGACTTGTACATCACTAGTCACCGGCAGACGCGCCCGCCGCGCCAACGAGTAGACGGGGTGATTTACTCGTCTGTGGTAGGTAGGTTTGTTGTCGGTTTTTGTGGCACGGATAAAAAGGTTTCGGCGCGATGAGTGTTCTGTCCACACGTCTGACGACGCATCAGTGTTCATCGTGAAGACGGCACGTGCTGATCGATCTGCTGACATCTGCGAAATACGTACATACGCTGACGCCTATTTCCCTCTGGGGTAGGCAGAGACAACAGCCAGTAGCAACTTACATACTTCACGAGCTACCTCTAGGTACCTACTGTCATTAATCCTTTCATGCAACACCAACGAGTACTTTTGACCTACCCTTAGAAAGAAATTCTTCACGATTAATCCAATCCACCAATTAGTAGAATAGTACCCCCCTCTAGTACCAGGTGTCGTAGGAGCCGACTGAGGTACAGCGGAACCGACCAATGGCGGTATAACCATATCAAATCGGCGTAGCTAAAAATGGCACAGGGCGAGGATGGGCAGCAGCATCCTCGCCGCGAAGCTACGTCCTGCGATTGCCAACACGCCTGCCCAGCGTGGCGATTATGGGCAAACTCCCCCTATGACAGGCACAAATAGGACCAGGCCCCTAGTCCCCGGCAGCTCCGCTAGACCTGGCTCCGGTAGCGGCCAGGGAAACAGCGGAGCAGGGGGTGCTAAGAATCCCCGGCAGAGATCCGGCTACCACCCCAAACGACGACTGGCCCTGGTAACGCACAACGTACGCACGATGAGGACTGACGAGAGGCTTGCTGAGCTGGAAGAAGAGTTGAGTAAGTTGCGCTGGGATATTGTAGGGTTGTCTGAAGTCCGTAGAGAGGGCGAGGACACGATAACCCTGGGATCCGGCAACCTGCTCTACCACCGGGAAGGCGACCAGCAGTCGCAAGGTGGTGTCGGTTTTCTCGTTCACAGATCCCTCATTAACAACATCATTACCATCGAAAGTGTGTCGAGCAGGGTTGTATACCTAATACTCAGAATATCCAAGAGGTATTCGCTGAAGGTCATTCAGGTGTACGCACCGACCTCGAAACGCCCAGATGATGAAGTGGAGACTATGTATGAGGACGTAAGTAGGGCCATACATACGTCTAAGACCCACTTCACTGTTGTTATGGGAGATTTCAACGCAAAGTTGGGTAAGAAAAGCGATGATGAGTTGAGAGTAGGGCAATTTGGATATGGACAACGGAACCCACGGGGACAGAGGCTGGCTGCCTTTCTGGAGAAAGAGGGACTCTTCATGATGAACTCTTTCTTTCAGAAGCCGCCGCACAGGAAATGGACCTGGATGAGCCCTGATGATTCCACGAGGAATGAGATAGACTTCATCATGACCAACGAGAAACGAATATTCAGTGATGTCTCCGTGATCCACAGGGTGAAAACCGGTAGTGATCACAGAATCGTAAGAGGCACATTGGGTATTAACGTTAAACTCGAAAGGTCCCGCCTGATGAAGTCTACACTCCGACCTACTCGTGTCCAAATCCAAAACCCCGAGAACTTTCAGCTTGAGCTTTCAAGTCGCTTTGATTGCCTAGAGAACTTTGCGTCGGTGGACGAGATAAACAACAGGCTCGTAGAAACTGTCCAAACGGTGGGCTCTAAGCACTTCAGACCCCGCCGTTCAAATAGACCTCAAAAACTCTCCGATCACACCCAAAAACTCATGGCTAAACGACGCTCACTTCGACTGCAGTCTTCCGATGATGCAGAGTCATATAGGCAGCTCAACAGACAGATTTCCAAATCTCTGCGACACGACATACGTCTCTTTAATACTGAACATATTAAAGAGACAATCGAGCGGAACAAAGGCTCCAAAGTGTTCGCAAGAAATCTGTCTGTTGGGCAAAGCCAGTTGACTAAGCTGAAGAGAGAAGATGGCAGTATAGCGTCGACCAAGGCTGAGGTTTTAGAGGAGATCGAAAGGTTCTATGGACAGCTATACGCTTCGGTCGCTAATCCTGCTGGCAACATGGCGACCGACCCAAGAGCCAAGTTGACCCGACACTTCACCGAGGATATCCCGGACATCAGCCTGTACGAGATTAGAATGGCTCTGAATCAGCTTAAGAACAACAAGGCACCGGGTGACGACGGAATCACTTCAGAGCTTCTGAAAGCGGGTGGAACACCGGTACTTAAAGTCCTTCAGAGGCTTTTTAACACCGTCGTCCTCGAGGGCATAACGCCAGAAGCGTGGAACAGAGGCGTGGTGGTGCTGTTCTTTAAGAAAGGCGACAATACCTTACTGAAGAATTACAGACCCATCTCGCTTCTGAGCCATGTTTACAAGCTGTTTTCAAGGGTCATTACGAACCGTCTCGAGCGCAGGCTTGATGACTTCCAGCCTCCCGAACAAGCCGGTTTCCGTAGAGGCTACAGTACCATAGACCACATCCATACGCTGCGGCAAGTTATACAAAAGACCGAAGAGTATAATTTACCACTTTGCTTAGCGTTTGTGGACTATGAGAAAGCCTTTGATTCGGTCGAGACATGGGCTGTGCTTGAGTCTCTCCAGCGGTGCCGTATTGACTATCGGTACATCGAAGTGTTGAAGTGTTTGTATAATAACGCCACCATGTCGGTTCGAGTACAGGAACGGAGTTCGAGGGCGATCCCTTTGAAAAGAGGCGTAAGACAGGGAGACGTGATATCTCCGAAACTGTTTACGGCCACTTTGGAGAATGCCTTCAAGCTCCTGGAATGGAAAGGATTCGGCATCAATATTAATGGCGAATACATCACTCACCTCCGGTTTGCCGACGATATTGTAGTCATGGCAGAATCGATGGAAGATCTCAACACGATGCTCGAAGGCCTCAACCGAGTTTCTCAACAGGTGGGTCTTAAAGTGAACATGGACAAGACAAAGGTGATGTGCAATGCCCATGTTGTACCTACCCCGATATCTGTTGAGAGCTCGGTTCTTGAAGTTGTTGACTCGTACGTCTACCTAGGACAAGTAGTCCAGTTAGGTAGGTCCAACTTTAAGAAACAGGTCAATCGCCGAATCCAACTCGGCTGGGCAGCGTTCGGAAAATTACGCAATGTCTTCTCGTCCGACATACCTCAGTGTCTCAAGTCGAAGGTTTTCGACCAGTGTGTGTTACCAGTGATGACTTATGGCACTGAAACGTGGTCCCTCACTATGGGCCTTATGAGTAAGCTCAAAGTAGCCCAACGAGCTATGGAGAGGGCTATGCTCGGAGTCTCTCTGCGAGATCGAATCAGAAATGAGGAGATCCGTAGAAGAACCAAGGTTACCGACATAGCCCAGCGGATTAGCAAGTTGAAATGGCAGTGGGCAGGGCACATAGCACGGAGGACTGATGACCGATGGGGTCGAAAAGTCCTCGAGTGGAGGCCACGTATCGGCAAGCGCAGCGTAGGACATCCACCCACAAGGTGGACAGACGACCTCATAAAGGCCGCGGGAACGCGCTGGATGCGAGACGCTTCCAACCGGTCCTATTGGAGATCTATAGGGGAGGCCTATGTCCAGCAGTGGACTTCCTATGGCTGAAATGATGATGATGATGATGACCAATTAGTGCGCTATCTCTGTGCGCTTTGACTCGGCGCCAGTATAAATTCACAGAACACTATATCCTAACTATAAATTGATCCTAATTTTTACACGCTACAGCTGAGAGACGTGATTGGTGGAGGTGATCTCTTTCATCTGTCAGCTGTCAGTACTGTCACTAAAGTCACCATACCTTAGAGTATATAGTATATAGTATAAGAGACGAAACTACTACGATTTCATTCATAAAATCGACTGAAGTTTGACGCCAAATCGCCATCTTTTGTTCCAAGCAACAAGTACATAGTTACGTCATTCGAGGCTTGTTTACCATTGTTTACTACGATTATCTAGCAAATAAACGTGTAATCCAGTGATTTTGGTGTGAAGTGTGAAAAAATACGTGTGACAAAGATGCCTACCTGCTCAATTGTTGGATGTGGATCATATTATGCAAGAAATAAGCCAGAAATAACATTACATAAGTACGTATTCTTCTCATCGAGATATCATTGTTATTTGTTGACCTACGACATCAATAGTTCGTTTTGTCTGTCTGTAAAGCAAACAAGCTTGTAAAACTCACAATTTAAATCAATAATTACGTCGTATTTTTCTAAAATTCAATAAAACATCTTTGTATGGAAAACGCTAGTGTTGCGGTGATACGATTTTGATTATCGATATTTTTTTTGTATTTTTATATATTCATAAATTAATATCCACTCCGTATTGTTATTCGACTGGCCCACGACGCAAATTTTCTACACACGTATATATATGTATGTACTTTTTTTTGTATGTATTAATTTATTTATTAATAGATACATAATATTCACAAAATTTTCTTCACCAAACTGCTACAGCAGTTTGTAGGCATTCGCTCATACAACCTTTTATGTTATTTCTATATAAAGTTCGCATCTTGTTTTAGGCAAATCCGTCAGTACCTTAAGACGAATTGCATTGGAAGGACAAAGAAATAAAGGAATTTTCACCACATCAGGAAAGCATAGAGCGGGACGGCCTAGAAAAGAAGACCCACCCAAGAGAAGACCCACCCCAAAGCTCAGATGAACACTTTTCTGGCGTGGAATATTTGGATGAAAGTTTTTTAGATTCCGATTAGAACACATTCAATTGTACTATTAAATTGTTTTACATTACACTCAGTTCAATCGTTTTATTCTTTTTCTTTTAGGGATTAACGCTAGAACTAGCTTTAATCCGAGACGCATCCGAAGATCTTACCTCGGAGTCTGGGGTCTGCTTTACCAGTCTTACTACGGATTTGACCGAATTTTGTCATTTTTCGTGAAGCAACTGCCATCTGACCTCCACAACCCAATAGCGATATTGGGCGATAATGAAGTATTGCAGCTAGACCAGTTTTTAGACTTTTTTAGGGCTCTAACTACCCGTAATGACTGCCATAAGATGTTCGTATGGCAACCGGGACCGACGGCTTAACGCGCTATCCGAGGCACGACCACGACCAATACAAATATCCATATTTATGCATACAAATTTTATCAAATATACTGACAAAACAGAAGTAGTAGGCATATTTTATAAATAGTGTACAAAATCGAAGTATCAAAGCTGTTTTGGTCGTAGTATATAGGGTGGCTACATGCACGATTGTGGCGCCCCTATTAATTTCACGACTTTTTTGCCAAGCTGTATTTAAACATACAATAATTATCATTTTAACGAAATAATAAAATTGTGATTTAAGTAAAAAGTTTTACAATATTATGTAACGAACTGCCCGTTCTTCTTTGTAATATAAAGGACATATTGAATAAAAGCACTTGTACTCTTCCACAATTATTTAATTTTTTGTTGCCTAACCGGTTTCGCCTTACGGCATTCTCATAGGTTTACAATGGTTCAAACTATTATATTTAGCAAATATATGCTAAATACTAGCCTTTCGCCCGCGTGGATCTCTTATCTTCGGTTCTACTCAACTGATTGCAGTAAAACAGACGTAAGATTTTAAATCCAAACAAGACCTTTCTAACAAAAAAAACTGCATCAAAATCCATTTTAGTAGTTTTTACGTCCATCGCGGACAAACATTTTCCATTTATAATTATATAATAGTATAGAGTATAGATAGATAGATAATAGTTTAAACCCTTGCTTACATTTTTAGTCTGTGCTTCTTTTATATCGATAAGTAGTTATCGACAGTTTACTGGGCTTCTCTATTATAGACGCCATTTAATGTTCTTATCCAAGTTTAGGTATACAGTTTTTTTTCGTAGGTATGCCACCTCTTATATCATAGATGAAATATATAAATAGGGAATAGATAAGTCACTCTACAATAGAGTGAGAGACAAATAGTCATATTTTGTTACCGCTGCCCACCATGTGGCGTATATAGTTCCTATAGTGGCGCACTAGATGGCGGCTTAATACAGTTTTACCTATATATATTATATATATTATTTATTTGTTATAATAAAATATTATGATTGAAAAATAAAACTACCAAAATATAATCGATGAGTACATTTTTTATTTTTTCTATAATCGTTTCATATAATATGAAAAAATAAGAACACACACACACACACTTCACAATAACAACGCTTAACAGATGCATTTGCCATTATAAGCACAAATTACAAAGTCCAAGTAAATGCCAGGTCACAAGAACGTAGAAGACACAAATCCAAGAAAAGCCGGGTTAAACGAAAGTAGAAATCACAAGTCCAATAGAGAAAAGCCGGGGTCAAACGTAAATAGAAGGTATCAACAAGTTCAATGCAATCCACAGTCGCCGAGATATCGAAAATCAAAATAATTAGCAGCACAAAGTTTTAAAATGAAAAATCCGTCGAATTCATTAAAAATTTCATCAACTGTCATTTTCCGATGTATTACTTTACTCTATGGTCATGTCAAAGAGAATACGTATTTACCACTGATATAAAAAACCCCAAGATACACAGTCAGGATCATAGATGATATATATAAATAGGGTATAGATAAGTCACTCTACAATAAAGTGAGAGACAAATGGCCATAGATTGTTACTGCTGCCCAACAGTTACTGCTGCCCAAATATTATTGAAAATAAAACTACCAAAAATATAATCTGTGTGTACATTTTTTATTTTTTCTTTGATCTTTTCATATAATATGACCTTGCCTGTTTTTTTACCCCGTCGTTTTCATCAAAATTAGATATTTGCCCTTTTAGCAACTGATTCACCCCTTTACACCAACTGTGAACAACAATATTAATAGCTGTGCTTATCACATGCTTTTTAGCTCGTGTATTGTGAGTTTCGCAAGTAATGATACCAAAATCAATATCGATGTCTATCAAGAACATAATTTTCTCCTTTAAATTTTGATCTTCTGGTGATTGTCGCAAACACATTATTATTAGGTTATAAATTTTCTTACATAAATCTATAATATTATCGGCTACATATGTTAATGAGCTTTTTGTATAGTCTCTATAGTAAGTGTATGTAGCAGGGTCTCTTTGTGTGTTAAAGAAAATGTTTTTACATGTCGTACATGATTTAAAAACATGCTTCTGACACTGTTTAACTATATACCCTGCTACATACCTTTTTGATTCGGCATGGACAATATTATCTTCATCGCTCATATTAGTAGCCGATAGATTTTCGATAAAACAATCGATATTGAATGTCACACTTTCTTGCGTTTCACTGCTCTGAGGAATATTCACGAGATGACTTAAAGATTGGAAGCATACTTAGGACTTTTGATTTTTGTAGGTACCAACTATATACCTCCTGGTACCAACTAAATACCTCCTATATGATTTCTAATTTTAATATTTTAATTTTCCTCGTGACCCAATGCGATGTGAAGAGTGGAAATCAATAGTCAGTCAGCAAAGGCGTGAAGATTTTTTTAAGCCAAATAGATCAAGCGTAGTTTGTTCAAAACATTTTTTGGACGAGTAAACTAAACTTCTAGACTAACTAGACTTCAACTAAATACATACAAATAAATATTTTTTAAATAAACATTTGTTTTATTGATAAATACATGTTCCACTCAAAAATATATATACACTGAGATAAAAGTATAATTATATGTTGAGAACATATTTTTATAAATTATTAAAATACTAAGTAAACGTAGTATAAAAATAAAAAGTATAAACATGTGAAGTCTCCATTCCATGCCTTGTCCTACCGGCAGACTTCGGTCGTAAAATTTTATTGCTTTTTGTACACTGCTTTGTAAAAAGAGCTTTATATTATGTGCGTAAGGTTGAATTTGCAAAAAAATATGTTTATAACATAACTATAACTACTCAAGTGTGATTGAAGACAGATTCAAGTGTGACTTTAGTTCGAGACTGTGTATCTTGGGTTTTTTTATATCAATGGTATTTACGTAAGAAGCGATATCATCAGGGAGGTTTGTAGCTTTATGGGTAGGTTTACTAAATTTATGGTTAATTTGTGGGTACTTCATACCATAACTAAAATTTAAGAGGATATTCGATACCTAATCCATGGGATAGATACCTATGTATTATCCGTAAAAATTAAGTTAAATAAAAAAAATAGAAACATAAATTTTATTACTTATTATTAATTATAACATTTTTGCGCATCAGTGCCATCTGTTTCATATAATAAGCATTAAAGGGCTTGTAAATGATGTGCTGCACGCTAGGTGACGCTAGTAGTAATGTAAAACACTGTTGTATGAGAGCTTCATTCGTGGGTTAAGAACTAGAGTAGCGTAAGGTCAAAAATTCAAAAAAAATTTTTTTTCACCATTCGCTTTTTTAATCTCCATATTTTTATGTGCCAAAAAACTGTAGCGATGAAGTGCGTAGATTGCTTAGTACAAATATAACGTATCAAAAAATATATTTTCTGTTTACTGCCGAAATGACGTGTTCCTACTTACAATAATCTTGACATTATTTTGTCAAAAAAGTTGCGAGCACTACGATCGAAACTCGATATACAGCGCGAATAGGACACCAAAGATGTCTAAAATGTAATTGCCCAAATAACGTATCTTGTTATACGTTTTTAAAACGCAGAAAATGAGATTATGTGGCCTAAGTTTGTTTCGCGCCAAATTAACGTAAAGTACCTTTACTGCTTATGCGACCTTGTTTAGTATACTTCCATGATTTTTCTCCCTGCCAAAAAAACGCAAGGGTCTCAATACGCTACTTTGGTACTAATTAATGAAAGTAATGCAGCCAGTTTTTAAGTTAATAATAGTTTAAAGGCTATATTACGATCTTTTAGAACATAATAAATCTCTGTTGGTCTGATTCACTTTCGCGTCTAATACTAACATACGTTGATTTGACACCAAAAAGTTTTTTTTTTTTATATATAGGACACATCAATTTGACTTCGCCTCGCCTGATGGTAAGCTGAAGGCAAAGTCTCTGAAAGAGGGTCACCATTACAGACATGTACCGTGTTACAATGGTGGCACTCAGCTTGACGGCCTCATCAGATGCTTTTTCACGCCCCGCTTAAAGGACCCGGGACTATAGGAGGAGGGAAACACGTGAGCTGGTAAGGAATTCCAAGTCTTAATAGTGCGGCAGAAGAAGGAGTCGCCGAATCGCTTGGTTCTTGATGGAATATTTTGCACCGTATGCGGGTGGCATCTGAGTCCTGCACGTGTTGTCCTATATAGGAAAGGAGAGGGTGGGATTAGTCTTGGAAGAGCTCATCAGAACATTCACCATGGTAGAGACGCTAAAATACCGCCAAATATGCCACATCTTTATGCAACTGCAAAGGCTCAAGGGTGTAAGTGACCTCAGGATTCCCAATAATGCGGACCGCACGTCGCTGCAACCTGTCGAGAGCATCTAGTAAGTACTTTGCGGAGCCATACCAGAGATGCGAGCAGTATTCCACGCAAGAGCGAATTTGTGTCTTGTAGAGAAGACACCGCTGCTCCGGCGTGAAAAAACGTCTCACGTTGTTCAGGACTCCGAGTTTACGCGATGCTGTTTTCATGATACTCTCGATGTAGTTTTTGTTGTTCAGTTTGCAGCGAACATCCTAGGATATTGAGATTGTCCTGTAGTGGCAGTGGCGTGCTCTGAAGAGTTGGAAGGGGAAGGAAAAAAGATACCTTTGCTGTAAAAGCGCATGCCTGCGTCTTCTTGGCATTGAACTCAACTAGGTTTTCAGAGCCCCATTGAGAAACGAGGTTCAGGGTCCGGTCAAGTTCACTGACAAGAAGCTGCCTCTTTGCCGCGATATCAGACTGCTTGGCCACAGGATGTCCGTGATAACTCCCGTGTAAGGTGCTATCGTCTGCATTATAATGAAGTTATTAGTTATCTGGAGTTATTCCTTCGACATATCATGATTTTTATAACCATTTGCAGGTCAAACACGAATTTAATTGAGTAAATTGTTAAAAAGGTTCCATTTGTTGTTAGCGCCGCAATTCCTGGGCACACCTTTCACCATCAAGTATCGGGATTCTTGGTGTCGACATCTCCAGCGACGTCCAATACCGAAGTCATCTGGAAGACAAGGTCAAGCTGGCATCAAAGTGCTCAACAGGGCGAAGCAGTACTTCACTGCGGGGCAACGACTCCTCCTTTATAAGGCACAGGTTCGGCGCCACATGGAGTAATGCTGTCACCTGCTGGAGCGCCTGCGTGCCAGCTTGACCCTTTCGACTCGGTGCAAAGACGGGCATTGAGGCTCGTCGGCAATCCCATACTCACAGGCGATGTGGAACCTCTCAGTCTCAAGAGAGACTTTACCTCACTGTGTGTGTTCCACCGCCTATACAATGATTTATGCTCAAATAAATTGTTTTACATGATGCCCACAGCTACATTCTATCATCGCACCTCTCGCCATTTGCGGGGAGTTCTTCCTCACACATTGCGACCGGAAACGGTGCGCATTGTGCGGTAAGAAAGGAAATTTATCCCTCGCACACTCAAGCTGTGGAATGAACTCTCCGCGATGGTTTTCCCAAGCGACCGCAACATGAGGTTCTTCAAGAAGGGCATTAGAAGGTTTCTTCAGGGTCGGCAGCACGAGTGTGACGCCCCTGGTGTTGCATACGTCCATAGACCACGGTAACCACTTTCCATCAGGTGGGCCGTGTGCTTGTCTGCCAACTAAGTGGTATAAAAAAGAAAAAAAAGTAGCCGCCTCAAGAGATTATTAATCTGTGAAGATTTTTGTTACGAATTTTAAGGTCATTATAACGGAAGTCCCGTTGCATTCCATACATTTTTTCAGCCATAATGGCGTAGGTCAACTATTTTTTGATTAATAAACATTATTAAAATAAAAACATTTTTCGATTGCCTAAAACTTTACACCATTCTTTAACCGATAAATAAAGCATTATTATAAGTAAAAATCACACAGATAACTACTATAGATTTTGCGTGACAAGAGCTATAAGATAACGGTAGGTAAATTTGAGTTGTTTTTCGGCCCTCCTGTAAAGTTGTGATTTTGCCCTTACGCTTCTCTAGTTCTTAACCCACGCATTCCCCTGTCTTATATACTCTAAGCACCATACACAAAATATTGCAAATATTTTTGTTGTTGTTTTTGTTATATTGGTGTGATATTTTGCTATCGTTTGCATGTTTATTGAATTAATAACATGAAGAAAGTTCAAGGCAACGATTCCTTTCAGAGGATAAACTATCTTTATCAAGTAAGATTTCACAATTATAATTGTAATTTCACAATTCAATCAAAAATCAAATGTTTTATTCAAATAGCCTTATGATGGACGTAGGCCTCTCAAAGCAACATTTACTTAGGTTGCTATAACCTGCAAGCCAACCTCATCAGTGACTACTGAGCCGGTGTTCCGCTGACTGCGTTCCCATTGAGGTTGTAGGGCTGACTTAACTCGACTTTCACGGAAGCTGCACTCTGGTGCAGCCGTGTCAAATTGACAGGAAGATAAGGGGAGCAAACCCCTGGACTCCAAAGTGTAACTTTGGTTTCAACTGGGACTAACACTGATGAATTAATACAATATCGTAAGATACTAAGTTGAGTACTGCCTATTGCCTGACTTGGTTTGGTAAATTTAAATATTTTATTTTTATTTTCAGATCAGTAAATTGATTATTGATAAGAACTCTGCACTGTCATCTTATTATGGAAATTTAATGATAAATGTTGCTAAAAAGAATGTTCTGAAAATGTAAGTGTTTTTGTTTTTATTTTTTACTATTTTTTCTGGATAATACTTAGGATACAATATCAGTATACAATTCTAAAATTCCTATTACAATCTAGTTAAGCTAATAATTTGTGTTTAGTTCTATAATATTGTTAAGTACCTACTATATTTTCCTCACAAAATTATAATCTTTAGAGATTTTATGTCAAAGAATTGTTTTTGGTGAACCATGTAACCCTAGAATATTGTCATTATAATATCATTTACATAATTATGTTTCCTTTTATTAAAGACATCCCGAAATCAAAAGGCAAGTGTGCAAGAAGTGCAGATGTGTATTAATTAAGGATGTTTCAGCCAAAATTAAACTCAGAAGTAAAAAGAAATCTAAAGTTATAGAATGGACATGCAATACTTGTGGTACACGCAGAAATTTTCCCGCCAATAAAAATAAAGACCATAGAGTGTGGGTGGAGAAACCAGAAGCAGTTGTAGAAGTTATAAGTTAATTATAGAGGTACCTAATGCATTGATTTTCCATTTGACAAGAAGTTTGTGTTATCTATGAGTCTATATTAATTAATAAATAAATAAAAAAAGAGTGATATAAACAGTGAAGTGATAAAATACAGAACCTAAGTTGGTATTTGATTTTAAGCACTTATCTATAAACTTGTTTTAAAGGTTATGTAACCCTCCCCCCAAGTCCTCCACAGGGAGGGGGGCTAGAGAATCACACAGCCAATACATTTGTTTTGTTTTTTTAAAATGGACATAAAATTATATTTAATACTAAAACCTTGTTTGCTGTTTTACTTAAGAAAATATTCATTATTCATTGTAATCTAGACAAGAGGATTTCTTTCCAAATTCAAATCATTTATTTCTCAGATTGTAATAATCCATTGTGTTAGTAATTACTTCAATTAAGGTTAGTAAGCTCATTATTATTATTACTTTATTTATTATATACCTATTCTATTATCAATTTACTATTCGAAAGATGTCTTAATATCTCTTATTTGTTGTGGGGAGGACCCCAGGCATATCTGTGATCCTAACTGATCACCCTTCTCACAAGAAACTTAATGGAGAATCAATACTCTCTGTCACTGTTGGATGATTTTTTCACCTGAATTTTAACCCTAGGTTATAATGTTACCCAATCAGATTTCCTTCGAAACCCCCTGGCCCCATCTACGGTTTCTAGATAGCTCTATAGCTCTATTTTTAATGATATTTACAGAATTGTTGCGTATGGCTTTGCGAAACTTCAATCTCTAGATGGTTACTAAAAAAAATAATACTAATATCTGATTGGGCGGAGTGGACGCTGCGCACCGCACTCCTGGCCCTCGATTCTGCTAAAGCACAACCACTGACAAACCACAGGGACTGCAAAAATGGCATTAAATTTCAATAGTCAATGGCTAGATCTGGCACATAGTGACTAGACTTTTTTAGATTTTGTCGACCTAAAACTCAGCCACAGCAACAGCGCCCTCTGTTGCTCTACAAAAGTCGTCGGAAGTACAAGTGAAGGGGCACAGCGAGCAGGAGAGCAAATGTGATATGGACTAGGATTGGGCCTCGCAATCGCAGGAATCTTGCGACCGATCGATAAAGCGCCATTTTACCAGTTTTCCCTGCAGCGGCCAACGCAGGCTGTTTAAAGTCGATGTATTGGATGCTACATATTCATTAACGGACTGAGATACACTAATTCATTGATTGTTCTGGATTAGAAGTTTTGATATTGATTGTTATTACATCTAGCTATATATTTTTCGAAACTCGTAAATAATAAAATGTTATTACTTTCTTTCGACATTGCCCGTGGCATTACACAACACATTTTACTATTATAAACTACTTCAGACTGTCTCTGACATGTTTACCAACGTAAAATGCTGCTATTTCGAGTGACTTTAATAGTATTTTACGTCAGCATCACAAGATCATTAAGGTCTTTAAGATTACATGGAGATGATCAACCAGTTAAAACCGAAGGAATTAGACATATTCAGCCATCGAACGACGATGCTATCGATCCAAAGACAGGTGATGCTTCTAGAACATTCCAGGACGTAAGAGTCCTCGATGATCTTGAGAATAACAGCGGTGAGGTGTTTTCATCAGAGCTTGACTCAAACTACGACGATAACTATAGAAGAAATGGCCAGAGTTACCTCAATTTCAGGAGAAATGTGGTACCAGAAACGAAATTGGACCAAAAAAGAATGTTAGTCAGTTCACGCAGTACTGACGGTATTACCAGTACGAGTATGGAGTCGAATGAATTCAAATATGAATGGACGAAAAGATGGAGTGCATTGAAGGAGGACGCGTTCCGTCTCAAAAACAATACCAGTCTTTATAATAGTGGCAAATTCGCAATGATTGCAGCTAGTAAGTACATAGTTATACTGTATGTCGATTTTATAAAAATTTGAACAAGCATTCGCTCTAAATCAATATTTTATCCAAACATGTTATTTATCGTGCGGAAATCCATTCGCGTATACCCTGCCGCAGCCAGCGGGGGTGGTTATATCGGACTCAAACCGACCAAAACCGCACGGCCGTCTCGGGCCTTCGGTTGCCGGGGGTGAGGTAGCCTCTGGCATGTTCCTCGCGCACCCCAACTGACCCCCTGGGTCATAGAAGGCCCCGTAGGGTGTGTGCATCGCGTTGCCGTCTCGGCCTGCTTCTGTTAGGGCAACAAGCGGCTCCACCTGTCACCCCCAGGGTTGTGTTCATGGAGGACGGAGGTCGTTTAAGGACCTCCGACGCCATAGTCGCCTACGTGTGACTTGTCTCTTTATTTCACCTAGGTGACATCATCTTATCGTCTTTACAAAATGATCGCTTACCCAACGTGTTTCAAAATAGCAATTACGTCTTATAAAATACTTTTACTTTTACAGGACCATGGTACGCGCCTTGTGGAGATCCCAACCAGCACGATTTACCATGGGGGACCTGCTTGCTTAATACTGAGTGCGAGGGGGAGTACCGCATTTATCGAGGCGACTTTCAGTGTGGCAGAACTGCATTAGTCTGCTGCGCCATTGACAGATTCCGGAATGATATGAATACAGCTATTGATCTTTCTTTCGCTGACACCAGTCAGTTCTCAACTAGCTCTGAAGAGGTAGAAAGGTTAGCACGAGGCTCTAGAGAAAATAAACGTCGAAAGAAGCAGCATAAAAAGAATTTGATAAGGATTACAAGAAAAAGACAGAAACGGAATCTCAAGAAAACAGTAAGGAGATTGATGAAAGAAATTAGAAAGCAGCTAAGCAGGGCATTTAGAAATAACTCCATGAAACGGACACTTGCAACGCTTAACCTGAAGAGGCTAATAAAACATATGAAGCGTAAATTTAAGAGAGATCGTCAAGCGGCGATACGCTTAAACGATGAAACATTAATAAAAATTTCTGACGAGTTCGCAAAAAAAATTGCCACAATGAGAAATTTAAATCTCTACTTTTTGACTAACGATACATTTAGGGAGATTATTGTGAACGGGACTATGAGCAAGAGAATAGCTAGACAACTGTTAGAAGTTAATCCAGAACTGGGCGCATATCCGGAAATGAAACCGTTTCTAGATATTCCTGAAGTCATACCAAATGCGAGGCGTTCAGGAAGTCGAAGAAAAAAGCGTCTTAAACGGAGAGACTATCTCCAGTATGATATTATGGATTACTGAATACCTCACTATTAAAAAAACTAAATATACCTACCTATTTATGTAACGTAAGTTTATTATTGACTCCTGGTTTAATCTTAAACTAACTAACTATACCTGATTTTAACCTAACTATGAAACTATGGGATCGCAAAGAGCTTGCCGGAAAATTGGAGTAGAACAGTAGAACTATGCAGTCTTTCTCCAAATTAGACAACCAAAAAATTGGAGCAAGACTTTGGTATATGCCTTGGTACAGTGGCGAGGGGTCCCTATAAACCGGTTCCTGCCGGCTTGCTCTGTAAAGGAAAGCCTTGGTAGTGATGTTTTATACTACTGTTGTTCTAAGAGTAAGTATATAGAGGTATGATTTGTCCACTGGCTTCCCTTTTGAAAATATTTGTCCTTCGCCACGGCCGTGGTACCGTCTTAGTAGCTAAATCCTGTTACACCTTACTTGGATTTCAGTAAGATTTTTATTAATCGAACGAATATATAAAAAACATTAGGTAAAGGATGCCACTAAATCTGGTTCGGTGGACGGTGGAAATGCGCGTGCACCTTAGGGAGTAGTGAGTAGTACAATTTTTTCGGGAATGAATGGAGGATTTGATTCTGAAACATGGACAACACACTCTTACTTGAGACTTTTTTTAGCTGAAGCAAAAATGTTTACGATACGTTAAAAGTTACATTTTTATTAGACTTCGTTAATATTTTATTGCTTCAGTTTTATTTCAATATTATATTCAAAGTTTTATGTTCCGCATACTGCAAGCTGTGGGATGCCATCATTAGATGTTACTAAAAATGTGAACATAAAATGAAGTTACTCCACGTAGTATTTTTTTTATTTACCACCTTTGTTACTGATTCGCTGTCGTTTGGCAATAATAAGGAAAATTTTCCATCACTTGTAAATAAAACGAGAAACATTTCACCGGGGTTAGCTAAACATCCAAAAAGGTTTTTGCGCCAGCGACGACAGTTTTCAATCCCTGAAGCAAAAAAAGATGAGGCAATAATACGTTTCTGGAATCGCAATAAAAAAGGACTTAACTCATCTAACTTGAGCAGCAAGAATGGTGGAAGGTATCGTCGGGCAAAGCAAAGAATCCAGAAGCGCAACCGAAGAAAGTATTCTGGTGAAACAGCTAGATCGTCAAGTACTAGTGAGGAAATGAGGGAATGGAAGGAGAAATTTGACGAAGACTGGTTGAAATTAAAACAGCAAGCAATCCTTCAAATGAATGATTCTACCTACCGGCATGGTGATGAAATAGGCATAGAAGCACCACGTAAGTGTAAGATGATTTTGGAAGAAGGGCTAATAAAACGATTTGTATTTACGTTTAGGCGCGTCCCAATCAAGCAGTCCGACTGGGGAAGTACCTCCACCCTACAGAATACCGCGTGTATAATAACCTCGTGTTGTGTTTACGGAGATAATTAAGTAGGGTAACCAGAGCTCACTAGAGAGGTTTTGTGCTGTCAGTGGGAAGACCAAAGGCTTGTTCTGTTTGTCTTTTTCGCTCACGGCACAGAATATCTCTGTCGGCAGCACGATGTGACGCACCTGGTGTTGCACTCATACATAGGCCACGGTAACTACTTTCCACCAGGTGGGTTGTGTGCTTGTCTAAGATCTTCGATTTTGTAAAGCGTTCACATCGCACATCCCGTGTCTTCAGCTTGATATCATAATCACACGCAATTGTATTATAAATAGTATTGTATTGTATCTTCTTTATTATAAAAATAAATCCATAAATGTGTTACTAAGCGCAAATCTCGAGAACGGCTGAACCGATTTTTCTAATTCTTTGTAGTACGAGGATTAGGCCGGGGTCCCTAGTACATTGCCAAAACCTGACTACTATCAAGCTAGTTTTCCGTGAGTAGCTTCGTTTTGATGAGACGCCCATTATTAGGTTGTACGCAAGTTTCGAATGTGGTAGCTAACAGAGATAGCATGGGTCAAATATGTCGATTTCATGATTCCAAAAAACTTATTACTAACCGGCTAGTTTTTCTTATATCTCAAGATAATTATCTAAGTTCTTTGAAAAAATATTTGTCCTACAAAATATATGGTTTTATTAAAGAGTCCCCCTCTTCGAACATGTATTGATATCGAGGTCATCTGAAATGATTACTAACCGGCTGATTTTTCTTATATTACTTGTTTAATGTTTATATAATTCAACAAACATATTGTCCTACAAATTGTGTGGTACGTTAGCCCAGTCCTACACTCAAAAGTAGTAGTACTTATCCTTGATATAAAAATTATTACTATCAAGCTGAATCTTCGTGAATAGCTTCGTTTTGATGAGACGCCCAATAATAGCTTGTACGCAAGTTTCGAATGTGGTAGCTAACAGTGCTAGAATCGGTCAAATATGTCGATTTCATGATTCCAAAAAATTTATTACTAACCGGCTAGTTTTTGTTATATCTCAAGATAATTATCTAAGTCATTCGAAAAAATATTTGTCCTACAAAATGTATGGTTTGATTAAAGAGTCCCCCTCTTCCAACATGTATTGTCGAGGTCATTATATCGAGGTCATCAAAAGTGATTACTAACCGGCTGATTTTTCTTTTATTACTTGATTAATATTTATATAATTTAACAAACATGTTGTCCTACAAATTGAGTGGTACGTTATCCCGGTCCTACGCTCAAAATAAAAATAATGTCTCTGCTCAAAATATAGCAATAACTTCATTTCGATGAGACGATGGTTTATGTCGAAAAATATCGATCCTAGGAAAAAATTATGGCATGGATGGATGGATCTGCATCCCATTCCGAATGGAATGACACCTCAATCATAATAATTTCTGAGGAATACCAAAAAAAAATTGACCTAAAAAGTACTTGAAAAATAGACTATTAACGTCTTAATTAACGCATTAGACGAACATATAAGGCAATTCTCTCGTCATCTCCGTTGTCCAGGGTGCGATGCGGTGTACCACGCAGTGGTTTCCAAATCCAACCTATACCTCGAGACACGTATCTTGGACCTAAATCGACATAATTGTAGCGTCGCCGTCGTCGGTAGCTTTATGGTTAAGGAGTGGGCCTTACGATCAAGAGGTCCCGGGTTCGAATCCTGCCCATTACACTACAGACGTGAACCCACTCCTAGCACAAGCAATTTAGCTTACTTGGGGGGTTAACAGGAATATTAGTAATTTCGGTTACTAATATTCTTTATAAAAAATAAAATTGGGAGACTTGACTATCTCATGCAGTCACACAATAACGTTACATTCTAAATCGGAATCGAAGTTCAGTTATTTACTTACTACTCATTTTATACTAAAAAAATGGCGTTATTGTTGATAAGGTATGTCAAGCAAAAGTACTGTGTCTGTTGGAATGAAATTTAATAAGTTAAGATTTTATGGACTTCCTTTCATTCAATTTACCATGTTTATTAGAGAGATTCGATCCTCATGATTGACACTATCGATTGAGACTATAAAAATACAGGATGTTATTTTTTTGAATTTTAGTCGGTTCGATTACCAGGCTTGGCAAGGGAATTTTCAAAACACTATGAATGCAGTTTTGTTTCTTATAAAAAATAAAGGAATGTTTCCTTTGAGTGAAATTAGCTATCTCCAGTATTTAAAGCACTTTCCCTCCAGGTAAGGTTAAAATCTTCCACCCTGTATAATAAATATACTATACTATACTACATTATATTTTCGTATCTACCTAGTCTACTAAAAAATAAAGTTATTTAAATTAAAAAAAAAAGATTTATTCACAGCATGTTATGTTACAAATAGGAAAACGAAAAAATAACAATTCTTGTTGGACTAGTGATACATACCAGTTTCCTTGTAGGACATTGTTACTTTTGGGCAGAGAACACACTTACCTATTATGTTATATTTTTGTCCTACAGTTAGTAATGAGAAAAAATATCTTGTGGTACTAACAACTTCTGATCGTAGGACCAGGATAACGTACCACTCAATTTGTAGGACAACATGTTTGTTAAATTATATAAATATTAACCAAGTAATAAAAGAAAAATCAGCCGGTTAGTAATCACTTTTGATGACCTCGATATCAATACATATTCGAAGAGTGGGACTCTTTAATCAAACCATACTTTTTGTAGGACAAATATTTTTTTAAATAACTTAGATAATTATCTTGAGATATAAGAAAAACTAGCCGGTTAGTAATAAGTTTTTTGGAATCATGAAATCGACATACTTGACCCACTCTAGCTCTGTTAGCTACCAGATTCGAAAATTGCAAACAAGCTTTTGTTGGGCGTCTCATCAAAACGAAGCTACTCACGGAAAATTAGCTTGATAGTAATCAAGTTTTGGAAATGTTCTAGGGAACCCGGTCTAGATGGTTTTTACGGAGAGAAAATAATAAAGAATCGACTGTTAGGCGGTACGAAGTTCGCGGGGTCAGCTAGTGCACAATAATTGTATAGATAATATTTTAGGGTACCTATGTACCTAATGTTAAACAGCTACAGGACATATAGATAGGTACTTTGTAAACGATTGCTTTGACTTAAAACTTACATCGTTGGTGTAAAGTGGTCTTTATCCACGTTATCTACTACCTAATATTATGTGGTAGGTAGGTAGACAAAAATGATTATGGGTAGTCTTGCGAATTGTGAGTAATCTTATGGAGTTATATAATAATGGGCATTTATCGGTGTAATATACACTAATTGAACGCGTTTTAAAATTCGACGGCATAAAATATAATGTTCAAATGGTGTTTAACATTTGTGATTATTTCAGGACCTTGGGGACACCCTTGCGGTGACCCTGAACAGCACGATTGGCCTTGGGGCACGTGTATGATTGCTCAGCAGTGTGATGCAGAGTACCGTATATATAGAGGTGATCTCTTCTGTGGGCAAACGAGTTTTATCTGCTGTTCTGTTCTATTAACGCATCATGATATGTACCAAGGTCTGGATCTCTCATTTGCTAGGACCAGCTCTTCCTCTTCTGACGAGAAGTCAAAAAGAGAGATAGATACACGTGAAATTGAACATAATAAGAAGCATCGACTGAAAATTAGAACATTTAGAAAACATAGAAAACAAAAGCAATTATTAAAGAAAACAATTAAGTATATCATGAAAAAAATACGAAAGAGCATATATCGAGTTTATAAAAACACCTCAATGGATCACAAGATGTTGATGGAGAAGTTGAAGCTAAACATCAAAACACTGAAGAAACAATTTCGTGAACGGCGTAAAATGGCGCAATTTAGATATGAACTTGATGTTGATGAAATTCAAAGGAAACTGTATAAACTGTTAGTAAATTTTAATGCACTAAACATGCGTTACTTAAGTAATGAGACGTTCAGGGCATTTCTTCAGAAACACAATATCAGTATTCTAAAATTAAGGTCGTTACAATTACAATATCCTAACTTGGCAGCATACGTTGCAGGGGATGGTACAGTATCTAAAGGTTTGGAGTTATTCTTAAATTTCACAATGCGAAACGAGACACCAGCCGTCAAAGTTTTGGAAAAAGTAACAAAAGCCACAGTAGTCACACCTAATAAAGTTAAAGCAAAACCCATACTATTAAAAGCAGCGTCGTTTCAGGAAACAAACACCGTACAGTTAACAGATACTACGCCTAAACAAGCTAAATACAAACAGCCAGCATTCAGCACGCCTAGATCTATACACTTACCTATGGAAATAAAACCCATACAGTTAACATTAGCGACGACGCTTAAAGAAACAGAGCTCCCTGTAAACTTTAAAAATAAATTTAATAAAAAAGGCCTAAGAACTTTGGATATATCAACTGATGATATCTCAGCATCCTTGGTGTATACCCCATTGTCTAAAAATAATTCGAAGATTAAGGACATGAGTTCATTAAATAAAACAGCCCCAGAAGCGGTTTATTCGGAGGAGGAGACTTATGTTACGGAAACTCACGGGTCACGTCGAGACAAAGGCTCAACGGTTTTAAGTGACAATTATGTTGCAATGGAAGCTGACGAAATGGAAGAAACAAGGCGATCTGGACGACGTATTTTCGATAAAAGAAAAGAACCGAAGAAATTTAAACGACCAGATTATCTCGAATATGACGTAGAGTATGGATTACTTTATACATGATTATTAAAGACAGTCTATTTAATTGTGTATTTTATTATTGCCAAGAATATTAGGGTATAAAGACCCTAATATACAACGCTAAGTTGTTCCTGGTTGCATCTGAGGGTCTCCTTGAAGCCGTCGACCGTATACCCTTTTCTCTTCTTTTGGTTTGACTTATCTTAAATGGGAACGGCTGCTGTTTAGCTTTTATAACCGGCACACACGCTACGACAAATCGTTACGATCGCACTGTATCAAAAAATTGCCCCTATAAATTAATGCAGGTAATATGCAGTAACTATAACATTTGTCCATATAATTAGTCTTAAGAAATTTCTTTTAGAAAACCTACGTCTCGAAAATGCAATGTGCAGTGAGTTTGTTACGCCATTTCTTCTCCACTAGCGCCAAGGCAGCTGTCGTCTTGACGTCAAAAAGATGTAATTATCTTGCACAATTTTGTGCAATAAAGAATTTGAACTTTGCCCACTTAAAAACCACAGTTTTATCAGAATCTCGCATCGATTTATCGGTGGAGTTTAAATAGTATAATGCGATCGTAACAATTTTTCGTATCGTGTCTGCCTCCATTTGCTCTACCCACAAATTGAACAAGTTACCACTCGATCTTAGTTTTGCGGGTAGGTATTGTTAACAAATGTGGCCGAACCCTGAAACTTGTCCCAACTAGCACACAGGGTAGCGCCAATATGTGGAACTATGGATTCTTTGGGGAGGTTTGGGTGCTCAATCAAAAGTTTGAGAGTAACAATTTGGGCGAGGTCCTCTTATACGACATACTTAGCCATGTTGCTTTTGTAGTGTGATTTCGTTCCCTAGTGTGATATACAAATATTTAGCTGTAAATAAATTTGCACCCATATCGGTGATACCTACTTAAAATATTTTAAACTTGTTGTCGCCCGCGGTTTCACTTGCGTGGCAATTTGTTTCCGTTCCCGCTACCCATGGGAATCTAATACATTATAGGTATTATTAAGGATCTACCTGCTTATAAATTGAAAAAAAGTCTAAATAAAAGTACCTAAAGTTTGACTTGGAATAAAACCACTTTTTAACTGTCCGTCGCGACTTATTTGACAGTATTACTTTGACTTGGTCTTTACAAGTAGTGAACCTGTGTAGTTCTAGGCTATGATTCGACGTGTGGCTTTACAGACGGTGGGAACTTCATAGAAATACATAGAATCCATGTCGCGACGACACGTCACCGCGTCCTTTGCTGTATGTGTCGTCTATGAACTCTTACCTACCTTTATGGAGTAGTGAGCAAAGAGTTTAACATCAATAGAAAAGTACATTGAGCACAATGTTGTGAAGGTTTTAATAAGGTAAAAACGGTTAGGAATTTTCAGTAACAGCTAAAAATCAGGTAAAGCCTAATACCTCAATAAGACCAGAAGTAAGATTAAGTTGAGTGATGTCGAAAATTAAGATGTCAACAAAATAATATAGTAATTTCTTTATTGGTCAGTAATAAAGAGCTCCATATTCTACGTCATATCCGAGATAATCGTCGATAGGTTTGTCGGACTCCTGACCATCAACTTCACCCCCTCCTTCACGTCGCATCCTGGGCCGCAAGAGTTCTGTTAACTCTGGATATGCCTGCGCTAACATCCTCGCCCCCAATTTGTTAATAGTTCCATTAACGACAATATCACGAAACGTGGCATTGATCATAAAATTCTTATTCACATTTCTAATTTGCTCCAATCTTTTTATTAATGCGTCGTCTACTTTGTCCATATCATCATGATGGATGTCTCTAACCGACTTACGGTCCTTCTTGTATTGTTTTTTCAGTAGTTTGATGTATTTTTTCAAAAGTGTGGTCCTCTGCTTGCGATGATGCGAGGCATTTCTAAACGACCTATTCAATATCTTTCTAATTTCACGTACAATCCTCCTGATTTGCTTCTTGATTTTTCGTTTCCTTCTTCTTCTCTCCTTTTGGCGTTTCCTCTTTTGTCTATCCTTTTTTCTTTTGGACTGCTCTTTTGAACCTCTTTCCTTACCTCTTTTCTCTTCAGAGTCAGTTGAGAAACTAGTATCAGCGAAAGATACGTCAAAGCCTTGGTATAAATCGTAATTGGTATATTGAAGGGCACAACATACGTATAAAGTTCTACCGCAGAAGTAATCGCCGCGAAAGATACGATATTCGGAATCGCACTCAGTAGTCATCATGCAGCTTCCCCAGGGCATATCATGCTGATTAGGATCACCACAAGGTACACCCCAAGGCCCTAGAAAAAAAGTTTAGGATATAAATAAGATTAACAATTATGTTATATGTTACCTACTTGTAATTGTGTTAATCTCAACGTTAAAGTGAACTAGTGGCATCTTCAGCCAAAACTGTTAATGGTGTTAGCTAATCGGTTGTGGCGGGTTTAAAAAATAAATGAAATTTTTCAAATACACTATTGTTCAATGGTGCGTTGAATAATTATTATTATGAATAAATTTTGATACTTACTAGCAGCCACCATATTTAACGTATCAGTACGGTCATTAGTACTATTGATGGCCTCAAATTTCTTCTCAAGCCACATAGTATTGAAGTCATCTTTCCAATCATTAATTTCAAGACTGGAACTAGTCTCGGCTGATTCACTTGAACTGGTGCCTTGTCTGCGTTTTACATGACTTAATAAGTCTGATTTATATTTTTTATCGCCTTGGCGTCTTATGTGGTTTAATACAGCATCCATATGATAATATTCTTTGCCGATACTTGGATCACCTGAGCCCTTGTATGGGTTTATATCGCGTCCATGATTTAAACGGTGTTCATCTGTTCTTGCTTTTCTTAATACTTTGGCTTTATTTTGAGCTCGTAAAGCATCGGCTGCCTCATCATCGAAATGTCTCATGTATCTTAGTGCATTTTGTTCCGGCAAAGGTTTATTATGTGAAGACTTCTCTTGGTCTATTTTCTTTCTTAGATACGATTGGACCGTCTCTTTTATATTGTTGTATATAGATGATTGAGAAGTACTCAAGTAAAACAAGAGCAAAGTAAGATGATATAGCTCCATATTAATTTCACATGTCTTAAGACATGTCGCTTGTTCAAGTTTCAATGCCAAGTGAAATTTTACTGTGAAATGTTGCAATAAACGATAAAAATATAGGTACATAAACTTTTAAATCATTTTTATTATTATACCTACCGCTTTATGTGGCGAGATTATGAGCTTGTGAGCTATAAGAAATCAATGCTCGTAAATGTTATTTTATTGCAAACTCACTCCTATAGCGGACAGTAAAAAAAAATAGTCCGAAATGGGAGATTTGCCACACATCTGTTTCTTAAGAACAAACTTCACCCGACAGCTATAAATCAATCAATCAATGTACAGACTTATTCCAAATAGGACTGATGGAATATTAAGTAGCTATTACATATTTATCAGATTATTTCATAATCAAATATTACCTACATAAAGATAAATTTTCCAAAAACAAATCAACAAAATCATCTTTTGTCTAAATACGACCTAGTGAAAATGTTTGCTAAACAATACATGTGCTCAGCTTATACCTAGATATATAAGGTATTTGAGACGGCAGCTACAATGGTGCGGTCATGTCTCCCGTATATCAGACGACAGAGTGACGAAGCGTACCTATCTTATACTTCGAACTGCGGGATGGCAAGCGCAAACAAGGCGGCCAATTCTTGCGGTACAAAGATGTGCTTATGAGACCCATGAAGCGATGTGAGCTCGATCCGTCACGGTGGTAGGCACTGGCGGCAGACCGATCATGATGGAGGAACACTGTGCATACCAAGGTGTCCGAGTTTGAGAGGAGGAAGAGAAAGGAACTCGATGCAAGGCGAGACGAGCTCAAGGCCCGCCCACCTGCGGCTATACACTACAATTACGTCGGCGGGGTTAATTTGTAACGTGTGTGGTCGTACATGCGCTTTAAAGATAGGTTACGTCAGTCACCTAAGAGCACGCCAACGAAGCTTAAATTAATTAACCAGAAGCTAGTTGCTGTGGCCAAACTCGGTCAGGAGAAAGATAGAAGGCCCCTGATGTGATCATGTCAGGTAGTCTAGGTACATGGAAAATCTATGTTCTGTATAACGGATTTTATAGTCATCATTCTCTATCTGAGCCTTTCCATAACTCCGTTGGTGTCGGCTGCCATCTGATTTTCACAACCAATAGGCGATATCGAAGTTCTGTAGTTAGACTAGTCGAACTTTTGAAATGCACCGTCTACCCTTACCTACTCACATAGATGTTCGTATGGCAACCGGAGCCGACGGCTTAACGGGTTCTCCGAGGCACCCAGTCCAATGTAAATTGAAAAATTAATACATACAAATATTTGCAACTAGCTGATCTGGAACTTTGTACCTACCGCCAATTTTTTTTCCACCCGCGTGGAATTGAGATCCTTTTTCCATATTTTCTCACCGTTTAAACCTTCCCTGGACATCCACGAATATTTCAAGACTGTTAGTCTTTAGCCAAATCGGTTCAGCCGTTCTCGTGTTTTAACGAGACTAACAGAATTGCAATTCATTTTTATTTATATAGATGAGCGGGAATCGAACCCGCGGCCTTTGCGTAGCAGTCACGTGCACTATCACCATGCCACAGAGACTGTACGACGGATGTAGTATAGGTAAGGTAAGTAGGTACCTAACGTGATCGTCGTGCGGGGTGAAGTTCTGTTGGCAATTTCGCAAGAGATATGTTATGTTGAACTGAAATTTGGAGCGTCGCCAGTCGACTGTCGCTGTATCGTCGTTTGAGTTAGTATCCTAGTTTGCTGAAGTATCTATGCTATATCGTATGGATGGTCTGGTCTTTAATGGATTATGTTATCCAAGATTAACTGTAACCCCTGTGGAACCCAGGACATAAAATAACCTCTGTGGCGTAGCGGTAGTGAACGCGGCTGTTACGCAGGAGACGCGGGTTCGATCCCCGCTCAGTGCAAATATTTGTATGCATGAATATGAATATTTGCATTGGTCTGGGTGTTTTCTATGTATAATTATGTATTTATTTACAAAAAAAAAAGATGTATCTATGTAGGTATGTTTATCCGCATTCTAGAACCCATAACACAAGCTAGTTAAGCTATGCTAGATAGCGTTGTGTAGAATGTCCTACAATAAGTATATGTATTAATTTAGACATCGTATGGCTATGAAATTGTGTCTAAATGACGCCATTAGGCTTAGGTGCCTCCTGTTTAAGACAAACACCAGCTGGGATAAGAGCGACTCTATAGAGGGGTTCTGCGAGGTTTTCTACGCGTACCTCTGACCAGTAGAGGGCACAGTGGAGATGAGGGAGGTAAGGGGTGGACTGGTCGCCGAGCTCAGGCCTGAGGGTGACAGATCCCGTCGCCTGTCACCGTAGTAGGAGGTAGGACACAATCGAGCAGTCCGACTGGGGAAGTACCTTCGCCCTACAGAATACTGCGACTGTAATAACCTGGTGTTGTGTTCCCGACGGTGAGTAGGGTAACCAGAGCTCATTGGAGAGGTTTTGTGCTATCTGTGGGAAGACCAAAGGCTTGTTCTGTTTGTCTTTTGCGTTGATGGCACAGAATCTCTCTGTTCCTACAGGGTCGGCAGCACGAGTGTGACTCCCCTGGTGTTGCACTCGTCTATAGGCCACGGTAACCACATTCCATCAACCACTTCAATTCAGTGTGCTTATTTGCGACCTAAGTGGTATGAAAAAGTACCTACACAATTGAAGGAGGGGGGGTCATGACCCCCGTGACCCCTCCCCCCCTCGGACGTCGGTAAAAGTTGGTCGGTTCGTTGTTTGGTAAAAAAGTTGAGATTTGAACGAGTGCCAAGTTTTCAGCACTTTCTTAAATGATAGCTATAAAAAGGTACGACGTCCTTAAATTCATTTCAAAGATTTGTTACGTCCATTGATATTGAATCATAAATTGGCAAGATGGCCGCCTTGCTGATACGATTTATAAACACTCAGAGCCTCTTTTGTTTAGTAATTCTGGATAATATAATTATTAAACAGGAAATGCTCAATATTTCGTGTTTAATAATTACATTATTTCTTTATCTTTATCTTTTATTTTGACATTATTTTTCTTGCAGTCTCTTCTCTTCCTTAAGACTTGCAAATTTGGCTGTAGATGTAAATAATAACATGCTGTATGTTGTCACAGTCAGGTATGAAAGGAACTCTGTGGTCCCCACACCGGAAGAGGGCCAGATCGAGAGATATGGCCCTGGGTCGGCAGGGGTGCGAGGGATATGGCTACGACAATCTCACCTCCGGCAACCGACGGCCCACAGACGGCGTGCGTTTCAGTCGGTTCGAGTCCGACATAACCTCCTCCTCCGGCTGCGGCGGGAGAGGTATCCGTGGGGTTTTTTCGCACGATAAAAAAAAAGGTATGAAAGGAACTTGAACACCACACGCTTGAACTGTGGTTTTTCCAAGCGACTACAGAATGGGGTTATTCAAAAAGGGTATGAGAAGGTTCTTACGGGGTTGGCAGCGCGAGTGTGACACCTCTGGTGTTGCACACGTCCATAGGAAATTGATAAAAACTCTTTCCCCTATAGAACAACCATAGCACTTTTGTATGGATTTCTACTACGGCTTCTCTTTGCAGAGCAAGCCGGCAGGAAGCGAGTTATAAGGACCCCTCGCCTCTGACAGTCAGTCTAGTACATAGAAGACATTACATCACACAGTACTAATATTTATTCTGTGCTACAGCTATGTCAATAAAACTCATGGCTACAAACGGTATGTCTGCCTACCCCCTTTTCAAAGAAGAAACTGTCTCCCAAATTTAATATTAAATGTATGTTATGTAATAATACATTCAGTCTGTATGTTTAGGCAGGATCTTATTGAGTTTCACATCTAGGTTTACTGAATACGTTACATACGACAGTGAACAGTGTTTCTCAAATGGTGGGGTCAACTCTACTCAACCGATTGCGATCAAACATTCGTAGAATTTTAAGTCTCTTTCAAGATCTCTCTAATAAAAAACCGCATTAAAAACTGTTCGATAGTTTTCGCGGCTATTGTGATTAAACAGACAGACAAGGCTTTAGAAAAAGAAATGTGTTCAAAATATTCCTTTTATTTTACCCAAGTACCTATTCTTTTATGAAAATTTCCAATGTACAGACTAATAATCTACAATTTTAATGTAGGTAGTATACATATTTGCATTGCTCTCGGTGTTTCTGGCTGGTTATGTATGTACTTATTTATGAAACAAAATACAGATTCTTCTTCTTCTTCTATCCTTTTGTCTTATCTAGCTGGGGTAGGGTCTACTTGTACACCTGCGCCAATAACTTCTGGCCTGGGTTGTCTTAGGAGTTAGGTTCTGCTCTTTTTCCTATTGATATTGGACCACCATGTAGCGGGCGGTCTTCCTCATCCCGGGCGTTCAGCTACAGATTGTGTTCTTAAAAATGGTACAGAATATTTACGTACCCACTTATTTTTATTGATTTCTTGTATCTACAATATCTACATGCAACATGAGTGTCAAAACACTGGATGAGTCACGAAGGGGGGCAGAACATATTAAAGTTTGGGAATCGCTTCCGTACGGAATTTCGATATTAACTTGAATAAACGTCACCCATGTTTAGTGACATTAGTTTGGGTTCATGTTTGCGTTAGATTACGAGGGCCTAGGTTTGATTTCCGGACAGTTGCTCGAAAGAATGTGTGGAGATTATTGAAGTGAAAAATTCTCTAGGTGCGTAGGCCATTTTTTGTAGAACATTGTCTGAGAATGGGGGAAAAACCATAGAACTCGCGACACCGTTACCGACACATCTTGTGACAGATTGTGACTGTGACAATTCACTGATTTCTGCCTCGTGGCAACATAGTTCGATCGCACAGTTCGATCAATCGAACAAACAGTAGGTCTTTACTACGGGACATTGGCGGAATTGATGCTAAAAGGACAGAGACATTCTAAAAAAAAAAAAAATTGGCCTTCAAATTTTCACTTCTGTCCAGTGTCCGTACCTACTCTCGGAGTGCTACTGTTTTTTTTGTTTGACACACGTGTGGTACGTGTACTTTCTTTCCCATTTTTTCTTTCACTTTCTCATCTAATATCTTCTTCATCTGACCCCTAATCTCAGTCGTATCTAAACCTCACACTATGGAGCCCGGGTCTGCTTTCCAACTCCTCCTTTTCTTGGTTTGTTCTGCCTTTAATTGACTTGACTGCCGTCTGACCACCCAAACTCGAGAGAAAAGCCTGTACCAGAGTCTCGGCCGTCATTCAGTAGGTTTACCGGCTTACAGATGAGATTGGCTTGGGCTCTAAAGCTCTGGTCTCATAACCAAAAGTCCTGAAGTTTCGCGAAGATTCCCCCTTTCCTCGTCTATCACCTTCTACCTAAAGGCCGGCGCACATTATCGGCATCGGCAAGGAAAAGGATCCTACGGCATCCGTCGGCACTGTCAGAAACTACACTTTGGCATGCTGCCACGTCCTAAAGGATGATGCTGAAGGAACCTTTTCCTTGCCGATGCCGATAATGGGCGCCGACCCTTATACAAACGAGGGTACAAGCCATGTGCATCACAACACACCTCTGTAGTAACATGCACAGTAAAGTAACAGCAGTATTTAAGTTCACGGCACGCGATAGCTTAGAAACTTAGATAAGCAATCTGCGGCACTGAGTCCTCCACGAACGTGAATAATAATTGACAAGGCGACTGTTGGCGTAGAATAGGGTAGCTAGGTATTCTAGGTTCATAGGACATTCCACGGAATATACAGAGATCCGATTCTCAGCACTCCATGGATTCACCGTGCGGTCGCCGGGTCCATAGCGTGATACAGAGAGGAACACCGTGACGGCAACTGGGACTTGCGACCCAGATGTAGGTTTAGGGTGGCCACCTTGTGATGCATCAGCGCTCACCTCCACCGTCAGTAGTGTTCCCCCCCTACCTATCCAAATTTAGTAAGATCCTATCAATGCCGCTTTTGATATTCGATTTAATAAAGAGCTTACTGAAGCTCTTGGCAATCCGAGTCTTTAAGTAAGTTGTACAGGGATTAAGCTGGAATTCCCCTTGCTCCTACTTCTACGGCGCGGCGTAGAGTTTAACCACGTAGCCGTTTTTGGTTAACTCGTTAGTCAAGTCAAAGTATTTGTTTGTCTTTATAGCGTGGTCTTTAGGTATATTAGTTTCCCACGGTACTGTGAGTTCTACAAGCACTGCACGCCTATGCAGGTATAATCTATATTACGTTGGCAGACTGATTTCTTTGAAGAAAATTGTAGGTACCCAATTATTAGACTACTGGCCCGTGTACAAAAATGATGGGTCATTTGAACCACCAGGTGACCTATATAGAACGATATAAGAACATAAAATAATAAGATTCAGCACTAAGCCGTCACTTGTAAGCTGTCCAACTGAGTGCAGGTGAGTACAGGTACAAAGTACAGGTAGAGTGAGTACATTTTGGTCATATATTTTTGTACGGCATTCTTACCATCGATAGATCCATGAAAAATAACAAGCAAACGCGTAGTGCTGTACAAAAAATGGTGAGCCACAAAGTCGGAATTTTTATTTTATTTTCCGACATTACCAGGGTAAATTTGGTCATTTGATTTTGTACGGCATCAGTTTCATAATATTTCAATACTGCTTCTAATCCATTATTCCGCAACGCCGTACAAAAATCATGCGACATGGTGAAGTAATCGTGGGTTACAACCCCCTCTTCTTCACCTGCACTCAGTTGGACAGCTTACAAGTGACGGCATAGTGCTGAATCTTATTATTTTATGCTCTTATATCGTTCTATAAAGGTCACCTGGTGGTTCAGATGACCCATCATTTTTCTACACGGGCCAGTAGTCTATATGTCACTATGTAAGTAATGTAAGTTAGGCGTCGCCTACTATGTTTCGAGGGCATGGTCAAATAGCAGATAAACCAATCCTTTAATCAATCAATCAAGAATAATGAATGTATGAGATGGACACGCATTTTATGACATACGTTGACGAATGTCATAAACATCACTCCCATACATTCATAATTCTGTAAAGTTGTACTGCCAGTCTAATATATGAGGTACCTACATTGAAGGTAGGTATATACCAGATCCTGATTATTTATTACTAAATGATGGGAACAGTAGTTATCAACCAGCATATTGTGCTGAATGGGATAATTCAATTAGAGGCCGCAACGTAATGGGGTTTTGGGCGGATTATCGGCAGCTCGGTTATAATCGATTAAGAAAGGGAAAAAGAATCGACCTCGGACGGGACTCGAACCCGCGATCTTTCCCTTAGTAAATGCTTCAAAATTTCATTCAGCTCGGTTATAATACCGCGCTTTAGTCTTTGGTGCCACTCAGTCAAACAATACACCTAATATCGGCCCAATACCCGAGAATAGGTTCAATAGTTAGAAGGTAGGTCCCAATATAATCTTGCCCTAAGAAGGTCATGCCTATGGTATGCCTGAGTATGTCAGTGGGGAGACCTGTTGTCCTGCTTGTCTTCTGCGCTGACGGCACAAAATCTCTTTGTTCTTACAGGGTCGGCAGCACGAGTGTGACTCCCTTGGTGTTGCACTCGTCCGTAGGCCATGGTAACCACTTTCCATCAGGTGGGCCGTATGCTTGTCAGCGACTTAAGTGGTATATAAAAAATGGCCCTTCCCTATATTATGCTAGTACAACTCCTTATTAATGGATGAAGCTCTGGAGACAGCCTCCGTGGCGTAGCGGTAGTGAACGCGGCCGCTACGCAGGAGGCGCGGGTTCGATCCCCGCTCAGTGCATTAAATATGGGTATTTGCATTGGTCTGGTCGTGCCTCGGAGAGCACGTTAAGCCGTCGGTCCCGGTTGCCATAAGAACATCTATGGCAGTCGTTACGGGTAGTCGGTGCCCTAAAAAGTCCAAAAACAACGGTCTAGCTGCAAAGCTTCGATATCGCCTAATGTTAACATTGGGTCGTGGAGGTCAGATGGCAATCGCTTCACGGAAAATATCGAGGTCTAGCCAAATCTGTAGCTATGACTGGTAAAAGCGGACCCCAGACTCCGAGCTGAAAGCTTCGGATGCGACTGGGAATTAACGCTAGGAGGAAGAAGAAGCTCTGGAGCTGGATTGCATCTTGGGATGTGGGTGGCAGATTTTTCAACTAGCCCGATGGTAGGTAAGCTGAAGGTAAAGCCTCTGGAAAGAGGGTCACCGTTACAGACACCGACAATATTATTGCTCGGGATTTATATCTCGGATCTAAAATGTGCTCTATAAGCGCAATACACGTTTCTTGGGTGTCTTGTGAGGATAGCACGGGGCGCTACGGCGGTGCACGAGCTCAAATTCACCAAGCATAGATTACTACTAAACAATTCGCGCGCGCCAGGGTCTCGGTTTGTCTCGCGATTTAGGTCCAAGATAGGTTCGTGTCCTGAGGAATACAATGGTGGTTTGATGGCTTCATTAGATGTTTTTCAGGACCCGGCACTGTAGGAAGAAGGGCACCAAACAAGGCAAACAGAAGAAAAATGAAATAGCTATTGGTAATAAAATGTACAATATCTTTAAAGAGCTACAAATATTTCTAATTACTTAACTCAACCTCAAAGGCGAGACGGGAACGGTCGGTATTCACTTAAACAGCAATTTGGATTAATGCCTCAATCTTACAATTCTAAATGTTTCGAATACCGACATTGTACGAGTATAAGGCTGTCGTTACACGAACAGTAATTCCTCCTCGTACCGTCTGTTGACCACCTCCGATGCGAGAAAAAAGAGTATTGTTATTCTAGACTAATAATCTATCTATTAATATAGTTATAATCTATTCCTGTACCTACCAAATTTCAGCCAGATTCGTTTAGCTGTATGAGCGTGATTGACATGTGGTCTCCCAACGCCAAGAAGATAACCCTCGCCATCCAAAGCCTCATCCGTTAATTTTAGCAGATGCATCAGCTTGCAGGTGACGTTGACTTGGTTCTGTTTGCCTTTGTAGAGCTCCAAGCACTCAGTATAATGATGTGAATAATGCAGATTTTAAGGATTTCCTTAGTAAATTTGAAGCTTCAGCGGTTATGTGGACAAACAAAATTCGTCAAATATTACCCCTCTTGGTCATATTTGACGAATTTTGTTTACAAGTGTAAAGAACGAATAAAAAGTCATATTTAGGAGGACTGATTGTTGGGATCGCCATAGAGGAAAAAAAAAAAGGAGGACTGATCGTTTGTGGCTGGCCTAAGCTAGATAGGAGTCGATTATACGTCAATTAGGAACCCCGAGGGGCTAGTTAGGCTAGGGTAGCTTGCTGTCCGACAATTTACTGAATGAACCAGCGGATATCAATGACTTCAATGGAACAAGCCGATCAAATTGTGTTACGTTTCCTGGGTGAGGCGGGAGAATTTTGAATTTAGAAGGGTCTATAATTCTAGATTTAAAAAAATAAATTTTGACATTTATAAAATCTGCATAAGCATGGCGCCTTTTTTGTAATGTCATCTGTGTGACAGTTATAAAAAGTGACGTGTTACGTGTTGTCAGTCCAAGAGTGGTCTTACGCGATACTTTTTTTTTGTTCCAGCCAGCCTAGTGTTCTACTCGTTCATAGGATTGGGTAAGTAATGTGAGTACTGTAAATACGCTGAGATCGCTCCAAATATTGATAGTGGTTGCGGAGATGGTAAATGTATAGATATTATATAAGAAGTGTTCGTTTAGGTAATAGTCTTAGGTACGCAAAACTAAGGTACTCAAAAAAAAGTCTTAACATCGGCAAATGGACGGTTTATTTAATCTTTTAATTAGATTACCATAATTAAATTAAAACCCTAGTTGTAGCGCTTGGAATAGGCATCTCATTATTTGTATGTAAACAGTAAACAGAATTAGACACCATTGAGTAGGTCAGTAGGTCATCCCATAGTGTGCCCGCGACAAGTGGCGTTTTACCATAAGTAAGGACGTAATCAGACTAATACCTACTAGTAAAGGGCCGTTCATAAATTCATACCTTATCCATCTAAACTTACTAATTTTATAAATGAGATAGTAGCTTTGTCTGTCTGTTACGTTTTCACGTATAAACCACTGAACTGCAGCGGAAAGGGTAATTTTTTTAAAAGTGAAGCCGATGGTAAATAATAATGCCCTCGATATAGTTTGTCATGCACCATGAGAACCATATATATCCCTCATTAACAACATCATTACCATCGAAAGTGTGTCGAGCAGGGTTGTATACCTAATACTCAGAATATCCAAGAGGTATTCGCTGAAGGTCATTCAGGTGTACGCACCGACCTCGAAACGCCCAGATGATGAAGTGGAGACTATGTATGAGGACGTAAGTAGGGCCATACATACGTCTAAGACCCACTTCACTGTTGTTATGGGAGATTTCAACGCAAAGTTGGGTAAGAAAAGCGATGATGAGTTGAGAGTAGGGCAATTTGGATATGGACAACGGAACCCACGGGGACAGAGGCTGGCTGCCTTTCTGGAGAAAGAGGGACTCTTCATGATGAACTCTTTCTTTCAGAAGCCGCCGCACAGGAAATGGACCTGGATGAGCCCTGATGATTCCACGAGGAATGAGATAGACTTCATCATGACCAACGAGAAACGAATATTCAGTGATGTCTCCGTGATCCACAGGGTGAAAACCGGTAGTGATCACAGAATCGTAAGAGGCACATTGGGTATTAACGTTAAACTCGAAAGGTCCCGCCTGATGAAGTCTACACTCCGACCTACTCGTGTCCAAATCCAAAACCCCGAGAACTTTCAGCTTGAGCTTTCAAGTCGCTTTGATTGCCTAGAGAACTTTGCGTCGGTGGACGAGATAAACAACAGGCTCGTAGAAACTGTCCAAACGGTGGGCTCTAAGCACTTCAGACCCCGCCGTTCAAATAGACCTCAAAAACTCTCCGATCACACCCAAAAACTCATGGCTAAACGACGCTCACTTCGACTGCAGTCTTCCGATGATGCAGAGTCATATAGGCAGCTCAACAGACAGATTTCCAAATCTCTGCGACACGACATACGTCTCTTTAATACTGAACATATTAAAGAGACAATCGAGCGGAACAAAGGCTCCAAAGTGTTCGCAAGAAATCTGTCTGTTGGGCAAAGCCAGTTGACTAAGCTGAAGAGAGAAGATGGCAGTATAGCGTCGACCAAGGCTGAGGTTTTGGAGGAGATCGAAAGGTTCTATGGACAGCTATACGCTTCGGTCGCTAATCCTGCTGGCAACATGGCGACCGACCCAAGAGCCAAGTTGACCCGACACTTCACCGAGGATATCCCGGACATCAGCCTGTACGAGATTAGAATGGCTCTGAATCAGCTTAAGAACAACAAGGCACCGGGTGAGGACGGAATCACTTCAGAGCTTCTGAAAGCGGGTGGAACACCGGTACTTAAAGTCCTTCAGAGGCTTTTTAACACCGTCGTCCTCGAGGGCATAACGCCAGAAGCGTGGAACAGAGGCGTGGTGGTGCTGTTCTTTAAGAAAGGTGACAATACCTTACTGAAGAATTACAGACCCATCTCGCTTCTGAGCCATGTTTACAAGCTGTTTTCAAGGGTCATTACGAACCGTCTCGAGCGCAGGCTTGATGACTTCCAGCCTCCCGAACAAGCCGGTTTCCGTAGAGGCTACAGTACCATAGACCACATCCATACGCTGCGGCAAGTTATACAGAAGACCGAAGAGTATAATTTACCACTTTGCTTAGCGTTTGTGGACTATGAGAAAGCCTTTGATTCGGTCGAGACATGGGCTGTGCTTGAGTCTCTCCAGCGGTGCCGTATTGACTATCGGTACATCGAAGTGTTGAAGTGTTTGTATAATAACGCCACCATGTCGGTTCGAGTACAGGAACGGAGTTCGAGGGCGATCCCTTTGAAAAGAGGCGTAAGACAGGGAGACGTGATATCTCCGAAACTGTTTACGGCCACTTTGGAGAATGCCTTCGAGCTCCTGGAATGGAAAGGATTCGGCATCAATATTAATGGCGAATACATCACTCACCTCCGGTTTGCCGACGATATTGTAGTCATGGCAGAATCGATGGAAGATCTCAACACGATGCTCGAAGGCCTCAACCGAGTTTCTCAACAGGTGGGTCTTAAAGTGAACATGGACAAGACAAAGGTGATGTGCAATGCCCATGTTGTACCTACCCCGATATCTGTTGAGAGCTCGGTTCTTGAAGTTGTTGACTCGTACGTCTACCTAGGACAAGTAGTCCAGTTAGGTAGGTCCAACTTTAAGAAAGAGGTCAATCGCCGAATCCAACTCGGCTGGGCAGCGTTCGGAAAATTACGCAATGTCTTCTCGTCCGACATACCTCAGTGTCTCAAGTCGAAGGTTTTCGACCAGTGTGTGTTACCAGTGATGACTTATGGCACTGAAACGTGGTCCCTCACTATGGGCCTTATGAGTAAGCTCAAAGTAGCCCAACGAGCTATGGAGAGGGCTATGCTCGGAGTCTCTCTGCGAGATCGAATCAGAAATGAGGAGATCCGTAGAAGAACCAAGGTTACCGACATAGCCCAGCGGATTAGCAAGTTGAAATGGCAGTGGGCAGGGCACATAGCACGGAGGACTGATGACCGATGGGGTCGAAAAGTCCTCGAGTGGAGGCCACGTATCGGCAAGCGCAGCGTAGGACATCCACCCACAAGGTGGACAGACGACCTCATAAAGGCCGCGGGAACGCGCTGGATGCGAGACGCTTCCAACCGGTCCTATTGGAGATCTATAGGGGAGGCCTATGTCCAGCAGTGGACTTCCTATGGCTGAAATGATGATGATGATGATGATGAGAACCATTGGGAAGCCAGCAGGAATCGGGTTAGATCGACCCCTCGCCTCTGCTGAACTGATTTTGATGAAATTTTGTACAGATATTGATTAGACCTTGAGCAAGGACATAGGCTATGTTTGGTCGTAATCTTTCCGCGCATGAAAGAGAAGGTTTAAGAAGATTTTAGTCGGACCGACTACCGGGTGTGGCATTTTCAGAAATCTTTGAATGCAGTTTGGTTTCCTTTTTAAAAATAATGGAATGTTTCCTAAAAAAATTGCTATCTACTTGCCCACGAGGCAGGCTCCAAATTTTCCACACTGTATCACAAGATACATTAGGATATTTCTCTTAATACGTTCCAATAACAAATTCTTAGTAACAAACTCAGAGAATAATATAAAACACGCCATTGAAATGAATACTGAAATAAATACGTGGTATCTAACCACAAATGGCGGTATTAAGATAAGTCGATTAAACCACCCCTGACGCTCATTTGTAACAAAAATGAACGTGCCACGTAAATTGTGTGCTCATTTAGTAACTTGCTGACGGATGACACCATTACAGCATTTATACGATAGGTAATACTTAATATTTAATAGTCTGTTTGTAACATTAAAATGATAGCTTTTTAGTAATCATCATAGCGTTGAGCCCTGGATAACTCCGATCCGTACCCCCGAGCACGTAAAGTATTCGAATTCATAACGTAAACGAACGAACGAAGCATTGCGATTGGTAGGCTTCACGCACGCAGGTTCACAGTTTAGGCAGGCGGCCAATTGCAATGGTCCATTCCCTTGATACGACGTTATGAATTCGAATACTTTTCGTGCTCAATACACCAACAACAAAATACTTGCACTAAGCGGGAATCGAGCCCGCACCACCTGCGCTGCGTGTCATCTTGTTGTCTACTTGAATCACCGATGATATTGAACCGATTTTGACAAGTTTCACTACCAGATAGCTAATTTTATTAATTAACTAGCTTTTCGCCCGCAGCTCCGCCTGCGTGGATGTCGACTACTGCCACCAAAAGTATTTTTTCTAAACTGACGGACTTGTTGTATAAACGTTCAACGCCTTTAAGAGCCCTGCTTTTAAGAGCCCTGTCCGCCAGTGCGATATTAACAGTATGAAGGTTGCTGTTGTATGGCGAGGATACAATAAATCACCTATTGGTCTATTGCAGTCCACTGCTGGACATAGGCCTCTCCCAATATACGCCATGTTTGCCAATCCTCCACCTTCTGCATCCAGTCCGTCCCAGCCACCTTTCGCAGGCCATCCGCGTCGGTCCACCTTGTTAGGGGGTGTTCCACCTTCCGTTTTCCTTCTCACGGTCTCCACTCTAGGACCCGTCTGCTCCAACGGCCATCAGTCCTTCGGCAGATGTGGCCAGCCCACTGTCACTTTAGCTTGCTTATTCTGTGAGCTATGTCGGTAACTTTGGTTCTATGTCGGATGACCTCGTTTCGAATTTTATCCTTCAAAGAGACTCCAAGCATAACTCGCTCTATAGCCCGCTGCGGACGGACTAACCCCACCTTCAATGGCCACCACCGTAGGTCATAACAGGCAGGACGCACTGGTAGAAAATGTTTGTTTTGAGGCATTGCGGCAGGGGGGAGGAGAAGACCAGACGTAGTTTGCCAAATGCTGCCCACTCCAGTTGGATTCTTCTGGCTATTTCTTTCTCGAAGTTGGTTTTACCGAGCTGGATAACCTGCCCCAGGTAGATAATATTTTTGAGCAACTTCGAGTGTTGAACATAATCTTGGTTTTAACCTTAGAGCATACATTACAAATATAGAGCGCGCCCATCACTCAGGTCTTTGGCGCTGAGTGTTAGCAGATACTTTGTGATGGTATAGCGCACCTATAGTGTCGTTTCATGCATTACTGAAAATATCAATAGATGCACTTATTAATGTAGTTTGTTGTTATGAAGTTTTTTGTTCGATTTGATTTGCATGGATAAAATTAAAGCCAAAATACAAAAAAATGGCGTCATTTTGCGGTATTTTTGCGTCATTATTACTACAAATATACGATGTTGTATAAAATTTTGACTTGAACATATCGAATTAAATATTATTTGCGAAGTCATTTTGATGGGTATTGTTTTGCTACTGATTGAGGTTGAGCCAGGAGCCTCGGTACTGTTCATACCCGTGATAGCACTTCATACTTGTAAGGCGCGCTCTACAGCAATGTATACTCTAAGGTTTTAACCAAGCTTACACCGAGGCCGACTTGTCGAGAAGCTCCATTCAGGCTGTGCAGCATTTCACCCAGTTGTTCCAGCGACTCCGCAACTATGATGATGTCGCCGGCGAACCGAAGAAGGTGCGAGATTTACCTCCTCCAGAGTATTGAAGACGTCCTCCAATGCGTTGGTAAATGTTAAGGAAATGAATATAAATAAAACAACATATCATTTGTGGTGGTTTAGTTTTTCATAATTCTCTAAAAATAATAGTAAGAAAACAAACATTTCGTATTATATTCCTTGTCATCTAAATCAGAAGTGCACTGTGCTTGACTTAGAGTATCTAGATACTCTAAGGTGCTTGACTAATAGAGCCCACAGCTGATAAAAGGAAGTTATTAAATTGTGTTCTGCCATCTCTATTAATTATTGACTTAGTATACTTCTCGTCAAGAAAGGAAGTGAAGTTTTCTAGAAGGCAGGCGTTCGCCCCTTTCGCCCAGTTGGTAAAACGTTTCGAGCTATTGATATAAATTGTAATTTTGTTTCTAGCTATGAAGCCTCCCCTTGTGTTATATCGGCGTCAATAGATATAAATGCACGTACCTTACTGTTTGACTTTGATTATCTATGTGCTGTTTGAGAGCTTGTAATTGAGTATTCATCTGAATGATAACGTGTATACTTTTAGGCTTTCTTTTATATACGGTACATCTATAATCGCTATGCTATCATGTCGTGTAGTCAATGTCGTTTAGTGATGAAATACTATGGTATCATGGTAGCTGGTAGCTGACGCAGTATATGCTCTAGAATATTATTTAATGCTCGATGCCAATAATACCAATAATGGGTCTGATATGTAATTTCGAATGTTGTCCTCGCGACGCACGCTGCTATACTACTATAATACCACTCGGGGTCCGTGGAACTTAACTGAAGATTGGATACTCCATCGAAGTGAGCCAGTCTCAAAAACTTCTTTTCTATTTCCAATCAATGAAATAAAGAAACTGCAGTAGAAACCTACATAACTCTTACATACATAAATTAATATTTTTCACATTCTTGCTATATTGTAATTATACGTGACAGAGAGTGACGTTTTATCAATATTATCATTTGACAGATCAAAATGTGACTTAGCGTTGACACCGTCACTTTAGTACCCGTTGTCATGGTAACAATTTTGCTAGCGATATTAGCGCCATAATATTTCGTATTTCCTTTAATATTACATTATTTCGTGGATTTGCCACATTTTAATTGTGATAATTGCTATTCGGCGACAAAGCCAAATTCAAAAAACCAAAGATCATAAAAATCTGTTCAGCCGTTCTTGAGTTATAAGAAAGTACGTTTTTGGCACTTTTTAGGCACTTAGGGTCTGAATTTCGAAAAATCGTTTCTTAGTACACCTCCACGCATCATAACATACACTCTCTATAAATTTCAAGTCTCTAGGACCAGCGGTTTAGGCTGTGCGTTGTCTCTAAGTGAGTCAGTCAGTCAGTCAGTCAGGACTAAGAGTTTTATATATAAGATAAATCTAGATCTAATTAATTCCAAGCGGACAAAGTCATATGCACAGCAAGTTTAAAATATACATTTGACAAAATGGCGTCGGGATTATTCCACGGCATAGAGTAAAGTAATACATTTCCACGGTCAGTGTTGCGGCCGGTGCGTTTAAAATGTGGATTACCACAGACAACGCTGCTTGTTTTTTATTCGGAACATTCCGTTTTGCGTGCAGCGATGTTTGAGATTTAATCGCTTTTATGTGTTTCACGTATTTGTTGGGTTTTGGCTTGTTGACTCTCGGGAATATCTGTGACGGGAACATTTTTCGCAATTGAGAGTTAGTATTTTTTGAATGAGATAAAATGGATTGTATGGGTTTATGTTTCTTAATGTTCGTGTTGTGACCTGTATTTTTATGAGTTTTCTACTTTATATTCTATAGGTAGGTATTTATTATAATATGTTGCCTGTGGTTTCGCCTGCATGGAATATTGATTCTGTTTCCGCAACGACTATACAACTAGTCGCTGCGTTTCCGTAACTCATGGCAATCTTTTCTTGTTTTTTGCTTTATGACACTAATAATAATTAATGTGGCTTTCTAGTGGTAAAATAATTTTCAAAATCGGTTCTTTATACTAGAGATTTACACTCTACGACCTCTCAAATATTAACTCTTTATTATAATATTAGCTCTTTATTATAATATTAGTATACCTAGATGAGTCATAACAAGAGCAAAAAAAAAAGATTTTTAATCACAATGTAACTTTAATTATGCAGTAATTAAATTGCAATGACTGTTAATTCTCACTTACCTTGACTTTAACCCTTTGAAATGTTTACCTATTTAACTTCAACTTTCTTAAAATATATGTTTTGTTTTGTTAATTACATTGTGATTCTAAATGGGAAGTAACATTCACAGGTGTTACCTAATTAAATTATTTCATAATTACTTATGCTGTTTATGCTTTGTTTAGTTTTAATTATCCTTGAGTTCCATAATCGCAGCTAGATCATCATCATCTGAGTTGCACTTATGAATAGATTGGTTTGTAAGACTTTTATTGAAACGACCACCGCCTGAACCCCCAGCCCTGAGAAGAATAGCTGAACTAAAGGATCATTGTGGGCTCTCCTGCATCCAACAGTCGCTAGATAAATCATGCAAGTAGTAAGTAGTTTATAGGATTCTTGAAATGTTTCAAAATCTTAGCGCAGAAACTGGCAGATGTATAAATGTGACATTATTGTATTATATTCTACAAAAGTATCGCCACTTTTCTAGAGGGACAGATCAGACTGTCTGCCATTCATTCACCAATAAAATATAGGTAATGGAAGCCTGAATAAAATCTAGGTTTCATTTTATTAATGTGATGACCTACATTGCTGATATCGGATACTTCAGCGTCTCGTCTGTGCGGTGAATAGTTAATAAACACTGCCCGCAGTACGCATCGTGAAATGCGAGGGTTGGGTCTCACTGGTAGCGGGTTGACCACGAAAAACTATCGTAATCGTAACGTCAACGTAACGAGAGCACGGTGTATTGCGATTGGCAGGCTTCACAAACAGACTTTGTACACCATACTACCCGAACAAAGACTCGAAATCTTTTCTCCATCCAAAGGTTGACTGTAACCCTGCGTTTACATAATGCCGCTCGCATTGCTCATCGCGTTGCCGGAAATATTCGCGCGATTAATGCCCTAGCGTTCACACACGCGCATCATCGCGTTGGTCCGCATTACAGTATTCGCCCTGCAACGTAGACGGACGTAAACGTATGGAGGACAACGCTGTAGCAGAGTACGCATTATGCTTTTACAGCATAGCGAATTAATTAAATAGATTAAAGTAAATATTCGAGGAGCAATAACGAAAGCCGTGTTTACTGATTAGCGCCATCTAGCGGTCTCGTATAGTTCATCGCGCTGGTATTGCCGCTCCTTTGACTCGCGCCGCCAAGCCGACATTCGCAGCAACATACGCGGCAGTACTCGCGGCATGACGAATATACCATTCACACCACGTCTCTCGCCACTTCCCTCGCTCTGCCTAGAGTATGTAAACGCAGCTTAAGAGATTGCCACTATGTGATAAGGCAGCCTATTGTTTATACCTAGAATGTACTACCTAATGATACTTGTTTTCTTCATGGTGTGCACAATAAAGATATACTTACTTACTTACTTCACCCGCACACACGCTCACAGTAGGCAGGTGGCCAATCGCAATGCTCCGTGCTCTCGTTACGTTTACGATACGATTACGATAGTTGTTCGTGCTCATCCCACTGATTATAGGGTGCTTATATAAAGAAGCAGGTTACCGGCTACTTACCCCGAAAAGTTTCCATAGCAAGAACAATGATGATAGTTCATCGTTGACGTTCTAATACCACATAATTATGATAAAAATCAATTGTAACGCATTCGCGCCCATATATTTATAATAACACATGGGTGCGAATACTTTGTGTTTTTGTTTTGGAAAAACGACGAATTGACATTTAACGATAACCTCTTTCTTTATTTATGTACCTTATGGCAGGTCGGATACCGTCCCGGGACGGTGGCACGAATGTCTTCTAAGTCGACTTGTTCTGCGTGTGTCTCTATAAACAACCCCTCTGTTTGAAAATGTCACCGAATTTGCCCGTAAATTGCATGGCGAGGACTGGTAAAAGTCCAACAGGGTCCCTTGTATAAGACTCAGATTAATAGTTTTTATGTTTCGGGACTTATCGCGATTAATTATTATTGTGGAACTTACTTGTGCCGACGTTTCGGGTGCGTTGCAGCACCCGTGGTCACGACTTGACTGGTCTGCGAGCGTCGAGAGGTGCGCGGGATTAATTTGTGCGCCTACCCTCCACTACTTATTTGTGAATGGTAAGGCTGGCGACACACAACACTCACTACGTCAGTTTTTAATGGCACTGTGTTTTTGGGTTTGAGTAATTTAATCACTGGATTCCACGTCCCAGACAACCTGAATCCATCTTCCCTATTGAAATTTTAATATTTTTTGATTTCAATAGCTTCACGCACAATCCGTGAATAATAGTGGCGATCAGTGGAGAGGACTCTAGGCTGATGAAACTCAATCCAGTGATTGGCCCCCGACTCAAGATGTTCTGCTACTGCCGATTTATTGGGCTGACGGTTTTTCACAGCCGCGATATGTTCTCTGACCCTTTCTGCAATGGTTCGCTTCGTTTGGCCTATGTAGGAACTACCGCAGCTGCAATCCACTTTGTAGACACCTGGTGTTTGTAGAGGTATGACGTCCTTCGATGTTCGCACGTATTTCGCTACTTTGGCGCACGGTTTGAAGATAGTCTTAATGGAAAACTTCCGTAAGCAGGATCCGATCTTGTCCGTTATACCTTTCATATATGGCATGTACGCCGGTTGGCGGTCAACACAACAGATTAAATTTCGACATAGAAACTTCACTGCTACTGTTATTCAGTAGGTGTACCTGCTTATAAATGAGATTGGATTGGGCCACGAAGATGGTTATCCCCAAAAACTATACTATACATAATAGGTTGCCTAACTTTTTTAGCAAAATTAATTACCTAATAATTCAATATCAGACTTTTATAATCGCTATCACTGAGACCCCACCTCAAAAGAATAAAACCTATAACTATCCACTCACGTGAGTGCCTAGGACCGACATAAAGGGGATTGGGTAATCTAGTATGGACAGTGGCGTCCTTAATTTTTTCAGCGGCCATCAATAATTTTGATACCACTTCATTGTACTGTGTTAAACACACGTACAAATGTCATTATTTTCATTGTAAGTAATATCGGAGCTGCGATATACAGGGTGCAACATTTCGACTTTACCTTGAAGGTAAGTACCCTCATACTAAAGATAGCGAATTTTACTTAAAGGAAACATTACCTTACTTTAAAAAAGAAACAAAACTGCATTCAAAGTTTTCTGAAAATGCCACACCCGGTAGTCGAACCGACTAAAATCTTCCTAAACCTTCTATTTCATGGATTTCCTTTTATTTAATTTACCAAGTTTGTTAGAGAGATTTGATCCTTATGATCGACCCTATCGATTGATGCAAAAAAATACAGGGTGTTATTTTTGCGAATTGTAGTCGGTTCGATTATAAGGCGTGGCAAACGATTTTTCAGCATTCCTTAAATGCAGTTCTGTTTCTTTTTTATAAACATACTAAACTGTATTCAAAGTTTTCTGAAAATGCCACACCCGGTAGTCGAACCGACTGAAATCTTTCTAAATCTTCTATTTCATGAATTTCCTTTTATTTAATTTACCAAGTTTGTTAGAGAGATTTGATCCTAATGATCGACTCTATCGATTGATGCAATAAAAATATAGGGTGTTATTTTTTCGAATTGTTCGATTATAGGGCGGGGCAAACGATTTTTCGAAATTCCTTAAATGCAGCTTTGTATTTTTTTAAATAAGAGAGTGTTTCCCTTGAATGAAATTAGCTATTTCCGGTAGTGTAGGCACTTTTCCTACATATTAACATCCAAGAAGTAATTATTGTAATCAATTCAAAGGAAATGTTTCCTTATTTAAAAAAAGAAACAGAACTGCATTTAAGGAATGCCGAAAAATCGCTTGCCGCACCCTGTAATCGAACCGACCAAAATTCAAAAAAATAACACCCTATATTTTTATTGCATCAATCGATAGGGTCAATCTTATGGATCAAATCTCTTTAACAAACTTGGTATATTAAATAAAAGGAAATCCATGAAATAGAAGATTTAGAAAGATTTTAGTCGGTTCGACTACCGGGTGTGGCATTTTTAGATAACTTTGAATACAGTTTAGTACGTTTTTAAAAAAGAAACAGAACTGCATTTAAGGAATGCCGAAAAATCGTTTGCCCCGCCCTATAATCGAACAATTCGAAAAAATAACACCCTATATTTTTATTGCATCAATCGATAGAGTCGATCATTAGGATCAAATCTCTCTAACAAACTTGGTAAATTAAATAAAAGGAAATTCATGAAATAGAAGATTTAGAAAGATTTCAGTCGGTTCGACTACCGGGTGTGGCATTTTCAGAAAACTTTGAATACAGTTTAGTATGTTTATAAAAAAGAAACAGAACTGCATTTAAGGAATGCTGAAAAATCGTTTGCCACGCCTTATAATCGAACCGACTACAATTCGCAAAAATAACACCCTGTATTTTTTTGCATCAATCGATAGGGTCGATCATAAGGATCAAATCTCTCTAACAAACTTGGTAAATTAAATAAAAGGAAATCCATGAAATAGAAGGTTTAGGAAGATTTTAGTCGGTTCGACTACCGGGTGTAGCATTTTCAGAAAACTTTGAATGCAGTTTTGTTTCTTTTAAAAAATAAGGGAATGTTTCCTTTCAGTGGAATTCACTATCTCCAGTATTTAGAGTACTTCCATCTAAGTAAAGTTGAAAAATACCACCCTGTATAGCTAAGTCCCGATATAGTTTAGAGAAGTTTGTCCGTAGTAACTTTTGATCACTTTATACTGTACTTTCATATTATACCAATTTCATTGATGGCCGCTCAATTCCAACACGACGCCAACATTACCCAACCCCCTTTACATCCATTACAAGCCAGGCGCGGATCCAGACGCGGCACTAGGTTGTGGGCACAGGTACCTGAAGATCGGTCAAGTGCGAGTCGTAGTGCGAACTCATGTCAAGCATGTTAAATACGCTCGAGGGGAGGGCGGGGGGAGGGGGGGGTATTTGGCGGTGTTGGTCTCACATTGATCTGTTGAATTGAACGCGGTGAGACGGACGGAAATCGAACCTTATGGAGTGGGGTGCAGAAATCGCAGGGGCAAATGCTAGTCAGCTTCCTCGAGTAGCTTTCATTAATAGTTCCTTTTTTAAGAAAAACCCCAACAGGAAGTGGACTTGGTAACGCCGGGACTCTGGGATAAGGAACGAGACAGACTTTTTCATAATAGACAGTAGTTACGCACATATTTAGAGATGTCTTTGTGATCAACAAGTTTCAAACTGGAAGCGATCACCAACTTATCCGATGCTCTCTAAATATCAACATAAAGGCTGAAAGATTCCGAATGATATATAGCTCTAGGGTCCGAAAAGTTCCAACTGGAACTTCAAAATCGTTTCGCAATGCTGGAAACCTAGCGACATTGACGAGAAGGCCGACATAGTGGTCAAAACATTGCAGGAAGTGTCTCGAAAATTGTTTCCCGGAAAACGCAAACAGCAAGAGTCCAGGCTCTCTCCTGAGACTTCCGAACTTTAAATCAAAAAGCCGATACGACGCGACCTTGAACGCTCCAACACTCGCTCCATCCAGGAGACAATCGAGCGATATAGGGGGGTTAAAAGTGTTCGCTCAGCAGTTGGGAAGGCCCCATCTGACGAAACTTACTTACTGAGCTATACGCAGCACGGATGAGTAAACCGACGGGACACAGCGACGAAGACCTGTGCAGAGACACACCTGGACAGAGCCCCACTCACGCGCCACTACACCGAGGAGATACCAGATGTCGAATAGTCGGCTCTCAGGCAACTGAAGAACAACAGATGCCCTGGTGATGACGGAAATTACTACTGAGGTGCTGAAAGCAGGTGGCGCAACAATCCTGAAAGAGCTAGCGAGTCTCTTTAATTCCATTATCCGGCAAGAGCTAACACCTAGGGCACAGAGCGGGAGTGCGGTGGTACTGTTCTTCAAAAAAGGTGATAAGACTCTCTCACTCCCGAGCCATGTCTATAAGTTGTTCTCAAGAGTCGTCACAAATCACCTCGCGGATAAGCTCGACGAGTTCCAGCCACCTGAGCAAGCCGGGTTTCGAAAAGGCTATAGTACCGTGGACTACATCTATACTGTTCGGCAGATTGTAGAAAAGACGCAGGAGTACAATCAGCCGCTGTGTATGGCGTTTGTGGACAACGAAAAAGCCTTCCACTCAATCGAAACCTGGGCAGTGCTGGATGCCCTGCAGCAGTGTCGTGTAGATTGGCGATACATCGAGATGCTGAGATGTTTGTATGACACTGCCACAATGTCCATCTTACTCCAAGACCAGAAGACGAAACCCATTAGCCTTCAACGTGGAGTGAGACAGGGAGATGTTATATCTCCCAAACTATTCACCAACGTATTGGAGGACGTCTTCAAGACTCTGGATTGGACTTTGGCGGGGTACCAACATCCACGGTGAGTACATCTCGCATCTTCGGTTCGACGACGACATCGTCATAGTTGCTTAGTCGCTGGAACAACTGGGCGAAATGCTGCACAGCTTGAATGGAGCTTCTCGACAAGTTGGCCTGGGTGTAAACTTGGACAACACCATGATTATGTTCAACGAACATGTTGTACCAAATCGATTGCAATCGAAGGGGTGACACTCAGAGTTGTTCAAAAATATCACCCGTATTCACAAACAACACTGTGAGGTCTCATAGTGTGCTCGAGCGCATAGGGCTGGTAAAATTAATTCACAAACATCACGGAGCAGTATCTAACGCAGTGCGTTCCCTCAACGAAGTATTACTTAAGTGTTATCAATGAATAAAAAGGCTTGCCAAAACGCACGCACTGAGAATTTGTCGTTCTTTGCACAGTTTTGGTAGTACGCATAGCGAAGTATTGTTTGTGAATACGGGTGTTAATCTCCTGGCGCAGGTTATCCAGCTCGGTAAAAACAACTTCAAGAAAGAAAGGCTGAAGTGGCAGTGGGCTGGCCACATCTGTCGAAGGACTGATGGTCGTTGGAGCAAACGAGTCCTAGGGTGGAGACCGCGAGAAGGAAAAAGGAAGGTGCGATGCCCCTTAGGCAGATGGACTGACGACCTGAAAAAGGTGGCTGGGACAGACTGGATGCGAAACACGGAGGATCGGCAGACGTGGCGCATATTCGGGGAGGCCTATATCCAGCAGTGGACTGCAATATACTAACTGATTGATTGATTGAATGTACTTACACCTCAGACAGGAAGACACCTCAGAAGAGAAGGCGAACAAAAAAGCCGCAATAATAGTGTGTAATTTCTGATATTGTAACAGTACGAACAAATGCTGGTATATCGTCTATTGCACTATACGCTGTGTTCCAAATCACGCGTGATTCATGATTCATTTGTTTGGTTTTTTTTTTCAATAAACCATAAAAAAGTGACGTCACAGGTCTATTAAGGTGGTGGGCATTAGTGATGTACAAACCTCGAGGCGTCGAGTCTTATTTCTGAAGCCTCGAGGCGGAATGGCAAGACTCGGTGAGCTCGGTAAGCTCGGAGTCCCGAGCCTAGCCGAGCTGCGAGTTTTTTGAGCCATGCCTCGAGTCTTCAAAAGAGTTCAAGCCTTCAAAAGAGCTCAAACCTATCAAAAGAGCTCGACCCTTCAAAAGAGCTCGAGCCTTCAAAAGAGCTCGAGCCTTCAAAAGAGCTCGAGCCTTCAAAGAAATCGAGTCTTCTAAAGAGCCGTAAAACAAGCTCGAGTCTTAAAATATCCATACTAATATTATAAATGCGAAAGTAACTCTGTCTGTCTATGGGGGTTAAAGGGGTGAAATAGGGGATGAAAGTTTGAAGATGAAAGTTTCGTCATTTTTCAAGATATCTTGATGCAACTTTGTACACAAGTTTGTACATGGATTAGAGCTTGGAAATGGACAAAGGATACCTTTTACGCGAAAAAAAGGGTTAAGGGAGGGGGGTAGGCGGGGATGAAAATTTGTTTGAAATTTCATTATGAAACTCGAACCTTGAAAAGAACTCGAACCTTGAAAAGAGCTCGAGCCTTCGAAAGAACTCGAACCTTCAAAAGAGCTCGAGCCTTCAAAAAGAGCTCGAGCCTTCAAAAAGGACTCGAAACTTGAAAAAAGCTCGAGCTCTAAAAAAGACTCCCGAGTCGTCGAGCGCCATACAAACGCGGCGAGCCTTGTAAACGACACCGAGCTCTAGGCAAAGGGACTCGGACGCCTCGAGGCTTGTACATCACTAGTGGGCATGCCCATATTGCCCACCCTAGTGGATCCGCGCCTGTTACAAGCTTCTCTCCAACCTAAGTGGTATAAAAAAAAAACTAGGATCCCTGTCATTATCATGCATCCAGTAAGCTCACATATCACTCTAGTAGTCTTCGAAATTAGCCTTTATTATGAGGTGCTATGGCTTAGAATCGTATGGCTAAAGAACATGTATTTTGGACTACTAAGATGGTTCTGGTAAAGAAGGATGAATTTCATACCAGATCTAGTTTTCCCGAGCATGCCAATCAATCTCTAATGCAAGCCGGTGCACCATGTAGATTAACAGATGGGACTTTGCGCAGTCTTTCTCAACCTCTATGTCAGGGCTTCGTTGGACAATCAGCAGGTGTACCGGCTTGTAAGTGAGGATGATTTGAACCCAAAAAGAGTCGGTAGCTTAATGGTTAAGATGTCGAACTTACAATCAAGAGGTCCAGGGTTCGAATCCTGGCCATTACACTACCGACGTGAACCCAGTCCTAATACTAGTAATTCATCTTAGCTGGAGGGTTTAGACGGAATATATTATTAGTTATTTCGGTTACAATGAAAAAAAAAGTCAAGAAAATATTTGATTTATAACTGAAGTCATTTCGACATCAGATAACATGAACAGAACAGAAACAAAAAGTAGCTCACCATCCTGTAAATGATATCACTAGGAAATCATAGACAATTAGCTGTACGAAGAATGGTACCGGAAGTACGGTCCAGTGGCGACCGGAAACGGATACAAGATAGCAACATGGCGGCTGTTGTGTTTTGGCGCGAATTATGAGAAAGGATACAAATACAACCTCGATATTGACGATTGAATGAGAAATTTTGTTTATGTAAGAAAGAATAATGAAGATATGAAAGATGGTCTCGTGGCTAAGTGGTAATCGAAGAGGTCAGCATATTTCAAGGTTAAGTGACACTAGCCAATGAGTCTTAGGATTGGTGACCATTCTTAACTTAAAAGCCGACCCAAATTCATCATCATCCTTGCTTTAGTCCCGGTCGTATTCTACGCCTTAGTCTGAGTTTCGCTTTTTCCAGTCTAAATGTGACGCGACTGAATTTCAATATTTTCCGAGAAGCGACTAGGTACCATATAACCTTCATAACCCATTGGCAATATAGAAGTTCTGTAGATTGAGCTTCCAGTTCTCATTGAGTTGGGGAATAGACTCTGACAATGTAGATGAAGATATGAGTTCTTATTTCTTGTACTCTCACGTCTGTATGTGGAATACATGTTACTTTTTCACACCAGCCCACCTAGATAAGTGGCAATACGTTTTAGTACGGTCAACGAATGGCTCAAAGGAGGGTATAGAGTGCGTGAGCGGGAACCTCAGCGATTTCTTCAGAAACTTATTTAGACTACTTAGAGAGAAAACATACTAAAAGTCCTGACGTCTAGGTGTCGAGCCGGAGGGGGGAGGGGGGGGCAAAGGTCTCAATTTTAGGTTTTTTGTTAATAAATCAAAAACGGTGCGTTGTAGCGAAAAATGTTCTAAGATGAACTGAAAGCTTATAAAATTCTCTGTCAAATGAGATGACTGTCAAACGTTATCAATGTCAAAACACGTGCCAATCTCATACATTCATCAGTTTATTCTACAATACGCCGGCGAAAGAATTGCCACTTGTCTAGGGGTCTGTAGCACATTAGCGAACGCTACTTCGAGTATATCTCAGGACACATAATATCTTGGAATTAAGTCACATAGTACGTGTATATAATGGTGACCCTCTCTTCCTTGACTTCAGCGAGGCGAGGTGGCCATCAGGGGAGGTGAAGTCAAATTGACGTATCCTATATTAAAAAAAATAATTATTAAAAAATAAAAAAACCCGACTGCTGTCTAAAAGATTGAAACAAGCTTGATAGCAGGCGGTACCCATTTGCCAATCATAAACCGAAAGAAATTTAATGGGTACCGCCTGCTATCAAGCTTGTTTCAATCTTTTAGACAGCAGTCGGGTTTTTTTATTTTTTAATAATTAATTTTATTTTAACCTTTTTAGTTAGGATATGACATCTATATATTTTTGTAATCGCCTTTTAATTCTCTTCATTTTGATACCCTACTCGATAAATTTGAATGAAAAAATTTTTTTGCCAACAGATATTTTAGCATCAAAAATCGCGGTAGATTTTTTGGAATTAGTATTTGTTGGAATTTTATGTACCCTATGACACTCGGGAGATGAATACCTTTCATTTGAGACCCTATTCATCAAAATCCGTCCAGGCGTTAGGCCTGTAGAGGGGAACAAAGAAAACTACATACCTACACACATTAGACACATACATACATACATACGCGCGAAACACATTACCCTCTCGCTGGCGCAGTCGGCTAAAAAACGAGGCCCTGGTGCGCTAATTGTTTTGAAATAATGTATGCTTGGTGAATACGAGCTTGTCCACCGCAGTAGCACCCTCAAAAGACACTCAAGAAACGTATATTGCGCGTGTAGAGCACATTTTGAGCCCATTTTAGGTCGACGATACATCTCCCGAGGTATAACATACGTTGCTGAATTCTTATCACTGGTTCACGAGAAGCAAAAAGGGCATCTTCCTGTGCAAAAAAATAAAGGCACATTCGGCACGGAAGGCGCGCCTTCCTCGGTAGGTATATAGGTCAGCACGCAGGCTTGGGTTTAATTCAAGCCGGAACGGGAATGCGGTGGAGCGTCCCGATCGGTTAATGGATAGCATAGAATTGTGGTAATCGATTTCTTTAGGTTCCAGATAAAATATTATTATGAAAGGTAGATTAAAAAGGCATTCATTCACACAAATATATTCGATAAAACTTATAATGAGAAATATAATTTTGGTAGTTGAAATGGTAGATCCACCGAGGACACGTCAATTTGACTTCACCTCGCCTGAAGGTAGGGTCTCGGAAAAGAGGGCCACCATTATAGACACGTACCATGTTACAATGGTGGCATTCATCATGATGGCCTCACCAGATGTTTTTTCACGCCCCGCTGCAACGACCCGGGACTGTAGGAAGAAGAAACACGTGTACTGGTAAGGAATTCCAATTCCAGTCTTAATGGTGCGGCAGAAGAAGGAGTCGCCGAACTGCTTGATTGGCATGGAATGATTCTAAAAATGATAGACCTACAGCAAATGTGCTAGATTTGTCGCCAAATAGGTATATCAATTATTGTCCGCAGAATACGACACCGCACGTCCCGACATGGTTAAGTATACCTACGTTAGAGGGGATTTTCTACGAGTCCTCTGACAATATCTATACAAAAAAATATATAAAATAAATAAATAAATATTGTAGAACATTCTACACACGCTATCTAGACCCCAAGTAAGCATAGCTTGACTAGCTTGTGTTATGGGTTCTAGAATGCGGATAAACATACTTAGATTTTTTTTTTTTTGTAAATACCTACAACATATTATACATAAAAACACCCAGACCAATGCAAATATTCATATTCACGCACACAAATATTTGCACTGAGCGGGGATCGAACCCGCGCCTCCTGCGTAGCGGCCGCGTTCACTACCGCTACGCCACAGAGGCAGTCAAAAACACCCATAGATAATTGATACACTAATTACGTTTTCCGCAGCCAGAGGGTACAAGAAGGAAACTAGAATCACTTAAACGAGATTTATTATACTTATTTAATTAAATCTAACTAACCTAAAGGTGGTGAATGTACTCGATGTTAGAAATACATTACACCGTACTAGCCTAAAGGTGAATGTACTCGATATTAGAACTACATTACACCTTACTAACCTAAGCGAATGAGTTCGATATGAGAACTACATTCTTAACTATACTAACGACTACGTTCGATGCTAGAACAGAAGTGAGTTATATTTATTTTAATTAAAGATGTAAAATCAGTTCGCGTATTGATGCAATCGATTCTTAAATCTGCTGACGGTGCGGCACGAGGCGAATGCACGAGGCTGCTCGCTGCACGGGGCGCTGATGCTGCAACTCGTACTTGCTCTCCTTATAATCTGGGTCGTTATATGTATAGCGGGTTCATGCGGGTTTGCCTATGTAATTCCTCCACCCTCAGAAAAGCAATTATTTTCCAACTTTCAGTGAAAATATTGCTGGTATAGTCGGTTTTCCAGGTTCTTCATGTGTCTCATTTTGTTGGACGCTGGGATTCTTTTCTGTTGAATTTTGTTGTTTCTTTCTCCAGAACCGGCGAACTATGATGCTTGAGATAACTATGATTGTGCCAGTTATAATATAGAGTGGTATAGTTGTGTGATAAATTGTTCCAGAGGAATTTTCCAGTTGCAGCGGAGGCTGGGTTATAATTTTATCTTGACTAGTATGTAGTGATCTTGACTGGAGCGCATGAGTTATTAGAGGGCTGATTAGAGATGATTCCCTGGATACAGTCGAGAAGTTCTCCCATTGGATAATTCATCTCTTCCTCGCAGAGATGATACTGGTTCAACTTCGGGCATTCAGCCTCTATGTACTCAAAAGCTTTTACCATATGTTGCTAGGAAGGGATAAGGAGGGATCAAAGTATATTCTAGTTTGTTGGGAACTATAGTTATTCTGTATAAATCGAACTTGGTGGGAGAGATTATTGGTCATTTGAATAATAACTATTCTTTTTCCTGTATAATAGTAACCGGGTTTTATTATAAAGTAGTATTCTCTCAAGTCTAGATCTAAAATCTGTTCAGAGCTGTAAATTAGTTTTAATCTGTTAACTATGATGAAGAGTTACCAGGAATTGTTTCCTGAAACTTGGGTAATTTATATTGGTACAGGTGAATAGGGATTCTAGTACAGTCAGTAATTAAATAATTATCTTTAAGGTCTATTTGAGCGCCATCTTACTGATCTAATCCTATTTAATCGTCGAGATGGTTATGGAATTTATAGATAAAAAACTTTACATTAGACTGGTCATTAAAAATTTTGATATACTAGGTAAAACTGGTAAGGGAAAGACAAGGAAGCAACAGTTTAGAAAAGTTTCAAGTACTTACAAATACAATTCTTCTTGCGTATCGATAGCTGGTTATTCTCCCTTCTTTTGATGGCTGCAGCTCTCGTAGGTAGTAAATTAAATTCGTTTTATATAACTAGTTTTTTTTCTTTTTTTATACTATATTCCGGATCCTTCCTGTGCTATCAATGTTTGGATAACCTCCCCTGCGGCTTCACGTAGATTCTGGATATTCGATGAGGTATTAGGATACCGACAGCGACTATCGGAGTCAGCACTCAGCAGGTTAACGATTTTTGGAAACCTATGCCGCGCCGCGCACTGCCTCGAATATCCTACCGACTGCGCCAATTACGTTTTCCGCAGCCAGAGGGTACAAGAAGGAAACTAGAATCACTTAAACGAGATTTATTATACTTATTTAATTAAATCTAACTAACCTAAAGGTGGTGAATGTACTCGATGTTAGAAATACATTACACCGTACTAGCCTAAAGGTGAATGTACTCGATATTAGAACTACATTACACCTTACTAACCTAAGCGAATGAGTTCGATATGAGAACTACATTCTTAACTATACTAACGACTACGTTCGATGCTAGAACAGAAGTGAGTTATATTTATTTTAATTAAAGATGTAAAATCAGTTCGCGTATTGATGCAATCGATTCTTAAATCTGCTGACGGTGCGGCACGAGGCGAATGCACGAGGCTGCTCGCTGCACGGGGCGCTGATGCTGCAACTCGTACTTGCTCTCCTTATAATCTGGGTCGTTATATGTATAGCGGGTTCATGCGGGTTTGCCTATGTAATTCACTCTTATCTGTGGGTGCTTTCTTGAAAAGAACGAGTATTAATAAATATTTGATTCGGTAAGCCAAAATAATTGTACACACGGCGCCAGACCTCGGTTTACAGGCCACACCAACATAAAGGAAGTGTGCGTGACAGCAATACTATTAATACATTGCTTAAAGATGTGTGTCATAACAAGTAAACCAATCAGGGCCTTTGACGCACTCACACAATTGCTATTTTACTTACATAAAATGCACCAAGGTTATAATATCATATTCTAAACTAATTTTATGAAATGTATGCAGCATTTTGTTTTTATAACTAATAGGGGTTATCAAATTTAGTCACTATACTATCTGTTCTCATAGTCGAGACGGATAAGAATGCAAGTAAGTAAGTTTGGACCTCACCGTTGTCGCCGGTCGTTGGTTCGGAACTTAACAACGGAATTCTCTTTTTGTCATTCGTGCATCTTTATGTCAGTCAATTTTATAGACATATCACATAACATTTTATTTTATGTTCCAATATCTTTTTAGAAGTTTATAATAATTATACTTATGTGTTTTTTATATTTTTTGAAAGATCAAATATTTTTATCTGATACTTAATTAATTATTATCTATAAATAATTAATTATAGCCATACTTAAGAAAAATATCATGCTTATAATAGTAAATATATTATTGCATTGCAACAATAAGTTAATTATTTTATTTTCCTTTCCTTTTATCCATTAAGAATAAATAGTATCATCAAGGAAATATACAAAAAATATATTAAATTAAGTAAATAAACTAGACCAATCGGACTTCAATATATTGAGGAACAAAAAGTGCACCTCGCTCGAGGACCGAACCCGGTATTGATTCTATTGGTTCAGCTGCATATTTAAACCATTCAGCTATATCTACTTATTCGTTTTTCGCTAAATATGCTATTATAACTTGGTGCAGTGGCTATCATCAATACCTATATTTCATGTAAGTAAAATAGCGAATGTGTGAGTGCGTCAAGGGCCCTGATTGGTTTACTTGTTATGACACACATCTTTAAGCAATGTATTAATAGTATTGCTGTCACGCACACTTCCTTTATGTTGGTGTGGCCTGTATACCGAGGTCTGGCGCCGTGTGTACTTATATCGAATATCAACGAAAACAGTCCGGCAAACAGTCGCTCATGAAAATATTAAGGCGGAGACACACTTTGTTTTTATACTACGTAGCAGACCAGCATACGGCCCTCTTGATAGAAAGTGGTTGCCGTGGCCTATAGACGTTTACAACACCAGGCGTATCACACTCGTGCTGCCGAGACTGAGAGAACCTTCTAATGCCTGTCTTCTCGTTATGTGTTGTTTGTTATTCGCCTTATCCGGCCACATACGACAAATGTGGAAGGCTAAATATTTGTGTGTGTAGTATATACGAGTATTTTGCTGTATTCGCACACATAACGCATGGCAAATACGCGTCCACTTGTTTTTTGATCTACACATCAAAGGACACGAATAGTTTATTCGTGTATAGTTAACGATAAAAGTAGCTTAACGAATTCTAATTGATCACTGTGGCTCCTGAACCCATACTAATAACTGCGAAAGTAACTTTGTCTGTCTGTCTGTTACGATTTCACGACCAAACCACTGTACCGATTTCGATGAAATTTGGTATAGGGGTAGATAAACCTCGAGAAAGGACATAGGCTATGTTTGGTTGCGATAACCGACATCCACGCGGGCGGACCCGCGGGCAAAAGCTTCTCTTGTATAACGTTTAAACGAAATTAAATATACTGTCCTCTTGGGTAGGTACCCTAAAACTACCCATACCTATTTTACTATTTTAGTGCTACCTAATCAATTTATATCGTTGACTGTAACATGACATTTTTCTTTGACATGTATTAATCAAATGTGGATGGCATTGATGTTCGCTCACATGACAAATATGTGGCCGAATACAGCCTAGGCACATAACAAATCACAGTTACGAAGTGTGATACCGCCCTTAAATATTATGAGGAAATTTAAACATTGTTAGTATTGGGTCTCGGTCTCGGGTTTCCAAATAATATTGTTCTATTTGTCCAGGGATTTCGTAAAAACATTCGTTTAATTAGGCTCATGTTACATCCGCAGAGCTAAACCATTTCCATCATTAAGGGTCGAGATTAATATAAATGGTTTGTGTATTAAATGCCATCAGATTATCTTCAAAAATGACGATTTTTTACAAAGTTTCACTCTATTCCAACCCCATTTTAACAACCATTTTATCAATAAAGGGTAGCCGATGTCCTTCCCCAAGCTCTAGTCCATCTTTATGCCAAATTTCATTAAAGTTGGTACAGTAGCTCAGGCATGAAAGCGTAAAAGACCGAGTTATTTTCGCATTTATATTAGTACTAGCTGACCCGGCGAACTTCATACCGCCATATTTTCTGACCCCGTTCCCGCTGCATATCTCTAAATTTATCAGTGTTTCTCTACAATATTATGCATGTATTATATATATAAACCTTCCTCTTGAATCACTCTATCTATGTATTTAAAAAAAAAAAGCTTGTGTTATGGGTTCTAGAATGCGGATAAACATACTTAGATTTTTTTTTTTTTGTAAATACCTACAACATATTATACATAAAAACACCCAGACCAATGCAAATATTCATATTCACGCACACAAATATTTGCACTGAGCGGGGATCGAACCCGCGCCTCCTGCGTAGCGGCCGCGTTCACTACCGCTACGCCACAGAGGCAGTCAAAAACACCCATAGATAATTGATACACTAATTACGTTTTCCGCAGCCAGAGGGTACAAGAAGGAAACTAGAATCACTTAAACGAGATTTATTATACTTATTTAATTAAATCTAACTAACCTAAAGGTGGTGAATGTACTCGATGTTAGAAATACATTACACCGTACTAGCCTAAAGGTGAATGTACTCGATATTAGAACTACATTACACCTTACTAACCTAAGCGAATGAGTTCGATATGAGAACTACATTCTTAACTATACTAACGACTACGTTCGATGCTAGAACAGAAGTGAGTTATATTTATTTTAATTAAAGATGTAAAATCAGTTCGCGTATTGATGCAATCGATTCTTAAATCTGCTGACGGTGCGGCACGAGGCGAATGCACGAGGCTGCTCGCTGCACGGGGCGCTGATGCTGCAACTCGTACTTGCTCTCCTTATAATCTGGGTCGTTATATGTATAGCGGGTTCATGCGGGTTTGCCTATGTAATTCCTCCACCCTCAGAAAAGCAATTATTTTCCAACTTTCAGTGAAAATATTGCTGGTATAGTCGGTTTTCCAGGTTCTTCATGTGTCTCATTTTGTTGGACGCTGGGATTCTTTTCTGTTGAATTTTGTTGTTTCTTTCTCCAGAACCGGCGAACTATGATGCTTGAGATAACTATGATTGTGCCAGTTATAATATAGAGTGGTATAGTTGTGTGATAAATTGTTCCAGAGGAATTTTCCAGTTGCAGCGGAGGCTGGGTTATAATTTTATCTTGACTAGTATGTAGTGATCTTGACTGGAGCGCATGAGTTATTAGAGGGCTGATTAGAGATGATTCCCTGGATACAGTCGAGAAGTTCTCCCATTGGATAATTCATCTCTTCCTCGCAGAGATGATACTGGTTCAACTTCGGGCATTCAGCCTCTATGTACTCAAAAGCTTTTACCATATGTTGCTAGGAAGGGATAAGGAGGGATCAAAGTATATTCTAGTTTGTTGGGAACTATAGTTATTCTGTATAAATCGAACTTGGTGGGAGAGATTATTGGTCATTTGAATAATAACTATTCTTTTTCCTGTATAATAGTAACCGGGTTTTATTATAAAGTAGTATTCTCTCAAGTCTAGATCTAAAATCTGTTCAGAGCTGTAAATTAGTTTTAATCTGTTAACTATGATGAAGAGTTACCAGGAATTGTTTCCTGAAACTTGGGTAATTTATATTGGTACAGGTGAATAGGGATTCTAGTACAGTCAGTAATTAAATAATTATCTTTAAGGTCTATTTGAGCGCCATCTTACTGATCTAATCCTATTTAATCGTCGAGATGGTTATGGAATTTATAGATAAAAAACTTTACATTAGACTGGTCATTAAAAATTTTGATATACTAGGTAAAACTGGTAAGGGAAAGACAAGGAAGCAACAGTTTAGAAAAGTTTCAAGTACTTACAAATACAATTCTTCTTGCGTATCGATAGCTGGTTATTCTCCCTTCTTTTGATGGCTGCAGCTCTCGTAGGTAGTAAATTAAATTCGTTTTATATAACTAGTTTTTTTTCTTTTTTTATACTATATTCCGGATCCTTCCTGTGCTATCAATGTTTGGATAACCTCCCCTGCGGCTTCACGTAGATTCTGGATATTCGATGAGGTATTAGGATACCGACAGCGACTATCGGAGTCAGCACTCAGCAGGTTAACGATTTTTGGAAACCTATGCCGCGCCGCGCACTGCCTCGAATATCCTACCGACTGCGCCAATTACGTTTTCCGCAGCCAGAGGGTACAAGAAGGAAACTAGAATCACTTAAACGAGATTTATTATACTTATTTAATTAAATCTAACTAACCTAAAGGTGGTGAATGTACTCGATGTTAGAAATACATTACACCGTACTAGCCTAAAGGTGAATGTACTCGATATTAGAACTACATTACACCTTACTAACCTAAGCGAATGAGTTCGATATGAGAACTACATTCTTAACTATACTAACGACTACGTTCGATGCTAGAACAGAAGTGAGTTATATTTATTTTAATTAAAGATGTAAAATCAGTTCGCGTATTGATGCAATCGATTCTTAAATCTGCTGACGGTGCGGCACGAGGCGAATGCACGAGGCTGCTCGCTGCACGGGGCGCTGATGCTGCAACTCGTACTTGCTCTCCTTATAATCTGGGTCGTTATATGTATAGCGGGTTCATGCGGGTTTGCCTATGTAATTCACTCTTATCTGTGGGTGCTTTCTTGAAAAGAACGAGTATTAATAAATATTTGATTCGGTAAGCCAAAATAATTGTACACACGGCGCCAGACCTCGGTTTACAGGCCACACCAACATAAAGGAAGTGTGCGTGACAGCAATACTATTAATACATTGCTTAAAGATGTGTGTCATAACAAGTAAACCAATCAGGGCCTTTGACGCACTCACACAATTGCTATTTTACTTACATAAAATGCACCAAGGTTATAATATCATATTCTAAACTAATTTTATGAAATGTATGCAGCATTTTGTTTTTATAACTAATAGGGGTTATCAAATTTAGTCACTATACTATCTGTTCTCATAGTCGAGACGGATAAGAATGCAAGTAAGTAAGTTTGGACCTCACCGTTGTCGCCGGTCGTTGGTTCGGAACTTAACAACGGAATTCTCTTTTTGTCATTCGTGCATCTTTATGTCAGTCAATTTTATAGACATATCACATAACATTTTATTTTATGTTCCAATATCTTTTTAGAAGTTTATAATAATTATACTTATGTGTTTTTTATATTTTTTGAAAGATCAAATATTTTTATCTGATACTTAATTAATTATTATCTATAAATAATTAATTATAGCCATACTTAAGAAAAATATCATGCTTATAATAGTAAATATATTATTGCATTGCAACAATAAGTTAATTATTTTATTTTCCTTTCCTTTTATCCATTAAGAATAAATAGTATCATCAAGGAAATATACAAAAAATATATTAAATTAAGTAAATAAACTAGACCAATCGGACTTCAATATATTGAGGAACAAAAAGTGCACCTCGCTCGAGGACCGAACCCGGTATTGATTCTATTGGTTCAGCTGCATATTTAAACCATTCAGCTATATCTACTTATTCGTTTTTCGCTAAATATGCTATTATAACTTGGTGCAGTGGCTATCATCAATACCTATATTTCATGTAAGTAAAATAGCGAATGTGTGAGTGCGTCAAGGGCCCTGATTGGTTTACTTGTTATGACACACATCTTTAAGCAATGTATTAATAGTATTGCTGTCACGCACACTTCCTTTATGTTGGTGTGGCCTGTATACCGAGGTCTGGCGCCGTGTGTACTTATATCGAATATCAACGAAAACAGTCCGGCAAACAGTCGCTCATGAAAATATTAAGGCGGAGACACACTTTGTTTTTATACTACGTAGCAGACCAGCATACGGCCCTCTTGATAGAAAGTGGTTGCCGTGGCCTATAGACGTTTACAACACCAGGCGTATCACACTCGTGCTGCCGAGACTGAGAGAACCTTCTAATGCCTGTCTTCTCGTTATGTGTTGTTTGTTATTCGCCTTATCCGGCCACATACGACAAATGTGGAAGGCTAAATATTTGTGTGTGTAGTATATACGAGTATTTTGCTGTATTCGCACACATAACGCATGGCAAATACGCGTCCACTTGTTTTTTGATCTACACATCAAAGGACACGAATAGTTTATTCGTGTATAGTTAACGATAAAAGTAGCTTAACGAATTCTAATTGATCACTGTGGCTCCTGAACCCATACTAATAACTGCGAAAGTAACTTTGTCTGTCTGTCTGTTACGATTTCACGACCAAACCACTGTACCGATTTCGATGAAATTTGGTATAGGGGTAGATAAACCTCGAGAAAGGACATAGGCTATGTTTGGTTGCGATAACCGACATCCACGCGGGCGGACCCGCGGGCAAAAGCTTCTCTTGTATAACGTTTAAACGAAATTAAATATACTGTCCTCTTGGGTAGGTACCCTAAAACTACCCATACCTATTTTACTATTTTAGTGCTACCTAATCAATTTATATCGTTGACTGTAACATGACATTTTTCTTTGACATGTATTAATCAAATGTGGATGGCATTGATGTTCGCTCACATGACAAATATGTGGCCGAATACAGCCTAGGCACATAACAAATCACAGTTACGAAGTGTGATACCGCCCTTAAATATTATGAGGAAATTTAAACATTGTTAGTATTGGGTCTCGGTCTCGGGTTTCCAAATAATATTGTTCTATTTGTCCAGGGATTTCGTAAAAACATTCGTTTAATTAGGCTCATGTTACATCCGCAGAGCTAAACCATTTCCATCATTAAGGGTCGAGATTAATATAAATGGTTTGTGTATTAAATGCCATCAGATTATCTTCAAAAATGACGATTTTTTACAAAGTTTCACTCTATTCCAACCCCATTTTAACAACCATTTTATCAATAAAGGGTAGCCGATGTCCTTCCCCAAGCTCTAGTCCATCTTTATGCCAAATTTCATTAAAGTTGGTACAGTAGCTCAGGCATGAAAGCGTAAAAGACCGAGTTATTTTCGCATTTATATTAGTACTAGCTGACCCGGCGAACTTCATACCGCCATATTTTCTGACCCCGTTCCCGCTGCATATCTCTAAATTTATCAGTGTTTCTCTACAATATTATGCATGTATTATATATATAAACCTTCCTCTTGAATCACTCTATCTATGTATTTAAAAAAACCGCTTTAAAATCCGTTGCGTAGTTTTGAAGATTTAAGCATACATAGGGACGGACAGACAGCGACAGCGACTTTGTTTTATAATATGTAGTGATGATGATGAAGGGTAGCCGACGCCCTTCCCCAAGCTCTAGTCCATCTTTATGCCTTTCATCAAAGTTGGTACAGTAGTTCAGGCATGAAAGCGTAAAAGACAGAGTTATTTTCGCATTTAAATTAGTATGGATATGAAAGTATGGATATATGAATCTATGCTGTCTCCATAATGTAGGTAGAGAAAATGCGTCTCTATAGGCCTACACACAATTTCATACGGTCCTATTGAGTCCGGTTAATGTCTGGTTTCAATTCAGTCAGGATCATTGTGTGTGACGGTGACAAACGAGCGCGATCAATGGGGAGACAGGCAGATTAATAGTCGCACCACAATTGGAAATATATGACAAATTACATTAAACACGGATTAGTACCTACTACTGATATCGGTGTACTACTGGTAAGTATATATTCTTATTGCTCGGGATAAATACCTTGGACCTATAACATGCTCAAAATGTGCTCTACACGCGCAGTACCTACACGTTTTTTGGGTGTCTTTTGAGGATATCACGGTTTGAGGATTTCTTGGGTATCTTTTGAGGATATCGCGATTTAGGTCCAAGATACGTGTCCTGAGGTATAGCTGTTGCCCGTGGTTCTGCCTAGTGCCTATGTGACATACTGCCGCGTCCTATAGTAGGTATCTAGTTCCCGGGATTAAAAGTATCTTAAACATCACCCCATTACAAGGCGCTCGCTTGACGGCAGCAGGCTCACTCCTATTATGAGAAACAGTATATATACGTGTCAAAATGTGGGTGTTAATACACCTCTGCCTACCCCTTCGGGAATTTACAGTCGTAAATGTATCTATGTATGTTGACAGCGGCATAGCGGAAGTGAACTCGACTGTTACGTAGGGAACACAGGTTTGTTACCACCTCAGTGCAAATATTTATATTCATGAATGTCTATTTGCATTGGTCTGGGTATTTCCAGTTAGACTGGAAGAACACACCCCGGATTCTAAGGTGGAAGCTTCCGATGTGACTGGGATTAACACAAGGAGGATGATGGATTCTTAGCTGTTCCGTACCGTAGATTGCCCTCAATTTTTTTTTTCAAAATATCCTCACAGTTCAGAATTGGACATATACATACAGACAAAAAAAAATTGCAGTAGTGGGATAAGAATATTAAATTCTTGTCAAGTAGCTTGCACTAACTACGACATGTTGTGTAGGCCAGTTTATGAACCTCGACGGAGATTTATGATAAGCATTAACAAGCCAATTTAGGAATTCCTTGAGCCCAACATGATATATTACGACAGTGTTATCTAACTTAGGAGTGATGTGTCTGTGACAGAAAGCACATTTAGGTACATAATATTAATGAAATTTTAGTATGATAATTATCCGCAGAATGACCTCCGTCCCCCATGAGCGCGGGCCTGGGGGTGACGGGTGGAGCCGCCTGTCACCCTAGCAGAAGCAGGCCGCGGCGGCGCCTCCCCATACCCGGGGGTGAGTTGGGGACTCTGTGGTCCCCATACCAGAAGAGGACCAGATCGAGAGATATGGCCCTAGGTCGGCCGGGGTGCGAGGGATATGGCTACGACAATCTCACCTCCGGCAACCGACGGCCCACAGACGGCGTGCGTTTTAGTCAGTTCGAGTCCGACATAACCTCCTCCTCCGGCTTCGGCGGGGGAGGTATCCGTGGGGATTTATCGCACGATAAAAAAAAAAGTATGGTAACTATTCAAATCCATTAAGATTGGCAAAAGTGAATCACTCAGGCGGGATTTGAATCACTCTGGCCACTGAGCTATCGAGCATCGCTTGAAGCCTAAAGTAGTCGTGATATTTTGTTTTATATTAGTACTAACTGTTAACAAACTCAAGTTACTCTCTTAAATAAAGGTAGGTTTCAGCTTAAGTTACGCCTGATAACATCTGCTATCTGCCAATGAAGTTAGGCTTTTAGCGAGTGTTCTATCGAGCGTTCTGACGAGCGTACTGCCGAGCATTCTAGCGAAAGTAGCAGCAGCATCGACTAGATCGTTCGCTGGAACGATCAATGAATGATCTAGATGATATGTTTCGCTCTAGTCTTGGCTCGATTTGTTGTTCAGTTCGGCAAAATTAAAAACGGCCATCTGTCTAGTGAATACTCAATCTATCGCCTCTCCATCAAATTCTATTACCTACCAATATAGAACATTCCTTCCTTGTTCTTTCTTAGCTTGGATAGATTATATTGAATAATCTAAGAATGCTCGCTCACGCCACTAAAGGGCACGAACAGTAACTTAGAGCGTTCTTATGTATTCGGACGTGCTCGTTCCTCGGAGCCTTGAGCAATGAGCATTCGTTTGACTGTTCTAAACAAGTTCTTGGTTGTCATTCTTGCTTGTTGATAACGAGGTTTCTTTTACACTAAAAGATTGAAAGACTAAAAGAAAGAATGTTCTTGCTCTAGCTTTATGTTCATTTGGTCTATATCCACCTTTACAAGTGAATACTCAATTCTGTCAGCACCTTTATATTGCCTGTGATCATAAACTTTTGTTACTTCCTACACCTCTGATACAAACTTTTGAAAACTTTATCACCTTCACAACGAATCTCTCCACAGATCAATATCCATCGCACTTTCCCGTCGCGTGTTGACACAACAGCACGAACATAGTCTCTAATGGATAGTAAACAAAAGTTTATGCACTCTAGAGTGCCAGGCAACGGTAGATACAGTTTACGATAGTGCGATAACTTCTTCGATAATGTTTTTAGTTCTCGCGTCGGTTTCGGGAACATATTTCCCTGTGAAAAACCTGTATGTAAATAAAAATGAATCGCCGGTATGTACGTAGCTTAGACTGTATATAAACTTTATAAACATAGTAAGCGGCATTATATTGTGGTGTATTAAAGATCTGCTACTTTGGTTCGAGCTGATATACTTATAAATACATTTCATAATATGCACACATTGACAGTTTAAAGAACAATATTGACATTAACTTATAGCAATGCATATACATAATGTATATTGCAAGCCGGTTTTTGTCATACATTTTGTAGAAACTACTCACTTTGTTTTAGCAGAATATGGTCAAAGGTAGGCGTGTAACTTCTGAACATACAACATTAATTACTTTTTTAGGTGTTCGTTATTGTCAGGGCCAGGTTTACATGAAGGATTTTTTTGAAAAGTTCACGTGTAAGGTGCTGTAATTGTACCGAGACGAAGCAAAGGGGCGCAGCTAGTTTTTAATAGATTTTTATGAAGGTTTATTGCACGCTACAGGACTAGCAATTATTTTGAGCTTAAAAAGGTAAAGGTATTCTAGATTATACTCGATCTGTGTGCTTTGTCCAGATACATTCAGCCGTTTTTACGTGAGAAATGAAACATCCATTCATTCATATTCGCATAAAATAAACGTACCAATTTTTCTAAGGCGATACTTTTCCCTTTCGCGTGACTCCAAAATTTTGTTTATTAAGCTGTTCTATTCGAGACTGTACAACAATAACGTATACTTACTTTGGCTCCCTTTTATGAAGACAATACAATTCGTCACTCTTATTTAACCACTCTCATTTGATGAGAAACAATGAAAAATATGTTATAGAGATGAGTTCTAAAGGTAAGCAGGCCCCTTATTCTGAGTGACAAACCGTTTTTTTATACAATTTAGGTCGCAAACAAGCACACGGCCCACCTGACGGAAAGTGGTTACCGTGGCATATGGACGAGTGCAACACCAGCCCCTCTAGACAAGTGGCAACTCGTTGCTCGGCGTATAATGGAATAGAATGCTAAATGTATGGGATTTGACGTATATGACAGGCGTCAACGAATGTCAGAAACGTCAAAACCTATACATTTGTCATTCTATTCCATCATACGCCAAGCAACGAATTGCCACTTGTCTAGGGGCGCAGGGGAGCCACACTCGTACTGCCGACCTTGTAAGAACAGAGAGATTCTCTGCCGTCAGTGAAGAATAAGCAAGACAAGCCGGATAGGAATACGCGCGTTCGTAAAAACCGACACATTTAATTTGGAAGGAAGGAAAACTCGAAATGAAACCCTGTACCAACCCGTCTAGACAGCGCAGCGTGGAAATAGTAGGCCAAAGTCTCCCACCATTGGGAGAGACCATTCAGCATTGAACTGCGATAGACAAATTGATTGATTACGCCAGCATTATCTTCGAAGTTAAACAATTATAATCCACCGCTTTCTCACGTTACGACAGCGTTTGAAACTTGATGCCACTCAGAATAATACCCCAGATGACATTTAAATTGTGACGTACCGACCGCTTTTGCGATAAAGCCTACAGTTTGAGCTTTGTGACAAATGTTGCTAATATGTTAACATATGCGATACGGTTTCTGTATTTCAAATATGACGGCTTCGCTGCTAACATTTATAATATTTAAGAGCTTATGTGATCATTCATCATTATTGCGTTAGTCCTCGCATCTCATCGGTCTAATATATAAATGTAATTTCAATCTATTCGAAGTTAACATTTCTTCTTCAAGCTTCTTCAACCATCAGTCCTTTCATTCAAGCCTGTTGGCCTTGGGCAGTTCTGACCTTACCTTTTTTAAAACGTCACGAATTTGGCCGGTATACCTATATTTATCGATGTCAACCCGAGTCGAGGCGAGTCGACTGGGGACTTACGCATTATATAGGCACCTGCTTGATTTATTATTAGCCCGGAATTCACCCTTTCCATATACCAAATCGACTTCCAACATACCTTTTTTGAATCATAATTCAAAACATATTTGATATGTATAGTTCCCGGCATTTAATTGGCAAGAAGTCGCGAGACAAACAAGCCTCTGGTGTACGCGGATTGGTTTAATATAATCTATGATTGTGGGATTTGATGTCCTCTGCCGCCGCAGCACCTCAAGCTATCCTCAAAAGACACTTAAAACGCGCATACTGCGCATAAAGAGTACATTTTGATCACAAAATCACTACAGACCAAACTTGGCAACAAACACTGACATTGCCAAGTTAAATGCCGCCAACTATACTGTCTGAAGTTTACGTGAATCTCACTCATTCACACACTCAGGCACCCCGCGACCATGGCTGCTGAAAAGTAGACGAAACGTCGGGCTAAAAGTAAATAACGACAAATATATCGCGATAGAATCCGTTAAAAAGTAATTTTATTTCAAATCATATTGCTCTTGTAGGGTATTGATCATAAGATCTACGGGAACCCGCTTCACTCGAAAGCCATCACCTGGTGATTGACGGAAGAGGCTCTGGTGCAGGCTCATTTTGGATTTGAAAGGTCAGATGGTAGTCGTTCCCATGAAAACCAAACAAACAAAAAGTAAGGGTCTGAATGTGTTCTAAAATGTGAGATCCGCACTCATGCACAAGAGTGGACTCCACATTCCAAAGTGCTTGCTTTGAATGCTCACGTCGTAGTCTGTTTTCCATTTTCCATAGTTTATTAATTTGGCTTGATATTTAATGGAATTTGATTGCTCCCCTACCCTCAATCCCTGAAGCTTTTGTTAAAGTATGTTGTATATCTAAACAAGCGTAATTATATCTTATGCCAGCGAAGTCAAGGTTTCGAATAAACAGCTAAACGTAACTAAGCAAAATTTTATTATCAGCAACAAAACAACTGCAGATTTCGACTCCGGCATATCTCTAGAGAGCACTTACGGCAATCACTACGGTCGGCTGAATACTATCAACCTTTTATGTTCACGGTCCACATTAGTAGGCCTGTCTGACTCTGCATTTTAGATAATAAGAATATTTCGGTATCTGAAGGAGGTCTGTTCACCAGTTTTGTGCGGTCTGCTGTGGCACACGTCAATACGTATAAATTGTAAAAGCGTTTCTACTTTTGCAGGTGTTTATTGTAATTGAATGACATTTTAAAGCATTTAGTATGCTAACTGCCCCTCTAGACAAGTGGTAATTCGTTGCTCGGCGTATGATGGAATAGAATGCCAAATGTATGGGATTTGACGTATATGACAGGCGTCAACGAATGTCAAAAACGTCAAATCCTATACATTTGTCATTCTATTCCATCATACGTCAAGCAACGAATTACCACTGTTCTTGTCTAGGGGGGCTGTTCAAATAGATTATGATAGAAAAAAGCGAATCTAGTTTGAAAAGGGCCTTTCCCCTTTTATGGGAAAGATCGCGGGTTTCAGTTAGGATTTGAGGTTGGATTTGCTTTTTTCTGTTAGTAGATTTATTGTGATGTCAAACGATGGTTAAAAACAAAATTAAGATAAGTATCCACGTATTAGATGTTGATTATTTACTTATAAGATGCTTACTGTTGCCCGCGTCTCCGCTCGTATGAAAAACTGATCCCGTACTCACGGTCCCCAGAATAAAAAGCCGTATAAGCTAAATAATAGAAAGGAGGAGTTGGGGTAAGCGGATCCGGGTTCTGAGGTGAAAGCCTCGGATGCAACCAGAAACAACGCTTTTCAAGATTTACATTTTTACTTTTCTGAAATTTCAATCTATCAATCAATAGCCTATTGCAGTCCACTGCTGAACATAGGCCTCTCCCAATATGCGCCACGTTTGCCGATTCTTCGCCTTCCGCATTCATTCTGATTCTGAAATTCTGAAATTTACTTCTAGGCAAACCTTTCCCGCGAGGGATATGTCAGAGGCTACCTCACCCCTGCCCACTGATGGTCTGAGATGGCCGTGCGTTTTTAGTCGGTTCGAATCCGATGACCCCTGGCTCCGCTGGCTGGATCCGAGAGGATTTCTGCACGTGAAAAAAGACCAAACCTTTCACTTCTCATTGAAGTCTTTAGGCCCGAAAGTTTGACCAGGCTACCAGCTACGAAACCAAACTACAATTATCATCATTGTTAACTTAGTAACTAGACTGGCAACTAGTTTAATTCCAGCCAATACTAACTTTGGATCCATTATCCTGTAGTTCTGAACAGTAAAAGGTTCCAACCGCAACAATAGTTACTGTTTCACTTAATTAGTTAATTAACCCTCCGATAATTATCGAATATCATCCGCCTGACGACACAGAACTAGCTAAATGATTTATAGGTATACGTATAATATATCTTGAACAAGGCAGTCAATTAAGTTGTTCTATTGGTGGAGATCGATTGTAGTTCGTAGGGGTAGGATCGCAAACATTATTATGTTGCCTGTTATTGAGGAAAGAAAGTGAGTAACTGATTGATCGTCTTTATCTGGGTTAATTGCAACTAGTTGCAGGATAGTGTTGATTTAAAGAATAGTAGGTACCTAAACTATATGGGGACTCTGTGGTCCCCTCACCGGAAGAGGGCCAGATCGAGAGATATGGTCCTGGGTCGGCCGGGGTGCGAGGGATATGGCTACGACAATCTCACCTCCGGCAACTGACGGCCCACAGACGGCGTGCGTTTTAGTCGGTTCGAGTCCGACATAACCTCCTCCTCCGGCTACGGTGGGGGAGGTATCCGTGGGGATTTTGCGCACGATAAAAAAAAAAAAAAAAAAAAAAAGGTACCTAAACTATAAGTGGGTTAAACTAACGAGGCGCGGTTGTCATTTGGATGACCGTTTATATTATCATCTGAGCCTGACCGTTTTCTTTTTCTTTTTGTATCTCCACCTCTGCTTTTGGGGACTATGTAGAGCCTTTTCTAAGTTTAACAAAATGAAAACTTCCTTATGTTAAACCTAAATCTTTGGGTTTCCATATACCCGAACGGTGCATATAATATCGTACTTGTACAGTCAGCGTCAGAGAAAACAGACCCCCTCATGCTTTCATATCATTAACAAGGGGGGTCCCTTTTCTCTGAAGCTTACTGTACTATGAAAAACCGTTACATTACTCGTATAAGGGTGGGCGATATTCTTTCCATCTAGCCAGCTAATTCAAAGCAACGTACTGATTGTACTGGGTGGCGCAAAAGTACTGGCACTAAAGAAAATACCTTTATTTTTTTTATATGACATTTTCTGTCATTCTGTTGTTGAAAATTGTGTAGTGAACAAATGTAAAATACACTGAAAATAAACATGGACCGTTTTACTCCCCAAGAACGTGGAATAATTGTGTCAATGTTCTTACGGAATAATTCATCAGTGATAAGAACACAACGTGAATTTCGTCGACGATTTCCCCACCGTCCGGCACCGATTGGTCGCACAATTCGACGCTTTGCCACACGCCTTGAAGCAACTGGCTCAACATTGGATAGACCTAAGTCTGGGAGACCAAGAACAGGCCGTTCAGCTGAAAATATCGATGCTGTGCGCGAAGATGTGGAAGAGTGTCCAGAAACATCAACGAGGCGACGTGCCACGCAATTGGGCATTTCCAGACGGACCCTGCAGCGTATTTTGGTGAAAGACTTAAAGATGTTCCCGTATAAAACTCAAATGACTCATCAGCTGCTGCCTGCTGACCACCGAGCTCGTCTAGATTACTGCCAGCGCGTCATAAACCTCAACCTTGAAGAGGATGATTTTCCTTCAAAATTGGTTATGAGTGACGAAGCGCATTTCCATCTCTCAGGGCATGTCAATAAGCAGAATACTCGGTTCTGGGGCACTGATAATCCGCGCATTATTCAAGAAACACCTCTACACCCACTAAAAGTTACTGTATGGTGTGGCATCTGTGTTGACAGAGTGATCGGACCCTATTTTTTCGAAGACGCTGGAGGCAATGCGATAACTGTCACTGGAGAACGCTACAGAACCATGTTACGTGAGTTTTTGATACCCAGTTTGGACGAATTGGGGCTGGAGCACATCTGGTTTCAATAAGACGGCGCTACGGCACACACAGCGCGCGACACTATGGACTTAGTGAGGGACGCTTTTCCAGGCCGAGTTATCTCTCGTTTTGGCGATTTGCCTTGGCCTGCAAGATCACCCGATCTGACCAGTCCAGACTTCTTTCTTTGGGGTTTTTTGAAATCTCGGGTGTATGTGAACAAGCCACAGACTCTCGCAGCTCTAAAAGAAAACATTCGTCAAGAAATAACGAACATATCGCAGGAAGTGTTACGGCAAGTTATGCAAAATGTCATAAATAGGGCTCAAATGTGTATCAACTCTGGAGGTCACCATTTAAAAGACATCATCTTTAAATCCTAATGGTACGAAATTTAATGGTACAAATATACATTTAAAAAAACCTAAATCTAGTTTTCTAATTTAGAAAAAATGTTATAGCCGAACCAAATAGGGTCTTTACTTTTGCGCCACCCAGTACAAACAAACACGTTACTTTTTCCATTTCTATTTATTTGACGACTTTGTATCATTACAATGTCGTGCTACGTCATAACTATGACGTAAATAGTGTCGAGATTCGTATAGCAATATAATAATTATAGGTTTACATTTAAGTGGACATTCGCGTGTGCGATCCGAGCGTGACAAAAGCATACCATGTTGCGACTGTGGCTGCCTAATCGTCTTATATTGGTTTGGAAACTTACATTTCATTTCTTACAATGTTGTATACATTGTATTTTATTGATTACTTGCTGCTGACCGCGGCTCAGCCAGCGGGAAATTAAGATCCCGGTCCCGTAACACTTGGGAACCTATTTCCGGGATAGTGTTACTCCAGACTATAATCTATTTCCGTACCAAATTTCAGCCACATCAGTTCAATCGAGGAGGTAGGACACGACGGTATATCCGTCCCAATCGAGCAGTCCGACTGGGGAAGTACCTCCGCCCTACAGAACACCGCGGCTTAATTACCTCGTGTTGTGTTTCCGACGGTGAGTAGGGCAGTCAGAGCTCACTATAGAAATTTTGTGCTGTCAGTGGGAAAACTAAAGGCTTTGTCTTACATATCTTTTGCGCTGACGGCACAGAATCTCTCTGTTCTTACAGGGTCGACAGCACGAGTGTGACTACCCCCTGGTGTTGCACTAGCCCATAGGCCACGGTAACCTCTTACCATCAGGAGGGCCGTGTGCTTGTCTGCGACCTAAAGGCTATGTCAAACCGACGCGATCAGCTGCTGGCCAATCGAAGGCTTCGGCGGTGTCCTCCGATTGGCCAGCAGCTGATCGCCACCGCGCACGCCACCGCGGACGCAAGCTGTTCGCGTTGGTTTGGCCTAGCCTTAAGTAGTATAAAAAAAATCGTTAGAGCGTGATTGAATAACAAACATACAAAAATTACACATGTTTGTATGTTTGTTACACCATTACATATAGGATGGGATTAGTGTTATTTCTTTATCTCACTTAAATCTTTTCGTTTGTCATTGCGTGATACTGAATTGGTTGTTCTGCTCAAGTTCAACTTGACTGAGTTGAATATCGGCACTTAATTAGGTTAGTCACCATAACGAGGTTAAAGGCTTAGGTAAATGAGGGTCAGTTGAGGTGCAAAGCCGCTGTACGATAGGAACTTTTTTTTTTTTTTTTTTTTTTTATTTATTTATTAAACAAAACAATTTATACAGCCATTAGTAATTGGTCCTGCAAAACTGTTTACACAGTTTGTCTGCAAGATCGGATGAGTCTCTAATTACATTTTAAAACATTTACAAACAAAAGGTTTACACTATTTTACATTTTTGAAAGTAGGTATTTTTTAATCTTGCTTTTAAATATGTTTTTATCTGGTTCCCGTCTTATGTCCTCCGGCAAACTATTTAGTAAGTACGGTATACGTTTTTTTAACATTCTATCTCCAAAATAATTATGTACTCTTGGTACTTCAAATTTGCCCGAAGACATAGAACGAGTGCCAATATTTAGGTTGACTAGACTATGTTCCTGAGTATCTGTGTTATTTATGGCTAACAAATATTTATGTTTCACACTTACCGGAAGTATTTTACAGATACTAAACAACACAGAATAGTCACCCTTACACTTAGCCTTAGTTTTAGAGGTCACTAACAGTTTCAGAAAACGAATCTGCAGTGCCTCCAATCTGCTAATATAAGTTGGGTATGTTAAACCATAACTGTCTAGGGCGTAGTCCAAAACAGACTCCACCAGTGCAAAATACAAACATTTTAATGTTGCACTGGGTACTTTAAAACTTAGATGATAGAATTGACTCAGAATTATTCTTAATTTATTACATAAGAAGTCAATGTGGCAAGACCAGGAGAAGCGTTCATCTATTCTAACACCAAGGTAAGTTACACATTTTACTCTTTCAATAGGGATACACTGGCAACTAATTAAGTTATTATGCAGACATGTGAAGCTATGTGTATATAAGGGTGTAGGCGAGTCAGCAGGACGCAAGTACGGCGAATGTATGACCAGAAGTTTAGTTTTGTCCGAATTTAATACGATTCCATTATCATGGGACCATTGTACTACTGCATCTATGTCACGCTGTACGAGGTGATACGTCTCGTTGAGGTCAGTACCGGCACGCAGAGTACACAGGTCATCCGCAAACATGTAGGCCGAGCAGTATTGTAGTACACCACTTAGGCTATTTACATGCAGCAGGTAACAAGTAGGTCCGCACCCTGAGCCCTGAGCCACCCCCCACCTCACCTCGCTAGTCTCACTGAGCGCCCCGCCAATACTCACGCGGTAAGTGCGTGATGTGAGATAGTCGCGAAACCACTGATTAAGCGGCTGCCCCACACCACACTCGTCCATTCCATTCAAAAGGGTATCTTTTTCTAAAGTATCGAAAGCTTTTTTATAATCGTAAAATATTGCAACAACAAACTTTTTGTCATTTAAATAAGTGTTAACTTCATTTGTAAATTTGGACAGCAATGTACTTGTGTTTTTTCCCTTCTGGAATCCGTGTTGACATTTATTTATTATTTCATTTTTATCTAAAAATTTCCCTACTTGATTTACTATACACTTTTCTATAATTTTGTCGATACTGGATAATATAGCTATAGGCCTATAGTTTGAAAAGTTTTTTTGATCTCCCTTTTTATGGATTGGACGAATTATGGCTTCTTTCAATTTATTTGGAAATGTATGATGACTGACTGATAGATTTATTAATTGAGCAATGACAGGGCTAACTTTGTCGGTAACCAATTTCAAATCAGACATCCGTACCTGGTCACTTCCTGGAGATTTGTTTTTGTTCATGAGTTTAATCACACACCTTACATCATTGCTACTCAACGCTCGACTCGGCAATCGCGAGTCGGGTTACCAAAACTGTATCGGCGATTTTGGTATAAGTGAGAGACACATTAGTGATACATACGTGGGTCAATATCAACAATACGTATTTTTTGTCAATTTCGGTGGCGGAATTTATTCTCTGGCTTTTGTAAAAAATAAGGACGCAGTTTAAGAATAGATAGTCAAAGTTAGAAGAATCTGTAAAAGGACTGCAAATCTATTTATAACTTTTTGAAATAATTCAGTTTTAAGTTTAGGGTGGCCACCAAAATTGAAAGTCAACCACCAAAATTGAAAATCGCCCACCAAACTTAAAATTAGTGGCAGCAAAATTTAATTTCTTTCACAAACCTCAATCTCGCCAGCTCTAGACCACAAATTCTTAGGAGTTTAGCAGTAATTCAAAGGATAATAAAACTCCATTGTGAAAAATATTTTTTATTTTATGTAAAGACAGAAAACACAAATACTCGTACCATAATTCTTCTTCTTATTGCAAAAAAAATTAGTTAAAAATTACCTTATAAAGATTCCTAATCAAAACTAAGAAATCTAATACATATGATGATTAAATAGTTATAAAAATATTTAAATATTGGATTTCAATATTTTTATACTTCATCATATTAGATTGCTTAGTTTTGGGTGAAGTTTTTACTTCCAACTGTTATTTTAACACAAACAATTAAAAACACAAGTCACAACACAATTATTGAAGTTTGTGACAAAAAAAAAAAACAAACAAAAACAAATGTTTTTTCTTTGTAATTAAAATACTTTTCAAAAATCACATTAAGTATAAAGTTTTCTAAACAATACCGATGTTTAGTAATTTTTTTCAATGATCAAATCATACATGACTATAGATAAAAGTTGAGGTTCTTATTGCCCTAAAATCTGCCACTTGAGCATTTAAGCGTTGGTAATCTGCTTTTTAACATCTACACCAACGACCAACCTGTGAGCCCACGCACGACACGCTTCCTCTATGCCGATGACCTGGCTCTCACGTCACAGGGATCTTTTGACGAGGTGGAGGCAAACCTAAACGGTGCACTTGAAGAGCTAAGCTCCTACTATGAAAGCAATGCACTGAAGCCAAACCCCTCAAAAACGCAGTCGTGCGCATTCCACCTCAACAACGTGCAGGCGAATCGGAAGCTGAACATACGGTGACGCGGCGTCGGTATTGACCACTGTATGTATCCCAAATACCTAGGAGTAACTCTGGATAGGTCCCTCACGTTCAAGAAGAACTGCGGAAACGTCAAGCAGAAGGTCTCGGCACGCAATAACCTCCTTAAAAAGCTGACGACTACAAACTGGGGGCCACACCACAGGTGCTGCGAACAACAGGGTTGGCCCTGTGTTACTTCACTGGTGAATACACGCAGGGCTAGTGGATGTAGCACTAAACGAAATCTGCCGGATAATAACTGGCTACCTCAAGCCAACTCCGGTGGGAATGCTGCATCCACTGGCTGGCATTGCACCTCCCAGTATCCGCAGAGGTGTGGCGTCATCCGTGGAGAGGGGTAAGCTGGAGTCGGACCAGCGACACCCCATGAACGGCCAACCTCGGGTACCACAAAGGCTGAAGAGCCGCAGAAGCTTCTGGGCATGCGTTTCTCCCATTGACGGCGACCCCTCCCAAGCCAGAGGAGACCACTGGAGAGCACAGAGCTCGCTGCCGACCCCCTTCGTCCTGCTATCGGAGAATCTGCCACCTGGACATGATCTGCCCTGGATCAGATGGAAGTCTCTGAACAGACTCCGGACACGGGTCGGCCGAAGCAAAGAATGCCGGGCTAGGTGGGGGTTCTCGGGTGGGGCAGACCTGAGATGTGAATGCGGAGCTACACCACAGACAATGGCCCACCTTCTGACGTGTGCTACAAGCCCACACACATGTACTCCGGAGGACCTAGTGCGCCTCCGAGAACGCTATCCAGGTAGTAGCACACTGGGAGAACACCATTTGAGAGAATAGGCGCCATCGCCACGATAGAAGAAGAAGATATTATCATATTACCAACGCTTAAATGCTCAAGTGGCAGATTTTAGGGCAATAAGAACCTCAACTTTTATCTATAGTCATGTTTAATTTGATCATTGAAAAAATCTAGTAAACATCGGTATTGTTTAGAAAACTTTATACTTAATGTGATTTTTGAAAAGTATTTTATTACAAAGAAAAAACATTTGTTTTTGTTTGTTTTTTTTTTTGTCACAAACTTCAATAATTGTGTTACGACTTGTATTTTTAATTGTTTGTGTTAAAATAACAGTTGGAAGTAAAAACTTCACCCAAAACTAAGCAATCTAATATGATGAAGTATAAAAATATTGAAATCCAATATTTCAATATTTTTATAACTATTTAATCATCATATGTATTAGATTTCTTAGTTTTGATTAGGAATCTTTATAAGGTAATTTTTAACTATTTTTTTTTGCAATTAGAAGAATTATGGTACGAGTATTAGTATAGTATTAGTATAGTGCTTTCCCGTGCCATAATAGTGTCATTCGCATATTCATTAGGTAAGTTGTCTTCTTGAGCATTTGATTCTGCTTCTCTTGCGAGCCTTCTTGTTTCTTTTCTTCTTTGGTAATATTCTTGTTGATTCTGTGTTGTCGAACGATGAACGAGACGTCTCGTACCGATGAAGTCATGTCGTTATGTTGGAATCAGACCCTAACTGGTATATAATACAGTACATGTTTAAAGTTTGGTGGCACGTTTTCAATTTTGGTGGCGAAAAACGCCACCAAAACCACCAAAATTGAGCCACCAACATTGAAACCAGGCGTAAAATAAATCTTAAAAAATAGGGGGTTTAAGTTACAATTAAAATAATAACACAGATTTATGTGTAACCAAAATCACTACCTATAATGTGTACTTAACTAGTAAAACACTTTGTATTCAAGAGCAAATCGTTCCACCAAATATTGAACTATTCCTGTCCCCCTTGCTACCTAAAATGTTACTTACCTTTTTGGCGTGAAATCACAACACTAAACACACAACTATCATACGCAAGTGCGGGCGCACGATTGAGGGATGAGCAGTAAATAGGTCGCATCGATCTCACACGCACGTTACTTTGATTTATAGTTAATTGAACAAGTGCGACCAAAACTTAGATTTTTGCTTGGACAAACTTGGATTCGGGAATCCTGCGCTTTTAAATTATATTTTCTCATATGGTTAAATTGTTAATGATAATGTGTTTTGTACATTGTAGATACGAAATATTTTTTTTTTATTAAACCTTATGGTTTTGTTTTGGTGAATACATTTATGTAAAAAAAAGGAGATGGGACAAGCCACCAAACTTGAATTACGAAGCGATTTTTTTTATTCCTTATTTATTATTATACATTTATAATGAAAAAATGTTGCCCCAAGTAGATTAAGTTACACAGTTCACATAAAAAAAATAAAAAGGAAAATTCTGTCATATTACACCGCGATTTCCAGTGAGGACATATAAAATTTGCCGCTGGGATATTCACCCACGTACATACATACATACCTACATACATACATAGTTACATACAATCACGCCTTTATCCCCGGAGGGTTAGGCAGAGGTGAATTATCACCCACATTTCAGCAATCATTGTATTAGGTCCCACGTAATCGGGGGTGAGCCTATTGCCGTATTCCAGGCACTATTGTTAACTCGAGCCATGTATCTGAGGCTGAGCCTAAGCTGTCTGATGTTAAATAGCCCTAGATATCCCTTAATCGCCTTGTACGACACCGCAAGGGAGGAGATGGGGTGGCCCAAATTCTACTCTGCCGGGAACCACGTGGATAATGATAACGCCTATTTATGTATAGGAAGTCAGTTGAAAAGCGCGTTTATTAAAGAGGCTAGCCTGTTAATCAAACGGCTGATTAAACTACTTGGCTGCGATATATACACTCGAAGCATGTTTAGCAAGTTGACATACCTAATACTAAAATTGGAAATCCTAATTTTTCAGATTTTTCAACTGCTAAACATTAATTTTCCTCGAAGCACGATGGTACCTACATCCTACATTACATTCATATACCCTACGACGATAAAAAGTTGAACTCAATCAAAAAGTTATATTTGGGGTTGCAAAAGTCTGAAAACGCAATTTGCAATGTGGGTTTTACAAGGCAATTAAGGTATAAGGCAGTAAGTAAACATACTGCATATGAAGCAATGTTCGGTTGACGGTAAAGGTAATTACACTTTTAACTACCTCTTCAGCGAAACACAGGTGTGTGTACGCAATATGTGTGTTAATAATTTAATTTATTCAATGACGCATCACATGGAAGGAATCCTTTGTAAAATAATAATTAGCCAGTCTATACTCACAATGGTATTGCTCAGGATATATATCTTTCACTTAAAATTTCCTTAAAATATACTCTACTAGCTGACCCGGCGAACTTCGTACCGCCATATTTTCTGATCCCGTTTCCGCTGCATATCTCTAAATTTATCAGTGTTTCTCTACAATATTATGCATGTATTATACATATGAACCTTCCTCTTGAATCACTCTATCTATTTAAAAAACCGCTTCAAAATCCGTTGCGTAGTTTTAAAGATTTAAGCACACATAGGGACGGACAGACAGCGACAGCGACTTTGTTTTATAATATTATGTAGTGATACGCGCAGCGCAGTACACCTTTCTTGGGGGCCTTTTGTGACAGTTGCTACGGCGGCGGTGGACGAGTTAAAATTCATCAAGCATAGATTATTACAAAACAATCTGCGGGCGCCAGGGCCTCGTTTGTCTAAAGGTGCGTACAAATTATATAGCATAACATGTTATAAAACAATGTTATATAACAACAATGTTGCAAAGTTATAAAACAATGTTAGATAATGTGGACGTGTTATAAAACACAAGTTATACAACATGTTACATAATCTGTACGCACCTTTAAAACGTGTCTCGAGGTAAGTATACTGAAAAATAGCTACCGAAAACGCTCGAATGACTCAATACTCCATACAGAAGCGAAACACGTATCAAACGTATTGTCGTCGAAATATTGTTCAGGTATGGGTTAGGTTTGGTAATGCCATCATCATCATCATCATTATCATAGACCCGTATTTCAGAACAACACTCAGTCGTGAATCGACTCTCACATATATAATATAATAATAATAATAAATAAATATTCTACAACAATCTACACAACGCTATCTAGACCCATGGTAAGCTTAATTAGCTTGTGTTATGGAATCTAGAATGCGGATATACATACTTAGATACTTTTTTTTTTTGGTAAATATATACATAATATACATAGAAACACCCAGACCAATGCAAATATTTATATTCATGCATACAAATATTGGCACTGAGCGGGGATCGAACCCGCGCCTCCTGCTTAGCAGCAGCAGTTAAACAAACAGGTCAATACACTGATCACGTTATCAAGAAACATCGATAACTTAGTGGTCAAGGAATCTGCTCTACGATCGAGAAGCTCCGGCTTCGAATCTTGGCCATTACACTACTGACATAAACTCATTGCTAACACAAGTAATTTAGCTTAGTTGTAGGGAATAGGAGGAATATTAGTAACTAGCCTTCCGCCCGCGGCTCCGCCCGCGTGCATCTCGGTTAACGCGACCTTTGCTCATATCTTCGGTTCTACTCAACCGATTGCGATCAAACGAACGTAAGATTTTAAGTCTGAGTAAGCCCTTTCTAACAAAAAAACCACATCAAAATCCATCCAGTAGTTTTTGCTTCCATTGCGGACAAACAGACAAACGGACAAACAGACAGGAATTTAAAAAAATATATTTTCGTGTTCAGTATCGTTAACATAACATAACCCAAGTATTTTTGCAAATTCTTAGCAAAAAGGTAATGTCTCAGGCGCTCTCAAGATATCTATGAAATGTAGCAGATGGTTTATTATCAAAAAAGTAAATACACACTAAATAATTTTATAATGAACATACCACAATATTACATTCAATAATGAATCGAATTCACAACTGAAACATTCAATACAACAGTTACAGTGTCGAGGTAATACCTTATATCTACCATTGATTTATACGTTCAGTCGTTAAACAATGGTAATTGCTTGCCATTACACACTTTGTATATTTAATGCCATCTTAACTGTGTATAAAAGATCCTCCTTAAATTACTTTTTATTCAATTTTTGTCCAATATTGCAGAAAACTGTCAAGAATACCCATCAATGGCAATATGCATAAAACCTAAACAGTTTAAGAAAAGGAATATTACCCTTAGTTCAACTTTGAAGAAATACTCATCTTCAGTACATACCCTTGAAAAACTTCAAAAAAGTCACTTTGAACATTCCATTGGTCCTTAAACTAAGTTTTAATAAGGTCCCTGTTGGGTCCTAATAACTTTTTTCCACCGACGACGCCAAGTTTACGGCCCACAACGCTAATAAAACTCGATCAACTAAGGTAAAAGTACGTTCGTCTAGCAGAGAGGCACTGCGGCTTAAGAGCTCGGCACTTACACCCGTGGAAACACAGAATTCTAACCAACATTTCGCCCGACAAAGGCCCCTAAAACTTCGTGCGGTCTTATAATAATTAGCACCGAATTTCTGGATTTGACAGCATCGACACCGAGTAATTCTTAAGAAACGTGATCTGAACTTAAATATCAAAATTACTTTGAGTTTGATGATGATACGTTTAGTTCTGTTTTAAGTTAAGTTACTGTATATTATTGGGTAAGTGTATTACGCGGAAATAGCAGACGAGGGTGCGGGGTCGGGTGAGCGGTGCGTCGCGACGCTCAGTCGGGCGCCGGCCTCGTGCAGCGCCGGTCGCCGGCACTTACGGGGCATGCGGCCCGCGCTCGCCGCGATCGCGGCTTGCTGCGTGGTGGCGCGCGCCGAGCCGTCTGCGCGCCTCGTCCCGCGCAACACTACCCCCCAACATGTTCTCGCATGCAGCCCTGGGCTCGCCCTCCCTGTGTGGGAGCCCCTCGAGGATGTGCCGACCCTCCAAATCGCTTTACGAGGAGTTGTGTACTTCCTCGTCCTCATGTATCTCTTTATCGGAGTATCTATCGTCTCTGACAGATTTATGGCCGCCATAGAAGTTATCACTTCGAGAGAAAAAGAGGTGCGCGTGCGACGAAATGGCAGTGAACAGATAGTTGTCGTTAGAGTTTGGAATGAAACCGTTGCAAACTTAACGCTGATGGCTTTAGGATCTAGCGCACCTGAAATCCTATTATCAGTCATAGAAATTGCTGGCAAGAACTTTGAAGCTGGTGATTTAGGCCCAGGCACTATCGTTGGATCAGCTGCATATAATTTGTTTGTCATCATAGCTATCTGTGTTTTCGTAATACCGGATGGAGAAGTCAGGAAGATCAAACATCTGAGAGTGTTTCTAGTGACTGCAACATGGTCCATCTTTGCATATGTGTGGCTCTATCTTATATTAGACGTAATATCACCAAGTGAAGTTGAAGTGTGGGAAGGCGCTATCACTTTTCTATTCTTCCCCGCTACGGTCTTAACAGCTTACATCGCAGACCGCCGGTTGTTAGTGTACAAATACCTTAAAAAAGGTTATAGAGTTAACGAGCGAGGAGTGATAGTGGAAGGAGAAGGTGATGGTTCAGTTGAAATGGCCCTAAAACCAGGCGGAGATGACTTCGCTTCCGATGATGAAGAAGGGAGAGAAATAGAAAAATCTAGAAGAGAATATGTAACCGTCCTCCGCGAATTAAGAAGGCAACATCCAGAAGAAGATTTGGACACAGTAGAAAGGATGGCTTTAGAAACTTTGATGTCAAAAGGACCGAAATCAAGAGCGTTTTACAGAGTTGCTGCTACGCGAAAAATGACTGGCGGAGGAGATTTCTCTCGGAAAATTTCAGAACGGGCTCAGAGTGACCTCAGTGAAGTAAAAGCAGAATTGCAGCGAAGGGAATCTGGGTCATCTTCTCTGGAACCACGAGGTCCAAATGTTCGTTTCGATCCTGACCATTACACGGTTATGGAAAACTGCGGCTCATTTGATGTAAGAGTCGTTCGAGCTGGAGACCTAAATACCGAAGTAACTGTCCAATATACAACTGAAGATGGAACAGCCGAAGCTGGATCAGACTACATCTCAGCACAAGGAGCACTGATCTTCAGACAAGGGGAGACAGAAAAAACCTTTAGCGTACAAGTAATCGATGACGACGTTTTTGAAGAAGATGAGCATTTTTACGTGCGTCTGAAGTCTCCTAAGGGTGCTTCGTTAGCATCTCCATCTACGGCTACAGTAGTGATTTTAGACGACGATCATTCGGGTGTGTTTTCGTTCCCACAACGTGACTTTGAACTTACGGAATCGGTAGGGACCTTCGATTTGAGGGTCGTGAGGACGGCGGGCGCCCGCGGCAAGGTTAGGGTGCCGTACTGGACTGAAGATGGTACGGCGAAGAATGGGGTTCAGTACGAAGCTGCACAAGGCCACATTGTATTCGAAAACAACGAAACTGAGTAAGTATTTTATAGAATTCATCCATTTTTAATAATAAGTTCTATTGATGTTACTGTAGTAGTACATATTACTTACAATTCGGGTGTACACAATTTAATTTAATTGTGAATATTTTTGTATTTATTAGCTTAAAGATTGACTTGGACTAGTTATCCCATATTAAGTACTTTGCTGAGTTTCTTGCCGAAGTCTTTTCAAGTCGGGGCCGCATTTTGAACCGATGCGATGGTCCATTTACTAAACAAGTATTTTTTCTTTTGACGTTTTTTAGTACCGTTATAAAGGTTTAAATTATTTTTGTTCTGACTTTGTCATGAATTCACTTATCGTACCGTTACGTGCTTATAGTTATAGGAATGCAAGTAGTATTCATGTATATTAAATCAGTGGCTAAAGTGGTGTCGTGTTCGCTTGAATATTTAACGACACCTCATTCAGATGTATATCTACCCGCTACCTCGATTGAATGATTAACGCTCGCGTGGTTCTGAAATAAAATTAGTACACTTATTAATGCTTAACTTGATCTGCGTAATGGCTGAACAATTAGTTCATCATTTACCCTTAAATTTATGAATATTAACAGTATTATAGGACTTTGGATATTGCTGCATGATTGACAGCAAGAGATCGTACGTTCAATTTTTTCAATCGTAATAGACAATTGCTATAGTTAGGCATGTATTGTTGATGTTATAGTAATGAGGTCTTTTTATAAAAGACTAAGCATACCTACCTAATATTTTTGAAAACTATGGTGATTTGCGAGGAAACTGAATTTCAGAGATGGCTGCTAATGACATTCAGCACTGCTGATAAGACGGTCAACTGATTCTCTACGGCGATACAGCAATTGCAATGCTGTATGGATAAAATATGCAATTATTTCTTGCAATATAGTCAAACAAATCAAATGTATTTATTCATTTAGGTCACAAAATAAAACTTATAAACGTCAAGATTATTGTGTCTTCATTTACATTTGGCAGACAAGACAATTTGCAAGACAATAGGTAGGAGAAACTGGCAATTAAACTTTACGACCACTCTTTTCTAATTACTAGTAATTACAATGATTTTATTTACGAACTGTAATGACAAGTAAGTGTTTTTTTATATTGTATAATAAGCTGATGCTTATAATATACTATATACGTATATCTATATATAGATAATAAGCGAGGCCTAGTAGCCTACAAAGGTCCTGATCAGCCCTGGGCACCAGTCTAGCACATGATGACAAATATTATATTTCTTTTTCTGTATTGTGTGTCTCGAAGGCCTACCAAAATAAAATGCTTTCATAAACATGAAAGGATTTAGGATGAGTACAAACTCTGGTATTGTGTACTGATATAATATGAATTCTGGTCTATTTGTTGTCGCAAATCGGCTTTGTTTCTATGCTAATGAAGCTTAATTGGAAAATGACAACGCAAAAATAGGTTCATTAGAGTAATTACGTTTAATCTTCTGTTCCGTTCCAGAAAATTCTTGATGAAAGCAATCTTAATGATCCAAAATTCCGCATAATTAACTCCAATGCGGAAATCCTTGCGTAAGTAGATTCTCGTGTGCAATCGTACCGAAAAAAATGTCGTTGTAAGGTTTCTCGGTGAAGCCACAAAAGTGTCGAATGAAGTATAGATTGGAAGGCGGCGATTATTGCCGGGTCGTTGCGTGATCCGTCGGCCCTTGCCGTCAATGTTATTTTGAAATAATCCCCTTTAGATAATCCCTGGGCTCGTCACCTTTGCCGATGTGTATCTAGTAAGGCCAATGCTTTTAATATAATACACGTCTATCTCTCCGGTATTTAAAGATCAGCCCCTCTAGACAAGTGGCAATTCGTTGCTCGGCGTATGATGGAATAGAATGCCAAATGTATGGGATTTGACGTATATGACAGGCGTCAACGAATGTCAAAAACGTCAAATCCTATACATTTGTCATTCTATTCCATCATACGCCGAGCAACGAATTGCCTCTTGTCTAGGGGGGCTGTGCAGAATTCCGTACTTACAAAGGCTGGTGTTTTTACACCAGCCTTTGTAAGTACTATGCAGGTTATGTTGACTGACTGCGCACAGTGATTTATGCTGTGGTTTTTCTAAGCTACTAAAATATAGTTTTCTTTAAGAAGGGCATTAGAACGCTGTTACAGGGTCGGCAGCATGAGTATGACACCCCTAGTGATGTACACGTCCATAGGTCACGGAATTGTCACCTTCATCAATCAATTAGCATATCGCAGTCCACTGCTGGACATAAGCCTCTCCCAAAGTTGGGATGCTTTGGCCTACTGTTTTCTCGCCAGCCAGACGGGTTGGTACAGGGTTTTATTTCGAGTTTTCCTTCTCTTGCAATGATATCTTCTGCGTTTTCTTTAAGATCGCCATTAGTCGCCTCTTACGAACCACTTCGGATGAGATGGGGTGGTGATACTTGAATTCTTTCTCCGTCATGTCACGGATAAACAACCATACATATATCTATCTATCTATATACTATTATATAATTGTAAAGTGGTCGTGTCTGTACATTGGAGATATTTAAAAAAAAAAACTTGGGTTATGTTATGTTAACGATACTGAACACGAAAATATTTTTTTTGAATTTCCTGTCTGTTTGTCCGCGATGGACGCAAAAACTACTGGACGGATTTTGATGCGGTTTTTTTCGTTAGAAAGGGCTTACTCAGACTTAAAATCTTACGTTTGTTTGATCACAATCGGTTGAGTAGAACCGAAGATATGAACAAAGGTCGCGTTAACAGAGATGCACGCGGGCGGAGCAGCGGGCTAGTAAAATAATAAATTTACAACTAGATATAATGAAACTATTTAAGACTACTATTCAATTTAATGTTCACAATCAGACAATTTGAAAGGGAATAAATACCTCACATCTAGGTATATAATTTCCATTTAGCGTTTGAATCGTAGCACATTATGGTACAAAGATTTGAAAGGTTGTATCAAAGGCTGCATTATAGTGAGGGCTATCTTGACATTCGCTTTGAAGTGGTTCTTTGAAGTCGCTAGCAAATTGTTACAAAATCATGCATTGTAAAGTGGTAAAATTATATGCCGTGCAATTTGCTTAATGTGCTATTTATAATTGTGATGGGGTTATTTTTCATAAGTTTGCCTTTGTTTTCTTTATGTTATTTGATGTTTTCTTTATGTTATTCGATGTTTTATTTATGTTATTCGATGTTTTCTTTATGTTATTCGATGTTTTCTTTATGTTATTCGATGTTTTTTAATTTCAGCATCTATAAGATCTTCTTAGCGATTTCTAAGTTGCTTTAATTTGGAGTTTGCGTTCTGCCTACGGTTTTGGATTGGTATGTTGACTTTCAGGGAGCGATTGTCCCGATTTTTGCAAAATTTGGGACCCTGTACTTTTTAATTCTAACGTTAACCCTAGTCGCATCCGAAGCTTTCCCCTCGGAGTCTGGGGTCCACTTTTTCCACTCTAACTGCTGGTTTGGTTAAACTTCGATAATTTTCGTGAAGCGACTGCTATCTGACCTCCACAACCCATTGGTGATATCGGAGCATTGTAGTTAGACCAGTTGTTGGACTTTTTAGTGCTCCAACTACCCTTAATGACAGCCATAGATGTTCGTCGGCGAGGCTTGACCAGGCCAATGCAAATACCCATATTCATGCATACAAATATAATCAAATATTTGCACTGAGCGGAGATCGAACCTGCTGTCTAGCGAAGGTCCTTGTACTGTACGCCCATTTTTTTGTATTAACTAAGTAAATCAAAAGTTTATTGCAGGTTTTTTTAACTAGGTACTAAAAGTAAATATGTATAAACCATCAGATAGTAATTTTAGTTATACGTAACTGAGTGTTTAGCCGAATCATGAAAACTCAATTAAAAAAGGAACTCTAGATTATGAAGTTAACGTCACTTATTTTATGATCGCGGCATTAAAAGCAGATTTTTACGACAGGCGAAATTGAAATGAACCTTTCAAAGAATAAGTATCTTTTAAGTTGACACAAATACCTCCGCTTACTCAGCCCTGTCAGTTACCCTTAATACTGTGATCATTTTGCGCTATCATTAATTTTATCAATGAAAAAAAAAAATTAGATCGGCGACGTTGGTTTTTCGAATTCCTCTTGATTTATGGGCCAAGAATTTCGTGACTTACGGCTCCGTTACATCGGTTGTAATTCCTTTGGGACGTGTGTACACGTTTTTACACATTCAGATATTTCAACTTACATTCAAAAAAAGAATTGGGCATTTGACTGTCTAGTCAGATTACAGTAAAATCATCGATTCCCTGAAATGGTGAAAATAGGAACTACGGTTGTAATTGTCAAATGCATACAAATCGAAGACAATTCCGATTTGATATTATTGAAGTTATAGTGGCGATCCTTCAGTTCACGGAAATGTTTTTTTAATATATTTTTCTAACCGACTACAGTATGAGGTTCTTCAATATGGGGCATTAGAAGGTTCTTACGGGCTCAGCAGCGAGAGTGTGACGCCCCTGGTATTGCATACGTCCATAGGCCTAGATAAAAAATTTCCATCAAGTGGGGCGTGTCTTTGTCTGCCACCTAAGTTGTTTAATAAAACTTTTTACTAAACGTCAAGTTATAAGAATACTTGTATGAAATAAACAATTGTGACAATATTTTTTTACTGTTAAATATTTTACTATTATGGTGGATGATTGAAAATCAATAAAAACGATAAAGTAAGAACAGACGCAACTTTTAACGTTCTTTTAACATTCTTAATTTAATTATCTCACTTATATACCCAATTAAAGCGTTCTTCGACTAGGTATTGACTTATGGCCGGTTATGAATTGGGAAATTGAAGTTGAGTCTCTCTCAACGCCTGTCGAAAGACTTTTCTCGACCTCACTTAATGAAACTACGTTTAACTAAGCGTTGAGAGATACTACGCTTAATTTGTTCGATTCAGAAACCAGAGCGGTGATGCCTTTTCACTTTAGTACGCGAAGAGTCACTGATAAAAATGAACAGAGTTCACTGGTGAAATTCAGCTGGTGTAACAAGTGAGAACCCAGTTTAATTTAACTTATTCGCAGCTATTTTTAGTGAATATTCGTTCAGTCGTTAGAGTGTGATTGAATAATAAACATCTTGAAAAACTATCACTTTTATAATATTAGCTAGTAGGATGAAATTGGTTCCCTACCTATTAGGCGGGACCAAATACAATGATTGGTGAAATATGGCTGTTAAAATTCACCTTAGCCTAATCCTCAACGAATAAAGGCTATATGTATATATGTATGAAATTCAACCTTAATATAGTATAGTTACAAATTCAGTAGAAATTGAGTCATTTCAATATCAAATTTTAGTGCCGCACCTACCTACCCTTAGTTAACATAAGATTGCCATTTCTATTCTATGAGGGCTGTAATAAAATGTTTGGCATAAAGTTTCTAAATAGGCACAGCAGTGCGTGGTAATAATGCCATTATTATCATAAACTTTAGTCCTTTCAGTTATTGAAGCATCGGTAGCATAGTGGTTAAGAAGTCGGCCTTACGATCGAGAGGTACCGGGTTCGAATCCTGGCCATTACACTACCGACTTGAACCCACTCCTAACACAAGCAATTTAGCTTAGCTGGAGGGGTTAACGGGAATATTAGTAATTTCGGTTGCTCAGTGCAAATTTATATTAATATTAGTCTGGTCGTGCCGGTTGCCATAAGAACATCTAAGACAGTCGTTGCGAGTAGTTGGAGCCCTAAAAAGTCCAAAAAACAATGGTCTAGCTGCGTAGCTTCGATATCACCTAATGTTATCATTGGGTTGTGGAGGTCAGACGGGAATCGCTTCACGGAAAATATCGAGGTCTAGCCAAATCCGTAGTTAAGACTGGTAAAGCGGACCCCAGACTCCAAGCTGAAAGCTTCGGATGCGACTGGGAATTAACGCTAGGACGAAGAAGAAGATACAACATCATTCCACTTTCTAGAAATTAATTCTTTATGTCATTGCCATAGAGAATTGTTTTCTTTGAGCGATGAATCATTTGATAACGCGCTCACTATAGTTACTACGATCCTTACACACACCTTTTGTTTCTTCTTCTTTCATGTCTAGATGAAAATATAAGTACCTACCTAATAATTATGTAGAGCTACCCCTCTAGACAAGTGGCAATTCGTTGCTCGGCGTATGATGGAATAGAATGCCAAATGTATGGGATTTGACGTATATGACAGGCGTCAACGAATGTCAAAAACGTCAAATCCTATACATTTGTCATTCTATTCCATCATACGCCGAGCAACGAATTGCCACTTGTCTAGGGGGGCTGATCAATTTTCGGAGGGAATCGAGAATAAGCCACAGAATGACTATCATCTGTCTATCTTTTTAATATGATAGGTATCTGTAGAAATAGAAAAAGTGATTTTATTTCAACCAAGTCTATAGAAACTTACTTAACTATTAATGCTGACTATTATAACACATTTTCACAATTAGAAACTTCTAAGATGAAAGCAACATCACGTTTCCCAAGAGCGTGCTTCATTAGCCACGGTGTTCCTATGCCGCCAATATGAGCGCGATGATATATAACTATCTAGAGAACTATACGATGTAATTCAGACGGCTTCGAACGAATTACACACGACTTTGCTGGAAGACATCTTGTTATTTAGAAATAAAGGTTATTATGCAGTTTGATAACGAGTTTTAATTATATCGAATACCTACTAGCTGTTGCCCGCGGTACCGCCCGCGTGGAATTCTGTTTCTAATCTAATTACTTACTGTAGGTATATCTATCTTAATAATCAGTCCGATCTGACGCATAATGACCAATACGCAAAATGACTACTTGTAAATTCTTGTATTGACTTATACGCGGAACGACTAATACGCTTTGTAGAATCAGTCTTCAGTAAAGTCAGTCAGTCAGTCAGTATTTAATTGTAAAGAATCGGTCATTTATAGAATCGGTCAATTTGAGAATCGGTCATTTGTAGAATCAGTCATTTATAGAATTGTACATTTCAAGAATTGGTCAATTATAGACTCTGTAGTCATTTCGCGAATCAGTCTTTCCTAGACTAAACCGCTGATATATTAGCCTATATGTTATTCTGATATTTAAGCTATATTATTGTTAAGTTTCATTAAAATCCATTCAGTAGATTTTCTAAATAGGTAAATCATTATTATTTTTGACATTTTGTAAGTTCCGTTTTAATGGTCTATCTATACAGAATTAATGATTTTTGACTTTGTCTTTCTCCAGGGTTGGGGTCTCAGACGTCGATTCTATTATCTTTATCTTAGCTACAAAACTTTATACACCCCATCAACTTAACTCTACTGCAGAGTTTATAGGTAAACAAGAAACTTTATGGGGTATACCCATAAAAATTTACAACAATTTGTTTCCACTGCACTATTAAATAAGTTACCGTTTTTACACGGCTCGCTCGTGTTCTGTGTGTACGGAAATGGTTTTCTATTAGGAAATTCTGGCAAACAATAGCGTACAACAGACGCACCCTGTATTATAAAGGACAGAATACATAGTTCATAAGATATGGGTTAAGCTGTGTCTACTTCTTCAGTGATATAAACGTTTTTATGTAAAAAAATATGGCATGTAGGTAGGTATTTTAACGAGCGAAAATAAATTCAATTCATGGGTGTCAAAATTACTGAATGTGGCGTACAAAAATACTAAGTGAGCGAATAACTGAGGGCGAAAGGCGACTTTAAAAATACGAATTTGAGGTACGTGTTATTCAGAACTTGTAATAAGCTTTTTTGAGCGGTTTTTTTGAACGAACAAAATTGTAGGGTGACCATGTTTGATATAAGTGAAAATTATAACCTTTCGGAGCTACTATTTCTGGATGGTTATAAAAAAGCCAGTACATATATATACCAGTTATATATAGCTGTACTAGCTTTCTGCTCGCGGTTCCACCTGCGCCTGCGTGGATGTCGGCTAACGCCACCAGTTCTTTCTTCTAAACAGTCAGTTAAAAAAAAAGTATTGGTGACGTTAGCGTGTTAAGAATTCAAAATGTGTGAGGGTATCAAGTTGAAATTTATACCAAATAGGTACTCAGGGTCTACTGTGCTTTAAAGCTATGAATAAAAACATATTTCTAAAATAAAATGCCATCCGGGTCGCATTTGAACTGTTTTGTGATATTATACCTTCCTAAGAATATTACTTGTTCCAGTCTTTATATCGCATCCATTGATAATGAAGAGATTCAAACAACACCGAGTTGTATTTTTATGTTAATATCGACAATTTTATGAAAAGAAAATTGTAAAAACACTCCGGAGACGGAAAACCTTTATAGATCCACATCCAAAGTTAAATAAAGTTTAGCAAAAACACAAAGTTCGTAACTTTTTACGTTTTTCATTTATTCTTTTTTTCATAAACTTTTTCTTCATTTCTTCTCGTAAATTATCAGGGAGACTTCATTCCGCCAAATGATAAGAACTAATAAGAAGAATGAAGTCTAAGGAATGATAAAAATCCGTTCATAAATTGACTAAACTCGCGTAATAAACATACAAAAAAACATACAGATTTAATTGAGAACCTTTTTTGAGGTCGGTTAAAAATAGTGATCATTAGTTTGATGACCTTGATAGATATATTTTAAGCCGTAGGTACGTAGAGTATATAATATATCAATCAATGAATTAACTTATCGCAGTCCACTTTTGAGTCAGTTCAGTGGAATTAGTAACGCATTGCACTGAGCTACCCTTGAAGGACACAAGAACAAAGAGACTATAAGAAAAGTGCTGATGGACACTTTATTTACTTTGTAAGTTTTTAGCAAATTCTGCTGACGTCGTCAAGCTGAGGGTTTCCATTATAGGTTTGTCTATCCCAGAGAGATAAGGCGTGAGTGTATTACAAGTATGATGAATTTTTTAAGTCCATTGACGAAAAACAGTGACTAGAAAGCTAACCAGATTTTATTTTAGTTAATGTTATCAGACTTATAAATCGGCTACGTTGCAAGTCATAAAGGTAAATTAGTTTTGTTTTAGTAGGTTCTAGATAAGCACTGAGTTAATTATAAAGTGTATGTTTGTACTAACATACATACCTACAATGTATAATTTCCGAAAGGTATAGGCCCCATTAAGATCTCGGGTTCCAAAATATTTGGGTTGTGACTTGTGACTTAAAAAGTGTCAGTTGTTTAAAGAAATGAGCTGTCTACATTTTATAGTCTGCAGCCGAATAAGACGAATAACGAAAGACACATAACGCAGTATGGTTTCGTTTTAAGGTTCTTGTGAATATATGAATTCGTCGGCCATGATGTGAGTTTTTACTGCGGGCTCACCAAATTGTGGGATTTGCATAACGTATTTGTAATAAAAACGAAAAATAGAGGATTTCAGCGTGTTTGAAATGGATCAAGGGGATATTAGAAAAAGGAAAGAAAGAATTTATTTATTCATACATAGGCCTACGATATGCATATACAAGTGAACCGTTATAATAAGAAGATCATGAAATATCTTTTTTTTTATAGCACTTAGGTCGGAGACAAGCACACGGGACACGAATCCTTTCTAATCAAATTGAAACTACGGGGTTTGAAAAACGCTCCATCGATTATATAAAAAAAAACATGTTTTTAGACTGTCTGAGCTATTTTTAAACTCCTAATACATATTCTTAGAAAGCGATTTGAATAAATCAGCCTCTGGTTGCCTTGGGCTCCAAACACCTTAGTACAGCCCTATGCACCCTTGAAAGCGCACAAAAAAAGGAGGAAAAATACACACATAAGACGGTACAAAACAAGGCGATAAAACCCACATCAGCAAGTGGGCCAAACCTATCAAGTTCATAGCCCGTATTCAAATGGGCCACTCGTTTGTAATAGTCCTAAGTCGATTAAGGTTATGTCCGTAAATCACGTTTGGACAGTGTTAAATGAGTGTTTTTTGGAAAGTCAGGACCTTTTTATATACTTGTTTATGAGCGGAGGGGTAAACTGGGACTCGATTCAGCATAATTACGTTTTTAGAAGGTGTGATTTCAAACCTCACTAAAAGTTAGAGAATAAAATTTTAAAATCGAATAGGAGACACAATCAAACTATGAGTAATTCTGAAAATCTAATAAGCGCAAGAAAAAGGAAGGTGGAACCTCGACCTTCCAAAATGGCAGTCCTGGGAGTGACAGGTAAAGCCGCTTGTCACCCTAGCAGGAATGCTTTGCGGAGTGCTGCACCCGAGGATAAGGTATCAGATTCGGAGATGGCCCGGGATCAGCCGGGGTGCGACACAAATGCCTTAATGGATCATGGGCCACAACCACCCTGCTGGCTCAAAATCACAGGTTTTCGAAACGTGGCTTAAATAAAACAGGCCCAATAAAATATATAAAAAAAGAATCATGTTTTTAGACTGTCTGAACTATTTTTAGACTCATAATAACACATTTTCTTGGAAAGCTATTTGAATAAATAATCACTATCAAAGTCCAATGGCTACGATTTCCTACTAAAATATCTAGAGGCTAGACGAATGTCAAGAAAAGTGAACCGAAAACAAGTGTAATAATTGAAATCATTCTTAGTAATCTAAGCTATTTGTAGGTTGAGCAGAAGTGTTCATAATTCATAGTGATGCCCTATATTATCCGACTGCCGAAGAAAGGAAGGTAGTGTTTTTCGAGACTATCTATGTATGTATGTCAATTTCTTTGGCACGCCCTACAGCCTGAACCGTTTGACGGATTTTGACATGCGAGGTATCATTTGACTTGTCGTGATTGTGTGAGTGCCACAGTAAAATTTCTAGAAAATCAAAATGGTCGATTTTTGGCTTCAAAATTATTTGACTGCGATAGAAGCATAACGTGAACGGTTTCGATGCGATTTTATTTGTTTAGAAGCTCTTGAAGAATTAGAAGTTTCAGTTGTATTTTTTTTACTTTGCAGTCGGGTTTTAACAGTAAAATAGACCTTGTTTCACCGTAACATATTCAACGGTTTTTGGCATCCACACAGTCGACTTAAAACGTAAATCTCAGATTAACTAAAAACATTGAAACTCTCTCTACATTTTTATTTACCTTGACGAGACTTTCCCTAATTTTCCCATTAGCGAAGGCATAACTTAGCTATATAATAACTTTTGTTTTATGCCTAGCAGCTCTAAGCTATTTGCTGCATTAGCAAGTTCTTAATGGACCCAGTGTCGTCCCCTGTAAGGCCATTTACGTCACACTACAAATTGTTTGGTGTCATCTTACTATTTCTCTCTGTCTGTCTAAATAAAAATGTTTCGCGAGAATATAACAATAAAATAAGTACAAATCTGTGAGAATAGTGACGAGAAATTGGTACTTGTAGTACCTTTTTGATATGGGTTAGGGAATCGTATGCCTGAGATAGGTTTAAATTTCGTTTCATGGTGTTTGTTGTTGTGGATTTCGGGTTAAAGTATTGTAAAATAAACAAAACATACATTTCATTTCACCGTCGGGAACACAACACGAGACTATTATAGCTGTGTATTCTGTAGGGCAGAGGTACTTCTCCAGTCGGACTGCTCAATTGTGACGATAATACCGTGGAGTCCTACCTTAAAAAAAGCTATGTTTGGCTCTAGACAGTACTATGTAATATACCTTAGAATAGTATCATTAAAAGGCCAAGATATTGTGTAACATACCTAAAAAGACCAATCGTAAAAAGATATTAACATGTCATTTTTTGCACACAATTAAGTTCTTTATACGATACATAGGGAGGCGAAGAGGGAGGAGAGGTGTAGATGTGTCTCAATTATAAAACAATTATTAATTATATAAAAATGTAGTATCAAAATTAATTTAAATAATGAGACTTTAGGATCCCTTCATAGCATTGGGTACCATTAATAATCCAGCTATTTTAAGAGACTTGTCTTAGATATTTGTCCTTATTCCATCGTGGCGAGCAATTTTGCGGATTAAACATAAATTCTCACTCAATCCTCAGCACAATTCTAACCTTAACCTTCGCAAGAATGTCTCAATAGGCGGAATGACATCATAAGCCCAACCATAATCGACCCCAGACTTCAGGCTTCAATTCAGAGGGTAAAATCGATGGTACAAGTAAAACGTTTCTAAATTTACCCCAACAGCTCTGCGTCATGGAGCATCAATCCGTCGATTTGATTGAATAATTCATAAGCTTACTTTCACTCTAAGTTTTCTACGTTTACAGTGAGATCCGATGGTATTACTCAAATACCATGGATTTATAGCAAGATCCTTTGGGCTTTATGTCCGTCGAAAGTGGCGGTAAATGACGAAATAGGATTAGGGTGTTGCTTTACCTCCAAAATTTAATTAGGGTTCTGTCAGAGTGAGTAAAATTGTTTGTTTTTTTTTTACCAGCTTCGTAAAAAGAGTAGAAATGGCACGTCAATGGAACTACCATAGAAATATGGTGGAATACATAACAAAATCGTTCAAAATTATCATTAAAATATTTATTTTCATCTTTCAGTATTTAAAAAAAAAAGGTAAAATAAATAGAGAATAGCTTTTTATTCTTTGGTAAAATTTGTGTTTTGGGGTACCCCATTATCCAGGAATACAGTTTACTGAAGATTTTTCATGGGTACGATTCTAGGGCAAAATCGCAGGTAGGAATATATTGTACAAGATATTTATATACACAGCTCACTGGAGAGGTTTTGTGCTGTCAATGGGAAGATTAAAGGCTTGTCCTGCTTGTCTTCTGCGCTGACGGCACAGAATCTCTCTGTTCTTTAAGGGTAGGCAGACGAGTGTGATTCTCCTGGTGTTGCAATCGCCCATAAGCCACGGTAACCACTTTCAATCAGGTGGGCCGTGTGCTTATCTACAACCTAAGTGGTATTAGTACCTACCTATATCATGATCGCATTAATTCCCATTAACAATATTGTACTCGTAAATTTCCACAAAAACTTAAAAGCTATACAAGAACATTCTTTTAAAACGATATAACTTTCAGCTACAAAATAAACAGAACCATTACATTTATTTACAGTACATTTGAAATAAGACTTACATCTATTGTACCCACAATGGTAAGGCGATGACATTTGAATTGTGGTAACTGTCGTGTGGAGTTACCTCGTTGCTGGTTTTGTTACAATGCCGAGAAAATATGTTTCTAGAGAACATGGACTTATAACTTACTGTTATCTTTTCTATAATTATAGTACCTACTTACTACGACACAGTTGGAAAGTAGACATACAACTTTCCGTCTGTGTCGAGAAGTTATATCTATGTATTCGATTAGAGGAGGTTGGACACGATATTCCTCCCAATCGAGCAGTCCGACTGGGGATGTACCTCCGCCCTACAGAAAACCGCGGCCTAATAACCTAGTGTTCTGTTTCCGACGGTGAGTAGGGTAGCCAGAGCTCACTGGAGATATTTTGTGCTGTCAGTGGGAATACCAAAGGCACGGCAAAGAATCTCTCTGTTCTTACAGGGTCAGCAGCACGAGTGTGACTCCCCTGGTGTTGCACTCGCCCATAGGCCACGGTAACCTCATATCATCAGGAGGCCTCTTTTCATGTGCTTGTCTGCGACCTGAGTAGTATAAAAATTTACTTTTTTTTATTTTTTTATTTTATTCTTTAAAAAAAGTTAGGTACAACTATTACAGTGTAATTAAAACATGAAAATTGGTACAAAACGGTCAATTACAAGTTTTTACTATTTGTATTGTATCTGTCGCACTCAACCAGCTTAAAAATCAGCCGATCAATTAACCGCCTAGTTTCTTAAATAAACGGCCTGAATGATATTCAGCCGTAGCAATTATTACAACATTTAATAACCTGACTGGCTAAATACTTAGGCCATTCGTACGATAGGGCACCAATATCAAATACTCAATCCGCCTGAAGTGCTTTGTAGCATGCATTAATTCACATAGTTAAACTCAAAATAAGAGCCAATGTAGTATTTACACAAATACCTATTACTGAGAAAACTTTGGTCTAATAATTGGCCCCAATTCTATGCACGACTTGTTACCTGAATATCCCTTTTTAATAGGACTAATTCCCACTCCTACACACTTTTCACTCTTCCAATTTAATTCGGATTCAATTCGTCGGGGTCCAATTAAGACAGACTTTTCCTGGGTTTATTCAACTGACATGGTCAGTGCTTTGGGAGTCACTTCTGATAATCCTGTAGTACAGTAGTCAAAGTAGAAGGTGTGTGGGATTAGTGCCAATACTTGCATGTGTTTTAACCCTTCACTTAGAGAGACAGGTAGTGTCAAAAGTCCCTATTTGTACAGATGAGCATAGTAATAAATAAAATGTGCTGTTACTATTTGTAATCCGTGTCATCCACGTGCTGTTGGAGAAAAAATACAAATTTTATCACCCCATGTCATTTAAAGGGTGTCGTAAGAGGTGACTAATGGAAAAATACGCAGACGATATCACTGCGAGAGAAGGAAAACTCGAAATAAAACCCTGTACCAACCCGCCTGGCCAGCGTGGAAACAATAGGACAAAGCCTCCCATCTTTGGGAGAGGCCTATGTCCAGCAATGGACTGCTATAGGCTAATTAATTGATTGCTTGGTCTATTTGTAATAGGTAGGTATTTGTGCACAACATGTGGTACAGTAACGGCATTTTTTAACAAACTATTGAATTTTGCCAAACAATACAGGGTTTATTTTTGAAACGGGGCAGTAAGGGCAAGTACCTTAACCGTTGTAGTTACAGCAAAACATTCTTAGGAGACCTTCCCTAACTTTTTGAGATATTTTGAACTGCATTCACAGATTTTGCAAAAATCTTACAGTTAGCAAAAAAAAAATCGATTCTATTTCATGTGGGGATCAAAAAACTCTCATGGGGCCATTTTAGCTTTGAGTACCTACTAGGAAAGACAGAAATCGCCAAAAACGTTTCCCATACATTTCGTAGACAATCCGATGGCTGAAAAAATCAAAGAGGGGGCCATCAGGGGAGACACGAGACCGAAGCCTCGAGTTCAACAGCAAACAACGCACTATGATGAGATTAACAATGTAAATTCTAATTATTAAAGCAATTTAAAAGTACCTACGTGAAAATAGCTGTCGCGGTGTGAAGTAAAGTTTGAACAATATTCAATTTAGTTGAACAAACATTCTCCATTTTAAATTAATTTGGTGTATACTTTGAAGTAGCAAGTCTATCGTAAGAGGTTTTTGCCTTGATTGTTAGATTCCGATCTAAGCTATGGAATGTGGGGGAGAAATCCGCTCTCAAGATTAAACTCAATTGAAGTAATCCTTGCTTCGTAGGTACAGAATTCTCAACATTCATAAAACAATTTGATGTAATCAGTTGTGTGAGATATAAACCGCACCACGTATCTTGGACCTAAAATGTGCTCAAAATGTGCCCTATACCAGGCCTCCGTCACTCGCCCGTAGCTGCGGAGATAAGCACCTACAATGCGCCAAACCCCTGAGTTGTTATAGCAGTGGGGGCCGGCGCGCGACGGCGAGCACACGCGTGACGTAATTTGCGTATTGTGATCGCATCATATTGGGATCGCAATACAAATATGTCGAAATTTACAAATAAAGAACTCTAAATTCTCTTTTTTTAAATTAGAAGAGCGTAAAATGTAAGTTTTTACTATTTTTACGCACAGATTACTTTTTGATGAATTAGTACCAAAGCCATTACGTTCTAGTTGACACCTTCGTATTATTTATGTATGTAGGTAGTTAAATAACTAAATCGTCGTGAACCTACGACATTGGTACTTACCTATTATAGGCCTACCTATAATAATAATGAGTTCGTAAGAACTAAAATTGTTCTGTAGGTAGGCACTTATTTCGAAACAAGTATGTATTTATGTCGTGCTGGTATTTTAATGGCTACCTAGTTTATTTAATTTGTATTAGTACCGCACCTACTACATGATGAATGATGATCATCGAAAAATTTATATCGGTGAACGCCGTAGAAAATTTACTGAACATGATACTATTGCAAAAAGCTATTAACTTGCATAAAATGTACTTATTTCATCGTTTCATTCAAAGTTTCGTTTCAACCAAGGTTAAGGCACAGCGAACGTGGCCGCCGGCGCCTCCTTCTGCGAGCAAGTAATGCTCGTGAAGGAGGCGGCGGACCACACCGGAAGAGGGCCAGATCAAGAGATATGGTCCTGGGTCGGCCAGGGTGCGAGGAATATGGCTATGACAATCTCACCTCCGGCAACTGACGGCCCACAGACGGCGTACGTTATAGTCGGTTCGAGTATCCGTGGGGATTTTTCGCACGATAAAAAAAAAGGCACAGCGAACGTGTGTGGGGCTGTGTTCGACTAGGTTCTGCTGTACTCGTACCTCAGTCGCCCACACTCATCGCTGCATTTTGACGCGAACAATTATCATTATTTTTATTATTATAACACCCAGCCATTTTTGCGTCGGGGGTTACAAAATGAATAGTGATTGTAAACATTTTATCGGATTGTTTTATTTTATTCTCTTACAAGGTGACAACCCTAACACTCAAGTTGGCGGCGTTGGATATTCGGAACAATGGGCGATTCCAAGAAAATATCGTAGGTTAATATAACGGCGGCTTTCGTCAATAATAAAGGAGTGCAACTTCTGTACGTAGTACTATTACTTATTCTGTGCCTATACGCGCAGTACACATTTCTTGGGTGTCTTTTGAGGATAGCACGGGGTGCTACTGCGGTAGACGAACTCAAAGTCACCAAGCATAGACTATTACAAAGCAGTCCGCGGGCGCCAGAGCCTCGTATGTCTTACGATTTAGGTCCAAGATACGTGGCGCGGGTTATACGTACTTATGTATAGATATCGGCATAAATCTTGATCATAAGCCGTCACGACATGTACTGTGGGGTTAGCACGGACAACTATCGTAATAGTATCATACACGTAACGAGAGCACGGAGCATCGCGATTGGCCGCTTGCCTACTGTGAGCGTGTGTGCGGGTGAAGCCTGCCAATCGCAATGCACCGTGCTCTCGTTACGTTTACGATACGATTACGATAGTTGTGCGTGCTAACCCCACTGGTAAGCGTTTTTTGGGTTTCTTTTGAGGATAGCTCGGGGTGGAGAAGGAGTTCAAATCCACCAATCATCTATACTATTATATAATTGTAAAGTGGTCGTGTCTGTATCTGTACATTGGAGGTATCAAAAAAAAATACTTGGGTTATGTTGTCTTAACGTTACTGAACACGAAAATATTTTTTTTGAATTTCCTGTCTGTTTGTCTGTTTGTCCGCGATGGACGCAAAAACTACTGGACGGATTTTGATGTGGTTTTTTTTGTTAGAAATGGCTTGGTCAGACTTAAAAGCTTACGTTTGTTTGATCGCAATCGGTTGAGTGGAACCGAAGATATGAGCAAAGGTCGCGTTAACCGAGATGCACGCGGGCGGAGCCGCGGGCGGAAGGCTAGTAGATTATATAAAACCACCTACATGCGCATCACGGTCTCGTTTCTCTCCCGAGCTTGGCCATAGCTGGAGACTGGTGGTGGGACTGTTAATACAAGGTTCTTACCTAGTAACTAACCAACCAACCAACTATAACTATTATAAGTTGTATAAAAAACAAAAAAAATAACTAAAGTTAAACTACTTTACACGGATAACTTCTCTAAGATACTACGTACGTACTACATATTCCTTAAAATCTTAAAAGTAGTCGTGCTCCTTAACGCAAAGCATAATGTTCGTACTGTAAAATACAAGGTAACAATATAAATCAATGGTAAAATACCAACATGGCGAAACTCGTGTTGTGGCGCTTATGAAAACACCAATAAATCATTCTATTATCACCTACAACCCCACTTTCTTTAGCCTGTTGTCAACAAAGGAACTGAAACTGTCTAGCAAGGCTGAAGGGAGCCGTCGTCGCTGGTGACAGGGTCGCCATCACACTTGTAGGTAGGTACACTAGGTACTAATTTGAATGAAATTATGCAGCGGCGCCGCCAAGTCGGTTCACTATCAAATTTGAATCGACTTCATTTGTTTTTAAACTAGACGACACGACAACGATAATTTAATTTGTATATAACAAAAATTTGGCGCATATTGGGAGAGGCCTTTGGCCAGCAGTGGACTGCAATAATTGATTGATTGATAACAAAAAATATTTGATTAGATTTCTTGTGATTTTACTAGTTTTATCTTTAGATATTTATGCCTGAGAGTCCCAAAAAATAACTACTTTTTTGACTCAGCAGTAGCACAGTACTGCTGTGTTAGGGTATGTTGTTAGGGAATCCTGTCTCATTTTAATTTACTCTTTTCAGACATCACCAGACGCAGCAATCACTATCCAATATGAATGCAAGAGCAAAATAACGTTTAATACATACATACATACATACATACATATACTCACGCCTGTTAATCCTCGGAGGGGTAGGCAGAGGTGTATAATTAACATCTACATTTCGCCAATTTATGATTTACGCTCTCACGTAATAGAGGGCGAGCCTATTGCCGTCTAGTGGGCACTTTATCATGGGCGGTATGTTTACTGTCGGATGGAGAAAGCCCTATTCCTATGTTTTAATACTAAATCTATTTTCGTTACGTGTTCGTGTCGTCACGGTCTCGTCTATTGAAAAGGCCCATTAAACTAAATTACAGCTATTTAGACCTACGCTCGGTTTATCGCTTCAATTTGTGTACATAATATTGTACTTTACACTGGGAATGCTTCAAAGGTTTAGTCAAATCGCCAACACAGACACACCGACATTTTGTTATATGAACGGTGGCCCTATTCTACACTCCACCGGGAGCTTTTTCTATTTTGTATTTAATATTTTTATAATATTATTTCTTGACATAATATTTTGACGTTCATATGTGCTATGTGCCTAAACTAAATAAAAAAAATTGATTCTTTGGTGATTAATTTTTTTTTTTTATATAGGACACGTCAATTTGACTTCGCCTCGCCTGATGGTAAGCTGAAAGCAAAGTCTCTAAAAAGAGGGTCACCATTTATTACAGACACGTACCATGTAACAATGGTGGCACTCAGCTTGACTGCCTCATCAGATGCTTTTTCACGCCCCGCTTAAAGGACCCGGGACTGTAAGAGGAAATAAATAAATAAATATTGTAGGACATTCTACACAACGCTATCTAGACCTAAAGTAAGCATAGCTTAACTAGCTTGTGTTATGGGTTCTAGAATGCGAATAAACATACTTAGATACATTTTTTTGTAGATACATACATATTATACATAGGTGATTATCACCAGTTTTCGTACTATTTAACGCACATGCAGTACCTGCAGCTCTAAATTTGCAGCTCCAAAATGTGCAGTAGGTATATTAGTCCCACATTAGCTTATTGCAGCGGTGAGTGGGGCGAGTTCCTGTCCCCGCAATAGCCGGTAATGACCCATTTCCCTTGTGCTCCCACAAATTTCGTTGAATGGCATACACTGTGACGTCATGCTGAGAATGATGAGTCATATTAGTTTGATATCTACGGTTCCGTTAGATTTATTTCTTCACTAGCTTCAGCTTGGAGCTCCGTCCAAGTAGCAGTCCGGGGAGAGACCGTCTAGTGTGGAAATTGCTATTCTAAGAAATTAAAAGTAAGTGCCTTGGGTGTATGGGGTCCCATTTTGATCATCGGAGCCGAGGTCAACCTCACCTGGGTCTCAATTCTGCTAAAGCAAATCCACTGACAACTTCGTGATTTAATAATAAACATCCAAACATCTTTGCAATCCTTTATAATTATAATATTAGTAGGGAGTAATAAGATAGCTTGTAATATAAGAAAACGAATTTTTATAGGTATCATTTTTATATATTCCTTCACCAATTGTCATAATTTTGTTTACGTTCGTCAAGCTTAAGGATTTTGCGGTTCCTTTCCGATCTAAATGAAAAAATAAGATAAGCAAAAATAAATAAATCAGCAAAAACATGTTACTAAAAGGTAAGCTCCTATCAGACGGACCCAACCTCGGAAACCCGCAGCCAATAGATCCAACACAACTGTATCAGATTCAAATACATCGCATCGGCAATGATATAAAAATCTTAGGACCATTCAGAGCAGGTTTCGGCCAAAACGTATTCAAATAAGTTGGGAAAATGCGGCGTACGAGGTCCCAAATATTTCAATGTGGAGAATGTGGAGAACACATTGCGAGGAATCTGCCCAACCTTTGCATAAGAAATGCAATATAGGTACCCTCTTTTGATATTGTTCATTTATTTTTTTATTTATAAATTCCCGCGCGAAATTGCCGCGAGTTTTTGTCCGCCATTTTGAGACAAAGTCGTGGAAAAATTCGATGTGATTTGTTATTATTACGTACATTGTGCTTATTTTTTTGCCTTGGCGTGTACGTAAGGATACCTGTAATAAGTGCTATTTATTTATTTTACGCTATTACGGCAAAATAGAGCAAACAGTAGCCATTGAGGGAAAAGAAAAAGTTTTTATGAAAAACTTTGTAATCATATTTAACCCTTACGAGCCTATAGCAGTAACGCTTTAGTTCGGGGAACTTCTGATTTTTTTTCACAGAACTAAGGTATCAACATACCAACAATAATCACGCCTTCATCACGGGTGGTTAAGGCAGAAGTGAATTAACACCCACGTTTCACCAATCATTTTATTAAGTCCGCGTAGGCGGTTAGCGTTCAGGAAATTCGGTTAGGTAATACCTTCAGGACTATTATACTCTAAAAGTAATAATCTAATCTATCTTTTTATTGAACTTACTAAGCATTAAGTATATTTCAAAAGTAAAATTACAACATCTTATACATAACACAAATAATTATTAGCGCCAAAGTTATTAAAACATCGCGTGCTTTATAAAAATAACTTCACGAAGGCTACAAAGTCTGCCTCGTAATGCTTAAATAATTCTAACAAGAGCCTTCGCAGGTCCTCCATTACGTCTCCATATGTTTCTATATGTTCGTTTTACATTTTACGTGAAGTTCTTTCATAATTTTTGTATATTTTTCGCCAAGAGAGAAAGTAAATGTCGAGAAAATGTAAATGAATATCTGATTTTTGTGGTTAAATTTTAAGGAGTGAGTAAGTGTAAAGCGAATTTACTTCGTAGCTACGACATAATTTTTCTGAAAACATTTTGTGAGTTATCGTTTGTGTAAGAGTCTGGTAAGGTAATTATGACTATGTTTTTATTGTCTGTGTGAGTACAATGGCTTTTTAAAGCGGCCAGGTACGTTCACTGTTCAGTGAGTTAAGGTATCTAGCCGCGGTTGTCAATGGGATGGGTGACCACCAATTTATCTGTGCGCTTCTGTGCTTTGCTCGTATGCTTTCATAGGGTACAGTAACCGTATGCTACCAGGTGGGCCGTGTGCTAGTTTACAACCTAAGTAGCATAACAAACGATGGACGGCTTTACGGGTTGGATGGCTTTAGACCGATTGTGGTCAGGAATAAATTTATATTTTACTAACCTCGGTTCGGCTCCAACCACATGGACGACTGAAACCCGAAACCACAGCAACGTATTCCTGAGATAAATTTGTAATATTTCTGAAATAATCTAGTAAATGAGTATTAAGTTTCAGCCAGTTGTTCTTGTGTGATTGAGTGACAAACAAATGAACAAACTCACTTTAGTTTGCTTTTTAATTGTTTAAGAATTAACGAAAATACTAATAGAATACTACGCGTGAAAATATAACGAGTAGGTATAACGAGTCTTTCTTCAAGAGTTCATTAGATTGATATTATAATAATAATAATAATAATAATAAAAGCCTTTATTAACAATCTTATATGTTACACTTCATCTTAGAACTACTTAGGTTCTACTAATATTAATCATGATTCTTGATGAAAGCAACTTAACTAGATTAATGTTTTTATTTTTACTAGACACCGGTTTCGTGATTGTCTTGCTCTTTGGCATAGGCCTTCCCAAATGTTCTCCATAATGATCTATCCCTTGCTATCCTCATCCAGCATGGTCCTGCTATCTCCTTTATGTCATCTTCCCATCTTCGAAACTGCCCTCCTCGTCTTCTCTTTCTATATCTAGGGCACCATTCCGTCAATTCCTTTGTCCACTTTTCTGTGGTACTTCTTGTTAAATGTCCTGCCCATTTCCATTTCAGTTGTTTTATTTTGTGTTTTATATCTATAAGCTTGGTTTGTTTTCTTATTGTTTTTAACCTAATTTTATCTTTTAATTTTATATTGAGTATGCTTCTTTCCATTCGGTGTTGACAAGTTTCTAGGGAATTATTATTTTTCTTTGTACAGCTCCATGTCTGACATCCGTAGGTCATGCTTGGTAGAATGCATGAATCAAAAATTTTCTTCTTTCCTTCTATTGGTATATCCGAGTTTTTCATTACATCTTTTAGGGCCCAATATCTCCTCCATCCTAGGTTTATTCTGTTTTGAATTTCTTTCGTTGTGATGTCTGTTGGAGATATTATTTGGCCTAAGTATGTATATTCGTTTACGTATTCTAGTTCAGCCATGTTTTCAGGTTTAATTGAGGTTTGGACGTAATTTGTCATTAACTTTGTTTTACTGGTATTTATTGATAGTTCTACCTTTTCGCTTTCGTTTATCAGTTGTTCAATCATAACCTTCAAAGTGTTTGGATCATCACATATTAGTACAAGATCATCTGCGAATCTTAGATGGTTGAGTAGTACTCCATTAATATTTATACCATATTCATTCCATTCCAGTTGTCGAAATATATGTTCCAGGGTTGCCAAGAACAGTTTTGGTGATAAGGGATCGCCCTGTCGAACTCCCCTCTTAACGGGGAAACATTCTCCTACCTTTTCTGTGCGTATTTTAGCTGTCATATTTAAGTATATGTTCCTTATTATGTTAGTATATTTACTGTGGACTCTTTGTGCGGTAAGAGCCTCCCATATTTTTTCATGTTTTAGCGAGTCAAATGCCTTATTGTAATCTATAAATGCTAAGTAGTAGTTCATTCCATATTCATTGCATTTCTGGATCATTTGTTTGATGGTATGGATGTGATCGATGGTTGAAAAGCCACTTCGAAACCCTGCCTGTTCTTTAGGCTGATTCTCGTCTATGGTCCTTGTTATCCGGTCCAGTATTATCTTGGAGAAAATTTTGTATACATTTGACATCAGCGAAATGGGCCTGTAGTTCGATATATCATCTGTTCTACCTTTTTTATGAAGCAGTATTATTGTAGATGTGGTCCATTGAAGAGGCACATATTCTGTTCTTAAAATTTAATTAAAAAGGTTTGTTAATGTGTCTAAAACAGCCTCTGATACTCCTTTTAAGAGTTCATTAGAAATATTGTCCTCTCCAGGTGCTTTTCCCTCTTTCTGTGATTTGATGGCTTTGGTGACTTCATCTCTCAATATATTGGGAACTGGTTCTTCTTCGGTAGATAAAACTGTTTCGCTTCTTGTAATCAATGTACTTGGTTCGTCATGATAAAGATCACGATAGAAATCAGTTGCTGTATTCAATATTTCACGTCTTTTAGATTTTTGTTTTCGAGATTTGTGATGTGTCATGTTTGTAATCCAGTTTGTGTGGTCTTGAAGTTCCTTCCACGCACTCTTGATTCCACCAATTTTTACTATATTTAGTTGAATTAATTCAGTTTTTTGTGTATATCTGTATTTCCTTATTTCAGTATTTATTTCTTTACTTATTTCAGTTATGTTTTGTCTATTATTCTTCCTGTTCTTAAATAAAAGTACTCTTTGTTTTAATAATCTTCTAGCTACAGGTCCTATTCTATCTTTAACTTGTTTGAGTTTTTCTAAGATTTTATTAGTTCCTTTTATTTCTTCTTCTAAGGTATCATATTTTTCCTGGACTGATCTTAGTTCACTTATTGGTATTAATTTAGTTTTTAGGGATTCTAGAATATGGATTGGTAATGGTAATGTGATTGGTTTTTTAGAATTTTTTATATGTTTCCTAGAATGTTTAGGTGAATTTAGATGTAATTGACCTCGGAGTAATCTGTGATCGGTATAAAAGTTGAAATTGTTGAGAACTTCCACGTTTAAGAAAAGCTTCGGTTTATTGGTAGTTATGAAATCTATCTCATTTCTTATTTTGCCGTCGGGAGATTCCCACGTCCATTTTCTTTTTTGTTTTCTTTTATAAAATGTATTCATAATATGTAAGTTATGTTCTAACGCGTAGTTTATCAATCTTTGTCCGTTATCGTTTCGCTTGCCAGTTGTATAGGGTCCAAGTATTTTATCTTCGTACTTTACTCGTTGGCCAATTTGGCTATTAAAATCTCTCATCACAATAATTGATATTAGGGGCAACGCAAACAGGAGACGTTACGGCGCAGACAGCGCGGACGCAATATCTGCGCAAACAGCGTGGCGTTTGCGCAGATATTGCGTGGTACTAAAGGAACCTGTTCGAAAAAAACGAACGGATGTGCATTAAGTATTATTTTCATTGAATAGCATCTTTTATAATAAAAATCCGAGCCGTACCATTTCCACGCAGTTTGCGCAGATATCGCGTCTGCGCCGTATCCTCGCCTTATCGTCTCCTGTTTGCGTTGCGCCTTAGTATGAAATAAATTGGAGAATTTAAAGAAGGGACATGTCAAGAGAGTATCCAAACCAACGAGCGTGTATGAAAATAATTATGAAAGTAGAAGAAGCGATAGTTGTATACCAGGATCGTGACAAGTGGAAACATGTGGTCTTTGCCTACCCCACTGCGAAAGAGGCGTGAAGACTGTATTTATATACATATGTGTAATAAATTGGGAAGCATTGATCCAAGTAACATTCCTTTCTTGTTCTTCACTATTTCTTTGATTTGAGTACGGTTGACATCAGTTGACCTTCGGCGACATTTCGATCAAAACGTTCTGAAATCAAAGGAAGGCATTTATTTGCTCAACTTGAAGTCTTTCAGTTCAGGAATCGGGATCAGTGTAAATAATAAAATAACGCCAAGTATATCGCGATAGAATCTGTTACAAATAGTATTCTATTGTGTAATATTGGCGTAATATCATTTTAATTTTAATCTTTTATTAGTTCTTTTTTAAATGTAGGAAACGTCAATTTTGTCTTCAACTCGTTTAATAGCAATGACATTTCATAACATAGACATGTCATATGCTTACAAATCAACGTAGAAAAGTGTGCCGAACTCACACACACACATTTTTAATTCATCTACACTTTTGGTGTATTAACTTTGGAGTAATAGTTCGTGCAGTGTCTATAAACATACGATGGCATTTTCGTTATTTTTTTAAGTCACTGATGCTTCCGCTCAACGTCCGACCGGCGCCGCTCGGCACGCGGTACTAGAGGCAAACGTTCCAATTGACTCGTTTTCGGATCTTCACGATTTTCGCGCAATAACATATCTACTTCTTTTTATATATATATCTTTGTTTAATAGTAAGCTGAAGGCAAAGTCTCAAGAAAGAGTCAGGGTCAAAATTAAAGACACGTGTCATGTTGTATAGGTGGCACTCAGTTTGATGTCCTCATCAGATGCTTTTTCACGCCCTGCTTAAAGAACCCGGAACTGGAAGAAGGAAACACGTGAGCTGGTAAGGAATTCCATGTGTTAATGGTGCGGCAAATGAAAGATTCACCGAACCACTTGGTTCTTATTTCTTTTTTTAGGTTAGATTGCCTATCTATTACCCTTTTCCTGTGTTCTTCCCCAAACTCTAATCGTTAAAATCGGATCGATGGTTTTGGCGTGAAAGAATAACAGACTTACAGATAAAGTTGCTTTCGCATTTATAATATTAGTATGTATGGTAGCATTAGATTGATCTTGATGTGTTTCGTTAAAATCGGTTCGATGGTTTTGGCGTGAAAGAATAACAGACTTACAGATAAAGTTGCTTTCGCATTTATAATATTAGTATGTATGGTAGCATTAGATTGATCTTGATGTGTAATCTCAAAATGATACCTACTAATGGTGTTTTATTGATTTAAATTGTAGGGGGTGATCCATTGGCGAGCCGGCGAGCCAACGGTCTAAACCGTTGGCTCATTGGCTCCTCGAACCGCTTTGGTGATCCATTAGCGTACCAAACAGTCTACTCCCATCGTTAGCGAAGTCATGGCGTGTTCCCAGACGGAGTTACTTCGTTACTTGGGTATACTGTAACATCAGGAGACAGAGCAAATAAATTATTAAAATAAAAACAATAAATTCGCACCGCGGACTTAGAATTTCAAGCATGCACCAACAGCCAGCGAGCAAAACCGTCGGTTTGCAAGTCCGCGGACTTTTAGGTGCTCCATTAGCGGTTTAGACCTTTGGTTTGGGAGTTCGTTGGCTTCCCAGCGGTTTTGCTCGCCAATAGGTCACTCTCTTAAGATCGTCCGAACTAAAAGTGTGTATAAATATCAGAACAATGAGTGAAAAGGAAGGGGGAATACCAAGATATTAAGATCATTTGCAGTACTTTGCTAGTCAAGATCAATATGATGCTGACTGTACTTTGAAGACCATGCCAATCAAATCATGATCAGGAAAGGTCTAAAGGTTAAGTTTGTTTGAAACTTTGTGGAAACTTTGAACTTTCTGAGAGTATTTTCTGTGAACAGATTTACTTTTATTTTTACGTTTTATATAGACATAAATACACTTACGCCGTTCCCTTACTGGTGTGGACATAGATTTGTTATTCTTATTATTTGCTACTAGTTGCCCGCGGTTCCGCCCGCGTTAAATTCTGATCCCGACAACCGATGCGATGGAAACTTTTTCCAGAGAAAAAAGTAGCCTATGGATTATTCTAGATTATTGATGATTACTTGGTTCAACAAGATTGATCTTATGCTGACTGTATCGAGATGACTTTGATATGCCAATTACCGATATTTGATGTAGGTAGGTACTGGTATGACATAGTAATCGCTTACCGCCGTGCATTCTACTACTTATTTGTCTCCTTAGTAGTATAAAAAGCAATATTCGTCTTCTCTACCATTACTTAATATAAGAACTAGCTATTTTCTTTGTAATTTTCTAAAATGCATATTTCACTACACCACGACGACATCTTTAGAACAAAAATGGGACCGCGAAATGAATAGGTTCATTTCGCTCAGTAACATCCTTCACTGTAGGTTCGCTTCATATGAGAATCTATTGAGCATGCACCTTTATTTATGTCGATGTATATTCTTCGTTTCATGTGAAAGCACTTTTATTTATACCCATGAATATTTTAAGCCATTTTCTGAGTCATTTCGCAAGTTTAGATACATTGCGATGTTACGTGAAGTTAGATTTCAGAGGTAGCGAAGAATTTTTGATAGGTACTACGAGTATTAAGTTGATGGTATTTTATTGGTACAGTACGGATATAGCTTCATGTTTGGTTGAGCCGTTTTTTTTATTCAATTAGAATAGAAGACAATTAAAAATCTTTCAGACGGTGTCGACGGGCTCTTCAGTAGGTATATAGATTTGTTGGTACGATTATAAGTCATCATTAATATCCATGTCCCTCAGACTATATACAAATTCTATACCTAGACGCAGCAAGTGTCATTCCAACGCGACAAGAAAAATACAATGACAAATGAAAATTCATTCTCATTTTTTTTTCTACTTCGCTATAAGTTGACATATACATTATCTACATTTCATGACTTGCACACATTGACAGTTTAAAGAACAATATTGACATTAGCTTACTCACATTAAACTCATTCACTTACATACAACAAATAGGTAAATCACGATAGAATCCGTTGAAAAGTGGTTTTATTTCAATGAGTCACATTCGAGTAAACTTTAGAAAATATCACAATAAACTCCCTTTTCAGGCCGTTTTTGTGATGCATTTAGTTATCTAAGTCCTGCCCATTCATTTGGGGTATAAAAATAAATAATAATCTTACTTCTATTTCCCCGGTAGACATTACCGATAGCAACTGTCACGGAACTTGTGACGTTTATCACCATTTAACCTCCCTACTTACTTAACTTCGGTAAGCTCTCCCCATTAATTCCACTTTGGACCTGTGCTCCCCGTAAATTCATTACCCATAGTATTTATTAGGTCACCTACAGACTTAACTGTGTTCCCAGCGATGGAGAATAATTAGGACCACCCAATCTTCCCGCTTGGTGGAACTTGCTACACATCTATCTATCTATACTATTATATTGTAAAGTGGTCGTGTCTGTACATTGGAGATATTAAAAAAAAACTTGAGTTATATTATGTTGACGATACTGAACACGATAAATTTTTTTTGAATTTCCTGTCTGTTTGCTCGTGATGGACGCAATAACTACTGACCGGATTTTGATGCCTTTTTTTTGTTAGAAAGGGGTTGGTCAGACTTAAAATCTTACATTTGCTTGATCGCAATCGGTTGAGTAGAACCGGAGATATGAGCGAAGGTCGCGTTAACCGATATGCATGCGGGCCGAGCCGCGGGTAGAAGGCTAGTATTGAATAAGACACTTCTTGTACTTATCCACTTTGTTTTATTTTTCAACCTGACCGGTTTCACGTCACGGCACTCTTTAAGGTTTACACTGAAGGTTATTAAGATATTAGCACAGAATAAGTAATAGGTAGTAATATTACTAACAATATTGTACTTGTAGGTAGTTTTAAAACTGTGTATACCAGCTTCAACTTCAAACAGCAATATTTTAAATTTCCCTCATTTTTTTTGGTTAAAAACTGTATGAATATACCCAAGAAAAATATCCGGCATGCTCTGGAGAGCGGATACACTTCCCGAGTGCGGTCGGACGCCCTATTCAAACGTGATACCTTGTTATACCCTACCCTTATTAAAGTCCTACTTGAAGCTCGGCTCTGCACTTGATTTTATATTGCAAAACCGACTCAGCAAATCAGCATACTATTTAATATAAATAGGAAACTTGGGCAAAGTTGGGTAAACTTGGGCCAACTTGAACGGAAACATACCAACATTTCATTGAACATTTTTCGATTTTATGTAGCCAAATATTTTTGTTAATCTTTTTTTTTATTTATATAAGACACGTCAATTTCACTTCGCCTTGCCTGTTGGTAAGCTGAGGGCAAAGTCTTTTCTTCGAACATGAATTTTTTTTTAGCACTCTTCTGACTCTTCTCGTCGCATCTTAAAACCACCACCACCAATTGTTGCTATTAACCTGAGTAGAATATAAATGCAGAAAACTTAAACTTCATTTTATACGCCATATATCCAGGCGATTACTACAGGGGTTCTTCAAGAAAGGCATCAGAAGGTTCTTACGGGATCGGAAGCACGGGTGTGACGTCCCTGATATTGCACACATCCATCTTCTTCTTCATCCTATCGTTAATTCCCAGTCCGAAGCTTTCACCTCGGAGTCTGGGGTCCGCTTTACCAGTTTTAACTGCGGATTTGTCTAGACCTCCAGCAGGACCAGCAGGTGGGCTGTGTGCTGGTCTGCCACCTAGGTGAAAAAAAAACTGCATATTAAAAGACAGCATATGGTAGAGACAAAATTTCATTCCATATCAATTACTAAACGAAATTAACGGAAAGATAACAAAGACGTTACTTTAAAATCTAAAATGGAGAATAGAGCAACGGAACGTGATAACCAAGCGCACGATCCGTAGAACAGATTGCAACAGAGATATTAAAACCTTTGGTGCAGGATATGTGAAAAAAAAAACCGGTCACGTACGAGCCGCACACAAAGGATTCAGTATCATATGTGCCTACAAACGCCTATAAATCCTCAAGGAGTTAGGTAGATTCATTAACATCCACATTTCGCCTAATACGATTTATAGTTCCAAAAGGGGTGAACCCATTGCCGTCAAGCAGACACTTTGTCAGAACAGTCCTATCTAACAGACGGTCTTCTACGACACCAGGAAGAGATGGTGTGGCCTATTATACTCCTTTAGGAACCTAGGCGGCTCAATATCATCGTACAAGAATAGCATTATGTACTATTTTAAGTTTTGTATTAATTATTATGAAAGAGTGTATGGAGTTCCACCAACAGCCTCCGTGGCATGGCAGTATTGCATTTGACTGCTACGCAGGAGGCGCGGGTTCGATTTTTTTTTATACCACTTAGGTGGCAGACAAGCACACGGCCCACCTGATGGGAAGTGTTTACCGTGACCTTTGGACGTATGTAACACCAGGGGCGTCACACTCGTGCTGCCGAAGAAACCTTCTAATGCCCTTCTTGAAGATTCCCACTCAGTGCAAATATTATTTATCATGCATGAATATGTCTATTTGCATTGGTCTGGGAGTTATCGTGCCTCGGAGAGCACGTTAAGCCGTAGGTCTCGGTTGTCATACGAACATCTATATTGTCGTTATATGTCCACTGTTTATATGATTAAATATGAAATTCCCCAAGAATTAATAGTTGATCTCCGAGGCTGTCTTTGGCACAATAGTAGGTATTTGTGTAGCGAATAACGTATTTTGTTTTTTTTTGCTTTCGTATTCCTTAACTATCTTTAACTTTGGCGATCGATATCGGAATACGTGCAGTTGCACACTGTGCACAGTAAGCGCGGGTCTCGGGAGCACATTAGCGGTATTCTATTGTGCACATTTGCTGTTCACGACAGCTTACAAAGTTTTGCTTTGCTCTACGTGTAGTTTCGGTTACGTTAACATAAGCTTCTTATAATTCCATGATCTTATATTAAAATGAGAATAGATATTATCTTAGTACTATCGCGGTCTTGTATGTGTACAGCATTGTATGATAGAAGTTATTAGACTTTGTTCTTGTGTCTCGAAGAGCACGTTATGCCATCGGTCCCGGCTATGGGTGGGTTGAACCTTAAAAAGTCTGACTATCTGGTCTAACTACATAACTTTGATGTCACCAGTGGGTTATGGATCTTAGATGGCAGTTGCTTCACGGATAAATCGTAGCTAGACTGAAAGCTGACTCGCACAGAGTTGAGAAAGGCTCGGAGGATGATGATGACTATTTCTGATGGTCCTATACACATAAATTGAAATATTTATTTGAAACTTTTTGCATAAAAACGGTTCAAAGGTGTGACGCAACACATCGGTGAAGCCGATACACAAAATTATTAATTATCAACTAGCTGTTGCCCGCGGCTCCGCCCGCGTGGATGTCAGTTATCGCGACCAAACATAGCCTATGTCCTTTCTCAAGGTCTAATCTATCTCTGTACCAAGTTTCATCAAAGTCGGTTCAGTGGTTTAGGCGTGAAAGCGTAACAGACAGACAGACAGACTGAGTTTTCGCATTTATAGTATTGGTATGGAAGTATGGATACAATTAATAATTTCAACAAAGTGGCTTGATCGTGTGGAAGTGATTTAATTACCATTGATTCTTCCCACTTCACAATACGCGGTCCATCGCAGCGTACACACATTGCTAATTAAGTGGAAATATAGTATTGTCCCCTGCAGTACACATAATATTGCTACTCGTAGCTTTATGGCAATATACAATAGTACTGTCCACTGGTACGGACTGTGTTAATTAAGTGTAGGATAATTGCACTGCTATTGTCATTTTTGATTTTGAGTTAATCGAGTATTTGTTGAAATAAAACCAATTTTTCCCCGATTTATTTAAATTTATTTATATTCTATCATCGCACCTCTCGCCACAGGCAGGGAATTCATCCTCACATATTGCGTCCGGAAACGGTGCGCGCTGTGCGGTTTGAAAGGCACTTCATCCCACGCACACTCAAGCTGTGGAATTAACTCCCTGCGGTGGTTTTTCCAAGTGACTACAATATGGGGTTCTTCAAGAAGGGTATTAGAAGGTTTCTTCAGGGTCGGCAGCGCGAGTGTGACGCCCCTGGTGTTGTATACGTCCATAGGCCACGGTGACCGCTTCCCATCAGGTGGGCCGTGTGCTTGTCTGCCAACTAAGTGGTATAAAAAAAACCATTTAGACCGATTCAGCAGCCACGGTCGCGCGGTAACAGAAGACGGTAGTTGTCACATAGTTTGAATTGTAAGAAATATATTTTTTTATATAGCACTTAGGTCGCAGATACGTTTGATGGAAAGCTACCAGCTCACGTGTTTCCCTCCTCCTACAGTCCCGGGTCCTTTAAGCGGGGCGTGAAAAAGCATCTGATGAGGCCGTCAAGCTGAATGCCACCATTGTAGCATGGGACGTGTCTATAATGGTGACCCTCTTTCCAAGACTTTGTTGTCAGCTTACCATTAGGCAAGGCGAAGTCAAATTGACGTGTCCTATATTTAAAAAAAAGTGATTACCGTGAACGTGCCTATGGACGAGTGCAACATCAGGGGAGTCACGCCCGTGTTAGCGACCCTGTAAGCACAGAGAGATTCTGTGCTGTCAGCGCAGAAGACAAGCAGGACAAGCCTTTGGTCTTTCCACTGACAGCACAAAACATGTTCAGTGGGCTATCCCACTCACCGCCGAACACAACACGAGGTTATTATGACCACTGTATTCTGTAGGATGGGATCGGTTGGGGCGGAAATACCGACGTGTGCTAACTATGATGAATTTCTTGGTGCTACTATATACGCAGTATATTCGCGTAAATTTCCAACACTATCGAGTTATATTTGCATGTCAATAAATAGCTCTTATTTGTGCCTATTATACAACGGGAAAAGTTCTGACGAAGGCTTTTATTTTGGGGTTTGGAGGTCAGACGGAATTTGTTTTGTTCTTAATTAGTCGACCATACTAATCAAATTAGGTTGTGCCCCCTTTTTCTCTCCGGGGCAGATATTGGAAACCCTGGGCTCCGAAGTTTATTTTTGATTATTTCCGTTTTCTTTCGCATAAAAATCTACAAAATGAAACACGTCTCATTTATAATATTGCTTTCTCATTTGGCAACGTCCGTCCCGTCCGACTCGTAAAAGTATTGCAAAATTACACGTAACAGCCAATGTTCGCTTTCGCAGACATCATAATTTTCTTGCGCAGGGAAAACTTTATTTGCAGTGTTCATTCTATACTATTATTTTTCAATTTTTTTATGTTGCAAATTAAGATTTTTGAGCGTCCTGTATAAAATATGAATATTCAATGAATAAAGCACATGAAAATGATATGATCTCTATGATCCTCCTCTCTTAGGCGTTATAATACATAACACTTGTATAGGCCACAGTACCCACTTTTCATAAGCTGGGTCGTGTGCTTGTCTGCCACTTAAGTGCCATAAAAAAAGAAACGATATGGCACGGATAAGACTTGAACACGATTCAAATTATAATAGACTAGCAGACCCGGCGAACTTCGTACCGTCATATTTTCCGCCCGCGTGGTATTATCTTTAAATTTATCAGTGTTTCTCTACAATATTATGCATGTATTATACATAGAAACCTTCCTCTTGAATCACTGTATCTATTAAAAAAAAACTGCTTCAAAATCCGTTGCGTAGTTTTGAAGATTTAAGCATACATAGGGACGGACAGACAGCGACATCGACTTCATTTTATAATATGTAGTGAAGAAGCGATGAGACGTCGGTACCATAAGCTATAATTAATCACTTCTGCACTTTATTTGTACCATATCGTTTGTATTAACTCTAATTCTGACGCTAATGCTAGCTACATCACATACCCATTATTGAGAAACGAGATCCTCTAATCACAAATAATTAATATGCTGATTGTGAATTAAGAATGACTACTTCGTTCCATCTACAATTTACTCGAATCCACTTAATATACATTGTGCTATTGTGACGAGAATAATGTCGAAATAAGTAGTCAAGTCACGCAAGCTATATCAAACGACGCGTTTTCTTCAGTAAGTTCATGGTACGTGCCTTAATTTCTCTATTTCTGAAATGATTTTTTTGTTAGTGTTGAAGCTATGATGAAGATATGATCTCCTTGCTGTTTGCTTAAGTGAGTACGATATGAAGGTATTCAAGAGGCTTTAGAAGGCTTATACGGGGTCGGTGGCGCGTGTGTGATGGTCGTGGTGTTGTATAAGTGCTGCGGTAACCGCTACCCATTAGGTTGGCCGGTGGGTTTAATACAAACACAATTGATATGAAATACACAAATTTATTTCTATTACTATTAGATTTCGGGATACTGTTTTAAGTACGATGGCGGTTAAAGTTTTAAGAGTAAATAAATATACGTTGTTCCATTGCCAATATTCAATCTCTTCCCGGTCTTTTTTAAAGTACTATATAATTATAATTTTTTTAACGTAAGGCCTTTTTAGGTAAACTTACACCCCGGTAATTGGGACTCGAAATGTGTGTGTGGTTTTAATCGGTTCCAGTCTGACATAACCACCCCCGGTGGCCAGCAGAGGTGGTACCCGTGGGTATTTCCGCAGGTAAAAGTCACGCCAACCTTACCTGCAAGCCGGTACACTTACTGATTGACGAATTAGGCTCTAGTGCAGGCTTTCCTATACTTTAAATACCTAAAAAACAAATTCATTTCATTAAGACACGTTCTGTATGAATTTTTAAATTACAACACATAAAACCCAAATAGCTGAAATTCAAAGCAACCTTGTGCCCACAATATCCAATAACCCGACAGATACTCGTATCTACGGAGCACTTGTTACACGAAACATTTTTAATAAAAGAAGTGCCATCCATGCAGGCCTCTTCGCGGAGGCTGTAGGGCCTAATGCATAATCAATGCATTGGGTATTAAACGCAGACGGTTGCCAACTTTACTTTGAAATTGTTTCCTAATGCCCTTACCGTGGATTCTCGAATGAAATGTAGTTGTACGAATTGTTATAATATTTTCTTCTTCATCCTTGCGTTAATTCCCAGTCGCATCCGAAGCTTTCAGCTCGGAGTCTGGAGTCCGCTTTACCAGTCTTAACTACAGATTTGGCTAGACCTCGATATTTTTCCGTGAAGCGATTGCCATCTGACCTCCACAACCCAATGGTGTTATAGTATTTTCTAAATGTTAGTTTACCCGAATTTAAACCACATTGTAACGGGTTCTATCGCAATTTATTTGTTATTCGGGCTATGGTATTCATCATTTAACTAAATGAAAGTCTTGAAATTAATCTCTTTAAGGTCCAACCCCACCAAACGGACGGCATCATTTAGTCACGCATGACAGCTTGACGTGCATCATGCCGCCGCACGTCGCTGTCAAGCTGTTGTGCGTGACTTGGTAATATAAACTTCAAACACTGTGATAATAAGATTTAATTTTGTTTAAAGATTGTAAAATCCGGGCCGATGCCGTCCGTTTGGTGGGGTTGGACCTATATTCTTCAGTTTTAAATCATTTTGCATCTAGTTTATTTCTAACTTCACTATAATATTTTATTTTTATCACATTACTGCCCATCCCAAGGTTGCCTGGAAGAAATCGCTTTCAGCGATAAGGCCGCCCATTGTACATTCAACTATAATAATTCGCTACCTACTTGACATACTGTAAATCTATTGGTGTACAATAAAGAATTATCTATCTATCTATCTATCAACGTAACTCGATCCTTGAAGAACTCGATTCTTTCTGATCGAAAACAAATAGTAAGCTCTCTCGCCATATCAGAGCGAATCGTTCATCATACGTGTTGGCACGGGCCACCGCATCCTTTCAGCGAAGAAGTTTAGCAATGTTGACTGCTTTTTTATTTGCTTTATATAGGTTAACAAGGTATTTACAATTGTCTGTATAAGTACGAAGAAACTAGTTAGTATGGAGCACGGTAAGCCGTCTCGGTCCCGGTTGCCATAAAAACATCTATGGCAGTCGTTACAGGTAGTTGGAGCCCTAAAAAGTCCAAAAACAACGGTCTAGCTGCAAAGCTTCGATATCGCCTAATGTTACCATTGGGTTGTGGAGGTCAGATGGCAATCGCTTCACGGATAATATCGAGGTCTGGCCGAATCTGTAGTTAAGACTGGTAAAGCGGACCCCAGACTCCGAGATGAAAGCTTCGGATGCGACTGGGAATTACCGCTAAGAGGAAGAAAAAGTACGTAGAAACTAGGTAGGTAGGTGAGGTAACATAGATTATTATTTATCTCGATATTGTAACGGGATCAGCCCCTACAGACAAATGACAATACGTTTGTAGAATACGCTATATCACTTCATCATCACTACATATTATAAAACAAAGTCGCTGTCGCTGTCTGTGCGTCCCTATGTATGCTTAAATCTTCAAAACTACGCAACGGATTTTGAAGCGGTTTTCTTTAATAGATAGAGTGATTCAAAAGGAAGGTTTATATGTATAATACATGCATAATATTGTAGAGAAACACTGATAAATTTGGAGATAATACCACGCGGGCGGAAAATTGTACGACATTGTACGACAATCTACACAACGCTATCTAGACCCAAAGTAAGCATAGCTTAACTAGCTTGTGTTATGGGTTCTAGAATGCGGATAAACATACATAGATACATTTTTTTTGTAAATACATACATATTATACATAGAAAACACCCAGACCAATGCACCCAGGCAATGGTACCGGCAGAGTAGAATAGTACCCCCCTCTAGTACCAGGTGTCGTAGGAGCCGACTGAGGTACAGCGGAACCGACCAATGGCGGTATAACCATTTCAAATCGGCGTAGCGAAAATGGCACAGGGCGAGGATGGGCAGCAGCATCCTCGCCGCGAAGCTACGTCCTGCGATTGCAGACTTCATCATGACCAACGAGAAACGAATATTCAGTGATGTCTCCGTGATCCACAGGGTGAAAACCGGTAGTGATCACAGAATCGTAAGAGGCACATTGGGTATTAACGTTAAACTCGAAAGGTCCCGCCTGATGAAGTCTACACTCCGACCTACTCGTGCCCAAATCCAAAACCCCGAGAACTTTCAACTTGAGCTTTCGAATCGCTTTGATTGCCTAGAAAACTTTGCGTCGGTGGACGAGATCAACAACAGGCTCGTAGAAACTGTCCAAACGGTGGGCTCTAAGCACTTCAGACCCCGCCGTTCAAATAGACCTCAGAAACTCTCCGATCACACCCAAAAACTCATGGCTAAACGACGCTCACTTCGACTGCAGTCTTCCGATGATGCAGAGTCATATAAGCAGCTCAACAGACAGATTTCCAAATCTCTGCGACACGACATACGTCTCTTTAATACTGAACATATTAAAGAGACAATCGAGCGGAACAAAGGCTCCAAAGTGTTCACAAGAAACCTGTCTGTTGGGCAAAGCCAGTTGACTAAGCTGAAGAGAGAAGATGGCAGTATAGCGTCGACCAAGGCTGAGGTTTTGGAGGAGATCGAAAGGTTCTATGGACAGCTATACGCTTCGGTCGCTAATCCTGCTGGCAACATGGCGACCGACCCAAGAGCCAAGTTGACCCGACATTTCACCGAGGATATCCCGGACATCAGCCTGTACGAGATTAGAATGGCCCTGAATCAGCTTAAGAACAACAAGGCACCGGGTGACGACGGAATCACTTCAGAGCTTCTGAAAGCGGGTGGAACACCGGTACTTAAAGTCCTTCAGAGGCTTTTTAACACCGTCGTCCTCGAGGGCATAACGCCAGAAGCGTGGAACAGAGGCGTGGTGGTGGTGTTCTTTAAGAAAGGTGACAATACCTTATTGAAGAATTACAGACCCATCTCGCTTCTGAGCCATGTTTACAAGCTGTTTTCAAGGGTCATTACGAACCGTCTCGAGCGCAGGCTTGATGACTTCCAGCCTTCCGAACAAGCCGGTTTCCGAAGAGGCTACAGTACCATAGACCACATCCATACGCTGAGGCAAGTTATACAGAAGACCGAAGAGTATAATTTGCCACTTTGCTTAGCGTTTGTGGACTATGAGAAAGCCTTTGATTCGGTCGAGACATGGGCTGTGCTTGAGTCTCTTCAGCGGTGCCGTATTGACTATCGGTACATCGAAGTGTTGAAGTGTTTGTATAATAACGCCACCATGTCGGTTCGAGTACAGGAACAGAGTTCGAGGGCGATCCCTTTGAAAAGAGGCGTAAGACAGGGAGACGTGATATCTCCGAAACTGTTTACGGCCACTTTGGAGAATGCCTTCAAGCTCCTGGACTGGAAAGGATTCGGCATCAATATTAATGGCGAATACATCACTCACCTCCGGTTTGCCGACGATATTGTAGTCATGGCAGAATCGATGGAAGATCTCAACACGATGCTCGAAGGCCTCAACCGAGTTTCTCAACAGGTGGGTCTTAAAATGAACATGGACAAGACAAAGGTGATGTGCAATGCCCATGTTGTACCTACCCCAATATCTGTTGAGAGCTCGGTTCTTGAAGTTGTTGACTCGTACGTCTACCTAGGACAAGTAGTCCAGTTAGGTAGGTCCGACTTCAAGAAAGAGGTCAATCGCCGAATCCAACTCGGCTGGGCAGCGTTCGGAAAATTGCGCAATGTCTTCTCGTCCGACATACCTCAGTGTCTCAAGTCGAAGGTTTTCGACCAGTGTGTGTTACCAGTGATGACTTATGGCACTGAAACGTGGTCCCTCACTATGGGCCTTATGAGTAAGCTCAAAGTAGCCCAACGAGCTATGGAGAGGGCTATGCTCGGAGTCTCTCTGCGAGATCGAATCAGAAATGAGGAGATCCGTAGAAGAACCAAGGTTACCGACATAGCCCAGCGGATTAGCAAGTTGAAATGGCAGTGGGCAGGGCACATAGCACGGAGGACTGATGACCGATGGGGTCGAAAAGTCCTCGAGTGGAGGCCACGTATCGGCAAGCGCAGCGTAGGACGTCCACCCACAAGGTGGACAGATGACCTCATTAAGGCCGCGGGAACGCGCTGGATGCGAGCCGCTTCCAACCGGTCCTATTGGAGATCTATAGGGGAGGCCTATGTCCAGCAGTGGACTTCCTATGGCTGAAATGATGATGATGATGATGATGAATGCAAATATTCATATTCATGCATACAAATATTAGCACTGAGCGGGGATCGAACCCGCGCCTCCTGCGTAGCAGCCGCGTTCACTACCGCTACGCCACAGAGGCGGTACGAAGTTCGCCGGGTCAGCTAGTTGAAAATAAAGAACATTGAACAATATATCAAATAGTTATAATATTTCTTCTATTGATGATAGTGTTATGGCCGATATTAGAACATGAAAAGAATCATTCGTTGCACGTGTTCTCGTCCACGTCTAATAATAACAGCGTAGTGCTATTGTTTCGGAGATTTTCCGTCGACTTGCCGCCATATTGACAAGGAAAACGACATCTGCTTAATATTGGAAATATAAAGGCATTAAATACAGATTGCGAAGCTTTATTTAGTGCCTTATCGATAAAGTTATAGCCCATATTGAAAGTTATGTTTACTTTTATAATATGAACATGAAATAGCTCTTAAAGCAATAATAGAAAGGATTCAGACATTGAACCGTAATCAAGAGGTTAATGGTTCGAAATTCATCTTAGAATAAGTGTTTTGGTATTTGGGTATGTGCTATTGATACTGTGAGAAAGGCCATAGCATCCATACTAAGCAATATTATAAATTGTAAAGCAACTTTGTATATCTGCAAAGCTTTCACAGTACCGGTCCTGATAAAAATAGTACTAAAATGTTAGTCTATTTTGGTTGGAAGCTTGGAAAAAACATAGGCTATTTATCGCAAAAAAGGGTTAAAGATTCAAATAGGAAATCAAAATTTGTATGAAAGTCCGTCATTTTTGAATGGTGGACTGATGAGGTAGAGAGATAGATAGATTAGCGTTTTGGAGAAGACATAGGCTATAATTTGGTCGCGATAACCGATATACCTACATGCGGGCGGAGCTGCGGGCAACAACTAGTCATTTTTCTTTAGATATTTATTTTTATTTAGGCTGGTATGTATAATCACGCACTCAAACGGTCTACCATCACGCCATACAGGTTCTTAGGTATTCCAAAGGTCAACAATCTGAAACACATGAAGAAACATTACTATTATTTGTTGGACCAGGAGCCCGCGGGCATTAGTACCTACTTCGTTTAAAATCTGAAATTTTATCTATGCATGTCCCCAATATGGAAGAACAACGTTTGCCGGGGCAGTTATTTTATATTCCCAATTTAGATTGGTAAAAGTGAATGCTCAGACTGACCACTCTGCTACTGAGCAACGTCTTCAGTTTTCGAAATTTTCCTCCAAATATTTTATATTCTATTTTTTTTATTAGTTACCAAAATTACTAGTATTCTACCTAACCCGTCTAGTCTTTAGCTCAACGGAATTGCTCAATTCAAAAGGTTCTCTATTTTTATTCCTACAATTTTATGTCATAATTTAACATTGCATAATGTCACTTGTCACTTGTCCTAACATTATTTACGCATAATACTCATTTGTCATAACTTTTTAATCATATTTTTTTTAATCCTATTTACTATAAGCATAATATTTTATAAGCATACTGTCCCAAAGCATAAGTTTACTTAAGCATAAAGACGCGTAACCATAACTATTTTAAGCCAGAATGTTCATTTGACTAAATAAAGTTCTACATGGTTATAAAAAAAAATAACCACGAAGGCCTATTGCGGGAGCGGAGCGGAGCGAAGCTCCCGCATTAGCCTTCTAACCTAATCTATCCAAGTCAGAATCAGGGGCTTTCTCAATAAATTTGCCAAATAACTATTAGACAAATAAAGAATATGCTTTACAACTTTATGCATATCAAAGTTATGAATAAAAACATTAGGATATACAATAGGTACTTATGCTTAATAACATAGTATGCTAAAAACCGATTATGGCACACTATTATTATGACAAAGAAAATTATGCCTAACTTGATATGACAATTTAAATTAGGACGAAAACCATTATGAGAAAAAATGGGATCCCAATTCAAAACCTATCAACCGTACAACCAACTTCTTAACCACAAAGCTATCAACGCTGTCCCAAAATAAATTGTCAATATCGAGAATGAAACGAAAGTGAATCGATAAATCACTCCTCTATTACATGAGTGATAGAGTCAATATTTGTATCCCAATTCATACGCCTTCAGAGAGAGGCATTCCTCTTATATTTGCCCCTTGTGTCCAATAAAATAGATGTTGTGCGAATGAGATCGTGTTACTCTTGTATTTCTAACGCACCTTTTTACGGATGAAGAAATAGACTAACGTTCTAGCAATAACAAAGGAATTAATGTAATGTCACTGATACGGAAGGGTTTTTGGGTAAGTGAAGCTTTAAAGATGGGGTAAGATAGGATGATGGATTTTTTATTCTATGACTGAAAAATAAAAAAAATAATGAATGAATAAAATGTTGTTAAGTTTGTACTCATGGAATATGAAATTTACGAAAAATACTTTGCAGGCATCATACATACATACATACAATCACGCCTTTATCCCCGGAGGGTTAGGCAGAGGTGAATTAACACCCACATTTCACCAATCATTGTATTAGGTGCCACGTAATAGGGGTGAGCCTATTGCCGTTTTCCGGGCACTATTGCTGGTTCGAGCCATGTATAGGCTGAGTCTGGGCTGTATATATCTGTCATCATTAGTATACTATGATGGCCTATGTCCAGCAGTGGACTTCCTATGGCTGAAATGATGATGATGATGATGATGAATGCTGAAAACATAATATATTGCGAGATGTGCGTAGTCACGCGTAAAGATCGCGTGACTCTCGCATTCGGGCAGCCTTCATGTCCGTGACACGGAAAATACGTCTCCATGAGTATGATGGTGAATGCTGTAAACATAATAAAGTCTACGCCAGAACCTCCTTTGTCAAGCAGCTGGTGTACCTACAGGCTCGTAGGTGAGGCTGACTTGGATCCCGAAGATCTTGGCATAGAACAGGAGTGTAAGGGGAGACTTCCTACACTACATAGTGATGTACAAGTCTCGAGGCGTCTGAGTACCTTTGCCTTGAGCTCGGTGTCATTTACAAGGCTCGCCTCGTTTGTATGGCGTCCGACGACTCGGGAGTCTTTTTCAGAGCTCGAGCTTTTTTGAAGTCTCGAGTCCTTTTTGAAGGCTCGAGTCCTTTTTGAAGGCTCGAGCTCTTTTGAAGGTTCGAGTTCTTTTGAAGGCCCGAGCTCTTTTGAAGCCTCGAGGTATGGCTCAAAGAACTCGCAGCTTGGCTAGGCTCGGGACTCCGAGCTTACCGAGCTCACTGAGTCTTGCCATTCCGCCTCGAGGCTTCAGAAATTTAAGACTCGACCCCTCGAGGCTTGTACGTCACTGCCTACACCCCCTTTCTATTTACTGTGAGTCCGTGAAACGACTGCCATTTGACCTCGATAACCCACTAACTTTGTCGAAGTTTTGTGTTCGTATGGCAACCGGGACCTGCGGCTTCACTTGCTTTATTATTATCTCCAAAGGCTTACTTTTATTTCCATATTTATTTGTTGTGTGTTGTGTTCTCGGCGGTGAGTAGGGTAGCCAGAGCGGAGAGTTTTGTGCTGTCAGTAAGATGAGCAAAGGCTTATTCTGCTTTGTCTTCTTCGCTGACGTCACAGAAACTCTCTGTTCTTATAGGGTCGGCAGCACGAGTGTGACTCTCTTGGTCTTGCACACGTCCATAAGCCACGGTAACCACTTTCCATCAGGTAGGCCGTGTGCTTGTCTGCCACCTAAGTGATATAAAAAAAACATGTAATTCTGTTGGTGAAATAATACCTAGATATATGTTTTCATAATTAATGCACATGCGATATATATGCTACTCTATACCTGTGGGTGGTGTGTATTCGTTAAGTTGTCCGACACTCGTGCGGTCTTCCGTCTTTGTAGACTAGTTTCAAACTTCGTTCGATCACGGTAGCAATTGCAATATCGATAAATTACTTCTGCTAGTTGATAACTAGGGTTATCAATATGTCTTGTGTATACAGGACTTAACCCTGTATCCAGATTTGATCTAGATATTCCCAGAGAGACAAAGTTTTTTCTAATTTCGTGTTAATACATAAACATATTATTATTCACAATAAATCATATTATTATTTAATTTTAACAATTATTTTGGCAACCCTATCGATAGCCAACTTTCCAACGCAATCGTTAGTTTCAAAGTAAGCTACGTGATGTTTTAAAGAAAGAAACATTTAAGTTTGAAATCCTCGTCTCCTCTGGCAGTCCAAATGACTTAGAAAACTTTCGAAGAGCGCATCCTGCGGCGTGAACCGACTGTTAAACTTTGTCAAGTGGAAGTAGTCACTTGGAGAAAATAAAAAAAATAAAAATTTAACTTTAGAACGTTCCGGCTGTGTTGTTAATCAAAATACTGTCAAAGAGAATGGCAGTTAAAAATGTTGTTCATTCCAACTCGAAGTAGTTTTTAGATTTGAAACTGGAGATTGGAAATGTGTCGTTACATGGGAAAAATATACAGTTAGTGAATTATGGATAGCATATAAACGTAAACAGCAGTATCATTAGTATCCATGCGTTAATCCCGGCCACTTCTAAGGGCTTAACTTGGAGTCTGGGGTCTACCTCTGTCTGTCCAACCGCGACGCGGCTGAACTTAAAGCGATAAGGCCGCCCATTGTGTGTCTGGTTTTTAATTTATATTAATGTATTTCTTTTATTTGGTGTACAATAAAGTGTATAAGAAATAAATAAATAAACTTTGATACTTATCGTTATGTGAATATCATCTCCGCAAGCAATTGGACCCTAGTATGTGGGCAGGTAAAGATTTAAAATATAAGAGAAGAAAAAAAAAGGTCCGCACTCGTCACCATTTTAGTAGCTAAAAAGCAAACGGCTTTAGTTGAATAATTATTAATATTCATCAAAATTAGTATTCTTTTTTTTTTTAGAGAATATTAGTGACCGAAATTACTAATATTCCCATTAACCCCTCCAACTAAGCTAAATTGCTTGTGCTAGGAGTGGGTTCACGTCGGTAGTGTAATGGCCAGGATTCGAACCCGGGACCTCTCGATCGTAAGGCCGACTCCTTAACCACTAAGCTACCTACACACACACACACACACACACACACACACACACTAAGGAAAGTGATATCTATTCCAATATTGAATCTTGATTGTATAATCATTATACATTAGCTGTATTTTTGCATATTATCATCTTCTATCTGCCCTTATCCCAGCTATTTGGCGTCAGTATAACAATATGTCATTCACCTCCATACATTCCTTTCCTCCCTTCTTTGCCATAGCCATTTTCACACAATTCTATCTTAACATTGAGTACCTACATAATAGACTATAAAATGGAAATACTACCACACTAGTAAGTATAACTAGTAGGTTAGTAGGTATATGAGCCTGTAAATTATTGTGGTCATAGAAAATCAACTGCAAGTCTTGTTAAACACGCCCTTATGCGTGTGTGGCGTTTATGGCCCTGAGAGGCCTTGTGCGAAGTTTGCTTTCATATTGTTTAAACTCTGAGTTTTATATGCTAAAGTCTCCACATAAATCCAATTCATACAGATTAGGATTATTTCCAAACTAGTTGATGCCCGTGGCTCTGATCGCATTTTCACGACTTTTGGTCATATCTCCGATTCTACATTGAGTACAATTGTGATATAATTAGGATTATTTCCAAACTAGTTGATGCCCGCGGCTCTGATCGCATTTTCACGACTTTTGGTCATATCTCCGATTCTACATTGAGTACAATTGTGATATCAATCAATTCAATCAATTAGCCTATTGCAGTCCACTGCTGGACATAGGCCTCCCCCAATGTGCGCCACGTTTGCCGATCCTCCGCCTTCCGCATCCAGTCCGTCCCAGCCACCTTTCGCAGGTCGTCGGTCCATCTGGCTAGGGGATGTCCTACCCTCCGTTTTCCTACGCGCGGTCTCCACTCTAGGACTCGTTTGCTCCAACGGCCATCAGTCCTTCGGCAGATGTGGCCAGCCCACTGCCACTTCAGCTTGCTTATTCTGCGAGCTATGTCGGTAACTTTGGTTCTTTGTCGGATAACCTCGTTACGAATTCTATCCTTCAAAGAAACTCCAAGCATAGCTCGCTCCATAGCCCGCTGCGCGACTTTTAGGTCACGGACTAACCCCACCGTCAGTGGCCACGTTTCGGCACCGTAGGTCATAACAGGCAGGACGCACTGGTCGAAAACCTTTGTTTTGAGGCATTGCGGCAGAGGGGAGGAGAAGACCCGGCGCAATTTGCCAAATGCTGCCCACCCTAGTTGGATTCTTCTGGCTATTTCTTTCTCGAAGTTGTTTTTACCGAGCTGGATAACTTGCCCCAGGTAGATATATTTTTTTTTATAAACTAGTTGATGCCCGCGGCTCTGATCGCATTTTCACGACTTTTGGTCATATCTCCGAATATACATAGATGTGAAGTCTGATCAAGACCTTTCTAACAAAAAAACTGCATCAAAATCTTAAAAGCACGATCTAACAGACAATAATGCCACAAAAAATTTTCAATATCAATAATAACATAATTATCAAAAAAAAAAAGAATAACATTGACGGAATTTATAGAACTAGAGGGTAAAGTCACGGAAAGTTATACTGAAGCAACTGCCGACGCGTGCAGCACTAGCGTACCCATTACTTGTTAAACTCCGATACGGATAAAGGGAACCACTGAGAAGCCGCAATGAATGACGCGCATGTGCTGCGTGCGTCGGCAGTTGTCGTATGCGGTCGGCTACGGAATCATACCTTTATACCTTTTCTGTACGATTTACGCCTCACAATCCTCAACGCGTGATATTTAAATAAGGATCCAAAGTTTTCGCTCCACGTACGTTTAATAATTATAATTTTATTCTTATGTTACACATAACTTAAGAAATACGAACATTATCCAATAAATTTATTATTCTAATCTGTTTCTTATCTCTTATCCCTTGTAACGTTTCCAATTATAACTTAAATTAATCTTTAAGACATAAACCGGGTCGACTGTCACTTTTGGTTCGCCCCAACTCGTCCCAGCTCGTCCTACACCCGCCATAACACTTCCAACTGTCAGTTATTGTTATTGCGGTTTAATTTATAACATAATTGGAATACATTAAATTTAATTTAATATTTTAGTTGTGGTTCAGATTAACATAGCTTTTGGCCATGGTTTCGCCCGCATAGATGTCGGTTATCAGTTACTCTATGTCCTTCCCCAAGGTTTAATATATTTCTGTATCAAATTTCATGAAAATCAGTTCAGTGGTTTAGACGTGAAAGTGAAACAGACAGGCAGACAGAGTTACTTTCGCGTTTATAATATTAGTATGGATTCTTCACATCGCTATTTAGACCAAAAGACGTAGGTACTGTTATCTGTTCTGTGCCCAAAGTAAGCATAGCTTGACTAGTTATTACGGGTTCTAGAATACGGGTTAAAACGGTACCCCTATAAGATCACTTGTCTGTCTGTCTGTCACCGGTAGTTCAGTATATGTAACCAGTTTCATGTGTAACGATATGATTCTCATGAGTTCCAGTCCTAGTTTGACAGCTTGCCGATACGTCTACATTAACTGTAACTAAATATCCTTTATTTTAAGAGCAAAGTATATACAAAATATTGTAAAACACAATTTATTTCGTTCCCATTATCTTTGAACAATAATCGATGAGCATACTTTTGACATCTAATGGATTTGGTCTCGATGCCATCTTATATGGCAACAAAAAGCTTTTAATGTTTGACATATCGATAATTGAGATTTATTGTGTATGGAATACATACTCCAGAGATGTTACTTCAATGATTCTTCATTATCTGGTTTGTGAATCTGTTGATGAATCCACCACCTCCTTTCTTATCAAGAATAACACGTACAAGTCCTAGCTGGTATCCCGGATATAACAATGAAATTGACGTTCATAATATGTGCTCTATACGTGCCTAAATTGAATAAATGAAATTGATTCTTCGATTCTTTGATTCTTCTTTGAACCGAACACTTAGCTTTCATTGTGCAAATGAGTCCTTCACCCTGATATCAACGTCTTATAGATACACCGATGAATGTTTGTTTATAAGGATAAAGTCTGCGCCGGAGCCTCAACCGATGTTTAGCAGTAGTCTGACGTGCAGGTTTTCCAATCGAGCAGTCTGACTGGGGCAAGTCCCGACGGTGAGTAGGGTAGCCAGAGCTAACTGGAAAGGTTTTGTGTTGTCAGTGGGAAGACCAAAGGCTTGTAATGCTTGTTTTCTTCGCTGACGGCACAGAATCTACCTGTTCTTAAAGGGTCAGCAGCACAACTAAACTAACTTTGAATTATTGTAAGTAGTAATTTATGTACAAATATTGTTTTATTGCTCAATAAAGATATTATTATTATTATTACTGTGGCTTCCCTGTTGTACTCGTCCATAGGCCACGGTTAATTACTTTCCATCAGGTGGGCCGTGTGCTTGTCTGCGACCTAAGTGATTTAGAAAGGTTGTTTCAGACCTCTAGAATGTCGGTTGAGCGCTGTAGACCTCAAACGTATTGCTTGGTATTTCTATTAAACTTTTAGTACACTTAAGAAGGTAGATTCTCAATCAGGACACTTATTTATTCATGCTGAGAAAAGCATAGCACTTTCATCCTTAATCACAGTAAGTCTAAAAGCGTCTAATATAAAGTTGGGGTGCTGCAGCGAAAGACTAGCTTAGTAAAGCATCTGAACTTGTAATATTTCAACGACTTCGCTTCGGCTGACAAAGTTTCTAGAACTTTCCTTATTAAGGAGTGCTTCGAAGAAAGTTCTGTCTAAATATTTGATTTGCGATTATGTAATTATGGGATTGAATACTAAGAAGGAATATGGTGTTTATTAAATTTTGATTCTTAAACATTTTTTACACGTATTTTTTTATATGGGTACTACTGCAGGCGTCTGCATGGATAAAGCCGTGTTGAAATCTAGGTGTGATGGATTTACATGACTCCATGAAGATATTTGTGGTCTAGCCAATCACACCTGCAATCACATACCTGCTGATTGATAAAGGTTTTCCTCTAAAAGTAAAAAGTCAAATCTATATATATAAAAATTCATTTTTAACAAAAAAGTTTAACCGACTTCAAGAAACGAAAAAGAGGCACTGAAAAGCGAAAAATAACTTAATTTACAGACTTACTGATTTATTAGAAGTCGGTGCCTAGCCCAAGGGAGGCCATATTTCAATTGATTGCATCATAGTAATGTAGTTCAGACACAACAAACAAAAGGCTGGCACCGACTTCTTATAAATCAGTAAGTCTGTAAATTAAGTTATTTTTCGCTTTTCAGTGCCTCTTTTTCGTTTCTTGAAGTCGGTTAAACTTTTTTGTTAAAAATGAATTTATTTTTCTCTTTTTAGTGAGTTTGTACAGTCTCACGACTGTACATCGCCTGACTGTACATGCGCTGCTGACGCTACACTACAGATCGAACCGGCCACGCTAAATAAAAAAAAATATTAAAGCATTATTCAAAAATAATTTTTAAAATCAATGCATACATATACACCGGAAATATAGCTGAATATTCTGAACACTTCTGCGTACCCCTTCAAAGGACTCATGCGTGATGTTATGATGTGTAATGGCAGAAACATTGCAATAATATGCCATTGCAGCAATCGCGGCTGATTTCCTGGTACTTTTTGAAGAGTTCCTTGGTCTAATCTCGGAAACCCATCATCAGATCTTTACGAACTTTAAATGGGACCACTTCGGAATAATCTACTTACGAACAGAAAAAGAATTTTCAAAATCCGTCTAGAATTGGCTTCACAATCGCGTAACAAACATACAAAAAAAAAAAAAAAAAAATTTGCGTACGAATTGAGAACTTCCTTTTTTGAAGTCGGTTAAAAATGAAACCCGTTTTCCGTTGTCACGACATAGCATGAAAACGGCTGGACCGATTTCGCTAATTCTTTTTTTAGAACATTCCTTACGGATGGATAGGGATGGTTCTTACGGAGAGAAAAATTAAAAAAAAAAGAATTGACTGTTAGGCGGTACGAAGTTCGCGGGGTCAGCTAGTATACGATATTTTTCCCCATACATACGTAGGTTACTTTGCACTCGTATATGAACAGATAATAAAGAATATTGTACTACATTTAAAGGCGATCATTCAGATTGGGCTAATTTTTATTTTGCCGGCCACTAAAAAAAAGTGCTTGATTTTGATAGAACACAACATTGTAAGCATTTTTTATTACTACACCAAAGTTCTAAATCGCTTCCTAGAGATTTTATTTAGGGTTAAATATTTAGTATAAAGTGTAACAGAACTATTTAATTAGTTCAAAAATTGAAAGTGCCGGTCAAAGAAAACAAATATGATATTCCGCTAGAGCTTGTCCTCATTAGCATTTTTTTATGGTGTTCTTCTTCGGTTTTATTTGAGTTCAAAAATTTTGGATATATACATTTTTTTACGAATTATTGAAAATGAATGAGAAATATTGATTTATATTGGTTAAAAGTGCATTTCCAATTGAAGTTAGTAAATGAGTTCATCATATTCTACAGTTACAAGGCACTAATGGCAATGCCTTATGGATGATTCGTGGACGATAGCAGTCACGTCATGTCCAGGTTCGTCAACATTATACATACATTATCATAGATAAAACAAGAAGGGTGAAGTGCAATGAAACAGTATTATTGCTCATGTATTTTATTTTTATATGCTTATTTTTATTGCTTTATTATTTATTGCTTTTATCAACTATTCTTCCAATATAATACGACATTTATCATTCCTTTTCAATTATCTATTTTATTGAAAATGTGCGTTTCCAAGGTTTTTGAACTCTAATAAAACCGAGAGCAGTGTTCCCTCAGCTATGACGCCATAATAAAAATGCCAATAAGGACAAGCGCTAACGGAATATTTTTTTTTTTTGGCCGGCACTTTCAATTTTAGACCTAAATAAACTAACGAAAAACAGCGATATGCAGTATGGGGTTTATTTGTTTTTGCGTTTAATAACTATTCTTCCAATATAGAACAATATTTTTCATTCATTTTCAATATATCGTATCATAAAAATTATATGTTTCTAAGATTTTTGAACGCCAATAAAACCGAGGGCAGTGGTCTCTCAGCTTTGACGACATAATAAAAAGTGCTGATGAGGACAAGTTCTAGCGGAATATCATATTTGTTTTCTTTGACTGGCACTTTCAATTTTGGATCTAAATGAATGGACGAAAAACAACAATATGCAGTATAGGGTTTATTTTATATTGCTTTTATTAACTATTCTTCCAATGTAGAACAATATTTTTCATTTATTTTTAATAGTTCGTATCTTAAAAAGTGTATATTTTTAAGAATCAAAGAATCAAAGAATCAAAGAATCAATTTCGTTTATTCAATTTAGGCACATATAGAGCACATATGAACGTCAAAATATTACAATTGTGTCAAGAAGCATGTGAACAAAAAATAAAATATTAAATAAATTAAAGTAAACCAATTGAAAATGATTCTTTCGCTGGTTCGGTAGTTGGTTCTACTGAGAAGATACCAGCAAGAAACTCAGAGAACTCAATTATCCTTTTTATTTATTTATTTATTTTTTAATACGGTTTTTATACAATTTACAATGTGCGGGCAAGAAAGTGATTAGGTTGACCATGCATTTTTATCATTAAGATATTCTTCTACTTTATAATAAGCTTTTTCCATTAGACTTTTTTTCACGTTTATTTTAAAAATATTAAGTGGCATGTCAACCAAATCCTGAGGAATTTTATTGAATATTTTTATACGATTAAGATTTTTAAACTCAAATAAAACCGTTGGAAGTGGTCTCTCAACTTTGACGCAGTAATAAAAAATGCTAGTAAGAACAAGCTCTAACGGAATATCGTACTTTTTTTCTTTGGCCGGCACTTTCAAAATTAGCCCAGATATGTATGGAGAGTGAATGTTCTCCTTTAGTCAGGGAACAAAATCATGGAGTGGGCGGGAATAAACCATAACACGTTCGTGGCATAATGCCGATTGTTAGCGGTTATTGAAGCCTCACGAGGCAACAACAGAGGTGTCACTCACATGTTTCCGTAACAGAGCGGAAAAAATATGAGAATACTACCCGTTGAAGGGTTAAAAAAAGTATGTTTTTGATGTCATCTAATTGGACGATTGAGTCTGGATTGTTCGATTTATTAGACATGAAATTGAATTTCTCTTTTGGCGTATTATTCACTATACTTCTACGTGCTTAACTCACAAAATATGGCCCATATTTTGCTCCTTGTATGTACGGTTTATTTCACATTTCTAATTATTTATATAATGTTATTTTGGTGTGTCTATAAACTTTATATACAGTGCAAACAATTCCATCAAGAATTATGCGATGTTCGACTTTTTTTTGCCGCACTACAAAGTCTTGGAATTCTTTGCCAGCATATGGTGTTTCCTATCTTCCCTTAGTGTAAATTCCCATTGAAAGGTGCAAGAGGGTACGTGCAGGCTCTCGGCGCCGTACTTTCACCTCTTAGTTTGGGATCCACTTTTTCAAGTCTAACTGTGGGTTTGACTGAACTACGATATTTTCCGTGAAGCAACTGCACTACTTATATCACTGCAAATTTTTAGCCTTCTTCATCCGAGCAGTAATTCCCAGTCGCATCCGAAGCTTTTCAGCTCGGAGTCTGGGGTCTGCTTTACCAGTCTCAACTACGGATTTGGCTAAACCTTGATCTTTTTCTGCTGCACAAGTTATATCACTGCAAATTTTTAGCCTTGTCCAAATATACTTAATAAGGTTGATATTAAATTAATACTCAAAAAGTGCTCGAGCACTTTTCCGTTTGGTCTGCATTGACCCTAAGAGTTAGCGGACGTGTTTGCAATACATATTCGGTGACAACAACGTGCAGCTTTGTGGCATTATAACCGTTGTTCGGCAGAAACTTGCAAAGTGAAAATCCTGTGGCTTAGTATCGCGTGGTTTCTAGGTGAGCGTATAATGTAGGTCAGTGTTATTTTGTTATTTTTGATGTTGAACACTTAAGGCTCAGCTTAGCAGATTATTAGATGTTTATTCACGTGAATATTATACGTTAAAGCCTACAATACACTTGCGACTAGCCGCAATGTTACTTTTATTTGACGCTCGTGGTGTTGTATACGTACTTGCCATCATTTCACACGGTCATGGGCATCCATGGTAGCGAGACCATGGGCACGCGTGTCGCCCTTCAAGGCTGCTGGCTTGAGACGAAATGCTTTTCATGGGTCTATCACTCCTACCGGAACCTGAGAAAATTAGTTAAAGCTTGTGTACCATCCTATATCCATATCCATACTCCATACTAATATTATAAATGCGAAAGTAACTGTGTCTGTCTGTTACGCTTTCACGCTTAAACCATTGAACCGATTTTGATGAAATTTGGTATAGGGGTAGATTAGACCTTGAGAAAGGACATAGGCTATGTTTGGTCGCAATAACAGACATCCACGCGGGCGGAGCCGCGGGCAAAAGCTAGTTTTCAATAATCTTAACGTGAATATTATGTAGTATGTAGATTTATAGCTCTTGAAATTGATATAAAAATGTGAAGGCAATACTTCCCAGCCAGTCGTACCAAAGTCATTAGTGCCGGGAAATCAATCTTTCAACCTTACCCTTAACAGTTACGATGGAGGCATGAAGAAATTTATTTGAGCTGTAAAACGATCACATTTAGCATAGCTGACATTAAGTACATGTTTGTACCTACATAAAAATGTCTCGATTTCCAGAATTGTAAATATTCATCGCCGCGTAAGCTTACAATATTGTAATTTCCATTTCTGTAACTTATTTAGGTTTATGTAGCCTTGAGTGGACTTATAAACGGAACAGCTATAATACAGCCTAGCTTTCGGATTCGTATTGTTTTATGGTATTACTTAAGTTTTAGTATTGCAAGGGATTTGTGTAGCACACAACTTGTACAGAGAAGGGAATTGGAGTTATAAAATTTAATTTACATTTTATTTGTATTCGCTACCATGATGAGTGTTATTATTAGGAGTTTAAAATTCGACTTTTCTTTTAATTTCCTATAGAGAACAACACGTGCAAGGATCAATCTATTATAGTGTAAACAATTATATGAAAAACTATACGGTTTGCAGTAAATTGTACGAATATAGGTTTTCAGTGCCACGCGATATTAATAAATTAATTGCCCGATCTGGAATTGATCCTTGAACCATGCACTAGAGTATTTAAGTACACTTTTGGGAAAGGTCTTGCAATTATGATAACCCAAGCAACAGAGCTTCGATTTGTTGTCAAAAATATTTTTTCTCTGGAAGGACCTTACAAAACATAATTTAATTCTAATCGTTAGTCGTCACTGACATAAATACGAACATACATATTAAATGCGACTCTCTTAATTAAGCCTTAAAATACAAATCACTCCCAGCATTCATACACGTTCAAAAATATGACAGACCGTAATATAATTCACACTGTAGGTTCCTACAGTAGAAACATCTGTACAAAATTTTTCATTACCTTCAAAATTCTACAATATGGTTTCAACTTAACCTCAAAGAAGTATAAACCGCTTAATAAAGACATTTTGCCTTTTGCTAGAGCATCTAATCAGCCATTACGCACCACCATAGCATAAATTACACGGAAACAATCTTGGTTGCGTGAGGGAGGGGCCATAAAATACGCTTTCCCGTTATTGGAACGATTTATCTGTGCCGTATATTCGGTGCCCGTATATGTGTTGTAAATCTATGTGTAGTGTTAATTCAAGTGTAATGTTAATTCGAATAGTTCTAATTTAAGTGTGGAATTAACTTTACATCATGATGGCCAGCAGGTGGACCCATTCCAAGTGGCAGATCTTGGCTTTTAGGCCTCCACGGAAAAACTGTCACGGATTTTCCATGTTGGAACGCTAATACAAATCATTGACTTCTTTATAATTTGGCTTACACAGCTTATATCGGAGCAACTGCCGCTTGACCTCCCAATCTCAAGAGGACCCAGTACCAGAGCCTCGTCCGTCAATCAGGGCCCCGGAAAGTTGGTGGGCACGATAAACACCTTGAGATGAAGATGCTTATTGAAATAATTTTAACAAAATTATTATTATGTAAAACTATTTTAAATTAATTGTATTAATGTAGATATTCCTTTTGTTCACAGGTAAGTTCCATTATCTACACAGGACATAGAGAAAGAATGGTAACTAAACATTTAAACTAGTTGGTACTTTATATCGCGTGATCTCGGGTTCGATTTCTAGTCATTTCATTACACTATGACAAACCCACTCTTATTAGCAATTTAGCAACTGGGAGCAGGATGGAAAGAATTTTGGTGATTTCAGTCAAAAGTCTTAAAAAATATTTTTTAGTAAAAAGTCTATCAATTTTCGAATCTCGAAAGGATTTTTTATTCTCTGACAGTATTTTATAAAATATTTTTATATAAATATATGAAAATAAGCCTAGTTTTCCGATTACATTACAGGAACAGATCATAAAATACAAGAAATTTATATTCCAAATATTTTTTGTATCATCATTGGCAGCTTGCCAGAGCGTTCATGTTACGATGAGATTTGAATCTTTATCTGCAGATTGTGCGAGTGCCAATATAATCTTCACTCCTGATCATTATTCAGAAGAGTCTGGAGCAATCCTATATACTTATGCTATCATTGTATCGACTGACTGAACACATTTTATAGTCTTACAGAATGAATTATTTATTTTTCGTAATGAGGGTAAGATGATATTTCTACAATAGAGGCATTTATCAAACGCCGAACAGTATATATTATAAAGAAATGAATATATAAAGAAGATATAATGATGACGTCATCTCTATTTTATTATTCTTATTTTTCTTTCGTTAAGTGTGCCAAAATGAGTGTGACGCCCCTGGTGTTACATACGTCCATAGGCCACGGTAACCACTTCCCATCAGGTGGGTCGTGTGCTTGTCTGCCACGTAAGTGGTTTAAAAAAAAATTGAATGTTTAAAGCATTTATTATGCTGACTATTATTTCTATCTTCTCTTCTTCGCTATATCTTAATCGATCAAAATGAATTGCTTAATTTGTTGCTAGGCGGAAAACTTGAGAACTGTTCCACCAGTTTCGATGATTTCTTTTCGTTAGGTATACTAATATACCTTGATATAATGATATATTATATTTCGCCGCTTCATTCTCGATATAATTAACCAGGTAGTCCCTTAAATCTACTAGGCAACTTCGCACGTTTTTTAAAAGACATGAATATGACTAAAAAGTAAAGATTTACAAGTACCTACAGAGCCACGCTCGCTCAGTCACTCCTCCCAGTTACTCATTCCTTATTTGTGCGTGGCAACGCAAGCACGTCTTCAACAACGCAGCGCCGAATAAATCAAATAAAAGTGAAAGTTTCGTCGTCATATAGTTACTTCTTCCGATGCGGAAGAAAACGAGATATGTAAGTACTTACATAAAACATTTTATCATTTATCATATTGTGCATTACCTTCTAGAGTAACGATATTGCTACAGGTATAATTACCTTCGAATGAAGCGGCTCATATAATAATGATCGAACTTCACTTGCGAAGTTCGTTTGATCACCTAGTTTACACTTCAAATACATGTTTTATATTGTACACTATATATTATGTTGAATTTATTAGTTATGCAGCTGTGATGCTTGGTGTACTCCTGCCGGCTGTAATAACTAAAATCAGCTGTGTTGCTTGGTTAATTCCTGCCGGCTGAAAAACTATACTGAATACTGAAATATACTGAAAATTATTATAATTTCTACACGAACTATGTTTTTTATGAAATAATTATAGTTATGCAGCTGTGATGCTTGGTGTACTCCTGCCGGCTGTAATAACTAAAATCAGCTGTGTTGCTTGGTTAATTCCTGCCGGCTGAAAAACTATACTGAATACTGAAATATACTGAAAATTATTATAATTTCTACACGAACTATGTTTGTTATGAAATAATTATAGTTATGCAGCTGTGATGCTTGGTGTACTCCTGCCGGCTGTAATAACTAAAATCAGCTGTGTTGCTTGGTTAATTCCTGCCGGCTGAAAAAATCAGGACCGACCCCGCCTAGAGGTTAACCGTGGGTTATCACGAAGGCTATCTGATCCCTAGAGGTTAACCGTGTGCTAACACATGGGATTCAGGGGGTTACCTGCGAACATTCAACATATAGTGTACAATATAAATCAGGACCGACCCCGCCTAGAGGATAACCGTGTGTTATCACGAAGGCTATCTGATCCCTAGAGGTTAACCGTGTGTTAACACATGGGATTCAGGGGGTTACCTGCGAACATTCAACATATAGTGTACAATATACTCAATCGGGACCGACCCCGCCTAGAGGATAACCGTGTGTTATCACGAAGGCAATCTAATCCCTAGAGGTTAACCGTGTGTTAACACATAGGAATCAATCATCAATAAGGTGATTACGATTTCAGTTCCATGTCTACATTGACATTACCTAAAGTACGTAATGCCGGTAGGTGGATCGTGTATCCTCACAAAGGCAGTTATCTACGTACTCAGTTTGAATAATTAATTACTTAGTATACCGTTTTCTTTCTTCATCGATAGTTTTTCTCCGAGTACCCCCTAATAACATTTTGTTATTAATTGTCTTTATGATAGAAGTGTTATCTTATTTAAGAAATCGCGGCTTTAGGCCCGTCGTGTAATTACACGACTAATCCGCATAGGAGATAACTATACGATCACAAAATAAACTGCGAGTTAATTTTGAACAAACCAAAATACTCAGTACGCGCAATCCAAAGTAGATATACATGTACACTTCTTATCATCTGCGAGATAATATGTAATACCCCTTTTTATTCAAATTTTGTTACGGTGTACCTAGTACATGAGCTATTACGCCCCCTGAACTTATTGCGAGAATTGCGGCCGCCATACCGGGCATGGTTAGAAATAGAGATAAAAATACTCTTTCTACCCAGCAACAACAACTCCGTTCAGGAATTATCTCACGCAGTGCCATACTAAGCTCATTGCGCCCAGTCTTGATAAAACCTGCCTAAACGTAACCCATGATGCAGAAAGAGACAAAATTGAAATAATGTGTTATTAGCGAGCGTGTACAATCCACCGTGCGTTAACACGACGGATAAGTTGATGCTCAAAGATTAAACCCGGGAGTTGGCTGCGATTCAACATATATCCATATGTTATTACGACTAGCGTCTGTAAGCTTTCCTGGCGGTTAACCGTGCGTTAACACGACGGACAAATTGATGCTCACAGATTAAACCCGGGAGTTGGTTGCGACTCAACATATATCCATATGTTATTACGACTAGAGTCTGTAAGCTTTCCTGGCGGTTAACCGTGCGTTAACACGACGGATAAGTTGATGCTCAAAGATTAACCCCGGGAGTTGACTGCGATTCAACATATATCCATACGTTATTACGACTAGCGTCTGTAAGTTTTCCTGGCGGTTAACCGTGAGTTAACACGAAGGACAAGTTGATGCTCAAATATTAAACCTGAGTGCTGACCGCGAGTTAACACGAAGGGAAACTGGTAAGCTCCTCGCTTCCCATCGAACAAGGGGGGGGGGGGGGGGGGGGGAGGGAACCGTCGCCAGGCACCGACTGCGAGTTAGCACCGCGACAACCAGGGTGTTCCCAGCGCGAAGAGCGCTTCTTCGAACAAGCCCCGAGCCGTAGTTCAGGTAAATGCCGGTCTTATAAACTATTTTTACAATTGTTGGCAGTTTACCCAAAACACTATACCTAATGGTGGTAAATGTTTTACATTAAACTTAAACTATCGAATAAATTCATCTCAAAGTTACACTTTAAGATGGAGGACTATCGTACAGCTAGAAAACTGAAATCCAAAGACAGCTATTTACCTACTATTGATCTGAAAGAGATCTCTCAGATCGTAAACTTTTAAGATCTCAATAAATTCGAGTCCGCGTTCGGGGTAAAAACCAACTATGAATCCTCAGCTTTACCATATGGGTCATCAGTTATCAGTGACACCAAGAGTCTTCACAAAACTTATGACGGAAAAAATACTGAGTGTCTTAAGAATATAAAATAATCGGTCATTATTCAAACGCTTAGGCTTCGTTATAAATTTCGATATACAAGCAATGATAATGATTTTATCATGGTCATCATTTTATGCACCAATCAGAATCGCGACAGTGCGCGCGACCAAAAAAAAAAAAAAAACGTTTTTAATAATAAAAACGTAATAATTAAATATTAATAATATAAATAATAATATGATTCATATAAATTAATAACATTGACGTATTTTTAGAAGTAGCTAATATGTTGTGTTTGCGCCATTTTTCCGTGTATGACGTACCTATGAAAATAATACTATCATTGTATACAAGTTCATTGTACCCACAACAATCAGGTAAATAATTTAGGTTCTGTATATGATACAAGAAACCTGACGTTAACGCTACCTATTGAAAAGCGAAATAAAATAGCAAAATTAGTTCAAAAGGCTTCATCTTTACCACGGTGCACTATACGCGACTTAGCTCAACTGATAGGAGTTTTAACCTCTTCGTGCCCGGCAGCCAAATACGGTTGGCTATACTCGAAAATTCTGGAACGATACAAATTTCCTATGTTATCGAAGTACGAAGATTACGAAACAAGGATCAGACTCCCTTCAGAGTTATCGACAGACCTTGACTGGTGGAGCGAGAACATATTCACAACATTTAATTATGTGACTCGCTCACTTTAAAATTCGAGACTTACACGGATACCCCCCAGACAGGCTGGGGCACAGTGTGTAACATAATAACCTAATAACAGACGAGCTAACGGAATGCGGATGCGTTTACTATCAATTAGCAGAAATTTTACACTTACATGGTTCCCCTTCCCCTTAGCATAAAAATGCAGCAGAAAAATGGCCCCGACAGCCCCGATTTCCAATGTTGGAAAAATTTATGGATTCAGAAATAATTCTGATAAATATTCTCTTCAATCTCTTCTTATAGACCAACATCCCCTCCACCAGGACCTTACCCTGGCTGCAGCGAGGTTCTGCGGCAAGCCTTAATCCGGCTAGGGTCTCCTCCCGATGCACTAAATCTATTAATAGCTCCGTTGGTAGACAGTACTATAAAGCAGTATGTTACTTTAAGGCTGTGGTGGCAATTTTGCCAACACAATTATATTAGTTCATTCAAACCTCCAATAACGGCGGTACTACCATTTTTAAGCCAACAGTTTACGTGACGTTCATACAGGAGCTTAAAAATAGTCACCGATCAGCATTATCATTATTCCCCGGTGACAACATCGGTTTAGATGAAAGAGTAAAGCGTCTGCTGAAAGGTGCTTTCAGATTGAAACCGCTCCTGGACGTGACCAACCTATTCTGTTCCTACCTCATTTCGAGGAGAACATACATATCTGCCCCGCAACAGTCCTCAAAGATTACATTTCGTTACAAAAAATAAGAGAGTCAATCGTTATTAACATACAAAGCACCACACAGATCAGCTACCACACAACCAGTTGGTCGCGGGATAAAACAGGTGCTGACAGAAAGTGGCATCGACACGAGCGTCTTTAGCGCACACAGCACGCGCCATGCCGCCCCCTCCGCCGCGCACTCGCGCGGTCGTTCAGTCGACACTACTCGGAAAACTGCTGGCCGGACCAGCACATCCAATACACTCACAAAAATTCTATTACCTAACGGTAATCAGTGACGAAAATTTTGCTGATTTAGTATGCCTTACCTAGTTTGGGTAATAGATAATTGGAAATTACTTATTTGTATTAGTAACTTAATTAAATGAATAAGTAACTATGTTTTTGCTCCCAATATAATCATTATGTTCATATTAGGAGTTCCATTGAATTAAAAACTTTCTGTGCTATCTCTGAAAGTCTACCTGGTTAATTATATCGAGAATGAAGCGGCGAAATATAATAGATGATCAAACGAACTTCTCAAGTGAAGTTCGATCATTATTATATGAGCCGCTTCATTCGAAGATATAATCACCCTCCCACCCATAGTACACAAACAGTATTGTTAATACGTTTGATACTATACCCAAAGCAAGAAGGCAAGAAAGTTTTTTAGGGTTATTTTACCTCTCTAAAGAATGAGTAACTGGGAGGAGTGACTGAGCGAGCGTGGCTCTGTAGGTACTTGTAAATCTTTACTTTTTAGTCATATTCATGTCTTTTAAAAAACGTGCGAAGTTGCCTAGTAGATTTAAGGGACTACCTGGTTAATTATATCTTCGAATGAAGCGGCTCATATAATAATGATCGAACTTCACTTGAGAAGTTCGTTTGATCATCTAATATAATGAGCAGTTTTCCAGTAGGTATTTATAGGGTTCCTAAAGACAAGCTAGATGGCGCAGCCGGCACTTTTGGTAACTAATTTATGGAAAAATTATCTTCGGTTTTGTATTGATTTACTTTACATAGATGTTTTGACATGTTTTCTGATGAAATTATTTTAAATTATAATATTATTATTTTAAATTACAGACCGACGCGAAAAGAACAACAACAAACCACAGATTACATTAAAATTACCAAAAGTTATGCTAGCGCCATCTCTTGATGCATTAAAAACCAACTGATTATTATACCTACTGGAAAACTGCTCATTGATAAGATAAAAAAATTAAAAAAAAAGGTCGACAATCGCAAAACACCGGACACGAGCAGCTAAGCTAGCTAGTTTTTAATAAAATCCAAATCTTTGCAACTCGTCAATAGCTATTAAATAAGGAAAATCGGTAGAGAAACAGAGGGAAAAAGGTTCCCGAAGTTTTCGCTTACCTTAATATGTATTTATATTGACCGACATTTCGGTAAAAACAATTTCCTCCAACGTGACCGTCTGTAAACATTGATTTTATGAGCATAACAATATAAACATTTAATTTTCTATGCAATAAAATCGGAAGAACAAAGTATTTAAAATATTGAAATAATTTTAAAGCATTTAAGTAGTATGCTAAACTAAACAAATTGTAAAGTGGGTGTTAGATTTTTAAGTTCGCGAACTTACTCGGCTCGCCGTCGGTAACAGACGGCAAGCTTGCTCACGCTGTATTGCAATGTCGTCGAGAGAAGAGGCTTTGTTCTATCTAGGAATTCTATCATGTCATATTTTTCTAAGAGCTTGCTAAAACACCGGTGTTTTTCACCGGTTCACGAAATTCCGCACCGGTGCAAACCTCTAGTTACGAGCAAAATTTCAAACTTACTAGATCGCCAACGAACTTATTCAGCGATTTTAAAGTACGCGAACTTATGCTGACGGTGACAGACGTGCGAGTAAGGTCACCGAGCCATAAGTCCGCGTACTTACTCGCACGTCTGTCACCCACTTCATAAACACTTTATAACAATTAATGTATTTTTGTAAAGGAGTAAATAGATAAGTGAGAATACGTATTTATATGTTGTTATAGAGAATGATATGAATGTGAGCAGAGTATATGAGGCCTCGCCTAGATTTTCGGGGCCCTAAACAACTTCACCTAGCTGGCACACCTGCTGTATTTTATCTTTTATTCATATCGCGTTACACTACATAGTTTATGGCAGTTACCTCATGTGGATTCCTTATTCGAAAGCAGTTAGTGAAATGAGACCGTATAAACCCAAACCATTGATATTAGCACATTTTGCGGTGATGATAATAATTAGTTTTTACCAATACGCTTTACTACAATAGAAATATGGTTCAATTTTGCGTATATGGAAAAATAATAGGGAAATATTATATTGGGGTTGATTCATATATTAGAAGGAATGGTGTGATAGGAGAATTTTATGATCATATTATATGAGGTTATTAATAGTTTGTAATGCGGAGTTAAATTTTATTGTACTTGGAAAGGTATTTTCTATTGAGTCCTATTTGAGTCGTATGAAAAAGGTCATAGATATCTAGTATCATTGCTATGTCCCTGGATTATTTACAAGTAACTAGATACTAAGGTACCTAACCTCGCATGTTCGAATCATTAGTTACTTTTGCTATATTACTATACTATAATACTATTTATAATATATAATAATTATACTACAGTATATACAAAGGTTTGGCCTCACGTTTTCCATCTGCCTTGCTAGCGAAGCACCTGTGACATTCGGAAAAAAGAATATGATAGCATTAGAACTCTTGTTGCAATAATGTAACTAATTGATAGGTTGTAGCTAGAATCGCTCTACGGTATAGTGGCAGGCATATATACACCTAGACGACAAAAGAATCCACCGGCATTTGCCAATTTCCACCCGAAACTGATATGTACCTAGATCCAGACCCCGCAGGGACTGCAAAATACTCGTATTACTCGCAACAACGCGATAGACACTTAAATTCCTTTTTAGGAGAACTTGTCATCCTGGGGTAACTTGGGAACAGTTAAACATACCATAGATGGTATCGGGCGTGCCAACTGAATACAACTTTCTTTTAGAACAAAAGTTTCGTGTATCATTGTACCAAACCTCATAAAGTTATAATCTAACATGTTTTGTCAACTATGACTTCGTATCTTTACGTAAACTTATTCGGAGATGAGAGGGGAATGTTTTTTTACATCTGAAAGGAATACAGACATTATAATCTGTCTAAGGTATTAATTTACTTTTGACGTTTCATTGAGTTATATCCTAACTGTTCGATTATGTGTTTATGAAGAAGATTCAATTGATTATAATATTCAATATTTTTTTAAGCGGGGCGTGAAAAATCATCAGATCTGATGAGGCCTTTAAGTTGAGTATTGTACAATGGTACCACCATTGTAACATGGTAGGTACGTGTCTATAAAATGTTGAGCCGCTTATCCGAGACTTTGCCTTCAGCCTACCATCAGGAGAGTTAAAGTCAAATTGACGTGTCCTATATAAAAAAAATTATAACTTGTTTCGCAATAACAGCAAATGAAAATTATGACTTCTGGATCGCTAGCGAATAAATAAAGCCAACCAAAAATTAATACTTAGGAGCGTCAAGTTAACATAAGTTAAGATAACCGTTGTTTTTTAAATATGACTTAACTTGTAGTATTAGCACAAACCTTAGTGGTTTTTAAATGCTACTATAATGTAATTATATCCGTTTATATGTATTTTGGTAAATAAAAAAAAAAAAAAAAGTAGAATGTAAAAAATTACTAGCAAGATGAATATCTTATGGTACCTATCAACAAAGGTTTTGTGAAGTGAAGTCGTGAATCAAATGTTTTCTACCAAAGACAGACTTTCTTCCGTGAATTTCGTTCCACTTCGTTGGTCGGGAGAATTCTTCTCATAATTCTTCGTTTCATGAAACTCGAATTTAAGTTTCGTTCGGTGTTCGTTTATTTAATTAAGTAATTTTATTGTATTGTCTGTTGATTCGTTCTCGCAACAAGAATGTAATTATTCAAGTTTGTTATTTAACTTTCGGATTATTTTAGATTCTGAGCATTGAATCGAGTTAAATTGGATTATGTCATGTTACTGTGATAAATTTTAATGAATGGATTAACGAATAATTAATTAGGTTTCTTTTAATTTTTTTTTATAATTTTAATGTAGTCACTCTTTTTGTATTCAAAATAGTGATGTTGACGTGGTCGTCTGATTCTTCCCAATACCGCTAAATAAGTCAAAAAAGTATTCAGTCAAAATTAATAGCTTTTTAGATTCCTTATTCAAAAGTTCTTTCATTACGAACTGCATACGTGTAAACGCAACGTAGACCGAGATATTATGCGATATTATCATGCATCGCATAAAGCACTACACGCTAAAAGCGCGTGACGTCACCTGCTAACGATTTTATATGAGGCGCGAAACTATTTGTTGTATGAATTCACTTTATGCGTATGATATGTATAAAGTAAAGTATATACAACAAATAATTAGTTTTTTTAAGAAGTGGTTATTTTTGGAGGGTAAAGAAATACTCAACATCCGTATTATAATAAAATACCAAACAATACTATACCCGTACCGCATGGTATTCTCTTACGGTTAACGAGCACGGCACCCGATACCTGCAACTTATCGTTCCACTACATTTATTAGAAGCTGAACGTACAAACACGATTTAGTATGCAGTGTTACCTCACACCATGTGCCGTCATTATTCTAGAAGCTTCGGGTGTTATGTGCAAGCTGCAGACTGCTATCTCAAGACACTAAGTCCTCACGTACTATGACTTATACTACGTTAGTGTCTTGAGATATGATATATTATGTATGTACCTTTGTCTTATATATCAATCAATCAATTAGCCTATTGCAGTCCACTACTGGACATAGGCCTCTCCCAATATGCGCCACGTTTGCCGATCCTCCGCCTTCCGCATCCAGTCCATCCCAGCCACCTTTCGTAGGTCGTCAGTCCACCTGGCTAGAGGGTGTCCCACCTTCCATTTCTCTTCTCGGGGTCTTCACTAAAATAACAACTAGCAAAATAGACTAGTCGTTGTAACCGACTTCAAACAAGGAAGTTCTTATCTTTGTTATAAAGGCTGACCCCACATTAGGCGTGCGCGTTCCTCGGGCGTGTGCGCGACGCGAGCGCCGCGTGAGCATCGCGTTTTGCTGCCCTGCGGCGTGAGTGAAAAGTGCACGGCGCGAACGCGGCTTGAACGCGGTGCTCACGTCGCGCTTTCTACATACCGGTTATACGGCGGCAACACGCGACGCTCACGCGGCGCGCTCGCGGCGAGCACGCGGCGCGCGCGCGGATCTTGCGTCGCTCACACGCCTAATGTGGGGGAGGCCTAACATCGCAACTTATCAACAACTTAACATCGATTCATTCTGTCAGTCCAGACGACAAGCAGGACAATCCTTTAGTCTTCCCACTGACAACACAAAACCTCTCCAGCGAGCTCTAGATAAAAACGTAAACAAGTTCTAATGCAAACTTGGTGACACTAACTTATTGTATAAAATTCGACTTTATACTCGCGTTGTTTATGAACCAAAAATAACAAAATTCCTTATATTAAAACGTTGAAAAGCAACACGATGCCGCTTTAACGATCACGGAAAGGTTTACAGCTAGTTCATTATGCCGGACATCGGATACACAACGGTTGCATAACGTTGCATTATAAATAGGTAACGTCAACTGAGGTACACCACTTTAGCGCACCTGCATTTAGTACAATTTTGTGGTGAATAATAATACGATGTCGCGATAATGATAGAGGGAGATTTATAACTATTATGCATTCTAGAATGGTATTTTTTTAATAAACAGGCAAAAACAAGACATTTTCCTAGCTGTTTGATTAAATGGCTAGGCTAGTAATTAAAGGTCATCGATCCAAGTTATTTGTATGACTGTTTATTTTTTTTATACCACTTAGGTGTCAGACAAGCACACGGCCCATCTGATGGGAAGTTACCGTGGCCTATGGACGTATGCAACACTAGGGCCGTCACACTCGCGCTGCCGACCCTGTTTAATCAAATGGCTAAATTTCAGGCCGTTAATTGAACAGCGCTGTTTAGTTAACAGCCTAGGCCTAGGCAGATAAATTGAACGGCTGATTAAACTAGTTGGCTACTTATATACTCGTATGTACGAAAAAATAAAATATAAATGAAAAACTAAAATACAATCGTGCACAAATGTAAAATGCTTTAACCTATTAATATTCTCTATCACTACTTTTAAAGTCATAAAATTTTGAGTGTGGCATTCATAAAATCAATAATGAGTGTAACCTAGAACTAGCCAAGCCTTAAGTCTCAATACTTCATAAATATTTAAGTGTGAAACGCTAAGGTAACTTACGTTGCTAGTTTTAATGATGTAAACTTAACATTTTTATACCATTTAGGTGGTAGACAAGCACATGGCCCACTGATGCGAATCGGCCATCGTGGCTCATGGACGGTTGCAACACCAGGGGAATCACAATCGTGCTGCTGACCCTGTAATGCTGCGTTTACATACTCGATGATGAGCGAGGGAAATGGCGAGAGAAGTGGGCAGAGACGTGGTGTGAATGGTATATTCGTCATGCCGCGAGTGCTGCCGCGTATGTTGCTGCGAATGTCGGCTTGGCGGCGCGAGTCAAAGGAGCGGCAATACTATATGAACTATTCACACACTCGCGATGTGCTCGCGATGAACACACTTTACATCGAGCGCTCGTGGCTTTAAAAATATAAGACGAATATTTTATTTTTATAAATATTATAGTTTTTATAAATAATTTATTTAATTAATTCGCTATGCTGTAAAAGCATAATTTGCACACTGCTACAGCGTTGTCCTCCATACGTTTACGTCCGTCTCCATTGCAGGGCGAATACTGTAATGCGGACCAACGCGATGATAGGAGTGTGTGAATGCTAGGGCATTAATCGCGCGAATATTTTCGGCAATACGATGAGCAATGCGAGCGGCAGGGTGTAAACGCGGGGTAAGAACAGAGGGTTTCTATGACAGTACAGAACACAAATCAGGACAAGCCTTTGGTCTTCGGGCTGATAGCACAAAAACTAGCCCGAGCTGGCTACCTTACTTACCGCCGGGAACACAACACGAGGTCATTATTGCCGCGGTATTCTGTAGGGTGGAAAATATTTCCCCAGTCGACCTGCTCGATTGGGACTGTTCGATTGAGGCGGAAATACCGTCGTGTCCTACCTCCTAAATTTTTCATAATTACACTACAATTCTTATCACTTCACTACATATTATAAAACAAAGTCGCTGTTTGTCCGTCCCTATGTATGCTTAAATCTTCAAAAATACGCAACGGATTTTGAAGCGGATTTTTTCAATAGATAGAGTGATACAAGAAGAAGGTTTAAATGTATAATACATGCATAATAGTGTAGAGAAATACTGATAAATTTAGAGATATGCAGCGGGAACGGGATTCCGTTACGAAGTTCGCCGGGTCAGCTAGTTCTCCTATAAATTTCTGATTCTTGTAGCTATCCCTAACGTTTTGTACCTTGTACTTGTATTTTTTGGGTAAATATTTTTTTATACTCACGTAATCTTCCGCTCTAAGACGACGAAACAATACTAAGAATACTTTTTTTATACCACTTAGATGGCAGACAAGCACACGGCCCACCTGATGGAAAGTGGTGAACGTGGTCTATGGACGTGTGCAACACCAGGGCACTTATGCTTAAGTTTATATTTACTCAATGCGACTTAATTCACTGTTACTCCCAATTAAATCAAATTATGTTCAAGTTTATGATTCTAGGAAAAGTCAAATAAAAAAACATCGCGTGTCTATTATCAGCTGTTAGAGGAACATTAAATTTTGTTGAGGAACTATCCAAGTGCGATCTCTCACGAACTAGGAGCGTTTATAGATGGAAGTTGTCGATGGTTCTAGATTTTTCTTTTCTAATTTATCTATGGAGTTTATTTTTTTTGTAAAGTGCAGCTTTTATGTCTACTAATCAATCTATTTACGTTGCAGTACCGTATTTCATAACAGACGGGACGTAATGGTCAAAAAATTTCAAGTGACTGTCGTCTGACCTCCACAACCCACTAGTGATTATCGAAGTTCTGTAGTTAGACAAGGTTGACATTTGACATACTTTTTAGGCTCCAACTACCCGTAGCGAATGCCACAGCTGTTCGTAAGGTAACAGAAACCGACGGCTAAGCGTGCTTTCCGAGGGACGTAGGAGACTCACTGTAAAAAGACTGGTCACCCATCCAAAGACTGACCTGGCTAGTGTTGCTTAACCTCACAATATGTGTACCACGTGCCGATAACCACTTTACGTTAATCATTATTTATGTTGTAAAACGTGTATGTAATGGTTTTCGAGTTACTAATGACTGCGTACATTTTTTATTTCAATAGAGGTCAATGAACGGTGAACTCAAAGTTCAGGAGTCAATTAATGTTACATGCCTATATACTAATGCGTTTATGAATGAAATATTGAAGTTATTAATATGCTAACTTATCCCATACGCCTGTGAATCCCCGAAGGGGTAAGCAGAGGTGTATTAACACCCACATTTTGCCAACAGTAATTTTTGGTTCCACGTAATAGGGGTGAGCCAATGAGCAGTTTTCCAGTAATAATAAGTTGGTTTTTATATCATCAGGAGATGGCGCTAGCATAGCTTTTGGTAATTTTAATGTACTCTGTGGTTTGTTTGTAGGTTTGTAGTCTTTTTTCATGACATTTGCGATGTTGACAAAGTTTAATTTCATTTACCCATATTATAATAGATAAAATATAATAAAACGCTTAATTCTTTTCGCGTCACTGTCTGTAATTTAAAATAATAATATTATATTTAAAATAATTGTATCAGAAAAAATGACAAATTATTTATGTAACATAAATCATTACAAAACCGAAGAATAATTTTTCCATAAATTAGGGAACACTAGATGTGACACCACACTCTTCTTACCAAAAGTGCCGGCTGCGCCATCTAGCGCGTCTTTAGGAACCCTAAAAATACCTACTAGAAAACTGCTCATTGCCGACAAGCGGACACTTATTCATTAGATGTGTGTTTACTATCGAATGGAGAACAGACCTATCCATAAGTCACCTTCTACGACATCCTCAGGAAGACATGGGGTGGCCCTATTCTAATTTACTGGAAACCAACACAATCATTAAACTAATTGGGAATAAAGAAAAATCCAAGAGATTTTGTATTAAATTAACATTCTTCTTCATCCTAGCGTTAATTCCCAGTCGCATCCGAAACTTTCAGCTCGGAGTCTGGGGTCCGCTTTACCAGTCTTAACTACAGATTTGGCTGGATCTCAATATTTTCCGTGAAGCGACTGCCATCTGACTTCCACAACCCGATGGTGTCATTAGGCAATATCGAAGCATTGCAGCTAGACCGTTGCTTTTGGACTTTTTAGGGCTTCAACTACCCGTAACGACTGCCATAGATGTTCGTATGGCAACCGGGACCGACGGCTTAACGTGGCACGACTAGACCTATGCAAATATCCATATTCATGCATACAAATATTTGCACTGAGCGGGGATCGAACCCGCACCTCCTGCGTCACGGTCGCGTTCACTACCTAGCGGTAGCGCGCCACGGAGGCTGTCATTATATTAAATTAACATCTTCAATCGTAAATCATTGATCTGATAGTGAAACTAATGATAACTGCCTACCCACTAACATCTAACGACACATAAACAGTAATATAGTACACATCGTTTTACTTGGAATTGTATCCGCAGATTACACCCGCGTTTACAGCCAGTAAACAAATATCAAAATGTATGAAACTCCCGTATTTCCCACAGGAAATACACTCAGGGACTGAATGAATAAAAACCCTTTGAAAGTGGTAGTTCTTCGCAATCTTATTCGGCGCAAGTCAAAAGTCTATCTGTATTCAAGCCTCTTTGCATATACAAAATGGTTTGTGCGCGATCTCATTTTGGAGGAATTCTTGTTATAAGAAATGTCAAGGTATCGAAAGTCTTGTTATCGATTATAATAATTGTTTAGGCTATTTTCATTTATGGTTACACTCTTATACATACAATAGATGATTTTTTGATGTCTTTACAGAAAAAATAATTAATATAATAGAAAATGGTTATTTTTCACTGTTATAACAATGGTTATTGTCACTTCTTTATCCCCGGAGGGTTAAACAGAGGTGAATTAAGACCCACATATTATCATCAATCATTGTATTCGGTCTCACGTAATAAGGGGTGAGCCTATTGCCGTATTCCGGGCTCTATTGTTGACTCGATTCATGTATCTGAGTCTGGACTGTATTTGTCTGTCTGATGTTAAACAGCCCTATCCCTTAGTCGCCTTATACAACACCACATAGGAGGAACGTGCTCAAAATTCTACTCTGCCGAGAATTTTCTTAAACGTTTTCTAAATCCCAAAGTAGTAAGTGTAATTCAGATCAAATAAGTAAAACTAGTTCACTACCCCCATAAACAAAACGGATAATTCCGATTTCATCTAAATAGCATTGATTTGACAAACTAAACAAATGCGATGCCAAAATACAAAACTCCGAACAACTTATACGACTAAACGATTTCACCAACCGCAAATACAACTTTGTCTACGTTTAACAGGCCAAGGTTTCAGAGTGGTATACGAAAATAAACTTTATTGCTGGTAGTAATAAGAGTGATTGTATTTGTGTGTTTTCTAGTTTAGTGTTAGCGTGTAGGCGAAACAAGCTAATGTGGATAGAATATCTTGCAATGATTTAGTTCTTAGTACTGGAGGCGTTCAATTTGCCAACTGAGAACTGAATATTAATGGATGAGGTTTAAAATGTTTGATCCAGTATTTTTTTTATTTAGTTTTTTTTTTAACTACTTAGGTAGCAGAGAAGCACACGGCCCTTCTGGTAGTAAAAGGTTACCGTGGCCTATGGGCGAGTGCAACACCAGGGGACTCATGCTGTCGACCCTGTAAGAACAGAGAGATTCTGTGCCGTCAGCGCAAAAGATAAGTAGGACAAAGTCTTTGGTTTTCTCACTGACAACATAAAATCTCTCCAGTGAGCTCTGGCTTCCCTACTCATCGGAAATACAACACGAGGTTATTAAGCCGCGATCTTTTGTACGGCAGAGGTACTTCCACAGTCGGACTGCTCGATTGGGATGGATATACCTTCGTGTCCTAATTCCTCAATTATTAAGCAGGTATTATATTTGCTGGTCATTTAGTCCGAAGACCAGAAAACCACGTCGTAAGGAGCTCCTTTCCATGGCTATAACAAAAAGGGGAAGAGGAAGATCTCTCACAAGCTGGATGACGAAAGTCCAGAGGGACATCAGGGAATTGGGGCTTGAGGAGGACGACGCGAGAGAGAGAGCAAAATGGTGTAGAATGTGATAGCCGACCCCGCGTAACGGACTAAGGCGAGGCCAAAGAAGAAGAAGATGTATTATATTTGGTCCGTCAACAAAACTGAGGTGCTGTTCAGAAGACATGGACCACCCTTGCCCTTGCCCTTGAAATGGTGGTCCCTCAATTGACGACCTCGATAGATGCTGTTTGACGCCCCACTTCAAAACCCGGGACTGTAGGAATAGGGAAATACATGCGCGAGCAGAACATTCCAGGCTCTTTATCGTGCGGCAAAGGAAGGAGGCCTCAAACCGTTTGGTGCCAGATGGTATGGCTCCTAACGCATGTGAGTGGTACCACAGGCCACCTATATTTCTTCAAACTATTTGATTACTAATTTTTGTTCAAATTTTAAAACACACACACCTTATGCCAATTTGATCAAACTGTTTGAAACTGCCAGTTTGATCAAATTATCTTTTTATTTATTTATAGAACGCGTCAATTTGACTTCACCTCGCCTGATAGAAAGCTGAAGGTAAAGTCTCGGAAAAGAGGGTTACCGTTATAGACACGTACAACGTATATGGTGGTCATAAGAGTATTGCTAATGAGTAACCACGAAGTTAAAAATAACCTCGTAATATAACTGGACTATTTTTAAAAATAAATTTTAAAATCCTTTATGAGCAAAATTTAAATGACGTCACTGCTAAATTAAGACCCTTGACGTGTGCCGAGATTCCACAATCAGCGCTCGGAACGCGTCCGACAAGTGACGTCATTATTAGCTGTCAGACAAGTGAGTTATTGCCACGTTCACTCATTAGTTCAGCGAGACAGGTCAGGAGTTCGTAGAATCCTTGTTCATAGTTTTGAATTCGAGGAATAAGATTATTTCTTCTAGAATTTTCTTTGTTTTGAAAATACATTATAATAGGAAATGTTACTTTTCTATCTTCCGTATAAATATTTTATGATAGGTATTGTCAGAGCGTTATTTTTTTGCACGACTTAATTCGTAGAGAAGTACACGGCCCCCCTGATGGAAAGTGGTTACCGAAGCCTATGGACCAGTGCAACACCAGGGGAGTCACTCTCGTGCTACCGACCCTGTAAGGACAGAGAGATTCTGTGCCGTCAGCGCAGAAGGCTAGCGGGATAAGCCTTTGGTCTTCCCACTGACAGCGCAAAACTTCTCCAGCGAGCTCTGGCTACCCTACTTACCGCCGGGAACACAAGACGAGGTTATTATAGCCGCGGTATTCTGTATTTAGACTTCAAGTAAGCATAGAGTAACTAGCTTTATGAATTTAGGAATGCTATGCAGGACACAGGGCACCACGTGCAGATCTTAGATGTTACACGCATACGGTGCAGAATATTCTATCAAGCACCAAGTGGTTCGGCAACTCCTTCCTCTGCCGCACCATTAAATACTGGAATTATTTGCCAAAACATGTATTTCCCTCTTCCTACAGTCCCGGGTCCTTTAAGCTGGGCGTGAAAAAGCATGTGATGAGGCCGTCAAGCCAATGCCACCTGGTACGTATCTATAATGGTGACCCTCTTTTCTGAGACTTTGCGAGTTGGAGTCAAATTGACTTGTCCTGTATAAAAATAACTATGGCACATATTCTTTGTAAATAAGAATAAAATAATTATGTACAATATTCGTAGGTACGTATAAGTATTAGCTAATATCAAACTTCACGGGTATTGAACACGTTACCTCTGACTTAGCATTCGAACACTCTACTGCTACTCCACATAAGTTGTCGCACCTTTTTGCAGGTATAAAAACACATATAAACGTATGAACTAACTGCAAATTGTAGAATATAATACTTAGTTCACATTTAAAGCCGCTAAACAGGGGAATTACCTCCAAGTTGTGCGCTATTCAACCGCTGTACACAAGGTACTTACTATTAAATTCTATCGTGCCATTGTTTGGCACGATCGTAACCTCCACTTGAGCGAGAAAAACGGTCTATTGTGAACTAGAATTGCTTCGTATAATACAGATATTAAGTTCCTTATGTCAAGTATCATTAGTCACAAGTACTTATAAATAATTAGCTCTTGAATAACGTCCAGATATTTTTATTTGGCGAAAGACAGCCTCTGTGGCGGGGGGGGGGGTTAGTACCCACTGGTCCACTGGAATTCGTACCCAGTGCCCATTCGTCCCTTCAAAATTTCGAGGTGCCCACTCGACCCCTGGTTTATTTTATAATTAAACTAGCTTTTCGCCCGCAGCTCCGCCTGCGTGGATGTCGACTACCATCACCAGTAGTATTTTTTTCTAAACTGACGGACTTGTTGTATAAATATAAGTATCCCGATAGTTCTAATAGTAATTGTTGTATAAACTTTCGACACCTTATTTCGCTCTCTCAGTAGTGTTTTTTTCAAAATATTAAATGAAAACTGTAAGAAACATCGGCCTTGTCTTACAAAAAAGTGGTAGATTTTTAGAATATTACAACAAAATAAAAATACTATTAGTATCTTTATATCAATAGCTAGTAGATGGCTAGAAAAAGACTGGTAAGAAAAAATTACTATTGCCTAACATTTCGTTCTTATCAATCAATCAATCAATAGCCTATTTCAGTCCACTGTTGGACTTAGGCCTCACCCAAAGTATGCCATAGCACTCGATCCTCCACCGTATGTTGGGGACATATGCTGTCAGTTTGCACATTTGGGCCCCATGAGTCATAACAGGGGAGTAGAAACCTCGTAATTAAATTATTATTTATTTTTATCATTTACTCTGGTCCCTGTGGTTGTGGTACAATCGCGTAGTATAGGCATACTTCCAGTTTGCCTCACCAAGCGTGGTGGGGCAAAGTGGAATGTTAAAAAAAATTATATCCACTTTTCCCCACCAAAGTCATTCTAGTGGGGAATATTATACCTGTTTAAATTACCGGTGCAATCGTCCCCACTAGGGTTGGTAACTTTAAATGGGAGAGGTGTTCAAGTGTAAGGGGGACCCATCGTGCGCCTGTGACCCAGGTGAAACAGAATCGGTGGCCCACCTCCTGACGGTTTGCCCCATACACGCCAAAGACAGGTTCGACCTTGAAGTTGCCACAGGTGTTAAAATGGACTTAAATGGCATACGCATATTGATCAAAGACCACACAAAGCTAACTTTAAATTATGCACATAAAATAGTTGAGATTGTTAATGCAAGAAACAGGGTGTAATGTATACTAACACACTATGTGTGAATAGTGATGTATAGCATATATATGAAAAAATTGATTATTTAATAAGTAACTTTGTATCATATTAGAATTTATATCTATATTTAAGGCATCAATTAAAATTGTTTACTGCCACTTTCATTGAAATCTACTTTTAAGGAAAAATTGTACTTAGAATTAAGCCGTATTATATTGTAAATGTTTTAAAATAAAGAAAATATTATAGATAGCTGGGTAGAGTATGTAGGTACACAATTCCCGTATGCCCTCACATCCCCTCAGAGTATGAAAGGTTGAATGAAAGTGCGAGAGGAATACTAGATAGAACTGGAATGACAAAGAGAATTGGAATAAATGAAGATTAGAATTAGCCTAGAATAAGTCTTGTTTTAATTTGCCATTGCAAAAACAGCCTCTGCACCTTGCAGTGGTCGGGTAGGAAAAAAAAAAAAAAAAAAAAAAAAAAAAAAAAAAAAAAAAAAAAAAAAAAATGGGAGAGGTGTTGTTAAGTTTAGCGGAAGTGAACGAGGCCGCTACGCAGGAGGCCTGCCCCTCTAGACAAGTGGCAATTCGTTGCTCGGCGTATGATGGAATCGAATGCCAAATGTATGGGATTTGACGTATATGACAGGCGTCAACGAATGTCAAAAACATCAAATCCTATAAATTTGTCATTCTATTCCATCATACGCCGAGCAACGAATTGCCACTTTAGACTAGTGGGGCTCGGGGGGCTGGAATCAATCCCCGCTCAATGCAAATATTTTAATGTATGAATATTTTTTTCATTTCATTTCAGCCATAGGAAGTCCACTGCTGGACATAGGCCTCCCCTATAGATCTCCAATAGGACCGGTTGGAAGCGGCTCGCATCCAGCGCGTTCCCGCGGCTTTAATGAGGTCGTCTGTCCACCTTGTGGGTGGACGTCCCACGCTGCGCTTGCCGATACGTGGCCTCCACTCGAGGACTTTTCGACCCCATCGGTCATCAGTCCTCCGTGCTATGTGCCCTGCCCACTGCCATTTTAACTTGCTAATCCGCTGGGCTATGTCGGTAACCTTGGTTCTTCTACGGATCTCCTCATTTCTGATTCGATCTCGCAGAGAGACTCCGAGCATAGCCCTCTCCATAGCTCGTTGGGCTACTTTGAGTATGAATATGGGTATTTGCATTGGTCTGGTCGTGCCTCGGAGAGCACGTTAAGCCGTCGGTCTCGGTTGCCATACGAACATCTATGGCAGTCGTTACGGGTAGTTGGAGTCCTAAAAAATCCAACAAAAACGGTCAGTTTCACTACCATGGATGCTCAAGGCCATACGAACTGGCTGAAGAAAACCCGTAAAGCGGTTCCTGGCCTTCAAGGTCTTAGATGCGGCTATGACCCAGTTGAGACGATGATATGGTCACCCATCGATATTACAACCGCGGATACAGTACTTAACCAACATACTAACCAAATCTTCGATCAGCACCTTCATTTTGAGCCCCTTTGATTATATTATCAAATTAAATTTCGTTCTGAAGCCTTGGATTTAATGGTTACCATAAATGTAAAACAACGGAAATTATAGCATTTTTATGTGTAATGAAATGAATTTAAAAGTTTTAATAACTTTTATATTTTTATTTTTAAGAGCGAAGAACGGTATAGAGGGTGTGTGAGTTTTTATGGAAAGATTGTATCGTTATCGCTTCTATAAAATATTCAAGAGGTATTTTAAACTTTATGCATAGTAAATTGTTCAACGGCGGACCTAATAGATAGGGTATATAATCGATATGCTTGTCACAAGTATAACAATAAATTATTGCAAATTAGGTATCCGTATACTTGTTATTTAAACCAAAAGGTTATTACTTGAAATAAGAAATAGTAATAACAAAATTAATGTCGTAATTAGTATAATATGATCGCAGTAGAACAGACTGTATCTATCCATCACCCTCAGCAGGTTTTAGTTGGTTCGAGTCTGCCATAACCACCCCCTTTGATTCTGATTTCCACACTAAACAAATAAGTAGAACTGTGATCGGAACAAGGGCAACAAAATAGTAATGTAATAACTAAAATTAAACTGAGGTATATACAAAAATATAAATAGACATAATATTCATTCATACAACACTGACACCCGTATTCACAAACAATACTTCGCTATGCGTACTACCAAAATTGTGCAAAGAACGACAAATTCTCAGTGCGTTCGTTTTGGCAAGCCTTTTTATTCATTGATAACACTTAAGTAATACTTCGTTGAGGGAACGCACTGCGTTAGATACTGCTCCGTGATGTTTGTGAATTAATTTTACTAGCACTATGCGCTCGAGCACACTATGAGCCCTCACAGTATTGTTTGTGAATACGGGTGTAAGGTGGTATTCGAACATAGTACGACCTCTGACTTAACAGTCAAATGAAACACTACGAAGAATCAATGTCACTAAAAAGAAAAACAACATCCTGTAATTGACCATACATTCCGAACTTGTAATACGTCTTAGTCACTTCTAATATATTAGGTACCTACGTCACTTCTTATTACACTCCAGAAAGCGATGACGTCACGTAAGTAGTCCACTAGGACGCTGCCCGCCTGTTAAACGGGACCGCACGATCATTGTACGGGATGTTGTTAAATATATTGTGCGGCTTTGATAGAGGTGAGCCTCAGGTGAAAGTGATGTAGGTCCCACACAGGTAATGGTGTGTGGTGCAATTTACAAGCTTTCGGGAAGAATTTCTCTTAAAATTTTTAAGACATACTTATGTGTTGAAATTTGCATTTGACGACAAAATAGGATACAGGGCACACTTTTGTGTTACTTCGGGGGATGGAAAAGTTTTACTGCTATTTTAGGGGTCAGAGCACTGAGCTTTTCGTTTTATTGTGAAAAGTGAATCTAAGTGAATTGATCCGCATGCCTTATTATAAGTTAGTATACTCGTACTACGCTTTAATATACATATAAGCCCGGTTTGCACTTTGATTCGTAATGAAAGCTTCGATATCACCTAATGTTAACATTGGGCTGTGGAGGTCAGATGACAATCGCTTCACAGAAAATATCGAGTTCTAGCCAAATCCGCAGTTAATGCTTCGTTTACATACTCGCGGCAGAGCGAGGGAAGTGGCGAGAGAAGTGGGCAGAGACGTGGTGTGAATGGTATATTCGTCATGGCGCGAGTACTGCCGCGATGTTGCTGCGAGTCAAAGGAGCGGCAATACTAGCGCGATGAACTATACGAGACCGCTAGATGGCGCTAATCAGTAAACACAGCTTTCGTTATTGCTCCTCGAATATTTACTTTTAAAAATATTTATATCCATCTACGGACAGTGTATAGGTAGTTGAAAGTGATAGTTTTTATTATTAATCTATTTAATCAATTTGCTATGCTGTAAAAGCATAATGCGTACACTGCTACAGCGTTGTCCTCCATACGTTTACGTCCGTCTCCGTTGCAGGGCGAATACTGTAATGCGGACCAACACGATGATGCGTACGTGTGAATGCTAGGGCATTATTCGTGGGAATACTTCCGGCAATACGATGAGCAATGCGATGGGCAGCGTGTAAACCACACGGCGGCCTCTCGTTCTGGCTGACGCAGATCATCACCAACTATGGGTGTTTTGGGCGGTATCTGCATCGGACCGCGAAGAAAGAGCCAACGTCCGAGTGCCATCACTGCGACGCGAGCGAGGACTCGGCGCTGCACACGCTCACTGAGTGTCCGGCGTGGGAGACGCCGAGACGGGAGCTGGTGGCGACCCTGGGAGTGAGAGCTCTCACGCTCGCCACTTTGCTCGCAGCGATGGCTCGCTGCGCGGATGCGTGGGCCGCCGGCGCCTCCTTCTGCGAGCAAGTGATGCTCGTGAAGTGGGCGGCGGAGCGCGAGCGAAGAAGAATCGCAGACATTGCGGTCCGCGAGGAGCGAAGGAGAATCGCAAACCGCGCGGCCCGCGACGAGCGGCGGCAACTCGGGCGTCGGAGGTCGCAGAATGACCTCCGTCCCCCATGAGCGCGGGCCTGGGGGTGACGGGTGGGGTCGTCTGTCACCCTAGCAGAAGCAAGCCACGGCGGTGGCGCGCATTGCGTGCTCCCCCCATACCCGGGGGCGAGTTGGGGACTCCGTGGTCCCCACACCGGAAGAGGGCCAGATCGAGAGATATGGCCCTGGGTCGGCCGGGGTGCGAGGGATATGGCTATGACAATCTCACCTCCGGCAACTGACGGCCCACAGAAGGCGTGCGTTTTAGTCGGTTCGAGTCCGACATAACCTCCTCCTCCGACCCCGGCGGGGGAGGTATCCGTGGGGATTTTTCGCACGATAAAAAAAAAAAAAAAAAAAAGGCAGCGTGTAAACGCGGGGTAAGACTGGTAAAGCGGACCCCAGACTCCAAGCTGAAAGCTTTGGATGCGACTGGGAATTAACGCTAGGAGGAAGAAGAAGTGCAAGTTTCTACAAGATTTCCAACAAAAAAAATTAAATCACAGTCTGTCGCAAAGTATTATTATACATAATGTAAATACATTCATATACTATGGATTTAATATGTTTACAATGTGTAATTAATTAATTTATGATTATCCGCATTTTGTAACTTATATTAAAAGATGCCAGTCTATATTATACCTCTTCTATCCATGATCCTAGCATATTTATTAATTCACACCAAAGTTCAAACAAATTCTTGGGCCAAACATCATTCGGTAGAATTTGATCAATTTTCCGCGGTTCTCGTCGCACCCTCATCGCTGACGTAAAAACAGTCCCGATTTTGTTTGCCCCCGCAGCGACAATTGTTTGCCAAAGGAGATTTCCTCGGCGTGAGATCGAAGTGGGATTGCAAGTTAAATATATTTTGAGCGAAAAGCTGTTGTTGCTAAAGATTGGATGAAAACAATCGTTTTGTATTTTCTAGAAAACGCTTAGAAATTGGTACGTTTTATATACGGTTTGGTAGAACAGAAGGCATCTCTTCTCAACCTCTTTTTATTTCCTTTTTTATATTTTCTTCTTTTTCCTAAATTAAAGTTTCTACTAATATTGTAAATGTGAAAGTACGCTAAGGCTGGCTAAAAGCTGGAAGGCTCGAGTGGATCTGTCTGAAATTGAATAAAGTATAGGTTGATTACAGTTTGGAATAACCTTTAGGGGTTTTATCCTGGGTATAATTAACCATAACTTTTCCTCGCGGGCGAAGCCAGGGGCAACAGCCAGTAAATTTATTTACTACAAAGGTCCTTTAAGCGGGGCGTGAAAAAGCATCTGATGAGGCCGTCAAGCTGAGTGCCACCATTGTAACATGATACGTGTCTGTAATGGTGACCCTCTTTTCAGAGACTTTGCCTTCAGCTTACCATCAGGCGAGGCGAAGTCAAATTGACGTGTCTTATATTATTATAAAAAATAAATATATAAGCACACGATTCTCTAGATGATAAGTCTGGGTTTACTGTACAGGGTCCTACCAACATCTACGACTATTGACCTATTACAAAAAAAAAGACATTGTGACAACCCTTGAATGAAAACTGCTAACTTAGAAGATTTATTTTTTACTTTTTGGAGGTATTCTTTGTCGGTTTTTTATCTTAATTTTGAATTTAATTTTTAGTTTAAGATCATTACTTGTACCACACGTAAATTTCTCAGAGTCTAGTACCGTAGCGGTAGTGAAGTGCGACGCGGCGTGGCCGTAAAGTCGGTTTATTTCAATTTGCCTTCAACACAAACATTGTTTTGTGAAACACGAGACCCCTTTATTTGTGCGTTGTGTAAACGTGCTGCTTGAAAGCGGCCACAAGTTTTTGAGAGCCTGCGGGCAAACTAATGGTGGTACGTGACGTGAGTAAGGTATTTTTAGGAAAGTAATGCTTGTATTATAATTTTCATAGCGTTTATATGGTGAATGGGTAGACCAGCCGGAGTTGATCTCGCAGTACACACATGAACCAAATTATTAAGTGCTTGAAATATGCATATAAACACAATGTTGTAGTTTTTGTCTTGTTGAACTGTGTATTGCTAGGTTGAATAAAAATATTTTTTTTCTTTCTTTCTTTCTTTCAAATAGGGCAGGGAAAGTGGTTACCGTGGCCTATGGACACTGGTGTCACACTCATGCTGCCACCCTGTAAGAACAGAAATTTCTGTGTCATCAGTGCAGAAAACCAAACAGAACAAGCATTTGGTCTTCTCACCCCATTCTTGTGGAATAAACTCCCCGCGATGGTTTTCCCAAGCGACTACAATATGGGGTTCTTCAAGAAGGGCATTAGAAGGTTTCTTCAGGGTCGGCAGCACGAGTGTGACGCCCCTGGTGTTGCATACGTCCATAGGCCACGGTAACCACTTTCCATCAGGTGGGCCGTGTGCTTGTCTGCCACCTAAGTGGTATTAAAAAAAGGACAGAAACTCTTCAATGAGCTCTGGCTACTGTATTCACCACCGGGAACACAACAAGAGATTATTATGGTCGCGGCATTCTGTAGGGTGGAAATACTTCCTCAGTCGGACTGCTCAATTGGGACGGGAATAACGTCGTATCCTACCTCAGTTAAATGACGTAGATGTATGGATAGAGTCAAATAGTGGGCTGTTCAAATTTCATCGTCATCCGTCGTACCGATTCCCAACTCAGTTGGGGTCGGCTTTCAGTCTAACTACGATACAGCCGATCTTTCATATTATCTTCTTTGACCAATTACTACACCACGATGGCAATCCAACGTCGTCGACTCGACAGAAGAAGAAGAAGTAACTATCATCTGACTATTTCTTTTTCTTTCATTCGCAACCAAAAAAATCTACATTGCGGCCCAAAAATATTTATGACCAGACTGGTCTCTGTGCAGTCGTCGCGTCGACCTAAAATGCAAATTTTGTTGGTACCAAATGCAGCAAGATTTTGTATTTGTATCGTGAAAGAGCTTACTTACCGTCAAGTAGGACATATTATTTGTTAGCAACTTTTAAATGTATTAAAAAGTCATAGTAAATACCGTCTCGTAGAACTGCTACGAAACGCGTAGCACGTGCTACGAGTCGTAGCGTTTTGCTACGAAATTATGTAGCATTTTGTATAATAAAAAATTTCAAATGCAAATCATGTGTTAACCTACATGTTCACCCTTCAGCTTTAATTAAAAGTATCTTAAAATAACCCTCGTTTACAATATCAAAAATTTTACGCCCTCAAAAATAATTAAGGTAGATGAAAATGAAAGGATAATATTCGAGAAAAGTAAATTTATATGAAAAGGGACAATAGGGCCGTAATGAGATACTGTCTAATCAGCTAATATTAATATTCGCTAATCAGAAATATGAATGAGGATCACTTAACCTTATTAATAATTACACGAGTATTATTAAATCTGTATTTAGATTTCTCGGTAAATGAAATAAACGAGCCCTTCTTTTGCTAAAGATGATTTCGAGGTAGGTGCAATACATACATACACAGATATAATCTCGCCTTTATCCCCGGAGGGTTAGGCAGAGGAAAATTAACATCCACATTTCACCAATCAATGTATTAAGTCCCCCTCTTTCCCAACTGTACTATTGATTAGTACCATTAATGGTACTACTGGGAATCTTTGTCCCACTAGTACCATTGTACATGATACTAGTGTTGCAGCCAGGTTTACATACAGCTATACCATTGATTAGTACCATTAATGGTACTACTGGGAATCTTTGTCCCACTAGTACCATTGTACATGATACTAGTGTTGCAGCCAGGTTTACATACAGCTATACCATTGATTAGTACCATTAATGGTACTACTGGGAATCTTTGTCCCACTAGTTCTAGTACCATTGTGCACGATACTAATGTTGTAGCAGGGTTTAAATACTTAGTTTAATAGGGGGAGCCTATTGCCGTATTCCGGACACTATTGTTGACTTGAGCCATGTATCTGAGGCTGAAAATGTAGATGTTAATTCACATCTGCCTAACCCTCCGGGGATAAAGGCGTGATTGTATATGTATTGAAGCATAATAGTTAGATTTCACTATGAAATAGTCGTGTCTATACTATTATATATTTGTAAAGTGGTCGTGTCTGTACATTGGAGATATTTAAAAAAATACTTGGGTTATGTTATATTAACGATACTGAACACGAAAATATTTTTTTTGAATTTCCTGTCTGTTTGTTTGTTTGTCCGCGATGGACGCAAATACTACTGGACAGATTTTGATGCGGTTTTTTTTTGTTAGAAAGGGCTTGCTCAGACTTAAAATCTTACGTTTGTTTGATCGGAATCGGTTGAGTAGAACGAAGATATGAGCAAAGGTCGCGTTAACCGAGATGCACGCGGGCGGAGCTGCGGACGGAAGGCTAGTCTATCTATATGTACGTAACGTTAGTTTTAATGCGACAATAACGTTTTACTACCGCCATTAAGAGCTGAGGCGTTGGCTTTGCAACCTAACGCCTATCCCAATCCCCTCGATATGATAACTGACCCAAAAACAGCACATTTAGCTCATTTGAACTCATTTTAGTGCGAAGTTGGGCTTATTAGGTAGTTAGAGAATTAATTTAAGTCTTTAATGTGTGTTTTTACGGTACAAAGGACCGGTTGTGCGATAAGGTGCTTTGCAGACGGCGGGGCGGGTCGGTCTTTTTGACCGCGAAGTAATAAAGACATGCAGGTCTTTTTGCCCCTCATGTGCGTTGGTAGTTTAGGATTCCCTTTGCGTTATCGTTCGCCGTGAAATTGACCGGCCCGGCCCGCCCCGCGGTCTACAAAGCGCCTAACGATGTGACCTGCCGGGACTGTCTTCAATAGGTCTGTACCAGTACTTGTGACGACCAGAATTTTTACTGGCCAATCCACTGCACACATGTTCATAGAGGTTGTCTGGAAGAAATCGCTCCTAACGATAAGACTGCCATTTGTACTACTTTCTTTATTGCTGTTGATTTTGTCGATTAAGATTGGATAAAGTGAAGCGATTCAGACGGGACTTAACCCGCAACCATTCCCATTCCAATTCAATTAAAAAAATAACGAAAAAAATAGGATCTTATTTGAAATTTTAAAGCAATTAGTAAACTAACTATTTCAATTGATTTTAATTGGAAAAAGTAAATACTCAGACGGGACTTGAGCTCACTGTGACCTTGTACGTTAAATTCTCTAGCATGCTACATTAATTTTTTTTTCATCTGAGCATTCTCTTTTTCCAATTTAAATCCATTTGAGTAACTTAGGCTATTTTATTTCGGGCGCCAAAACAAATATAAGTCCAGGCAAATAAAGTCTCTGCACAGTTTTAAATAATTTTAGAGTAAATTAAAGAATTATCCAGCTACCTATCTATATTATTGTTAAATTGAAGTACGACTTCATCTTAATGCAATATACTCCCAAGTTACTCCATTTTATCGCTTTTATTTCGTCCGAATTAATTGAAATTGTTCCCAAATTAATACAGTCATGGTCTGTCAAGCGCGGAGAAGTCGACTCGACCGAGGGGAGACGGAATATCTTGGAACTTTAAATGGTTTTTCTCTAAAATCGTAAATATTTATTCCGTCACTGTTTTGTTACTGTTTAAATGTTTATTTTGTACTAGCTGACCCGGCGAACTTCGTACCGCCATATTTTCTGATCCCGTTCCCGCTGCATATCTCTAAATTTATCCGTGTTTCTCTACAATATTATGCCTGTATTATACATATAAACCTTCCTCTTGAATCATTCTATCTATTAAAAAAAACCGCTTCAAAATCCGTTGCGTAGTTTTGAAGATTTAAGCATACATAGGGACGGACAGACAGCGACAGCGACTTTGTTTTATAATATGTAGTGATGATGATCATACGTACATTCACGCTTGTAAATCTTCGAAGGGAGGTAGGTAAAGGTGTATTTTTAAACAACTTAGGTGGCAGACAAGCACACGGCTCACCTGATGGAAAGTGGTTCCCGTGGCCTATGGATGTCTGCACCACCAGGAGTGTCACACTCGTGCTGCCGACCCCGTAAGAACCTTCTTATGCCCTTCTTGAAGAACCCCATACCATGATCGATTGGAAAAATCACGGCAGGGAGTTATTCCACAGTTCAGTAAAACTCACGTTTTGCCTAACAAGGCAGCGCGAGTGTGACGCCCCTGGTGTTGCATACGTCCATATGCCACGGTAACCACTTCCCATCAGGTGGGCCGTGTGCTTATCTCCCACCTCAGTGGTAGGTAAAAAAAAAAATTGTGCACACCAATCCTTTTATTATCTTGTTGAAAAAAGTGTTTCATCCGCACATAAAACAGGAAGCCATGTTTTTTATGTGTGACTCTCAAAGTGAGATAAGTGGACCGTCGGAGTTCCGGCGACACAACATCACCGGTACTGTTCCTGTTGCTACAACATGTTGCGAATATTTTTTCTTTAGTAAAGTATATTTTCGAATATTGTGATAAGAATGAATAAATCATTATATAAAATTTGCTTCGAGAGTATACATACTTACATGGGTAGATAGCATATTTTTGGCAGTGTTGGTTCCCGGTTAAGTAAAATAGGGCCACCCCATATCTTCCTGTGGGTACAGTAAAGGTCCAACCCCACCAAACGCACGGCATCGGAACGGATTTTACAATCATTAAACAAAATAAATCTTATATCACAGCATTTAAAGTTTATATTACCAAGTCACGCATGACAGCTTGACGTGCGTCATGCCGCCTCACGTCGCTGTCAAGCTGTTGTGCGTGACTTGGTAATATAAACTTCAAACGCTGTGATAATAAGATTTAATTTTGTTTAAAGATTGTAAAATCCGGGCCGATGCCGTCCGTTTGGTGGGGTTGAACCTTTATGCGGCGACTGCAGTGCGTGTGGTGCGGCTAGATCTGCGTTCACCTTTATTAGCACTTAAACGATCAAATCTCAATAACATTCCGTTGCGCTTCAACACTGTCGTGTGACTTGCCCCACAATTGAGTGACTATTGCCCCAAAATTCAGGAAATTTGCAATTCGATTTTCACTCGGCTCTTGACTGGAGGGTTCTTGAAGGTGACTTCCAGTTTGTTTGATAATTGTTCGCCTCTATTTGTGGGTCCATACTCAATTTTATGATTTCATTCCTTAATTAGGAAAGTTGGGATTGTAATATTAGATTTCCTATATTTTACTGGATTTCTTCAGATTTACTTCTGCGGTTGTTTAGTGAAAGTTAAAGTGTTAATTGGATTTATTCGTATTTAAATTGTGTTCATTCTGTTAGTTTATTCTGTCGTTTGTTGCTTATTTGTTGTTTTTTCATTAAGTAAACGCTTATTTGTACGCCGATTCAAGCGCATCTTACGCACGCTCATACATACTGATTTCGTTCCCACGCTGTTATTCCTAACTATAATCTATTTCTTTGCGAAATTTTAGCCAGATCCGTTGAGTCGTTATAGCGTGAAAGAGCAACAAACAATTAATTATCTACACAAATTTTCACATCTATACTAATATTATAAAGAGGAAAGAAAATTTATTTGTATTTTTGTATGTAATGTTATTCATTACATACAAAAATACAAATAAATTTTCTCTCACACTCAAAAGCTACTGGATCAATTTAAAAATTCTTTCGCCATTATAAAGCTACATTATCAGATACTAATATAGGCTAATATCTTCACGCTACTATCAGCGATGAACAGGATCAGAATTCCATGCGGGCAGAGCCGCGAGCAACAGCTAGTTTACAATATTAGTAAGAAGCAGGATTTGATAGTAGGAGTAGATAATGAGTAGTAATAAAGGTAGTAATAAAATCAGACAAGCAATAATTATAAGAACAGACTGATACCGAATAATGATACTACATAATTATACCTATACCTAGTAGATATCTATATTGTTCTGTGAAATCTTCAATAAATTTCATTGCGGCTGAAGCCACACCTTCAGGCTGTTGTCCCACCCATCGAGGTCGGGCGAGTCACTACATTTTATTTATCTAGTGACTACATTTTTAGACTTGGGCATTTTCGTTTGAAAATGAGTTTTAGAATCGAAATCAGTTTTCGAATTTTTCAATAGTTCCTGAGTTCTAACAAACAAACAAACAAACTTTTCAGCTTTATAATATTAGTATAGATGTGAAACTGTGTCATGTTCAAACGGCTGAATGGATCTGACTGAAAGGGGGCAAGACTATTATCGTCAAGAGGACCCTATGCCGCGGGCCCTATGCCATGGACTGATGGTTTAAGTCTGTCAGATGGAGAACAACCCTATCCTCTATCGCCTTCTACAACACGGGCAGATATATGGTGGCCCTACTTTATTCCACGACAATTCATCATCACACTATAGATAAAGGTAAAATAAAAAAGAAGAAAAAATGCTTCGTATCTGGGGCAAATGTTGGCCATTGCATATTCAGCGGGACAATGCTGCCAGCGTGATGCCACATTTGTCCCGAGAACGATGAGGGGCGAGTTAATAGATTAAATATATGATGTGGTGATGATGATGGTGATATGTAACTTTGACTTTGTAATACTTATTTACAAATATATTTTTTTTATACTACTTAGGTCGCAGACAAGCATACGGCTCTGATGGTAAGTGTTTACCGTGGCCTGTGGGCGAGTGCAACACCAAGGGAGTCACAGTCATGCTGCTGACCCTGTAAGAATACAGAGATTCTGTGCCGTCAGCGCAAAAGATAAGTAGGACAAAATCTTTGGTTTTCCCACTGACAGCAAAAATCCTCTCCAGGGGCTACCCTACTCACCGTCGGAAACACAACACGAGGTTATTAACCCGCGGTCTTCTGTCCATATATACATAATATTATTCACATATATTATGAAACGTATTTCGGCAGGGTCGGCAGCGCGAGTGTGACGCCCCTGGTGTTGCATACGTCCATAGGCCACGGTGACCGCTTCCCATCAGGTGGGCCGTGTGCTTGTCTGCCAACTAAGTGGTATAAAAAAAAAAGAAGAAAAATATTCAATTATCAGTTGCCTCTCCGCCAGCAGTGAGACAAGAGCCAACCCCGGTTCGTTTAACAGGCGGTACATTCTCACACGCACCCTCGGGGTTACGCCCCGGGAACGTACTTACGCCGTTTGTACACCAAATAAACGGTGATATTTCTCTCAATTGCTATAGATCTTAGCGTTCGGAAGCCATATTTACGTAAAAGCTTGAAGATTTGATGCTTGAAAAGGTTTATTTGTTTTCTGTGATATCTTTATTCGGTGAAAAAAGGAATGTTGGTAAGGAAAGTGATTTTTTGTGAATATGTAGTTGACTAGCTTTTGCCCGCGGCTCCGCCCGCGTGGATGTCGGCTATCGCGACCAAATATAGCCTATGTCCTTTCTCAAGGTCTAATCTACCCCTGTACCAAATTTCATCAAAATCGGTTCAGTGGTTTGGGCGTGAAAGCGAGACAGACAGACAGACAGAGTTACTTTCACATTTATAATATTAGTAGGGATTACGTACGATATCCGTGTGGTGATGGATAAGGAATACAAGACATCATCGCATCTCATCCGAAGGGTATCGTGAGAGACGACTAACGGAAAAATATGTAGACAATATTACTGCGAGAGTAGAAAAACTCAAAATCAAACCCTGTATCAACCCGATTGGCCAGCATGAAAACTGTATGGGTCAAAGCCTTTGAAAAGCATCTCGGGAGAGGCCTAAGTCTAGAAGTGGATTGCGAACTGCAATAGGTTTATTGATTGCTACCAAACGTTAACGGCAAAAGTAGTTGAATCAAAACAAATATAATTTTCCCATTTTATTGGAAGTTTCAATACTTAGTCTGATTTTTTTTATTCAAAAGTCTCTAAATTGTTATCAATTCCACTTTGATCATGTCAGCGATCCTTTAACTTTATTTCTTTGAAGTTTTAAGAAGATATTACATTTATGAAGGTCACAAGTTAACCCGAAAATAATGACACTGCCAAATTTTCGAAGGACAGGTGAAGAATGGGACTGAGGGGGAAATATATCATATTTCAGAAGGGATGATAGACACGCGCGGGTTAAATGTTATATTTCTTATCAAATGTTTCGGAATATTTCATAACGTTGTTATCTTCTGGAGCATATACCAAGCTCACGCTTATTTCCCTTTGGGGTAGACAGATACAGCAACCTGTAAGATTTCTTCTTGTTCTTCATCCGAGCGTTAATTCCAGTCGTATCCGAAGCTTTCACCTCGGAGTCTGGGGTGCGCTTTACCAGTCTAACTGCGGATTTGGCTGGATTTCGATATTTTTCGTGAAATGACTGTCATCTGACCTGCACAACCCAATGGTGACATTAGGCGATATCGAAGCATTGCAGCTAGACCAGGGCCCATACCATGAACTCTTAAAACAGGTCAATAATTGAACTGCTGTCATTCTGGCAGAATGACAGCAGTTCAATTATTGACCTGTTTTAAGGTTTATGGTGAGGCCGCAGGTAGACTTGTTTTTTAGGACTCCAACTACCCGTAACGCTTCTATTCCTACATAATTTACGAGACTCTTCTACTGCCATTACATCTTTCATGAAAAAGAACTCCTAAACACTCATATCAAGGTCAATATTTGCTTTATTGTTGTATTGATTTATGTGCGCAAATCGTGTTTAATTTAAGCCATCTTCAGCCAACCATGGCGCATATAGAACGTCTGTTTTCACACGCCACCGCACACTGTCATAGCGTCCAGTCAAGCAGATAAACTAATGCACTACATTCGAATATGGAATTGTGGCACTAAAGCGTCTTACATGGCAATTGATTGTGCAGATGGGCCATTGTATTGGCAGTAGACGGGTCATTGTATTTGCAGCAGGCGGACCACTCATTGATTGTAGAAGGACTTACATTCAAAGCTGTCTTTTTATGGTCAAAGCCAACCTTTTCCTGCAAGTCGATACACCTGTTAGTTGATGGACATTCTAGGATTCCCCTACCCTGCATTTCTACCACCATTCTACCTGGGGTATGTCTATACACAAACTTACAAGAGTTTCATATTTTCGTCTATTATGTAACTACAAGAAAGTGTATTAACTGGTACACTTTCTTGGTCGAGCTTGACTATATGTTGCGAAAATGTAGATGATTTTATGTGCGCCATTGCTACCGATCCTCCACCTTGCGCATCTATTCTGTACCAGCCACCTTTATGTGAATGATACAGCCATCATAATAAAATAAAATGAATTTTTAACTTTTAAACTCTCGCGTTCATGTTAACTGGAATTAACGCGATCATGGTATAGGTATCCGCCGTCTGGGGCGCGCCGTAGTAGCGGCGGTAAGACCCATCATGGGGGAGTGGCTAGAGAGGCCACACGGTGGCCTCTCGTTCTGGCTGACGCAGATTATCACCGAGCATGGATGCTTCGGGCGGTATCTGCATCGAACCGCGAAGAAAGAGCCAACGTCCGAGTGCCATCACTGCGACGCGAGCGAGGACTCGGCGCTGCACACGCCCACCGAGTGTCCGGCGTGAGAGACGCCGAGACGGGAGCTGGTGGTGACCCTGGGGGTGAGAGCTCTCACGCTCGCCACTTTGCTCGCAGCGATGGTTCGCTGCGCGGATGCGTGGGCCGCCGGCGCCTCCTTCTGCGAGCAGGTAATGCTCGTGAAGGAGGCGGCGGAGTGGGAGCGAAGGAGAATCGCAGACCTTGCGGCCCGCGAGGAGCGAAGGAGAATCACAAACCGCGTGGCCCGCGAAGAGTGGCGGCAACTCGGGCGTCGGAGGTTGCAGAATGACCTCCGTCCCCCATGAGCGCTGGCCTGGGGGTGACGGGTGGAGCCGCCTGTCACCCTAGCAGAAGCAGGCCGCGGCGGCAGCACGCATTGCGTGCTTCCCCACACCCGGGGGCGAGTCGGGGACTCTGTGGTCCCCACACCGGAAGAGGGCCAGATCGAGAGATATGGCCCTGGGTCGGCCGGGGTGCGAGAGATATGGCTACGACAATCTCACCTCCGGCAACTGACGGCCCACAGATGGCGTGCGTTTTAGTCGGTTCGAGTCCGACATAACCTCCTCCTCCGGTTCCGGCGGGGGTGAATTTCACTTTGTGCCCAGAAATTCAAAATTTTAGTTGTAATTCATTAATTCATGTTTTTTCGTCTTGGCCTCACTTCATTAGCAAGCAGGTATACCTGATGATTGATACCGGACGAGGTTCTGACACAGATTTTCCTGTTGGCCTTGGGAGGCTGCTTGCCTCCCAACCATCCCAACCATCTTCCATTGTAGAAAAGAATGACGAATGTACAGGATTTGACGTACTTATATGACATACGTTTTGACGACTGTATCTAAAATACTACGGGCAGCGAATTGCCACTTGTCTAAGGGGGCAGTACAAGCCGGTATCGAAAAAATATCGATACAAAAATAAGTGTAAACACGCTTAACAGTGTAGGCAGAGTGGGAACGTGACAATATATTGAACATGACGTGTCACCCGTCGACGGGAATGCTGACAGATTGTACGTCCCTGCTACGTTACATGCGAGATTTGCAAATTGTTATCAAAGGGAGCGGAAAGAGTAACAGATTGGAGAGTCGTGACGGCTTGGAATTGACAGATTTACTAGATTACGAAAGAGTTTTTTTTTTTTTAACAAATATTTTCAATTAATCCTTCAGTAACCTTTATTTATTTATTTATTTATTACACTTTATGCACAAGTACAAAGGCGGACTTAATGCCGTAAAGGTCTTTTTACTAGCATACATGTTTCCTTCTTCATACAATTCCGGGCCCCGACGAGGCGAGGCCGTCAAGCTGAGGGCCACCTTTGTAACTTCGTTGGTATCTGTAATGGTGACCCCCTGTCCTGAGACTTTGCCTTGAGCTCACCATGGCTGTAGGTGTAGTCATGTGGCAAAAACAGTAATTCTTACGTTTATTATACATATTTCAAATTTATCTTTTATTGCTGGCCCGGCGATCATCGTACCACCATATTTTCCGTCCGCTGTACCTTCTATTGAAATTTCCATGTTAGATTCTGATTCTGTTCCCGCTGCACGTTTGTTTTTTACAAACCTTGGATACACAATAACGAAAACAAAACAAAAAGAATTATCCAATTTGATGCAGTCGTTCGGAAGTTAGGTATGGGCATAACATACATTTGGGGGGTTTCATTTTCATTTACACGAGTTTATGGTATGACTTAAAATAGCCAGGGGTTATTCGAAGGGAGATATGAGTGAGTATGCGTCATAAATCAGTTACAAAATTCAGTTTGGGCTAACAAGCTAGCCAGTTGCATTAGCTAGGCGACACGTATTGTTTAATGGGCGAGTATGTGTCGAGCATATTCAAATAATCACGGCGCTAGCCAACCATCTATACTGCCTCTCTGGGCTATGTAAATTGTTGGCATATTTAACGAACTTTATAAACATTTTCCACACCCAATGGGGTTATTGTAACACCGTATATGGCCTAGGGTTAGCAGGGAAGGCAAAATACGAAGGATATGTTATATTGGGTAGCCGTACCACCTGGTAATTGAGACTACAGACGACGCGGCGTGCAATTCTAGTCCGTCCGAGTCCCAAATAACAACCTCGGATCATCCGAGTCGGATGTGACGGAGGTAGTATCCATAGGTAATTAAAAATAAAAATTAATTATTAAAAAATAAAAAAACCCGACTGCTGTCTAAAAGATTGAAACAAGCTTGATAGCAGGCGGTACCCATTTGCCAATCATAAACCGAAAGAAATTTAATGGGTACCGCCTGCTATCAAGCTTGTTTCAATCTTTTAGACAGCAGTCGGGTTTTTTTATTTTTTAATAATTAATTTTATTTTAACCTTTTTAGTTAGGACATGAAATCTATATATTTTTGTAATCTCCTTTTAATTCTCTTCATTTTGATACCCTACTCGATAAATTTGAATGAAAAAAAAATTTTGCCAACACATATTTTAGCATCAAAAATCTACCGTATAGTTTTTGTTGGAATTTTATGTACCCTATGACACTCGGGAGATGAATACCTTTCATTTGAGACCCTATTCATCAAAATCCGTCCAGGCGTTAGGCCTGTAGAGGGGAACAAAGAAAACTACATACATACATAGACACATACATACATACATACATATGCGCGAAACACATTACCCTCTCGCTGGCGCGGTCGGGTAAAAAAAACCTACGCATAAAAAATATAAGCATATCAATACTCCTTTAAGGTAGGTATTTTGGAACGATATCATACGAAACCCAGTCAAGAGTCTTTAAATGAAATATTAATTACCGTACCCCTAGCACGAAAAACAATCGTAATCGTAACATAAGCCTATCGATAGAACGGAGCATTGCGATTGGCCGGCTTCACACGTATACAGGTTCACAGTAGGCAGGCGGCCAATCACAATGCTCGACGCTTATATACATTTATGTTACGATTACGATAGTTTTTCGGGGCCCAGATCGTATTCTAGAACTTGAGTGGAGATTTACCAAACGTAAATCACCATCTTCATCTTAGCGTTAATTCCCATTCGCATCCGCAGCTTTCACCTCGGAGTCTGGGGTCCGCTTTACCAGTCTTAACTACGGATCTAGACCTCGATATTTTCCGTGAAGCGATTGCCATCTGACCTCCACAACCCAATGGTAACATTGGGCGATATCGAAGCTTTGCAGATAGACCGTTGTTTTTTGGACTTTTTAGGGCTCCAACTACCGTATCGACTGTCATAGACTAGACTAGAATCTTATGGCAACCGGGACCGACGGCTTAACGTGCTCTCCGAGGCACGACATATTTCATGCACACAAATATTTGCACTGAGCAGGGATCGAACCCCCGCCTTCTGCGTAGCGGCCGCGTTCACTACCGCTGTAAATCGTAAATCATCTGATTCATTACTCTAGAGAATTAATGAATAAAATGTAAAAACTTAAGCGTCCATCGTTCTAGTTTTATTTCTCATATGCTTTTTCACGATCGAAGCGAATAGGGGCATAGCGATAAGCCACACTGGAAGCCTTCACTATCTGATGGCTTATGGCCTTAACTTCCATAGGGGCTGTAAAACACATAAGAAGTAATTGCTAGCGGTCAGTTGAGAATGGCTATGTTGAAATAGTCGTTTTAGAGGTGCGTCTATAAAGTTTATTGAAGTCGGTGTTGTGTTAAAAATAAATTTGTTTACTTGTTTGTGTCAATACTGTTTGTATTCAGGTTAAGGTCTTAGGCAGAGTGCAATATTTGGACCCGGTAGGCGGCGTTGCAATCAGTTTATAGGATTTTTACTACAAAATTTTCCATTTTCTTTACCAATATGTTTCAGCTTGTAAATAATAAAAACTTCTCTTCTGATAATGTATTGACCAGCTTCACCGATCAAAAATTAACAATTTGATGACACGACGTTGCATATTAGTTTAACCAACAAAAGATAACTTTCATATCGCGATTCAGGACAAGTCACAACGAAGTAGTTACAGCTATTGTCACGAGATGGCAACACAAATATCGCTACAAGACCAAACCTGCTTATAACATTTATGTGATATTCCCACGATCATTATATTACATAAATAATCCATAAAATACTAGATTATTCAATGATATTTTTTCCTCAACAATTTCATTTCTTTCATCAAATCAACATATTTACTGTGGAAGTGCCTGACTATTACAGTAACGAGAGTTTCTTGTTTATGCTAAGAACTGCGTTGAAATATTCACGGAGGGGCTAAGCAACTTTTATTTAATTCTCAATTTGTCCTTCGTTTCTATTGAGTTACTAGTTTCCCTTCAATTTACTCGAAGGTTGTTCGATTTAGTCTTTAAATAAATTAAATATAGGTTTTGCGTTACGAACCTAAGTGAGAATGTTATTACTTTTGATTGAACGATGTTTGGGCTTTAATAATATCAGAATAGCTATTATAGGTAGCTGTAGGTAGTCATAATTAATATCGCTAACTTTGTTTCATTTTAAATAATACGTTATTCATAATATCGTTATTCGTTTCCCGGCAGAGTAGAATTTGGGCCACCCCATCTTCTCCCACGCGGTGTCGTATAAGGCGACTAAGGGATAGGGCTGTTTAACATCAGACAGATATATACAGCCCAGACTCAGCCTTAGGTGCTTGGCTCGAGTCAACAATAGTGTCCGGAATACGGCAATAGGCTCACCCCCTATTACGTGGGACCGAATGCAATGATTGGTGAAATGTGGGTGGTAATTCACCTCTGCCTAACCCTCCGGGGATAAAGGCGTGATTATATGTATGTATGTATTATTCATAATAAAGACTCTGCGTGCGAATTTCATATTATCTTAAAACCTGTTTGTAGAAGTTATTACTTTCAGAAATACTCAACGACAAAACAAAATGTTTGTAAAGAAACTTTTCATAAACTCATTGAGGTGTGATAAAGATGCCTTCGCAAAAAGGAGACAGAAAATGTGCGCGAACAGAATTATGACGTCATCACTCTTTAGGCATGTTTATTGGGGACAGGAATTGGGGAATGGTGTCGCTGGAAGTGGCTTGAGCGCAGTAATGGGGGAGGAAATACTTGGGGGAAATTAGATGCAATTATACTGAAACGAAATGTGAGGGAATTTCGAATTTAATTCTTATTGGTAATGTGACTGGAATATTAATGCCATTGTTGGAGCTTTGGAGTGAGTTTTATGCCGTTGTGGAGTTATATTTAAGTGCTTCGTTAGTACACTGGTATAAGTTTGCGCTTATGTTTGTGTGCGAAGAGAATACAGTGCGTGCTGCTTATATTAAGTGGGTACAGTCAGCTACTTAAGTTGCTGAATACAAACTTTTCAAAAATATTTACATTTATTTTATGTGTAGTGTGTAGGTATTTGTGTAAACTTGACAGTGGAATACAATTCACAATAAAATTAGTACAAAATATCTTTGTCGTGGATTAAATTTCCCTGTCGATCTTGCTCAATTACAATTTTAAATATTTCCTTCGAATATATTTAAGTTAATATTATAATGTTAATAATATAATATATATTGTATACCCACTTATACTTATTTAAGAATGAATCAATAATAATCGTTGGTAGCTTAGTATTTAAGAAGTTAGCTTTACAACCAAGGAGACCCGGGTTCGATTCCTAGCCATCACAACACTAACATGAACCCACTCCTAACATAAGCATTTACAGAGGTAGGATACGACGGTATTCCTGTCCTAACTGAGCAGTCTGATTCGGGAAGTGCCTCCACCCTCCAGAATACCCGGCGGTGAGTAGGGTAGCCATAGCTCACTGGAGAGTTTTTGTGCTGTCTGTAGGAAGACCAAAGGCTTGTCCTGCTTTGTGTTCTGCGCTGACGGCACACAAACTCTCTGTGCTTACAGGGTCGGCAGCACGAGTGTGTCTCCCCTTTTGATCAGGTGGGCCGTGTGCTTCTGCCACCTACCTAAGTGCTTAGCTGGTGGGATTAACGGGAATACATGTAATATTTTTTACTAATATTTCCTCTACTCTAAACTAGTCAAGTACTGCCCTTAATGAAATGATATAATGCCAGAAGTTCAGTTTGAAATTGAACAGGAATTCAGTGAGTTCATAGTCTCACTAATTACAATACATCAACTTCACACCTAACCACACAACAATGTTAAACTTTCACATACCTTATTATTAGAAATATGTTGCACTAATAGCTATTGGAATTTAAATTGTTCAAAGCTTTTAACGCAGTTTAAGTAAAACCCCGAGTAAGGTGTACAATTTGCATTTTTATGAAGCAAAGGTTGATTAAATGTTTGAAAGTGTTTTTAACCAATGACGGACCGAGATAAAGTTAAAGTAAACAGTAATCATGTTTCAATAGATGAATTTCATTGAGTAAAATGTAAGATTTAGGTTCAGTTGAAAGTCTAGCCTTGGTGGATTATTTACCTTTTTAGACCTCATACTCTCGCTACGCACTTCATTTAGTCAGAAAACTGTTAGTTGCTCAAATCTTTTGATTTTCAAACTTGAATTCATTAAAAACGTGGGACTAAAGTCAACTTTATCTGCAAGCCGGTATACCTACTGATTGATGGACGAAGCTCAGCTAAGTAAATTATCTAAATATATATAACTCAAAGGTGACTGACTGACTGACTGACTGACTGACATAGTGATCTATCAACGCACAGCCCAAACCACTGGACGGATCGGGCTGAAATTTGGCATGCAGGTAGATGTTATGACGTAGGCATCCGCTAAGAAAAGATTTTGATTAATTCTATCCCCAAGGGGATAAAATAGGGGATGAAAGTTTGTATGAAACTTTGTCAATTTTAAACCGATCGGGCTGATACTTTGCATGCATAAAGCTACTATGACGTAGGCATCCGCTAAGAAATAATTTTGATTAATTCTACCCCCAAGGGGATAAAATAGGGGATGAACAACATTCCGAACATAACGCGGACGAAGTCGCGGGCAACAGCTAGTAGCAAATAAATCGCGATGGAATCCGTTAAAAAGTGGTTTTATTTTATATATTTCTAGTTATTTTATATCTTTGTATGATTACTGTTTACGCGACAAGGGACATGAATAATCTCATAAAACTTGGTGATTCTAACGTGGCCCAATCCGACGTCAAACTCCGGGTTAATATAATCCGGGCCGATATGTTTATCTTGTGTTAATATTGGAATTGGCGAAGTGGTAGTGAGGCTTTACTTGATTAATTTGGAATATAATTTTGTAAACTGTTGCGTATATTTCACTTGAATAGTTTTCTTTTGTATAGGACGCGTCAATTTCACTTCACCTCGCTTGAAGGTAAGATGAAGGCTTAAGTTAAGCCAAGTCAAGTCAACACTTCAGATGCTGATTGACGAACGAGCAGTCACTCCCATTAAATCCGTATAATTCATTTTAAATTCAATGGATAAAAAGGAGTAACTGACCACGGTCTGCAAGGTGAATCAGGTGTTTCTTAGGGAGTACCTACTACTAACCGAAAATGAATTGCTCGTGTCAATAGGGGGTTCCTGTCAGTAGTGTAATGACCTGGAGATGTACCCGGCACCTCTCAATCGTAAAGTCTACCTCTTAGCCACCCCCAAGCTATCAAAACTTATTTCTATTCCTTCGATATTATTTTCTATACAATTCAAGTCAAAGGCACTACGTCAGTTAGACCAAATACACGACCCCTGAATTCCATGCCTCGTATAAATCAATAACCTCTTACGTCACCTTTTCATTTCCTTCCATAAAGGTTACTCAGCAATGTTCACACCGCATTAAGGCCGGTACACACTATAAAATTACAAGTGGCGTGCGCTAGACGTCTAATTATCTTATTAACGGAGCACGCAAGTGTGTGCTACCCCTTCTGAGGTACGAGTTTAATGTTCAACACGGAGTAAGCATGCGAATTCGTAATAAAACGGTAATGTTTATTTTCACTGTTGTTGCAAATTTGTTTTGTTTTTAAATTTTATTGGTAGTAGCTGTCTTTGCCTAGTAGAAATGGGTTTTAGAAGTAGGTACCTACTACCGTTTCTCTGAATATCAATGTTTACTAGCAGTATAGTGCGCTGCCGACTGCGGAGATGTGCTGCCTTGTGTGAGTTTCGAATACTTAATATAAACATAATATTTGTTGTAACTGTATAGTCTTCTTGAATAAGTGTTGCAAAAAATTGCTAGAAAATCGCATCCTGCTCTGCAGTAGAGCCACCCCACCTTTTTGCTATTAGGCTTTTTATATTGTACATATTTCACGGATATTGTTGATTTTAATCTTGATTGGTTTGACAGCCTCCGTGGCGTAGGGGTAGTGAACGCGGCCGCTACGCAGGAGGCGCGGGTTCGATCCCCGCTCAGTGCAAATATTTGTGTGCATGAAATATAAGTATTTGCATTGGTCTGGTCGTGCCTCGGAGAGCACGTTAAGCCGTCGGTCCCGGTTGCCATAAGAACGTCTATGGTAGTCGTTACGGGTAGTTGGAGCCCTCAAAAATCCAAAAAAAAAAACAACGGTCTAGCTGCAAAGCTTCGATATCGCCTAATGTTAACATTGGGTTGTGGAGATCAGATGACAATCGCTTCACGTAAAATATCTAAGTCTAGCCAAATCCGTAGTTAAGACTGGTAAAGCGGACCCCAGACTCCGAGCTGAAAGCTTCGGATGCGACTGGGAATTAACGCTAGGATGAAGAAGATTGTTGATTTTAATCTCAAATTTTTACATCCTCAACAGTTATGGGCAATCAACTTCACTATAATTATTATTATATTTAGTTATTTTACTTATTATTAATAGAGCTAAAAAATGGTTGAATAGACTGTCTTTTAGATTTAGACTTATCTGACTTATCTGTGATGATGTCTTACGTACGTACGTACGTACGGGTGTAACACCCGTATTCACAAACGATACTGTGAGGTCTCATAGTGTGCTCGAGCGCATAGGGCTGGTAAAATTAATTCACAAACATCACGGAGCAGTATCTAACGCAGTGCGTTCCCTCAACGAAGTATTACATAAGTGTTATCAACGAATAAAAAGGCTTGCCAAAACGAACGCACTGAGAATTTGTCGTTCTTTGCACAGTTTTGGTGGTACGCATAGCGAAGTATTGTTTGTGAATACGGGTGTTAGTTCATTTAAGATACACCACGCTACGATTCTTAGGTACTGAGCAAAAAAGTCAGAAATACGTAAGTGGGCGAGTGATGTGCGATCTCTCGAACAGAACCTATATGTGGGTGATGCCGCGGGGAAAAGCTAGTGTATTTATAAACAATAGCTCTCAATATTTGGTAGATGATAAATGCTGACACATAATTATTTCAGCGTGAAATTTCCTCTTGTGAAATTAATTTCAACTGATGAAATACCCTTTGTAACAAACAAAATGACAAAATAATTACTTTGTAAGTAGATATCAATATCATGAAAAGATCTTTGTTCGAAAATTCAAATAGTAAATTGAATTCCAGGATTGCGAATAAATGAATCGCAATATGAATTTACAATGCATTGTATTAATTTTGAAATTTCCTGGAATATTAATTTGCAATGTACTGTATTAATGTAGATATTTCTTTTGTTCACAGGTAAGTTCCATTATTTACATTGGACTTAAGTATGCAGTACTTATGGTAATTAAACATAATTTTACAATACCTATACCACAGACAGTACTAGCGTATCTATACCTTCTCTTCGTGCAGTAATCCCCGCGCACTGTGCGGTATGAAAGGAACTTCATCCCACGCACACTCAAGCTGTGGAATGAACACCCTGCGGTGGTTTTCCCAAGCGACTACAATATGGGGTTCTTCAAGAAGGGCATTAGAAGGTTTCTTCAGGGTCGGCACCGCGAGTGTGACGCCCCTGGTGTTGCATACGTCCATAGGCCTCGGTGACCGCTTCCCATCAGGTGGGCCGTGTGCTTGTCTGCCAACTAAGTGGTATAAAAAAAAAACAAGCAATTTAGATTAGCTGGGGGGTTAGGGGGAATATTAGTAATTTCGGTTGCTTATATTCTTTAGAAAGACCGCGGTAGCCTAGTGGTATGGGTAATGGACTGCTGAGACGAGGTCTCGGATTCGATCCCAGGTTTTACCATGGCACACACCAATGACTTTTCGATGCTTGTGTGCTCGTGTATTTATCGTAGGTTTATAAGTGCCCGGTTAATGGCAATAGGCTCGCCACCTATTACATTGGGACCTAAACATAAACGGCGAAATGTGGGTGCTAGCACCTCTGCCTACCCCTTCGGGGATATAGGCGTGAGTTTAAGCTTATATGTTACTAGCTGACCCGGCAAACTTCGTACCGCCATAATTTCCGCCCGCGTGGTATTCTGATCCCGATTTATCAGTGTTTCTCTACAATATTATGCATGTATTATACATATAAACCTTCCTCTTGAATCACCCTATCTATTAAAAAAACCGCTTTAAATCCGTTGCGTAGTTGTGAAGATTTAAGCATACATAGGGACGGACAGACAGCGACAGCGACTTTGTTTTATAATATGTAATGATAATGATGATAATGATGATGAAGTGATGAATATTCTTTAAAAAAATTGCCACTTGTTAGGGGGGCAGTAATTACAGCGATAGGTACTATATTTCCTACACCTACCTGTATGAGTTAAACCTAATTTCAACACTATCATCGCCGTGATACTAATTAACCCTGACACGACTTTTCTTAATCCTTATTATCCGTATCGTTGTCAGAACCTTTATCCAAAGAATCGATGTAGGAGGGCTTTGCTATCATGTACTTTGTTAGGGTTGTCAACTTATAATATTACAGACTTACATAAACTCACGTCTATATCCCCGAAGGGGTAGGCAGAGGTGCTAGCACCCACATTTCGCCGTTTATGTTTAGGTCCCAATGTAATAGGTGCTGAGCCTATTGCCATTAACTGGGCACTTATAAACCAGCGATAAATACACACATATCTTCGAAAAGCATCGAAAAGTCATTGGTGTGTGCCATGGTAAAACCTGGGATCGAACCCGAGACCTCGTCTCAGCAGTCCATTACCCATACCACTAGGCTCCGTGGTCGTTTTTTTAATATTAGCAGGTGGCATGGAAAATGCGCTATGAATATGATATTATTATTATCAAACTGAGGCGTGAGTGCAAAACCCTGTAAGAATTGATGTAGGCCCACGTATACCTAACGGGTCATCTTATTTATAAAAATCAATTGCTGTTCGTTAGTCTCGCTAAAACTCGAGAACGGCTGGACCGATTTGGCTAATTTCGATTTTGGATAATTATTTGTAAAAGTCCAGGGAAGGTTTATAAGGTGAGAAAATATAGACACGCGGGCGAAAAAAAAAATATGGCGGTACAAAGTTCGCCGGGACAGCTAGTATATTAAAAATTTCAAGTTAGACTCGTAAGCAGCCATAATGTATAAAAAAAAAGTTTAAACAAGGTGCCTGAAAGCAGTTGTAGCAATAGGTGTATACCGGGATCGTAGCAGGACTAGCAGGTGCAAACATATGAACTTAAAGACTAAAAATGTTTTCATACCTATATTTTCATACATACATTTTTTGTAGGTTTTTGCAGCAATAAATGTGTCTTTTTCTCTCTCTTTCTTACTTGCCCTGTTAGGGAAGAAGCGTGAAATAGATGTAGGTATGTGAAAATCGCGAAAATTTCAAGCAAAAGCAAGGTCCCGTGCTGCACTCAGGTGGTGAACATAGGTGAAGCACGAGTCCGGACCCAAAATTTAAATTATTTTTTAATAAGCAGTAACTATTTTAAACGTAACACCCCTACGTATAACTCAATTAAGTGAATGTCTCCAGTGACGGTACAGTTGGCCTTACTAACTGTGTAATCAATGTAATGCAGCCACCTCACTAGTCACTGTGTACGGCTTCCTCACTATACATTGACTTTGGTCTATTTATGTCCCTTCACAAGGCAAACATTTTTTTATAAGGAAGTGGTTTAGGATTACACTGTTGTGGAGTTTCATGATACTTTAATCGTCGGAGTTTAGTTTGATCCCTTTGGATCAGACCATTAATAGCTTAAAATTGCTTATACATAAGTGTCTTGTATACATTCATATGTATCTATTAATTAATATCAAGTTGTTATTTTAAAGAAATAGGAGCTTGGATGTCGCTTTGCGTCGACGGCGACGCCGCAAATCAAAAAAATAGGAATAATAATTTTATGTGTTTCAATATGGACCCTTTATAAATACCTACGGATGAGTCTTTAGTGCACGACTAGTGATCAAGGGTCAACCGGTTCAGAACTGGACACGGGAGATGCAACTACCATCTTCACAAGTGGGGACTTAAAGAAGCGCCGGACTGTGATTGTGGAGCTCCAAAGCAGACAACGATGCATATAGCAGAGGAGTGGCCACTCCATCGTTTCCCTGGAGGAATGCGTGAGCTATATGACCTCAAACCGGCAGCAATAGACTGGCTTCGCCAACTGGACGTTGACATAATATGAGGGCTCGAGCAAAAGTCATACGACATGATGAGGACATGATGAGTGCACGACTGTTCATTTTCTGTAATGTAACGAATAGAGCTAGAACAAGAGCATTCTAAGAGCATTCTTTCTTAATATTTAGTGTAAATGAAACCTTATTTTCAGCAGTTACAGAAGAAACAACAACGAACGAAATGTTCTGTCACTGTTTACACTAATAGAATTTGACGTACAGGGCCCATACCATGAACTCATAAAACAGGTCAATAATTGAACTGCTGTCATTCTACCAACTGCAAATGTCACTTTTTAATCCTATATATTTATATGACATTACAAAGTGACATTTGCAGTTGGCAGAATGACAGCAGTTCAATTATTGACCTGTTTTAAGGTTTATGGTAAGGCCGCAGAAGATAGAATGAGCATTCGCTCGTTTGGTGTAAATCAACCATAATAATCTACCTGAACGACGAATCTGTCCAATCTTCGTAGCTTAGAAAAATTCGTCCATTGGACAAATTGATCTGTCGTACACCGAGCAATCGATTTTAACGTTCCAAATCCAAACAGACGCTCTAATTTTATTCATTTGTATCATAGATAACCAAATCAAAGCCTTTTTAAATACATTTATACCGGATAAAGTTAACATCCGTGATGGGTCCCGTTTTTTCCTGTTATTCGTTCTAAAATGTTATCTTCCTAAAACCGAATATTGGTAACACTGTTTCATTTAGATACGTTTGAATCACACCGCACACGTCCATGAATACGATATCAAAAGTGTCCTACCGTGTTTTTGTTTGGACATTTTTTTTTCATCTAAAATCTTTGTTTAACCGAATATCATTATTTTCGATTATGAATTGATGAATAGATAATACTGACCCGTTATGTCTATATGTATAAAAATCTATAACCATATTTTTTTATCTGCTTATTACGTCCAAGTGGTTTCACCTATTTGACTATATTTTTTATTATATTGTATTGTAATTATAAAAAACTGCTATACTACACATACTTAATTAGCGCTATTTTTTTATAGGAACACGTCAATTTGACTTCACCTCGCCTGATGGTAAGCTGAAGGCAAAGTCTCGGAAAAGAGGGTCACCATTATAGACACGTACTATGTTAAAATGGTGGTACTCAGCTTGACGGCCTCATTAGATGCTTTTTCACGCCCCGCTTAAAGGACCCGGGACTGTAGAAGGAGGGAAACACGTGTACTGGTAAGGAATTCCAGGTCTTAATGGTACGGCAAAAAGAAAATAAGTAAAAGTGTAAATATACCTATACACAGAAAGCCAGTCTTATGTATGAACAGGGACAGAACCCGCACCCTCTAAAGTAGCAGTTGAAATTTCTGCTACACCATAGAGGTTACAGGTAAACCCGTTTCCTCTGAAAATTAACCCACCATATCACTGACTAACTATACCAATAGTTACTAAAACCGTCCCCGTAGTAAAAAACATTCCATCATTTCCTCGTAACTACATTATCACACACGCAAATACCGCGTAAGTGACAGTTGTAATTAAGTCGTTATTAATTTTAGGCTTCGGTCAGAGTACATAAACACCGGTTATTAACCGCCCTAACCGGTAATTATATGTATGTAAATGTCGTCAAGTTTGTCCTCGTAAAATATTGTTACGAGGTATATTCAAACCTTTTACATAAGTCTGTAAATCTACAAAGGGGTGAGCAATTGAGCATAGGTGTATAAATCAAACTATTAAAACCCACATTTCGCTATGATTTTCGGTCACAAGTCGTAGGGGCGAGCCTATTGTCGTCAAACGGGCGCTTAGTCTTGAGCTGTATTTTTGTATTTACTTTTAGATGGCAGCCCTATCCCTTAGCCACCTTCAGGAAGAGATGGGGTGGCCCATTCTGACCGGGACTGTTTTTTACAAACTAATATAGGTACCTAATAGTGATGATCTTGATCATGTCTGTCTGAGTTATTATAAAATTGAATACCTACAGATATTGAAACATGATCGTTTCGCAAAAAAATGTTTTATAGACTTACGGCCGTTTCCAGTTTTGACATTAGAAAGGATAAAAACGTCATCAATCTCTATGGTTAACGCAATTCATAGTAGCAAAATAACAATAGGATTTCACAAAGGAACTATCTCTACCTTTACCTTTATCTGTAGATATGTTATTGATAATGGCCGATAATGGGACTTAGTTGATTAATATTTGATATTGTTGAAATTTAAAATTACTTACCGGGGTGAAACCATGTGAAAATCTGCGAAGGGCTTTTATTCTTCACTTACCTACGATCAAACAGCTGAAGGTATCTGTCTGTAATTTGATAGAGGGATAGATTTATTTTCATTCCATGTGTCGCGGGAATTAAAATCAGAATTCCAACGGGCGGAGTCGCGGGCAAAAACTAGTTACTTACAATTCTTTCTCCTTCGCAATGAGCAGTTTTCCAGTAGGTATAATAATCAGTTGGTTTTTAAGTCATCAGGAGATGGCGCTAGCATAGCTTTTGGTAATTTTAATGTACTCTGTGGTTTGTTTGTGGTATTTTTTCATGAATTTGCGATGTTGCCAAAGTTTAATTTCGTTTACCCATATTATAATAGATAAAATATAATAAAACACTTAATTCTTTTCACGTCACTGTCTGTAATTTAAAATAATAATATTATATTTAAAATAATTGTATCAGAAAAAATGACAGAATATATAAGTAAAGTAAATCATTACAAAACCGAAGAATTTTTTTTCCATAAATTAGGGAACACTAGATGTGACACCACACTCTTCTTACCAAAAGTGCCGGTTGCGCCATCTAGAGCGTCTTTAGGAACCCTATAAATACCTACTGGAAAACTGCTCATTATTATTATCATTTTGGTGAAATAAATTAATACTTAGTCTGACTTCTAGGCATATTTGCATAAATATGAAGAAATTCCTTTACCCAATCCGAAATTACCTTCTTCATTGGATATTATTCATACAACTTGGCTAGGTTACAATGTTATCAATAGAGGTGTCTGATGCAAGACATTTTGGCAACGGATCCGAAAACAACCTGACTTACGCAGAAACCGGTAGATAGAAGATAGGTAATATCGCTTTGGCTACAGAATCAGCAAAATGGACGTCTTGGCAAGAAAACTGGTCACTACATATTACGTACAGATTAAAGGAAAAGATTGTATTTTATACTAGCTATTGCCCGCGGTTCGATCCCCGCTCAGTGCAAATATTTGTGTGCATTAAATATGGGTATTTGCATTGGTCTGGTCGTGCCTCGGAGAGCACGTTAAGCCGTCGGTCCCGGTTGCCATAAGAACATCTATGGCAGTCGTTACGGGTAGTTGGTGCCCTAAAAAGTCCAAAAACAACAGTCTAGCTGCAAAGCTTTGATATCGCCTAATGTTAACATTGGGTCGTGGAGGTCAGGTGGCAATCGCTTCACGGAAAATATCGAGGTCTAGCCAAATCTGTAGCTGTGACTGGTAAAGCGGACCCCAGACTCCAAGCTGAAGCTTCGGATGCGACTGGGAATTAACGCTAGGAGGTAGAAGAATTGCCCGCGGTTCTGCCCGCGTGAAATCAAGAGATTAGATGCCGTGATTATATAACGGCTGGCTGCACGATCCTTACGAAAACATTTTCACGTAAATTAAGGCCAAGAATAGTGTGCTTAGCTAATATTACTTTTGGTTTTTTGTTCAAAACAAGGCAGTGGACAACGTTGTAGCTGTGGCCAAATATTGGGCCAGGAAATCATGCAAGAAGCCAGAATATTAGCCAGCCACTGAATATAATGGTATAAATGCTATACCTACTTGACTGATAACTGTGTATTAGCAAATACCTTTTTCAGCTCATTTAAGATAGAAAGATAACAAAAAATTGACATTTATTTTAAGGTCAGATATGACATAAATATTGCATAAAATTTTATAAAAACCCCGTTCAGTAGTTTTTGTGCTATTTTCGAATACAAAAGGTTCAATATTGCGTGGAAGGTAGTATACATGATTGAATTCGATGAATAAAAAATATTCATAAAAGCAGACATACGATATATTATCGGGTATAAAAGGGAAATTTGGACAATGGAATGGACAGAGAATATTGATATTGATGACGTAAGACTTGCATCGGATTTATTCAAACAAAATTGTTCTTTTTTTATACCACTAAGGTATCAGACACGGCTCAGTCAAAGTGGTAACTGTGGCCTATGGACGAGTGCAACACCCGAGGAGTCACACTCGTGCTGCCGACCCTTTAAGAACAGACTTCGAGTTGACGGCAAAGTCAGCGTAGAAGACAACCAGGATGGCTTGTCCTTGGTCCTTAGTCTTCCTACTGACAGCACAAAACATCTCTAGTGAGCTCTGGCTGCCCTGCTCATCGCCGGGAATACAACACGAGGCAATTATACCCGCGGTAATATGTGGGACGGAGGTGCTTCCCCATTCGGACTGCTCAATTGCGGCGGCAATACCATCGTGTCCTACCTTCTCCGAAATTCGTTTTCACCTGACTATTAGTATTCACAAAAGTAAGAAATTGAGTAACCACCTGAAGCTATGTCATCCCCAATCACTCATGAACCTCTAGAAAAAAGCTGGTGAAGCTTCATAAGGTCCGGTAATCGCTTACCATTAGCTGTATGGGCTGTGTGCTTGATTACTGCCGTAAGCATAAAAAAAATATTGAGCTATAGAAGTGACCTCAATAACAAAAACAAACATAGTTAAAAAACAAATCGCTTTCATCAAATTAAATCGTATAATGTACGCAATACGATTTTAGTTTTAATCACGCTAACGTTTAACTGTCGGGCGCGGCCGTGACGTCACTAGTGATGTCACCACTATCACGTCATCGCTCGTTTCACACGGAGAGTATCTGTGAGATTTCGGTTAATGATGTGCTTGTTTTCTATTTTAACAAGACATCGAGTTCTTTAGGAGTTCAAGCAAGCTCGTAGCTTATAAATATAAAAATAAGTTCAGTGCTGCATTTTCTTAAGTATTTTTTAAAGTTTTTCTCAGCACGAACAAGTCTGTTCAACCGAAAGAATGAACTTTCCATTCAGGTACAGAGCCTTCAGAAGTTACCATAATGTAAAAAAAACTATTACGTAGGTACTATTGTTACACATATATGTAAGTATTTTCTGTCATGTTTTATAGAGTTATTGGCCACTTGGTCAATAACTTGGAACGTGTTAATAATAATATCGAAGGCGACTGTACCTAATATCGACGTTTAGTAGTATTTTGCAGTAATCCACAGTAAATTAGAAAGTTAATAATATTTTTGATTTGCCATTACAGAAGATTATCAATTTGGTTGGTGTATATTTTTAGAGGTCAACCCTGACCGTCTACCCAATTAAATTTACCCTTTAAGTACGCCTAATTTGTCATTCGTTCGGTACTAATTCGCACCACATGCTCACACCACCCCGATGTACCTACTTAAGCATTTATGGGTTTGGGTTTATATTTGACTAGATTTATGGTAGGTATATAGGCAGACCTCAACTATATATACAAAATCTATAGAGGCTGTAAGTATCATTGCAACGCGGCGTAAAAAATAGCGACTACCTCTGTATAAGTTGACCTATATACCTATATGTTACGGGTAATGCTAGAAGATGGAGTAAACCTAGGTTTACCCGGGTTGACTTAGTATTATCCAAGCTTCTTGGGTAAAGTCCGAATAATAAGTTAAATAAATTTTAATTCGGGGTTTACCCATACTCAACTAGGTCTATCCAACTCTGGCTGGGTATTCGCCGTTGACGCAAAAAAAAAGATCCACGAAGGTTAAGGCGGGAGCTCCGCTCCGCTTCGCCTTCTAACCTAACCTATCCGAGTTGGGGTACTCTGAGTCGAGCTGTTAACTATAATAATGACGTTTTTTCAAAGTTATTATGTTTGTGCTATTAAATATATCATGTTTCAGCCCGCTATTAGTTCTTGCTATTAAAGCTATGAAGTTTATGCTCTTCAAGCGATTACGTTCCCCTTTGTATGTTTTTAAAATAATAAAAGTTTAAAATGCCCTTGGATTTTCATTTCACTAATTAGGTAATTAGACACATTTTTAACATTACCTAGCCAGAGTTGGGTAGACCTAGGTGAGTATGGGTAAACCCCGAATTCAAATTTATTTAACTTAATAATAGGACTTTACCCAAGAAACTTGGATACTACCTAGGTTTACTCCATTTTCTAGCATTACCCGTAACATATACATACATCCCATGACATTCACACATTGACAGTTTAAAGAACAATATTTGTTTACATTAAGGTGCGTACAAATTATATAGCATAACATGTTATATAACAATGTTATATGACATGTTTCATTAATGTAGACACTGAAGTTAGTACAATGTTGCAAAGTTATAAAACAATGTTAGATAATGTGGACGTGTTATATAACACAAGTTATACAACATGTTACATGATCTGTACGCACCTTTAGATTACTCATACAAAACGCGTTTTTCATAGCGTGACAGCCTCCGTGGCGTAGCGGTAGTGAACGCGGCCGCTACGCAGGAGGCGTGGGTTCGATCCCCGCTCAGTGCAAATATTTGTGTTCATGAAATATGGGTATTTGCATTGGTCTGGTCGTGCCTCGGAGAGCACGTTAAGCCGTCGGTCCCGGTTGCCATAAGAACATCTATGGCAGTCGTTACGGGTAGTTGGAGCCCTCAAAAATCCAAAAACAACAGTCTAGCTGCAAAGCTTCGATATCGCCTAATGTTACCATTGGGATGTGGAGGTCAGATGGCAATCGCTTCACAGAAAATATCGAGGTCTAGCCAAATCCGTAGTTAAGACTGGCAAAAGCGGACCCCAGACTCCGAGCTGAAAGCTTCGGATGCGACTGGGAATTAACGCTAAGAGGAAGAAGAAGCGTGTCTATACAGCAGTTATGTGGTCTAAGAGGCTACATCTACAAAATAAATAGGAAGGCCCTGTCTATGTGGTTTTGAAACTCTCTAGCGAAATTGAAAAAAAAGAAGATCTTGAAATTGTAGCTTAGCTGAAAGTTTACGGTAGTAGTGTAATGACTGAGATTCGAACCCAAGACCTTTCGATCCACGCTTGGCGCCCATATCGGAATATAGCATGATGTTATGTCTATTTCGTTCAAAAAATACTCCAGCTATGTTGGCTATTAGCAATAATTTCTACTTAATGCATATTTGTGAAAATGTCGCTAAAAATTATGGCCATTTTATGCAAATTACTTTTCAAATTGTCATGAATATTATTCAGTCTCAAATAGGTGATTATTTATGTTGGTAGTACTCCATTTCGCATAACGGACTTTATTTAGGTCCTATAAAAAACATTAATGTCGAGAGCTGACGTTATATTATGATGTTCTATTATGAAATACTAGCTTTTGCCCGCGGCTCCACCCGCGTGAATGTCGATTATCGCGACCAAACATAGCCTATGTCCTTTCTCAAGGTCTAATCTACCCCTATACCAAATTTCATCAAAATCGGTTCAGCGGTTTAGTCGTAAAAGCGAGACAGACAGACAGACAGACAGACAGACAGTCAGACAGACAGACAGACAGACAGACAGACAGACAGAGTTACTTTCGCATTTATAATATTAGTAGGGATCTACCCCTATACCAAATTTCATCAAAATCGGTTCAGCGGTTTAGTCGTAAAAGCGAGACAGACAGACAGACAGACAGACAGAGTTACTTTCGCATTTATAATATTAGCAGGGATGAACACACTGTATAGTCTGTGAGATTGTTTTAATTACTAGCTGAAGCTGTTGCCAGCAGCCATACCTGCGTGAATTTCGGTTATTGTAATCAAACATAGCCTATGTTCTAAGGTACCAAATTTCATCAAAATGGGTATCGTGGTATAGGGTGAAAGCGAAATAAAAAGACGGACAGACAGGTAGAGCTACTTTCGCATTTTTGATATAAATTTTAATAAAAAGGGGGTTATTGTATGTATTGCATCTTTGAGCTGATTTGATAGATTGATGATATAAAATAACTGGTGTATGGGGGTCAACCAAAACACTCCAGTTCAAAGCTATCTTCATCGGCCGGATGGACGCAGCTCTGGTTCTATTTATAGCCTACTATAAATAAAATAAAATATATTCCTTATAGGATGTAGGCATCCGCCAAGAACGAATTTTACGAAACGTCACCCCTAAGGGGTAAAACCTTAGAGTATACATTATAAATATAGAGCGCGCCTATCACTCAGGTCTTTGGCACCTAGTGTTAGCAGATACTTTGCAATGGTATAGCGCACCTATAGTGACGTTTCATGCATTAGGTACCAAAAATATCAATAGATGCACTTATTAATGTAGTTTGTTGTTATGAAGTTGTTTGTTCGATTTGATATGCATGGATAAAATTAAAGCCAAAATACAAAAAATAGCGTCATTTTGCGGTATGTTTGCGTCATTATTACTACAAATATACGATGTTGTATAAAATTTTTATTTAAAATATCGAATTAAATATTATTTGCGAAGTCATTTTGATGGGTATTGTTTTGCTACTGATTGAGGTTGAGCCAGGAGCATCGGTACTGTTCATACCCGTGATAGCAGTTCATACTTGTAAGGCGCGCTCTCTAGCAATGTATACTCTAACTCTCTTATTAATAAAAATCACGTAATCCAGACTTAATCTGAAGTTACACTTGGACTAGTTAATCTCAGAGTAACGTCGTATTAAGCACGAATTAATATTGTTATTAATAAACGTGGAGTAACCTCGAAGTAACTATACATTCCTTACACTGGGATTAAGGCGTGTTTTATGGCAACCCAGTTATTTTAAAAGTAAAAAATTGTGTCTGTGAATGAACTAAGAACGAATGTAATGCTTAATGTTGACATAAGTGTTCTGTGGTTGACATTATGGACCCTTGACAGTGCTGTTGACGCGCGGTTTTTGAAAAGATAGAAAACTCCAAAAAAAACCACCAAAATTATTGAATTGAATTGATAAAAAACTCATAGTACCTTCCTACTAATATTATAAATGTGAAAGTTTGTGAGAATGGATGTGTGGATGTTTGTTACTCTTTCACGCATAAACGGCTGGACCGATTTGGTTGAAATTTGGTATGTATATAGGTTGGATTAACATATAGGCTGTTCCACGCGGGCGGAGCCGCGGGCAACAGCTAGTCATTTATAATTCTGTATTTTAAATCCTTTAAAATGAGCCAAAAACGGAATAGATCTATCAACTGGGATGAAGAAGAAAAGGTAAGTCACGTCGAAATATATTTCGTGATGATAAATTTTATTAAAATTAGTTTGGTGATTTTGTATTGCATTATAATAAGTAGGTACTTGTATTTTATTGTTTCAGCAATTACTTCGATCCATTTTAAATGTCAATGACATGTCAATAATGAAACAGGCAGTTGCCCGCGAAAATCTATACTTATATTTAAACATATCTTCCTGAAGGTCTTCGAGTGGATTGTTTCGTATCTTGTACAATTTTATACGTCTCGCTAATGTTGTATTCTGGTTTTCAATTTCAATAACTTCATTTATTAACCTTAGATCATCTATAAAGTATTCCCTCTCCATTTCAAATAAACCTACGACAAGAATAAAATTTACAATTTAGGATAGATCTGAATCTAATCTACGGTTACTCCGTCGTTAAACCACATGGCGCCTGGGAATAACTTTAAACCGAGGAGTAGGCTCGGATTAGCTTACTCCCTTCTTATTCCATGTTTATTAATATGACATTTCACTAATCCAAACGTAAGTCGTAGACTAAAGTTAATCTAGCTCTAATCCACGTTTATTAATAAGAGTGTAAGGGTAAAACGAACTCCACGTATATGAAGTCGCGAACGACCGCTAGTGTATGTATGTCGCAACCAATTAGCTCAATCAGCCGTTCAATTAAATGCCTAGACTGTTAACTAAACGGCGCCGTTTAATTTCAGCCTGAATGATATTCAGCCGTATCGGTTGTTATAACATTTAACAAACTGGCTGACTAATGCTTAGGCCATTCTTACGATAGGGTACCACCTAGAAATATGACAGAAAGTAAGTAATAGGTTTATTGAGAAAAGCAGCATAATTGACTTAGATAGATTAGGTTAGAAGGCTAATGCGGGAGCGGCGGCGCGAAGCGGAGCGCCCGCTTCAGCATTCGTGGTTATTTTTTTATAAGCATGCACAAATAAGAGATTTGCCTAGCTGTTTGATTATTTTGATTTGATGTAGGACACCACGGTATATTCGTCCAAATCGAGCAGCCCGACTGAGTAAGTACAGTAAGGTAGCCAGAGCTCACTGGAGAGATTTTGTACTGTCAGTGGGAAAACCAAAGACTTTGACCTACTTATCTTTTGCGCTGACGGCATAAATAATATAAATAAATAAATAAATAAATAATCGTTTATTTTTCTCACCACAATATTGCTTACATAGTTGGAGTTAACATAACATTATTGTACCAGTTTATGTGGGAGACTGGTGCCCAAACTAGGTAGTATCCTGTATTTCAGGCCACCAGTGCAATCCTCATCTAGGGTCAATAGCGGAAGATTTAGTAGGTATTGCTTAATGGCAAAATCTACCAAACCCTGCGCTGCAACCTCTGTGTAAATATGTCAGTACATCTAGAAAATCATATCATTTGAGTACAACTACATTATTATAATAATATTATCGGTAATGTCAGGGTTAGTATTTCGGTTGTGTTTGTGTGTGCGCGTGTGCGTGTGTGCGTGCGCGTGTGTGTGTGTGTGTGTGTATGTGTGTGTGTGTGTGTGTGTGTGTGTGTGTGTGTGTGTGTGTGTGTGTGTGTGGGGTGTGTGTGTGCGTGTGTGTATTCGTAGAATGTAGATATACCGCGTGTATCTGCATTTTCATGCAATTACTTTTAGGAGATCCTCTATACTCTCGTAGTCTAAGGTCATGAGCCATTCTCTGGCTGTTTTCTTACAATTAGATTTGGTGAGCGCGTAGAGGGATAGCTTTTTGTTGATCGAGTTGTAGAGATAGCCCCCGAGGAAACAGAAGAAATGGTTTGTAAATTTGTGTTTCAATGTATCCAAGGTGCGATCAACCGGATTGAATCGCCTCCTGTTTGCAAGCAGAGTGGCATCGAATCTTAGTAGTGAGTGTTGTTTAATTATAGTGTGCAAGATGAATAGTTGGCGTACTGACATCACCTTGCACTTCTCGTAAAGAATCTCTCTGTTCTTACAGGGTCGACAGCACGAGTGTGACTCCCCTGGTGTTGCACTCGCCCATAGGCCACGGTAACCTTTTATCATCAGGCGGGCTGTGTGCTTGTCTGCGACCTAAATAGTATTAAAAAAATAGAAAAGTAATTATACGTTATCGATCCAAGCCATTTGCCTAGCTGTTTAATCAAATTGCCGAATATCATTCAGGCCGTTAATTGCCGTTAATTGCCGTTATTGCCGTTAACAGCCTAGGCAATTAATTAAACGGCTTATTAAGCTAGTTGGTTGCGACAGATATACAACCTTATAATCAAAAGTAATATATCTGTGTTACTGTAGTCGTGCTTCTAAATCCAAGCTTATAAAAATGTAATAAAGCTAATGCACCGTTGACACAATAAGCTTAAGCTGACGCATGCTCTGTTAAGCTTTCATGATGTTGTAATTGGATTTCGTATAATATATCCTACCGCCCGTCTATATAATTTACTATTAAATAAAACAAACGTGGTTTGTTTACTGATTAGCCAATTACAGCTGAACCAATATTATTCACATCTATATTTGGTTAGGTACATAACTAAAAGTAAACAATCTTGATGTGCCTTTTTACCCGACTGCGCAACGCAAAGGAGTGGTAATGTGTTTATCAACCTATGTATGTATGTATGTACGTATTTATGTTTGTATGCCCCTTTGAAGCACTGTACAGACCAAACGCCTGGACCGATTTTTATGATTCACACGTCAATCGATTCCTCTTAATCCGGCGAGTGTCACTAAAGACATGACGTTAGTGAAAATTCAATATGGTGACTACTGGACGCCAATTGTCAAAATGAATAAACTTAAAGTCAACAAACTATGTCAATTGGGGTATCATTGAATAGGTATTTAAAAATCATTTTTAGTTTTCTCTCAGCATTTTTTTACACAAATACCTATATCATACTAACTGCCGCCTGCGACTTCGTATGCGTGGAGTTCGTTTGTTTTTTTTTTGCCTTTGAAAAGGACATAGGCTATGTTTGTTCACGATAACCGACATCCCCACGGGTGGAGCTTGGGTTAGTATTATCTATAATCTCCTCAAACAAATCCTTTATCTTCTTCCTCTTAGCGTTAATTCCCAGTCGTATCCGCAGCTTTCAGCTCGGAGTCTGGGGTCCGCTTTACCAGTCTTAACTACGGATTTGGCTAGACCTCGATATTTTCCGTGAAGCGATTGTCATCTGACCTCCACAACCCAATGTTGACATTAGGCGATATCGAAGCTTTGCGGCTAAACAAATCCTTTATATTTCGTATCAAGTTATTATGTAACTTGCATAACGCAAACATAATGAGCATCTGAGAATGAAAAAAAGACATTATTATAGCGTGATGATTGCTGAACATTCTGTAGTAGGTAATTATCGTAACAAAACTTCTCCATAGCAAAATATACCTTACTGAGTTTACGGTATGACTGAAAATCATTTGATAATGTAATTCACTCTGATAACCACATTCATTTATCATAAACGCATGACTTTGGAAAAACAAGGTTTTACAAAGAAAAACTTAGTTTGACTATTTTTTGTTCAGCCAAGTTCTTTGGAAGCTTTGTGAGTAATTAATCAATTTTCTGTGACGTTCCCCGTAAAGTAGAATTCGGGCCAGTCCATCTCCTCCCATGCGGTGTCGTACAAAGCGAGGGATAGGGCTGTTTAACATCAGACAGATATATACAGCCCAGGCTCAGCCTCAGATACATGACCCGAGTTAACAATAGTAGGTACCCGGAATACGGCAATAGGCTCACTCCCTATTACGTAGGACCTAATACAATGATTGGTGAAATGTGGGTGTTAATTAACCCTGCCTAACCCTCCTTTGCTAGGGTTAGACAGAGTTGAATAACTAACCTAACCCTCGGAGATAAAGCCGTGATTGTATGCATGTATGGGACCAATTATTTATATTTATAAGTAAAATTTTACTAGCTCTTGGCTGCGAATTTGTACTGATGAGATCCTGTATCACGATTTGAAGGTTTCTTCGCTAATTTAATACAGTCACACTCACCTAATTTATACTATTTCCTTTCACATCATATAGGTACAGAATACCGCAGGTATAATAACCTCGTGTTGTGTATCCGATGGTGACTAGGGTAGCCAAAGCTCACTGGAGACATTTTGTGCTGTCAATGGGAAAACCAAAGACTTTTCCTGCTTTTCTTCTTTGCTGAATCTTAAATCATCAAATCAATCAGAATCTTAAAGGGTCGGCAGCAGGAGTATGACTCCCCTGGTGTTGCACTCGTTCATAGGCCACGGTAATCACTTTCCATCAGGTGGGTTGTGTGTTTGTCTGCGATCTGAATGGTTTAAAAAAGCAAAAAAAAAAATCCGATGTTTGTGGACCTCTTAGTGGACAAAAAAGTTCATATAAACCTGTCAGGGGATGATTGTGGACGAAAATTGCAAATAGATCTCCAAGGGTCAAAGTAGGGGATTTAAGTGAACGGAATCCCCCTAGAGCCAGTCTTTAAGTCTATAGGTACATAGAAATGATTGCAACAGAATAGATTTTTGATATTCACTTCAAATATAATTTAAAACTAAACAAGCATGTATTCTTTAATTTTCTGAATGTTTTATTATCAGAACGCAACATGACGTCAGCTTGTAACGACCCCATCAGTGCCAAATGTTATTTCAAACACAAGTTAAATAGCACTTTGGAGCAGTATCGTCCCTTTACAGATAATATTGCGGTTGATATCTGTGTCTTACAGTCGCTATTACGTATCAAGGGGCCCGTGATACACTGGCAAAAATAAGTAATGATGTTGCAGTCAAATCTGGTAGATTATTCTGAATGACATTGAGTTTCAAACGCACTCGTAACTTGAGAAGACGGTAGATTTTAATTGGTTAATTTATAAGATAGAATTGGTAGGAAATTAGACCAACTTAAATGTGTCGGTTATAACGAAACGGTTTGTCACTCAAAATAAGGGGCCCACGGTACCTATATAAAAGCGGCATGACTGGGTAGGGACTTGCCAGTGAAAGACAGCTTCTACACTGAGAAGAACGGGGTTCTCTGTCTATGTACATACGTACGCAACTACGTGTCGCACGTAGGTACGCAATCATACTTTTTTATTTTAGGTTTTCTCAGTATTTTTAGTATATTTTATTCATGAACAATTTTTACATTGTTTTTATTTATTTTATAGGCTCACAAAAGAATATTTACATTTACACGCAATCATACTGAATCGTAGACTTCTATCAAAAGAAAGTATCATCTTATTTTTTAATATTCATTCCCCATTAGAACTCCGTTTTAAAATGAAGCGGTTGAATTTTTAATACAAGCTCTTAAGTATTAATGTTGATAGGCGTGGTGAGGCAAACACCGCGTTTAACCGCCTCGTAAGATAACTTTCTTGGTGGTTGTATTTACCTTCACGTTGAGCATTTGAGGGTTTAAAATTATCGCTGTCTTTTTGAGAATATCCTTAATTCAATGAAGGATTTGTTACATCAATATTATACTAGCTGTTGCCCGCGGTTATCCTGGGGGGGAGTTTGATCCCGTTTCTACTACTATATGCCGTTATGCCAGACTATAATCTATCCCTGTTCAAAATTTCAGCCAGATCTGTTCAGCCGTTAGAGCGTGATTGGATAAAAAACACCCAAACATCTTCACACACTTTCACACCTTACATAGGTGTGAAAGGGAAAAATCCCCAAATATTATGTACGCGCATAACTTCCCAATGACTGCACCAAATTGGATAATCCTTTTTGTTTTGTGTTCGTTATTATGTGGCCAAGGTTTGAATACTAAAATTAAATGGAAGGTGCAGCGGGAACGGGATCAGAATCTAACATGGCAATTTGAATAGAAGGTACAGCGGGAACGGGATCTGAATACCACGCGGGCGGAAAATATGGCGGTACCAAGTTCACTGGGTCAGCTAACTAGTATACTATATTACTACTCTACTAATATTATAAACTATAATATTAGTAGAATAGTACTATAGTAGGATAGGAAGGTAGGAAATAAAGTCCCACCAAGATCGTTTAGGCATCTTTCCTTTAGTAATAAGAAGGCAGTTAGTAGCTTTACCACTATCTTACTTCTATATGCCTTTATTCGTATATAGAGATAATCAGATCTATATTGTGTACAGTACATATTTTTCTAGCTAAGACTTTTGGTAGCTGTAATAGGGAGCAAGCCAATTGCCAAATATTGGGCACGCTTCCAAACTCCAAATTGCGACCGACAATGCCCTAATAGAAAAATCTGATAACGTAAGCCCTATTTATAGGAATGTATCCTATGACCTAACAATCTTACGGAAATAAGTTCAAACTTTATTAACAAAAATTTCATCAAAATCGGCCCTGCAATTTCAGAAATCAGATAGACAGAGAAAATATAGTTTTTTTTGTTGTAAGTAGGTATCTGCCTTGTATTCATTCTTTTCTTTTTTTTATACCACTTAGTTTGCAAACAAGCACAGGGCCAACCTGATGAAAAGTGATTACCGTGGCCTATGGACGAGTGCAACACCAGGGGAGTCACATGGGTACTGCCGACCCTTTAAGAACAAAGAGATTCTGTGCTGTCAGCGAACAAGCAAGCAAGCGTACAAGAATTTTCATTGAATACCTAGCTGTTATTTTAACGTTACAAACAGACAGTTCAATATTATTTATTCGTATTAGACGTATCTATAGATAGCACAGATAGATAATAAAAATAATAATACATCGTTTATAATAGGCTTGTGTCCTAAATTTGAAAAAATGGTTAATACAATACTTCTATACCTAAATGACCCCAAAAATATATTATTTTGATATAAAACAATCATTTACATGGTTTATTTTGAGATTTAATAAGTCGATTTGAATTTATGTCAAAAACACTCCAAACTGTAATGGCGACTTTTGTTACGTCACGCCGTGTCCCCGTGTCAAAACTGTCAAACAAGTTCATGTGTAGTGCATAGATTAATATAATATACTGGTACGTACCACGTATCGTAAACAAAAATAATAACGCAAACGCAAGCAGTGTTGTGTTGCCAACCACGCTTGGCCTAATATCGCCGTTTTTCATTCCCAAAGTAGCCTAAAGTAGCCCAAACGCCAAAATATCAGTATATTAATATAAAACGTTTTTTTTTTCAAGTTATCATCACAATTTGTTATTTTACAGTTAAAAACTGTAAACAAATAACTAAAAACTTAGTTTTTTTTTTACTTTGACTTAGTATTATAGACTATTTTATGTATTATAATTTAAGTTTATAGGTATTGTTTTGACTTCACTCCAGTTATAAATTTATTAATTTAAAGAACTGTTTTCCAATTTTCGTCTAGGCCTACATGGCGAAAAATCACCTACGTTGTCAACACAGGGCGCAAGGCGTGACGTCACGCTCTCTGATTGGTGTTTGATGTCACGTGACTGAATGTCTAATTTCTCTAAATTTATTTTATAAAAATAAAAGTAATCCTTATTTTATATACCTAACTATTATGCTTTTTGCTATCTTTATAACAAGAATAGTCGCTAGGAACATACATCAACCCGATTTATTCTTAGTGGACACAAGCCTATTCTTTACGGCACAAAAGCAATGATTCAAACTACCTTAATATTTTTAAAGTTAACTCAAGAGTGTAAAAGTTGAAGCGAATTCTTCATTCAAACTTGTGCCCCAAATTTAGTACCTCTGCCTACCTCACAAACGAAGTATCTTTAACTTCGGTTGTTATTTACTGCGAGAAATTTCCAGAACTTCCTGAAGATTCGAGATAAATTTGGGTTGGTTGAAATGTACCATGTTCTTATAAATTATTTTTTTTTTACTTTTTTTTTTCGTACAGAGGAGAGGTTGAGTTTTTTTTAATAACATGACTAGCTGTCTATCTCCCTCCTCTCTTTCTATGGGTATTGTAAAAGGTGACTTCAGGATAAAAGCGATTTCACATTATCCGATATGACGCTGATCCGATATCGGAGGAAGACAAATGTAAGAAATATGTATCTTTCTTTCACATTGTCCGGCCCGATATTGGATATCGGATCCGACACTGCTGTGTTGGCCCGATATGGGATTATTGAATATGACTCGAACCGAACCAACTACAACCTTCATACAAAGACTAAGGCCCCTACTCACATGAACACGGTCGCGGCACGGTCGCCGCGCCGTGCATATAGCAGAAATGTATGAGCGGTCGCCGTGCCGTGACCGTGTGCATGCGAAAGCTGTCTATGTAGCTCATACGTTTCTGCTTTGCACGGCGCGGCGACCGTGCCGTGACCGTGTGCATGTGAAAAGGGCCTTAGACAGCGACAGTCAAAAGTCGCTTGCAACTTGTGACCTTAATGGTTTTCTTAATTACGTGTCTTTTTTCGTTAATAGATGACGCTGATCACGAATATAAGAAAAAACTCGATGCTATATCATGTCAATAAGGTCGGAAATTGCTTAAACTAGACTGTGCTATCGAGCAAATGTCCAAATCGGACCGATTTTATCGGAAATATTATGTGAAAACAGCACATGGAGTCGCCTATCGTCGTCCAACACCGATATCGGATATAGGATAATGTGAAAACGCTCTAACGGTGGATGCATCCCTTACTTACCATCAGGAGGGCCATGTGCAGTATAAAAAATATGCATATCTATTCATTTCTGTTCGTGTCGTTTGATGTTAACATTTAAAAAACCTAACTTCTTTATAATAGGTATGAATATGCTAAATGAATCAATTGTTTTTCTCGAGCCTCGAAATAGCCCTATTTTCTTAGCATAAAATGGTACCTATAAGCACAATAAAAAGGTTATATATTTTATACAGCTTAAACCTTACATATTTATATTTATGATCCGCAAACACTGGATAGGAAAATTGAGTATCCGCCAAACAAATATTGTTCTTACTTTTTTACCAATATTTTATATTCAGAGCATCTTTCCTTGCAAATTTTATGATTTACTGTTCCTGAACGACTCTTTTATTAAATACTCGTTGAGGAGAATTCAATGACTTATTAGATTGCACAGTGAGAGTAATTTCCTTTGAATTGTTCGGTTAACCGCTCACAGTCAATAATAATATTGAAATAAAACTACCTACTTCTTGACGGATTCGAATTATTATTTACTTTTATTTACTTTTGACAACTACCATCTCTAGTAAACCCGCGACCATAGCTGCTGAAAAGAAGCCGAAACGTCGGGATAAAAGTAAATATATCGCGATAAAATCGTTACAAAATTAGTTTTATTTCAATGAGTGGCGTTTGCGTAAATTTCAGACAATATCAATAATAATATTATTATTGATAATATAAACGTGTATATATCACTTAACAATTCACATAAGTAATATTACTGGCAATATGTGTTTTATTTTATTGTCAACTAGCTTTTGCCCGCGGCTCCGCCCGCGTGGATGTCGGTTATCGCGACCAAACATAGCCTATGTCCTTTCTCGAGGTCTAATCTACCTCTATACCAAATTTCATCAAAATCGGTACAGTGGTTTGGGCGTGACAGACAGACAGACAGACAGACAGACAGACAGAGTTACTTTCACATTTATAATATTAGTAGGGATTTAGGCGGCCGTACACCCCCGTGTATGTCAGTTATCGCAACTGTACATTATATCTCCGGTTCTACTTAACCAATTGCGATGAAACAAACATAATATTTGAAGTCTAGCTACGAGTAAGACCTTTTAAATAAACAAAACCGAATTAATATCTGAACAGTAGTTTTTGCGTCGATCGCGGTCAAACAGACAAGAATTAAAAACAAAATATTTTCGTGTTCAGGATCGATTGTAACATAACCAAAGTATCAATGTCTGCAATGTACAGACACGGCTACTTTACAAATCTATAATAGTATAGATATTACTGTATGTGTGCGGTGTCCCTTTACTTAGTAAAATATCTGAGAAGAGAGGGAACTTGATGGATTGGCGACTCTAGAGATTGATGCGTTGTCCTCATGTTATATGGGAAAAGATTAGTTGAATGCGCCGCCCGTCCGTGCCTTAGGGGATACGTAAAGACATTTATTTTAACTGTGACAGAGTTTGTTCCCCATGGAAGTCTTAAAACCAAGAGGTTCTAAAAAATAATCGCTTGCAAGATGGCTGTTTGCAAATTTTCGCTTGGTAGGGTTGTAAAAATAAGTTTCTTTGTAAGATAAAATTTGGGATGAGGTCATTAGATAAAGAACTAAAGTTACCGATATAGCTCATAGAATAACCAAGCTAAAGTGGTAATTAGTTAGGCACTGGTCATCATTGGAGCAAGCAAGTTTTTGAATAGCGACTGTGAGTCGTTTAACAGGAGGTGACGCCCTCTGAAAAAGATAGAATAGAAGCAGAAAGCTGAAGACATCTCTCATAAATTCTTAGCTCATAACAACCGTTTTCTGTCAGGAATTTCATTTCATTGTTGTTGAATTTTACTGGTCTTTTATGTGGAAACAAAAATAACATAATATTGGCGAAATGTGTTGTAAAATTAAACGTCTTGTCATCCTCAACATGGTTGTATAATATATGGTGTTCACGTTTAAGTATAAGCTTTGCATACTAATTACTTGAGTGCAGATAAGCAGCAGTTTCAAAAGCTCCTATGTGAACGGAGTCGTGCGTCAACACCAAAGACCAAACATACTTAATAACTGCTTTACAGTTAAGTTGACTTCAAGGGTTTCGAAATTTACGTCGAAGTTTAAAAATAATATAGCACTGAAGATACCACCCACCTCTAAACAAACTTTTTACTCTAGCAAGAGTTCGGTGGGCATAGCTTTTTGTCATAATTCGTTGAGAATTTTCCTTATTTGTTACCGTCGCTGAATGTACAGACGCCATTCCAAGTAACCGACCAACTTAGCTCTAAAACTATACATAACATGATAAACCAGAAATAAAAAATAATTATAAAATAATTATTTACCAATCAATTAGCCTCTTGCAGTCCACTCCTGGAACATAGGCCTCTCCCAATATGCGTCCCACGTCTGCCAATCCTCCTTCTTTCGCATTATTTACAATATTTTCCTGCCGGTTTACTAAAGGGTCAAACCAGATCGAGATTGCCACCAGATTCAATTTTGAGAAATTTTCACCCTTCACCACTGTAATATAAAGATCTTTTGTAAAATTTGAGTACTCAGTAACTTTTGAAGGTGACTGTACTTGGTGGATTATTTCCCAAAGTTATTGCTATGCGTATCCTGTGAGTTTGTTTGCAATTCTTTGCTTACGCGAGAGTTGATATTAGGGGAAGGTGAGGTAATACGATCCCTGAGAGTCAAATGATCCCCCTCAGTAAATCAGAAACAACTAATGCCATCTATCCAAATGCGCATGAAATATGTTCTCCGCACCCCTGCCAGCTGCTTCTCCAAATGGCAAGACGGTGCGAGCACTTGGCGCGATTTTATTAAAAAATAATCAAAAAGTGAGACTCAGATCTAAGGTAAGCCTGTTTTTGGACTCTCATTGCTTTTTACGTGTTCATATTTATTGAAATGTTGTTTTACTTGCGGGTATTAATAGCAGTTAACTAATATTTAAGCAGTGTTCGATCACCGCACACAGTATTTGAAGGTTATGTTTTGATCGATATCTTGAAATTTGGTGTTTGGGGCGAAATGATCCCCTTCCTTGTGTTCAAAATGATCCCTGGAATCATTTTACCTCATTAGTATTTGTTAGGTTTACAGATCATGCTGAGAATATTTATACGCAAAACTAATCACCAAAAATGGCTTGAAGAACAAATGCAAAAGGTATTAGATGCCGTCTACACGCTTAAAGAAAAACTTAGGGAGGAGTCGCGGCTTCTGGTCTATATTCTGCCGAGGTCGAAACGACCTGAGAGAAGGAAAACTCGAGAAAAATATTTCACCAAGTTATTTTTACAGATCATGCCGAGAATATTTATACGCAAAACTAATCGCCAAAATTGGCTTGAAGAATAAATGAAAAAGGCTTTAGATGCCGTCTACACATTACACTACGCTTAAAGAAAAACTTAGGGAGAACTCGCGACTTCTGGCCGATATTCTGCCGAAGTCGAAACGGCCTAAGAGAGGAAAACTCGAGAAAAACACTTATCCAACCTTCTGGCCAGCGCAGCGTGGCAATAGTAGGCTAAATAACCTCACAATGCACAGACGCCAAAATAAAAGGTCCCCAGTTCTCGATGGTCCCGTTAATCCTAATCCCCGGTTTGGGTGACGGGAGGCTACAGAAACCAACTACTGCCGGCAGCTTGAAACTGCGGTACACTACGGCTGGACAAGCACCTCACCGAACTCGAGGTGGAACTAGGTGGCATAAACTGGCAGATATTGGGACTGTCAGTGATCCGAAGAAAGGAGGAGGACACGACAACCCTTGAGTCAGTCCTGTTCTACTTTTTTAGTGTATTTGTTTACTAGTTATTTGTCAATTGCTTGAATAAGTATCTTGTTAATTTTACAACCCTTTTAAAAGTTTGTTGCAATGTTTAATGCTTAGTTTTGATGATTCATTATTAGATAAATTACAAAAAAAAAAGATCTCTAATAAAACTAGAAGACAGCAAAATTTTGTGTAACTTGCTTACATACTTAAATTGTTATGAACAATACATACTCATATGATTAAAATAAACAGCTGAATGTTTTATTTCACTGATATTTATAACTATTGGTATAAAATGATACCTGGGATTATTTTACCCCTACCCCAGGGATCATTTTATCCATGGGTGTGTATAAAATGATCCTTTTCTAAACTTTTACAAAAACCTCTAATACAAAGAAACTGCATACATATAATAGAAAATAAGTATGCAGTTACATAGTTCAGTAAATTTACTACCTCAAACAATAGAAATCTTTCGATTTTGCCTCTAACTTTAGCCACAGTTAAGTTTTTCCCATAAGGGGATCATTATACCTCACCTTCCCCTACGTGATAATAATGTGGAAGTGTGATCCTGCGGTACAAAAGTTACTACGAGTACATTGTGTATGTTATAACAAACATACTCGTACAATATCTTTCTTCAATTGGGTATGCTTATATTATAGGTATAGACTAATCTTTCTATCTATACATTATACTGTATGGATGTGTGCGAAACATTGTTACATACAATGTAATCCTATATTAGGAGTTTTGTACAGAATAAATAACTTTTTCTTTCTTTCTTTCTTCATAAAGAGGAAAGATAACGAATAAACCCAAAATCAACTATACAGATTAAAAAAATATATTACCAATAAATAAATAAATAAATAAATATTGCAGGACATTCTACACAACGCTATCTAGACCCAAAGTAAGCATAGCTTAACTAGCTTGTGTTATGGGTTCTAGAATGCGGATAAACATACTTAGATACATTTTTTTTTGTAAATACATACATATTATACATAGAAACACCAATAGAAGGCCCTGTTATTTTGTGAGTAAGATAAGATAAGATAAATAAGATAAATACTCTTTATTGCACACCAAACATAGGATACATACATAAGATACGTACATGACAGAGAGTTGTACAATGGGCGGTCTTATCGCAAGTCTGCGATCTCTTCCAGACAACCAGTATGGACTATATTGCCAGAACAGGTAGTTTTAGGTGTACACAAGACATTAATACTTAATATTATCTATTACCTACATACATAAAAGGTACTAAATATACTACTAATATATACATACTACAAATACTTATAATACAATAAAATATATATACTAATAATACTATATATAAATATACAATAACAACATATATAAGATATGTACTACAAATATATAAATACTGAGTGCAGATACATATACCATAATTACATAACATACTGTTACTACTTAGTAGTAATCGTGCAGAGTGAATATAAAAACTTAAAACGTTAGGTAGTGTTCTTTTACTAGTCTCTGAAATGTAGACAGCGACTGTGCTTGTCTTATATTTACAGGTAATGCGTTCCACAGTCGTGCAGCTTGTATTGTGAAGGACTTATCAGAGAAGCTTGTAGAATGCGGCACTATTGCCAGAGTTAAATTTTCAGTGGATCGCAAATGTCTGGTGTTATTATCGCTCAGTATATAGCCTTTACTTTATGTGTAGAGCAATACCACAGAACAGATAATAGTACTAGTCAATACTCTGTTATTTACTTGTCCTTATACACATCACAAGGTTGTTATCGGTCATTCTCACGAAATGGTGTTCTTCGTATAATTTCCGTCACGATTTTTAATTTTGATTAAATTCTATAAATTAGTAATTTAATTGAAAGAACACGTCATTCTTTACGAATTGGTATATTTGGCACTGCATTTAAACACTTAGTTTTTTATTTATGGAGTGATATATTTTTGAGGGTGACGGAAATTAGGTTTGCGGTGATAAAAATGAGTAAATCCTTTCTCTTAGACGATCTTTTTCTTTGCATGCCGCGTATAAAGCAGGATCATTCCTGACCTTTGTCTTCTCCGTTGCTGTCTAAGTTTTAGTTGCTCCAAAATATCCTCTCGGCTCTTCTTCGGTTTACCCATAATATCTGAAAATAATCGAGTTTATTGTTCAAAAACATACATTTAGAATTATAACTTTGTTCGGTGGGTAGAAACAACAATTACAGGGAGTTTTATAATTTCGATCACTTTTAGCGTGACGGAAATGTGTGACTGAAATTAGGGAAAATGGGATTTTTTTTAATTTAAAAAGTAATTACAACATAATTTTAACAACTAATTCTTTTCATACATAAAAGATATATAATTACGTAAGAATTGTTTGATTGATAGTTATTTCGAGCAAGAAGTAATTAATTAAATGAGCGAACAGAAATTAGAAGACTTGTAAACCATGCGAACGGAAATTAGGTACTTACCTCACTGGGACGCCCGGAGAACATGTAGTACGCGTGCAGTTCGCTGGATGTCTGTGGCACTACTAACGCTTGCCGTACATGCGTGGTAGGGATAGGTACAATTTACATATCTAGGGTTGTTTTCACGAATTTGTAGTGGGTGACAGAAATTAGGTATAATGAAAGGACAAACATATTTTACGTTGTAACTAAATAAGTAGCCATGTTAACGTTATTATATTTTTAGTATAGCTCAATTAATCTATCTAATTTATAAATAAAGGGCAATAAATGTATAAATCAAAGCTTGTCTTGCACTTTTTAGGCTCAGAAAGTATTATTCTGGGTTCTGGACAGTGAACGGAAATTAGGAGAATGAATCAAAAACAATTATTCTGAGGTATTTTTGTACCAAAGTAGATGTATATAATATCATTCCTTATTAGATAATTGCCAAAACTAGCCCCCAGAAAAAGAATTAATCCCAAAATTTTAAAAATAAAGTAGATAATTGAATGGACGTTCGAAAATCTCACTCCCTGAGAATGACCGTATTACTGTTCTGACCTTTTCTCAAGACATCTTTAATTAAGTCATCTCGGTCAGCTTCGTTATTTTCTTTAGTTATTCGCGATCAAAACACTTCAGGAAATTGTTTTTCAATATTAATTATTCCTTAACGATCACGTCTTGAACAGTCTGGATGTTTTATTTTATTTTGAATAACGTTTTTAATAGGCATCTTGTTATAGGGGGTTTGGAGGCAGAGTGATTTTTAAATAACGATTTAGAAGAAAGTACTGATAAAATCTTTGAGTCAAAATTATTTCTATTTTTGGATCAGATCCTTGTGACTTTTGCTGTCACAATGAAATTAAATCGATATCCATACCAATATTACAAATGCCAAAGTAACTCTGTCAGTCTGTCACGCTTTCACGACTAAACCACTGAACCGATGTTGATGAAATTTGGTATAGGGGCAGATTAGACCATGCGAAACGACATAGGCTACGTTCGGTCACGATAACTGACATTCACGCGGGCGGAGACGCGGGCAACAGCTAGTACCTGATAATGCTAGACCATGAAAAGAAAGCAAATATAGTCCAAATGGAGTACCCAGCCGAATAACACCTACGCAAATAGCGCCTAGCCTAGATTACGAAGAGCATATGTTTTTTATAGTATTCAAAATTTCCCTCTTTGCCGAAACTTTACCTTCAGCTTACCATCAGACGAGGCATCAAATTGACGTGTCCTATATAAAAAAAACTAAGCTGGCACTACAAGATCGTAGTGACGTTTAATATAATCGTAAAAGTAAAAAGTATCTCCTCCCTCGCAAGTCAAGTTGACGGAAATAAATCCCCTCTTTGAGATAGTAATTGCACATAAAAGAACAGACAAAGATACGAAAGTAATTTTACAAAGAGTTGCCGCTTTAGGTGCAGGGCAAACAGAACGTGCGTGTGCCGCTTCGAAAGGGGAAAAGGCGATTGAAGAACGTACAACTTAGTTTATGGATATAAAGAAATATCAAACGTGTAAAGAAGTGTTGTTGGGTGCCAGCCATAGATATAAACCAAGCATCAAAATCAAAATAAAATATTATTTATTCTGTGTAGACTATTGAAACGGCACTAAAAGAGTGTAGACTATTGAAACGGCACTTACGTTAAAAGAAAAAACTTGTTTAACAATCAACAACAAACAAACAAGCAAATAGACTGACGGTTCGAAACGCGGCTCCCGATTAAGGAGGGTCCGGTAATCAGCGCGGAATTTCGGTCTTTTTAGAATCATAATGATTTTTATTTATAGTGTTTATTAAATTCATTCGTTTATTTAATACTGTTAATTTAATAGTTGCTTCTAAAGACCATATTATTGACTACAACATCCGTTCTCATCCTCTCCATTTTGTTAATTTTTGATGACTGTATTGTGATTTCCAAACTTGAAAGTAGAGATTGTACCAAAATCAGTAAGTATATCAACTTGAAGATAAGGTAGATTCAAACCACTAAAACCTAGATGAGGCCCAGCACACTCAAAAAACGCAGCCAACTGTTCCTTCATTAAACGAAACGCAATTCAATGTAACGTTTAATTACACCAAGATAAAAACTTCAGATATTGTACTGGCGTATTGGCGTACTGGCGTGTTGGAAGTACGCCAAAAGTACGCCAAACTTTCTGCAGAAATTCGCTAACGACGATCCACAAACTCTGTCCAGTGGAAACGTGACCGAATTGTAATAATATATGTAATGATTTTCTGGCAGACTTGGTTTTATATGCCATAAGGCACTTTACTGCCCATAAAGTGACCGATGGTCAAGGTTCCAATAAAGTGTCATAATAATGCTTTATGTTGATATCAAACAACGAAAATGGATGTTGGCTTTGTATGTAGGTATGTATGAGATTGATTGTCCTAGATTACTTGACAGAATTTGGTATAACAGAATGATTTTAATGAAGAACTTTTTAATGTTAAACAACAAGGTGCAGCTTTTTATATCAATGGCAAAGATAACTTGACACTAAAGTATTTACAAACTTTTTTTCACATTGGAATACGCGTAAATAATTGATTAAAAGTAGTTTTAGAAACGTCAGATGAAAAAGCTAATAAACGTTTTTTGTTTATTATTGGACTTGGACTTTCTCAAAATACTTTTGTCGTTGACTGTACCGAACGTAATTGAACATAGTTTCAATTTTAACCTTCTTAGTTTTTTTAACAGAGACTTAAGTTTTTCGCAGTAAGAAATTACTGACTTTAAGGAGTCGCCTTCGGCTTCGTTGAGATTAGCCCCTGTAGCTCACACATTATCTTACAATCTTTTTAAGGGCATTTCGACTGAAAGGTCTCTTTCGGCAGATATTGCTACAACTGAAATTTTCTTTAAAACCTGGATGGATTTGAAAGACATTTTAAATCCGATTAAATGATACAAAGCAGAGTTATAGAGTTGATCGATTCGTTCGATTTGGTGCAGGATTTCTATAGCAACGGCTTGAAAGAAATTCCATTAAAACGGAAAAGCACGACAATAATGGATATTTCTTCGATTAGTTACGCCCTTAAAGAAAATATTCACCATCCTTCTTTTTGAAGTCGTCAAAAAAATACAGATGTGGGTTTTATCGTGTGCAAGCAAAATACACCTACGGATACAAGCCCCCCCCCCTACCCCGCTTTCGCTAGGGGTGGTGACCCTAAGATAAAAAAAAAATAAAAAAGTGGTTATGTTAGGTATGAACCCTCAGAATAAAAACTGTGTGAGAATAAATACAGATTCGCTAGTGCCTATACTTATGCAACTTTTGCGACTGAAAATCGGACCACTAATTAAAAGTTTGTATTCGAGGGCTCACAGAACAGTGGTTCCTGGCTTTTGATTTGGCACGTGGACAAGAGTGAAAGGCTGGCTAACATTGCCTTGTTTCGTATCTATAGTCCGGTATAGTTGGTAGGCGTATTGTAAAATAGAATAATGAATGTATGGGCTTTCACGTATTGCCACTAAATGTCTAGGGGGGTGGAAATTTTAGGGGTTATTCCCAGTTGCCACCACTGTCGACGCCACCACTGGTGATAAATGGGATTTATTTCCAAAATGCATCGCAAAATCAGCGTGAAAAACATGTTTTGTGTGAGTAGTTGTGAAGTTTTGGATGTATGTCAATCAATCAATCAATTAGCCATTGCAGTCCACTGCTGGACATAGGCCTCTCCCAATATGTGCCACGTTTGCCGATCCTCCGGATGTATGTATTTGTCGACTTATACCGAAATAGTAGCCATTTTTTACTCTGCGTTGAAATGACAATTGCTGAGAGTGCAGACAAGGGGAGCAATAAAAACCACGTATAACTGTACAATGCTGAAAATCTTCCACAAACTGTGAGTCCCGTGTAAACAAAGCCTATATCCCTGTTGTTAACCAAGCACGTACACTTCGAATTTGGGTGATTAAAACGATACTTTATCGTACTAATAAGTCCATAAATATTAGTAAGTGGTCTAATTTATTTTCAGTGAGCACCTGCGTTGAATTTGGTCGGCTAATTTGTTGTTAAAGATTTTGGGAAATTTACATTTATCGGGTTTTGTTTTCACTTCTCCTCCTTCTTTTTACGTTATATTAGCACGGATTGATTATATTTCTCAATACATCTGCCGTTTTTAATAGTTCATTAATCAGATTGTTATTATGTACATATCTATTATCGCGTTTTAGTATCTTATTGTGGCGATACCACATGTACCCAGCGTTATCTAGCGACAGCAAGCCGAACGACTACGTTACTACGAATCCTGCATCGCGAAAGTGAAGTTCCAGCGCTGGTACAAGCTATATACAACATCCCAACGACAATCGTTGGGCCGCGGCCCGCCAGGCGTGATCACCTTGCCTGGTCGGAGGATCCTCCCTTTGGTTGGAGGAACATCACCTCCACATTATTATCGCCATCGGTATGCCAAGTTGCCGACCACCTTGGTTCTAAAACTTTATATTATGATTATACATTTATTGCATGAAGCTCTTATACTTTTCCACAATTAGTTAATTGTGGAAAAGTACAGTGTGCTTTATTCAATATGTGTAGCAAGTTCCCCCAAGCGCCATCAATCTCCAGTATAACCAGTATTAAACATTTATTTATAAAATTTACTGGATTAAACGGACTCCAATGAAGGGCTCGGATGCAACGGGGTTAACGCATAGATGATAATTAATTTATTTCATTGCAGTGATCATATATTTAGTAAATTTAGTGTTCAGTAAACTCTGAGGGTGACTGTACTGTATATTGGTACTGAAATGAAGTTCGTTCAACTTTCTGTTTATTGTAATACCTATAGCATATATTTGAGGCGTGACTCCTGCCGACCGCCACGTAGCTTCCGGCAAAGTTACACGAAGAAGCCAACAGGATTTAAAACTTGGGTGAAGTCCAATACCTAGAAACTAACTTTTTAGAGAGATAACTGAAGAAATTTACAATTGCTATTCTGAAATGTAGTACTTGTACTATATAGATTCAACGGATACTTTTTTACATCCTATTTGAAGAAGCCAGAATTATTGAGATAAACACGTATTAGTTATATACTATATCAAATTCATTTTTCTGTGGGTTTTCCAAGCGACTTCGATAAAAAATTCTTCAAGATGAACATTAGATCGTATTTACAGGATTGCGACCACTCACGGTTGCAATCCCGTAACGCCCCTGGTGTTGTGTGTAATATGTGGATATGTGTATCCATAGACCACGATAACCACTTCCTATCTGTGGACCGTGTGCTTGTCTGCCACGTAAGTGGTACAAAAAAATTGCACTACTTTTATGCTGTAGGTACCTGAAACTCCAAAGAAAAACCTGCGTCAGAGCCTCGTCAGTTAGCCGATTTAAGCTGCCTTTCCACGAGAGATGTGCTTGCAGCTATGCTACGAGGATTTAAGGCCCCGAATCAGATTAGCATCGAAAAATCGGTATTTTCGAAACCGTTTTTCTTTTTAACTATAAAACCTAAAGATCTGGAATTTACATCCCTGCATACTACAGGATATAGAGAGTAACTTCACCTTTTCATAAATTCAATAAAAAGGAGGAAATAGTTGAAAAGAGGCTCTGAACATCACTCTACTCTTTCTTATGAAACCAAATATTTTCTACAATATGTATCCAAATAATCTAAAATTTCAGATATATGTTAAATGAGTGTATTAGCATGACGTGACCTTCTTAGTTTGTAATCGTCCCCTATAAAATTATCTATTAAAATTAGTTTTATTGATTTTTACGGCTGAAAAACGAGCGAATGACCTTGAGCATTTGTATGGTCAAAGTCATTCGCGTATGTAATCACCTTAAAAGCTGAACTATGAAACTATGTGACCGTTTCCACTAGGCTATGCTATGTAGCAAGTAAGACGTGCTATGAAACTTCCTACAAATATTCAAAATTCGAATTTATTCTTCATCCATAGCACGCCTCTTTCTATTTAATAAACATAGCTAAGCTGAACCCTGAACCCTATTTAATTCATTCGTCCACATTGCACAGCACTGGTGGAAACCCACCAGGGCCTCGATTCTGCTAAAACATAACCACTGTCACACCACAGAGACTGCGAGATAATTCCATTTGATTTTAGCCTTTAAAGTAATGCTATTAAAGTTTAAAATAAAATGGCTTTTTGTAGAGTGAACGAAAGCGTGTAATGAAAATATTGTCATTTAATTTTGGACTTTAACACCCGTATTCACAAACAACACTGTGAGGTCTCATAGTGTGCTCGAGTGCATAGGGCTGGTAAAATTAATTCACAAACATCACAGAGCAGTATCTAACGCAGTGCGTTCCCTCAACGAAGTATTACTTAAGTGTTATCAATGAATAAAAAGGCTTGCCAAAACGAACGCACTGAGAATTTGTCGTTCTTTGCACAGTTTTGGTAGTATGCATAGCGAAGTATTGTTTGTGAATACGGGTGTAAGTCTATAGCCATAAAGTCTAAAATTTTATGCCAATTTTTGCAGAAACAGTGGTACGATAGTGGTTGTGCTTTAGCAGAATCGAGGGCCAGTGCTGTGCAATGTGGACCAATGAATATGATTGGTGGATATTAAACGCATCCTTAACAACGTAGCATAGCAGGCTGTGTACACCTCTGGTGGCAGGCAGCCTTAACACCTTGCAGATTAGGTTAGCTTGATCTCTCGGCTCTTAGCATAGCATACCTACACCCAATTTTGATATTATATGCCCCGATATAATAGCCAAAATCGATCGTAAAATCATGATCATATACGACCTTATGACATCGGCTCATATCCTTTTAATATTATCGTTAAATAGCACTAGGAATAATCCACAGAAGATATATGGCCTCTGTTTGTGAGGGTCATAATTTCACTGTCATGCTTTATTAGATCCTAAGGAACGGTAAATTACATTTTGATGAGCAAATAAAAGGAGACGAAATATTTTCGTTTCATAGTCATATTTTGGGCACAGATTCTCATAACAGATAATGGTCCTTTTACGTTGTAGTTATTTATGATTTTTCCGGCCGTTATTTCCGTTTGAGTAACTTTTGTTGCTGAAATTCAAAACGAAATTGCTTTAGTTGATTTTACTATAAATTATGGTTAATAATAAGTTAAGTTTTCAAATGAAGATCACTAAATAAAATCTCATATAGCTTTAGGATGCACTAAAAGGAACTATATATGTGTAAACTCTACGTAGACCGAGGTAAATGCGATATTCTCTTGCACTTCATACATTTGCACTAGGCGCATCTAGCGTGTGACGTCACTAGCTAGTACGATTTTGTATGGAGCGTTTTTGGGCCGTGCGAGAATTTAAATTTCCAAATTAAGAATCAAAACTATTTGTCGTAACTTAACGAAAACTTTAGTAGTTCCTTATATTATTACAAAGTGATCATTTTTCGAGAATAAAAGAAATAAATAAGCAGAAACATTATGCAACAATTGTGGATCACATCAACTAACGCCATATCTCAAAACCTTCCGTTATATTTATTATTGCATCAAGGAGATGAAAGCCTTATAGAGCCTGAAGAGCTTATTACTTCTAAGTATTCAGGCAAAGCTTAATATCCTGAAGTAGTCTCAGTGGCCTATATGCCAGGGCCGAATAAGTGGAAAGAGGTGCATAAAATCTTATTATAGGTACAGAGATCGAGGGTGCGATAAATATTTTTATTGATATTCACGGGTGCATTTTGTGGGCTATTGTTGGTTGATATAAAGTATGTTTATGGCTTGGCCGGATACATTGTTGCTCAATTGAATACTTACTTGGGGTTTTATGTAGCGAGGTTAATGGTTTAGTACCATAATTGACTTCGATACAGTATTGTGAAGGATACCTTATGTGATATCATAAATTAGTTTCATTTTTATTCTTTTTCTCTTTATCATATTTTCCTGTTCTGTTAGCTTCTTCAGCCTCTACGCGATAATACGCCACAACACGATCAAAATGCTTTTATATAATACAAAAAATACTATACGCGTATAGCCCTGAAGAGGTAGGTAAAAATTTTGGGTCTCAAATTATAGGTACGAATTAGTAACCATCAACTTTTATACCTGACTCTCTTGCTGCAATAGAAAAAAAAACTGTCAATCTGAGAATAAAATCTGACATCTCATTCGTAAGTTACAGATACACTTACCACCAAACCAGAGGTATTTTAGTAAAACCTGATAGTTTCCGACTCGACACGGGTCCTTTACAATGGAATGCAAATTCATTTTAACTTTATTATCACACATTTTTATAAACAAAACAAAGCACTTAACCACTCCACTTAACATAAAACAAACACCTAAACATTTTTATAAAACCCAACAACTTTGTCTTGCCAGACACGTTAATGCACCCTTTTTTCAAACACCTCGGTAACGTAATCCGGCCCTGTCTTTGCCGTTGAGATGCCGGGGCCGGCCAGCTTTTGACTCCGGTTTCTTCAAGAGACATTTGATAAATGGTACATGTCTAAGCATGCTGACTCATGCTATTTGAAGTTTTTTCTAACTACTATAATTTGCTGAGATTTATTGCTTTTCAGAGGATTTAAATATTCTTTCAACTCGGAAATAAGTTGGCGGGGTTAGTTGATAGATGGTGTGTTAATATTGTTAAAAGTTTGTTTTGTATGCTAATTTATGGTTAAAGGTTAAAGGCCGTCAAGCTGAGTGCCACCATTGTAACATGGTACATGTCTGTAATGGTGACCCTCTTTTCAGAGACTTTGCCTTCAGCTTACCATCAGGCGAGGCAAAGTCAAATTGACGTGTCCTATATAAAAAAAAAAAAAAAAAAAATAGCAAATAATTTCAGCATGCTTCGCTGATCTTCAACAAATCACATCTTCACAAACTTTCACATTTATAATAAACTAGCTGTCCCGGCGAACTTCGTACCGCCATATTTTCCCGTTCCCGCTGCACCTATTTTCTCATCCTTTAAACTTTCCCTGGACACCCACAAATATTTCAAAACTAAAATTAGCCTTTGTTCAGCCGTTCTTGAGTTACAAAATAACAACGAAAAGTGGCATATATGGCGAACTTCGTATCGCCATATTCTTTTCACCCCGCGTGAATTTTTGATCCCGTTCCCGCTGCACCTATTTTCTCATCCTTAAACCTTTGCTGGACATCCACGAATATTTCAAGACTAAAATTAACCAAATCGGTTCAGCCGTTCTTGAGTTATAAACTAACAACGAAAAGTAGCATTGATTTTTATATATTAGATTAGTAGCAAGTAAGATATGCGTATGTTGATCCTTACGACTAAATCCGATTCTGCGGATTCTTGCAAAACGATTTTATATTTATGATGATTTTTTCCCGCAGTAGATAAGTAGATAAATCTGCGGAAGCTTGCGGAATTTGGATTACGGAATAGCTTATGTTATATTGGTACTTTACTTATGTGTGCGATTAAATAAATAAATAAATAAATATAAATAAATATTGTAGGACATTCTACACAACGCTATCTAGACCCAAAGTAAGCATAGCTTAACTAGCTTGTGTTATGGGTTCTAGAATGCGGATAAACATACATAGATACATTTTTTTTTTGTAAATACATACATATTATACATAGAAAACACCCAGACCAATGCAAATATTCATATTCATGCATACAAATATTTGCACTGAGCGGGGATCGAACCCGCGCCTCCTGCGTAGCAGCCGCGTTCACTACCGCTACGCCACAGAGGCAGTATTATAGTTGAATCTTAAACAAGATTTTTCATTACTAGAGTAGGAATACTGACTACACAGTACTCTGCAATTCATATAGTTTTGAGAGTACCAAAATGCAAGTAACAAAGTCCCTCTAACGCGATAAGTATGTCAAGCGTCTATAGACCAAAGTAATAGCTTATCATCAGGCGAGCCATGAGTTTGTTTATTACCCTCTTTATGTATTTTTTCATGATTAGGTAAGTAACAAAAAAGTTCTTAGCTTGTACCTATATTGTACACTCAAGCAAACAAACTTAAGGTGCTGTGCTGATAAACTTGAGCATTCACCAATAATGAGCACTCTTACAATGGTTATGTTTTTGGCGAGCATTCTATCGAGCGATCTGGCGAATATTCTCGCGAAAGGATAGTAAACTTAGATCTTACTTGATGCTTGGCTCGGTTTGTTGTTCAATTTGACAATTTAAAAACGGCCAATGCTCGATGTTTCACAAACAGAAGCGTCGCTAGTTTAGTGGTCGGCCTTACCATCGAAAAGTCCCGAGTTCGAATCTTAGCCATTGCACTACAGACGTGAACCCGCTCCTAACACAAGCAATTTATAACTCCGGACACGTATCTTGAACCTAAAATGTGCTCAAAATGTGCCCTATACGCGCAGTACACATTTTTTGGGTGCCTTTAGAGGATAGCACGGGGTGCTACTGCGGTGGACGAACTCAAATTCATCAAGCATAGATTATTACAAAGCAATCCTCGGGTGCCAGAGCCAAAGATATGTGTCGTGAGTTATAGCATAGTTGGAGGGGTTAGCGGGACTATTAATGATTTCGGTTACTAATATTCTTAAAAAAATGTTCAAGTTTATCAGTACCTTTATGTGTTGATGGAAATATCGTCACGGACCTACGACGCGACTAATAACTTATACCTATTGTCGTTCTGACATAAGATCCGCATCCGCATTTCCGTCGAGAATAGCCTGACAGTATTCAATATCATATTAGTAGCGTAACCCTTCATACTGGTAACGAGTATATTATGGTTGTTAGCATGGCGACGAAGGCTAATAGCTTAACGTGCTCGGCGACACGGAAGCTCCGTAATTAGGTTAGTGTCTCGCGTTAGTGTGACGAGTTGGATTATGCTTCAGCAAAATTCTGCTACTAGTTTGTACAGGATAAGTGATTTATGTGTATACTTGGTATGTTGGCATATTGCAAGATTAAGTAATATTAGTCAGATCAGTGCTCAGATGGAGGAAACATGTTCAGACCCCTCAGTAGTTTGGAACGTCGGAATGAACAAATATCTGTGGCATTTGTTACGGATAGTTGAAGCCCTAAAATGTCACAGGCAGACAATGTGGCTTAGCTACATAATTGCTACAGGATTGAGGAAGTTAGATTGCAGTCGCTTGACATAAAATATCAAAGTTCTGTTGTATTTACATTGAAAGCCGACCCTAACTGAGTTGAGAGAACGCTCGTAAGACTACGACATATTCTGGTATATTACTTTCTGTATTCTACCGAGTGAGGAATATACCCTTGCAATCTCATTTCCGGCATCTGAAGACCCAAGATAGCGTGCGGTTTTAATCGGTTCTAGTCCAACAAAATTTCACACTTTAAAAAAAGTATATTAGGAAAAAAAATTGCTCAAAAATATTATTTTCTGAAACGTTAACGACTATTTCTGTATTCTACGCAGACGGACCTGCGGGCAATAGCTATCAAGATATACAAGAGGATGGAGAATTTCGAAATAGTTAATGTTCTAAAATCATTGAATTACTTACTTCAAAGGACAGCGTTGACCCAAACCGAAATCCAGGCCAATAATTCAGAGGGACATAACTTATAATAAGAGACGCCGTTGAACTATGAGAAAAACTTTAAAATGAATGTTGACCCAGTGCCGGCTTTTAAATTTCCAGGAAATCTGTGACTCATTTCCAAGTCTTATCGAAAGTTTTCCCGGCAAATGTAGCAAGCAATATTAGGAGAGTTATATTTATTATCCAACTAGCTGACCCGGCGAACTTCGTACTGCCATATTTTCCGCCCGCGTGGTATTATCTCAAAATTAATCAGTGTTTCTCTACAATATTATGCATGTTTTATACATATAAACCTTCCTCTTAAATCACTCTATCTATTAAAAAAAACCGCTTCAAAATCCGTTGCGTAGTTTTGAAGATTTAAGCATACATAGGGACGGACAGACAGCGACAGCGACTTTGTTTTATAATATGTAGTGATGATAAATAATCTACAATCTGACAACTCTAGAAGCACTCATAACTTATTTATAATGTATCGATCAATCAATTAGCCTATTGCAGTCCGCTATAGGCCTTTCACAATATGCACCATAGCACCGGATCCTACATTTTTAATGACCTTTGTCGTAAAAAAAAATTATATGCCGTATTATCTGCATATAGGTAATATTCTAGAAACGTGCCTAGTAAATCGTAATAGGCTCGTTTTTATTACATTGAACCTACCAAGGCAAATGTAATGCTATAGTACAGACCTCCAATAGAAAGATTATTCAACAGATTATAATATAAAGAGTGACCTCATCAGACCACAGGAGACATTAACACGTCTGCGGACAGGATTAAATCACTGACCCAGATACATTATGTCTAGACACTAGACAGTGAGCTAGAACTGTACCTACTTTGAAACTTGTCTAGATTATTTATTCTTGAACAGATCATATTGCTTTTATCGCTTCAAAGAATATGTCATGACTTTTAAGTCTTGCCTATGTATATGGTGACGGAGAAAGACGAAGAATACAAGTATCACCACCCCATCTCATCCGAAGGGTGTCGTAATAGGTGACTAACAGTAAAATACGCAGACGATATCACTGCGAGAGGAAAACTCGAAATAAAAGCCTTTATCAGCCCGTCTGGCCAGCGCGGAAGCAGTAGGCCAAAGCCTCCCAATATTGGGAGAGGCCTGTGCGCAGCAGCAGACTGCGATAGGCTAATTGAGAATTGAGGGTGTTGACTGCGGCTGTGTAGCTGTAATCTACGAAATCCTTTTACTACAGGACCCATAACAAAGAGCCCGCTTACGGATTACCGTAAGCGGGCTCTTTTTATGCCTATTAATATGATGAGCCGACTCTCCTTACGCCCTTTGGAGATTTATAGGCGTGAACATAAAATGTATATTATGTATCTATTCCCGGAATAAAAGTACAGCATATACAGCGATGTGCTATTTCGGACTCTAATGTATCTATGTGCTAAATTCCATCTAGATTCGTTAAAGCATTTTAACATTATTGTTTAACAAACATTTTTCATAAAATATAACGATTGAGTGGTTGCAATACAAACTTACTGTTTAATTAAAGTCTATGTTACAGGTCAAAACTGCGGCTTTACGAAAGTAAAGGCAAGATAAATTACTCCCCCAAAGAACAATGGGTGTTCTGATAATTGAAAGGTTTTTCACGGTTGGCAACACGCGGGTATTAATACTTAATACTTTCGGATTGTAAACTCGTCCCTTTACGGTTTGCTGGATATAATTATTGTGATAAGTATGAAGCTTATAAAATTGATGATAATGGCGTGATGTGCTTCGGATTATATATATTGAACCTTAAATGCTCAATACGCGCAGTACACGTTACTTAGGTGTCTTTTGAAGATAGCACAGGATGCTACTGCGGTGGACGAGCTCAAATTCACCAAGTATGGATTTAAGGTCCAACCCCACCAAACGGACGGCATCGGAATGGATTTTACAATCTTTAAACAAAATAAATCTTATGTCACAGCATTTAAAGTTTATATTACCAAGTCACGCATGACAGCCTGACGTGCGTCATGCCGCCGCACGTCGCTGTCAAGCTGTTGTGCGTGACTTGGTAATATAAACTTCAAACACTGTGATAATAAGATTTAATTTTGTTTAAAGATTGTAAAGTCCGGGTCGATGCCGTCCGTTTGGTGGGGTTGGACCTTTAATGCAAAACAATCAATTCATTTGTTTCGCAACTTAAGATATGTGTCCCAAGGTATAGGTACTGCTGGAAATTTACGCGAGAATAATTCTTAAAAGAATTGATATAATGGTTTTGTCCGTACACCTGTTTCCCTCTTCCAATGATCTCGGGTTCTTCAAATAAGTCAGCTCTTTAGTCACGTGAAGCATATTCTAGTTTTTGTATACATTTTTGCTACATTTTTACATACCTAGTCAAAGTTTTGGAGCAGGTAGGACACGACGGTATATCCGTCCAAATCGAGCAGTCGAACTGGGGAAGTACCTCCACCCTACAGAAGATCGCGGCTTAATAACCTCGTGTTGTGTTTCCGACGGTGAGTAAGGTAGCCAGAGCTCACTGGAGAGATTTTGTGCTGTCAGTGGGAAAACCAAAAGCTTTGTCCTACTTATCTTTTGCGCTGACAGCACAGAATCTCTCTGTTCTTACAGGGTCGGCAGCATAATTGTGACTATCCTTTTGTTGCACTCGCCCATAGGCCACGGTAACCACTTACCATCAGGAACGCCGCGTACTTGTCTGTGACCTAAGTAGTATAAAAAAAAGTTCTTCTGAAAGATTCATTACTAAAGAAACATTATTGAACCGGAATTTAAATGGCTTCATTGCTACGAGTATATGAAGTACGTGTGCGCAAAAACGTGACTCGTCACATTGAGTAGCTATACAAGAGTTAGGGGATCGGTAGCAAATGAAGAATTTATAGCAATGGGTTTTTCGATGAAAACCAGCGCTGTGATCACTCAATCCTAGTTTATTATTACATACATACATATACTCACGCCCAAAATTCCCCAAAGGGGAAGCAGAGGTACATTTTCCTCTCCTTTCCTATATAGGACAGCACGTGCAGAACTTAGATGCCACCCGCATACGGTGCAGAATATTCCATCAAGAACCAAGCGGTTCGGCGTCTCTTTCGTCTGTAATGGTAGTTATTATGGAAATAAATAAATAAAAAAGACTTGGAATTCCTGACCAGTTCACGTGTTTCCCTCCTCCTACAGTCCGCCTTTAAGCGGGGTGTGAAAAAGCATCTGATGAGGCCATCAAGCTGAGTGCCCTCATTGTAACATGGTACGTGTCTACAATGGTGACCCTCTCTTTAGAGGCTTTGCCTTCAGCTTACTATCAGGCGAGGCGAAGTCAAATTGACGTGTCCTATATAAAAAAAATTAACACCCACATTTCGCCAACTATGATTTTCGGTCCCACGTAATAGGTGGCGTGCCCATTGCCGTTAAGCGGGTACTTAGTCATGGGCTGCATGTTTACTGCCAGACGAAGCCCCATCCCTTAGTTATTAAATTAGATAATACCATGTCTAAAATATGCTGAGCGGCATATCGGTATATCGACTGGCATAAATTGAATTACTGACGTTCATCCTCAAAATGTTTCCCCTTCTATATCTGCGCCAAGTTTAATATTTTAGAGTATTTCCTAATGGCGTCATTATAGTAATGATGGCAACCAAATATTTCAGTTCTCTTGAAAACGGTGGCAACAGCATTTTTTTGTACCTACTCTAAAAGGAGTTCATTCACTTTTGAAAGTTCATTTACGAGTATTGTTACGTCCGCATTTTTAGGTTTTAGGGTTAAGGCAGAGAACCCTATAACTAAGACTTCGTGGTCCGTCGTGTGGCTGTATCTCATGACCTGTGATAGCTAGGCAGTTGAAATTTTCACAGATAATTTATTTCTGTTGCCGTTATAACAATAAATGCCTACTAAATACAGAATGGTACGGAACCCTTCGTACTCGAGCCCAACTCGCACTGATGTTCTTAACATAGCTTAGCAGTCAAGAATAGCCTAGCCTAGCGGCTACTTTATATACATACATACCTACATACATGCAGTGACGCCTCTTTCCCAGTGTAGTGAGGTAGGCAGAGACCATAGTTTTAAACTTGCTGGTCTTACATAAAAGTTTTTACGAAAATAGTTGTTCAAACTAACCTAACCACGTAACAAGTGAAAGTTGGTCTATTCAAACATGTAACTTAATTTAATTACAGTGTTTTGTGTGTGTAGCCATGTTGAGTAAATAGTTCATTTCCAAGCTCGTTTGTCGTTTAAATATCCTTGAATTTTATAAAAGCCTTCATGGTAAAGTTTCATTTTAGACAAAGTTTCAAAACTTAGGGATAGAATTTGTAATTTGTTTTTTACAGAAGTGTATTACTTTGGATAAATAATAAATAAATAAAGACATAAATAGGGCGTTACACTCGTGCTGCCGACCCTGAAGAAACCTTCTAATGCCCTTCTTGAAGAAACCCATATTATAGTCGCTTGAGAAAATCACAGCAGGGAGTTCATTCCACAGCTTGAGTGTGCGTGGGATGAAGTTCTTTTCATTAGATGAAATTGTTTAATATTTTTTTTGTGAACACTACAGTTAAAGTATTATTACTTTCTCTCTACTTTAAACCTACTCTCTACGACTTACCATCACGCTATTATCGAAGGCAATGAAGACATGCTAACAAATGTTCCTCATAAGGGTGAAATGCTCGCGTCATGGTGATAAATTGCTAAAATCATAGCTGTTTTTCTTTTTCATAGCCTATTTTCAAGGGCGGCGATAGTTATATAATATGATACGAAGAATGATATTCAAGGCTATCCTTAAAAAGATATGTAGTGTTTGAAAGGATTTGAATTATTTTAGTTTCATAATAAGTCATGTCATGAACAGTATGTTATGGTATAGTCAACGAAAAAAAACGGTCAAGTGCGAGCGGGCTCACGCACTGAAAGTTCCGTACAAAATTGATTTGAAGAACGAATTTATGCTACATAAACGGCAATATCTTTTTATTGCGTTGAGTTGAAAATATGGTTTAGTTACAGCTGTAAGAGGCTACAGGCAGGCCACGCTCACTCTATGTACTTGCGCGCTCTCGCCGCCGGTCGCCGACGGTCCTCGGTCGTCAGTCGGGCTGTCGCTAGCCGCGCGTGCATACGCGCGTACAATAATAAAGTACCTAAGGTTTGGTTATATTATTACGTTTCAATCTGTTTGTTGAGTCTTTTTGTTTGTTATTAATATAATTAATACTCAATCTATGATGCTATTATGAAAGCATATCACGGATGCGAATCTAGCAAATCAAATAAAAATCTTACTTCTGCTTGCCTGTTAATGAAGAACGGCAAGTAGGTACTTACGTAATTACATTCGTTAAGTTACTGTAGGTACCTACCTATGACAATATTTAATATACATAAGTAGGTACATATCTTGTACAAAGTAATATAGGTACCTACCTACCCACTTCGCTACCTACTATACGGAAAGACTTAAAAAATGTTGGATTCAGTAGGTACCTACTTAGTCTATTCAGTAACAGATTGGTTGTTACAAGATGTAGTTATCTGACCTAGTACCTACTTATAGCTAACGGCTCGGGTTCAGTCTTAACACTTGAATGCAATCATAAATAAAAAATTGTAAGTACTCGTAGGATGGTATCGCGAGGCGATCAGCGACCGGCGATGGCCGCCGCCGCCCGCACCGCTCTGTCGCGGGCTGGCGTTTGACTCTCGTGTACTTGTGTAGGTCTCGTGTACTTATAATTGTCGGTGCGTTACCTCTACTGCATTGTTTGCGTTCAGACCAAATATATAATAATCGCCACTGTGCACTGAGAAAAGTAGTTTATCTAAGGCCTTGTCTAAGCTTATCTACTCTTGAGTTGCTGACCGGTAGGATTGTGATTGAGATGAAATACATATTGACCGTCCAATAATAATGTCCAATAATATTCGGCTATTATTCGATATTCGATGAATAGGTGAGAAAAATGTCAAACTATTGTAAACTAGTGTAAAGCCTTTATTAAGCGAGGCAACCCTAGCGTCATTATACGTAACTACGAGGACGACGCCGAGCGACTGCAAAGTAATAATAACCGTATGGCTGTCTGTTAAGATACATATTCGTATGGAGGTGGTTGATCACGTGGACTTGTAGGCACTTATCTGAGTTGGATCGTTAATTTTCCAGGCAGTGAGTTATCTGTTCCAACTATTAGGTAATCTGTGCTACAGGCCTAAATATTTGGTACAAATTTCAACCTATACACATTCCTGAGAAAAAGGTCTTGACAGACAAACAGACAGACGGACAACAAAGTAATCCTATATATGGATTCCGTTTTTCATTTGAAATACGGAACCCTAAAAATGATTACCACTAAAATTTAAGAAGCTTTTTTACATTGAAATACATCATCATGTCCCCTGTGACATTCCCCCTCCCCCCCTCGGACCGCGCCTGACGTAAATAAATTCACCTGACGTGAAATTGTAATGATTTCTTACAAATACCATAAATCAGTTTATAATAATTAGCTTGGCGTGAGACCCTAAAACTTCAATAGAACTTCATACACTCCGAGATTATCTAATAAAGTGACACAGCTAAAGACCTTATAAATTCCTTCATAACATTCAACAAATTCAGACATAATCCACGACATATTTTGTAAGCATGTCTTCATAATGTGGCACAGTCATTATGAGTCCTCGTTAAAACAACAGGCTCCGAGCCCTAATGAGGCTAATGTTGGCTGATGTCATTTGTGGACTCGTAAATATGCCGCTAAGAATCACTGTATTTTATTTATATTCTTGAGTTATTCTAGCTACTTATGTTAACTTGGGTTCGGCCTAGATAGATGTATTGATAGGAATAATGTTCTGTGATTATAAGTTACTATTGTAGGTTTATGGTATTATTACGAAGCCAACCGCATACGACAACTGCCGACGCATGCAGCAGATACAGCGTACCCATTACTTGTTAAACTCCGATACGAATAAAGGGGACCATTGAGAAGCCGCAATGAATAACAATCGAAACTTATAATCCCTGCAATCGAAACTTATAATCCCTGCAATCGAAACTTACAATCCCTGCAATCGAAACTTATAATCCCTGCAATCGAAACTTATAATCCCTGCAATCGAAACTTATAATCCCTGCAATCGAAATTTATAATCCCTGCAATCGAAACTTATAATCCCTGCAATCGAAACTTATAATCACAGAACTAATAAATATTTTAGAACGTTGTTAATATTATCAAAGTTCAGCCACGAGGCAGTTTGGCTGGAAAAAGTGAACTTCGGACTATGAGGTGAAAAGCTTCGGATGCGACCGGGTTTAATGCAGGGATTATAATGATTAGGAGGAATTATATAACGACATGCAGAAGAATTAGAACGCAAAATAAATGATTTGACTTGCAGAGCGCTATACTGAGCGTTTCTAATGGGCATGGATGGATGCCAAATCCGTAGGAATACCAAAAACTGTTAAAAGAAAAGTCTCTTTCTATTTTCATGAAAATTAAAACTGCGTCATTGGATTTAAAAAAAAAACGATTCAGTATCATTAGGTAGGTACGCCATGCCATATAAATGCCACTTGCGCGCAGTCCTAACGTGCTCATACATTGTCAACTATCATCATAACCAGTTTTCCTTTGAATTCGATCTTCTAGGCCCTTATTACACTTAACCCTTATTAGATTTTACGCCAGTTCTATCTGTTACATCCGCCGTCTACCTAAGCTCAGACTGTTTGAAACTCATTATCAAGTAGAATAATGCGCTTGTTACTGAACGAGAAAGAAACAAAAACAAGAGAAGTATCTTCATAGATTCCCAAAGCCGGCTCTTTCGAAAACATTCGTAAATCCTATAATCCAAGACGCCAACTTTATTCGTCCACCGTATTAGTTTGGAAGTGGTCCCTTTTTATTTAAAAGTTATACTTACTTGTATTCCACTCTTGTTCTGATAAAAACCCTTCGTCGTGCTGTAGATAAAATACTTTTGTGTTTATTTTCAACTAGCTGAGAAAGTGACTTCGTCTGCGTGGGTTTAGATTCGATTTTTTTTTGCACTTTACCTCAGCTGACTGCCGTTTCAGGGATTAGCTAAGTCAAACAGACAGAAAGACATGTTTGTCTTTCTGTCTGTTTGACTTTAACAGATAACTTTAAGAATCAAATTAAATCTTCAAGCTACTATGTTCTAAAGCTTATTATTCTGTAAATGAGTACCTTAATGATTGATTTGAATTCTTAATTTAATTGATTTTGAATAGCACAATGTATGTTTAACACTTGACATGCCTAATATGTGACATGCCTTATATTTGACATTTTCTATTTGACATTTCTATTTAAATTTTTGCATGTACCTACATAAATAATAACAATAATCAAATGAATTGTGATGATACCATTCAATATTTTGTATGCTTTTGGCGGAACATAGCTTGTACCTATTATTGTTTTACATCTATTATACCTATGTTTCACGAAATAAATAAATTTGAAATTTGAATTTGAATAAATAAATAAGCTTAATAGCTAATTATGTATTTCAGAAAATAAGTTATTAAGTTTTTTCTTGTTTGTGGTAACTTTCCGTCGTTATTTGAAAGGTATATACTTAACATTAATCATATTCTGTCCTCCGTGATACTTACGTATGGATAAAGGCTAATATTTGTACATATTAATTATATACGTACCTACACAGTACCTACTTAGAGAATGATCCTATTTGTCAATTAAGTATTCTTCAACTATATATTAAAAATTCAGTCGCACATCTTAAGAACTTCCTCGAAATGCATTGCGTGTACAGTTAATAAGAGATGGTGAAATGTGTTTTCCATTTTCACTATTTATGCACTATGTTTATTAAAAAACTTGTATTCGATCTTGAAAGAGGAAACGTCAAAATAACTGCAAGTGTGAACCCTTCAAGCATAAATGTTGATATAAATACACTTATGGTGTGTATGGCGAGGCTCACGTCTGCATCGCTAAGCCCTATCGATTTTATGGCGGTCGTCCAACTTTAGGAGTGACCTTCGTACAACGTACCGTCGAAGGAAAATTGTGAGGTGACATGAATTGGCAGTTTTAGTAAGGGGGCCTACCAAGACCTTTCAGGTCGAGCCAATCTCAGTAGTAAGTCACGTTACCTGCCTCCCTAGACAAGTGACTATTCATTGCTCGGCGTATTGTCGAATAGAATGAAGAATGACGTATGTGACGCGTATTTTTGACATTTATGATATGCGTTGACGACTGTCATATATACGTCAAATCCCATACTTTCATCATTCTATTCTTTTCAGCTTCTACTTCTACTTCGATTCAGCTAATTGTCAATCCTCCTGGCCCTCGATTCTGCTAAAGCAAAACCGCTATCATGCCACTGACACTGCAAGAAAATTTCATTTAATTTTAACCATTACATTAATGCAGTTAAAGTTTAAAATTAAATGGCTTTATGTATAGCGAATGAAAAAGTGTAATGAAACTCTTTTCATTTTATTTTTGACTGTAATTCTATAGAAATAAGGTCTAAAATTTAATGCTATTTCTTGCAGTGACAGTAGCATGACAATGGTTTTGCTTTAGCAGAATCGAGGCCCACGTCGCTCAATGGCATCTAAGCTAGCAGAGTGTTCAAAATGATCAAATTGGATCGCCCCCTATTACATGAGACCTAAAAAATCATCTATATCCACACTAATATTATAAATGCGAAAGTAACTCTGTCTGTTATGCTCTCGCGCCTAAACCAATGAACTGATTTTGATTAAATTTGGTACAGAGGGAGATTAGACCTTGGGAAAGGACATAAGCTATGTTTGGTCGCGATAACCGACATCCACGCGGGCGGAGCCGAGGGGAACAGCTAGTAGTTGATGAAATGTAGGTATTAATACACCTGTACCTACCCTTTCAGAGTTTATGAAGCATGAACATACCTATGTATGTATGTGCGTTATTCGAAGAATATTCAATGCTTTTCTCATCATTTTTGTCTGTTATATATATTTTTAAGCTCGTACTGGGAACGGTGCGCTTCTTTCTGCGGCATCTGACTTTCGTGCATAATTTGCTTTGAAGAAATCCCTGTAGTAATCAAATGTAGTGATTCAACGTCAAGATATTTATTTTCTAGGTACTATAGTAGATTAAAATGTACCCCGAATGCAATATGGAACACTGCGAGTGTTTACTTGCATTGAATTCTAAAGTACTTTGGTTATTCAGACGAAATTATTGTTAGGAAATTCATGGGGTGGGTACTATTAAGCTCTTCAGTGCTCAAGTAAACCATATCTGTAAGCTAGTATGCCGGCTGATTGATAAATGAGGTTCTAGTGCAGCTTTTCTTCTAGAGTTTAAGAGGTCAGCGGCATACCATCGTATTCATTATAGCCAAAATAAACCAAACTATGGAAAGGAAGCCTGAGAACTGAAATCGGTTGAAAATGCAAGTTTTAATACACGTCTGTCTGGCCTATACTGGTGTGAATATCCGTGAAAATATATTTAAAATATTTAGGAAGTTGGAACGAGTCTGAAACATTACCGCTAACACTTTGTTTAAACTAGGCAAGTTTTAATTGATCGTTTTAAATTAATTACACGGTTTTGAGCTCCACCGAGTTCCTTTGGCGCGATATTTTAAATCGCTTCAACTTTAATTATTTTTTTAACTATAGCTGTAGCGGATAATGAGTGAAGTATACGAATATAAATTATACTAGCGCTGAGGGGTTCGCGATAACTGAGGAGGATTGAACGAAAGAAAAGTTTTTTTTATTCTGTACTGCCCCCCTAGACAAGTGGCAATTCGTTGCTCGGCGTATGATGGAATAGAATGACAAATGTATAGGATTTGACGTTTTTGACATTCGTTGACGCCTGTCATATACGTCAAATACCATACATTTTGCATTCTATTTCATCATACGCCGAGCAACGAATTGCCACTTGTCTAGAGGAGCTGACATGCCCAAAAACCATACAAAAACATGAGCTTATCTAAAATAGGTAGGTACCTAGTGTCGCACACAGCCACGCAGAACAACGGCCGCCTCTCAGCGTAGGTATGATTCCGTAGCCGACCGCATACGACAACTTACTGCCGACGCATGCAGCACATGCGCGTAGTTCATTGCGGCTTCTCAATGGTACCCTTTATCCGTATCGCAATTTTAACGAGTCATTCACCATCTGGCGATCGTCAAATTCGCGAGCGCGCGCGAGTTGGCAATTTTTGATTTCGAATTATTTTTTCGTTGTCATCTCGCGCGCATGCTAAAGTACAGTCAGATAAAAAAGGATGAAAGAAAACATGAAAAAGAAAACTAATGTATACTCGCGTCTTTACCTGCATTGGTTGATGCGCTGCGAATGTTTTTTTTTTTCATCTTAGATTTCGATATAGACTTGCGAAGTGAGACTAGGCCACTAGGGGGACACGGTCGATATTATGATATCTGTTATGAGTAGCTATGTCATCTTAATATGCGTCGTATGAAATTAGATTTTTTTTTCGCTTATCTTTTACTTTAGGCTGTATTTAAGATAAATTTCATAATGTTTCACATATTACACTAGTTTAAATATTTACAAGAATAAAAAAAGCATTTATTGTAATTTTTATTTTATTACATATATTTTTTATGATATTTGTAATTCATTTTAAATTAGTATAGTGTTTTAATGTATATATTGATTATATTTGGGCAGCATCTCGTCAGTAAGCTTGACCAAATTCTGAACCACATTTCTCAATGGGGCTCTGAAAACCTGGTCGAGTTCAATACCAAGAAGACGCAGGTATGTGCGTTTACAGCAAAGGCTCTCCTTTCCTTCTCCTTTTGCTAATTCCCCTTACATTATAGATGACTACCTTGTTGATTTGATTTTTGTTTTATTTACTTAGCTTTCGACATTACACATAATAAGTAACAGACGAAATTCTTGAGTCATTGTAATATTGTTGATACGCTGAATATTGTTAGTTATTATTACAAAAATAAGCATTTTGCCGTGTTGTTTTAAATTATATAGGTACCTATATCTCTCTCAAAAACTGTGTTTTCTTTTACTTCAAACTCAAGTCGTATAAATGTATATTGATATGGCCAAATTGTATTACGCATTTTCAAATAATTAATGTACGTGAACGCATGCTTAAGTTTTCTATCTAATATATAAAATTCTCGTGTCACAAAATGTGCGTAATCGAACTCCTCCGAAACGGCTTGACCGATTTTGATGAAATTTTTTGTGCTTATCCGGTATCTAGAATCGGCCAACATCTATTTTTCATCCCCCTAAATGTTAAGGGTGGTGTCCACCCCTTAATTTTTATTTTTTATTTTTCAGACAAAATTTTTTGTTTTTATTTTTTTATGATACATCATACAAAAATACATGCAACCCTAAATTTTCACCCCTCTACGATCAACCCTTATTTTTTATTTGGTAATTAAAAAGTTTTATTTTCTAATATAAAAATTCTTCTGTCACGGGGTGCGTAATCGAACTCCCCCGAAACGGCTCGACCGATTTTGATGAAATTTTTTGTGCTTATCCGGTATCTATGAGAATCGGCCAACATCTATTTTTCATCCCCCTAAGTGATAAGGATGCAGCGGGAACGGGATTTGAATACCACGCGGGCCGAAAATATGGCGGTACGAAGTTCGCCGGGGCAGCTAGTTTTTCTATACATTTCTTTATCACATAATGACAAAATAATGGCTTCTTCCACGTCCATTTTCTAAGCTCTGCCGAAACAAACTGACAAACTCTCGCAAAACGCGGTAGCGCTTATACCTCGGGATCGGGACCCGTATCTTAGACCTGAATCACGAGACTAACGAGGTCCTGACTCTCGCCGTAGCACCCCATGCTATCCTCAAAAGACACATTTAGGTGCAAGATATAATGTCCCTAGTAACCACTGACCTCCGTTAACGCGCGTTACATGTGAAGCTAGCCTAAAATATCTTGTACATTTAAAATAGGTACCTAATTTAATCTATTACAACGTTTTTGTAGCTGACTGTACACAAATACATACGTCATATTTTCACAAACGCGCGAGTTGATGACACAAAAATAATTCAAAATCGAAAGTTGCCAACTCGCACGCGCTCGCGAATTTGACGATCGCGAGATGGTAAATGACTCACAAGTAAGAGTCTGCCTCATGCGTTAGTAGTCATCGTACGCGGTCGGCTCTGTCCACGTTTTTATGCAGGCGGCCAGCGCTGGTTTTCAGAGGCCAAGATGGCATACAAGGTTACGTATTACTAGTCAATCTTAGGCTGCCTTTCCACCAGAGATGTGCTATACAGCTATGCTACGGATGTAAAAGCTAAGCTATGAAACTATGAGATCGTTTCCACTGTACTATGCTATGTAGCGTAGCGAGTAAGATGTACTATAAAGATATGCAGCTCGAGTTATGGGATGTATCTGCTAACCAAGGGAGGTAGCTATGGCTACCCGACTTAACGAATTGTCCGCCTGGAATGGTAAAGCGCCCACCAAGTCGCCTGCCTTTTTTTTATGTATTCTTAAACATTTAACTACAACATTATAAAAATGGCATATTGCCTCAAACTGATTTTTTGGAATTTATTTATCAATTTTTAAAAATACAGGGGTTGATTTAGCCCCCGTATCCACCAGCCAGGTATGCAGCTTCGAGTTGGGGTTTACAGGAGAGTTGTGTGCCAAGTTTTCAGCTTGCCTCAAGATTATTACTACCGCCTACTACTAGATTATTACCGTCGAGAACACAACACGAGGTTTTCGAGCCGCGGTATTCTGTAGAGCGGAGGTACTTCCCCAGTTAGACTGCTCGATCGGGACGGATATACCGTTGTGTTCTACGGTATGTTGATACGTAAAAATACGTGTCAACTTTTATAATTGTATTCTACAATTACGCCGGCCAGCGAATTGCCACTTGTCTAGGGGGACTACTTGGTTACTCCTGCCATGAGCCTCTCAATGACGAATTCATTATGTAGATAGTCAATAAAGGTTTTATCAGAGGTGAATGTACAGGCTAATAGCTAAACAGGGTTAAGGTTATTAAAGGTCATTTTTAAACTAATGTTTTCAAATTGAGGTTAATGCGTGGTCAGCGTAGTGTTATGGTTATTTTATGAATGGAGATTAACGATAAAACTTGCTATCTTAACCATTCATCATTGTTATTGTGAGATTAAGTAATCTGTAATGTGTATGTATGTCACTGTAATTGGTTAGATATATTTATGGATTTTGTCAAGTCATCGTTGTTTTAACTCAGTTGGGGTTGGTTTTCAGTTAACTACAAAACGGTAGACCTTCCACAACCCACTGGCAATATCAAAGTTCTGTAGTTATGCCGGATTCGTCCATTTTCATAACTGATTTTTCATAACTAGTTACGTACGAAGAATTTTTTTCTTGCTTACATCGCCAGTTACGAAAAAAGAATTAAATTTTCGAAAGAAGTTTTATTTTATTTTTGTAACTAATTATCAAAATATCCAATAACAAGTATCTATTGACATTCTGACGCGGAAGATCCGCAAGGGATTATCCACGACGGAAGATCCGAAACGGAAAATCCGTCAAGTACAGCGTAGGCTCTTGTGTGGTTTTAACTTTTCGTTTTTAAAGTATCTTTTCCATGTCTAGCTCTGTTTAATAAATGAGATCATAAATGCCATGATATCACTGAACCGACTATTTCTGAAAAAAAAAAAAAGAAAAACCTCAAACTTAGTGATTTTCATTCACTCACAGTAATCTATGCTCGACCAAGCTGATAAATGTTGTCTCATTTCAGTAATGGTGCCTCCATTCCTGAATGATTTATCCCTGAAGTATTGTTTTTTATTTGGGCCTATCCGATTCTCTTGGAATTTATGCCAGCAACTGGTTCCTAGGTCCGTGATTGATTTGGCTTTAAGACGATGGATTAGTTAGAATTGGTAAGTAATGTATTCGAAGCTAGATCAATGTATAAAACAACAGTGATTGGTAACTAGGTCGGGATTTTTAGGTCTTTTTTCGGAGTACTGTTCTAGTGAACGATTAATTGATATGAAGATATACTACACGGACCTTTCTAACGTTCTTCGGGGTCCTATCAATAAATTTGGGGCCCTATCAACACCTATGAGGCCCTAGTCAACCTTACCTTTTTTTTTTTTATCGTGCGAAAAATCTCCACGGATACCTTCCCCACCGGAGCCGGAGGAGGAAGTTATGTCGGACTCGTACTGACTAAAACGCATGCCGTCTGTGGGCCGTCACACAGTGTTTTATGGAACCAAAAAAAATTCCCTCTGCTGATTAGAGCATTAACCGATTAAGGTATGCATTTCAAATGCAAGAGTAGAACACCCACGTGTCAAAATCAAATACTTTTTTTTATAAAAAATAATGAAGTTTACGTGACCTTGGAGTTCAAAAATTTTAAATTAATTCTGGAAAATGAACTAAGATAATTATTTTTGATAAATGTAGCCTGATAAAGCATACTTGGGTGCATGTTTTCGAGTTTTTATTTTCATAAAATCACCACAGAATACGGTGTTATTAATTATTTTCAGATTTTCGTTTTTATTTTTTTTCTCTCTAAAAACTCAAAAGTGGGACTTGTGACTACCACCGAAAAATAGTACATAAGAAGGCCTATCAGTAATAAAAAAAACAAGTTCCACTATCGCGGCCTTTGGAAGATATAAATTATTTTGTTCTAAGATCAAATTATGTAACATAGGGTTGACACAAAAGGTCACAATATTTATTTTTAATGTAAAAAATAATATAAATAAGTAATTTCTTGTTAGTGATAATATATATATATTATCACAAAAGTAACTTATTTATTATTATTATATACATAATATATAATGTGTAAAATAATATTAAATTTCAAAAAAATACAATGATGCTACATGAATAAAGTTGTGTATGAACACTAAGTTTACTCATATAAATCGTTCTCGTTTCTTAGTATTAACGTAGATTCATCATCGTTATCTATCTATACTATTATATAATTGTAAAGTGGTCGGTCTGTACATTGCGGATATTTAAAAAAAAATACTTGGGTTATGTTATGTTAACGATACTGATCACGAAAATATTTTTTTTGAATTTCCGGTCTGTTTATCTGTTTGTCTGTTTGCCTGTTTGTCCGCGATGGACGCAAAATCTACTGGACGGATTTTGATGCGGTTTCGTGAGGTCTAAGGATCAAATTGTAATAATTACATTATAAACGTAAACCCACTCCTAGCATAAGAACATTGTTAGCTTAGCTGAAGGGCTTACCAAAACTGCTAATATTTGTTTAATTAATAATAATTCTTTAAAAATATAGAATATTATATTCAATAGTTGAAATCAAACTAAAATTATTCATAATAACATTATTAAAGGTCAAGTAGAGTGACAACCCTAACACTATTTTTTAAAATTCAATTTCTCTCAAAGGCCGCGATAGTGGAACTTGCTTTTTTTATTACTGATAGGCCTTCTTATGTACTATATTTAGGTGGTAGTCACAAGTCCCACTTTTGAGTTTTTAGAGAGAAAAAAAATAAAAACGAAAATCTGAAAATAATTAATAACACCGTATTCTGTGGTGATTTTATAAAAATAAAAACTCGAAAACATGCACCCAAGTGTGCTTTATCAGGCTACATTTATCAAAAATAATTATCTTAGATAGTTCATTTTTCAGAATTAATTTAACATTTTTGACCTCTAAGGTCACGTAAACTTCATTATTTTTTATAAAAAAAAGTATTTGATTTTGACACGTGGGTGTTCTACTCTTGCATTTGAAATGCATACCTTAATCGGTTAATGCTCTAATCAGCAGAGGGAATTTTTTTTGGTTCCATAAAACACTGTGCGTCAGTTGCCGGAGGTGAGATTGTGGTAGCCATATCCCTCGCACCCCGGCCAACCTTACCTGCTTGTCAAGGCACCTGTTGAACAACGAATGAGAATTTTATGGCAGTTAATCCCATCAAAGTCGTTTAAGCCAAATCTAAAGAAGAAGAAGGAATAAGCGGTTCTCTGTGGCGTGGTGGTAGTGAATGCAGGAGGCGCGGGTTCGATCACCGCTCAGTGCCAATATTTGTATGCATTAATATGGGCAGGTAGGTATTTGCATTGATCTGGTCGTGCTTCGGAAAGCACGTTATGTCGATCCTGGTTGCCATACGAACATCTAACGGTAATTGTTACGGATAGTTGAAGCCCTAAAAATTCCAACAACTGGTCTAACTAACAATTCTTCGATATCGCTAATGGGTTGTGGAGGTCAGATGGCAATCACTTCACGGAAAATATTGAAGTTCCAAGCCCGCAATTACGCCGAAAAAAAGCGGACCCCAAACTCCGAGGTGAAAGCTTTGAATGCGGCTGTCATAGACGCTAGGATGTAGAAGAAGAAGGCTCTGAGATGAAAAGCCTCTGATGCATCCAAAATCTTCTTTGGAAGTTTGAAATGATGAGATTAACTAACAATTTACTTTTGACATTATTAAATTAGATTAGATTGACATTAGTTTATATTAATAGTATTTTTTTGACATTATATTTGTTATATTATTTATTTGCTTATTTTATATCTTGACATTCTAATAACTCAAGTAGTACATTGTAATTGATTTTTAACTGTTTTTTGTTACTTGACTTTTTTATACTTTTAGATTGACATATTACTGAAGCATTTGTACGCTGGCATGACTACGGCTAAACACGCTGGACATTAACCAGACTATTGACCATCTTGCATGCATATGTATATTGACACGTGTTTATACAAATAAGTAAATGATTTGATTTGAATAACTGTCTTTTTAGTATTCAAAAAGCATGATTCTGTATGAATACACCACATTATTCTAGCTCTACGCTTTCATCTAAACAATGAACTCCAATTAACAAGACTAAATATATATTGTCAAACATTAAAAGCTTTTTGTTTCCATCAAGATGGCGACCAAATCCATTAAACGTCAAAAGCATGTCTATCGATTATATTGTTCAAAGATAATGGAAAACGTAACAAATTCTATTATAAAACGGCAGTTCATTTCCTGCTCTTAAAATGAAATATGTTTAACGTAGAACGTTTCTGATAAATAACTAAGTAAGTTGAGAATATAGGAACTTTCTAAGTATCAGTCTTTAGTGCTTTTGGTTTCAACCCATTCTGTAGGTATATGACTGTACTATGAACGTTCGAGCGAGTTGACGACAAGAAAAGTAGGTACAATCAGAAGGTGGCAACTCGCTCCACCGAGCAAGTTTCTTCCGAGCGAGTTGACGAACAACTCCAAATTGAAAGCCACTAATTATAGATATGTCGCAGCCAACTAGCTCAATCAGCTGTTCAATTAACTGCCTAGGCTGTTACAGTTGAAAATATTTAAAAGATACGATTTGACGTTTATAGCTTCTTAAATCAATTGTCAGAATAATCGATTCAAGTAACAAAAGATTAATCGCATAGCTGCCAAAATGTAACTTTTGTAACATTGTAAATAAATAAAACTATTCATCATAACCGCGCAATATAATAATTATCCGACAAGATTTCCATACCATAAAACAACGTTACTTTTTCCCTGTTAAGTAACTTTTTAAGCTATCTTGTTTACATTTACACTAGACTATCTGGCCCTGGCAACACTGATTAATCATGTAATATATCTAGTATTGATATTTGGATTAGTACCTATATGTGTTAGGCTTAATGAAAACATTGCAATAATATGCGATTGCAGCAATCGCGGCTGATTTCCTGGTACTTTTTGAAGAGTTCCTTGGTCTAATCTTGGAAACCCATCATCAGATCTTTACAAAATTTAAATGGGACCATTTCGAAATAATCTACTTACGAACAAAAAAAGAATTTTCAAAATCCGTCTAGAATTGGCTTCACAATCGCATAACAAACATACAAAAAAAATAGATAAATAGGTTAAAAATAATAGATAAATAGGTATTTGTAGTTATTCGGTCCCACGTAATAGGGGGTGAGCCTATTGCCATATTCCTGGCACTATTGTTGACTCGAGGTATGCATCTGAGGCTAAGTTGTGGCTGTACCTATAATATAACTGTCTGGTGATGAACAGCCCTATCCCTTAGTCGCCTGGTACGACACCGCATAGGAAGAGATGGGGAGGCCCAAGTTCTACTCTGCCGGGAACCACGCGGCTCCTACGGGAAACCTAAAAACCTAAAAATTATAGCTTTGGCAAGCTTTGGCCTCAGATGCAATTAGGAAAATACGTCTCCATGCGCATGATGATGCTGGTAGGCAAAATAATCTAAGAGGTGCATTTTTACAATCAATTTAATATTTATCTAGTATTGATATTAGGTTCAGGATATATAATGTTAATAAAGCAGGGTAAATGAAAATACGAAATGGGTACATATTTATAATTTTTATATATTCACTGTCTGAGCTACTTTCGATTTCAGTATCAGAAAAAAAATAAAAAAAATTCGTTGTCTCTAGTATGCGATACGATAAAAGAAAAATCTAAGCAATATTTTCATTTGTATTACTTAGAAGAAACATAAGAGGGTAAAAAGAAATACATAATATTACAAAAGTTACATTCTGGCAACGCCGACCATAAACGTAACGAGTTGACATAAACTCCATACGATTAAAATGTAACAACCATAGAGAACACAGCCGCAACACTCAAATGAAAAAATAAGAACGATATGACGTAGCTGTCACACGAGATTTCGAAAAATGAAGAATCACGTCTTATTTTAAATTATTTGTAGCAATTCTTAAAATATTTGTAGTAATTTAAAGTGAAATATGTCACATCATATTTTTTATACTTACTATTATAAGTTATTACGTATTTAGAAATGGTTTAACTTAATTTATAACAGTTTCATGTATCCTTTCAATAGTGCCTACTTACCTACCATGAATCCAGACATCTGTCAAATCGTATCTCTTAAATATTTTCAAGTGTAACTAAAGGGCGCCGATCAATTAACGGCCTGCCCCCCTAGACAAGTGGCAATTCGTTGACGCCTGTCATATACCTACGTCAAATCCCATACATTTGGCATTCTATTCCATCATACGCCGAGAAACGAATTGCCACTTGTCTAGAGGGGCTGACCAGCGGCCTTACAATAAACCTTAAAACAGGTCAATAATTGAACTGCTGTCATTCTACCAACTGCAAATGTCACTTTGTAATGGTATATAAATATATAGGATTACAAAGGGATTACAAAGTGACATTTGCAGTTGGTAGAATGACAGCAGTTCAATTATTGACCTGTTTTAAGAGTTCATGGTATGGGCCCTGAATGAAAAATAGCCATACAGACAGGGAAGTCTTAAGCGCCCCACACACTAATAGTTTATCGAACGACAACCGGATGATATAAGTCGTTCAGTTAATCGCAATAGCCCACACACTTACAGTTTCGTTTACGATTTTTGAATTTTTACCGGACAGTCTATGGCCATCAGTATTTTTTACGTAATAACATCAGACTAAAAGAATAAAATAATGTTATTATTTTAGTCTGAGGTAATAAAATTATGATGACATTGATGACTTATGAACTGCAGGACGCCCGATAGGACCAGAAACTGCAGACTGACTGTTAACGAGTAGGCGGCTTTAGGGTTCCGTTTCGACCCTTTGGGTAAGGAACCCTTAAAACCTAAAGTGACAGAGGAGTAGTAAGTAATTGACTGTTTTATTTTACCTCCAGAACAACAAAAGACTTACCATATTATTTCTGTATTACAAAGGAGTTCTGAACAGTAAGCGACAAAACCGAGTTCGTTGATTTATTATTTAATCTGTGGACTCTCAAAATGTCACCCTTCTTAAGCGGAAACACTTATCATACGGAAAACAAAATGTAGGTAGATAATATTCTCCGCCTTAAGTTAGGTTGACTGTTGAATTAAGTAACGAGAATATTTTAATAAGGACCTTACAAATTCAGAATTAATAATTTCTTTCATGATTTTTTATATAAAAACGTCAGTATTTATAACTTCTAAAGGAGGACACGACAGCCTCCGTGGCGTAGCGGTAGTGAACGCGGCCGCAAATATTTGTGTGAATGAAATATGAGTATTTGCATTGGTCTGGTCGTGCCTCGGAGAGCACGTTAAGCCGTCGGTCCCGGTTGCCATGAGAACATCTATGGCAGTCGTTACGGGTAGTTGCGAGCCCTCAAAAATAAAAAATCTAACTGCTAAACTTCGATATCGCCTAATGTTAACATTGGGTTGTGGAGGTCAGATGACAATCGCTTCACGGAAAATATCGAGGTCTAGTCAAATCCGTGGTTAAGACTGGTGTAAGCGGACCCCAGACTCCGAGCTGAAAGCTTCAGATGCGACTGGGAATTAACGCTAAGAGGAAGAAGAGGACACGACGTTATTTTCGTCCCACTGGGGATGTACCTCTGCCCAACAGAATTTCACGGCTATAATAACACTGTTCTTAGAGGGTCGGCAGCATGAGAGTGACTACCTTGATGTTGCACTCATGCATATGCCACAGTAACCACTTTTCATCAGGTGGAACGTGTGCTTCTCTGCGACCTAAGCGGTATTAAAAAAACTTCACCTCGTCTGATATTAAGCTGGAGACAAAGTCTCAGGAACGGGGTTTTGTATTTCAAACACTTTACGATAGTGGCACTCAGCTTGACGGCCTCATCAGCCATCAGTCATCGAATTCAAAACTAATCAAACTATGAGTGATTCTGAACATTTAATAACCTGAAAACGTAATCAGGCTTTGTATTAACAAACCATACTGCATATCAAAGTCAATCAATCAATCAATCAATCAATCAATTTAGCCTATTGCAGTCCACTGCTGGACATAAGGCTCTCCCAATATATCAAAGTATTTTTACGTTAATCTATATAATCAAATTGAAATCACGACGTTACAGAATTAGGCATCACTTAAGAAATAGCCTGAAGATGGTGTTATCTTGAATAACATTGTAGACATTTATCTGTGTAGTGAAAAGTGATAAAATTCGAGTTCATATTTTCTTTTTTGTTGCAGGAAATTCATCCCCCTACACATCATTGAAGAGGACAGTTACGAGAAAGACGTTCTATTCTACGTGAATCTCGGAGAACCAGAGTTACTAGGTGGTAAGAATATTTATTAGGTACTATTACGATATAAGTATTGACAAACTTGTATTCTAGAGCGATATTCAGTCGTGAATCTCCACTTCTAGACTAGTTTTAAGCACAGATTGTATCAAAGGGCTAATTCTGCTAATAAAAAATATTCTAAATTCAGTCTCGCCGATGTCAAAAACGATTACGACGATGCCATTGAAAATAATTGCGTTGATATGAGTATACCGTTGTCGACATTTGGAAGATTGATATCAGATTAAGACTGAATATTGAAAGAAATGAGCAAAGATTTTACGAACGCTCAGTTGATTTACGTTCATAAAATCTCTACTCAAGTTAAGTGCTACAGAACAATCTGTACTTAAAACTAGTTCAAAGCCCAAACTCACGATTAAGTATCTTTCTGAAATACGTGCACCAGTTTTCTATACTACAATATCTTATTTATTTGGTAATTATATTTTAGATTGATTAAAAAGTAGTTAACAATTTTATTGAATGAATTTCGGCTGTAAACTTTTTTAAATACTTTTTACAATTAGTTTCAAAAGCCTCCTAGCCCAGCTTTTCTAGATATTTGATTTTGTAGATAAAAGTGCGTAATAATTACATTTTATGGATGAATTTAACCTCCTTTAATACTATATAACTTATTATTATACTCACGCATGTTGACAGTAACAAATCGACATCGCATGTAAATAAAAGTAATTAGCATGTAAAATTTGCATTTAAATAGCATTTAGTCCATTACTGGGTATGAAGTAAATAATGAAATATTACATTTGGAGTGGATATGGCACCATTTAGACGTAAATTAATTTCTACTTATTTATCTTGCATGTAATTATGTAATGCAAAATATTCAACAAAAATATTTTTACTAATTAGTAACTTGTTACTTTATTCTTCTAAAGTGCCAAATTTGTTTTGCACACAAATGTTTAGATATTATTTGTGTAAGAAAAACACAAATAATTATTCAAAATTATTAAAGATTATCAATATTAAAAAAATACTTAACTACATATTTTTTAAATGAGTAAAGTAGATTATACAGGGTGTCCCAAAATTCAAGGATAAGCCGGCAACAGAGGGTGGCCCTACTTATGGCTGCTCTGGAAAAAATAAGAAAAAAAAAAATCTCTATTTTTTTTTTAATTATTTAAACTTTTTTAAAATCCTTCGAAATTCGGTACCCCTAATGATATTTTCAACTACCAGGCCCACAATTTTGCAAATATTTTTGAACTCTTTTCTGTATTAGCAAGCTAAGAAGCATGACTATCCATCACCACCCTGAAAAATTATAGAATATTTGTAGTTATTTTACAAAAATGAGTCAAAATATTTTTTTGTCGTCAAATTTTCATACATTTTTACTTTCGACCCACTTTATCTTATCTCGGTGAAAAAAAAAAGTATGGACACGACTATGGCATCCTTTTTCAAAAATTGGCGCAACTATCCAAAATTTCAAAATGGTATGATTTGGGTATGATACTATAATGAAATACTAAAAAAAAATTATTTTGTAAATAAGAATCATATTTCATACATTGCTTTTATTGAAAATCACCAGATTTACTTTGTACACAATGCATTCATCCTCAATAAAAAATCATTGACGGGACTTTTGACTAAGTGGTAACCGAGTAGGTTATCACATTTCGAGGTTAAGCAACACAAGCCAGGGTGGTTTTCGGATGGATGACCATTCTTAAGGCATTGAGGTACCTCCGTTCCTCAGAGAGTACGTTAGGCCGTCGATCCCGGTGGCCATATGAGTATTTATGACAGTTGTTACGGGTAGTCGGAGCGCTTAAAGGCGAAAAACTAGACTCACTACATAACTTTGATATCGCCAGTGGATTGTGGAGGTCAGGTGGCAGTCGCTTCACGGCAAATTTCACATTTCTGCTGTTTCATAGTTAGCCGGGAAATCAGAGGCTTAGAGTTTTATTGGAATTTTCTTAAAAACAATAGGTCTCCGAAAACAATTGCAACGCTGGACTATCAATGCGGTTGCGGATTATATTTCTGGCAAAAGATATGCACGAAAAATAATGTATTAATGCCAGTGGCAAACAATTAAAACATGTAAAATAAAAAATACATTATCAATAATGGAATAATTATAAAATTATACCATTATGTTTGTTTAATTTTTTAACAGTATGGATGTTCAACACTCATCATCCTCTGAGCCTTTACAAAATACAGAGTCGGATTTTATGATTACTGTGAAACAGCAGAACCGCGAAATTTTCCGTGCAGCGACTGCCACCTGACCTCCACAACCCATTGGCGATATCAAAGTTATGTAGTGCGCCCAGTTGTTGGACTTTTAGGGCTCCAATTACCCGTAACAACTGTCATAGATACTCATATGGCCACCGGGATCGACGGCCTAACGTACTCTCTGAGGAACGGAGGTACCTCAATGTCTTAAGAATTGTCATCCATCCGAAAACCACCCTGGCTTGTGTTGCTTAACCTCGAAATGTGATAACCTACTCGGTTACCACTTAGTCAAAAGTCCCGTTAATGATTTTTTATTGAGGTTGAATGCATTGTGTACAAAGTAAATCTGGGGATTTTCAATAAAAGCAATGTATGAAATATGATTCTTATTTACAAAAAAATTTTTTTTAGTATTTCATTATAGTATCATACCCAAATCATACCATTTTGAAATCTTGGATAGTTGCGCCAATTTTTGAAAAAGGATGCCATAGTCGAGTCCATACTTTTTTTTTTCACCGAGATAAGATAAAGTGGGTCGAAAGTAAAAATGTATGAAAATTTGACGACAAAAAAATATTTTGACTCATTTTTGTAAAATAACTACAAATATTCTATAATTTTTCAGGGTGGTGATGGATAGTCATGCTTCTTAGCTTGCTAATACAGAAAAGAGTTCAAAAATATTTGCAAAATTGTGGGCCTGGTAGTTGAAAATATCATTAGGGGTACCGAATTTCGAAGGATTTTAAAAAAGTTTAAATAATTAAAAAAAAAATAGAGATATTTTTTTTTTCTTATTTTTTCCAGAGCAGCCATAAGTAGGGCCACCCTCTGTTGCCGGCTTATCCTTGAATTTTGGGACACCCTGTATATAAGTACCTACATCGTGTTCAAGTGGACCATAGATAAGTACATCATGTTCTATTTCGTTAACCCGTTTCTGAAAACCAGCGCTGCGTATACTAATGATGTACGCAGCATTCATGCTGAGATGGGGCATGGGGCCCTATTTGGGTCTGCGCGATGATGGAATGTTGCTGTATTAATAGTAACTAATATTATTGTATTGCTGTATTGTTTCACATTGTGCAGATAACTCAAATAAAACTTTTTTCTTTCTTTCTTTCTTTCTTTAAATAAAATATTGTCTTGAAAAATATTACAGGTAGGTAGATATGTTCTATTTGCTGTATATCCACTCAAAATGTAAATGAAACTTAGTGAACTCTTACATTAGACCATCGCTTACCCGGCCCTTTATTTGCATGTCATGATCATTGCAGAGCTGTTTGAGACTTTCCTCCCGGATGCCTCAGCGACGGTATCGGTACAGTTCGCGCCAGGTAAGTACGGAGAGGTTTCATTTATTAGACGCAACGCACGACTACTTATATCGATCCAGCCCCTCTAGACAAGTGGCAATTCGTTGCTCGGCGTATGATGGAATAGAATGACAAATGGATGGATTTGACGTTTTTGACATTCGTTGACGCCTGTCATATACGTCAAATCCCATACATTTGGCTTTCTATTCCATCATACGCCGAGCAACGAATTGCCACTTGTCTAGAGGGGCTGTATTACTGACGTAGGCAAGGTGTGAACTTGCACCTTAATTTTCAATACAAAAACAACCTATGATGTCACACGTAATAGGAGAGCCTATTGCCGTCAAGCGGACACTGTGGCAGGAGCAGTATGTAGAAGTGTGAATATAATGTATGAATACAGTTTTATATTTTACTAGCTTTTGCTCGCGGCTCCGCCCGCGTGGATGTCGGTTATCGCGACCAAACATAGCCTATGTCCTTTCTCAAGGTCTAATCTACCCCTATACCAAATTTCATCAAAATCGGTTCAGCGGTTTAGTCGTAAAAGCGAGACAGACAGACAGACAGACAGACAGACAGACAGACAGACAGACAGACAGAGTTACTTTCGCATTTATAATATTAGTAGGGATTTTTATCTATTACTAGCTGCTGCCCGCGGCTCTGTCTGGATAGAATACAGAAAGCTGGCAAGATCCTTGGCTTTCCCTGACCAGTGGATACATAATCCCAGGAAAAAATATATTCTCAGTGCTATTCCTGACTTCAATCTATGTTTGTGCTCAATTTCCATCAGAGCTTCTAGTGAGATTGAAAATCAAAAGTGACTGAATAAATTTGGACACAATTTTGTATACAGATCTAGTGCGGAAATAGGATATAGGTCCTCGCACACTCAAGCTGTGGAATGAACTCCCCGCGATGGTTTTCCCAAGCGACTACAATATGGGGTTCTTCAAGAAGGGCATTAGAAGGTTTCTTCAGGGTCGGCAGCACGAGTGTGACGCCCCTGGTGTTGCATACGTCCATAGGCCACGGTAACCACTTTCCATCAGGTGGGCCGTGTGCTTGTCTGCCACCTAAGTGGTATAAAAAAAAAAAAAAAAAAAAAAAGGATATAGGTTACTTATATCCCGGTAATAGGTTCTTATGAATGGCAGGAACAGGTTCAGCCTATTCAGTAGCATTAAGGTCCAACCTCACCAAACGGACGGCATCGGCCCGGATTTTACAATCTTCAAACAAAATTAAATCTTATTATCACAGTGTTTGAAGTTTATATTACCAAGTCACGCACAACAGCTTGACAGCGACGTGCGGCAGCATGACGCACGTCAAGCTGTCATGCGTGACTTGGTAATATAAACTTTAAATGCTGTGATATAAGATTTATTTTGTTTAAAGATTGTAAAATCCGTTCCGATGCCGTCCATTTGGTGGGGTTGAACCTTTATTCAATTCCACAATACGCCAGCCAATATCTATCCGTCGTATTCCATACAACGGGTAACTGCCGTTCCCAATAACCTATCTATCGCCGATTTTGACATTAGAAAGGATTAAAACGTCATCAATCTCTATGGCAACGCAAAATAACAATAGGATTTGACAAAAGAACTATCTCTACCTTCACCTTTATCTGTAGATATGTTATTGGGAAGGGCCGTAAGCCGTGGTCATATCCAGTACCTAACTATAAATATTAATCCAAAGGTATCCATTTTATTTTCTAAAACCAAATAATTAACTTAATGAACAAGGAAGTCTTTCAATCAGGTTATTTGATGAAATCAATAAATAAAATACATTTTAATAATTAATTGAAGTCGTGCGTTGCGTCTATGTGTTGGTATGTATTGTCTTATTATATTTACACTTGGTTTTGTACACATTTTGTTTGTTACTACACATTAATGAGCATTTTACATTAGTAGTCTAAGTGTCTAAACACACTACGCCGAAGTTACGCGACCGAATTTCGGCGGCTGATTTTACGTTCCGATGTATTCGGCTGATACAGTGAAACTTGGATAAGTGGGACCTGGATAAGTGAGAAACCTCTATAACTGGAACTCATGCTGAGGTCCCTACACCTTGGCACTGAATTACCTCTATTAGTGGGACGAAGCAAACCTCTATATCTGGGATTCGTTCTTTCGATTTTATCGTCGAAGTTACCTCTATAACTGAGACAGCGCGTGAATTTTACATGCATTAACCTCTATAACTGAGATAACACCGTTATTTTTGTTTACTTATTCTTATTCAACCCGCAAATGCCGTGCGTAACTAATTTTGAGCCTTAATGACCTTCAGTTTTAGTTTTGGTTTAGGTAGGTACTATCATACAGATGTTTATTTAAAAAATGCCGAAACTAAAGCTATTAGTATGTGAAAAGTTAATATCCTTTTATGAAATTGGGAAGACACGCGATGAAATCTGTGTCAAATTTAATATGCTATAGCTACTCTTTGTAGAATAATTCAGAACAAAGATATAATATAATCAAATGCACCTCTGGTAATTTATTACCTTTTATAATTCCCAATGAAGATTTATACATACGTATAATGTTCACATCATACGTTATTTTAAATAATCGCACCTCTATAACTGAAAATAACCTGTATTCTAACCTCTATTAATGGAACCCTCTGTAAATGAGACAGACATTTTTTTTATACCTGGATATCTGAGACACTGGGTAAGTGGAATACCTCTATAAGTGAGACAAATTTGCAGGTCCCTTGAGGTCTCACTTAACCCGGTTTCACTGTATGACACACCATAAATGCCGAACTTACGCGGCGGACATTTAGTTCCGCAACTTTGTGTGTGTATTCAGTGTCACGAGGCGCGAGCGGATCCCCGCTGCTCCCCGTCCCCGGATCTTCGTCGGCAATCGAACCAAATTTCAGTCGCGTATAATGTGTGCTTACAGAATAAGTTGCCGCTGAACTTACGCCCGACCGAAGTTACGCTGTACGCTATGACGCGACGTAATTTCGGCCCAGTGTGTCGTCAGTAATTCAAAATAGCATTGCTGGCGTAATTGTGCTGAACTTCGGTCGCGTAACTTCGGCATAGTGTGTTTAGACACTTGTACTACTAATGTATCTACCAGTATCATATTAGTGGCAGTATATATTAGTGGCTTATGTCCAGTGCTAGTATTAGATAGTATTTTAGTATTATGTATATTTGTTACCAGTATTTGATTATAGTATTGCTTGGAATAGGTACTTAACAAATAGAATTATGAAGTAATTAATTCGCTCACTACACATATAAATTTAATTCGAAAAGGTAAACCCAAGAGGGTTTTTTTCTACAAGATGGCAGCCAAATACATGGCCCACCTGATGGGAAATGGTTATCGTGGCTTATGGACGTGTACAATACCAGGGACGACACACTCTTACTAAAATTATTCTCCCTAGAACAATTCCTGATCATGGGTGCAAGTCCCATCCTGAATTTTAACTATTTCAGAATTAAATTTAAATGGAATGTGAAATAAAATCTACATTGTGAACTGCTAGAAATAAATATTAGCTCTTACATAAAATAAACGAATTAAAAGTCATATTGAAGCGTTGCATATTCATGACACGATTCAAACCCTGGCACTGAAATATTTCGCGAGCACAATGAGTTTCGTCGATAGTGCATTCTGCTGTGTTGGCGATATTCAGCTACCGTCCCCGTCTAGATATGTATTACAGCTAACAAACACAAAGAAAATTTGCATACTGTTTGTTTATGTGTGTGTGCATTTGCTAGATTCACATTTTTAACCTCCGACAAAAAGAAGGGTGTTATAAGTTTGACGTGTGTATGTTGTGTGTCAGACTGTCTGTGGCATCGTAGCTCCCAAACGACTGAACCGATTTTGATTCTATTTCTTTTGTTTGAAAGATTATTTAGTCGAGAGTGTTCTTAGCTATGTTTCATAAAAATCGGTTCAGCCATTTGAAATATATGAGGAATGAAAGTGGCAATGCAAAACCTAATATTTTCAAATATACCCGTGTTAGGTATCAAATGGAAAGTCATAATTTATACATCACGATACAGCAGGTTTTATGGAAATCGGTTAAGCTATAAAAAGCATGGAAGACGTTAAGGGAAAGAATGTGGGTCCGAGTCCCGCCTGAGCTGATTCGCTTATTCCTATCATAATCTATTGAACACATTTATCCCGAAATCGAATCCGAAGACAGTACGTGGCACTTCGGTTTGGCTTAAACTCTATTGAAAGAAAACTGAAGTGACTTCATAGTAACTACATGGCTAAATGCTACGTCTTCTAAATCTTCCGTAGTAGCCCCCAAATTCAAGTGTGTCAGAACTCTTAGGATAAATTCCGACGCTACAGAACCAAATGTAAGACTATTTATGCTTTTGATCGATGGCACCTGGTGGAACTTGCTACATATATGGGATAGACACTTCTTGTACTTCTCCACAACATTTAATTTATTGATCTGGCCAGTTTCGCCTCACGGTGTGACGGTACATCGTCTCCCCAAAGCTGAATGAAACTTGATTTTACTTATTCAACGTGAAATTATATCGATAATGCCAGCACTCGCCCTTTGGCGAGTGGTACGGTGCCCCGCCAAACCGCACACATACTGTGAAATACGACCAACGACAGTTATTTCCCCACTGGACTTAGCCGTCTCAATAGACAAAGAATCTAACCGCGAAAAAAGGGAATACTCAAAATATATACAACAAGCGATCGGACACGTTGATGAATGTTACTTGCCTCCCATATATTCAATCACACGCATAAACTCGGTTTACAAGCTACCGCACTTCATCAACACAGCTTCCGTACCGTGGGGTGTCCAAACCCCAATCTTCCGCCCGGCATATCTGGTTGCACCGACCTCTGTGCTTGAGAGACTGCTCTTCAGCGCTAGTTCTCCCGTGGGAATCGAACCACACCCGGTCCTAGTTATCCCGAAGCGGTTGTATTAACTTTATACGACGATAGGTCGCGGCCTCTGCACTATAACTTGTTCCTCATCCATACGCGTGATGCTCACCTTCCTCCATCATCATAATGAAGCCGCTATCGTTAACGGATTACCGGGGAGATGAGCATCTGCAACCCAAGGCTATCCCGACGAAGGTAACCCCAGGTCTCTGCTTGACAAGTCTCGGGTCCGCCGCCTAGCTCATCATATGTGACGCTCTCACATACATCCCATTTACGGTACCACGTAACGTCCATCAACGCACTACACGGTTCAACAACATATAGACTAAACGTGAATAACTAAATTACTCAGCCCGGGGCTCAAATACACTTATGACAAATAAACACGACAATAATTACAACAGTAAATAATTGTATGAAAGTAACTCACCACGGTCGTAGAGTTTCACGGTGCCTACTTGTTCAACACGGTAACTTACTCGATACGCCCGCGCCTGTCTCCGTTCTCGTCTCCTAGTTCCGTCCGCTCTCCCCGGCCTCCCGATGTCGAGTCGTTATCTCCTAACCGCTCTCTTCCCCGGTCCGAAGTCGAATGCCAGGTCAACCACTCGCCTCCGCAACCCCAAATCGACTGCCTCGACCCTACTCTCCGTTAGCCTTCGTAAAAAATCCCGAGACGCTCTTGTCCTTTGTTTTTGCGCGAGCGACGTTCTCACGACGATTCCTTGAATTCCGCACACTTAGAACCAACGTTTCAATAGGTTGGGACCATAGCCATAAATTGTACAATTTTATACTTTGCACATGTTCGGTTCTACTTATGCCTAACAAGACCAATGTCCATGTTTCTCAGAAGGGATTCATGTTTATCTGCTTTAGGATATTTTTTAAAAGTACCGATGTATGCCAAAAGTAGTATAAAAGAAAATACAATAAATTATGGTATTGTATGTACTGACAACGAACCGTACCTATTAGGAGTTACATTATGTATTTGTATTTACGTCTTGGTGTGATTAGTGTACTATCACATTTTCCCCCTTGAAATTCAGACGCGAGGATATACCATCATATCATCGAGTATGAGATTTCACTCACAATCCTGAGCTAAGTATAGTACACCTAGATACCTCTAAAATAACCATTCAGCAACCAGCCACTCAGCTACACACATAATCGCACCGGACGAGATTCGAACCCGCAACCCACGATTCAGTAATCACACGTTCAACCGGCGTGCCACAGACGTCATTATATATCAGCCAGATTATCACTATAATAATTACTAGTAGGAATCTTATTTGATATCTCAACCTGCCGCGTCACAGGTCACCGTAATACCATAGTAACCAATAAACTTTACTAATAAGAATCTTATTTGATATTTCAACCTGCCGCGTCACATGTCATCATAATACCACAGTGACTAATAAGATTTACTAATAAGAATCTTATTTGATATTTCAACCTGCCGCGTCACAGGTCCTCTTACTACCCATTGAGATATTGTAATAATATCTCAATGATAATACCACAGTAACTAATAAGATTTACTAAGTAATCTTTGAGATCTCGAGATACGTCTCTTGACGACTCAAACGCCCCATTTTATTTTTGTTGACCACTCACGGCATAGCTTACTAATTGTGCTATCTATTAGAAGTAGGCAATAACCAAGGACATATCAAATTTCAAATTCATTGTTTGTGATAATCCTTGTTTTATAAACGAGATTCCCCCTGATAACTAGATGTTGGCATCCGCCATACATATTCAAGTTTCCTAGTCATATGGTTTATTTGTAATCTGTAGTATTTCAGTTTAATATACGCAACTCTTTGATACTTAATCGTATAAAATAAATCATCAGCGTATTGGGGATTGATTACCGATTTGAGTTTAACTCAACCACGACTCAATACCATATTCAAAATTTTCGTACGAGCAAAACTAAGTAATAAACTCAACGCATCCTAAATGAGCGATTATTCCTTTTTGCTATAATAGCTATAGGCAGGAATAGATCTTGTATCCACATATCGGGAGTAGATGACGGCATGATGAGTATTGGTAAAGTTGAAGGCAATGATGCCCTGTTATGACTAGGTTTCCGTGATAAATCACCACCTGTCCAGAGTTGCATTATATCGTATAATTCATTAAGGGAATAGTTTGTTAGCCTTCACGCGTCTAGTTATACGCTATCAGGTGTATCTTCCTTTGTCATGTGAGTCCACTTAAAGTGGCAAACGAGCAGCATGTAATTGAACGTTCGATGACGCCGCAAAATAGATTATGAATCAATTTCTAATTCCAGATACCTAATTCACTGAGACACTTTCTTCCATTGATCCAATGAAGCTTAGTTTATAAGTATAAAGTTTGAATACCTTTATAATATCTGTTTTACCAGACATCAGATGGCTTGGTCACCGATTAGTAGCCTCCAGTGTGAAGCTTCCCGTGGACACGATGCTCGCCTTCTCCGCAGCTGCTCTGCGAGTTGGAGCACGCAACGCTGCATCTCGATACTGCACAACGCTGGATTTTCATGTCCACGAAGTGATGAGTCTTCCGTGGACCTTCAGGTTATGTCAGTAAACTCGAAGTCCGGTATCGCTGAAATGTTTAAGCACACGAGCAAAGAATCTGTTCCAAGAGAGTTCAGACGTCGGACCGTAATCCATGTACATAATATATCTAATGTTAACGATATATTTAGTTTGAAATAGCTTAAAATAGTAACAGCTAATTATCTTGGTTTTAATAGTACCCAATAACCCTTAACTAGTTTTATTGTTATTTTTGGGTTTTGTACCAAACATACCCGCCAGATGGTGAGACAATGCCTAGTCCCTTTTTTACTACGGTTCTTTTGTTGTAAATTTGTAGCTTTCTCCATTCAACTTTTAAACTACCATCCATTTAAAAACCAATTCTTTTAAATGTTTTATATGTTCACGCTGTTTCATGTCAGAATGGGTAGGCAGAAGTGTAGTATAGTCTTGGGCGTTATCTTATGTTGTGTCTCTGTGTTGCAAGCCGGAACCTCCTAACAACGCATCGAATAACATCTTTGTTTACGACATTTGAATATGCTGTTGTATTCCGAAATTTCGGGATTCGAACCCGCTATCAATCTTGTTTTAGGACTATTTAGCGAACCTCCCACATAAGAGGATTCTTAACTTAAGCTGTATCGTTAAAAAATGTGTCACAAGCGTACAATGCTATAAAACAATAACATCTTCAATTTAAAATAATCTTCTATAGCAGTTCTAAAAGCCATATACCTACTGTGTATTGAGCAATACAAACTATGACAGTCTAGGTCTCGAACCCAGCACTTTATAGCTACCTATATATTAATATAGTTTCTAGCGGAGGTTATTCGTCTATCTATAGTCGATAAGCGATACCCAAAACACAGTTGGCGTCTTTTTACCATTTCACATCATTTCGCCTTAGGATCGAACCGAGGCAGCTTTGCAAGGCCATTATAGCTCTAAGTAATTGAAAAAAAACACCTTAGACATTTGGTTAGCCATCTTCTGAAAGTTGAGATTAATTTCACCCATACCAAAACTCTTACACTATGTAAGAAATGTAGAGTTTGCATGTTGTTTGATGAGCCGTATAACGGTTTATCTGAGGTGACTGCCGTCTGACCTCCCAGCCCCTACAGGAGCTATTAACATGTTATATTGTACATAAACCGTGCATTTTTGTATGCGTAAGGTTTTAAATAATATGTGTATATGTTCAGAACAAAGAGTATTTTATGTCGTTGTCATATATCACAATATGACAACTCAAATTTGGCCGCTGTTTGAATGTACGCTGTATTATAAGATATCTTACTTGGTAGCGTCACCTCGTCCGTTTACACTACGGACCATTATGAGACCGACTATAATATGTTTTAAATTAAATTATTCTACGTTGTGTTTTGTAGTAACCCATTTTAGTTCAACCTCGTTGCACTGAATCGAATCAGAGCATTTTCTGACGAGTATCCTGGGGCACTGCACCATTTGTGACGGTACATCGTCTCCCCAAAGCTGAATGAAACTTGATTTTACTTATTCAACGTGAAATTATATCGATAATGCCAGCACTCGCCCTTTGGCGAGTGGTACGGTGCCCCGCCAAACCGCACACATACTGTGAAATACGACCAACGACAGTTATTTCCCCACTGGACTTAGCCGTCTCAATAGACAAAGAATGTAACCGCGAAAAAAAGGGAATACTCAAAATATATACAACAAGCGATCGGACACGTTGATGAATGTTACTTGCCTCCCATATATTCAATCACACGCATAAACTCGGTTTACAAGCTACCGCACTTCATCAACACAGCTTCCGTACCGTGGGGTGTCCAAACCCCAATCTTCCGCCCGGCATATCTGGTTGCACCGACCTCTGTGCTTGAGAGACTGCTCTTCAGCGCTAGTTCTCCCGTGGGAATCGAACCACACCCGGTCCTAGTTATCCCGAAGCGGTTGTATTAACTTTATACGACGATAGGTCGCGGCCTCTGCACTATAACTTGTTCCTCATCCATACGCGTGATGCTCACCTTCCTCCATCATCATAATGAAGCCGCTATCGTTAACGGATTACCGGGGAGATGAGCATCTGCAACCCAAGGCTATCCCGACGAAGGTAACCCCAGGTCTCTGCTTGACAAGTCTCGGGTCCGCCGCCTAGCTCATCATATGTGACGCTCTCACATACATCCCATTTACGGTACCACGTAACGTCCATCAACGCACTACACGGTTCAACAACATATAGACTAAACGTGAATAACTAAATTACTCAGCCCGGGGCTCAAATACACTTATGACAAATAAACACGACAATAATTACAACAGTAAATAATTGTATGAAAGTAACTCACCACGGTCGTAGAGTTTCACGGTGCCTACTTGTTCAACACGGTAACTTACTCGATACGCCCGCGCCTGTCTCCGTTCTCGTCTCCTAGTTCCGTCCGCTCTCCCCGGCCTCCCGATGTCGAGTCGTTATCTCCTAACCGCTCTCTTCCCCGGTCCGAAGTCGAATGCCAGGTCAACCACTCGCCTCCGCAACCCCAAATCGACTGCCTCGACCCTACTCTCCGTTAGCCTTCGTAAAAAATCCCGAGACGCTCTTGTCCTTTGTTTTTGCGCGAGCGACGTTCTCACGACGATTCCTTGAATTCCGCACACTTAGAACCAACGTTTCAATAGGTTGGGACCATAGCCATAAATTGTACAATTTTATACTTTGCACATGTTCGGTTCTACTTATGCCTAACAAGACCAATGTCCATGTTTCTCAGAAGGGATTCATGTTTATCTGCTTTAGGATATTTTTTAAAAGTACCGATGTATGCCAAAAGTAGTATAAAAGAAAATACAATAAATTATGGTATTGTATGTACTGACAACGAACCGTACCTATTAGGAGTTACATTATGTATTTGTATTTACGTCTTGGTGTGATTAGTGTACTATCACAACGGCATTCTCAAAGACTTATATTATCCATAATCTATACTAATCTATACTAATATTATAAAGAGGAAAGATTTGTTTGTTTGTTTGTTTGTTTGTTTGTTTGTTTGTTTGTTTTTTTGTTTGTAACGAATAGGCTCCGAAACTACTGGACCGATTTCAATAATTCTTTCACCTATAGAAAGCTACACTATCTGGGAGTAACATAGGCTATATAACATCACGCTACTACTAAAGGGAGCGGAGCAGTGAGCATAAATGTCAATAAATCGGGCAGATTTCCATACATTCTTTACTAATATTAGATTTGTATTTTTGTATTCGAGTAAACTCAAGAACTACTGAACCGATTTCAAAAATTATTTTACCATTAGAAAGCTGCACTATCACTGACTAACATAAGCTATAATTAATTTTCAAAAAAATAGGGATCCTGGATAAAACTTCAATAATGTAACCCAAGGTATAAAAAAAATGACCTAAAAAATTCCTTACATCGCGTACGCTGCGAAAACTATTGAAGATAGAACAAAATAATGTACTGTAGAAATGTATAACTTAAAAAGGTCTACATAAAAGTCCGCGACAGCATATGTCTATCTAATAAGGGTAGCTCACAATAACCATTTTTATCTTTTACAAATTATAAAAAAAATATGTGTCATTTTCGAAGCTATTTTTAACAATATAGTGTTAAGCCTTATCTGACTAAATACGTTAGATACATTGTACATTTAATGTAGATCAAAATTGCCCTTTACACTGTATAATTATAATGAATATTTTAGAATCTATTGCAGTATGAAAGTAACGCGCGACGATATAAATTTAAGCCGAAATGCCGATCAAAGTCAGACCACGGAATCTATACCTTTATATTAATTCTTATCTAAATAAATCGTTTGGTATTTAAGATTGTCTCAATACCTGTTGATTACTTTTTGAATTATTGAAATCGGACGTTCTATTCAAAAGATATTACGAAATTATAATGTCAATAAATCCGGTAAATTACCATACATTATTTGAAAACTAATTATTATTACGGGCATGGGCTAAAAGGGTGCAACCACGGGTGTTCGAAGTATTTCACGAGCGAAGACAGGGAAGGCCAGCTGAATACAAGATGCAACGGTAACGGGATCCGAATGCGGGATTGGAACCTCCATGTGATGCATCCTGGGTAACGGAGGCATTAACGCCCCTCACCCAGGGGAGGCGCTACCGCCTACGGCAAATACATACAGCAACGGGAGCAGCTCTATAGAGGGCTGCTCAAAGGCTTCCCACATGTCCCTCTGACTACGAGGAGGCCCAGTAGAGAGCAGGAAAGGGAAGGGCTGGTCACCGAGCGCGGACGTGAGGATTATAGGTCCGGCCTCCTGTCATCCCTTCACGCCCGTCTCCTCCCTTTCCGGAATTCGATGGGACATCGTGCTTCCCACTTCTGAGAGGGCCATCTTAAAATTGTATATGGCCCAGGGTCAGCCGGGGGGTGCGGAAAATGCCCTAGGCAATTTTACACTCCAGCAACTGAAGACCCGCGACGGCATGCTGTTTAGTGGGTCCGAATTCCACATGGCACTCCTGATGGCTGACGGGGATGGTATCCGAGGCAATTTTAGCACGAAAGAAAAGTTTGTACGGAATCCGAATTCCACGCGGGCGGAGCCGCGGGCAACAGCTAGTAATATTATAAATGCGGAAGTAATTCTATCTAACTGTCTTTCTATCTGTCTGTCTGTCTGTTTTTCTATCTGTCTGTCTGTCTGTTTTTCTATCTGTCTGTCTGTTTGTGTGTTTGTTTGTCTGTCTCTCTGTCTGTTTGTCTGTCAATCTGTCTATTTGTCTGTTTGTACGTCTGTCTTTACGCTTTTACGCCTAAACCACTGAACCGATTTTAATGAAATTTGGAACTGAGACAGCTTAGACCTTAGGAAAGAGCATAAGCTATGTTTGGTCGCGATAACCGACATCCACGCGGGCGGAGCAGCGGGTAACAGCTAGTAAGAAATAAAATATTGTGGAAAAATACACGTGTCTATTCAACATGGCCAAATGTTATATTCGCAGGAAGTATATTGTGACTTTGTGACGTAAACAATGCTAAAATAGTAGTTTTCAGTTTGATAGCACATTCGCTGCCAGTGGCCCGGGGCTCAAATACACTTATGACAAATAAACACGACAATAATTACAACAGTAAATAATTGTATGAAAGTAACTCACCACGGTCGTAGAGTTTCACGGTGCCTACTTGTTCAACACGGTAACTTACTCGATACGCCCGCGCCTGTCTCCGTTCTCGTCTCCTAGTTCCGTCCGCTCTCCCCGGCCTCCCGATGTCGAGTCGTTATCTCCTAACCGCTCTCTTCCCCGGTCCGAAGTCGAATGCCAGGTCAACCACTCGCCTCCGCAACCCCAAATCGACTGCCTCGACCCTACTCTCCGTTAGCCTTCGTAAAAAATCCCGAGACGCTCTTGTCCTTTGTTTTTGCGCGAGCGACGTTCTCACGACGATTCCTTGAATTCCGCACACTTAGAACCAACGTTTCAATAGGTTGGGACCATAGCCATAAATTGTACAATTTTATACTTTGCACATGTTCGGTTCTACTTATGCCTAACAAGACCAATGTCCATGTTTCTCAGAAGGGATTCATGTTTATCTGCTTTAGGATATTTTTTAAAAGTACCGATGTATGCCAAAAGTAGTATAAAAGAAAATACAATAAATTATGGTATTGTATGTACTGACAACGAACCGTACCTATTAGGAGTTACATTATGTATTTGTATTTACGTCTTGGTGTGATTAGTGTACTATCACATTTTCCCCCTTGAAATTCAGACGCGAGGATATACCATCATATCATCGAGTATGAGATTTCACTCACAATCCTGAGCTAAGTATAGTACACCTAGATACCTCTAAAATAACCATTCAGCAACCAGCCACTCAGCTACACACATAATCGCACCGGACGAGATTCGAACCCGCAACCCACGATTCAGTAATCACACGTTCAACCGGCGTGCCACAGACGTCATTATATATCAGCCAGATTATCACTATAATAATTACTAGTAGGAATCTTATTTGATATCTCAACCTGCCGCGTCACAGGTCACCGTAATACCATAGTAACCAATAAACTTTACTAATAAGAATCTTATTTGATATTTCAACCTGCCGCGTCACATGTCATCATAATACCACAGTGACTAATAAGATTTACTAATAAGAATCTTATTTGATATTTCAACCTGCCGCGTCACAGGTCCTCTTACTACCCATTGAGATATTGTAATAATATCTCAATGATAATACCACAGTAACTAATAAGATTTACTAAGTAATCTTTGAGATCTCGAGATACGTCTCTTGACGACTCAAACGCCCCATTTTATTTTTGTTGACCACTCACGGCATAGCTTACTAATTGTGCTATCTATTAGAAGTAGGCAATAACCAAGGACATATCAAATTTCAAATTCATTGTTTGTGATAATCCTTGTTTTATAAACGAGATTCCCCCTGATAACTAGATGTTGGCATCCGCCATACATATTCAAGTTTCCTAGTCATATGGTTTATTTGTAATCTGTAGTATTTCAGTTTAATATACGCAACTCTTTGATACTTAATCGTATAAAATAAATCATCAGCGTATTGGGGATTGATTACCGATTTGAGTTTAACTCAACCACGACTCAATACCATATTCAAAATTTTCGTACGAGCAAAACTAAGTAATAAACTCAACGCATCCTAAATGAGCGATTATTCCTTTTTGCTATAATAGCTATAGGCAGGAATAGATCTTGTATCCACATATCGGGAGTAGATGACGGCATGATGAGTATTGGTAAAGTTGAAGGCAATGATGCCCTGTTATGACTAGGTTTCCGTGATAAATCACCACCTGTCCAGAGTTGCATTATATCGTATAATTCATTAAGGGAATAGTTTGTTAGCCTTCACGCGTCTAGTTATACGCTATCAGGTGTATCTTCCTTTGTCATGTGAGTCCACTTAAAGTGGCAAACGAGCAGCATGTAATTGAACGTTCGATGACGCCGCAAAATAGATTATGAATCAATTTCTAATTCCAGATACCTAATTCACTGAGACACTTTCTTCCATTGATCCAATGAAGCTTAGTTTATAAGTATAAAGTTTGAATACCTTTATAATATCTGTTTTACCAGACATCAGATGGCTTGGTCACCGATTAGTAGCCTCCAGTGTGAAGCTTCCCGTGGACACGATGCTCGCCTTCTCCGCAGCTGCTCTGCGAGTTGGAGCACGCAACGCTGCATCTCGATACTGCACAACGCTGGATTTTCATGTCCACGAAGTGATGAGTCTTCCGTGGACCTTCAGGTTATGTCAGTAAACTCGAAGTCCGGTATCGCTGAAATGTTTAAGCACACGAGCAAAGAATCTGTTCCAAGAGAGTTCAGACGTCGGACCGTAATCCATGTACATAATATATCTAATGTTAACGATATATTTAGTTTGAAATAGCTTAAAATAGTAACAGCTAATTATCTTGGTTTTAATAGTACCCAATAACCCTTAACTAGTTTTATTGTTATTTTTGGGTTTTGTACCAAACATACCCGCCAGATGGTGAGACAATGCCTAGTCCCTTTTTTACTACGGTTCTTTTGTTGTAAATTTGTAGCTTTCTCCATTCAACTTTTAAACTACCATCCATTTAAAAACCAATTCTTTTAAATGTTTTATATGTTCACGCTGTTTCATGTCAGAATGGGTAGGCAGAAGTGTAGTATAGTCTTGGGCGTTATCTTATGTTGTGTCTCTGTGTTGCAAGCCGGAACCTCCTAACAACGCATCGAATAACATCTTTGTTTACGACATTTGAATATGCTGTTGTATTCCGAAATTTCGGGATTCGAACCCGCTATCAATCTTGTTTTAGGACTATTTAGCGAACCTCCCACATAAGAGGATTCTTAACTTAAGCTGTATCGTTAAAAAATGTGTCACAAGCGTACAATGCTATAAAACAATAACATCTTCAATTTAAAATAATCTTCTATAGCAGTTCTAAAAGCCATATACCTACTGTGTATTGAGCAATACAAACTATGACAGTCTAGGTCTCGAACCCAGCACTTTATAGCTACCTATATATTAATATAGTTTCTAGCGGAGGTTATTCGTCTATCTATAGTCGATAAGCGATACCCAAAACACAGTTGGCGTCTTTTTACCATTTCACATCATTTCGCCTTAGGATCGAACCGAGGCAGCTTTGCAAGGCCATTATAGCTCTAAGTAATTGAAAAAAAACACCTTAGACATTTGGTTAGCCATCTTCTGAAAGTTGAGATTAATTTCACCCATACCAAAACTCTTACACTATGTAAGAAATGTAGAGTTTGCATGTTGTTTGATGAGCCGTATAACGGTTTATCTGAGGTGACTGCCGTCTGACCTCCCAGCCCCTACAGGAGCTATTAACATGTTATATTGTACATAAACCGTGCATTTTTGTATGCGTAAGGTTTTAAATAATATGTGTATATGTTCAGAACAAAGAGTATTTTATGTCGTTGTCATATATCACAATATGACAACTCAAATTTGGCCGCTGTTTGAATGTACGCTGTATTATAAGATATCTTACTTGGTAGCGTCACCTCGTCCGTTTACACTACGGACCATTATGAGACCGACTATAATATGTTTTAAATTAAATTATTCTACGTTGTGTTTTGTAGTAACCCATTTTAGTTCAACCTCGTTGCACTGAATCGAATCAGAGCATTTTCTGACGAGTATCCTGGGGCACTGCACCATTTGTGACGGTACATCGTCTCCCCAAAGCTGAATGAAACTTGATTTTACTTATTCAACGTGAAATTATATCGATAATGCCAGCACTCGCCCTTTGGCGAGTGGTACGGTGCCCCGCCAAACCGCACACATACTGTGAAATACGACCAACGACAGTTATTTCCCCACTGGACTTAGCCGTCTCAATAGACAAAGAATGTAACCGCGAAAAAAAGGGAATACTCAAAATATATACAACAAGCGATCGGACACGTTGATGAATGTTACTTGCCTCCCATATATTCAATCACACGCATAAACTCGGTTTACAAGCTACCGCACTTCATCAACACAGCTTCCGTACCGTGGGGTGTCCAAACCCCAATCTTCCGCCCGGCATATCTGGTTGCACCGACCTCTGTGCTTGAGAGACTGCTCTTCAGCGCTAGTTCTCCCGTGGGAATCGAACCACACCCGGTCCTAGTTATCCCGAAGCGGTTGTATTAACTTTATACGACGATAGGTCGCGGCCTCTGCACTATAACTTGTTCCTCATCCATACGCGTGATGCTCACCTTCCTCCATCATCATAATGAAGCCGCTATCGTTAACGGATTACCGGGGAGATGAGCATCTGCAACCCAAGGCTATCCCGACGAAGGTAACCCCAGGTCTCTGCTTGACAAGTCTCGGGTCCGCCGCCTAGCTCATCATATGTGACGCTCTCACATACATCCCATTTACGGTACCACGTAACGTCCATCAACGCACTACACGGTTCAACAACATATAGACTAAACGTGAATAACTAAATTACTCAGCCCGGGGCTCAAATACACTTATGACAAATAAACACGACAATAATTACAACAGTAAATAATTGTATGAAAGTAACTCACCACGGTCGTAGAGTTTCACGGTGCCTACTTGTTCAACACGGTAACTTACTCGATACGCCCGCGCCTGTCTCCGTTCTCGTCTCCTAGTTCCGTCCGCTCTCCCCGGCCTCCCGATGTCGAGTCGTTATCTCCTAACCGCTCTCTTCCCCGGTCCGAAGTCGAATGCCAGGTCAACCACTCGCCTCCGCAACCCCAAATCGACTGCCTCGACCCTACTCTCCGTTAGCCTTCGTAAAAAATCCCGAGACGCTCTTGTCCTTTGTTTTTGCGCGAGCGACGTTCTCACGACGATTCCTTGAATTCCGCACACTTAGAACCAACGTTTCAATAGGTTGGGACCATAGCCATAAATTGTACAATTTTATACTTTGCACATGTTCGGTTCTACTTATGCCTAACAAGACCAATGTCCATGTTTCTCAGAAGGGATTCATGTTTATCTGCTTTAGGATATTTTTTAAAAGTACCGATGTATGCCAAAAGTAGTATAAAAGAAAATACAATAAATTATGGTATTGTATGTACTGACAACGAACCGTACCTATTAGGAGTTACATTATGTATTTGTATTTACGTCTTGGTGTGATTAGTGTACTATCACAACGGCATTCTCAAAGACTTATATTATCCATAATCTATACTAATCTATACTAATATTATAAAGAGGAAAGATTTGTTTGTTTGTTTGTTTGTTTGTTTGTTTGTTTGTTTGTTTTTTTGTTTGTAACGAATAGGCTCCGAAACTACTGGACCGATTTCAATAATTCTTTCACCTATAGAAAGCTACACTATCTGGGAGTAACATAGGCTATATAACATCACGCTACTACTAAAGGGAGCGGAGCAGTGAGCATAAATGTCAATAAATCGGGCAGATTTCCATACATTCTTTACTAATATTAGATTTGTATTTTTGTATTCGAGTAAACTCAAGAACTACTGAACCGATTTCAAAAATTATTTTACCATTAGAAAGCTGCACTATCACTGACTAACATAAGCTATAATTAATTTTCAAAAAAATAGGGATCCTGGATAAAACTTCAATAATGTAACCCAAGGTATAAAAAAAATGACCTAAAAAATTCCTTACATCGCGTACGCTGCGAAAACTATTGAAGATAGAACAAAATAATGTACTGTAGAAATGTATAACTTAAAAAGGTCTACATAAAAGTCCGCGACAGCATATGTCTATCTAATAAGGGTAGCTCACAATAACCATTTTTATCTTTTACAAATTATAAAAAAAATATGTGTCATTTTCGAAGCTATTTTTAACAATATAGTGTTAAGCCTTATCTGACTAAATACGTTAGATACATTGTACATTTAATGTAGATCAAAATTGCCCTTTACACTGTATAATTATAATGAATATTTTAGAATCTATTGCAGTATGAAAGTAACGCGCGACGATATAAATTTAAGCCGAAATGCCGATCAAAGTCAGACCACGGAATCTATACCTTTATATTAATTCTTATCTAAATAAATCGTTTGGTATTTAAGATTGTCTCAATACCTGTTGATTACTTTTTGAATTATTGAAATCGGACGTTCTATTCAAAAGATATTACGAAATTATAATGTCAATAAATCCGGTAAATTACCATACATTATTTGAAAACTAATTATTATTACGGGCATGGGCTAAAAGGGTGCAACCACGGGTGTTCGAAGTATTTCACGAGCGAAGACAGGGAAGGCCAGCTGAATACAAGATGCAACGGTAACGGGATCCGAATGCGGGATTGGAACCTCCATGTGATGCATCCTGGGTAACGGAGGCATTAACGCCCCTCACCCAGGGGAGGCGCTACCGCCTACGGCAAATACATACAGCAACGGGAGCAGCTCTATAGAGGGCTGCTCAAAGGCTTCCCACATGTCCCTCTGACTACGAGGAGGCCCAGTAGAGAGCAGGAAAGGGAAGGGCTGGTCACCGAGCGCGGACGTGAGGATTATAGGTCCGGCCTCCTGTCATCCCTTCACGCCCGTCTCCTCCCTTTCCGGAATTCGATGGGACATCGTGCTTCCCACTTCTGAGAGGGCCATCTTAAAATTGTATATGGCCCAGGGTCAGCCGGGGGGTGCGGAAAATGCCCTAGGCAATTTTACACTCCAGCAACTGAAGACCCGCGACGGCATGCTGTTTAGTGGGTCCGAATTCCACATGGCACTCCTGATGGCTGACGGGGATGGTATCCGAGGCAATTTTAGCACGAAAGAAAAGTTTGTACGGAATCCGAATTCCACGCGGGCGGAGCCGCGGGCAACAGCTAGTAATATTATAAATGCGGAAGTAATTCTATCTAACTGTCTTTCTATCTGTCTGTCTGTCTGTTTTTCTATCTGTCTGTCTGTCTGTTTTTCTATCTGTCTGTCTGTTTGTGTGTTTGTTTGTCTGTCTCTCTGTCTGTTTGTCTGTCAATCTGTCTATTTGTCTGTTTGTACGTCTGTCTTTACGCTTTTACGCCTAAACCACTGAACCGATTTTAATGAAATTTGGAACTGAGACAGCTTAGACCTTAGGAAAGAGCATAAGCTATGTTTGGTCGCGATAACCGACATCCACGCGGGCGGAGCAGCGGGTAACAGCTAGTAAGAAATAAAATATTGTGGAAAAATACACGTGTCTATTCAACATGGCCAAATGTTATATTCGCAGGAAGTATATTGTGACTTTGTGACGTAAACAATGCTAAAATAGTAGTTTTCAGTTTGATAGCACATTCGCTGCCAGTGGCCCGGGGCTCAAATACACTTATGACAAATAAACACGACAATAATTACAACAGTAAATAATTGTATGAAAGTAACTCACCACGGTCGTAGAGTTTCACGGTGCCTACTTGTTCAACACGGTAACTTACTCGATACGCCCGCGCCTGTCTCCGTTCTCGTCTCCTAGTTCCGTCCGCTCTCCCCGGCCTCCCGATGTCGAGTCGTTATCTCCTAACCGCTCTCTTCCCCGGTCCGAAGTCGAATGCCAGGTCAACCACTCGCCTCCGCAACCCCAAATCGACTGCCTCGACCCTACTCTCCGTTAGCCTTCGTAAAAAATCCCGAGACGCTCTTGTCCTTTGTTTTTGCGCGAGCGACGTTCTCACGACGATTCCTTGAATTCCGCACACTTAGAACCAACGTTTCAATAGGTTGGGACCATAGCCATAAATTGTACAATTTTATACTTTGCACATGTTCGGTTCTACTTATGCCTAACAAGACCAATGTCCATGTTTCTCAGAAGGGATTCATGTTTATCTGCTTTAGGATATTTTTTAAAAGTACCGATGTATGCCAAAAGTAGTATAAAAGAAAATACAATAAATTATGGTATTGTATGTACTGACAACGAACCGTACCTATTAGGAGTTACATTATGTATTTGTATTTACGTCTTGGTGTGATTAGTGTACTATCACATTTTCCCCCTTGAAATTCAGACGCGAGGATATACCATCATATCATCGAGTATGAGATTTCACTCACAATCCTGAGCTAAGTATAGTACACCTAGATACCTCTAAAATAACCATTCAGCAACCAGCCACTCAGCTACACACATAATCGCACCGGACGAGATTCGAACCCGCAACCCACGATTCAGTAATCACACGTTCAACCGGCGTGCCACAGACGTCATTATATATCAGCCAGATTATCACTATAATAATTACTAGTAGGAATCTTATTTGATATCTCAACCTGCCGCGTCACAGGTCACCGTAATACCATAGTAACCAATAAACTTTACTAATAAGAATCTTATTTGATATTTCAACCTGCCGCGTCACATGTCATCATAATACCACAGTGACTAATAAGATTTACTAATAAGAATCTTATTTGATATTTCAACCTGCCGCGTCACAGGTCCTCTTACTACCCATTGAGATATTGTAATAATATCTCAATGATAATACCACAGTAACTAATAAGATTTACTAAGTAATCTTTGAGATCTCGAGATACGTCTCTTGACGACTCAAACGCCCCATTTTATTTTTGTTGACCACTCACGGCATAGCTTACTAATTGTGCTATCTATTAGAAGTAGGCAATAACCAAGGACATATCAAATTTCAAATTCATTGTTTGTGATAATCCTTGTTTTATAAACGAGATTCCCCCTGATAACTAGATGTTGGCATCCGCCATACATATTCAAGTTTCCTAGTCATATGGTTTATTTGTAATCTGTAGTATTTCAGTTTAATATACGCAACTCTTTGATACTTAATCGTATAAAATAAATCATCAGCGTATTGGGGATTGATTACCGATTTGAGTTTAACTCAACCACGACTCAATACCATATTCAAAATTTTCGTACGAGCAAAACTAAGTAATAAACTCAACGCATCCTAAATGAGCGATTATTCCTTTTTGCTATAATAGCTATAGGCAGGAATAGATCTTGTATCCACATATCGGGAGTAGATGACGGCATGATGAGTATTGGTAAAGTTGAAGGCAATGATGCCCTGTTATGACTAGGTTTCCGTGATAAATCACCACCTGTCCAGAGTTGCATTATATCGTATAATTCATTAAGGGAATAGTTTGTTAGCCTTCACGCGTCTAGTTATACGCTATCAGGTGTATCTTCCTTTGTCATGTGAGTCCACTTAAAGTGGCAAACGAGCAGCATGTAATTGAACGTTCGATGACGCCGCAAAATAGATTATGAATCAATTTCTAATTCCAGATACCTAATTCACTGAGACACTTTCTTCCATTGATCCAATGAAGCTTAGTTTATAAGTATAAAGTTTGAATACCTTTATAATATCTGTTTTACCAGACATCAGATGGCTTGGTCACCGATTAGTAGCCTCCAGTGTGAAGCTTCCCGTGGACACGATGCTCGCCTTCTCCGCAGCTGCTCTGCGAGTTGGAGCACGCAACGCTGCATCTCGATACTGCACAACGCTGGATTTTCATGTCCACGAAGTGATGAGTCTTCCGTGGACCTTCAGGTTATGTCAGTAAACTCGAAGTCCGGTATCGCTGAAATGTTTAAGCACACGAGCAAAGAATCTGTTCCAAGAGAGTTCAGACGTCGGACCGTAATCCATGTACATAATATATCTAATGTTAACGATATATTTAGTTTGAAATAGCTTAAAATAGTAACAGCTAATTATCTTGGTTTTAATAGTACCCAATAACCCTTAACTAGTTTTATTGTTATTTTTGGGTTTTGTACCAAACATACCCGCCAGATGGTGAGACAATGCCTAGTCCCTTTTTTACTACGGTTCTTTTGTTGTAAATTTGTAGCTTTCTCCATTCAACTTTTAAACTACCATCCATTTAAAAACCAATTCTTTTAAATGTTTTATATGTTCACGCTGTTTCATGTCAGAATGGGTAGGCAGAAGTGTAGTATAGTCTTGGGCGTTATCTTATGTTGTGTCTCTGTGTTGCAAGCCGGAACCTCCTAACAACGCATCGAATAACATCTTTGTTTACGACATTTGAATATGCTGTTGTATTCCGAAATTTCGGGATTCGAACCCGCTATCAATCTTGTTTTAGGACTATTTAGCGAACCTCCCACATAAGAGGATTCTTAACTTAAGCTGTATCGTTAAAAAATGTGTCACAAGCGTACAATGCTATAAAACAATAACATCTTCAATTTAAAATAATCTTCTATAGCAGTTCTAAAAGCCATATACCTACTGTGTATTGAGCAATACAAACTATGACAGTCTAGGTCTCGAACCCAGCACTTTATAGCTACCTATATATTAATATAGTTTCTAGCGGAGGTTATTCGTCTATCTATAGTCGATAAGCGATACCCAAAACACAGTTGGCGTCTTTTTACCATTTCACATCATTTCGCCTTAGGATCGAACCGAGGCAGCTTTGCAAGGCCATTATAGCTCTAAGTAATTGAAAAAAAACACCTTAGACATTTGGTTAGCCATCTTCTGAAAGTTGAGATTAATTTCACCCATACCAAAACTCTTACACTATGTAAGAAATGTAGAGTTTGCATGTTGTTTGATGAGCCGTATAACGGTTTATCTGAGGTGACTGCCGTCTGACCTCCCAGCCCCTACAGGAGCTATTAACATGTTATATTGTACATAAACCGTGCATTTTTGTATGCGTAAGGTTTTAAATAATATGTGTATATGTTCAGAACAAAGAGTATTTTATGTCGTTGTCATATATCACAATATGACAACTCAAATTTGGCCGCTGTTTGAATGTACGCTGTATTATAAGATATCTTACTTGGTAGCGTCACCTCGTCCGTTTACACTACGGACCATTATGAGACCGACTATAATATGTTTTAAATTAAATTATTCTACGTTGTGTTTTGTAGTAACCCATTTTAGTTCAACCTCGTTGCACTGAATCGAATCAGAGCATTTTCTGACGAGTATCCTGGGGCACTGCACCATTTGTGACGGTACATCGTCTCCCCAAAGCTGAATGAAACTTGATTTTACTTATTCAACGTGAAATTATATCGATAATGCCAGCACTCGCCCTTTGGCGAGTGGTACGGTGCCCCGCCAAACCGCACACATACTGTGAAATACGACCAACGACAGTTATTTCCCCACTGGACTTAGCCGTCTCAATAGACAAAGATTGTAACCGCGAAAAAAAGGGAATACTCAAAATATATACAACAAGCGATCGGACACGTTGATGAATGTTACTTGCCTCCCATATATTCAATCACACGCATAAACTCGGTTTACAAGCTACCGCACTTCATCAACACAGCTTCCGTACCGTGGGGTGTCCAAACCCCAATCTTCCGCCCGGCATATCTGGTTGCACCGACCTCTGTGCTTGAGAGACTGCTCTTCAGCGCTAGTTCTCCCGTGGGAATCGAACCACACCCGGTCCTAGTTATCCCGAAGCGGTTGTATTAACTTTATACGACGATAGGTCGCGGCCTCTGCACTATAACTTGTTCCTCATCCATACGCGTGATGCTCACCTTCCTCCATCATCATAATGAAGCCGCTATCGTTAACGGATTACCGGGGAGATGAGCATCTGCAACCCAAGGCTATCCCGACGAAGGTAACCCCAGGTCTCTGCTTGACAAGTCTCGGGTCCGCCGCCTAGCTCATCATATGTGACGCTCTCACATACATCCCATTTACGGTACCACGTAACGTCCATCAACGCACTACACGGTTCAACAACATATAGACTAAACGTGAATAACTAAATTACTCAGCCCGGGGCTCAAATACACTTATGACAAATAAACACGACAATAATTACAACAGTAAATAATTGTATGAAAGTAACTCACCACGGTCGTAGAGTTTCACGGTGCCTACTTGTTCAACACGGTAACTTACTCGATACGCCCGCGCCTGTCTCCGTTCTCGTCTCCTAGTTCCGTCCGCTCTCCCCGGCCTCCCGATGTCGAGTCGTTATCTCCTAACCGCTCTCTTCCCCGGTCCGAAGTCGAATGCCAGGTCAACCACTCGCCTCCGCAACCCCAAATCGACTGCCTCGACCCTACTCTCCGTTAGCCTTCGTAAAAAATCCCGAGACGCTCTTGTCCTTTGTTTTTGCGCGAGCGACGTTCTCACGACGATTCCTTGAATTCCGCACACTTAGAACCAACGTTTCAATAGGTTGGGACCATAGCCATAAATTGTACAATTTTATACTTTGCACATGTTCGGTTCTACTTATGCCTAACAAGACCAATGTCCATGTTTCTCAGAAGGGATTCATGTTTATCTGCTTTAGGATATTTTTTAAAAGTACCGATGTATGCCAAAAGTAGTATAAAAGAAAATACAATAAATTATGGTATTGTATGTACTGACAACGAACCGTACCTATTAGGAGTTACATTATGTATTTGTATTTACGTCTTGGTGTGATTAGTGTACTATCACAACGGCATTCTCAAAGACTTATATTATCCATAATCTATACTAATCTATACTAATATTATAAAGAGGAAAGATTTGTTTGTTTGTTTGTTTGTTTGTTTGTTTGTTTGTTTGTTTTTTTGTTTGTAACGAATAGGCTCCGAAACTACTGGACCGATTTCAATAATTCTTTCACCTATAGAAAGCTACACTATCTGGGAGTAACATAGGCTATATAACATCACGCTACTACTAAAGGGAGCGGAGCAGTGAGCATAAATGTCAATAAATCGGGCAGATTTCCATACATTCTTTACTAATATTAGATTTGTATTTTTGTATTCGAGTAAACTCAAGAACTACTGAACCGATTTCAAAAATTATTTTACCATTAGAAAGCTGCACTATCACTGACTAACATAAGCTATAATTAATTTTCAAAAAAATAGGGATCCTGGATAAAACTTCAATAATGTAACCCAAGGTATAAAAAAAATGACCTAAAAAATTCCTTACATCGCGTACGCTGCGAAAACTATTGAAGATAGAACAAAATAATGTACTGTAGAAATGTATAACTTAAAAAGGTCTACATAAAAGTCCGCGACAGCATATGTCTATCTAATAAGGGTAGCTCACAATAACCATTTTTATCTTTTACAAATTATAAAAAAAATATGTGTCATTTTCGAAGCTATTTTTAACAATATAGTGTTAAGCCTTATCTGACTAAATACGTTAGATACATTGTACATTTAATGTAGATCAAAATTGCCCTTTACACTGTATAATTATAATGAATATTTTAGAATCTATTGCAGTATGAAAGTAACGCGCGACGATATAAATTTAAGCCGAAATGCCGATCAAAGTCAGACCACGGAATCTATACCTTTATATTAATTCTTATCTAAATAAATCGTTTGGTATTTAAGATTGTCTCAATACCTGTTGATTACTTTTTGAATTATTGAAATCGGACGTTCTATTCAAAAGATATTACGAAATTATAATGTCAATAAATCCGGTAAATTACCATACATTATTTGAAAACTAATTATTATTACGGGCATGGGCTAAAAGGGTGCAACCACGGGTGTTCGAAGTATTTCACGAGCGAAGACAGGGAAGGCCAGCTGAATACAAGATGCAACGGTAACGGGATCCGAATGCGGGATTGGAACCTCCATGTGATGCATCCTGGGTAACGGAGGCATTAACGCCCCTCACCCAGGGGAGGCGCTACCGCCTACGGCAAATACATACAGCAACGGGAGCAGCTCTATAGAGGGCTGCTCAAAGGCTTCCCACATGTCCCTCTGACTACGAGGAGGCCCAGTAGAGAGCAGGAAAGGGAAGGGCTGGTCACCGAGCGCGGACGTGAGGATTATAGGTCCGGCCTCCTGTCATCCCTTCACGCCCGTCTCCTCCCTTTCCGGAATTCGATGGGACATCGTGCTTCCCACTTCTGAGAGGGCCATCTTAAAATTGTATATGGCCCAGGGTCAGCCGGGGGGTGCGGAAAATGCCCTAGGCAATTTTACACTCCAGCAACTGAAGACCCGCGACGGCATGCTGTTTAGTGGGTCCGAATTCCACATGGCACTCCTGATGGCTGACGGGGATGGTATCCGAGGCAATTTTAGCACGAAAGAAAAGTTTGTACGGAATCCGAATTCCACGCGGGCGGAGCCGCGGGCAACAGCTAGTAATATTATAAATGCGGAAGTAATTCTATCTAACTGTCTTTCTATCTGTCTGTCTGTCTGTTTTTCTATCTGTCTGTCTGTCTGTTTTTCTATCTGTCTGTCTGTTTGTGTGTTTGTTTGTCTGTCTCTCTGTCTGTTTGTCTGTCAATCTGTCTATTTGTCTGTTTGTACGTCTGTCTTTACGCTTTTACGCCTAAACCACTGAACCGATTTTAATGAAATTTGGAACTGAGACAGCTTAGACCTTAGGAAAGAGCATAAGCTATGTTTGGTCGCGATAACCGACATCCACGCGGGCGGAGCAGCGGGTAACAGCTAGTAAGAAATAAAATATTGTGGAAAAATACACGTGTCTATTCAACATGGCCAAATGTTATATTCGCAGGAAGTATATTGTGACTTTGTGACGTAAACAATGCTAAAATAGTAGTTTTCAGTTTGATAGCACATTCGCTGCCAGTGACTCGGATCCGAGGGTATTGATGCGAGTCTATAATTTGCAATTAAGTATCATTAAAAATTCATCTCAGTGCCAAGCTATATTATTTACTGATAAACTTATTTATGCACTATTATAACTTTTTTTATATAAATTTTGTATCGTATTATCATTTTTAATTAAAAAAAACCAACACCCACGGATCCGAGTAGTCGGCACACAGGGGTACTGTGTGCCGACTACTCGGATCCGAGGATATACTTCAACTATTGTTTATACTGATTTTATTGGAAAAAGACTAATACTTTGATTATGAAATAAACCAATAAAATGCCTTGCTCAATCGTGAAAAGTCATACAGGCTTTATAAAATGAGAAACATTAGTTAATTATAAAAAAAAAGCTTTATGTTTATGTTGTACCAGCTTTCCGCTCGCGCTTTCATCCGCGTAGTTCCCGTAGGAATATAGGGATAATATCGGGACATGTTACTCTAGGTGAATGTAGCTTTCCAATGGTGAAAGAGTTTTGGAAACGGCACAGTAGTTTTTGAGTATAATCATTACAAACGTACACATATAAATACAATTTTTTTGTTTGTGCGTTAGTTTGTAACTCTTTTACGCAAAAACTACTGAACGGATTTTAATGAAACTTTGCAGTAATATAGCCTATAACACACATACTACATTTTATTCCGATATTTCTGAGGGAACGGGAACTACAAGGGTGAAACCGCGGGTGGAAAGCTAGTACTTGATACATATATATATCGCTTGAAAAGTCCGAGCAACTGTCCATGCTTTGTATTCGCCTCTTTTTTGGCGGTAAATTTATATTTAATGACGTATTTTTACGTTTAGATGGACCTGCACCACTGTCCATTGTTAGCAAAAACTTTGTCTTACTTGGTAGCTTGATAAAATGTAAAAAAAAATGTTTACTTAAAAACCAACGCCACTCGTAATTACTTTGATTTCTACTGCAAGAGGCCGTAAGCAAACAACGTGTGTTGCTCACCGAGACCAGCGTCGAAATAACACGAACAAAATGAATCGCGCGGCTACTCGGAGCCGAGTGTCCGGCACCGCGCGCCCTGCCCCGCGTCCCTCGGATCCGAGTACGCGGCACGTTGCATAATTTTAGTGAAGTCGGTTTGGCAGTGAATGTGATAGCCTCAAGGGTTTCCTTTTTACGCTCTGCCGAACAACCCAGCATTATAAGCAAAGTGAAATAGTTATAGGTAGGTAAATAAATACAAGTTTTTATGTAAAGGTAGGAGTATTTAACCGTAAGTAAGTCGCGCAGCGGGCTATGGAGCGAGCTATGCTTGGAGTTTCTTTGAAGGATAGAATTCGCAACGAGGTTATCCGACATAGAACCAAAGTTACCGACATAGCTCGCAGAATAAGTAAGCTGAAGTGGCAGTGGGCTGGCCACATCTGCCGAAGGACCGACGACCTGCGAAAGGTGGCTGGGACGGACTGGATGCGGAAGGCGGAGGACCGGCAAACGTGGCGCACATTGGGAGAGGCCTACAGCATGGGACTGCAGTAGGCTAATTGATTGATTGATTGATTTAACCGTATGGTTCATTATGGAATTGTTTGCGAATTGGAGTGCTCTGAGACGCATCTTCAATCTTCATAGAACTTCTTATTCACTACGCTACATAGCATAGTGGAAACGATCTCATAGTTTCGTAGCTTAGCTTTTACATCCATAGCTGTCATAGCACATTTCTAATGGAAAGGCAGTCTTAGCCCAAAGAACTAGAAGGAGTAAGGGTCCACTAAGCAGCTGAGTGCCACCATTTTAACATGGTAGATGTCTATAATGGTGACACTCTTTGACGAGACTTTGCCTTCAGCTTACCATCAGGCGAGGTGAAGTCAAATTGACGTGTCCTATATATAAAAAAGAGGTGAAAGCCTCGGCTGCAGCGGCTCGCGGCTCGAGATAATATTAGTAATTTCGATTATTAAAAAAAATTTAATAGGGGTACCACTTTATGATAGGGGTGACAGCCACAGCCCTGCAGTTCTTGTTATGGTTGGTATGGAAGAGATTGTATATCATTGAAAGAGCTCATCTTGCTGGTAAAATACTGCTTATATGACAATATCTCTATACCGCTACCACATAACAGATAATAGTACTATGCAACTACACTATAAAACGTAAACAAACGTAAAACAGCGTCCATAATGTAAACAAACTTAGCAGATCAAAAATTTAAAATATTTCAACAGATATTTTCCTAAAACAAACCACCATACTTCTTTTATTTTTGTACTAAGTTCATCGCGCTTGCACAAAATGACCAAACATAAAACAATCAAAAAGATTACATTACATCCCCTAACTTCATTCCTTTAAAACTTCATCAATATAAAATGGAATTTATATCAAACCAGATAGAAATCTCAATAAAAACTGCCAAGTTAGGACGGGCCATCAAATCGGGGGTCAGCCCCATAAACTAGAAAGGGACAAGGCACATTATGTTGATCTTGTAAGGAAACCACGTGCCCGCTAGGGCGTTATCCGAAGCGTCTCCTGAATATTTTATAGCTGGATCCCAATATGTGATGTGCGGATTTTTACTTTTTTTGAGTCTATAAAAACGATTTTGGAAACTTTTTGTAGGGTAAAGAAGTTAAGTCCACAGCTTAGAAGGATATAGTCGTAAGTACTTGCCTGAATAAGTGCAATGATACGAGCATTTTAAAATATATTGTTGTCTCTATTGAGTCGCAGGCTACGTGTGACTTTTTAAACTGTTTTTGTAAATAAACTTAGTAAGGTGTATCGATCTTCTATTAAATTCAAATCTAGGTCTGTCCAAGCTTATGAAATGCGTATAAATTAGAAGTTATAAGTAATAAACAATCAAAGAATCAATCAAGAAGGGGTTCTTCAAGAAGGGTATTAGAGGTCTTACAGGGTTAGCAGTACGAGTGTGACTCCTCTGATGGTCCATACGTCCATAGGCCACAGTAACCACTTTACAGTTACACCAGTTGAGCCGTGTGCCACCTAAGTGGTATATTAAAACCGTGTGGCACTGGGGGACTGCCGCAGTAAAGCTATTGCATAGCATTTTTTATCAACTTATGTAATTATCCCCCCACTCCGAGCTCGCACGAATCGAGCCGAGCTGTTTCGAAATCGACCGATTTCGGAGCAGCTCAGCTTGATTCGTGCGAGCTCGGAGTGTCAGCTTAGGTTTTTTCGTTACGGAATTTCTGGATTCGGTCTCCACGCTCAAGGCCCGCGATAGAAGCTATGCAATAGCTTAAAAATAATCTACAGATCTTTGATATCACCATTTTGGTCTAAGTACAGCCGTTACGTAGTTAGGCTGAAAGCTGACCTCAACTGTTTTGGGAAAAAGCTCAGAGGGTAATGATTAAATAATAGCAAACTGACTAACTTGACATATTCATAACCGTATTCTATTTACCTACAAAATTTCTTCGAATTTAAGTATCGATAGATAGATGACCAATCAACGTGTCACATCACTACGTTTGAACTCTGTGCAGCAAAAACGAATGACTACCCTACTCGAGCGAGCATAAAATCGATTGCAGTACTTATATCTCGAGTCACGTGTCACGCACGCAAGTAGCGTGTCAGATCATAGTGTGGCCTAGTTGCATTCAATGGCTTCAGCTGTTTATCTACTTCTACTACGGCTGTAGGGAATAAAGAATTGGCATCGATTTTTTTTTAGGATTTTAAGACCTGGTAACTATAAGGCATTATGAGTTACTAGCCTTCCGCCCGCGGCATCTCGGTTAACGCGACCTTTGCTCTACTCAACCGATTCCGATTAAACAAACGTAAGATTTTAAGTCTGAGCAAGCCCTTAATAACAAAAAAAAACCGCATCAAACTCCGTCCAGTAGTTTTTGCGTCCATCGCGGACAAACAGACAAACAGACAGGAAATAAAAAAAAAAAAATTTTCGTGTTCAGTATCGTCACAGATAACATAATACTAAAGTATCGTTAACATAACATAACCCAATTTTTTTTTTTAAATATCTCCAATGTACGGACACGACCACTTTACAATTATATAATAGTATAGATAGAATTGTATAACAACAGTAAATGAGTAAAGGCTTTATAGAGACTTCTAAAAAATTACAGTAGAATGTCACTTTGCTACTATTGTGTGCGTTGACTAAAACTCCAAACTCTTCAAGAAGGGCATTAGAAAGTTCTTACAGGGTCGGCAGCACGAGTGTGACCACCCCCTGGTGTTGCACTCGTCCGTAGGCCACGGTGTCCACTTTCTATCAGGTGGGCCATGTGCTTGTCCGTTACCTAAGTGATATGAAAACATTACACATAGAAACTGGAATTTACACCAATTTCAGAAAATGAAATAAAACTGTGTTGCTGGCACCAAGACACCAAAATCACTATTTAGTTACCTACTGTTAAACAGATAAAATCACAAAAAGACTCGCTATGTCTTCCTATATCCTATACCCACAGGAATCAAAATTCAATTACTAATTTTATTTCGTACCTAACCGTGTCCCGTTCCACATTCGAAATTCAAATTTCATTCCCGCCACACGGACGAAGCGTTTTTCGATTATAATAATACACATTATTGAGTTACCTGTGCCCAGGCTTCATGTGAATGAAGAAAAAAAAGATCTGCCGCTTTAACACAGGAAGTCATGGAACATTATTTAAAATTCGAATACTAAACAGCATGTTTTGAATTTAGACACAATTACCGCTTTGTTACTTTTTTTCCTTCTTTTTGTATGGAAATTCCCTCGGGCTCCCCTCATTGGACCTAACGGTGATGTGGATGAAGTCGGACTATCACAAGAATAGATTGTATGCCTAAAATTCAACCAATACAAATAATACCATTCGAAATTTGAACTTCGATTATCTAAAATAAACTTTAGATACTGGAAGTAATAATTTTTAAAATTCCCAAAAAAAGCCTTTTACTAAAATTAAGAATTTAATATCCAATTAACCCAAAAGTAGTACTCGCAAAAGATCTCCCCAAAATTTGAAAATTTAGAACATTCAGCATTCCTCCGACGTTCGCATAAAAGGATTATTCATGATATTTGAAGTTGAACTAGCTGCTGCTCGCGGCTCCACCCGCATGGAATTCTGATCATCTGTTCAGCTGACCCTCCCCGGCTTCGCTTGTTACTTGGAACCACAGTGCATTCTTTTCACCTAAATATGCCCGTAATTAAAAAAATCAAACAATGTATAGGAATCTACCGGATTTCTTACTGGCAAGGTGATGTTACTTGGCCTATGTGCCTAACACATAACTTGACTTCCTGTTGGTAAAAGAATTTTTCATATCAGTCCAGTAGTTTCGGACCCTAATAAATACAAACAAACAGTCAAATCTTTACTCTATTGAGAATCAGTTCAAATAAACACAGGGACACCAAAAATTTGTTATTCAAACTCAAGCAGAATAATTTAACGAACATTTTGTTTAAAACAGCAAAGAAATGTCAGATGTTTATCTTACTGTATATACCACTGTAACTGTAATGTACCGTACTTCGTGCGAATAAATTATCATTCAGTCATTCATTCATTCATTCAGTCATTCATTCAATTGTTCATTCATTCATTATTTTTTTTTGTTCCATTCAATTTTTTTTGTTCCATTCAATTTTTTTGGTTCATTCATTCATTATTCATTCATTCAGTCATTCATTCACATTTGCAACCGACATTAACATACGACTATGATGAGGAAAGTTTTTTAAATAAAACAACTGTAATAACATCTTTGTGAGTTGTTTCTCTGACAATCCTCTCGACTTTGATTTTTATTCATTTCACATCATTATCGGGAATGAATGAATGAATTTATGAATACAGATTTGGTGAAGAAAGTCTTTTATTATTTTTCAAGAGGCTTGACTTTGGAATAATAAAATAATAGGAAACATTGTCAAGTTTGCGACAGCATGAGTTTGTACACAAAATATACGAAACTCGTACAAAAAATTATGTAAACATTTTATACCCTCGTTACCCTTCACGTGACATACTCCAAAACATTATGGAACCCAGTTTGTTGGCGGGTAACTCTCCTGGTATTTAAGATAATTTGATTGCGACGATTTAGGCCGAGCCGCCCCCAATGTTGCCGACTCCGTCAGCATTTGTTGTTTTATTCTTGCTTTATCAAATTTGAAATTTTCATAGAGATGATTCATAAATTAATGGATACATACATACGTATACTCACCCCTGTAAATCCCAGAAGGGGTAGCTGTGTTAACACCCACATTTTGCTAAATATGATTTTCGGTCCCGCATTTAACATTATTATTTAATTTTTTTTTAAATCAAACAAATTAACATTATTATTTAAAATTTAACAATATTATTGATGATGTTAAATTTCAAATTGTACATAATTAATTATGTTTTTGATATGGGCACTGCATTGTTGGTCTGAAATAAAAATCATTCATTCATTCATTCATAATAGGGGGCGATCCTAATGTCGTCTAGCGGGTTCTTTGTCATGGGGTGTATGTTTACTGTCGGATGGAAAACAGCCCTATCCCTTAGTCGCCTACTATGACACCCACAAGAAGAGATGGGTTGTCCCTATTCTACTCCACCGGGAAGCAATACGGCATTTAATGGATAATGTTTATTATGTTAGCATAGGTCATTAAATAGCGTAGGCCATTATAATTATACAGCATAGGTCATTATATAACATAGACCATGACATACCATATCATTCGAATAATTTTTATTTATCACTAGCTGTCCCGGCGAACTTCGTACCGCCATCTTTTTCCCGTTCCCGCTGCACCTATTTTCTCACCGTTTAAACCTTCCCTGGACATCCACGAACATTTCAAGACCAAGATAAGATAAATCCGTTCAACCGTTCTCGAGTTTTAGCGAGACTAACGAACAGCAATTGATTTTTATATATAAAAAAAGAGAAGATAGATAGATAGAAGAAGATTCTAATTCCAAATCGGAAAAAGTAAACATCCAGTAAAGTTACCACACGAAAAGATAGCAAACTGAACCATATTTCGTACATGACAAACATTCACGAGGAACATTGCTAGTGCTACCAGAGTCCAGAGTGTAGTGTAGATTTTAATCGCTACATTCGGTTGACTACGACGTGTTTGCATGTCGCCCGAAATGCAATCAAAACGCCGGCGTCGATGCTAAAATGGACAACATACAGTGTGCTTTGGCCCTTGCTAGCCTACCTAGGAAACATTGCATCTATACTATTATATTAAGGTACATTGGAAATGTTGGTTCGCAAATGGACGCAAACACGTATTAGAAAGTATTAAAGAATTTTGATGCGATTTATTTTGTTAGAAAGGTCTTGGTTAGACTTAAAATCTTACGTTAGTTTGATTTCAATCGGTTGAGTAGAACCGGAGATAAGAGATCCACGCGGGTGGAAAACTCGTGTCCAATAAAAATGTACACGTAGGTTATGATAATTCTACTTTGATGATACCTCTGACATATTATGTACTCCTAATTTGCATGCTAATCATGTATTTAGACTCTCACAATACATGCTATGACAAAACGAATCTTTATTTGATTGACGAAATGAAACAAACATGGATGTTTATAAGCCGTTTGACGAGTCGAAATAATTTTCTGTCTCGACCAAACATACTCATAAGCTATTTCAATTTCAACATTTCATCTACCTCTTTGTGTGCTAACATTTGAACCTTTTATATTTAACCTTTCTGTCTTGTGTGTTTCTTTAGTATTCTGTATGTCCTTGACATTTACTGTATGTTCTTCTTTCTCCTTCTTCTTTCTGCTTACTGTCGCTGGAAATATTCTTCGCTTTTGCCCAAGTAAGATGATGGTTTGTTATATTTTATAATCATTTCTAGATACTAGTGTTAGCTTTGTGCTAGCTTTTTCTAGAAATTTCATGCTAAAAAGGTCATTAATGTAGACAGGTTATGTCATGCTTAGCATTGCTTTTCTGTCTATAGGCTGGCATGGATTGCGCGTAGCCGGCGTAGCCTATGCCGTGGGTATCGTGTGTTATGAGGAGTGTATAATATGCATTGTGTATACCATGCCAAGCGTAGCGCCTGTTTTAAGTAGTGGTATCATGCGTAGATTATGTTAATGTTAGAAATATTGTAATGATACAACTGTATCATTACAATATTTCTAACATTAACATAATCTACGCACTACTCACCCTATATCATTAAAATCAACTGATTTTAATGATATAGGGTGAGTAGTGTCTATCGCTGTTAAGCATGATAACTTCGTACTACATTGTTCATTAATACTCATTAGTTCTTCAATCCCATGTGCGCCTCATGCCAATAACTGGGCACTTTTATGAGTTGTACATTCAGAGATTCATCCTCTCAATCGAAATGCACGATCTGCACATGAAGAGATAAGTGAGCAAAGACCACCTTTAGATTCTACGTCACTAATAAATCAAAACACATAAGTCCCTTATTGGCGACCCTGTAGTCGTCCACCCAGGTCTATTTTTTGCCTCCCTCCGAGCAAAAAGATTCAAATAACATTATGTCTACACCACGAACCAAACCCAGGAAAGCTTTCAAATAAAACGGCTTTTGAACCCCTAACATTAGACAATTATTTACAGTTTCCATGCAGCTATAGCGATATGTAATCAAACTGTAATTGGATTTTAACTTCATGCCCCAATTCGACCATCAGAGTTTTATTGCATTACGTTACATTTTAATTTATTCTGCAATGTATTACGGACATTAAATTTAGCGCTTTTAAAATAGGTTCACACTCAACCATTCTAATCGACAAGCGGCTCTCTAGCGAGATATGACTTTTGTATCATAGCGACCTTTCAGTATTATTTTTGTAGCAGACGAGTATATCGGTGTCTGTGGTTACTGGTATTCGATTTTCTCGAATGGCCGGAAATATTTACGTAAGTAGGTCATTTTTAAATCATACACGCATAGCCCTACATCGTACATGTCAACAGCTTCATACTAGTAAATTTTCAGATTGGCCGGAACATATAACAGATTTTTTTAAATTTAAGTAATATATATTAAAAATACACATCAAGATTGTGACTCCCAAACTGAATTCCGACAAATCCTTCTACGACAAGATTTTACTTCGACAGCATGAAACTCCGATACGACTCAACTTCGACAATATTTTTGATCGAAACAACTCAACCCGACACTACTGTACTCTGACAAAGCGTTTCTTCGACATGACTTTAATAAGATACGTTTAGTTAATTACCCCACCAAATGGAGTATAAGTTAGCAAAGGGCTCGGACGATGATTACATCAGTGAAATTCAGCCTTAGCCGTGTTGCTCATAGCTAATAAATTCATTTTTAACAAAAAAGTTTAACCGACTTCAAGACACGAAAAAGAGGCACTGAAAAGCGAAAAATAACTTAATTTACAGACTTTCTGATTTATTAGAAGTCGGTGCCTAACCCAAGGGAGGCAATATTTCAATTGATTGCATCATAGCTTAACTCATATTGAGTTAAGCTCGCCTTTGTACATATTACTTTTAATTTTCTATATGTATGATCTCTGTATTTTATGTGTGCAATAAAGAATTAAATAAATAAATAAATAAATAATGTAGTTCAGACACAACAAACAAAGTTGGCTGGCACCGACTTCTAATAAATCAGTAAGTCTGTAAATTAAGTTATTTTTCGCTTTTCAGTGCCTCTTTTTCGTGTCTTGAAGTCGGTTAAACTTTTTTGTTAAAAATGAATTTATTTTTCTCTTTTTAGTGAGTTTGTACAGTCTCACGACTGTACATCGCATGTATAGTGACCTGACTGTACATGCGCTGCTGACGCTACACTACAGATCGAACCGGCCACGCTAAATAAAAAAAATATTAAAGCATTATTCAAAAATAATTTTTAAAAGCAAAGCACCGGAAATATAGCTGAATATTCTGAACACCTCTGCGTACCCCTTCAAAGGACTCAGGCGTGATGTTATGATGTGTAATGGCAGAAACATTGCAATAATATGCCATTGCAGCAATCGCGGCTAATTTCCTGGTACTTTTTGAAGAGTTCCTTGGTCTAATCTCGGAAACCCATCATCAGATCTTTACGAAATTTAAATGGGACCACTTCGGAATAATCTACTTACGAACAGAAAAAGAATTTTCAAAATCCGTCAAGAATTGGCTTCACAATCGCGTACTTAACAAACATACAAAAAAAAATTGCGTACGAATTGAGAACCTCCTTTTTTGAAGTCGGTTAAAAAGTAAAAATGTATGCTGAATTAACATTAGGTATGCTATCCATAGCGTTCATTAAATACAAGTAGGCATGCCATGACAAATTAAGACATTTTCTATCTAAACAAAATACGGAAAGTATTACTTACGTGTGCTAAAGTCTGATCACGTACGATATCTTTTCCCCTTGAGAAATAAATATATTTGAATACAATTTGATACGAATCTCTTTTGCAATCGCTGAACACGAAAAAAAGTCATGTAAAGGACTATTTTGGGATTAAATTTAATAGCAACTAGTGATGTGCCAAATATCTGTGTTCGTATCTGCAGATATCCGAGGGTGAAAAAATATCCGTAACCATATGCGCTGCTTTTATAACCAATCTGTTACGGATCTTTCACTATAATATTTTAAGCTATTGCATAGCTTCTATCGCGGGCCTTGAGCGTGGAGACCGAATCCAGAAATTCCGTAACGAAAAAAACCTAACACCCCGAAGCTCGCACGAATCGAGCCGAGCTGCTCCGAAATAGCTCCGCTTAACGTAAGTAATTATAATTGCATAAGTTGATAAAAAATGCTATGCAATAGCTTTACCGCGGCAGTCCCCGAGTGCCACACGTCTTTTTCAAGACATATAGGTAGATGAAATTCTGTAAATATATACCTAGGTGATTAGGTAACAACGAACGAGTATTAAATTCCATTCCAGATATAGAAAGACTCTCGCAATGCAAATTATCTGTCCATTTCAAAATCACGCGTACCGAAACCGATTGAGTAAAAAAGATGAAATACGGATCTTTACACTAACTCCCAGTTTCCGAACGGCTGATCAACGTCAAATTAACTAATCGGCTATTAAATCTCGTGTCAAGTAACAATTGGGTTACTACGAAGCATGGTAAAATAGTTTAATTTGATCATCGTGTCAGTTAACATAGCTGTCTTATGTCATTTCATGAAATTTGAAATTCTACGCATGTTTTGTTGTGTATTTTTTCATCCGTTTTGGAACCGGCCTATTGGCAGTTTTTACTGATAAGAATAAACTAATGAACAAAAATGAGTAGTTACTTAGGTAGTGTGGTCACAATTAACAACAAACCGCATGTCAAATCAAAGTACATTTTGACTTGACCCTGATCAACGTTTCAAAAACTCAAATTGATTTGACATCCATGTTAAATTACCAGCAGTGTTAGTTGATCAATGATTTGACAAATATCCGTTTTCCCGGTTATGAAATTTTAACGATGTGGCCCATCACTAGTCTCAACCCTGAAGCACCGTTGGTGTATATAATATGGACGGGTATAGAATATCGAATGTTTTGTATCATATCGAGTTCAATTTGCTTCCGTTCTTGGGTACCTAACTAAAGATTTTCTACCGTATTGTCCCATTTTTTCTGTCAACGAATACTTTCCTATTTCTGAAGGAAAATTTGATTAGGTATAAACCTTTTTCATGTTTGGTAGTGACGTAATAAAATCGAGATTATATTTTTTGTATTACTAAATAGTCTGCATATTTCGTAGACAGATAGAGGTGGGGTATATAGTGTATTGGGAATTCACCAAGACCTTAGGGGCCAAACCAACCTTCGGATGCAACCAGAACTGTGATGACGATGATGACCATGATGATGAAGGATGCAACTGGGACGAACGTTTTAATGATGATGTGGGTAGATATTTGATGATAAATTGTTGACAGTCTCTGTGGCGTGGTAGTAGTAAACGTGGCTGCTGCGTAGGATGCGCGGGTTCGATCCCCGCTCAGTGCAATAGTGAATATCTATGTCAGTCGTTACCCGTAACGACTGTCATAGATATTCGTTACCCATAGTTGGAGCTGTAAAAAGTCCAACAATTTGATATCGCCTAACAACAATAGTGCCCGGAAAACGGCAAGAGGCTCACTCCCTATTACGTGGGACCTAATACAATAATTGGTGAAATGTGGGTGTTAATTCACCTTTGCCTAACCCTCCGGGGATAAAGGCGTGTATGTATGTATGTATGTATGTCACCATTGAGTTGTGGAGGTCAGAGGGATTGCCATTGTATACGGAAGAGTCTCCCGGTCCGTTATGTCGGACTCAACCGACTAAAACCGCACGCCATCTCGGGTCCTAAATACCAGGGTGTACCTGAAGCTGCAATTAATTGCTTGTTCTTTTTAACAGACTGCCAAGAAAGGCGTTATTCGCGCGTATCTTGTTACTTTTTATCCCAGTTTTTCTGTCAGTCAATAACTTGTCGTAGTGCGTTTTTGTTGCGGAGTTTGAACAAATTTTCCCCGAATTTTCAAAAACGTTCACCTGTATTATATGGCTGGCCATCATCCGGATAAAGGTTTGGACCATAATAGCTGCTTTACCGTTACAAATCCGATTACCGATAATGAAGCAATAAAAGGCATAAAAATTGATTGATACGAAATACTGAACGTTTAGTGGTCTATCATTGAACGAACCGTATTCTGTTAATATAAATGAGATTTATCATTTATTTCCAAATCCATTAAGGGTTATTTTAATCTTTTTAACTGACTGCGCACAGGGAAGTTTGGTAGATATTTCATTTTCACGGTTAGACCGCCGGACCCATTTAGATATTATTTAATTATTTGAAAACTGGCACTTGCTTTTTACATTCCTGTGCCGGTTTTTGTTTAAAAAAAATATATCAGATTTGATTACTGGCTGTTACTCGCGGCTTCGCCCACGGGAATATATATCCCATTCGTGTAACCCACGATGGGATTTTTTTAAGAATATCAGCAACCGAAATTACTAATATTCTCTTTAACCCCGCCAACTAAGCTAAATTGCTAATACTAGGAGTGGGTTTACATCGGTAGTGTAATGGCCAGGATTCGAACCCGGGACCTCGCGATCGTATGGCCGATTCCTCAACCACTAAGCTACCGACGTCCTAGATAAAAATAGCCTTGGTGTTATTTTAAACCACAATCTATTCCTGTTATCCATCTAATTTCAACCAGATCCGTTTCGTCAATCGTAAAGAGTGATTAATCAACAAACATTCGAAACATCTGCACAAACTTTCATATTTGTATAATATTAGTAGGAAGTAGAACAGGATTAGTAATGTAATAAGAAACACGTATAACTCCGGACACGTATCTTGGACCTAAATCGCAAGACAAACGAGGCTCTGGCGCGCGCGGATTGCTTTGTAATAATCTATGCTTGGTGAATTTGAGTTCCTTCACCGCCGTGCTAACCTCAAAAGACACCCAAGAAGTGTGTAGGTACTGCGCGTATAGGGCACATTTTGAGCACATTTTAGGTCCACGATACGTGTCCGGAATTATATGTTGGTTCAATGGACTTATTTACAAAATATTCAAAACATAATACATCTAACTATTCTTTTAGAACAAATTAAAAAATGTACACTTAAGTTCACCATGTGTACGTTATTATTGTGTGTTGCTATTTCTGCTTACACCGTTTGAATAATATTTGTCATACGTCATACACTATACTTCAACTTTCTAAAAGAAAATGTCCTTTCTAGATGATGACACCCCTGTGGCGGATGGCAATGAAGCCAATCACCTGGCGACGTTGCCGGAGGAGGAGGCCGTGGTGGCCATGATGGGGCTACCCCGGGCTGGAGAAATCACCAGAGCACAGCTCAGGATCAAGGAGAGCAAAGAATTCAAAGTAAGTTTAAGTAATCACTTTTAAATAACGTTAACGGGAAGCAACACGATAGTGTAGGTATATCCATGCTTTTGTAATATGTCTGATATTACAAAAGCATGGATGGATATATCTACACTATCGTGTCTACGTTAGGCCTTTTGCTCGGGATATACCTATTATCTTGGACCTAAAATGTGTTCCAAATGTGCTCTATATATGCGCAGTACACGTTTTTTAAGTGTTTTTTTAGGATAGCACTGGGTGCTTCGATGGTGGATGAGCTAGAATTCACCTACGTAGGTACACACGTAGCAGGCCATGAGTAGGCCGAAGTTCTGAAAGAGGAAAGAAAGAAAAGTTTTTTTATAATTATTCTGAACAGATATGCACGAAAACCGTACAAAAAAAACAAGAGCTTATCTAAAGTAGGTGTCGATACTCTATTCGGCAAGGCACCCAACCAAAGGGAAACAATTTTGTTCTCCAGCCGTTACAACTTAATCAGACCAAAAAACATTTCGTTTGTATCAGAGAAACGACACACCTTCCATTCCATGATGCCTAAAACCGGGCCAACTATAAGGGGCCACGTGTCTTGACGTCGTATTATTCTAATCAATGCAAACACAATATATCGTATAAAACGTTTGCAGGTCGCTTTTACTGTAGCTTACGTACCACACTTATGTAAACCTAAAGTGACATGACGTCTGTAGACGCCTGACGAGCCACAAATGACATCCTGTGGGAACTGAGTGAGACGTCGCGTTGGTTATTAGTTGTTACGAAATTACATGTTTATTTTAAGCTATTGTAGCTTGAACACGCACTCTCATACGTAATCAATATGCCTGACGGCACCTACGCTAAAGCCTTATGGGTTTTTATACCTGCATGTACCGAATAAAAACTGAGGAGCAAAAACTGGTGTACATCGAACGGAAGATATTGTGAAAAGGGGTTATGATGAATATTATGGTACTGACATGTATTTTGATGTTGAGGTATGGTAGTCGTAAAAACGTATGTCAATCCGAGACATTGATCATTATATTCTATTCTATTCTAAAAACGTCTATGGAGGGACAGAACATCTGTTCAACGGGGGCCATACAATACCTACTGGTCAATCCTCGAATGTTCCGAAACGAAGATTTCTTGGCCAATCCGCGCATCTCATTTACTCTGCCCACCCCAGTGGGAGAAATCCATGCGTGTAGGCTTATAAATACTTATATTGTAATCTTTGTTACAGAACACCGTGGACAAACTAGTACAGAGAGCAAACGCATCAATAATCATAGGCACGTCGTCATGGAAAGAGCAGTTCTCAGAAGCACTGACTGCCAGCTCAGGTGCGAACTTATTTTATTAATTTATAGATCTAGTACTACGCTGGTCTCACTACCATGGACGCCCAAGATCGTGCGAAGTGGAGGACGATGAGCCGGAAGGCGGACCCTGAGCTCCGAGGTCATCTTGGCCCCGGATGCAATCAGGAAAATGCGTCTATATGAAGAAGATGATCTAGTACTACGCTATCGGAGTGGCTGCACACTGGGCAAACAAAATATGACACGAGATGCCGTCGACAGAAGAAGAAGAAGAAAGTACTAAATGATGCCCGCGACTTCTGATTCCGTGCTTGCGTCCGATGGGGTGGAATACAGGTGGAGTACAGGACGCCGAGACTGGATATAGTCCCTGCGTCACGTACTAGTATAAAATAATTGTCTATCAGTATACATGAAAGTCATTGATTTCAATAAATCAAGGTCTCCCTTTATCCGGGGTAAGATGGGGACACTGTGGTCCTAGACCTGTAGGAGCCATCTCGATGGCTTTGGGTTACCTGCATCTCGAGAGATATGCCACTGGCAATCTCACCTCTAGCAACAGGTAACCTAAAACGGCGTGCGATTTTAGTCGGTTCGAGTCCGATGCGGGAAGGGGGAGGAGGGGGAGTATCCGTGGGGATATCTACAATTTTAAGAAAAATGCGTACATTCAATGTTATTATACCCATAGATTGGGAGATGAACAGAAAAAAACATATTAATAAGAATCATATTAATAAGAAAGAATCATATTAATAACTACGAGTATGATAAGATGAAAAGAAACACCTTATAAAAAATTATCAATAGATTTTGATTTACTAAAAATTTAAAATGTTTCCCAGGTTCAGATGACCCTGACGAGCCGCCATCTTGTTTCGACTACGTGCTACACGTACTGACAGTCTTCTGGAAAATTGTCTTCGCACTCATACCGCCTACAGGTAACTTTTTGTTATAAATGACTAGCCGCCCCACTCCAGCTTCGACCGTGGCTAATTTCGAAACCCCGTATAACCCCCTTAAGCGATATATTAAATGTATAGGAATCTGCCGGATTTGTTAGAAATAAAATTATCTGCTCGCTTCGCTTCCTTGAGTAGTACCGTGATGATATATTGCCTATAAGTCCTATAACCTTCCTCGCTAAACGGGCTTATCAACAAAAAAAAAACACAAAAAGAATTTTTAAATTCAAACCAATAGTACCTACTTCCTGAGATTCGCGAGTTCAACTAACCAAAACCAACTCTTCAGTTTAATATGAATTCGCTGTCAAGCTGCGGGCCACCATTGTAACATTGTAGATGTCTGTAATGTTGACCCTCTTTCTTGAGACTTTCCCTTCAGCTTACCGTCAAGCGAGGTGCAGTTATATTGAAGTGTTCTATAAAAAAAACTTAATCTAAAACAGACGTATATTCCTCAATCCCATGTCCATCCAATTCATCGGACCATGTTTCGACTAGACATCCGAAGTATTCATACCTTTTGAAACCCAGTCATGTTTCGTCTGTAAAGGGATTTATTTCTAAAGGTCTACGGTTGAAGTCACATACGTACTTCGTACCTCGGAAAGCTCCAACTAATTTTGGGCCCTTTATCACCGAATAATGGAGTAGTGTCGCGTTGGATAATATAGTGAGGGAAAAAAAAAGTTGTGCGAAAAATTACCTGTAATATTGTACCTACTCGGTAGCCTCTTTGTGACAAGAATTTTTATTCTGACATTTAGGCAGCATAAATATTTCTTTAAGGAGTGTATATACATATAGGTGTATACTTATATTCCCGCCTGTAAAGGTATGATTCCGTAGCCGACCGCATACGACAACTGCAGACGCATGCAGCAGATACAGCTTACTACCCATTACTTGTTAAACTCCGATACGGATAAAGGGGACCATTGAGAAGCCGCAATGAATTACGCTTAAGGCCCCGAATCAGATTAGCATCGAAAAATCGGTCTTTTCGAAACCGTTTTTCTTTTTAACTATAAAACCTACAGATCTGGAATTTACATCCCTGTATACTACAGGATATACAGAGTAACTTCACTTTTTCATAAATTCAATAAAAAAGGAGGAAATAGTTGAAAAGAGGCTCTGAACATCACTCTACTCTTTCTTATGAAACTAAATATTTTCTACAATATGTATCCAATTAATCTAAAATTTCACATGTATGTTAAATAAATGTATCAGCATGACGTGACCTTCTTAGTTTGTAATCGTCCCCTATAAAATTATCTATTAAAATTAGTTTTACTGATTTTTACGGCTGAAAAACGAGCGAATGACCTTGAGCATTTGTATGGTCAAGGTCATTTGCGTATGTAATCACCTTAAGGGCTGCGTGCGTCGGCAGTTATCGTATGCGGTCGGCTTCGGAATCATTATTATTATTATTATTATTATTTATTAGAAAGAAACAGTAACAAATCATACAATAATAATGTGTACGATAATAACCACAGTAGTCAAAGACTATACTTAAGGTATGATTGTATGATGACATGAAGAGGTAGACAGAAGACAGCAGACATTTTCGTTAACTATGATTTTTGATTCCTCGTAAAAGTGTTATCTGTTCCACCGTTGCCATACTTACTTTGGGTCTAGATAACGTCATGTACAATATCCTAGAATATAATAACGGCACTATTTAATAAAGAGGCTAGGCTGTTGATTGAACGGCTGATTAAGATAGAGCTGCGACATCTACACTTTATATTATAAAGAGGAAAGATTTGTACCTATTTTTGTATGTTTCTATGTTTGTAATGAATAGGCTCCGGAACTACTGCACCGATTTCAATAATTCTTTCACCTATAGAAACCTACACTATCTGGGAGTAACATAGGCTATATAACATCACGCTACTACTAAAGGGAGCGGAGCAGTGAGCATAAATGTCAATAAATCGGGCAGATTTTCATACATTAAAGTTGGACCGGAATCCGAATTCCACGCGGGCGGAGCCGCGGGCAACAGCTAGTATAATATGTAACAATACTATTTACTACATTCAGTAGTCACTATTAGAAGCATATTATGAAACATTTCTCAGATGTAATATCCTTCAGCTATCTACTGTGATACTATAATTGATTGTGTCATGGGACTGAATATAATGTTCTATTAAATTCATTAGTTTTGATGGGGTTAATTGGGTTGTTGTATGGAAAGCATACAATGTTACATATAAGCATGTAATTAGATATGGGGTTCTTCAAGAATGGCCTTAGAAGGTTTCTTCGGGGTCGACAGAACGAGTGTACCGTGTGCTTGTCTACCAGATAAGTGATGTAAAAAATAAAAAGGGAAGGGGGGGGGGGGGGTATTGCCGTACTGTGAAAACCGGACAAGTGCGAGTTGGACTCGCGCACAGAGGGTTTCGCACAAAACTGAAATTAACGAGGAACTTATGGTACATAAACGGCAATATCTTTTTATTGTCTTAGAAGTTTGATTTTTTCATAGTTAAAAGAGGTTGCAGACTTGAGTACTTGGTATAAATTTCAACTTGATCCGTTTGCATATTCCCGAGAAAAAATCTTGACAGACAGACAGACGGACAACCAAGTGATCCTATAAAGGCAAGGCCAAACCAATGCGTCCGCAGTGGCGTTGCGCGGTTGCGATCAGTTGCTGGCCAATCGCAGGCCGCGGCGGTGTGAACACGTCTATAAAAAATCCTGATCGCCACCGCAGACGCCACCGCGGACAGAAGCTGATCGCGTTGGTTCAACCAAGCCTTAAGATAATAATGTTAACGGGAATTAACGCGATCATAGTATAGGTACATCCATAACTTTGATTTGCCTGACCATGGCCGGTGTAATCTGGTCGAAACGTCAGTTCCCGTTAACATTATTTTATATCATGGAACGCGAGAGTTTAAAAGTTAGTCAAGCCTTAAGAGTTCCGTTTTTTTCCTTTTAGGAACGGAAACCTAAGAAGTACCGTACCGTACCATCCCAAAATTATCCCAAACATCTCAATCCCATAACTCCTTACTAATAACAGTTCTCTGCTCCAGACATAGGTGGCGGATACGTCTGCTTCGTGGTGTCCATTATCTGCATCGGTTTGGTGACAGCCATCATTGGTGACGTGGCCTCCCACTTCGGGTGCACGCTGGGCATCAAGGACTCGGTCACCGCTATAGTGTTTGTCGCTTTGGGGACCAGTATACCTGGTAAGTATTATAGCATTGGCTTTTAATGGAAGTTCATAAGGGTAATCCCCTTATGATGGGTACTTCCAGTTTTCCCCACCAAGCGTCCCCACTGGTGGGGAAAAGTGGAAAAAAAAAATGTATATCCACTTTTCCCCACTAAAGTCATTCTGGTGGGGAAAAGTGGAATTAAAAAAAAATGCATATCCACTTTTGCCCACTAAAATCATTCTGGTGGGAAAAAATATACCCGTTTATATTACTGGTGCAATCGGTCCCACTAGGGTTGGTAACTTTGAATGGAAGAGGTGTCAAGTGTGGGGCAACCACCGGTGAGGACAGTTGGTGGGGCAAATTAAACAAGGTATTGTCCACTGCTTCGTGTGCTCATGTGAAATTCAGTTTTCGTTCTCACGTTTGTGTGTTCCACGGGTGCCCACTCCGTTTTTCAGAATATACACTATCCTGTACTAAAGGAGACGGGGACTTCTGGGCCAAAATTGTAATGAGTTGAGATATGACTTAAAAAAGCGGTATTTTTTTCTATTTCAAAATATTAAAAAACCAGCTCAATTGAAAATCTTGAAGACGAGAAATCTTAAAACTACATTTATTTCACTAGCAAAATAAAATATCGATTACTAAAAATTATTTAAACAATATTGCGTATTAAAACACTTGCATCACAATTTGATATTAAATCAATCAGAGTGAACAAAACTTAATCATAATAATAATAATAACCATTTAAAATACCAAATAATAGTGTAATAAAAATAAATTCTGAATCGATTTCCGTTAATCGATTAATTATTTCTTGTGTTTATCAACTGTATTTTTAAGCTGTGACAGCTGACAGCTCCATTTTCTGTCAATCAGGCCCACGAATGTATGGAAGAGTATCCGTCTCCTTTTAGCTAGATTCAGCTGTTTGAGCGTGATTGAGTGACAAACTTTCACTTTTATAACGTTAGAAGGGTTTCCGTTGTAAATACCAATTTGTTTTGAGTAGCTGTGTAAATTACTGCATTATAACTTTTATTGACCTAATTTGACTTAGGCACTGAACTTTTTATTCTGTGTATGCGTTATTTATTGTTTCAAATATGTTATCTAAGTCTACAATTTTATTTCATCGTGTCAATTATTTCTGATATTTTTATTAGTATCATCTTTTTCCTTCCTTCTCATATTATTTTTAAAGAAAATGATTGCACGAACGAAAACAAGTGAACAACTTCCTCTCGGATACGAATGCTTCTGAATTTTCTAGTATATTCAGACGAAGAAGATTGCTTGTTATGAACAAGACATTATTTGAGCTGAATTTCTGCTCCAGTTCACAAGGTTGTGCTTAAATTTTAAAACATATTTCTGCAGTTTTTGAAGTCATATTAGAAATAAAATATTTCTGGTGCGTACAGATTATGTAACATGTTGTATAACTTGTGTTTTATAACACGTCCACATTATCTAACATTGTTACTTTGCAACATTTTACTAACTTCAGTGTCTACATTACTGAAACATGTTATATAACATTGTTTTATAACATGTTACGACAAACCTTAAGACTTAAAATCTTATCGTTTGTTTGATCGCTATGGGTTGAGTAAAACCGAAGTAAAGGTATGATTCCGAAGCCGACCACATACGACAACTGCAGACGCTTGCAGCAGATATAGCGTACCCATTACTTCTTATGCTCGATACGGATAAAGGGGACCATTGAGAAGCCGCAATGAATTACGCGTATCTGGTGCGTGCGTCTGCAGTTGTCGTTGCGGTCACCTTCGAAATCATATATTTATAACCAAAAGTCACGATAACAGATATGCACGCGGCCGGAGCCAAAGACATTCAGCTAGTAGATAATAAAAACACCATCGAATAATAGACGTGCCCCCGTATCTTACTTTTTAATCTATCGAGCAAGCTGTCGAGCAGTCGTGTAGTTACTTTACTCAAGGATCTGTACGTATTTGCTCATTTCCATCATGTTTCTTCTATACTGCTATAATAATGTGAATTGAACCGTATTGTGTGTACGATATGGTTCATTTTACGTAGCAGTTTATTTCAGGGAGGTTTCGGAGGCCGCTCCACTGGCCCCCTAATTTATTGTGTTCTGTATTTAATGTAACGCGAGTTGAATAAATTGATCTGTAGGAACAACGTGATATATTTTAAGATAATCGTCTTTTCTCATAATATCGTTGTTGTGATGAGAAGATTAGTACTTTACTGCAGATGTTTGTACACTACTATACTAGTTATTATTTTCTTCTGTTGCTTCATCTTAGCGTAAATCTTCAGCGCATCCAAAACTATCACCTCAGAGTCTGGGGTTCGCTTTTTCTAGTTTAACAGCGGGTTTGGCTGAACTTGGATATGATACGGTTGCCATTCGACCTCCACAACCTCATTTCCTCTTCCTTTGGTTTATGAATGAATGAATGAATGAATGATTTTTTTTAACTAGCTTTCCCAGTTATAACTAGCTCAAAATTTTCTGAAATTCGAAAAATTACTGCACGTATTTCTTGTCATTTTTTTTCCTAAAACCTTCAAACACAACAAAGTATTCAATTCAGATAAATAAAATAAGATGAATATGTAATCGGTAGGTAATGTTGTTCTCAAGTCATAAGGCAAACAGTGAATCATCATCATCATCATCATTTCAGCCATAGGAAGTCCACCGCTGGACATAGGCCTCCCCTATAGATCTCTAATAAGACCGGTTGGAAGCGGCTCGCAACCAGCGCGTTCCCGCGGCCTTAATAAGGTCGTCTGTCCACAGTGAATAATTTTATACAATATATTATAACAACAGCTTCAGCCGAGTACTGCAGGTTCGAAGCTAAGAAGATAAGTTGTACAACTTCTTAAACTAAATTCAATGCATAATAATTACCTATGAAGTACTTAATTTCCGACCTAAATTTCAATTACATAACCTCTCAAATGTGAATCAATAGCTGCGGGCAGCCATTTCTCATCCTTCCTTTAATTTAAAGCTAAAGTTGAACGATTTACGAGGCTAGTTTCAGGATAAGGTCTGTAAGAAGCGTCTTTTAGTTAACGTTGTACCCGTCGATTTGTTTGTCGTTTACGGGATATTGGGACGGGGGGAGAGGGGGGGGGGGATGTAAAGGAACCCCTTTCAGCCAGGCTAAATCGTTAATGTTTTTCCTACAGATACCTTTGCAAGCAAAGTAGCAGCTATCCAAGACAAGTACGCGGATGCCTCAGTAGGTAACGTGACGGGGTCGAATGCGGTTAACGTGTTCTTGGGCATCGGAGTAGCGTGGACCCTAGCCGCCATCGTGCATTGGAGCCGGGGCGAGAAGTTTCACATTGACCCTGGAAAGTAAGTAATAACTTTTGACCGTATACTTTCTTCGTGAATTTATATTGTTAGTTAAATAATAATATTATTTATGTATAAGATTCGTATACCTTATTATTCGTTCGTTGGTTCGTTCGATCATTCGTTTGTTCGGTAATTCGTTATTATGTTTATTTATTCGGTCTTTCTTTCTTCCCAACCCTGAGACGAGGGCCACTTCCAGAGTCTCGAACGTTAATCGGCAGGTGTAACAAATTCAGATTATACAATTACAAACACTTAAGAATATAAAAAACCAGGTAGGTACCTGTTATGTTCAATGTCGAGTTTACAATTGTAATAAGCGGCACCTGCAGTATTCATCCGTCACTAACAGCTCATGATAACCTCATATTGCATTTTAAAAAATTAATGGTTGCTATAATATTTGTTTTTATTCACAAGATTTAGAGCCAGTAAAATATTATTTTAAATTGGAAAAAGCGAAATCAATACTCGGGCATGACTCGAACCCGCGATCTTTCCCTTACAGGGGGAATGCTCTGACCACTGAGCCACCGAGCTTCGCCCGAGATTGATCCAAATTTTCCAATACATCCATCTTAGGGCGATGGTGGGAGCCATCTACCGATATTCGTAGGCACTATCGGAATCAATGAATGATGTTGCAATCATTTTTAAACATCGATTTTTGATAACTCCGCCCAACCAATTGAGATAATTTTAATGCTAAACTAAACAAATTATTTTGTTTAGTTTAGCATACTAAATGCATTATTGGAAAATTTGGATCAGTCTCGGGCGAAGCTCGGTGGCTCAGTGGTCAGAGCATTCCCCCTGTAAGGGAAAGATCGCGGGTTCGAGTCCTGCCCGAGTATTGATTTCGCTTTTTCCAATTTAAAATAATTTGTTTAGTTTAGCATACTAAATGCATTAAAATTATCTCAGCAAAATATTATTTTGTATAATTTAAGTTTTACGCGTTTTAAAGTAGAAGTAGTTTTTCTGTCTTTCTTTGACAGACAGATATGTACAAATTTCTTCAGACATAGCTGTAAAAGAATTTCTTTAGTACTATATTTCATTCGTAAATGTAGATTCAGGTACGCCCAAATTAGATTCTAATACTAAATCTAATAACACTAAGTTGTGTCCATAATGCTTATATAAGTGGTACCTGGTTTACTATCCGTACTTTAAATACAACCACTCTAATAGATTACATTCGATTTCGTGGTTTGCGTTACATCAGGACGTAGAACATCTAAATTGTTGAAATCGTTTTGATAATGTTTTTATAATACATAAATCTCATTGAATATTTTATTCAGGACTATTAATTCTGTATTAGCCGTTTCGATATTTTGTGATACAAATTAAACTCTACTTCGATAAACGTGACTATTGATAACTTGAAGTTACACATAGCTGAACACTACTGTAACATGTGTAATTATTTTCTTTTTCTTATTCTCTTGTTGTACACTTGACTCTGCTTTCTATTTTTATTTCATTCTTATATTATAATACCACTCTAAGGTTTTCTGAAAGGATCAAGCTAGTTTAATCGCATAACACTTTATGTGAGAAATAATATCAATAGACATCATGGTAGCGAGCTAATTAAGTGAATTCGCTTACACGTGCGACTGTTTCTAATAAATTTATATAGAGTACTCTCTTGATATCAATGAGAAGGAATTCATTGATGGCTAAACATTTTACTTTAGTTTTAACTGTACATCCTCCCTCCTCCTTAAATCCATTTCTGATTTTCTCACCATAGGTACCTTGAAGTATAATTTGTTGACCCATACACTAAGATCCTTTTTGTTTCCAGCTTGGCCTTCAGTGTAACGATGTACTGCAGTTTAGCAGCAGTAGCAGTAGTCGTCCTAGTCTCCCGAAGACGAAAGAGCATCGGTGGTGAGCTTGGAGGACCCCGACGTGCTAAGATTATTACTTCTATGTTTTTCTTCTCTCTCTGGCTGATCTACCTCACCATGTCTAGTTTGGAAGCCTATGACGTCATCACAGGTTTTTAAAAGTCCAAATTATGGTAAGATTCTTCAGATATGTGCTACATAGTCATTTCGATCTGAAGAAGCATTCGTTGTAGTATTTGTGATGATTTTTTACAGGTTTAAAATAGTAAACCTTCAAAAAATCATTGTGAGTAATCCCTGCCACGAAGATAATATTGAATATGTAGCGACTGCGTATATAGTTTAAATGTATACTGAAAGTGAGTTTGATGGGCATATTAACGCTGACGATAAGCTGAAAATGTAGACAAAAATATGAACTTTTTGGCAAATATAAACATTTATGAATTCAATAGCAGACTAACAATAAATGCAAATAAATATAGGTATTACAGTCATAATCATAGCGGCATTATAAAAGCATGGAAATTGTGGTAAAGAAAGATTTTATTAGCGAAATGATTGACATGGTATTTTTTTTTATCATTTTGTGCAATTTGCTATATTTATTCGACCATTGTAAACAATAATGATTTTCAGGAGTTTAACTAACCTTAAATAGGTTTTAGTAACATTTTTATGTCTTATCGTCTGTTGAATCTAAAATGCTCATCGCTCTATGATGTATGTGCTCAAATGTACAGGTTCAGACATCGAATGTACTCTTTTCTTCAATCTAGAAATTTCTCTTTCGATTCTATTATAACCCTGATAATAATCATTAAAAGTAGCCTTGAAGGCTGTGGTATGTAGATTATAATATATAGATTTATCACGTATAACGAATTCTATGCGTCGTTATAAAGTAAATGTAGGGGAGATGATAATTATAAATATAATTGTTTACTTGCGAATGTTTTGGCAACGAACACTGAGGATTTATGGATTGATTCATTTCATGAGGATGAAGATAATTGTCTGATAAATATTTTTTACGTTCGTAATAAAAGCAGCCCTCAATAAAATATTAAATAAAGAATATTTACAATACAATTCAATACTTATTCTTGATTGGCGGGGAAAAAAAATTTTTAAATACTACTATGAGTCATTATTTCTTAAATTTTGTGAAATTTCGAGATTTCGATAAATTTGGATCTTGAATCTACATATAGTCATATATCATATTCATATCATATTTTTCGTATTCATACATAAGATGAATATGCTAGGTCAAATATGCATTAAAATTGATACAACTATTTTTTAAAATCTTTCCGGTAAACAAATTAAATAACCTTAGAATATTAATTATACTGATTTCTGAACTGAGTTGAGACTCAATCTTCACTACACTAAACTTTAATATCTTTATCATTGTGTTCAATAATACAATTGATGATAAAACAGCAATGACTGAACAATTTGAAGCGTGTACGCTGCCTAAACATGCGTGAATATTAAAATTCTATAAACATCACGGGAGATATTTTCGTCCCGACAAAAAACGCTCTTGCTCAGGTGTTTATAACGAAGGCAATTTAAAAGGTGACGACATATTCTCTGAAAATATGAGCCAACATTTTTTCATTATACACTGAGTTTTTTATACGTGATGTTTGATAGCCATACGAGCATTTGACGCTACAATTTAATAATGGCGGTTGCAAACGGTGCGTGTATCGCGGTGATTTGACTATTTCAAAATTTTACCGTCGCGTCAAATTAGACTAGTTGCGATTGTACATACTTTAATAACAAATAATTACGTTTTAGGATACCATTTATGTTGCCGCTAGAGAAATATTTTATTAATGTATATGCAAAGTAAGTTAGAGTTGTAGTTTTTGTTCAATCACAGTGTTCAAGGTGTATTAAGATTTGACTTTACTGTGATTGAGAAAATTAGAATTCTATTATGCTTGAAGCATATTTGCTACTTAATGGTAACCGCGAAAAAAAGCGTAGTAGACACTGAAACCAGAACTTACTACTATTAAAATGAAATTGAAAGAATAAAGATACTAAAGATATTAAACAAAATTCATTCAAACAAGTCCAAGTCCACCATTATATTTGTATGGTGAAAATACACATAATTAACGTATTGTTGTAACTACAAAAGATAAATCAGCTAAAAACAACAGTCAAGCTGCCGTTTCGTAACTAAATGACACTAAGAAAGTTTATGAAATCACAGTAAAGTTAAATTTACTAATATAATATTGTAGTTATAAAGTGTATTATGTAAATAAAGACAAACAAATTATTTAGCATTAGATAATGCTATAGAGCTACGTATATTAAAGAAGGCGCCTGATCATCGTCTGAAAACGAATATTCAAAAAGATATTGACAAGCTTGTCTAGAGCTAATTTGATATTTACCTTGTCGTTAAAAGAACAAAATATCTTTTGCATGGTATTTGAGCACAGGCTTACGTGAAATTGTTATTCACAAATATTTGATAATCATGTGTGTCAAGTGCAAAGAAAAATATGAAATAAAGATCATTAATGTAATATTGTGCTAAAATATTACATATAGTTTAACATTCATTTAAAAAATGGTGCAATTATAGTACATTATGGTACAAGTGAGCAACGTTGGTGATTACCGCCGAGGCGCCATTGAGACCCGAGCCGCCAGGCGAGGGTCTTAAGACAGCCGAGGACGGTAATCATCATGCTCACACGTGCCATACGACGTTTTACAACACACTTGCGAATAAAATAATACTACAAATACTAAATAAACAATACTACAAATTAATTCGTTTTCCTATGCGCGCGCATTTAACAATGGCGGTCGACCATATTTAAAAAAAAATGAGGTTTGAACTTAACTTTTTTTTACTCTGTTTTTTTTTCTGTACTTAGAGAAAAAAAAAGTTAAATTTGAGCGAAAATTTTGTTTATTACACAAGTATTACAAGTTGAAATTATTTATTTAAATACGAAAATGCATCAAATGACCATACAATAGGCGTATTAATTTATTCGTACTATTAAACACGTTATTTTTTGTATCAAAACTTTTTTAAGAACATAGACAATTATAGACACTTCCTATAAAATTTAAAAAAGAATCTATAACTCACTTTTGTGAATAATAGCAATGAAAAAGTCACAGTTTTATAATAGGTGTCATTCCGTGCTTAATTGCGGTAAAATAATACCACTGTTATGAGCAGGTGTGTTGTAAAACATATTATAGGAGGCACCGTACGAAATTAATCGAATAGTTTTACTGCCATAATTTTAAGTGTCAGTATTTATTTTTAGAAAGCTTATGTTACTAAATAATACATATTTATATATATATATATAGCTATATTTATACGTAGACATGTATCTAGTATTCTTACATTTATTTCTTTATTCTGGCGTTCACAATAATTTTAACATTACAAAACAATTAAAAATCCTTAATCATTTTGATACAACATAGTTACTTAATGCTTACGATTGAAATAACTAACTTATTTTAGTACAATAAATAACATAATATACCGAATACTATGCAATGCTTATAAGCAAAATCTGATAAGTAAAAGTTATTGATAAAATTTTCACTATCAAAAACCAAGCATGATGAAATTTCTGGACATCTTTTATAAGTATCAAATTGATATAAGGAGTATTTTAATTGTTCTTTTAATTCTTAATTATCTTCCACACCTTTTCACAGTTCCTTCTTGAATTCTTAACGACAATTTCTGCCTGACTTTGGACCAATACTATTCTTTCCGAATTTATTTAAGGTAGACTATTTCTACGCTTTCAGTAGATTTTCTAAAATTTTCACTGAAACTCTTGTAAATCTTTTGTATTATCGCTTATGGCTTGTACTATTTCATTCTATCCTGTCTGACCTACTTCAAAAATGCTTTGTCCATTATCTTTGGAACCTTTACTATTCTAGATTTTTACCTACTGAAATTTCCAAACTAATTTCAAAAAATCCTTAAAAGTTATTATAAAAAATTGCTGTCCTAAAATATCTATAAAAAAATAACAAATTATCTAGGAGGGTGAAGTCTAAAGCTATATTATAAATCAATATTAGTCTTTCTACATGAATATTCGATTGTAAAATTCTATTGTTGTTTCGTCGATAGTACTGTGATTATTGTGATTGATAGCCGCGGTATGCTTATTAATGATATTGTGTCTAAAAGGTTCAGAATAATATATTAATTTGGTTCGACGCAAAAACAAAAAACAAATTTAAATTTTATTATGCTTGAGAATATCTCAGTCGTAATTTATGTCTTTATTTTGTTTATTTCATTGAGATCTGAAGTAAGCATTAAATATAATTTTATTGAATAAATGACCTCAACCTGAAAGGGGCCGTAAAAACATCATAATCAATAGGTATATGAGATAAACGTTTCGCAAAATCAAAATTTATTGATGCAGAGATAAAAATATATATGTCACTGAACTGGTTTATGAGATAAGTGGAATTGATTCGAGAGTGAAATATGAGTTTCTGTTCTATGACTATTTTATGTTTCATAAATATTAAATCTATATTGCTCACTGAATCTCCCTTCTAAAGCGAATCATTTGAATTATTATTACACAGTTATTTGTGCCTACTATGGCATAGATATTAAATTTAATCTTCTTATTTTTTTAGACGAAATGAATATATTTCAATATTTATTCACTTCTACTTTTAAATTTATCTGGAACAGGTTTACTTCTTCTTTCACTTATCTTTTTTCTCTTATTATGTTTAATTACTTTTAAAAAGTAATTATGTGTTTTAAAATATCAGACTAAACAACTTACAATGTACTATCGACGAAAAAATTTCATATTTCTATCTAAATGTCGTTCGTGTTAGATTCCTCAGATTCTTGTCGTATGTAATATAAGTCATTGTAGTTATATCGAACTGATAGTGTACATAATATGACGATAGGTTTCATTAGACGCGAGTGTTTTGTTTGTTTATGTTATATTGTTGAAAATGTTATCTAAAATACACAGTATTTGACAATTTATTCAGTAGTGTATTGGTGCTGAGCAAACAATCTGTTTACTACCATTAAAGTATTATTGATAGAGCGTGTCCTCAATCAGCAATATAGTTGTTATCATTAAAACCAGAATGTAACAAAATTGAAAATGTAACACTTTTTATTTCAATAATTTATTGAAACAAACGAATTTCAAAACACCAATGTAAATTATTTTTAGAAGCCGTCCGCTACTTACAGTAAACGCTAATATCTTAAGTTATAGCTTTATTTTCTGATGAAATCAATTTCAAAACAATAATTATTATTTAAACAATTCTGTTTACGGGAAGTACCTACCTTTAACTTCACATTGCTTGATATTTCGACCGATTATATACCCGTGGTTACAGCCACCAAAACATTTTCCAGTCCACCACTGGACCTAGAATTCTCTCAAAGGAGGTTATTTTCCGTAAACTAAATTAAAAATCAATAACAAAATAATAATTTATTTTGTAAGGAAGAAGAATTTTAGAACGATGTTATTGTTTTCAAATAAAAATATGTTTAATCTTTTATGAAAAATTGTTTAAATATTTAATATAATTTATTAATCTTAATTATTATTATAGTTTATAGAAACAAATGAACTATTAACTATTAAATAGTTATGAAAAATACATGATGCCGTATTTTTTGTTTTAAAAAACTAAATAATTAAATCAACCAAAGAAGTTTTTTGTTGAGAAATTATGTAATCTCAATAGAAATGGAGGACTCATGTAGAAATAAAACAAAATGTTATTCTTTAGTTAGACATGCAAATTGACCTTTAGTTGTCATAAAAACTCAGAATGTCCATACATAATTAAATTATCAATAATTCATCCTTGTAATCCTAAACTACGTATTAATTTGTAATTTATAGTTCCTAAAGATAGTTACTGGCCTATTTATGCTTTAGTCAACCCAATGAGTAGTCGGCAAATAATACTCAATTTTATCACAATACTACTTTCTAAAACAGAAAATTAATTATATATATTATATACATAAATATCATAATATAATGTCTTAAATATTAACTGACTATATATAGCAGAATACATAATAGTTTTCAATATAATATTTTAGATATTATTATATAATATGTATTTATTCCTTAGGTCATGTCGAAATCAAGCGTATTGTTTGGCGCCGATTGTGAGCGAAGATTACGCAACGTTTTCCTTTTCGATAATATTTTATAATTTTACGTTCAAAGTATCAATGATAACGTTATTCTTTTACTAGTTTATCGATAGTTATGTTCTATCGTTATTGTAGATTCGTAATTAGCGTATTGGAATGGACAATACACTACAACCACAGAGCAATTTCAGAGAGGATAAAATTTAGGAAATTAAGCCCATATTCTAGAATTTCGATTTATCTGATGACATATTGTATAGACAATCTGTCAAATCTGTCTATACAATCTGTACTCAGACAAATTGCTATCACGACGGACTATCGTACTACAATTTCGGGTCTCGGTCTGGCTCAAAAGTGCTAATAATCAGAAAGTGACAGTCAGCAGCTAATAATACGTTCGGTGTAAACCTACTTTATATAACTATATTATAGAATTATTATTAAACCATTTAGTATATTTGCCGACTGCGCATTAAAAGTTTGTATATGAGTTTATTTTCTGACATCATTATGTCTAAACTATTCAATGTCTCTAGTTATTATATAGATAGTCCTGTGAATGTATGTATTCATTTTGAATTAAAGTATTTAGTGCCACAATTTTTATTGTAGAATATTCTAATGGGACTTCTACGAGTAGGAACCAGATTCCAGATATGTACTGATTTTTGCAGAACGATGTCAGTGATTGCATCTTTTTGCGATAGTTCTAATGGGACTTTTCCAATTGCAAGGTATGTCATTTGCAATAATTTAGTCCCATGAATAAAAATAGTGGCACTAAATCATTTTATGTTAGATTAAATAGAGACAGCACGCGACCGGTGGTTACAGTTATGTTATTTTGATAATAATTATTGTTAAAATAAAGTGTTTGTTAAGTACTACACTTATTGTTTTATTTTTATTCAATTTTATTTTTATTCTACACGAATGGGCTAACTCGACGCGGAAGTACCACTTTTGACGCGTAAAAAGGATTTTATAGGAGTAGTTACCCTTCCTTTATCGTATACCCGAGATGGTAGATAACCCATGTCTATATCTGACAAAATTAAATCTTCTATAATATTACGGATTGGTTTATATTATGTAGTGTAGTGGGTACTATTAATACTACATGCCCATACACATGTTAAAACACCGGAGGATCTCATATACGGCTCGAGACCGCCATCCGGGTAGCAGCACACTGGAAGAACACTATTTAAGTCACGATAAAAGAAGATTTTTTTATACCACTTAGGTGGCAAATACGCACACGGCCCACCTGATGGAAAGTGGTTACCGATAGAAACCTTCTAATGCCTTTCTTGAAGATATTATAGTCGCTTGGGAAAACCACGGCAGGGAGTTCATTCCACAGATTAATATAATATATGTATGTATACCTACTCATGTATTTCACTGGTCTCATACACTCAACAAAACTCTCGATTTAAGTAAGGGTCACCTGTAAACCGGTGTACATTTTGTATGAATCCGCCGTTTACAAACGGCGTCGTCATTTTACAAACGCTCGCTGTTATGTAATATGCCGAAAACTCAAATGGCACCTAACCAAACTACTTCTGGGTGGTTTATAAAAAAATAACGACGAAGGGGATAGCGGGGTCTATTCGCTCGCTTCGCTCGCTCAAACGACCCCGCCATCCCCTTCTAACCTAACCTATCCGAGTCGGAGTGCCCTAAAGTCCCGATTTTATCTAATTAACGAGTTGTCATTTTGCCTTTGGCATATTACATAACAGCGAGCGTTATTACATAACAGCGAGCGTTTGTAAAATGACGACGCCGTTTGTAAACGGCGGATTCATACAAAATGCCTGCGACATACATACCGGCTTACAGGTGACCCTTTATACTTTTTGATTGACGTATGTTAGTCTGGGGCAGGCTTATCTCTCAAAGTTGGGAGATCAGGGGGCAATCACTCACATAAAAGCGACATGAGGTAAATCTGAAGGAGAAGATTCATTAGGTTAATTGTTTATGAAATTATTGTATCCTATCCTACTAAAATTATAACGGTCATTCTCAGGGAGTGAGATTTTTGAACGTCCATTCAATTATCTACTTAATTTTTAAAATTTTGGGATTAATTCTTTTTCTGGGGGCTAGTTTTGGCAATTATCTAATAAGGAATGATATTATATACATCTACTTTGGTACAAAAATACCTCAGAATAATTGTTTTTGATTCATTCTCCTAATTTCCGTTCACCGTCCAGAACCCAGAATAATACTTTCTGAGCCTAAAAAGTGCAAGACAAGCTTTGATTTATACATTTATTGCCCTTTATTTATAAATTAGATAGATTAATCGAGCTATACTAAAAATATAATAACGTTAAGATGGCTACTTATTTAGTTACAACGTAAAATATGTTTGTCCTTTCATTATACCTAATTTCTGTCACCCACTACAAATTCGTGAAAACAACCCTAGATATGTAAATTGTACCTATCCCTATCGCATGTACGGCAAGCGTTAGTAGTGCCACAGACAGCGAACTGCACGCGTACTACCATGTTCGCCGGGACTCTAAGTGAGGTAAGTACCTAATTTCTGTTCGCATGGTTTACAAGTCCTCTAATTTCTGTTCGCTCATATAATTAATGACTTCTTGCTCGAAATAACTATCAATCAAACAATTCTTACGTAATTATATATCTTTTATGTATGAAAAGAAATAGTTGTTAAAATTATGTTCTAATTATTTTTTAAATTAAAAAAAATCCCATTTTCCCTAATTTCAGTCACACATTTCCGTCACGCTAAAAGTGACCAAAATTATAAAACTCCCTGTAATTGTTGTTTCTACCCACCGAACAAAATTATAATTCTAAATGTATGTTTTTGAACAATAAACACGATTATTTTCAGATATTATGGGTAAACCGAAGAAGAGCCGAGAGGATATTTTGGAGCAACTAAAACTTAGACAGTAACGGAGAAGACAAAGGTCAGGAATGATCCTGCTTTATACGCGGCATGCAAAGAAAAAGATCGTCTGAGATATTACAAGAGAAAGGATTTACTCATTTTTATCACCGCATACCTAATTTCCGTCACCCTCAAAAATATATCACTCCATAAATAAAAAACTAAGTGTTTAAATGCAGTGCCAAATATACCAATTCGTAAAGAATGACGTGTTCTTTCAATTAAATTACTAATTTATAGAATTTAATCAAAATTAAAATTCGTGACGGAAATTATACGAAGAACACCATTTCGTGAGAATGACCGATAAACGTGAAAGGTTTGGAACATGTTTGGAAGTTTTTTTTTAATGTTGGATACTGGATAAGTCAATTTGACTTAAGACTTGAGCTTACCAGCCAAAGGCAAAGTTTCAGAAAAGAGGGTCACCATTACAGACACATACCATGTCACAATGGTGGCACTCAGCTTGACGTCCTCATCAGGTGCTTTTTCACGTCCCGCTTAAAGAAGGAAACTGTAGGAAGGAGGAAACACGTGAACTGGTAAGAAATTCCAGGTCTTAATGGTGCTGCAAAAACGTTTGTTATTCAATCACACTCTAATTGCTGAGTGGACTGGCTAAAATTTAGTACAGGGATAGATTAAGTATAGACTGGAATAACATCCCTACTTAATATTATAAATGCGAAAGTAACTCTGTCTGTCTGTCTGTCTGTCTGTCTGTCTGTCTGTCTGTCTGTCTCACTTTTACGACTAAACCGCTGAACCGATTTTGATGAAATTTGGTATAGGGGTAGGTTAGACCTTGAGAAAGGACATAGGCTATGTTTGGTCGCGATAACCGACATCCACCCGGGCGGAGCCGCGGGCAAAAGCTAGTATAGGCTATAGTTTATTCTGGGAATAGGTTCTTATGGGAAGCAGGCACGGGATCAAAACTACCCGCGGGCATCAGCTGGTAAAAGATAATTGTGTAAATTCTAGATATTTCTTAAGCCGCTGGCGTGAGAAGTCATTGTTATACTACTCTATTAACACCAATCTAGTAATGTTCTAAGTACAATTACCTGTATTCAAAAGTCACGCAAATAATTAAGTACCACGCTTTTTGAGTTCAACACAAAAGGGTTAAAGGCTACAATAAATACGCTGGGTGCGTTGACGGAACTAATTAGGGAAGTATTATACGCTAAGACCTACGCCACGGTGCATCGGTACGACAGTATAACATGTTTTGGATTGCATGTAAATCGGTTCGCGACGAAGAGACGGATTTTTAGCATAATGTGCCATTCCCGCACCATTAGACAATTCTTGGGATAAAAAGCAGAATCTGGAACAAAAGTCATAATAAACCAAACCAAAAGGATGAGAAGTCAAAAGTCAAAAATCATTTATTCTGTATAGACCATCAAAACGGCATCTAAAAACAACAAAATTAACAAAAAAAATATTTATAATACACTAAAGACTAGTAAAGCTAGCTAGCTAGTATAGCTTAGCAAATGGACCACACCGTACCGGTTCGAAACGCGGCTCCGCCCTGAAAGAAACTCAGCGGGCAATTGTTTTGTAGAATAGAATGCCAAATGTATGGAATTTGACGTAGGTACCTATATGACAGGCGTCAATGATGGTCAAAAACGTCAAATCCTATAAATTTGTCATTCTATTCCATGATACGCCGAGCAACGAATTGCCACTTGTCTAGAGGGGCTGTACATGTGAATATCGGAACTGAATATCGGAAAGTCCACACAATACATGGTAAATATCCCGATAGCTCTAATAGTAATAGGATTTAATCGTTGGTAATGGAATACATCCTCGACCTCTGGATCACAATCACAAGCTGTGTCACAAGTCTACAACATTGTTATTCCAACAATAAAATTCATATTCACAAAACAAAAACCAGCCCACAATACACAGATAAGTTAAACAAGAGGAACTGCCATTAAAAACAAACAAACAACGATTTAAATTTCTCTCGCGGCGTTCCATTTTACGCACGCCAAAATTTAATGGCCAGAGAAAATGGCAGCAAATATATTTTCTTGTAGCCACAGTTCTGTTTTAGAATTTAAACTCTTTTTGGTAATGTCTGGAACATCTATCTATCTCCTATCTATACCTAATATTATATGGGTACCTACATAATTGTAAAGTGATTCTGTCTGTAGTTCTGTACATTGGAGATATTTAAAAAAAATACTTTGGTTACATAATATGTTATGTTAACGATACTGAACATGAAAATCATTTTTTTGGATTTCTTGTCTTTTTGTCTTTGATCTATTTCACGATACGCTGTATCTGCTGTAGGTATGCGTCTGTTGCTTGCGACGAATTCGTAAAACTGCAGAATAATACCAATGTAAAACATTATTTCTACTACTGTAGATAGAATATAGGTAACCTTCTCATGCTGACCGTTATTCGTAGTAAATTGCAATTCACAAACACCGGTTTGAGGAAAAATCGAGTAAAACCGCAATCGATTTTTCGGCGAATGCTCCCGTTCTGTTCCGTTGTTCAACAAAATTGGAATCGAATAAAAAAAATAGTACAATCCGCTTTTCCTAAATTGGTTCACGGATTGTAATGCGATGTACATCACCAGATTTTGTCGAATCTGTTATGTATTATAGTAATAGGCAATTGCCTTAGTGGTACAGTGGTAGCTAGTGCCATTTCTGTACCAAGATGCAAAACGTAATAAAATTTTACTGTGATGGTATGATTCCAAAGATGACCGCATACGGCAATTGCAGACACACGCAGCAGATATGCGTAATTCATTGCGGCTTCTCAGTGATCCACTACAACTATATCGGGGTTTAACAAGTAATGGGTACGCTGTATCTGCTACTTGCGTCTGCATTAGTCGTATGCGGTCGTCTTCGGTGTCACCTTAAGGGATATTCAGTAATAGTCATTTTGGGATATGGAGATTCTGGGATATGGTAATTTTGCACCCTCTGGAGATTTTGGGATTTGGACATTCTAAAAATAAACGGTCGGAGATACTGCTACCAAAAATTCGCTAGCGAAAAAGTGCCCGTTTGAAGACTTCTTTCTGTAGTGACACTTTTTTGGACTCCAACTAACTTTATACGACTGCTGATAGATTTTTCATATGCCAACAGGGACGGAACGGCTCAAGGTGCACTCCGAGGCATGGAAACACCGCTAAAACATGCAAATTCTACATCAATGTTAACTAAAATTATGCTTCATTTCGCATTAATTATAGCTGTAAGGATAGACACCGTCGGTAGGGAGATGCCCGCTAATGGATCTCCGATATCAAGGAGGCTGCGTCGCTTCCTGCTATCCGAGGGTCTAATGAAGTTTGTGGTTCCATTCTGCGGAATATTAGTATTTCAGGAAGGATGCACTTAATCCAGTTTCGCTTGTAATACGTTGCTATGATATTTACATCATAGAAACTAGGTTTTGCCTGTGGCTTCACCTGTTCCCGTATCCCATTTGAGCTTATGCTCAGGATAAAAAGTCTATATTATGTTATTCCAGACTATTATCTATACCTATACCAAATTTCATCCAGATCTGTTCAGTCGTTAGAGCCTGATTGAATAATAAGCATCCAAGTATCTACACAAACTTAAACATTTTATTATATTATTAGAAAAGCATGATTACTTTTTTATAATTTTTATAATACTAGACTATCAGACTTTTAATTTTTTGCGCGAAACCCCAATTATTTATCAAAATCTATCTACCCACTTCGGATTTTTTTTTTTTTAGTAGAATATTAGCAACTGAAATTACTAATATTCCCGTTAACCGCTCCAGCTAAGCTAAATTGCTTGTGTTAGGAGTGTTAGGTTATGGGTGTTAGGAGAGAGATTAGGAGGAGGATTTACCCGTAAAAAACAGGAAGAAAGATAGACAGACAGAAAAAAAATTCCTTTTAAATACAGTGTTAGCTTTGAAACTTATATTAGGTACTAAAGGATATAAAAACTCGATATTCTAGATAGTAAACACAAACTAGTTACAAAGTATTATATGCTGAACACTTTCATACCAATACTGAAGATGTTACTAACACGTGTGCGGCTTTATATAATCTTGTTATTTCGTATTGCGGAGAAAAAAGTCGTTGGAGAAAATTGTCCCGCGAACTCTTTATTAAAATAGAAAGTTACAGTTTGCTCTTATTTTCAAGTGCTAATAAATATTATATTCATAACGTTTATTTCGTAATGCATACGTTAATCCCCGAAGGGGTAAGCAGAGGTGTATTAACCCCCACATTTCGCATCAACCATGATTTTCGGTTCCATGGAGCGAGTCTATTGTCGTGGGTTGTTTATCACAGTCATCTGCGCTCTCCCATTGACAGGTCGCTTAGGCACTTGATTGAACGCAGGTGGTTAATTAAGTTAAAATTCCCCATCAATTAACGTCTTCGTATTAAAAATCAGCTGCTAGGAATGGCTGACCACGACTCAGCCTAGTGATTCAAATTTAGTTCAATTAATCCACCCCTTGAAGATTGATGACTTAGAGACCAACTGAAGTAATTCAAAGTAATTTTTTTTCACTGAGGTGTTAGTAGACATTAACCTAATGCATCCCAAGGGCCTACAGAGATATGTTAGGTTAGAAAGGTATGGTGAGTATATCGCAGGATATCACTACCACACATAACTCTTTGAGACACTTCACCTAACGATAGGTACTCAGTGTACTCACAGAGCTCCCTCGGTAGCTCCGATTGCCTCCTAATTAGAAATGTTTGCTCCTCTCGTATCGCCAACATGCCACCTACAAAGTTTACCGACTTGAAACAACATGAGAACCTTCTAACTTGCCGACAAAAAACCTCCAAATGTATTAGTCGAATAGCAAGGATTCCTTATGAACTATTCTTATTTCTTAGACTGGTTGAAGACTCAAATATATTTTTTGTAAAAAATGTAACTGTTTGTTCTTGGTATAATTATTGTGTTACATTTTATATAGAAGCGTCTGTAGCTTGGTGGTTAAGGAGTCGGCTTTACGATCGAAACGTCCCGGGTTCTAATCCTGGCCATTACACTACCGACGTGAACCCTAGCACAAGCAATTCAGCTTAGTTGGAGGGGTTAACGGGAATATTAGTAATTTCGGTTGCTAATATTCTTAAAAAAAATTTTTTTGGCGTAAATAAATAAATTACTTATTAAACTTTACATGTCATATAATAAAATGATTTTCATATATATTGCTGTTATAACGTTTAATAAAAGAAACTACCCCATTGTATACAACGTAACGCGGAAGTTTAAAAATTAGCACCTTCAGTCTATCTGTAACTATAATAATATATTTATTCCATTCTCCATTACTTACTGATAATTTACAAGACGCTCAAAGTTACAGAAACATACCTATCTCAACATGAAAGAGCTAAAGTAGTCTCACAGGAGAACAATTTATAGGTCTATTTAGATACCGTCTGGCAGAGCTGTGCATCAATGGGCTGATAACAAGGCGTTATTTCGTCGAAGTCTGCCCCAACAAACTTGTTGACTTTTATTGTCTTGCAGAAGTTATTGCATCGCTGTTACTTCAATACCTCCTCACATTATTATGCAGAGTGTCGACTTGCAAGTATTTTGTGCAACTTATTGCACAGGAACTGTTTCAACTGACTGCGTTTACTCTGTACACACGTTACAAACGACTTGTATATAGAATAATTTGCAGTCAGTGGAAACAATTCCTTTGCAAGAAATTGCGGAAGATTTTTGCATGTGGACACTCTGCATTAGATCTTTACGCTAATGTAAGCAAGACTTTGGCTCTCGTATAACAACATTTCCTTCGTGCACTCTCGGGTTTGCTAGAAGAGAATTCAACTTCAAGTTAAGTTCGCCCTTGTACGTAACATTTCCTTAATTTGTGTAAAAGAAAGAAAAAGACAGAAAGAAGAGAAAGAAAGATAGATATATCTATTCTTTCTTGCTTAATAAAGCAAAAACTTCCTTCGAATCTCTTTTTGTTAAGTTTCCAGAATGAAACTGTCACGAATATAATTAATTTATGAACACAATTATATTAACTTCACATATTATGAATTATTGATTAAGATCTACATGAGCCGATGATCGAAACTGGGACCTCACGCACAGTAACTACCACTCACAATCACTGCGCTACAGAAATAATCTTCCTTTATTCAAGTTAAAATGGATGCCAGCGAAAATAACGACCTCACAAATCCTATTTTTCGCTTTAACCGCAATGTTCTTACGTATTTTAAAGACTGTTCTCGTATGTTCCTGAATTTGTAGGAGCAATTTTACTTGCAACACGTGCATCTAAACGCTAACACACTGTTACTACTTACTGTGTGGTGTAGATAGCGAGCATTATGTTAAACGGAAGCGGACACTTCAATTCGCCTGACAATAAACTGAAAGGTAAAGTCTCACAAAAGAGGATCATCATTACTGACACATACCATGTTACAATGGTGGCACTCAGCTTGACGGCATCATCCGATGCCTTTTCACGCCCCGCTTTAAGGACCCGGGACTGTATGAAGAAGGAAAACTGGTAAGGAATTCCAGATCTGTATTGTCAACCGCTTGGCTCCTGAATTGAATTGAAATCGCAATGCGCAATAAACATGTATGAAAAAATTCTCTTGACGCCATACATCAAACTCGATAAGCAAACCATCAAGATGTAAATAATATGCATAACATAACTTCTTCTCCAGGGAAATATAAAATTTCTGATAAATTAGGAATACAGAAAAGATGACAGGTTTATTATGAGCTCACAGGTTTGACTACTGGGTTAGGCAACGTTTTGAGTAGAGGTAGAGAGAGAGTAGTAAAAGCAGGAAAAGTGCCTGTTAAAGTTCTTATTAAGTATAGAAAACAAAAAAAAAATGATGACAAAATTGAAGGTAATTCGATGTTTTATTTCAATAATTATTAACACGTTCAAAATAATACTAAATTAAATTAACACTACAAACTATTATTACTAAAATAAACTAAAATGAAGTATTTAAATTGAAGTATTTAAACTTTTGGATTTAGGCTGGAAAGTGCGGACCTCGGACTTGAAGATGAAGGACGATGATCATAGCCATCCATACTAATATAAATGCGAATGTAACCCTGTCTGTTACACGACGCTCCAAGTTAAGTTATGATTCTATAGCCGACCGCATACGACAACTGCCGACGCACGCATCACATGCGCGTACTTCATAGCGGCTTCTCAATGGTCCCCTTTATTCGTATCGGAGTTTAACAAGTAATGGGTACGCTGTATCTGCTGCATGCGTCGGTCGTTGTCGGCTTCAGAATCATACCTTTACAGAAACTTCACGTCTAAACTACTGAACCGATTACGGTGAAATTTACTACAGGAATAGATAAGACCTTGGGAAAGGACATAGGCTATGTTTGGTTGCGATAACTGACATTCGCGCGGACGGTAGTATGTATATAGATACTTATATATTTGTCTTTAGATAAAACGTTTCTCGACCAAGAGTAATAAAGCTTGTTTGAATTTATTGCACTCTTTATGTGCCAACGCTTTTACGATATAAGGCTATCTTCTTAGGCCTACAGTACACTTAACGGGTATTCCGTCAAGGGAAGTTCGTCACGGATTTTCTAAATGAGAACTACAAACGATGTTACTGCATATTTATATTCATAAATAACAACGTGATGGAGCGAACAATCATCCGCGCAGTGAGTCAGTTACTTCTTCCTCCTAGCGTTAGTTCCCAGTCGCATCCGAAGCTTTTCAGCTCGGAGTCTGGGGTCCGCTTTTACCAGTGTTAACTACAGATTTGGCTAGACCTCGATATTTTCCGTGAAGCGATTGCCATCTGACCTCCACAACCCAATGGTAACATTAGGTATATCGAAGCTTTGCAGCTACACCGTTGTTTTTGGCATTTTTTAGGGGTCCAACTACAACCGGGACCGACGGCTTACTCCGAGGCACGGCCAGACCAATGCAAATACCCATATTTCATGAACACAAATATTTGCACTGAGCGTGGATTGAACCCGTGCCTCCTGCGTAGCGGCCGCGTTCACTACCGCTACGCCACGGAGGCTGTCAGTCAGTTACTATAATATAATATTTACGCCTGTAAATCCCTGAAGGAATATGCAGAGGTTTATATTTTTTTTTCCCACGTAGTAGAGGGCTAGCCTATAATATTGCCGTCATGCGGGTACCTTGTCATGGGTTGTATGATTACTATCGGATGTAGAACAACCCTATCACTTATAGTCGCCTTCTACGACACCCACACCAAAAGAGATAGGGGGCTAAATGTTGACTTCATAGTCATACCAAAACATTACCCTCGCTGGCGCAGTTGGGTAAAAGTTTCAGTAATATAGAAGTGAGTGTAGGTGTGTACCTTGCCATTACAGATTAAGGGTGCTTAAATAGAGAAACAGGCTACAGGTACCGGCACCATGATGCAAAATGATGATAATAAATTCGTCGTTTACATTCTAAAGGTGGGTCTACGCTAGACGAGCCGAGCACGAGCGGAGCACGAGCCAAGTCAAAATTCGTGTAGTGTGGACTGACGTACGAACCTCGAACGAGGCAGCTGAAGCAGCGAGGTACCTGTGGCCTTACCATAAACCTTAAAACAGGTCAATAATTGAACTGCTGTCATTCTACCATCTGCAAATGTCACTTTGTAATGTCATATAAATATATAGGACTACAAAGGGATTACAAAGTGACATTTGCAGTTGGTAGAATGACAGCAGTTCAATTATTGACCTGTTTTAAGAGTTCATGGTATGGGCCCAGAGGTAGCTATTTACTGCCTCATCATCACATTTCTCTGTCTAAAACTTTTATCTAAAACTGCAATTCCGACACAATGCTAGCATAGGCTCGTGCTCAGCTAGTGCTCGGCTCGTCTAGCGTTGACCCATCTTAACACCACATTGGCAAAAAAAATCGCAACGCATTCCCCATGATGCGCGGTCCGTATTTTTTTAATATTTAGGCGCTAATACGTTGTGATTTTCTTGTTAAACGACAAATTGAGATGATAGCAACACGTATAAGATAACACGAACGTTATGTTTGTTGGTTTGTATGTTATATTTATTATGATAATATATTGTTATTAAAACCAAAAGCAACATAAAACAAGATTGTTTAATGGTGTGCCAGACAAACCCCCAGTGGTTTAGGGCGTGCCAATGTGTAAGAATATTTGTATTATAATTTTGTATATAAACAAATTAAAGAAAAAACCCCGTGCCGGCCCGCCCGTACCGGTACACTGTTTCTCTATGTAACCAACCTTAGACACTCATTCTATAATAAACAATATCAGTCATTACAGCATAAAGTAATGTTGTTAACAATCATTATTAGGTAAATAATATCGTTCTATCGTTAATTACTAATGCAATACGCACCGGCTTCGATAATTACACTCATAAATATAATGGCAGGATATTGCATTGGATGCGACAAATCCGCGATAAGCTACGAGGACTGCATTCTAGTTTACATACTAGATTAGCATGCGCAGAGCATATGGGTATCGATTCGGTTTAGGATGCAAAGGAGTCACCTCGAAATGTCCGGGTGGATTTAGTTATTAGGTAAACATGAGACAAAATGATAATATTATCCACTGTAATTGGAAAATAATATTTTACGTACATTTTAAAAGACACCAGCAGTAGCGTGTCAATTGACTATTCCCAGTGTGGGAAATGAAATGCACTGTACAAGCATAATAACAAACACCAAGCAAAGGGTGAACCAATTGCCGTCTAAAGAGGAAACTGATAGATATTGATGCCACCCAAATAAATGTAAATATTATGTTATGATACATCAGAGCGAACTTACGGAAGGTGCGAGTATACTTCCTTGGAGAACTCCTTACAAACTCATTGTATATTAATTCACAACATACGTCTGTTTGCTGTTGATTGGATATGGCTCGAGGGGAATCAAAACGTAGTTTACGAATTATATAATAATGTTTACCTTATAGGTACTATGGAATTTGCATTGTGTCAAGATCCTGAGTGAGATGAAAATCAAATTCAATTTTCAATTACCTATACGCAGAACTAAGTAAATGGATTTTTCTGTTTTCATCTCACAAATATTTTTTCCGGATCCAACCCCAGACATAAATTAACTTTGATACTTACCTGTATACTCATAGCGTGCCTTTTTGTAATAGTTACAAAAAGGAAGAGGGATCTCTCAAAGAGTCCTGTGTTGTAAACAGAAGTGAGTAAGGAATAACTTAAAAAAAATCGTATCCAATCCACGTAGATAATACCGTACCCCTCACCTTATTTCCCTACACATCCCAGTTCCCCATCAGTTCTGTTTGATGACGCAACTTATAGTCAAGTCTGTACACACCGCAAGACGGAGTTGTTAATTTATTGCTATCTCTCTACCACTACATATCGACTGTGCACTTTCAGAATTTAGTAAGTAACACTTGCTAAAAGACGAGTATACATTTGCGGTTTCGTAGACTATAAGAGTCAATTCGCACTGAAAAAGCAGTGCCCGGCAGCGGCTTTTTGTGGCAAAATATCACAAATCATTTTTTATAATCTTATGTAAGAGAGAAAAAGTTCGGTTCTCCCTTGTTTGGTATAACAACGTTTGGTCGAATGTTACTAATTCGAACAACGTTTGAGAAAATAATTGCTTTGCATAATATCAATTGACATAATTTTCATTTCATCGAATATTTATTTGCGATAACAACGTTTGCGCTATTGATCAAACAGTATAATGCTCATTTCATGTAATGTTCAATTGGTATTAATATGTATTTCATCGAATATTCAATTGGTATAATGTTAATGTAGTGTAGAAATTTATTATCTGGCCCTCGGCGGCCGCTGCCGTGGCACGCTCGCTTCGCTCGCTCGCCTCGTGCTTGTTGTGGTCACAGTTCTTACCTAACCTAACCCTGCCGATTTCCGTGATGTAAGAAAACCACTAAGAGTATGTTTCATGAAAAACGATACAAGTAAAATTGAAAAACTCTCAGTGCAATCGGCAGGGTGAGGTTAGGTTAGGTTAGAACTGTGACCACAACATGCCAGATAAAAAACAAAATATGAAAAAAAAAAACAATGAAACCACCGTCAGTTTATTGACAATGAAAGGAAACTAATTATTACTAAACCGAATATTCGATAAGATCTCTCGACTAAATCATTATTAGTCTAATGAAGCATTAGTTTAAATAAAATTAGTGCAAATGAAAATTCGGTGAAATGATATTATTCCAACTAAATAATTATGCTAAATAAAATTCTACCAATTAAATATTCGGTCAAATGAATAATTATGTGAAATGACTTTATTGTAACTTAAATTAGTTCAAGTGATATTCGACCAAACGTTGTTATACCAAACAAGGGAGAACCAAAAAGTTCATAGTCATTATGATGGCAAAGGAGGGACAGCGCGAGTCTATTCGCAACCATACCTCATAAATGATTCTGGTGGTCACCGGCTACTGCTTATTTAATCGGAATTAATCCGAAAGCATCGATTTGATTATCAAAATATCTTCAACGTCAGAATCTATATTTAAAACTGAAAAACATAGCAAATAGATTATCTCAATAGCAAATAGAGCCACAATGCAAAGTAAAATGAACATTAATAAACAACGATAAAATCTCATCTTACTTACTAGGTTTTGAAATAGTACAGCTATAGTATCTGAGTTTCTTGGAATTCAGATGACTGTACAACTTTGAACCCGTCTGCTGTAGTTTCGAAATGTAATAAGTGACTTATTAACTTTATATGCAGTTATTACACTTTAGTTTTAAGACACTATCGAGTGCTACTATAGCTTTCTGCCGCGCCGCAATTATCGTGCGGATTTAGTCACTCAAAACGCAATCAAATGAACGAACGTAACATAATTTTTTTTTTTGTTCAACTATAATTATCACCTTGGCAAAAACCAATGAACTTATTCGTCACAGTGTAATTAGAGCGAAAAATGGCAATTGACCATCTCTAACGAAATATATGGCGAGAGATGTCGTCATATTTTCAAGAATGTCTATACACGTCTTGGTCATAACATTTCGTTTATATCTACGCTACAATATCGTAACAGTCATTGTGGGATTGGTGATAATATGTACGAAAAATAGCTACTATGAGAAATAGTAAGTATTAGGCGTCATTTAGACGGGGAAAGTTTCTGGTACGTATGGGTCCGAAATCTGCTGCTTTGTTGACATTTATGATTACTGCTCCGGTCCCTTGAGTCGTAATATAGCCTATAAGCTTCCTCGATAAATGGACTATTCAATGCAAAAAGATTTTTTCAATTCGAACCAGTAGTTTCTGAGTAATACTGGTTCGAATTGAAAAAATCTTCGCGCGTTCAACCAAACAAACAAGCTCTTCAGCTACATAATATTAGTATAGATGACAGTATCTAAATACTTGTTACATATAATTATATTTTGGTCCAAAATCTCCGATCACTTCTTTAACTTGTATTGTATACCTACTGATATTTTCAGTATTAGTATTCTTGTTCACCCCTCTTCCCAAACCCGTTGTTTGTATTATCAATGGGTTTTGAGTTTGTTGTCTGTTAATCTCTCCAAGATTTACGACGCGAGCTTGTATCAACATTGTCGCTCGAAGCTTTAGGCTATATGCGAAAATTGATTACCTTTCTTAGAAATACATTATATTATGTAGGTACGTAAGTAGAGAATATAACCACAGTGTAACGAACTATTTAGGAATTCGTTTCACTCTGATATCATTTTGTGATTGAGCCGTAAGATTGTTATGAATTTAATCCGGTTTATAACTAAAATTGTGTCACTGTTACTGGGTGATGATAAAATGTTTATACTGGAGATTGATGGCACTTGGTGGAACTTTACAAGGTTTACAATGGTTTACACCTTTGATAATGCCGTAAGGTGAAACCGGTAAGGTTCAAATAAATAAATAATTGTGGAAAAGTACAAGTGATTTATTCAATAGATGATAAAATGAATTTAAAATTTCGACCTTGGTATAGGACTAAGGGACTAGATAAATGACTGAACTGACTAGATAATAAATTGGTATCACGGTAGACCACAACTTGACCAGAAACGATACATAACTTTTTGTTGCCTTCATACAGATAATATGTATTATAAAAAGTTGTCGCCACCGATATAATCTCATTTATTTAATTCCTGCGTCCCGTTTCAAATATGTAATGTCTTTCCACCTTATCAAAGAACCGTGTCACAATTTTAATTCTGTTTGTCTATTATACTAACTTAAAAAAGTGACTGTTAAACCACTGATAAGTCACTGTTAAATTTCTGATAAATCACTGTCAAGTCACCGATAAACTACTGATGAATCACTTATAAATCATTGATAAATCAATTATAAATTACTGATATATCACTGACAACTCACTGATATATCATTGATAAATTCACTGATTATCACTGGTAAAATATCACTTACAAATCACTAATAAATCACTGTTAAATCACTGTTACATAAAACTCTTTGAAGAAAAGAAATATATTGCAATGTAATAAACTACAAAATAGTAAGCCACACATCAACAACAATGTTTGAGACAAGTTTTACCAGACCGCATCGTACTCTCTACTCAGTATTCTCACGAAGTCTCGATGCAGTGAACACCACACTGTGCTGCGTGGTCGTATAATTTATCCACTTGACTTTGCAAACTAAGTTGAACAACACTAACATGGTATAACAAAGTGTGGACAAGGAAGTAAAAAGTGGCGCTTTAGGTATTTAAAGCGCCACTTTTTACTGCTACTTAATCTACACTACTACTACACGACATCTAAAGGTTTCAAATATGACAATAACAATAGATTTAAAACAACTCTATTGATGTCTATCAGGCATTTTGTACCGACTTCGAGCTGCTATTGATAACTCCCCGGGGATTTTTTATCCTTAGTTTTAACAGTCCCGGTCGCAATCGAGGCCTTTATCTTAATATATTGGGAGTGAATACTGTGACTGCCCAGCCTGACTTGTGATTAGTGACCCACCACTGACATAGTAGTTGGTCACCCATATCGTCCTCTGTCTGATCCTAATAATCCGAAAGCTGGTACGATTTTTTGAGTACATTCTGGCTGGTGGGTATGGGGGCTAAATCAACCCCTGAATTAAAAAATAAATATAAAAAAAGATCCTTAGTTTACTCAATGTTTTGATTCAATTCATCAACACTTTATCGATAAGAAAATGAGCAACGTTTGAGAAATGAATTTAGATCGAAATATTTAAACGATTAATTATAAAATTAATATCGACTGTACACAATGTAAATTGTGTCTAGTAACAAACCCTATCGTCTTCTGAAGATGAAAATTAATAATAACATGACATCTAAAGGTTTCAAATATGACAATAACAATAGATTTATAACAAATGATTTTTGATGTTGTTCGGCGATAGGTATAATTCAAAAATGTCCATTTATCAGTTAAAATAATTGAATTTGAAATTTAAGGCCCGTATTCTAGAATGGCACAAACTCATTGCCCTACACACCCGGTGGGGCCCCATAACCCCGGTGGGGCCCCATAACCCCGGTGGGGCCCCATAACCCCATAACCCCGGTGGGGCCCTATACACCCGGCGGTGGAGCCCTACTCACCCAATGGGGTCGTACACACCCAGAGGGGCTCTACACACCCACAAGCTACAGAAACAAAGAATACACCATTAATGAAATTAGCAAACAGTATTCAGTAATTACAGACCATTTATCATGTACTTAAAAAAGGCATACCAAAATATTGCCGACAAATCCGGCTTCACCCATCTCTAAAAAAGAAATCACGCTAAAGGTCTGTAGGGCAGGTCATAAATCGGGATTTAGTACGGAACCAATTTAGAGGGTGCGTCCCTTTATTTGAATTCACTGTTTTTTTTTTAACCCGTTGAATGTAAGGTGGGGTTTTATGGGCCCTAACTTAATTAGCGTTTATTATTGTCTCGTAAGATTTGAAAATATAGGGACATTTATAGAATTTTATGGGGCTTATTATGAATGAATGATAGGAAAAAGTACTACGAGAATGTGAATCTACTCGTATATAATTTTTTTTTTCTTAAAATACTATGAAATGAAATTAATTATCGTGTCGTATTGGTTCACGGTGGAATAGAATAGGAATAGGGCCACTTCATCTCTTCCCGTTGATGTTATAGAAGGTGACTAAGGAATAAGACTATTCTCCATCCGACATTAATTGTAACAGTCAGGACAAATTACCCGCATGATGGCAATAGGCTCGCTCCCGTGGGACCGAAAATTAATAGATGGCGAAATGCGGATGATTGTAAATACCTCTGCTTACTCCTTCGGGAGTTTAGAGTAGTGAATAATATTGTTGCTATGGGTTGAATATTTACTATAAGATATAGAAAAAAAATCTATTTAGGAACTACAAACGCTCCAAATTCAAATCTTATCTTAAACTTTTTCCAATATCCTAAAAAAATGAAACAAGTCCGTTACTCTCAACGATTTTATCTCAATAACACTTTTTGGGTGATTCATGGCGATATTGTGAAATGAAGTGGAGAAAAACTGGAGATTTTGGAGAGCGATCGTTTGTAGTTTCAATCTGATGATGAGGTCATTTTATATTTTAGATAGATTTTTTTACAATAGGGGACAAGTGGGAGCCTCATATATTTGAGAGGATGGGTGGGTGCAGGGTGCAAATTTTAGGGGACCAGTGAGTTAGTACCTGAATGAGTTAGCTATCAATATAATTGTTAATAAAATACAGATACAGATTTTGTCCCCATAGATTTTGAAGAAACTTCATATGCGTGTAGACCCTCTAAAATCTTCGGCGCGCAAACCAAATCCGCCTTACTAATCGTCATCTTATCCAATCGTTACACACTCACGCATACACGTCAAAGTTATTACACTCCATCAGTTTTGCGTCGGGGGTTTAAACATACAACGGTTCAAAATCTCATTTAGCATACTCCGTAGAACCGTAAACTACGGTTATGTGCATCTTGCCCGTAAAGTCCCCCCTGCCCTCCCCCTCTCCACTCGATGTCATACGATAAAGACCCAGCCGCTGGCAACACTACAAATATACCTTTTACGCGTATAATTTTCTCATCCATGGCGTCGTAAAAATGAAACATGTTGATACAAAAGACAGTTCAAACTATTTCCTGTACAGTCGCTCACAGAAGTCACTGAAAACTTACAAAACAAAATGATCTTTACATTGAAATAATTCAAAAAATCAACCTGAGGAGCTTGTGGGGCTAAGTGGTAGCCGATTAAGTTTACATCTTGCTAGGTAGAACAACACTAGCCAAGTCGGTAAGACATTGAGATTGCTGTGTCTTGGAGGAGCATGTTAAGTCGTCTGCCCCGGTTACCATACAAACATCTATAAGCATTGCGGGTAGATGGAGCCCTCAAACGTTCGACAACTGGTCTAACTGCAGAACCTCGTAAAGTGAACGTGGTTAGACTGATCTAACAATGCTATCTGACCACGTATACAGAAGGAACCCTTAATGGGTTATGGAGGTCAGATGGTATAATTATTTCGATTTACTTCGATAATCGAAATAATTCAGCCGCGTCACAGATATGTGTTTCCGTAGCCGACCGCATACGACAACTGCCGACGCACGCAGCACATGCGCGTAGTTCATTGCGGCTTCTCAATGGTCTCCTTTATCCGTATCGGAGTTTGGCAAGTAATGAGTACGCTGTATGTGCCGCATGCGTCTGTCGTTGTCGTATGCGGTCAGCTTCGGAATCATAGCTTTAGGCTTGAAAAGCGGACTCCAAGATAAGAGCCTTGGAGTCCAAGACTTGAGATGGAACCGGGACTAACGTATGGATGATAATGAATTCAATAAATAAATGAAAGGTGTACTTAATAAACATCCGAATTGAGAACCTCCTCCTTTTTTGAAGTCGGTTAATTATTAATAAATAAATTATTTTCATATTTCATGTTCAGGGACTAAATTTAATTTTTTTAATCTTTATTTTATATGTAGGTATGTCAATATTTAGAGTATCCAAAGGTGGTCGGTAACATGGAATATGTTTAAACTAATACCTATTGATGGCGATTGTACATAAAAATGTTTATTGCATAAGAATACACTCTGGGTATGTTCAGTTAACATTTGAAAACTGTAGTACATGGTAAGTTATTTGAGATATTACATTATTGCAGAATGTGTTTCACAGAATATAGGTATGCCATGCCAACTTTATCCGTAAAATACCAGCGTGCATATTATCGTAATTCTATTTACTTGGTCTGTGTATTTTGGTTCAAATTTTATCCGACTTAATTCTACATATTATTAAAAATGTGTCAGTTTGTAACGATATTTAGATGTTTCTCATTCAGCAATCACTCACAAACGAGAGAACGGCTGTCATTAAGTATAGAAATAGATTATAGTTTCGAAAAGCATAGGCTACTTTATATCCCAGGAACATTATGTTATATATGAACTAGTATAGTATTGCCAAACCGCCACACTCATATCAATCATGTCTCACAAAACATGACGTGATTGATTACAATTTTCTACGAAGAACAAGCCTAGAAATCAATATCATTCAGCAACCAATCGCGATGCGAATTTAGTTGACTAATTCACAGCTTCGTTGTAGTACACAAGAAGTGATTGAACGCATGAGGTTCTGGCGCAGTCTATCTTCTCGGGATTGAGGGGTCAGATGGCAGTAACTCCTGTAAAAACCGAAATACCTGTCAAAAATAATCACACAAGCGGGGAGTGAAAAAGCATCTGATGAGGCCGTCAAGCTGAGTGCCACCATTGTAACATGGTACAGTTAGCTTCAGAGAAAAGGGACCCCCCTTGTTAATGATATGAAAGCATGAGGGGGTCTGTTTTCTCTGACGCTGACTGTACGTGTCTGTAATGGTGACCCTCTTTTCAGAGGCTTCGCCTTCAGCTTACCATCAGGCGAGGCGAAGTTAAATTGACGTGTCCTATAAAAAAAACTCAGGCTCAATCAATAAGCCTATCGCAGTCCACTGCTGAACCTCTCCCAATGTTCTTCCTGTTTCAACGCGGACCAGACGGGTCGGTACAGAGTTTTATTTCGAGTTTTCCTTCTCTCGCAGTGATATCGTCTGCATATTCTTCCTTTAGTCGCCTCTTATGACACCCTTCGGATGAGATGGGGTAGTGATACTTGTGCTCTTTCTTCGTCATCACATGGACTTCGGCTTCCAAAGTGCAAACTTTAAAAGCAATTGAGATAACGATAACGAACGAACGTTAGCAAAATTCTCCAATCAAGTTGAAAAAAAGAACTTCATTTTCAATCTCGCTAAAATCATTTTCTATATTATACTATAAACGTTCCTATTATGCAGCAAATAACTCCTCGCCTCAGCAGTCTACACTTCAATGCTCCCAAAAATATTTTACTGTAGAAATTTATTTTTTTCGTCATCAATTTCCGTACCGTTTGTAAGCAAATAATCTCTTAATCTTTTCAAATTCCTCCTTGTTTACTTAATAAGATTTATTTTACTTTTTCCTGGAAGTTCCCAAACAAGATTTTGATGGAGTGTATTTCCTCGTTCAGCTGGCGTTCGAATTACAAGAGCGAATTTTTGTTAACTTGCCAAAATAATGGATTGGTCAAAAGTATGAGAGGTTTTTAAAGATATAATCAGCTAACTTTGAACATAAATAAATACTTTTTTGAAGTGAACGCTTCTTTATTGCTTAGATAGAACATTCTTGATAACATCCAAAGCTTATGTTTTCGAGCTCAGGGTTCGTTCTTCCAGTGGGTTCTTTCACAATGTGTGGTCTTTGACTTTACGGGTGTAACCGCCTTCTGACTTCCTAAACCGAGAAGAAAGCCTGAAACAGAGCATCACTCATTAATCAGCAGAAGTACCGGCTTGCAAAAGTCAGTCATAACTTTATCAATCTCACTTAACAAGCCTTTTCTTATTCAGCATAAGAAATATGATAAGAAAGAAAATCTTTAGAGACTTTTAACCACGCCAAAATTAAATTATTAAAAAAATTACACCAAAATGACCCCAAACTTCGTGGCCTTAACGAATTTATAACTGAATTAATTTACAAAGACAACAAAAAGCGGGTGCTTTGTACCACAGACATAGAGTATGCTAGATACCGCAAAAATTGCGGTACTCATTTAGTGCGGTACTTGAACGAAATAAGTGCCATGCACAAGTATTGCGCACCTTTCTGTGGCGTAAATATATTCTCTTTATGGGAGTTTTGACTGCTGCCACGGTGCGATCATACTGCAGTCGTACCGCAGTAGAACTATTGCTCAATTGCCACCGTCGCTGCTTGATTTCAGCTACACACAGCAGAAGAGATACAGAGAGAGGGACGGTTTCTTCGCAAGGCTGCTCGTTCTGTGCGACAGCACAGAGCAAGCAGCCAGCAATGCAATTCTGTTAGCGCATTACAACGAGCACAACGTTGCAACAGTCTTGATATAGATTGTCATTGGTCGATCTCCAATGACGTCACCCAATCCAACCAATGGCAATCGCTAACAAGGCGCTTACAGATGACTTGCTAATGTAAGCAATGGCCTATGATGGTACACGTTCGTCCGGGCCGGGGTGCGAGGGATATGGCTATGACAATCTCACCTCCGGCAACTGACGGCCCACAGAAGACGTGCGTTTTAGTCGGTTCCAGTCCGACATAACCTCCTCCTCCGGCCCCAGCGGGGGAGGTATCCGTGGGGATTTTTCGCACGATAAAAAAAAGGTACACGTTCGTTTTTCAAACTATTTACTTTCACACATAGTATCTAGTCCGCTCTAAGTCTGTGTCGTCCACAACTTTGATTAACGAGGGCTTGTGTTTGTGAAGCCCCGATAGATGTCGCTCACCGGGTCAGATGGCGACAGTGAAGTATTGACACCGGCAGTGACAAGGTTCTAACAAGTTTCCGGTAAAGGTTCGTCTCACAATACTATTAATGGCGTTTGATCTCACAGTATCGGCTTAACGGATTTAATGAATTTAGCTCTCATAATTAAATGGTGTTCTGAGGATAATTATTTTATTATTATTAGGTTGTGAGTTGTGAAACACGTTTGTGCGTTGCTGAAGGAGTAGGTGTATTAAATTGTGAGAATATTACAGAACCTGTGTGTACGGGACGTTATCCTGTACATCGACTCCAGTTGTGGAGTATGTGGTTGTGGTGTTTGTTGTGGAGACCCGAAGGAAAGATAGCCGAAAGTAAACGAGTAAACGTATATTGTAATGTTAAGGTTAACAGAACTACTAAGTGGCCGATCTTTCCTGGATAGAGTTCACTGGTGGTCGTGATGATAGTCTCTAAGATTATTGGTTTGTGGTCGATATAAATACACATTATTGTGCAACAAATAGTGACGCGCGTCGCCGGTTCGGCCTGTTCAGCGTCAGCAGCGCATGTACAGTCAGGTCACTATACATGCGATGTACAGTCGTGAGACTGTACACTGTGTCTCTTTCTTTCTTTTATAACACACGACTTCAAAAACGGAGGTTTTTGAGTCGACTTTGAGATTATTTCTCTGTTTAGTGTTAACGTATTTTTGATACCACTTAGTTAGCAGATGAGCACATGGCCCACCTGATGGAAAGTGGTTACCGTGGCCTTTACACGTGTGCAACAACAGGGAAGTCACACTCGTGCTGCCGACCCTGTAAGAACAGATAGTTTCTGTGCCGTCAGTGCAGAAGACAGTTCAAAATCCAACAAATTCCTAATATACGTAGGTATAAATTATCTATTCCTTCTAGAATAGAAGACAAGAGTTCGTAAATAGAACTCATACCACAGATTCATCGCTACAAAATGTAGACACAAAATGGGTTATACTTATTCAAAAAAAGAACTTAATTTGCATGGGGTGTAAAATGGACCGGTCCATTTTGGGTGATTATCCCATTTGCGAGGGTGTATTAACCACCCGCTGGGTGAACGCTATTACGGACTGTAATCTCGTGGTTTCATTTTATTCAGTCCATATTTAATGCAGTTTTTGATCTGAGAAAGGGTGTTCTAATGGGTGTGAATGAAAGTTTTTTTTTTTGAGTTTGAGAAGCGAAGAATGAATTTCATTTATACAGTTAAGGCACATAAAGAGGACACGTGAATGTCAGAATTTACAATTTTACATGTGAAGCAATAACAAATAATATATGATTCTTTTGATTATAATAAATTGGAAAAAGAAAAAGGAATTGTTTAGTCTAGCAAACTAATTGCTTTAAAATTATCTCAATTGATTCTTTTGATGGTTCGGTAATTTGGTTCTACTGAGAAGATACCAGGAACAAACGTGGGGTTGGGGTTGGTACTATAAATGCCAGGATTTGAACCAGGGACCTCTCGATCATTAATCGGACTCATTAGCCACTAAGTCCGATGGCTTAGTGGTTAGTGAGTCCTGCCGAATAGATAAACCATCGTAGTTATCGTAAATAAAACGAATGAATACTAAACTTATACTGAACTAGCCTTCCACCCGCGGCTCCGCCCGCGTGCATCTCGGTTAACGCGAAATTTACTCATATCTTCGGTTCTACTCAACCGATTGCGATCAAACAAACGTAAGATTTTAAGTCTGACCAAGCCCTTTCTAACAAAAAAAACCGCATCAAAATCCGTCCAGTAGTTCTTGCGTCCATCGCGAACAAACAGACAAACAGACAGGAAATTCAAAAAAAAAATTTTCGTGTTCAGTATCGTTAACATAACATAATCCAAGTATTTTTTTTTTAAATATCTCCAATGTACAGACACGACCACTTTACAATTTTATAATAGTATAGATAGATGAATATTCATTCGTTCATCGAGTTCAAACCAGCATACTTCTTCAACTACATTCTCTTATAAATCGTACAGCTCCATATTTTTATGCGAAAATATATTTGCAATTTTAGCTCTGAGCTTTTCCTAGAAATAAAGCTAACACGCTCTTCGTAGCACTGTAGCACGTAGCGTCTGTAGCACTCTTGTAGCCGTAGCTCGTAGCTGCACAGCTTTCATTGACGTACAAAATTTAAAGATTTTGCTTTTTCATCTTTTTTAAAAATAAGAGGCAGTTATCGCGTTGGTTCCCGATAGAGTAGAAACCTGTTCCCGTGGATATCGTAGAAGGCGACTAGAGAATAGGGCAGTTCTCAAAGAGCCCGCTTGATGGTAATAGGCACTATTACGTGTGACCGAAAACGAAAGTTGACGAAATATGGGTGTTAATATACCTCTGCGTGCACCCTTGGGGATATATAGGTGTGAATATAATATGTATGGCTTATATGGCTTTCATGGGAGCGACTGCCATATATGACCTCCTACCTCGAGAGAAAAACCTGCGTCAGAGCGTCGTCCCTTAATCAGCAGGTCCCTACAACTCGGTATACCCACGGTGGATAGAATATGCACTCTCTTCTTCATGGTAAACTTCATCAAATTGAAAATCGATCAAAGTTATTTTCTGTATAATATGTAACTTAAGGGTTTATGATAATGTAGATACAGTTCGAGAAGTGCTTAATTGGAGTGAAATCTCTACCTACCTCGGAGGGAAAAAAGCGTGAACATACGTATGTATAACTTGAACGCCTCCAAAATAAACTCTATCTTCTGTTGAAAAAAATCTAGTGATACTACAAAATAAAAGAAACAAATACGAAAATCGAAATGAAATTAAACCCCGTCATAAATCCTCTTCAACCAAATTTATCCCCACCCCAACATTAAGTCAGTATAATAACCCTCAATAGGAAAGTTTTCACATTTATCGGATAATTTAATTGAATGGAAAGATCCCTTTGTTCTTTGGGTCTCATAAATTAGTGATGCCTATTGAAAGATCGACGGTCGAGACAAAGAACTTGGAGCTCTGCAGGTGATGTGAAAATCTAGGGGACAATAATGTGTTTGAAAACGATTCGATATATTTTATTTTTACCGGTTACTACAGCCATTGGCGCCGGCTCGATGTAGGAGGAGTAGATCTCGAGGTTTGAACGTATAATGATAACATGCGTGTTTCACTGTCAATGATGCTAAAGACCATGAGAAGCAGAGGAATAAAAGCCGAAAAGTGGATCCCGAGCTGCGAGACTTCAAGCAGTCAACATCTGCTTAGCACTGTTCCACGTTTCCCAGCCACGTCTGAGGCTTTCACCTTGCAGCTAGAGTCCGCTTCACTCGTTCATAGGTATCATCCAGCAACTGCAACCATTATATGGGGATCGGTGCTCGAATGATGTTGATTTTTACAAATCGGTGCCCCGAATACGAAAAATATTCGAATTCGTAACATAAACGTATCGAGAGCATAGAGCATTGCGATTGGCCGGCTTCACATGCACACAGGTTCACAGTAGGCAGGCGGCCAATCGCAATGCTCCGTTTTCTCGATATGTTTACGTTCCGAATTCGATTTTTTTTTGTGCACTATATTGCTTGCAGACGCTCGTATTGTTACCCCGTATGTTTCCACTTCACACGTTGATTGTCTATTTGTCATGGACTCGCAAGCGCTTAAACTTTCCTCCTCGACACTCAATTGACGCCATCGTAACAATTTATTGTGTGTGTCCCATTTGTCCTTCCATCGAGGAGCTTGGCAGAGATATATTCACTCATTACTTTTAATAGTCATTTTATAATGACTTCCAATGTTGGACTGGCTATTATTATGATTGCCAGTAAGAAATTTCCGCAGAGTGATAAAGCCGCCATCTGTACTTACCACATAACTCAGATCTCTATGTAATTTTTTTATATCTATGGTGTACAATAAAGAATATCTTACGTTATCTTATCTTATCTTATCTTATCTTATCTTATCTTATCTTATCTTATCTTATCTTATCTTATCTTATCTTATCTTATCTTATCTTATCTTATCTTATCTTATCTTATCTTATCTTATCTTATCTTATCTTATCTTATCTTATCTTATCTTATCTTATCTTATCTTATCTTATCTTATCTTATCTTATCTTATCTTATCTTATCTTATCTTATCTTATCTTATCTTATCTTATCTTATCTTATCTTATCTTATCTTATCTTATCTTATCCTATCCTATCCTATCCTATCTTATCTTATCTTATCTTATCTTATCTTATCTTATCTTATCTTATCTCATCTTATCTTATCTTATAATAAAGATGTTTTAACTCACATACTTATTAACCAACGAACATAAGTCAACCAATATTGGGAGTTAAGAGGCCTATGTCCAAAAGTGGACTGTGATAGGCTAACGCCCAGTTTCCAAAAGGCTGACAACGTCAAATTAAATAATCGGACGTCAAATTAACTAATCGGCTGTCAAATCTCTTGTCAAGTAGCAATTGGGGTGCTAGAATCATGGTTAAATAGTTTAATTTGATCATCGTGTCGGTTAAAATAGCTGAATAATCAACACGATGATCAAATTATACTATTTAACCATGCTTTTAGCAACCCAATTACTACTTGAAAAAAAAATTAACAGCCGATTAGTTAATTTGACATTGATCAGCCTTTCGGAAACGGGGAGTTAATGATTGACCATTGATAATAATGTAGTGGGTGAATTGACTGCCTCTGTGGCTTGGCGGTAGTGAACGCGTTCACTATACAGGGGGCGCATGTTAGATTCTCGCTCAGTGCAAATATTTGTACGCATTAATATGACTATTTGCTTTGGTCTGGGTATTTTCATGCGTCGGAGAGCACAATAAGCCGTCGATCCCGGTTGTCATACGAACATCTATGGCAGTCGTTTGGAGACCCTGGAGTTATAGAAGCTAGGCTGTAGATGGAACCACTAATTAAGCTAGTTGGCTACGATAGGGACACTCTGTATACAACAACAAAAAATAAAACTGTTCACTCTAATGAACAAAGTTGTCTGCGCTAATATTTACCCGTCGCTGTTAACCCAATTATCTCGAGTCCACGAAGAGACATTTCCAAGAAAATGTATACTTAGTATAGTTTTTATTTTTACTACTGTTTAATTTCGGTAATATGAGAGGGAATGGTGGTTAAGTGGTTACCGAGTAGGTTAGAGGTACAAGTTGGTAGCCGACTACACGCAGCAGCAGCAGACGACGTGTCGTCACTTTCATGGAAATACATTGCAACCAGTAGTGTCGCTGCGACACGTTGTCCGCTGCAGCCTCATGTCGTCCGCTATTTCATGGTAATAAAGTACAAGTTGGTAGCACCAGTAGTAGTGTCGCTGCGACACATCGTCCGCTACTGCATCATGTCGTCCGCTGCCAACTCGTACCTTAAAGGTGCTTCTAAACGGGCGATGTTTTACTGCATTATTAGTGGCTGCAACACTGTGGCCCGGCAACATTGCAACTATTGCAAGCAATACCGGCCAGTATTGCAGTAATGTCTTGGCACATATAGCACAATATAAGCTGCTGCAACAAGTGTGATTTTGTCAGCCATTGTTGCCGGTTTGTGTAGCCCGTTTATGAATCTGCATCAAGAGCCATACTATTGCAGACATATTTGCAACACATTGCCCAGCCATTCATTGTTCGGCCATCAGTTGCAATGATATATTTTTGAGATTGCTGGGCAATCAGTTGCCAATAGTGCAGCCACATATTGCAGAAAAACATGGCCCGTTTAGAAGGGCACTAACAGACTGAATGGGTACGTAAAGGTGCGGCTACAGCTCATGTTTTTAGCAAAATTTTCGCTAAAAATACACAACATAACATAATATAGAGATTTACAACATCTCTACGGTTTTTCACAACATTTTTTTATTTTATTTGGCACTTTATTGTCTATAATGTTATGTTGCGTGTTTTTAGTGAAAATGTTGCGAAAACATGAGCTGTGGACGAACTTTATGACTTGACGAAACTTATTCACCTTGACCAACGTATCGTAACTACTCTTTACTTGTATAAGCCGACACATTTAAATTGGTCTATCTTTTAAAATAAACAATTGAAATCTACTCTCTACTTAAGTTAAGTGCGTTTGAATCTCATTATCACGTAGAATAATGCCTCCAATTTAGTCTTAGGATTGAGATGGCCCTGTCCCTTCGTATATAAAAGGAAATTCATTTAGTTTGTACATTCAAGAATTTAACATATTAATGATCCACCAGCCTGTATGGGGCTACCAAGTCTATAGGGGCTGAGACAATCTCACCTGTAAACCAATATACACCTGGCAATTGACGGACAAGGCTCTGATGCAGACTTTCCCTTTGAGGTTGGGTGGTCAGACAGCAGTTTCTCCCGAGAACTAAGTCTAACAGAGGAGATGGTATAAATGGATTCCGGGTTACGATGTGAAAGCATTGTATCTAGAAACCACGAAAAGCTGGTGATGATTGAATTTGACATTTGTGTGTCAAATTCAATCATCAGGTTATTTTCTTGTCCATAACCACTTTCGTGGGACTGACAGCAAAACAACACGAAAGCGATCTTATTTTCATCTACGAAGCTAATTATTGAAATATTTTACAAACTTTAATATTTAATTATAAAGCTGAAACAAGTAATTAATCAACCAAACATGGCCCTGACGGGAATAAGGATTAAATTTTATATTTCATTAACCTCTAAGATAATTATTAATGAATTTTTATAAACAAAAAGGTATATTAAAAATTTTGGCTCAAAATTAAAAGTTGTCTATGACGTAGACGTAATAGCGTTGTGGAACCTCTCTAGGAGATATAAATTTTGAATAGACACCTACCTACCTCGGCCGGGGTGCGAGGGAAATGCATTATGAGCGAGCCACCTGACACCCATTAGGCTTACCATAACCTCTTAAAACAGATCAATTAATTGAACGGCTGTCATACTACTAACTGCATAAATAATTTTACATACATACATACACATACTCACGCATGTATGTCTCCGAAGAGGCAAGCAGAAGTGTATTAACACCCTTATTTCGCTATCAAATCACCCTCCTTTCATCAAAATCCTGTCATTTTGGTGAAAAGCGCGAAAAAGAAACATTTACTTTACTTAATTTGTTAAAGTACCTTCATTATAGATGTCCTGATTTTCGGCAAATGGCTTTTTCACACTACATTTAACATTTTATGACGCTAGCGAATAAATTCTGTCTATTTTTGTTAAATTTACCTATGTATATTAAATTACATCATTAGCCAAAGGCGGTAAATTATAACCTTTTTTGATTCAGCCTCATTTGACACAACATTTTCTAACAATAATGAGCAAAAAGGTTTTGATAATCCTGGCTGTTTATTATTCCGTTTGAATTTGGAATGCTATATTTATAAAAGAAAATCGCGGGAAAATATTTGAAAATAAAATCAAGATTCGATTTTCAGTATTGCTTTTTTTGCTATAAAGAATTTTAGATTAATTTTGTTTGTAGGATTTGATTGCAGACCGATTTCTTAACTGAAAATATATGATATTTGGAGATAAATAAAAAGATTAGGGCTCATGATATTATGAAATTCATGTTGTGTATCTTTGTTAATTTTTGCAAAGCAAGCGATAAAAGTGTTTTTGACAAAAATGTATTAAAGTAATTGGATTTACGTAAGTACCTAGTTCTACGAGATTTTCCATTTATCTATTTTAATCATTATCTTATATGACTGCCTCTGTGGTGTGGTGGTAGTGAACGCAGCCGCTACGTAGGAGGCGCGGGTTCGGTCCCCGTTCAGTGCAAATATTTGTATGCATGAATATGGGCATTTGCATTGGTCTGGTCGCGCCTCTGAGAGCACGTTAAGCCGTCGGTCCCGGTTGCCATAAACATCTATGGCAGTCGTAGTCTTAATAGGAGTCCACGTAATAGGGAGACAGCCTATTGCCGTATTCCGGGCACTATTATTGACTCGAGCCAGTATGCGTAACAGTCAATGTGTAGGTAGTTATATGTCATTAAGTAGAACTGTACAATTCTTCTGTAGACAGACGTTTATGTTACATTACTGGCGCTCGTGAAACAAGTGCACTCTCCCATAAATGGCAGCTACTCGCATAAATCTTAGCTGTGCGATTCCTGGCAGCTGGTGTAAGGTAAGTTAGTGCTTCTGTTTTATCGTACATTTTCATTTGAACATACATACATACATATAATCACGCCTTTATCCCCGGAGGAGGTGAATTAACACTCACATTTCACCAATCATTGTATTAGGTCCCACGTAATAGAGGGTGAGCCTATTGCCGTTTTCCGGGCACTATTGTTGACTCTAGCCATGTATAGGCTGAGTCATGGCTGTATATTATCTGTCTGATGTTAAACAGCCCTATCCCTTAGTCGCCTTGTACGACACCACATGGGAGGAGATGGGGTGGCCCAAATTCTACTCTGCCGAGAACCACGCGTTTTGAAAAAGTTTACATTTAGGATTTAAACCCGTGGAAGTTTTGAACTATTTGGAACTATCTTGAAGGCCTGAAATTCTTGTCTTAAGTTTTACGATTTTGACTTTACAAGAGTAAGTTAGCCATCATCATCGTGGAGATGTATTTTCCTGATTGCATCTCTTTGGTTTCGGTCATCTTGGTCGCAGATGCTATGCTTGATCTTGGCCTAGCTTAGGGTCTGCCTACCATCTCTCCTCCTCCACTTAGCATGATCTTGGACGTCCATAGTAGTGAGATCATTTGCACGCATGGCACCCTCCACGACGTCAAGTCGGGACTTCTAGGACCTACTCCATCTACCTGGACCCGGCGGTTGTGCCATTGTCAGTCATTTGTTACCCACCTAGCCTGGTGGTTGCCGCAAGACATGGCTGCACTAACGAAGGCGGCTCTCTTGCATTTTATCTGCGATGTCACGTCACATCAAGGCTACCGCGAATGCGAAAGTCCCTCACGCGATAGTAAGTTAGCCTACTAATTTTATAGATGAATGTGAAAAAATTGTCTCTCTGTTTATCTGTCTGTCCATGTCCTTTTCACGGCTAGACCACTGGACCAATTTCAGTAAAATTACAGGAGCACAGAAGCACATGGGATACTTTTTTATGATTGTTTGGCAGCTACTTACCGCGTGCAACTGAGTCCACGACACCGTAAATGACGTCACTGTTAGCCCGTGCCATTTGAATACAATATTTTGCACTAGCTACCAGGGGTGGACTTGGCGATATATTTGAAGAAGGAAATGCTATTAAGGTATGAAGCAAACCAGCAATATACCAGCGGCGAGAGGTCCCTATAATCCGATTCCTGCCGGCTAGCTCTGCAAAGTGAAGCCACGGTAGAGATGTTTAGTAACTGAAATTCAGTAGGTACCTATATAAAATTCAGTGTTTGAAATCAAAACCCCCAGAAATCCATACAAAAATACTACGGTCGTTCTATAAGAGGTACCTAAGACGGCGAGCACACGATGCGTTGCGGCGACGCACCGCAGACATTTCGCCGCAGTAGCGGGCACACGAGCGGTGCGACGCCGCTGCGTTGTTATCAAACAACTGAGCCGTGCCGCTCCGGCGGTGTCGCAACGCATTCACCCCTCCCCGCCTCGTCTCGGTGGTTGCAAATCCGGTGCGGCGACTGCTAGAGATATTTCTATGTAAAACGACGCAGCGACACCGCTCCGGCGCCGCGCCGCCGCCGCAACGCATCGTGTGCCTCCGCTCTAAGATTCTTTTTCCACCGGCGTCCTTTTTGATAATTTCACCTATATTATATATATGCCACTGCAATATACCAAATGACATATTATGCAGTTACCTACAGTAGGCTGTCATCATCCTCCTAGCAATTTCACGATCTGCTTAATTATTTTGAATAGTTTTTTTGACGTATAGTAGTAAAAATCTATCAGTTCCTAAAAGAAAGCCTACGCCAGAAAAAATATGCCAAAAGATCTAAATACTGTGCATATTATAAATAATAGTTGTTTTCATAACGGTCTTAGTATAAAGGTCTACCTTAATGTATATTTTTGGCGACCAAGTACGTTCCTGTTTGATATTTATAAATCGACCTCTGGGTGGCAAGTTGATATATTACTGAATATTTCAGTTTTAGTTCCAAATGTCTGGTCTTAGGTTCGATGCCCAGATCAAAGTGCTATCGTTTATAACTTTCTCGCTAGCTAGTGGTACGTAAATATATAAATGACTAGCTGTTGCCCGCGGCTCCGCCCGCGTGGAATTCTGATCCCGTTCATCGCTGATATATAGCCTATATTATGTTAATCCAGGGTATAACCTATATACATACCAAATTTCAACCAAATCGGTCCAGCCGTTTATGCGTGAAAGAGTAACAAACATCCACACATCCATTCTCACAAACTTTCACATTTATAATATTAGTAGGATAAGATTAGTAGGATAGAGATCAAAATTATTTCAAAAATAACATAATTACATGTAACGTTACATAGTAAGTAGGATATATCTAAAATTGCAAACACTCCTCTTAATACAAACTATTTTATTGGTAAATAAATTTCTTCTCTCTTACGTAATCCCTGGATCAGTAGTTGCCAACATTTTGACAGGACATGAATTGAAAACGTGACCTGAATTTTATATTAATTCCCTGCCTCCGTCTTGTGAAGGTTAAATTCAATCTTCCTCTTGTGGAGTGGATTAGAATAGACTTGATTACTTTATATTGGACCCGACGTTGCTTTAATTTGTTTTTTTTTCTTATATATCATGCCATGACATAGGTGTAGCTTATATCTATGCAAGGGATATGTCTACCTCCAGCAACCGACAGCCAACAGACGGTGTGCGTTTTAATCGGTTCGCATCCGACATAACCTCCTCCAACTGTTCGGTATCTGTGGAATGTTTTCGCACGATAAAAAAAAAGGTGTAGCATATATTCATCCTGAATGATGTCCCCTACTTAATTCCGCTCTGGCTAGCATTGTCAGCGTGGGAGATGTGGCAAGCGTGGCTTACGTGGACAGAGCGTATGGAGTGGGTAGCATGGAGTGCATGGCCGGCGTGACAAATGTGGCTAGCGTGTCCTATGTGGCGGACGTGCCAAGAGCTGGTGTCGTCAGAATGGCTGCGGTAGCTCGCGTGCCCATCGTGGCCAGCGTAGCTAGCGTAGCAAGTGTGTCTAGCGTGTTTAATTAACACATTCTCTTTTGAAACAAAACTTTTTCACCCAAAAACATTAATTTATATTATCTATTCAGTGAGGTTGTCCAGCAGCGAATACACTCAGCGTCATAAATTCACGGTTAACGAGGTCAGACTTCTGTCACAAACTACAACCGAACTTCAGTAAAGTTAATTTTATTCGAGAGCTGTTATGTTTATCTTATACTTAGGATAAAAAAGTCCTAACTTGCTTCTATAGTGGGAGGCGATCCAGAATACTTTATGATAACAAAATGGAGGGATGTATCCCTCGATTTTGTTATCATAAAGTATTCTGGATTGCTCCCACTAAATGAACGGATATGGCTATTTAGGAACTAGGGTTGTTCTCCATCTGACAGTATATACAGGCCATGATAAAGTAAAGTACCTAACCACTTTCCATAAGGCGGGCCTTAGGCTTGTCTGTGCTTATATCCTTTCCCAAGCTTTAGTCTGTCTCAATACCAAATTTTATCTAAATCGGTTCAGTGATAGCATTACATTATACAAAAAGACAGTCAGAGTTACTTTCGCATTTATATTTTTAGTATACATAGATATAGATAGGTAGGATAGGTAAACATACAGCCCATTACTAAGTGCCTGCTTGACGGCAATAGGCTCGCCCCCTATTACGTGAGACCGAAAATCATATTTGTCGAAATGTAGGTGTTACTCTGCCTACCCCTTCGGGGATTTACAAGCGTCAGTATATATGTATGCATGTAGTTAAAGATAGAAGTTCGATTTAGCATCATGCCTCTCTATCGCAATTCATGGGCTATACTAAGCTGTTGCCATGGTAACCATTGACAAACAAAGGGTGGATTGCACTTCTTGACTATAATTTGATTGTGCCATGAATTCCCACCATGTGGTGATGGATCCAATTTGTTATGCAAATAGACCATCGGTGTCGTCTAGACGCATAAAAACGTAATTAGCTGTATTATTAGACCTTGGTAACGTTGAATTTATTATTTATAGGTATACATAATATCTTTGTAAGTAGTATTAAAATGTTTTGTAAGATTTTCTTAATGAAATAAATAGACGAAGTAGACTTCAATGTGATAATATGGTGCTAATATTGCTTTTTTTAAGTTATTACGACTTCTCACTGATGCGGAATGGCGTGGGATTTGACGTTTATGACTGTTATTACGTCAAATTCCATATATGTATTTGTCACTCTATTCTACAATACGCCAGCCTATGAATAGATTCTCTTATCGAATCTTTATCTTTTTGAGTACTGTCCTGTATCTACTGTATTTATGTATATAATATATATTTATTTTATTCTTTCAGAAAAACTTACAGCTAGAATACATACTAGAAAAGAAGAATACTGTGTACGCGTTCATCTACAAATTCATTATCTTTACGTGAATTAAACGTCATATATAGATTTATCTTCTTTCCTAAAAATCCACAGTTATCTCTTGCTCAATAACCGTAAGAAACAAAAGTTCAAAATAAATCTTGACTGAAAATCCCACATTTTGTCACGTTAACCACCCACAGGTCTATGTGCAGGGGAGGGACATATAAATCGTAGTGTCTCCTGTCTCCCACCCTGTCCCCTCTGATGCATGGCTAGACAGATAGTGCGGCTTCTCTGAGGATACAGAGTTATGAGTTGTTTTCATCTGACATTCGTGTGTCTGAGTTTTGTCGCTAACTTGATGAATAAAAATAGGATATTCTTAACTTCGCCTACTGAGTTTGTCCCCTCTGGAGGAAACTGGGAAAGTAATTAAAAAATTTGAAGCGGTCCAATTGTCAATAGGGGTGGTAAGATTTATTTTGATTTATAAGTATTTTTACACGATTTAATAAAGCTACGTAGGCACTGACCGGTGTCATGAGGTATGTAACGTTCACAACCAGAAAATTTGTGTGTGTATGAGTGTGATGTCCATGGTATTGCACAAGTCCATATAACATAGAACCCTACATACTAATAACCTTCTGGCCTAAGTCAATTCACCTGCAATACGTTGAATCCACCAAAAAATGGATGGAAGCTCTATCACAGGCTTTTCTTATTTTTGGGAGATCAGACGACAGTCGCTCTGAAAGACAAGACAAGCCAAATAATTAAGGGCCTACACAATACAATCTACACATACAATCTGGATGCAATAATAACTAACAATGAAAGGATTATAAGGCGATTATTTGCGAAAACTTATTTTCTTTAGGTATTACAATATATTTTAAAAGATCATACTTTAATGTGAAATTCTGTAACAGCAATCATTCAATTATGAAGTCAGAAAATTACAATCACTCAAAACTACAAACTTTTAAAAACATTCATAATCAAATACACCAAACCCTTTGACAGTGTTAACAGAAACAGAGTGCCCATAAATTGAGGTGTAGGATGACCATCTGTTATTCAATTTGTGAAACAGGAGACAAGGTTTTCTCTATATCACTATGTTAATAAGCAAGTATACGACCTGCCCTATTGGTAAATAGGAAATCTGGACGACAAGTTGTTAGACATTTTAAGGCTCCAACTACCCGTAACGACATACGAGTCTCCGTCTTGACTCGAACTATTGACAACCAGGACCAAGTTTTAATGTGCCCTCCGAAACACGGAAGCGTTCAGATGAAATACTATCAAGCAGTTATCCATTCAAATGGCAACAAATTCTTGCCGGCTTGCTTTGCAAATGGTAGCCGAGGTAACTCAGAACGCCCAAAATTCCGTACACGCAATGATCGTTTTGTAAGAGATAAGATTTGCTTTTCCATCGGTTTCTCTTTTGAAAATTTTCACCCACTTCGTAGCTGGTTATGAAAATATCAGTTACGAAAATGGACGAACCCTTCGCCACTGATGTTCACCTATTTTCCCCGAAAGTGTAGGCAGAATTGTAATAACAGCTAGATTCAGCCAACAACCTATGTGTCACGGTCCCATGTGCACGGCAGCGGTTGCATTCGTTCCCATTGCGCCACCTAGAGTGAAATATGTACATGAAATGACAAATCTCTGCATATAAACTTCCCTTGTGTTCCAGCCCTGGTGTTAACCCGGATTATCCCTTATCCTACGCACCTGTTCCCTGTCCTCGGGCATTTTCCCGAAGCTATTGTGAAAAAAATGGCGACCTTCAAAAAGTAAGTCTGGAATTTCAAGTTGAAGATTTTGTGTTTAAAGGAATTTTTACGAGACGTGTCTACGAATATTATTCAGGGGCTTATAGGCTAAGTCTTTTAGATGTCTTAGTTTTATATTTTTTAATATCTTAGTTGGTTTAAGTAAAATAAGGTTTGAAAGTTTCTTAACTTTCGCAATTTTCACACTTATTCTCTATGAAGCCCGGCTTTCCTACTAATATTATAAACGCGAAAGTTTGTAAGAATGGATGGATGTATCTTTGTTACTCTTTCACGTAAAAACTACTGAATGGATTATAATGAAACCTTACAATAATATAGCTTATACATCAAAGTAACACATAGGCTACGCTTGGTCACGATAACCGACATCCACGCGGGCGGAGCTGCGGTCAACAGCTAGTACAGAATTTTTTTTTTTTTTATTCGTATCAGGACGGTAGAAACGAAACTCTATTACTGAGACTTCGCTGTCTGTCTGACACCAGGCTATATCTCATGAACGTAAATAGCTAGATAGTTGTTTTTATTTTTATTTTGGTAAGATAAGTTACGAAAAAACCTTTCTCAATCATTGTTCAGGTACAAAAAAACCTTTGCTTCCTTTATAACCAACAATGATTCACGGGTACGTGCTCACGCCGTATTTTATGTGCGTGATGGTCATACTGAGGCTCCATTGCATTGGGAGGATAGAACTAGAAGTCATAAATCATTTATTTTCAATACGGAAACAGCAGGTGACATTGAAATCTCAACCTTATTATGTGATAGTTAAGATTGAAAACGGATACAGCAGTTTATTTATCAGTGGAGTACTTGTGCACAATGTTTATTCGAGGACTAGTCGTATCGTAACAGGATAAAACGAAAAAATCTCTTCAAAAGTCAGTCAGATTCGTATTGAAAACATTTGTATGGTATTTTAGCAGTCTGAATAGGGAAGTACCTCGGCCCTACAGAATACCGCGGGTATAATAACCTTGTCTTGTGTTCTCGGTAGTGAGTAGGGTAGCCAGAGCTCACTGGACCAACCAGAAAAAAAGCAAAATATATAGCAAGATTAGAGTTAACGACACAGTGAGCTCATTCTGAGTAAATAGTAACACCAACAACTCCTCATGATACTTTGAGATAACTACTTCAAACTATGTGACAACTACAATCTTTAGTCACCTCGCGACCATAGTTGCTGAAAAGTAGCCGAAACGTTGGGCTAAAAGTAAATTACAACAAATATATCGCGATAGAATCCGTTTAAATGGACCTAGTTTTTTTTCAATGAGCGATTCTTTTTTTTATATATATTTTTTGTTTTTTTGTCCTTCTTCTCTTCGCCTCGCCTGATGGTAAGTTGTAGGCAAAGTCTCTGAAAAGAGGGTCACCATTACAGACATGTACCATGTTACAGTGGTGTGTTGACGGCCTCATCAGATGCTTTTTCACGCCCCGCTTGAAGGACCCGGGACTGTAGGGGGAGGATTCACGTTAACTTCAGACAGTATCAAGTAGGTATCTATTTCGACTACGCATTCAAGTATCCAATTGCAAGTCTTATACTGAACTAAACAAAACTATTGCACGACTATTTTCATTCATTAAATGGAAAGACGTTAAATATTTAAAGAGATCGTTCAGTGGCATGTAGCGAGAATCTCTCCCTAATGGAAAAGAAATTGTGAACAAACAGTTTGCTCAAACTTCACCTGAAAGCCTGAGAATGGCCTTATCATTTATAAATAAAGATGAAACGGCCCTGTTTGTTTAGTAAAGTACTATTTTACGACTATTTTGATATTTTACAGGTTTTCTTACACAATCAAATCGATGATTTTGAGGATGGCAAGTGCAAAAATATCCCTTGACAACGTAGTCTGGTGGTAGAACTTTCAACTGCGTTATACATACATAAGATGTCGCGGATTCATCCCCCGCATCCTCATATTTCTGGAATAAACTCCCTTCCTGTGGTTTTCCCAAGCGACTACAATATGGGGTTCTTAAAGAAGGGCATTAGAAGGTTTCTTCAGGGTCGGCAGCGCGAGTGTGACGCCCCTGATGTTGCATACGTCCATTGGCCACGGTAACCACTTTCCATCAGGTGGGCTGTGTGATAATTCGAACGATTTTATAGACTAAGATTGTATTCGATTAAGATAGAAAGAAGCGAATACAGCTCAGGCGAGACTCGAACTCACGATCTTTCCCTTACAGGGGGAATGCTCCGATCACTGAGCCACCGAGCCTCGCTCGAAGCTGATCCAAATTTTTCTATACATTCTACATAGAGTAGACAATGGTCAGGAGTCGAATCTGGCACCTCTAGTTCATGCCACCGGCTCCATAAGCACTAATTCTGACACTTATGTAATGTCTTTATCTTGTATCGTCTTCAAGATCGATTAAGAAATCGATTTGAATAGTTAGCATTCAAAATTTCATTCAATTGTTTGGACGAACATCATTCATTGTATCCGAGACAGCTCGTATGAGTTTCGGACTTCGGTAGATGGCTCCACGGTCGCCCCAAAGACTATAGTATAGAGGAATTTGAGTCGGCTTCGTGCGGGCTTCGGTGGCTTAGCGGTCTGAGCATTCCCCCTATACAGTAAGGGAAAGATCGCGGATTCGAGTCCCGCCTGAAGTCGATTCTTTTTCCTTTCTAAATCGATTTGAAAAGTTAGTATAATAAATGCTTCAAAATTTCATTCAATTCTTCAAGATCGACTCCGACTAACTCACATTCACTTTATATACTTCATTTATCATTCTATACTCATTCGTTCCTCGTACCTTTATCTAATTTACTTGAAAGAGGCTACATCCGAAAGCAATGTCATGATTAGTGACCATTCACTTAGACTGTCCATTTGTCAGCAGCCATTGTGCGGGATGAGGGTGTAATAGGCACAAAGGGACTAGGGCTATCTCTTAAAGAATTGATCGATGTTGATGAAATCAGGGTAGAATCGGATGTCGTGATATAAAAGACTCGGCTTTGCTTCGGTTTTATTTTCGTCTTGTGAAAAATTGTTAGATTTTCACTAAATGACAATATGACTTCAATAATTATTAAAAAATAAAAAACCCGACTGCTGTCTAAAAGATTGAAACAAGCTTGATAGCAGGCGGTACCCATTTGCCAATCATAAACCGAAAGAAATTTAATAGCTACCGCCTGATATCAAGCTTGTTTCAATCTTTTAGACAGCAGTCGGGTTTTTTTATTTTTTAATAATTAATATTATTTTAACCTTTTTAGTTAGGATATGACATCTATATATTTTTGTAATCTCCTTTTAATTCTCTTCATTTTAATACTCTACTCGATAAATTTGAATGAAAAAAAATTTTTGCCAACACATATTTTAGCATCAAAAATCTACCGTATAGTTTTTGTTGGAATTTTATGTACCCTATGACACTCGGGAGATGAATACCTTTCATTTGAGACCCTATTCATCAAAATCCGTCCAGGCGTTAGGCCTGTAGAGGGGAACAAAGAAAACTACATACATAGACACATTACCCGCGATTACAACATACATACATACGCGCGAAACACATTACCCTCTCGCTGGCGCAGTCGGGTAAAAAGAAAGAAATACGGAAAAAAAGAAAGAAAAAAGAAAGTATTTTTATTATACACACGTATAATTTACATGGACTGGGTTTTGTCACATTCTCACTCCACTTGACCGTGTAGAATAATGACAGCTTCATCCATCTGATGGTAAGCTGTAAGAGAAGTCTAAAGAATGAGAGCTGTCGATATAGACGATAACAATGATAAAATGGTGGTGGATATTTTTTTATACCTACATACAAATAACTTAGAAACACTTAAGACGAATGCAGGCAGGCAGACATTCAAATATTTGCAATGAGTATTAAACCCGCGAATATATAGACCCACCACACGCACGACAGAGCAAAGAATAGGTATTGTCACTTCTAAAATCCGTAATTACAATCTGCAATTACTGTATTACTCCTAATATAATTAAATTATTAATTAGTCAGGACGAGCGCGGATGCGTGTACTTGTAACTTTTATTAATTACTAGCTTTTGCCCGCGGCTCCGCCCGCGTGGATGTCGGTTATCGCGACAAAACATAGCCTATGTCCTTTCTCAAGGTCTAATCTACCTCTATACCAAATTTCATCAAAATCGGTTCAGCGGTTTAGTCGTAAAAGTGAGACAGACAGACAGACAGACAGACAGACAGAGTTACTTTCGCATCTATATATATAAAAATGAAACCCGTTTTCCGTTGTCACGACATAGCATGAAAACGGCTGGACCAATTTCGATAATTCTTTTTTTAGAATATTCCTTGAAGTACGGGGATGGTTCTTACGGAGAGAAAAATTAAAAAAAAAAAGAATTGACTGTTAGGCGGTACGAAGTTCGCGGGGTCAGCTAGTTTATAATAAGTATGGATTAACTGCATTTGTAGACTATAACTGTAATTATTAGATTTTAATAAAATAATGTAACAAATTACTGGAAATGAAATAAATACCTACTAAAAAATATAAACATCCGAATTGAGAACCTCCTCCTTTTTGAAGTCGGTTAAAAATAATAATTAATAAATTTAAGTTAAAAGAGATACGTATTCACGGGCGGTACGGCACAGGGTTCTTTGATAAACCCTTCTTATCTTGGTCGGCCGAATCCGTAAAGATACTATCGAGGCATAGAATATTATGTAGCACGCCGCAGATTTGGTGAAATCTCACCGATACTGCGGCTGTCTTAAAACATAACACTGTAAGTGACAATTCAAATGAATGAGTTTAAATAATATTTCGTTATGTAGTCGTATAAAACTTAATATTTAGGTTCAGTCGACAACGGTTAACCTTGGCACTTTTTCATAATATAAAGTTGTATGTGACTATATTTCCTGTGTGGACTGTACATTGCCCTCCGAAGCACGGAAGTGCTCTGATGAAATACTAGCTATCACCATCAATTGGCAATGGCAACCAACCTATCTTATACTTCTCTCTTGGTATGCCAAGATACCCTAGAAGCAACCACTTTAGACGTCCAGGTTATAGTTTTCCGGAAAAGCAGAGTCAAACAGAATATATCATTCTTCTAACTATATCTTTATTAACTACCTTATGAATATTTCACGGAGGTAGGACACGACGGTATTCAGGTCCCAATTGAGCAGTCCAACTGGGGTTGTAACTCCGCCCTACAGAATACCGCGGCCATAACAGCCTCATGTTGTGTTCCTGGCTGTGAGTAGGGTAGCCAGAGCTCACTGGAGAGTTTTTGTGCTGTCAGTGGGAAGACCAAAGGATTGTCCTGCTTTGTATTCTGCGCTGATGACACAGAAACTCTATGTTCTTACAAGTTCGGCAGCATAAGTGTGACCCCCCTGGTGATGCACACATCCATAGGCCATGGTAACCACTTTCCATCAGGTGCACCATGTGCTTATCTGCCACCTAAGTGGTATAAAAATACTGAAAGCTTCATCTACGAGTATAAGCACCAAACCATCGGAGGATAAATTATTCTAAGCAAACGATATTATCTGCCCGTGTTTCCAGAACAAAAAAATTGCTGAATATAAAACAATGCCTCCTCCGGGAAAAGAATTTATTACTTAATTTTAACCAACAATACTTTCTGGGGTATTATTCTGAGTGACATCGAGTTTCAAAGGCATTCGTAACGTGATAAGACGGTGGATTACAATTGGTGATTATAGAAGAGAGACATGGCGTAAAACTAGACCAACTTAAATGTGTCGGCTTTTGCGAATGCGCGTATATGAAACGGTTTGTCACTCGGAATAAGGCAGCCGAAACAATACAGACCGTATTGTTTCGGCTGCTGTGTTACGTCACAATGAAAGATGGGCTGACAAGAATACGGGAAGTGATGATTATTATTACATTATACACTGTTGCCTGAGGCTCCAGCCGCGTGAATTTTTGGGGGATACTACCATCTCTAGCAGTAATATAATTCTTTGAGACAATGTGAATCTGATTATCAGTGTCCGTCAGGATACTCAGGGTACTAGGGTTATATGATCAAGCTGGATAAGCCCATATAATTGTACGCCGGAGGATTTTATAAGCGCTTCACGCCATACTGTTACCGCGGCTGCCGTGGCCTATAAACCTGTGTATTACCAGGGGCGTCACACTCATGCTGGCGATAGCAACGCCCTGGGAAAACAGATTTTGAGAGGAGAAGTGCCGTCAATCAATGGAAGAAGGAGAATAATACGCCCGTTCATCTCACGGTGGGACCTCGCCTTACTATAAGCGGGTTATTCTATTAAAGCGGAATTATATTTAGCGCATATTATTCAATGCGGAAATCCTTTACGTTTGTGTCGTTGGCGAGAGCGGGTGCGTTTCCGGCCCCTAATTACGTTTAAACGTCCTGCGTAATGTAATTAGAGCCGTTATAATTACATTTGTAGATATTTATTAAGGGTTCTTTTATAATGGCGGCTGTCCTAAATAAATAAATAATCATTTAAGTAGGTACTTTTACCTATGCTTTTACTTTCTCTAGAAAAGTAAGGTATTTGATTGGGAGAATCGCAAACTGCGCGGCCCGCGATGACCGGAAGTAACTCGGGCGTCGGAAGTCGCAGAATGACCTCCGTCCTCCCGGCAACCGACGGCCCACAGACTGATGGCGTGCGTTTTAGTCGGCTCGAGTCCGACATAATTTCCACTTATCTAGGAGGGCTGAAACCCGTCATCGGTTTTGATCCCAAAGCGACGTGTTGTTGCAACTATAGTAAGGCGTGACTTTTTACGGCTATAACTACCTACTCGTTCCAGTGAATGCGAATGAAATGGTACTACTTTAGTATTACTTTACGCGGTTTCACAGGCGTCTTCTATGCATTCCGTCTATGTTATTCCCTTAGTCTGAGACCATGGTCCCCATCTTGCCCCCGGATAGGGGGGGACTTGCTTAACCTTGCAATATGCTTGTCTTATGTTAGTGTCCGCTGTGTAAATTACAAATCAACATTTACCTCCTATCTGACTGCCTCTGTGGCGTAGCGGTAGTGAACGTGGCTGCTACGCAGGAGGCGCGGGTTCGATCCCCGCTCAGTGCCAATATGTGTATGCATGAATATAAATATTTGCATTGGTCTGGGTGTTTCTATGTATAATATGTATGTATTTACAAAAAAAAAAGTCTATTCGCATTCTAGATTCCATAACACAAGCTAATTAAGCTTACCATGGGTCTAGATAGCGTTGTGTAGAATGTTGTAGAATATTTATTTATTTATTTATTATTTATCTCCCACTCATTAGTGCAAATATCTTGAGCCTCGTAATGAGGCCGCCCATTGTCAGCCGTTCATAGTCCAGCAGACCCTGCCTTAGTGTTGGCTCGACTATTAACGCTTCGGTAGATATCTAAACTCATTAGGATCTTGGGTAAACATACAAATAAATACAATTAAAATGTCTGTTTGTGTTGTTACAATAGTAAACACATTATGAATGTATTTAGGTACTAAGGCCCGTATTCTAGAACAAGATAGTCAGTCTTAAGTTTCGATTTATCTGAGTAAAGATTCCTCCTGTCTTCAGATGTCTTCTGAAGGACAGAGGAGAGATGTCCCCAGAATAAATGGAGATTCAGAATTGAGTACTTACCAATCTAGAATACGGCCCTAAGATTGCTTTATATTGAAAAAGACGCTTTTTTTTGTGTATGTTAATCTGTCAACTGATGATAATAAAATTCATCGAGAATTATCCTGGGAAATAACTTAGGCTTTTGTCTAATTAAATTATCTTAAGCAAGTAATACATAAGTAATCTTTGAAGTTATGAATTTTTGTATAGAAACCAGGATCGACGGCTTCTCAGAGACACGGAGGGGCCTCAATTTCTTAAGAATTGTCACCACGCCTAAGTCTGACTTGGATAGTGTAGCTTAACCTCACAATATTGACTTATTGTTGATCTATTTGGTTACCACTTAGCCACCAGACCAGATATTGTTGAAGAAATTTTCTGTACACAGGAAGCGAACCAGGGGATTATCGGAATGTGTAGTAATAAAGCATGTGAAATAAACCACCATGCAATGTGATGATGACGAAAAAATAACGAAACGCCCGCGCGCAGATTGGACTACGAGTATATTGGATTGGATTGGATCCTGTGAGAACTAAAAAATTGCGGCCCACTGTTTTTGCTTCGTTTGAACGTAAAAAAACAAATACGAGTAAAGCCGCGGATAACAGCTAGTCTACTATAAAATTCTGGCGGTTTGAATCAGTGGTACGGAAAAAGTTAACCGTATTTTGACGAGATTTTCATTGCTTTAGCGGGTACAGCCAGCGACAAAAGTAGATGACAATTTTTAAGATTTCAAAATGGTTTTTTGATGAAAGAATTTTTTTTTATGAAAAGGCTGTTAAACTACAAATTGGGATCTTAATAACACAACGTTTTAATTTTTGTAATTTTGTATATATGTTCGTTACAGATAAAATTACAAAATTTACTGATCATAAAAAACTCATAATCTCTGGACTTTTCAAAAATTCTTTCGCCAGTTAGAAAGTTACATTACGTTACGCCGGGCGGCGTATTGTAGAATAGAATGACGAACGTATGGGAATTGACGCTGGCGGAGCCGCGAGCTACGGTTGGTAATGAATAATTTTCATTCCGATTTTAACTTTGAAATTTGTGCAATCGTCATCTAACTTTGACGCTAACTGTACTTTTACAGATGCAAGCCGGTAAATTTAAAACAAATTCAGTTAAAGTAAGTTTGGTTACTTTATCTGTTTGTACTGTTTCTATAATAGACTAACTGTTGCCTGCGATGCGACTCTGCCCGCGTGAAATACTGTTACTGTTTCCGCATCCAATAGAAACCTATCTCCGGAAAAAAAATTAACTATAATTACTATATCATTTGATTCTGCAATTGCTTGTTTTTTTAATTGCTGTAGTACCTTATTAAGAGCAAGTCAAACTGATTTATCGCTTCAAATTGTATTATCGTCCGAACTAAAGTTGTGTACCAATTATCAGAACAATCAGTCAACAGGAAAAGGTGAATACCAAGGTGTTAAGATCATTTTGAGTACCTACTTTATCCCTCAAGATCGATCTGATGTTGACTGAACCATCCCGTCCAAATTTGAAATTTAAAATTAATCCCTGCCCCCTCCCCAGGAACCGTTATACATTTTTTTATTTTATTTTGCATAGAAATCAACCGTTAAAATATGACATCCATTCCTTCTCTCCATACATAAGATACCACAAAAACATACCAAACAAAGGTCTGTCAGGCCCATTAATCAAATCTCAAGCAACACTACCAGTCGTTTATATCCTCAGTTTAGTGTTAAATGGCTCCACAGGCCCGTGCACAAAGGTCACTCATCCGACCCCCGATCCTAAACAAATTGGGAGAGGCACTTTGCATGACAACAGCAGGCAATTTGGCATTAAACACACCCACTTACGTACAGAGCTTGGAACTGGGGATAAATAGATGAATTTATTTTAACTGGATGTGGAAATGAAAAGTGAAATTGGAGAAATAAACATACATAGATACATACAATCACGCCTTTATCTCCGAAGAGTTAGGGAGAGGTAAATTAACACCCACATTTTACCATTCTATTAGGTCCCACGTAATAAGGGGTGAGCCTATTGCCGTATTCTGGACATTACCTACTGTCGACTTGAGCCATGCATCTGAGCCTGAGTCTGGACTGTATATATCTGTCTGATGTTAAGAGCGCTATCGCCCTTAGTCGCCTTGTACGACACCACATGGGAAGGGATGGGGTGCCCCACTCTGCCGGGAACCACGGAGCCAATAAAAAGATAAATAAAAAGGACTTTTTTATGATAAAGGCGCAATCGTTCGTAATGCTTGAGAAAGAGGCGGATTCGGGGGAGACTCAGGGTCTCCTCTGTCCCGCATATTCCGCAATGATGGAGGCAACTCGGGATAAAAAGATAAATAAAAAGGATTTTTTTATGATAAAGACGTAACCTAGCCAACGCGAGTGCGTGCCGATGGAAGTATCGTTCGTAATGCTTGAGAAAGAGACGGACCCGAAGGAGACTCAGGGTCAATTTCGTTCCGCATAGTCCGCAATGCGCGAAGGCAACTCGGTCGTTTGAGGTCCCTTCTCATCTATCTCCGTCCTCCATGAGCGCGGGTGAAAGTGAAAGGGTGAAAAGTGGAGCCTGAGGATGACTAGCAGACACAGGCCAAGGCGATGCGCGTCTCCGCCTATCCGGGTCAAGATAGGGACACTGTAGATGGGTCCAGGGCACGATGGGAAGGGGGTGTAGTCATCGTATATGTCATGTCAAAATTCGTGTTCATAAACGTCAAAACTCGTGTCATATACGTCAAATTCCATACATTTATCATTCTATTCTGCAATGGAAACGAATGCCACTTGTTTTAATCACATTGCTGTCATTAAAACTTTCATACAAGCTGGATTATAAATTTAAATTAGGATAATAATGTTAAACCGATCCGTTAAATACTCCCGGTCAAATATTGGTGTGTAATACCACCGTGCCACAACGTACTAACTGACCCAAAACTTTCTAACTAAGTACGTTGGCATATATAATCCTATTACACGTTAAGCAGATTATCTCTTTAGTTAAAACGGCAGTTTAAATTATTGCTTCTATGATTTGTGTGCAGTTGATTGCATGTTTAAGCACGCCCTGTGATAAGGTGAATCAAAAATTGTTGGTGAAAAATGTGCATATTATTACAGCTCTGCTGATTCCCTTAGGGACAAAGGTTCATATAGCAAATGAGACAAAACGACGAATGTCAGAAGACGAGCTTAATTAGAATCTAATTGCAATTTTTTGAGCTTCTTTTCTGATTTCTATGAATCATTTCTCGTGTGTAAACAATAAGAGAGTGGGTGTCGCGGCCTCGCAGCGATAGCCAATTAACGGCAACGGGATCAAACGAAGATAAAAGGTTAAATATCTAATAAACAACACGGTATGATTGATCACCGAGCTGTCCCAGTGCAATCTCGTCGCGACAGTGTGAGTTCTACGCCGAAGTTTCCCGAACACGGTCCAGAACTAGGCACTTCTTGACTCATTACTGTCTTTTAGGTCGGTGTTGGTAGAAAACTGGTGTTACTGTAAACTTATTTTCGAGGGTGAGTGATGGATCCCGAAAGACAACCCTTATTAAGCAATACTTCGGACGTGAGATGTAGAAGATTGAGGTAGGTATTTTTAATTGTTTAAATAGAAATGTGTAATTTTAGATTAAGTAGGTATTATTAATTAGGTTCTATAGGCCCTTATTTACTAGAACCAGAAACATACCCTTCTGTATCCGTGGTCAGATAGCATTGTTAGATCAGTCTAACCACGTCCACTCTTTTGTGTCCATTGTCAGATCAGTCTAACCACGTCCACTTTTTTGTGTCCTTAGTCAGATTTCAATATGTACATTGTCAGATCAGTATAACCACGTCCACTTCTTTGTGTCCATTGTCAGATCAATCTAACCACGTCCACTCTTTTATTTCCTTGGCCAGATTTCAATAGCCAAAGATTACCTGGGTGCGGAAATCTATCCTTACAGTAACAGTAGATAAGAATGGTGTACCTATTTAAATTAACATTTATAAGTGTACAGTCACACATCTTTCCCAATTGTATAGGCAGAGACCCCATGTCTTCGCCTACAATGATGATTCTAATATCTTTAATTCTCATGATCTTTCGCTATATTTTACTTACATTCGAAGTTACCGACTGCCTAACTCTAAAACCTCTGAAGAGTCTAGAAGACCTATTAATATATCACTGTAAATATCGTTTGTTTTGTTAGTGCTCAACAACTAGTGAGGGCGACTTCACTTTCATAGTTATTGTGATTATACATGCTTAGGTACGGTCGCTACTATTAGGTACTGCCTATATCAATGCTTGCTTAGATTAGGCCCATATTTATCAAAAATCGTACTGACTTATGTCCCGTCTCTCGTCCTATCCTGTCCTGAATCTCGTTATAAAGGAGAGATTGTTTATAAATCGGCCTTCAGATAAATCAAGACTCAGGACTGTCATTCTAAAATACGGGCCTTAGACTTTGAAAATGGTCCAGTATTGAGATGGGATTTTTTCCGTACTGTTCGTTCCGTAGCTTGTTACTTATATTTGGATGTTACTTATGATGTCGTTTATGTGACCATACATAGCCTGTGTCGTTTCTCACGGTCTAATCTACCCCTATACCAAATTTCATGAAAATTGGTTCAGTAGTTTAGGCGTGAATGCCTAACAGACAGACAGACAGACTGAGTTACTTTCGCATTTGTAATATTAGTATGGATTTATTTGATACTTTGTACAGATATTCTATAGGTATTTATGATATTTACATATATTATAATCTTTGACCTTAAAACCCGACTATTTGTAATAATAACAGTAAACATCAATAGATGTTTACTGTTATTATTACAAATGTTACAAATGTTACAAATGTTACAAATGTAATAAATAACGATATTAATGATAGCAAGTTGCTGGGTAGAAAATAAATGATTTTGGTAAATGATAAACAAGCATATTTATAAGTTATGTAAACAATATTTTAAATGATTCTTAAGAACTGTCTGTCGTATTGTGTAATTACTAATTAGCCTATCATAAACATATATTTAATAAGTGCGTATGTTCTGGGAACGTTGTCCAGCGGGTATAATATAGCCATTCCGCTAAAAACGAGTAAGTTGATGATTTTTTAGTAGATCTCAATCAATCCTATAAACTATTTATAGTTACTGTTGATTGATGGCACTTGGCGAAACCGGTTAGGTCAATAATAAATATCGTGGAAAAGTACAAGTGTGTTATCATCAATATATGCATTCCTAGGTATAAAATACGTAAAATGGTCACTCATAGGAGCAGAACCACAACAATTCATTTACTAAGCAGATTCTAATTTCTAATAGATCAGATAATAGTTAGATTCTTCTTCCTCTTAGCGTTAATTCCCAGTCGCATCCGAAGCTTTCAGCTCGGAGTCTGGGGTCCGCTTTTACCAGTCTTAACCACGAATTTGACTAGACCTCGATATTTGCCGTGAAGCGATTGTCATCTGACCTCCACAACCCAATGTTAACATTAGGCGATATCGAAGTTTAGCAGTTAGACCGTTGTTTTTGGATTTTTGAGGGCTCCAACTACCCGTAACGACTGCCATAGATGTTCTCATGGCAACCGGGACCGACGGCTTAACGTGCTCTCCGAGCTCGAACTCATATTTCATTCACACAAATATTTGCACTGAGCGGGGATCGAACCCGCGCCTCCTGCGTAGCGGCCGCGTTCACTACCGCTACGCCACGGAGGCTGTCAGATAATAGTTAGATAGGTAATTATATTATTTATTCATAAATCACAATTTGTAGCTTGACAGATAATAATGTTGCACATTTGAAATTCATGAATTTTGAATATAGGTTTGTTGTTCTACAATATAAGTTGGTTGAGTTATAATGTCGCCGGCGTCGCCGCATGATAAAATATTATCCTAATACGATTCCAATAAAGTCACCTTTTATTTAGACCTGCAGCAACTCTTATGGTCATAAAGATTACTGACTGTTCTGCACTTCCACATTAAATTTTGCTGGAAAAAATGTTAACATGCAAGCTCGCATTTATGTATTGTCAATCAATTGGCCTTACCGTACCGTACCTACACTTATGCAAAAATAAAATGTATTTTTTCTTGCCAACAGCCCGCTAACACAAGAAGAAGTTCTGACATCTCAAAACGGCACATCATGGCGTTGGACAAGGTTCTGTTTGGTCTTCATGTTCTGGTTAATAATGGTAGCAATCCTGTCCCTCGTCACCTGTGTCCTGGTGACCAGTTCTGGTTGCCGCACCCGCGACAGAGGCAGGACCCCGTTTGTACCGCCTGTGCACATGACATTCGCGCCACTGATTGCGAAGTTGAATAACGATCGTGCTTTTGCGCTGTAGTAGTAGAAACACACATACATATTCACGCAGTAAACCCTTGAAGAATTAGGCAGAGATTTATTAACACCCTCATCTCGTCAGCTATGATTTTAGGTCCCACGTAATAGAGGGTGACTTCATTGACGTTAAGCGGGCATTTTGTCATGGGCTACATGTTTACTGTCAGAAAGAGAACAGCCACAGGGCTACCCTGGACAGCTCTTTGTCGCCTTCTGCGACACCCATAGGAAGAGATTGGGTGACCCTATTTTACTCCACCGGTAAGGCACAAGAAATTACCTAACTCTACTAAGCTAAGGAGCTTAGTAGATGTGGAAAAGCAATGGTTTTATAATGTTATGCTATTGTATTGCCAAATTTGACTAAGCGACAAGCGAAATACGAGCACGGAGCATCGCAAAACGTGATCTGAATGCGCGAATCTCGGTTCCAGACAGATAAAAATATCGAATCAGAAGGAAATTGAAGGAGATATTTATAGAATGGAGGAATATCTGGTGCAGGCTTTCCTCTCCGGCTTAGGAAGCCAAAAAAATCCAGAACAATATACCTATAGATCCCGAGCTTAAAATGCTATACTGGATTGCCCTGTTACCTACATCCAAACTGTGAAGATGATGAAGAATTTGTTTATTGAAATAAAACTATTTTTAACGGATTCTAATGCGATTTATTCCATATTATTTTATCATTATCACTGAACCTGAATTAATAAATATAATACTTATATATACCTATACATAAAATCGAGCTACTACAATATGGGGTTCTTCAAGAAGGGCATTAGAAGGTTTCTTCAGGGTCGGCAGCGCGAGTGTCACGCCCCTGGTGTTGCATACTTCCATAGGCCACGGTGACCGCTTCCCATCAGGTGGGCCGTGTGCTTGTCTGTGGTATAATATAATAAAAAAAAGGCAAGATAGGTTATCTGTTTCATACGATAACTATTTGTTACAATTGGATTTTGTTGCAGCTATATTATTTTGTCACATGTAGGTACATAGGTAAGTATCACGTGATAGGGCCCCACCAAAACTTTCTTCTCGGGGTTTGGGAGTCATATTGGTAAAAGTTCACCAAATCAAATGACGCCAACTTCAAGTCAACACAGTACGAGTTCATTATATTAATATAACCATTTATCAACGCATTGATAAATAAATAGTGACACATACATATAACCCGCACCACGTATCTTAGACCTAAATCGTAAGACATAAGTACGAGGCTCTGACGCCCGCGGATTGCTTTGTAATAGTCTATGCTTGGTGAATTTGAGTTCGTCTACCGCAGTAGCATCCCGTGCTATCCTTCAAAAGACACTCAAAAAATGTGTACTGCGCGTATAGGGCACGTTTTAAGTACATTTTAGGTTCATGATACGTGGCGCGGGTTATAGAATTCTTATTCTTATAGAGTTCTCACTCGGTAGGTACACAATGACATTATTGTTACTTATTATAAATAAACGTTGATATGCAAAGGGCAACTAACTGATAATAGGTATGATAAATTCACATATTGAACATTTCCCTTGCGTAAAGATAATATATCTCTCTTCTTTCCTCGGTGTGGGGAGATCAAACATTAGATGTTCCGAAAACATACTTTTAGGTCAAAAAGGAGGAGAAAGAGTATGTACCTAAGCGGTATATTTAATGTTTGGCCCGTCAATTTGTCTGCACCTCGCCTGATGGTAAACTGAGATGAAGTTCAAATAAGTAGTGGCCACCTTCCGAGATGCTGTCCCTAGAATGGTGATCCCTACCTTGACGACCTCGACAGACGCTTTTTCACGTCCCACTTGAAGAATCAGCCTCCCAAGACAAGTCGTCAACGTATATGATAAACGTCAAACCCCATACATTCATCATTTTATTCCACAATACGCCGACTTACGAATTGCCACTTGTCTAGGGAGGCTGGTATTATAGGAAGAAATTCCAAGTAGTTTACGATATTATTATGCAGTCATATTTATTAAAAAGGATAGATAACCTAGTAGTGCCAAGGGAGATAAAATTTCCAGTGGCACTTCTTGCGAAAGAGTAGTGTCACGGGAAATGCAGTTTTACCCATGGCACTACTGGTAGTGTCACAGGAAGTAGAAATCTCCCGTGACACTACTAGTAGTGTCGCGCAATAGTGTCAAGGGAAATGGAGGGAAAAATCGCGGTTGGTTCGCGATAGTACCTAATACATAGTAACATACATACCAATATAGGTACAATCACGCCTTTATCCCCGGAGTGTTAGGCAGAGGCGAATTAACACCCATGACATTTCACCAATCACCAATCATAGTACATTTATTAAGTCCCACGTAATAAGGGGTGATCCTTTTGCCGTTTTCGGGGCACTATTGTTGGCTTGAGCCATTTATAGGCTGATTCTGGGCTTCATTAGGGATTTAGGACCAAGATAAGTGTCCCGAGCTATAATTATGTCTTACTCACTTTTATTTAAAAAGGAGGTACAGTAGTATAACCCGCGCCACGTATCTTGGACCTAAATCGCAAGACATACGAGGCTCTGGCACCCGCGGATTGCTTTGTAATAGTCTATGCTTGGTGAAATTGAGTTCGTCCACCGCAGTAGCACCCCGTGCTATCCTCAAAAGACACCCAAGAAATGTATACTGCGCGTGTAGGGCACACTTTGAGCACATTTTAGGTCCAAGATACGTGGCGCGGGTTATACCACGTTTATAAGTTACGCCCATAGATGAAATAATATAAATAGGGTAGGTATTATAACATTTTTGCTCATCAGTGCCATCTGTTTCATATAATAAGCATTAAAGGGCTTGTAAATGATTTGCTGCCCGCTATGTGACGCTAGTGGTAATGTAAAATACTGTTGTATGAGAGCTTCATCCCCCTGCGTTACGCCGATGTACGTGTACCTGCGCAGGAGTCTCATATTCGAAACGCGCGAAAAAATCTTAACTAATCACAACGCTCCGTATAGACGCGCCATAAAAGGCCCTTTGTTATTGGTTGCCGCCTGCGCACCATGTTCGATGTTCGTCTCTTCGCCGCACCGTACACTTGGAGACAAAAAAAGTGAATATTTTTACATATTGTGTCTTTACTTAAAAGAACCTTATAAGGTCAAAGTAGGGCAATGGTATATAATGTGCATTAATTCTTCCATTGATGTTGAAATGAAACCTGGCATCGTGCAAATAACCTTGACGTGGTGGCGACACCAGTTGTTTTAAATTAAGATAGGACTAAATTCCTTGACATGTCAATTTTTTTTACTGTGGTATTCTGTAAGATGGAAGTACTACCCCGGGCGGGCGGCTCCAATTCGCTGTGACGAAAAAATTGTTCGTCAATTCAAGAAAATGTCGTGCCTGGGAGAGCACGTTAAGCCGTCGGTCCCGATTGCCGTACGAACATCTATGGCAGTCGTTACGGGCCCTTCATGGTCAACTGAGCCCACATCCCATTGAGCCCGTGGGCTCAGTAAGTTGTCCACGTTCGTTTTTTTTTGGGAGTGACTCAGCCCACTAACCAGCCAACTTAACCTGCGGGCTCAGTTAACCACTTGCTACGGCTATGGGTCTACTCAGCCCGTGGACTCAGTTAACCACTTGCTACGGCTATGGGTCTACTCAGACCGCGAGCTCGGTTAAGCACTTGGTACGGCTAAGGGGTTTACCCAGCACACGGACAAAATATCCATTTAAACTGCCGAATCTAGAATTATTGCTCAATTTTGCATAAATTAAAACTTCCTGCATAGAACAGAATCCAGTAATACCTGTGACTCGTTGGCAATTTTTTTCTCAACCAGTAACAGTGTTACTCGTTTGGGTGTTACTGGATGGGCATATACCATAATTATGACTAATTATTAATTATTGAAAGCATCTTATAGTAATTCCCTAAATCTACCAATTTGCATATTGTGTCCGCGTACTGGGTGTGTGCTGGGTAAACCCTTAGCCGTAGCAAGTGGTTAACTGAGCCCACGGGCTGAATAGACCCATAGCCGTAGCAAGTGGTTAACTGAGCCCGCAGGGTAAGTTGGCTGGTTAGTGGGCTGAGTCACTCCCAAAAAAAACGAACGTGGTTAACTGAGCCCGCGGGCTCAATGGGATGTGGGCTCAGTTGACCATGAAAGGGGGTAATTAGAGCTCTAAAAAGTCCAACAACAATGGTCTGGCTGCAATGCTTCGATATTGCCTAATGTCACCATTGGGTTGTGAAGGTCAGATGGCAGTCGCTTCACGGAAAATATCGAGGTCTAGCCAAATCCACACTTAAGACTGGTAAAGCGGACCCCAGACTCCGAGGTGAAAGCTGCGGATGCGACTGGGAATTAACGCTAGGATGAAGAAGAATTCAAGAAAAAAAGTTCGATTCGGTAGATATCACGTTAAATCAAATGGTGGCGCCACCGTCGGCGAAGTTAGCCTTAATATTCGTCTTAAAAACCATTGCTTTTCTATTTTTAGTCCGTACCTCAAAAGGAGCAACGAAACCCTCACAGGATCAATTTGTTCATTAATATTTTGATCACATTAAACATTTCGTTATTAATTGAGCATGGTAATTTTTTTGTTATATTTTAAGATAGGTATCCATTTTATAAACCGGTATTTTGTAAAAATGTTTCATTATAATAAAAATGTAACATAAAAACATTGGTACGTTTTATTTGCTAGCATGTGTACACCTACAGTGAGCGAGATAGCACTACTCTCTGGATTTATTGCATTTTCAATTATAATGTAACGCAATAAAGTCGGTTTTTCAACAGCGTTGGCAATCGTAATTAATCGGCATTAGCTTGCTCTCTTCTGCGCAGGCGAATTTGGTCGATGCGACTTAAAAATGTGGTTCACCTGTACCCAAGTAGATTTTGTCGCACAAAAAAAAACTCCACGCGGTCGAAATCACGGACGTTACTAGTTAACTAGGTAATAAATAACCTATAGAAAGAAATCATTAGGCATTGATTTTTGTGTGTTTACTCATAATTTGATTAGATTAGATGGGTAAGCAAAAAAGTAATTAATTTCCAATTTAGGGTAGTAAATAGCTCTAGCTACTACCTACACTACACTCAGTCGCTACCATAGATGAAATATATAAATAGGGTAGTCGCTACAGTGTGGCAGCAGTCGCTTCGCAACAGTCGCTTCGCAACGAGTACCCACCGGGGTGGAAATTCTATTGGATTTTTTTGTTGTACAAAAATATAAATTTAAGTATAATGTGGACTGAAGTGCAACCATTGTTGGGTAACTTAAATCACCGGGCTCCCAACATTTATGAAGTGCTGTGGATGAAATTCAGGTATGTCCCTACAATCTATAAAATAAATCTGTAGCAGGTCGGATTTTGTACCTACATTAAAAATATTTTGAAAAGAACTATAGTAATGGCTATCTATAATCGACACTGAAGCCGAAAATGTAGGTATTTTTTTTATTTTTGTCTGTCTGTCTGTCTGTCTGTCTGTCTGTCTGTCTGTCTGTCTTTCTATCTGTCCGTTTTAAATGCGTGCATAACGTCGAAACTACTTCATGGATTCAAACGAAACTTGGCACGTTTAAAGTTCATATACCGAGGAAGGTTCTTTTCAGCAAGGTTACCTTTAGAGAAATCAGAATGTAAAATTAGCTATAATTCATTAACGCGTGGCCCGATTTCAATGATTTCTTTTTCATAAGAAAGACGTTGCTACAACGACTGTCCCACAAAAATATTATTACGCTATTTCTCTTAGGAGCCGAGCAAAAGCCAAATTGTCAGTCAAATCAAATCAAATCATACAAAAAAAAAATACAAAAAAAAAAAAATATAACAACTGTTGCTATGGTAGGTACTATCGACAAAGTTGTAACCTTGCCACCACGACGTACGGTCGCATTTTGTGTGCAACGATGACCGACCCGGCAACAGCGCTGTTGCCGGTTCAAACAATTTTTTTTTATGGATCTATCTCAGGTAGCTGCTACCTGAGATAGATCCATAAAAAAATGTTTGACTTGACTACACAGTGGAATACAATTTCTTGGTCACTTTGGTAATAAAAAGTAATAGATAGTGTATGAGCATCGTGGTTTTTTGACACGACCATCCATATGAATTCACCCCGCCCAATGGTAAGCTTGTGGCAAAGTCTCAGGCAAGACTCAAGAGGGTCATCATTGCAGACACCATTAATATTTTATAACAGTGGCCCTCAGCTTGACGGCCTCATCAGATGCGTTTTCATAATATAGACATAGGTAGTTAACGAATATCTTATTACCCCAGTTCTATCCGACACCAGGCAGATAGTGAGTATATTTATTTGCTACCGTGGTAATGAAAATAGTAGTGTTTAGGTAGATAGGTTTTTGACCATCCATTTGCATCCACTTTACAAGGACTGCGCAAAGATTGAAGCCCACATCTGGCCGACATGTGTGACAAGAGCTTCTTTTGTTCTTTCGGCTTTTGGTTTCAACTCTCTCTTTAAGTCGGAAAAAAAATGTGTTTGTAAACATTAATAGAAATGGTTTGTTGTTAAAAAAAAGAGATTTTGTCTCAAATTTCAAATGAATGCTTTTGCGTTTCATTGATCAATCGTATACCTACCTACGTTTGCCAGCCGCAAGCACACCTCGCCACGCAAAGTAGGTATTCTTTTGGAAAGTACCTACTAGGTACCTCCATACTCAGAATACAGAACAAACCAGAAGCCGCATTCGCTAATAGCTGCATATCCCGCACTGTGTCCAAAAACGATACTCTGTCTCGCTCTATAGTGAAACTTCCCGCTCGCGTAATGTTACTAGGCTAAGGTGCGGTTCCCAACTTTAGGGTAGTCATAAAACACTAGATAAGAGATATAACACTAGATATTTAATATCTGTATTATACAGAGAGGTGATCAGTGTAAGTTAAAGCTATTAAATATATATAAATTTAATGAAACACGGTAATAAGGTAAGTATTTTTTTAATGGTATAATGATATACAAAGTCTATAGACGCAGTGTCACTCCAATGCGGCGTAAATAATACTTAGCTACTAGGTACTCTGGTACATGTTGACAATATAGGTACATACTTATATCTCCTATTTCATCCATTTCAACTTTTCTCTTCATGCATCGGTAGGGAAACTAAAATTAGAAACATTTTATAGAAAAATAAAGTACCTACCTACTTTATACATAATATTGCTACTGTGCGATAAAACCACCAATTGTATATAGGTACCCACATAATAGCGTGTTTAATGATGTCTGTGGTGTACCTACATATCGATTCAAAATGAATGACGATTCCGAAGTTTGTGCGTAACGATGCACGCGCCTGCGAGACTCGCAGCATATGCAGTATGTACCTACACGCAGTGATTGTTGAAATTGTTGTTTGCTATTTATTATGTTAAGTTTGTTATTGTCCTTCCACAAGCAGAGAAGGGGCTATGTAGGGTATACAGCCCTACAAGCCGGACAGCCAGTAAATTGTCGCTGTTGGTACAATAAATGGTATTTCTTCAATTACTGAAGACAAACTCCTATGGTCATCTTCAGACACCATCTACAGGTCCTGTATACTAAGAATACCAGAGAATTAGCTAAGACAAAACAAATGAGCTCAAACTCGATAGGTTTTTCTTGTTTAGTTTAGTATTTCTTAAGGCCATCTTCTGACTTTATCATCAGACCAGCTCCATGGTACCATATTAATGCATTATCCCCTAAACTAACATGTATACAAAATTTCATCAAAATCGGTTGAGGATATCTGCTTCAAAATCGAGTTGCAAGATTTCTTTTCGAACAAATTATGTAGGTACCATACCTACATCCTACATACAGTGAAAGTAGGTAATGAAAAGATTTTTATAATAATATCATTTACCGACTTGTTTGCAATGCAACAAGGAATAATGCTTGGACGAGTAAAGTGAACAGAATATTTTTGTACCTACCTGCGCATGGCACTCGTACGTACTACCGAGCCATTTAGTTTGATTTGAACCGTATTGTACAATAAAGAGACCTATCTAAGTACCGTTTAAATTTCATAAAAATAGGTGGGTAAAATTTTCAATTGACATGGCAACACACAAGATGGCAGCGTCTTCGTCTAAATCAATCACAATTAAATTCAATAATTAAATAACTATGCATTTGTATACGCTAATTACAGATGAAATGTGATCCCATCCTGTTTTTTTGTAATCCTAGATGTATTTTTACATGAAGGAACAACTAAAACCGACATTTTAAAATTAAAATTGACACTGATGTAATACGTCTGACGCGCTACGTGCATACGAGTGAATGCGAGTGACAATATTCAAATCAAGACAATTTGTCTTGATTTGTGTGTCTTCACTTTTGAGCGCGCTTGCGGTTTCTGGTTTGTTCTGTATTCTGAGCCTCCATAGCAACAAATGTGTTATATTATGATATTTTTCGAACCTATTAATTTACAAACGCTAATAATATTAAGGTACCTAGTTAGGTATAACCTTCACAAACCTTCTAAGTATAGAGAGTACTTATAGGTATAATATTATGAAAGACAAACTAGAATTATTGAAATGTGTTAAATATCTAGAGGATGTCAGAGAGAATGTCGGCTACCGTGCCGCCTCCCCAGCTATACCTACCTTTGATAGATCTTAGACAGATTTGATGCAATGATTCAAAGCACACAAAAAGGTAAAGTACCTACCTAAGTATCTCAAAATGCAGGCTGAATGGCATGAGTTTACATAATAGGCCAAGGCTTATGCCCAGCAGTGGATTGCAATAGGCTAATTAATTGATTGATAGATATCTACCTAAACACAGATCAAAATCCACGCGGACGAAGTCGCGGGCACAGCTAGTACCTACCTATTATCTATTTTTGTAATAAGTATACCTCGGGATACGTATCTTGGACCTAAATCGTAATACAAACTAGGTTCTGGCGCCCGCGGATTGCTTTGTAATAGTCTATGCTTGGTGAATTTGAGTTCGTCCACCGCAGTAGCATCCCGTGCTATTCTCAAAAGACACCCAAGAAATGTGTAGGTACCTACTGCGCGTATAGGGCACTGTGCGTATTGAAGCGTCGGTAGCTTAGTGGTTAAGGAGTCGGCCTTACGATCGAGAGGTCCTGGGTTCGAATCCTGGCCATTACACTACCGACGTGAACCCACTCCTAGCACAAGCAATTTAGCTTAGTTGGAGGGGTTAACGGGAATATTAGTAATTTCGGTTGCTAATATTCTTTTTAAAAAAAAAAAAAAAAAAAAAAAAAATTATGAGCACATTTTAGGTCCAATTTACGTGGCGCGGGTTATACTTAGGTATAATTCATATATCAATCAATCAATCAATTAGCCTACTGCAGTCCACTGCTGGACATAGGCCTCCCCCAGTGTGCGCCACGTTTGCCGATCCTCCGCCTTCTTCTTCTCCGCCTTCGCATCCAGTCCGTCCCAGCCACCTTTCGCAGGTCGTCGGTCCATCTGGCTAGGGGATGTCCCACCCTCCGTTTTCCTACGCGCGGTCTCCACTCTATCTCTCCACCACTAATTCATATAATCTACAAGTTTATTGTAGGTACCTACTATAGGTACTCTTGTGTGTGTTTGGACTGTGCTGTATGGAACATCGTAGAATAATCATTTATTTACAGATTTCTTACAATTAGCAATATAAGTATAACGGACATAATAATAATACAATTTATTTTATTTTTGTCCACCAGGCAATTACAACTACCAGCGGATTGGCGCCTCATACTGACAATATGGTGTTTTATAATCGTATACCTGGGCATCTTAGCTTCGTTGATCGTACTGGAATGCTGCCACAAGAAGTACCAAAGCACGGAAGCAACTTCTGTAGAATCTGTGGGGGATGCCGTTTTTCTACCAATACTATACAAATCTACTTACAATGCTACGTAAAATATACTATTTTTAGTTTTATTTGTGACTTTCTTTTTCATCCTAGCGTTAATTCCCAGTCGCATCCGAAGCTTTCACCTCGGAGTCTGGGGTCCGCTTTACCAGTCTTAACTGCGGATTCGGCTAGATCTAGATATTTTCTGTGAAGCGACTGCCACCTGACCTCCTCAACCCAATGGTGACATTAGGCGAAATCGAAGCATTGCAGCTAGACCGTTGTTGTTGGACTTTTTAGGGCTCCAACTACCCGTAACGACTGCCATGTTTGTATGGCAACCGGGACCGACGGCTTAAACGTGCTCGCCGAGGCACGACCAGACCAATGCAAATACCCATATTCATGCATCATCATCATCATCATTTCAGCCATAGGAAGTCCACTGCTGGACATAGGCCTACCCTATAGATCTCCAATAAGACCGGTTGGACGAGGCATGCCCTAGGGATACCTGCCGCCCTACATGCATTAATTGCTTCCGGGAGACGGGGGAGAAGGCATACCATCACGCCTTCTTCCCGGACTGCCCAGTCCGCAAAAAGTGGGACGCAGTGGCCAGGGCATCGGTGGCATACTGTTAGCGGTGCCCTGGAGACTGTGTTGGGAACATGTGCTTTTACCCTATGTTTACATGGGGTAAAGGCACATGTTTTCATCCACTTTACTTTTATTATTATTTACACTATTTATTATTTTTTACATACTATTTTATTATTTTATGTACGGTAACTCCCCTGTAACCAAACCCAAGCAACCATCTACGCATAAACACAAACTTACACTGTACATAAAACTCTTTACATGGAATTAGGACATACACCTCACGATTAACGCATACACCACATCAAAATTAATTTTCTACACGCCGGGCATTCTGCATTTTGTATTGATAAGACTGCAAAATAAACCGGCTACACAACTACACGTACAACACAAACCTACACAAAACATTAACGTGAAGTAATCAGGTGATCCAATTCAATTTAAATGGATTAAACACCCGGCTACTAAACATTCTTATATAAACACACGTTAAAACAAAAAAAAAAGTAATTCTACCCCCAATTAAAATCACTTTTATAATCTCCTAATCTGTCCATTCATTTATATATTTATAACATAATACTACCTTTATATAACTTATCTTACACTATACTATTCTATTTTATTCTATTTACATACTAATTAAACACTTGTAAAAAATTTTCGTTAGAAAATTGAAACAAGCTGTACTCATAACAAATACCCTTACTTCTTTTATTTCTGTTTTATTTCTCAATCACTTCAACAACAAATAAAATATATACTTAATATATAAACTATATTATATTTACAACCATGCATATTTCTGTTTGTGCAAATTAACTTTGCAACAATCTGAAACTGCCTTTCTTAATATAACGTATAGATAATTATATACTACTTCTTATCTAATTAAATCTCTTCACTATTAAATAAAATATACACTCTTTATTGTGAAAACTATATATATACAATCATATTATTATTTATTTATATTTCTGTTGTGCAAATTAATTTTGTAACAATCTTAAACTGTCCCACTTATATAAAATACTAGCTGTTGCCCGCGGCTCCGCCCGCGTGGATGTCGTTTATCGCGTGGTGGTGCTGAAAGTTGAGCGTTGAACGCTGATTAGACAATGTACTCGCCTCTCTATTCGACTCGAGGAGGTAGGTACAGGACGGTATATCCATCCCAATCGAGCAGTCCGACTGGGGAAGTATCTCCGCTCTACAGAAGGCCGCGGCTTAATAACCTCGTGTTGTGTTTCCGACGGTGAGTAGGGTAGCCAAAGCTCACTGGAGAGGAACCAAAGCTGTTGTCCGATTTATCTTTCTCTAAGTTCTTGCAGGGTCGGCAGCACGAGTGTGCCTCCCCTGGTGTTGCACTCACCCATAGGCCACGGTAACCACTTACCATCAGGTGGGCTGTGTGCTTGTCTGCCACCTAAGTGGTATAAAAAAAACTTTCTACCTGCATATCTACTCGACTCTCTACTCCCCATACCTTTGCCTTTCCCCCACCCTCTCCCCTACTCCTTCCCCTTCCCGTTGTATCTCTTGTCTACTCCACTATATCCTTCACCACGCTCTAATCCAGGGATGGCAAACCAATGGCACGCCACGCGGCACAATTTTTTTGGCACGCCAGCGGTGCCACCACAAAGTAGGTATTTAGATGCGCCCGTGATATAAGAAAATGAACGAACAGACGGACATTTCTTCAGAAAGCAAAATATAATTAGAGGTGGACTATGCCATATCATCATAATATTCATAATCATCCTACAGCACTTAATATTCCCCCAACGATAGCCACAAAAATGGTTCTTCATCCCTGCTCTTAGTTCTTACAGGGTAGGCAGCATAAGTGTGACTCCCTTGGTGTTGCACTCACCCATAGGCCACGGTAACCACTTACCATCAGGAGGGCCGTGTGCTTGTTTGCGACCTCATTACTACAGTACGATTCACGACTATAGTATGGGGTACTTCAAGAAGGGCGAGTGTGACGCCCCTGGTGTTACATACGTTCATAGGACACAGTAACCACTTTCCATCAGGTGGGCCGTGTGCTTGTTTGCCGCCTAACTCCTAAGTGGTATAAAAAAAACCTGCGTATCTAGGTATCTACTCGACTCTCTACTCTCTACTCCCCGTACCTTTGCCCTTCCCCCACCCTCTCTCCTACTCCTTCGCTTCCCCGTTGTATCTCTTGTCTACTCCACTGTATCCTTCACCACACCACGCTCTAAGTAATCTGTCTTTGTGTGGAAAACGATTTATAACTGATCTTAAGACAGTCGGGACATCTATTTCATACAACCTGACAAATTAGAAATTGAAAAATTAAAACTGAATAAAATATGCTTATATACGTCCAGTTGGAACGAAACCATAGTAAGTTCAAAACCGCGTTAACGCCATCTAGTTACGGATGTGGAACTAAATCATCGCCAAAAAAAATAATTTTATGAATAAAAAAACGCATTTGTTTACACAACTGTAAATGTAAATTAAAGTCTATTTATTTACATACTTGCTCGGATGTAATAAGATATAAAATTTCATCCATAACAATAAAAAAGCGCCATCTATATTTCCGCTCATATTCCCTATAATATCAATATTGTTCACAACTCCGGTTCTACCCAACCGATTGCGATCAAACAAACGTAAGATTTTAAGTCTGACCAAGCCCTTTCTAACAAAAAAAACCGCATCAAAATCCGTTCAGTAGTTTTTGCATCCATCGCGGACAAACAGACAAACAGACAAACAGACAGGAAATGAAAAAAAATTATTTTCGTGTTCAGTATCGTTAATATAACATAACCCAAGTAGTTTTTTTTAAATATCTCCAATGTACAGACACGACCACTTTACAATTATATAATAGTATAGACTACAAGTAACTATTTATGTTCTAATTATTAATTTACTTATATCCTTCTCAATTGATTGAAAACATAACATCTAACAAGGTCCCCACAAGATCAATCGAGTGGGGGAACTCCTGAGGAGTCTCATTGGTATGCAGTACCCTCGGGTGCTGTATACTGGTGGGACTTTTAAAAAAAAAAAAAAAAAAAAATAAGACCGGTTGGAAGCGGCTCGCATGCATACCTACAAATATTTGCACTGAGCGGGGATCAAACCCGCACCTCCTGCGTAGCGGCCGCGTTCACTACCGCTATGCCACAGAGGCTGTTCTTTATTGTATTTGTGGCTTTATTTTATGATAAACCCATTAACGGCTTTTGCTCACGGCTCCACCCGTGTGGTATTCTGCTAATCACTGATATTAGCGTGATGATATAGCCTGTGTTGATAACTGTTAATGCAGTTTTCTAATGGCGAAAGAATTTTTTAAATCGGCCCAGTAGTTTTTGGGTTTATTCGTTACATACAAAAATACGAATCGTCTTCTTCAATCTTAAAAATACAAATCTTCCGTATAATATACATTATGATATAGTATAGATTTTAACTCACCTAATTTCATATTGTGTATCTCGGTGACGACGGAATCACTACATATTATAAAAAAAAGTCGCTGTCGCTGTCTGTCCGTCCCTAAGTACCTATGCTTAAATCTTCAAAACTACGCAACGGATTTTGAAGCGGTTTTTTTTATAGATAGAGTGATTCAAGAGGAAGGTTTATATGTATAATACATGCATAATATTGTAGGGAAACACTGATAAATTTAGAGATAATACCACGCGGGCGGAGAATATGGCGGTACGAAGTTCGCTGGGTCAGCTACTATAATAATAAAACGAAAGTTACTGTATCATTTCCTTATATTTTTTCAAAATATTATTGTACGAACTCGTACGATTTCTAATACATCAGTTATCAATATTACTACAATAGCTTAGAATAAATGGTGTCAATTCAAAAATATATTTACAACTCTTGCGTATGACGCTGAATGCGGTAGGATACTTTAACTTAACCCTAGAACCGTACCCTGGGGTACAATAAAAAAAAACTTTCGAAAATAGTTTAATTTTTTTTTATTATTATACGGTTTGTTTTGCGCGTCCTTGTATTTACGTGAGGTGGAGGGATGCACCGATTCCTTAGTCAGCCGGCAGTCTTGCTGGTGAGTGGACATGACAGGCTGCTTGTGGGGTACACCAGTACCCCACAAGCAGCGTGCTTACCAACCTCTCTCCAAATAAGTATTGGGGATATATTGAAAAAAAAAGGGAGGTACCAGCAGTAAACCCTTTTAGTTTAAATACTGGTAGGTGCTTTTTCTGTCCGAGGTCCAAAGACCGCAAATCACGCACACAATGTGTGAAATGCAAAAGATATAATGTGTATTGAACATTAAAACAAAATATGCCATAATTATTTGTAGTTCCTTATTATTGTGATATGATTATGAATAATAAGTCTGATATTATTGTGTTAACCCTTATGTAATTTGATTTTATAATAAAAGTTTATTAATCTTCCAAAAAATTGTTATTATTATTGGGGTTACCTAGTACCCCATGGTACCGTTAGTGTATATCCAAGATGGGTACGGTTCTAGGGTTAACAATTCAGTGTGTCACGAAGGGGTTCATACTTTCGTAAGACATTTTTTAGCAATACAATTTCTACAAAGACAAATCATCGAATAGCTACTAAAATGTATCGATTAAGATTGATCGAATAACCCAAGCGCAAACTCTTATATCACTAATAGTGTGTTTTATACCATTTGGGTGGCAGACAAGCACACGGCCCACCTGATGGAAAGTGGTTACCACGGCCTATATTTAGTCGACAAATCGAATCCATCGGTTAAATAGTTCTTCGATATTTTGGGTTTGTAGAAATGGGTTTTGAAAGTACAAAAAAGGGTCATGTTCTATTAGCAATATATACTTTCAACATTCCTCGCACCAGCAAAGAGGATTCTTCTCAATTCATTACTCAGGCTAAAGCTTAAGACGTATCAGAAATCAGGGTTAATCTCGCTGAGAAAAATAAACCAATGGACGTTCAGTGTTTTTGAATTGACAATAAAAATACAATCTTTGTATTAATGGCAGTTTGTCTAATGCGATGTGAGCAGACTGAAATATTTAAATTTCACCCACTAGGCACAAGACTACGTGGAAATCGAAAGACCGAATCTAAATTTCATTGACCATCATCTCACAATTTTTTTTCTGACCACGCAGTCTTTAACATTTAAATTTCATTGACCATACAGTCTTCAAATTAAATAACATTGACCACATCGACTTCCAATTTTAAATATCAATGACCGCGCACTAAGATTCACTGACCACACAGTCTTCCAAATTTAAATATCAATGACCACAAAGTCTTCCTTTTAATGTCATTTAAGTACCACAAAGTCTTCCAAACTTAAAGACACTTAAATTTCATTGACCACGCAGTCTTCTTAATTGAAATTTCAATGTTCACAAAGGCATTATAAATAATGATAACATTGTTTTTCTTATGAAATACATAATACTTACATACTAAAACAAATATTAATTTGTCACATACAATAATAATATTTTTATAAGTACACAGACCAATTAAAAATGCTATATCAAAGTTTCGGTTAATTTATGATTAATCCTTATAACTTATTTCTAATGTCATTTAGGTACAGATAGATTTTTCTTCAACAAACATCTATAATCTTAATATTTTTATTACATCGACAAGTTATAGAAAAGAGAATCGACCTCGGACAGGACTTACAGGGTTAAGGCGGCCACCCACTAACAGTTTATCGAACGGCAACCGGATGATATCGGTCTGTCAGTTCATCGCAATAGCCCACACAACAGTTTCGTATACGATTTTGGACTGACGGTTAATATGTGTGTGGCCGCTTGACGATTCCGGTCAGCAAAGACAGTTAAAGGCCAGTCTATGACCGTCGGCATTTTATACGTAATAACATCAGACTACAAGAATAAAATAATGTTATTAAAAATTGCATAGCTTCTATCGCGGGCCTTGAGCGTGGAGACCGAATCCAGAAATTCCGTAACGAAAAAACCTAAGCTGACACTCTGAGCTCGCACGAATCAAGCCGAACTGCCGAACTGCCGATTTCGGAGCAGCTCGGCTCGATTCGTGCGAGCTCGGAGTGGGGGGATAATTGCATAAGTTGATGAAAAATGCTATGCAATAGCTTTACCGCGGCAGTCCCCGACTGCCACACGTCTTTTTATTTTAGTCTGAGGTAATAAAATTATGATGACATTGATGACATAAGAACGGCAGGCCGCCGGATAGGACCAGAAACTGCAGGCGGACTGTTAGTGGGTGGCCGCCTTTAGTGGTCAGAGCATTCCTCCTGTAAGGGAAAGATCGCGGGTTCGAGTCCCGCCCGAGGACGATTCACTTTCTATATCTTGATCGATTTGAATTGATAGTATACTAAATGCTTTAAGATTTCATTCAATCTTTTATTACATTTTCACATTCAATTTTAGTAAAATATTTTTCAATTTTTTTTATTTCATATGGTAATCACAGACTAGATACACGTTTTTACACTACCATGATCACTCACTAACCTATAGGACAAGCTTTCACAGAGTTTCTATCTCCATAACATATATAATATAACAAGACATGACACCCATAACAAAAAATATGAGAAACAAAATAAACTACAGGTTTAATTATTATTTTCTTATTTCTTGAGTATGAAAATTGTTCGATATCAGAGCAAAATGTAAATAAATGCAGAGATGATAAAAAATAAATTAATCAAAATATTTTACTTGAAAATATAAAAAATATAAGAACATACAATAAATTTTAATGTAAAATAAACCGGAAGAGAAAATAATTATTATTTTTATTAGCTAGTTAACGCTGGCACAATTTTTTGACAATAAAAAATGTCCAGCTTCGAGACGTGACCTATACACAGCAAATATTAGAAAAACAGACCTCGGATAACTTAGCTGACGGAGCTGTCATCTAAAAATTAACTTATAAAACATATTTTCTATCTAGCTAATTACCTAAATACTAAATGACACTAATCTTTTACGAGGAAAGTACATGCACCGTGAATTCTATTCGAAATCTTCAACTGAATACACCATCATAGTGCTCTAAAAAGGTGGATATTTGTTTTATTAATTTTTTTGTTCTGGCAACCCCGTTATGTAGAAGTTTCTAGACACTGGCTACACTAGCGTAACTGATTCCAATTTTAAATTGTAAAACTACTGGCACAGTTAATTTTATGGGCTTCGACGGTGGCGAAGGGTACCCGATTCCTGCCGGCTTACTCTACACAGGAAAGAAATAGAGATGTTAAAATTTATACTAAAATCGATAATATTTTTTCCACCGGCTTCTTTCCAAAAGCTCACCCTTTGCCACTGAACTACAAACACTACGAGATATTGTTACGATCAAACTGTGCCTCTTAAACTGCACCGACAGAAGCGTGTGTGCTTGAAATATTCCTAAAACTGCGCAGTTATACTACACACATCCATCGCCGATTTAGTAATTTACACGGTAAAGACATTGTAGGGACACAGATTTCTCGTAGCTTTACATAAAACATAAACTCACGCCTATATTCCCCGAAGGGGTAGGCAGAGGTGCTAGCACCCACATTTCGCCGTTTATGTTTAGGTCCTAATGTAATAGGTGGCGAGCCTATTGCCATTAACCGGGCACTTATAAACCTGCGATAAATACACACATAACTTCGAAAAGCATCGAAAAGTCATTGGTGTGTGCTTTAGGATAGGAATTTATCCCATAGAACTAACAAGACAGTTAGTTCTTTTCCTAAAGAGTAACATGAAATGAGATATCCTGGATCGTAGAGAGCTATTATCAGATCTTGAGGTGGAATCGGTTGAAGAATTAAATCAGAATGCGCGTTACGTACCCGTGAATGAGATTCGAGAACTAGGTTACGTTATGAGTCGACATAGGGAGTCAGGTATGGAGTATAGCGCGTACAGCTGGATTTCTTCGGAATTCCGACTCTGGTTACTTTGTTTGACTAAGCTTGCGAGTTCGCTGTGAGCGTCGTCGAGAACGCTGTGGTGTTTTGGGAAGCTGAAATTAAGTAGGAAAACATAATGTTAAACTTTTTTATTACTATTTAGGTGATAATGGTGTGTTATGCAGAATTTTAATGGACCATCTCAACCGGGGAAGTCATACACTGACTCCAAAAATCGCATGTCGAATTTTATACGATTTTTGAGACTATCAAAGACTCCTACTCCATTCTGCAATCTTTAGGGACTGTTCATCACTCACGTGAGGCTCAAAGGAGAGGGAGGGGGGGGGGGGGGGAGGCTGGTGTCACGAAATATCACCAGGGGGAGGTAGGTGATGTAGTGAGATATGACGTGTATTTATTTTTACTTATAACGCGCGATTTTTTATAACGGTGATAATTTTTTTAGCATTAAATAAAAAATAAAAAATACACGTGATGTTGGGTAGGGGGGGGGGGGGGATTAGTCTAAAACATCACCACGCATCACCCCATGGGGGAGAGGGGTTTAAAAATTGCTAAAAAACATCACGTGGTTAATGGACAGCCCCTTATCAGTCTTTTCTCTTCTGTATACATTTCCCGATTATGAATAAATTACCTCAGTCCGAGCATTGAACCTCGTGCAAAGAAAGTGCGTACTAAGTAAGGAAAATAATTAATTATTAAAAAATAAAAAAAACCCGACTGCTGTCTAAAAGATTGAAACAAGCTTGATAGCAGGCGGTACCCATTTGCCAATCATAAATCGAAAGAAATTAATGGGTACCGCCTGCTATCAAGCTTGTTTCAATCTTTTAGCAGCAGGGGTTTTTTTATTTTTTAATAATTAATTTTATTTTAACCTTTTTAGTTAGGATATGACATCTATATATTTTTGTAATGTCCTTTTAATTCTCTTCATTTACCTTTCATTTGAGACCCTATTCATCAAAATCCGCCCAGGCGTTAGGCCTGTAGAGGGGAACAAAGAAAACTACATACATACATACATACATACATACGCGCGAAACACATTACCCTCTCGCTGGCGCAGTCGGGTAAAAAGCCAAATTAAGATATACTCACGCAACACAAACTGTTCGGAACCCTCGCTCCAACTCTTCGTCGTCTAGCGGAGCGGTTAACGTGCCCGACAGCAACCGGACGCAGGCGGCCTCGCAGGACAGCGCTAGTACGTTCACCTTGACTCGACCGAGTACTGGTTGTAAGCCCAGGTTCACTAGTATTGCGGTTATTTGCGTGTTGATCTGAAACACAATTATATTACAACCAGCTGACCCAGGGAACCCTGTACCGCCATTTATTTAATCAAATCCCGTTCCCGCTGCACCTAATATTCATATTTTTTTATACAAACTTTGGTCAAATAATAAGGAACAAAAATGACAACTATTTCACATCGAATAAAAAAAGAATCACGGAAATCGCATCATAAACCTAGGAGTAATCGGTGTACATACATAAAAAAAAACTCATCGAATTGAGAACCTCCTCCTTTTTGAAGTCGGTTAAAAAACAAAAATATTATTCAAATCGGTTCAGCCGTTCTCGAGGTTTAGCAAGACTAACAGAAATTGCAATTTATTTTTATTATATAGATATTCTTCTTCTTCATCCTAGCGTTAATTCCCAGTCGCATCTGAAGCGTTCACCTTGGAGTCTGGGGTCCGCTTTACCTGTCTAACTGCGGATTTGGTTGAACTTCGATATTTTTCGTAAAGCGACTGCCATCTGACCTCCACAACACAATGGCGATATCAAAGCATTGCAGCTAGACCAGATTTTGGACTTTTTATGGTTCCAATTACCCGTAACGACTGCCATAGATGTTCGTATGGCAATCGGGACCGACGGCTTAACGTGCTCTCCGAGGCACGACCAGACCAATGCAGATACCCATATTTATGCAATACAAAAAATATTTGCACTGAGCGGAGTTCGAACCAGCGCCTCCTGCTTAGCGGCCGCGTTCACTACCGCCACGATACAGGGGTTGTAATAGTAAAATATTCTATATTTTTTTAGAATAGTCACGTCAATATGACCACACCTCGCCTGATGGTAAGCTGCAGGTAAGATCTCAAGAAGGGTCACCATTACAGACACCACCAAAGTTACAATAGCTCAGCTTGATGGCCTTATCATGTCTAATAATAATAATATGGATCTGTAGGGCTCTCTCAAGGTCTTCAGGCCTGTCTGATCAATGTCCTCTCATTGATGAGTTGGAAGGTCAGATGGCAGTCGCTCCCATGAATGCCGCATAAACCAACTCTGAAAGGGGGGTTTCGAGGTGTAAGGCTTGGATGTAATGAACACGATAGACTACTGATGCCTCATCTTATATAGATCCTTACTAGCCAGTTTGCTTGATGACAAGCGGTTACCGTAGCTTATAAAGAAAGAAAAGTTTTATTGAACCTAGCTACAGTAACTTTTTCCTAGAATGTATTGTTTTGTTAGTGTAAGTGGCATACGACCACGGCTATTCTTGATATTTTTTTGTTTAATACTTTTTAGAGCGTGATTTTGCAGTAGTCGGGTTTTAGTTTTAAACTTAATTTTTATTTATATTATTTTGGAGCAAGCAACACCCAATAATTTATACATATTTGAAATGTGCTAATTGAGCCCTTGAATTTGATACCAAACACGGTCCATTTATCTCAAGTTCATTTTTTAATTCAGTACTTTATGACCGCTAGAGGGCGCCACATTAGATTTAGTGACACGTGATATAGCCTATAACCAGCGGACGATCAAGACGCTTCTAACGATACCCCAATTGTCCAGTTCTAATAAGTAGTTGAAGAGCTATGAGGGAACAAACGAATATACATACATAGCCTGTCAAAATCATAACCCTCCTTTGGCTTCGCCGTAGTCGGGTAAAAACAAACATGAAACATACCTGATTCTCACAATGTCTTTTCGAGTTCTTCGTGAACCGATCGGCAGCGGCCGTTATAAAAGTGACCGACGTCGTGCAGCTATTGGACTTCTCGCCCTCAGACCAGCTCGTGGAACGATTACTGGTATCTGGTGAAAGTAGCAATAATGTAATATCATTTTGTTTTTTTGTTTTTATACCACCTAGGTGGCAGACAAGCACACGGCCCACCTGATGGGAAGTGGTCACCGTGGCCTATGGACGTATGCAACTAACACTAGGGGAGTCACACTCGCGCTGCCGACCCTGAAGAAACCTTCTAATGTCCTTCTTGAAGAACCCCATATTGTAGTCGCTTGGGAAAACCACCGCAGGGAGTTCATTCCACGGCTTGAGTGTACGTTTTTTTTTTATATAGGACACGTCAATTTGACTTCGCCTCGCCTGATGGTGTGATGGGATGAAGTGCCTTTCAAACCGCACAGTGCGCACTATTTCTGGACGCAATGTGTGAGGATGAATTCCCTGCCTGTGGCGAGAAGTGCGATGATAGAATGTAGCTATATATATTACTAGCTGTTGCCCGCGGCTCCGCCCGCGTGGATGTCGTTTATCGTGTGGTGTTGTTAATTTTAGTGCTGAGAGTTGAGCGTTGAACGCTGATTAGACACTGCACTCGCCTCTCTATTCGACTCGAGAAGTTAGGTACACGACAGTATACCTCTCCGCCCTACAGAAGTCCGCGGCTTAATAACTTCGTGCTGTGTTTCCGCTGGTGTAGCCAGAGCTCACGGGAGAGGTTTTGTGCTGTCAGTGGGAAAACCAAAGGCTTTGTCCTACTTATCTTTTGAGCTGACGGCACAGAATCTCTCTGTTCTTACAGGGTAGACAGCACGACTGTGAATCCCCTGGTGTTGCACTCGCCTATAAGCTACGGTAACTACTTACCATCAGGAGGGCCGTGTGCTTGTTTGCGACCTCACTACTACAGTTCGACTCACGACTATAGTATGAGGTACTTCAAGAAGCCCCACGTGCATAGAAGAAGTGTTGCATACGTCCATAGGCCACAGTAACCACTTTCCATCAGGTGGGCCGTGTGATTGTCTGTCACCTAAGCCTAAATACCTTTGCCGGTTTGCCCTTCCACCAACCTCTCCCTTTCCCCGTTGTGTCTCTTGTCTACTCCACTACATCCTTCGTCACGCTCTACCTCTAATCTGTCTTTGTGTGAGAAAACTGGGAAACGATTTTGTGACGAATCATAAGACAGTACCGACATCTATTTCACAAATTGACAAATTACATAACATAACATAAACTCACGCCTGTATCCTCGAAGGGGTAGGCAGAGGTGCTAGCACCCACATTTCGCCGTTTATGTTTAGGTCCCAATGTAATAGGTGGCGAGCCTTAGAATTAAAAAAAACAGAAAGAAATACCGGTTCGGGTATATCGGGATTTTGAAACCAAACGATAGCTTGAATTTAAACGCGAGAACGCCATCTAGTTATGATTCTGTAACTAAATCATTAAATAATAAATCTTTATTAATAAATCTTTATTGCAGGCAACATGAGTAAAGTTACAGATGTTAGAAACTTATACTACGGCCCATAGAAGTTCAAATTTTAATTTCAAGATTAAAAACGTATTTGTTTACACAATTGTGTATGTAAAAATAAAGTCTATAAATTTACATACTTGCCCGGATGTAATAAGCTATAAAAATTGACCAATAATAATAAAAAGCGCCATCTGTCTATCGGGTCATTTTCCGTTTATTATCATAATTGTTCACAACTCCGGTTCTACTCAACCGATTGGGATGAAACAAACGTAAGATTTTAAGTCTGAGCAAGCCCTTTCTAACAAAAAAAACCGCATCAAAATCCGTCCAGTAGTTTTTGCGTCCATCGCGGACAAACAGACAAACAGACAGGAAATTCAAAAAAAATATTTTCGTGTTCAGTATCGTTAACATAACATAGCCCAAGTATTTTTTTTTTAATATCTCCAATGTACAGACACGACCACTTTACAATTATATAATAGTATAGATAGATGTAATATATGTAATGTAGTATATACTATTTTTTTATATACATATATACACGTCAATTGGACTTCACCTCGTTCTATGGTAAGCTGAAGGTAAAGTCTCGGTAAAGAGGGTCACCATTACATACACCCACAATGTAACAATGGCAGTCAACAGCTTGACGGCCTCATCAGATGCTTTATAATATTTTATAACTAGCTGTCCCGGCGAACTTCGTACCGCCATATTTTTCCCGTTCCCGCTGCACCTATTTTCTCACCGTTTAAACCTTTCCTGGACATCCACGAACATTTCAAGACCAAGATAAGATAAATCCGTTCAGCCGTTCTTGAGTTTTAGCGAGACTAACGAACAGCAATTGATTTTTATAATGTGTATATATATCTATACTAGCTTTTGCCCGCGGCTCCGCCCGCGTGGATGTCGGTTATCGCGACCAAACATAGCCTATGTCCTTTCTCAAGGTCTAATCTACCCCTATACCAAATTTCATCAAAATCGGTTCAGCGGTTTAGTCGTAAAAGCGAGACAGACAGACAGACAGAGTTACTTTCGCATTTATAATATTAGTAGGGATATATAAAAATCAATGTCACTTTTCGTTGTTAGTTTATAACTCAAGAACGGCTGCACCGATTTGGCTAATTTTAGTCTTGAAATATTCGTGGGTGTCCAGGGAAGGTTTAAAGAGTGAGAAAATAGGTGCAGCGAGAACGGGAAAAATATGGCGGTACGAAGTTCGCCGGGACAGCTAGTTTATAATATCATGTTACGCCATGTTGGTTCCCGGTACAGTAGAATAGGGCCACCCCATCTCTGTGGGTGTCGTAGAAGGCGACTAAGGGATAGGGCTGTTCTCCATCCGACAGTTAACATACAACCCATGACAAAGTGCCCGCTAGACGGCTATAGGCTCGCCTCGCTATAGTTGGCGAAATGTGGTGTTAATACTAGTACTTCTAATGTATTACAGACTTACTTTCAGAAGTTCGTACTGAATCGGAGTTGCTTTGTTGTTTGATGAAATCTAACACGTCCACATATGGCATCTTGTATTCTCTTAATCTGAAATCAAGATAGAAATCTAGAAAGGGAGTTTTAAAAAACTGATAATTTAAGCGCCCTCACCCATCTACCAAACATAGTCTAAGCGCCCTCACCCATCCTCCAACATAGTCTAAGCGCCCTCACCCATCCCCCAACATAGTCTTGGCGTCCTCACCTGAGTCCCTCCCAACACAGCGTACGCATGGCCCCGCCATCGTCTAACAGTACAACATTGGCCCGGGTAGCGTCGTGTACGTCGGAGGGGTGGGCCGGGCGCGCGGGCCAGACCGCACACGCGCCGCCCTCGGCCCACACGTCGCGGGCGATGTTGGCCCGTCGTACCGCCGCCTGACCATCGCGACCGGACCCCGCCACGTCCCATAGACACACGCAGATTAGAGGTGACTGGGGGATACATAAAGTTTGATGATGTCAATCATCTCTGCACTGCAATTCGTCGACTGCAGAAGCGTCGGTAGCTTAGTGGTTACGGAGTCGGCCTTACGATCGAGAGGTCCCGGGTTCGAATCCTGGCTATTACACTAATGACGTGAACCCACTCCTAGCACAAGCAATTTAGCTTAGTTGGAGGGGTTAACGGGAATATTAGTAAGGAGACGGGGACTTCTGGGTTAAAATGTAATGAGTTGAGATATGACCCAAAAAAAACGGTATTTATTTGTATTTCAAAATATTAAAAAATCAGACGAAGCAATGTTTGTTGTCTGACTGCCACTTATTGGATCGAAACATAGGACCGTGATCCTAACTTGTATTGGGGCGAATTTTCACGTCAACTACGCATCTAGTTACTTATTAAGATTAAGTAACAATTTAAATCAATGCCTATATTATGTTGCGCAGCAGTCCTTTAACTTTGACACTATTATAATAAAAATACTAGCGAGGACACACTCGTATCGTATTTTTTTCTGCCGGCACTTTAAATTTTGGACCAAAATGGGTGATATCCTTTAACTTTAGTCTTCCAACTTCATATTATAGCGATAAAAGTTAAAATACCTCTAAACTCTTTATAGGCTCTAATGGTTCGAGCTCCATCTTCTTCAATATGGCAGCCATCCGTTCGAGCGACATGGAGAAGCCGACGCAACTCTCCCGCAAGTCCTTCTTTGTTTGCGCTGCCTTGCAGAAACCTTCCACTAAAACGTCGTATCTGGGAATAAATAAATGTATTGACTACTTTATTTTATGGCAAAAGAATAAAAAGTATCACGATACTCTATTTCGTTGGGTTCTCTCGCGATTAAGGTCCTAGATACATGTTCCTAGGTATACTATGCAGTGTAAGTCTCTAGGCCTACCCTGGCGTACAGTAGGCGAACTCCACCAATTCTTAGGAAGCAAAGCCTGCGTCAATGCCTCATCCGTTAATCAGGTGTACCAGCTCACAGGTGGGGTCGGCTGGGGCCTCGAAGAACTTAGGGGCCTCGAAGAACTTAGGGGCCCCGAATACCATAAGGGGCCCCGAATATTTTAGGGGCTCCCGAAGATCTTAGAGGGCCCCGAATACCATAAGGGGCCCCGATGATATTAGGTCCCGATGAGCTGAGGGGCCCCGAATATCTTAGGGGCCTCAAAGATGTTAGCGGGCCCCACACACCTAACTAGGAAAGCTAAATAAAAATATTTAGTACCTTCCACCGGCAGCTATGATGTCTCCGGCCCTATGTTTGCCTTTCCGTTTGTTGGCTCCGTCCCTCACCACCGACATTTGCCAGAATATGCCACTGTGCTGCGACGCATTGTACGCCAGGAAAGGAGCTACCGTCATTGGACACTGGAACAGTGATATTAATTTAATATAATACACGTTTGATACTGTCGGAACTCTATGCGAATATCACACATTTTTAATGGATTTTTTTTGAAGTGAAAGCTTCTTTAGGGAAAATGAAGAATAAAATTCTATAGAAAATTTTTTGAGACGGGGTTAGAATCAACCCAGCCCAGTTACGTTAACTTGTAACACACAAATAAAATTTTAAAACATTACTGTATTTTTCTATTCTCTACTGCCCACAGAAAGAGGATCAAAATCAAAGTGAATCGACGGCCCGTAGTGAGGGTTTTAGATGCACTCGACATATTATACTCTACTTTTCATCACCATTCCATAAGAAAAATACAAGAATACAGACGGAATACATACGCGCGCTTTTATTCTTTTTTAAAAGCGCGGGTCGCCGTGCCGTTCTGCCAACACGTACCAGCCAGTAATTCAAACAATTTGTGTTCGATTTTTATGAATGTTATGAGCTCCAAATTCAAAAAGAAAAGAGCTATTTTGCTTCCACTTATAGAGGAACAGTAAACCTTTTCGAACAGAAGGGATGAAAATAATAATGAAAAAACTAACCTCACACCCAAGAGCCTTCGCATTCCTGCACAGGGACTCCAAATTTGTGATCCAATGTACCAGGGGTTTAGTCATCTTGGCCGGCTTCACCAGCGGAGACACCAGGTCCCGTACCTGGTTGACGCTGACGTCAGCCTCCATCAATTTTAGCAAGTTCGACACATCTTCCTTAGAAACGCACAGGGAAGTTAAGTGCGTCTGGAGTTGGAGACTGTCGATGCGACCTGGTGATAATGAGGTGGTTAGAACAGTGCCTCGAGCAATGAGATTAACCAATAGAGGGATAGACTTCATAGTCCGACGTCAATGGTATCCTTAGAAACGAGTAGACGACGAAATATGAAAAAACGTAAAAATTCTGAAGTAAATATATATTTATCCCTTTCACACTAGTCGCTTCATCATATATGTTCAATATGTTTGTTGTCTGACTGTCACTTGGTTGACATATCGTCAGCCTTTGAATGACGCGAATCGAAACATAGGACCGTGATCCTATGTTGTATTGGGGCGGATATTAGCAATAAATTATTTTGAATTTGATTGATTGGATTTGCACGTCAACTACGCATCTAGTTACTTAATAGGTAACATTTTAAATCAAAGCCCCGACCACGAAAAACTATTGTAATCGTAACGAAAGCGTATAGGAAGAACGGAGCATTGTGATTGGCCGCTTGCCTACTGTGAAACTATGTGCGTGTGAAGCCTGCCAATCGTAATGCTCCTTTCTCACAATACGTTTACGTTACGATTACTATAGTTTTTCGTGCTAGGGGGACAGACTCTATGGGTAGTGAACGCGCTACGCGACGCGCGTGTTCGATTACCGCTCAGTGCAAATATTTACACTGAGTGGGAATCGAACCCGCTACGACACAGCGGTCGTCAAAATGATAGTTGTACTCACCGAAACCGACATCGATCAGCACTTGGTACATGTCGACGTGTTTGTCCGTAGGCACTCCGCACGACACTAACAGGGTCTTCAACAACTCGGTATGGTTCAACTGTATGGCCACTTTGAGATTACTTGCACTGGCCGCTCTGCTAGCCACTACCAGTAGCTCGGCATCACACCATAGGGAATCTAGAAAGTGGCTTGAATTAAAATATATTCGTGAGATTATTTCCGGTAGAGTAGAATTTGGGCCACCCATCTCCTCCCATGCGGTGTCGTACAAGGCGACTAAGGGATAGGGCTGTTTAACATCAGACAGATATATACAGCCACGACTCAGCCTATACATGGCGCGAGCCAACAATAGTGCCCGGAAAGCGGCAATAGGCTCACCCCCTGTTACGTGGGACGTAATACAATGATTGGTGAAATGTGGGTGTTGGTTCACCTCTGCCTAACCCTCCGGGGATGAAGGCGTGATTGTATGTATGTATGTATGTAGTTTAGATTCCTAGCTATTGCCTGCGGCTCTGTCTGGTTGTACGATGTGTCAAACCGGTGTTTCGTTAGCTAAACTAGTCTATAATAGTTTTAATTTTGACGTTTTGTAAGTGCCGTTTTAATGGGCTATACAGAATAAATGATTTTTAACTTTGATTTTGATGTCGATGTTGCTTCCAGTAACACCTGTGACACGTTGGAATTTTTTTTTCCAACCAGTAACATCAATATTTTGCTGTGTTTCTACTTGGGACAAAAAGTGTTGCTTCCAGTAACACCTATGACATGTTGGGATTTTTTTCCCAAGCAGTAACACCAATATTTCCAGTGTTACTCATTGGGACAAAAAGTGTTGTATCCAGTAACACCTGTGACACGTTGGGAATTTTTTTCCCAACATGTAACACCAACATTATGCAGTTTTATTCGTTGGGACAAAAAGTGTTGTATCCAGTAACACCTGTGACACGTTGGGATTTTTTCCCCCAACCAGTAACACCAATATTATGCAGTTTTATTCGTTGGGACAAAAAGTGTTGTATCCAGTAACATCTGTGACACGTTGGGATTTTTATTCACAATCAGTAACACCAATATTTTGCAGTGTTATTCGTTGGGACAAAAAGTGTAGTATCCAGTAACACCTGTGACAAATTGGGATTTTTCTTCCCAAGTAGTAACACCAATATTTTGCGGTGTTACTCGTTCCCGTATCTCGTACTATGCTCAAAAGACACCCAAAAACGTGTACTGCGCGTATAGAGCACGTTTTAGGTACAGGATATTATATTATGTCCCGAGCAATAACGAAGGTATAGTTACCAGTTTTAGGTGTGACGATATCAAAGGCACATTCAAGCATCTCCCTGGGATGGAACCCTTTACAACTCTTCTCTCTGTAGACTCGGTCCACGATATATCGGCGCATGTATTTTGTGCTCTCTGAGTATGCGATATGTCTGTAAAATTAAAAAAAAATCAACTGTATAAAACTTGCATGCTGTTATACATATTCTATGATTACTAAGACTATATACAAACCTCATAGTCATAGTAAGCGGCACTATAACGCGGCCTAAAAAAGGTTTTCTACTTTGTTACGTGTTGTCTCTTCCTACAGTCCCGGGTCCTATCAAGGCCGTCAAGTTAGGAACCACCATTTTAAGGCCAATAGCATCAGAAATGGTGGTCCGTATCTCCTGGACTGCACCTCAACTTTTACCATCTAGCGTGGTGCAATCAATTGACAGACCAAATATTACAAAAAAAAACCAATTGCTGAAATGTGGGTGTTAATTCACCTTTGCCTAACCCTCGGGGATAAAGGCGTGGCTATATGTATGTGATATAAAAATACCTTGCAAACGGTAGCCTCAAGTCATGCGGCAGATGACATACGACCCCAGAAGCAGTCATAACTTTGACGGCGGTGGGGTGACGATCCCATCTCTCGGCGCGGGGGGTCAGCAGCGATGGGGAGAACTCTGTAGCGCCATGACTACGAAATATCTGTTTAACAACGTAAGGTTGATAAGCATTGATTAAAATTTTTTATCTACCACCGAAGCCCGCACGAAGCCAAGCCAAATTCCTCTATACTACGGTGGAGACATCTACCGAAACTCATACGAGCTATCGGAACCAATGAATGATGTTACAACCATTTTTAAACATTGATTTTTGATGGTTCGAGTCCCGCCCGACGTCAATTCTTTTTCATTTCTAAATCGATTTGAAAAGTTATCATAATAAATGCTTCAAAATTTCATTCAAATCAGAACAGAGAGTTTCTGTGCCGTCAGCGCAGAAGATAAGTAGGACTTTGGTCTTCCCACTGACAGCACAAAACCTCTCCAGTAAGCTCTGGCTACCCTACTCACCGTCGGGAACACAACACGCGGTTATTTACCCGCGCTATTCTGTATGGCGGGAGGTACTTCCCCAGTCGGACTGCTCGATTGGGACGGATATACCGCCGTGTCCTACCTCCTACATTACGGCATCGCCATTTAATTTTAGACATTAACAGCATAAACGCAAAGTCTATGATTAAATGGAAGGACTGCTCGATTGGGACATTTTTTATTTTAATCTACTTACCTTGATCACAAGATCCTTCAGTTTAACCACATGATTAGCCGCACTAGTCTTGGCCGTATCGTTATTGAAGGTATAGTCGACGGCGGCGCTGGGCCATTGGTCGAGGCACGTGGCCACCAGGTTGTCGTAAGTGCGCGAGGCCCTCTGCGCGAGCGCGTGACGTAGGAGCCCCGCCAGGGCCCCCTCGGGCACGGCGCGCGGTACGTGGTTGGATGCTAAGAGTTCCGCGCACTTGGGTCGGAGGAACGCGTCGTGGTTTAGTAGCCATCTGCGTAAGGAAATACTTTAGTTGCTTGTGGCACGCTATGATGACCGTTAACGACAAAGTAAAAAAACAACTTTATTATATAACAAACTAGCTGACCCGGCGAACTTCGTACCGCCACACTTTCCACCCCCGTGGTATTCTGATCCCGTTCCCGCTGCATCACATTAGAAATCTCTAAATTTATCAGTGTTTCTCTACAATATTATGCATGTATTATACATTATAAACCATTCTCTTGAATCACTTTATATATTAAAAAAACCGCTTCAATATCCGTTGCGTAGTTTCAAAGATTTAAGCATACATAGGGACGAACAGACAGCGACAGCGAGTTTGTTTTATAATATGTAGTGATGATAGTGAAGTGATGATAGTGATAGTGATATTATATACAACACTAACCTGATAACATGTATCTGATTCATATTTTCCTCTGTCTCAAACTCTTTCGGAAGCAATATCTCCTTACTCCTCAGGTTGGTCAGCACCATCATCCGTTCCATCCCCGTCTCCAGCGGGGGGTGGAACATCTCGAACAGAATGATCCCCAGCGAGTAGAGGTCCACCTTCTGGTTGTAGTTAATCTTCGCGGTGGTTTGAAGGAGCTCGGGGGCTACGTATAGGGCTGTGCCGACCTGTAGACATCCATATACTAATATTATAAATGCGAAAGTAACTCTGTCTGTCTGTCTGTTACGCTTTCAGGCCTAAACCACTGAACCGATTTCGATGAAATTTGGTATAGGTGTAGATGTCCTTTCTCAAGGTCTAGAGAAAGGACATAGGCTATGTTCGGTCGCGATAACCGACATCCACGCGGGCGGAGCCACGGGCAAAAGCTAGTTTTATATAAATAAATAATAAAAAGAGGGGATGATTCCTGATGGGGTAGAATCGCGACATCGTATTTCTTCCCGTGGGTGTCGTAAAAGGCGACTAAGGGAAAGGGTTTGTATTCTATCCGACAGTAAACATACATACAGTCCATGACAAAGTACCCACTAGACGGCAATAGGTCCCCGCCCCCTATTCCGTGGGAACGAAAGTCATAGTTGGCGAAATAGGGGTTTTAAAACATCACTGCCTATCCATTAGGAAATTTACAGACTTGAATGTATATAACGTAAAAAAATAATAAACACGCTTTAATAAAGGAAATCCTAATTATGCATACCTGCCCTGTGAGTGAGCCGCCAATGTCTTCCTGTTTTGTTTTCTCTGAAAAAAAAGTGTGTATTTAAGGACACATTACACACCATCTAGATGCAAGCTAAGTATAGCTTGTTACATGAGTTCAAAAATACAAATAAAAAAACTTGATTTTTTTGTAGATAAAACAGAACGCATGCTTTTTTGGTAAATGGCCATCATTCGCTGAGCTCACAACTCAGTTGGAGTCCGTTATCAGTGTAAGTACGAAACGGTTTCGATATATTTCGTAAGGCGGCTGCCTTCTGTGCCCCGAGCAGGAAAAATATCCGAATTCATAACCTAAACATATCGAGAGAACGGAGCATTGCGATTGGCTGACACACAGGTTTACAGTACGCAGGCGGCTCATTAAAATACTCCGTTCTCTCGATACTTTACGTTCAAAGTCAAAGTCTTTATTTCTCAAAATAGTGCAACACTGTTACAGCTTTTTGACGTCAAAAACTCCTTAAAACTAAGTTTACCACCGCTTCCTAAGCGCTAATGGAGAAGAAACGGCGCAACAAACTCCACTGCGGCATTTTAAGGACGTCAGTTTACAAAAAATAAAAGGGTTTCTTAAGACTAAATATGAACGTATGTACATTTGTCTCGCGTCAAGTAGGCGTTACGAAATCGAATATTTTTCGTACTCGGGTCACTGACCTCCACAACCCACTGAGTTCTGTAGTTATACTGTAGTCAATGTTGCATCCAGTAACACCTGTGACACGTTGGGACAAAAAATGTGGCATCCAGTAACACCTGTTACTCGTTGGGACAAAAAATGTGGCATCCAGTAACACCTGTGACACGTTGGGACAAAAAATGTGGCATCCAGTAACACCTGTTACTCGTTGGGACAAAAAATGTGGCATCCAGTAACACCTGTGACACGTTGGGACAATAAATGTGGCATCCAGTAACACCTGTTACTCGTTTGGACAAAAAATATTGCATTCAGTAACACCTGTTACTCGTTGGGACAAAAAACGTTGCATCCAGTAACACCTGTGACACGTTGGGACAAAAAAAATGTTGCAACCAGTAACACCTGTGACTCGATGGGAATTTTTTTCCAGTAACAGTGTTACTCGTTTGGGTGTTACTCTGTTACTGGATATATATTTAAAAGTTGTCGGGATTTTTAGGGCTCCAACTACCCGTACAGATGTTCGTATGGCGATCGGCGACGGCTTACCGTGCTTTCTGAGGCTGTTTTTTTAAATTTAATACATACATACAATCACGCTTTTATCCCCGGAGACTCTCCGGGGAGGCAAAGGTGAATTAACACCCACATTTCACCAATCATTGTGTTAGGTCCCACCTAACAGTGGGTGAGCCTATTGCCGTTTTCCGGGCAGTATTGTTGGCTCGAGCCATGTATAGGCTGAGTCGTGGCTGTATTAATCTATACTATTATATAATTGTAAAGTGGTCGTGTCTGTACATTGGAGATATTTAAAAAAAAATACTTGGGTTATGTTATGTTAACGATACTGAACACGAAAATATATTTTTTTAATTTCCTGTCTGTTTGTTCGCAATGGACGTAAAAACTACTTGACGGATTTTGATGCGGTTTTTTTTGTTAGAAAGGGCTTACTCAGACTTAAAATCTTACGTTTGTTTGATCGCAATCGATTGAGTAGAACCGAAGATATGAGCAAAATTTGCGTTAACCGAGATGCACGCGGGCGGAAGGCTAGTTTAATAATAAAACAAATGTCTTACCATCTAAAGGCTGTGTAGTAAAAACCTTCGTAGCGAGTCCAAAGTCCCCTATCTTAACGTGGTCATAGGAATCCAAGAATATGTTCACTGGCTTCAAATCTCGGTGGATCATGCCTTTCTGGTGGACGTGGTATAGCCCTTCCACTATTTCTCTACAAAACAAAACACAAATAATATGGGAGAATGGGCATAAATGTGAGCAAATACAGAGTTTGAAATAAGAATCAATGTATTTTCTTAATAAGATTAGTTTCTTTAATGTTTGTTTCGTCAATTTGATGGTAAAGTTCTAGTTACCCTGGGAGTGGGAGTCTTCCCTTTCAGCGCCTTGCTCACAGAGATGGTGCGGTAAATGTATTTACGAAATAAATTAAATAATGTAAAGGACATCATTCAGATTGGGCTAATTTTTATTTTGCCGGCCAAAGAAAAAAAATACAATATTCGGTTAGAGCTTGTTCTTACTAACATTTTTTATTAGTGCGTCGAAGTTGAGGGACCACTTCCAATGGTTTTATTAGAGTTTAAAAATCTTAAAAATATACACTTTTTATGATACGAACTATTCAAAATAAATGAAAAATATTGTTATACATTGGAAGAATAGTTAATAAAAGCAATAAAAAATAAACCCCATACTGCATATTGTTGTTTTTCGTCCATTTATTTACGGCTAAAATTAAAAGTGTCGATTAAAGAAAATAAAATCCGCTAGAATTTTTCCTTATTAGCATTTTTTATTATGGCGTCAAAGCTGAGGGACCACTTCCCTCAGTTTTATTTATATTCGAAAATCTTGAAAACATACATTTTTTATGATACGAACTATTGAAAATGAATTAAAAATATTGTTCTATATTGGAAGAGTAGTTCATATAAGTAATAAAAAATAAACCGCATATTACATATCGTTGTTTTTCATCCATTTATCTAGGTTAAAAATTGAAAGTGCCAGTCAAAGAAAACAAATGTGATATTCCGCTAGAGCTTGTACGCGTTTGCATTTTTATTATGGTGTCAAAGCTGAAGGACAAATTCCCTTGGTTTTTTTTTTTAATTTAAAAATCTTGGATATAATACATTTTTTTAAACGTATTATTGAAAATGAATGAGAAATATTGATTTATATTGGTTAAAGGTGTTCCAATTATTGAACTTAGTAAATGTGTTGATCATATTCCACAGTTACAAGGCACTAATGGCAATGCCATAAGGTAGATTCGTGGACGATAGCAATCACGTCATGTCCAGGTTCGTCAACATTATATATACATTATCATAGATAAAACAAACAGGGTTGAGTGCAATGAAACAGTGTTATTGCTCGTGTATTTTATTTTTAATTGCTTATTTTTATTGCTTTATTGCTTTTATCAACTATTCTTCCAATATACAACATAATTTATTATTCCTTTTCAATTATTTATTTTATTTAAAATATACGTTTCCGAGATTTTTGAACTCAAATAAAACCGAGAGCAGTATTCCCTCAGCTATGATGCTATAGTAAAAATGTCAATGAAGACAAGCTCTAACGGAATATCATATTATTTTTCTTTGGCTTCACTTTCAATTCTTGGACCTAACTAACGAAAAACAGCGATATGCAGTATGGGATTTATTTTTTATTGCGTTAAACAACTATTCTTCCAATATAGAACAATATTTTCCATTCATTTTCAATATATAATATCATAAAAATTATATGTTTCTAAGATTTTTGAACACCAATAAAACTGAGGGCAGTGGTCTCTCAGCTTTGACATAGTAATAAAAAGTGCTAATAAGGACAAGCTCTAGCGGAATATCATATTTGTTTTCTCTGACCGGCACTTTCAACTTTGGATCTCAATAAATGGACGAAAAACAACAATATAAAGTACAGGGTTTATTTTTATTGCTTTTATTAACTATTCTTCCAATGTATAGCAATATTTTTCATTTATTTTCAATAGTTCGTATCATAAAAAGTGTATATTTTAAGATTTTTAAACTCTAATAAAACCGTTGGAAGTGGTCTCTCAACTTTGACGCCATAATAAAAATGTTAGTAAGAACGAGTTCTAACGGAATATCGTATTTTTTTCCTTTGGCCGGCACTTTCAAAACTAGCCCAGATTTGTATGGAGAGTGAATGTTGTCCTTTCCGTTCTTGATGAGCGCGGACCTGGGGATGACAGGTGAAGCTGCCTGTCACCCTAGCAGAAGCAAGCCGGGGCAGCGGCGAGATGTGCACCCTCTACCCCCGGAAAGGGAGCGAAAGGGGGGTACCTTGGTTACCACACTCGAGAGAGGATCCTCCTCCCGATCTTGAATCCCAGGGTGAGAAGTATATGTCTAAGGCAATCTAACACCCAAGACGGCGTACGGTTTTGGTAGGTTCGAGTCCAACACAACCGCGCCGATTACTTTTAACCATGTTCATTGTTTTTCACTGATGTTATTACTGATTTTAATAGACTTCCGAGACGGAAGTTTCTATAATTTCTTACCTAAACAGTCTCCAAGCCCTGTAACTCTCGCGGTACAGGCCTTTGTCGATGGCCTGCCTCAGGGTGTGCTTCTCACAGAACTCCATCTGTATATACAGTACTTGTTGGTGCCGCTCTCTCATGGCGACAACTGGAGAGTCCACTACAGCCTCTGAGGGTATGGTCTGCGACTGGTTCGAGTCTACTTCGAATTCTATGCCGCTGCTGGACTCATCTTCAGGACTATACAAAAGATATGAGAAATATTAACATGGCGAGTATGGGGCTTAAGCTGCCTCTCCACCAGAGATGTGGTGTAATGATAATAATATTAATAATATTATAGTGCACTTAGTTCAAGAAACGTTACTGTAGGCGTAGGCAATAGTACATTATCGTACAAGCGTGTAAAGTTGGTGATTACCGCTGAGGCGACATTGAGACCCGAGCCGTAAGGCGAGGGTCTTAAGAGAGCCGAGGACGGTAATCACCATACACGCGAGTGGCATACGATTATTTTCAACACACTTGCGAATAAAATAATACTAAAAATACTACATAACACAATCCAAACACAATAGTAAAAATCTATTTGTTGTCATACTTGTCATAAATATGCGCGCGCATCTAACATTTTTTTTATTTGTTCCTTTCGGAACAGGCTAAGGTGCTATCACCATGCTGGCTTGTCATCCACTTACAGTTTTTTGTACTTATTTGAATTATGATTTTTTTTTTCTCTGTAAATACTCACAGAGAAAAAAAATACATTTTAGTGAAAGGTTTGTTTATTAAACACGTACTACAAGTTGAAATTATCTTTTAAAATACGAAGTTGCATGAAATGAGCAAGCAATAGGTATATTAATTCGTTTGTAATATTGGACACGATCTTTTTTGTATTAAAACTTTTTAAAGAACAAAGCAACTTAATCAATGAAATTTAAAAAAAGAAGTCTATAACTCACTTTTGTGAATAATAGCAATGAAAAAGTCACAGTTTTATAATAGGTGTCATTCCGTGCTTAATTGCGGTGAAATAAAAGTCTGTTTATAAGCAAGTGTGTTGAAAATGAATTAATTGTTCACTCAGCTCGGTTGTACACGAATGTACAGTCGACAAAGAAGATGTTGACTGTACTTGAGAATACTTACTTAGTTATTTTAAACCAGGGCTCATGTTCATCGTCTTCCTCGCTGTCTTCGCTGTCAGACGTGGAGTTGATCTTCTGGACCGGACCCTCCGATATGGACCACTCTACTTTGACCTCCTGGCCCAATTTAGCGATTACACCTGTGGGGTAAATTGTTGCTTTTTTAATCTAGCAGACTATGTAGTTACTGACGTCACGTGGCACGGGGATGTAAGAATCGACGTCAGTTTTTAGTGCGTTTTTTGATGGGCCATGTTGTAGTTTAAAATAGGTTGAAATTAGAGAGATGAAAGGGGGACACTAGAAGTGCACCAAATAACCTTATAATATGTAATCTTACTTCCTATTAATATTATAAATGTGAAAATATTTGCATGTGTAGCGGGAACGGGATCGAAGATTTCCGCGGTCGGAGCGGCGGGCATCAGCTTTGATTCATAACAATAGGTTGATATGTAGATATTTTGAATTTCGGAGGTGCTCTGAACTCCTATACCTAACTCGGCCGAATGCTAGAAGTACGTGTGAACGTATTATAAAATCATTTTAAAAAGCCACATTTGACATAAGCTTCATAGTGAGGTGACATGTTTGAAAACCCAATTCTGTTGGATAAATCGATAAGAATTTCAAACATCTCTGAATCGAATAAACTGAAATTTATTCCTAAAAATATTTATAGATTAGGTATGTAGGTACTATAATTTTAACTGAACATTGAAATTCAAATTAAAAATTGATACAAATCCGTCTTTCATTTTTTTTCTATCGTGGTATAAATTTAGGAAACAATAAGACACGTACATTTTATCCGGTAAATTTACACAATCCAAGGTTATAATAATTCATACCCACCTGAAATCACAATTCATCAAATCACTTTTACCTAGGACACCAGTGGACAGGCCAGTATCCATAGCATTAGGAACAGGGGACAAGACTGTGTGCGAAATTCTAAAAGAAAAATATGGACCCCATGGCTAAACAAGAATATCCTACACGGAAAAGCTATCGGGTTCCTTAAATGAAGCAGGTTATTTTCTGGTTGTCAGTTATCTCTGCCTAAGGTTTTGAAATCAATTGGCTTTAGATACAAACAATCTAACAAGCGGTAAATCCTACTGAAACGCTACGATATTATTTAGAATATGGGCACAAAGTCATAAGTTTGCCTCCCTACCACTGCCAATATAACGCTATTAAGCTAATTTGGGCACAAATAAAAGGAAATGCAGCGCGCAACAATACTGAGCCACCCTTCAGCACTGGAAAGGTGCTGAAACGGCTAGAAACTGCGAGTGCAGATGTTATTGTATAGGACTTCAGAAAATTCGTCGAGAAAACGAAAAACATTATATTGAACGACTTTCAATGTGATATAAGCATAGGCAATACTATTGAAAATGATTTAATCATATGTTTGAGGGCGAATAGCAGTGATGACAATGATTATGACACTGATAGTGTTCATCAGAATAAATACTTATTTTGTCAAATTATTGACATTGACACGTGACCAGCGGTGCTTTGGGGGTCCACCAAGATCTTCGGGCACTAAGCCAACCTCACCTGCAAGCCGGTGCACTTGCTGAACAACAAACGTGACTCTGGCGCTGGCTTTCCTTTCGGGGTTGGGGGGTCGGACGGCAGTCGCCCTCGGAAAGGCCAAAAACACCACATCAGAAAGTTAATGGCTATATTGGAACATGGGAAGGGTAGGACGCCGCCGCCCTATAGATAATTGTATGATCCTTAAATTTTTATTAAGTATAGATTATCATGGATAACTTCATCCCTGAATTAGATCAAAGTTAAACATTCCTTCGCAAGTAATCATAGCATTTAATTTAAATTAACCGTTCATCAATCTTTTAATGTATTTGCATAATTTGTATTAAATACAAATTTTATAAATTCTTAGTTTTGATCATAGATTTATAGAAGAAAGGTTTTTATGTATAAAAAAACCGGTTCTGGGTATCATCCCTAGTGTCAATGAAGAAAAAAGGTGTACTAACGTAACCTTGTAATGACGACTGTGTGACATGAGGAATAAATATACGATATTTTCTATAGTTTATAACTTGGACCTAAAATGGGCTCTATACACGCAGTACACATTGCTTGGGTGTCTTTTGAGGATAGCACGGGATGGAACTGCGGTAGATGAACTCAAATTCACCAAGCATAGACTATTACAAAGCAACCCACGGGCGCCAGAGCCTCGTGTCTTACGATTTAGGTCCAAGATACGTAGCGCGGGTTATCTTTTTGATGGATTCTATCGCGATTTATTTGTTAGTTGTCGGACGAAAAGTAACTGATAACAAATAAATCGCGATAGAATCCGTTAAAAAGTAGTTTTATTTTCATTTTCTTTTCCTATTTTCTTCTCCTATTTTCACTCTCCATCCTCTTAAGAGGATCCTCTTAAGAGGATGGAGAGAGATCTCTTTATTATTATTCTCTTTATCCCCGGAGAGGCAGAGGTGAATCAACACCCACATTTCAACCAGTCATTGTATTTGGTCCAACGTAATAGGGGGTGAGCCTATTACCGTATACTGGGCACTATTGTTGACTCGAGCCATCTGAGGCTGAGTTTGAGCTGTCTGGTGTTAAACAGCCCTATCTCTTAGTCGCCTTGTACTACACCGCATGGGAAGAGATGGGGTGACCCAAACTCTACTGTTTACGAACTGTCGGACACTTTTTATATAGGTACTTTGTAAGGAATGCCGTTGGGGTCTGGGCAGATTTGGAAGTTTTCTTTTTAATTTAACAGTTTATTTCATCTTCGTTGGGTGGAGTACTTTGAAGATTAATCTGAAGATCATACGTCTTTGGATGTTTGGATCTACGTATGGGCTCGCGCGTTTAGGCATTTCGTATGGCTTCAGTCAAATATAGCTTTCCCATTTCAATACTCGAAAAATATTTTCAAGGCTGTTCCTTGAAAATATTTTTCGTGTATTGAAATGGGTTTTTATTGAAGTCTACTTACTTCATGTTTGACTCTGTTGAAATTATCACGACTGAACCGTAAAATTGCCTAATTTGGTCCCTAATGCAATAAATATGCATTTTGAGCTATACAATATTTTGTTCCTCCGTTACAAGGTTACGTTGTCAAATTTTGATGAAACTTCAAAAGGGGCATATAAAAATGACTATACAGTAGTACACTGCCTCGCCACTTGACACCTACCGAGTCAGAGATCATGGCATGTCATGTGACTAAGTCATAAAAGTTAATTCTCATCAGTAATAATGAAAAAATTAATACCTGTTGCATCTTGCGTATCGTCTTGTTGTCAAACAGGGTATGGTAGCAGTCAAAATAAATAATAAATTATTATCATTACACTTACATAATTGTAATTAGAGTAAGAAAAGTGCATATTCTTAAGTAAATATGTCACTTTCAGAGTACCAACTGAATAATAAAATACCTCCAGGATGCCTCCTTTAAGACTTATAAGTTATAACAGAACAAACATAATCATTATACATACATATATCACGCCTTATCCCCGGAGGGTTAAGCAGAGGCAAATTAACACCCACATTTCACCAATCAGTGTATTCGGTCCCACGTGATAGGAGGTGAGCCTATTACCGTATTCCGGGAACTATTGTTGACTCAAACCATGCATGGCCGACCGAGGCTGCGTCTGGGCTGTATGTATCTGTCTGATGTTAAACAGCCCTATCATTTAATCTCCTTGCATGGGAGGAGATGGGGTAGCCCAAATTCTACTCTGCCGGGAACCACGCAGCGCGAACAAAACAAATATGGTATAATTTGAAGACCAACCTTGTAAACTGTCGTCTGGTCTTTTCACATCGGGCGTTTTGCTCGCCACACTGCTGTCGATTTCTTCCTGTTCCGTGATTGACTCGATCCAGGCATTATAGTACCTGAAAGTACGTAACGCCCATGTATTTTGTCCATGCCCAGGAATGGTTGAAAGATCGTACAAGGTGACTAAGAGGTGAGACTCCTTAGTCACCTTGTATGATTTTGTAAAAAAGATACTATTAAACATAAGGCTCATGAAAATGTATGAATATCAGTAAAAAAAGTTCTTGATACTTGTAATAGACAACTGTTTGCGATACTCTTCATAATAACAGTTCTAGCTGCATTCAATGGATACCTGTTACGATATCTATTAAGAATAATTGTTCCAAATATTCGTTATAAATACCTATTCCAGATACTAGCCATGGCTAACTTTCTAACTAGGTAAAAATTCTAAAAAGAAATTGCCATGGATTTTTTTTATAGACACTAGGCATTCCTAATTGTATCAGATGTTTAAAGAAGCATTTATTTTTAACTTTATATTGTTAACTGTTCCAGATTATTGCAATAGATAAACTGTTCCAGATACATTCTGTGGGTACCTGTTACAGATACTTATTAAGGTTAACTGTTACAGATACTGTTCCAAATTCCAATTATAGCAAACTGTTTCAGATACTTGCAATGGCTTAACGTTCCAGATCCCTAACCGTATCAGATTTAAATAAACAGTAAAGCAGTTCTGCAGTCTGACCTTACGACATTTTCATGGTTGAGTCTGGATAACAGCTTGACCTCTCTTGTTATCTTCTTATTCAGGTGAACGCTCTCGGGGTTAAGCTTGACGCGTTTGATCGCGTAGAAACCTCCATCCAACTTGTTCTTAACCTGAAATATTCTACTTATATTGAAAAAAGACAGGAACATACGTACAAACATACGCTCCAGCCTATTTCCCTCCGATGTGTAGGCAGAGACAATGGCCGGGTGGAGCCGCCTGTCACCCTAGCAGAAGCAGGCCGCGGCGGCGGCGCGCATTGCGTGCCTCCCCATACCCGGGGGCGAGTTGGGGACTCTGTGGTCCCTGCACCGGAAGAGGGCCAGTTCGAGAGAGATATGGCCCTGGGTCGGCCGGGGTGCGAGGGATATGGCTACGACAATCTCACCTCCGGCAACCCACGGCCCACAGTCGGCGTGCGTTTTAGTCGGTTCGAGTCCGACATAACTTCCTCCTCCGCTTCCGGCGGGGGAGGTATCCGTGGGGATTTTTCGCACGATAAAAAAAATAAAAAAAGGCAAGAGACAATGGCCCGCCATTTGACATACTTCACGAGCTTCCTCTACTCATTAATCCTTAATGTAAGCCCGCCGGTCTCTACTACTTCTGACCTGCCCTTTTTCAAAATTGTATTAATTTAGCCAATGCAGGAATAGAACATTTTAAAATTTGTTTTCCTAAATTTAAATAAATCAGTATACTAGGTCAGAGTCGTGCCCCAGAGAGCCTCGATTTTTCCTTTTTCCACTGTAGCTCAGCAGCTAAGTAACTGGTATTCAATTCAAATTTATGTTTTGAAAAAAAAAAAGTCGCGTACGATTTTTCGAATCGAAACGTGCGAGAGACTCTCGTCGTCTAAACGAGCCATTATGCACTCAATTTCATTCGTTTTTGTGAGATGCATTTTGTTAGGCCATGCTTAGTCTATACACTATATGGTCTAAGGTGATATTTGAACATACTAACCTTCAAGACATCGCCAAAAGCGCCTTTGCCCAGCCAAGTCAGAACTTCAAACTCGGCGTTCAAACGAGAATGACCAGTGGTTATGAAACTGGCTTGAGGTTTACTCATTGTTTCCTCATCCTGTACATGAAATAAAGCAATATGAGCTGTAGAAGCTGCCAATGCACCTACCATAAGAGAGAGGTTTTTTAGTGCTACTTAGTTGGCAAACAAGCATACAGGCCCTCGATTCTGCTATAGCACAACCACTGTCACAACGGCTACACTGCAAAAAATGGCATAAAATTTTAGACCTTATTTCTATAGACTTAAAGTCACAAAATTAAAGTTTCATTACACTCTTTCATTCACTCTACAAAAAGCCATTTAATTTTAAACTTTAACTGTATTACTTTAAAGGCTAAAATCAAATGTAGTTTTCTCGCAGTCTCTGTGGTGTGACAGTGGTTGTGCTTTAGCAGAATCGAGGCCCTGGTGATTTGATGGGAAACCTGGAGTTGTTACCGTGGTCTATGGACGTATGCAACCCTATAATTTTGAAGAGATTATTATGCTAACCATTCAAATCGATTAAGAAAAAGAAAAGAGAATCGACCTCGGGCGGGATTTGAACCCACGATCTTTCCCTTACAGGGGGAATGCTCTGACCACTAAGCCACCGGGGCCCTCACAAAGTCGATCCAAATTCTCATTAGGGTTAGAGTCCCGCCCGAGGTCGATACTCTTTCTTAATCGACTATAGAAATATTGAATAAAGCACTTGTACTTTTCCACAATTATTTATTACTATATTTGCCCGCGGCTCCGCCCGCGTGGATGTCGGTTATCGCGACCAAACATAGCCTATGTCCTTTCTCAAGGTCTAATCTACCCCTATACCAAATTTCATCAAAATCGGTTCAGCGGTTTAGTCGTAAAAGCGAGACAGACAGACAGACAGACAGAGTTACTTTCGCATTTATAATATTAGTAGGGATTTTGTACCTAACCGGTGTTTATTAACCAAACCTATACCACCTAAATGGTTTTTTAACCAAACCATTGTAAACCTTTAAGGATGCCGTAAGGCGAAACCGGGTAGGTACCTACAAATTAATAAGTGCTTTATTCAATATGTGTAGAAAGTTCCACCAAGTGCCATCAATCTCCAGCATAAACAGACTATAGAAATGCATAAAAATCGAATCACTACAAGTTTTATGTTTTCTTTCATGTGATGAAACACTGGCAAAAAATATTATAACAGTCTCTATGACTTGAACTTCTAAAGACTACGTACCTCTGAGTCGCTATTGGCCTCGTACTTCTCTTCTACGTCCTTCACGGTAGCATCGACCAAGAACGAGTGCTTCAGTAGTTGCTCAGCCGTCCACTGAGAATGTTCATCTTCGGTTAGACACCTGGTCAGGAAAGTTAGTTTAATTCTTTCTTCTTCTGCCTAGCGTTAATTTTATTCACAGTCGCATCCGAAGCTTTCACCTCGGAGTCTGGGGTCAGCTTTACCAGTCTTACCTGCGGATTTGGCTGGACCTCGATATTTTCCGTAAAGCGACTGCCACCTGACCTCCACAAACCAATGGTGACATTAGGCGATATCGAAGCATTGCAGCTAGACTGTTGTTGTTGGAATTTTTAGGGCTCCAACTACCCGTAACGACTGCCATAGATATTTGTTTATTGGCAGTTAGTTTATTTCTTTGATCAAAGTGAAGTGGCGTGGGCTGGCCACATTTGTTGAAGGACCGATGACCGATTCCTAGAATGGAGACCACGAAAAGGCAAATGGAAGGTGGGACGCTCCCTAAACAGATGGACTGACGACCTGAAACAGGTTTCTGGGATAGACTGGATGTGGAAGGCGGAGGATTGGCAGTAAAGGCTCATTTATACCAGGTCGACAGTCGACTTCGCTTGCCAGTCGAAGGCGACAACCAACCCGGTGTAAACACATTGAGGCGACGATCTTCCTTCGGCAAACGAATGGTCGACAGAAGTGCGGCCAGCGCACAGTCGTAGGTGATTCGGACGCCTTCGGCAGGCGACGGTCGACCAAACAAAATCATGTTCAAACTTGTCAGTTGTCAGTCATCGCTGCATTGCGCAGGGACAGCACATTTTAATTGACTCATCATAATCACGACTTCAAATACACTGACATGATTTTAGTAAACTGGCAGTAGACGAAGTCGTTGGTGCACTTTCGACTACGCCTTCGAAAGTCGCCAAACGAAATTCGCTCGCCGAAGGCGGTGCACGACCTGGGGCTCTAGACAAAGTGACATTCTATTGATGGAATCGCTCCGAAGCGAACCATTTTTAAGGTTTTAACAATGGATTTCGGGACATTGCGGTGGTTATAGTAATAATGATAAGTTATATAATGTATTTCGAGTTACAAAGACTCAAATTTCATAAAAAAAATAGTTATATTAATGATTTATGTCAATTTTATACTACAATTAGCGATTCCACTGGCGTTTTCGCTAATAGAATGTCACTTTGTCTAAGGCCCCTGGTGTAAATATGCCTTCGACTACGCCGCTTTCGATAGAGGAGGAAAGATGTTCGTCGAAGTCGACTGTCGACCTGGTGTAAATGAGCCTTTATGGCGCATAATGGGAGAGGCATATGTCCAGCAGTGGATTGCGATGGCTAATTGATTGATTGATTGATCCAAGTAAAGAATTTTGGTTACTGTAAGCTTTTTTTGCTGAATATTGGGCCAACCTGTGAACCGAAGAGCCTATTGCTCCTAAGTGCATGCTTTGGGTGTGACTGAGATGGTAGCTTGGAAGACTCAGATTATTGTGCATCTACACAATAATCTGAGTCTGAGTAGAATAGCCAGAGCTCACTGGAGAGGTTTTGTGCTGTCAGTGGGAAGACCAAAGGCTTATCTTCTGCGCTGACGGCACAGAATCTCTCTGTTTTTACAGGGTCGGCAGCACGCGTGTGACCCCCCCCCCCCCCCCCCCCTGGTGTTGCACTCGTCTATAGGCCACGGTGACCACTTTCCATCAGGTGGGCCGTGACCTAAATGGTATAAAACATAACATAACATAAACTCACGCCTATATTCCCCGAAGGGGTAGGCAGAGGTGCTAGCACCCACATTGGTAAATGGTATAAAAAAGCTATATTTAATACAGACCTAGCGAAAAAGTCCTTAGCGATGCTGGACAGGTTTGAAGGTAGATATTCGGCCAAAGATGTTTGTTCGTCCGTCAAGATGTACCGAAGCAGTTGTCCCGTCGCGTAGATATCATGAGCGACTGTCTTTCTGTAAATCAATATTAAAATTATGGGGATGCACCAAGATCTTAGGAGCCCAGTCTTGGTGTCGCGTCATAATATCCTTTTTTTTTATCGTGCGAAAAATCCCCACGGATACCTCCCCCGCCGGAACCGGAGGAGGAGGTTATGTCGGACTCGAACCGACTAAAACGCACGCCGACTGTGGGCCGTCGGTTGCCCGAGGTGAGATTGTCGTAGCCATATCCCTCGCACCCCGGCCGATCATAATATCCTTCTCATAAAGAAAATAAAATGATATTAATAAAAAAAAGTGTGTACTACTATCACTGGAGAAATCGACCGGATGGGTGTACAAGGCGAGATTAATGTTGCTATGTTCTTAGAAAAACTTAGAATTAATTTAAAAAAATGATTTAAAAAAAAAATATTTTTATTTTAGTCAACTGAACAAATGAGAAAAAAAAATATCACTAGTTCAGTTGTCAAGTTCAGTGGACTGTACTAACATGTGGCACCAGGTGCAAAAGCTTGTTTTATTTTCAACTGAACAAGTGAGAAAAACAATCTCATTAGTTCAGTCAACTGAACTAGCAGGCGCGGTCGCAGCTTGAAGTTTTGGGGGGAGTCACTTCGGAAATTCCTTGAAATTTAACCCCCGTCCCCTCGTACTGGGACTTTTCAATATGACGTGCATGGTTTGGGGGGGGGGGAGGGGTCATGTCCCCTGTGACCCCCTCCCCTCCCCCCTCGGACCGCGCCTGTGAACTAGACAACTGAACTAGTGGGAATAGAGGATTGATGCTACTATGTTGGCCATTTCACCTTAAATAACGACTGCCATTGATGTGCGTAATGACAACCGGGACCAACAGCTTAACGTGCTCTTTAAGGCACAGAAATACCCAAACTAATGCAAATAGACATATTCATGCATAAAAATATTTACACTGGGCGGGAATCGAACCCGCGTCCCCTGAGTAGCAATCGAAACAACTACCACCACGCCACGTGTAAAGTGTGTATCAACATTCAGGCTTTTTTATCAGAGTTGGGAGGACAGACCTCTGAGTCAAAAGTGCAAACTTAGGACGGAATTGAGAAATCACTATGAGGATGATGATGATGACAAACAACAAAAAAATTACAAAAAAAAAATCAGCCAATTCAGAGACTTTGCCTTCAGCTTACCATCAGGCGAGGCGAAGTCAAATTGACGTGTCCTATATATAAAAAAAAACCTATATATAAAAAAAAAACCTCTTACCTGTCACAATATGACTCAGCGTACAACATCTCTGCTAACGTCATATCAAGATCAATTCCCACCAGTTTCACCCCTCCAAAGTTATCCAAATAAACTTTTTCAACCCTCACATCACCGTGGCATAACCCCACTGAATGCAACTCCTTTAACCCTGACAACACTCCTAAACCCACATGCTTGAGTAATTTCAACGCATCATATTTCTCACTGAAACTTAATCTATTGTTGAAGTATTTTAATGACGTTCCCATAACAAAGTTTCTAAATAAGTAAATGCATTGTTTTGTGACTTTTTTTGTTGCTTCTTTACATGTTTCCATGGCTATGTATGGGATCAATGCAGAGTGGTTTAGTCTGGACATGATTTTAAGGTGGGTTTGTACGGAGGTCAGCTGTCTGTGTCGGGTTTGGAAGTCAGAAGCGGAAGGCAGGACCCATTTCTTGGCGATAAGGCGTTCGCCCTCGTCGTCTATCGCTAGGTAAGTTGTTGAACCGTTTGACGAGTGTCCTGTAATGGATACAAGTTTATAATATATAAATCTTATCAGGTAAAGTAATACTAGCCAGCCCCCATTATACAAGTGGCAATTCGTTATATTGTAAAATTAGCTAACCCAGCGAACTTCGTACCGCCATATTTTCCGCCCGCTTGGTATTATCTCTAAATTTATCAGTATTTCTCTGCAATATTATGCATGTATTATACATATAAACCTTCCTCTTGAATCACTCTATCTATTAAAGAAAACCACTTCAAAATCAGTTGCGTAGTTTTGAAGATTTAAGCATACATAGGGACGGACAGACAGCGACAGCGACTTTGTTTTATAATATGTAGTGATGATGATGATGATAGTGATGATGAAGTGATAGAGATAGTGAAGTGATGATTGAATGAGGAATGTATGGAATTCGATGTATCAATTCAATTAAAAATTTTTGTGTGGCGACTGGCGAGCTATGCCGATATTTTCGGAAAATTCTGCTAATTTATACCTTAATAATTGAAACCTTTATTCTTACAAATAATCTACTTCCTGCCTAGAGGGGACACCGTTGACCGAACGGGTGATCTGCCCTTCTGAGTGGGTCAATTCACCCGTATTCCCCATTAAAAATGAATCCAAGCTTACCTAAACAATTTCCTATGTAAACTTTCTTATTGTTCCTCTGGTTGACTCTTATTATTTGGACAGCTTTGTTCTTGCATGTACACGGAATGTCAACTGTGAGTGTTCGAGTTATTTTCTTGACGGGGGACACCTTCTCATCAGAGTAACTAGAAGTAAATAAAAACTAATATCACCTTATAGTATAGCACTGTGATCTGAATTTTATAGATTTTTTTTTATACCACTTAGTTGGCAGACAAGCACACGGCCCACCTGATGGAAAGTGGTTACCGTGGCCTATGGACGCGTGCAACACCAGGGGCGTCACACTCGTGCTGCCGACCCTGAAGAAACCTTCTAATGCCCTTCTTGAAGTGCCCCATATTGTAGTCGCTTGGGAAAACCACCGCGGGGAGTTCATTCCACAGCTTGAGTGTGCGAGGGATGAAGTTCCTTTCATACCGCACAGTGCGCACCGTTTCCGGTCGCAATGTGAGGTTGAACTCCCCGCCTATGACGAGAAGTGCGATGATAGAATGTAGCTGTGGGCATCATATCAAACAGTTCATCTGTTCATCACAGTTCATCAATTGTATGAAATTTTGAAGTATTTTTTATGCTAACTATTCAAATCGAATAAGAAAGAAAAAAGAGAATCGACCTCGAAGCCGCGATCTTTCCCTTACCCCCTGTAAGGGGCTCCACTGTCCATTAATCACGTGAGGCTTAACAGGGAGGGGAGGGGGGGGGGGGGGGTGTTCGGAAAACATCACGAAATATCACCAGGGGAGAGGGAGGGGTATATTAGGATATCACGTGTATTTATTTTTTCTTATAACCGGTGATCTTTGTCACGGTTCTTAGTTTACTAGCATTAAATAATAAATTATGGCTAGGGGGCGTGATTTTGGCTAGGGGGGGGGGGGAGGCTCTGACCACTAAGCCACCGAGGCCCGCAAGAAGCCGATTCAAATTCCTCTATACATCCCTCTTAGGGCGACGATTAATCGATTTTATAGATAAATTCAGGATGTCTTTAGACTTTAGATGGATTCTGTGTATCATGTCTTCGTGTCGCGTCTCGTATTTTCACGAGACGCTTCACGAATACATAACACAACACAGAATAGCGCGGCCATAATAACCTCGTGTTGTGTTCCCGGCGGTGAGAGTAGCTAGAGCTCACTGGAGCAGCCCCAGCATGGCAAAGATCGACAAAATCGAGACATTTTTTCGCGCAAATAAAAGTGTCACGTGACAAACGTCATGATGTAGACATACATACATACAATCACGCCTCCATCCCTGGAGGGTTAGGCAGAGGTGAACTAACACCCACATTTCACCTATCATTGTATTAGGTCCCACGTAATAGGGGGTGAGCCTATTGCCGTTTTCCGGGCACCACCGTGGCCATGTATAGGCTGAGTCTGGGCTGTATATATCTGTCTGATGTTAAACAGCCCTGTCCCTTAGTCGCCTTGTACGACACCGCATGGGAGGAGATGGGGTGGCCCAAATTCTACTCTACCGGGAACCACGCGGCGGATGTAGACATCTCCTCAAATTAATTGGTCGAGGACTTTCTAAAACTTACCAGACAAGCTCTTGAGCATCTCCCTTTCCATCCAGGCAGTCATTCTCTTGGCTAACACTGGATATGTGCGAGCGTTGTCTGCCTGCGCTGCGAAGGATCTCTTGCCGCCTCTGTATTTCATTTTCCATTTTTTGGCGCTGATGTAAAATAAAAGGAAAAATAGTTTCAATTGGGTATTTTCCTGTGGTTAATAGTAGTTTAAAAAACTGTTGCATACCTAATAAGGGTTCTTAAAATACAAGTGTAAATTTTTTAAAGTAACATGTGAATGTCTTAAGACCAAATTTACGTGCAGTTTCATACACTACTTTATCTAATCTCATGAAATAATTAATTATAATTTGCGTAAAATGACAGAAACGTTGAGCGCCAAAATCCATTTGTGCATGCGTGTTGCGCCACGTCCACAGACTATGTAGAAAAAATCCAGGTGAAATTGTATCGTAATGGAAAAAAGTTACATTATGATACAGTTGACCATAAAAGAGCTGTATCATAATGTATTTTTTTTTTTATATTCTGGCGTAAAGACCTTCATTAAAGTTTTGTTTTATTTTTTCATTTTTGGTAAAAAGTAAGTCTTAGGTGCAAATATCTAGTCTCTATTATTTAAACTTTGTTAGTGTGTGTTAATTACCTCTTCATTTTCCTTCACTTCCAAATCGTGGAGTTTCAACTGCTCCTCTTCAGTTTTTTGTTTCACCATTTCATCGTAAAATGACAGTATGGGCTGATGGTGGTCATGGAGGAATTGCTGGAACATAATAATACAAGTTGAAAAGTCAGATATCGGTGAATCCCATATAAAAAAGAGAGAAATAGAGAATAGACTAGATGTACTCAAAATCAATAACAGTACCGTTAAAAACTGACATAGTGAGTTTGGTGTGTCGCCAGCCTTACCATTTATTATAAAAGTGATGGAAGGTAGGCGCACAATAGTAGATTACCCAACAAGTGAAAAAAAGGTGAATTCTTTTCGAGGCACCAAGTTGTATCCCGAGAGGAGTGAAGGTTTCTCCGGTAGAACCCCTCGCTACGGGGTTCTAGAGAGAAACCTGAGTGGATCGAGGGATACAAGAACCGAGATGAATTCTTTTTTCACGTGTTAGGTAAGTACTCAACTTTTCACCATTGACTACGAGAAAACGATTACTCTGTGATTATGAATTACATTTTGTTATGGATAGTACACAGAAGAAGCAGCAAATTATCAGTAATAGCTACCGCTTTAGCGCGAAAAGACTCAGGAGTCTTTTCGCGTTCGAGAATATGAGTTTCATTTTCATCACTAGATGAAGCCATTTTATGATTATGAGACAAACATAAACTTTTACAAGGAAAATTACACAGAAAATGGCGGCATTTTTTTTTCTTAATTTAAACTGAGCCACATTCCATCCAGCCAGTGATTACATTTAGGTGGCTTTTAGTACGTTTTTATAGTGAGAGTGTGCAACCTCTTTGTATGTTTCACTAGAATCCGTACATTCGCGCATGTTCCAAATTCAAATTTTTTTATTCACTCGGTGAAACAAAGAGCGTTTTATTCACTGTTTTTGATGAATCACGGGCCCTTTTTCGAGTGTCAATGGTGAAAAAAATGTTCTCCGCATACCTCTCAATGCTCACAGGCAATTAACACAACGTGCCGCAACGCATCAGAAACGTCGGCAAAAGTGAGTTTCATAATATTAATCGCGATAAGTCCCGAACCATGTTTAAAAAATAGACTAAAGGTCGCGGCCTACGTAACGGGATAAAACCCCGGACGGGACGTGGACGGGACGGGTACGTGGCTGCCCCATTGACAACGGGAATGTGGTGTTAATGCATGCGAATCGTGACAGTGATTCGGATCTAACGTGCAAGTATTGTGAACGAGGAAAGATGAATTTTTAATTAAAAAAATTGGCTTTAATTACTAAACATCGTCGGCGACGAGAGTTTCCCGGCCCCGCACGAGCCACGTTCCCGTCCTGTCCGTGTCTCCGTGACATATGTACCTAAATAATAAACAATATTTCCAAAATTTCTCGTCACGTCCCGGTTATATATCAAAATCCCGAAGCTTGCAATACCGAATTTCATAATACCGACGTACGAAAGACCGAAATTCAAAATCCCGAATGTTCGTTTGACCGAATGTTCAAAATACCGAAAGTATAAAATACCGAAAGTACAAAATCCCGAATTACAAAATACCGAAGTTCAAAATCCCGAAAATTATTTTTTTGGGTGGTTATAAAAAAAATAACCACCTTCTAACCTAATCTATCCAAGTCGGATTGCGCGGGGTGGACATTGCGCGCCTTAACATGGAAACATTATAAGTTAAAAGGGCATGAGAATGACCTCCGCCTATATTTATTTCCCTAGCCAGGTGAACTGACGACTTGCGAAAGGTGGCTGAGACAGCCTGAATGCGGTAGGCGGATGATCGGCAAACGTGGCGCATATTGGGAGAGGCCTATGTCCAGCAGTGGTCTGAAAGGGGACAATTGATTGATTGATTGATATATTTACATATTATAAATTACCTACTCGGATGCACTAACTCTAACGTACCTAAGACGCGACGACGTAGCCAATTAGCCAAAGTGGACGAGAAACGAAGAAGTTATTTAAAAACTACCCCCATTGTAAAAAATTAGTATAAAAAATTAAACCAGGATGCCTACCATTGGTAACGTATAAAAATCTCATTTTCGGGATTTTGAACTTTCGGGATTCTGAACTTCGAGATTTTGAACTTCGGTATATCGTACTTCGGTATTTCGTACATTCGGGATTTTGAAATTCGGGATTTTGAACTTCGAGATTTTGTCATTCGGTATTTTAATACGTAACCCACGTCCCATCAGTGCAAAAACCCGTCACATATACAAAAGCCTTAACTGATGTTCACAAATTGTTACCTGAGCTGTTTGAGCAAGCTGGAATATGCAGACTTCACCACAATCTTTGGTAGCTACCTTGTTCAGTTCTTCGAGTAATTCAGTTCCATTTTCGTTTGAAATGCCATGCATCTTGTGGATTAATATCTTGGGTGGTCTGAAACAACAGTTTAAGAAATATAGAATAATAGTTGATGCCTAATCTAATTTGCCCATCTTCACAACTTTCACATTTATTATCAATGATTTAAAAATAGTACGAGTAAATAGGCTGTTTTATTAGTTTTATGAGGATCCAAAAAGATCTGATGAGGAATTAAAAAAACATAAGGAACATACTTATATGGATAATTCGCACAGCATTTGATGTGCAGCGTAACAGAGCAGTGAACCCCCTGTATATCAGAATTGTGTAATGGATGCAGTGTCAGCATTATATCCAGGGGCCTCCATATCTTCCAGGCTACAGCTTCCCTGTTATCTATAACGGCATCTCCGTAAATAGCCTGAAAAAATCATAATGGCATCTCCATGAATAAGCCTCAAAAATTTGTAACAGCAATATTGTTTTAAGGCAGAAAAACTAATACAGCCTGGGCAGGACTCGAATCGAATCGACTCGAATTGATCAGGGGGAACCCTTTGATCACTGAGCTACCAAACCTTGCCCAAAGCTGATCCAATATCTTCTATACATTGGTCTATACATTGGTGGCTAGAGCATGCCTGCTGTAAAGCAAAGATCGCGGGTTCGAGTCCCGCCCAAGCTGCATTCGCTTTTTCTCTCTTAAAACAATTTGAATAGTTAGCATACTAAAAGCTTAAAATTTCATTCAATATGACAGCAATAGCCTGAAAAAAGTAATCGATCAATATTTATGTTTGTTTCAGAATACAGTGATAAGATAATTTGGAATCAGTCAACATGAGACCTGATAACTAATGGGTACATTTTACTGTTAATTAAACAATACATTTAGATATCATTATTCACTGAACCTTTTCTAAACTCAGTTGGGGTTGATTTGCCAGTTAAACTGATGTGGCTGAATTTTAATATTTGCGTGAAGCAACTGCCCTATGCCCTCTAATCACTTGGAGATATCAACGTTCTGTAGTTAGACTGCCATTGATGTTTCTACGACAACTGGAACCAACGGCTTAACATGCTCTCCGCGGTACGACCCGGAGACCCGCGCCTCTTGTATAGCGGCCGCGTTCACTACCGCCACGGCTTTTGAGCTCCGAAAAACAAATTTTAAATTAAATTTTCGACACATCAGGGAAATTGTTATCAGGATAATGATGACAGGAAGAATTTCTTTCATTCCATACAGATTTGGTTATCCTCATTGTCATCACAGACTCCTAATAAAATATAATGGTGATGATGAAATCTGCCAGTTGCGGTGGTGACCATGGTCAGTTGGGGCATAGAAGCAAAAATATTTGTGGCAGATATAGGCCGAACAATTAGGGAGCAAAATGGTGACTCCGGCTCCACCTTGTGCACAGGTTAGCTATTGTAATCCAGGGTTCTAGGCTTCTTGGCACCAAATACGATCCGGGTCAGGGTAGCTAACAAAAGCTTTGTTAGCTACTTGACACTTTCGTATTATTGAATGAATTTTAAAGCATCAAACAACATAGTATTAATTTGAAATTTACCTATAAAGGTTTCTCGTTGGGAAGCCTATGTACAGCACTGGAGGACGGCAATAGACTAATTGATTGATATTTATGGTATAAAACTAAAACCCGACTACTGCAAAATCACACTCTAAAAAGTATTAAACAAGAAAATATCAAGAATAGCTGTGGTTGTATGCCACTTTTTCCTAGAATGTACTGTTTTGTTAGAGTGGCATACGACTACGGTGTCCCCAGCGGACGATCAAGACGCTTCTAACGATACCTCAATTGTCCAGTTCTAATAAGTAGTTGAAGAGCTATGACGGAAGAAACGAACATACATACATACATACATAGCCTGTCAAAATCATAACCCTCCTTTGGCTTCGCCGTAGTCGGGTAAAAATAAGTTTTGAATGTGCTACTCATAGAAAATAGTTCATAAACATTAATTTGAATTTTTAATAATCTAATTAATTAAGACTTGCATGTGAGACTGATCTTGTTCTCTAAATATATAGAATGGGACAGGTATCTTTTTCTGGAATAAAAGGTGGCCTATGTGCTAATCCAGAATATAATCTATCTTTTTAGCAAATTGCCTTCCATTCCGTTCATTTGTTTTAGCATAATCTTTGCTAGAAATGGTGCTGTCATATGGTGGTGTCACATTTTTAATATCAATCGGGTAATGGCTTAGGAGTATTTTCACATCATTATTTAGATAAATTGATGAGCCTAGTTAATATAATGAAAGCATGCAGATACTGTCCATCACCTGGCATAATTTCTGAACTTTTTTCTACCCACATTTAAGTTCAGAAGTCACTATATTAAATTTTTTTCACAACCATATTGCATTTTTAATTTATAACAGATGTTGAGAATTATTAAAATGTGTGATAGCTGCAATTTACTAACACAGTGTAGAACATTTTCAACTGAATTTATTCAAACACCTAGTTAAATGGTATGCATAGGTACATTAGGATAACTTTGAAGGTAACCTATTAATTAACATATTTTTGGTACTCTGTGTGGCAGTAAAACACTTTTCCTTGGCCTAATTTTGTTCCCGCCACGACGTAAATAAAAAAAATATTTATTTTTTAAATGACTTGGAAGACGGTATTATGCCAATAAATTAAAATATGTGCTGTGTGTATTACCTGCCGCCTTAGTTCTGTTATTTTGCAGTTTTTATTTATAAAATAATATTATTACTAACCTGTAGTGCGGTTAATTCGTTGTCCTGGCGGACTTCATTGGTTTCGTCAGACATTTCAGTAGAATTAAATACAGTACATAGTACACAATAAAATGTGCGGCTCGCGCACTGTTTGTTAAATGTAAAACTGCAAATATTTCGCTATTTGCGCAAATAATTTTCAGTGGTTTTAGAATAACCGCTGTTCTGTGCAAAAATATTTTGCTGTGTGTGACGTACGGTACGTTGACGTTGACGTTGACTTGATTTGACAGCTTGCTGTCAAGTCAACTTTATAACTGACAGCTAACGTTTCGTTCATAAACTAAAAACATACTCAGGTAGTTATTGAGGTAAGTTATAAATAAATATTAGAGATATCAAAAACATAATTTTTATTGTCAGCAATTAATTTATCAGCAGTTGTTAAAACAAATTGAAGGAAAATCGATCTTGTGGCGCACGATGTTCGTAAGAATTAAGATAAAGTCAGGAATCCAACTCCTAGCTCCGTTGCTGTTATCACTTGCTGTGAACTGAAACAGAAAAATGAAATGTCAGTTGCAGTCTTTTATCACCCGAGATTCTTTGTCAAGTTATCCTGACGAACATTGGTCTTCACTGAGGTTCAACAAGATCTTTGGACCCAAACCGACCCGCAAGCCAGCAGTCATTCCCTTAAAAGCTGTATGTAGGTAGGTATAAACCAAACCAAAGACGTAGTAACTATTTATTAATCTGTGACCAAAGGGAGGAGATGGAATTTTACCAGGCTTGAATGTGAACTGCGTATTATGCTTAGATGCTCAATGATCCTCTCTTACAAGTACATAATGGAAAGCTTAGAAACCTTCATTAACTTTTTTATCTAACTAGATCAGTTTTCTCTACCTTCAGCTGATATTACCCGGACCCCCTCACACTTTTTGCTGAATCAAATGATGGGTAATGTCCCGCCCGAGAATTGATTTCGTTTTTTCCAATTTATTATAAAATGTGTATAGTACTTACATGCCTAGAAAGTATCTCAGTAACGTGATTAGCGGGTCTGTATATCATACGAGCGTGTGGTGAACCTATTGAGTCCATTGTCGAAGTCACAGTAATTTCTTCAGTAATCAAGTCCTTTATGATCTAAAAAGAAATAAACAATAAAGAATGTATATTATATTTCTTTTCAAAATAAGTATTCCGTTAGTAGGTTTTAGGCCATTATTGCAATTGCGAATATTCGCAATGCCGGTATACCGCCGTTTGCCCGAATTTTATTTACCCTAATATCATTTGTCATAATAGTCAACAGCCATAATATTAACAGATATAATTTCATTTGCCCTACTCTTATTTGCTATATTAATCACGTGCTAGAATCTTTGTTTCCCATAAAGTCACTTACCATAACATCATTTGTCAGAATCATTGTAAGCCCTAATTATCACATGCCATACCTAATTATCACATGCCCTGACTATCACATGCCATAATTATCACATGCCATAACATCAACCAGTGGCGTAGCTAGGTGACCAAGGGCCCCGGTGCAAAAAGAAACAAGGGCCCCCCTATTTTTTTCGGTTCCGAAAATTTCTTCGGGCGTCGCACGTCGCCTTACCGAAGTAAACGATGAGGTAGGCATATGCCCTACCGGTCGCTAACGTGCTGTTGGGGATCAAATCCCACCTCTCTCCCTCTTTTACGTGCGGATATCACCTCAGATACCACCCCCGTCATCAGCCATCTGGGGTAGTTATATCGGACTCGGACCGCTTAATACCACACGCCATCTCGGATCTTCAGATACCAGAGCTGCCGGGGTGTAAGGTTACTAAGGTTACTGAGAGCATATCACTGGCACCCCGGTTGATTCTGGGCCATCTACGGTTTTAAAATGGCCTCCTCGGGTGTGAAAAGCACGGTGTCCCCATAGAACTCTGAAACGAGGGACGAACATCGAACCGCGGCGCCAATGGGGGTGAAAGAGTGACAGGCGGCCGCATAATTATGTAACCCCCACGCCTGCGCTCGGGAACCGCTAGATATACATCTAGCTTGTTTCCGCGCATACATACGTAAATTTCCATTTATTTTCGTGTGCCTACAGAATACTTAGCGTTAAACTCTACAGATCCCACACCCGTTAACATAGGCGATAATTTGGTCGACCACACGGACCAGGCCAAGTACCTGGGATCTGTACTTCATGTGTCTGGCGAAATCGACTACAACGTCAAGGCACGCAGCGTGGGCCAAGTGACGAGAAATGACTGTCATCATGTGTGATCCCAAAATGCCAGTCAGGTTGAAGGAAAAGAAAGAAAGAAAAGAAAATACATTTATTGCAAAACACAACGCACATTGCACAAAACACAGTTAGGGGGAGGTCATTAGGCCGCGGAGGTCATGGAGATGAAAATGCTATGCGGCGTTATCCAACTAACTCTCGCATCCGCAGCAGCATTCATGTCTGTGATATGGTGGATAAAATGCAAGAGAGCCGCCTTCGCTGGTGCGGCAACGTCTTGCGGCAACCGCCAGGCTACGTGGTTAACAAATGCCTGGCAATGGCGCCCCCGCTGGGTCCAGGTAAAAGGGAAAGGCCCAAGAAGTCCTGTCCTGACTTGATGTTGTGGAGGGTGATACGTATGCGAATTTTTCTCACTTTCATGGACGCCCAAGATCGTGGAAGTGGAGGAGGAAGAGCCGGACCCTGAGCTCCGAGGTCATCTTGGCCACGGATGCAATCAAGAAAATGCGTCTATATGCAGATGATGATGATTTCGTGTTTATGTCGAATCGACATAAACACCGGTGAAGGTGAGGTGTTTAGGCCGGAACCGAACCAACTAAAACTGCATGCAGTCTCGGGTCTCAAGCGCCGGAGTGTAAGCGGAACCAATAAGAAAATTCCTTTGCACCTCGACAGACCCTGTGCCATATACGACTTTGAGATGGCCCCCTCAAATATGGGAACCACGATATCTCCATCTGGCCCAGAACCATCCCACCCCCTTACTTGCTTTCCACTGCGACAGTTGCTAATCAGAGTTACACTTGGAAAGTTCATAGTTGGCCATAGGCCGCAGCGTCTATGTCATCTTGAGCAGGCTGCAGCTGTCTCCGTTACCCAGGGTGCACAAATGGTCTTCAATAGAAGACCAGCGATAATCTAGCAAAAAAAATTAGTAGGTGCCTACTGGAACTCGTATTACTATTATAAGTAATATTACTAGTTACAATCAATTTACTTTATAGTAAAATATTTTATTATGGCTGCTAGAATAATATCACCCTCTAGTCTCTAGACATTAAGCTTGGGGGCCTCCTGAGGGCTCAGGGGACCTCCAAGCTAGCTGCAAATGTGATGGCGAATCTTCCAACGAGACAATACTGTGACAATACTGCACAAAATTCCCAACAAATGAGTTGCACTAATTAGAGTTGTGCTACAATCCATTTTCGCATTCCAAAATTAAGACTTTTTTGGTAGTTCAATATGAGATTTGCTAGTTCAGGCTCGGGCTTCGGGGGCCCCCTGAGCCTGGGGGCCCTGGTGCACCGCACCACCTTGCCCACCCATAGCTACGCCAGTGACATCAACTTGTGTAACAGTGACAGTGTGTAACGGTTGTTATATCAGGTGAAACTGGATGCAATCGGGACTTTAGGACACCCCGACTCGGATAGGTTAGGTTAGAAGGGAATAGCGGGGTCGTTTGAGCGAGCGAAGCGAGCGAATAGACCCCGCTATCCCCTTCGTGGTTATTTTTTTATGAACCACCCAGAAGTAGTTTGGTTAGGTGCCATTTGAGTTAGGTTAGAACTATGACCATTAACCCTTCCACCCATCACACCCATCGACATCGACAGCCAGAAAGAGCAAGAAGAAAATATTATGTCTAATAATCATTATGGCGTTTAAATATTATGTCTAATAATCATTATGGCGTATAAATATTATGTCTAATAATTATTATGGCAAATAAAAATATGTAAAACAATACGTATGGCACTCGTATGTTATGGTATCTAAGTTTCGGGCAATCAAAAGTAGGTAAGTATGTCATATGTCTTTTAGGTCAAACAAAACATTCGGGCAAATGAAATTCGGGTAAATGAAATTCGGGAATAATGATGATTATGGCATATAATCTTCGGTTAAACAATAGACAACCCGCAATGCCGCTACCCGTCAGTGCGTTGTGTCTCTAAGATCTCGTGTGTGGCAAAATCCAAAATGCATATCCTGTGTATTTTTAAGCTGAACCTTTACTTCGTAATCAGGTCAGCAGTGGTGAAAAATGATACTTTTGAAAAGAGACGCCGCCGGTGGAAAATATACTGTTAAGTACTATAGTTGGTAGGTAAGGATGGACAAGTAAGATGCGACACGTACGGTTACAAATGCGTTTATTGGCCGACTGACGTTCGTCGAGCGAGCGTCGCGCAAGACGCTGTCGGGTGTGCGCGGGAGACGGGGGCGTAAGGGCGTGGCGCGCATGCGCCGTGAGGCGCGCGCATCGCCCGACTTGTTGCTAAGCAAGCAAGTAGGTACTCGACATTACCTACATATACCTTACCCCTTGCCACTGCATGACAATAAGTAGGTACCTAGGTAATAAGGAAACCCGAAATAAAAAGATAACATAAGCAATATTTAAAAAACATTATGGGGTTTTTTTTTTTTTTTTTTTGTTTTTTTTTTTTAAATATTATGGGGTTCATAAACATTATGGGGTTCACCAAGGACATCAAAACGTTCATAAAGGTTTGGCAGCACGAGTGTGACGCCCCTGGTGTTGCACACGTCCATAGGCCACGGTAACCACTTTCCAATAGCTGGGCTCTAACCATGTCTACCGCCGAAGTGCCATCGAAGTTATCTTCTTCTTCCACTTAGCGTTAATTCCCAGTTGCATCCGAAGCTTTCAGCTCGGAGTCTGGGGTCCGCTTTACCAGTCTTAACTACGGATTTGGCTAGACCTCGATATTTTCCGTGAAGCGATTGTCATCTGACCTCCACAACCCAATGTTAACATTAGGTGATATGGAATTTTTCAGCTAGACCGTTGTTTTTGGATTTTTTTTTAGGTCTTCAACTCCCGTAACGACTGCCATAGATGTTCTTATGGCAACCGGGACCGACAGCTTAACGTGCTCTCCGAAGCACGACTAGACCAACGCAAATACTCATTATTATTTCATGCACACAAATATTTGCACTGAGCGGGGATCGAACCCGCGCCTCCTGCGTAGCGGCCGCGCTCATTACCGCTAAACCACGGAGGCTGTCGTCAAAGTTATATCACTTTATAAACATTCTTAGAACTTACATTAAAATGGAACCTAATATGTTGAACCAAAATCTGTCCCGTGTATCTTTGTTCGCCAATACCCTCCAGCTTTGAAATGACGTCATATCCTAGATTGACGTCATGAAACAGCAGATTACCACTGACAGTAGCGCTTGGTAACGTGACGTTGTTTGGATCTAACCGTCTGGAGACGGACCCCCTGATCTGATGGACATCCAGCTTTTGGATCGAGACTAAAAAACCTTTGGTGTATGTAACTTGTCCGGTTACGTTCCAATTGGCGACAACGGTGCTGGAATAATTGAAAATTTAGTTTTAGTGAAAGATATTAGATACAATGGAGCACACTTCGAGGGTCATCATGACGTTTTAAAGTGTTCGTGTTCCGGGCGAGACAATTATTAAAAAATAAAAAATACCGACTGCAGCTAATTATTCCAAATATCGAAACAAGTGTGAAGGCAAATGGGTAACGCATGCGCGTTACCCATTTGCCAATCATTAGCAATCATCAATTAGCCTATAGCAGTCCACTGCTGGACTTAAGCCTCTCCCAAGAATGACGATTTGCTAGAGGTGGCTGGGATGGACTGGATGCGAAAAGGTGGAGGATCGGCAGACATGGCGCACATTGGGAGAGGCCTATGCCGATTGGATTATAAACCGAAAGAAAATTTAGTATATGATCTATAATTTGAGACCCCATTCATCGAACTACGTCCAGCCATTAGGACTATCAAGGGGAACAAAAAAAAATTGGTAGGTACACATACCTACATACGTAACGTATCTAGGTATGATACGTTATATACATACAAACATACATTTCACACACACACGCGCGTAAAATATTACCCTCGCCTATTCTATCTGTTTGGTTATCTGTCTGTCTTTCTGTTTGATTCGCCTTTACACCTAAACTACTAAAAGGGAAGGAGGCATCTTGCTCAGAACATAAACCCTATATCACGTTATGATAGGGTTGCTGGTTACGTCTCCTGAACCCCTTACTGTAAGAATAGCACTTACTTAATATTTTTAGTGATATCAGTCAACTTTAAGTTACACCACTCGCGTCTCTCCACCTCGTTTACAAATTCCTGCATCACCGCTGAGAAGTATGGTATTGGATGAACGACGCGTGCTCTTGTTACTGAAAATCGGAAGATACACTTGATTACCTATATGCAATTAGCTAATATCTGAGATTCTTGCCGGAGTTTTCTCAGATAGGGCCGCATTTGGAACCCGTTGGTCCATTTGCATAAGTGCCGTTTTAATCTTATATATAAAACTCTTAGTCCTGACTGACTGATTGACTTAGAGACAACGCACAGCCTAAACCGCTGGTCCTAGAGACTTGAAATTTATAGAGAGTGTATGTTTTGATGCGTGGAGGTGTACTAAGAAACGATTTTTCGAAATTCGGTCCCTAAGTGCCTAAAAAGTGCCAAAAACGTACTTTCTTATAACTCAAGAACGGCTGAACAGATTTTTATGATCTTTGGTTTTTTTAATTTGGCTTTGTCGCCGAATAGCAATTATCACAATTAAAATGTGGCAAATTCACTAAATAATGTAATATTAAAGAAAATACGAAATATTATGGCGCTAATATCGCTAGCAAAATTGTTACCATGACAACGGAACTAAAGTGATGGTGTCACATTTTGATCTGTCAAATGATAATATTCTTAAAACGTCACTCTCTGTCACGTATAATAAGCAAGAACGTGAAAAATATTATGTATGTACTGCAAACAATCTAAAAGAATAGATTCAAAATAGAATCTAATAGAATCTTCAGTAAGTTCCACGGCCTAAAAGCAATGCTACAACACGTTATCATCCAGTTGAATACTCACTTACAGGCCCTGAAACAGCAAGGTATGTGAATTTAAACCTATTGACGCTGATACAATATAAATGACAACACAAGGGACGCTGATTCATGAATTGTCTCACGAGTAAGCTCGATGAGTTCCAACCAACGGGGGCAAACCGGATTTTGAAAGGGTTATAGTATTGTAGCCAACATTGTCCAGCAGATCATACAAAGGACCTGAGAGTACAATCAGCCGCTGTGTACGGTTTTTGTAGATTACAAGAAACCCTTCATCGAGACCTGGGTATTTCTAGATTCTCTACTAAGGTATCGTGCTGATATGACGTATCAGTGCTGAGATGCCTACATGATACCGCCATAATGTCCGTCCAGCTCCAAGCTCATAAGACGAAGCCTTAAAAGCCTACAAAGTGGAATGAAACAACGGAGATACCCACCGCAAGGTCGACACCCGAGGTTGTTCAAGAATAGGTCTACCTTAGATCACCATAAGGATCCAATTGGGTTGAGTTCGCCGAGTTTACTCCATATTATGACTTACGGGGCCGTAACGTGAAAACCGACAATGGGGACATACAACCAGAGAAATTGGGTGGAGGATTGGGTGCTGTTTCACACATTGGACAACAGTGGACTGCAATAGGCTAATTGATTGATTGATATGAACGAAATAGTATAATTTTACGTATTCAAATTTTTTCCTACCAGTCTTTTCTTGCCATTTACTATTCATGTAAAGATACCAATGTCTTACAGTCTACTGTGTCTGTATGACAGGGCCGATGTTTCTTATTTCTTATATCTCGGAGTCTGGGGTCCGCTTTACCAGTCTTAAATGCGGATTTGGCTAAACCTCGATATTTTCGTGAAGCGACTGCCATATTCTGACCTCCGCAACCCAATGGTGACATTAGGCGATATCAAAGCATTGCAGCTACACCGTTGTTGTTGAACTTTTTAGTTCTCCAACGGATTAACGTGCTCTCCGAGGCAAGACCAGACCAGTGCAAATACACATATTCATGCATACAAATATTTGCAGTGAGCGGGGATCGAACCCGCGCCTACTGCGTAGCGACCGCGTTCACTACCGCTACGCCACAGAGGCTTTCGATGCTTCTTACATTTTACATTTATTATTTTGAAAAACTCAGTTACTGAGAGGATGAAATAAGCGTTATACCACTTAGTTGGGAGACAAGCACACGACCCACCTGATGGGAAGCGGTCACCGTGGCCTATGGACGTATGCAACACCATACAGAACACAGAACATAGACCTGGAGTGCGGTGGTACTGTTCTCCGAAAAGGCCAGAAGAATTACAGACTCATCACTTCTGAGTCATAATATCTACATGTTGTTCTTGAGAGTTGTCATGAATTGTCTCGCGAGCAAGCTCGACGATGCAAATGGATCATGCAAATGGTCTCACTACCATGGACGCCCAAGATCGTGCGAAGCGGAGGACGAAGAGCCAGAAGGCGGACCCTGAGCTCCGAGGTCATCTTGGCCACGGACACAATCAGGAAAATGTGTCTATACGCAAATGATGAGCACTGAGATGCTTATGATGCCGCCACAATGTCCTCCAGCTGTGTCCAGCTCCAAGATCAGAAGATGAAGCCCAAAAGCTCATATCGTAAAATGAGACGAGGGAGATACCCATCGAAAGGTCGACTTTCGTAGCTGTTCAAGATTAAGTGTACCTGGGGTCACCAAAGGATCGAATTGGGTGGGCTACATTGGATAAATTCGTCGAAGTTTCTACTTCCCTGTTATGATATGACACACGGGGCCGGAACTTGGAACTGACAGTGGGGGTATAGTAAAGCAGACTGATAAATGTAGGATATTGGTTGATGCCTAAGTCCAACAGTGGTATGCTATAGGCTAAATGATTAATTTAAATGACATTGTATAATATTTAGCAATTATTGTAATTTTTTTCTTACCAGTATTTTTCTTGCCATTTACTATTATTAATAAAAAGATGCTAACAATATTTTTATTCTGATATAATGTTCTTAAAACCTACCACTTTTTTGTATGACAGGGCCAATGTTTCTTACAGTTTACATTTTGAAAAATTCACTACTGAGAGGGTGAAATAGGCGTTGAAAGTTTATAACAACAAGTCCGTCAGTTTAGAACAAATACTAATGTGGCGGTAGCCGATATCCACGCAGGCGGAGCTGCGGGCGAAAAGCTAGTTGTCTATACTATACAGAAAACACTTAGAGTACTTATCTATCTTACTGAGAAAACATGATTTTTACTTTGACTCTAACAATCATCTAGCTAGGTCATCATCATCAACCTTGCGTTCGTTCCGATCGCATCCAAGGTCTACATCACACAATGTATCTATATTCATCCTAGCGTTAATTCCCAGTCGCATCCAAAGCTTTCACCTCGGAGTCTGGGGTCTACTTCACTAATCTTACCTGCGGATTTGGCTGAACCTCGATATTTTCCGTGAAGCGACTGCCATTTGACCTCCACAACCCAATGGTGACATTAGGCGATATTGAAGCATTGCAGCTAGACCGTTGTTGTTGGACTTTTTAGGGCTCCAACTACCCCTAACGACTGCCATAGATGTTTAGGTATATGGCAACCGGGACCGACGGCTTAACGTGCTCTCCGAGGCACGACCAGACCAATGCAAATACCCATATTCTTGCATACGAATATTTGCACTGAGCAGGGATCGAACCCGCGCCTCCTGAGTAGCGGCCGCGTTCACTACCGCTACGCCACGGAGGCTGTCACAATGTATCTTTAAAGGACGCTTATTAAAACTAAGTATTAAAATAGGTATACAGCTACCTAAAAGATACGGAACTACTAGAAACACCTAGTATACTTTGTTTCATAGAACTTTCTACGACACTAGAAGACTCATTGGGATCTTGAACGTCACCTACAGGCAGAAGTGTGTGAGGCTCATGCTTGTATTAATTAATAATAGCACATGCGTACTCACCCCATGCTTCTGGATTACCACTTAAGGTTTTTATTTGGGTAACACACAGCACCAGAACTAAAATAAGCCTAGACATTCTATCTTCAAATAAGACTAAAATTTGCATGGCTATATCGTAATGTTTCGCAACAATGTAAAACAAATGTTAACTTATCTGATCACAAATACCTAAGTTGATAATATCATATTGATTAATATTGTTGATCATTACCCAGATTTGGTGATTAAACGGTCAATTGCTAATCACCAGGAGTGATGGTGATAACAGATTATTTTGAAAGTCGAGGCTATCTTTGATATTTTTTCGGAAAATATTTTTAATACGACCTCATACATTACACCTAAGTACAACTCACTTAATGTGAATAATATCATAGGCTTCGGCTCAGCACTTCTTACCTTTGGCACGCTAAAAAAAGTTGGTATACCTATGTACCTACAGGGTACCAACATCTTTGAGACCGAATCCTCTTCAGCTAGTTGATACATACATTCAACCATGCCTTTATCTCCGGAGGGTTAGGCAGAGGTGAATTAACACCCACATTTCACTAATCCTTGTGTTAGGTCCCACGTAATAGGGGATGAACCTATTGCCGTATTCCGGGCGCTATTGTTGATTCGAGCCATGAATCTGAGGCTGGGTCTAGGCTATAATATATCTGTCTGATGTTAAACTCTGACCTCTGAAAGCATGGGGTAAAAATCTGATGTTACTTGCTACACCTACTAAACGACGGAAGAGACTCTGGCGGAGGCTTTCCTTCTCTTCCTCTCGAAGTTAGGAGGTCAAACGGCAGTCGCCATTTAAAGTAAAAAAACATGGGACGTGACACCGATGTTTTTCTTGAAATTCATAAAAATGTTATAAGATGAATAGTTACGAGATACATTAGTAGGTATAAGTGATTACCTACATCTATTTATATATTTCATCTATGACCTACATTGTGACGATGGCTATGAATAATTGTGCCTGTACTTGCAATTTGTGGTAATAAATAAATAATTTAGAAAATAAAAGCAAACAAAATTTGAATATATTATTTAATAGAGCTCGATCTTCAATCCTTCTCGTGGTTAAGCAGAACAGTGGTAGCAAACTTCAGGGAACGGTACTTGAGTAGTGATCACTTTCGCGGCAATGGGTTGGAACACACTGTCTGCCCAGGTTAAGATGCCATCAGCGTGTTCAGTAGCATTGAACTGAAATATATAAGATAATAATAATGTTGCGCAGGAGGTGCGGGCACAGATTAATAAATAGTTACTACGTGTGCGGGTTCGATTCGATCCCCGCTCAGTGCAAATATTTGTATGTACAAATATAGGTATTTGCATTGGTCTGGTCGTGCCTCGGAGAGCACGTTAAGCCATACGCGTTACGGGTAGTTGGAACCCTAAAAAGTCCAACAACTGGTCCAACTTCAATGCTTCGATATACTTATCGCCAATGTATTGTGGAGGTTAGATGATAGTTACTTCACAGAAAATAGTGAAGTTCGAATTGCAGTTAGACTGGTAAAGCGGACTCCAAACTTCGGATGTCACTGGGATTAACGCTAAGATCAAGAAGAAGAATCTTACCAGCGTCGTCAAGGTGTCGCTCAGTCTGTCTGTAGGCATGAACACAGGTACGTTTCCACCGGGTACTACGTTACAGCTAACAGTTACAGTCAACGAGTCACCGTTCAAAATTTTGATGATCTGCGAACAGTATATCAGTATTTTTTTATTAAAACACCGTAAGTAATAGTTACTAGTTACTTTTGTGTTTGATAAAATTGCAGGAAATATACACGGGCCTGGGGGTGATAGGCAGAGCCATCTGTCAGTTTACCAGAAGCAGGCCGAGGCGGTGGCACCAACCGCGCCTCTTCATATCCGGGGGCAATATGGGGACACCCTCAGACCAAGGGGGCCACCTCACAGGTGGCTTTGGGTCGGTCACCCTATCCCTTCCTATACAGGATACGTGATACGTGCAGTCGTGCAGGGCTTAGATTTCACCCACATACGGTGCAAAATATCCCATCAAGAACCAAGCGGTTCTGCAGCTCTGTTCTTTATCGTACCATTTCTTGAAATTATTTACCAGCACACGTGTTTCCTTCTTCCTATAGTCACGGGACCTTCAAGCAGGACGTGATAATCCTAATATCGAGACCGTCAAGATAGAAACCGCATCTTTAATGGTAGCCACTATTCTTTGGACTGCACCCTTGCTTACTATCAGGCAGAGTGCGACAGTCAATTTGACGAGCTAAATATTTAAAAAAATGTAGACTTATGAAGTGAAAGTCTCAAATGCCACCCGAAACATCGCGATGATGATAATGACAGAATAAATATGACTTTTGACTTCGACTCACAGTGAACGGTAAATTAACCGTTGCGTATACATGTTTCGCAGTATAATGATGTACTCCATCTTCCATATCAGCCTGTACGTCGTAGCCTATCGCCACATCGTGCATCCTCAACGTGCCCGTGACCACAGCTTCTGCTTGCCGGGCAGTATTCAGTCGGACTTGCTGATTGACACTCGTCGGTATACCTATCCTTTGAATAGACACGACGAAGCCGTTTGTGTAGCGTACACTGCCTTGCTTGTGCCTGCCTAAGACTATTTCACTGTAACATAAACATATGGTTTTTATTACTAACTATATCTAATCTAGTAATAAAAACCACAAAAACAAGTCATAATTCTTGAATAAGAAAGGTCTACCGCGCCGGAGATAAGGCCTCAGGGGCATAGAACAAAAGGCCTACTACTACTACTGTCAGGCGGGATTTTGCCTCGCTGTATGTATTTTACAGCACATAGAATGTTTTGTGTTCCACATGTTGTTCGACATGTTGCCCACAGCTATTTCCTATCACCGCATCGCTCCCCGTAAATAGGGAGTTCCATCCTCACACATTGCAACCGGAAACGATGCGCACTTTGCGGTATGAAAGGAACTTCATCCCACGTACGCTCAAGCTGTGAAATGAGCTCCCTGCTGTGGTTTTTCCAAGCGACTCCATTATGGAGTTCTTCAAAAAGGGGACTAGAAGGTTTCTACAGGGTCGACAGCACGAGTGTCATTTTCTGTTGTGGAGGTCAGATGGTATTGGTTTCACGGAAAATATCGAAATGTGGCCGTTTCATAGTTGGACTGAAAAGAAGTGGCGAATGGGGCAAATTTTCAAAACGGACGTTTTTTACCGCGTTCTAGTTTGTCACGCACCATGCAATCCATTGGTTTTTATCATCTATGTAAAGACAAGCCGGCCGGAATCGTATCATACTGCTAAAAACTAAAAAGTTGATCTCAACTGTTGAAAAAGGCTCGGAGGATGATGAGTACATCTCTGCCTTACCACTTTGGATATCAAAATATATTTAAATAACTCAAAGGTGACTGACTGACATAGTGATCTATAACGCACAGCCCAAACCACTGGACCGATTGGGCTGAAATTTGGCATGCAGGTAGATGTTATGACGTAGGCATCCGCTAAGAAAGGATTTTAGTTAATACTACCCCAAAGGGGATAAAATAGGGGATGAACAACATTCCGAACTTAACGCGGACGAAGTCGCGGGCAGCAGCTAGTTATGTGCATATGAATGTAGCTATGTATTAACGTAATATACCTATGTAAGTATGTATGTTGTGTGTACTGATGTATGCACTTACTCGACCACAATGGCTTCAGCATCAGGTACTTTGAGATTGCACCATTCTCTTAACTCTACTCTCTTGACAGTTTCACTGATGACTTTCATCATATAATCGAGGTGATTAATCAGGCGCACTTGGGTGGCTGTAAACAAATTTTAATATATAAAAGTAAGCGGTAACGTTCGACTGCTAGGTCATGGGTTTTATTCCCATTCAGAACATAAGCACCTTGGTTTTGTAGCTGTCAGGTGGGCGTGCTCATAGGTTTGGTGGATGATTGAAAGTAAATAAAAACTAAAAATTAAGAACAGACACGACTTTTACCGAGATTTTACCATTCTTAACTAATGAGCTCAGGTAAATAATAATTATTTTTAACTATAGGATTTTCCTGTGAGGCGTCATTCTAGAGGGGGAGGGGGCAGGCTCACAGGCAGGTGACATGTGACCCAAGACCCAAATCGTGCACGTCAAATTCAATTCTTCTAAAGCGCCATTTATTATAGGGATTTCCACACTTAAAAAAGTAAATTCAGACTGTGGCCGCACCCTTTTTCTGTAGTTAAAATAAATTATTTAACCAATTCATTGATCAACCACGGTCATAAACCACTACTCATTTTAGACTCTAAACTAAACTAAAATTAAAAGGTATCTTGTAAAGTGAATGACAACATATAATGAACACTTTTTCATGTAATTTTGTACCTTATATCCATACTAGCTTTTGCCCGCGGCTCCGCCCGCGTGGATGTCGGTTATCGCGACCAAGCCTATGTCCTTTCTCAAGGTCTAACCTACCTCTATACCAAATTTCATCAAAATCGGTTCAGCGGTTTAGTCGTAAAAGTGAGACAGACAGATAGACAGACAGACAGACAGACAGAGTTACTTTCGCATTTATAATATTAAGTAGGGATGAATGAAGTCTAAAATTTAATGACTTTGTTGCGGTGTCAGTGGTATGCCAGTCGTTTACAAATAACAGAATCCGATTCCTGGAACAAGGAATCACAACATAGACTAAAAAAACTTACTAAGGTTCGCCACTGTATATCCACAGATAAATAAAACCAAAATATAGGCCAACTTCATTTTTTTCGCGCCCTGTCACCGTCAAAATAAACTCACAGATAATAAAAACATAGGAATATTGCTGTGATTACTCAAGAAAGTAATGAAATCGTTTAATGACTGTAGATAATATTCTATCATTGATTAATCATTAAAATATCTATCAACATATAACATATAATCACCTAATTAATGATAACAATAGTATAGGTATGTACTAGTAACTAGCTTATACCGCGGTTGTGGCTGCAATTTTGGTTATGCACTGCCTTTCTAACCAAAATGCTGCTGTCATACAGTTCCCACCTTTTGCTGCCATTATACTTAATAAAGCAATTTCTAATTTCGTCTGTCTGTCTGTATGTATTCATGTTCTTTGGTGGCTAATTGGCTAGGCTGATGTTGACGGGATTTGTACAGCAGATAGCTAGTATTACAAGGTGTAACATGGACTACTTTTATTTTAGAAAATGTATTGGTTTTATGACAAAAATTATAACCCTGATCTAAGTCCACGTGGACGAAGTCGCAAGCATAGTTAGTCAGTAACCTTTCTATTATAAGAGATCTAATCTATATACGAGATGTCATACTACATCTTCTTCTATAATCTTCTTCTCTATAATATAAAAATCAATGCCACTTTTCGATGTTAGCTTATAACTCAAGAACGACTGAACCGATTTGGCTAATTTTAATCTTGAAATATTCGTGGATGTCCAGGTAAGGTTTAAAGATGAGAAAATAGGTGCAGCGGGAACGGGATCTAAAATTCACGCGGGCTGGAAAAAATATGGCGATACGAAGTTCGCCGGGACAGCTAGTTAGGTACCTATATTTTATATTATACAGACTTGTAAACTGTTAGATTAAGATGTCAAATTCTTCGACCCCTCTTTCGGCTTGACATGTGTCTGGTCAGCTGTCAAAATGTGTCGATTCTCGTGGATCTCTATCAAGTAGAGTGCCGTGTCAAGCTTTAGGACTTGGCTCAAGTTGTAAGCTTTAAAGTAAATGCGGGATAACTTGTCCAATGGATAAGAACTGAGAACAACGATGCAAATCGATTTAGAAAGAGTAAAGAGAATCGACCTCGGGCGGGACTCGAACCCGTGACCTTTCCCTTACAGGGGGAATGCTCTGACCACTAAAACACCGAGACCCGCACCAAGCCAATCCAAATTCCTTTATATATCCGTCTTTGGGGCGACGATGTAAAGTTGCAAGCAAGGTTATCTATGTACCTATTTTGAAGAATGTGCGCTGTACTGATACAACTTTTCTACCAATAAACGATCAGACGCACAGAAACTCGTTTTTGGAAAGTCATGATCAGGTAATCTTCAAGTCTCGAGTAAATACGTCCTGTCTAGGCCAATATGTAGGTAATATCACTTATGTACCATTTTTTGCCTTTGCTCTCAGCTTACCATCAGACAAGGCGAAGTCAAATTGACGTGTCCTGTATAAAAAAAAATGAAAAAAAATTGCCATTTGCTCTCCAGGGGAGGAATAGGGGTTTGGGTGAAATGCCCCCCCCCTCCCCCCCCTCAAAGGGCAGATCACCCGTCCCTTCAACAGCGTTCCCTGCTGAAAGTAAGTAAGTATCACTTACCAACATGTGGGAAAATGATCAAATGTGAGCCTGAGTCTATCAATAATGAAAAAAGAATCTTTACAAAAATGTAAAAAAATCATTGCCCTATACAAAAAAAAAGTCCGGTTTTTTTTGTACCACTTAGGTGGCAGACAAGCACACGGCCCATCTGATGGAAAGTGGTTACCGTGGCTTAAGGGCGTATGCAAAACCAGGAGCGTCACACTCGTGCTGCCGACCCTGAAGAAACCTTCTAATGCCCTTCTTGAAGAGCCCCATATTGTAGTCGCTTGGGAAAACCATTGCGATCTATGTACATATCTCGCCCTTAATAATACCTTCCTTTAGTGAACGTTTTCCCTTGTGATTTAAACCAATCAACGAGTAACACCTGAGCCAGTCAGAATACTAATGAAGTTTTTGTGTTACCCCTTCCAAATGCCAGGGTTGGATTGAAAATGGATACTGTTACAAAGTACCTATTAAATCATTTGATGGGGTAGACAATGTAATTTGATTACTATGCAATTTTGATATTATTACTAAACTCATAATAGGAGTACGAATGTGTGGGCTGCTGCTGTGAGCTTCTGCGACCTAGTCGAGAAGGAGACGGAGGAGGAGTGGGCCAGAGAGAAAGGCCCTCCACGGTCCGTCAAGCCCGCTAAGCGTGTTTATAGCAGCGAAGATGTCCAAGGTGTCAGAGGTTGTCCAGCGACCTCCGTCCTTCAGGAGCGCAGGCTTGGAGGTGACAGGTGAGGCCACCTGTCACCCTAGCAGAAGCAGACCGGGGTGGCAGCGCGGTGCGCGTTTTCTCTTCCCGGAATAAGTCGGTCCGATAGCCGGAGTGCGAGGTATTGCTGTATCAGGAGCCCAGCACAACTGAAACCCACACGGCGTGCGATTTCAGTCGGTACGCGTCGTACGCGATGATCTCATCTGATAGGGTGAAAAAAGTGTCGTTTAGTTTACACGAAAGGCACAGTTTTAATCACAAATGGCTTTAACTACTCCATAAATGTATCAAACTGTGAGTACGATGTGTGATAAAAGAGAACGCTTTTTTCTTTCTTTTCTCCCAGATGACGACGTAACAAGTTAAGAGTCTGGTACCCACGTCACCCCACGTCTTTTGGAGCTACAGCGTGATTAAAATTTTATGACGTAAGCAATAAAAGTAATCAAAAGTTGAAAAGCATTTCGTTGTAGTGTACCTACCTACAATAAAAATTCAGAAATCAACGAACTAAACAAGCAATGTCCCCTCCACTTATCGACACGAATTAAATGCTTGGCTATAACATTTTAATGTTTTAAGGTTAGGGAATCAATCCACTATGAGCTGCTAAATTTTATTTTCATGGTACTGTACTTATTTTGTTAAGGGAGCGGTTATTGCGGCAATTTACAATGCGGATATTGTTATGGAGTTTTAAGGTTACGTAACACTAGTCTAGTCGGTCTTAGGCACATTTTAAAGACATTGTGACCCCCTGTGCCTTTGAGTAGCACGTTAAGGCGTCAGTACCGTTGCTATGAATATCTATGGGGTTAGTAGTTACGGGTATTTGGTTTGGAGTCCTAAAAAGTTCAACAACAGGTCTAACTACAGAACTTCGAACGCCAACTAACTGTTAGCCGCGGCTCCGCCCGTGTGCAGGTCGGTTAGGGTCATCAAGCAAAACATATGTCCTTTCCCAAGGTCCAATGTAGATTGGATAGAAATTTGGTACAGGAGTACCTAGTCCTGTACCAAATTTCATCAAAATCAGTTCAGTGGTTAAACTTGAAAATGGGGATCCCAAACTCCGAGGTAGGTGAAGCCCGGATGCGACCGGGACTTTTTTTTTTAAAGTTATACCACTTATGTGGCAGACAAACACCCGGCTCACCTGAAGGAAAGTGGTTACCGTGGCCTATAGACGTATGCAACACCAGGGGCGTCATACTCGCGCTGTCAACCCCAAAACCATCAGACCTAAAAACAGCTGTGCAATTCACTAAGCAAGCACAACGATGTCATTGGCGTTTCACCATTAATAATTTTATGAACATTTACACATTTACAATTTACTTGACATTGGCAAATTGCGGCGATTTGCTGCAGAAGCCATTAAGAAGAAGAAGAAGAACCACAACGATGCGAGTCGCAACGTTGTGTTCGATAGAGATTGTCATTGGACGATCTCCAGTGACGTGACCCAATCCGACCAATGACAATCTCTATCGAACACAATGTTGCGACTCGCATCGTTGTTCACACTTAGTGAATAGCAGTGCAGGGATTAACGCAAGCATAATGATACAATGCGTGCGTATATCCCAAGCTATATTTTATAGCCAGCCAATTTAGTGTGAAGTCATACAATTAGACGTAGCTTTGCAGCAAGTACAAGTACATGTTTACTGTTTATTTTTACGACCGTTTAAAAAGCTCTATAAGGCGTATAGAATACAAATTGGCGATATAAAACAGTGGGTGGTAGACGTGTTGATGTGAATTTTAAGATATTTTCTGCGTAACGCGTTTTGTCAATTGAAAATTGTTGGCTCGAATACAGTTAAGTACATAGCGAAGAGAAAATTTTAATATTTTTCTTTGCAGTACAGTCGACAGGAGACACGGTTGCAACTCTACCTACATGAAAAAGTGGGACCGTACGTAGGTATCTCGTTTGTGGACTGTAGCTAACTTTATATTCGGGTTTGGAAGGCCCGACAGCCATCACATAAAAGACGTATCAATCAATCAATCAATTAGCCTTTTGCAGCCCACTGCTGGACATAGGCCTCTTCCAATATGCGCCACGTTTGCCGATCCTCCACCTTCCGCATCCAATCCATCCAAAACACGTATAAGCCAGACCAAAAATAGGAGGAGTAGTGAACTCAGGCTAGGAGGCGATAAGCCTTGAATGCGACCGGGAATAGCTCTTAGATGATAATGACTATAACTGTATAATACCTGTATTATGTCCCGCCTGAGCTCTATTCCCTTTTTTCTATCTATTTTTTTATACTACTTAGGTCGCAGACAAGTACTCGGCCCTGCTGATGGTAACGGGTTAGGTACCGTGGCCTATGGGCGAGTGCAACACCAGGGGAGTCACACTCGTACTGTATAAATCGATATCAGTAAATACTCGTAGTTGTTAAATATAATTATAAAGAGTTGGGTACTGTATTTACGTTTAAAGTTCATTAATTAACATAATACTTAATCACCCTATATTCACTGTTAATATAAGTATATCATAATCAATTTTTTCCTACTTGTTTCAAAACAAATCCTTTCAACAAAAACATGTAGGTTGAATATGCCATAATAATATAACACTTTACATTTTAAAAGGGTGCTTAACATAATACGCTGACCCTTCCACGTCAGTAACTGCGATGAATTGTTACACTGCAGTGCAGGGAAATGTATCACCTATTGTTTGACTTCTGATATTTTTTTGTTTGATACGATAGTGATTTATATGAAACTGTAGGCACTGGTTATTGTTACATGGTATAGTGTAACAATCGCAGAGAGCAATAGCCCTTTTGTACCTATTAATTCAGTACACGGTGTAAAAATATGAGTCGACCGAATACTGTAGCTCGATGCGAATGTTACATTACGCCACTACGTCACGTCAGTATAAATATATACAAAGCAAATATTCATGCGTTTTTAATAAACAGGATCGGCAAATGTGGTGCATATTGGGAGAGGCATATGTCCAGCAGGGGACTGTAATAGGCTGATTGATTGATTGATTGTTAATAAATATTTTCTGCAAAGAGGAAGGGGAAGGAGAAAACAGAAGAATGAGTAAAAAGAAGGGAACTTAAGCAGCCTTTCTTTACAAACGCTGAAAAATACAACACAGCTACTGTTACTTAAAGTTCATACTTAAATAAAATTATGGTATTTCCTTGTCCAAACTAGCTCTAAATCAAATTAACAAGCTGTTAAATCAAACTAAGAAATATAGTCATTTTAAGCTTGCTTCTTAGTAGTGCAATTCTTTTTACGTTTGTAATGCCTATTTTATCACGTTTACCACGTTTTTTAATCAATCAATACCCCTATTATTTCATAATGTCTAATTCGAATTCCTTTCTTTTAAACAAATCGAAGCAACCAGTGTAAGTACTGCCACAAAAAACCAGTATCAAATGTAAATACAAATAGACAGGACAACAGTTACACTGCCCGTTTTATTTGTCCCGCACTACACAATAACGAAGCCAAAAGCCGAACGGGTGACTGGCCCGTGATTTATACGGGTCAATCTGAAAATTTTGACGTTGAGAAAGGACCTCATGAAAAATTGCACGTAACTCAAATGTGTCCATATAAAAATTATATACATTGTTTATTCTGTGTTCTTTCCAGTTAGATTTAGTGATGTTGACAGATTTATTGAAGGTATTGAGATTGTTGGCAGTGTGAAGAGAATAATATTACAAGTTTTATGTGATGTAGGTATAAGTCTTGGCTACCATTAAAACTTCTTTGGAACGGTTGGTGGTACAGGGAAGGGTGGACGGTCGAGGTTCTCGTGGCAAATCACCCACAAGATGGACAGACTTTATTAAGTCCTCTACAAAGTGTTCTCTTACTGAGTGTACGCGCTGGGCCACGAATAGAGAGAAGTGGAGAAGTCTCGCAAAATCTGCGACCAACCTACTGGATGATCCATAACCACGACTACTCCGTCAGGAGTGTACGACTAAGAAGAAGAAGACCATTGAAACGTGTATCTGAAACTCGAAATTTTAATTCTACACGTTTCAATGGTAGCTTATACGAAACAAGAAAAGAAGAGCTCGTGGTTAAGTGGTACCTAAACGAGGATATTGCAGGGTTAAGCGATATGACCCAATGCAGTTATGGGATGGGTTACCATTCTTAACTCGTTAAGACGGAGCCCAAGTGGTAACTGAGGATATTGCAAGGTTAAGCGATATGACCCAGAGCAGTTATGGGATTGGTAACCGTTCTTAACACGTTAAGACAGAGCTCAAGTTAACCTTACCTGCAAGTCATGATACACAAACAAGGCTCTAGAGCAAGCTTTTTCTTGGAGTTAGGAGGTCCGAAGGTAGTCGCTACCATAGAAGCTGAAAAACCCTGACCAAAAGGAGAAGTGGTAATCTAACCCCAACTTCAACTACCGAACCAGCGAAAGAATCATTTTCAAATGGTTTACTTTAATTTATTTAATATTTAATATTTTTGTATGTTATTATATGTAAATATGGTTAAATTTTTATCTTATAATACTTTTATGGTGTACAATAAAGAATATCTTATCTTATCTTATCTTATATATTTTATGCAAAATAAATATCTTGAATCTTGAATCCTTAGAGTATCTAGATAGATACTCTAAGCTTAAATCTTTGTTTACTTCTTGACACAATTGTAATATTTTGACGTTCATAGTGCTCTTTAAATGCCTAAATTGAATAAACGAAATTGATTCTTTTATTGATTGACAACCGTGAACAGACATACCTACCTATATTCACGCCTGTAAATCCCCGAATGCGTAGGCAGAGGTGTTTTAACACCCACATTTCGTCAAATATGATTTTCGGTCCAGTCGCTGATATGGGTCGTTGTCTTCAATCGGGCACATATTCATAGCTTTATGTAAGTTTACTATCAGATGAAGAACCCTATCTTTTAGCCGCCTTCCAGGACATCCACGGAAAGAGGGATAGTCCTATTCTACTACACCGGGAACCAGGCGCGGTCCGAGAGGGGGGGTCACAGGGGACATGACCCCCCCCCCCAAAACCATGCACGTCTTATTGAAAAGTCCCAGTACGAGGGGAGGGGGGGTTAAATTTGGAATTTCCGAAGCATTCCTCCAGGGAAACGACGGAGTGGCCACTCCTCTGCTATATGCATCGTTGTCATAAGTCCCCACTGGTGAAGATGGTAGTTGCATTTCCCGATTCTATGATGACCATCGAGCCGGTAACCCCGTCATTATCATGTTATCGTTGTAGCCATTGTGCCAAAGGCCTCGATGTAATATTCACAATGCAGTTTCAGAATTGTAATGTAATGCACGTTACAATACCGTACCCGTACTTGTCCGGCAGATGTTCATTTGTTGCCTGAGGCGTTGGTCGATGAATATTGATGTGCACTGATCTGCTGACGGGACGGTCCAATCGTCACTTCAGTTGTATGGGAATTTGATTTTGGAACTAATATCTATCGTTTTCAACCGACTGCCAAGCTAAGAAGGGTTATGATTTTTAATTATGCAAATGCGAATAATCTACCTTTTAAAAGGAGAGCAATGAGTTCTATGTAGGGGAACCTTCGTTACGTTGGAACTAACTCTAACTTAAAGTTAGGACTATATAAGTTAAGTTAAATATATAAGTTAGGTGATTTTTTTGTATCACAGGTCAATTTGACTTCTTCTCGCCTTTTGGCAAACTGAAAGCAAACTCTCGGAAAAGAGGGTCATCATTATAGACACGTAACATGTTACAATGATGGCATTCAGCTTGACGGCCTCGTCAGTCTTACTTATTACTTCATTATCATTTTCTTACGCCTTACGCATTACTTAGGCATTTTTTAGACTACCCCCCCCCCCCTCCCTCCTAGCCAAAATCACGTGTATTATTTAATGCTACAAAACTAAGAATCGTGACAAAAATCGCGAGTTATAAGACAAAATTAATACACGTTATATCCCAATATACCCCTCCCTCCCCTCTGGTGATATTTCGTGATTTTATCCCCCCCCCCCCCCCCTGTTGAGCCTCACGTGATTTATGGACAGCCCCTCACCACTGAAATAGCAGTCGAATCTTCTATCACCACGCCATAGAATCAGAACCTCTGTTAACTGGCGACTTTACAACTAAATATAAAAGAAATAAACATAAAAACACCACAAAATTATCTATTTACAGAGATTGGCCAAGCATAAAACCAATTAAAATATTCAGTGGAACGTTTAGCTTCGACGACCTTCATCTGCTCAACACTGAAAACAATAAATTAGTTCAATAAAAAATGTAAACAGTAAAAAAACATGTTTTCTCTTACAGATATTCTAATTAGATATTTAAAAAGAAAATCTTGATAGCCAATATCGATCTCCCCATAAAACGTTTTCAATTTAAAAAGTAACCTGTGTTGCACAGGTAAAAACAGTTTTCTAACACTCCATCACAAACGAGCGACTGCAGCCGGCACTCGAAAAAAAAAATTAAATGTTTTAATAAGAAAAACTTTCCAGTGCCTTAATGAAAAAGTGGTCTTTATAGGATCAAAGGCTGTATGCGTTCGTAATATGTTCATAACTACTTTCGTTTGAAAGCAGTTTTATTTTTTAAGTGAATGAAGATCAGCTTGAAAGGTGACGCGTGTTAGCTTGTGAATAGACGGGAATGAACTTCAACATTATAGTAATGACGTATTTTTAATAAGTTTTCAAAATCTTATTTTTAGAGGGTTAATTTTTTTTATTTATTTTGAAATCACCTGAATTACCCTTTTTATAAATCTGGATAGGTACCTATATAATTGCGGTCCCAGTCGCCGGAATCCTCGGTAGGTATATTAGGTTAGATGCTCGTTAGGTAGGTATGAATATTATTAATTGGAAAGTAATTATGATTAATTTGATATTTTTAAAGTCATTGAAACTCCATAGAAGTCATAAGTAGCTAACTAGAAAGTTTTATTAGCAATTGGAAATAATAATTATTAAATTTCAAAGTTTGCCTTTCATTGGATTGCCTTTTACTCTAGGTACTAGGTACTATAGGTTTACTGAAAAAGAACTCAACCTTTAGTTTAGCTCGCCTTTGTACCTAAATAATATTTCACTCATATCAATAGCATTTGTGTACAAAAAAAAATAAAAATATAAAAAAAATATTATTGAAAATCAGTAAAATCGTTAATACCAAATTATTTTCCGACTAATTTGTCGATAAAATTATTTTGTACTTACATGCCACAAAAATGCCAACGGCATTCGCGATATAATTTATTCGTGAATTAAGTATATTGCCGATTTCAATATTCATTATGAACAAAATTCATGATTTCACGTGAACAGCCTTCATAAATTCCAAATAGAATTTCCGATGTGAGATAAAAAGCGTATTAAATTACCTATCTGCTTAACATACATATTAAAATGCTTGTATTACATTAAAATTATCATTGTTTGCCTGCCCTGGTCGGAATTTGGGGTCGGCGAAACGTGTCATTCTCTTGCATACTTTTCTGTCGGATATTACGATCTTCACCACCTCCTCCTGACAGCATCTAAGTTAACGCGAATGCTACGCAGGGGGCGCTAGTTTAATCCCCGCTCCGTGTAAATACTTGTATAAATACAACGTAGGTAATAATACCTACAAAGTTTACCTATATCTATTAGTAAGAGAGCTTGGATCATTAACTCCGGTGCCATCAGCGTACTGAATGAGATGTACATCATTAGACGCGCCTTTAATTGGAGAACACGAAATGGCTATACTGCAAAGTCAAAAACCTGATGGTGATACCAAAAATCAATTTTGAAAATGCTAAAAAAATCGGTACCTAATATTGAAAGATTACCAATTTTCGTTTGTTCCTGGCAATAGAGGAGATTTAGGACTATATGATAGTGCAGTGCTGCAAGCCTCCATAACTGGCCTTGTCAGAGGCAGCACCTTGCAAAGTACCGCCTGAAAACACTGGTGAAGGTGGTTGCAGCAGCGTTTGAAAATATCGCATTGCGCGACTCGATTTGGTAGGTATTTCCATATTAGTACGATCGAATTACCAAATAAAACCGGGCTCATCTGAAAGATCATCAAATTCTGAGTATGAAAAACTGGTGCTGCAAATCTTAAAAACTGGCGAAGGTGGTTGCAGCAGCGATTGAAGATCGCGAGTTGCGCGTTTCGGTTTGGTATTTTCACATTTATACGATCGAGTAACCAAAAAAAAAACAGGGCTCATCTGAAAGATCATCAAATTCTGTGTAGGAAAAACCGGTGCTGTAAATCTTAAACACTGGCGAAGGTAGTTGCAGCAGCGATTGAAGATCACGAGTTGCGCAACTCGGTTTTGTAATTTTCACATTAGTATGATCGAGTTACCAAAAAAAACAGGGCTCATCTGAAAGATCATCAAATTCTGTGTAGGAAAAACCGGTGCTGTAAATCTTAAACACTGGCGAAGGTAGTTGCAGCAGCGATTGAAGATCACGAGTTGCGCAACTCGGTTTTGTAATTTTCACATTAGTACGATCGAGTTACCAAAAAAAACAGGGCTCATCTGAAAGATCATCAAATTCTGTGTAGGAAAAACCGGTGCTGCAAATCTTAAACACTGGCGAAGGTGGTTGCAGCAGCGATTGAAGATCGCGAGTTGCGCGACTCGGTTTGGTATTTTCATATTAGTACGATCGAGGTACCAAAAAAAAACAGGGCTCATCTGAAAGATCATCAAATTCTGCGTAAGAAAAACCGGTGCTACAAATCTTAAACACTGGTTTTTTGGAAATTCGATCGTACTAATATGAAAATCAAACCGAGTCGCGCGACGCACGATCTTCAAACGCTGCTGCAACTACCTTCACCAGTGTTTAAGATTTGCAGCACCGGTTTTTCATACTCAGAATTTGATGATCTTTCAGATGAGCCCGCTCTTATTTGGTAATTCGATCGTACTAATATGGAAATACCTACCAAATCGAGTCGCGCAATGCGATATTTTCAAACGCTGCTGCAACCACCTTCACCAGTGTTTAAGATTTGCAGCACTGGTTTTTCTTACGCAAAATTTGATGATCTTTCAGATGAGCCCTGTTTTTTTTTGGTACCTCGATCGTACTAATGTGAAAATACCAAACCGAGTCGCGCAACTCGCGTTCTTCAATCGCTGCTGCAATCACCTTCGCCAGTGTTTAAGATTTGCAGCACCGGTTTTTCCTACACAGAATTTGATGATCTTTCAGATGAGCCCTGTTTTTTTGGTAACTCGATCGTACTAATGTGAAAATTACAAAACCGAGTTGCGCAACTCGTGATCTTCAATCGCTGCTGCAACTACCTTCGCCAGTGTTTAAGATTTGCAGCACCGGTTTTTCCTACACAGAATTTGATGATCTTTCAGATGAGCCCTGTTTTTTTTTGGTAACTCGATCGTATAAATGTGAAAATACCAAACCGAGACGCGCAACTCGCGATCTTCAATCGCTGCTGCAACCACCTTCGCCAGTGTTTAAGATTTGCAGCACCAGTTTTTCATACTCAGAATTTGATGATCTTTCAGATGAGCCCGGTTTTATTTGGTAATTCGATCGTACCAGATACCTGTTTTCAGGCGGCACTTTGCAAGGTGCTGCCTCTGACAAGGCCAGTTATGGAGGCTTGCAGCACTGCACTATCATATAGTCCTAAATCTCCTCTATTGCCAGGAACAAATGAAAATTGGTAATCTTTCAATATTAGGTACCGATTTTTTTAGCATTTTCAAAATTGATTTTTGGTCTCACCACCAGGTTTTTGACTTTGCAGCATAGCCATTTCGTGTTCTCCAATTAAAGGCGCGTCTAATGATGTACATCTCATTCAGTACGCTGATGGCACCGGAGTTAATGATCCAAGCTCTCTTACTATATGGTTAGCAAAAGGATTATAGTGACATGGACTTTTCGAAGAAATAATACCTAAATAAATCTATCCCTGTACGACATTTCAGCCAGATCCAGTTTAGCCGACCTAAACGTCATTGAGTAACAAACCCTCTCCTAATAAAAGCATTAAAGCCTAGTTTGAGGGGTTAGCGGAAACACTAGTGATTTCGGTTACTATTTCGACTGTCCCTACGAATAACATCCTAACTAGGTACAAAAATTTAATATTCTTTAAAAAAAATAGAAAGGCAGACATCCATAATTCTTCACAAGCTTTAATATTAATAGGATTACTGTTCCCTTAAAACAGTAATAAGAAAAAAAAATAGTATTTCAAAAAGTTTGTACTATTCTACAACATTCTTAATTTATTACCATTACCCTGCCTGAGTCTAATAGCTGCATCCGCGTACTCCCTGCGTTTACTAGGAACGTCGGAACATAGTGTGAACTAAAATAAAATAAAAGTGTCGAGGGGGTTGGTGCAATGCGATGTCTAGACGCTCCTGACATCTGCTGCGAAAGTTTGGTAGTCCTCGCGTTAACGACTGTGCGTTTGGTGGTCCGATTTTTTTAAAATAGTTTGTAAATTAGTGTCTAAAGGTAAAAATGAGTAAAATTTTAATAAACAAAATATACAGCAACCTCAGAATTCCAAATTCAAATTCAAATTCAAATTCAAATTATTTATTTGTGTAAACACGTGTTATACATACATGTGCATGCAAGATATTAAAATAATGTGTTAAGTCCAACGTGTTTAGCCGTATTTATGACGGCGTACAAATTTTAGAAAAAAATAATAATTGAGTACAAAAATATTCCAATAATAATAATTTATGTCAAAAAAATAATAATAATTATAATTATCAATTAAATATTAATAATGTCAATAATTAATTAAATAGCAAAATGAGTCCAAAGATAATGTCAATAAATAAAAATAATAATTGCAACAAGAATGTCAATAATAAATTACCATTACAATTAGCAATTACCATTACAATTAGCAAAAACCACTACAGAGCGAAGAATAACTAAATTACAGATTTAATTCAAAATACAAAATTCGCTTATTACATATCTGTTGACGTCGGTACTTAAGTACCTATACCTAGGTCTTAACCTTCCTGAAAGAGTTAGCAGATGTTCGTTTCTTTCGAAAATTATACAGGCTAAAACGCAAGAGTCAACAAAAACATTGACTAGAGTTATAAAGATTTAATTTTGAAACTAAAAATATATACTGCGACAAGGGTTCAACCATATATTATGCAAGTAGGTACTTTGAAAGTATTAATAATTCACGTGCGCATTAAAATTTTCGTTCCGCTGTGATGTCGTCACTGCCTGGCTCCGTCAGCTCCGCTAATGGACAAGTAACCCTTTTACGCAGTGAAGCCAAAAGGATTAGTTTGACGAAGATGCGCTTAACGCACTTACCGAACTAATACGACGTTTATATCGATAGTTAGCAAAAGGATGGAAGTGACATCGATTTTTCGAAGAAAATACAACCTAAAATACATTACACATATTTTACTGCACAGTGATTTTCCTGTCAACTGTTTTTGTTACTTTTGACTAATAACCGTCGATGTAATAATGTTTTACATATTTATATTAAAACATTTACAGTATTCACAAAATTTAAATATTCCGGGTCCGCTTAAAGTATGATTTGGTTTAGTTTTTCGGCTAATATTAGAAGCAACTGCCGTCTTACCTCCCAGCCTGAGTTGTGGTTAGTGGCCAACCTCTGACAGCCGATTTGTGCCCCGAGCACGTAAAATATTCAAATTCGTAACGCAAAGGTATCACGAGAAAGGAGCATTACGATTGGCCGCTTGCCTATTATGAACCTGTTTGTGTGCGAAGCCTACCAATCACAATGGTTCATTCTTTCGATACGTTTACGTTACAAAATCGAATATTTTTCGTGTGCTCTTGAAGGCCTTTGTCTTGACCTAACAACTATAGACCTTCGTATCAACTTCTAACGTAGGTACCCTACAAAGAAAGAAGAAATATCACCCATCCAAGTGGTAACCTTGCCTATGTAGCTTAACCCACAAATCGTACCTACGCTTACCGAGGTATAATGAGCATGTCAGCCCCCCTAGACAAGTAGCCATTTGTTGGCCGCCGTATTCAGTAATAGAATGATGAATGTATGGTATACATAACAGATGTTGCCAACTGTGCAGGTGACCACGAACATAATATTGAAGAAAGAAAGAAAGGTGTTAACATGGTATCTAAGTCGATGTCCGCACCGGGAACGAACCCGCCACCACAGGCTTTCAATAACTAATAAATATTCACATAGCACGACAGAGCGACTTTTAATTGAAACGCGACGATTATCCGTTTATTCGGGACACTGTCGCGTCGCATATTGATTACTTTTTTAATAAATCCTGCCAAATCTGGCCCAACTTTTATTAAATGGGTATAATATTATCTTACTATATTACTATTATAATAGTAGTATAGCTAATACTCGTACATATTACCTATAATAAATGTAAAATATTGTGAAAATGTTTGTTACTCATGCTCAAATAGCTGAACGGATTGGGCTGAAATTTCATACAAGGATCGATTCATAGGCTGGATTATCACTTTTTTATAAATAACTTTATTATATGTTGCCAGCAATAGGTTGCAATGTGTTGTAGATACGGTATCTGACTTTTAGGTAGAGACACGGAGTTTCACAGAGTTTAGGCTAGATTATGTGTTAAAAGTACTTCGAAAGTTTGCCTCCAAGTAAACTTCCACAGTCCACAGAACAGCTTGTGCTAATTGCACGAAATGCATTTAAGTTATGCGCGAAATTTAAAATAACTTCGCCATACAATTGATACCTAATTAGTCTTATGGTTTATTATAATCATAATTATAATCATTTTAGCATTAATGCCGGTTGCATCCGAGGCTTTGGCCTTGGAATTTGGGGTCTGCATGTTTGAAGATTTGGATATTTTGGTCAATGATATTGATTGTGAGAGCGACTGCTGTGTCCCCTCACAATCCCGAAAGGACACCTCCATCAAAGTATCGTTCGTCAGTGAAGTGCACCAAGTGGAGAGGTTGGCTTCGGTCCCAAAGATCTTGAAGTGACCGTACCTCTTTTCTGCTTACAAATAGAATACCTAATCTAAAAAAAAAGACGTGTGGCACTCGGGGACTGCCGCGGTAAAGCTATTGCATAGCATTTTTTATGAACTTATGCAAATTTATAATAAATAATAATTTGAATTTGAATTTGAATTTCGGATTTCGGATTTCGGATTTCGGATTTCGGATTTCGGATTTCGGATTTCGGTTTTCGGACTTCGGACTTCGGACTTCGGACTTCGGACTTCTGACTTCTGACTTCGAGTCCGAGTCCGAGTCCGAGGCTGAATTTGAATTTGAATTTGAAAACTAACAACTTATGCAATTATAATTACTTACGTTATGCGAAGCTACTTCGGAGCAGCTCGGCTCTGTTCGTGCGAGCTCGGAGGTGTTACCATTTTTCGTTACGGAATTTCTGGATTCGGTCTCCACGCTCAAGGCCCGCGATAAAAGCTATGCAATAGCTTAAAAAGATGTTGCCTCTCGAGAATAGAAGGTCAAGTAGCAGTCACTAAAGTAAAGATGGCCCACCAAAAGAAAGAGTAGCTAAGAGAGCGGACCACAGCCTCGAAATTACAAAATTTATATGCAATCGAGACTCACGTATTGCCAGATGTCGCGCCCTTGGTGTAATAGTATGTAGTTAGGTATTCGGAGGATTCTACAGAGGAAAAAAAGGGTGATGCATACATATCAAATTATACTGTGATAATACAGTACTAATAGATCTCCAATAGGACCGGTTGGAAGCGGCTCGCATCCAGCGCGTTCCCGCGGCCTTAATGAGGTCGTCTGTCCACCTTGTGGGTGGACGTCCTACGCTGCGCTTGCCGATACATGGCCTCCACTCGAGGACTTTTCGACCCCATCGGTCATCAGTCCTATTGGAAATCTATAGGGGAGGCCTATGTCCAGCAGTGGACTTCCTATGGTTGAAATGAATACAGTACTATTATCTATTCTGTACCATCCACCTCCTCCATGGTACTATCGGTCAAGGAGACTAAAAAGCTCTTACTTCATAAAAGCCGCTAAGCACTTACATTTTATTACCAAAATAATTTGATCAACAGACTTCTCCGACTCAAAATTGAACGAGAAACCCAACTTTAATATTGAGAACTCATAACAAAATTAATTAACCCTCTTGCGTATTAATAAGAATTTGATTACGACTCGCAACGTTATTAAATAAGGCAGGTGACATTGTATAAGATGATATTATTATAATAAAAGGCGATTTCCCCCGCGACGTGTGCACCGAGGATTATACAATTTATAATGAATTTGTTTGTTACCTCTCGAGGTTACAGGTTACATTCTTGAAACTTTGTTTTATAATTATTTTGTTTATCGTCATAACTAGGTGTTGTAGATATAATCCTGAGCAGCTAGTTTAAAAAAAAATTAAGTGGAAACCTTTTTTTTTTTGTTATTTTTATAATAATATTCTTTTTGTTATGGTGTGAATTTTAATACATATCGTGTTAACTAGATCGATCACCGACACTGTTGTTTCTTTCTTATCTGAAACAAGCCTTTCATAGTTACTACGAGAGAATTTAAAATTTTACCCCATAATTCACCCCACTCTAATAACTATTATCGCATCTCTAAGTCAAGTCCTATTACACCATTGCAGCATTGTAATGTAAGATTTACGGAAATAATCTTACTCCGAAATGTCTCATCCTCAGTCCATGTTTTCATTGTAGGTACCTTAACAATTACAGCACATAATGGTGACGATAATTTCAAATCTCTGGGCTGACAATAATCATGAAAAAGGTCCCATACTACGGCGCCACGGTCTTTGTTGTGTTTGACAGTTTTGTAATTGAAAGGTTTACGAGTGGTATTGGGCCCTCAATCAGTTCCCATTGTGGAAATGCTTTATTTAATTTTCGAACTTCCTTTGTCATTATGATTTACTTCTGAAGTGGCTTTTATTAATTATATTTAGTAGAAGCCATTTTTGTCAGACAGCCTCCGTGGCGTAGCGGTAGTGAACGCGGCCGCTACGCAGGAGGCGCGGGTTCGATCCCCGCTCAGTGCAAATATTTGTGTGAATTAAATATGAGTATTTGCATTGGTCTGGTCGTGCCTCGGAGAGCACGTTAAGCCGTCGGTCCCGGTTGCCATGAGAACATCTATGGCAGTCGTTACGGGGTAGTTGGAGCCCTCAAAAATCCAAAAACAACGGTCTAACTGCAAAGCTTCGATATCGCCTAATGTTAACATTGGGTTGTGGAGGTCAGATGACAATCGCTTCACGGAAAATATCGAGGTCTAGCCAAATTCGTGGTTAAGACTGGTAAAAGCGGACCCCAGACTCCGAGCTGAAAGCTTCGGATGCGACTGGGAATTAACGCTAAGAGGAAGAAGAAGTAGAAGCCATTTTTGTAATTGGATAATACTTTTTTAAATGGGGTAGGTAATTTTTTGTGTTTGGGTAAACTGTTGTGAAGCACGTGCCTAACATTAAGCAGTTAGTACAAGTATGGTCATTCAAATGCCTATAGTATGATGAAATGGAAATCATGTTGTCTATTTAACGCAGTTTTTACGGCATTTTTTTATGCTAACTATCCTCCCTATCCGTCAACCCAAGACGGTAGTATTTTTTTTGTGTAGAAAACCTCAATTTGACTTCACCTCACCTGATCGTAAACTGAAGGCAAAGTCTCAGGAAAGGGGGTCACATTTACAGACGTGGCTCAGTTAGTAGCTCAGGGCATTCCTCCTGTAAGGGACTAGTCGCGGATTCAGTTCCCGTCTGAGCATTGGCTTTTTCCAATCTAAATCATGTTGTCTATGTAGAATGAACGATATAATTTATAAACCCATACACCTAAAATACAAAACCCTCTTTACTCGACTTTACCGCAGTCGAATAAAATTATACTATTACTACAAAGCTAGTCAGAAAATCTGAATTTCCTACGCTCCCGTTTATTTTTCTAAAGCTCCTTTGAAAGTTTCTTTTCCCTAAGTGTTTAATTCTTATCTATAATAGCATTCGATAAACAACATTAAACAATGTTTACCGCCTGATGTCGCTTCATGGCGCAGATTACAAGGAGGGAAGCAGATTAAAAAGAATGCAGCACGCCCCTAGTGCGACGGTTGGGTGGTTTGTTCCGCTTGTAACCGGGCTTTAGGTCTATAGGTACCTATATTTATTTAATAGAACTTCATAAAGCATTTCATTTTTTAAGACTTTTTATACCACCTAGGTGACCGACAAGCCCACGGTCCATCTGATGGGAAGTGGTTACCGTGGCTAATGGATGTATGCAACACCAGGGGCGTTACACTTGAACTACTGACCCTGAAGAAATCCTCTAATGCCCTTCTTGAAGAACCTCATATTATTGTAATCGCTTGGGAGAACCACCGCAGGGAATTCATGCCATAGCTTGAGTGTGCGTGGGATGAATCCTCTCATATCGCGCAGTACGCGCCATTTCCAGCCACTAAACCCGCAGTTAGACTGGAAAAGCGGACCCCATACTCCGAGGTGAGAGCTTCGAATGCGACTGGAATTAGGATGAAGAAGTTATCTGGGTTGCTCCCAAAGCGCGCATTTTGTATTTCAGTGCGCTCTTCCACGCTTTCTCGATTTTGATCTCGAAGGGCTTTTTATGAGAAACAAACTTCTAAAACAGTAGGTCCTAATAGGGGTAAAGCCATACTGATCTCTCTTCCTTTAACATCCGCCTCAAGAAGCAAAAAGGTGATGAAGACTTACCTTTCTTACTTTCCCATTCTCCTTTTATGAGACTCATCTTCTATTAGGAATGTTGGAACTCTACTTACCTTTCGAGAATGTAATTACAAAATAATATAAATAATAACATAATACATGACATCATTATCCCAAATACCTACCAAAAAATAAAGCACAGTTTGTGCGTAAAATACGTAACGTGTAATGTAATATTGTAGATATCATATTGCACGATAAATACCATTTGATTTGTACCGGTATTCGTGGAATTTTATGGCAGAGAACACAAATAAATCATGTTGGTAAACGAACTTTATTGAGAACACTTCTGTGAAGTTGCTGTACACAAAATTGATCCGATATTTTTCGGAATCGAAGGCTTTTCAGTGAATTAGATATGTATCGTATAGGTCAAGGTAATAATTCAACGACGTGAATAAAAAGTACTTTCCAATTCAATTCGGTTCATGTCATTGCGTTGGTGAAATCCGTTTTAGGTGGTGATAATTTTTTTGAAAATGTGATTAAGAGTGATTTTTCTTTTTTAAGCTAATTTACAATGTAGGTTGTCAGAACTTTGCTCTGTGATATCTGTTAGGTACCTAGGTATATACAACATAATAGTAAAAGTAGATATTCTGTTGAATAAATGAATGAATGTTATCATTGGGCTGTGGAGGTCAGATGGCAATCGCTTCACGAAAAAATATCGAGGTCTAGCCAAATCTGTAGTTAAGACTGGTAAAGCGGACCCCAGACTCCGAGCTGAAAAAAGCTTCGGATGCGACTGGGAATTAACGCTAGGATGAGAGTGAGAGAGTAAAAGTAGATATTCTGGTAGGTACTAAATACTAGAGTCATTTATGAACAAAAATCCAGAATTATTTTAGAGGTAGATATTATCGCCCGCTTAAACTGTGGAATGAACTCCCTGTCGTGGTTTTTTCAAGCGACTAGACTATGGGGTTCTTCAAGAAGGGCATTAGAAGGTTCTTACGGGGTCGGCAGCGCGACGCCCCTAGTGTTGTATACGTCCATAGGCCACGGTAACCACTTTCCATCAGGTGAACCATGTGCTTTTCTGCCTTCTAGGTGGTATAAAAAAAAGACGTGTGGCACTCGGGGACTGCCGCGGTAAAGCTATTGCATAGCATTTTTTATCAACTTATGCAATTATAATTACTTACGATAAAAAACGATTTCGGAGCAGCTCGTCTCGATTCGAGCGAGCTCGGAGTGGGGGGTGTTAGGTTTTTTTCGTTACGGAATTTCTGGATTCGGTCTCCGCGCTCAAGGCCCGCGATAGAAGCTATGCAATAGCTTAAAAAATTGAATTAGTTAATACCTAGCTAATTAACGGAATAACACGAACTAAAGCGTTTCATTTATAAAGAAAACGGCATTATGTAGACCAAAAATGAGCAAACTCTAGTCTTAAGGGGCGATTCGATGGAAGGTACCAGGGGTGTTTTAATAAACGGAAATCTGATTTATAGCTTCCAAATAGGAATTTTCTGGTGGCGCAACCGCTATGTTGTGATTGTATAGATTTGGGTGTTAGTTGCATTGAAATACTAACTATTTGTAATATAAAATGTAATTCTGTAAAAGAGTACACGGTACACACTCGTTGACAATGGAAGAAGGGAACCATAGAGTAAAGTTGCTAGTGTACTAAAATATTATGTCATAGACATAGTTGGGGCGGCCTGAAATAGCCCATATTTCTAAAATAAACAAACCTTAGAAGAAACAAAGAAATAAAGCAAGTATTATACACACAATACATTTTGTATTATTTATTACACTGGGAAGGCTGTGTGACTGTATATATGTAGGCATGCATGTATAATACTTACCCCATACATAATAACAAAAGTTATGTTATAAACAAACGTTATAAAGAAATGTTATATTGAACTTGAACAAAAAGGTTCAAGTTTCAATTGGCAAAACAACAACCTTGGAGACTGCTCTACAATGGAGCTTTTTATCTGAAGTTTGAACTTCAACTACGCGCACTAAGTTGTCTTTACCTGGAAATACTCTATGAACTCGACCTATAGGCCATTTGAGTGGAGGAGTGCTGGGATTTTTTAATAAGACCAACATTCCTTCTCTCAAATTAGGGGATTCCCTTTGCCATTTGGTCCTCTTATTTAAGGATGAAAGATAGTCATTAGACCACACTCTCCAAAATTGCTGCCTTACTTGTTCACATGAACGCCAAAAACGTAGCCTATTGGAAGGAATATCAACAAGGTTCGGTTGAGGGATGGAAGTCGGCACCGTACCCATCAAAAAATGTCCTGGAGTTAAGAATGAAAAATCTGTAACATCCTGTGACATAGGCGTGATTGGTCTAGAATTTAAGATGCTTTCAATTTCAGATATTATGGTATTGAATTGTTCATAAGTGAAAATTTTAAATGACGCGATTCTTTTTAAGTGGTGCTTTGCCGACTTAACTGCAGCTTCCCACAAACCTCCATGGTTGGGGCTGTATTTGGGAATGAAATGGAATTGTATTCCTTTTTCTAAACCGTAATCATTGACAGAATTTTTAAAAATTTCTGAGTTGTACATGTGGTATAATTCTTTTAATTTATTTTGAGCTGTATTTCCTCTTTCTCTACAACATGTGATGCATTTGTGAATTACACTTTTGATTTCTCTTATAGCATTAATAATATGATAATGTAAATTTAAGTTACTCAGTACAACTTTTAGGCCTCCATGCATTAGTTTAATATGTTCTTGCCTGATAATTAATTTTGTTATGTGACAGGACTTAGGGAGAATTATTGGACACCTTTGTGAAAAATCTAAATTAGCATTTTGTAATCTACCACCGACTCTAAGAACATTGTCGGCATCAATAAACGGCGTTAATGAATTTAGATTTGATTTGAATGGCTTATTTTCCTTTATGCATTTGATTTCAAAGTTGAAATAAAAAATTTGAATACCCTTTACTATGTAAGTTAGAGCCACTCTAAGTTCCTGCACAGAAAAGCTAGCACTATATGATTTACCTTTACATTTGTTAATGAAACGCAAAACTAGAGCCATGACTCGAGTGGTCTTAAACAGTGTTGAATAATTTTCAAACAATGGCAAAATTGTAGGTTCCTCTTTTAAGGTACTTGCACATACTGACGTCTCAGGGGAAGATACCTCAGTATCCGCAAGTGGAGCCTCTATTGCTGATAAGTAGAAGTTGTAATTTTCACAATCTGTAAGATAATCAGGTCCCTGCCTCCATAGCTTATTATCATGCAATTCTTCTGGATCACAACCGCGCGAAAGAATGTCAGCTGGGTTCAATAAGCTTGGTGTATAAAGCCAACTCATGCTTGCGGTAAGTTTTTGTATTTCTTTCGTTCTATTAGCGATGTAAGCAGGGAGCTTTATTGGCATTATATTAAGCCAACTTAACACAATTTTAGAATCACAAAATAAAGCAATTTTTGTAACATTGAAAATGTTGCTCACATGACTCATAAGCCGTGCCAATAACAAAGCGCCATTCAATTCAAGCTTAGGTATGGTTAGTCGCGAGATTAAGGGAGTCACCTTAGATTTAGCACAGATAAAATGTACATGAAACTTTCCATTGATTTTAACTTTTATAAAAATGCAACAACCGTAAGCATTAGGTGATGCGTCACAATAGCCTATCAGCTCAGTTTCCTCAGAATCAGCTGTTTGTAAGTATCTGTTTACTGTAAATTCTGGCATGTGTACAACATTGGAATAGAACTCATTCCAAGCCTTTGCTAATTCCGAAGGCAATGGAGAGTCCCAGTCTAAGTTACTTTGCCATAACAATTGCAAAAATAATTTAGCCTTGACAGTGACAGGTCCAACAAAACCCATGGGATCAAAGAGTCTACTGATGCTGCTCAAGACATTGCGTTTAGTGGGAACGCTTTCCCCAGCAGCAGCAGCAGTTAACTTCTTACCACTTACCTTGAATACATCACTCTGCGGGTCATAGTTAAGCCCTAGAATTTTGTGGACTGATTTATTTAGATCAATTTCCCTAGAACCTTGACTAATTTTTTCTTTAGGAAGGTCTTGTAATATTTGTGGGGTGTTTGATGCATATTTATGCAACTGAAAACCACCCTTTTGCATAAGTGTTTGTAATTCATCTTTTAAGGAGATAACTCCCTGAAGTGTATCACTACCAGACTGAATATCATCAATATAAGAACATCTCAAAATAGCCTCGCTTGCAAGAGGAAACTCTGTTTTATAATCTTTGGCTAACTTTACTAGACAAGCAGTAGCGAGGAAAGCTGAACTAGTTAGTCCATAGGTAACTGTCTGGAGTTGTAAACATTGTATGACGTCATTGTCCTTCCATAAAATATTTTGTAGACAACGATGGTCAGGATGGATGAAAACATTTCTGTACATGTGACGTATGTCACACTGTATAGTATATTTGTAAGTACGAAACATTATTAAGATTTCAAATAATGTTTTTTGTAAAACTGGCCCATTACACAGCATATCGTTGAGACTGAATCCGTCTTTCATGCGAGCACTTCCATCAAATACCACACGAAGTGTATTGGTTTGTTTGTCAGATCTCAATACTGCATGATGAGGTAGAAAAAATAAAGGTTGATCTTGAGAACTACAATTCTTTATATCTAGTATTTTAGCATGACCTAAATTCAGGTACTCTTGTATAAAATCTTTGTATAGATTGTAATATGTATGATCCCTTTTAAATCTCTTTTGTAAATTGAGTAATCTTTGCAAAGCTATTGCATATGAATTGGATGAATTAATATCCTGTAAAGCGACTTTTAATGGAAGTCCTACTGTAAATTGGTTATTTTCTAAATTAACCGACTCTTGAAATACCTTTAAACTATACTCGTGTTCAGGCAATGTTTCATGATACACTTCAGGAACCTTTTCCACTTCAAAAAACTGTTTGACTTGGTTGTCAAGATCATAATCTAAACTACATACTGTATGCATAGTAAAGGTTGTATTACTTTCACATGTATGACCGCAGGTTGACACGATGTATCCAAGGCGAGTGTTGATCAAAACCGGATCCCCTGGGTCTCCCTCGACCTTGCCATTTTGCAAGATCCTGAAGAAAATGTCAGCTGCTAACAGGAGAGATACTTCACCTGGAATGTTGAATTCATCATTAGCCAGGGCAATATTTTTTGGTATTGTAAAGTTTTTTAAGTGAAATTTATGCTGAGGAAGCTTTGCTGTAATTTTGTTAATAATAGAACATGTAATATTCATATGGAAATTTTGTACTCTGGAGGAGATTGTTAGGTTAATACCTTTCTTACATTCCCCTTTAACACCACCCAAAGTTACAATCCTTTTATTTGAATCAAATGTTGATAAATTCAACTTATTAGCTAGCTCTGAGGTGCAGAATGACGTCTGACTCCCACTATCTAAGAGAGCAATTGCCAGGTGTTTGTTACCCTGTGCATCAGTTACTAAAACTTTGGCTGTGGGTAATAAAACATTTATACTGGTAGAATGGAAAGAATGTAAACTTACAGGATTTTCATGTACATCCTTCCCCGCTAAGGGCGAGTACTGCTTCTCAGAATGAATTAATGTGTTGTGATTGGCTCGGCACACTCCACATTTAAAAGAATATCTGCATTTCTTAGCATGCCTAGTTAAACAGATTTTACATAAATGGTTACTTGTTACAAATTTCAGCCTATCTTCAATGGACATTGAAATAAATTTAGGACAAACATGTACTTTATGATTTTGTGAACACAATATGCATTTTAGAGTTTTCTCAGAACCATCTGTACTAGTAAATGATGAACTGGTGTTGCTTTTATTACATTTATATTTATCATTTGGAGAGGGGCTAGCTTCTAATGAAGCAGAGCGTTTGTCCATGAAATTTAAAATATTTTGAATAGTAGGAATCTGTGTTATATCTCTATCACTATGGTACAGCCGAACAGTGTAAGAATCAAGTTTGCGAAGCACAATATTGGACTTTATGGCATCCCAGTGATTTACCGGTTGCTCAAGGTTTGTTAAGGCTGTTAAATGTTGTCTAATTTTGGCAACACAGTCCCTCAACTGTACAGCTGTACCCTTATTTATATTAGGCAAATCTAACAAAAAATTGATGTGGTTATTTACCAGGAGAGCCTTGTTTTCGTATCATTTTTGTAACAATTTAAGCGCTGCTTCGTACGAGTCTCCTAATATGGGAAGATTGTCGATGAGTTGTAGTGGTTCATCCCGAAGATACTTCTTCAAAAAACATAACTTTTGAACGGCGGGTATCCTTTCATCACGATCCACCATAGCCTCGAACATTTCGATAAAGGGCTTGTAAGTGCTGATATCCTTCCCGTTAAATGTAGGTATCTCTAATGTAGGAAGATGGGCTTTGTACGATTCGGTTTTGATTTCCGTCTTTGGAATTGCTTGAAAAATTTTCATAAGTCGGCTTATTTTAGCCTGTAGTATTAAAAAACGCTCTTCGAAATCGTCTTCTGTTGCGGTTTCGTCAATGAATTGCAATTTGGTTTGGTACTCCGTGTACTTACTGCTTACGTCACTTAGTAATTTCAAGCGTACTTCAAGGTCTTCCAACGTAAGAGTTGCCTCATGGTCAATGAGGAATCTTTCCTGGCGCGTTAGGGATCTTTTACATTGGCCACGCAACATGATCAACATTCTTTTTTCCTTTTCCAAGTCGTCGGCCATTTTTGTAGGTAACGCCGAGGTATCGCGAACCACGTGTACTGAGATGTAATGTATTGCACGAAATTACTACTTTTGTATGGAGATTATTATCCTGAACTGCTTTTTTCGGCACCATGTATAGATTTGGGTGTTAGTTGCATTGAAATACTAACTATTTGTAATATAAAATGTAATTCTGTAAAAGAGTACACGGTACACACTCGTTGACAATGGAAGAAGGGAACCATAGAGTAAAGTTGCTAGTGTACTAAAATATTATGTCATAGACAGTGATATTGATAATTGCACAGTCATCCGCACTAACATTTGGGGGAAAGGAAAGCGGTTTTTTTTTAAGATTTATGATAGAGGCAAAGTTTTAAAAGAAAAATTTTTTCAGAGATATATTTTGAATCATTGATGTTAGATTTTTTAACCGTTTTTATTGAAAAAATAAAAACCAGATATTTTTTTTGTATAATATAAAGGCGATGTTTTATTTTACAGTAATAGGTACATAAAAAAAATAAAAATATAAATAAATATGTGTGTACTTAAGCCTTTTATTATTTCTTATTTTACATGCGATTTCATTTATAAACTTACAATTATTTTTGTTTATCCATGCAAATAAAGTAATCATAGGGAGGTAATAGGTACATAGTTATACCGTATAGAAAGAGATCCGATTCTCAGCACTCCATGGATTCACCGTGCGTGATACAGAGAGGAACACCGTGACGGCGACTGGGACTTGCGACCCAGATGTAGGTTTAGGGTGGCCACCTTGTGATGCATCAGCGCTCACCTCCACCGTCAGTAGTGTTCCCGCCCTACCTATCCAAATTTGGTAAGATCCTATCAATGCCGCTTTTGATATTCGATTTAGTAAAGAGCTTACTGAAGCTCTTGGCAATCCGAGGTCTTTAAGTAAGTTGTACAGGGATTTAGCTGGAATTCCCCTTGCTCCTACTTCTACGGCGTAGAGTTTAACCACGTAGCCGTTTTTGGTTAACTCGTTAGTCAAGTCAAAGTATTTGTTTGTCTTTATAGCGTGGTCTTTAGGTATATTAGTTTCCCATGGTACTGTGAGTTCTACAAGCATTATTGACGTATCCAATATTAAAAAACTAAATTGATTCAATACTTTACTATAATAATATCGTGTCGAATATTAGCAGTTAGTTAAATATAAGTCAATTACATGGTTGAAGTCCAATAAACGTTTGCGGTGTGGTGGTGGAACGTCTATCTCCAACTATACTAAGTTTGCATTGGGATTGCATTACGTTCCTGGAATGCACTAGCGTAGCTTTTATATACAGGATGGTTGATTTAAATTTTAAGCAATCGACATATTCATCGAATAAAAATACTTCTGGAGAATTTCGCAACATTACCCCTCACATGGCGAAGGGCGTTGAGTATTGCCATGTTGTGTTTTTTTGCACATTTGTCTATATACCCATTTTTAATATTTATAGATGACTTCTAAAAAGTTCACCAATAAATAATTTTGTTTAAATCTATTACTTTGTTTGCTAACAGTACTTGTTGATCAAAGGGAGAGGAATTTTTGCAAATGAAATATCATTTTAGAAGGACTGAGGCTATTTACTACTATTTTTGGTTGAGATGAATTTTCTCTGTGGCGAGTTTAAAACCCCTTTATTCGTACGATACAACGATTTTAAGTGTGTCTGACAAAATTGCTGCAATGATTATTTCTTTATCTTTTAGATAAATGATTCGTTTACACCAATATTTAATGTATTATTTAGTTATGTAGAATATTAGCTTATAATTCAAATCATGTGTTCAACAATACATCCTGTTTAGCAAAGTAATTATGGTTGTACATCCTGAATTATCAACAAAAAAAACAGTGTCTGGCTTGGTTTTTTGACTGATTACATTAATGTCAACAGTAATAATCCATGATTTACAAAAAATTTTAAGTATTCAAATCTGTGCAATAAATTTTGGAGCATGCTGTATACTACAGAGTTGTACATCAGTAGTGGATATCGAACGACTCAGCTTGAGATGACGACGGTGCATACCGATCGTGTTTGATGACGTCATATCCATCTCTGACGTAATTAGCAGACATCAACTGCGAGGACAGGTTGTCTGGTTGGGTTAGTGTTTATAGGACGGTGCAAATGCTGTTATGTGGAAATATTGTTTTAGTATATTGTTTAGAAGGTAAGTATCTATAAATTATTTGATTATAAATGGTTTATTATTATATATCTTAGCGGCCGCTACACAGGAGGCGCGGGATCCCCTCCCAGTGCAAATATTTGTATGCATTAATATGGGTCTTTGCATTGGTCTGGTCGTACCTCGGAGCCCTAAAAAGTTCAACAACAACGGTCTAGCTGCTTCAATATCGCCTAATGTCACCATTGGGTTGTGAAGGTCAGATGGCAGTCGCTTCACGGAAAATATCGAGGTCCAGCCAAATCCGCACTTAAGACTGGTAAAGCGGACCCCAGACTCCGAGGTGAAAGCTTCGGATGCGACTGAGAATTAGCGCTAGGATGAAGAAGAAATAAGACGCCTGCGAAGTATGTACCTAATAATATATTTTCCAGAAATGCCAACCACTATCATATTCCTCATAAAGAAAAAGTGTCACTACTTCCTTTACCGAAAATACGTGTTCCAGCACTTAAAAAACTAGTCACAATACAGCTCGATAATAACAAAAACACCACACTGATATTGCTAAAAAAGAATTATAGTGAAGAAACACAAAAGAAAATCTATTATTAACTCACAATAAGTTTGACAAGACGATACTGGGTATCAAAACACAATGCTCCAGGGAGTCTGTGAGTTAGACATTTATAAATTGTTGCGACTTCTCGCCTTCACCTACGCCGTGGTCTGCTACACATACGTTTAAACTAACGGTAGTAACATTTTAAACCCTATCAAACTACATTAAAGTTGAATTTTCTTTGTAATTTAGAAAGATTTCAATATCAATTGCATTATATTTAGCTTTTATGTGCTTTGTTGACTAAGAGATAATAAGCAATAGGAAAAATGCATCAAGCCCACGACTACAATGAAAGACAATGACTTCTAAGACTTCTCAGAGAAAATGTAAATGGACTAAATGACAGTACAACGGCTTCTGCAGGGGGTACACAACATAGTAATACAATATTTTTAGAATCAACGGCTCAGTATCTGCAAATCCCTGAAGTGGGGGGCAGAGGTGTATTAACACTCACATTTCGCCACCTATGATTTCCGGTCCCAGGTACAAGGGGGCGACCTTATTGCCGTTATAGTACCGCTTTGTACTTAACACCTTGGAATGTCGTTTAATAGTTCCAAAATATATTTTTAACTAAATCTATTAGGTACCTATTTACAAATATCCAGCCCACTAGGTTGCCGCGTGGTTCCCGGCCAAGTAGAATTTGGGCCACCCATCTCCTCCCATGCGGTGTCGTATATGGTGACTAAGGGCTATCCCTTAATCGCCTTGTACGAAACCGCCTATTTAACATCAGACAGATATATACAGCCCAGACTCAGCCTATACATGGCTCGAGCCAACAATACAATAGTGCCCGAAAAACGGCAATACGCTCACCCCCTATTACGTGGGACCTAATCAATGATTGGTGAAATGTGGGTGTCAATTCACCTCTACCTAACCCTCTGGGGTTAAAGGCGTGATCGTATGTAATGTATGTATGTAAAAATATCCTTTCGTATTACATTACATTGAACTGGCTCCATAGTGAACATACTTATATCACAGAACAGATAATAGTACTAGTGTACCTACTCGTATAATTTTAAACTCATCATCCATCCTTCTGACTTCCACACAGTCGGGTAAATATAATAAACAGACATAGAATGTTATTATTCCGTGATCTTTTTAACTTATAATAAGGTGCAAGGTACCTTGAGAATGAACTGAAGGGCAAAGTATTTTGCGTAGCATCCCCGTGGGGAATTTGGGAAAAAAATTCAATAGCACGTGCTGCATTTGGAATCCTTCAAATATTTGCGAAAGGCAAGGGGGCTGTCTTGCTCAGAGGACGGTGTCAGTCACACCGTACGGTATGGTATGAGTTACAGGCGGAAGCGGTTTTGGCTAATAACGTGATTGTATTTGGTGTATAGGACCTTGTTATTCTGTAGATAAATGATTGCATTCAAGTCTTTTATGGTCACAGAAAAGAATTTACTGCATTTAATTTGTTACTATCGTTTTGCAGATATTAATATCGTTAACTATAAAGTCTGAGCTTAAATTAGAATGATCACCATATTAATTTAAATACAATAAGAATACAGAATAGTTAGTAGCACTGACGGTAAGAAATAATTATGGACAGTTTCCATACATTGCAAACAAACCTACTTCTCTGATATATGGGGCCAGAAATTTCAATTCGCATCTTTAACAACAGTTCAGCATTATGCAAATTCAACATTTTGGTAATTCAAACGTGATCTTCATGAACATTCAGTAAATTCAATATTTTGGGAAGTCATAAATATCATAATTCAACATGTTGGGAGTTTAATTTCGTGGGATTCAATATTCCAGGAATTCAACTTTTATAGAATGCAACTTAACGCGAATTCAACTTGACAGTTCGAAAGATTTTCTTAATAGATTACTTATGTTAGAATTTTAGAAACAAAAAGCTCATTATCTTTTATTTTTACACTATTGTCCTAACAACTTATGAATTGTCTACGTACTTACTACGAACAAAAAGCTAACCGCTCCTGAATTGTACCAAACATAAACGAAACTTGCACAGGGGTTAATATTGGTTGAAAAAATGTAGGGCTTAGATTTTCTTTATTCAGAGCCATCGATTCGAAGGGGAAACTTCTCAAACAGGTTGGCGTTGAAAAATGGTGATGCTTTCCCTTTGATATTAGAAATTTTACAAATATTTTTGGACGATCTTCCTTTAGAAAGGGGAAGATAATAGTACGAAGTGAGTCCTGGATTGAAGCAATTTGTTATCGGTTACCGGTGCATCTTGTCATGTGGTTTTGTATGCAAACACTTAGTTATTGATTTTTTGGTAGTATATTATCCTCAAAGAGACGTTTTCTTGAATCTTGATTGCATCTGAGGTCAAGTAGGTATTATAGTAACAAAAATTTGTTATGCTATAATAAAATTGGAGTTGAAAAAGTCTGTACAATCTGTACTTACCTACATGAAAAGTTTTTACATACAGTTGATACATCCACCGTGTGGATTTAGGTTGTAGGATTTTTACGCGTAATACTTTTTCTAATAAAAGTAGCCTAAATCTTATAATATCAGTTAACTTACTATAAGATCTTGTCATAATCAGCCGAACCATTTCACATAAATTACCCGGAATAAACAGATACTACGACAATCTCACCTCCTGCAACTGACGGCCCACAGCCACAGACGGCGTGCGTTTTAGTCGGTTCGAGTCCGACATAACCTCCTCCCCCGGTTCCGGCGGGGGAGGTATCCGTGGGGATTTTTCACACGATAAAAAAAAAAGGAATAAACAGATACATAGTAAAAATTCTTAAAAAATATTTTTATTACAAGTATCGTACATACACTCATTATGCATTTATTCAGAAACTGTTATGTTTACAAACAACTTTAATTTTATTTATTTGTGAAAATAGATGTCAAAGTTCTTCATAAATTAATATATACCTACACTCTATTTTCCACCTTTCCTCTTCGGCACACCGACGGGTATCGGTTCCAAATAACATTTATCATAAATTTTATCCCAAAATGAATAGTTATTTGCGAATAAATCCTTTTTCAACTGTAACTTTTCACTTATTTCCAAATAATTTGTTTCTTCTTTTGAATATCTCGGCCATTTTACATCAACTATTAAACTTTCGTAGGCTGTAGGATTTCTGTAACATAAAAAAATAGGTAAGTTTAAACTCCTTATTCGGAACCGGAGATGGCGACTAGGCATGGTGACCAAGCATTAGGCATCTGAGACTCGAGACAGCGTGTGGTTTTAGTCAGTTCCAATTCGACAAAACGAGCCGACCGGGGCGAGGGGTTTCCATGGCGATTTTTGTACGAAAAAAGATAACAATGAGTCATCATCATCATCTGTTTGTACTGTTAATCGATGACACTTGGTGCAACTTGCTTCATATATTGAATAACACACTTATATTTTTCCACTTCATGTAAACCTTTGAAAATACCGTGAGGTGAAACCGGTAAGGTTGAATAATAAAATAAAGTAGAAAAGTACAAATTTGTTATTCAAAGTAGCAAAATGCTCTTCTGTAAAATCTATTCAATCTTATATTTTTATTAAAATACTTTTACATACTCGTATTTAACAAAATCAGTCCACATTGTTGTCATTCGATCTCTTGTGTCCATATCCTTCAAATCCGTTGTAAAATCAAAGAAATCCCATATATAGGCTGTCTGATCCCTATGGCTTGCACCTTTCAATATATCCATAAAGTAGTGCTTGAAACTCAACTTTCCTACGTACGTAAATTCGTACAAGAAAATTGGTCGCTTTGATTGGACGGAATGCAATATCGCAGATTTCATTATTGAGTATTTGAACATAGAATCTGAGAAATAATCTACAAATCTTTCTACAGTGTTACGGGTTAATTCTTCTCCTTTGAAATAATATTGCTTTATGTTGTCGATCAATTCGTTTTTCGTTTTCGCAGTATCAAATGTTAAATCAGCTGGAAGGAAATCTGCAAAGTTCTCATTCATCTCTTCACTCCATTCATTGAACATTTGTGTTCTACTTATACCTTCCATATTTGCGAAACCTGTCAATACAGATATTTTTTTGTAATCGCCTTTCTGTAGAATCGTCAAAGGAGACTCTGTCATAAATGGTTCAGTGTTCTTAATATTATTTTCTAAACACGGTGCTAAGCCAAAAGTTGAATTTTTCAGATAAAAATTCATACTTTTTTTAGCCAAATCTTCGATATTTGCGTTTAGTAGAAACTCATTCAAATCAGCAATCTCTCCTGTACCGTTATATCCGATGGATATTGCTAAATTCTTTGCTGTTTCGACAGGATGACGGTTTACTGCAAATGGAGCCAAAGCTGATCCACTTTCCAGTATAAGTTTGTCGAATAAACCACTTGCTGCTTTAGACAAAGCTAGTAATTCAGCCATGGTAGCCCCAACACTAAATCCTGCAAGGGTCACTTTATTTGGATCCCCACCAAACTGTTTAATATACTTATTGATGAATTTTAAAGCTGCTACTTGATCTTTTAGAGCAGCATTACCAGGTATTTCTTCAGTACCCAGACAAGCAAATCCGATGGCTCCAAGCCGGTAATTAAAACTGACAACAATAATATCATGTCTGGCCACATAATGTAGTCTTCCCATATAACCGTTTCCGCCAGCGTAAGCACCACTATGTATATACACAAGTACTGGTAACAGATTAGTCTCACTAGCAATTGTTGGAACTAGAAGATTCATAGTCAAACATTCTTCAACTCCGTAGACTAGAGGGTCTTTTTCTTCTTCCTCTGTAAGGAAAATTTGAGGGCAGAGGATATTTTTGATGTCTGCATCTAGGGACCCAAATGGTTCTACGGGTAAGGGAGCCTGTAAATAAATTATGTGAGTATTAGTTAATAAGCATGTTAGATGGATCGCTGGCTTCAAGGCAGCTTACGATTACAGACTAGAGTATATAAATGCTATTAACTTTTTGAACGCTTCTGGTGCAAAACATGTTCTGCAATTTGTAGGCGTTCATGAATCGCGGTAATCCTTTATTATAAAAGGGTGCGACTACTTATTTACTGCTTTAGTAGTATGATTCTAACTAAAATGTGTCGTGCATGGCTGTGCAGAATATAATTTTTTTCTTTCTTTTGTTTCTTTCTTTCTTTTATTATTATAAAAGAGAAAATGAACTATCCCAAGAGATTAATAGAGTCCTAAAGGTATAAAAACATTTCTATTTGATTGACAACTTTGGAGTTAACTACAATCGTTTATTAGGCTTGTTATCTATCCATTGTGACTGTTTTTCATTAGTCAATATTAGATTATGTTAATTTTATTTCAAAAACTCTTACTAACCTTAAATCTGTCCCTTCCTTTAGGTACAGTGGCATAAGGCACACCATAAAACTCATAAAATTCATCAGCCCAGTACTTTTCCCCCGTCACTTCCCCAATATCCAACTTCACTACCTTATCTCCAGCATTCTTTAAAGCAAAAACATTAACTATAAGTATAAAAAATAATAAATATCTTAACAATAAACACATTTTATCTAACAGCTATAAAAATCGTACTGAAAAGTCTTATCTGTTCCATAGTGATAGAAACAGATATAGTGGTGATATTAAACCAATTATATCTGTGTTATGATAAATGTATCGAAGGTGAATACTCAAAACGACTTAAACGACAGTAGTATCTTTTCCCAAAAAAATATCTCTATCTTATACTCTTAAGGTTTCTATTCAACTGTCGACAATGTTGTTTAGAATATTTTGTTATTAGACTGTAGATATACTGCTATTACATAATCCAATTACTTTTTTATTTTTCTGGGCGTTGACATGGTTTGTTGAACTAGAATTAATTACTCCAAATCTCTTATAAACTTTTTCTATTTAGGTGACAAACAAGGCGGTCGTATAGTAAGTGGACACCGTACCTTTTAAATGATTTTAGTATACTCACATGCAGATACACATTTTATGAATCATACACATCAAAGTCTAGGAATTTGCTACGTTTAAAATGAGTAGAAATCCTCAAAAGTAATGGTACACTCGACAAAAGAGATTGCACCTTTACATACAACTTTATATGAAAAAGTGCTACCGCATCTCTTTTGTCGACTGTACAAGTATCATCAAGTGCATGCATTGTATGAAGCCGGCATCCTGTACACACTTTTTTAAAACATAAAATGGTGAGTATAATATAAAGTACACTTTTTCATATAAAGTTGTATATAAAGGTGTCCCCTTTCTCCTTTGTCGACTGTAGCCTGTTTGTCAAGTACATTTTCACTAAGATTCAATATTCTTTGCTCATTTTTACTAAAAATAGATTCTTAATATTGTGCTTATGTGTAAATCGGTATTACTCTCACTAAATGTATAAATAGAAGTACTTGTATGGGTACTTCTAAGGCAGGAAATCGCGAAGCCATACTGCAAAATATATTATCATAAGATATCCTATACGGGCACATTTCTTGCGTCCGGCGGCCAAGAGTTGTTGGGATACCCTTTACATAGTACGACATGATTTATGCAACTATTATAATACATGTACCGACTGTAAACTTATAGTACGTAAAGTGTAAAAATGTACATTTATGTTTGCGTACGATCGTGAAGTTCTGGGATCGATGCCCGGATCGAACGAGTCGAGTTATGCGAGAACGGAATTCTAGTTAATTCTTTCAACAAAGTTAAATTGTTTAGTTTAGAATAGCTTCATGGCAGAGCCAGAGTAATGTAATGACCGGGGTTTAAACCCATGATCTATTGAGCTCAAGTCCATAAGTCCATAAGGCTATCAGCAAAACATTTTTTTTTACAGAATATTATTAATTATATTTACTAATATTCTCTTTAACCTTTACATACCATACATAACATAAACTCACGCCTATATCCCCGAAGGGGTAGGCAGAGGTGCTAACACCCACATTTCGCCGTTTATGTTTAGGTCCCAATGTGGCGAGCCTATTGCCATTAACCGGGCACTTATAAGCTAAATTGCTTGTGTTGAATGAATAGTGAGATATTCATAAAAATCGTGTCGTATCCGTATCGTATCGTCTAAAGATCCTCATACTACCTCTTTATGCTGAATATATTCGGTTTAGTAGGTTCCCATGTAGACCCGTGCATAAAATATGTTAGCCTGCTTCGCACCTCGCAGTCTGCAATATTATTTGTGTTTTGCGGACGTTTAGAGATGTTTGCTTTCTCTTGCTCTCCAATTTCATGTGTCTATTTTAGTTTTACGCAAAATTTTTGCACCCAAAAAGTAAAAACTAAAATTTTTAGACAGGACGCGACGACTAACGTTGTGATATTATTTATGAGATAGTTGTTATTTCTTTTTTTATATTACTAAAAATGAGGTGTCATTTATGAATTTCTATCTACATAGGGTAATGGAGGGTGTGAGAGGAAAAAATCGGGAAAAAAACATGCGGAGCAGTCTTTAGGGACTACCAATTGAAATGTAAACTAAGTAACTGATTAATTGCATGGGTACGAGGTGCCGTGACGCGTTCGGTGACGATGACGTGAGCTCCACGACATGACTAGCAACCGAACTACTGAGACTAAAGGATTTCTTCTTACAAAAGGCGCTTTTTCATATCAAAAGAAAGCAATATAAAACCTCCAGCATGCTCACAAGTAGAACAAAATACTGCATCACACAACTATCGAACCTACGTCCTCGCGATCGCAGGCAAACGTAAGCACATACGTATGCCATAAACCTAACGAGGCATACAACTAATAATAGGGTAGGTAATATATTCAAAACGTAACTTTTATTACGCGGGTACGTTTGTGGTTTGGTGTGAGAGCGTTCGTGTGTATCATTCAGTTTACTACAGGAGGCACTGCGGTGGGTGTAGGGTGACTAGCTATGCGGGTTTTAAGGGATTTTTAGAGAATTTTTGAGTTCGTTACTTCGCTTATACATGGACTACCTGATAATAATAAATCACAAAAATAAAGCTAAGAATAAATTCTGACAGAATTCGTGAAAAGTAGTTTTATTTCAAAAAATCACTGGTGAAAAAATTCTGATTCTTCATGGAATATCGATGTTCAGTCAAACACGTATTTAGATTGGAAAAAGAGGACCCAAACTTCGAGGTGAAAGCTTTGAATGCGACCGGGATTAACGCTAGGATGAAGAATACTGTTGGAAAAATAGCTAGTCTTTTGATCTAGTTTCATTTTCGTGATGTTAAAGAAAGAAAGAAAGAAAGAAAATAGAAAATAGAAAATAATTTTATATAAATACAACTGAATCTTTTTTACATTAGGCTTTACGTTAGGCTGCATGTACAGCCTGAATCTGGTTTCCCACGGTTATACTAGAGTTGAAATTACCACTAGACCTCCTCACAACCTTATTCCACTCCATACCTACTACACATCTATATGTAGGTTTACTACCTTGCATTATTGCACCCGTTTTGCTGTATGAGCGAAATATCCCGATTTCAGAACTAAAAGGAAACACACCCTATTCTAAATTGGTTTATGTCAAGAGAAACAAGCTTGTGAGTAGTCTAACTTTCTCCCAGCTGGTTTGTTTTCAAAACAGTTCATTGTTTAACGTAGTATCAGGCATGCGATAGAAGCACTGTTTGTATTAGAATAATGTTCCAGCTCGTGGCATGATACTGGAGTTTAATAGCTTTTACCTGACTATAACACGACTACGCAGGCTGTGAGGACTATACTATCTTCTTCTTAGCGTTAATTCCCAGTCGCATCCGAAGCTTTCAGCTCGGAGTCTGGGGTCCGCTTTTACCAGTCTTAACCACGGATTTGGCTAGACCTCGATATTTTCCGTGAAGCGATTGTCATCTGACCTCCACAACCCAATGTTAACATTAGGCGATATCGAAGTTTTGCAGTTAGACCGTTGTTTTTGGATTTTTGAGGGCTCCAACTACCCGTCACGACTGCCATAGATGTTCTCATGGCAACCGGGACCCCCTTTTGAGCGAAGTACCTAAATTTCACGATGCCTATGAAGCAAATTGCCTAAAACGCGAAATACCTGAAACTCGAAGTACCTAAATTGCACGATGCCTAAAAACTTAATTTGCCTACAATGTACTTTGACAACAATGTTTAATACCTAAGAATGGAAATGTCTACAATGTACTTTGACAACAATGTTTAATGCCTAAGAATGGAAATGTCTACAATGTACCTACTTTGACAACAATGTTTTATGCATAAGAATGGAAATGTCTTAAATGAAGATTGCCAGCACAATACAAGGTACGGGGCATTCAGGTAGGTACGGTCGCGGTCGGCCAGATTGATTTACCACTTATGACAACACTTCTTATGTAGGTAGGTCTCGGATCATTATTAATTTCTATAGTACACATTAATATATCGTCACGTGGTTCCCGGCGGTGTAGAATTTGGGCCACCCCATCTCCTCTCATGCGGTATCGTACAAGGCGACTAAGGGACAGGGCTGTTTAACATCAGGCAGTTAAATATACAGCCCTGACTCAGCTTTAGATACTTGACTCGAGTCAACGATAGTGCCCGGAGAATGGCCACTTCAGACCCACGGTACCCTTGGCCATACCCCTGGTAGTACCGTAGGTCCCAAGGTGTGCAATAAGCATAACTTAACTAGCTTGTGTTATGGTATCTAGAATGTGGATAAACATACTTAGAAACTTTTTTTTGTAAATGCATACATATGATACATAGGAACACCCAGACCAATGCAAATATAGATATTCATGCATACAAGTATTTGCACTGAGCGGGAATTGAACCCATCCATACCTATCTATAGTTAAAGTCATGTTTTTATGGGTATGGCCAGGGGTACCGTGGGTCTGAAATGGAATACGGCAATAGGCTCACCCCCTATTACGTGGGACCTAATACATTGATTGGTAAAATGTGGGTGTTAATTCACCTCTGCCTATCCCTCCGGGGATATAAGCGTGATTGTATGACTATTATGACATTAAGACTAAAAAGTCGGAATATGTGTCATATTTTAGCAAAAAGATTTCTTGATGTATAATAAAATTGGACTCATGCTTTGTAGGCAATTGACTAGCACCGGCATTATACTTTGTAGACATTAAACAACATAGGCATTTTGCTTCGTAGGCATTAAAACCTTATAGACATTAAACTTTATAGGCATCCTGCGTTTTAGACATTGACTTTAGGCAATTTGCTTCATAGGCATCGTGCAATTTAGGTAATTCGCTCAAAAGGGCCGGGACCGACGGCTTAACGTGCTCTCCGAGGCACGACCAGACCAATGCAAATACTCATATTTCATTCACACAAATATTTGCACTGAGCGGGGATCGAACCCGTGCCTCCTGCGTAGCGACCGCGTTCACTACCGCTAAGCCACGGAGGCTGTCCAGTGAGGACTATACTATATCAATTAGGAACTCTTGTCTATTCAAAATTTATCTCTGATTTCCATTACTGTGCATATGGTTTACCTACACTTCAAATGACCTGGGTAGTCAACTTCAGATTGATATTGAATAAAAAAATATTCAAAATGACTTACTTACACAAAATTGGAATTTTGGTATTCAGTTCATTTTGAACACTTTTTTAGTCAATATCAGTGTGATGCTGACTGTAATAAAATATGCTACGAAGATTACATTTTCGTAGCTTGTTCAGAATTAGTACCTAGGTCCTTTGAAGTGTTGCATTTAATTAGATATAATGCTTTGGGCAAAAGACTGGCGAAAAGCATATTCAAAACAGATAACTCCGAAACATTTTAAAGAATTGAAATTCTCGCACCATTCGAGATCGGTCCCCTAAAGGATCAAAGTGAATGATTACTACAATTAAAATCAAACTGGAGCGCAGTTACAGCGTATAATTAAAAAATATAACCCAATGTTAGGTTGAAATTTATCCAAGCGGTGGCTAATTGGTCGAAACTGTAATTTCCCGAAGGACAATTTGGTATAAGTGATAAAAAATATGCGAGAAAATGAGCAATCAAATGTGTACTTAAGTAACATCGGTTTGGCGGAAAAATCGGATTCATTTGTTTGTTTCTTTATTGGTTTCACAAAATTGTTTCCACAGAGTTTTGTCTAATGTGTAAACCTGAAAGAAAGAAAGAAAATATTTTTATTCTGCACATACATGCACGAAAATGTTAGATACAGAAACACGAGAATAAAAAAAGTACGGTAAGGTAGTAACGGTAAAATAAAGTCTGAAGTCTCTTAAAATCTTCTTCATTATACTAACTTTAGAAAAGTAGAAAGGACATGAATATCTTAGAGTCCTCATAACATATTATTCAAATTAACGAATAATTTTAAGTAACTAAAATAACTACAGAGGATGAGGTACTATGGTGCACATTGAGAATGGTCAATGTCCATCAGTGAACTTTATTTATTGCCTACATACATATTACAGATGTTGAATACAGATATTTCTTGTCTAGTACTAATGTAATCGCTTTTAACTTGCACCACATTAAAATAACCCGTTGATATAATTCTGTAACCGGTTGAGTTATTCGCTAATGAGTCTCATTAATGGGGTTCTTTTGGTTATCATTATCCGTTTCTTACCCTAATTTTATTGATGAGGGAATCACCTCGCATTTCTCGCACAGTGATATATTTGACAAGTAGAAGTACCTGTTTACTTCTTTGCAAATATCTTTTGTTATTCTAGGGAAATCCCTCCATAGTAAGATACAAAAACATGGGGTTTAGTGATCATGCAAATCGATTTAGAAAGAGAAAAGAGAAGTCGCCCGCCCAAAGCGTCGGTAGCTTAGTGGTTAAGGAGTCGGCCTTACGATCGAGAGGTCCCGGGTTCGAATCCTGGCCATTACACTACCGACGTGAACCCACTCCTAGCACAAGCAATTTAGCTTAGTTGGAGGGGTTAACGGGAACATTAGTAATTTCGGTTGCTAATATTCTTTTAGAAAAAAAAAAAAAAAATTCTCTTTTCTCTTTCTAAATCGATTTGATTAGTCAGCATAATAAATGCTTCAAAATTTCATTCAATGGTAGGTGATCATCATTATGGAGATGTTTTTTCCGAGGCCGAGGGAAACTCGGAGATCAGGGTCCACCTTCCTGCTTTTCGACCTCCGCTTCACACAGTCTTGGGCGTCCATGGTGGAGAGATGATTGGCGCGAATGTCACCCTCTGCGATATCAAGCCAGGACTTAGATATATGCCTATATGAAATTTACAAGTCTATTTCTTTCCTGTCTCTTATGAGCCTGTAAAAATATATTTTATTCACCTAAACACTTGTAGTTTTAATTTTTAACGGGATTAATTCCTTCCACACGCGCTCATTACCTATATACCACGATATAACGAGTTACTATTACTTACTACTATTACTACAGTATAAATCGTTAGACTGTGCTGTTACCTTGGAGAACAAGGTGGAATAAACACGGAGTAGGTAGTTCATGTTAAACTACTTAGTGTGTTACACATTAAATGGGAATTCCTACGTACAAGCACTCATTAATGTATTGTTATATTATTCTTGGAAACTGTTGTCGTAACAATGGAAGGTCGCACGGTAAAAAATAAGGAACTTGTGAATCGATCTATTTTATCGACATATTATACGGCAACGCACTATTCTAGGTATAAAGCCTTTTCTATGATAACTTCATTATTTTATATTACTTGCTGATGCCTGCGGGTCCACCCGCACTGATGTTGGTTATCAAGACTTTTGGTCATACTTACTATTTCCTTTTCTATTCGATGTGCCAACGAATTTCAAATCGGACTAAAATGAGTTAATAAACAAATTGTAACAAAATAATGGTTTCGGAATTATGAATAAAATATTAAAAATCGTTATTTTTTTTTTTAATTATCAATGTACAGATACAACTGGTTTACAATTTCATAATAATAATATTGATCTTTCAGAATTTCTTATGGTCCAATCCAAACTATGAGAGAAATAATGTTTGAAGTTAGCTTGGGCCTCAAGGTTGTTGCTAGTGCCTAGTCCTAGTATCATCCTTTAGGCCTAGGTCACTGTTGGCCCCGTGTCTGTGCACCTATTTATTATATTTTATCGTTTTGCTAATAAATAAGCCGCGTGGTTCCCGGCAGAGTAGAATTTGGGCCACCCCATCTTCTCGCTTGCGGTGTCGTACAAGGCGACTAAGGGATAGGACTGTTCAACATCAGACAGATATATACAGCCCAGGTTCAGCCACAGATACATGACTCGAGTCAACAATAGTGCCCGGAATACGGCAATAGTCTCACCCCCTATTACGTGAGACCTAATACAATGATTGGTGAAATGTTAGTGTTAATTCACCTCTGCCTAACCCTCCAGGGATAAAGGCGTGATTGTATGTATGTAATAAATAAACATAATTTAACTTTAATTCATTTTACTGATTAATTGTTAAGGTTTATCATCTCGACGTAGAAGGACATTCAGACAAAGGCACACATTTTCTGTCCGCATTCCTCACAGTAGGCTCATTGCAGAAGCACAGTGGTTTCTTGCAGATCCTTCCCAATTTGCCTGCGAGTGGGCGGTACGTAGGTTCGGCACACGTTGGTTCATATATGTGTGGGCAGTCTGGCCTATGATGCTCACCGATGGGACAAGGGCCTGAAATGTAGAAGATAGGTATTAATTTGGAGCTGTGGTTTTAAAATATTGGAAGTATGGGTCCTATAGGGGTCCACTGCGGTTATTTGTAGAGGGTATTGCAACAGATCGTTCAATTTGATTCTGCTAAAACAAAACCAGCGTCATAACACGGACACTGCAAAAAATCCATGTAATTTTAGGCTTTAAAGCAATGTAGTTAAAGTCAAAAATTAATTGGCTTTTTGTAGAGTGAACGAAAGCGTGTAATGAAAATCTTGTCATTTGATTTGTCATGTTTCTATGTATAATATTATGTATTTACAAAAAAAAAGAGTATCTAAGTATTTATTTATATCCGCATTCTAGATTCCATAACACAAGCTAATTAAGCTTACCATGGGTCTAGATAGCGTTGTGTAGAATGTTGTAGAATATTTATTTAATACTAGCTTTTGCCCGCGGCTCCGCCCGCGTGGATGTCGGTTATCGCGACCAAACATAGCCTATGTCCTTTCTCAAGGTCTAACCTACCTCTATACCAAATTTCATCAAAATCGGTTCAGCGGTTTAGTCGTAAAAGTGAGACAGACAGACAGACAGACAGAGTTACTTTCGCATTTATAATATTAGTAGGGATTATATTTATTTGGACTTTAATTCGATAGTAATAAAGTCTAAAATTTAATACCATTTTTTGCAGTGGCTGTGGCATGACAGTGGTTTTGCTTTAAGGATGTTTTCATGCATGGCTGTCGTGTGACGTAGCGTGGGAAGATTAAAGAAATCAGACCTAATAAATCGTGTAATTTCGAAATTTGGTACAGTTATGCCCTAAGCGATTTCTATGCGATTGCTCCACCGACAAGAGCACAGCTCTTAAATTTAGAGAGAGATGCCCTTAGGTGCCCAGATGAACATACTAAAAGTCCCCGAGGGTGGGACATGACCAGGCTATGGGGAGGGGGAAAAAGATCCCTTTTTTCAGTTTTTTTGCTTGTACATATATATTGAAAATTATAAATAATATCTCTATAGTTACTTCTACAATATATATTGGAACTATTGGAAGTATGGGTCCTATTAGGGGTCACTATCTCTTTAGTTACTTCTATTATATTTAGTAGGACTAATACTTTAATAAATACAAAAAGGTCAAATGTAACAAAGCTCGCAACAATTCACGTACCTATATCATATCCAGAAACTAAATAAATATTTTAATATTACAAACAGACAGTAAAAAATTATTTATTTCTATAGATAGTTAATGAATGTAGGATTGAAATTAAATAAACTTACCTTGTGTTTCATCACTGGCTACCAACACTCCCACTGACAAGGCACACCATAAAATTACAAACCTCATTGCATCCAAACACCGGACTATTCTTACCCAAGATTGAAATGATATTGCAAACATAATCGTAATCTACAATGTATTATATCGGCCAGTAAATCGTGGAGATATTGATTGGTAAGTATGTTGCACCCGCCAAGTTCACGCAGAATCTCTCATAATATAAAATGTTAAAGTCATAACTAACATGTATGCCTGTACCTACAGGAAAAGTGATTTTAGTCCTATCTTGTTTACTTTCTACTATTATTAGAAATACATACACACATACCTACATAGTTACAATCACGCCTTTATCCCCGGAGGGTTAGGCAGAGGTGAATTAACACCCACATTTCACCAATCATTCTATTAGGTCCCACGTAATAGGGGATCAGCCTATTGCCATATTCCGGGCACTGTTGTTGACTCGAGCCATGTATCTGAGGCTGAGCCTGGGCTGTATATATTTATCTGTCTGATGTTAAACAACCCTATGCCTTAGTCGCCTTGTACGACACTGCAAAAGAGGAGATGGGGTGACTCTCGCAAACAAGCACACGGCCCACCTGATGGAAAGTGGTGACCGTGGCCAATGGAGGAGTGCAACACTAGTGGAGTCACCTGGTGGTGAAGATATTTGGATGTTATTCAACCACGTGCTATTTCTTACGTAGTCCCAGTTGCAATAGATGCGTTCGACTTCAAGGTCCGCTGCAAGTACGATTTAGTTTAGATAATTTTTCGGCTATATAGGGAGCACCTACCGTCTGACCTCCCAGCCTGACTTGTGGTTTATGATTCTGGCGAGATTTAATAACCGACATTTTTCCATCTATCTAAACTTCCGTCTTTAGAAACTACTAAGATTCTTGGCTGGTTTTTTACAGTTTTTTATAGATTTAAGAATGTAAGGAAAACGACATCACTCTGATTCCCACCTACCTTGGCACTACATTGTAGAGATAATAAGTTATCGACGCGTCAGTTTTAATGTAAAACGAATAATTAGAGAAAAAAAAAAGATAACTTTTTTTGGTGTAGACAATAGACAATCTGTCAAATGTGTCTACTTATATAATCAGTCCTCAGATAAATCGAGATTCAGAACTGAGTATTGTTCTAGAATACAGGCCTAAGTTTATGAAATAAAGTAATTTAACGTCACATTGCATTACAATTTATATTACTATTACTGCCATTGTTTTTATTATTAGGTAGTCAATGGGTGGATAATTAGAAAAAAAAAATATAGCGATAAAATAAGGACACATTCTTTGCTGTTCTTTTACTATTCTTAATTTATTTTAACTATAGAACGTTCCCAGTACATTTTTGCAGTATTCAACATTGCTCCAAATTAACACATTTGCCATTTTTGGTGTTCCTCACAGTAGGCGTGTTGCAGAAACACTGTGGCACACCGCAAGGGCCCTTCTTTGGCCCTGTGAGCTCGTGGACTGTTGGGTTTTCACACGAAGGTTCGGCTTTCTGAGGACAGTAGAGGACGGAGTGCTCGCCTGGAGGACATTGTTCTGAAAAGAAAAAACAAAAATAAGGTTCTGTTTTTGTTTTTAAGTTTATGTGATTACATATACCTAGTGCCATCTAGTGTAATGAAACCGAACTACGTTGAAACTAATGATTCTACATCCCGCTATTGAAAGTACTGGCACTCATCATCATCATTTGACAGACAATGACTGCCTCTGTAGCGGGAGGCGCGGGTTCGATCGTCGCTCAGTGCAAATATTAGTATGCATGAATATGACCAAGACCAAGAACATACTTATGTAGGTATGTATGTATATTTTTAATATAATGAAATTACAAAAAAAACGTATGGTATACCTATTATAACCCATAAGTCATAAGTGTCATAACACAAGCTAGATAAGCTATGCTTACTTTGGGTCTAGATAGCGAAGTGTAGAATGTCCTACAATATTTAAAAAAAACATCCCGGTTGCATTCAAAGTTTGCACTTTATAATCCGATATCTTGTCTGCTACTGCTTATAATTTGATGTATTTTACGAGAGCGAATGCCGACTGAAAACGAAAGCCTAAGCCAGGGTCTCATCCATCAATCAGTTAGATAATATTAGTGATCGTGACCCATGACCCTATTTTTAAGCGTGGATACACCCGAAGCCGGTGGGAGTAGTTACATTGAAATCGAACCGAAAAAGACCTACTCAGACCGCACGCTGTCTTTGGGTCTTCAGCTGCCGGAGGTGAGATAATAAAACATATCTCTCGTACCCCGGCCGACCCTGGCATCTCTGCTTTCGAGATAGTCGAGTCCCCATGACCTTACATTTGCATATTATTATTTAACTCGGTCAAGCCGGTGCATTCGTACTGGAAAATACAATTAATTAGTGATGTATGTTCTGTACATGATAAGAACGACCATATATTATAATAAACATCAAGATGTCGTACAGTCAGCAACTGAAGGAGGTAGGAAACGACGGTATTTCTATTCCAACCGTGCCAGAGCTTACTGGAGAGATTTTTTACTATCAGGGGGAAAACCAAAGGTTTGTTCTGCTTATCTTCTGCACTGACGGCACAGAATCTCTCTGTTCTTACAGGGTCGGCAGCACAAGGGTGACTCCCCTGGTGTTGCACTCGCCCATAGACCACGGTAACCACTGTCCATCAGGGTGAGCGGTGTGCATGTCTGCGACCTAAGTGGTATAAAAACAAGAGTTGGTGACATGTTTATCCTTATTCTGGAATTCATTTTATAGGTCCGCTATGCTTATTATTGGTCTAAACGTAAAAAATAATATTCTAAGAAATTAATATAAGCCCGTGTAATTATATTAATTTCTTAGAATATTAATTTTTATTATTTACATTGAAATACATTAATGAATTTTCTTTACCTTTAGAGGTCGAGGTTCAGTTCTATTGTCATAATTGTTCACACGTTTTAGAGTTAAGATGATGTTTATATTGAAATGTGTTAAGTTACTTTTGCTGCTGACTATCTGATCAGCTGCTGTCTTATCGCTAGTCGTGAGTTAAATAATGTTAACAAATAAACTAATTTACATTTATATTGCAGATATTTATACTAATTTGTATGATACGTTGGGTCATTGAACTTGTTGTATAAGTACGCAAAGTGAGGTCATGGATTCGTTTCCCAAGTTGGGTAAGACATTGTTGGGTATCATAAATATTTGGGGACTCTGTGGTCCCCACACCGGAAAAGGGGCCGTATTGAAAGATATGGGGCTTGGGTCAACCAGGGTGCGAGGGATATGGCTACGACTATCTCACCTCCGGCAACCAACGGCCCACAGATGGCGTGCGTTTTAGTCGGTTCAAGTCCGACATAACATCTTCCATCGGCGCCGGCGGAGGGGTATCCGTGGGGATTTTTCGCACGATAAAAAGAAAGGTATCATAAATATATTCAAGCCTGCATATTGTCAAAGGGATAAGCTGAGAACTCAGACTAATTACTATTCTTTTAGTCTGAGGCTGAGAATTATTGAGATACACATTTTCACTAATTATGTTTTTACGACCCTATCGCCGTCAACCGTGTCAGTGGTTACCGTTAACCGAGTCGAATCCGGGCAAAGCAATTTAGCTTAGCTATTAGTAACGGAATACCTACATATTAGTAATTTCCGTTACATCTGTACCAAATTTCATCATAAGCGATTCAGTGGTTTAGGTGTGAAAGCGTAACAGACAGACTGACAGAGTTACTTTCGCATTTATAATAATATTAAGTATGGATTGCTAAAGACGTAAAGCCCAAAATTAAATAAAAATATTTTTTTACTAACACTTTTTCATTAACTCGATCAAAATTCATTTAATTTTAGACTATAACAGCATTATTTGCAGTTTAAAATGAAGTGGAATGCTAGAATCGAGGTACAAACATCAACTTACTTGTAGGCACTCCTTGACCGTTCACCAGGACTACAGACACCACCAGGCAAAGAATCACAACAGACTTCATGTTGCTGTCAGTAGGAGTAGTCTTCTCAACGAACTGTACTGGATTTATGTTTCTTGTTGAATGCATTCGTCTTTATATAGTAGTGTGCAGTACTACGGAATGAAAAGGGGATCTACCGAGTCTAAGGAAGTACGAATTACAAATTCAAAACGTATTTTTTCCTTATAAATGTGACGTCATGTTTACAAGTCAGTATATTTCTAATGTTTATAAAAATAGTAGAATATTTTTATATGTTTTATTTTTGGTCTCATTTCACATGAGTCAGAACGCGTAAGTTGGTAGTAATTTTTTTTTAAATAATGTTTTAAATGATCTTTTTAAAACATGTTAATTAAATAGATTTACTATTTTAATTAATTATTACTATCGTTTAGTTGAAATGAAATGTTGTATTTATTGACAAAAAAACTTAAAATAAAACCAGTCATGTCTATTTTTTTATCTTAGAGTATTCTTTATTGAATAAATTCAGTAGGTATTTCAGTTGTAGGTACAATATATTTTAACTATTGAAAACAAGGTTACATTTATTGTATACCTATAGTTTCTTTGAAGAATATATTTAAACAAATGAAGAATAGACAACGATGACAAAACTATTTCTTTTCTAGCTTTGCAGAACCTAGCATTTCTCCAACTTGACGCATTTGCCAGTCTTGATGTTCCGCACTGTGGGTTTGTTGCAGAAGCACTGTGGCACATCACACAGGCCCCTGTTGGGTCCAGTGAGCTCGTGGACTGTTGGGTTGTCACACGAGGGCTCTGCCATCTGAGGACAGTAGAGGACGGAGTGTTCACCTGCTGGGCATTGTCCTGAAATAGTCGAAGTATGATGTAAAAACAGGTAAGTAATTTGAAGATTTTGGGGTTGGATGAAGTCTGTGGACTCTGTGGTGTTGCGGCAGGGCGTTTATTTGCTACGTCAGAGATCGGGGTTTGGTTGCTATTGGTTGCCTATTTGAAAATTCATAAATATGTATATTAGCATCGATTTGAATGTTTATATAAAGTACTAGCTATCCCGGCGAACTTCGTATCGCCATATTTTTACCATGTTTTTTAGAGAGATTTGATCCTTTTGATTGACACTATCGATTGATGCAGCGGTCTCCACACGATAAAAGAAAAGTGATTTAAATATGGAATTTCATTGTTAATATGGTATCAGATGGATGGATGAACTTTGAGTTGAAGTGTTTTATTTTGCCAAATTGAATTTATAAGTTTAGGTTTCAAGGACTTCCTTTCATTTAATTTACCAAAGTTCTTAGAGAGATTTGATCCTTTTGATTGACACTATCCATTGATGCCATAAAAATACAGGATGTTACTTTTTCGGATTTTAGTCGGTTCGATTACCGGGTGTGGCAAGCGAATTTTTAAAAATCTTTGAATGCAGTTTTGTTTCTTTTTAAAAATAAAATGATGTCTCCTTTAAGTAAAATGAGCCAACTTAAGGATTTAAGGTACTTGCCCTCCATGTGGTATCGCCGTGGGACGCCCTGTATATAGATTTTTATGTAACTAATTATTTATAATAAAAATCACAAAAATACACAATACACATTTAAATCAAAACTAAATAAACAAAAATAAAATGATTTGATTTGATTTAATTTGAAAATTTTTGATAATTAAGCAACCGTCAGTCGTTTCTTTTGGTAAGTCCCTTTTGTCATTAAATAAATTAAAAACGTAGACCCTTGTTCTTTATGTACCCTATTATGTCTTTTTCTTGTTATTTAGGTAGCTTATCATAATGTTAAAAAGCAACAACAATAGCCAAATAATTAACTTAAACTATCTATTAATTTCGTCAGAATATTAACTTACTTGTAGGAATTCCTTGACCGGTCACAAGGACCACAGCCACCGCCAGGCAAAGAATCACAACAGACTTCATGTTACTGTTAGTGGAGTAGTCTTCTCAACGAACTGTACTAGCTACCTATATGCCCTTTGTCCAATGCATCAGTGTTTATATACTAGTGTGCAATAATACAGATAGAAAAGGGAATCTACCTAGTCCGAGGTAGTCTACATGACGATGCGAAGCTTAGTTTTCCTCATGTAAACGTATGAGGATATATTTTGAATTATATAAAGCGTTTCTTAGGATATTTCTTAAAATATCCTCACGACTATATCGGTTGTTTCCATTTACTATCCTACATTTCGCTTCTTCATGGGCATATTTAGACGTTTTTATGAGGACGCGTTTCAAAAACTTGTATAACTAAATGGTTATGTATATTTTATTTATACTTCCTTCGCGAATGATTTTGAAACAAAATCTATTCAAAAACTAATGTGATGTGATATTATGGATTTATTTCAAATTAAACGCGAAAAAATGTATTAAAATATTATATACATATTATATATATATAAAATAAATATATAATATATATAAAATATATTATGTAGGGGAATTGGCCTTTGTTCTTTCCATAAATTGATTTCATACACATTATAATCGGTGAAAACAAAAAAAGAAATCGGTGTAACCAGGTGATACGCAATACAAAACGCCGTTATATTCATGATAACATCGCTTTGTCCTCTTCCGCAAATATCTGGCAGTTTCTGAGAACGTTGGGCATGGGTAAGCAACGATATTCTGAACTCCAGGCAAATATTGGTTTGGATGACATAAATCGTCATTTCACCACAGTTACTCCTATGAGTCACCAAACCAAGAGTTGCACAATTGAATACGTAGCAAATCTAACCCGTCCCGATATTGGTACCTTCAACTTTTCTCCGGTCCAACCGAGTGAGGTCAAAAAGATAATTCTATCCATAAAATCCAATGCTGTGGGCTATGACGATATTAGTCGTCGTACGATCACCGCAATCTTAGACCATCTCCTGGAGGTTGTTACCCACATTATAAATTTTTCCATGGTCTCAGGGTAGTTCTCATGTCTATGGCGGAAAGCCTATGTTATACCTCTCCTTAAAATATCGAACCCATCCCTTCCTAGTCATTTCCGGCACATTAGTATCTTACCTTTCTTGTCAAAAGTGCTCGAGGCCTGCGTGCACAGACAGCTGTTCCCTTTTATTTACAAAAACAACCTATTAAGTCCTCTCCAATCAGGGTTTAGACCCGGGCACTATTTAGTAATCTGTGACCCGGGCACAGCACTGTGTCTGCTCTTTTGAAGGTGACCGGTGACATTAGGGCTGGCATGGTTGACACCAAGCTCACGGTAGGTACTTACTGGCACTGGTTGATTTTTCAAAACATTTAATGCTATTGACGTTTACATTTCCAGATTTCGTGTTTTTACGAGTAATTTTTTAACAGCAAAACTCAGTAATCAACAATAAATAGGTAACTGAAATGCGAGCCTCTTGATCATTGTCAAACTAATCCCTTGAGTCGTAGGTACATAACATACATAATACTCACGCCTGTGAATCCCTGAAAAGGTAGGCAGAGGTATATTATCGCCCACATTTCGCCAACTATGGTTTTTGGTCCGACATAATAGGGGGCTAGCCTGCTACCGTCAAGCAGGCACTTAGTCTTGGGATGTTCCTATGTTTACAGTACTGTCATCATGAGTCTTAATTTCTTAATTAATCACAAAAACATATGTGTCGACTTTTGTATGCAAACTAATAAATAAACGGAAATTAAACATTATTCGCTTGCATACATTACAGATAACACATGCATAATATTAAGTCACATAGTTAATCATTTTTAATTGTAACAACGTGTAACTTAAATACAATCGCATAATAGGTAGGTATATGGGTTGCCGAAAAGTAATTATTTTGGGTGTTATGCCACACCACGTGCCAAGTCACGTGGTTCCGGGCAGAGTAGTATTTGGGCCAACCCATCTTTTCAGATATATATACAGCCCAGACTCAGCCTCAGATACATGACTCGAGCCAACATTAGTGCCCCGAATGCGGCAATAGGCTCACCGCCTATTACGTGGTACCCAATACAATGATTGCTGAAATGTAGGTGTTAATTCACCTCAGCCTAACCCTTCGGGGATATAGGTGTGAAAGGTATTCATGCATACAAATATTTGCACTGAACGAGGATCGAACCCGCGCCTCCTGCGTAGCGACCGCGTTCACGCCGCCGCCCGCCGTCCGTCGAGCAATAGTACCTAAACTATTAATAAATAATTTTATAACTGCTAGTAGTTAGTCATTTCATTAGTCATGTCAAGCCGCTTACGCATCGCGGGGATTATGTTTTTACGACTGTGTTTACAAACATAGCTTGAACTTAAGACCTAGACAATAATATTGTTGACGTCACTCTACGATGGCAAGGTCAGATGGTAATGTCTCCTATCCTTTTTAATATAGAACAAAGGAGGAGAACAAAGGTAAAACACACACAGTGAAGCAAAGTCTCAGGAGAGACTGTGTGTGTTTTACCGCCTATACAATGGTTTGTGCTCAGATGAATTGTTTGACATGATGCCCACAGCTATATTCTATCATCGCACTTCTCGCCATAGGCGGGGAATTCATCCTCACATTGCGACCGGAAATGGTGCGCACTGTGCGGTATGAAAGGAACTTCATCCCTCGCACACTCAAGCTGTGGAATGAACTCCCCGCGATGATTTTCCCAAGCGACTACAATATGGGGTTCTTCAAGAAGGGCATTAGAAGGTTCCTTCAGGGTCGGCAGCACAAGTGTGACGCCCCTGGTGTTGCATACGTCCATAGGTCACGGTAACCACTTTCCATCAGGTGGGCGGTGTGCTTGTCTGCCACCTAAGTGGTATAAAAAAAAGAAAGGGATCACCATTACAGACACCTACATTGTTAAATGTTACGGCCCTCAGCTTGACGGCCATAACAGTGCCCCGAGCACGAAAAAAACTATCGTAACGTGAGCGTATCGACGGAACGGAGCATTGCGATTGGCCACCTACCTACTGTGAACCTATGAGTGTGTGAAGCCTGCCAATCGCGATGCTCCATTCTTTCGATACGTTTACTTTACGATTACGATAGTTTTTCGTGCTAGGGGTACTGATGTTTTTTCACTCCCCGTTTAAAAGACCTGAGATTTTAGGAAACACGTGTACTGGTAGAGAATTCCAACACTTTATGGTGTGGCAAAGAAAAGACTTCTAAAGTGCAAGCTATAGATGCCTGGGGGTGACAGATGAAGCCGCCTGTCATCCTAGCAGAAGTAGGACGCGGCGGCGGGACTTGCGCCTTCCCCTATCTGAGGAATGTTCGGGATACCGTTGTACCACATCCGAGGGGGGCCTACGATGGTCCTGGGTCAGCCAGAGGCTACCTCACCCTCGGAAACTGATGAACCGAAACGGCATCCGGTTTTAGTCGGTTAGAGTCCGATATTTGACAGCCTCCGTGGCGTAGCGGTAGTGAACGCGGCCGCTACGCAGGAGGCGCGGGTTCGATCCCCGCTCAGTGCAAATATTTGTGTGAATGAAATATGAGTATTTGCATTGGTCTGGTCGTGCCTCGGAGAGCACGTTAAGCCGTCGGTCCCGGTTGCTATGAGAACATCTATGGCAGTCGTTACGGGTAGTTGGAGCCCTCAAAAATCCAAAAACAACGGTCTAGCTGCAAAACTTCGATATCGCCTAATGTTAACATTGGGTTGTGGAGGTCAGATGACAATCGCTTCACGGAAAATATCGAGGTCTAGCCAAATCCGTGGTTAAGACTGGTAAAGCGGACCCCAGACTCCGAGCTGAAAGCTTCGGATGCGACTGGGAATTAACGCTAAGAGGAAGAAGAGAGTCCGATATAACCACTCCCGCTGGCTCCTTTGGGCATCCGTGGCGATTTTTTTTATACCACTTAGGTCGCAGACAAGCACACGGCCCACCTGATGGAAAGTGGTTACCGTGGCCTATGGACGTATGCAACACCAGGGGCGTCACACTCATGCTGCCCTGAAGAAACCTTCTAATACCCTTCTTGAAGAACCCCATGTTGTTGTCGCTTGGGACGAGTGCAATATCAGAGGAGTCACACTCTTAGGGATTTTTGAATTTAAAAAAAGCTATAGATGCAATCAGGATAGGCTCACCTATGATAGTAATGTACTACAAAACCTAAGACTGTAACTCTAACATTTATGGTAACAGCCCCTCTAGACAAGTGGCAATTCGTTGCTCGGCGTATGATGGAAAAGAATGCCAAATGTATGGGATTTGACGTATATGACAGGCGTCAACGAATGTCAAAAACTTCAAATCCTATACATTTGTCATTCTATTCCATCATACGCCGAGCAATGAATTGCCACTTGTCTAGGGGGCCAGTTCTCTTCTCTCAGCTTTACGATGGCCTTCAACAGAATACTTACAGCAAAAAAAAAACTAGGTATATATAATTCTCACGCCACAACAAAACACTTGGTTTAAGTAGCAGGAAAAGTTTTTACCTAGAAGGGGTAGGACAAAGGGCTGTATTAAGTTTACGACTCCTCGTAAAATTGTTACGGTAGGGAGATAAGGTTTAAAATGCTTTTTTTTTGTTCTTTTGTTGTTCTAGTAAAGATATAGGTAATTGAAAAAGATAGGAATAGTGTTGTTTATGTTGAGTACGAAATTAGCTGACGAATCCGTGTTATGGGTAAGTGGTTATCCATACCCAGTCCGTATTAAGTCAAAACTTATTTGTAGGTACGCAAAGAAAACGGTATATTTTTACTGTAACATTTGTCAGAATTTTGTGGCTATGCGGTATAACCGAAAAATTTAATTAAATGAAGCGAATGCGATACAATGCAGGGGAAATTTCATTTTAAACAAGGTAAACCTACCTTTTCGGGTGAACTGGGGTTCGGCTAAACTATTTATTCATTTAGGACGTTCTTCGAGGCATGGAGACACCTCCCTGTGTTACCTAAGTTTAGTATGGTCAGTCATCCCTGGCAAGTATTAAGTACTTAACCTTACAGATTTGTTCGGTTACCACTTACCTAATCACGAGCCCTTTATCAACCCATTAGGTACTTACTCCTTTATCATCTCATACTCGTCTGCCCTCGCTATCCCTCTGAAGGTTATAGCTCCCGAGTGTTACCTATGATGATGCAAGGAATTTAAAGTTTGCAGTAAACGCATAATATCAGGTCAACCAGATGCATAATTAATCACTTCTGTTTGAAGTTCTTTGAAAAATTGAATTCGCAACGACGTCATCCGACACAGATCCAAAGTTACCGACATAGCTCGCAAAATAAGCAAACTGAAGTGGCAGTGGGCTGGCCTCATCTGTCGAAGGACTGATGGCCGTTGGAATAGACGAGTCCTAGAGTGGAGACCGCGAGAAGAAAAATGGAAGGTGGAACGCCCAGATGGACTGACGACTTGAAAAGGAGGCTGGTACGGACTGGATGCGGAAGGCGGAGGATCGGCAAACGTGGCGCATAGTGGGAGAGGCCTATGTCCAGCAGTGGACTGCAATGGGCTAATTGTCAATTGATGAATTAATTTGAATTAACCACTTCATTAATGAGTAAAAAAATAACAAAACCCAACCCGAACATATTTGTTAGTGTGGTCATTTAAAGTTTAACCACTGCCCACGTCTTTTCGTGGCTCCTTCAAATACAAAGTGTCAAAACCAGATTCTATTCTGTGTAGTACCTACGTATAGTTCATAGTGGACTAGTTTATTAATAACTTAGGGTCGCACCTGGGACCACCCGCAACTTTGTGACGCACGTTCTACTCGCTGGCCCTTTAGGATTTACGAAGGGAACTCCCGTTATGGTCATTGGAATTGATATCATAATATTAGTAACAGAGAGTTTCGTTGTTCGACGTCTTTTAATCGATGTCTTCTATCGCGGGCCTTGAGCGTGGAGACCGAATCCGAAATTCCGTAACGAAAAAAACCTAACACCCCGAAGCTCACACGAATCGAGCCGAGCTGCTCCGAAGTAGCTCCGCTTAACGTAAGTAATTATAATTGCATAAGTTGATAAAAAATGCTATGCAATAGCTTTACCGCGGCAGTCCCCGAGTGCCACACGTCTTTTTTTTTAAGTTTTTTGCTACATGAACCTTATAAAAATATTAGCATTGGCATAAAAGCAAATTCTTAATTACTATGTATGGATAATGAATATATATTATCATTGCCTCGGGATGATGATTTCTCAAGCTAGACTATTACCTGTATCTTATGAGAAAGCGTACCATGTCGCGGTATGTATGAGGGGTAGAGCAGACACAGACTACCGTCCGGCCAAGCCATAACCTCAACCGGCAATGGATAAAAACGGTGACTAGTCGATGTACGATGAAAAAATTCTGTATTAGATCAAATGTCAGCCTACTGGTGCCCAACTGAATTTATTCGAAGTAGAAGAGGTTCTTCAGTTGCCGTATTACATCAACAAAAATAAATATTAATAAGGTCTAACAGACTCACCTTAACGAGAATGAAACAATCACAGAAAACGCGTTTAGTTAGGAACTACCGAAACTATTATAATTGGCATTCGGTCCATAGAGGCGTGCATTGGATTTAATTAGGAATAAGTTGGGGCGACATTTAATATTATTACTGAAGCAAATACTGTACCTTCTATGTAGTTTTCGTAAAAGAAAAGTATGGAAGAAAGATGCTTCGAAATCAAAACATACCGTATTGATATAGGTATTTAAACTTTCATGGTCGTTTACATTATTATTAGAACTATCGGGATATTTACCATGTATTGTTTGGAGTTTCCGATATTTCGGCGCTGTTGCAAGCACCATGATCACGGAGGAACTGTAGTACTGGCGGTAAACGGTGAAAAAGTTTCTAGGAGAACATATATCGATCTACCCTCTTTCGAGTTCTTTTGTGACGCGTATGGACACTACCACTGGTTTCACTCTCACTACAAACTCGAACTCGATCTCAATCACGTTCACGACACACTATGCTTACTGTATCCACTCGCAATTTTGTTTTGGCTTGCTCCCGATTGTTTGTACATAGACGGACCACTGGATGCCAGACGTTCGGCAGTTGAAACCCATCCTCACGATTGAAATTGTTGTACTTTTTTATTTCAATCGCTTCCCTAACCAATCTTGGTATGTAGTGGCGTTCTGTCGAGAGCATCTGAGGGTTATGTAACTCGATCCAGTGGTCAGTACCGGACTCCAATAAATGTTGAGCGATAGCAGATTTATGCGGTTCGTTGTTTTTGACTGCCCTGATGTGTTCCTTGATTCGGCATGTAACCGTTCTTTTGGTCTGACCTATATAGGAACTGCCACAGCTGCAGTCAATTTTGTATACTCCGGGCTTGTCCAGTGGAGAACCATCTTTGGGTGAACGCAGGCATTGTGACAGCCTTTTTAAAGGAGTGAAGATAGTTTTGACAGAAACCTTCTTTAGGATGTTAGCGACCTTATCTGTCACTCCTTTGATGTAGGGTAAAAAGGCTGGTTGTCTTTCCACCCTGCAGTTTAGGGCTTTATGTCGTTCGTTAGGTGGTTTAATCCGTCCATTGTATCCATTCTTTTGTAGAACGCTTTGTAGAATTGAACCACATAAGCGGCGTTCCTATATAGGTCAGACCAAAAGAACGGTTACATGCCGAATCAAGGAACACATCAGGGCAGTCAAAAACAACGAACCGCATAAATCTGCTATCGCTCAACATTTATTGGAGTCCGGTACTGACCACTGGATCGAGTTACATAACCCTCAGATGCTCTCGACAGAACGCCACTACATACCAAGATTGGTTAGGGAAGCGATTGAAATAAAAAAGTACAACAATTTCAATCGTGAGGATGGGTTTCAACTGCCGAACGTCTGGCATCCAGTGGTCCGTCTATGTACAAACAATCGGGAGCAAGCCAAAACAAAATCGCGAGTGGATACAGTAAGCATAGTGTGTCGTGAACGTGATCGAGATCGAGTTCGAGTTTGTAGTGAGAGTGAAACCAGTGGTAGTGTCCATACGCGTCACAAAAGAACTCGAAAGAGGGTAGATCGATATATGTTCTCCTAGAAACTTTTTCACCGTTTACCGCCAGTACTACAGTTCCTCCGTGATCATGGTGCTTGCAACAGCGCCGAAATATCGGAAACTCCAAACAATACATGGTAAATATCCCGATAGTTCTAATAATAACATACCGTATTGATTCCGAAGTAAATTGCATATAGAACTATTTACGTCTTATTCAGTGGTGTATAGGGAAGCCAAGATCTTTAAGCCCCAGATAACCTCACCAGAGAACATCTGCTTTTCTGTCTGTGCGTGTCTGTAATGGTGAACCTCTTTTCAGAGACTTTGCCTTCAGCTTACCATCAGGCGAGGCGAAGTCAAAATGACGTGTCCTATATAAAAAAGAAAAAAAACACGGATGAAAATCTGACGCAGGCTTCGGGGTACGGGTTATTCAAATTTTGGAGGAAATTATACCTTCTAAAGATTAACTCGCAAAATTTATATTTTGTGGAATTCTTTCCTGCTCAAGCAAGCTCATTTTCACTTGAAACAAGTATACTTACCCGGTCGAGGCTTTGGCACAGGTTTCCTTTCTAGGTGGGAGGACAGATGGCACTCGCTCCCTTAAAGGTCAAAAGCCAAAAAGAGAAGAAGAAGTAATAATGCATTCTTCAATTGCAACTCGAATCAGCGCTAGGAGATGAAGTTGATGATTACATGCCAATCATCACATTTAGCTAAGTCCGAATGATCATAGAACCCTACGAATGTATACAAGGTGATCTTGTAGTCGTTTCGGAGCTAAATATTTTGGGCACAGTTTCGATAGCGAAAGCGTCTGGACGTATTTATTGGTGAAAAAAAAAACAACTTTTTTTTTATAATGTATGGGAATCATGTACACGTGAAAGGCATATTGTATGGGGGTTGTAAAAAAAAATTAAAAATTTTCGCCAAAATAATACGCCAGACGATTTTGCTAACGAAACTGTTCCCAAAATCTTTCGCTCTGTAACGGCTATGGAATCACCCAGTATAACCAGGTATCACAGTAAATATATAGAAGGTAAATTTTAAACCAACAAATGGAAAGGCATTGTGTCTCAGATTTCACAGTACAGAGAAACTGACAATCCACTTACATCTGCAAGTATTTGCAGCGACAAATCTCTGAGGAAATAAACAGGAATACGGTCTTTGTCACTGCTGCACTATTCCTTTAGACCATTGTGTATTATATTGTAATTTCTTCGTTATGAAGTGTCGTATTGAAGATTGGAAGCATAAGAGACTTTGTGTAAAGTTGACTGGAGAATTGAGATTTGTTGCAGGTTTTTGTGATATTGTTTCAAGCAGTAACAATAGTTTTTGTCGCTGCATTAGTCTATAAGACAATAGTCTATTTTATCTGAATAGCGCTTTCTCAAAAGAAGCATTTATGCAACTTTTTACAGCATTTCCGGAGGATTTGTACAACATTTAGTAAGCAGCTTTTTTATACCACTTAGGTCGCAGACAAGGACATGGCCCACCTGATGGAAAGTGGTTACCGTGGCCTATGGATGAGTGCAACACCAGGGAGGAAAGACTCCTGAAGAAATTCGGGCCGTGAGATCCCGGCTCCACAGGGACATGGTGGCGGAGTGGGAGCTACAACTTGGGCAACCACGCGCAGGGCACGCCGTAGTAGCGGCGGTAAGACCCATCATGGGGGAGTGGCTAGAGAGGCCACACGGCGGCCTCTCGTTCTGGCTGACGCAGATCATCACCAATCATGGGTGTTTTGGGCGGTATCTGCATCGGACCGCGAAGAAAGAGCCAACGTCCGAGTGCCATCACTGCGACGCGAGCGAGGACTCGGCGCTGCACACGCTCACCGAGTGTCCGGCGTGGGAGACGCCGAGACGGGAGCTGGTGGCGACCCTAGGAGTGAGAGTTCTCACGCTCGCCACTTTGCTCGCAGCGATGGTCCGCTGCGCAGATTCGTGGGCCGCCGGCGACTCCTTCTGCGAGCAAGTAATGCTCGTGAAGGAGGCGGCGGAGCGGGAGCGCGAGGTGCGAAGGAGAATCGCAAACCGCGCGGCCCGCAACGAGCAGTGGTAACTCGGGCGTCGGAGGTCGCAGAATGACCTCCGTCCCCCATGAGCGCGGGCCTGGGGGTGACGGGTAGAGCCGCCTGTCACCCTAGCAGAAGCAGGCCGCGGTGGCGGCACGCATTGCGTGCCTCCCTATACCCGGGGGCGGGTTGGGGACTCTGTGGTCCCCTCACCGGAAGAGGGCCAGATCGAGAGATATGGTCCTAGGTCGGCCGGGGTGCGAGGGATATGGCTACGACAATCTCACCTCCGGCAACTGACGGCCCACAGACGGCGTGCGTTTTAGTCGGTTCGAGTCCGACATAACCTCCTCCTCCGGCTACGGTGGGGGAGGTATCCGTGGGGATTTTGCGCACGATAAAAAAAAAAAAAAAAGGTAGGAAAGACTTGTGCTGCCTACCCTGAAAAAAAAAACAGAGAGATTCTGTGCCGTCAGCGCAGAAGACAAGCAGAACAAGCCTTTGGTCTTCCTACTAACAGCACAAAACCTCTCCAGTGAGCTCTGGTTACACTAATGACCGCCGGCATGAGGTTATTATATCCGCGGCATTCTGTAGGGCAAAGATACTTCCCCAGTCGGAATGCTCGATAGGGACGGTCGGTTATACCGTCGTGTCCTACCTCCTTGATACCGTCGTCTTAATGCAGCAGTAATAATAAACTGAAATACATACTGTGTTAATTTATGTGTAATGGCTTTTCTAGAATGAGGTAATTGTCTTGTACAGGGAAGGTATTATTACGAATTAATAGGATTTGACATTGTCGGCATATATCAAGCTAGGGATGACTTGCTAAGCAACTGAAACTTAATAAGATAAATTATAAAAAGAAAAATGAAAACTAAACACCAAATAAATCGCTATAGAATAATTATGTTCCAAAATATCGAGAACTGAAAAGAATATACTTAGAAGCTTTTTTTTTGTCCAAATGAAAAGAAAAAAATACTCGTAGAACACAACATTACAAAAACGATGTCACGAAAGCTGTTGTTAAGAAAAGAAACGTTTAACTGGCATGAAGCCTGTACAAATAGGAAGGGTTATCGACAGCTCGGTGCCAACAAAAGATGCAATTTGTCAAATCAAACAGCTCTCTATATGGAAACATACGGGGACTTAATGTTCGCACGTTAAACGGTTATAGTTCCTAGAGTTACAGACCGTGGCCCACCTGCTAACGTTTGCTGCATACCCATCTACCTTTAGGTATACTGGAGGATCTCATGAGTGCTTTCGAGAACACGATTCATGTGGCAGCATACTGGGAAAATAGAGTCTGAGAGTAGTAGAAGGATTCGATAGAAGCAGAAGAAGCTTACGCTGCTCAACAACCTCCGTTCTCAATAAGCGCGGGCCTTTGTGGAGACACCTGTCATCCTAGCAGAAACGGGCCAGGTTATGCGATGTGCGCCTCACCCTATCCGGGGTAAGATGAGGACCAGGACGAGGGAGCCATCTCGAAACCGGACTGGGTCAGCCGAGAAGCGAGAGAAATACCAATGGTTTTGTCACCTCTGGCAACTAATGACACAAGACGGTGTGCGGTTTTAATCGGTTCGAGTCCGACATAATCGCCCTCACCGACTGCTGCAGTTGGGGGCTGCATTTCCGAGGGTATCGACGCAGTATAAAAAAGGGTAATCTTATGCATGATGTCTCCATACTATGGAGCCAGGCCAATCTCACCTACAAGCTAATTCACTTGATGATTGACAAGGTCGAGGATGAGATTCTAGCGTAGACCTTTGGCTTTGGATGATAGTTTTACGTTGCGTTTTATATCCGACTAGGAATAGATCTAACTCCTTTATCTGTTAGGTTAATAATATAGTTTCAATAGGTTTAAAATTTTTTTAAAAAAAATATGTCTTTCATTTGTCAATTCAGCGTTGTTTTTCCTAATAAAGGCGCGTGTGTTTTCAGGTGAACTAAATCGTTCTGGCCTCAATGCCTGCGAGCTGATCGACTACTGGAGGAATTTCCAAGATTAGTTTAGTATATTATTACTACTTATAGGTATAGATTCACTCCTTGCGGTCCGCGAGGAGCGAAGGAGAATCGCAAACCGCGCGGCCCGCGACGAGCGGCGGCAACTCGGGCGTCGGAGGTCGCAGAATGACCTCCGTCCCCCATGAGCGCGGGCCTGGGGGTGACGGGTGGGGTCGTCTGTCACCCTAGCAGAAGCAGGCCACGGCGGTAGCGCGCATTGCGTGCCCCCCCATACCCGGGGGCGAGTTGGGGACTCCGTGGTCCCCACACCGGAAGAGGGTCAGATCGAGAGATATGGCCCTGGGTCGGCCGGGGTGCGAGGGATATGGCTATGACAATCTCACCTCCGGCAACTGACGGCCCACAGAAGGCGTGCGTTTTAGTCGGTTCGAGTCCGACATAACCTCCTCCTCCGACCCCGGCGGGGGAGGTATCCGTGGGGATTTTTCGCACGATAAAAAAAAAAAAAAAGAGGTATAGATTCACTTCTAAAATATTTCTTAATCGCTTGCAGATTTGTTAGTAACTAACCGAAAGCCATGCAGACAAAGGAACATAATATTTTTTCGTCAATTTTAGAAAATTTAGAAAATTTACGAAAATTATAGAAAATTGAAGAAAAAACATTATGTTCTTTTGTCTACAAGAGTAGAGCCAATCTTTGTCCAGTATACATAAATAGTCCAGTTCGACAAAATAATATTATTTTTCAGCTATAAAAAATTATAAAAGAAACGAAAACAACTTATTGAAAGTTTCATTATGCTAATTAATAGTACATTATGGTACAAGTGAGCAACATTGGTGATTACCGCCGAGGCGCCATTGAGACCCGAGCCGCCAGGCGAGGGTCTTAAGACAGCCGAGGACGGTAATCATCATGCTCACACGTGCCATACGACGTTTTACAACACACTTGCGAATAAAATAATACTACAAATACTAAATAAACAATACTACAAATTAAATCGTTTTCCTATGCGCGCGCATTTAACAATGGCGGTCGACCATATTTAAAAAAAAAATGAGGTTTGAACTTAACTTTTTTTTACTCTGTTTTTTTTTTTCTGTACTTAGAGAGAAAAAAAAGTTAAATTTGAGCGAAAATTTTGTTTATTACACAAGTATTACAAGTTGAAATTATTTATTTAAATACGAAAATGCATCAAATGACCATACAATAGGCGTATTAATTTATTCGTACTATTAAACACGTTATTTTTTGTATCAAAACTTTTTTAAGAACATAGACAATTATAGACACTTCCTATAAAATTTAAAAAGAATCTATAACTCACTTTTGTGAATAATAGTAATGAAAAAGTCACAGTTTTATAATAGGTGTCATTCCGTGCTTAATTGCGGTAAAATAATATCACTGTTATGAGCAGGTGTGTTGTAAAATCAATTTATAATACCTAATGAAGTTAAAAGAACGGCTTTTGTTTTTTCATCAAACTAAAAAGCGATAACTGACACTCAAACAATAAAATAATTATGAAAGTTTGTACCTATTTGTGTTTGTGTTTTATAAATGTGAAAGTTTGTGAAGATGTTTGTTATTCAATCACGCTCTATTGAAAGGATCTGGTAGAAAATTTGGTACAGTCAGCATTTAGATCGATCTTGGCTAGCAAAGTACTCAAAATGATGCCTTGTTCCCCCCTCTTCACCCCCTTCCTGTTCACTGATTGTTCTGATATTTGGTACACACCTTTGGTTCGGACGATAATATAATTTAAATCAATAAAACAGTTTAGTAATAACGTCATTAGAAGGTGATGAAATCATTTTAAATATTTTTTAAATATTTTAAATATTTAACTAGCTGCCCCAGCGAATTTCGTACCGCCATATTTTCGGCCCGCGTGGTATTCAAATCCCGTTCCCGCTGCACCCTTATCACTTAGGGGTATGAAAAATAGATGTTGGCCGATTCTCAGACCTACTCAATATGCTCACAAAATTTCATGAGAATCGGTCAAGCCGTTTCGGAGGAGTACGGGAACGAACATTGTGACACGAGAATTTTATATATAAGATTGTTCCTTGATCTGAAGCTGGTTGTACACAAATAGATTATAGTCGAGAATAACACATAGGTTAATCCCTAGAATAGGTTCCCATGAGTTGAGGGAGAGGAACCAGACTTCCACGGTCATCAGACTTCCATCAGCTAGCAGGTACATAAAGAACTGACTTGGTAAAAAGAAAAGATGTACCTACTAAAAGGAGACGGATACTCTTCCATACATTCGTGGGCCTGATTGACAGAAAATGGAGCTGTCAGCTGTCACAGCTTAAAAATACAGTTGATAAACACAAGAAATAATTAATCGATTAACGGAAATCGATTCAGAATTTATTTTTATTACACTATTATTTGGTATTTTAAATGGTTATTATTATTATTATGATTAAGTTTTGTTCACTCTGATTGATTTAATATCAAATTGTGATGCAAGTGTTATAATACGCAATATTGTTTAAATAATTTTTAGTAATCGATATTTTATTTTGCTAGTGAAATAAATTTAGTTTTCAGATTTCTCATCTTCAAGATTTTCAATTGAGCTGGTTTTTTAATATTTTGAAATAGAAAAAAATACCGCTTTTTTTAAGTCATATCTCAACTCATTACAATTTTGGCCCAGAAGTCCCCGTCTCCTTTATAACCTTTGTGATCTTTTTTACTTAATATTAAAAAGAAAACTAGTTTGAACATTAAAATCAGGTTAAAATTAGTTGCTAGAAGCCAATTATAATTTTTAGTTTTTAATACTTGTAATGTAAAAACTTTATAGTTGAAATTGAGTTTTGACGGAAGTTTGAAAGCCTAGGCTCTCGACTTTTCTTTGTGTTCTATAAAGTTTCCAAAGATTATTTATAGAATATTATAAGAGATAGATAGATAGATATTTAGGTTTAGGCTACGAAATAAAAAATCGAGAATAAAGATAATGACAGCCTTTTCATACGTTCAACATTCTAGCCTAGACATACTTATAACACGACATATTTTTTTGCGGTCCGTACCGCAAAAGAAAATACGGAACCTTTATAGGATGTGTCTATTTGTTTGTCTGTCAAGACCTTCTTCTCAGGAATACCTGGAGGTATTATAGGTCTTCGTTTTGAAACTGTGTAAAAATCAAACTTCTAAATCAACGAAATCCAAATATTGCGGTTTATGTATCTAGCTTAAATTACGGAACCCTCGCACTAGACCGGTTTTTTTATAAAGGTTAATTTACATCAGACGAGCAAATGCTCATTCTATTCCCTCTAGGTACGTCAAATTCTATTAATGCAAACAGGTGGAAGTCCCTAAATAGACTTCGAACACAAGTCGGCCGAAGCAGGGAGAATCGGTCTAGGTGGGGTTACTCAGATGACGTGGAATTGGGGTGTGAGTGTGGAGTAGCTCCACAGACCATGGCCCACCTGCTAACGTGAGCTGCATGTCCATCTACCTGTACACCGGAGGATCTAATGAGTGGCTCCGAGAATGCAATTCAGGCAGCAGCTAGAAGTAGCAGCATACTGAGAAAATAGAAGCACCATCGATTCGACAGAAGAATGCAAACAGTGACAGAACATTCGTTCGTTGTTCTTTCTTATGTAAACGCTGAAAACAAGGTTTCGATTACACTAATATATTAAGAAAGAATGCTCTTGTACTAGCTCTAGCTGTTTGTTCGTTTGATCTGAATCCGCCTTTACAATTATCAATTATTTTATTGGCATTGGTTACTGCACTGCAATAATTCTTCTCCACTGCAGAGTCCAGCTATCGAGAAGAGAATTTTCTTTTTTTAAGCAGTACACAATATTAGAGCATTTCCCAAACAAATTGTTGCAGAATTTAATTAAACACAACTCGTAAATACATCAGGTGGTGGCGTTACAGGGTGCGTTCATTGTGGAATGTAAGAATTTAAATCTACTGATTGTGTGTACTGTATAGATAAGTATACTGTGCACCGTGGTTTTAACTCTGTGGTGATTAAGGTAAGTAACGTATAGTGAGAAAAAATATTATAAAAACAAATTATATGGTTGCTTAAATGCTTATGCTCCCGCCGAAGTTGAGAATTATTGGGGCTTAAGACAACGAGAATCGAAGCCAAAAATCATTTCTTTCGGTATAGACCATTAAAACGGCACTTACGTAGGTTTATTAAAGACTAGTTTAGCAAACCTCACCACGAAACCGAATAAACGAATGAGGCTCTGTCGCAGGCTATTTTCTTAGGATTGGAAGGGCAGATGTCAGTCGCGCCCATAAAATCCCAAAATAATGTTACACAGTCACAGATTCCATGGTTCTCTGCTACCACCGGGACTAACGTAAGGATGATGATGATGATTCCCAGTGAAGTGATACATAAGGGCTTCCTCATATCCTGTCATAGGTCCACGGACATGACAGTTTTCGACAACAATGAAACTGAACTATCGCGTTAAATTGACCCATTTTTTTAATTTTAGAAGAAATTATCAATCAGAAACTATAGGTAATATAACTAGCTATATAATATTCTAATTACACATTGATAAAACTCCGGACACGTATCTTGGACCTAAATTGCAAGACAAACGAGGCTCTGGCACCCGCGGATTGCTTTGTTGGTAATGATCCATGCTTGGTGCAAAGACACCCAAGAAATGTGTACTGTGCACATTTTAGGTCCAACATACGAAAATATAAAAAGCACTTAGCAGAAAATTAAATTCTTTTACCGATTCACCGATCGAAATGTTTCATCCACGCAGTATACTACATGTATTACGTAAGGATAATTTAAACGTCTCACATAAAAGCATGGGCTCCGAAAACTGTGAATGATGGGGCGAATAGCGAAGAAACGCGTAAAAGCCATAAAAGGATGCAAAACTTATTTATGTCGAATCTTTTTTATTATTTTCCACTGTAGTAGATATCTCTGGATGGATTTAGAAAGGCGAGGATGTGGCAATCTCTTTATTATGTAGTCGATAGATAGATGGATAAGTCTTTATTTTTACTCGACTAAGGCGAAGCCAAAGGAGGGTTATAGACTAATAAGTATATTATTTAAATGTAAAGCAGTGGTGTCTGTACATTGGAGACATCAAAAAAAAAAAACTTTGGTTATGTTATAAACAATCCGCGAAGGTGTAAAAACTACTGAACTGATTTGGATTCGGTTTTTTTTGTTTACAAGGTCTTGGTCAGACCTAAAATAAATAAAGTATCTGCTTTAATGAATCAGTCCGTTGAGTCAGTCAGGACAATTAAGATTAATAACAGTAGAGTAAGCTCGTAAAATGTGTAAGGATATAAGCAGGCTGTTGTCTTTGCCACAGGGAAAAAATTGGTTAGAAACATAAAATGACCGTAACCATTAGACTACCACCAATTCAATGATCCACACTTATCTGTACTAATCCACTGAACCGATTTATATTAAACTAGCTTTTGCCCGCGGTTTCGCCCACGTGGATGTCGGTTATCGCGACCAAACATAGCCTATGTCCGTTCTCAAGGTCTAATCTACCCCTATACCAAATTTCATCAAAATCGGTTCAGTGGTTTAGGCGTGAAAGCGTAACAGACAGACAGACAGACAGACAGACAGACAGACAGACAGACAGAGTTACTTTCGCATTTATAATATTAGTATGGATGGATTAGTATGGATATGGATTTGGCACAGAGAGAGAGTTTAGACCTTGGGAAAGGACAAAGGCTATCTTTAGTCGCGATAACCGACATCCACGCGGGCAGACCCGCGCGCAATAGCTAGTATATTATTACTTGATTATAACAATGTTATTATAAAAAAGTAACTTAATGGAATTGACAAAAAAACTCAAAGAAATAAATACAATACAATACAGTTAAGCGGAATCAGTGAAGAACAATGACACATCTACCCAAATATCTTCCCGCTCAGCCTCCCTACGTTCACGCCCAATTTGACAGGCTCTGCGGCGGTACAAAAAGTTTAATACTCTTAACGCATGGTGCTCACTTAACTCGATTCAAAGTGAACTTCCTCTTCAGTTAGGGCCATGAGAACGGCGCGAAGACTTTTTGCACCGCTAAATAATTGTACATTATCAGTTACGTTTTTAAAAGAAGCTATAGGTATGTGTGGTTCCCGTTCAGTCGATTTACGGAAATCATTGAAGACTGGCACTATCGATTTTCGATGTTAGGCTGAAATCTGAAAAGGCTCAGAAGATTATACAAAACCAGCTAATGCAAGGTATATTGGTACATATTTTAAATTAATACCTCCATGGAAACGACCTCCGACGTAGCTCGACGTAACAGTTGAATGCTAGACCTCTACGCCAATAAAGTAGGTATGTGATCATCCTAAGGCCGATCTTCCTAAAAAAAGATATGAAAAATTCAGTTTATGTCTGCTCTCAATCTCTCAAATGTTAAAAACGATCACAATTTTCATGAAAAGAGGGCCAATTCGTGCAAAAAAAAAAAAATATTCATTAATTTTGCCTCATAAAAACAATCACGATATCATTGTTCTTTTTTGACATTTAATTTAATTTTGACAGAACGAGATTGAATATTGAACAGCTGCTTTTTATTAGGACGAATGGCCTTCCGTTTTCCACCCTTGTACGAATTCACATACATTCGGGCAGATTTTTATCCGCTCTCTCTACAGCTTATACCGAACCGCTGATTGTAAAGCCCCACACTCATAACATTGTTTCCACACGCGGTGGCTTCAAGATCGTTTGTGGATAACTCCGCTCAATACCTACATATGTTTATTTCTGCGTAAACAAAATGCGTAGGTGATTACTCTTAAGTTCTATCGAATTTTATCAAATCCAGTAAGAGTTGTGATGTGGGTTTCTTTTTATTAGATATTATGTTTATTTTCTTTCTCTTGTCTAATTGTATTTTTTTGTATTTATAATAATAACTGTTCTTGGAAACTTCTTCTTCATCCTAGCGGTAATTCCCAGTCGCATCCGAAGCTTTCACCTCGGAGTCTGGGATTCACTTTACCGGTCTTATCTGCGGATTTGGCTGGTCCTCGATATTTTCCACGAAGCGAGTGCCATCTGACCTCCACAGCCCAATGGTGACATTAGGCGATATCGAAGCATTGCAGCTGGACCGTTATTGTTGAACTTTTTAGGGCTCCAAATAACCGTAAAGACTGCCAATAGATGTTCGTATGGCAACCGGGACCGACGGCTTAACGTGCTCTCTGAGGCACGACCAGATCAATGCAAATATTCATGTATACAAATATTTGCATTGAGCGGGGATCGAACCCCCGCCTCCTGCGTAGTGGCCACGTTCACTACCGCTACGCCACAGAGGCCGTTCTTGGAAACATACACAAAATAACAATTGTTTTGACTTTATGAGGCTGATCTATAAGGTATAGGAGTCGACATTATTGCAAAATTGAGTAATAGGTACTAGGTAGTTAGGTTTGTGTTAGTAGGTATAATAATATATGATCAGTGTGATCAGTGCTTATCACTGATCATTCTTAAATAACATCAGTGACAGGGTGGATGTATTTTCAGGCATTTGAAGTGAGCTGGCAAGGAGATATTAGGTACTAAATAATTCTTGTTATGAAAATAAATAATTTCTTTATTTTTTTTTGTCGTATTGGTACTGTTTTGGGGTAGGTATCCCTGTAAAGGTGGTGGATTAAATTGTGGAATAAATAAATAAATAAACTTAGTGAGACCGGTATGTGCCTCGGAGAGCACGTTAAGCTGTCGTCGGTCCCTGTTTTGCTATATAACATACCATATACATATATGTACATCTGTGCCATTCGTTTTCGTTACGGATAGTGGGAGCCCTAAAAAGTTCGAATAGGTTAAAAATACTTTTGTCGCATCGCGTCGTATTGAAATTGCTCGGTGAACATACACAAACCTCTCAAAGGTAAATAATTACAATTTTATTTGTCATGGATTTGTGTACTTTCATACGAAATGACGAAACACTCTGCTCATAAATTCTATAAAATTACGTTTAGAAACAGAACGCTAAAAATATCTTTCATTACATACAACACAATATAATAATATCTAAATAACGAAATATAAACCATTCAATTTATTTGGTTCAGAGCACAAATTCAAAGAGCGGAGTCTTTTCACATATTTTCTTAACAAAAAAATTCTTAATGAGCCCTCAATTCAGCGAATCAAAATGTTCGTCATGCCGATGTTAAATTCGGGCGTGGAACGTCTTTCCGAAAATCAAATCAGCCAATCACAGGCGGCCCTGTAAATACGTCATCAATCATGACAGCGAATTTTTTAAATTTTGAACTGTTATTCCATAGCTATTGAATGTATTTTATTTTTTTAATGGCAATGTCATTCCTCTGCAATTTGTGATTCAAGACACGAATGAGCATTTGAATATAGACTTCATTGTCTCCGGTGAAAACGAAGCTATTCAGTTTGTGAATATTTTATTCTATGCTGAATACAATTTGAAATCAATGGTTAAACATTCGTTCTAGGTATATAGATACTAAACAAAAAGCATGGTCACTTTTTTTTTGTTTGATTAGTCCAACTTTATTTTTAAAGTGCGCAAATCCCCTCAAAAATATCGCACTCGAACCGACTAAAAATTTATGCTGATTTAGGTCTACAGATGCCGGGGTATGCAATGGCCTAGACATACCTATCCCTCGCAACCCAGACTGACCCAGAGCCATCACTTTGAGTTGGTTCAGCTGTCATCTGTAAAAGCGCGAGAATTCTCATAGAGTTTTTATATTTTTGACCATCTTTTGAAAAGTAGCTATGATGAACAAGAAATGCTGTACAATGCTCTCCTTCTTCTTCATCATCCTAGCGTTAACTCCAGTTTCATCTGAAGCTTTTACCTCGGAGTCTGGGGATCTGGTCCGCTTTACCGGTCTAACTGTGGATTTGGCTGGACTTCGACATTATGATGATATTGTATTTTTTCCAAGTAACTGAGTACAATATTATGGGGTTCGTCAAAAAGGGCATTAGAAGATTCTTACAGGATCGGCAGCACGTGTGTCACGAACTTGGTGTTACACACGTTCATAGGCCACGGTAACCACTATCCATTAGATGAGCGGCGTGCTTTTCTACTACCTAATTGTTTTAAAAAACATGTTCCAAGGGACTGTATAAACTGTTAATCGATGTCAAAGTCAAAGTGTTTAATTGCATTCATGTGTTAAGTAGTTATACAGATCTTGAAAATATTTTGGGTTTCAACATGAAGCCCTGTTAGGGCACAGCAAACTTATATAATATTAAATAAAAATAATTATATTCATTATATTAAAATTATGAGCTAAACTCAAGCATGCATTTATATTATTAATCCTTAACTTAAACTTAAACATTTTACATTTATACATTAAATTAATACATTAAATTAAGTTAAAATAAATTAAATCAAATCAATTAAATCAAATCAAATCAAATTAAATCAAATCAAATGTCACTTGGTGGTACTTGATACACATATTGAACAAGACACTTATAGTTTTCCACAGTATTTTATTTTTTAAGAATGCCCTGAGGCAAAACCCGTCACATTAAAAAAAATACCGTAGAAAAGTACAAGTCTAGTGTCTTATTCAATATGTTGTAAGGGGATTTTCGTTTTCATTTCTGTTTCATTTATAACACACCGATTGTTTTACTGTCTCAAGCGGTAAGGGATCATTCATAAATGTATAATGTAATTATTTGGAAGTCCTCTAGTACCTACTGCGTACTTATTCTGACATTGTAGTACGAGAAAATTAGGATTTGACACAGGAATAATTCCTAGTAGCAATTTTCTTTCGGAATTCATAGAGGGAGGTTACTAGCAGTCTACATTTGGTTTTGCGTGGTATTCGGTTTGTTGCGTTATCGGCTATCTTGAATTTAAGGGTAAATTTTTGTTTGCCGAATAAGTCGTTTAGTTTTATTTTTACACGAAAAATATTTACAACAAAGTTGTTAAGAATTAAATTTCCTACCTTTTAGTATTCATAATTTTCCGTTAGAATCAATATTTTTCGATGTATACGCCCTTAAAGTGGTGAAATTGTATTCGATTTTTTGACAAAGGAAAAACTCCTAGTAGTAATTTTCTTTGGAAATTCCGTCGTTTGGAAAGCCGTCGTCGGTTCCGGTTGTCATACGAACATCTATGGTAGTCGTTACGGTTAGTTGGAGTCTTAAAAAGTCAAACAACTGGTCTAAATGTAGTACTTCGATATCGCCGATGGGTCGTGGAAGTCAGATGGTAATCGCTTCACGGAAAATATTGAAGACATGTTGAAGAAGAAATGTACATCAAAATGTATTTGCTTTGACTCTGTGTATAATTTTTAGTGTGTAATAAACAATTAAATAAAATAAAAAAAAGATTAATCAAACCTGCAGTTAGACCGGAAAAATGCACCTCTGAGTCCGAGGTGAAACCTTCAGATGCGACTGGGATCAACGCTAATATTAAGTAGAAGTATAATCATTGAAAATTTATTCCATTCAATTAAATCCTTCTCCTCCCATGCGGTGTCGTACAAGGCGACTAAGGGATAGGGCTGTTTAACGTCAGATAGATATATATACAGCCCAGACTCAGCCTCAGATACGTGACCCGATTCAACAATAGTGCCCGGAATACGGCAATAGGTCCCTTATTACGTAGGTCGTAATACAAATGATTGGTGAAATGCGGGTGCTAATTCACCTCTGCCTAATCCTCCGGGGATAAAAGCGTGATTGTATGTATGTCAATTAAATCTGTGTAAAAAAAACACAGCCAATGTAACTTCATCAGAACACACAAAAATATATACATCCCGCTCACGTAGCTACGTACAGACCTATTCGGTATTCCCCATCTCCAACACTTATAAGATGTCTCACATTTTACGATATGCACTTTCTAAGACACCTTGCTCACAAATGGCGGTAACCGCCGTCTTATGAGTGGGCACCCCGAGGGAAATATGCGGGCGACACGACATTATTTGTTCCTTTGACCCCCCGGCGGAGAGAATGTAGGACTCGTAGCTGTGCTCGTAGTAGCATCTTCGTAGATTGAGTACCTACTTTTTGTTTTATTTTTATTTTAGGGATTGTTTCAAATTTTTTGAGGAAAAAAGAATCATGTAGGTACCTACCTATATTTAAGACGAGCAGAAATATCGGTTGAAATCATAACCGTTCTTTTTGCTTCGCCGCCGTAGTGGGGTTAAAATGATAACAGATGTACAGATTGTACAGTAGTAACAGATAATCCATATCTACTATACTTAATATTATAAATGCGAAAGTAACTCTGGCTGTCTGTCTGTTTTTCTGTTACGCTTTTAAGCTCAAGTACCTAAGTTCTGTCTGTACAAAAAAAAGTAGTTTGTCACAAAAAATGGAATATTCTAAATTCAAAAAATATATCATTTTTGTATGGAAAAGACTCTAAATATTTTGTGATTTCAGTTTTCAACTGACTTTAGTATCACGTTAGAACGTTCTAAAATAGTGTTTCAAATAGACCAAACCACAGTGTTCAACTTTTGCAAACCATCAAATTCGATAGCGTTTTAGAACGAATCTATCATTGAAACCATAAAGTAATAAATCATATTTGAAAACCATTTGTCACTCGATATTGAGACTTATTACTCAGAAAATAAGGATCCATGGTCCTAGCATGAGCAGTAAGGGAGTTAGTCTAAAAGCCATCTGTCACCAATGATGAGCTATTGAATCTATCGGCAGTTTTGATTTATAACTACCATTCAAATGATCAATTGTAGAAGTTTGATTTCAATAATTTGTTAAATGATATCATTAGATACAATAAGTAATGAATGATTATTGATGTTATATTTATTTAGAAAAATGGTTTAAAACAGTCTTCGTCGTCATCCTAGCGTAAATTCTAGTCGCATACGAAGTTTTTCACTTCGGATTCTGGGGTCCACTTTACCAGTCTAACTGCGGATTTGACTGAATATCGATATTTTTCGTGAAGCGACTGCCATATGACCTCCACAACCTAAAATATTGGGCAATATCGAAGCATTGAAGCTAGACCAGCTGTTGCTGACGTTTTTTAGGGTTTCAACTATCTACCCGTAATGACTGCCATAGATGTTCGTATGGCAACCGAGACCGACGGCTGAACGTGCTCTCCGAGGCACGATAATAACAAAATACCCATATTCATGCATACAAATATTTGCACTAAGCAGGGATCGAACCCGCGCCTCTCCTGCGTAACGGCCGCGCTCACTACCGCTACGCCACAGAGGCTGTAGATTATTTTCATCATCATCATCATCGTCATTATCTTCATAAAGACGCATTTTCCTGATTGCATGTCGATTATTTTACACCTATTGATAAAATTCAACTTCCCAAATATTAAAATTTGTATTCTTCGAGTCACGTCTCAGAAGCACTTCAAAAACCTTTTATAACGAAACAATCGAAGCAAAAAAGGCCGAAATAATTAAATTCAAGTTTACAAAACTCCGTGAACTAGAAATAAAAACGTGAAAGTCACTAATTAGCACCTTGCAAATTAAACTTGTCATCTGCAGGTTTTTCTTGGCGCCTCACAAAGTTAATTAAGGCTGTATACGAACATTCGAAAATATGAAGATCATTATTTTAAGTTTCTTTAACATTTTCACTTTAGTTGCTGTTCATTCCGGAGCCTATTCTTATTAATAAGCGTTACCAGGTTTTTTCCTAATTCCCCCTGTTACCGATTCCGAAAATAGACTAAAATCTATCTCTGTGCTAAACTTCATCCAGATAGATTCAGCCGTTTTGATGTGATTGACTAATAAATATGATTGACTCCTCCATTCTAAATATCCAAAACTTTAGATGCAACTGAAAAATACTTTTTTTTTCTTTTTTTTTTTAATCTTTGTAACTAAAATTACTACTATTCCTATTCATATTATCATAATAAATACTAAATAAATAAATATTCTACAACATTCTACACAACGCTATCTAGACCCATGGTAAGCTTAATTAGCTTGTGTTATGGGATCTAGAATGCGGGTATACATACTTAAATACTTTTTTTTTTGTAAATACATACATATTATACATAGAAACACCCAGACCAATGCAAATATTTATATTCATGCATACAAATACTGGCACTGAGCGGGGATCGAACCCGCGCCTCCTGTGTAGCAGCCGCGTTCACTACCGCTACGCCACAGAGTTTAAAAGTTAGTTTACTAATATTCCTGTTATCCTGTCCTGTACTTTAAGTCCTGGTTTGACATCGTCGTCGAGAGTGAAAGGCGTGCAAATGGTCTCACTGCCATGGACGCCTAAGATCGTGCGAAATGGAGGAGGAAGACCCGGAAGGTGGACCCTGTGATGCAATCAGGAAAATACGTCTACATGAAGATGATGGAAACCTTACAATAACTTTCTACTCTAAGCCGATTTCAACGTCTGCGTTTCTAAAGCGTTCTTTGACACAGAAAAAATCAATTTCATATTCCGTCTACATTTTTTTCTTAAACCCGATACTGACATTAAAAAGCTAAACTATTGATACATAGAGCTCAATTTTCCGTCAAATTAAACTCATCGGATAAGCCGTTATGATGATGACAGGGGAAAAACGCAATAAAGGGATGTTATTACTGTAATCGGTATTGGTAATAAGGTTTCAGGTTGTTTGGAACACTTTTTTGTTACGGGAATATCGACTTTAAAGAATATTTAGACGGTAATATTTTTTACATTTTACTGTGAAATTGGTGCAGGGTTACATAGAACGAAAGAAAGAACTTACCGATCGCCTTAGCTCGAAAATTTTACATAGAATATCATACAAAATTTAATGAAAAATATAAACATCCGAATTGAGAACCTCCTCCTTTTTTGAAGTCGGTTAAAAATTGTTCTCTGAAGATAATAGGTAGGTTCACATGTGATCTAACAATGAAGATTTTTTACAAAGATTTTTTTTATTTTAATAGTGTTCAGTGACTTCTATAAGTGACTGTTTTTTTTTTATATAGGACACGTTTATTTGTAGGTACTAAAGTAATCGCAAAATAAAAAGCCCGCTTTGACAGTTCAAGTCCATGAAGTTCTCAATTTTGAGAACGTTAAACAATGACATTTTTCAAACGTAGAATGACATTTTTCATTGATGGCTACCGCCCACTCCGCTCAGTGCTGTCCATAACGATTTTTTCATACTGTCCATAGACAAGAGAATAATTGGTTAAGGAAAAAATAAATCGATTACGATAAATTTTTTATATTTTAATTTTGCAAGTTTAATTTCTTTAACCAGTTGCAGCAATTCAGCTCTTAACTATTTCGTATCAGCTTCAACGCCTGGTCTTTGTATCCATGCTACTAAATCGGCCTTTTTGTTTGCTTGAGTAGGTGCTTTATCTATTTGAACTGAGTGGTTACGGTGCCATTGTACATAATAATTATGCACTGTTCAGGGAGGTTTGTAAACAGGTTAGTAAACCACTCCGTGATATTCTTTAGAAACTCAAATGCGAGCAAGGCATCATTCACAAAACCGCTACCAACTGACCCGGCGTGGCAGATTATTAAGCGTCCACCTTTTCCTATTGGCACTTTTGAGCAAGAGGTCTTGGTATCATCCGTCCACGACTGCGGCACGGTATGATTCGAGTTCAGCCAAGTCTCATCGACAAATATGATATCATCCCAATTTGTGACTTTATTTTGTTTGCTGTTAACTAAGTTTCTTTTAAATTCCTAAGCTTCAAATATCATCTTTAGTCACCCCGGGACCATGGCTGCTAGAAAGTAGCCGAGACGTAGGGTTAAAAGTGAATAGTGACAAATAAATCGCGATAGAATCCGTTATAAAGTGGTTTCACTTTCATTTCAATGAGTGATATACGCGTAAACTTCAGAGAGTATCAAGAAAATGATTTACTACTTTTACGCGATTTCTATAGGTAATTGAGTGAATTTTATTGTAATAAAAATGTTAAATGAAAGAAAATTATTTTTCGCAGTATTGTATTGCACTTTACAATACAATACATAATATTCTAATCGATCAAATACGCATACAAACTTGAATCGATTTATCGTGAGTATCGACTACCGAGGTGTATGGTTACATCACTAGTTACGTCGCGAAAGCAAATGTCAAAACGGGCATTTTATTTTGTGATGACTTTAGGTACGATGTGTACGTGAAATCATCAGTGTCAATCAGATGTCATCATGATCATTGTATCAGTCCCGGTAGCATCCCAAAATCGCATTTTGGAGCCCGGGGTCAGCTTTCCCACTCTTCCTCTTGATTTTTTTTATACTACTTAGGTCGCAGACAAGCACACGGCCCTCCTGATGTTACATTGGCCTATGGGCGAGTGCAACACCAGGAGAGTCACATTCGTGCTGCCGACCCTATAAGAACAGAGAGATTCTGTGCCGCGTTTACATTATCTTGGCTTTTGTAGGAGTGACTGCCGTCTGACCTCCGTCAATCAGCAAGTGTTAGCCTTCAATCCCTTGGTACCAAGCTAGTGGAACCCCAAAAGTATCTAAAACGCTTTACTTAAGTATATTGTAATATCCCTCTTTTCGATGAGCAGTCTTCAAATATACAGGCTATAACTTCCGTACCCGTACGAATATATGTATTGTTTAGATAAACCTTGACAAAGGTTACGCCGGAAGGCAATTTGCTTATTTTTTCAATTCTTTGTTACAAAGTCAAAGCATTCTATAACACTGACAGCTCCGAATTCACAAAGACATAGTCGGAAAAAGTTTTCTTCTTATAAAATCATATAGGTACATGTTATCTGAAGGTACTTAGTTGTACTAGATGAATGCGTGGTCTAGAATTTCCACGTGTTGCACCCTGGGCAAAGGCGACGGCAGCAGCTCTCTCTGGGGCGGGATGCTGCCGCCTACGACAAATTCCGGCCAAGGCAGGAGCGGCTCTGTAGAAGGCTTCCACGTGTCTCTCTGGCACGGTGGAAAGAAGGCTAAGGGCGGTCTGATTCACCGAGCTGTGCTCGTATGTGCGTGTATTGGGGATTTTGGGGTTACAGCCCCCCCCCCCCCCCCTCTTTCTGGGCTACCATGGAGTTATCATGCGTCTCACACTCAAGGGAGCCATTTTAAACCGTAGATAGTCCAGGAACAGCCGAGGTGTGAAAGAAATGCATTATTGAGTAACCCCTGCACTCCGGTAATTGAGACCCGAGAAGGTGTGGTTTTAGTTGGTCGGTATATGGACACTGCTTTTTAAGTGTTCTAAGCATTGATAATAGTACATTATGGTACAAGTGAGCAACGTTGGTGATTACCGCCGAGGCGTGGCGGCTCGGGTCTTAAGACAGCCGAGGACGGTAATCATCATGCTCACACGTGCCATACGACGTTTTACAACACACTTGCGAATAAAATAATACTACAAATACTAAATAAACAATACTACAAATTAATTCGTTTTCCTATGCGCGCGCATTTAACAATGGCGGTCGACCATATTTAAAAAAAAATGAGGTTTGAACTTAACTTTTTTTTACTCTGTTTTTTTTTCTGTACTTAGAGAAAAAAAAAAGTTAAATTTGAGCGAAAATTTTGTTTATTACACAAGTATTACAAGTTGAAATTATTTATTTAAATACGAAAATGCATCAAATGACCATACAATAGGCGTATTAATTTATTCGTACTATTAAACACGTTATTTTTTGTATCAAAACTTTTTTAAGAACATAGGCAATTATAGACACTTCCTATAAAATTTAAAAAAGAATCTATAACTCACTTTTGTGAATAATAGTAATGAAAAGAAATGAAAAGTCACAGTTTTATAATAGGTGTCATTCCGTGCTTAATTGCGGTAAAATAATATCACTGTTATGAGCAGGTGTGTTGTAAAAATTGTTACCTTGGATTTAAGTGGAAAGCATAAGATAATTAAATGATGCTAACAAAATGGAATGGTGTGCAAACTCTGTGAAAACTATACTACTACCACAGTCTAACAAATTTTATCTACTACATACTATGTATATTATATTATTATAGGTAATAATAAGTATAAGTAGGTACCTATACCTAAATAAAAAATCGAATTGTGCCATCTATTTTTTTAACAGGTAACAATGTTTGTCAGAAGATAGATGCGCCATATCCATCTCTAAAGACCTACAACAAGAGAAATATCACCTCTAAACCTTTCCAGCCCAAGATTACTAGCTAAAGATAAAACCCGGGCTAATCGAAATAAATCTTCACCTTCGAATAAAAAATATCTAACACATGTAAATCACTGACTAATATCCAATTTTCCATCTACCAAGGACCCTTATATTTCAACGGGATCCCGGAAAAGCGGTCCTCTAGTGACAAAAACTGTCCAGGGTGGAATGGGACGTAGATAGAGCTATAAATCTCCGGGATTGATTCCCGGGATTCCGTTTCTCGTCCTCAGGTCAGTGGGAATTATTCATTGAAGTATGCCCTACTTTTGGGAGTTGAACAGTTTTTGTTATAACAAGATTAACTTGGAAATTATAATTCATTCTAAAATTTTGGTTGAAATTTGATGTAAGATGATAATAAATTATTAGTTAAAACAATCTATCTTTGTTAAGAGGAATTCATAAACTTCCATTTATATAATACTAGCTTTTGCCCGCGGCTCCGCCCGCGTGGATTTCGGTTATCGCGACCAAATATATATAGCCTATGTCCTTTCCCAAGGTCTAATCTACCCCTGTACCAAATTTCATCAAAATCGGTTCAGTGGTTTAGGCGTGAAAGCATAACAGACAGAAGACAGATATAGACAGTATGCATTCTTCGCATTTAAAATATTAGTATGGATATGGATTAGTATGGATATAGGAGAGAAGAATGTTAGTAGAATGCAAATTATAAATGTCGCCTGTTGGTCTGTAATGTGCCGTGTTGGTCCCGGTGGTGTAGAATTGGGTCACCCCATCTCTTCCTGTGGGTGTCGTAAAAGGCGACTAAGGAATAGGACTTTTCTTCATCCGATAGTAAACATACAGGCCATGATCAAGTACCCGCTTGACGACAATAGGCTTGCTCCCTATTACGTGGGACCGAAAATCACAGTTGGCTAAATGTGGGTGTTAATACACCTCCGCCTACCCCTTGGGGGATTTACAGGCGTGAGTGTATGTATGCAAATTATAAATACAGATCAGGCTAACACCATATTGCCTGCGTCAGCTGTAGAGTCTGACAAGGTAGGGTAGACTGGGTACGGTTGAAACGGTGGACGGTTGAAACAAACCAAATATCTCGTGAACAGTGCGTGATGGGGTGAGGGGTACAAGGGGAGAATGAAGCGGGCGACTAGTCGAAACACGAATTTTAGTTTTACGTCGGGCTTCGGGCGACGTGCTTGTCAATAGGAGGCCCCATTGTGTTTTTTGACGGAAAAGTAAGTATTTTTGTACCTACATTTTTGCGATTATTAGGATTTTGTTTAAAGTTACAGTATTGAAAGTTTTATTTCGTTTTAATTAAAGCTTGTAGAATATGGCAGTATGAGTAGTTTTTATTTAAATTTATTATTATTTTTACTGTGAACCGTTTTATATCAAGAGGCGTATTGGGGACAGTTGAAACATTATTTGTGGGTACGGTTGAAACTATTTATTTATTTAGTTTTCTTGTTTCTTAGATGCCAAGGGTACGCCAAAGAATCCAATATTCAAGCTAGCTTTCGCACAACTGGTATTGTTCCGTTTAATCAGCATTTGTTTACAGAACTCGGATTTTGCCCCTGCGTTTGGCCTATCAGATAGGCCAAATTCAATCGAAGCAGCTAATGGTCCTATTCAGAACATCACAAATGGATACAAACAACGCACAGTATTGCACAGTATGTAAAATGCATGGGCACATGAAGAGTTCACAGAAGGTGGCCTTAGTTATGTTTGCCACAATTGTGACTCCGAATGAACTCGTAACCATGCAAGTATGTATTTTTGTTTAAAATATTAATTGTTATGGAAATTATGTATTTAGTTTTATTAAATATTATTAGATGATTATTAAAACATGATAATTGATTATATTTTGTATTATTTGCATGTGTTTCAACTGACCCCAGGCACTGTTTCAACCGACCCTGGCATGGGGACGGTTGAAACAAAAGACAGATTTTTTTAAATATGATCTTACACAGAAAATATTACACACTGATCTCAAATAACATTGCCCATTAGTAGACAGATACAAGGTCTTTTATTTAATATATTTCCGTCATCGCTCACTTAACAAATCCCGATGCTATGCACGATAAACGTTAAAATGTTTCAACCGTACCCAGTCTACCCTACATACCTGCTGTTTGATTTGTCTAACACACAGATTTAAAGTACCTACCTACTAGATAGGCGTGGATTAGGCCGTCAATAAATATCGCGATCCAATGTCGTCATCCAGTGTCAATATAAGTAGGTACGGATCGCGTTTGCGATAGGATCTTTTTATTTCAGCCAAGATTCCGATTGCATTAGAACATAACCGGGTTCTTTCGAGCGGGGTGTAAAAAAGTATCTAACGAGTCTGTCTACATAGGAAGGGGTTTTCTGGTATATTGGCCAGTAGTATCTGCACTTCTTAGCATTCAGCGTCAAATGACGAATAATTGAAAAAGAAAGTTTGCTGAGATTTTTGCCAGTCTTCTCAACACGAAGACACCTTAGGAACCGATGCCGCAGTGGTTTATTTGTAGTCCTAGCATATTCCAGTCTGGTATTTTATTTTCTTTTTAATGTTTTATAAATGACAAGGTAGCTGATCCCGCTACCGATGGGAACCTATGCAAGAGACAAACATCCAAACATCTTCACAAATTTTCGCATTTATAATGTTATTAGGAGATCCGATTCTCAGCACTCCATGGATTCACCGTGCGGTCGCCGGGTCCATAGCGTGATACAGAGAGGAACACCGTGACGGCGACTGGGACTTGCGACCCAGATGTAGGTTTAGGGTGGCCACCTTGTGATGCATCAGCGCTCACCTCCACCGTCAGTAGTGTTCCCCTACCTATCCAAATTTGGTAAGATCCTATCAATGCCGCTTTTGATATTCGATTTAGTAAAGAGCTTACTGAAGCACTTGGCAATCCGAGGTCTTTAAGTAAGTTGTACAGGGATTTAGCTGGAATTCCCCTTGCTCCTACTCTACGAGCCGTTTTTGGTTAACTCGTTAGTCAAGTCAAAGTATTTGTTTGTCTTTATAGCGTGGTCTTTAGGTATATTAGTTTCCCACGGTACTGTGAGTTCTACAAGCACTGCACGCCTATGCGTTCGTGAAAAAAGGAATATATCGGGTCTGGATGATGAGGCACAGATATCCTCCGGTATAATTTTATAGTGCTTCTCATACGTGTCTACGAGTATTGTCCAGTCGACGGCAGCTATTAAAGTTGAATATGGCTTTTGATGGATTTAAGACTTATATTTTGTATTTAAGTAGACTGAACTAGATTGATATCAAAGTATTATAAATCATAACTAAAGCCTCTATGACACTATGCTAATTTACGAACTGCTAGTCAATGCAATGAAAAGCTACCCTACCCAGTGAGCAAGTAAGCAATACAATCGGATACTGCAGATGGTATACCTTGGGACACGTATCTGGGACCTAAATCGAGAGACAAACGAGACCCTAGCGAGCCCAGATTGCTTTGTATTAATCTTTTTGGTGAATTTGATTCCGTTCACCGCCGTAGCACCCCATGCTGTACCTCAAAAGACACCCAAAAAACGTATACTGCGCGTATAGAGCACATTTTGAGCACATTTTAGGTCCAAGATTTATGCCTCGAGCAATAAAACAGCTTAAAGACACAGAGAGAGAGTTCACAAGGTGCTCTCTCAGTGGCCTGTAGCTCGTAGTGTCATCGAGGCTTAATTTTGAAGCCAAGTTTAGAAGGACGACTTGCGGTATCCAGTCCAGTCTAATTCTGTGGTCTATCGTGCCAAACTTTGTTCATCTCTAGTTATTAATTTACCTAGTTGGTACACTCGTGTTTGCTTGATTTCTTAGTGCAATATTCTCTATTTGAAATCAATCACTAAAGTGGTAGGTAGAGATGTATCTACCACCGACATTTCACCAACTATCATATGGGAGGTTATAAATAAATAAAAAGATTCTTAGTAAAAAGGTGGACATATTTAAAAATTAAGAAACATCAAACGGATACGATCGGCAGTAAAATGTGCAAGATCCTTAACTGCATTGGTTGGAGTAAAGGTGTTGATACACTTGCTAAAATAATACTACAGTTAAAAAGTTGCATAGTTACAAAATATATGATCTGTGTGTAGTGTAGCGGCATAGCGTTCAACTGCTGCTGAGGTTGCGGGTTCGATACCCGCTTAATACAGAGAATAAAATGTATCTATGAATATATTTTTACTTACATTGGTCTGGATATTTCTATGTAAAAATAATAAGTGTGTAACAACAAAAAACTATCAATCAATCAATTAGCCTGTTGCAGTCCACTGCTGGACATAGGCCTCTCCCAATATGCGATACGTTTGCCGATAAACTAAAAAACGATATATTAACAAGCTAAGTTTAGGTCTAGAGTGCCAGTTGTTTGTTGTTTTTAAGTTTTGGAACAATCGATCTTGGTGTTTATATAAATCAAACATTGGCTTGTATTGTATGAAACTTTAAATCAATGAAGCGAACACGAATGCTCGTGGACTGCGAGCATCGTTTGATTACGAAAATACCGCAGATGTGTCACTAACTTAACCGAAAAGTACTTTAATATTTGACAGGATTATAAAATCGCACTATTTTACAGGACACTTAAGTTCAATGCACTTACTAGTATTACAGTGTCGTATGTTATAAATTTTGCACTAGAATATAAATGGCTGAAAGTGTGGAGACAGGACAGACAGGACAGGAGACAGTCTGGATCAAAATGGCAACTTTTTGGGGTAGGTATACCTATCAGTGGCAAAGGGTGAAAATTTTCAAAAAGGAAGTCGATGGAAAAGATATCTTGGCTCGATCTAGTTTCTCATTTACCATGCGCCACATTGCGAAGCCGGCAGGAATCGGATTATTGGGACCCCTTAACCCTTTTTTAATTTATATTATATAAAATAAATAGTAACCGAAATTAGTATTCACTCTAACCCCTCCAGCTAAGCTAATATGCTTGTGTTAGGAATGGGTTCACGTCGGTAGTTTAATGGTCAGGATTGGAACCCGGGACCTTTCGATCGAAAAATGGCTTCTTAACCACTAAGCTACCGACTGGTCTATATCTCTACAATAAATTGTCTATAATATACCTCCTCCTCGACTGAACCTTCTACACGTCGACTTCAGTCTAACTACAAAACGGCTGAACTTTGATGTTTTCTGTGAAGCAACTGCCACCTGACCTCCACAACCCACTGGCGATATAAAAGTGGTGGTTTTCCCAAGCGACTACAATTTGGGGTTCTTCAAGAAGGGCATTAGAAGGTTTCTTCAGGGTCGGCAGCACGAGTGTGACGCCCCTGGTGTTGTATAAGTCTATAGGTCACGGTAACCACTTTCCATCAGGTAGGCAGTGTGCTTGTCTGCCACTTAAGTGATATAAAAAAAAGTTCTGTTCTAGTTAGACCAGTTGTCTGAATACCCGTGCCGTACCCACTAAGTACTGATTTTCGTATGGCAACCCGGACCGACGGATTAACTTGCTATCCGAGGTACGAAGCGGTCTGAATGTGTTCAGAATGGTCACCTATCCCTGTACTAACGACGGATGTTTAACTTTCCAGTGTGCTGTTGATGATTTATATAATGGCTAATTCTAAAATTATAAACGATATTAAAAAAGCAACAAGAAGATATTGAACAATGTGCGGTGGTGTCGGCCGCTAATCTCAGACACCTCGAGCACAAGTTACAAACTGAGCGACACGCGTGCCGGATTTACGTTGGTGTTGAGCACGGCGGCCAGCTAAAGTGCTTAGTCATAAGCGATAAGCGGTATTTACGTAAAATATTCCGTTTATTTTCTACGACCAAAAATATTCCAAGGAGGGTAGACGAGTTTTTGCAATCATGTATACGGTAAAACGGTAAAGACGATTGGTTACCAAAGTAAGCTTATGAGCTTAGCAAAACCGTACCTACAGTTGATGTGGGAGATGAAAAAGTAATAACGAATGGCATTAATGGTAGTAGATATAATTATATCATGTGAGGAGGTGATGGGTACTCCTCAGTAAACCAGCTCAAGAGTACTAAGAAAGGCAAGGCTTTATCACATGAAAATCGAAATAGAAGTCAGTAGAAAAAACCTGTCCAATACTTTTCTGATTTAGTTTAATTTTATCAATTACTCTATTATCCTATCAGTCCTATCACTAGTGACTTGAATGGTTATTCAATCACGCCAAAAATATAATCCCGCCAAGAATATATTTGACTGAAAATTTACAGCTAATTCATCGAAACGTTCACGGTCACGTATAATATTATATGTAGAGTACGATCGCAAAAAGGACACAGGCTATTTTTGATCTCAAAAATAGGTTTCTGTCGGTGTCGATAACGGGAACAGAATTCCAGGAGGTTGACTGTTTAAGCATAGACTAGTATACCTATAATAATTCGTTGAGATGGCTTTTACATCCGAGTTTACATTTTAACCTATTGCACTCGAAAATTACAAGTGTCAGCAAGAACATCTTGGCGCCTTTAACTTAGACCACATACCACGACACACCTTGTGTTGATACCATGCAAACTTCGGGGTAGCGATGTCGCTAAATTATTGGTACCCTGTTCTAGGGAGGTGGGGGCCAGCAGGCACAGGGGGAATAGAAACTTTCCTATCTCCACGACAACTAAGGAGAAGTTTGTCGACAGAATTATTGTACATCTTGGTGTGTTGATGGACAATTATAAATATTGTTGGGTAGTCAGTTAATGGAGACGAACTTAGTCTGTATTATTTGTTCTTAATAGAATATATTTCATAGATTAGTGATACCTAATGCTACGAGGAAATCGTTTGACCTGGTTTGGACATGTAATGCGTAGGGATGAAAGCAATGTCGTAAGGCAGGCATTAAGTATGGAAGTGGATGGCTAAAAGGGGAGAGGCAGACCTGAAAGGAGGTGGATGGACTGTGTGAAGAAGGGAGTGCATATTGAGATGACTGCAACTACATAGAGATAAATAAAAAAAGCACACATGTTGCGCCGACCCCAAATAAACTTGGGATAAGGGTAGAAGGATGATGATGAGTGATAATGGTATTAAGATCTGTTATGAGAGTATGACATGTACTTCGTCGAGAGGACATACGGACGGTATTTCCGTTTCAATTGAGCAGTCCGACTACGGAAGTACATCAACCCTACAGCCCCTCTAGACAAGTGGCAATTCGTTGCTCGGCGTATGATAGAATAGAATGCCAAATGTATGGGATTTGACGTATACGACAGGCGTCAACGAATGTCAAAAACGTCAAATCCTATACATTTGTCATTCTATTCCATCATACGCCGAGCAACGAATTGCCACTTGTCTAGGGGGGCAGAATACCTACAGCGGCTAAATTAACCTTGTGTTGTGTCCATGAGTGGGAAACTCCGGCCTTGGGCGCCTCCCCTCACCAGAACTCTCGAGCCGAATCTCCTGGGCCGAGTGGTCAGCTCCCTCTTCCCTGCGGGGGAAGAGTGGGTCCCACCGCGGATGGCAGCACCAAGCAGTGTGCCGGCAGACGAAGGGGCAATACCTCCCGTGTCCGAGGCCGAGTTAGGGGTCGCAATCCTGGCACTCAAGTCCAGGAATCGCGCCCCGGGCCCGGACGGCGTCCCTGGGAAGGTTATTGTCACCGTCATGCCGGCACTTGAGGAGGAGACGCTGTCCCTCATGTCGGAGTGTTTGGCGTCGGGGAGAGTCCCGCGACAATGGAAGGTCGGCAAGCTCGTGCTTCTCAAGAAGCGCGGGCGTCCAGCCGAGTCGCCGTCGGCCTACCGCCCCATCGTTCTGCTCGACGAGATGTGCAAGCTCTTTGAGCGTGTGCTCGCTGCGCGTCTCGTCGGTCACCTGGAGGGGGCGGGGCCTAACTTAAGTGACGGCCAGTTCGGCTTCCGTCGCGGGAGGTCGACGCTCGACGCCATATCCCGGCTACGGGACAGCGTCGCCGAGGCGGTCACCGGGGGTGAGGTGTTGTTGGCTGTATCGCTGGACATAGCCAACGCCTTCAACACCCTCCCCTGGGAGACCATTGCGGAGGCGCTGAAGTACCACAATGTCCCGTGGTACCTCAGGCGCGTCCTGGCGGACTACTTCGTGGACCGGGTTATCATGTACCCGGCCCGTGACGGGGTGGTCCGCCGAAATATGGGGCGTGGCGTTCCACAGGGGTCGGTCCTTGGGCCGCTCCTGTGGAACATCGGTTATGATTGGGTCCTGCGCGGTGCTAATCTTCGGGGGGTCGGCGTACTTTGTTACGCCGACGATACCCTAGTCACCGCGCAGGGCCCCACGTTCCACGACGCCGCCGTCCTCGCCACGGCAGGCGTCGCCCAAGTCGTGCGCCGCATCGGGGCGCTCGGATTGAAGGTGGCCCTCGAGAAGTCCGAGGCCCTGTTCTTCCATGGGCCTCGGCGGGCGCCGCCTCGAGGCCAGTCGATCGTGGTGGGCGGCACCTCCATCGCTGTCGGGACGAGCTTGAAGTACCTCGGGCTCATTCTCGACAGTCGATGGCGGTTCGCGGAGCATTTCCGGCAGCTGGAACCCAAGTTGGTGTCATATGCCGAAATGCTCTCGCGGTTGCTGCCCAACACCGGGGGACCGGGGTCTGCCTGCCGCCGTCTCTACGACGGGGTGGTGCGCTCCAAGGCGCTCTACGGAGCACCCATATGTTAGAAAGCTGCGGCGCGCGCAGCGCACCATAGCGCGGAGGGCCGCACGGGCGTACCACACCGTCTCTTACGAGGCGGCGTGTCTTATCGCGGGCAGTGTCCCCTGGGATCTCGAGGCTGGCGTCCTTAAGAGGGTCTACGAGGAGGGCGCCCTGATGCGGCGCAATACCGGAGGTCGGCCGCCTCCGGAGGAGATCGATCGCTGGAGACAGGCGGCTCGCGACGATCTCTTCCGGAGGTGGCACGAAAGGTTGGGCGTAACGAGGAGCTCAATGCTGCTCGTGGGGGCCGTTCGGCCCGTTCTACGCGAGTTTGTGGAGAGGGGTCACGGGGCTCCAACATTCCACCTCAGCCAGCTTCTCACGGGTCATGGCCCTTTTGCCAGGTACCTGTGGAAGGTGGTGGGGGTGGAAGCGGAGCCCCGGTGCCGCAGCTGCACCAGCGGCGACCCCGACACGGCCCATCACACCCTGGCCGTGTGTGAGGCGTGGGACGGTCCTAGGACGGCCCTCACCAGCACCATTGGTGCGAACCTCTCGCTGCCGGCCGTAATACAAGCTATGGCCGGCAGCGAACAATGTTGGGCCGCCGTCGCCTCGTTCGCTAGCGAGGTGATGGCGGCCAAGAGAGAGGCTCTGCGGGTGCGGGAGCAAGCTGGGCTTACTCTCCCGCCCCGCAGGCCCCCGGCGAGGGGACGCCGGCGAGCACTGTTCGCCCGCGTCCCCGAATGAGAGAGGCCACGGGCGGCGGGTCGGGGGACCCGCCGCCCCATGCTAATGTGGCGGAATGCGCCCCTGTGTGTTCCGGGGGTGCATTCTTAGAGGAGGACGGGCCCCACCATATTGATGGTGGGGCCTCAACGAGTCGAGCCCGTTAAATAGGGCGTCCCCAGCCGAGTCGCGGTGAGCAGACTATCCCGCGGCTCGGAGTGGGCGACGGAGGAACACCGTGGTGGTTTAGTGGGTAGTCTGGCCTCCCCTCGAGGTCAGGAGTCCCACACGAAGCGAACCCCCTGCCCCCGCGGGGGGGGAGCGAAGTGCGTAAATGCATTCCCCACGTTAAAAAAAAAAAAAAAAAAAAAAAACCTTGTGTTGTGTTCCCGGCGGTGAATGAATGAAAAATGGAGGCTCCAAACCTGGGCTTTCAATCAGCTAACGCTAGAATGAGGATGATTTTGGAGTATCGATTGCATTGTTCTTGAGCCGGGGTCCCCATTTTTTCCTCAACCCCCGATTTATAGGGTTTTGTACTGATTTGAATGCCTTTACTTTGGAGCCCAGAATTCGTTCTCTTACTCATCTTTGCAATAATTTCTCATAATTTTATACCACTTAAGTGGCAGATAAGTACACAGTCCACCTGATTGAAAGTGGTTACCATAGCCTATAATAGACGTATGCAACACCAGGGGCGTTACATTTGTGCTCCTGACCCTTAGGGTACTATGTTCCTGTGGATTACTAGTACAAGATGTCCAGTCTACGGGGAAAAGCCGGCAATAGTTTGTGATTCAATATAATCTCCATTAATTTAGACGTTAGTGAAAGCCGAATCTCCCCTACATCTTTTCAGAGTCAAATAATTACTTACTTGAAAGTAGACTCGTGTTATCTTTCATCTCATTTACCATTCCCTTGAACTGCAACTCATTACTATTCTACCAGTAATTGCAAAGTGTACATACGAACCATGCTCTTAGTTAGATTCATTAACAAAATAATAATAATGTAACACTGTGCCATGGCTTTTCGTATAGAAATTGAAATACAAAACTTTATTTACATCGATAGGTATTTAATTTATGAATTGAGGTCCGTAAGAGCGATACTCAGTCCTGATTCTCGATTTATAACCAGTACTGAGGACAGATTGTATTTAGCATAAGGCTTCAGCCCCGGATCTTCAATTTTTTATAGGCGGGGCAAAAACTGAAAATGCCGCCCCCGCCCACTTTTTTGCCGTGCGTAAATTCCCTTGGATACTAGTGGGGGGAGGGGGGGGGGTGTCTATCCGATAGGATTTCATTTTGAGTCATATGTATAACCCATCTTCCCCTGGGCGGCCCATCGAGCTATGCCACTCAGTGGCATCCCACGCGCTCACGCTCTGCCCAAAGCAAAGAAGCAAAGCACTGAGCGAAAGAACTCTTTCTCTGAGGGCCCGTGTCAGCGCCTTCCACACTGGGCATACATTCCACACCGAGACGATATATAGACGTGGACTCCTTTCTGATCCGAAACAGGTGGTCCACGAAACTCCCTTTCCCGGAGATCACCTGCATCAGCCGGTACGGCAGGCTCCGTCCGTGTCGCCTCTCTAGCTAGTCCTCTATGATGGGTCACTTACCGCCGATAACACAGCTCGCCCTGCGCTCGGTCGCCCAAGTCGTTCCTTCTACTCCACCATGATGTCCTGGTGGAGCTAGATTTCTCGAGGCTCCCGTCCCTGCTCCCACGTCAACTTTCACCACTAATATAGTAATTTGGAGACCAGACTTCGGAGATGCACCCTGAAGCCTTAGACCTTATTGCGAACCGAACTTATTGCGAATTGCGAAGCACCCAATCGTATCCGATGTTCTACAGGAGTTGACAGGAGCGACCCCAAGACCGATCTCTGCGGAGTTCCGCATGACATTTGATGACGACCAAGGCCGGTCACTGTTAGGAAGAGCAACCGCATCCTTCACCAGAGGCCTCATGCGCATGATGGCATCTACGGTGGAGCGCCTCTGGCTGAAGCGATATTGGCCATTCGCCATCTCCGGCCACAACCTGGAGAGGTGTCCGATGAGGCACTTCCCTATAACTCTTTCAAAGACTTTGCGCACCTCGTCAAGCACCACTATGGGTCGGTAGGCGGACGATGAGTCCACCGGGCGCCCTTTCGAACGGGGACCATTTACCTCATCTTCCACGATTGCGGAAATTGACTCCGCTACAAACATGCGTCATGAAGCTCTGTCAGTTGGGGACTTGGAGATCTTCGACTAGAGCAAGGACCCACTCTCGGCCTGAAATGCCGTCGGGTTCCGGGGCGGTTTTGTTACTTCTTGCCTCTGAGCATTGCACTGCCAGCTCTAATTCTACCCAAGTGACAAGTGAGTAACGACTCGACGTCGTCGTCATCCACACTGGGCGCCATAGGCGACCGAGACTCAGTAGTGTGCGGGGAACGTGTTTCGTCGGCTGCGCTGGCAATAGCATGGTAAATGAATAGCACTGGTGGAGACACCGAGTCAACGAGGTCCAGGGGCGCAGCTTGCAGCTTACCATAAGGCAAGGCCGCCCCCAAGGGGGTGGCCTTTCATCTGCAAAGTTTGATTTTGCCGCCCCCTGATGCTGCCGCCCGGGGCACGTGCCCCGGCTTGCCCCCCCCTAGATCCGGCCCTGTAAGGCTTGCGTAGAGATATTATGATGGTCAATCGCCTGAATCGAGTCTGACATCACAATGATATTAGAACTGTCATCAGGAATACAATCAGTTCATAAAGTTATAAATTGAGGTTCAGGCACAGAACAGATAATAGGTACATAGTACTATTCAGAACTCTGGAACTGTAATCTGCCAAATCATCTACTCAATCCAAGACGCGATTCATATCTAAATTCAGGCGAACTATATTTTAGAGCAAGTTCTATAATAAGACCAATGCGTAAGTAGCGATTTCCCGCTCAAGGGATGTCTGGGCGATCTGTGTTCTAATGGTATGATTCCGAAACCGACCACATACGATAACTGCAGACGCATGCAGCACATACAGCGTACCCATTACTTGTTACATTCCGATACGGATAAAGGGGACCATTGAGAAACCGCAATGAATTACGCATAGGTATACAGTCACCTTCGGAATCGCCTAATATCTATGTTTGAGTTTGAGCAACTTACTAGAATACGGACCTAAATATGGATTGCCGAATTTATTGCATTCAATACTGGGTTCTTGGACGATTTCCATATAAACAAACCTTCTCAACTATCTCCTTGTAACTATAATCTAATATTTATTCCGTCAACGTTTCTATGTATGTGCGGCGTCAACAATCTTTGTCCTCCAATCAGATGTGTTTGTCTTAGCTGTTATATTAGTAGATATTCATTAGAAGGTATTGATATACGTAGGTACTTCCTACAATTTTGAAATAAGATAAACCTATTAAGCAGTAGAATCCGCTTTTAGTGACGAACACATCTTACTTAGCAAAAAGTTGTATGAAATTTTTTACATAACAGCTGTACAGTAATACCTAACCTAACCTGTGTATTTTTTTAATTAGTAAGGGTCAGTCTTTAAACATAGGGTAAGGTTGCGATTATTGGACCACTTAATTTTAAACAGACCTGGTATCCAAAATAGAGCATGAAATAAAACCAAAATTGGGTGAACGAGTAGTCCGTATATTCAATTATTGGTAACTAACATATTAAGTTAATTGTATTATATATATAGGCGCAAAAGAAGAAAATAAAACTACATGATGGTTTCCTTGTTTGAACCACCGTCTCTTTCATCGGACCACTTAGTCGCTATGATTGGACTTAGGGCATTATGGCTGGCTGGTCCATTCAAGGTGCATGTGAAAAAAATTAATTAAATAAAACAATAATTTTATAAAATTACCTTTATTTTAGGAAATAGAGAGGTAGTTACATTAATCAGTCGACTCTAATTATATATCTTTATTTGGCATGCAAAGTCACAAAAATCTTTCAGGTACGTAAAACTAAAACTTAAACGCAAAAAATCTCTTCATAAATTGTTATATAATAAAATTAATTATTAAAAAATAAAAAACCCGACTGCTGTCTAAAAGATCGAAACAAGCTTGATAGCAGGCGGTACCCATTTGCCAATCATAAACCGAAAGAAATTTAATGGGTACCGCCTGCTATCAAGCTTGTTTGCATTGCACTCCAAACATTCTGCTCGCCTCATTCAATCCAACTTCTTTTTTTGCTAATGCTTGTAGAGCTAATTTCATACTCGCCACGTTCCAAGCATAATATTGCCCTCTTTTTGCCATGCTAAAACAAATAGAAAAAGAATTAAATATTAAAAAACACACATCATAGAAGTTGCTATGATTGGACCGGTTCAATGAAAGAGCCTCGTACCGGTCCATTGATAGAAACTCACTAACATTCACTAAAATATTTATTTTAAAATAACGTAGCACGTTACTCAACAAAAAAATACCATAGTAAGTATCATAAGTAAATTGAGCAATGCAATAGAAAAAATCACATTAAAATATTTAAAGGAACAGTACTTACATGATATTATTTGCCGCGTAAAAATTATATTCGAGGTCCGAGAAACACAACGACGTACGTCCATCCCTTATGCTGCCTGCGGCGACACTGGTGGTTGGAGGGCGATGCGGGGGGTTGTAAAGCTAGCGTTTCGACGCATCGATCGGGTTCAAACATGAATCGATCGCGAAATATTGAAGTGGTCCAAACAAAGCGCTGGTCCAATGATCGCAACCTTACCCTAAATTTCTTCCTCTTTTTGTAGGGTTTAATATTAATAAATTCGATAAAATATTTAGTTTAATTAAGTATCTATAAAAAAAGAAGAGAAACATGAGCTACACAACAAACAAGTCGTTCCACGAAAACGAGCGAAAGCGTCAAGAATCATAACGGTCACTATAGCCGGATCTAATTTTACAAAAATAAGTCATTATAAGCGGTGTGTCTTTATTCGATCCCAACTTTTGCAACCCCAATTCTAACTTATCGATGGACTAACTGCAATTTATATAAAACTAGCTATTCCTCGCGGTTCTGTCTGATCCCTTTCATCGCTGATAGTAGCGTGATAATAGGGCCTTTGTTCGTACCTGAGAATTTTATCTGATGATAAGAAAGCTTCTAATAGCGAAAGAATTTTTGAAGTAGTTTTCGGGTTTATTTGTTACACAAAAATACAAATTTTCCCTCTTTATAATATAGTATAAGTACATGGAACATATTTCCCAGGTTTACACAATAATAATGTTGTTTTAAATTGACAAAAGTTCAACAAACTGAACACATTGCAAAATAGTGTGCAAATATTTGATTCTTTCACCCACGCATTTGTGTCTTACAATGTACAAAGTCTACATCATGTTCACACACTTTATCTTCTTTTCAATTTATTTATTTTCTTCTGAATGGTATTTTCCACATTTTAATAAATTGATTGCTTCAGTTAATACTTTTGTTTACTCGGTACTAAAACTTTCCTTTGCTGTAAAAGATGAACAATATCAGATTGAGAAACGGCGAGCTGTATGAAAATAATAATGAAAATACAAAAAGGTACATAAAAAATTGTATACGCGTATTGTAAAATAGTGTAAGTAATCAAATGTATCATGGAATTTGACGTTTATGACAGTGTCACTGTCATTATACGTCAAATCTTATACATTCGACATTATATTCTACAATACGCCGGAAAACGAATTACACTTATATACATATATATACGGGGGCAGCTTGCATGCTTAGATTATTCAAAACTTGATTTTAGTTTGAGGTGAAAAATAATGCAAATAATCTTATCAGTCTTGGATATTAATAGTTGGTAGTGATAAGTGAAATTAAAAACAATAATTGAGATACATAACGAGCTGAGAAACTCAGTGTTCAAAAGGTTGTATTAAAAAAAAGTAACACACAGTGAACCAAATTAACATTGAACTAATAAACGAATGCACAAAAAGAGTTTTCCCGTACCGGGAATCGAACCCGAGCCTCCTGGGTGAAAGCCAGGTATCCTAGCCACTAGACCATACGGGAGTTGCTTAATTCTGTCAGATTATTCGCTCTCTTTACAACGCTCTGTCAACAAATTAACCGTATAAAATATTATGATTCATACAAAATGAAGGTCATGTTGACCGTCTATTGCTTTACGAGTATTAAAATTAATGAAATGACGCATTAAAAATATACGTGACTTCGTTTTTAAAGTATTCTTGTTTGTTATTTTTTTTATATTAGGCTGGGGTATGTTAGTTTGCTGCGCTTGAGAGAGCAAAATCTCTCCTAAAGTTCTCCGACTAGTAAATTTATTATTTACAATTATCCCGTTTTATCCCCAGGACTACACAAATATACAATTAACAAACACAAATCAAATCTAGATTTAAACAAATTATCTGTGAAGAGGACTACTAATTTACCCCGGCAAGGGTCGAACTCATGACCACTTAAACCAGCTATCCTTAAATTGATCCTGCATGACCAAAATCAACTTTGTAGTATGTTTAGTTGGCTGTTTGAGTTTATGCAAATGTAGTCTTTGAAGGTAATGTGTGAAAGTCGTTTATCGCCTGGCTCGTAGAGTAGGGACCCGTGCCGGTCGCGTATCGAGAGATCGAGACCCCAATATAATCGTATAGTATAGAATATAATTATTTTCTCAACGATAATAGTGACCAGCTGTCGATAGTATTGTGACAGATGGAATTATTGGAGCGAATGTTTATTGATTTTATTTTTTGCACAATTTTAGCTCATAGTAACAAAAGCAGGTACATACTTCATAATGTTAGGTGAAGAAAATTTTCCTGAGAGATGAATTAAATATATTTTTCTTATTTCTTTTTCTTACAAATATACAAGAAATAGTAGATAATAAACGTGTGGATGACTTTCTGGTTTCGAAGGGTGAGGTCCTATATCGCCGTCAGGTAGACATTTTTCACTATCGAACGATGAACAGCCCTATCCCTCAATCACGCTGACACCCACTGGCTTTTGCACTCTACTAAGGTAGCTAACAAGTTCAACTGACAGTAAGCGTTATCCATTCCTTATCAACGCTTGCAATAAGCGAAATGGGATTAGGGGGAAAAATATTGATGCAGCCAAGTGCCACAAACTGTATACCTATTATGAAATGCAGCATAAATACTTGTATGATCATCACTACATATTATAAAACAAAGTCGCTGTCGCTGTCTGTCCGTCCCTATGTATGCTTAAATCTTCAAAACTACGCAACGGATTTTGAAGCTTTTTTTTAATAGATAGAGTGATTCAAGAGGAAGGTTTATTATGTACAATACATGCATAATATTGTAGAGAAACACTGATAAATCGGGATCAGAATACTACGCGGGCGGAAAATATGGCGGTACGAAGTTCGCCGGGTCAGCTATATAAATAAAATACCTACATGTAAAGAAAAGAAAGATGTCATATTTACATGTCATGTCTACCTACTCTTTGCAGAATACACAACTATGAATACCTTTTTAAAAGAAAATCAGTTCAGTGTTCATTTAAACGCATTACAGTCAGTGAAAGTACAATCAGCAACACAATATTTGAACCGATTTATTTGTTGCAGAACAAAAGCCACCATTAACGCCTTGCACAGAGGGCCCCTTTGTATTGTCGCGGCCCCTTTCCCTAGGGAACCTAGGACACCCTCTCGCAAAGGGTTGTGGAACAAAGTTGATTTTGCTAGTTAATTGTCGGTCTAGTGACTAGCTTTTGTAAATTTGAATGAAGTGGTGCTTGAGGCGTCAATTTGGTTTTTAGGATTGATAAAATATGGATTCAAAATTATGTATCGAAGTATCGAAGAATTTTAGAAGAGAAACCGGTACATGTGCTTCATTGGGAATTCGACAGGAATCTAGTTATGGGGATTCCTCGCCACTGGTAAAAATATGGGTTAGGAGAGACAGATACAGGTTAGAAGCATGCTGTGCATTAAGACCCAGGTTCGATCTCCAGGGCGGGCAAAACATGTTGGTTATTGTTTTTTTTATTCTTTGCTGAATAATTCAACAACATTTCGGAGCAGAGACAAGTGCAAGATTGACGTTAATAGGCTTGTACCCTATTACGTGGGCACTGAAATAATTGTCAAAATATTTATGATACACATCTCTGCCTTTCCCTTATCAAATACATAGGCGTGAATACATAAAATTATAGAGTATACATTAAATTGATTCTTATCATAATAGTTTTCCTGTAATTATAATCATCACAATAAAAAATATCGATAGATTTGATAATGTTTTATAGATAATATAATATTGTTACAAAACAAAGAAACTCAAAAAGAGTTTCCCGTACCGGGAATCGAACCCGAGCCTCCTGGGTGAAAGCCAGGTATCCTAGCCACTAGACCATACGGGAGTTGAGATCAAATGTCAGATTTTACGAACCGTTCAAAGTCGGTTGAGTCAGCGTCAAGCAGTAGCCACCTTATTCCAATAAACCAATCATTTCGTAGAACACGCGGTTCGTATTTTTTTAGGTAAGTACTTTTTTCTTGTTACATTTACACACAGTAGCTTATCCTACTAGCCTATCCTATCTATCTATACTCTTAATATAACTGTAAAGTAGTCGTGTCTGGACATCGGAGATATTTGAAAAGAAATATACCTATGCTACGTTATATTAACGATACTGAACACGAAAATATTTTGATCAGACTTAAAATCTTATGTTTGTTTGGTCGCAATCGGCTGAGTAGAACCGGAGATATCAGCAAAGGTCGCGTTAACCGAAATGCACGCGGGCGAAACCGCGGGCGGAAGGCTAGTTACATACTAAACATGTTTATCAGCCCATGCACCGGCTAGCAGCCGACATTGCCCCAAAAATGATGATAAAACCCCTTTAAAAAAGGCGATACTGATCTCACTAAACACCCTGTGTATTATATTCAACAAATCACAGCGCCTAAATAAATAAATTTCAAAAAGGGGTTGTGTGGTTAGAGAGGTTGGGAATAGGGTGGGAGGTCGTTAAGTCGATGATCGCTCCGCAGTTCGATGTAATTTATTAATAGTATTACATCAAAATGCTTTTAAGGTAACCACTCTATAACAATGTTGAAGTAACAAGCGTTGTACTTGTTGGTTTATGATTTTGAGCACAGCCGCAGGTAGGTATTATTAGTTTGATGTGGTAAGTACATCGTCTTTACTTGTTCTAGAATCGAAAGAAACTTTTCGTAATGCGTGTATCAGGATTTGGGGTTCTACCAAGTACCAAAACAAACCATAAAAAAGATCTTCGGGGTCAAGATTTAAAAAAAAAATTTGTGGAGTAACGAAGTGATAATGTTCCTCCGACCTAAAAGTATCCTCTGTAGGCACATGCTGTAAGAACATTTCGAACGATCGAACGAACTCGAAAGCTGAATCTGCAGGCACATGCTGTAACAAACATCTCGAATGATCGAAGTGAGCTCGATAGCTGAATCCGCGGTGATTTGTCAATTTCGCGAAATTGACAAATCACCGCGGATTCAGCTATCGAGCTCACTTCGATCATTCGAGATGCAAGTTACAGCATGTGCCTACTGCAGTGATATTTCAATATCGCATCACGTTGTCGAACACGTAAACATACATCACCCTCATGCTCAAGAACGTGACGACACAAAATTTACAGCAAGCAGAATGGAAATATCGCCGCGGATTGAGCTGTCGAGTTCGTTCGATCGTTCGAAATGTGCCTACTGTAGGCACATGCTGTAACTTGCATCTCGAATGATCGAAGTGAGCTCGATAGCTCACTTCGCTCATTCGAGATGTTTGTTACAGCATGTGCCTGCTGATCTGAGTTCAGGTGATCATTGATAACGCCTGAAGAGCCGCAGTCCAACGGTAGTCATTGGGATCTTGTATACTTATATGTTATATCGGCACGAGAACTTCACTTTCGCGATGCAGGATTGCTAGTGACGTAGATAATATATCGAAGTAGTTTGGCCTACTGTCACTAGATGGCGATGGGTTGGTACATGTGGTAGCATGGCTACAATTTTAATCTCACGAATAGAATAGGGGGACTGACACTAGACTATCTGCATTAGTCTATGGCAACTGATATGCAACTGAAATGTCGGGAATAATGTAAAAAAAATCATATCATATTAAGGTAGAAATTTTCTTCAACTAAAATTAATTTTTAAAATCCTAAAATCACCATCAAAAAGTCTTTTCATTTTGACACCTAATTCTTCGCTACCTTGTAATTCCTAAAACCTGATAACCTCGTGTCAGCTCTAAATAGACTAATGTCGGTATTTATGCAAAAAAGAACCACACAGTACGATTCTGCATAACGTTAGTGGTTCCTTTTTACATAAATGCGGACTATCAAGTGAAAAAATCTATTAAAATTACTTTTATAGATGCCGATCGCTCTTAATCTGGCCCGTCTCCCCCATTATGAAGGAACTTGGCAATATTATAATTAAAAAGTTAAAGTTTACTATCAGAGTCAGTATTTTTTGGTCTAATTCCTTAAACCATAATGCTCGGAGCAGATTATCTGAGCGGGTGTCGCAGATTTATGATAATGTCCTTCAGCCCGCGTATAGTAAGGAAGAGACGGGTTTGTTTGTCTGTCTGTGTTTATTTTAATTAGTTTTACTTGTATACATACGTACTTGTGTATACTGAAAGGGGTAGGCACAGGCGTAATAAGATCTCGATGTGTTTGTCTAGATTTGTTACGTTTTTCTTTGCCACGTCAGCTGTTTTCTTACTATGCAATATGCAACACCTGAGTATTGGGAGAGGCATATGTCCACCAGTGGACTGCAAGAGGCTAATTGATTGATTGACTGATTGAATACCTGAGTGCCACCACTGGTTATGTTATAGTGTAGGGTTTTCCTCTCGGGGTCGGGGAATAGATGATAGTCGAGCCCATAAAAGTCAGCAATATATCAAAAAAGATCCGAAGTGAATGCAACCGGGACTGCCGCTGTAATAAATGATCTGAATCTAATTCCTGCCGGCTTGATTTTCAAAGGAAAGACGTGGTAGTTTTTTAATTACATAAAAAATTGCATAGTCGTTCTATAAGAGGTTATTTCACCGGCTTCCCTTCTGAAAATTTTCACCCTATGCCACTTTGATAATAATAAATGCACAAAACCTTTACAAATACAAATACAAATAGATGCAGATTAACTACATAGTTCAAAAACAAATACCTATATTATCCTGCCAAAGTCGAAGGCAAATCCGAGGGTAAATGTAGTCTTACATAATTATCTAAGCCCCGCCATTCACTGAGAAGACGGCAGATTTGGCAGTCGTTATCGACTGCCTACTGTCTTCTACTGCGGCGTTAGCTAGAATTATGTCGCCGCTAGATGGAGCCACTGCTGGGGAATTACTTTCACATTGTAATCAAATGCTGGTTTGGGCTGGAAGTAAGTGGTGAGGTAATTCTTGGTTCAATCTAGGATAAGGAGTGTTTGAAGATGGTCCTGTGTATATCCTACTATCCTACTAATATTATAAATGTGAAAGTTTGTGAGAATGGATGTGTGGATGTGTGGATGTGTGGATGTTTGTTACTCTTTCACGCACAAACGGCTGGACCGATTTGGTTGAAATTTGGTATGTATATAGGTTATACCCTGGATTAACATATAGGCTATATATCAGCGATGAACGGGATCAGAATTCCACGCGGGCGGAGCCGCGGGCAACAGCTAGTTAGCCTATATTTTCAAAGAAGTAAATGAACTACATACATATAGGTATATATACCCACGCCTGTAAGTCCCCGAAGGGGTAGGCAGAGGTGTATTAACACCCATATTTCGTCAACTATGATTTTCGCTCTCACGTAATAGGGGGCGAGCCTATTGCTGTCTAGCGGGCACTTTGTCATGGGCTGTATGTAGGTATGGTTACTTTCTGATCGAAAAGAGCACTATTCCTAAGTCGCCTTTTAAGTCACCCGCAGGAAGAGATGGGGTGACCCTATTCTATTACACCGGTAACCAACGACCATACAATTTTTTGTTCGTAAAATATGAAAGAATAGGTGTCTATTGGTTGTATAGTCGCTGCCGGTAACCAACACGGCTATGTGTGTAAATGAACTATTGTTAGAAATGTTAGGTAGGTAATATTAGTGGCGAAATAAAGTAATAAAACGAACATCTTTAGACCCTCACTCCCACCTGAAAGTGATGGTTGAGGTATGACAGTTATTTGCAGGCGTAAAGTTCTATCATGAATATTTTATGTTACAAAATAGTCAATCGTATGACAAAATCATTTAATAATTTATGCCAGAGAAAAAAAAGTAGGAGTCATTAATTTCGCTTCTATAGCCACTGTGATTTTAATTATATTCCTGTCTAACTCCTGTAAAGTCAAAATAAACTTAATGACAGGTGAATCTAATATACAATTCCATTAAAAAAGTAAAGCTACTCCAAAATTAAACCAAAAGTCGAGGTTAGAACCTTCTCCTTGTAGAATTGGGGTAATAAAAAGTCTAATACAACCAAAATAGCTTCTAGCTACTAAGTAATAACTATTAGGTAATCTGCAGTAATAATCCCTAGAATACTTGAATAGCTTCAAGAGCTGAAATCAAAGAGCTTCAAGGCACTTAGAACCGCCTTAGAGTGGTATTGAAACATTTCTAGTTAGAATAAATACCGACCATGATTTGCATCTTTATTACGCTAGTCGTTAGCAGTTAAGTGACAAACGGGTTTGTGTCAAAGAATAATGCAATTTTGCGCCGAGCGGTATTAGAGACATTTTAGAACGGAGTTCTTTGATATTCGAACGGAATTGAGGGTAAATTGAGATTGTAAATTGTATTATGTGATGATTTTAGAGCTGGGATATTGATAATCATCTTTCTGAAAGATAAGATAAGATAAATACTCTTTGTTGCACACCAAACATAGGATACATACAGTGAATATAACATGATAGAGAGAACAACCAGTTTAAGGACTATATTGGAGTCTAACCCGTATGGAGGATGAATGGAAAATTACTTAGATAGGTGGTAGATAAAACTATACCTTTGCCACTTTACTTATGTTCTTGTAAGGTCTAATTAAAATATGCCAGACTTATTGATGACCTCACTTGCTGAAAAGAAGGGTGGTTTTGGGGCTCCATCGAGATCTTCAGGACCGAAGACAATCTTACCTGCAAGCCAGCACACCTACTAATTGACGGATAAGGCTCCGGCGCAGGCTTTTCTCTTGGGGTTGTGTAGTCAGATGGCAGTCGCTCCCGCAAACGTCAAGATATGTCAAATCAAAAGAAAGAATAAAAAATATATAAGAAAGTGGAGCCTGCGAAGCCTACTCTCTTCTTCTCTCTAACTTGGCTCATCAGGGTCACGGACAGCCCCTCTGTAAGGAAGCTCAAATCCTCGGCACAGTCAGGTTGCTCCGTGAAGCCTGTAAAGCCCTCAGTAAGCTTCTGGGCTTTTGGGCGGAGCTAGGCTGGCTCTAGACCGCGCTCTTCACGCACAATGGCCCAAAAAAGAAGTTAGGTGCGGACAAAAGAGCCCCTTTTCCATTTCCTTCGCCTTCCGCATCCAGGCCACCCTTGCCACCTTTACAGTACGTGTGCTAATGCACACAATGCAGTGTTTGAACAATCGGTAGCATGCTTAGAGTATATTACTCTAAGGTAGCATGGTATTTTGCTACCGATTGTTCAAAGGGCTGCCGAGTTCGCGCGCTGGCTATCTGAGTATTTCCCATATTGCACAACTGTTTCTAACAGCAGTTACTATGGCACCTGTGCCTGAAGTTTTAGCTTTTATTTTCGATATTCTAAGATGTTTTAGTTCTTAGTATTTACATATTTATATCATAGAGCTCGTGGAGCAGAAATTCGCTTATTTCTGCATTCATTTCGTGCATCCTTAATTAAAGGTACCTACACTCATAGAATTATAACGTCTATGCCTACACTTATATTCTTTGTTGACTTTATACATTTTATCCACTCAGAGTGTTTTAAAGCCGACTTAAGCCTCAAGGGGCATCGAGTTTTTAGGTCAATGTTGAATGTACGCCACAGGCGCAGATTTAACAAGATCGTGCCTTACATACCTACGCCTTTTAGTGTCTTTTTTTTATAATTCACACCAAAGCTGCGGTTACGTAAATATACTCCATGACCAAAATGATCAAGTGCTCTCAGAAACCCTGCCTTACAGCAAACTACCAGTACCAAAAGTCATTTTTCACAGCAAGTTCTTCCAAGTCCGTATGTACAACTCCTACGTTACCATCTCTGACGGGAACTGGGTCTTATATGCAAATGTTTTCCGCCACACTCGCGGAACTTCATAAAGTAATGTCTTGTAAATTAGCTGAACAATGGGGAACTCCACAACTGTTGCTTTGTACTTTGTATTGCTACTCTTGTCCTAGTACAGTTAGCGGCAAAAGTTTTTGAAAACTATACAAGCGATTTATTCATGTTGTATTGTGTCTTATAAACTTCCCGGGCTTGTTGCTGTCCCGGGTTCTTTAAACGGGGCCTGAAAAAGCATCTGATGAAGCCGTCAAGGTGAGTGCCCTCATTGTAACACGGTACGTGTCTAAATTGGTGCATCAGGCGAGGTGAAGTTAAATTGACGTATCCTATATTAAAAAAAACTTACAGCCTAACCTAAATCAGGCACCAGGAATATAGTTTATTATAATTATGTGTTGTTCCTTATTTTATTACTAGCTGATGCCCGCGGCGCCTTGGTGGATGTAAGTTATTGCGACTTCTGGGCATTTATAAAAATATGGTTGATTTTAAGTCCGACCAAGGCCCTTTGAAAAAAACGCATCATAATTCAGTAAGTAATTTTCGCGTCTATCACGAACAGACAGACAAAAATTACAAAAAAATATTGTTGATTCCAGTATCGTTAATTTAATTCGCGATTACTGGCTTAAACAGTTTATTTGTTAGTTTTTCCTATCTATATTCACATACCTATCTATTATTATGTATCGTATTGTGTTAGGGCATAAATGTCTAGGAACGAAGAAGAAAATTACTTTAGATTTTCTCAAAATTTCCCAAAATTCTGAGAACAAAGAAAAATCAAGAAAAAATAATAATTTTTTTAGTATTAGTTAGTTGCATTGTATTTTGAGATTCAATAAATTGAATTTTGTCAATCTACCTTTGTGACTGACTGTACCAAGTAAATATATTGTATTCCTGTGCCCTTAGTGTCTTGTTGTTTTGAAGGTCCTTGTGTGGCGAATAGTTTGAATAGATACGGAATCTTCAGTGAACTAAATACATATTACTTTGTATACAGCGTGTTGTTTATTGAAATAGGAAATCATTGAATGGGTCTTCTGAGAAAGGCTATTTTATAATCATTTAAACACCAAGAATTTAGTTGCTAAGTCGTCGGCAATGCGCCTGAGAGGTTCTTGCAACACGTATTAAGTAAATAGATACTTATACTTTTCCACAATACTTTTTACAGGTTCTCTGAGTGAATTCACAAAGACCTCCTTATATATTTTTAGTTATAAGATTAGTACCTAATTTAGTTTGTAAATATCTATAATATTTGTATACACAAAGATGTTTATTGGTTACTAACTGCTGCATTGGGGCAACCTGTAATGGTAGTAGTTAAGGTTAAATAAATGTTAATGGTTATTTAAAACAAAAACAAAAAAATTAAAAGTTTCCGTACCCCAAGAGAAACATGGAACTTCCTTGAATATACAGGTCTTCAACACTTTGAAGCTGTGAAAAAATCAAACTTATATGTCAATGTAATTAAAAGATACTGACGTTTATGTAGTAAATTGTTCGCACATGTACCGAAATACATAAAATAATACCACTTTCCATCAGGTGGGCCGTGTGCTCACCTGCCACATGAGTGGTATAATAAAATAACTTTAAGTTTGTACGAAACTCTTGCTGAGAGGGTTCAAGTCACACTTGACCGGCTTTTTTTCTATACCATCATTTGTCTTTAAAAACGTCCTGAGACGGAACCGGCCAGGTTAAAAAATAAAATATATTGTGGAAATGTATAAGTATACACTTCTATACTTCTTCTTCATACTTCTATACTATTCAATACTTCCAACGCACGCCAATAGATGTTTTACATACATACATACATACATACATACATACATACATACATACATACATACATACATACATACATACATACGCTCATGCCTATTTCCCTCCGGGTAGGCATAGACAATTTCACATCAACAAATTAAAAAGAAAACCCCAAAGCCATAAAAACAGTAGCAATAACAACAAAGGCAGTCACGTACTACCAGCTATAAAACAGCCAGTGACAATAACCATTGGTCTCGCCGGAGGTGCACATGTTGAACACCTGAGTGACCGCGCGCCACGATTTGTTGGTATATGTACCTTGTACGTGTCGTGGCATTCTAGATTATAGGACAGGAGCTCGTGCTGTGTGTTAGACACAATTTTATAGAAGTCTGATAACTGAATCAGTAGGTACCGATAAAAGCCGAGATAAGTAAAAATTGAGTATACCTTCTGCTTCACCCTAACGAAAAGTACAAGTGTCTTCGTGCTGTGTGTTAGATACTATTTTAAAGAATTTACTTATAACTGAACCGAATCAGCCGGTACCAAAAAGCAGAAAGAAAGTGAATTCTTCAGGGATTAAAAGACTAATCAATCAATTTATCACAGGTCATTGTTGCACATAAGCGTCTTTCAATGTGCACCAAAGCCCCCGATCCTCCGCCTTCCGTATCCAATCTTTCTCAGCAACCATTTACAGTTCGTCTGTCCAGCCATTATACAGATAATATGTTATCTTAAATTAATTATTTTTTATTTTCAGTTTGTTTTTTTTTGCTCTTATAATTTTTCAGTACAGTCCGACCTAGAATGAAAAATACCGTCCTTTCATAATTTTAAGTAGGATCATTCTCCTACGTAAAACATTTCACAGCGGTATGTGAACATATCTTTTTCATATCCATTTCCCCTGGTAGGTATCCCCTGTTAAAAAGGATGTCCCCTGTACATATAAGTGCGATGGATGTACTTTATTGAATAAACATTATGTACTGCGCTGGTCTGGACGTCGGCAATACCAAGGGTGTCACACTCGTGCTTAAGAAACTTCTAATGCCCTTCTTGAAGAAGAAAAATCGTACTAAAATACAATAAATATAATATTCTAGCGATAAGGCCGGCCATTGTACATTGAACTGTAACATGCTACCTACTTGTACTACTGTAAATCTATTGGTGTACAATAAAGAATTATCTATCTATCTATCTAAATATAATTATAGGTACCATCTAAAAAAATATCACAAGTTTCCACCAAGACTTGTAAATATATGTTCTAAAATACGTATCCTAGCTCCTGCACACACAGCATATATTCCATACATGTCTGCGGTACTTTGCACCTGGGGCGAGAACCAACATAATAAGTATTCACTTTGTTCTAGAAAGAACGCGAAACATTGTTCTTTGCTCGGTTTTACAGGTGGCAATGGATTACGAGCAAATAGCTGGGGCTGGTAGCGTTTTATCACAGGTTATAAGACTTGCACAAGCAAGTATAATAATAAATAATACTATCGCATGTATGTATGTACAATATGTGCGATAGTATTACCTATTTAATATTCTAGGATATTCTATGTAGTGCTATTTAGTTAGACACAAAAACAAGCACTTAGAATCATGCAGACTAATGTACTGCGTGACTGCTACGCAGGAGGTGCAGGTTTTTTTTATATATAGGACACGTCAAATTGACTTCGCCTCGCCTGATGGTAAGCTGAAAGCAAAGTCTCTGAAAAGAGGGTCACCATTATAGACATGTACCATGAGTTACAATGTAAGGTCGATTCCCGCTCAGTGCATCATCTGTTTAGATGTATATTGGTCTGGTCGTACATACCTCGAAAAGCACGTTAAGCCAACGGTCCCGGATGGTTGTCATACGAACATCTATGGCAGTCGTTACGGGTAGTTGGAGCCTTAAAAGTCCTACAACTGGTCTAGCTGCAATACTTCGATATCGCCAATGAGTTGTGGAGGTCAGATGGCAGGCAAAGTAAACTTTAGAAACGTGTAGTGCATTCGAACATAAACTAAAACATTTCAAACACATTAATGGCAAAATATGACCACCTCATCCCGAGAGCGTTATCCCAACTTAATATATATAGTTTTTTGTTTAAAGAAATGTTTTATGAGTTCAATATAAAATAGTTTGTATTGTTAGGAGTTTGTGCGGCGTTGGTCCCGAAGGTGCGGAGTTTGGCTACAGTTTACTATGGTAACAAGTTTGTTCCCTGTTGCGGGAAATTATTGGCTTTGCGTAGTTTTGACTCAAGGACAATGTCGCTTGGTGATATTGTCATTTAAAATGTAATGGTAAATTGTGAGGTAGCTTGTGTTGTATTTTCTCTCTTTTCACCTGCCAGTGCAGGTTAGGTTAGCAGTCTACACTTGGCGTAGCAGCACAGTATAAGCTAGCAGTCTACAAAAAACTGAAAATTGAGAAAGTTCACGGAAATGCAGGAAGAAAACGGGTTTGTTTAAATTCACTCAAATAAATAAAATATTCATTCACCATGATTCAAGTTAAGATCAATTCAAGAGAAAAAAGCAGACTGATTTCAAGTGCTGTAAATATGCAACCATAAGGCCAATTCTCCTAAATAAACGATATTCAACATTCAGTTCTATTCTGTCAAAATCAAATTAAAAGTCAAAAACGGTACTCTTGTAATAACTAAAATAAAATAACGGTAATCTCGTTTTCAATAAGAACTTTGACATTGTCATCGTTTTTATCATTAGGTAAGTACATCGAAGCAAGGTAATGAGGAGTTAATTTTTTATTACAAGAATCTCTTTTCATTTAAGTTGTGATCGTTTTTGACATTTGCGAGATCAAGACTGATTTTTTTTTTCGGACAATTTGACCTTCAGGCCTAACGCTATGATTATTGTACTGAACGTACTGGCCCCGACCCTAACCCAGCGCTAGACTTTTTATCTGGCGGAAACTATACTGTGGGTGCGCTGAGCAAGGTCGGGAGAAAGCCGGATGCGGAACAGACACGGCGATCAAGGCGGGGCACACCGTCGAGAAGTCCCAGCGAAGGTTCGAGAACGTCAAGAGAGGAATACTTTTAATTGGAAATAATAATCTTGAAGAATCTTGAAAGTAGTTTATTGAGTAGAGTAGTGTTCTCTACGAATACGTATGCCGACTGAGGTAACGGTACATCTGGGCCCTCTGTTTATATAGCCCGCGGAGCTTACACGTGCCGTCTATGATAGGCGCATCGAGTTAACCGCGCTCGATGCGTCCACCAGCGGCCTAACAATAATTTTGCATGTACCTCTATTTCTATGTACAATGATTATTTATATAATCTACTATGCTTATTTACTATCTAATACAATGTCTAATAAGAATCTTATAAGAATTTAATAAGAAAAGGAAATTAATTTTACGAAATCTAGTACAAAATGCTTACAAACTAAATGCCCTACTGTGTGTTGAAAAATGTTTATTATGAACTTAGAACTATCTTATTTGCTATAACTTACATACTATGACCTATTTACTATACTATGTACATTGTTCTGCACATTCTCCCCCCGTGGGACGCAGTCGCACTTCCTTCGGTGCAGAACTCGAAGCTCCGGATAGCAGCACGATGAGTTTTCTTACAGGCCGTCGCAGCACTCCGCCTTTTGTCTGGAGATCGACGGTCCTGGTCACGCCGTCTGGCCCGGGGAATGTAGCGATGACTCGTCCTCGCAGCCATATGTTACGGGGCGCGTTGGGATCCACCAGCAAGACCAAGTCGTGTAGGTCTATTGTGGGTCCGCGTCCATTTGGCATTCGTCGATGCTGAAGCTCCGGCAGGTACTCTCGGAGCCACCTGGCCCAGAAGAGGTCGGCCAGGCGCTGTGCTGCTCGCCAACTGGATTTTGAGGCGCCATCCTTTTCGTCGAAGACGCCCGGCTGCTGTACACCACCAGGTCCGCCCAACAGGAAGTGGTTGGGGGTTAGTGATTCGGGATCCTCCGGGGTCACTGACACATGCGTCAGTGGGCGACTGTTGACGGTATATTCCACCTCTGCTAGCAAGGTGGCCAAGACTTCCTCGGAGGGTCGTCGCTCGTGCAGTGTGGCGGCCAGTGCGGTTTTCACTGACCGCACCATTCGTTCCCAGGCTCCACCCATGAAGGGAGCACCGGGAGGGATGAAGCGCCACGAAGTCTTCTTCTTGGCTGCTTCCTGTGCTGTCGCTGTGTCGATCGCCTGTCGTAACTCGCGGTCGGCGCCTCGCAGATTGGTCCCGTTGTCAGACCAGATTTCTTCAGGACATCCTCTTCTTGCCATCATCCGTCGTAGAGCGGAGATGGCTGAGTCGGTGCTGAGAGAGTTTGCTATCTCTAGATGAATGGCGCGCGTCGTTAGGCAGGTGAAGATCGCGACGTACCTTTTTTGATTGGTACGCCCAACTGTCACGGTGAGAGGCCCGAAGTAGTCGACCCCGGTGTGTGTGAAGGGTCGCTTATGGTGAGCTAAGCGACACTCCGGTAGATCACCTGTCCTCGGGTACGGCGGCACTTGCGTACGGATGCGGCAATGCAGACACTGTCGTAGTAGCGAACGGGTTACCGGGCGTAGGCGTACGACCCAGTAGTGTTGTCTGCACTCGTTGATCGTGGCTTCGACTCCCGAGTGATGCAATTTCTCGTGAGTGTGCTTGATCCACAGCTTGACCGTCGGGTGATCGCCATCCACTATGATTGGCGACTTGAAGTCTTCGGAGACGTCTCGGGCGGCTTGTATACGGCTTCTTACCCGTAGTACACTGTTGACTGTGATGACACTCAGCTGGTGTAGACGACTTTCTTTTTGTACAGCTCTCCCTCGTTGCAGATCTTCTATCTCGGCGGCGAATGAGTCTTGTTGCGCTGCTCGCATGAGTAGGTCTTCAGCTGCGCGCAGTAGCTCGACGGTGATAGGTAAGTAGGGGTCAGCGACCGACTTACTCAGCTGTGCGGGAGGTGGCTTCACTGTTTTCTTGTTTGTCTTACGCCAGTCTGGGTCTGCTATCTTGTTTTTCTGAGTCCGACGATAGTTCACGTTTTCTGTTTTCTTCTTACATAGCTGTATGAAGAGCAGGACTCTGGCTGTAGCGTACCGGAGTCTATCCCAGCTAGAGAAGCGGGAGACCTCGGGTAGCGCGTCTGACAACTTTTCTTTCTTCTGTGAGTTGATGTGATGTATCTTCTCTTCTGTGTCTTCTGCTTTTTCGGTCTTCGATGTGTCTGCTGGCCACGACTCTTCCGGTAGGTATAGGAAGTCTGGCCCTCTATACCATCGATGCTGCTTACTGAAGTCTGTAGGTACGTCTCGGGTGGCGTCGTCCGCGACGTTTAACTTCGTCGGGACCCACCGCCACTCGTTCACTGTTGTGCTGTCTTCGATAGCTGCTAGGCGATGCGCTACGTACGGCTTGTACGAGCGGGAATCTGTGTTGTTAGATGGCGCCAGCTCTGCATACCCGCTGGATAATTGGGCTTCCATCTGTTCTGTGTATTCTTCTTTGAAGGCTGGATCAGGGTCGAGCTTCTTCTCTATGTTCTGTAGTCTTCTCAACGAGTTGTCGTAGTTGTTCGGCAGTGAAACCTGTTCTTGTTTCTGTAACAGCGCTGTTTCGTATCTTCTGTCGGGCTTGTGGACTGTATGTTGCTGTTGGACACGAAAAGCTCGTTCTGGGTCTGTCTTCGGTTTCGAGAGTAGGTTGTCCACCTCGAAGTGCTGCTTGACCATCCTATCGAGTTGATGATCGGCTTCATCTTCAATCATGTGCGAGATGTGTTCATGACGCCTGCCCGAAGTCCTCGCGTTGCTGCCGTGAAGAGCCCACCCCAGTGGCGTGTAAGATGCCACTGGTTGGTTCGGCTTGCCTGTTCTGGTTTCGGAGGTGAGCAGGAGACGCCAGTTGTCTTGCCCGATGAGGATCTTCGGTCTTGCCTCTTCATACGTGAGGTCGTTTACTATGTCTTCGAGGTGGTTGCAACCCCTTAGCTGCTTGTAAGTCACCCGTTGAGATGACACGGTGAGATTCTTGACTGTGCGTGCTTGAACCTCTTCTATTTCTGTACTGTTGATTCCTTTGATGCCGAGTGAGACTCTTCTTGACTGTTGATCTGTAGTTCTGGTACTGTTGATGGTCTTCACCCGGAGCGGATCTGTAGGTCCCGACGTGCCGATCTTGTTTGCCACGGCGTCGTCGAGCAGAGTAACTGTAGAACCGTCGTCAATAAGTGCGAACGTGTTCACTGTCCCTGTCGGCCCCGCTAGTTGAACCGGCAGGATCTTTAAAAATGTTTCTTTTTTCGAACCTGTCCACGCTGAGTTGATAGCTTCAGTCGTGTTCGCTGTTTCTTCAGTGGGCTTCTTTTTGTAGTGTAACAGGGTGTTGTGAGTCCTGTTACAATTGTTGATACCGCACCGCCGCTCACTGCAAGTATGTTGTCTGTCACGATGTCTCAAGCACCTGAAGCACAGCCCCTTTTCTTTTGCTATGTCCCATCTTGCATCGACGTCTGCATTCTTAAATTTGTCACACTTATAAGTTGGGTGTTGCTGTTCACTGCAGATAACGCACTTTTTGTTGGTTTGGGCTTCAGTTGCTGTATTGACTCGCTGGGGGCGCCTCTGTTGCACGGTGTGTTGTTGCACTACGTTTTCTGGTTGGGCGTACGGCCCGCACAGGTCGGCTTCTCTCTTCATGAATTTTTCGAACTTCACGAGGTCTGGTGTCTCTCTTGGCTGTGTTGATGCGTAGTCGTAGTAGCGATACTTCAAAACCGGCGTCAGTTTTTCAACCAGGGATCTTGCGACTTCTGGGTTGTAAAGGTAATGTATGCAATCTAGGTTTTTCAGTATCGCGACCGCATTTGTAATCTTCGTAGAGTGCACGCAGATATCTCTCGGATTTTCTGTTAACTTCGGAAGGCTTCGTAGTACTTCAATTTCTGTGGTTGCTATGGCTTCGGGTCGCCCAAATCTTGACTCGAGTGTACGGATGATCTCGGCTGGCTGCGAATTCGTGATGAGAAGACTTTCTACTGCTTCTCTTGCTTTTCCACGGAGATTTCTTCGCAGTCTGTTGAGGTTTTCTATGGCGGTGTAACTATCTTCTGTTTCTCTGTATGCTGCCTTGAACGGCAGCCACTCCTGGTGAGCCCCACTGAAGTTAGGTAGCTCGATGAATTTCGGCCGCTGCGCCGACCTGACCGCCTGTGAAATGGCTGCGGCTAGGTCGGAGTAGTCGTTTTTCTGTTGCTGTTGCTGCTGTTGAACCGGCGGTGGCGCTGCTTGCGTCGTCCCACTCGGCTCCTGATGCGGTGTGTCTGCGATGGCTAAGACGGCGGGTGGTGGTGGCTCTTGACGGCTGAGCCACTCACCGACCTTTTCTTCAGCTGCTGCAGACACCTGTTCCTGGTCTTCCAGGTCTTCATCTTCACTGTCGGTTTGTTCTAACGCTGCTAATCTTGCTGCTGCAAGTTCTATCTTCAATTGAAGTAGATCTTGTCTTGCGTTGGCTATCTTCAATGTTCTTGCTTTCGAACGCACTGATACACTCCCTCCCCCCTCTTACCGGTGGCTGGACGGGATGATGCTTGCGGTTTTCGGCTCCGCAACTGTTGCAACACTTCGGGACACGGCGTTGGCCCCGAAGCGGACGGTGGCTCCATGGTGGTCACCGTCTCTTCCGTCGTGGTCCTGTCTGAGGCGGACAACTCTGATGCGGTCGGCTCCGCGGCCCCCTCAGGTCCAGATGCACCCACGGCGTGTGTTGCTGGTTTTCTGCTGGTTTCTGACCTCGTAACCGGCATTTTGATTCTTCAAGCTTGCTGACTATTTGCTGACTCACTCCCTTGACGCTCCCTTGCCAAACCCGGGACGACCCTGGTGCTCCACCTGTGGTGTTCCACACGATTCCTCCGTGCTGCTCCTTGATCCGGCTCGAAGGACCAAAATGTACTGAACGTACTGGCCCCGACCCTAACCCAGCGCTAGACTTTTTATCTGGCGGAAACTATACTGTGGGTGCGCTGAGCAAGGTCGGGAGAAAGCCGGATGCGGAACAGACACGGCGATCAAGGCGGGGCACACCGTCGAGAAGTCCCAGCGAAGGTTCGAGAACGTCAAGAGAGGAATACTTTTAATTGGAAATAATAATCTTGAAGAATCTTGAAAGTAGTTTATTGAGTAGAGTAGTATTCTCTACGAATACGTATGCCGACTGAGGTAACGGTACATCTGGGCCCTCTGTTTATATAGCCCGCGGAGCTTACACGTGCCGTCTATGATAGGCGCATCGAGTTAACCGCGCTCGATGCGTCCACCAGCGGCCTAACAATAATTTTGCATGTACCTCTATTTCTATGTACAATGATTATTTATATAATCTACTATGCTTATTTACTATCTAATACAATGTCTAATAAGAATCTTATAAGAATTTAATAAGAAAAGGAAATTAATTTTACGAAATCTAGTACAAAATGCTTACAAACTAAATGCCCTACTGTGTGTTGAAAAATGTTTATTATGAACTTAGAACTATCTTATTTGCTATAACTTACATACTATGACCTATTTACTATACTATGTACATTGTTCTGCACAATTATGATGACATTCGTCAGTAAATCTAGACTCAGCCGGACTGCGAAATTGAACTCTGCATTGTAGTAACTAGAATCGTAGAACGGTCTAAAACATAATCCATCTTTTATTTTACTTGTTCAAGTGCTAGTTTAGTTTAAAACCTAATGGGTACTCACAAAAGTAATTTCTACAAAGAATTTTACGAGCGTTCCTAAGTTGGGCTCGCACATACACACAGACATAGTTTTACTATCTAAGTCAACGTGGCACAATTAAGTGGCAGTCGTGAGTGTCATTTGGTTAGTTTGTAACAAATTGCGACGCTCCTAGTTACTCTAATACACCGCTAGATGTAACACCGCCTAGTTATTGCACGCTAGGGATCTAAACTTTGTTTGTTTTACTGTTTGAGAGTAAATACTAGATCCTACTATGTTTGTGTAAAAAAATAAAGAATTACCTAACTATCTTTTGTGTAATTGCTTGGAGTAGTAGGTAATGTAGTAGATTAAATAAGTTTAAACATATCCGAGTGGTGATGAAGAAAGAATACATCACCACCCCATTTCATCCGAAGGGTTAAGATAAGTAGGACAAAACCTTTGGTTTTCCCACTGACAGCACAAAATTTCTCCAGTGAGCTCTGGCTACCCTACTCACCGTCGGAAACACAACACGAGGTTATTAAGCCGCGGTCTTCTGTAGGGCGGAGGTACTTCCCCCGTCGGACTGCTCGATTGGGATCGATATGCCGTCGTGTCCTACCTCCTACATAGTCACACCTCTCTTTTCTGAATGCATCTCACACTAACATCGGAGTCCTTCTATTGAAACGCCTTAATGAAATTTCATAGCAACTTGCACTAGTACAAAGGTGCTCACAGAATATTGCAAAGCAAATCTATTCTGTTACTTGCTGAAACGTTCACTTCAATCCCTTTTGAGTAACTATTATTGTATTATCACAATCCAGTTGTCCGTTTGTTTCATCAGTACTGCACAAAATGTTGCAACATATAAATTATATGCAGGTATATATACCTACATAGGTACCTAGTAGGTTACACTTTGTATAGTAGGTAAGTTATTCCTTGTAGTTATTGAAAAACAAATAATATATGCGAACACCTGACATTATGAAGATAATAAATAGAAAATAGTATCAGTAATTTTTTTAATTAATACAGTTTGAGAAGTAGGTACCTACGTTTTAACTACGTTGGTAATTTTCGATACTTCCTACCTTTATGACGTAGCGGCGCTACGTCAAGTGCTACGCTAGGCACCGTGAAACTCTACGACCGTGGTGAGTTACTTTCATACAATTATTTACTGTTGTAATTATTGTCGTGTTTATTTGTCATAAGTGTATTTGAGCCCCGGGCTGAGTAATTTAGTTATTCACGTTTAGTCTATATGTTGTTGAACCGTGTAGTGCGTTGATGGACGTTACGTGGTACCGTAAATGGGATGTATGTGAGAGCGTCACATATGATGAGCTAGGCGGCGGACCCGAGACTTGTCAAGCAGGCCGGAGATCACGAGTTCAGTTCCCGGCTAACTGAGTTAGTTCACCCACGCGCCCGTAGCTGTGACTAAAATTTTTCCTTCACCCACTTGTGGACGTAACCGGTAAAAAATTGTGCACTATGGTTAAAAAGACCCCAAGTTTCAAAGCAATTTTCTGTTATTAAAGAGTAGCTAAACTTATCCGTGCCAATTAGGGCAACATCTTAAAACACAAAATAAGAATTCTCCCTTCAACACCTTAGAACATTAAGGGGTATTTTCAAAGCAACTTTACCGGCACTCCACAAAGTGAGGGGTGAAGAAATACCCCAATATAGCTCCCCTTCGTGTCAAAGAAGCGGATTAGAACCAAAGGGGTTGCTACAAAGGAAAATCGTTAGACATGCTAAAACAGTTTTTTCGCACAATCCACTGTATAATGGCGTATAACTGTAGAAACGGTTTAGTTCTATCATTTTTTTGTTGTTGTTTTTCATTGTTACTACATATTTTTGTTTTTTTTTTTCGACAGCCTTTGTGGTGTGGTGAATGCAACTGCTACGTAGGAGGCGCGGGTTCCGTGCCGTGTTATAACCCGCGCCACGTATCTTGGACCTAAATCATAAGACATACGAGGCTCTAGCGCCCGCGGATTGCTTTGTAACAGTCTATGCTTGGTGAATTTGAGTTTGTCTACCGCAGTAGCACCCCGTGCTATCCTCAAAAGACACCCAAGAAATGTGTACTGCGCGTATAGGGCACATTTTGAGCACATTTTAGGTCCAAGATACGTGGTGCGGGTTATAGTTCCCGGTGCAAGCTGTGTTGGTTCCCGGTGGAGAAGAATAAGGTCACACCATCTTCTTGTGGGTGTCTTAAAAGGTGACAAAGGGATAGGGCTGTTCTCCATCCGACAGTAAACATACAGCTCAAACCAATCATAAACCCATTTGCCAATCATAAACCCATTTGCCAATCATAAACCGAAAGAAATTTAATGGGTACCGCCTGCTATCAAGCTTGTTTCAATCTTGTAGACAGCAGTCGGGTTTTTTTATTTTTTAATAATTAATTTTATTTTAACCTTTTTAGTTAGGATATGACATCTATATATTTTTGTAATCTCCTTTTAATTCTCTTCATTTTGATACCCTACTCGATAAATTTGAATGAAAAAAAATTTTTGCCAACACATATTTTAGCATCAAAAATCTACCGTATAGTTTTTGTTGGAATTTTATGTACCCTATGACACTCGGGAGATGAATACCTTTCATTTGAGACCCTATTCATCAAAATTCGTCCAGGCGTTAGGCCTGTAGAGGGGAACAAAGAAAACTACATACATACATAGACACATACATACATACATACGCGCGAAACACATTACCCTCTCGCTGGCGCAGTCGGGTAAAAAGTACACGCTAGACGGCACCGATGGGACCGAGAGTCATTGTTGGCGAAATACGGGTGTTAATATACAACTCTGCCCTTAGTCGTCTTCTACGATACCCTCAGGAAGAGATGGGGTGGACCTATTCTACTCCACCGGCAAGCGACACGGCCAGTTTGTAGAGCTATTTTTTTATACTACTTTCGTGGTAGACAAGCACACGGCCCACCTGATGGAAAGTGGTTACCGTGGCCTATGGACGTATGCAACACCAGGGGCGTCACACTTGTGCTGCCGACCCTGCAGAAACCTTCAGATGCCCTTCTTGAAGAACCCCATATTGTAGTCGCTTGGGAAAACCATCGCGGGGAGTTCATTCCACAGCTTGAGTGTGCGAGGGATGAAGTTCCTTTCATATTCATTTCACATATTTAAAACATGACATCTTAATAAAAATAACAAGTAACAATTTACAGTAAAACCACTGATAAAATAGCGACTAGACTGTCACAGACTCAGAATATTCGAGAAAACAGCTTCTCGAACACCGAGAGAGTTAATAATGCAGTGTTTATCTACCGATAAATTAATAAAAAGGGAAGCAGGCAAGTGAATCTTAAAATGTAAGTAGTAAAATTGAGATTTGCTTGTAGTAAAGATTGTTTATTTACCCGACAAGATTGCTTTTTTGGCCTTTGTTGTCTTGTTTGCGTACTCGGGAAAAGTGATTCTAACATCTTTGACTGTGAGACATGGAATACATATTAGTACTGTGATAATTAGTACTGTGATCTTGTAATATGAGCAACGAGCAAGCTACCTTTACTTTATAATACAGACCTACTTAAGGAAGAAATCGCTCCCAGCGGTAAGGCCGCCCATTGTACCTATATTCTAGCTACTTGTCTTTACTGTAAAATCTATTGGGGTACAATAAAGTATTATATTATATTATATCCAACTATATCTATCTTATATTCTTACCTTTTTTAAACCTTATCTTTAAAATCCATACTAATATTATAAATGAGAAAGTAACTCTGTCTGTCTGTCTGTTATTACCTACGCTTTCACGCCTAAACCACTGAACCGATTTTAATGAAATTTGGTACAGGGGTAGATTAGACCTTGAGAAAGGACATAGACTATGTTTGGTCGCGATAACCGACATCCACGCGGGCGGAGCTGCGGGCCAAAGCTACAAAAAAAAAAGTATCTATGTATGTATATCCGCATTCTAGATTCCATAACACAAGCTAATTAAGCTTACCATGGGTCTAGAAAGCGTTGTGTAGAATGTTGTGGAATATTTATTTTAATTTTATTTAGTACTTAATAAATATTTGAGCTTCACTGAAACGATAGAGATTGTTTCTGCGGCAAAGAAAGAAAAGAGTCACCAAACCGCTTGGTTCTTGAATATCCTGCACCGTATGCGGTATGGGTGGCATCTTAGCCCTGCACGTGCTCTCCAGTGTGTAGGAAAAAAGTCCGCAGTTAAAACTGGTAAAGTGGACCCCAGACTCCGAGGTGCAAGCTTTGGATGCGACTGGGAATTAACGCTAGGAAAGAAGTTGGTGGGAATAATCATCACATCAGTCAGTTTATAAATCATTGAGAAACTGAATTGAACCCGTTAACGCCTATACGATCAAATAGATTAAAAACAGATATACCTACATACAAAGTTTCAGATTAATACGACAATGAGAAATTGACGATTGCTGAATTTAATTTTCACCATGTATGAATGCATCATACAAACAAATAATAAACATGGTAAATATAACAGTAACCCTATCAATTAATTTTCACCATTTGTTACAAGTAAAGTTAATAAAAGATTGTTATAAACAAAAACATGACAATTTAATCATAATTATATCTATACAAGCTCTTCCTTCGATCTTCTACGGAAGTTTCCGCATCGCTGGTTTTTGAGCAATTATTATTGGCTCCAGTTGACTTGACAGCTGGTCAAAGGGCGCGTGGAGTTGAAGGGCGCTCAGTCGAGCAAAAGGGATACAATCCGCTGTTGAAAAGAAGTCTTTTTTGTAGTGCGCTGCTTGAAAATATGAAATATTGTATAAAAGTTTTTATTTGTATACTATCGCGTGGGTAAATTTGAAATAAGGTTCCTTATAGAATAATGTTCAAAGTAAGAATCGTGTTGGATCCCGGTGGAGTAGAATACGACCATCGCATCTTTTCCCGTGGCTATCGTTGAAGGTGACAAAGGAATAGGGCTGTTGCCTGTTCTCCATCTGACAGTAAACAAAAGTGCCCATTTGACGGTAAGTTGTAGGCTCGCCCCTATAATATATCATGTAATTCATGTAGTTAAAGAATAATGCTAACTTGAACTAACGACATCATCGTATAGGTCATCATTATCCTCATGGCTATTTTCTAGTTGGTATCTCAACTTTTCCGAGAGCGATTGCCTGGTTCGTTGTTTAGATAATGCACTGACTGAAAGGCGAGGTTGGCTAAGGCCTAAATGATGTTAACAAGGTTCTGTACACGCAACCGAAACTGTAACCCATCCAACCTTTCTTAACAGAGCCTCTCAAATCTGAGGGCAAATCCGACGCCATCAGTCTCGTCCGTCAACCAACAAATGAAGATGACTTGAGCCCCGAAGTAACGTTTAAAACTTCCCTACAATTTAAATGCACTCCCAAAATTTACATATTTCAATATTTCCCCTGTCACTCATGTATGTGCACATACACTCACATACAAACGTTCAAACGAAAACAAGCATAGAAATGCGGAAATTATGCAAAGGAACTGCGCAGGCTCCCGTTCAGTTTATTTCCACTTTCCTTCCACGACTCTTGTTAATACTCTTTTAATACTGACAATCGTCTGTGTGCGATGCTCTTATGTCAGGCGTTAATATTTTCTGGAGGCTTCTTTGACGTTAAAATTAAACGAGTTTTTATGGGTTATTTGGTGAAGCATAGCTGTCATAACTTTAGAATGAAGATGGAATGGAGGCAGATAGCTAAAACGGAATTATGGGAGGAATTTTAGGTTACAGAAGAAATTGATTTTTTGCTTGGAGCTTGGGCTGCTGCTAATGATAAGGTGGGTATCATTATAATCTTACCTACCCGAAGCTCGTCCATGAATCAGTTGGTGTACCGGCTTGCAGTTGAGTTTGGTTTGGGATCCCATAACGGTGAGGAGTATATCGAACTGAATAGAACTTCATAGTGTTTCTTTACGCCTACCAGTGTTACCAGATACCCAGGAACTTGGCTTTGAAGTGAGTCAAACATTCGCGCCAAACATTGATTTAGGGCAGTAGTAGAGCTGTGATCAGGTCAGGGGGCTTACCATTTTATGATAAAGCGTTCGCATTCCGGGCGAAAAAGCAGGATACAGGTATATAATGTGTATAAGTCCATCACTTTTACTCACCTGGAGGCCGTAACAACGCATGTTAAGCCATCTGATCTAAGTTATTATAAAAATTTACTATATTATAATAGATTTTGATGGTGCCTAATTTAAAGTATGCGAGGCTTCAGTATTTGGAATTTTATTTTAAAAGTATCTTAAATACTATAAGCTTTAAGTATTTTATATTAACATAATTTAGCAACAACTTTTGCTAAAGCAATCCTAAGTATTTCGGAGCGTCCATGTCAGACGAATATTTGCAATGCAGATGGAATTTCGAAAGTTTATTTCAAGTTTTTGAATCGTTCAACACTTTAAATGACTTCAGTAATGTAATATAGAATGATGATAGTTTGCTGTCGTGGCGTCGCCTGGATTTAGTTTAACTTTTTAATTGGCTTTCAAGTCAATTTTGTTATTTTCTCACCTTGCAGGGTTGTATTGACGGTAAGAATCTCACAAAAAGGACAAAATATTATATTTTTATGAGTTTATTCTTCTTCTTCTAATCCCAGTCGCATCCGAAGCTTTCACCTCAGAGTGTGGGGTCCGCTAGTCTAACTGAGTATTTGGCAAAACTTCGATATTTTCCGTAAAGCGGCTGCCATCTGACCTCCACAACCCAATAGCGATATCGAAGCATTGCAATTAGACCAGTTGTTGGACTTTTAAGGGCTCCAATTACCTCCTCCTCCTGTAACGACTGCCATAGACGTTCGTATGGGTTGAACGACATTGGTCAACTCTGATATTCGTAAGCTTTATTTTTAAAATTTACTGTGTTGTAGTGAGTGATATAATATTACATAATAATATATGGTAGCATCTATTCTGAATTAATATCTAAATAAAACAAAATATGTATTTATTCCGTCAGTCTCTTCCCAACAACTTTTTACAATTTCCGGCACCACAACATCAGAACAATTTCCAATATCCAAACATATTTTTGTATAAAAACCTTGAAACTATAGGAAAACTTAAAAAATAACTTGGTGTAGCGGCCATATTGGTAATGCAAAAGACAAATAACTTATAAGAGTTGTCTTTGTCACGAACAACATCAATTTGCAGCCCTTTGTTGCTGAATACAAAGCATATTTGATCTGAAGGAAACTTTCCACATTTGTATTTTCACGAATGTGTATTTTGCAATGTTTCAGTTCTTTACGAGTTCTTTGAGTCTAATGAATATATAACTAGCATTAAATTTATGAAATTTTAATGAGGTTTTAAGCTTCGTGATTTAAAGGATGAAAGGTTTACTGATGGTTTTGTGGTTAGGTACTAAGATGGAAGATACGGTTTACTTAATGGTAAAATGTTACTGCGACGTATTCAATCTCGTACCCTCTCAATTCACATACATACATAATAATTGTATATTACAGTCCTGAAGGTGTAGGCAGAGGACAGAGACACCCACATTTCGCCAAAATCTATCTATCAATTGCGCCAAAAACATGTGTTGTAAAGAAATTATAACTACAATTTTTGAGATGACAGCTTCTTTCACCCGTACTTCATGAAACTTCGAAATACCCAATTGATTTTCAACCTACAAGTATTTTAACGAAACGTCGCAAAAATATGACGGCCAATATTTTACGGAAATGTCGCAGGTGTGGTCCGCACGCTGCAGCCTGCACTCTAAGCTGCTTATGGCCTATTATTTAGAGATTTTGACTTCCCTACCTTATTTTAAAAGGGTATTCAAGAAAATTGTATTCTGAGTTTTCGTTTATCTTTATAAAGGGTGGTATATTGACAGCTGTATTGTATGAAGATGCATCTATAGATGTAAGTTCATTATTTTAAAAGTATTTTTGTACCGATGCCTACATCAGACATTAGAACTTGGTTTCTAATTTTTGATTTTCATTCATATTTTATTTTGATCGATTGAAAGTTCAACAGCCGTACTTTTGTACTTCTTGTGTATTTGCCATCGAGTCTTATTCACCATTTTTATTATATTCGTTGGCTCGTAATAGTCATAGCACAATCTCATTATAGCCTTTATAACCTTCAAAGAATTAACTATTAGATACAAAAGACTTCAAATCATTCCAGGATTACCGTGTTCCGATCACCAAACAAACAAACATTTCCATAATGACGTCATAGAGGTTTCAACTAGGTTACACTACCTGTGGTTACAGACCGACTCCATGACATTGTCAAAACATCAGGCAATTTAAATGTAGGTAAGGTCAAGAAAGGAGATGCGGTTGCATTTTTACATACCTACACCTTTAAATGAAAAAGTGCCACCGTATGTCCTTCTTGAATGTACATAGGGAGAGGTTTATGTCAAGACTAATATTGATTGATTGATTGCTTGATTGATACAAATGTTATACCTGCTGTCCAGTACGCCGAGCGAAGCCGCGTGATTATGTAAAATATATATGTAGAATAATTTGTAATTAGGAATAGGAATTAGGAATAATTGTATTAGATAAGGTCCTAGTGTATAAGTGAATAAACACGTGTCGAGTAAGACCTTAGGATAAAAGGAATAAAACTGTAGATTGTAGATGTACATATTTTACTGCTGCAAGCGTCGCCCTACGGATCGGTCGCCGGTCGGCGCCATGTGTTTGGGTCGGTCCCTACCTGAGGCGCAGCCTGAGGTCCGATGCCGCCGAACGGCTATAAAAAGAGCGGCCTTGGAGCGAATTGTCGAGTTTAGCCCAACGCGTCCTACGAGCAAGAACACAGGAAGAGGTCCGACTCCCCGAGAGAGTAAAAACCACGTGCAGTAATAAAAACCGCGTGCACTCCACGTGTAGCAAAAACCACGTGCTCTCGGAATATCGAAAAGTAAAATAAATAACACGTTGAAACCTTTACTTTGTTTCAATCGAAATAAATACAGTCCACAACACCTGCCATGATCGTTGATCGTGTCCATTCCCGTTAACATGATTATAAAATATGTGACTTAAATTGCGCTTATTTGTTCTCCTTACCCATAAATCTCTTTTTATATAGGTAAAGCTTAATAGTCTAGATCTCGCTTTATCTGATCAAGTAGAACCTATAAAGTTTGAGATGGTTTCTTACTGCTTCAGGTCAGTAGCCACATATGTAATTGTTGGAGTAAAAGTTTTTATGGCAAGCGAGCTGTTGTTTAATTGGGTACTAAAATTAAGAAATTTAACTGGTACTTGAGGGTGCTTTAAGCGATAGTAAAGAAGTACAGCATGAAAGAGGTACTGGAAAATGCTTTTGTGAGCGTGACTGAGTGCTCTCGACCACGAAAGTACAAAAGTAGGTACTACATTAAAATATCTACTATTATAGGGTAAAACCGGGATAGATGCCCCAGTGGGATAGTTGCCCCAGTTTTAAATTCTATATGTTAGGGTCGTTAATGACGTTAACACTTTACTATAATTGTAAGAGGCCCTCATGTAGACTGTAGTGTCATAAAAATTATCAGTGCAGCTCAACCCTAACATATAGAATTTAAAACTGGGGCTACTATCCCACTGGGGCATATTTCCCGGTTTTCCCCTACTTAAATGATTCATACATTTACTCACCCCTGTAAATCCCCGAAGGGGTAAGCAGAGGTGTATTATCATCACCCACATTTGCTAGCTATGATTTTTAGTCCAATGTAATGAGGGTGAGCCTATTGCCGTCATGAGGGTACTTATTAGCAGTGTACTGCATAGGTGAACAGATTACTTAAAAAAACCAAATCCTTTGAAGATGCCCAGCCGACCTCAATAAAATTATGTGAATGCGTATGATTGATTCTAACTTGATCTTTCTGGTTTCTGCGACTCCAGGTTACAAATGTCAGCCTATTGCCGTCAACCATACACTATTAGATTGCTCTTTATCTCCAGGATGTGATGGGTAGGTAGCCCTTGTCTTCTACTCTACCGGTTTTTTTTTTATTGGTGATACTCATCCAATCGTAAAACGCACTAAAACTAGCTGGAAGCGATAAGTGCCTAGACGTTGTGAATAGCCTGCGCTGAGCATTAGGGCAGCCACTAAAAAGTAAATTGTACTTTATAACCACCCGTCAAAGATCTACGGTTTACGGATATGGCAATTTTTTTTTACAGTTTGTCTGGTTTCGAATTGGTCAAATTGTAGAGCCATGCTGAATTTACCACGAGTGAGCCTGCCTCACTTGCTAATCGGTGCACATGCTAAACAACGGACGAGGGCTTCACACAAGTAGGGTTCCCGGGGTTGGTAGGTCAAATGGCAGTCGTTCCCAGGAAAGTGGATATACCAATCAAAAACATCAAGCGAATGCCGGGCTCCAACCACATTGCAAACTTTGGACGCTACTAGAAAATGATAAGAGGATCATATAGGTGCAACGATAGAACATACAAACATAGGTATGCTTATACAGCTGTAATTATAGTCCTACCTTTGACCTTAAACGTAATCGGGTAATAAGCTAGTTTTACACGATACTTAGCAATATAATTTTATCTTATATATAAAACTCTTAGTCCTGACTGACTGATTGACTTAGAGACAACGCACAGCCTAAACCGCTGGTCCTAGAGACTTGAAATTTATAGAGAATGTATGTTTTGATGCGTGGAGGTGTACTAAGAAACGATTTTTCGAAATTCGGTCCCTAAGTGCCTAAAAAGTGCCAAAAACGTACTTTCTTATAACTCAAGAACGGCTGAACAGATTTTTATGATCTTTGGTTTTTTTAATTTGGCTTTGTCGCCGAATAGCAATTATCACAATTAAAATGTGGCAAATTCACGAAATAATGTAATATTAAAGAAAATACGAAATATTATGGCGCTAATATCGCTAGCAAAATTGTTACCATGACAACGGAACTAAAGTGATGGTGTCACATTTTGATCTGTCAAATGATAATATTCTTAAAACGTCACTCTCTGTCACGTATATAAGCAAGAACGTGAAAAATATTATGTATGTATACTGCAGTTTCTTTATTTAATTGATTAGAAATAGAAAAACAATCTAAAAGAAATAGAATCTTCAGTAAGTTCCACGGCCTAAAAGCAATGCTACAACACGTTATCATCCAGTTGAATACTCACTTACAGGCCCTGAAACAGCAAGGTATGTGAATTTAAACCTATTGACGCTGATACAATATAAATGACAACACAAGGGACGCTGGTTCATGAATTGTCTCACGAGTAAGCTCGATGAGTTCCAACCAACGGGGGCAAACCGGATTTTGAAAGGGTTATAGTATTGTAGCCAACATTGTCCAGCAGATCGTACAAAGGACCTGAGAGTACAATCAGCCGCTGTGTACGGTTTTTGTAGATTACAAGAAACCCTTCATCGAGACCTGGGTATTTCTAGATTCTCTACTAAGGTATCGTGCTGATATGACGTATCAGTGCTGAGATGCCTACATGATACCGCCATAATGTCCGTCCAGCTCCAAGCTCATAAGACGAAGCCTTAAAAGCCTACAAAGTGGAATGAAACAACGGAGATACCCACCGCAAGGTCGACACCCGAGGTTGTTCAAGAATAGGTCTACCTTAGATCACCATAAGGATCCAATTGGGTTGAGTTCGCCGAGTTTACTCCATATTATGACTTACGGGGCCGTAACGTGAAAACCGACAATGGGGACATACAACCAGAGAAATTGGGTGGAGGATTGGGTGCTGTTTCACACATTGGACAACAGTGGACTGCAATAGGCTAATTGATTGATTGATATGAACGAAATAGTATAATTTTACGTATTAAAATTTTTTCCTACCAGTCTTTTCTTGCCATTTACTATTCATGTAAAGATACCAATGTCTTACAGTCTACTGTGTCTGTATGACAGGGCCGATGTTTCTTATTTCTTCTGTTTCAGCGTTAATTCTCAGTCGCATCCGAAGCTTATATCTCGGAGTCTGGGGTCCGCTTTACCAGTCTTAAATGCGGATTTGGCTAAACCTCGATATTTTCGTGAAGCGACTGCCATATTCTGACCTCCGCAACCCAATGGTGACATTAGGCGATATCAAAGCATTGCAGCTACACCGTTGTTGTTGAACTTTTTAGTGCTCCAACGGATTAACGTGCTCTCCGAGGCAAGACCAGACCAGTGCAAATACACATATTCATGCATACAAATATTTGCAGTGAGCGGGGATCGAACCCGCGCCTACTGCGTAGCGACCGCGTTCACTACCGCTACGCCACAGAGGCTTTCGATGCTTCTTACATTTTACATTTACTATTTTGAAAAAACTCAGTTACTGAGAGGATGAAATAGGCGTTATACCACTTAGTTGGCAGACAAGCACACGACCCACCTGATGGGAAGCGGTCACCGTGGCCTATGGACGTATGCAATACCATACAGAACACAGAACATAGACCTGGAGTGCGGTGGTACTGTTCACCGAAAAGGCCAGAAGAATTACAGACTCATCACTTCTGAGTCATAATATCTACATGTTGTTCTTGAGAGTTGTCATGAATTGTCTCGCGAGCAAGCTCGACGATGCAAATGGATCATGCAAATGGTCTCACTACCATGGACCCCCAAGATCGTGCGAAGCGGAGGACGAAGAGCCAGAAGGCGGACCCTGAGCTCCGAGGTCATCTTGGCCACGGACACAATCAGGAAAATGTGTCTATACGCAAATGATGAGCACTGAGATGCTTATGATGCCGCCACAATGTCCTCCAGCTGTGTCCAGCTCCAAGATCAGAAGATGAAGCCCAAAAGCTCATATCGTAAAATGAGACGAGGGAGATACCCATCGAAAGGTCGACTTTCGTAGCTGTTCAAGATTAAGTGTACCTGGGGTCACCAAAGGATCGAATTGGGTGGGCTACATTGGATAAATTCGTCGAAGTTTCTACTTCCCTGTTAAGATATGACACACGGGGCCGGAACTTGGAACTGACAGTGGGGATATAGTAAAGCAGACTGATAAATGTAGGATATTGGTTGATGCCTAAGTCCAACAGTGGTATGCTATAGGCTAAATGATTAATTTAAATGACATTGTATAATATTTAGCAATTATTGTAAATTTTTTCTTACCAGTATTTTTCTTGCCATTTACTATTATTAATAAGAAGATGCTAACAATATTTTTATTCTGATATAATGTTCTTAAAACCTACCACTTTTTTGTATGACAGGGCCAATGTTTCTTACAGTTTACATTTTGAAAAATTCACTACTGAGAGGGTGAAATAGGCGTTGAAAGTTTATAACAACAAGTCCGTCAGTTTAGAACAAATACTAATGTGGCGGTAGCCGATATCCACGCAGGCGGAGCTGCGGGCGAAAAGCTAGTACTTCATAAAACATCATCGTAAAACTATACGTCATTACAAAACTTTGACCTTTTTCCTTTTTATTCTTGCGTGTAAAAACCTCTTCGGGCTTCATTTTACTATTAGAACTATCGGGATATTTACCATAGTAAATATCCTGATAGTTCTAATAGTAATGTGAACGACCATGAAAGTTTAAATACCTTTCGGGCTTCACCTCACCGAAGCTAACGATGAGGTAAGAATGTCGAACTCGAAGCGACTAAAACCGAACGGTGTTTAGTCACAACACTCTGTGTGACCAGAGAAGCAGAAATGTACCCTTGAAATATTATATCTCTGAGACCTCGACCGGGCTAGGCTGTTAACCTCAGCGATTCGGACCTGCCCCTCTAGACAAGTAGCAATTCGTTGCTCGGCGTATGATGGAATAGAATGAAAAATGTATAGGATTTGACGTTTTTGACATTCGGTGACGCCTGTCATATACGTCAAATTTCATACATTTGGCATCATACGCCGAGCAATGAATTGCCACTTGTCTAGGGGGGCTGTTATACATGAGATCAACATCCCCCTTCCATATAGAAAGGCGCGTGCGAATATACGAAGAACCGCCACGCTGGGTGTTATTTCTGCTAGAGTGGATGCTTCGGCTAGTCCTAACTGTCAAGTCAAGGATTAGAGTAAGTGGAAACATGTGGCATCTGCTTACCATGGCATGACTGTACGGTGTTTTTTAAAGTATAAAATTCTTTTATTTAAGTAAAAATGTTCATATTGTAAAGGTCACCTTACCTAAAGTTACAATTTACAAGCCATTATTGTCCCCAAAATAAGAAATATTAAGTTAGGTATATCTACAATGCAACAAAATATTCCTTCCTACTTCCTTCATTTGACTGTCACTAAAGATCCATTGAAGCGGACTGGAGGAGGCTTTTACTGAAAATTATGACGACGGGCTGTCTTCAGAGTTTTAATTCAACATGGAGGCGAAATAGACGGCGTATTTATAGATACGTTAAAATTTTATATGTTGCTTTAAGCGTCGGTACGCCAGAAAGGGTTGTAGGTACTTAATAAATCAGCCCATGATTTATGAATACGTTTTATTTGGTTCGTACGTGGGCTGGTAGGTACTCAATTAGAGTTAGTACAATCAGTAGTCTAAATAACGTGTCACTCAACAGAAACTTCAGAAGTATACAACTTCTCTATTGAATATGAAAACTAACTGAAACTAGGTAGTTTGTTTCGAATTCGTAATAATTTCCAAGCATTTTCAAGAGAGGACCCGAAACCGGTGAGCATGTGTATGAAATCAATTATGAAAGTAGGAGAAGCGAAAGATATATGCTAGGATCGTAGCATGTGGAAAACTGTGGTATCTGTCTGCCCCACTGGGAAAGAGGCGTGATTGTATGTATGTAAGTTACCGACATAGCTCGCAGAATAAGCAGGCTGAAGTGGCAGTGGGCTGGCCACATCTGTCGAAGGACTGATGGCCGTTGGAGCAGACGAGTCCTAGAGCGGAGACCGCGAGAAGGAAAACGTAGAGTGGGACACCCCCAAGCCAGGTGGACTGACGATCTACGAAGGGTGGCTGGGACGGACTGGGTACGGAAGGCGGAGGATCAGCAAACGTGGCGCATATTGGGAGAGGCGTATGTCCAGCAGTGGACTGCAATAGGCTAATTATTGATTGATCGATTGTATGTACGAGTATTGCAAGCAAACATTCCAAGTTACCACCTTAACTCTGTGTCCGTTGTATGACAGTGGTTTTGCTATAGCAGAATCAAGGTCTAGATGTACCCACTTGCAAATGAGATTAACTTGGTCTCCAAATATCTTGGGGCGACCCCACAAGCTCTCCTAATATCAATATAACAGAAGCTTATTAAAAAACTCGCCCTGACCAGGTGTATATCGATCGCTTAAAAGTTCGACGTAGGCCGCACCGGAATTAACTTGCGCATAAATATTTATAGACTTGGCTTGACTTTCCCTAACACTTACTTATTCCCTCATTTGAATATTTACAGGATAATGTTAGGAACTCCTTTCCGGTGATATCGTTGTATTTTGGCATTTTTAAGCCCCTCTGAGTGCTGACAAGGCAGTAATTTTTTGGTTTGTTGTGGCACTTTTATGTTGCAGGACTCCTCGTTTTAGCGTTACTCCAGGTCCTCTTGGAAGTTGGGAACCCACTAACAGTCTCTTCCAGTCTTAGTTATGGTCTCCTTCTTACGATATATCGAAAAAAATAACGATTGATGACCTTATTTCAATTAATTAATTTTAGCTTATTACCGTCTACTGCTAGATATAAATACTATAGACTAACATAGCATCCAACCTAATTTAGATAAGTACCTTTTTCAGGTTGTCATGTTTTCTGTCATCTGTTCACCAATTCGTGGTCTCCACTCTGGGATCAGGTTGCGGTCATTGGGTCTTTGGCAGATGTGGTCACTGGTCAGCTCATTGTCACTTCACTTTGTTATGATTTACATTAGTAACTCCAGTCTGCTGAGAGCAATGTGAAGTTTTTCTTTTCTATTTTTTAACACTTAAGTCACTTAAGTTACCGTTGGGTAAAATTGTTTAAGTTTGTCCCTTTTGCAGTTCGTTTCCCTTCTGTAGCAGGTAACGCGCGATTGACGTGTCTGATGTTGCAGCATTCATACCTCTATTACAAAGTTCGTATTTTATTTATTTTGAGACTATTGTCCTTGAACACAATTTTCAATCATGTCTCAAGTGAGTTTTCTTTTAAAATTTTCACATGAAACCTGAAACTTACCTAGCCTTAAAAGACACCATAGTGATCTCTATACACCAGTCTGCCAAAACACGACATAAGACTTGCAAATCTCCGTTCCCAACTTGGAGATCTTGCAAGCACTTAAGTCGAAGAACAGACGGACGATTTGAAATTAGTAAACTGGCAACTATCATGTAATATGTTGAATCATAGGTAATATCTAAATATATATAACTCAAAGGTGACTGACTGACTGACTGACATAGTGATCTATCAACGTACAGCCCAAACCACTGCACGGATCGGGCTGAAATTTGGCATGCAGGTAGATGTTATGACGTAGGCATCCTCTAAGAAAGGGTTTTGATTAATTTTACCCCCAAGAGGATAAAATAGGAGATGAAAGTTTGTATGAAACTTTGTCAATTTTAAACCGATCGGGCTGAGACTTTGCATGCATAAAGCTACTATGACGTAGGCATCTCCTAAGAAAGGATTTTGATTAATTCTACCCCCAAAGGGATAAAATAGGGGATGAACAACATTCCGAACTTAACGCGGACGAAGTCGAGGGCAACAGCTAGTTTTACAATATATTGTGGAGCGTGTGAAGCATTATTATTTACCTTTTTTAAATACGGACTTATTAAAATGAATGTGAAAATTATTAAAATGTTTGTTAAGTAAATCACAAAGTTACGTAACTTAAACTCAATATTTTAGCTGGTCTATTTCAATTACTTAAATAGTTTATTATTGTATATTTTATCGTATTTAATTTTCAGGTTATTTGCAAATAATATCTACACATGTCATTATGAAACCTTTTCTCTGATTCGTGTTTCAGTGCCGTCAAACTCTCACAAGTCTCTACAGGTTTCGTGGCAGTTATGGGAGATTTTAAGTTATCCACGATTTCAATTAAATAAAAATTCTATTTTGTATACAAAACAAAACAGTAGCTGATTTGATAATGATGATGATGAACGCCTGTGGATATCGGATTTCGCGATCAAACATAGCCTATGTCCTTTCCCAAGGTCTAATCTGTCTCTGTACCTTTCATTAAAATCCGTTAAGTGGTTTAGGCGTGACGCATATTAGACAGACATACAGACAGAGTTTCTTCCGCATCTATACTACTTATTATATAATTGTAAAGTGGTCGTGTCTGTACATTGAAGATATTTAAAAAAAAAAAACTTGAGTTATGTTTATGTTAACGATACTGAACACGAAAATATTTTTTTTGATTTTCATGTCTGTTTGTCTGTTTGTCTGTTTGTCTGTTTGTCTGTTTGTCTGTTTGTCTGTTTGTCTGTTTGTCTGTTTGTCTGTTTGTCTGTTTGTCTGTTTGTCTGTTTGTCTGTTTGTCTGTTTGTCTGTTTGTCTGTTTGTCTGTTTGTCTGTTTGTCTGTTTGTCTGTTTGTCTGTTTGTCTGTTTGTCTGTTTGTCTGTTTGTCTGTTTGTCTGTTTGTCTGTTTGTCTGTTTGTCTGTTTGTCTGTTTGTCTGTTTGTCTGTTTGTCTGTTTGTCTGTTTGTCTGTTTGTCTGTTTGTCTGTTTGTCTGTTTGTCTGTTTGTCTGTTTGTCTGTTTGTCTGTTTGTCTGTTTGTCTGTTTGTCTGTTTGTCTGTTTGTCTGTTTGTCTGTTTGTCTGTTTGTCTGTTTGTCTGTTTGTCTGTTTGTCTGTTTGTCTGTTTGTCTGTTTGTCTGTTTGTCTGTTTGTCTGTTTGTCTGTTTGTCTGTTTGTCTGTTTGTCTGTTTGTCTGTTTGTCTGTTTGTCTGTTTGTCTGTTTGTCTGTTTGTCTGTTTGTCTGTTTGTCTGTTTGTCTGTTTGTCTGTTTGTCTGTTTGTCTGTTTGTCTGTTTGTCTGTTTGTCTGTTTGTCTGTTTGTCTGTTTGTCTGTTTGTCTGTTTGTCTGTTTGTCTGTTTGTCTGTTTGTCTGTTTGTCTGTTTGTCTGTTTGTCTGTTTGTCTGTTTGTCTGTTTGTCTGTTTGTCTGTTTGTCTGTTTGTCTGTTTGTCTGTTTGTCTGTTTGTCTGTTTGTCTGTTTGTCTGTTTGTCTGTTTGTCTGTTTGTCTGTTTGTCTGTTTGTCTGTTTGTCTGTTTGTCTGTTTGTCTGTTTGTCTGTTTGTCTGTTTGTCTGTTTGTCTGTTTGTCTGTTTGTCTGTTTGTCTGTTTGTCTGTTTGTCTGTTTGTCTGTTTGTCTGTTTGTCTGTTTGTCTGTTTGTCTGTTTGTCTGTTTGTCTGTTTGTCTGTTTGTCTGTTTGTCTGTTTGTCTGTTTGTCTGTTTGTCTGTTTGTCTGTTTGTCTGTTTGTCTGTTTGTCTGTTTGTCTGTTTGTCTGTTTGTCTGTTTGTCTGTTTGTCTGTTTGTCTGTTTGTCTGTTTGTCTGTTTGTCTGTTTGTCTGTTTGTCTGTTTGTCTGTTTGTCTGTTTGTCTGTTTGTCTGTTTGTCTGTTTGTCTGTTTGTCTGTTTGTCTGTTTGTCTGTTTGTCTGTTTGTCTGTTTGTCTGTTTGTCTGTTTGTCTGTTTGTCTGTTTGTCTGTTTGTCTGTTTGTCTGTTTGTCTGTTTGTCTGTTTGTCTGTTTGTCTGTTTGTCTGTTTGTCTGTTTGTCTGTTTGTCTGTTTGTCTGTTTGTCTGTTTGTCTGTTTGTCTGTTTGTCTGTTTGTCTGTTTGTCTGTTTGTCTGTTTGTCTGTTTGTCTGTTTGTCTGTTTGTCTGTTTGTCTGTTTGTCTGTTTGTCTGTTTGTCTGTTTGTCTGTTTGTCTGTTTGTCTGTTTGTCTGTTCGTCTGTTTGTCCGCGATGGACGCAAAAACTACTAGACGGATTTTGATGCGGTTTTTCTGTTAGAAAGGGCTTGCTCAGACTTAAAATCTAACGTTTGTTTAATCGGAATCGGTTGAGTAGAACCGAAGATATGAGCAAAGGTCGCGTTAACCGAGATGCACGCGGGTTTATAATATTAGTGTGAAGTATGGATTCATTATTACAGTAGCAACTTTTCGTAGCTCGTCTGCAACTTTCATAAGTATCGCGGGAACAGAAATGAATGGAGCACCTGTTCGCATCTTAATTAATAATACGAATATAATTACATCTTCAATGTTATTACCGAAGAACTTTAAGAAGATTACCTTCAAGGTTTGCAATATAAGTTTACTTAGAGACGTGAGTGCAGTATAAGAAGTATTTAGTTGTTCAGTTCAGTTTTCAGTGAAAACGGACGAAGCAGAAGATATAATCGTGTTATAGGATGAAAGAGAATGTAAAGAGGTGTATTTGGTTCTACTAAAACCTTGGGGGCCAAACCAATCTGCTAATTGACGAGAGAGTCTCTTGGTGCAGGTTTTCCTTTTGAGACTGGGAGGTCAGATGATAGTCTCATCTGTAGAAGTCAACTACTCTTATAATCTGAGTATAATCAGATATAATATAATAAAGCTTTTGTGTTTATATGATAACTAACTATTTCCCGTGCTTCCGCCCGCGTGTATGTTGGTTATCGCGCTCAAACATAAAAACTTCTTTTCTTAAGTTTTGGCCAAACTTTAGTCTATAGGTCCAACCCCACCAAACGGACGGCATCGGCCCGGATTTTACAATCTTTTAACAAAATTAAATCTTATTATCACAGTGTTTGAAGTTTATATTACCAAGTCACGCACAACAGCTTGACAGCGACGTGCGGCGGTATGACGCACGTCAAGCTGTCATGCATGACTTGGTAATATAAACTTTAAATGCTGTGATAAAAGATTTATTTTGTTTAAAGATTGTAAAATCCGTTCCGATGCCGTGCGTTTGGTGGGGTTGGACCTTATTTCTGTACCAAATTTCATCAAAATCAATTTAGTGATCTAGACTAGAACGCGTAACATACAGACAGACAAACATATAGAGTTAGGTACTTTTGCATATTTTATTAATATACCTACTTAATATTAAAGCACAGATGTATTAGTAAACGTTATGCTACATAACGTATTATACTCGTAATAGGTACTTTATTTTCCCAAGATGGCTACCCTATAAACATAATAGATTGAAAGCAATCACCACAATATATTTTAGCCGTACCTTCGCAAAATTTAAATTATTAGTCCAATACATTATGAAACAAAGGATAACGTTGCGCGTGAGTTCGAACCATTCAGTTTATAATTGATTACTGCGGTCGAATCGCCATTTGTATCGAACCTACACATTTGTGTCTCTGTGTCGCTGGTTCGTTCTATACTGCACCCACTGAATATTTTTTTTCATACATACTTATACTCACGCCTCTAAATCCCTGAAGGAGTAGGCAGATGTATATTAACACTCACATTTCATCAACTATGGTTTTCGGTCCCATGTAATAGAGGCGAACCCTTTACCGTCAAACGGGCACTTAGTCACTGGCTGTATATTTACTGTCGGATGGAGAACAGCCCTATCCCTTAGTCGCTTTCTACGACCACCCATAGAAAGAGATGAGGAGGCCCAATTCTACCACCGGAAACCAACACGGCTTTATTTTTTTTCATTCATAACAATAGAAAACTCTTTAGGATTTATGTGTACCTAGTACTTTTCTCACAGGTTTCTTAAACTTCTTGGAAAAGTGGTACTAGAAAATATAGGTGTTCTATATGAATAAAATATGTTAGAGTTGGAATTGATTGAACATATTTTTTTGGTAATCAAAATCAAAATATGACAAACTAGTTGTTTAAAACTTTGTTTTAAACATTCACAGTTTATAATATTAGTAGGATTGAACAATAATGTAACACCAAATGTTAGGTTAAGTTAGAAGTTATGTATGTATGTTATTTAGGCGTAGACGGATTTGTATTTCAATAGTTAACTTTTGCAATTACCATAAAGCGAGCTTTATAAAAGTTGGTACAGTACGATTAAAATCAGTTGAACATTCGGTCAACCTCGGTAATTGTCGTGAATCCCTCGTCTCTGACATAGAGTTATCAATTTACAGATATGACCTTTAATTATAAATTATCAACAATCGGTAGAAGTCGGTTTCTTAAATTTTTAATTTGGTGATTATTATCAATTATAATTAATCCGATGTAATATCGTACTGTTACTTATGTACATCAAACAGTAAAATATTGACTTGTATCTGTTACGGCTAAAGGTAGGTGTGAACATAAACTTAAGATTAGCCGGCTGAACTTAGGTTTATCTTCGAGAAGCAGCTAAAGTTCGATAACATGTTAGTTTGCGTCGGGATATTCCATGTTTAGCCGGTTAATGTGCACATTAACCGAAACGAAACGGCTAAAAATGTATTCGTTCTACCTTTCAGTTCAAATGATTGATTAGGCAACGCCTGAGCTGCCGGTCTATATTTAATTGCGTATGGCTTTGCGAGACTTCAATTTCTTGATGGTCATGAAAAAAAATAACCACGAAGGCCTAATCTATCCAAGTCTGATTGAGCGGAGTGGACACTTTGATGTTTGCACTATTGGTGGCATAGAAAAGCTGAAATGAGAGTGATTATTCCTTTCCCATTTCCTTCTACATTTTTAGCCAAGGGCCTGCGGTTAGACTTAAGTTTAGCCGGCTAAAGATAGAAGAAACTAACATCTCTCGTAACACTTCGTCGAAGATAAATCTAAGTTTAGCCGGCTAATCTTAAGTTTATATTCACACCTACCTTTAGCCTACATATCTATGTATTTTTTTATTTAATGTATACAAGTATAGCTATACTTGTATACATTAAATAAAAAATATCGCGTACATTACCGCGATTTCTTATAATATCTTCAAATTCATTAATTATTGAAGCTTCAATAAATAATGAATTTTCAATTTCATGTCGCTTCTCTATAATTTTCTTAGGTCTGTGGTTGGTAATGTCATATTGGCAGATGGTATACATTGCGTTTAGGATACTTCAAATTGAATGCTACATAAAAGAAATCGCGGTAATGTATGTCGTGTCATTTCCGTCTCCGAATTTAGGCGATTATACCCGAAAAAAGCCGAATGTTCAACTGATTTTAATTGTACTGTATGATAGTTGCTAACTAATAGACAAGTCACATGTTTGTTTCCGACGTTATTTTGATTAAAAACATTATCGTAATATTCGGTGCAAAAATTGAGATAGCGCATAACCTAAACTACTTAACCTAGCATTTAAGTTCAAAGTCATCACAACGAAGTTGAAGGTATCCCAGACACAAAACATCCTAAAACAAACACAGTGGAGTTTGTTGCGCCGTTTCTTCTCCACTAGCGCCTAGGAAGCGGTGGTAAACTTAGTTTTAAGGAGAATTTGACGTCAAAAAGCTGTAACAATGTTGCACTATTTTGAAAATAAAGAATTTAAAGTCCTAGTAATAACCCGTAGTCCCAATAGGAGCATACCAACGTAACCACGTCTGGAGGCGACCGCAAGCCCAACTGAAATTAATTGCGGCCCACACCCCACGTTAAGATATTGTCAGGCAAACTTAACTAGATTCCGTTTGTTCTGCAGTAAGGGCACCGCTGGAAGGAAGTGGGGGATACCAAGGTTGTATTTAACGATCAGATCTTAAATAATTAAGAAATGGCTTGTACCTATAATTGGGTTTATGGGAATTAATGCGGTCGTGGTATAGGTACTTAGTTAAACTGTGACCGCAGTCAGTGGTAAACTTAGGTTAACTAGAATTGAACACAAAAAGTTGTAATTATTTTGCACTAGGTTCGTGTTTTAAGAAATAAAGCAATGGAAATTGAATCGTACCTACTTGACGTTTTCTACAGGACAATTAATATAAAATTCGCAATCCCATATTGTAATCCGGTGTAGGGATGAATAAACGGTAAAGCGAAATACCACTCACTAAATAATCACGAAACCTCAACACTACTAAGCTTATTTATAAACACAAAATCCCGAACTAATTTTCTTTACGTCCAAAATAATTTTCTAGTCTAATCAGAAACTACAAATTTAATTACTTATATATCTAACTTAAAATACAACTAAAACAATACCCTAGACTTAATAATTAAACCCACAAATTCTACCAACTTCATACTTGGTTACTTAAAATTAAATTATAAATTCACGAACGAAAAGACTCAAAGCTGTTGTTTTATAAAGAATTCCAAGAGGCTTCACTGAAAGAGAAAATATTTATGTAATTCGTTTTGATTTGGGAGTAAGGGATCTAGTAAACAGGCATTGCTTACAGCTATATAATTTTTAAGATAATATGATAATAAAAATGTAGAATTGTATTTTTGAGGAGGTATAAAATGCTCGTGTTCTTGTTATAAAAAACTGCTTCCTTATTTGCGATTGTGGAACGCTATAAAGGGCATTTTTGAAGTAAAAGCTTTTTTAAGCACGTTAATCAAACATAAATCATGGAACTGGCATCATCGTCAGATTGTCACCATCCGTCACGTCACAACGGTACATCTCTATAGGTGCACTTTTTGGGTGAAAAAAAAGTTTCTAGCAGTCTAATCTATGTACAGTCGACATTATGGAGATACGATTGCACTTTTACATACAACTTTATATGAAGAAATATACCTAACCGTATGTCCTCTGTCGACTGTACGTAAGTACTTCTTCCACAGTATATTATTATAGTTTGGTTCATGTTTATCAGCAGTCCCCAAAAACTGCCTTGCACATTTTTTTATAATGATAACGTAAATATATTTTCACTGATGATAAGCTAAAGTCATATCACAACACAAGACAATTAGGTATATTCACGCTCGTGTTTATACTATTTATGGTTTACGTTAAAAGCTAAATCACATAAAACAAATCGCCTATTTCCGTCTGGAAACCACCAATACGCATAAATGAATACTAAATTCGAGGATGTTTTTATAAAAATACGGATAAATACGAGCAAAATAAAGCAGTCATAAAATTTGAATGGCTATAAAATATTGTCACACAAACATTGCGAGGTCCAATACGCTCTGTTGATGCCGTGACGTATTTTGTATTAAACGATTCATTGCATCGCCAATAACGTTTTGTGGGAAATTGGTTGCGAAGCTATTATTGGTTTGTTTTTGAAATAGTTTTTTTCGTACATTATGTTTGTAGAGAGTAAATATGTCGATAGTTTTACTGATAGTATAAGTAAAATTGTTTAATAATAAGGATCAATGCCCTACTTAGATCTTCGAAGCCCAAGTTAATCTCACTTGGTGATTAACAGACGATGCTCTAGCGTAGCCTTTCATTTTTAGAGAGTGGACCCAGGGTGTATTATTGCAATCGATATTGACGTTAATGTTAATAATAGCGATGTTCTACACTATCATAATAAGACAAATAATATCACAATCGTGTTTGCTATGGTGACTGGGTCTGTTGACATAATGATACCCCGTTCGAAGCGAATCGTTATCAATGAATCACATGACACTCTGGTGATTATTAATCAATTATTTCTTGTTACAAACTCACTTCAATTTCCTAAAATCACTGTAAGATCATCTCAATCCCATCCATTACTGAACTTCACTGGCATTATCTCTAATAGAATAAAAGTCATTTTTTCTAGAAGCCCTGAAGTTAATCAAATAACTTAAAGCATGACACGCCGTAACAAAACTTACAGAATTGAGACGTAAGATCAATAACATTCAGAATTTCGCTTGCTCGAAATGTCTGTAGCTATTTAAACTTACTAGCTACCAGTCTCGTACTGGTTATCACGTTGGAAACGAAAAACATTCACATCTGCTCTCCTAATGCAATATGCCGGGTCGTTTATGTTATTTTTATGGCTGAATATTTCCTTTGAAGCGTCCCTTCTTGTCCCAAGACTAACTGAAGGGCGTGTTTCTGTATACTGCCTCCCTAGACAAAAATGGCAATTCGTTGCTCGGCGTATGATGGAATAGAATGACAAATGTATAGGATTTGACGTTTTTGACATTCGTGTGTTGTGGCAATTCGTTGCTCAGTCGCCTGTCATATACTGAGCAACGAATTGCCACTTGTCTAGAGGGGCTGTTGTATTATTGTAACTGTTCACTTCAAGAACTTTCTCGAGTTGTTTTTGATAATAACTATCATCAATCATGGTTATATTGTTTAATTAGTTTAATAAAGTTAATTAATTTCTGTGTATGAGCAAGTTGTGAGTTAGTCCATCAATTTTGCTTTTGACAGTATTCATTATTAGTTTACTTCAAGCTGTTTTACTTGTTTGACAGCTTCTGTAGCGTGACGTTTGTGAACGCGAGGGGCGGATTCGAGTCCCACTCAGTGCAAATTTCTATTTACATTGGTCTGGGGAAACCGACAGTTTTCTGTGCCTTGGAGAGCACGTTAAGACGTCGATTTCGGTTGCCATGCGAAGATCTATGGAAGTCGTTACAGGTAGTTGGAGCCCTCAAAAGTCCGACAAGTCTAAATGAAGAACTTCGATATCGCCTATTGGTTGGGGAGTTCAGATGGCACTCACTTCACGAAAGATATTGAAGCTCAGTCGCATTACAGTTAGATGGAAAAGTCAACTCCAACTGAGTTGGGGAAAGACTCAGGGAATGATGATTCCAAATTGTTTTGCTTTTGTTCATTAGTTTATCGATGAGTCATCAATAGAGCCAAAAATAACCTGATTTACTTAGCTGATCATAAATTTAATCAAGGTTTCCCAGAGATGCGCACTGTGCGGTATGAAAGAACCTTTATCCCACGCACGCCCCAGAAATGGTGGTCCGTATCTTCTGGACGGCACCTCAGCTTATTACCTTCTAGCGAAGTGCAGTCAATTGACGGACCAAATATGTATAACAAAAACGCTAAATCTATGGAATGAACTCCCTGCGGTGGTTTTCCCAAGCGACTACAATATGGGGTTCTTCAGGAAGGCATTAGAAGGTTTTTTCAGAGTCGGCATCACGAGTGTAACGCCCCTGGTGTTGCATAGTCCATAAGTCACGGTAACCACTTTCCATCAGGTGGTCCATGTGCTTGTATGCCAAATGAGTGGTTTAAAAAAGATCATCTGCGTCAGCCGGTACGAGAGGCTTCCTTATAAGTCAGTCAGTCAGTCCTGTTAGAAATTTTTAAGTAGAAATAATTTCACCAATAATTAAACCCAATTATTGAACTATCAACGTCAAATTAGAAGCAGTAATTATCAGACGCTTAGCACTATTCAAAGTTCGTGTAATAGAATGATTGTCCGCCGGTACGTTCACTAATAAACTCACCTTTGTTCGTACTTTCCAGACGGTGTCGTTTGAACATGGGATGATGGTGTTTGGTATAAGTTAGAAGAGTTTAATTTATAATGCCAATGTTAAACTTGTTAGTTTACGTGAATATTAAAGAGTTAATAATGCCAGAATCTGTGTAGATAAGGTTATAACTTGTGATGATACACAGTATTTTAGAATAAGGAGGAAAGGAAGACTAAAAAAATGAAATAAATTGGTTAAATTTTGCTAAGCTCTTAGATAGCAGAAAATCACACGGCCCACCTGATGGAAAGTAGCTACCATGGCTTATACACGTAAACTACACAAGGGGAGTCACACTCGTGCTGCCGACCGTGTAAGAACATAGAGTTTCTGTGCAGTCGGTGCAGAAGACAAAGCAGGACAAGCCTTTGGTCCGACAGCACAAAAACTTTACAGTGAGTTCTGGCTACCTAATCACTGCTGTTAACACAAGTCTCAAGACGAGGTTATTTTTAATACCACGTATTCTGTAGGGCGGAGGTACAGAAAGTGAGCTAGTAAACGTACCAGGCAGGCAATCATTTCATTTCACGAACTTTGAATAGCGCTAAGCGTCTGATAATAAGCTAGTTGTTGTTTTCTTCCCAATTTTTGAAATAACAACTTTTTTACATCTATCAACTTCTATGCCCTCTCTATCTCTCTTCACTTGAACCGTTTTAGGCAACAAAGTTCATCAGTGTCTGACGGTAACGTCGTTACTGAACTCAATCAGGGACCATTGACGACACGGCGTAAGCGCAACTCGATTATGTCACATTATTCTCGCCTTACCCCCTTAACCCTTTCAGCTCTCTTGTAAAACGATCGTTAATGTGACGTAATGAGAAGTCGCAATACCTGTAGGCGACAAGGGGAACAAACTGATCTATGTTAGGTATTTGTTCAGATAACGTTAAAAAGTCATTGATTTATTTTACACGCTTACTAAGATTGTTAAAATCAAAATATAAATGTTGGTGTAAAAGTTTTCTGCAGCGCTAAATTGGAAAAGATTTTTTATGTCACCCAATTTTATATTGGCAAAACTACAAAAAATGCCATTTCCCTCATTTAGTTTAGGTGTCATGACTCAGATAGAAGAGAATAAGCAGCCTAGGCATAATATTATCATGATGACTTACTCAATTAAAATGAAAAATATACAGTCATGGTAGAATATTTTTTTATTATTGTTCCAATTTAATATTCTTACTATAAGAAGGTGTAATACATTACTAGCGTTTTACGTCTTAACACATCAAATATGTGTCTTAATAATGTGATAAACGATGAAGCGAATATTCCTGCCATTAATTTTCGTCGAAAATTGTTTACCAAATTCTCGTCAATCATATTACTTACACAAACACGAAGCGACTTAGAACCCCAAATCACTATATCTATTGTCAACGTCAAATCTCACATTAAGATTAATATTATAAACACCAATATAACAAGACCCCTAAAACACCAAACAGCTTTGTCTCAAAGAATTGAAGTGTAATCAACTGAAGGCGGTGAAGAGGGTCTACTAAATCTGGTATTGACATTCGGTATTCTGGCGGTCAATATGCAAAGGCCTGAATTATTAAGTAACCACTAAATAGAGGTACCTACATAGTTAATATTCAGAGGAAAGGGGACAATATTTGGTAGCAAATACTACGAAGGGTTGTGTGGAAAGGGAATCCGTGATTCGGAATATTCAGATTGGTTTGCGAGGGTTCCGGTTATGCGATTAGGGAAATACCTGGCTTAGGGGTGGATGAATTGACTGGAATTTCGAACGTGCACTGTACACTTCACAAATAAGCAAATGCACTTGCTAATACTGTGTGTGCAGACTGCAGATGTCACTGTGTTCATTAGGTAGGTACAACATGATTGAACTTAGGCGAATTGCGACTTAATTAAACGTTATCATTTATCATTCTCTCTATTAAGTTTCACAATGATGTTCTACTTACTATCATGCATTTATCTAAATATTAATTTGCAATATCACAATATTTAAAGTTGATATTAGGTACTTATTTTATTTATAATAAGAAAAAGGTTATTCTTCCATAATTATTTATGTTATTTAATTTTTATTTTACTAAATAACTTAAATTAGTTCCTTGGCATATAAATAATTAAGTACCGCACATAATTAATTTGTAAACTTAATTAGTTTGGTTACAATCGTATTTCCTATATGTTTTTTTATCATTTTTATCCACAGACGTTTTAGAAATCTTTTCAACTTGCCAGTACTCTCTCCATTTTTCTTGTCCAAGTGTCTGGTTATTTGATCAAGTCGTCCTTACCCTCTCTTCTAAGGCATCTTCAAACACATGTTACGCGATTACCAATAACACATTACACAGTGTACACATTCAAACACATGTAACTTCATGTACTCTAAGCACCTCATCTACAATTACTTCTCCGTTTTATATTTCCTTCATCTTCTAATTACCTTTAGCAACACATTACCTCGGGCTATGTGTAATTTGATCAATTTTGCAAAACAACGCTGTACACGTAGTATTATGTTCATTATTGGCATATACTCATAACGTATTCAAAGCGAGTGTAACCCTGATTAGGTCTGATGAGGGCCCGAGTAATTCAGTTACATTCGTAAAAGGTAACCCTTTTGTATTGGAGTCTGCATGTACTAAATAAGCAATGTAAGCAGGTGTATTTTTATTATCAGCACTAATTTTAGGGTTTATTTCCTAATACAGATCACTCATCAACATTATCTCAATATTAGTAGCTGAAATTAGTAAAATTTCCAGAAATTTCCCCTCCGACGGAGGTATCAATTAATAATGTATCAATAATAATTGAGTTCCTGGTTTCAAAGAAAAGTGTTTTTATTCCAAATATATTAATAAGTTACTTCGTTTAAACTATTGAATACTTGATTCTGAAAAAAAAAATCCAAGAAAGAACGACCGCCAATATTAAAACCTATATTTCGTACGTAGTATTTCTTACACCCTGCGTTCTGCGTTTCAGAATTTCAGTCACAAAACGAGACTCTGTTTTGAAGGATCTTATTACTTTTTAGTAAGTTACAAACACCTTTTATGTAATAAAAGAAGAATGATAATTCAAATTCTTTTGATTCCCTCAAATCTCGCCGTACATAGGACGCACCCTTGCAAATAAAATAATGGGATGTCATGAGGGGTGTTATTTACAGAATTTTCCCTCTCATTTTAAGATGATTTTGCTTGAGAGGGGCCGATTGGCGTGACTTGCCGAAGGGGTTTGCACAGGCTTTAGAAGATTATTATTATAATACTTTTCACTACCAACTTTAATACTTTGAAGGATTATAGATAAAAGGAATATGTTGAAACTGAGAAGAGAATAAAATTGTAGAGGATTGATTGTTATTTATTCATGTGAAACTACTGAATTAGAAAATAGGGTACACGGAGTTTTACCAAGTTCTTTCGAGTCTATCTTACCAGCTAAACGGCACATCTGCCGATTACCGGACGAAGGCCTGGCGCAGGCTTTTCTTCTCTGGGAGTTGGGAGGTCATATCGCTGTCACTTCACTCCTGAGCAACCAACCAATCGAAAGTCTGCGTCAGAGCGTTATCCATGGTTTGGTTCACGAAGATGTTAGTAAGGGTCTATCTCGAGTAGGTTGCTTTGAGAACAGTTCGTTTTGCTATGAGGTCGAATTGCTTTAACCCTTGCGATACGGAGGGTACCCAATTTAGGTACTATTTTTTTTAAAGTTGGTATGTCTAAATAATTAGTAAGTCTACGTTCCTAAGGGGAGTAAGCGTCTAATAACATTGAAGACAAAACTGATTTATTGCCCGGACGATAATATCAGTTTTAGTAGCTTCATAGTGTAAACTATTGTAAGTCATACAAATATGGGACCTTCAATTGGGACAGATTACATAGATACGCAAAGGTTATGCGTAATTTGGATAATTATCTGCTATCTATACTATTATAAAATTGTAAAGTAGTCGTGTCTGTACATTGGAGATATTTAAAAAAAATACTTGGGTTATGTTATGTTATCGATACTGAACACGAAAATATTTTTTTTAATTTCCTGTATGTTTGTCTGTTTGTCCGCGATGGACGCAAAAACTACTGGACGGATTTTGATGCGGTATTTTTTTGTTAGAAAGGGCTTACTCAGACTTAAAATCTTACGTTTGTTTGATCGCAATCGGTTGAGTAGAACCGAAGATATGAGCAAAGGTCGCGTTAACCGAGATGCACGCGGGCGGAGCCGCGGGCGGAAGGCTAGTATTTAATATTTTAGTAAGTGACATTTATGTACCCCAATTTAGTATATCTTTGGGGTTCAAACCTACTTAACTTACTAGTTGGACCTGCTAACCAACGGACGAGGCTCTGATACCGGCTTGCCTCTCAGGGTTGGGAGGAGGCAGTTGCTCCAGAAAAAGTCAAGAAAGTAAAATTCAGTTCAGCTACAAAACGGCCGATCTACAATATTTTCCGTGAACCAACTGCTATCTGACCTCCACAGCCCAATGGTGATATCGAAAATTAATGGTTTTTTATGACTCTAACTACCTGTAACAAATGCCATAAGTAGATATTCTTATAGCAACTGTGACCGAACGGTTTAACGCGCTCTATGAAGCACAAAGGGGTTTCCCTGTATTAAGAATGGTCACCCATCCCAAAACTAACCTAGCATTCATTGCTTAACCTTGTAGTTTTTTTTTTTAATATAGGACACGTCAATTTGACTTCGCCTCGCCTGATGGTAAGCTGAAGGCAAAGTCTCTGTAAAGAGCGTCACCATTACAGACACGTATCATGTTACAATGGTGCAGTATACTAACCTAATCCATACCTTAACCACGAGCCTCTGTGTGTAAATTACTCTAAGAAAATAACTAAAATGGTGTTTTAGTTCAAACAAATTATACAATCACCTTATTGATAAGAACAGATGTACGGACCAGGCATTGTTCCATGGTAATAAATTCTATGGGCGCCATACCAGGTGTGAGACAATGCTGAATTATTGCGGGCTGTTAACATACTCGTATCTTGGGTCTATAGAAGGCTTTTGCAGGAGAGAATTGGAATGGATTGGAAACGCGTCGTAATGGTAGAGACGTCGCACTAAAAGTCGATGGTTTTGGTTCGATTTCCAGTTTGTGCAAATATCTTTTGTATGAGCGAGTTGGTATGTATATTATACCTTTGTATCGATCTGGGTGGTTTTTTTTAAGAATACCTACTAGCAACTGAAATTACCTTCTAGCTAAATTGATTAATATGTTAGTACCAAAGATATTATATAAAAAGAAGTAGATATGTCATTGCGCGAAAATCGTGAAGATCCGAAAACGAGTCAATTGGAACGTTTGCCTCTAGTACCGCGTGCCGAGCGGCGCCGGTCGGACGTTGAGCGGAAGCATTAGTGACTTAAAAAAATAACGAAAATGCCATTGTATGTTTATAGACACTGCACGAACTATTACTCTAAAGTTAATACACCAAAAGTGTAGATGAATTAAAAATGTGTGTGTGTGAGTTCGGCACATTTTTCTACGTTGATTTGTAAGCATATGACATGTCTATGTTATGAAATGTCATTGGTTAGTACATATTATTATGTATCTATTATGTCGGTAGTTTACTACTGGCTATTTGAATCCGAAACATCTCTTTGGTCTGTCTTGCTGAGAGCACCTTCTCTGTCACTCATTTGGTCTACCGGCCATGAGTCCTAGGGCAGATTGGTACTTCGACTTGTTTCAAAGTTCAGAATTTGAACCACTGGGCCCACTTAGATTAAAATAAAAGTCACCCATAAAAGTCGAAGTAAAAATACAATTGTTTCAAATAAAAGCGCAAACAATCTCATTTATCACGCTGAAGCCTGCACAGTGGGGATATTCCCGGAGCCGTGGACAAAAATTCGCTTTCGGATTTAACCGATTAAATGTAAAAACATTTATCGACAGTCACCACAAGTCAATTACTGTTGAAAAACAATTACACAAGAGTGCGTTCCGACGCGGTCGGTTAAATAAAAATACCTTTTTTTTGTATTTTTTTATCGTAACGTACTGTCAGTGGTAAAGTGATTTGTAGTGATTGAGTTTGGTTTATTCTGGGATTTATTTTGTTTGTTTACTTATCGGGGACGAATAGGTAGTTTAAAAATAAATTTATAATAACTGGTATCTTATCAAGGGACCAATGGGACCTATACAGCTGACGGATATACAACTTTATATTCCGGGGGACGAATTTTAAGAGACCAGTGGGTTCATAGCCAGTAAATCGACTTTATCCAAGCGTCCCAGTCGCATTTGAAACTCCCACTTTGTAGCTTGTTGGCTTTTATAGGAGCGGCTGGCGTCTGACAGCCTAACCTTTAGAGCAAACGGCACCCGAATCTCATCCGTTAATCAGTAGGTGATCAAACTTATCGGTCATAAGCATGACCGATGTAGGACCTGATCAGTCGGTCTCGAATTCAGAAATCATTGGCCTAGAAATACTTTTATGACTTCTAAATCATGACAATTTAGATAGATACTAGATATTTTTATCACACCACTCTGTAAAAACTAAAATTATATCTCTAAATGAACTATGAAACTTCTCACTTGAAAATAAGTCTTTCATTTTTTCAAAGAGACTCCTTTGAAGGCTTTCAGTGCTGAGAAATGAGCTCACCTGTGAAGGATAGTGTCTTAGAAAACCGCGACTTAAAGGACATGGCAAATAAAAAAGACGAACAAGTCTGTGGCCGAGATTGCTTCAAAAGAATTCTGAAGATGAATGTCTATATAATACTGCTAAGTAAGGAAAAAAACGAAGATTTAGAATAGGTAGTTGTGTGTCAAAATAATATATCTATCCGCAAAATAGTAGATCTGTCGCCAAAATGAAGTCAGGAGCGACCTCGAAGGTTTATTTCTTTGTGCATTATCATACGTAAATTAACTCAAAGATATCTCTGCACTATCTTCTAACCTATTATCTATGTGTCGGTCGCGCGATGTTTTATTCTACGTACCTACTATTAATCGATTTCATTGACGATAATTTTGAGTAGGTACCAAAATTTCATGTTTTTTTTTTGTTTTCAACATTTTTCCGTTATTTTCAGTTGCATTCGAGGTTTTCCCCTCAAAACCGGGTTATACGGTTTTTATGGGAGCCACTGCTATAACACACTGCTACAACATGACCTCCCAACCCGAGAGGTAGGTACCTAATCTTACGTCAGTGCCTTCATTTAAGGCTGTATTGTTTTGTAAGTGAACTTTTAACTTGTTAGTTTAAAAAATTAATGAACTCTTTGCAGTTATTTTAGTTCTGTTCGTTGAAATCCATTGATTTATATTTTTTGCAATACCAAAGCCTTTTAGTCTAAATAAAACTGAAACTTCATTTTGTATTTTGTATAAAAATACCTACTCTTTGATAGGTTCAATTCAATAAAGTGCCGTAGACCGGAGTGATTTACTTGTGTCCATTCACTCTTTTAAGTCCTTCTATTCAGCACGTTTGGCATTATCTGTGTCTGTTTACTCACTCTATTTTGGATTCATTACAAAATATAGATAAAACACACATTAATAGTAGGTATTCTTGCAACTTCATCATCTCTCGGCCAGTCATTATCGTTTTGGAACATAGTTGACAAAATGTAGGTGTTTATATATACATCTGCTTACCCTTACAAAAATATACAGGTGTGAAGGTGTGTATGTTTCCCTTTTGGATTAAAAATAATGTCAATGTGAACGCCTGGCAAATTTATTACAGCAATTCATCAGTTCTGCATATTGTTTTATTGATTCAATGAGGGACCTAAGTGAAAGAGTGTTCCTTCTGGCAGTTCTGGCACCTACCTTCATATGTCTTTTTTTAATGATTATCCTAGTCCAGTACAACCAACCAACAAGAACTTTTTTTTTTTTTGATTGATTATTTATTGTTATTACAGGTAGGTATACAATAGGTCTTATAGTTTAAATACAGAAGTCTGTAATATACCGCATTAGCGGTGTAAAATATTGGTCAAATATAATTATGTTGAATGTAGGATACTTTCACATGCATTAACATTACAACAACTTTACAGATCATTGACACACAAATAGTCTGATACACTGTAGTAGGTTTTACATAGTAGAATATGCCGTACCTTTTTCTTAAATAATACAATATTTTCTTCATCGCGTAACTTGTCGACAACTGGGCACTTTTTCTACACTAGTTGCTGCTAGTCAGAAGCGCCTAAAGAAAAACTCAATTACTATGTTCTGTGCTCGACTCGGAAATCAAGTATTCCATGTGATATATATATTCATTTTGAATAAATAAACATTCCATATACATAATAGTCACGCCTGCAAATATTTGAAGAAATATGCAGAGGTGTATTCAGCACCCACGTTTCGCCATTTTCGATTCCACGTAATAGGGCGCGAGCCTATCGCCATTAAGTGCCTCAGCCTTAGCTACACAAAATGAATAATTATTTTTGTGCTTTCAAAAACAATATAACTCCAATTACTTACTAAGTATTTTATGAAGTTGTGCTCAAAAATGTTACATTGACAAGGAGACAAATTCGTCCATTAAGCTTAAATTTATATACCACCATTTTGAATTTTACAGAGAAGTTTGAACAACTTTTGTGGTATTTCGTTAATAGCCCATCCCGGGAGAGGCCCATTGAAGCGATCAGACTTTGTCATGTTTTCCAAATACTTTACTTAACTTGTGAAATTTGAAACTTTAAAACGAGTGGTTATGAACGTACACATTACACAACCAAGGTATGTAAAAAAGATGAAAACAACAAAAGGAAAGCTAGGCGACAATTCAAAATGTTTTTTTAAAGGATACGTCAATTTGACTGCGCCTCGCCTGATGGTAAGCTGAAGGCAAAGTCTCGAAAAAGAGGGTTACTAATTAATTATAGACACGTACCATGTTACATTGGTGGCACTCAGCTTGACGGCCTCGTCATATGCTTTTTCACGCCCCGCTTAAAGGAACCGGGACTGTAGGAATATTATATAGGTACCCGATATTGGCCACCACATCAGTTCTCATCAGTTGCTGCCAATATAACAATCCTGATACCTTAATATACGGAAATCGCCACGGATACCGACCCACTGGCCGGAGGGGCGATCATATCATACTCAAACCGGTTCGAGATGGTCCTCTCCGGTGTGGGAACCACCGTGCTCCTATTTTGATTCAGGAAGAGGCGTACCATCGTGCTGGCCTGCTTCTGCTTGCCTCACCTGTCACCCCTGCACTCGGGGAAGACGGATATCGTTGAGCCACCTCCCACGACGCCAGAGTCGCTACACTACAAAGGTGTCCTCAAACTTGTTGGCTTCGACAGTTTACACACCTCGCTACCTACCTGCATAGTAAGGGGGGGATTACTCTTTAGACATATAATTTTGCTATACATAAGTACCTATCCCTATTGGTGTAATTAATTTTAAGCAAAATAGTGGTCGTTGTGTGTACAAGTACCGAAATCAAATGCTCGTGTTGACTTCCCGCGCTATTAATTGGCACGAAACTGGCTATTATTCTAACAATGAATTTGAGCTCAAGTTTGAGCAGTCAAGCCCTGTGGAAACCACCTATTGTTTCACCACCGTAGTTTAGTACAGCGTGGAATTCTGCTAAAATCTGAAAGGGCCTAGTGGAATATTAATGTCTTTTTAACTAACTTACAAAAGAGGAGTGGGTTTTTGATTCAACTGGTTTATTTACCTTTAAAGTATATGAATCTACGACTTTTATTCCAAGCGAACTTAAAATGTAACCAGTAGACCAACGGGCACCTTAAAAATAAATTAATAGATATTGTTTGATCTACCACCGAGAGATCAACGGGTACCTTTAAAGTAGATGAATCTACAACTTATATTCCAAGGGATGAAACTCGGGTGATCAACGGGTCCGCACCCATTTATAAGTTTGTTACCACAAAACTTAATTCAAATCGAATCCATTAAGAAATTTATTTTTTATTTGAAAGGTATAACTCGCACGCGTTAGCGAGTTCCACGCGCTAGCGAGTTGATGAATGACCCCTTCGAAATGGTCCCATTTTTGATGGTGGAATATTTTTAGACTTGATGATAGCTTCAATATATATTTACCATTGAGTGACGGATTTCAATCATGATCATCTTTTAAGATGAGTGATCCTTTTAAAATGTGTTTAGAAGTATTAAGTATTGAAAAATATTTTGACATGCACTAACATTAATTTTGCTATGATTAGTTTTCTTTAAGAGTTTTTTATACCGACTTCAGAGAGCCCTATCAATATCCTCGATGCCTAAATTCAACCTCAATTGCTGTCGTTGCATTTGCTATACAACAGACGGGTTGGGATGGGAGGTAAGGCGAAAGTGACTCCCAGAAAAGATGGGATAGCAGTCGACAGTTATAAGCGGACCTCGTGCTTCAAAGCGTGCTTTGGAGAAACATATAGACCACCTTATAGAAATTGGTTATTGCTCGGGACATAATATCTTGAACTTAAAATGTGCTAAAAATTTGCTTTAAACGCGCAGTAGGTATACATATCTTGGGTGTCTTTTGAGGATAGCAAGGAGTGGTATGGCGGTGGACGAGCAGAAATTCACCAAGCATAGATTATTAACGAACAATTCGCGTCAGGGTCTCGTTTGTTTCACGATTTAGGTCCAAGATACGTGCCCCGAGGTATACCGTGGAAGTGTGTCTCGCCAAGGCTGCAAGGTCAGGGCATCATACTCATGCTTTCGACCAACGCTGTCCCTTCTATCGAGTTATAGAGCTTATTTTATAAAAATAATCATTTGAAGCCTAATTCAGTCAAATAATCTACTATAAAAATTAGTAGTCCAATTGTTTGTCTGACCCTAACAATAACAATCACAACAATACAATACGCTAGAAGTAATAACAGCGCCACATGACACATAGAGGACATGTAATTGGTGCACAGATAACGTTACCAATATTGCTAGGCAGTATTGATTGGCCCAATAATTACCGCTGTTCGGCCAGGAGACGAGCGGGTGAGCTATTGGGATGATTGGGGTGCTAATTGTTCCACTGCTGTGCGTAAGATCGCAGTATGGGTTCTTAATTTGGACAGTGTCGTTGGATTATAATTCTGTTAGGAGCATTTTTCCCTTATAGACCTTCTGATTCGGAGGGGCTTTTGTAGTGATGAGGAAACTGAAAGAAGTATCCAGTGACGATACTTCATACAAAAAAAAAACAAAATGTTGAAAAGCAAAGTAAACTAAACATCTTTATTAGGAACAAAAGTAATACAGGATCATAGAAAAATTGGTTCGATGATGACTGCAAAAGTAGGTACACACTGAGGCGCAGCCATCAACAGCACTACCCTGATAAGAAGGCGGATTGTTCCAAGTTAAAGGCAATAAACAACAACAAAAATTCGAAACTCGTGGTGTAAAACGCCTAACTTCCATTTTTATTGTTCAAGTTAATCTAATTTTTGAATAATGAAAATGAGGAAATTCTGCAGAATAATGTACAATATAGGTTTACAAAATGGTATGGCTGTATGTACTTAATAGTCGTGTAATTTTTTTGTAAAACGTAAGTCAACACTCAGAAGGGTCACAATGCAGTTGGAATGGTTAGCTATCTGGGAGCATCCAAGTTTATTCGCGTAAATTGGAAGGGAAGGGTGTTTACTACTCCTTGTTGACTTTTCTAGATTAAAACTATCTATAAAAGTAGTTGATACAATACATGCTTTTGCCATATAAAGAGAATATAAAGAGAAAATATTTTATTGTTTGTTTGTATTGAATGGGCTCCGAAACTACTGAACCGATATGAAAAATTATTTCACAAATATAAAGCCACAGTGTTTGTGTATGACGTAGGCTAGGCTATATATCATCACGTTACTATATAAGGAAGTGGAGTAGTAATCATAAATGTCAATAAATCCGGTAGATACAAATAAATCATTAGAAATCCATTAAATTACGAGCATATAATAATTATATGGGTCAAAAGGGTGCAACGAGGGTTCATAGTAGGTAGGTATATCACGAGCGAAGCTGGAGAAGGAGGGTAAGCTGAACAGAAGGTGCAGCGTGTACAGGGTCGGAATTCCACGTGAATGGAGTCTTCTCTTCATTCTAGCGTTAATCCCAGTCGTCCAATCTCACAGTCGCGTCCAAAATTTCACCTCGAAGTCGGAGATCCGCTTTTTCCAGTCTGCCTACGGGTTTAGCTGAACTTCGATATTTTCTATGAAGCGACTGCCATCTGACCTCCACAACCCTAGCATTACAGTTAGACCAGTTGTTGAACTTTTAAAGGCTCCAACAACATCAGGTCACTAATAAGTAAGTTGGCTCGACTAAAGTGATGAAATGCCAACAATGCTAAAATGGTGACCTATATTTTTTTACTCTACCAACACTGTGAAAAATGATACGGTTTTTGCGGTCATGTTCATAATGTTAAATGCAAATAACGCCCTTGGCATAATACGGGTCACTTTCATCATTCCTAAAACCCACTTGCTTTATTTACCAGAATTTTAAAGAGGCCTCAATATCATTTGACTGATGACTCAATTATAATACTTAAGATGTGAGACGAGCTGTTACCCCTAAGGTCTTTTACGTAGTGGAGTGCCGTTGGAGAGGATCCGACAGGCCAGGAGATCAGAGGATATCGAGTTTGAAAATTCTATGTACTTTTTTATCCTTTTTTATTTCCTTTACTACTATTTACTTGCACCTTATGGTTCGCAATTAAATAAAATATTAACTACAATATTGATATCCACTACAGGATATACTAGCCTATTCCCAATGTGCACCATAACTGATGCTACACTTTCTGCATCCATTCTGTCCTACTTGGTGGGTGTCCCGTACTAGGCCACAGATACGTGGATGAGGATAGCGGGCAAAAGACTAATATTATAAAGAGGAAAGATTTGTACCTATTTTTGTATGTTTGTATGTTTGTAATGAATAGGCTCCGGAACTACTGTACCGATTTCAATAATTCTTTCACCTATAGAAAACTACACTATCTGGGAGTAACATAGGCTATATAACATCACGCTACTACTAAAGGGAGCGGAGCAGTGAGCATAAATGTCAATAAATCGGGCAGATTTCCATACATTAAAGTTGGACCGGAATCCGAATTCCGCGCGGGCGGAGCCGCGGGCAACAGCTAGTATCTTATATTAATAGCATACGTCATTGACTGGGAGTGCTGCATTGAAAGAAATAACCTTTATTCATCAGCCGAACACCCGGTTGCATTCAAAGCTTGCACTTTGACGTCCAGAGTTCTCTCACCTATTCCTCATCTTTATAAGAAGAAATTGTACACTTTCTAACAAAGGTTCAGTGTATAAATTACAGAGTACTGTTTCGTCAGTTATTATTTTCCAAACATGAAAAGTCTATCCTATTAATAACGAAACCACGTACAAAACCGTATGAATAAATAATTCGACCACCGCTGTTTTCGTGGCCCGAACATAAGTGTTGGTTGAACGCGCAATTTGCTCGGATTATTAAATAAAGAACTTTTTTGTTTGCGACTGAAATTCGTTTTTGTGAACGTGACGAAAGCCGAGTTACGTAGAAATTTGTTAAATGTAACGTTTTGTGTTAAGCGTGAATAAAATTATCCAGAGGGCATTTCTGGAATTCAACGTGTTTTGATGTGAATATCTTTAAATCTGTTTCCATTTGAGAGATAGTTCAGAAAACTAGATGATAACATACTTAGTGCATACAAGTGCTCTCACTGTTCGGTAAACGATCAGTGGGTTAAGCTACCTAGGTAGATTTGTCACTTGGATGGGTGATCGCCATTAAGTGATATTTCATCTGAGCGCTTCATCTGGGTACGATATAAGGTGCCCTTGGCTATCAAGAGTCAAGGAGACGGACCTAAACAACTCTATCAGTGGTTGCCTACTAACCACAACTCAGGCTGGGAGGTCAGACGCCATTAATCGAGAGATAGTTCGGATAAACCTAGAGAATATTCCATCAAGAACCAAGCGGTTCGGCGACTACTTGATTTGCCGCACCATTAAGGCTTGGAATTCCTTACCATAACGACATAAAATATGCAACCTCAAGTGTAATTTTTCAATGGACCTAAGCTTTCGGTCTGTGTGCTGAAAATTTACGAGCCAGTAGGTGTGTATGAGCTTTTAAAAATTTAATAAACGGAATATGTGGTGTGCCGTTACCATTTTTAAAATGAAATGTAAGGTCTAATATACGAAGCTAAAATATACCTAGGTACTATGCAGTAGTACCTACTTTTAACATCCTACTAATATTATAAATCCTACTTCCTATCCTACTAATATTATAAATGTGAAAGTTTGTGAGAATGGATGTGTGGATGTGTGGATGTTTGTTACTCTTTCACGCATAAACGGCTGGACCGATTTGGTTGAAATTTGGTATGTATATAGGTTATACCCTGGATTAACATATAGACTATTTATATCAGCGATGAACGGGATCAGTAATACACGCGGGCGGAGCCGCGGGCAACAGCTAGTATTACATATTCACAATCATTAAACTGAAATTAGCCGTAAGTAGGTAAGTCAGCCGCGTGGGTCCCAGCAGAGTTGAATTTGGGCCACCCCATCTCCTCCCATGCGGTGTCGTACAAGGCTACTAAGGGATAGGGCTGTTTAACATCAGACAGATCTGATATATACAGCCCAGATTCAGCCTATACATGGCTCGAGTCAACAATAGTGCCCGAAAAACGGCAATAGGCTGAACCCCTATTACGTGGGATATATACAATGATTGGTGAAATGTGGGTGTTAATTCACCTCTGCCTAACCCTCCGGGGATAAAGGCGTGATTGTATGTATGTATGTATGGTAAACTGAATAAACTGAAATAGTTTACCGTCTGTATAAATTATATCACAACTAGCCGACCCGCCCCGGCTTTGCCCGTAGCACATTTCCAAACCGCATCGCATGACCCCTTTCCGTCATCTATAGGCCCGCAATTTCTTATTTTTACCCGACTACGGCAAAGCCAAAGGAGGGTTATGATTTTGACAGGCTATGTATGTATGTATGTATGTTCGTTTGTTCCCTCATTGCTCTTTAACCACTTATTAGAGCTGGACAAATGAGGTATCGATAGAAGCGTCTTGATCGTCCGCTGGTTATAGGCTATATGACATGTCACTGAATCCAATGTGGCGCCCTCTAGCGGCCATAAAGTATTGCGTTAAAAAATAAACTTGAGGTAAATATACCGTGTTTGGTATCAAATTCAAGGGCTCAATTAGCTCATTTCAAATATGTAAAAATTTTGGGTATTGGTTGCCCCAAAATAGTATAAATAAAAAATTAAGTTTAAAACTAAAACCCGACTACTGCAAAAGCACGCTCCAAAAAGTATTAGGTAAACAAGAAAATATCAAGAATAGCCGTTGTCGTATGCCACTTTTCCCTAGAATACCTATAAAAGTAAGTGGCATACGACCACGGCTATTCTTGATATTTTCTTGTTTAATACTTTTTGGAGCGTGCTTTTGCAGTAGTCGGGTTTTAGTTTTAAACTTAATTTTTTATTTATACTATTTTGGGGCAACCAATACCCAAAATTTTAAACAAGAACGCTTCTTGTTTAGAATTAAATTTCATATTCATAAAACATCTTTTTTTCTTTTTGAAATTTAATTCAAAACAAATTTTAAATTACCATTTTTAGTGTAAAATTAAAAATAGACGACTTATTCAGTAACTGAAATTTCACCCTAAAATTCAAAATGGTGAAGAATGCAATGAACCTAATACCTCGCAAATCGAAATGTAGACTGCCAGTGACCTGCTTTAACGAATTTACAAAGAAAATAACTACTAGGAGTTTTTCCTTTGTCAAAAAATCGAATACAATTTCCCCACCTTATTGGGGTATACATCGAAAAATATTGGTCCTAGGAGAAAGTTATGAATATTAAACGGTAGTAAATTTAATTCTTAACAACTTTGTAGTAAATATTTTTCGTGTAAAAATAAAACTAAACGACTTATTCGGCAAACAAAAATATACCCTTAAATTCAAGATGGCCGATAACGCAATAAACCGAATACCACGCAAAACCAAATGTAGACTGCTAGTAACCGCCCTTAATGAATTCCGAAAGAAAATTGCTACTAGGCATTTTTCTTAAGTCAAATAAGTCAAACAAAGATTTACCAGTTTTTGGGGTATAAATCAAAAAATATCGATCCTAGGAAAAAATTACGAAATGCAAAATTGTAGAAAATTTTATTCTAAACAACTTTGTAGTAATAATTTTTCCTGTAAAATTAAAAATAAACGACTTATTTAGTAAACAAAAATGTACCCTTAAATTCAAGATGGCGGCGAACGCAACGAACCGAATACCACGCAAATCGAAATTTAGACTGCCAGTAACCTCCCTCTATGAATTATGAAAGAAAATTGCTACTAGGAATTTATTCCTGTGTCAAATCCTAATTTTCTCGTATTAATTTGTTTTTTTTAATACTACTTAGATCGCAGCCAAGCACACGGCTCACCTGATGGAAAGTGATTGTGTAGAGAAGTGAAGAGATTCTGTGCCGTCAGAACAAAAGTACCAGGTTTTCCTCACAAGCCTTTGGTCTTCCCACTGACAGCACAAAAAATCTTCAGTGAGCTCTGGCTACCCTACGGTTTGTTGTCAAATTATGAATCTCTGAATTCACACGTCACAGTCCGATCTTCGTATGTCGTGGGATTGCTTATTAGTCTCAACTGATTTCAACCCGTCACTCCCGTCAGCCTCCAGTTCCAAACATGGCTACTGTTTAAAACGGAACAATTACACGTGAAGTGGTAACCGTATTCTCACGGGAGCCCTGTCGTGTCTGAACTGTAGCCGAGATTTCCCCCGAGTGCGTCTGGCTGGCCAATGACCTGGTGAAAATATGTGGTAGTGTGTTTAGAGCTCAGGTTATGCATATTTTTGAAGGGAAGTTTTTATTGAAGTGAAAGGACAACATTCACTCTCCATACAAATCTGGGCTAGTTTTGAAAGTGCCGGCCAAAGGAAAAAAATACGATATTCCGTTAGAACTCGTTCTTACTAACATTTTTTATTATGGCGTCAAAGTTGAGAGACCACTTCCAACGGTTTTATTAGAGTTTAAAAATCTTAAAATATACACTTTTTATGATACGAACTATTGAAAATAAATGAAAAATATTGCTATACATTGGAAGAATAGTTAATAAAAGCAATAAAAATAAACCCTGTACTTTATTATTGTTGTTTTTCGTCCATTTATTGAGATCCAAAGTTGAAAGTGCCGGTCAGAGAAAACAAATATGATATTCCGCTAGAGCTTGTCCTTATTAGCACTTTTTATTACTATGTCAAAGCTGAGAGACCACTGCCCTCAGTTTTATTGGTGTTCAAAAATCTTAGAAACATATAATTTTTATGATATTATATATTGAAAATGAATGAAAAATATTGTTCTATATTGGAAGAATAGTTGTTTAACGCAATAAAAAATAAATCCCATACTGCATATCGCTGTTTTTCGTTAGTTAGGTCCAAAAATTGAAAGTGAAGCCAAAGAAAAATAGTATGATATTCCGTTAGAGCTTGTCTTCATTGACATTTTTACTATAGCATCATAGCTGAGGGAATACTGCTCTCGGTTTTATTTGAGTTCAAAAATCTCGGAAACGTATATTTTAAATAAAATAAATAATTGAAAAGGAATAATAAATTATGTTGTATTATATTGGAAGAATAGTTGATAAAAGCAATAAAGCAATAAAAATAAGCAATTAAAAAAAAATACACGAGCAATAACACTGTTTCATTGCACTCAACCCTGTTTGTTTTATCTATGATAATGTATATATAATGTTGACGAACCTGGACATGACGTGATTGCTATCGCCCACGAATCTACCTTATGGCATTGCCATTAGTGCCTTGTAACTGTGGAATATGATCAACACATTTACTAAGTTCAATAATTGGAAATGCACCTTTAACCAATATAAATCAATATTTCTCATTCATTTTCAATAATACGTTTAAAAAAATGTATTATATCCAAGATTTTTGAACTCAAAAAAAAAACCAAGGGAAGTTGTCCTTCAGCTTTGACACCATAATAAAAATGCAAACGCGTACAAGCTCTAGCGGAATATCACATTTGTTTTCTTTGACTGGCACTTTCAATTTTTAACCTAGATAAATGGATGAAAAACAACGATATGTAATATGCGGTTTATTTTTTATTACTTATATGAACTACTCTTCCAATATAGAACAATATTTTTAATTCATTTTCAATAGTTCGTATCATAAAAAATGTATGTTTTCAAGATTTTCGAATATAAATAAAACTGAGGGAAGTGGTCCCTCAGCTTTGACGCCATAATAAAAAATGCTAATAAGGAAAAATTCTAGCGGATTTTATTTTCTTTAATCGACACTTTTAATTTTAGCCGTAAATAAATGGACGAAAAACAACAATATGCAGTATGGGGTTTATTTTTTATTGCTTTTATTAACTATTCTTCCAATGTATAACAATATTTTTCATTTATTTTGAATAGTTCGTATCATAAAAAGTGTATATTTTTAAGATTTTTAAACTCTAATAAAACCATTGGAAGTGGTCCCTCAACTTCGACGCACTAATAAAAAATGTTAGTAAGAACAAGCTCTAACCGAATATTGTATTTTTTTTCTTTGGCCGGCAAAATAAAAATTAGCCCAATCTGAATGATGTCCTTTGGTTTCCGGTAGAGTAGAATAATAGGGCCACTCTATCTCTTTTCATGGGTGTCATTTTTATACCACTTATGTGATAGACAAGCACACGGTCCACCTAATGGAAAGTGGTTACCGTGGCCTATGGACGTATGCAACACGAGGGGTGTCACACTCCCGCTGCCGGCCCTGTGAGAACCTTCTAATGCCCTTCTTGAAGAACCCCATTATGAATATCATAGAAAGTAGCTAATTAATATGGCTGTTCTCAATCCGACATTAAACGTACAGCCCATGACATAGTACCCGTTTGACGGCAATAGACTCGCCAGCTATTAAGTGGGTATAGGCCATAGTTATAGGCAAAATGTGCCTACCCCGTCGGCGATTTATAGACGTAAAGTTCTGATAGTAAATGAAGTATGAGTCACAAATTATCTTCGGTTCTGATTTCGGGATATATGTATGTGTTCCATGGAACCAATTGCACGAAACTTCGTTTCGCAACTATATGGATATATGGATGTTTTACGATAAGCCAGAATAGTCCTAAATCGATACCAATTTTTTTCTACAGGCCGTCTAGTAATCACATAAAAGTCTTTTATACCCGCTTCTTCGTATCCACGGCGGCAAAAAAGCATATCCTGCAAACAATAAAATGCAATTTTTATCTACAAAACCCTCCATACCAAAACAAGTCTCGCAGATAATAAATACACTACCAAAATAACTTAATCACGACCAATCAAAGATGACCAGCTCGCGCCTAACCATTATGTTGTTACCTCCATTCTCACGTACGAAACACGTTGATTGCCTATAACCACCGCCTTAATTGCCGCCTCAACACTATAATCTTGTAGTAAAAACATAAGATCTTGTTTTGGTTATAGCCTTGTGGTGATCTGATGGACAATGTGTTAGAAAATCATAGTTAGAAAAACATTATGTTGTTTTTATCATGTTTTATGTTATTACCTTGGTTTTTGATCACTTGTAATACCAAAACTTGCATGTTTATGTTTAGAAACAGGACTTGCTAAGCCTCTAGGCACTCTAACTTAGGTTCGCAAACTTTTACTGCTCATCATTAAATGATCTTGGCATTTTACTACTTGGTTTATGTGAGTCTTAGGCATTTAGGCATTTTACGATTTAAGAAAATCCTTCGGCTCGGTCACTCTCCGGGCGCATCAAGCAATTTAACGTGGCTGGCATTGTTGGTTGACACCATCTACTACTCGTACGAGAAATATCTCTGCCGTCTAATCTCCGAACGCCAAGAAGAAAACCTATACCGAAACCTCTTCCGTTAGTCAGGAGCTGTACCGGTCAGTAGCGAGGGGTCCCCATAACCCGATTCCTACAAGCTTGCTCTACAAAGGGAAGACGTAGTAGAGATGATTATGAAATTCAGTATCTGAAATCAGAACGCACAGAGCATACATACAGACACGCCTCTTTCCCAGTGGGGTAGGCAGGGAGCACAGTTTTCCAAATGCTACGATCCTGGCATGCATAGAACTGCATACAAAATAGCTATGGTTGTTCTATAAGAAGTAAGTTTTTCTTTTGAAACTTTTCACCCTTCGCCACTAGAACCAGTTAGTAGGTGTGTGTTCGGACCCCTAAGATCCAGGTGGGGTTCCAAACATCCCCAGGTATCATCTTACGACACATAAATTGATAGCTTGTAGGAGGTGACATGACGATAATATCCGGTATATTCCAATCGAGCAGTCCGACTGGGGAAGTACCTCCGCCCTACAGAAGACCGTGGCTTAATAACCTCGTGTTGTATTTCCGACGGTGAGTAGGGTAGCCAGAGCTCACTGGAGAGGTTTTGTGCTGTCAGTGGTAAAACCAAAGGCTCTGTCCTATTTATCTTTTGCGCTGACGGCACAGAATCTCGCTGTTCATAAAGGGTCGACAGCATGAGTGTGACTCCCCTGGTGTTGCACTCGCCCATAGGCCACGGTAACCTCTTACCATCAGGAGGGCCGTGTGCTTAACTGTGACCTAAGTAGTATAAAAGAAAAGAAAAGCTAATACTAGTTTTTAGAAAATAGCACTACAAATAAACGAAACGTAAAATAAAGCATTGACCTCCCCGTTAGAACCTATCCCGTTATCCTATTAATAACTAAGCCCTCCACTAAACCACCCATCAAAAACTTCACGGAGAACAACCTATTTGTCGACCTTCAACTTTAACCTTCAACCAAGATGGCGGCTCACGTCGGCGCGGGCGCACGCCTCGACCGGATAATGTCTTCATTTGAGATAATTTGCGCGGATCGAGTGGAGGCGAGCCGCTTTTTACATTCCACTATGTGCTGGGTGGGATTTTAGTTCATAGTAGCGTCAGCAAGCACATCGTTATAATTTAATTTTTTTTTTTTTATGTAGGACACGTTAAATTGATTTGACTGACTTGAGCTGAAGGCAGTCTTGCAATCTTATAATCTTGCAATGGTGGCTCTCAGCGAGATGGTTGATGCTCATTAGATGCTTTTTCACGCCCCGTTTAAGGACCCGGGACGGGATTGCTGGATTTTGGAGTGTTTACCCGTGGTCCCGGTGGGTCGACCCATTACCGGGTCCTGTACTGCAGTCTACTGTTTATTTCTAGGTGTAAATAATTATCGCACATTCGTACCAGGTGTAGAGGGTTTAATAGTCATTAAATAACTGTGGTGAGTGATGATATTAGATAACAGCCTTGTAAATTTTTTATACCCTAATCTTCATTTTAAAAGGATCTTTTTGTACTAAAATTAGTATATAAACAGTCATCAGCTGATGATTGCCGTGTTACTGATGCATTTCTACACGGAGAAGAAAGGTAAATAGAACAGGATGAAGACAAAGACAAAAATAAATAAAAAAATATCGAAGGTAAATACATCTCGGAGTCCTATTATATAAATCCTTTCTATTACGTGGGACCGAAAGCCATACTTGGTGTTGGTACACCTCTGCCTACCCGTTCAGGGATTTACAGACGTAAATATTATGTATGTACGGAAAAGTTTTGTCAATAAATATTAATTTGATATATATTTTTCTGCCAACGGTACATAAAATGATTAAACCATCGTGTACTTTTTTTGAAATTGAAACGAGTCTTGCAAAATAAATCGCCATCGAGTTTTGTACTACTGTTTACTAAGAACTTTGTAATAATAGTGGTTTTAAAAATATACTTGGTTTTTTGTAAAGATGCAGTGTACGGTAACGGATACATAATAATGGACATCCATTTAAAAAAAAATGAGCTTTATAGACAAAGAAAAGATATAGATATACCAACGAATCTGTGAAATCGCTAAACTCGGAACTAGAGTGGTCAATGTTTATCGTATACAGTCAAGAAAGACAATAAAATATTTTGATTATTTTTTAAATACCTTTTAAGTATATTAAGTCATCGGTTCCATAAATAACCCCATGTTGACATTCCTCAAGACACCTCAGGTGAAAATACAATCTAATTTCCCAGCAGGCTAAACAAAAGATAGCTGCAAAAAGAAACACAGAGCTGGACACAAAAAAAAACAAAAAACAAATTACATCACTAATTGCCTTCGAAATCGTTTTGTTAACCACCTGCAAAATGTCCACTATCCCAGGACGTAGTGCTGTGCCACTTTCCCGTATTATAAACTGCATACCATGTAAAAAATGCTTAAATAAACTATCACGGTTAGTGTCAGTAAAATAGTGGTGTTCTTCATACTGAACGCTTAAAGGGTGAATTTTGAGCAGTTAAATGGAGCATTCTGTAGAATTTATGAACAGTTATGTTTTAAAAGAGTGGTCAAGAGACTGGTTCATAAGTTTTAGAATTATGTCTGGAACAAATTATGTTCAAAATTTTTAAAAGTTTCATATGGTTGCATAAATTTGCGCATTGGATTGAGTAAAAAACGGAACCCTTATAGATTCGTCATGTCTGTCCGTCCGTCTGTCTGTCTGTCTGTCCGTCCGTATGTCACAGCCACTTTTCTCCGAAACTATAAGGCCTATGCTGTCGAAACTTGGTAAGTAGAATGTATTCTGTGAACCGCATTGAGAATTTCATACAAAAATAGAAAAAAAGCATTAAAATTTGGGGGTCCCCATACTTAGAACTGAAACTCAAATTTTTTTTTTCGTCTAACCCATACGTGTGGGGTATTTATAGATAGGTCTTTTAAAATGCTATTGAGGTTTCTAGCATAATTTTTTTCTAAACTGAATAGTTTGCGCGAGAGACACTTCCACAGTGGAAAAATGTGTCCCCCCCCCCCCCCTCTAACTTCTAAAATAAGAGAATGATAAATCTAAAAAAAATATATTATGTAAATTGCCATGCAAACTTCCACTAAAAAATGGTTCGAACCAGATCCAGTCAGTAGTTTTTTTTTAATACGTCATAAACCGCAATTTTCGCCTTTGCTGCTACGGAACCCTTCATGGGCGAGTCCGACTCGCACTTGGCTGAATTTATTATAGTGTATCAGTTGTTGCCTGTGCGGCTCCGCTCACGTGGCTATCAGTTATCGCTACCTTCTTATGTCGAGTCGACGGCAATCTCTCAGACCCTGGACGACCCAGGATCATCTCCGTTTTTGAAAGGCCCCTTCGGGTGTGGGAACTTATGTATCACGGTCTAGCCCTCGAATAAGTAAGTTAGTATAGGGTATAAGGTTTTATTGGCATTGCATCATTGCAAAAAGCATCTTATGAGGCCGTCAAGCTGAGTGCCACCATTGTAACATGGTACGTGTCTATAATAGTGACGCTCTTTTCCAAAACTTTGCCTTCAGCTTACAATCAGGCTAGGCGAAGTCAAATTGACGTGTCTTATATAAAAAAAATACAATTTGTTCAATATTCGTTCAGCAACACATGCAAATGGAGAAGCTTAATTTAATTCCTATCAGTTGCGAGCACTTAAAATGTGCCGTTTGAGGTAACGAAGATTACCCTTTTAGTGCCCTTCCCCCTTCCCCTTCCCCCCTACGCGTAGTTTATAGCGTTTACTGAATGTTAAACATGCTTTGAAAATGCAACTTCATTCGAATCGTAAATGTAAAGTAGCTTCATTACCTTTTGCAACGGAAATAAAAAGATATTCTATGTAAAGTCTCTCTACCTACCCTGAAAGGTAATAGGTGGTAGCATACACATGTAGGTATTAACTTAACTATCTTTTGTTATGGAAGACACAGTCATCTAGAATGCGGATAAACATACATAACTTAGATTTTTTTTTGTTAATAAATACGTAAAACATCCAGATCAATGAAAATATATTTATTTATTCATACCTACTAATATTTACACTGACTGGGTATCGAACCCATATCTCCTGCTTAGCTCTACCGCAACGATACAGAGACCATCAAGAGATGTAAATTAGCCTCATTGCATTTTGCAACGAAAATGGACACAGTGTGGAGTTGCAACTACCTCGTAAAGTAACAAAATTCTCATGCTAGAGTCTCGCAGACAACAATGTACTTCGCTAATCGCTATTACCTTTTTTTTTTTTTTTTTTTTTTATCGTGCGAAAAATCCCCACGGATACCTCCCCCACCGGAACCGGAGGAGGAGGTTATGTCGGACTCGAACCGACTAAAACGCACGCCATCTGTGGGTCGTCAGTTGCCGGAGGTGAGGTTGTCGTAGCCATATCCCTCGCACCCCGGCCGACCCAGGGCCATATCTCTCGATCTGGCCCTCTTCCGGTGTAGGGACCACAGAGTCCCCAACTCGCCCCCGGGTGAGGGGGGAGGCACGCAATGCGCGCTGCCGCCGCGGCCTGCTTCTGCTAGGGTGACAGGCGGCTCCACCCGTCACCCCCAGGCCCGCGCTCATGGGGGACGGAGGTCATTCTGCGACCTCCGACGCCCGAGTTGCCGCCGCTCTTCGCGGGCCACGCGGTTTGCGATTCTCCTTCGCTCCTCGCGAGCCGCAAGGTCTGCGATTCTCCTTCGCTCCCGCTCCGCCGCCTCCTTCACGAGCATTACTTGCTCGCAGAAGGAGGCGCCGGCGGCCCACGCATCCGCGCAGCGAACCATCGCTGCGAGCAAAGTGGCGAGTGTGAGAACTCTCACTCCCAGGGTCGCCACTAGCTCCCGTCTCGGCGTCTCCCACGCCGGACACTCGGTGAGCGTGTGTAGCGCCGAATCCTCGCTCGCGTCGCAGTGATGGCACTCGGACGTTGGCTCTTTCTTCGCGGTCCGATGCAGATACCGCCCGAAGCATCCATGCTCGGTGATAATCTGCGTCAGCCAGAACGAGAGGCCGCCATGTGGCCTCTCTAGCCACTCCCCCATGATGGGTCTTACCGCCGCTACTAAGGCGCGCCCTGCGCGTGGTTGCCCAAGTTGTAGCTCCCACTCCGCCACCATGTCCCTGTGGAGCCGGGATCTCACGGCCCGAATTTCTTCAGGCTCAGGATCGTGTCCCCGCTCCCGCGCCGCCTTTCGGAAGCAGTATAGCGCCGAAAGGGATCTCGCTTCCAGGATCCACGGTAGCGATCCGGCGAGGAGACTCGCTGCTTCAAAGGATATCGTGCGGTACCCCCTGATGGCCCTGATGGCCATTATCCGCTGCGGTTTACGCAGCAGGTCCACGTACTTGGCTCGCAAGTTGTCCGCCCATACGGGGCACCCATATAGAGCCATGGACCGCACGATACCCGCGTAGAGTCTCCTGCAGGAGTCCTCCGGGCCCCTCAAATTGGGCAGCAGACGCTTCAGAGCGTTAGCTGTGAGCACCAATTTGGGGACCAGACTTCGGAAATGCTCCCCGAAGTCCCATCGACCGTCGAGCACGAGCCCCAGATATTTCATCTGGGGCTTGATGACGATGAGAGTGCCTCCCACTGTGATGCTGGATCCCGCCGGTGGCCCGCGTCGAGGTCCATGAAAGAACATGGCCTTAATCGCTATTACCAAAGAATCTCCATGTAAATGCATGCAATAAAACCTTCTAATGTAAGTTTTTGTTCGCATAGAAAGCAACATAGTTCGTGAAGTTAAAGGCCGTTCGCAAAAAGTCGACAATGAGCTATTAAACCGACCGCTCGTTATATGAAACAAAGCGGCGCCGGCCTCGCCACCTATCTCGTATCGGGTGATGAGCTTGGATGTGTAGGATTCGGAATGGGAAGACAGTTGTGGATTAAAATTGGAGGGTATAAAATTATAGTTACTTTGAAATTATAGGGGCTTAATATTTAGATTAGCATTTTGTTACTTAAATTTTTTGGTCACTTTGGGATTAAATAGATGGAAACCTGACAGAATTCAGTTTACCATCAGATGAGGTGATTTTTTATTGTCGTGTCATATATACAAAAAAATTAAAGGGGTTCGGTAGTGTAAAAACAATAGCTTGAATAGTCAAAGTTATATTTCTAAACATAATCTGTCCTAATCTAATACAATATCTATCTATACTATTATATAATTGTAAAGTGGTCGTGTCTGTACATTGGAGATATTTAAAAAAAATACTTGGGTTATGTTATGATAAGGATAACAAACACGAAAATATTTTTTTTGGATTTCCTGTCTGTTTGTCTGTTTGTCCGTGATGGACGCAAAAACTACTGGACGGATTTTGATGCGGTTTTTTTTTTAGAAAGGGCTTACTCAGACTTAAAATCTTACGTTTGTTCGATCGTAATCGGTTGAGTAGAACCGAAGATATGAGCAAAGATCGCGTTAACCGAGATGCACGCGAGCGGAGCCGCGGGCGGAAGGCTAGTAATACAATATAATAATAATAAAACATTCCGACTAAGTTTGTTATGTTAGTTATTATTTTTCCCATTTTTTGTAAATAATGTATGATATTTACCTTACTTTAGGTACAAAATGGACCATAGCTATTATTCCATCATCTTAATTTTCATGCAAATTGCTGGTTCCTGGTTTGGCTGGTTACTTGAAATAGCAAACAAAAAAATTCAATAGTATCTATAAAATTAATCCAAGTTCTCATCCAGTGCCTTCAAATCCAGGTAATAATGTTAAACCCTAATGGTCGGCGCGTAGTCGCCTTGTAAATATGGTCGTTAGCATTTATTCACATAATGACTTTATTACGAGCGTCCATCTTCCTACATTTTATGGTTGGCAGTCCGTGGATATGATTCTCAAGGTATTTTTCTTACTCCTTACCATTTTAGGCAGACAGGATTCATAAATCACGATTATACTATATAGGTAGGTGCTTATGATTTTAAGACTGAATAGAATACATGACGGAAAATATAAAAAAAAATACTACTTTTTGATGGTGTATACTTTAACGAAATAAAAGTTTAAGAACATCATGAATGAAAAATAATGAATAACTCGGCAACTCGCAGATCGATATTTGCCCAATCTTATGAGTTATTATGAAAAAATTTAAATAAAGTGGAAAAAATTCAATATTTTTAATGACACTGCAACTTGTCAAAGTTAGTTGGAGTTTGAAGTAATTATACTTAAAATTTTATTTAAAATAATAATGATTCACACATATTCAATACAAATATTTGCACTGAGTGGGAATCGAACCCGCAATCGCTGCTGTAACTACAGCAGCAATTGCTCTACAACTCTACAATAACACAACTCAGGTTGTCAAAGTTCCGAGAATGTCATAATCCCGCCAAATAACAGACAACACAACTGTTAATACCCATTAAATTTTGCTGTAATAATAAATTAGCATCATGAACATAAATACGTATTAAGCACCTTCTTTGCATCTTATTTACTACGTTACTAGCTTTTGCATACAGCTTCACCTGCGTTAATGTACTGTAGAATACAAAGTACACTTGCAGCTAAACTTTGATATTTTTCGTGAAGCAAGTGCCACCTGACTTCCACACCCCATTGGTGTCGAAGTATTAAAGTTATGGGTCCTTCAAACGAGGCGGGAACAAGAATCTATCAAGTTACGGACCACCATTTTAAGGCCTATATGATTAGAAATGGTGGTCCGTATCTTCTGGACCTCAGCTTATTACCATCTAGCGGGATGCAGATAATTGACGGACCATATGAAAAAAATTAAACTAGTTGTCAGACTTTTTTAGGTTTCAACTACCCGTAGCGACTGCCGTAAATGTTCGTATGACAACTGCGACTGTTGGCTTAACATGCTCTTGAAAATACCCAGACTAATCCAAATAGATATAATATATTCATGCACGCAAACATTTGTTCTGAGCGTGCGAGAATCGAACCTGCAGCCTTCTGTGTAGCAGTCGAGTGGACTATCGCCACGCCACAGAGGCTGTCATTGACTATCATAATGTCGCGGTTATCACAGGTATCGGAGGATCGGAAGCAATGGCGCACATAAGGAGAGGCCTAGCTATATCCAGCCTGCAATAGCCTAATTTTATTGATATTACAAGTAGTCACAAGTCAAGACGGTGAATATAAAAATATAATTCACCTAAGCTAAACTACTAACGTATGCCGCCACCGATGTTGCCCAATGAAGTCTAATTTAAGTATAGCCAGGTGAAAAAACAAGAAATACATAATTGCTTCATATCGAGTGATCGGCCGTTCGTCTACACATAATCATGGGCCTGGTATAAGGCTCTATGCATAATGGCCCTATATTACCTGATGTATTTGCCGTGTTGGTTCCAGAATAGGGCTACCTCATCTCTTCCTGTGGGTGTCGTAGAAGGCGACTAAGGGATAGGGCTGTTCAACATCCGACAGTAAACATACAGCCCATGACAAAGTGCCCGTTAGACGGCAATAGGCTCGCCCGCTATTACGTGGTACCGAAACTCATAGTTGGCGAAATGTGGGTGTTAATACACCTCTGCCTACCCCTTCGGGGATTTACAGGCGTTAGTATATATGTATGTATGTTTATGAAGATGTTGTCAGTTTAACAAAGACTATTTACGCCCAGTTTCCGAAAGGCTGATCAACGTCAAATCAACTAATCGGCTGTCAAATCTCTTGTCAAGTAGTAATTGGGTTGCTAGAATCATGGTGAAATAGTTTAATTTGATCATCCTGTTGGTTAAAATAGCTGATTAACCAACACGATGATCAAATTATACTTTTTAACCATGCTTTTAGCAACCCAATTGCTACTTGAAAACAAAATCTTGGATCTCGTATGACTTACCTCTCAATAATATTAGTACATTTCGTCAACTATGTTTCTCGCTATTGCTATCAGGCGGGCACTTTAGCTGTATGTGACCCTCTTTTCCGAGATTCTACCTGCAGCTTACCATCAGGCGAGGCGGAGTCAAATTGACGTGTCCCATATAAAAAAACAATGTTTGCTCTCGGATGGAGAATAACCCTATACCTTACACCGGGGGCACACGATGCGTTGCGGCGCCGCACCGCAGTCGGCCAATCGGCGGTCATACGAGCGGCGTCGCGCCGCTTGTGTGGCCGCCGATTGGTCGACATTTCTGCGGTGCGGCGCACAGTAGATCGATCCCATACAAATGCTTGGACATCATATAGGGTCGCATGTTAGTAAGAATATATCTTAAAATAAAGAGTGTATACGCGTTTTATAACTTCCTAAGCTTAAAGGGACCCACTGTTAATGAAATATTATACTTATAACATGTATTTTTATTATAAAAATGGGTATAATAAAAGTCCTTTTTTGTTAAATTATTTAAAATGTATTATTCTCAGAAACGAAAATGTACATTGATATTTATTACTAGGCATACTTATTCTTCCTCTTCGCCGAATATTATGGAAGCTGGAACATTCTCCAACAGATATTTAACTTCAGTTAAGTATATACGATTACTTGTTCGTCTTTTTAAGCGACTTGAAATCACGGGATCTGATTTTTTTTTTAAATTCAAGATTAAAGGTCAAATATACTGAATTCTCGCATTTTTCTTGTAAACAGCAAATGTTATCATAAAAGTAGATTAGACAAGGTTATAGATCATGAAATTACCTACAAAATTGGTATATTTTTTTTTGTACGGAGCACCATTTCGGAAATATCGCGATTTCAAAAGTGGAAGAAGTTATTCTATTATTTATATAGAACTAGCTTTTGCCCGCGGCTCCGCCCGCGTGGATGTCGGTTATCGCGACCAAACATAGCCTATGTCCTTTCTCGAGGTCTAATCTACCCCTATACCAAATTTCATCAAAATCGGTTCAGTGGTTTAGGCGTGAAAGCGAGACAGACAGACAGACAGACAGACAGAGTTACTTTCGCATTTATAATATTAGTATGGATTAGTTTTTCCCATTACATAGTATGATTCATCAACACAGAGCCTAAACCGCTGGTCCTATAAACTTGTCATTTTGGCAGTGGATGCTTTTCATGGTGCTTGTATCCATCAAGAAAGGATTTTCAGAAATTTTGTTACTAAGGTGCTAAAATAAACTAAAAATACATAAAAACGGGAATTTACTTCTAGACAAATTTTAATCCCATATTTTACCTCCTTAGCAATGAAATTTCCAAAATTCCTTTCTTAGTGGGTACTAGCAACATGAAAACAATCTACTGCCAAAATTTCAAGTTCATAGGGCTGTTCAAGTAAATTCAGGTTCTGCATTGATGAATCCTACGATGGGGAATGAAATTTCATATAAAATAGATATGATTTCCTCCAATTTTGAAATAGCGATATCTCCAAAATGGTGAACTGTACAAAAAAAAAATATACACCGCTTTTGTAGGTAATTACATGATCTTTAACTTTGTCTAATTTACTTTTGCGATAGCAGTTGTTGTTTACTAGAAAAATGCGAGAATCCGATATATTTGACCTTTAACCTTGAATAAAAAAAAAACCAAAGGTGCAATCGATGGGGGCTTTTGATATTTCTTTCATTATGGTGTATTTAAGACCTTCACCTATTTTCAGCTCTATGCGAATATATGCAAGCTTACCATTTAATTTTGTATATTTTCACTGGGATAAAAATAATAAAGGCGTTTTGTAAAATTTTATTTTTCTCAATAACGCGGACATACGCGGCTCTAAAAAGTAGCAAGAAGTATCGAGTATTTATTGGTTTATTTGCCCTCATCAATATTTTTTTGGAAGTATTTGGAAGTGGTAACGAAAACACAACTTTTGTTCGAAAATATAAGGGATTTTATTTATTCTTAAAATCGATATTAAATGGCTCTTACAATTTACAAATATGACAAAAATCTGAAGCTTAATATATAAACTGTTGATTCATATTTGAAAAAGTATAAAAAAACGACGAATTTTGTAAAAAAAATAAAAATAAAGTACGAGTTAATTTCGCCAGAAAGGGATTGGGTGTGTTTTGAAGCTCTTATATTTTATAATAAGCGTGTTTTAAGGGGTTTATTTACCCATATTAGATGAAATATGTATTCATCTTTCAATATCATATCACATCTACTCGAATTGATTACTTTGCATATCCTGCCAGACGTCCAGGCATTTGTATGGGATCGATCCACTGTGCGGCGCCGCAACACATCGTGTGCCCCCGCTCTTAGTCGCCTTTTAAGGCACCCATGGCAAAAGTGGCCCTATTCTACTCCAAAGGGAGCAAACACGGTAATAACGTCGTAATAATTTTCGTATTGTGCACTCATCTTAACAACTTTGTTCGTCTTCGGTAAGCTTTATACTATAATTTACGGCTCCGACTCAATCTTATTAGATTTTGATGAGCGAACGTCTTTTCTTGGTAGTGTTCAATTTTATTTCTAGACATGTCCTTATTACCCAATACATAAAAAGGACATAATATATTTGAGTTGAAAATTGTATATTTCCTATAATCTGTTTATGGTATATCCTTGGACGGAGCTCGTACAAGGAAATGCCAGTACACAACAAGATTTTACAATGAAAAGAAATGAAGGAATTTCACGACGCATTATGCATGTAAATATTTTACTTATTTAATTTAGTTTATTTTAGTAATAATAGTTTGTATTTTTTAATTTAATGTAGTATTATTTTTATCTTGTAATTTTCCTTGCAAATGAAACAATTAAAATGAAAAGAATAAAAACAAAATACAAGTTTAAGATTAGAAGGTTCTAATCTTAAGATTGTATTTGTTGACTTAACTCCTTTTTAAGAGGTCTTTTATGAAGGACTCAAGTCACTATGGATCGAGTAAAATGATCAATATCTATACTTATGTGACTACAGAGCAAGTGTGACTACGGAGAAATAAAATAAACCATAGTCACACCAGTGTTGTAAATTGATGTGACTACGGATCGGTCATCCAGTGTTTAATCTCTTCATTCTCGATTTAGACCAAAGGAACATAGCTAGAACTAGAACAAGAACATTCTTTCTTAACATTTTAGTGGCTGAATATAATTCAGGAACCTCGTTGAACGCGGCTGTTTCCTAAAGAGGCTACAATGTTGATTCTTCTTCATCCTAGCGTTAATCCCAATCGCATCCGAAGTCCAAAGCATTCCACCTCGAAGTCTGGGGTCCGCTTTACCAGTCAGACTGCGGATTTGGCTGGACTTCGATATTTTACGTGATGCCACTGTCATCTGACCTCCACAACCCAATAGCGATATTGCGCGATATCGAAGCATTGCAGGTAGACCAGCTGTTGGACTTTTTTAGGGCTACAACTACCCATATCTAACGACTACCATAGATGTGCATAAAGGCGGCCACCCACTAACAGTTTATCGAACGACAACCGGATGATATCGGTCTGTATGTCAGTTCGTCGTAATAGCCCACACACTTACAGTTTCGTATACGATTTTGGACTGACGGATAATATGTGTGTGGCCGCTTGACGATTCCGGTCAGCAAAGACAGTTAAAAGCCGGACAGTCTATGGCCGTCGGCATTTTATACGTAATACAATAAGACTAAAATAATAAAATAATGTTATTATTTTAGTCTGAGGTAATAAAATTATGATGACATTGATGACATAAGGACTGCAGGCCGCCGGACAGACGAAAAACTGCAGGCGGACTGTACAACTAGGACCGACAGCTTAACGTGCTCTCCGAGGCACGACCTGACCAATGCAAATACCCATATTCATGCATAAAAATGTTTGCACGGAGCGAGGATCGAATACACTACCATCACGCTACGAGAGTGTTGATTGAACGGCTGAATAAACTAGTTGGTAGCAAAATATACCTATATTTTATTTAAAGTACAACAGGGTAATAAACACATGTCTGATGTGTAGTAGTGAAACGTTCAAAGTAGCGGTTATTACATCTCCGTGAGCCGTCTGAGCCCGTCTCACCTCAGGGAACATGCCACTTACCTCCGGGAACTTGAATAAGACGTATATCCTATGTCTTGTTAATAGTATGTTGCTGCTATATCAGAGTTCATGAGTTTGTTTCCTGTTTAGTGCTAACACTGTACCTATGTAAGTATCAATCAATCAATCAATTAGCCTACTGCAGTCCACTGCTGGACATAGGCCTCTCCCAATACGCGCCACGTTTGCCTATCCTCCACCTTCCGCGTCCAGTCCGTCCCAGCCACCTTTCGCAGGTCATCAGTCCACCTATGTAAGTATATCTGTTTGTATTGGTTTGAATTTTGACATAAAAAAAAATTAAAAATATGTCACCATTATCCTTCTACCAAGTTTTCCGGTTTCCTCCAAGGCTGGTAAGCGGACCCTGGGTGCGTGGGTCCGCTTTCCTACTATTTTCCGTATCTAAGCTTTTGATTTATATCCATTCTAAAACCTAGATAATAAGTATTCAAGCTACAAGTATGTTTACCTTGGGTCTAGTCCAGAGGGAGTTATATAATACCTTCTAGAATATTAATTATTTATTGATTATACATGATATACAAGGCGACTAAAGGATAGGGCTGTTAGCATCAGACAAATATACAGCCAAGCATAGAGTAATGTATACTCTAAACAGTCAAGACTCAGCTTCAGGATGCATGGCTCGAGTTAACAATAGTTAAATAATTACATTAATTACGTAGGACCGAATACAATGATTGGTGAAATGTGGGTGTTAATTCACATCTGTCTAACCCTCCGGAGATAAAGGTATGATTATAAATGTATGTATCATCATCATCATCATCATCTCAGCCATAGGAAGTCCACTGCTGGACATAGGCCTCCCCTATAGATCTCCAATAAGACCGGTTGGAAGCGGCTCGCATCCAGCGCGTTCCCGCGGCCTTGATAAGGTCGTCTGTCCACCTTGTGGGTGGATGTCCTACGCTGCGCTTGCCGATACGTGGCCTCCACTCGAGAACTTTTCGACCCCATCGGTCATCAGTCCTCCGAGCTATGTGTATGTATGCATGTTATTGATTATAATGTATGAAAAACTTTATACCAATCGCTCTAAACAGTCCCAACTTACTGTTGTCATAACCAAGTTACCATTAAATTCGTAGTACAATATTATACCAAAGGCATAAAGAACACAATACATTGCGGCATTAATACACATCAATGAACTTTAATATAATTGAACTAAAAATGAGTTAATTCAACCGTGACGGGCCGATAGTGTGCCAAGCGACGCACGTTTGGTCGATAAGTTTTGTATACGGTATGGATATCCGTCGATACACGAATATCCGTTTTTAGTGAACAAAAATATTGTTATTGAACAGTTCATTCATAATAATGTGGTGAAATAACGTACTGTTAGTGGGAATTGAGTGCGTGTTGATGAAGAAGTCAACTAAGTTCGTTTGGTTGGAACTCTGTTTAAAAAATCGTGTTGTTGATGGTCACGCTAAGCAAGCTTTACTATTATAAATATATATATATTCATGCTTGTAAATCCCCGAAGGGGTAAGCAGAGGCTAATTTATCATTACATTTAGCCAATTTAAATTTAAACACAAATTATATAAGAGACTGCTAGAGATATAGATATCAATGACTTGATAAATTTAAATCAGAAAAACCAACATTGAGGTTGGGATCAGAATTGGCTGGTCAGATTTTGTGATCATTGGAACGCTGTGCTAATAATGTGTGTTAATATCTTATTGTGTCGCTGTTCTTAAAAAGCAGAAGAAAGTGATATCAATAAAAATTTTTGATTAAGAAGTTAAGGTTGACAGTGCAGAAGTAACTACTGACAATAACACCTATGAAAATTTACTAAACTCAGGAATAAAAATGTCTAACAAAACATACAATGAATTATTAATTGAGACCTCAGAACTGATAGGCGAGGCAACTCAAACAGATGAAGCGCTTTTTGAAGCTGGAACTTCAGATACAACAACTCTACTGCCCCTCCTTCTAGAACTGCGAGTGCGATACACTGTATTACTTAGGAGGTTGGATTTAGTGTACGATCAGTTGTTGCAGCCACAAAAGCGGTTGATTGTAAAAAGATTGCTAGAAGCATGCTTGGGAAGGCTCATTGAAATTAAGCACGACTTGGTAGAGATGCGCTTGTGTGATCATACTTTTGATGATGATGAGGTAAGGGTTTTCTACATACATACATACATACAATCACGCCTTTCTTGTAGGTTTTAGTCTAAAGTCCAAAAAGACACAAATTACTCGATTAAATAAAATAAGTTGACGTTGTTTGATGCAACTTTTTTCTATTGTAACAAAGAACACATTTTAATAATAGTGTGGCAAGTTTAATTATCACGTTAAATCTTTTAGAATAGAATAGAATAGAAATAAACTTTATTGTACACCAAACAAAAAGAAAAGTATACATAAAATAAATGGCAAACATAATTTTAGTGCATTTTCTTTTAGTAAATTTTGATTTTACGTAAGAAAATGTACTAAAAGATTTAACGCATATCTACATTTTAATTTCTGAAGTAAATAATTATGACCGACTTTGGCCAATGAAATTAATTCTTTTTAAAACAAACAGTTATCTATTTAATTAAATCTGAATACCCATCCAGGCACTAGTAAAACTCCAAGTGACGCCATTTGAAGCAGAGCCATGCATTCCGAGATTCTTTATCAGAGAAAGAGAAGAGGAAATTGACAGTAGGAGACAATTTATCACTGACACTTTGAGGAAGTTAGGGTATGAACCTCCAAAGCCCCAGCCGTTGGTCCTCACTGAACAGCAAGCTGTCATTGTCATACAAAGTCATGAAAGAGCTAGGCAAGGTAGATTGAGGTAAGAGGTCACTTAAAAGGAACCTATGTGGTTTATAATAATTCAATCAAAAAAAAACAATCATTTTAATAATCAGATCAAAGGGAAGTATCTCACTTTCTTCAGAAAGAGTTATTCGTATTTATCAAATGTATTGAAAGGTCCTTTACCTAAAAAGCAAAAATTCTCAGAATTAAATTAAACTATTCCCACAAATTGATATTTCTTGAAATCTCTAAATAACTATATAAGTAGTAGTTTCATTTCTTAAAAATATTGGAACCATTTGGCATTAAGAATAATTTCTTATTACTTAAATGTCTGATGAATAAACATTCATAAAGCCAAAATACAGAATTAATTATTACAAATGAATGTTTCAAAAATGAAAACGTTTATGAAATATTCATAAAGTATTTGAGTAAATTGTTTACGGAAACTTATTAATTTATTTTCGTTTCAAAAAGGGGACAGTTCATGAAAGAAATTCGGCTGCTGAAAGAAAAAGGTAGAGATCAGAAAGGTGAAATGTCTGCTTCTGCAGCTACTGCTATTCAGAAGGTTTGGAGAGGATTTATAGCCAGAAGATGTACCAAGAAAAGAAAACTTCAAGAACAACTGCTGATTGGTATGGTATTACCACCATACCTTGAGTCAGAAGCTATTAAAAAATCTGAAGAGGTAAAAAAAAAGAGGTTGAAAAAAAACCTAAAATAGGTTATGCTAGGTATAAGTGTGCATTTGATTTATAAAGGAAAGTTATTTTCAGGCATTATTTTATTTGGAAATCTTTAATATTTTTGTGTATAACAATTTTTGTTAGATTTATTATTCGCAGAAACATTTTTTACTTTTTTTCTATACGGTCTAAAAAGATGTAAAGTAAAGTCCGACCAATAAAATAAAAAACCCGTACTGGGGGCGCCAAAAACATCTATGATTATGACAACACCAAGTATAGTGATACACATGTAAAATGCCAATATTTTTCAACACACTTGCATATGAACAGGCTTTTATTTCCCCGCAATTAAGCACGGAATGACACCTAATATAAAACTGTGACTTTTTCATTGCTTCTTCTTCCTCCTAGCGTTATTCCCAGTCGCATCCGAAGCTTTCAGCTTGGAGTCTGGGGTCCGCTTTTACCAGTCATAGCTACAGATTTGGCTAGACCTCGATATTTTCCGTGAAGCGATTGCCACCTGACCTCCACGACCCAATGTTAACATTAGGCGATATCGAAGCTTTGCAGCTAGACCGTTGTTTTTGGACTTTTTAGGGCACCAACTACCCGTAACGACTGCCATAGACGTCCTTATGGCAACCGGGACCGACGGCTTAACGTGCTCTCCGAGGCACGACCAGACCAATGCAAATACCCATATTTAATGCACACAAATATTTGCACTGAGCGGGGATCGAACCCGCGCCTCCTGCGTAGCGGCCGCGTTCACTACCGCTACGCCACGGAGGCTGTCATGTTTTTCATTGCTATTATTCACAAAAGTGAGTTATAGACTTCTTTTTTTTAATTTCATTAAGTTGCTTTGTTCTTAAGTTTCGATACAAAAAAGATCGTGTCCAATATTACAAACGAATTAATATAGAAAGAAAAGAAAAAGAAAGAACTTGTAGTACGTGTTTAATATACAAAACTTTCACTAAAATGTATTTTTTTTTCTCTGTTAAAAAGTTAAGTTTTTCTCTGTTAAATTTTCTGGTTAAAATAGAAAAATAGACGCGGCGTGTTATACTGGTTACAAGGACTGGGCACAAATCACAACACAGTAGTATCCGTATAATAGTTTACTGCTTGGAATGGTAAATACAAGTTAGACATACAGTTACACCATGTATAGAACAGGGATCGGGTACACTACATAAATACGAAAAGCCTTATTCCGAAAGTTACAATCACGAATTTCAAAATTCCGAATTTCATAATTCCGAATCATTCAAAATTCCGAAAATCAGATATCCGATGTATCATAAATCCTATTTATTGAAAACCCGAATTTCAAAATTCCTAACGATTATAACTGCGAATATTAAAATTCCGAATTTGAAGATACCGAACCATTACAATTCCGAATTATTAATAATCCGAAATATCATAAATACGAATTCCGATTATCAAAACTCCGAAACAACACAAACCCGACAATCAAGCGCCTTGTAAACCTGCATCAGGTAAGTAGGATAGTTGCTATTTTCGGGGTACACGAGATAAACAGGAAATAGAATTATTGAACTATTATTTTAATTTATTTAGGTATGCTAATGATTACAAAATACACGTTGCCATACAACTTTCAGTAACAAGCATGCATGCAGGCAAGCATGCAGGCAAGCATGCATGCAGGCAAGCATGCAGGCAAGCATGCATGCAGGCAAGCATGCAGACAAGCATGCATGCAGACAAGCATGCATGCAGGCATGCATGTATTCAGGCAAGCATGCATTCAGGCAAGCATGCAGGCATGCATTAGTTTCGCTCTTCTCCGGCGCTACGGGATGTGCAGTCCTTCCGCCCTTGCGTAACAAAGTTCGGGCACCCATGCTCGCTTCCGCAGCTTCGGCTTGCTGGTCGCCTCCGGCGACCAGCCTCAGCCGCTCCAGCTCGCCCGGGCGCCTGAGCTTCGTTACTGCGGGCGAGGACTGCCCTCCCTCCGCGCCTCCGGTTTTTAAATAACACTCTAGTGTAGGGCAAACAAGTACCACGGCAGTAGGACCACGGCAAGTCGGGTTTGGCTTAATTTTTATACGTAATAATTGGCGAGAAAATTAATTTATTATTATAAAAAATCAACTCTAAAATGCGCAACATGTCAAATTACTTTTAACTTTTACTTATTTTTAATACCAATTTTCAATTTGAGCAATGAATTTTCGGAAATTTGAAATTCGGAATAACGTTTTTCGGGCCAATAATACTACGGATTTTTAATTATTCGTAAAAATGAAATTCGGAAGAATGAATATTCGTATTTATAACTTTCGGATAAATAACTATCGTGTTTTTGAATACTCGGAGTTTTGTTTCTTAAGAATTATAATATTCGGAATTTTGAAAATCGGAATATTGAAATTCGGGATTAAGTATTTCGGAATTGTTGGGTGTTCCCACAGGGACCACGCGATATTGTTTTTCGGACTGCATAAAATTCTTGTATTTTATGCCTAACAGCACAGAGATCAAAATAATCGAGCATGATTTTCTTTTTTGCGTTAGGCTTATTTTTCTTAGGCGTAGAAAATACATTTGACGTTTGACCTTCTCTTCGTATTTTTATTACAGAAGATCGGGATATACCTAAAAATGTGAATAATAATTAGTCACAGTAAAATCAGTAGATTAGGCCAATTTCAGTTGCACGTACTCTATGATGTCCTACCCGTCATGTTGACAACAAGGTCCGTGATGTTATTTAGAGGAACAGAGTCCAATCCTTCCTACTTTTTATCCGACAAATACTTTGTTATATTATAAATTACTTTTCTTAACTGGCTTTTAATAGTTTTCGGCATATTACTATAGTTTTGTAGTTTTGTAGCGCTCTCAAACTCAACAACACGCACAATTGACACCACACTGACAGATGACCATAATGACATTGTATAGATTGTTACCATATGAAGAAATTAGTTCCAATAGTTTACCGCAATATGGCGAGGTTTTTTATTTTACTGGTCGGGCTTTAGATAAACTTTTCAACCGCCACGCCAGAGATAACAAAACAAAAGAACGTATTTATTACAGTGAATCGTATAATTTCATATTTGTATAGTCACCTGAAGAGTTTTTTTATTTGGTCAGAAGGCATTCGCGGTTTGGTTGGTTAATTATATCCATATACACTATTAATACACAAAATATATGCTTTCAAATTTACTTTCCAGGTTGAAAAATATCGCCATAACTTACAAAAGGAAAGAAAAAAAGAATTTGAAACTGCTTTAGTCACGATGGAAGACTCACTTCGAGCTCAACACGGGCCTAAACTCAATGAACAGATAGGAGACGAGTTGAGACGATGGATTCGGGAGTATTATGATAGGACAGAGAAATTTCCTGAATTGCCATCTGAAGAAAGTGGCGGTAGCAGAGTTATGTATAGCAGACAAGGTCAGGTTATGTACTTTTTATTGCAATAGGTGGCAATAGGTATTTATTGTTAACATTTGAAATATAATGAAGAGGTCACATGGATTACTTATATTGATGCAGTTGATGAGTACCTACGAGTATACAACTTTTTAAATTTAATTATTGAATTTGATTTAAAAAAATACTCTCTGCCTCCATAAATGTAATATTACTTCAAGAATTGATGTATGTATGTATTACTAATATTGCTTATAATATTACTAATATTATTTCCTTTGTAATGAAATAATTTATTATCTAGGTACTGGGATGGATAGTGAGCTTAGTAAATCGTCTCCTGTGTCGTCTAAGGAGTCTAAAAGAAGTAAAGAGAGCAAAGATAAGAAAAATAATAAAACAGAAGAAAATGGTAAAGGGAAAGAGGAGCCCGAAGATTTTAATACCTATAAATGTACTACATCTGCCTTTCTAAAAGATATGGTCGGAGCTAATGAAGAGTAAGGTTAATTTTATTTAGATTTTCACGAATTTGATGAGGTATACTGTAATTGAATCGTTTATCCATAAGAGTCCTTTATTAGTAAGCTAACAAACAAGCATATTATATAGTTTACTAGCTGCCCCGGCGAACTTCGTACCGCCATATTTTCGGCCCGCGTGGTATTCAAATCCCGTTCCCGCTGCACCCTTATCACTTAGGGGGATGAAAAATAGATGTTGGCCGATTCTCATAGATACCGGATAAGCACAAAAAATTTCATCAAAATCGGTCAAGCCGTTTCGGAGGAGTTCGATTACGCACCCCGTGACAGAAGAATTTTGTATATTTTACCAAATAAAAAATAAGGGTTGATCGTAGAGGGGTGAAAATTTAGGGTTGCATGTATTTTTGTATGATGTATCATAAAAAAATAAAAAATAAAAATTTTGTCTGAAAAATAAAAAATAAAAATTAAGGGGTGGACCACCCTTAACATTTAGGGGGATGAAAAATAGATGTTGGCAGATTCTCATAGATACCGGATAAGCACAAAAAATTTCATCAAAATCGGTCAAGCCGTTTCGGAGGAGTTCGATTACGCACATTGTAAATTGTATAAAAACCGTATTAAAAAATAAATAAATAAATAAAAAGGATAATTGAGTTCTCTGAGTTTCTTGCTGGTATCTTCTCAGTAGAACCAACTACCGAACCAGCGAAAGAATCATTTTCAAATGGTTTACTTTAATTTATTTAATATTTTATTTTTTGTTCACATACTTCTTGACACAATTGTAATATTTTGACGTTCATATGTGCTCTATATGTGCCTAAATTGAATAAACGAAATTGATTCTTTGATTCTTTGATTCTTCTTTGTGACACGAGAATTTTATATATTAGACTAGCTGCCCCGGCGAACTTCGTACCGCCATATTTTCGGCCCGCGTGGTATTCAAATCCCGTTCTCGCTGCACCCTTATCACTTAGGGGGATGAAAAATAGATGTAGGCCGATTCTCATAGATACCGGATAAGCACAAAAAAATTCATCAAAATCGGTCAAGCCGTTTCGGAGGAGTTCGATTACGCACCCCGTGACAGAAGAATTTTATATATTAGATTAAAGTTTATAATTCACAAAAAAAATAAGGGTTGATCGTAGAGGGGTGAAAATTTAGGGTTGCATGTATTTTTGTATGATGTATCATAAAAAAATAAAAATAAAAATTTTGTCTGAAAAATAAAAAAAAATAATTAAGGGGTGGACCACCCTTAACATTTAGGGGGATGAAAAATAGATGTTGGCCGATTCTCATAGATACCGGATAAGCAAAAAAAATTTCATCAAAATCGGTCGAGCCGTTTCGGAGGAGTTCGATTACGCACATTTGTGACACGAGAATTTTATATATTAGATTGTGCAATGTTGAACCAGCTCATTCTTACTAGAAAAAACATGTCTATTCACCAAAGAAATATATTATTATTTTATTTTTAACAAGAATAATTTTAAAATTATGATAGGAAAATACACAAATAAAACATCCAAATTAAGAACCTCCTCCTTTTTAGAGGTCGGTTAAAAATTACATATTTACAAAACTAGAAATTTAATAATTGTTACTTTAGGTATGAAGATATATGGAAATACAAAGATGATGCTGACAATCCTCACGAAAGGTATTACAAAGATATGATAGAAAGAGAAAAGATGGTTAAGATTGAACAAGAGATAAGAAACGTTGTCGATGAAATGATGAGAAGTGAACTTGAACTGCTGCAAGCTGCTTTTGATAGGGACAGAGCACAAAAAGGAAAGAAAGCCAAAAAGCCTCAGAAAAAGGTGAATCTCTTAAAATTATTGTCTTAGTCTATCAAAAATATACATTAGAAATGAATTACCGATACCGTTAAATAGCAAAATTCCGTACTAAAGGAATTCAATTCAAAACTTATTACCATCAATTGATTTTTAGTTTACACAATTTTTGTACGAGTAATTTACTTTTTAATAAAAAAAAATGGATATAAACAAATTCCTAAAATATTGTTACTATCCAAAGGTGCGTCGTGGTGGAAAGAAGAACAAAAAGAAGAAAGAAAAAGATTTAACACCAGACAGAACAACTGAATCACTTTTTGAAGAGCTTGTGACAAACGGCATAATACGACCATATCCATTAGTGAAAATCGATGATTTCATTGGTGAAAAATGTTACGTAGGCACAGCGTTCAGAGAACAGGGTCAAGAAGCAGAACCATGTCTGGGCGATGTTAGACAGCTGGTGAAGGAGTACTGCATACTTCCTCTGGGGTCTGAACACGTCAGAAATCATGCACCATTAGTCAGATCGGTGCTAATTTCAGGTAAAATGGTTTTGTAATTATATTTTAAAAATGTTGCTATGTATTGTGAGAATCTTTATTCCTATGCTGAGTATGTTATCGTGAGGGATATGCTTGAGGCTACCTAATCCTCAGCAACTGATGGGCCGAGTTGGTTCGAGTCCGATATTGGGGCATTGGATAGCAGCGAGACTACTATTTACTACGAGTCTTAGTAAATAGTCATTATTACAACAAACTTATTAACGATATTATGCTAAAACATGTATAAAAGTAAATGACCCCGAATTCATTTCTTTCAAGGTCCATCTGCATGCGGTAAGAAAATGTTGCTTCACGCAATTTGCACAGAAGCTGGTGCTATGCTGTTTGATTTGACGCCAGCCAACATAGTAGGCAAATACCCTGGGAAGACAGGCCTAATAATGTTGATACACTTGGTGATGAAGGTGTCTCGGCTCTTACAACCTTCGGTTATATGGATGGACGATGCTGAGAAGCCGTTTGTGAAGAAAATACCCAAGACAGATAAAACAGATCCAAAGAGACTGAAGAAAGATTTAGTAAAGATTATAAAAGGTAATGAAATTAATGAAATTCTTACAACTTTTGAAACAATTTAGTTAAGCAATATTTTATCTAAAAGCTGTATTATATCCAGGAATATGCCCAGAAGATCGTGTTATTTTTATTGGTACGAGCAAAGCACCTTGGGATGCAGAACAAAAACTCCTCTACCAATGCTATCAGAAATTTATTCAAGTGCCAAGGGCTGATTACGGGAGCATTTCTATGATGTGGAGGACCAAACTACATAGAGCTGGTGCCTTAAATCCTAGACTAGAGGTCTCGTGTCTGGCGCGGGTTTCAGACTCTTATACTATTGGTATATATATCTAAATTATCTATTTACAGTAATTGTTATCATGCAACGGTTAGGTAACATTTGTTTGCATGTATTGGTTTTAGTCATCTGATAATGAAGTTATTATGGGCTTCTTCATTATGTTGTTAGGGATCTTTTTTTTTATAATGAATAAAAGATAGATAGACAGATAGATAATTCTTTATTGTACATCAATAGATTTACAGTCACAGTAAAATCTTCAGTCAATAGTGTCTTCAGAAGGAAATAAATTCTGTCGGCATAATACTATCAGAACGAAAATATTTGTTAAATGTCTAGAAATTCTCAAAAATCTGGTCTTCTTTTTCATTTCTTCAGGTACTCTGCTGGCAGCATTAGATTCAGTCCTCACAACCAAAAGACGACTTCAGCTGCGTATCAGAGCATTAACAGCTACAGAAGTAGCCGTGCACCTAGCCTCCAGGGAACCAGTGTATGCTGAACATGTATGTATTACTTAGATTTATAAATATAATGTTTTATTTAGGTCTGGAGATATCCTCTCTAGGGTTCTTGGTATGAAAAGACTACCATAAGAGTGAGATACCCACTGATGCCGGTGAGGTCCCGACCTACCGCAAGGAAACTCCAGTGGGATTCCGCATCCCACTGGAGTTTCGTCGCGAAAAAAGAACAAAGAATAGGTATTTTATTTATTGTTAAGTGATCATGTTTCAGTCACCTAGACTGAAACATAATCGTTACGTCTGGTGCAGATTACAAACTAGTTAAACACTAGCTTTTGCTTCGTCCATTTGGAATTTAGATCCCTTTTCCACAACCCATGGGACCCTATTCTACAAACAAAAAGATCCTACGTGTTTTTACTGACTAAAAATTTATAATGTACTCGTAGATTTCTACATAACCTAAAAGACACAGGCCATACAATTTATATAAAATATTTTTAACAGGAACAAGCAGCTGAGACTTGGTGGTTCAAAACTCCAATGGAAAAAAGAAGACAGAGGGTTCTTCAAAGGCTGGAAGAGCAACAGGCTGAAGCTGAAGCCCCTGCCTAGGAAGTTGCTTATCATGAGGAAAAAAGATTAGCAACGATATACTTTGTACCAATTGTACATTGTAAGGTTTACGGTTTTTAGATGTTTTTTTAGCAGTTTAATTTCATTTAAGTATAACACTCTTGTAATTTAATTTTCAACTCAGTTTTTTCACTTCATTCAATGAATTTCATTAAGTAAAATGTGAAAATTTAGTTGAATTGAACAGATTTTCACTAGTGAAATACAGTCTTAGAGTAACATCTGATATAGGTACGTTACATACGTTACGCTAAAACCAACCTTGAAGTACTTTAAAGTGTGTATCTTACGTATTAGATCGTAATACTGGGGTATTATTATGTGTGCATTTTGTATTTGTTTAATGTGTGAAAGAAAGTGTATGTGGAGAGACTTTCCTTGTCTCATGGTGTTGTCGGCAACTTTGTGTGTGCGTGTGAGCGTGTATGGTGCCGTTTGTGTGTGGTTTCATAATATTATTGTGTACGATTAATACTCCGGTCAAAGTAAACCAAAATGTAGTAGTGAGGGTACAATAAGTCGCACCCACGGTTTCAGAACTCTTCACTTTATTTGTGCTATAAGAGCTTGCTTCATCCCAAATTTCATGATTCTAGCTCAACGGGAAGTACTCTAAAATCAAACGTCTAATCGCTATCACAATCGCAAATCTAAACGCAATCAAAATATATTGCCGTTCATGTAGCACTAGTTCGTGCCACAATTCAGTTTCGTAAGGAACCTTTAATGCACGAACCCGTCTCACACTTGACCGGATTTTTATAAAGAAGTGCATGATCTTTAACTTTGTCTCAGACACTTTTATGGCAAAACTTACCGTATGCTGAAAATCGTGAAAAGTTCGTTTTTGTGACCTTTGACCCTGAATCTGATAATGTATGATGGTCTTTTGAATAGTCCTACCAACTTTCAGCTGGGTGTGAATTATTGTAACCTCGGATTTGTAGTTTGACCAGACTATAAACTTCCCTTTATAATTCTAATGTTTGTAATGTCTTTTACTTCTTAATAGGTTTCTACTAAAGGTTAATGTAGTAAGTACCGATTTGTTGAATGACCATAAAATTTGTAATAAATTACTTTGAGGCCGTCATAGAGTAATTACTCAGATAATTCATTCAAAAATATTTTACAATATGCAATTTAAATGCCATCCTTTAAATTCAACCTCCATTCCTCTCATCTTATAATTTCTTCATTAGAGTTCATTCAGACTTCATATGAGTTTCTTCTCCAGAAGGCTTTTACATGGGTGATGATAGCCCTGGTGTCACATACACCCAATAGGTTATGATACTTTGTATTATGTCAATGTTACTGACACACACATACGTTGACACATTTACAACTTACAAAATAACCTCGTCATAATCATGGATATGTATTTTCCTGATTGCATCCGAGGCTGGAATGAACTCTGAGCTCAGGTTCGCCTTCCGGCTCTTCGAGGAGGAACGCGGACCTTGCACGATCTTGAGCATGTGCATGGTAGTGAGATCATTGACACTTATATCACCCTCCATGAAGTCAAATCAGGGCCCATACCATGAACTCTTAAAACAGGTCAATAATTGAACTGCTGTCATTCTACCAACTGCAAATGTCACTTTGGAATCCCTTTGTAATTCTATATATTTATATGACAGTACAAAGTGACATTTGCAGTTGGTAGAATGACAGCAGTTCAATTTATTGACCTGTTTTAAGGTTTATGGTAAGGCCGCAGGCCTTTTTTGAGCTTATTTTGGGTAGGAGGGCTCCCGGAACCCGGCGGGGGCGTCATTGCCAGTCATTTGTTATCCACGTAGTCATTTTACAACTTACAAAAATCTCAGCATTTTTCAATCAATTTGATAGTTGTGGGCTTCACCCTTTGAATAAAATTTATTTAAGCTTATTTAATAAGCTTAGTGTTTGTGTAAAATTACCAATCTAACTTTACACTTCCTTAAATCATACCAGAATGGTACTTCAACATGATATTTCAATCGGTTATCTCCTAATTTTAACTGTCGGGTTTCGTGTGAACTGCCAGGTGCAGATTTTCCACTTTAACCTTTTTATTTCGAAGATTCTCCTCGCAACTTTTCAGTATTACAAGTTGGGAAGAGTGAATACCTCTCCTTTTTATATTCCCTTCCGAATATTTCGTTTCTTACTTTAAATTTCGGAATGTTCTTTTGAGTAAGTTGTTTCAGATTTCAAAGTTTAAAACTTTCTTTTTTGTTTCAAGTTTCGAGTTTAGAATGTTTCAAAATATAATGTTAAGTTAAATAACAGACCAGGGGACGAGTGGGAGCCTCAAATATTTGAGGAGACGAGTGGGCGCTGGGTACGAGTTTTAGAGGACCAGTGAGTTCGTACCCGAATTTTGTTATGACGTATGTACCTAGTTGATTTCTGTCTTTAATTGGTCATGTAGGTAAATAAAATACTAACTATTGTTGTTTATTGACTATTTCAGATTATGGGGAGTCAGGTGGAAGTCACTCCCGTAAAAGACAAACACATATAGTGATAATATTTTGCCACCCTATTGTTTGCACGTACGTGAAGGTATAGTCAGGCACAATTTTTCAACTTACCAAATTGACACTACAATCGTGTTATAGTATTATTCTATGTAAAATCAGAATGGCATAGGTAACTACTTCGATATAAAATCACTGACAGAAATAATAAAATAATCGGCATACATCGGTTTTGATAAAAGCAGTTTCCTATTTGAGTAACAAAGGTGTAAAGTGAACACGGAGTAGCAAAAACAGCCTGTGCGAGGAAAAGCGCAGTTTTGCTTCACAAGCACATTCCTTACAAAGCCTTTGTGAGTGTGCGAATTTCCGCTTTAACTCTGTTTACAAGTCCTTTGGAAAGTTATAATTTCAAATTGTTCTGTTCCGTGGCACTCGTTTTGCTACTGATGGCAAAAAGTGCATAAAAATTGTGGCTCTGTTCTACGAAGGAAGTGCAATTTTGTTATGAATTTGCCATATTATGTTGAGAGTTGTTTCGATTTATTTAGTTTCTTTTGTAAGATCAATGACTATTTCATAATTTACTGTTTTTTAAAAGAAAGTTAATTGCTTATTTTTTTAATCTGAAGGTCTATTAACATTTACTAGCTGTTTCCTGCGGCTCCACCCGCATTGTATTTTTTATATAAACCTTTTCCTTGCCAAGAAAATCACGTATTATAAAATAAGAATTATCCAATTTGGCACAGTGGTTGTGCGTTCTGTCAGAGAACACACAAGATACACACACACACGCACGCACGCACGCACACAAACACACACACATACACACACACACACACAATTCAGAAACGAACAACAAACACAAACGCATGTGATCACATCACTCTTGTCTAGTGAGTTCATTTATAAACGCTCACGGTCTTGGCAATACAAGGAAACCCAACTTTGCCTTCGCATCGTTGGTCATCAAAGTTACAAAGTAATTCCAATCAAAGATCAAACTAACCCAACCAATCAGGCCTCGACTCTATTAGCCAATCAAAACAATTAAAATCCAATACAACCAGGAAGTTTGCTTTGGGAATTGATCGTAATCAATTATATAAAGTCGGAGTGTCAATTATTTTGTTGATCAGAAGTTTGTCTCGAGAAGAGGAAGGATTTGGTTTTGGGAATTGGGAGTGACCGGTGTTGAATAGTTTTAGAATTGATAATAAATAAATATTTTAGGATATACACACATACAAAACTTTGAAAGGGATACCAGCTAGAAAGTAGGGTCTTTCTACTGACTGCCTCTGTGGCGTAGCGGTAGTGAACGCGGCCGCTACGCAGGAGGCGCGGGTTCGTTTCCCGCTCAGTGCAAATATTTGTATGCATAAATGTAAATATTTGCATTGGTTTGGCTGTTTCTACCTATAATATGTACTTATTCACGAAAAAAATGTATCTAAGTATGTTTATCCACATGAACCCATACCACAAGCTAGTTTAGATATGCTTACTTTGGGTCTAGATAGCGTTGTGTAGAATGTCCTACAATATTTATTTATTATTTATTCTACTGTATAGTTCACGAAACTATTAAGCATCGTGTCGCATTTTCAAATATCTCAAAAATCTTTCGAAAAAAAAAACATTTTTCAATTAGGTAAAAAAATCAAGCAAGTATCAGCAGCGATGTCATAAATTGAATAAATCGAAAACTCAATGAACAACGTTAAAATTAGATTATAGAGCTCATCCCAAATTAGATTTTGAAATTGCAAAACTAGCATATTCATATCATATCCATCATCATACACACAAATATTTTACTGAGCCGTACCCGAACTCGAGACCACTGCATAGCGCATCTTTACAGTCATAGAAAAAAAACATAATTAAGTAAAATAATGTCCTTAAAAAGTAGCCTCAGCACACAAGTATGGACTGTACTCTCATAATTATTCTTATAAAAGAGACACTTCACTCTTGCAACATGTTGTAGTCGATAATAATTTGGTCTTACGAGCCAAAATCTCATAGCGCTGAGCCTCTACGGCCCCTATATATCGGCGCTTATCCCGTGTCATAAGCAGGTAGCTGTAAACTCATAATTTTACGATATCCCACTTAAGTTCCTGTCTGAGAGTTCAGCTCCTTAGGGATGAGATTTGTCGATAAAAATGTCGATATGATAGTTTTAATTTAATGCCTTGATATAGCGTTTAATTAGTTTTAAGGTATTTTGGTGTCTTTAACTTCCTTTTTGATAGTTTTACCAGCCGGTGAAGTTATTTTGAGCCCAGTTAATATTGGTGAGACCCCATATACACCCAAATATGGACCAATATAATGTAGTAGAAAGGATTTTCTCGCAGTAAATTTATATGCCTTTAATGACAACCAGAATTTAAAAAAATAGTTAATTCATTAAAAAGTCTTCCTTAAAATCTCTAAAAAGGCTTAAGAGTAATAAAGTCACATAATATCCTTATCCTGGCCGGCAGTGGCTTAAGTCAGTCTGCGAAGCCTTATAAAAGTTTAGCGTATGGTCTAAATTAATGAAATGAAATATTAAAATTAGTTATTTTATTTTAACTGTACATGTTTATTGTCTTCGTATTCAATTCTGAGATTTTTTTGATTAGCCAAATCCGTAGTTAAGACTGGTAAAGCGGACCCCAGACTCCGAGCTGAAAAAGCTTCGGATGCGACTGGGAATTATCGCTAAGAGGATAGATTCAATTCTGAGATTTTCTGAAAAATTGTGTTTTTTTTTTTCATACAACCAGTCACACGTCTTTCCTTTTTCACACTCTTTTATACATACATTTCACTTTATCTATTTTATGTGTATTTGGATAAAGATCACTTATTGTAGGTACTGGGGACCTGTGGTACTACTTACTTGGACTTTGGTTTAACATCCGGTTGATCTCTCTCATCTTACTCTTTATACTAATCTTCCTGTTTCATTATTCTTCTTTCATCTATTCTCTCTGAGGTAGAGATCACTTTTCCCTTCTCGTTACCTCTAAACTTTATTTTATAAAAATAATCTCATAATTATAATGATTTCAATGATGATGATGAAGCAAATAATCACAAGAACTTCACCAATTGACAAAACAAATTGTTATAATCGCGGGTCTCTTTCTTTTTCTTCCAGCCATAAGTCGTCAACTGTAGTAGCACTTATCGATATTCGATTACATCACTAATATCACAGCGATGAGATTATTCTATTGACACTTATTTTACTTGTACAATTTCCTATTTACTTTGTTATTCAGTATTTTAGAATTGACTAAACTATTATTAGAATAATGGGACTTAGGAATCATTATAATAGTGGCTGAAAATTACCACCGACAGAAAATATTCGAGCAATATTAATCAAATTTTGAATACATTCTAATATTATAAATGCGAAAGTAACTCTATTTGTCTGTCACACTTTCACGCCTAAACTGAACTGAACCCATTGATACTGAGTTAGATTAGAACATGGGAAAGGACATTGGTCGCGATAACCGACATCCACGCGAGCGGAGCCGCGGGCAACAGCTGACAGACAGACAGACTGACATACAGAGTCACTTTCGCATTTATAATATTAGTATGGATATGGATATACCTACTAATTCCACTCAAGCTGTAGGATGAACTCCCTGCGGTGGTTTTCCCAAGCGACTACAATTATATGGGGTTCTTCAAGAAGGACATTAGATGGTTTCTTCAGGGTTGGCAGCGCGATTGTGACGCCACTGGTGTTGCATACATCCATAGGCCACGGTGACCACCTCACATTAGGTGGGCCGTGTGCTTGTCTGCCACCTAAGTGGCATAAAAAAATCCATAGATTTCATTTCTAAGAAAATAAGTAATATCTGGTTACCCTGTGGTCTTGGATTCCTGTTTATACTGTGATTTTCCGAGGTTTGAATACTGAATTTGGACTAAGCTGTAGGGATTTTTCCACCTTCCACATAAAAACGGCCTAACTGCGACGATGTACCTTATACATCAATCGATTCAACCACACAGTTACCTTCAGCATTTAATATACTCTTATATTCAAGCAGCCACGAATCTAGTAAATGGAATATTATTTCATATAAAAAGATTTCTCTCAAAAAGCAAAGAATAAATCCTATTGAAGTCTCGTCTTAGATGAAAGAGAGATTAGACGTTTATGTTTTCTCACAAACACGGAATACAGAATAGGTTCTGAGAATATGAAAAGAGAAAAATCTGGAAATCTACTTATGATTCACGTTCAAATTGTTAAGTCATATTATGCAACTAGCTGTTGGCCGCGACTTCGTCCGCGTTAAGTTTGGAATGTTGTTCATCCCCTATTTTATCCCCTTGAGGGTAGAGTTAATCAAAATCCTCTCTTAGCGGATGCCTACGTCATAACATCTACCTGCATGCCAAATTTCAGCCCGATCCGTCCAGTGGTTTGGGCTGTGCGTTGATAGATCACTATGTCAGTTAGACACTCAGTCAGTCACCTTTGAGTTATATATATTTAGATACACTCATTTCAGTAGGTATTCTTACGTTTTGTGTTACTATTATTTTTATGTACCACTTTTTTATACAATTTAGGTGGTTACCATGGCTTATGGAGATACGCATCATCAGGGGCGTTACACTCGTGCTGCCGACCCTAAAGTAATCTTCTAATGCTCTTTTTGAAGAAACCCATAATATATTTTAGTCGCAAGGGGCCTAGCCATCTCACATACTTGCTGGTGCACAGGCTGGTTTACTGATGAGGCACAGATTTCTCTCATGAGATGGGGGGAGGGGGGGGGGGGGGGACTGGTTCTGCAAAAACCAACCGTGCCCGCGATTGCCGGTGACTTTTTTCTTTCGTCATGTTATTTTTCATGTGTTTTCTGGCAGAAGCATTTCTGCATTTTTCTAATGGTAGAATTTGAATTTGTTCAAATCAATTTACAAAGAGAAAACTCCCCAGCCCGAAGTCAATTCTCTTTTCTCTTTGTAAATCGATTTTCTACCATGTATAGACCACTAGCGGTTGCCCACGGCTTCGCGTGCTGCTCAGCGTGGATGTCGGTTATCGCGACCAAACAAAGCCTATATTCTTCCCCAAAGTCTAATCTACCCCTGCACCAAATTTCATGAAAATCAGTTTAGGCGTGAAAGGCTATCAGACAGAACGACAGACAGACAGACAGAACTACTTTGGCATTTATAATATTAGTAAGAATTCACAGACCAAAAAGTATGATTCAATCATTCATTAAAGGCACTATTTTATAAATGACATTATGATGTTCAGTAAGCATATCCATTAAACCAACCCCAGGCGGCTGAAACTAATATAAAAGTATAACACTCAAACATCATTCACATACTCAATTTAACGCTTCCCAAAATCCCATAACCCCAGGAGCGTTATATAGGGTGGTCAGAAAAATGAACCGACAATCTGACGTCACTGTCATTTATCATTGTGCAGGGGTAAATACCTCGTGACTATGGGGAATTGGAGTTGCCTTATAGGGTTATGTTTTAGGTAGGTATGGTTGTATGAGTATAAGGCAGGTGGAAGGCGTATGATAGGACTCACCCATTCTTTCTGTATAAGAGCGCATTGTCCTCAATTTTTTATGTAAAATTCAATTCAATCGGGATAATATCTTTTAAATATGGGATCCCATTTTTTCTCATAATGGTTTTTGTCCTAATTTAAATTGTCATAACAAGTTAGGCATAATTTTCTTTGTCATAATAATAGTGTGCCATAATTGGTTTTTAGCATACTATGTTATTAAGCATAAATATTGTATATCCTAATGTTTTTATTCATAACTTTGATATGCATAAAGTTGTAAAGCATATTGTTTATTTGTCTAATAGTTATTTGGCAGATTTATTGAGAAAGCCCCTGATTCCGACTTGGATAGATTAGGTTAGAAGGCTAGCATTAGGCCTTCGTGGTTATTTTTTTTATAACCATGTAGAACTTTATTTAGTCAAATGAACATTCTGAATTAAAAAAGTTATGGTTACGCGTCGTTATGCTTAAGTAAACTTATGCTTTGGGACAGTATGCTTATAAAATATTATGCTTATAGTAAATAGGATTAAAAAAATTATGATTAAAAGTTATGGCAAATGAGTATTATGCGTAAATAATGTTAGGACAAGTAACATTATGCAATGTTAAATTATGACATAAAATTGTAGGAATAAAAATAGAGAACCTTTTTAATATAGATGGCGTTTTGCGTTTCTTTCTATAGGGTAGGTAAAAACAAGGGTGCTTATACATATAAAGGTATCAGCAAGCTATCCCGACAAGTTTCCATGTCAACAAAAATGATGATAGATCGTTGTTTACGTTTTAACACCACAAGGTAATAATCACTAAGTTAAAAATTTAAAAAAACCGACTTCAACCGATTTTTGTTGATATTTCATAAACTGCTGGACCGATTTTGATAAAATTTACATTGGACCACCTGCGAAGTATAACCAACAAACATCAAACAAAAAAATTATTTTGCAAATCGGTCCAGCGTCTTTGAGTAATCGGTGAACATACATAAAAAAAAATATTCCAACGAATTGAGAACCTCCTCCTTTTTTGAAGTCGGTTAAAAACAATCGCAATGCATTGTGATTTTTTTTATAAACGACAAATTGACATGATAACAACCGATAGTCGATGCTTTCTGAGCTTATTTTATTTTCATGTAAGACTTTCATGCAAGTCCGCCCGCCATGTTTATAGTACTTCTGAACCGCAATTTTTGAACATTCTTCATTTTACTATTACAACTATCAGGATATTAAACATGTATTGTTGGGAGTTTCCGATATTTCAGCGCTGTTGCAAGCACTATGATCACGGAGGAACTGGCGTATCGGCGGTAAACGGTGTAAAAGTTTTAGCAGTAAATATATCGAACTACCCTCTTTCGAGTTCTTTTATTACCACTAGTTTCACTCTCACTACAAACTCGAACTCAATCTCGATCACTCCATACATAACACATGCACACGCCCGAAGTAGATCCAAATACTTCTATACGTCCATCTAAAGGCGACGGTGGGAGCCATCTACCAACCAATTGGCGATATTAAAGTTTTGTAGTTAGTTAGACTAGTCAGATTTTTGAGAGTTCCAACTATATGAAACAACTGCCATATAATATATTCGTATGGCATCCAGGGACGACGGTATAACGTGCTCTCCAAGGCACAAAAACAGAAAGAGGAAAAAAATAAAATAAAAATAATATTGATGGCAATACGCCAAATGTTCAAAAATATGTTGACATCGCGTGCAGTTGTAGGCTTGTCAAGAACTTCGACCCACTAATTTGTCAAATAGCTCGTAACAAGGGATGGAATTTAATTTTCTTAATCGTTCAGAATTTACTTCGGAGCTTGGTTAAATTCATTTTAAAGGGATTATAAATGTTGTGGAGTTATTTGATGCGTCTAATTTCGTCTGTAAGTCAATTAGTTATGGCATTTTGTTACATTGCTTCATTTACTTTGAAAAGGACTATTTTCTTTAAAATGAGTATTTGTAACAGAAATTACTAGTGTGACCGAAAACCCCTCGAAAAAAATGTAAATTGTTTGAATTAAGACTGGTTTCACGTTGGAAGTGTAATGGAATCCGAAACCTCTCAATCGTAAGGCCTCTTTTAGCTCTACGCAGTCGATCAGCTTCTCGAAAGCAGAAAATATTAGACGTATTGCTTCAACTTCAACTTCTGGATAGTGACTTTTGAGGAAGTCCACTTTAATTTCGGCTATATGATATATTATGTCAGAAAGGGAAAACTGTCAAAGGAGGTGAGGTGAGGTATGACTTGGGCACTGAGGTCTCTGTGGGGCCCAGTGATCAAGGTTGAAAATTTCCAAAAGCAAAGCGGGTGAAATAAAACTTACCTCGATCTAGTTTTTCATGCACTGGTGATAGGGGCCTCTCGCCACTAGTGGGGTCCTATACACATATGGCTTTCTGGGACACTCAGAGACAAGAGAGAACTTTCATATGAAACATTTCCTCCTCATATCACTCATCGAAGACATAGTCCCATCTGAGCCTAGCGTCAAAACATCAGATATTTAATAGGAAAATCTTTACATTCCTTTATTTATGACAGCAAACGTCTACGACTTTGCGACGGTAGTGATTTATCGCCTCAAAGCTGCGTATTTCTCGCAAAACACAGATTATAAATCATAGCACAGATGTTTCAAATGTTATGCCTTGTTTTTGGCGCGAATGTGTATGTTTTTTTCGGGGCACGCTGTTTAATTTTCATGGTTTGGACTACTGTGAATATAGGTTGTTCTTGTTCATATAGGAGTCTCTCGTTATTGTCCTAATTAATTCTAGGACATCGAGTATTTTAACCTTCATCTAAACCGAGATTTAGTATAGGGTGTGATATATTTTGCCACACTGGTATTCCGTTTGCGGAATGGTATCCCAGTTCGGGGACCTACTCATTATTTTCATGATTTGTTCATAATGTATTGGCTTTTTCGAGAACGACGCCAATGGTTGTCTGGTCCCGAAAGGAGAGCCTACGATAGAGCCTTATCTGTCAATCAGCAGGTGTAGGTACAAGCTTACTCAGGTGAAGATAGTTTGGTCTCAAAAGTTCTTAGTGGGGACTACAAAATACACAACAACAATCTACCCGAGACCTCTGACGTAGCGGCCAAACAATGTGTTGCAACGCTACACAGGGGATCAGTAACTTATTCCACAGTACATCACTGGGCCAAAAAAATACATACTTGCAAAGCTTATGTTGAATAGGTTTTTCACAAAGAACTAGGCGTTGAAAATATCAAAATTCGACTACTTCGTATTTACAATAAACGCTGAACCCAAGTGAATTGAGAAAAAGTTTGCAGGATGGATATTATCAACTAAAAGTCTTGCCACTTTTTGTCCCCCAGTAATGAAACTTATGTGCAATTATAACCACTAAATTAGGGCAAACGAAGTTGTTAATGGATTACAGAGCGGTCCCCAACGACGTTTGCCACCAAACTTCGCCGAGCTCTCAACTTGCCCATTTAATTTTCTTATACCTACTTGTTTACGGAAAGACCCTTGCTTGTGTTCAATCTTTATAAACAGTTTTGTTCGTAACTGTACTGGAGAAATGGTAGATTGGTTGCGGATTTCGTTTCTGGTTGTACTTTGTGTGTTAATAGGTATTATCCGTAATAGCTTATCAGATCACTTATGTTTATCTACACTCACGCCTGTATATTCTTAAAGGCTCAAACATGAGACATCAGTCTCTACAACAAAAATCTCCACTGATGTTACATCTATACCTACCTACTAATGTTATAAATGCGAAATTATCTTGGTTTGTCTTGCTGTCTGTTACGCATTCACGCATAAACCACTGAACCAATATTGAGAAAATTGCATACAGAGACAGACTTGCGCAAGGACATAATAGGCTATGTTTGGTCACAATAATGAGCCGCGGGCAACAGCTAGTTTTGAATAGAAGATATTATTATATATTTTTGGTTTAAATATATAGCTTTTTTTTTTTTTTATATAGGACACGTCAATTTGACTTTGCCTCGCCTGATGGTAAGCTGAAGGCAAAGTCTCTGAAAAGAGGGTCACCATTACAGACATGTACCATGTTACAATGGTGGCACTCAGCTTGACGGCCTCATCAGATGCTTTTTCACGCCCCGCTTAAAGGACCCGGGACTATAGGAGGAGGGAAACACGTGAGCTGGTAAGGAATTCCAAGTCTTAATAGTGCGGCAGAAGAAGGAGTCGCCGAATCGCTTGGTTCTTGATGGAATATTTTGCACCGTATGCGGGTGGCATCTGAGTCCTGTACGTGTTGTCCTATATAGGAAAGGAGAGGGTGGGATTACTTGGAAGAGCTCATCAGAACATTCACCATGGTAGAGACGGTAAAATACCGCCAAAGATGCCACATCTCTACGCAACTGCAAAGGCTCAAGCTGTAATATATAAGACTTAAAATGAACAAAATGCAAATGTATGATTCCGTAGCCGACCGCATACGACAACTGCCACTGCAGCAGATGCGCGTACTTCATTGCGGCTTCTCAATGGCCCCCTTTATCCGTATCGGAGTTTAACAAGTAATGGGTACGCTATATCTGCTGCATACGTCTATCGTCATCGTATGCGGTCAGCTTCGGAATCATAACTTAAACTGCCATAACTCATAATCGAGGGCATTAAGATCGGACTAGATAGCGGCCAGTCTTCTCCTCTAATAAAGTAAGAAACGTTACTTTGCAGCCGCTTTTATGTTGATTGAGCTTTATGACTTGATGCAGTCTTGCGGAAAGGAGCTTTCTTTATTATGAAATGTAGTGTTGTTAAAAAGCTTAACGACCTTCTCAAGGGAAGTGTTAATTCATACTGTGATTATATTATATTGACTTTTTTTTATAAATAATGCTCTCCTAGCTACCCAAATTCATGCATACAAATTAATAATTTACACTGAGCGGGGATCGAACCCTGCGTATCGCCCGCACTATCACCACGCTACAGAGGCCGTCTCCACACACATCACAAGCTCCCACTCATCCCGTGGTAACATAATTGTTTATTTATTTATTTATTATATACTTTATTGTACGCCAATTACAATATTCATGCTACAGAAATTAAGAGGACAAGAGCAGTACAACGGGCGGCCTTATCGCTTTACGCAATTGCTTCCAGGCAACCTTGGATTTGAATGGGAATAAAAATCTTACATATATTCAATACATATAGCAAACTGTATTGCATGTGCTCGCATATGCGGTTGTATTGTATAGTGGCATAGCTTCTTCTTCCATCTCTTAGTCTCATATCTATCTGGGGTCGGGTTTTCTTGTAGGTCTGCACCAAGTCGTTTTGTCCTGGGTTGTCTCAGGGGCTAGGTTCTGTTCTTTAAATTTAATTCCCGAATCATATTGGACCAATATGTAGCGGGAGGTTTTCCTCTTCCTAGGCGTGTTGTAGGAATATTTAAAGCGGTTTTCACGGAGTAAGTATATTGTGTCCGTACCATCTAAGCCTGCCTCCTCTACATTTGTCCGTTATTTTGGCCACTCCGAAGGATATAGTGGCATGGCGCAACTTATATGAAATTTTGATAGAAATATATCTGGAAAATATTTTAAATAGTCTGTACCTATACAACGTCTATTTTGCGCAAAGGCCACTAAGAAACCCATAGGTTCTTAATTTGTTATCCCCTCAATAATATCGTAAACATACATAGCAATAGCAATTGGTGACCTTAGGAGTGAAGTGCCGACCCTCCCTGTAAACAAGTCGTTAATAATTGCTCTTAACCCTTCGTATGTTTTATTCATATAACCCTGTAAACCGAACTAGCATAATGAAAAGGGACAAGTTTGCATCATAGAGGATGTCTGTTACACCGTACCTTTCACTAAATGTACCTAATCCTCTCTAACAATTTTGATACTTTTCTTAATCTTGTGGCTGGTCGTAGCTGGCTTCACTGAAAATGTTGTATTATATTTGAAACTAGTTGACCCCGCGAACTTCGTACCGCCTAACAGTCGATTCTTTTTTTTTTAAATTTTTCTCTCCGTAAGAACTTTAAGGAATATTCTAAAAAAAGAATTAGCGTAATCGGTTCACCCGTTCTCGACATTTGCGCTTAGCAACACATTTAGGGATTCATTTTTATATTATAGATGGTAGCGTCACCTTCTGTATTTTTCTGGCAGTGTTGCCGAGAGCGACAGTAACTAATGTAATGTCTTATGCTCCCGGAAGCAGTTTGGAGTCTATTTTCCTAAGTTTATCCTGGTATTTAGGGTCCCTCCAAACTTAAGAGAAAGCCTGCGTCAGAGTCTCGTCTGTGGATCAGTAGGAGTACCTACCCGCTTGCAGGTGAGGTTGGCTTGGACCCGACCCAGATTAAGCCAATGTCATTTAAGGTTACGCTAGTTTTAGTACACGTATTATTTATATGAGTCAGCATTAACAATCTGTTCATAAAATAAATTATTTTTATAAATTATGACTTCATCCTGTTTGATGGTATAATCTGAAAGGAAAGTCTCAGAAAAGATGGTCACTGTTACAGACTCCAACAACGTTACAATGGCTTGACAGCCTCATCGGATGTTTTTCACGCCCCGCTTTAAGGACCCGGGACTATAGGAATGGCTGTTACTCCTGTAGTCTCATATTAAAAGCTGCTCCTGAAAAATACATACATACAATTACATTCGCGCATTTTTTTTCCAGGAGAGGCAGCAATAACTAAATATGAATATTATCCAATATGTAAAAAACTTCGGTGTGATACGCGTCCACTACCAAACTTATTAAGACCGTATCGTGCATTACGTTTGATATCTTGTTCTTAGTGTAGTTTCAACGGAGACTTCTACACAAAGTTTCTACCAACATTTATAGCTCTGCCTCGATTAATATTGTTCGAGATATTTACTGAATGGATGTTCGCAATGTCTCGTAATTGCTTAACAATGTTCTCGTTGGCAACAAATTGATTAATTTGTTGATAGTTGTAGATAATGGAAACTTAATAGCCACTGGCTATAACGGCGGATAACTTTGTTTCATTAAATGATAGTGGAAATGTCTAACTGTAGGCCTCTCTGAGATAGCTCTAAGTGTTTTGATGATAACTGGAGATTTCTTTTTAAAGATACAATTCATTCTGATGAAATTTATGGGAGAGATCTTAAACTTTTGCATTCGACTTTTACTGTTTACGATAATCATCGCATAGTTTTGAGTTATTATTTTTCCATTTAATTTTTCTTACCCTTAATAATTATCTTATTCATTTGCAAATTTATTTTGGAAAACTGAACAGCTTAAACTTTAATAGTCACTAATGTGGGGCAGTATTTGTAAATGTTATGTAAGATAATAATGTATAGGTAACTACTATAAAATGGATCGTGTAAGTTTTAAATAGTGGTACTTGTTGAAAGAATTTCATATTATCAACCAGAATTCAATGATGTCCCATTAAAAACCTCATAATTCAGAACTAACCATGAAATGTATGAAAATTTGCATACAAATGAGTCAAGTTTAAACTATTCTAACTGCATATTTACATTCATTGCTTACAACAAAAGCATAATATAAATGTGTACAGCTCACATATCCATAAAATAGCGAATTAAAATGGTACCCCACGTTTTATTTCGAAGAACAAATGCGCAGTCATTAAGTAACATAGAGGTTTAACGTGGCGACCCCACTAGACCCCACCAAGAATTCTCATTATGCGGTCACCCCCGGGACCGAGGCCCTAGGGACCTCGGACTGTCCCAGACGTTTAAAGGGTTGAAGGTGAAATTAAACTCGTTGAACATTTGGAAAAACAAATACTGCCATTCTGTCGTAATTGTTGCGGATTCAGGATAGGAGTAGTTTTTAATGTGGAGATGGAATGAGTAACGGCTGTGAGGGGGTTATGGATGTGACTCGCATGTATTGTTGTTTTGATATTTGGTAGGTACATGCATACATACATAAAGTCAAACGTTATTTACTGTCGTTAACGTGGCTCTGGTAGTATTTCTTGAAAATTTTAACATTGGCGTCTCGCACTTTTTATAAACATTGTTGATCTGAAAGAAATTTTAAAGCATTTAGTATGTCAAGAATTCAAATCGATTAAAATAGAAAAAAAGTGAATAAAACTCAAGCAGCTCAGTGGTCAGAGCATTCCTCCTGTAAGGGAAAGATCACGGGTTTGAGTTACACCTGAGAGATTTTGCGACTTACTGAGATCTTGACATAGTACTAACAAAGTCGTACAGGAAAGTGAAAAACATTTCACTTTCCTATACAACTTTGTTAGTACTATGAAATAATTCTATAATGTAAGTATGACGATAATAGACGGTCACCTGTTACCATATTTGCCACAAACTAATTGATTTTTAATGTGGGCGGTGTTCGCGTAATAGCCAAGGTGTTGGACTTGTAATTAAAAGTTGGCGGAGACCCACCCGGTATACAATAGAAGTGAACTCACTCGTGATATATGTACAAGCAATTTAACTACATATTTATATCAAATAGCGTCTTATGGGGACCACTAGCGCTGGCTATTCCTGTTACTTAGGTAACCCCAAATACTGTGCTTTAAACCAGGATTGTACAGTAGTAGTGGACTGTAGTCAGTGATCTACAAACATCTTCAATCTTCCTCTTAGCGTTAATTCCCAGTCGCATCCGAAGCTTTCAGCTCGGCGTCTGGGGTCCGCTTTTACCAGTCTTAACTACGGATTGGCTATACCTTGATATTTTCCGTGAAGCGATTGTCATCTGACCTCCACAACCCAATGTTAACATTAGGCGATATCGAAGCTCTGTAGTTAGACCGTTGTTTTTAGAATTTTTTAGGGCTCCAACTACCCGTAACGATTTCCATAGATGTTCTTACCGGGACCGACGGCTTAACGTGCTCTCCGAGGCACGACCAGACCAATGCAAATACTCATATTTCATGCACACAAATATTTGCACTGAGCGGGGATCGAACCCGCGCCTCTTGCGTAGCGGCCGCGTTCACTACCGCTACGCCACGGAGGCAGTCAGTGATCTACAAACATATCGAATATTAATTCTCGAAGAGTCCCAGGCAAAACTATCTTGGAACTTTAGAGTATGTACAAACGTTATACAGAGACACAGCAAGTGTCATTTCGACGTGGCGTAAAAAATGACTTCTACTTCGTAAGTATAAGTTGACGTATACATGCATCCCATGACATCCACACATTGACAGTTTAAAGAACAATATTGAGTAGCTTACTCCCACAAAACGCGTTTTTCACGCCGTTTTTGCGATTATTTTGTTAGCATTCTGTGTCTATACCTACAGTGTAACTCAAGGTCCAAGCTTAGAAACCAGACCTCATCGAAATGAATCAGAAGTAAATTGAAAGGAGTTAGATATGGCACCGGGGTTCAGGTTAGTATGTGCCAGGTAGAAACATTTTGGTTTTCAATAATAAATGTTTCTTTCTTTCATTTCAATACCCAACATTTTTAACCATCCCCAAGGACCGATTATGTTGAATTATGTTTCTCCGGAGTTGTATATCCTGTATTTCGATCATATTCTAAACATATCCACAACGATTCTTACGTAATCTTATTCAAAATCCACCTCTACTAGTAAACGAATAAGGAACACCATCTTCTCCTCTCAAACGTACATTTTCAATGTTCACTAATCTCCATGTTCCCTTTGTAAGCTTTCAGTGTGGCACTCCTTTGTGAGGAAGAGTTCTTAGATTTAGTAAACTCGGAGGAGAAAACGACTAGAACTAAAATACGACATATAAAAGTAACGCAGTGGACGACGAAAGACAGATTATTTTTAATGAGGTTTGCGAGCAAGTATTTGTTTTTTTTATTTGTTTAAGTCTCTTGTGTGTTCCTGATTGAATGTATCGTAACTTAAAACACAGGAAGTAGTAAATTTTAATTGGTATTTCAACATCTATCTTACGAGTGTGACTGCCGTCTAAACAGAGCCTCGTCCGATAGGTAGCAGGTGTACCAGCTAGCAGGTGAGGGTGCTTGGACGACGAATTTCTTGGTCGGGCTCCACACACACCTATCATTTGCCACCTTAGCTGTATATTGTATTGATCAATAGCACTGCCGGAAGTTTACGTGAATATCATTCATTGATAAAATCACTTATAACGGATTCTATCGCGATTTATTGTTGTTCAATTTTTCAGTTACTTTTCAACAGCCATGATAGCGGGGCGACTGAAAATGGTAGTTTTCACAAGTATGAAGTGTAAATATAAGTACCCGAGCTATGTCGAATTGTTGGTGTTACTATTTATGCAGAATGATGTGTCGTTAAGCCTAGTTATAATTTGTTACCACCAGCCTGGGATTCACTCATTCACTTCTCGGTTGAAGGAGCTTGTTCAATATACAGGGCGTCCCACGGCGATGCCACATGGAGGGAAAGTACCTTAAATCCTTAAGTTAGCTCATTTTGTTTAAAGAAGACATCATTTTATTTTAAAAAAGAAACAAATCAGCATTCAAAGATTTTTAAAAATTCGCTTGCCACATCCGGTAATCGAACCGACTAAAATCCGAAAAAGTAACATCCTGTATTTTTATGGCATCAATCGATAGTGTCAATCATAAGGATTAAATCTCCCTAAGAAACATGGTAAATTAAATGAAAGGAAGTCCTTGAAACCTAAAATTATAAATTCAATTTGGTAAATTGACTGAGAATGTTACTTTTTCGGATTTTAGTCGGTTCGATTACCGGGTGTGGCAAGCGAATTTTTGAAAATCTTTGAATGCAGTTTTGTTTCTTTTTAAAAATAAAATGATGTCTTCTTTAAACAAAATGAGCTAACTTAAGGATTTAAGGTACTTTCCCTCCATGTGGCATCGCCGTGGGACGCCCTGTATATTCAAGTTTCAGCCGCGCATTAAAGGTTGCCAACTGTTACCTTTAATGCGCGTTCTCATGCATATCCAACATTTCGTAATCTAAGCTGGGATTCTAACACAGTTCTGTTTTCTTGCAATGAATGGATTGATACAATTTTCGCTTGGCTGAATGTATTAGTTTCAGATTGATGTGATATGATTTCTCAGAATGTTGCCAAGTAGAATAATACATTGTTATTTCGACATCATCGGGGTACAATAGCTAAACACTCCAGTGTCTTAGAGCAAACTGTATATGGGACGGTATTTAATAGTGGTTTTAGTATACATAATATTGAAACCACTATTTGTACCACATAATTCCATCTGCCACACCATAAAGACTTGAAATTCTTAACCATCATACGTGTTTCCTCCTTCCTACAATCCTGGGTTCTTTATGCGGGGAGTGAAAAAGCATCTGATGAGACCGTCAAGCTTAGAACGCCCTAGTAGCATTACTTCAGGCTTCCTCTTTAGCTTAACTTCATGAGAGTGGTTCATTCACATTCTAAAATTATTTTTTCTCCTCTTCTGTGTGCCAATCCACCCGGGGTCTGTTCTCTTTCAACTCCTACTCCTAATTCGAACACACGCGGTATTCCCGTCCCAATATAGTAGTCCGACTGGGGAAGTACCTCCGCCCTACAGAATAGGTACCGCGGCCATTATAACCTCGTGTTGTGTTCCCCGCGGTGAGTAGGGTAGTCAGAAATCACTGAAGAGTTTTTGTGCTGTCAGTGAGAAGACCAAGGACTTGTCTTGCTTTGTCTTCTGCACTGACGGTTCTAAAACTCTATTTTTACAGGGTCGACAGCACGAGTGTGACTCACATGGTGTTGCTCACGTCCATAGGCCACGGTAACCGCTTTCCAACATGTAAACCTGCTTGTCTTCCACCTAAGAGGTATAAAAAAAAATTCGGCCAAGTGCGAGTCGGACTCGCCCATGAAGGGTTCCGTAGTAGCAAAGGCGAAAATTGCGGTTTATGACGTATTAAAAAAAACTACTGACTGGATCTCGTTCGAACCAATTTTTAGTGGTAGTTTTCATGGCAATTTACATCATATATTTTTTTTAGATTTAAGTATCATTCTCTTAGTTTAGAAGTAAGAGGGGGGGGGGGGGGGGGGGGACACACATTTTTCCACTTTGGAAGTGTCTCTCGCGCAAACTATTCAGTTTAGAAAAAAAAAATGTTAGAAACCTCAATAGCATTTTTAAAGACCTACCTATAGATACCCCACACGTATAGGTTTGATCAAAAAAAAATTGAGTTTCAGTTCTAAGTATGGGGACCCCCAAAATTTAATGCTTTTTTTTATTTTTGTGTGAAATTCTTAATGCGGTTCACAGAATACATCTTCTTACCAAGTTTCAACAGCATAGGCCTTATAGTTACGGAGAAAAGTGGCTGTGACATACGGACGGACAGACAGACAGACAGACAGACGGACGGACAGACATGACGAATCTATAAGGGTTCCGTTTTTTGCCATTTGGCTACGGAACCCTAAAAATACACACCACTCAAAACGATCTTCACAAAAACTGAACAGAAAGCACTGCTGTGACTCGACAGCTTCAAACAAAAATTTATCACAGTAGTACTAAGCCCTGTCCTATCTCCAGAGCTAATCAGAACTTCCAACAGCAGTGATAACGCACACAAAACACCTGATGGCACACACAGGCCTTTGTTTGAGACTAATTACGTCCGTGCTGATTGCACAGAGTTCCGCCTCTATTAGACTAATTTGTTTTCGTCCGAAGAAATTAGAGCTTCCGATTTAATCAACCTGGTTTCTCGTCTAGATTTTGTAACTTTGAAGTTTTACCTACACAGTAAGGTTAAATAACTATTAGATATAGGACGTTGTCTCTATATGATTTGTTTTGGTTTAGTTATACGAGAATGTAATTTTTGATTTCTTTAAAGTATGATACCGTCTGAAGTTTACGAGAATATTACTCATTTAAATAAAACTTAAAATTAATGAATATGAGATAATTTACACTTTAAACTACATAATTGTGACAACTACCATCTTTAGTCACCTTAGTTCAAAAGTAGTCGAAACGTCGGGGCTTAATGTAAATAATAACAAATGAATTGATAAAAAATCCGTTAATAAGTGGACTTATTCTTTAAAATAGTCTTTTGGGTCTCACCAAGACCTGGGTCAAGCCAACCGCACCTGCACATCGATATACCTACTGATTGATGACCGTTAACGAGGCTCTGGTACAGGCTTTCCTTTAGTAATTGATATTTTACCCCCTTTCTGTTGACTGGTTGATCTGATATTTGGTATAACACACCTTTAGTTGGTATGACAATACAATTCCAATAAGAAAAACCGTTCATTAAAAAAATATTATTTGCTATAAACCTGAGAGCAAAGAAAATTTTGGATACAGCATCAAAATTGCACCTTCACTATCATCTCTACATATTATAAAACAAAGTCGCTGTCGCTGTCTGTCCGTCCCTATGTATGCTTAAATCTTCAAAACTACGCAACATATTTTGAAGTGGTTTTTTTTAATAGATAGAGTGATTCAAGAGGAAGGTTTATGTGTATAATACATGCATAATATTGTAAACAAACACTGATAAATCGGGATCAGAATACCACGCGGGCGGAAAATATGGCGGTACGAAGTTCGCCGGGTCAGCTAGTTGAGTATAATTTTAAGCACCGTACAGAATGTCTCGATTTTAAAGCTACGCGTTTAGACTGTAATTAGTTATGAAATGAAAAATCTCTTCGCAGAGAGGGAATTAGCATACCTTGGGGGGCTACCATACCTTGAGGGGAGTGTGATGAATTAGCGGTGTTAGGGAATAACGCTTTTGAATTAATTGGACACGAATTTGGGGGAAAAGTATTTTTAATTTTCACGAGAAGTGTTTCAAACACTTCAAGCGTAAATTGCATGCATTAATTAGGTTGTTGAATAAGTTTATGCAAATATAATTATTACATTAAAAATAGTCCACCTGTAACACCCTCTTCCTACAGTCCGGGTCCTTTAAAAGGGGCGTGAAAAAGCATCTGATGAGGCCGTCAAGTTGAGTGCCATCATTGTAGCATGGTACATTGTATAATAATGGTGACCCTCTAAACTATATCAGACTATATAAAAAAAAAGCCCTGAAAAAAATTACCACTACCTACTTCATTTAGGAACCTCCTGTAGTATTAAATGTATAAGAATGTTTTAACAGAGTATCTCTTTCTGCCGTTATGATAAAAGTGTAAAAAATTAAAAAGTCAAATGATTCTTTATAGTTAACTACCCTTTGCCCGCGGCTCCGCCCCCGTGGATGTCGGTTATCGCGACCAAACATAGCCTATATCGTTTCCCAAGGTCTAATCTATCTCTGTACCAAATTTCATCAAAATCGGTTCAGTGGTTTAGGCGTGAAAGCGTAACAGACAGACAGAGTTACTTTCACATTTATGATATTAGTATGGAGTATGGATATGGATACTTCGAAAATAAAAAAAATACTATCCTAGAGTCTAATATACTCTGAAATAAAATAATTGCGAATGAAACAAGAGCTTACGAATGCATGTGCCCAATTAGTAGCAGTAGTAGTCCAAGTATACACGTCAAAGCGTTGCGAATCCTGTCAATGTCTATATTTACCCTAACAGTACACGTGTACCCGAATTCTAACATTAAAATACGAGTAGTGACGCAAAAGCCTTTGATAAACCTTTGGACCATGGCGTGGCAGTTGAGCATATATAATGCATCAATGCATGCTTCAATATGATGTCTATTTGTATTGGCCTGGATATTTAGAAGTATGTGACTCCACTAAGATCAGATTTGATATTTGTGAGAGTATTTAACTGCTACGTGGAGAGGACACAGGACTCACAGGTTCAATTCCATCTTTGCGTTTATTCGAATGTTTGGATGTATGTAACTCCATCAAGATTTTCATGATCCATGCTAGCCTGCGAGTCAATATATTACTGAATAACAGACGATGCTTTAGCATAGACTTTGCTCTCGAGGTTAAGAGGACAGACGTTAATCCGTAAAAGTCAAAATCACATCATGAGAAGAAAGCGTAGGGGAGCGAATACCGGTGCATTGATGTAGGTGCTTCTATGCTATAAGTTGATGAAAAAAAAATACTGAGTGTTAGCCCCAAAGATATTATATATAAAAAGAAGTAGATACGTTATTGCGCGAAAATCGTGAAGATTCGAAAACGAGTCAATTGGAACGTTTGCCTCTAGTACCGCGTGCCGAGCGGCGCCGGCTGGACGTAGAGCGGAAGCATCAGTGACTTATAAAAAAAACGAAAATGCCATCGTATGTTTATAGACACTGCACGAACTATTACTCTAAAGTTAATACATCAAAAGGGATTTCATATCACATGGAAATAATACATATTTCGACTGATAAAGACCAAATTTCTGACTTTCATAATATTCAATTTAAAATTGTCAGCACGAAAATAAAAAGAGACAGTATGATATAATTTGGTGCGTGAGCGACAAGGACGTGTGTGATCCGAACATAGATTAAAGTACAGATGAGAATATCGTAGGCATTAAACTCACTACATACTACCTCCCAATTTTAATTTGTTGTTTTTTATAATTGCCTACTAATACTATGTGGTTCAAGTAAGTTAATAAGTGCGAACTTCACTTCACTGGCAAGTATCTACTTAGGTAAGTACCTACTTGTTAAAATTTGTAGGTACTATTGGCTGCAACAAAATAATGAAATAGAATAAACATACCTAGCTTTTTTATACTTAACTAGCTGCCCCGACGAACTTCGTACCGCCATATTTTCGGCCCGCGTGGTATTCAAATCCCGTTCCTGCTGCACCCTTATCACTTAGGGGGATGAAAAATAGATGTTGGCCGATTCTCATAGATACCGGATAAGCACAAAAAATTCATCAAAATCGGTCGAGCCGTTTCGGAGGAGTTCGATTACGCACCCCGTGACAGAAGAATTTTATATATTAGAAGATACAATAACAATGACAAACAAACATCTTTGTCTAAACAAAATTACGCAATTATCTCAAACTTCACTTTACTGGCAAGTACCTACTTAGGTAAAATTAAATAAATAAAATTGTACTACTGACAGCAACAAAATAATGAAATTTAAAAATTATACCTAGCTTTTTCATAATACATTAACAAAGTTAAACAAACATCTTTGTCTAAACAAAATTAGGCAATAACCTCAATTCAGAGAGCTCTGTACCTTCTTTTTCAATAATTTTGTTAGCCTATGTCACCGACTAGCAACCGCACTGTGATTGGTACATTGTTATCATTAAAGTCCAAGTGACAAACAATAGCTGTCTTCTTCTTTTATATTGTATTTTTCATGTCCTCTCTTTTCAATCCATTGGTTATGTAGGGAAGTGTAGATGAATTAAAAATGTGTGTGTGTGAGTTCGGCACATTTTTCTACGTTGATTTGTAAGCATATGACATGTCTATGTTATGAAATGTCTTTGGTTAGCCCTCACACGTATAAACCGATTCCTACCAGCTTCACTTTGCAGAGATCGCAGCAATGTACCTATATTTTACACTCTAAACTCTCTAAAGCAAACCATAATATAATTGCATAACAAACAACTAATTAATTAATAACAAACACCTTCGCTAATGTGATCTACAAAATTATTACATACATATTATATTTATTTTTACCCGCTTCTCTTTTTAAATTTTTTAACACTTCATCACTTTTAGATAATATCTAGAACCATCGCATAAGGAGTATTCAAATTACGCTATGCTTAGAAAAAAAAATCCAGTTTCCCATCGGTTATAAGTAGGTATAACTTAGATATCTTAGCTTGCACTCTACAACAAAAATACATAACTTAAAAATTACCGAATCATGGACTGACAAAAAAATGTCCTACAATCAAACTTTTTCCATTTACGCGGTCGGAACAGCTTCAGGCGTTAGCTTGAGCAGTTTCATATTGAATGAAAAACCCAATGCGATTCTCAATCATAATATTAATTATGTTTTACAATATAGTAAAATTAGCAATAGATCATAATAGGAATTGGACAATGGACAGCCTCCGTGGCGTAGCGGTAGTGAACGGGGCCGCTACGCAAGAGGCGCATGTTCGATCCCCGCTCAGTGCAAATATTTGTGGGCATGAAATATGAGTATTTGCATTGGTCTGGTCGTGCCTCGGAGAGCACGTTAAGCCGTCGGACCCGGTTGCCATAAGAACATCTATGGCAGTCGTTACGGGTAGTTGGAGCCCTAAAAAATCCAAAAACAACAGTCTAGCTGCAAAGCTTCGATATCGCCTAATGTTATCATTGGGCTGTGGAGGTCAGATGGCAACCGCTTCACGAAAAAATATCGAGGTCTAGGCAAATCTGTAGTTAACTGGTAAAGCGGACCCCAGACTCCGAGCTGATAAAGCTTCGGATGCGACTGGGAATTAACGCTAGGATGAGAGAGTATCGTCTAGTTGTAGTGGAGATCCGTAAAGTCTTCAAAGTTTTTACCAGCACACATATTTCCTTCTTCCTACAATACCGGTCTTTTCTACTTCCTACAGTACCGGTCCTTCCTAATTCCTACGGTCCTTTAAGCGGGGCATGAAAAAGCATCCGATGAGGCCGTCAAAACTGGACCACCATTGTAACATTGTTGGTGTCGTTATAACGAATATTCACCACAATTGAAAATAATAGTAAACTAGCCAAAGTTTTATTTTAATTAAAGTTTTAGTTTAGAAAAAAATTCATCATCTAGATCCCGCTCCATCTTCACACCAGCTCGATGGCATCAAATTAATTCACTGTCATGCTTATATACAGTCTTCCGATCACATCACAGAGACAAAAGTACTCGTACTACATCCTTGCTAAAACACAATGTGCTCTTAGCAACAGTCAGATCGATTTACAAAGTACTGGCATTCTAACAAGCATGCCTGGTTTTAGAGACTAAGTTCTACTTCAAGAGACGCTGTGAGACCGCAACGTTCTTCTGAAGAGACCTTAAACTGTCGACAAAACTCGTGAGCCGTGTGAACGATGACGCTATCACATATTTCACTTCAAAGTTCATCTTGGCTTGAAATACTTAAGGTTCGCGAACATTACTTTTTAACGAGTTTTCAGATTTGCTCAAACGCCTCTAGTTACTTTGTGAGAACATGGTGCGTATGAAATGTGTGAGGATGACGTTTATGAATGTTAGAAGAATTTTATTATTTGAGATACCTATTAATTGTTTTATCTATTTGTAGTCTTTTTTAAAATAGCTGTTTCGGTACACTGGAGATATTAAACAAAAATACTCGGCAGCAGGAATATGACGCCCCTGATGTTGCATACGTCTATTGGCCACGGTAACCATTTTTCATCAGGTGGGCCGTGTGCTTGTTTGCCATCTAAGTTGTATAAAAACTTGGGTTGTATTAGATTAACGATTCTGAACACAATTACTCTTTCGAATTCTTGCCTATTTGTCGGCAATGTTCGCAAAAACTACTGAACGGAAGCCTTTTGATATGTGGTATTTTTGTTTGAAAGGTTGGCCAGCCTTAAAACCTTACGTTAGTTTGATCACAATCAGCTCAGTTGGTCGGAGCTTTCCCTCTGTATGGGAATGGTTGTGGGATTAAGACCCGTCATGGACGTTCACTTTTTCCAACACGTGAAAGAACTTGAAACTTATGAAGTATGTAAGGATATAGTCAAATGTCGGGCTGTTGTGTCTGTCCACCCCGGAGGTAAATAGGCGTGAGTATAATTATGCATGGTAGGATTGAAAGAACTCTCGTCTAATGTACTGAAAATTAAAACTACTCCAGACGTCGAAACCCATTAAGCAAAGTCTTTATAGACCATTCCACAAAACTAGTCAGCAACTAGGGAATACCAAAATGAAACGAATAAACTAGAGCTTTTCATTTTACTCCAGGAAAGTACCACTCCGTGCCTCAAGTGGCACTAACAAAAGTTTCCATCAACTGGACACGAGTACTAGCGAGTTATGAGTGTGTCCGGTACAAAAACGGGTAAACAGAATATTGAATGGGTAACAAAGAAGGAAAAGTGGTCAGTATAGTTTTGTACGCAGGCCATACCATTGGTTCACGAAAGTGAAAATGTCTAAATTGTGCGAGATTGATTGTTTCGAAACTTTTAAAATTATTTTTTATTATTATTAGACCTACGTGTGATCACTATCTTTACTATATCGGTATGAGGTGATATGGTTAATGTTGAAAGACGCTTGCCTAGAAGCAATTTTTCACTCTCGACTTGAAGACTAATAGGTTTATTTAAGATAGATACTCTGGCAAGTCGTTTCAGTCCTTATAAAGTGAGAGCCAGTAAGCTGTATTATGTATTTGACCAGAGACCTAGAATTTTGCACAGTGATTCCCCTATACCTGCCAAGCTTGAAATGGGGATTCACTGGTGAGAATGGCTGGGACAATCAGACTTAATTTTAGACTAATCACGTCTAAATTAGTTATTTATTTTGAAAGACATAACGAAATTTCAATAAAATCTATATAAATCAGCTTTCGTTACTGGCAGTTTTAAAATAGTTTTCGTTTAACATATTGGTTTGGAATAATTTAATTACAGCTGGCAATTAATAGCCCAAACCAACATCAACGTAATCCAAATTAATTATTCAATACAGCGGTGTCAGTTGGAGCAGACATCAGATATTTGCATGTCAGTAAAATTTATTGTAAAGTTGTATGAAAACACTACAATGTTTTTTTATACTACTTAGGTCGCAGACAAGCACACGGCCCTCCTGATGGTAAATGGTTACCGTGGCCTATGTGCTTTCGCATTGGACCTATGGGATTACGAAAGAACAGAATGATAGTATATTTATTTATCGGTTAAGATTGGAAAAAGTGAAATGCTTAGATGGGACTTGAATCCGTAAATAGTACTAATACAGAGGGAATGCTCTGACCACTGAGCTACTGAGCCACGCCATGAGCATTGAATTTCGAGACCCGTCTGAGCATTTCACTGTTCTAATCTTAATCAATTTAAATAGTTATATTACTATAATTGCTTTAAAGCGTAAAGCGAACCCCAGACTCCGAGGTGAAAAGCATCGGATGCGACTGGGAATTAACGCTAAGAAGAAGAGTAATTGCTTTAAATTTAGTTAAAATTGATTTATTCAACTCATTTCATTTTATTGAAATAGATCAAGAAATGTATTAACTTTTATATAATTTCAATAATTAGGAATTATTAGAATTATCAGTGTTGGACGGTAGTACGGGCAACACAGTCCAGGCAGAGTGGTACTGTTTAGAAAAAGGCCGGGATTTTGCATTTCCCTTTACTGCTAAATGTAGGAATGTACATACACCAAAATTTCTGAATACTTATAGGTACATACATAATATACCATACAATCACGCCTTTATCATCGGAGGGTTAGGCAGAGGTGAATTAACACCCACATTTCACCAATCATTGTATTAGCTCCGACGTAATAGAGGTGAGCCTATTGCCGCATTCCGAGCACTATTGTTGATGATCCATATTTATCTGAGGCTGAGGCATATGTATATATCTGTCTGATGTTAGTCGCCTTATACGACACCGCAAGAGAGGAGATGGGGTGGTCGAAATTCTACTCTGCCGGGAACCACACTTATATTTTTTATATACTTTATTGTACACCATTATATTTATATTTATATAATAAAATTATAGGTAATATAAAAAATAATATATATAATTATTATAGGTAACGAAGAAAAAACACGGTAGCAACCTGATGAACAGGAATCCCTGCATTTTACTCAAAATATTTTTTTTTTTCATTAAATACAAATGTATTAAATATTACAGGCACTCGTTCAAAATACAACAGGATGTAAAATTTTGCAATAAAATGCACGTGGCCTTGTTACTTTACAGGGGAATATTATTTTCATAGTCCCGAGACAATAAATCATAAAATAAACGAAGGGGTGTTTATGGATATTTTACATGTTTTTGCATTGATTTAAATTATTACTTAATTATGTTTTTGGATCATATCATATTTAGCTCACGCTTGTAATTTTTTTCTTTCTCTGACGTCATTGTTGCATTGTATGAAATTATTATGTTGACCTTCATTTTTGAGACTTCATCGCTTACCATTGGGCAGAGTGAAGTCATTATTGACGTGTCTCTCATAAAAAGCAATTTGATCAGAATTTCGATTTCGGTTTCATTGAATAAACATGACGTTCTAACAATTCATAACACACTTGTACGTTACCACGATATTTATTATTAAAACTAACCGGTTTCGCCTTTCGGCATTCTCAAAGGTTAACATTGACATTTAACTGAGAGTTAAGATAACTGTCAATGCAAAACTTTGAAAATGCCGTGAGGCGAAACCAGTTAGGTTGAATAAAAAATATCGTAGAAAGGTATAAGTGTGTTATCAATATGTGTAACAAGAAGTTCCACCAAGTGTATTTTAATTAACCAACAGTATGAATAGTATGACGTTCTAAATTCAAATAAATTAATCCGTTATACTCGTACTATGTTAGCATACAACTGCCGTACCTCGCAAATTCTGATCGGTATCTTCTACACACAAAAATAATGTAACTTCATAAAGCTATGATGAGACCTATTTAATTAATTATGGCACAATAAAGCAATACATGGAATCACCCCTGGGATCCCGAATATCTCAATTTGTCGCAAACGTCACGAAATGGCAGTAACAATAAATTCGACAATACGGCTATCAAACACCAAATGCTTTCGGGGACATATTTTTTCGGAATCGACGTGGGGTGGCGTGTATAGTAATTTCGATTTCACACCCCTGAGACAGATTTCAACCCCTGTTTTTATTTTTTTGTGAAAAATACGACGGAAAATTTTTATAGGTAGCATATTTTAATTTTATGATATATTTCTGTTTTTTATTATATTCAGATAAAAATGTATATCTATTATTTTAATATTTTTGAATAACACAAGTTCTTGATGTAAGTATAAGATATTTTTGGTTAGGGCAACATTATTTATGGTATGTTATAAAAGCTATCCAATGATAAGATGAAATATAAGTTACTAATAAAGATACTTAATAAAATAAAAATAAAGCACTAATTGTGTAGGTATCTGTGCTGTTATTTATAATGTCGTTATTATAAAATTGCCACAGCGTGCGCATTATTTAAAATAAATAATACAACGATTATAAAAAAGTGTTGGCAGCGGTGGGATTCGAAACCACGCCTCCGAAGAGACTGGTGCCTTAAACCAGCGCCTTAGACCGCTCGGCCACGCTACCGCTGACAACAGTTGCAGAAATAACTGTACCATTGTGTTAATATTACCTGCTCCCTTTACGACTAATTTCTATTGTTGTCAACACTTTCATAAAGATTCAATCTCAAAAATAATAATGTATTAATTTGTATCATTGTCATCTTAGCGTTATTTTCAGTTGCATCTCAACCCCTCTAGAAAAGTGGCAATTCGTCGGCCGGCGTTTAGTGGAATAGAATGCCAAATATATGGGATTTGACGTATATGACAGGCGTCAACGAATGTCAAAAACGTCAAATCCTATACATTCGTCATTCTATTCCATGATCACCTGTAAGCTCGTAAATCGCTTAAGGTGCAGACAGTCGTTTGACCACCCAACCCCAAAAGGAAAACCTTTGTTTATATTTTTTATACTACTTATATCGCAAAAAACTGCCTGACATAATAAAATTGTAGTGAATGACATATCTTTGTAAATTTATTTATCTTAGCTCACGAATGATTCTATAGAAATGAAAACAGAGACGAATTCACGTGTTCTACTTCAACTTTTTCACTGTCTACATTTAATACTAGGGTTTTGGCACTGTCACACTATTTTTCACAAAAGCCATTACTGTTGTCTCTGCTAACGTAACAAGCCCCTGTTCTACGGTCGCAAGCTTTGTTGACATCTGGCGTGCACGTGCCAAAATTGGAGGACATCGGATTTATGCACTGGAATTACACAATCTACACATAACCGTGTAATTTTAGTGTACGGTAGAGGTTTTTTAACACCCTGATTTAGTTCACTACGTATTTCAGTCGTTATTACTTACGGAGTATGGGTTTAATACAATCAACCGGGAAATATTTTTGGAAATTAAACTCAGATTGTATAAACAGCAGACTCAATAAGTATATCTGATGAGTCCTCGCGTTAGACGTTTATATTTAGCCTCTAGTCTCAGTAGTTCGGTTGCTAGTCCGGTTGATCGGACTACTGCAACTTTTCAGTAGCAGTAGTCCGGTTGTCAAACGGAATCGAACTGTTGCTACTTTTGTTAGAGTACTTATAACGAAAAACTAAATTGATTTGTATCTACAATGAGCGAAAACTCACAACGTAGGTACTCTTTGTTACATATAAAAAAAAAATATTTACAACTTTCTAAAATATACAGTTCTTCTTCTTCATCCTAGCGTTAATCTCGGACGCAACCGAAGCTTCCGCCTTGATGTCCGTGGATCGCTTTTTCCAGTCTAACTGCGTGTTTGACTGGACTTTGAAGTTTTCCGTGAAGCTACTGCCATTTATCGCCTTCACAACCTATTGGCCATATCGATTTTTTTTTAATGTCAAAAGGAAATTCAAAACAAAGAACTACAATATTATAATATCAACTCAATATCACTCAACTCACTTCAGTCACCTCGTCAGTTCCAAAAGTTACTGCGTCTTGACGACATAACACGAGAGTGTGGTGCGTGCGTTTTCGAAAATTGTTCGAAATTGACCTGCTGTACTTATTTATGTTATGTTTTCAAATATCTGCAAATGTAATCAAAAGCATATTAATTTCAAATTGCGTTCGTTACAAGCACAACAATTGCGTTCCCGGAATATACTGTAGTCAATGAGCACCAAATTACACTAATTGTAATTTGATATACAGTTATCGACACCTTTGTATTGTATATGTTGTGATCATGTAGTTGGGTGCAATTTATTTGTTACCTACTATAGTTACTAGCGAATATTTTAACTCCAATTCGCAAAAGAAACGAGGCCTTGTCGCACACGGATTGGTTTGATAAATACAAATCTATGATTGGTGGATTTGAGCTCCTTCACCGCCACAGCAACACGTGCAAACCTCAAAAGAGGAGAAGGGATTCTACACAATAAAAGAATTTATGGCACACACTACTTACATATACAAAAAATCTATTTAAGTGTAGTTTAATAGGAATATAGAATAAGTAGTAGAATATAAATAGTGTAGGTAAAATTATTGTTACTATTTGTGTTTTTTATTTTTAATTGTATAATGTTTTAAGTCAGTTTAAGTAAGTTTAATTTCTATCTAGTCTTAATTTAATTCTTTTAAATATTTGCACACCGAATACGGTGAAACATGCTGTACTTTTTGAAATACTGCCTTACATCTATTGTAAAACCATGTTTCTTGCAAATAAAGATTTATTATTATTATTATTATTATAAGACACCCAAAAAAGCGTACAGTGCATGAATAGTACATTTTGTGACGTAATACGGGTCGAGATATATGCCAGTAACCTTAGGGTAAGAAATTCGTCTGTCAGCATTAGCAGATCTACCGGCTAGCAAGTGAGGTTGGTTAAGTTAGCTTGATGAGATAATTTTGTGGCAATACTATACGTACTCATCGCCATCTAGTGACACAAAACCGAACTACTTCGATACTACGTCACTAGCAATTATTCTGAATCGCGAAAGTGAAGTTCTCGCGCTGTTGCAACGTATATACAATATCTCCACGACAACCATCGAACCGCGACAAGTCAGGCGTGATCACGTTGCGGTCGGAGGATCCTCCTTTTTGTATTGGAGGAACATTATTATCTTCCTGTCCCACCACACTTTATATTATTCCCATGTTGAAACAATATAAATCTCTACCTAATTGGAGGTATGCAGACTTCAAAGTGATAGAGGCGTAAGTATTTTTTTTTTTTTTTATATAGGACACGTCAATTTGACTTTGCCTCGCCTGATGGTAAGCTGAAGGCAAAGCCTCTGAAAAGAGGGTCACCATTACAGACATGTACCATGTTACAATGGTGGCACTCAGCTTGACGGCCTCATCAGATGCTTTTTCACGCCCCGCTTAAAGGACCCGGGACTATAGGAGGAGGGAAACACGTGAGCTGGTAAGGAATTCCAAGTCTTAATAGTGCGGCAGAAGAAGGAGTTGCCGAATCGCTTGGTTCTTGATGGAATATTTTGCACCGTATGCGGGTGGCATCTGAGTCCTGCACGTGTTGTCCTATATAGGAAAGGAGAGGGAGGGAGTACATGCACATACTCACGCCTGGAAATATCCGAAGGGGTAGGCAGAGGTGTACCCATACTTCGCGAAATTTCGCCAACTATGATTTCCAGTCCCACGTAATAGGAGTGAGCCTATTGCCGTCTAGCAGGCACTTTGTCATGGGCTGTATGTATACTGTCGTATGGAGAACAGCCCTATTCCTTAGTCACCTTTTACGACACCCATAGGAAGAGATAGGCTGGCCCTATTCTACTCCACCGGGAACCATCAGTAACCACTGGCAACTTGTTTTTTATTAAAACTAGCTGCCCCGGCGAACTTCGTACCGCCATATTTTCGGCCCGCGTGGTATTCAAATCCCGTTCCCGCTGCACCCTTATCACTTAGGGGGATGAAAAATAGATGTTGGCCGATTCTCATAGATACCGGATAAGCACAAAAAATTTCATCAAAATCGGTCAAGCCGTTTCGGAGGAGTTCGATTACGCACCCCGTGACAGAAGAATTTTATATATTAGAAGATTTTAAATGTACCACCGAAGACTTCCATTCGCAAAAAATCACACGAAACAGAGGTATACATGCTATTATGTGAACAGATAGAATATAAAATTCTCATCCAAGCTTTTACCAAGATGGCAACACCGCACAGACATTTAACACAACACGTCTCCGGTACAAAACACTATTTTCAAGACATAAACAGAACATTCAGGTAAATAAAAATAGAACAAGGCAACACTAAGTCACCGGAAGTAGTTGAAAACAGCGACGCATTTCCGCCACTAACAGTGGCGGAAGTCGGTGGATTAGCAGGTGAAATGGCTGCTTCTGAAAATTATTGCGCTCTCACCACACAGGTGGAAATGAAAGCAGGCGAATTGTATTTTTATATTGTTTTGAAACGTTTGTGCTTTTGGCTAGAAACAGTCTGTACTTGCATTTCCTTTCTTGGTCTTGAAGTTTCCTGTTGGCGTGTGAAAGCAAAATGGAGGTATTATGCATTGCATTCTGTAACTGTTTTATTATCTTTTTATTTTAGTAGTTAAAATAAACTTTATATCATTCAAACTTGTATATTATACTTCTATAATATTATTTAGAACACCTACCTACAGTTCTAAATCTTGGGGGTACAAACTACCCTCAGATAGGGGTCTCTAGGGTGGGCCCAAGAAGTCCTGGCTTGACGTCATGGAGGGGGATATGCGTGCAAATGGTCTCACTACCATGGACGTCTAAGATCGTGCGAAGTGGAGGAGGAAGAGCCGGAAGGTGGACCCTGAACTCCGAGGTCATCTTGGCCACGGATGCAATCAGGAAAATGCGTCTCCATGAAGATAATGATGAGATTGTATGAGTACCTATATACAATTTGTCGAATCTGTCATTCTGTCTTTATAATCTGTCCTCAGATAAATCCAGTTACCCCGTTCCCGCTGAGTACCATCTATTCAAATTTCCATGTTAGGTTCTGATCCCGTTCCCGATGCATCTTTCTTTTTTATACAAACCTTGGCTACACAATAACGAACACAAAACAAAAAGAATTATCCAATTCCACGTTTTTTGTCACATCTAACGGGAACGTTTTATCATAATTATGTCCTTCTCCTGGTTCTAAACTACCTCCCTACCAATTTTCAGCCAAATCAGTTCAGCCGTTCTTGAGTTATAAATAGTGTAACTAACACGACTTTCTTTTATTTAAATAGAAGATGAAGAAGAAGAAGAAACAAGAAGATAAGATTTATCTCTTCTGTATCGTTCGGGAGTTGTAAGTATTTATATTTTTCAGTAACGTCATTCTCATGTATGTGATAGCCGCCTTATTAATACTCGTATACGTATTAATATTAAGGAGTTCATAAATCATTATAGAGTACAAAATATAATCTAAAATGCCTTCGCAAACATTTTCTAAGACAATATCCATTAGTACTAAAGGTAGGCTGGCGAATGCTTGTATTTCTTGAGCCCATAAATAACTTGAAGTTCTTGAGAAACGGATGTTGTTCTAGCTAGAATGGAAGTGGTAACAAACTTCGAGATTAATGAGAACTTTGTTACGAGAATATACTTAAGAAATTTGGCAAAAACAGAGCACCTGCTGAAGTGTATAAAATTAAAGTAGTGATAATATTCTCTTTATTTCTCCAGTCTCGTAGTTGTAAGTTGTGCTTATATTTGATCTTGAGTTTTTGCGATTTCGGTAGGTATATGGTTTGGATAAAGTGTTTTTCCTGTTGGGAAAACGGTAGTATGGGAATGTGCCTGGTAGAGGAAGTGGTTTTAATACAACCAACTAGGTTTTATTTATTCTCTCCTTTCATGTTCAACCCATTGGAGTTTCACTAAAAAGCCTAATCTAATGCAGTATTTGAAATAAGTCTTTGCCTATAGGCTATTGCCTAAAGCATAGGCCAAAAGAGTTCCCGCTCATTATACCTGTATGAGATTGAGAGTGTGTTGGGACATCAACTTGAAATAGAAGAGTGAACTTAGATTTTCTTGCTGAACAGAATTATCTGTCCCGTAGAATATGTTTCTCGGTACAGACTAACCAGGAATGTGTCATGCTGCATGTTCATGTCATGTTCACATATTGGCGCTTATCTCAGACTCAATTACTTTGAAGTGTACCAATAAACTGACAACATCCCGATTGCGTGCCACTATGACCAATCATACACCACTGTATACCATTGCCCTTTGTACTCAATAGTGATGGCTTGCTATAGCCAATCATAGGTCACTGTGCTCTGCTTAACATTTATTGCCTCTTAGTTTTTTTTTATACCACTTAGTTGGCAGACAAGCTCACGGCCCACCTGATGGAAAGTGGTTACCGTGGCCTATGGACGTATGCAACACCAGGGGCATCGCCTATGGACGTATGCAACACCAGGGGCATCACACTCATGCTGCCGACCCTGAAGAAACCTTCTAATGCCCTTCTTGAAGAACCCCATGTTGTGGTCGCTTGGGAAAACCATCGTGGAGAGTTCATTCCACAGCTTGAGTGTACGAGGGATGAAATTCCTTTCATACCGCACAGTGCGCACCGTTTCCGGACGCAATGTGTGAGGATGAACTCCCTGCCTAACTGTGAACCTAATCTAACTTCTGAATCAATTCCGAGTCGAGCTTAATCTGTACTCTGTATATCAGTGTATTTCAATTAAGCGGTGCCCAGCAATAAATTTGTTAGTCATTCAGATTTCTGATATAAATCAGTATTTATCTTGAGATGTCTGCCTCAATGGTCTGATGGCATTAGTTAGGGTTTATGTGTGTGTGATATCGTGAGGTCTCAGAATCGTTTCTATTCTATAGGGCTTACATACCTACTTGTAATAGTTATGAATATTTCCATAAGAAATGATAATTAGGAATTAGTCTTGAATGAATGCTGTCACATAAAAGTCATTTCTATGCGGTCTCGTCAAAGCCTATTGAAAACACCACAGTTTCCTGGGATGGAAAAGAGTTATTGAGTTTAATGTAAATGAAGTTTTTTTGAAAACGTGCAGGAGTTCAACCAGAGGTTCGCTTCTAAAGGCGTAAAAAACCAATAGTGGGTTCTTCAAGAAGGGTATTAGAAAGTTTCTTCAGGGTTGGCTGAACGAGTGTAACGCCCTTTTGGTGTTACATACGTCCATAGGTTGTCTGCCACCTAAGTTTAAAAAAAACGGTGTAATCGTGCATGAGTGACTATTACACTCCAAAATTTATATCTGTGTTGTAAGTTCCATCAGTATCGCAACTGTAAAAGTTTCCCCTATCAACCACGGAATGGACTTGTCACCCGTTCAGTCAATCCATAGCATAGGTAACTAGTTTTTCGGAATATTCCTGACTTTATAGTAAACTATTACCAGTGAGCAGTATTTGCCGTATCTTGCAACACCCATATCTGTTTCCTTCCCATCGAAACACACCCCGAAAACATCCCAAAAACAAAAATTAACGCCCTACGATTTTTACACATTGCTCGCGACCGGAAGCCGCAGCCATTTCCTCACTTCCGGCCCCCGAGTGAGGTTCCTTGTAAGCTATCCTCGTGACCCCAGAGGTCATTCATCTTGTTGAAATGTTTGTCTTGCCGCCATTTTGATTTAAAAGTGGAACTACTTGAGCTCTGAGCCTTACCGTCTTCCTAGCTTGGATATTTGAGAGTTTTATTTGACTTCTAAGATGGAGAGTGGGACGGAGACGACGAGCCTATTTATTTTTGCATATTTTGAAGTATCATCCTCTTCATCTGTTGTGATATTTAGGTTAACTTATTGCAGTTTATTTTCTATTCATCATCCAGATTCGTTTGGTGTAGCGATAGATTATTGTCCTAATACAAACAGAAAACCGAATTAAATATTCGAAGAACTAATCTAAAGGTAGGCAGTATGGTTTTTTAAAAATATTGATGTATGTGTGTATGTATGTACAGGAAAAGGCCAGTAAAAAACGGGATTGGTACATACATTACAGGTACATATTGGTACGTATCGTACAGTCAGTTATTATTTACTCTAAGGTACAGTCACTTCTCTTCGAATAAGCTAGATAGAAATGATCTTAGCAGCAGAGCCCTAGTCAGTCGTTACAACATGATATCTGATATCGTTATTTAAAACATACACAGTATTTTACTCCATTCTGTTTATTATATAATGTACGAATCAACTTCGAAGTTAAACACCAAAATTGCAAACACTGCGTTTATTAAATTCTAATTTCGGGATACATTCAAATTTGTTGATTGGCTCATGGGTCGATTAAAATAAAGTCAGTTATGTTTGACGAACTACAGACCTATCGACCCTAATCCATACACAGCTCAACCAAACCAAACCTAAATTGTAAGAGCACTTGCCAAAATTGATCAGCGTGTACAATCAGACGCAGAAACTGTATGGATTTGTGATTGGAGATAGGTATGCTCCAATGGTTTTTCCAATTTTGTAGTTTTCACTTCTGACTGTGAATTTACTTATGTACGTATACTTTTGTAAATACCTAGGTATTTGGAGACCAATATATCAGCCCGTTCTTTTTATTAAAAAAAATAAACAAGACTGTCGATATACGTTAATAATGACAGTCTGACGAATATACGTAGGTAGGTATATAAAGCTAGTATTCTACTGTTTATACTGGAGATTGATGGCACTTGGTGGATGGCTACACATATTGAATAAATCACTTGTACTTTTCCACAATTATTTATTTATTTGAACCTTACCGGTTTCACCTTACGGCATTATCAAAGGTTTTCAATGGTTTGTAAACCTGTAAGGTGAAACCGGTAAGGTTCAAATAAATAAATAATTGTGAAAAAGTACAAGTGATTTATTCAATATACTAGTATTCTACATTTAAAGTGTTCCCACATACATATACCCATTTATAGATCGAATCGATCGAGTAGAATATGGCAATCTCATCTCTTCACGTGGGTGTCGTAGAAGCCGACTAAGTGATAGGGCTGTTCTCCTTCCGTCAGTTAACATACAGCCCATAACAACTCGCTTGACTACAATAGGGTCACGATCATCCCCCATAACGTGAGACCGAAAATTATAGTTACCTAAGGTGATTACAGTCATACGTGAATGACTTTCACCATACAAATACTCAAGGTCATTCGCTTTATTTGAACCGTAAAAACCAGTAAAACTGATTTTAATAGATAACTTTATAGGAGACGGTTACTTACGTACTAAGAAGATCACGTCATACTAATACACTTATTTAACATACATGTGAAATTTTAGATTATTTGGATACATAAATATTATTGTAGAAAATATTTGGTTTCATAAGAAAGAGTAGAGTGATGTTCAGAGCCTCTTTTCAACTATTTCCTCCTTTTTTATTTAATTTATGAAAAGAATTCAATTCTAATTTATTTGTGGATCATAGGTTTGTACAGTTCTGATTCTACGTTACATTCAAGTGCGCTATGTCCTACCATGGAATATGGTGTACAAAAGAAGAAGAAGGTATTCTGTATATCCTGTAGTATGCAGGCATGTAAATTCTAGATCTGTAGGTTTTGTAGTTAAAAAGAAAAACGGTTTCGTAAATACCGATTTTTCGATGCTGATCTGATTCGGGGCCTTAACGAAACCTCTACCTTCTCCCTCGGAAATTTACAGGCGTGAATATTATTTATGTCAAGATCAATATTGCAAACAGTCCCTGACCACAAGTGTACACAATGTTGTCAAGTGTTAGTGCTGTAACTTTACAAGATATTAGAACTGGCAGGGTTCCAAATAGTCTCGGTCGATGATGGCCGGACGAATTAACCTATGCTGTTTGCACCGCTGTGTACCCTTGTGTTGTCTTACAATGTTGTATTAGTATCTACTAGGTTATATCCTCGTGTTCTTGGGATTTTGGGAGGGATTTGCCTCAATAGATTTACAAGTAATTTTAAAGTGTGACCTGAATGAAGATGGTGTAACAAGGATTGAAAGGATTGTACACAGAGGAGTGCTAGTACCCACTTTTTGTGTATGTAAAGAATACTGGGTTTAATAGAAGAATAATAAAATAAATTGAATACAAATGAGAGGTCTTAGAAGTTATAGCTAGTGAAACGTTAATGAAAGAACGTGAATGAATAATAAGTACAATAAAGTTTAAAATAAATAAATGAACCCAGTGAAAAAACGCTATGATAATGTAGGGTGATTCTTTTTAGACGGATAAAACGTGTTTTCCTTCTGAGAAAATGATAGTAATAAAATCTTAAATGAACATAAATCTTAGGTTGTATAGTCTTCTTCGTCGAGTCAATGGCTCAAAAATGTTATAAATCAATGTATTTTTTAAATTTTGTCGGTCCAATACTTGACCACAGCTACAGCATTGTCCGTTGCCCTACACAGGTCTTCGATAGTACATGTGGAAGGGCACAGTGGGTTGTACAGTAAATTTTAAATTTTAAATCAAGGCCTTTACAGCATTTTATTATTAACTAATTAAATTGCCTCTGTGGCGTAGCGGTAGTGAACGCGGCTGCTACGCAGGAGGCGCTGGTTCGATCCCCGCTCAGTGCAAATATTTGTATGCATATGAATATGTATATTTGCATTGGTCTGGGTGTTTCCTATGTATAATATGTATGTATTTACAAAAAAAAATGTATCTAAGTATGTTTATCCGCATTCTAGAACCCATAACACAAGCTAGTTAAGCTATGCTTACTTTGGGTCTATATAGCGTTGTGTAGAATGTCCTACAGTAAAAAAAAAAAAAAAATTACTTGTAGGTAGTCTGGTAAGTCCCACTATCTGTTTTTTGTAGAACAATTTAACTTTATCACAATGCACCACGTGACGGTTTGGTATGGTTGAAGATGTAGTGACCAAAATAGAAAAAATCTGGTTAGACACTAGAGAACGGAAGATTGACGAAACATATTTAAGAAACCAGGGTTAATGGGCAACTAGTAAGTGTCAACTAGGCCTACGTACCTATGTCGATCGGATCAAGGACTGGCTTAGGCCTCGCTCGCCCCCTGAATCTCGCCCCTTGCTATTAAAATGCTTCACTCGCCCCTTTTTTTTATTATTTTGGTGTAGTGACTCGCCCCTTGCCACGGGGCGAGTTAAAAATTGACATTTAAATAAATATTCTGGTGGTGTGAATCGCCCCTTGAGGTATTTCTTTTGAAATAAGCCGTGAAATGGTACAGTCAGACAGAAAAATGTACACTTAAATGAAAATTACCATGTTTGATGTCTGTAATATTATTATCACCAACTACGTACACTAAGTTTTTGCTACCTGGCTTACCTATTAGGTAGAACAAAAGGAACGTTTTCAAGGGTCCAATAAACAAAAGCTTTGTTAAAACAGGTCGGAGAGAGTCATAATAATATATAATTATAATGCTTTCTCTTTCTAAGTTCGTATTTTAATGTGGAAGGGATGTGTTTTGCGATATTTGCGTAGTGGTTTATAGTCTGTTTTTTTTATCTCAGATACTAAATTGACAAGTGCAAATGTCAAATTGTGAAATAATGATACCAGCTTTGTATTTAGTGGTGTACTCGAAAGTCGAAACTATCGACAATGTTTGCTGCCTAGATACAGGTGGTTTGGCTATAATGTATTTTAAGAGAAAAGTTAAATATAAAATGTTTATAAGTTTTTTATCCGACTGCGCGACGCAAAGTAATAGTAATGTGTTTATTTGTATGTTTCTTTATTAAACTCTATACATACCAAACGCCTGGCCCGATTTTTAAGATTCACACATTCACTCACCGGACTAAGAGGAATCGGTTGCGATTCCTCTTAGTCCGGTGAGTGTCACTAAAGACATGACGTTAGTGAAAATTCAATATGGCGACTATACTGGACGCCTTATTGTGAAAATCAAAAAAAATTAAAGCCAACAAACTATGTCAAGTGGGGTATCGTTGAATAGGTATTTAAAAATCATTTCAGTTTTTTCTCACCATTTTTCGATTTGACTTACCGTTTAGGATCTATATCGATTTAAAGTTGCACTACAACTCATCATCATCTGCATATAGACGTATTCTCCTGATTGCATCCGTGGCCAAGATGACCTCGAAGCTCAGGGTCCGTCTTCCGGCTCTTCCTTCTCTACTTCGCACGATCTTGGGCGTCCATGGTAGTGAGACCATTAGCACGCATATCACCCTCCACGACGTCAAGCCAGGACTTCTTTGGCCTACCCCTTTTACCTGGACCCGGCGGGGGTACCATTGCCAGGCATTTGTTCCCCACGTAGCCTGGCGGTTGCCGCAAGCCGTGGCCGCACCAGCGAAGGCGGCTCTCTTGCATAATATCCCCGATGTCACGGACATGGAGGCTGCCGTGGATACGAGAGCTCCGTACGCGATCTTTACGCGTAACGCCGCACATTCACCGCAACATTTTCATCTCCGTGACACGCAGCTCTTGCTTGTGTCGCTCGAGCAGCGGCCACGCCCCACAACCATGCAAGAGGACAGGCCTAATGATCGTCTTATAGACCTGTCCCTTCAACCTGACTGGCATTTTGGGATCACAAGTGACGCCAGTCATTTCTCGCCACTTGGCCCACGCGGCAGCAATGCGTGCCTTGACGTCGTGGTCGATCTCACCGGTCACATGAAGTACAGATCCCAGGTACTTAACCTGGTCCGTGCGCTCGACCAAATTATCGCCTATGCGAAGTATTCTGTCTTTATCGATAGTCTCTGCAGATCGATTAAATGAAACTTATGAAGCCTTAAGTTAGATTTTTACAATGACAACCCAAGTGACGCAAAATGGACGCCATTTTGTTTCAATGACAATATACCTATTTAAGTTTTGTTTCATTTAGGTAACTTGCATACCGAATTTAAATTAGTATTTTATAAATTTTATAGATTAACCTACAAATATTTGTACTGAATTTAATTTATCGATAAATTTCGATACTGGTGGCACATGACTGTTTTTTAATTGCAAAAAACCGACAACACAGGTAATGTCAAATTAGTATCTGAGATTAAAAAACAGACTATAGTAGTGATTAGTGACATCTAAGTGCAACAGAATATGCACAATATTTAAGAGTATTGTGATATTGTGTATATGTTATAGGCAATGTGTATAATGCAGGCATTCTATACAATACCTAGGAAATGTATAGAATGCTGGGGTCGTTCAGGCAATGTATGAAATGATATTCAATGTTTAAACTATTTTACACTTTGCCTAGGAAATGTATAGAATACCTAGGCATTGTATAGAATGCCGGTCGAAGCATAGGTAATGTATGTAATCTATTTTTCTTCTCTATGATTTAATTAGATACCTATTTATATATACTAATCTTTTGAGAGATAATCCTAATTTCAACTTCCACCAGCAGGCAGTGCTGATAAGACATTTGTGTTCTATTGGTAGGTATGCCTAAGTGTTTTTTTGCGTAGAATGTTTCTCACATAGCAGTGAATTTCTATTGGCACGGCAACCACTCTCTTACCATCATCCCTGTGCTTGTCAGCCACCTAACCTGATGGAAAGAGAGTTGTTACCGTGGCCTATAGAAGTTCTGCATGGTTAAAAAAAAATAACCACGAAGGCTAATGCTAGAGCTCCGCTCCGCCTTCTAACCTAATCTATCCAAGTCGGAATGAACAGTTTTTCTTTCAGCAGTAATATCCATTTTTCAAATCCATAGAGGGCTTCTTAAAGGATCGCAAATAAATGACGCTTTATTAATCTATTACTTTGTTTGCTAACAGTACTTATTTATCAAGGTGAGACGAATTTTCGCACTTGAAATATCATTTTAAAGAGACGAATTTACAACAACCCGTCCATTATACACATTGCCTGAAGCGCTTCGGGCATTTAATACAACACCTAGGCAATGTATGAAATTAATCGTATTATACACATTGCCTGAACGTTTTAGGCAATGTATAGAATGCCTAGGCATTCTATACAGTGCCGGATTATACACATTGCCTATAACATTATAAATTTTGGATTGAAAGTCAGGTAAGTTTGTATTACAATCGTATTATGATATTTTATGTAAATTAAATTTGCAAAATAGTTTTATTCTTTACTTTTTGTTTGGCTTTTATTTAGTATTCGTTTTAATATCGCTTTCCGCTTTATTCACAAATGAATATTCGAATTTTAGTCGGCAAACTAAATCGTATTCTGCCTACTAAAACAATAGTATCTTGTTGGTATTGATAGATTGAAATAATGTTAACGTTGAAAAACGTGACGTTAAAAAAAGGATAAACAATACTACAAATTAATTCGTTTTCCTATGCGCGCGCATATAACAATGGCGATCGGCCATATTTAAAAGAATGAGGTTTGTTTTACTCTGGTTTTTTTCTGTACTTAGAGAAAAAAAAAAGTTAAATTTGAGTGAAAATTTTGTTTATTATACAAGTATTACAAGTTGAAATTATTTATTTAAATACGAAAATGCATCAAATGACCATACAATAGGCATATTAATTTACTCGTACTATTAAACACGTTATTTTTTGTATCGAAACTTTTTTGTAAACTTAGAAACTTAACCTATAAAATTTAAAAAAGAATCTATAACTCACTTGTGAATAATAGCAATGAAAAAGTCACAGTTTGATATTAGGTGTCATTACGTACCTAATTGCGGTGAAATAATAGCAATGTTATGAGCAGGTGTGTTGTAAAACTCTTTATTGCTGACAGTACTTTTAACTAACTAACAATCGGGGGCGATTTGGGGTATCTAATGTTCAAAGGGGCGAGTTGCAACATTAAAGCAGTCGGGGGCAAGATCCACGGGGCGAGCGAGGCCTAAGCCCAAGGACGGCTAGGACTTTTATAAACTCGTCCAGCTTGAAAATGAAACAGTAAGTATCAGTCCATAACCCTTTTCCTAATACAAAATTAAGTGCGGACCTCATCAAGCTCACTTATTTATTCATAAACTTTTATTTACTTTGAACGCAGATCTTAGTCATAAAACTTCTGCACAGCAATGAACTATACATATCAATAATAAATAATCAAAATTATTCTTACCATTTTTCCCATTCTCTCTTCCTATAAAATAACTGTAAAGAAAATAATGTGTAGAAAAACTCAGTCGCCAAACGTTTGTTATTGTTTTGTTACGAAAATGCGACAAAGAGCCGCGTGTGTTTCAGATAAATCATTTTTTCAGGTGAAATACGATCGCATAAAGCGTTTCCGAAAGCAATTAGTTGCTGTTACGACCGCAGACGAGGAACGTGAAAAAATATACGCGTCGCACTAGGATGTAATATCGCTGCGATTGTTGCACTTTTAGTTTCTAGGTTATGTAATAAAGTCGTTGTGTTTTCTTCTATAACCTAGCGTTAATCCCAGTAGCATCCGAAGGTTTCACCTCGGAGTCTTACTGCGGGTTTGGCTAATCTTTGATATTTTCCGTAAAGCCACTCCACAACCGTAGTATATAGTATATCGAAATATTGCAATTAAACCAGTTGTTGAACTTTTTAGGGCTCCAACCATTAAATCACAAGTTTGTGTTCTTGATTATAAAATTAATTAAATTTTATATAGTAGTACAATATATTATTATGTATAGTGCCGCTATTATTTTATACTACCACGAAGTTTTTAATTTGTATAACCCCATCACTGCATAGGTACCTACTGAAGTGAACCAGGGTCTATTAGGATATACATAAAATTGATTAAACGTGTATCTCGAAGACCATAAATAAATAAATGCTTTACTTTTCTCTCTTCTCGAGACTAAAACTGCGTCGTTCGTCCAACTCAGTGCGAATATTGACTTAATAAAAATAAATATTGTATCGCTAGAACGTTGTGGGTTTACGATATGGCCACATTAATTTAATACCAGCCCGTGGATTAGGTATTTATTTAGGTACAGGTACTAGAGATATAATATATTAAGTATTACGATATATATTAGTATCTGTTGTTTACGGTAACTGCTAAAGGTTCATATCGTAGAATATCATGAAAGACGATAGGGCAGAGCGGTTATGTGAGCACCTATAAGTTGATTCAATGAATTATCACTACATATTATAAAACAAAGTCGCTGTCCCTATGTATGCTTAAATCTTCAAAACTACGCAACGGATTTTGAAGCGGTTTTTTTTAAATAGGTAAAGTGATTCAAGAGGAAGGTTTATATGTATAATACATGCATAATATTGTAGAGAAAAACTGATAAATTTAGAGATAATACCACGCGGGTGGAAAATATGATGGTACGAAGTTCACCGGGTCAGCTAGTTTTGATATAAAAGCCAAATGGCTTCATGTTGATTTTATGGGGGTGACTGCCGCTTAACCTCCCAATCCTGACAGGAAAGAAAGCCTACACAAATAATCCGTTAATCAACGGGTTTAACTTGGGCCCCGAAAAAGATAGTGGAGCCACATACATCTTATTTCGCATTCGACTTTGCATGGGTACCTACCTAATAGTACTACAAACAGATAGGTAGTACTTAATTGCGTTAATGTTAAAGCACATCATAATGATGATGCTTCGAATATTTGTTCTTGACTAGCTGTGCGGTTTTACCTGCTGTACTCGGTTCTATTTCAGCGCGTCGCATTCCTCACCCACCTGCGATTTTCCCAACTTTTTTGTTATTGCTCGGCTTCTAAGGTCCTAGCGTGAGGTTTTGTAGTCTTATAATAACCTTGCCCAAAAACTACATTTTCAAAATGTTAAAAAAAGATTTTAAAAGAGCACAAACTAAATGTCTGAAGCTAAATGCTTCAAATAAACAAAAATTTCAACTTTTTTATTAGTATCGATGAGACTGTAAAGATGAAATAAAAATCTCTCATTTTCATTGAACACGTTTGTCGCAAATACTCGTATCCTTTCATTAATTAAGATTATTCCTTTTATCAGTGTTGCCCGTTTTGCAATAAAACTCGTCAGCGCACGGCATGTGTTAGGAATTTTACAGAAATTCAATAAAGAGTATGGATGGATCCTCGTTATACTGTTCGTTTAAATTGGGTGTGGTTACTTTAGTAGCGGGATCGATTTTTTATTTTAATCTTTAAATACCTCTTAGATAAAAGATTTATTAATACAATTTTTAAAACAACCCTTAGGAAAAAAAAATATATCGCGAAATCAATCATTTCACAGTAAAAACTACGTTAAGTTTTTATCGTTGATTGATTGAATTTTCGTATAGAAATGAGTAAGTAACCTCAACAAGACAGAGTAAAAATTAGTAGGTAACCTATTTGATTTGAATTGGTTTGAATGTATTTGCTCCGATTTTAGTTCACTTGGAAGTAAAAGTATAGCAATGAATACTATTGCAATCTTTTAACCGTTACGCTGGACCGTGTGACAAAGAGTGACGAAAATTTCAGTATGATTTTTTTATACGTGATTGATGACATGCGTGAATAATTTTTCATACACGACGTTCTAATAAGTGTGTTATATTAATTATATTTATAACTTTGTATTATTTAAAACTTCCACCTTAAAACCTTGACATAAAGCTTAACGTGATTAAATATTAATGGGTACCGATATAAAGTCTTCCGGTAATAAATAAGGGGAACACCCAACAATTCCGAAATACTTAATTCCGAATTTCAATATTCCGATTTTCAAAATTCCGAATATTATAATTCCTAAGAAACAAAACTCCGAGTATTCAAAAACACGATAGTTATTTATCCGAAAGTTATAAATACGAATGTTCATTCTTCCGAATTTCATTTTTACGAATAATTAAAAATCCGTAGTATTATTGGCCCGAAAAACGTTATTCCGAATTTCAAATTTCCGAAAATTCATTGCTAAAATTGAAAATTTGTATTAAAAATAGGTAAAAGTTAAAATTGATTTGACATGTTGCGCATTTTAGAGTTGATTTTTATAATAATAAATTAATTTTCTCGCCAATTATTACGTATAAAAATTAAGCCAAACCCGACTTGCCGTGGTCCTACTGCCGTGGTACTTGTTTGCCCTACACTAGAGTGTTATTTAAAAACCGGAGGCGCGGAGGGAGGGCAGTCCTCGCCCGCAGTAACGAAGCTCAGGCGCCCGGGCGAGCTGGAGCGGCTGAGGCTGGTCGCCGGAGGCGACCAGCAAGCCGAAGCTGCGGAAGCGAGCATGGGTGCCCGAACTTTGTTACGCAAGGGCGGAAGGACTGCACATCCCGTAGCGCCGGAGAAGAGCGAAACTAATGCATGCCTGCATGCTTGCCTGAATGCATGCTTGCCTGAATGCATGCTTGCCTGAATGCATGCTTGCCTGAATGCATGCTTGCCTGAATGCATGCTTGCCTGCATGCATGCTTGCTTGCTTGCATGCATGCATGCTTGCTTGCTTGCATGCATGCTTGCCTGCATGCTTGCCTGCATGCATGCATGCTTGCCTGCATGCATGCTTGCCTGCATGCTTGCCTGCATGCATGCTTGCCTGCATGCTTGCCTGCATGCATGCTTGCCTGCATGCTTGCCTGCATGCATGCTTGCCTGCATGCTTGCCTGCATGCTTGCCTGCATGCATGCTTGTTACTGAAAGTTGTATCAGGCAACGTGTATTTTGTAATCATTAGCATAAATAAATTAAAATAATAGTTCAATAATTCTATTTCCTGTTTATCTCGTGTACCCCAAAAATAGCAACTATCCTACTTACCTAATGCAGGTTTACAAGGCGCTTGATTGTCGGATTTGTGTTGTTTCGGAGTTTTGATAATCGGAATTCGTATTTATGATATTTCGGATTATTAATAATTCGGAATTGTAATGGTTCGGTATCTTCAAATTCGGAATTTTAATATTCGCAGTTATAATCGTTAGGAATTTTGAAATTCGGGTTTTCAATAAATAGGATTTATGATACATCGGATATCTGACTTTCGGAATTTTGAATGATTCGGAATTATGAAATTCGGAATTTTGAAATTCGTGATTGTAACTTTCGGAATAAGGCTTTTCGTATTTATGTAGTGTACCCCTAAATAAGAGTAATGCAAATAATATCCTACCTTTATAACCTACCTTGATAAGAATAAAAAATAAACAATTAAAAAATAGTAAGAACTAATAGTAAAAAAGGCCATAGGCATAAAAATATATCATATGAAGTCATCAGTTGATTACACAATGTGACTCCCAAATAGAAACAAATAAAAGCCGCACACAACCGCTGACACTGGCACCCCACCCAGCCGGCTATTTTAATTAACTGCGATACAGGAATTTTCTTTATTAACCACCGGAAAAAGTGTTGCGCTGCCATATTAATTAGGAAATGAAAAATTTATTATACTTTTTACAACGCATTCATTCATATAGCTGAATTAACAACGGTTCACAAGTTTGCTTGTTTTTCGAAAATCGACAAACAAAACAGCTGCCTTTATTTTCAAAGTAAATATTTGTTCGCCATATAACTGTACAAAGCGATTGGTAGGAGGTAGAACAATTGTTTTTGCACTTTTTGCACGTTTTCCAATATGCTGTTTGCAAAAAAGTCAGAAGGATATTACAGATATGTATTGGGGCTTTTTATGTGTGCGATTGGTTTTACTCATTTTTGTGTTTTGTGTTATTGCATATTCTTAATGCTTTTGGTGTTCTTGGATCAAAGGATTGCTACCATATATTTATAAATTACTAGCTGACCCGGCGAACTTTGTACCGCCATATTTTTTTAGCCCGCTTAAACCTTCCCTGGACATCCACGAATATTTCAAGACTAAAAAAATTAGCCAAATCGGTCCAGCCGTTCTTGAGTTTTAGCGAGACTAACGAACAGCAATTGATTTTTATGTATAAAGAGAAGAGATAATAAGTATTATATTCTTGCCGCGTGGTTCCAGAGTAGAATTTGGACCACCCCATCTCTTCCCGTGGTCGTGTTCCCAGACTCAGCCTCAGATGCATCGCTCACCCCTATTGCGTGGGACCGAATACAATGATTGGTGAAATGTGGGGTGTTACTTCACCTCTGCTTAGCCCTCCGGTATAAAGACGTGTCAATGCATGTTACCGTTCTTGGATTGAAGGATTACTAACATATCTATACAGATCATTATAAATTACTATAAGTATTATATTCCTAGCATTGTATGTGTACAAAATAATTAACTGCATGGTGTAAACCACTTTTATATTTAAGATGGCAGTATATCAAAGTTTCTTTGTGAGCTAAGTATTGTGTTAAATTAAAGACCAATGCATTTCCCGTGCAAGTTCTTTTGCCGACTTCAGAAAGAGGTTCTAAGTTTATGTCTGTATTTATTTGGAAGGTTACTTTAAGACGAAAAAATCGAACCTTTATAGGATTACTTCGCTGCTATGTCTGTCCGTCGGTCTGTCATTGAATTTTTTTCTAAATTGAGATCCCAATTCTCTAAAACATTGAAAAAAATCATTTTCGTTGGACGATAAAAAATGGATATAGAATACAACAGAATACAGTGAAAGTACCTAATATTTGCGAAACAATGTCATTAAACGCTTTTAATCCACAAATAGATTACCGAAAGCGTATTGTAAAAGTCAATTTATCACGATTTACTCCACAGTATAAGAGATAAGCTTTTAGCGTAATTTGCTTTACCTATTATATGTATAGGACTATGTCCAGCTGTGGACTGCAATAGGCTAATCGATTTATATTCGTATATTGATATCATTAGTAATGAAAAAAATTGTCTAAGTAATGTTACAAATTAGAAACCAGATACTGTCAGGAAGATGAATAAGATTAAGAAAGGGAAAAAGAATCGACCTCGAACGGGACTCGAACCCGCGTTAACAGTTAGCATAGTAAATGCTTCAAAATTTCATTCAGATGAATAAGGATTTTGCTTTAAAAAAAAGTGTACGTTCCTTTTGCAATTTAACAATTCTTCGAGGTATTAGCATGGATCTCTTGCTGACATCATCATCTTCGGAGATGCATTTTCCTCAAGGTCAGCCATCCGGCTCTTCCTCCTCCACTTCGCTCGATCTTGGGCGTCCATAGTAATGAGACAGTTTGAATACATGTCACCCTCCACGATGTCGATCCAAAACTTCTTGGGCCTACCCCTTGGATCTCTTGCTGAAAAACTCACTAAAATACTAACAACTCCTGATCCCCGGAAATAAAACCCAGGATCTCTAATTAGTCCGGTACCTAACCTAAGGGCTATCGTAACCACGTCTATTGCTTTCTAAACAAATATTTAGAGCATTAATTATCACCCATTCATATTATCATTAACTATCACCACCAACAAACAATTATTTATATCATTCATAAACTGACATGAAAAACGCCATATTCTTACTCTTTAGACCGGCGTTTACAGCGTAATAGCTTTGAGCAGCTCAAATTCTACGATAATTCGGGGATTCCCCCACACCTCCTGTGTCCGCTTAATTGGAAAATATTACCAAATAATTGCCAAAATAAAGTGTACGATACATTTAAGATAGGGTATTTATCAGCCATTATTTATGTCCACCAATGATAAGGAATTATGAGGTAATGGGGGTAAGTTTATGTGGTATTACAGTTTATCGGGGGGTAAAACGATTATAGGCATTTAAGTTCGATGATTGGTTGCTGCTATTGTGTCTAAACGATTACGTCCATTTTTATTTTTATTTGTATTGATTTGATTATATTTTGTTTACTAGCAGGGGACGAATGGGTACCTTAAAAATTAATTAATATTATTGGTCTCCTACCGAGGGACCAATGGGCACCTAAAAAGGGGTCGAATTTACAACTTTTATGCAAGGAGTCGAGTTTTAGGGGACCAATGGGTGCTGACCGCTGTTTCATCAGCCTAGAGTCCTCTCCACTGATCGCCACTATTATCCACGGATTGTGCGTGAAGCTATTGAAATCAAAAAATATAAAAATTTCAATAGGGAAGATGGATTCAGGCTGTCTGGGACGTGGAATCCAGTGATTAAATTACTCAAACCCAAAAACACAGTGCCATTAAAAACTGACGTAGTGAGTGTTGTGTGTCGCCAGCCTTACCATTCACAAATAAGTAGTGGAGGGTAGGCGCACAAATTAATCCCGCGCACCTCTCGACGCTCGCAGACCAGTCAAGTCGTGACCACGGGTGCTGCAACGCACCCGAAACGTCGGCACAAGTAAGTTCCAAATAATAATTAATCGCGATAAGTCCCGAAACATAAAAACTATGAGTTTACACCGCGATAGTTTAAAAATAACGTTACCTACTTTTAGTTCAACGTTTCAGCTACTATACAGTATATAGCAGCTATGGTGGCGGGGTCTCTAAAAATGATACTTGTCACACAGCTTGAAGTGTAAATTTATCTCAAAGCACCCGAATCATGATGAATTGCTGAAGTTACTATTTACGCAAAATGACGTCACTGTGTCGTTAAGTCTTGCTGTATTTTGCTGTGGTGGTACGCTCCAACCATCTTCTCTATCGCGTAATTAATTTCCCAATTTACACCGTTGAGTAGAATTATGCCCACCCACCTGTAACACCTGACAGCTGCAAGTACCAACCTGTTCGCCAGGAGTACTAAACCAAAGAATGTCACGTGTTGAATCTTTCACCGCCGCTTTTCTCTCACAGATTTATACCCCGTTTAATCCACGTCCTCTAATTAGTTGGGATGTATAATGAGGATCAATAAGTCACAGCAAATGGCCGCAATTAAAGGGTGGTTTTATTGAGACAAACATGTTTAGTGCATATGACTGGCGGTGATGTGATGTCAATGACTTAGATTGTACAGAATTTGGATAGGTATGTTACTGTGTCCCGAGCCCGAAAACCTATCGTAATCGTAACGTATCGAAAGAGCATTGCGATTGGCCACCTGCCTCGATACGTTTACGGTTACGGTTACGATAGTTTCGTGCTAGGGGTACTGTTCTAAGAATATTATTATAATAAACATTCAGGCGATAGACTGATGACTTGAAAGGTAGCTGGGAGGCAGGGTAGCTGAGATAGTCTAGATGTGGACATATGCCCAGTCAATCCAGTATTGGACTTTGTAATAGGTTAATTGATGAATTCCGGCTGCATCTCATACAGCTCAGTTAGTCAAACAACTTAATAACATGCTTTCTACGTGCGTAGCTTAAACTCGACCATAATCACTATATTATTATGATAAACTATCAAAATATTCAAACTAAAAAGGAGGAAATATTGCTAAGTATACATTTTTCGTAACGTATAAGGCCAAGGAGAGCTTTACACCGCAAGCGAAGTGTAACAATTACCATTTTTATAGGTCATAAGGTCTTAACAGCTTTCTGAAGATTTTCTCCAATCCCGTTTACATTAACATATTTTTCTAAGAGTGATAATTATATTAGGGTCTGGTGTAAAATCTATTTTTGGGCAAATTTCAATATTTAGAATGTTAGAAATATACTGTTGATAATCTCAGGTGCAGAAACTTTAGTGGTAAAAAATATAAAAGCTTTAACATTGCACTGCCAAAATTCTTATATTATTTACCAAAGCGTATGATGTGAAGGGATTTCCGTGCGCAAAAAAGGCGTAAACAAGCATGTTAAGTTCCTAATGGGAAGCGAAATGGATAGCAAGTGCTGCTGCAACATCCAAAACCTATTTTGCACAACCAGAAACGGAGTTTAATAGATTTAGGAATCTTAAAATAGTGATGAGATATGGATATCTGTTTTTTTGTCTTCACCTGATATTCTGTTCATTGCCTAAATATAACTATCCAAAAATAATGTTTTTAGGGTTGTAAAACTAATTGAAAGAGTTTTAATTATACCTTTCCTTAAATAAAACTTTCATTTAATCGAAACCAACATCGGATAAAGAAATTCCTATCCAGTTTTGATAACTCTAAGAACGCCAAGACGTTAAACCATGAATCTAACGGACGCTATATAAATCACACGACAAATAATTACCCAATAAAATAAGCATATACAAACGGGTTCACTGACCTGCAGAGGTCAATAATGGAAGGTCACAACAGCTAGGCATTTATGTCCGTTTAAAAACATTGCCTAGTAAATCAACATTGAGGTGTAACGAATTTAATTTTGGATGTTGTTAAAGATAGTTTAAATGTCAGGAATAATTTATTTCATATTTATTTTATGGAGGCAGTGGCAGTCTTGCGGTTTTTGGTCATGTTCAATTTGAACTTTTTTCGAACTATAAATCATCGTGCTGGTAAAAGAAATATAAAAGTACTGTATTTATGGGGTGAATGGGACCCTATAAACCTCTTCAGGGTCCAGGTCAACCTCACCTGCCAGCTGGTATATACACCAGCCAATCAATGGATTAGGCTCTGGTGCAGTTTTTTTTCTCGGGGTTGGATGGCTAGACGGCAGTCGCTTTGGCAAGAACTAAAATAAAAGTCGATATTTTGTTTTTATTTTCTTAAATACTATAAATTTTCTTCTTCATCTGAGCGCCAAAATCAGAGCTTTAGAGCAAGGGTCCACTTTCCTGGAAGTAGGAAAATGCAAGTTCTGATATATTTTAGCTTTAACGGGAGCGACTGCCGTCTGACGCCCCAACCCCGAGAGGAAATCCTATATCGAGGCTTAATCCATCTATCAGAAGGTGCATTGTTTCCGATGTGAGGTCAGTTTAACCCTGAAGATATACAAACGAAGTGACAGCCTCTTTGGCGTGACTACGCAAGAGGTACAGGTTCGATCCTCGCTCAGTGCAAATTATTGTATGCTTGAATATGGGTAATTGCATTGATCTGATCGTGTCTTGCAGAACAGTCGACCGACGACGGCATACCGAAGTACTTAATTTTTTTGCTAAGGTCTAATTTCTTCTAAATACCGTCGGTCCTGGTTGCCATACGAACATCTATAGCAGTTGTTACGGGTAGTTGGAGCTCTAAAAAGTTCAACAACTGGTCTAAATGCAATGATTCGATATCTTCAATGGCACAACCCATTGAGGTCAAAATGGTAGTTGCTTTAAAGAAAATATCGAAGTTTAGCCGAAGCCGCAGTTAGACTAGCGCCCCCAGTTTCCGAGGTGAATAGTACCGTTAATGGTACTAGTGGGACAAAAATATTTCCAGTTGTACCATTAATGGTACTAGTGGGACAAAGATTCCCAGTTGTACCATTAATGGTAATAATCAATGGTACAGTTGGGAAAGAGGGGTGAAAATTTCAGATGCGACTGCTATTAATGCTAACATGAAGAAGAAGAATATAATACGAGTAATATACGAGTACAAGTGTATAACGAAGTTTGTGGAAAGAGAGATAAAGAAAATTTCTAAATGGTTCATCTAAACTATTTTCATCTATCTTCTATTACCTTCTAGAACTCAATGAACCGCTCAATCTACCACACTTCTATAACTATAATAATAAAACCTTCACCACCAAGCCAATACCCTCATAAATAACCCATAGAACACAACACGACAATATTAATTTCCTTTAATATAAATAAAAATATGTTTTTCCATAATTACACGCTATATATATTTTGTGATTTAGTTGCCGCGGGAAACATCGTTCGGATATAATTTATTGGTAACTGGACCTGCGATAATTTTTATCGTAGTTTTATTATGTGATAAGATTATTTCGTTATTTATGTGTCAAGGAACATGTGTATACGTATAGAAACTTGATAGGTATGTAGTGCAGTTTCGTTCAACTCTGGTCAATGTGATGTGAACAAGGATTAGAAGTCTCACAGTATGAATACTATACACAGAGAGTGGAGAATTAAAATGGCATACAACAGTTTTTTTTATATAATTACAGGACACGTCAATACTTTACTGCCTGAAGGTAATCTGAAGGCAAAGTCGCTGAAAAGAGTGTCACCATTATAGCCATGTACCATTTCACAATGGTGGCTTGACTGCCTCATCAGATGCTCGTTCACGCCCCGCTTAAAGAACCCGGGACTGTAGGAAAAGGGAAACACGTGTACTGGTAAGGAATTCCAGGACATATTTAGGATTCCCTTATTTTATTTCGGCGAAGTTCAGTGTTAGTACTTCCATGATAATGGCGCTTGCAATAGCACCGAAATATCGGATAAACTAACCATCAATGGGATTGGTTTGATGGACGATTGGACCAGTTGTTGGACATTTTTTAGGGCTCCAACTACACGTAACGACTGCCATAGATTTAGACTTACTTTAGACTTTAATACTAGTAGTATAAAAGGGATCAGAAGTTATTAACATAACGGTAATTAGATCGTGATTAGTGTGTGATCTTTTTTTTGTATTCAGAAGTTACAAATATTTGTTTAAGTACTTTTATTTAATGACTGTACTCTGTCCAGTTGCTAATTCGTCCACCTGAGGATCTGTCCAGCTGAGAATCTGTCCAGTTGCGAATCTGTCCACTTGCTACGGAGGGATTTGAATCATACCATAAGTACGCTAGTACTATTTATCTGTTCTGTACCATAAGCTAAATTTAGAAGGGAAGAAAGACTAAATGGAGGCACTGAGGTGAAAGGCTCTAATGCAGCTAGAAACCGCACCATGATGAAGATTTAAACGTTACTTATATATTATGTAAATCCTGTATTGTAGTATTTTACTTAAAACGCACATAATATAAGTTTGAAACTAAGTATTTTCTATCAATCCACACTTGGCCATTCCTCTCAGAGTAAAAACTCCGTTAAGTAAAATGACCATAAAAATTAGTGTATCAAGTAATTTTTACTCCAGTAGCTCAACTTCCAAAGAATTCCAACACGTTCTTATCTATCTTCCAAAACCGGTCATAAAGTCATAAATTACTATAAGAAATATCGAGCAATCAATGTCATCAAAATAAAAAGGTGATACATGTATTTAATAACGATAAAGTTTATGGGTCGTTCCAGAATTTATGGTCACGGGGTTTTTTAATTTAGAGCGTCAAGAATTTTTAAAATCTTTACCTCAGATCTTGTTATTGAATCTTTTGGTGGAGTTTTAATTGATTTAGCAGGCTTTGTCATCGTAAAGACTTGAGTAATGACACCCGAACAGGATTTTCTACTTTATTATACAAAACTGTTACTTTTTAATTACAAAACCTTTACGAGGTATATCTAGAAATACGATTTTGTAATTTTTTTAGTCATGAATTGTGTTGTTTTTATAGACTAGTATAGTTTAGTAAAGTTTTTAGAGCCTCCGCCTGCGTGAATATCGGTTATCCGACTAAACATAGCCTAATATGTCCTTTCCCAAGCTCTAATCTATCTCTGTACCAAATCTCATCAAAATTATTTTAGTGGTTTAGGCAGGAAAGTGTGACAGACGGAGTTACCTACTTGCGAATTTATAATATTAAGTATGGATGTATGAATTAAAGTAACAAACTAGCACATTACCTATGCAGAAGAATAGGCATGAGTGCTTGTAATATCTTAAGAGAATAAGAAAAGGAAGTGAGTAAATCACTAAACAGGCTTCGATTTCATGTTTATCATGACCGGTGAGATATATGTAAGGTAAAAGCTTATTTATCATCTTCATAAAAACATAATTGTGAGACAGTAACACTTATGTAAACTTTTCTAAACATGCAGGTAATCATAACTACAGACAGAGTATCGCTCAACAGCTCAGTGAGAGTACTTTAACAGCGCGATGCAGGTGCACTCGAACTTCAATATGGTTTAAATTAGCTCGAAGTAATTCAATTTCTGCTTACTAGATGGCGCTGGCTATATTTCTCTTGAGTTATACACTTAATTACATTACCTGCGCCCTCCGATATTGCATGCCCTAAAGGCTAATCCTTTTATTGTTACACAACCCTAAAAAATACCTATAACATATCAAACAGTAGCCCTTCGTGGCTAACCTATCATTTGAGGCTACAAATCACACCCACATTTAAATTTATAGACTGTATCGCCGATGTCTTTATTCTCAACAGTTTAATTATATTAGTATTGTCTATTAATTAAACGCTGACATTTTAATATGTGGGCGGGAACTGCTTTGTTTTCAAACCAGTTCATTCGTCTATGATTTTTTAAATCTAGTTTAAAAAGAACCGATACATCGTGTTCAGTTCTATTTGTGAATGCGTAACAAATCTTTGTTGTATACGGAGTGTTCATAATTTATATTGATTACAGACTATTTATACTGTTAACTATTGACACTGGCACTTGGTGGAACTTATTGTTACAAATATTGATAACACACTTGTACTTTTCTTTATTTATAACTAGCTGACCCCGCAAACTTCGTACCGCCTAACAATCAATTCTTTTTTTTTATTTAAATTTTTCTCTCCGTAAGAATCATCCTCATACTTGAAGGAATGTTCTAAAAAAAGAATTAGCGAAATCGTTTCAGCCGTTCTCGAGATTTACGCTTAGCAATATATTTAGGGATCTATTTTTATATTATAGACTAGCTGACCCGGCGAACTTTGTACTGCCATTTTTTTAGCCCATTTAAACCGTTTAAACCTTCCCTGGACATCCAAGAATATTTAAAGACTAAAATTAGCCAAATCGGTCCAGCCGTTCTCGAGTTTTAACGAGACTAACGAACAACAATTGATTTTTATAAATAAAAAAAGAAGATTGAACCTGATCGGTTTCGCATTCCGGCATTCTCAAAGGTTCACATTGACAGTTATGAACATTCTAATTGGTAAATACTAAGATATAACCTTTTTCAGATTGACTACCGTCACGGAAGTGACTACCGTCTGACCTCCCAACCCCGAGAGCCTGCGTCAGAGCCTCGTGACCGGTTGCTAGGTGAGGTTGCTTGACTTGACAAATTACAATGACCAACCCACATTATCATAATAATGGAACCTATTGATATGGACAATAATACAGATACTCCACTTTGATATAATATCATCGATATTGTCCGACGGTACCGTTTCATCGATTCGTGCCATATCGAGTCGCGGTGGCGGTGTCGTGCTCTAGTGTTTGTGGCTTAGCCTTAAGGTATAACCCGCGCCACGTATCTTGGACCTAAAATGTGCTCAAAATGTGCCCTATACGCGCAGTACACAATTCTTGGGTGTCTTTTGAGGATAGCACGGGATGCTACTGCGGTAGGCGAACTCAAATTCACCAAGCATAGACTATTACAAAGCAATCCGCGGGCGCCAGAGCCTCGTATGTCTTATGATTTAGGTCCAAGATACGTGGCGCGGGTTATACGATGGCTTAACCTGTCTCGGCCGTCGCGTCGGTCAGACACGAGGTACGATTTTATATCGTTTCGCCTGTAGCAGTCACGTCCAAATAATAACTCAACAAAATGACATAATCTAAGACTGTAGTCTAACTTAATTAAAATATTTTAGTTATGTACAGCTCTTAATTATTCTGTTTTGTTGTTTTGATACGTGTTGGTTCCTGGAGGAGGAAAATAGGACCATCTTATGTCTTCTCATAGGTGACATAAAAGGCGATTTAGGGAATAAGGCTGTTATCCATCCCACAGTAAATATACAGCCCATGACAAAGTTTTTAAAAAGGTAAAGGTTTCAAAACTTATAGGACTTTTATGGAAGCAAATTGCCATCTGACCTGCCCATTGCCCATCTTGAGAGAGAAGCCGACATCATAGCAGGTGTACCAACTTGCAGGTTGGCTTAATGGAGCCCCAAATACACTATGACGGTTAGCAAGAGTACGTTTTCTTACGTTGCTTCTAATCATCTCTCTTTGCATTGAAAACACGCGTAGTGCAACGTTCAGAAAAAACTTTCCCGTGCAATTTATCTAATAGTAAAAACGCACACTCCCGCGCTATTCGAGGCAGTTTGCCAACCGCCTAAATCCTCAAATATTTCTGATAATACAAAGATGGCTACAATTATAAATTAACAGCTAGATAGGTAGTTATTAGGCTTTCCCTCTTTAGACTTCAAAATGTCGACTGAGCAGTGAGCTTTGACTAAGTAACTGAAATTTTAATGTCTGTTTAATATTCTGTTAAGTTCATACTCCGAATAAGGAGGCTGGAGAGGATTGAGTCTTAGTAATGATTAAAGCGGCGAAGTTTCGATCAACAAACCTCAAGTAAACCAACTACTAATAGAAGCATCTTGACCTTGTCTAGTGCTAACAAGTATACAAGTAACGTCTGACTTAGGCATACAGGATTTTTTAATGATATGACTGAAAAAATGTACTTTTTTATGGTGTGCAAAACCCCCGCGGATATAGCGGGGGAGGTTATGTCGGACTTGAACCGATTAAAATGCACACTGCTGACTGACTGAAACATATTTCTCGTACCAACCCAGGGCCATCTCTTTCGAGTTTACCTTCGTTGGATGTGGGGACCGCCGAATCCCCATCTAGCCCCTGGGTATGGGGAGACGCGAACATCTTATCTGGTAAAAGAGTAGCTTGAAGTTTTGGGGCAGGGTCACTTCGGAAATTCCTTACTGGGACTTTTCAATATGATGAGTATGGTTTGGGGGGGGGGGGGGTCATGTCCCCTGTGACCCCCCCCCCCCCCCCCCCTCGGACCGTGCCTGGACAGCAGGCTGTGCCTGGTAGTATAAATAGAAGTCTTTGGTATGGCAGGCGATTCGCATGTTTACCTTTACATTAATATAAAAAACCATTTCTAATAATAAATATAACGTGTCCTCAGTCAGCGATCTCATAAATAATATTAGAGTATAACGTGTTCTATTCAGCAGAAAACATTCTAACAAGATTTTTCCAAATTTACCATTATGAATATTTTAGTTCGCTCTTACCTCGACTCTTACAGTGATTCCAAGTGCTTTAGCCATTCTGTACAGACTGGCGTTTATGAATTGTTGATACTGTTCGCGGCTGCTTTAATAACCATTAAACATTTGAATATTCTAGAATAAAAATATTTACAAAGTTTACACGATAGTTCTCTTTGATTTTAACCTATTTTTAACAGATTCTGTGGCGATTTATTTTGAATACTGTCGGAAGATTAGACGAATATCACTCATTGAAAATTAACCACTTTTTTCGCGCACGTCGCGTGGTGAGGTGGTGACTAAAAATTATAGTTGTCATATAAGTAGTTTGAAGTGTAAATAATCTCACAGTACCCGAACTACGTTGAATTGTTGGTATTACTATTTAGGCAGAATGAGCTTGTGTCGTGTCGTTACGTCTTGTTGAATTTTGGTATTTTTAGGTTTAACTAAGTAGAAAAGCAGCTCTAAAAATTTATACATTTTTGTATTGTGTAACCTTGTAATGTCAGCAACTGTAACCAACACCGTTTTTATATATTTATCCAATGTTTCGTGTATTTTCAGTTTAAAATTAATCCGTCAGCTCTCAGCCGCCCGTCTGCAAGACCCCTGTCATGTCTGACAGTGTATATTGACAATTGGATTGACAGTGACGCGATGACGTAATGGCCTTGCGAATTGAACAGCTGATGTAAAACACTGAAGGAAATCTAACCGAATAAAATTTAAAGGATTTTGTTATAGAAAAATCTTTGAATTGAAATTGAAACAGGAGGAAAATTTCACGCGGGCGGAGCAGCGGACATGAGCTAGTAAAAATATTATATTCAAACTATAACTTCATTTTTAACTCCTCTAAATATGCAAGCCGTTTTAGCCAGACCGCGATGGGTATTATAAACGCTACGAAATCTTTACGATCGTGTTTACCGTTTAAACCACACCGAAAAAAAAATAGGTGGAGTGTACTTGAAAAATTCTAAAAATTACTCCTATGTATTATGGTGTTATCTGTATAAAATTTATTTACCATGAAATAATACTCTATCTTAGTGAATAAATTAATGCATAACAGCTCGGCTCGACCTGGATGCTGGGTTACCGACTGCTTTTTTTAAATATAATGAAAATAAAAGAAAAATGATAAAAAATCACAATAGTATGGAGGTATGTAAGCTTAATCTGCAATTTTGGTATTACAAATCAATGATATAATTACCAATTCATTGAATCTGCGCTGTTTGAATTGATATACATTCAAAACCACTGTATTAGGTATTGAATATACAGGGTTCAGAAACTTGTGGCATAAGCTTCGACATCAGACTAAGCTAGCCATACTACTGAAACAAACCTCACCTAATCTTTTACCTAATGTAACATACCAATATTGGCTTCAGTTACACGAATATATGATACTTTTTATAAAACTTTTAACAACAGCGTTGCTGAAAATAATTGACAATAAATTCATGCTTCTGCAACATCAGTAGCAGCTGCCTATAACTGTAATTATATCGACACAATTCCGCATAACGACATCACTTATTACAAGGCATTAACCGACTCAAAAGTTCTAATTACCACAATCAAATATGAGGCAAACCGAAATTACATTCAAACGTAGAAAAGTTTACTCTGCGTTAAAGATTATGTAAATGATCTCAAATTTGGTAATGTTTTGAGAACAATTTGAGCGCCACATGTATGCTCGTGAGACGTGTTGTAAATGTATTTAGGGTTGGAGGAAAAAAATATATCGATATCGAGAATTTTGTTCTTTGCACCATCTCTTTTTCGAGTAGCCAAAAAGGAGAATATTTTCAGGATGAATCAAAGAAACTCACATACCTACATGAAGGGAATTGAGTTTCCTTATCCACCTTCTTTATCCTAGTCAATCGCGGTTGCATTCAAAGCTTAGAGCCTAGAATCCTACTCTGTAATATAATTTGGTTTGTTTTCACTATTACGGGAGTAATTTACTATTAAAATTTTGCTCCGCAATCCCGAGAGAAAAGCCTACACCAGAGCCTCGTCTGTACAAACTTCCAGGTTATTGCAGGCTGCCAATTGCCGGATGAAGCTCTGGTAAAAGAGTGGCAGTCGCCTCTATAAAAGTCGTACATGTCAAATCAGGAGTAAGCAGACCCCGGGTTTCAAGGTAAATGCCTCGGATACCACTGGAACAAAGCTATAATGACAAAACAGATACAATAATACCTATATCATTATACCTTATATTAGACAAAACCTTCTCAAACCCCTTTCATATAATATTTGTACGAAATCAAACTAGTCGTAAAATGTCTTACGAGTCAGCTCAACACTCAGTCATTGACGTTCTAAAAATATGAAGTCATTTACTGAATTTATACGCAATATGAATTCAGAACGATAAACCGTTGCCGGTAACAATTCATTATGCTTTATGACGCCATAACGCATCAGATTCAACTCAAGGGAAATTAGCACAAGTTTACAACTTTATTGCTTTTACTTATTAGTACTTAATTACTTGGTTTGTGGCTGAATTTTTATTATGTGATATCTGATTACGGAGTAATGATTGAGATTGTGATTAAGGTTATTTAATTAGGGCTATTGGGTTCTACAGCCTTCATCCGAAGGTCAAATTCCGGTTGCATTTTGGAGCCCTGGGTCTGCTTTGTTACTCCTTGTATTGGCTTATCTTCGTTTTCATGGGATCGACTGCAGTTTGCTGCCAAGATCATTAGCGACAACACAACATCACCTGCAAGTTGGTACCTACTCTAATATTTGACGAACTATGCTTTGAGTTATTGATTTTAAATTATAAGTCAATCTCAAATTATGATCTTTCACTTATTTTTATAACAACTGTCGTATAAAAATTAACACAAGCTTCTTGCCCTAATTTTCTTTTTTACTGTTCAAAATTAATTTTTTCATCATAATAATATTACAATTTTCATCTAGCTTATAAAAAATCAACATCACTGAGATAACTTCAACATGAAAGTTTTACGTTAAAAAAATAAAAATTCTAATTATTTTCTGCTAGATAAGGATTTTATTTTATTTTATCTTTTGTTTTAGTGCCGAAATAAAAACTGTGCCTTTAGAATTTTTAATTGAAATTCTTTGAACTTTTCTGTTTAGTTTGTTATTGTGGTACATTAGGGTGTATGGGGGCTCACCTAGATCTTGAGCCCCAAGCCAACCTCACCTGCTAGCTGGTGCACCTGCTGAACAACGGACGAGGCTCTGGCGCTGGCTTTCCCCTCGGGGTTGGGGGGTCGGACGGCAGTCGCCCCCGGAAAAGCCAAAATTGCCAAATTTAAAATTAATATGGCTCGTAATAAAAGGAATCGCAATGGGGGTAGGGCGCCGCCGCAAAACGGCGCGCATGAGGGTCGCCCGCCTCGTGTCGCAAGTGGGCAAGGGCTACCGTGCCTGAGCCGGGCACGGCTAAAGATGTTAGGCCAACACTGTGATTCACGAAAACTCCGCTTCGCAACGTGGAACATCGGCACGTTGACCGGTCGCACGAGGGAGTTGGCTGACGTACTCTGCAGGCGGAGAGTGGCCGTGGCGTTCCTGCAGGAGACTCGGTGGGGTGGCGATAGCACCATGCACATTGGGGAGGGCTACCAGCTGATGTACACAGGTGCACCTGACGGGCAGGCCGGGGTGGGCGTGGTGCTCTCCCGGGCGTTGCAGGATGACATCTTGGAGGTGAAGAGCTATAGCGCCCGACTTATGGTTGTGAGGGTGCTTATCGATGGGATTATAACCCACCTGATAAGTGCCTACGCTCCACAGGCTGGGCGTGGCGAAGCCGAAAAGATCTTGTTCTGGGACCAACTCGGGGGAGTGCTTCGTGACGTCCCGCTGTCGCAGGAGATTGTCCTGGGCGGTGACCTGAACGGTCACGTGGGTGACGGATGTGAGGAGTTTGGGCGTGTCCACGGCGGTTTTGGATACGGTAGTCGCAACCCAGAGGGTGAACACATCCTTAGAACGTGTGCGACTGCCGACCTGGCCATCGTGAACACGTACTTCAAAAAGAAATCCGAACATCTTGTCACCTACAAGAGCGGGGGGCGCTTAACCCAGGTTGATTTCCTGCTCACTAGGAGGCACAGCATCAGCAGGGTGGCCAACTGCAAGGTTATACCCGGGGAGAGTCTCACTAGCCAACACCGTCTCCTTGTCATGGACCTCCGCGTGAAACCCAAAGACAAACGTGCCGAGCGTGCCCAACGCAAAATCAGGTGGTGGCTGCTTGATGAAGCTAAGTCCCAAAGTTTCGTCTCAGCCATCGGTGACAAGTGCGCCGATGCTGTAGACGAACCAGTACAGGTTTCTTGGGACAGGATTCGGGCAGCTATTCTTGAGGCGGGGAGGGTGGTGCTCGGCATGTCTAAGGGTGGACGCAAGTGTGACAAGGACACCTGGTGGTGGAACGACACAGTCCAGAGAGAGATCAGGGTGAAGAAAGCCCTCTTTAAAAAGTGGCAAGCGTCCAAATCTTCCGATGACCGCGATGCGTACAAAGATGCAAAACGCGCCACCAGGAGAGCCGTAGCCAGGGCCAAACGAGACCACTTGCAACCTCTATATACCAAGTTGGAATCGTCTGAGGGGCAAAAGCTCATATATAAGTTGGCGCGTTCCAGGGCCAAAGCGGCGCAGGGTCTATCCAAGTGCCGCTGCATTAAAGACCCTGGGGGCAATTTGTTGTACGAGAAAGTCGCGGTGAAGGAGAGATGGCGCTCATACTTCCACGAGCTGCTGAATAAGCAGCATAAAGAGGTGCAGCCACCAGACCTCCCTCCGAATCAAGGACTAGTGCCACCGATAACGCCTGCGGAAGTCCAGACTGCCATTCGCCGCATGAAGAACCGGAAAGCTGTCGGACCCGACGAAGTCCCCATCGAGGCTTGGAAGGCAATGGGCGCCCGTGGTGTGGGCATTCTAGCAAATCTTTATAACCGCGTACTCCTCACCGGCGAGATCCCGAACCAGTGGAGGCTGAGCATCATCACGCCAGTCTTCAAAGGCAAGGGATCGGTGCAGGAGTGTGGTAGTTACCGCGGTATAAAGATAATGTCCCACACCATGAAGCTCTATGAGCGGATAATCGACTCCCGGATCCGACAGGAAAGTACACTCTCGGAGTGCCAGTACGGGTTCCGTCCCGGGCACGGGATCATGGACCCAGTGTTCGCCCTAAGGGTTGTGGCGGGGAAATACAGGGCGAAGAACACACCCCTGCACTGCCTATTCTTAGACATGCAGAAGGCCTTCGACTGTGTTCCTCGCGAGGTGATCTGGTGGGCACTGCGGGCCAAGGGTGTCCCAGAGACTTACATTGACACCATCCGAGACATGTACTACGATTCCGGTTCCGTGGTTCGGACTGCTGTTGGCGACTCGAAAGCCTTCCCCATCACCGTCGGGGTACACCAAGGATCCGTCCTTAGTCCTTACCTGTTCAGCGTGGTATTAGATGTTTTGTCGGACAGCATTAGAAACTCACATGAGCAGCCTCCGTGGTTGCTCATGTATGCTGATGATATTGCGCTCATGGACGCGGACAGGAGCAGATTGGTGCGACGCGTGAAAGGATGGAAAGAAGCGCTTGAGAACGGCGGTCTGAAGCTAAATGTAGCGAAGACAGAATACTTAGCGTTAAACTCCACAGATCCCACACCCGTCCGCATAGGCGATGATTTGGTCGAGCGCACGGACCAGGTTAAGTACCTAGGATCTGTACTTCATGTGACCGGTGAGATCGACCACGACGTCAAGGCACGCATTGCTGCCGCGTGGGCCAAGTGGCGAGAAATGACTGGCGTGACCTGTGATCCTAAAATGCCAGTCAGGTTGAAGGGGCAGGTCTATAAGACGATCATTAGGCCTGTTCTCTTGTATGGTTGTGAGGCGTGGCCGCTGCTCGAGCGACACAAGCAAGAGCTGCGTGTCACGGAGATGAAAATGTTGCGGTGGATGTGCGGCGTTACGCGTAAAGATCGCGTACGGAACTCTCGCATCCGCGGCAGCCTCCATGTCCGTGACATCGCGGATAAAATGCAAGAGAGCCGCCTTCGCTGGTGCGGCCACGTCTTGCGGCAACCGCCAGGCTACGTGGGGAACAAATGCCTGGCAATGGTACCCCCGCCGGGTCCAGGTAAAAGGGGTAGGCCAAAGAAGTCCTGGCTTGACGTCGTGGAGGGTGATATGCGTGCAAATGGTCTCACTACCATGGACGCCCAAGATCGTGCGAAGTGGAGAAGGAGGAGCCGGAAGGCGGACCCTGAGCTCTGGGGTCATCTTGGCCACGGATGCAATCGGGAGAATACGTCTATATGCAGATGATGATGTGGTACATACATAAATCTATTTTTAGGGTTCCGTAGCCAAATGGCAAAAAAAGGAACCCTTATAGATTCGTCATGTCTGTCCGTCCGTATGTCACAGCCACTTTTCTCCGAAACTTGGTAAGTCGATGTATTCTGTGAACCGCATTACGAATTTCACACAAAAATACCCATAAATAAAAACTGAAACCCAAAAAATGGGGTATCTATAGATAGGTCTTTAAAAACAGACTCCTGGGTCAGAGAGGACAGAGTGGGACTAACTCGAAGATGAAGACTGACTGTGCACACATTTTCTATAGCCTGAATACGAGCTCGGAATCCTGGTCACATAACAAAAACGTTTATGAAATAAAAATGAAAACACAGTGGACATCCTTTCCTCGATATTTTTTCTATCGACTATTTCTCATCCCTACAGTACGTGTCGTACGATGAACGTACGTGCCCCAACATTGTACAAGGAGTTCGATGGCGCAGGAACCAACGTTTATAGCAAACACTTGGCAAACACTCGCCTGGTACACATGTCACGCGGTATTTCTTTAAACGCTTCGGCATAACTTGGCCGAATACCAAATCTTCGATATGTGAAAATAGGTGAATTTATCGATGTTTTTTGTTTGGAAATAAAGGTGTAACTTAGTTCTAACTTTGGAGTTTTTGGGTTTATTATCCAATAGCCGTTTGCCCGTGGGTTCGCTCGTGCGGAATATTGATCCCGTTTCCGCAACCTATGGGAACCTATTCCCTGGATAGGAAGTTGCTTACGTGTTATTCCAGACTACAGTCTAGAATAACACGTTAGTAACTTTAGGTATATCTTAGAAAATATGGTACTGAGGTAGATTACATCTACCCCTGTACCATATTTCATCCGCCTCCGTTCAGCTGTTATAGCGTAAATGAATAACAAACATTCAGACATCCAAAGCCGTCTCTAGCCGTCTTTGTTGCCCAGGGTGCACCGCGAAGAAGTTCCGGAACATGTAGACTTGGCTTGCGATTTTGAGACTAACTATTAGTCTATTAAAGACCTCGACTTCTTCTGATATTAAAGAAGCGAGACTCGCGAGCACATTTTCAGTATCCTGAAAACTAAAAAAAGAACTAAATACAAAAGCAAGATAAAACACACAAGTGAATGACAGATGGGACACCTGACAACACTTTGAAACTTCACATTTGATAGATGGTTCTGAACAGTCATCGATTGTTAGATAGAGAACTTCAATTGAAAGCTTTTTCATGTTGCCATTCGCCAGCAAAAATATCTGCTAATATTAAATAAATTGCGATTTCTTTTGTGGAGAGAACTATTTCAATGCATCTTAAGGTGGTATCTGGAGGTACCAGATACCACCTTGAGTTGCACCTTGAGGTGTGATGAAGCGGCTATTGGCATTGAACTCGAACAGCGGGGATTGAACCCGCGTCTTCTCACACACAGTGTACCTACTCACTCGCTATACCTTGTTTTTTTTTTCTAACTAGTACGAACTAGTAGTATCTACAAGGTGGCATGGCACAGCCAGATGGTCTATCATGGACTGGATAAAGATATCTAGTTGACAGTAATAAGCTATAAGGGCTAACTGGTACATTGCAAAATGTTAATACGATTTTTATCCCTCTCTTTTTATTTGAATAGACTATTAGTAACCGAAATTACTAATTATTTCCGTTTACCCTTACTTGCGATAGAAACGGGTTCACGTGGGTAGAATTCGAACTCAGGATCTTGATTATAAGAGCACCTCCTTATCTATTAACATACCGATGATGTAGTAGGCGGTATTATATCTTTAAAATATAACATTTTATAGTGCAAGTTGTATGGGTACCTATAACTCAAGCAACTAACACTTTTATTTTTTTACTTACACATCCCATTTGTTCCGCAGTATTATTATCCCCGGGAGCATTATTTCTCACTGCACTGGTAACTCTCTCTATGGCCTCGGGGGCACAGGCTAGTGCTACCGCTTTTCTGTAATTCAAATTCTTTTCAGCAAAGAATGCTTACTGTGAAACGTGAACCACCCAGAAATTGATCTATTAGATTATCTTTGAAAACATTTACTTGAGACAGACACACGCATGCATACTTAAACTGGGGGCCAAGTCAACCTCATCTTCAAGCCGGTAAAAGGTCAAAGCTCTGGCGTAGGTTTACCTCTTGGACTTTCAGGTCCAGACAGCTATCACTCCCCCTATAGTCTAGATAAACCAAGTCAAGACAAAGAGTCCCTGGCTTTAAAGTACAAAGATAACGTCGTGGTCATATGTCACGTCATAAATTAATTCCAAGGCCCGTATCCCAGAACAATGCTCAGTTGTGAATAGACTCTCACAATGACATTAAAACTGTCATCTAGAATACAAAATTTGTCATCATATCAAAGTTATACATCGATATTCAGAACAGCCCCTTTAGACAAGTGGCAATTCGTCGGCCGGCGTTTTGTAGAATAGGATTTGACGTATATGACAGGCGTCAACGAATGTCAAAAACGTCAAATTCTATACATACGTCATTCAATTCCATGATACGCCGAGAATTGCCACTTGTCTAGGGGGGGCTGATAATAGTTCTGGAATACGGGCTGAGAAACAAACAACAGTCAGTTAAAGAGATGACCTTGAAAACTATTTGAATTAATCAATTTAACTTCAATCAATTTGTTTAATGTTTGGTCTAGGTAACGCTCTTTACAAAGTCGGTTAAAGCTTTATGTATCAAACACCAACTTTGAGAACTGTAGAGAGTCGGAAGCAAAGTTTTAATGAGTCCACTCAGCTAGGTATGGCCAAGACTAACTTGTTGTAACAGGGGAGGGGCTTCGAAGGGATAGTGTGAAAATGATGAATAGTATTGTCGTTCATCGGTAAGGAGAAAGTTACAACACGAAAAATTTGCTCTTGGGAAAATGCTGTTTTATTACACGTTTTATATTATGATACCAGATGTGACCACGTTTCGAAAGTGAGGAGACTTGATTTTTTTTAAACGTTACCCTAATTTCCTATTTATTAACCAGTAGTAGATCATAGATTTTTATTCTCATTCTGGCGAATAAAACAATGTCATTTTATTTTTTAAATGAGCATACAAAATGGAACGTTGCAAAAATTGTGGGAAAAAGCTATCAACTGTAATTTGCGGAGTGCAATTTTACTGAATGGAGTGTTTTATGTATAAAGCTAGTATAATACGTATAAAGGTGAGCTTTTCTACATTTTCTTCTAACTTTATCCTGCTGTTAAAACCATTCTTCAGTTTAAACATCAAAATTACGACGCGTAAATACGGTCCGGCCGTAAACTGTAACGAAACGTAAACTGTAATCGCGTCAGTTACGTTTACGTTCCGTTTACGAGCGGTTTCACGTCAAGTATGTGAGTTGATCAGTTTTTATTATTATGTATACGACACCTTGCCTTTTTAGCGATATTTGTTTCGTGCTATCGGCTATAAATAAGGTATATTGTTTAGTTTAATGTGAATGCTTAAAGATACGTATGAGATTTTCTACAACACAAAGGTGGCGGACAATAATTGTCTGTTATAGCGCGCCTGATGGTAAACGCTCAACAACTACTTAAAATCCTAAGAGTATGTTGGTATAGACATAGACACATCCTGGCCTGGAAGAAAAGTTCATAGTTAAAAAAGTGTTAAATAAATCATTAATTTCTTTGTGTACCTACTACTAAATTGACTATGCGGTGCGGAACGAGAAATTTGATATCACGAAAGACCACTACTTAAAAAGTTGCGAAAGTCTGCCTCTCAGTTATCCGTTGATCAGTACGGGCATCGGTTAGAAGGTGAAGGTGGCTTGGGCGCCAAGGATCTTAGTGGGGCCCCTTTTATATCGTATATCCTATCACTATATAAATTCAATATGCCTACACTCAATAAATATTACTTCAACAAACATTCGAATAAACTATTCTCTATATCTTAAAATCGGATCACTGACCTATTTTCCTTCAAAATTGAGTTCTAAAATTCAAAATGCAACCGTCGACCGGAAATGAATCCGTTGGCGGGAGTCTGTCGTGATCGTGATACGGATCTGATGGAGTCGAGCGTCCAACATCCGGTCGGTTCCCGCCTTTATAGCTTCCAATTTTGAATCAGCCGTTTGGCGGTTGGTTTGGAAAGATTTGAAAAAATATCGGTGCGATTTAGCTTCAGTTTACGGATTTTAGGGTGTAAAAACACGGGGCATGATATTGAACGCGCCAATTTGATAAGCGCCAATTTAAATCGCACTGTGCGTTAAATGGTGCGATTCTAAATTGGTCGCGCACCAATTTAGAATAGAACGCTTCAAAAATACTTGTCAAAGATTGTAGGATGTGATTTGAAAAGGTTCTTTCCGTTTTCATATTAACAATGTAAGAGAGAAGAGGTAAGTATCTAATTATTATTTAACAGACTGTTAAAGAGGTATTATTTTCAGCTGCCTCAATAAAATTTAAAGGCTGTTGCCGACGTGACGACGAGCTCTATACAAAGTAAAGAAAATGAGATAGAGAGGAGTAATTCATATTTAATTATTAATATCTTATAAGCTGTTGAATATTATAAATATTTTTAAATAACGCGTAGCTAAAATATTGTTATGATACCACTAGCTAAACGCGTAGCTAAAATATTGTTAGGACGCCATTAACCACCACTTCTCTTCCTCTCACACAATTGATGGCCCAACCAAGTGTCAAACGGTTGACTCTATAGCAGAACTGCCCAGTCCCAATTACGAACCTTTCCAATTCACTCCAGTCACGTCGGAGGAGGTCAAAAGGACTGTTCTCGCAATTAAATCAAGGGCGGTGGGGTGCGACGATATCAGTCACCGTATGATAACCACTATCATGGATCAACTCCTCCCGGCAATCACACACATTATCAACTTTTCGCTTGATTCTGGTCAATTTCCTGACTTGTGGCGTAAAGCCTATGTGCGCCCTTTTCCTAAAATCTCCAATCCCTCTCTTCCTAATCACTTTCGTCCTATTTCCATCCTCCCTTTCCTGTCCAAGGTGCTGGAAGCCTGTGTTCATCGCCAGCTGTCCAACTATGTGCAAGCTAATGGGATACTAAGTCCATTGCAATCCGGATTCAGACCGGGACACAGCACCACAACCGCACTCCTCAAGGTTACTGGGGATATCAGGGACGGGGTAGAGAAGGGTTTGGTCACAGTGCTAGTGTTAGTGGATTTTTCAAATGCATTTAATTGCGTGAATCACGACATACTTTTAGCCATACTAGCTCATCTTGGGATCTCAGCCGACGAGCTGGAGTGGTTCTCTTCATATCTTCGGGGACGTCAGCAGTCGGTTTGCGCGGACGAGATTTCATCTGGTTGGCTCGATCTCGACTCTGGCGTTCCACAAGGCGGTATTCTTTCTCCTCTTTTATTCTCAATATTCATTAACTTCATCACCTCTGAACTTCAGTGTGCATATCATTGACCTGCAGGTGTACAGCCAAGCCCGAGTGGAGAGCCTATCAGAAGCCGTTAACAGAGTTAACGCCGATCTGCGCTCAATAGGGAATTGGTGTGATAGGTTTGGTCTTTCTGTCAACCCCGATAAATGCCAAGGTATCTTAGTTGGCAGTAGCCATATGATGAATAGTATAGACAATGCAACTCTGCCAACAATAAGCTTCAACGGAAGAACGGTCCCTGTCACGCTGTCTGTTAAAAACCTGGGAATATATATTGACTCCACCCTTAACTGGCAAGCACAAGTCACAAAAGTCTGTCAGAGGGTAACAGGGATGCTGCGTAGTCTTTATCGCCTCAAAAACTTCCTACCAGCTAAAACCAAGGCAATGCTTATGCAGACCCTAATCTTTCCAGTCGTGGACTATGGTGATGTATGCTATCTCGACCTGAATGCAGATCTGCTCAACAAACTTGACCGCCTTTTCAACAATTGCATTCGATTCACCTACAACCTTAGGAAATATGATCACGTCTCAGCTAATCGCTCGGAGTTAGGATGGTTGCCGATACGTCAGCGACGCAGCATAAGGGCGGTGACGATGATACATACAATATTAAGCTCCCCTAATGTCCCCACTTATTTATCATCTCATGTACAGCTACTTGGTTCTCATCATAACAAAAATCTACGATCAGCTGACAACCGTCTTCTCCACTGTCCTACTCATAGTTCTAGCTTAATTCAGTCTTCTTTCCTCGTGCAAGCTATTCTCCTCTGGAACGCGCTTCCTCTCGAAATCAGGATGGTTACCAACCGCGGCACGTTCAAGTACAAGGTACGCCAGCTCTACAGCAATCCCTAGTGGCAATAATGGGTAAAACTACTAAGTATATTAAATTCTATCATTATGTATTCTCAAGGATGAGTAGGTATATATTATGTATGCATATATATTATTTAGATATGTAATTATGTAAGTAATGTAATTGTATGTAGTGTGTATTGTATTTGTAATGTATGTGTCTATTGTGTACAAATTGTATTAAATAAGGTAAATGTGTATAAATCTTAATAGTAATCCATCTTTTGCCTGCACCTACCTCAATGTATCTCTGCATCACCCTAAGGTTGACTGGTAGATAATGCCTTTGGCATTAAGTCCGCCTTTGTACATTTTTTATGTGCATAAAGTTTAAAAATAAAAAAAAATAAAAATACGCAAAACTCTAAGAATTTCTATAAAATATTGAAAAAGTAACGTGTCAATCAAACACATAATCAACTAAAGTAAAGTAGTTACTGGCACCTATATATATGACCTCTTTTTCTCACATAAGGATCAACTTATTTTCTATGTAACTACAGTAAAACAGTAACCTATCTATCTAGGAACGAACATACATCTCACCTCACAACATTATAAACAAAACAAAAGGACCTCAACAAAATTCCTTGTTAACGTAAAGAAATCAAAAGGTACAGTCATCCACATACATGGGCTGCAGAGATTTAGCGCCAACAGTTAGATAGGTATCAGCTGAATCTATTGCCCGGGCGAGTGTATGAACGCGCGACGTATAGCGATATATGCGTGAAGCCGTAGACTATATCGAGAGATATTTATGAGGCTGAGTGTACTTGTTCATTTGTTTTGAGAGTCGAATGTGAGAATGTTTGTACTATAGCATTTTGGAGAATTCTCTAAATTAGGAAGCTCCAGATTAAATCGGGAGCAAGAATTTTTTTAGTAGGTGCATCGGCTAGCAGATCAACTTTACTTGGGCTACCGCTAAGGGCTTGTTTAAGCCTATAAAACATACCTGTGTTGCATTTTTGTTGTGCGACATGTCATGCACTTTGTCAGGGTATTCTGATAATATCAAATACCTTTATTTTAAATCCAGGACAACAACCCACACCCTCACGCCATTATAAGCGTATATTTAAAGATATTTTCTGCGTTTATAATGTGTTAAGAGAGCACACATATTTCTACGCTAACATATAAACCATATTGCACCTAAATCGTGATTTTACGATGCGAGCGAAAACTAACTCTTTGGTATTGTGATATGATTCACTTTAGGATGCATCTGCTAGTCTAAATGTTTTCTTATGGGCATGCATTATAGCGCAAGGTAATTAGCATTTTATTGCATAATGTCAAGAGTCGTTACTTGTTTGACTGTCTTTATATAGTGAGTTTTTTGTACTTAGGTTAGTATTATATGCTGTATTTTATTGCTCGATTCTCGCTCTGTGCAAAATATTTGCATACATTTAATGTGTGTACCTATACAGGGTTACTTGTAATTAACTAGCAGCCCTGGGAGGATGCCAGCTAATAACAAATAACCCTGTATACTTTGACCTGGTTATTTCTATGTAAAATAATAGGTAATTTGGTATTTAAAAACATCTAGAGCCCAAAAGTATATCCATCAATAGAACCTCAAAATTAAAGAACCAATGATACTTATCTGGTGTCGATATAACGCTGTGTAACCAACGTGACGACCTGCTACCGTTTCTGTGACCATCACGAATCTATAAAAAACTAGCTGACCCCGCGAACTTCGTACCGCCATTTTTTTTATTTTTCTCGCCGTAAGAACCATCCTCGTACTTTAAGAAGTATTCTAAAAAAAGAATTAGCGAAATCGGTTCAGCCGTTCTCGAGATTTGCGCTTAGCAACACATTTAGGGATTCATTTTTATATTATAGATACTTCCCGATATAGAAATGTATGTACTATATTCAGACTTAAATTTATTCCTGTACCTGGTCCATTCAACCGTAAGAGCGTGATATCCAAACATTTTCATGAATCACTATTATATATTCGTAGGTATTTTATGTCCCTTGTCTAAAATTAGACGGCGTAAACGAACGAGTATTGTGATCGACATAAGGTACTCAATAAAAATTCTCCACTACCGCTAAGTGCAACACTATTAAGCTGCTAAGAAATTAGATTACTGTGTCTCCGTTAGGCTTTCACCCGGACAGGGGGATAAATAAGAGGGTGCTACTCGGTACAATGTTGGAGGATACAGTAAGTATGCGAGCACTAGAAAAATTGTGTTTATCTCCTCTGCATTCTATTATATTCGTGCAGGCAGAGATAACACTATACTTACCTTTTCACTTGCTAAGATTCTGACATACCTACACGTTTCGCTTTTTCTTCTTTCATAATCCTGTTCACGCGTTCATGTCATCCTGACAACCTAAATGGCGTGGCGTAGCGGTAGTTAACGCGGCCGCTACGCAGGCGCTGGTTCGATCCCCCGCCCAGTGCCAATATTTGTATGTATGTACATGGATATTTGCGTTGGTCTGGTCGTGCCTCGGAGAGCACGTTAAGTCGTCGGTCCCAGTTGCCATACTAACATCTATGGCAGTCGTTACGGGTAGTTGGAGCCCTAAAAAGTTCAACGACATAATAGCCTAATGTCACCATTGGGTTGTGGAGGTCAGATGGCAATCGCTTCACGGAAAATATCGAGGTCTAGTCAAATCCGCAGATAAGACTGGTAAAGCGGACCGCAGACTCCGAAGTGAAAGCTTCGGATGCGACTGGGAATTAACGCTAGGATGAAGAAGAATAATCCTGTTCATGTCCGTCAGTCTGTTCTTTTCGCTTGTCATACGCGAAATCTATTCCATCTAGTAAGACAACAATAATAGGTTCCTCTACTTATGTACCAGTTTATCTGAACGCCTGAGACACGTCAAGATGAACATAGAGGAAATTTAATGCGCCACCGTCCGTCCGAGTGAACGTCAGGGCTCTGTTGTATTGAATTGGTGGCTATACTATTTTACAAGGAACATGCTTTTGTTTGTCCCTCGTGTCAAACAAATTGGATGATGATAGACTACAGGATTTGACATTGCGCAAGTTGCGAAGTCATTGCTTTTTAGCTAGGCAATAGCCCAAATAATAAGGCCCATATTCCAGAATGGTACTCGATTATAAATCTCGATTTTTAATAACACAATGCCCCCCTATGCAAGTGACAATTTGTTGACCGTCTTAACATAGAATAGAATGAGTAACTTAAGGGATTTGAAGTATATGCCTATACGTCAAACCCCATAAATCTCATTTTCTCATTCAGGTCATATTCAAAATCTTTCAATAAAATCTTTTTTTTAAACTAAAAGACCAAAAGTAAAAGCACCAAAAAACAAAAATACACAAACAAATATTTCAATTAGTTATATCAACACGAACATATAAATGGTTATAATTGGAGCTGTATATTTCCATTAATCAAATTATGGGTAGCAGGGTTAACAAGTCTAGCAGTGCAGATAATAAATTAAAAACAAATAATATCGGCTGGTACACACGTGTCCGTTGTTGGGAACATTTTCTGTGGGAATTGGGAATAAATTGGTCAGAAAGATATTTCTTGGGGTTTGGTTCAAGGTTAGGGTAATGACATTGCATGATATTATATAGTTATTTATATTGGGAGAGGCCTATGTCCAGCAGTGGACTGCAATAGGCTAATTGATTGATTGATTGATATTTAGTTGGCAGTAGTCATTAGTCATGCCCCATCATTATTTTATTAGACTTTTCCCAACTCAGTTGGGGTTGACTTTCCAGTCTAACTATGATGAGTCTGAACTTCGGAATTTTTTTCGTAATCAATCAATCAATCAATTTAGCCTACTGCAGTCCACTGCTGGACATAGGCCTCCCCCAATGTGCGCCAAGTTTGCCGATCCTCCGCCTTCCGCATCCAGTCCGTCCCAGCCACCTTTCGCAGGTCGTCGGTCCATCTGGCTAGGGGATGTCCTACCCTCCGTTTTTCTATGCGCGGTCTCCACTCTAGGACTCGTTTGCTTCAACGGCCATCAGTCCTTCGGCAACTGTTTTTTCGTGAACTGTGAACCAATTGGCGATATCGAAGAAAATGTATAGATAAATAATTACAACAAATTAACTTTAATGTTTCACTCATACCGGCTGTCTTGTCATAGCCAATTTTCTTATTCAAAAAAATCATAAAGTACTTCTTCTTCTTCTGTCGAATCGTCGGCACTTCTACTATCAAATGCTATTTTCTTTGAGTCCAGCTACTCGGATTACGTTCCTGGAATCACTAGTAGTTTTGTTAAACCCTTCATGCAAACACCTTTTATATAATCCTTACAACTCAGCCTCAAGCCCAGACTTAAAAATATTAGCATACCCTAGAATTTCCACTAACATTATACAGTGTGTTCTAGTCTTAACCGAATATTGGGCAGTTTGCACGAGTCGTTACAGTCGGCTCCAATTTATGTTCGCCTGTTATCAACTCATTATTTCTGTCGAAAATAAAAATGGCTGCGTCATCGACATGGTTGGCATGGTCCATTATTCCTTGCTGTCAAATAGAGCATTAATTTAACTGTAATACGTTTTTATAATACCCACGTCTGTGTAGTATGTAGTATACACACCTACCAGTTACTAATGTTTTGTTTTAGGTCACACACAATAAGAGGCAAACTTTATCGTCATTATCTTATCGAAAAAAAAACCGATAGTACCAATAGGTAAGGCTTGCGCCGCAGCATCCAAACTAGTCATAAATACACAGAAAATCTAAGATATTTTTATATAGGACACGTCAATTTGAAGTTTTGACGATTGGAATAATAGAATCAGTACGTATTCATTCTGATAATGATAGCTCTACCCTTAGGCATGGGTATAGTAGGAAATTGGAAAAAAGAACCGAGGAAGATCTAATAAGACAAAATGACGAAGTTGAAGTTATAGCAGACAGAACAGTGGAACAGAAACTAGTAATAGAGAAAGGTGGCATCTGGTGGCATAATATGTAATTAAAGGAAACGTTAGTAAGAAGAGACAAATACACACGGAATCCGAGGCAGCTAATACTTACTGATATTGGAGCTAATATCTCATATTACGAAAATACTGTCTGAATGTTTATACACATGAGTAGATAGAAATGCAATAATCTACACAAGCAACATACGTAGATTGTATCTCGATGGCGTAAACAAAAACATGACTGAAGAATATAATATAAGGATACGTTTAGTATACTACGCTTACGACGACCTGTGTAGGTTAGTTTTATAGGGTTGTCTAAATGTCCATAGATATAAATATTTATTACGTTATTGCATCTACATTTGTATGGAAAATTTTGTGTGAAAGATATGCAAAATTAAAATTTAGATACACATGAACCGAAATTAGAAATTGTTTTTATATGACTAGGTATGCAAACAATTAGGCCTTTGACCAAAGATTCGTGGGTTGCTATCTACGGTAGAAATGGTGAAGAATAAGAGAAGAACGGAAAAAGGAGATGGAATGGAAGAAGAGTTTGTCGTACTCTTATAAATCATACAGAATAACGGAACAATCAAACCAATATATTAATCTAAAGATTGCCTGTAAGAAATCATTTACACACGCGCGATAAGGTCACTATTTGTACCTAACAATAAAGATTTTTCTATTCTATTACGCGTGAGAATAATATATGAAACTGACAGTTTCGAGGTGCAAAAAGCATGAGCTTACCATCTAAATTATTCAAAAACAAATGTCTCACACTGAAAAATGTTTCATGCATACTTTTATACAGTTGTCGAAGTTTCTATGATTGTAAAATGACCTCAACCCAAGATAAATAGAATACAAAACAATAAATAAGTAAACACCTAAAGATATCGACGGTCACATCCCTAAGAGGCGATAAGAACCCAGACGGCGAAACAAAAGCTGTATCGACGCGAATTTCAACAAAATCCGTGTATTGCGTAAATCACGGGACTCCTATGTTTGTTGCCGCCTGTGCAGTATAATACAAACGGTGTTCGCTTTTTGAAAAACTGATTTTATCTATATATTTTATATCGATGTGTTTATGGCACTATAAAATTCAATCAAAAAATAGAAAATATTTCTCCACTCATCAGAATACAGGAGGTTTTGCTATCGTTTCTTTCTTTTCGTTTTTCCCTCTATATTCAAGGTTGAAAAAAAGAGGAAAAAGAATACATGAAAGTTTCAGGATTATTAATTTGTGTGAGTAAAGTAATAATTCCATAAGTCACTAACCTATACCATCTTAGCGTTAGTCGGGGATCACCCCACTGTGGGGTGAGCACGAACAACTATCGTAATCGTATCGTGAACGTAACGATAGCACGGAGCATTGCGATTGGCAGGCTTCAGGCAGGCGGCCAATGGCAATGCGAGAGCATTACGTTCATGATACGAATACGATAGTTGTTCGTGCTCACCCCACAGTTGTTCAGAGACGGGGTCTAGGGTATTTATTTTCGGTACGCGTGACGTCATGTTAATTTATTCACTAATTATGACACACAGACTAGTATTAGTCCGAGATTGGCTTGGGTCCCGAATATCTTAGTGGTGCCTAAAACACCCAAATAAAAATACTTGTATATCCATTACTTTAATAATGTATTTCAATATAAATACCATGTTGCTTTGTAGTAGTAGTAGTACAAAGCAAAATAGTGTAGTATTCACCAACTTTGAGTGTGACTTGACTGTATTTAAATACATTTTTCAGAAACACAATCTATCACAAACATTGCGGTTATAACTCAAAATTCTGACGTTCAGAATCCCAGCTCTGGTTAGTCAATTCCAGGTGCTTTTTCGTCTATTTTTTAACCATATGGACTCCTATCTCGGACAAAGCGATATGAGAAACAAAAAATGCAACCATTGTTTCGTCTGTGTTTTGATAGTTCAGCGTCAGAACGAAATATGAGGCTGGTTTTAGTTGGATCTTCTTCTTCTTTCTTCCTCTTAGCGTTAATTCCCAGTCGCATCCGAAGCTTTCAGCTCGGAGTCTGGGGTCCGCTTTTTACCAGTCTTAACCACGAATTTGACTAGACCTCGATATTTTCCGTGAAGCGATTGTCATCTGACCTCCACAACCCAATGTTAACATTAGGCGATATCGAAGTTTTAGCAGTTAGACCGTTGTTTTTGGATTTTTGAGGGCTCCAACTACCCGTAACGATTGCCATAGATGTTCTCATGGCAACCGGGACCGACGGCTTAACGTGCTCTCCGAGGCACGACCAGACCAATGCAAATACTCATATTTCATTCACACAAATATTTGCACTGAGCGGGGATCGAACCCGCGCCTCCTGCGTAGCGGCCGCGTTCACTACCGCTACGCCACGGAGGCTGTCGAGGTTTTAGTTGGATGTGTAATGAAATTGGAGTTGTGAAGACCAACGTTATAATAAAATTCAGAACATGTAATACTAACAACTAAAATATTTATTCTTGAACTGTCTTTTTAACTGTAATTATTGTAAACTTCTGATAAACCATTTGTAAACTTCTTGTAAGGTCAGAAGAAAAAAATATAGAACGACTATATTGCCGGGAAGAAATCGCCTTAGTCGAAAAGGTCACCCAATGAACATCCTATTATTTATTTACGTCCAATTGTCCATACTGTTAATTTCTTTTCTTACATACATACACATACATAAAATCACGCCTTTATCCCCGGAGGGTTAGGCAGAGGTGAATTAACACCCACATTTCACCAATCATTGTATTAGGTCCCACGTAATAGGGGGTGAGCCTATTGCCGTTTTCCGGGCACTATTGTTGACTTGAACAATGTATGGGCTGAGTCTGGGCTGTTTAAATCTGTCTGATGTTTAACAGCCCTATCCCTTAGTCGTCTTGTACGACACCGCATGGGAGGAAATGGGGTGGCCCAAATTCTACTCTGCCAGGAACCACGCAGCGTTGTCTTATTGTGTATAATAAAGGGTTATCTATCTATCTATCTATCTATCTATTCTATCTATGTTAGTCCTCATCAGCAATTTCGATCTGGTCTTACCAAAAAAAAAAATTGTTGGGAACTTAAAACCCATTTTATCTAAAGTTCGATCAAATCTACAACATAACCCTGCAAAACCCTCTAAACTGAAATAAATGTTAAATTTTTCGCTCTCTCTCTGTTTAAATTTTCCGCCTCCTTAAGCCAAGAGGCTCTGTAATGACGTTTACGGCTAACAATGACGTCACAAGATGGAGGCAAGCCGTCTATAATATCTTTAAGTTACACCTGAGCCCATTACCACTGGTGCTGATCGAGTTCCGTATAGAGCAATAAAAAATGGAAAACGATTTTATGATAATAATTTGATTTTGCTCTTATAAAACTCTCTAATTTGGAATAAAATTTTCTTTACTCATGTCAAAAGAACTTAAAACATAATCGAAATATTAAAATTCTCTCTCTATAATATTTTAATACTAAAAAATATAATAACGTATTGTAACGTTAGATATGTCATTGTAACAGAATCGGTACCAATGTCTCTAAAACCAGGTTTTACGAGTACATTGAATAGAAAGTTTAAGATTCCCGTTTAGTGCAACTTTGTATGCATGAATAAGTCTATTTCCATTTTATACCTTGGAGATCACGTTAAGCCATCGGTGGTCATCTATAGCAGGCGTTACGGGCAATTGAGACTAAAAAGTTATCGCACTCGCAGTTAGTCAAGAATTAGCGGAAGAAGATTTTATCCTGAAAAAATAAAACACTGACAAAATCATGGGCGTATTTACAGTACCTACATACGACTTCTGTATGATATGAATGCACAAATAGTAAATGCTCATTATCATTAACGACATTATTGCAAAGCTTCTTTGTTGTCAAGAATCATTGAACGGTGTCGTATAAAATATTATAATGATCATTATCGACGTGTGAGGCCTGAGTTTTATTAATCCTACTAATATTATAAACGCGAAAGTTTGTAAGTATGCATGGATGATGGATGTATGGATCGATTAGGAAAGGGAAAACGACTTCGGACGGTACTCGAACCCGCGATCTTTCCCTTACAGGGGGAACGCTCTGACTAGTATATATATATTAATCTATGCACTAAGCCACCGAGACACGTACGAAATCAATCCAAATTCCCATATACAACCGTCTTATGGGCGACGGTGATTCCATCTACCGACATTCATACGAACTTATCGATACGAGATACTTACGAGATCAATTCTTTTTCCCTTTCTTAATCGATTTGAACAGTTAGCATAGTAAATGCTTCAAAATTTCATTCGGATGTATGGATGTTTGGTACTGGGACTGGCGTGCACGAATAACTTTAATATTGCCAGCAAATTCGAAAAAAAAAATAGTATTTCTTGAAAACTCCTCTCTAGAAATAACAACTTCTTACTGAAATCAACTCATATTGACTACATTTTTCTTGTTTATTTCGATGGCAAAATATGAATTATGAGTCAGAATTTAATCACATTTATTGTGTTGTCTGAAACGCGTAACACGTCTGCCAGTGTTTGAGGGTGAATGTCCCCCATGTATCACGTTGCACTCGCATTCTGTCTAGCTCTATTTAGTCAATTCGAACTTGCTTTGCCGACTTCAGTTGCTTCAGTCATATCCATGCTGAGTAATTGAAATTGATGTCTACAGGGAGTCGATCATCTGGCTTTATGTGATCAAACTGACGGAAAAATGAGACTTAGTCATCCGTTAGCCATCCATGTTGATAATACGTGTAAGTGGGTACTATCAAGTGAATCTTCACTGTAGTACCTACTAGAAAAACTACGGTGGCATTTGAGTACTTGATCATAATCCTGTGCGACAAATTGATCATATTAGTTATTTTACACCACTTAAGTGGCAGAGAGGCACATGGCCCACCAGATGGAAAATGACTACCAAGGAACACCAGGAGAGTCACACTTATACTGTCGAATTTGTAAGAACAGAGAGTTTCTATTCCATCAGTGCGGAAGACGAGGCAGGACAAGCCTTTGGTCTTGCCACAGACAGCACAAAAAACTCTACACGTTGTATGTTAATGGGCTGCCTATTAATCATATGAGGCTCAACAGAGGGGGGGGGGGGGGTCGGAAAACATCACGAAATATCACCAGGGGGGAGGGAGGGGTATATTAGGATATCATATGTATTTTTTTTAACTGTTGATTTTCGTCACGATTCTTAGTTTTCTAGCATTAAATAATAAATAAAAAAATACACGTGATTTTGGCTAGGGGTGGGTAGTCTAAAACCTCACCACGTATCACCATGGGGGAGGGGGGGTTAGAAAATTGCTAAAAAAACATCACGTGATTAATGGACAACCCCAGTCGGTACAAAAATTGTATGATGCTACACAAACTTATTCGAGTTTTTCTGAGCATCATTGTCAACGACATTCAGTTAGTAATAAGTTGGAATGAACCTTTATTTTATTCATAAAAAGTAAGTGGTAGGGGAATTTCGCTACGTGCTCAACTGAATAGGATTTTTAATTATATTAGGATATAAAAACTATAACCATCCAAGCTTCAACAGGACTCAAGATTAAGATTATAATGAATGTAAATGTTTCAAAGGAGGTATTTTTCACATAGAAATCCTTGGCTCCTATTAAATTACTTTTCGCTCCATCCCGCGGACCATTATTTTTTATGTTATTATTTCCAGGTTTATTATTTTGCACGACTTTGTAATCAAAATCTAATATGTTTTTATGCTTTTGGTTTAGGCTTTTGAAATAAAATTAATTCAAATTCATTATTATTATGTTTATTTACGACGACCTTAGCTTTTTTTTTCTTTTGCAAATTTTTGGGGCATGGCCAAAGAAGTTTAAGGAACCCGGGTTCTTTCACCTTGAACTTTGGTCTGCAAAATCGCTTAAAGCTTAAAACAGAAATAATGTACCTCACATTGTCCTAGCAAATAAAAGGAAAATAAATAGTAAATCACTCCGGCATTCTAGCTCAAGCGAATCCATACTAATATTATAAATGCGAAAGTATAAAGATTTAAAATAAAGAAAAAATGCGTTTGTCTGTCTGTCTGTCTGTTACGCTTTCATGCTAAAACCACTGAACCGATTTTGACGAAATTCAGTACAAAGATAAACTAGACCTTGGGAAAGGACATGGGCTATGTTTGGTTGCGATAAACGACATCCATGCGGGCGGAGCCGCGGGTAGCAGTTGTACATATTTTCATACACATAACATACGCCTTTATTCAAATATATATATATAATATATAGTGATATTTTGAAAACATTCTTAAATAAACTATGTTCATTAGTAATAGTGCTGCTTAAGCTGGAATTTATTTCCAGTTCTTGAACTTTTTCATTAGACATAGTGACGACTGTAAATAAATGCCACTATAAATTTTAAAGCAAATTAATTAAGCTTTAAACATATCGATGATATCGAATCGGACAGTGTACACTATCAGGATACAATCAATTTGAGACTCGTGTGCGACTTGAACAGTCCCGATACAGGGTAACTTGGATAATCTTGTGTGGTCCAATAGTATAGGTGTAGCGATTTTTACTACAAGTGATTTTGTTCTAGCCTAGATGAAATAAAAATATAAAGCAAAAGTGAAACTGGAGACCCACGCTCCACAACAGTAACTTTGAAATAAAACTGGTCTACCTGTGACCATGAATGGTATTGTTTGATTAACAGGTCTTCAGAATATATTTATCTACTCAAGTACTTTAATTCGTTTTAATTAAAACTTATAAAGACTGCTGTAGGGGTGCAAGTGTCCATATCCATATCCACTACCAATAATTTTATTACGTCCTACAAGTCTACAGCCATCCGTTTCAACTTTTTGCGATTGCCATCTGACCTCCACATCCCAATGGTAATATTAGGCGATATGTAAATGTATCTAAGTATGTTTATCTGCATTCTAGAACCCATAACACAAGCTAGTTAAGCTATGCTTACTTTGGGTCTACATAGCGTTGTGTAGAATGTCCTACAATATTTATTTATTTATTTATATCGAAGCTTTGCAGCTAGACTATTGTTTTTGGATTTTTGAGGGCTCCAACTACCCGTAACGACTGCCATAGATGTTCTTATGGCAACCGGGACCGACGGCTTAACGTGCTCTCCGAGGCACGACCAGACCAATGCAAATACCCATATTTCATGAACACAAATATTTGCACTGAGCGGGGATCGAACCCACGCCTCCTGCGTAGCGGCCGCGTTCACTACCGCTACGCCACGGAGGCTGTCAACGTTCTACAAGTCTACAGCCATCCGTTTCAACTTTTGGGAATAGCGGTGATAATTATAATGTTAGAAGTCAGAGTGCTAAAGTATCACTATAATCAAGCATAGTTATCTATCTTTCTATCTATTACTCATTATTATTTTTATGGCATTAACACTTTTAATGAGGCCCTGTCGTAGCGGCGTCCGTAGAGGTTTCGTCGTTGAATCATATTATTTTAAAATATACTTAGAAAGTTTCCAGGAGTCTTGAGGGGGGTTACATTCACTTATTTCAGAGGTGATGTTCCTTATGTATGTCGATGACCACTGTGAATAATCTATTTAAATTTGAAATACGTGTGGTGACTGGTGACATCAATTGAATCATCGTCATTGGTTGGTGCACCAATGACGAGGATTATGATAAATACCACAAAAGTTAGTGCCTTGCACCACAAATTTATCGCGATACTAAGAGACAATAGCGCCATTATTCTGTGTTGAGCGAGTTAACAATGAGGCAAACACTGATTAAGCGGTACTGCGTTGATCGTAAATTATTTTGTTCTTACACAACCCTTTATGGGCGATTCAGGAATATAGGAAACGGTGTACAATTGGCAAACACATGGGCAGTATAGCCTACGGCTACTTTTGAAGTAACGGACGCTTGCACTGGCTAATTCCTCCAAAATTTGACGCAAGACTGTGCGAAAATTAACGAAGACTTTTCTAAATGCCTATTCTTGTAAAAATCCATTCAAAATTCAGTCTCGATCTACCCTCAATCTTCCAAATATCAAAAAAGGTATTCTCCTTACACAATTTTCAAGGTGAAAGATTGTTATCGGGATCAGTTTTGATATTTGGAAGATTCATTGATTTAGATCAAGACTTAATTTGAAACAGATTTGTGTAACGAGAGTTGGCCATCTGATCACTAAGTTCTACTTGTACAATATCCTATGACATTCAAATTCAATTGGAATTGACACAACTCAAATTGAATTGGAATTGACTCAAGACTCTAAGACTCGGTCGTGAGATTGACTGCACCCCGGCTGACGGTAGCTGGGATGCAGTCAAAGGAATAGTGGCCGCCATGACACCATTGTTACCATTAACGGCGTTGACACTATTTCACGCCCTGCTTAAAAGACTCGAGACTATAGAAGAAGGAACAAGAAAGGTAAAACGTGCACTGGTAAAAAAAAAACTTTCATATTCACACGTAGCGTGGTTACACGTATACACATACACTACACCTAGACACACCTATAGTTTACCATTAATAAATACAGACTCTTAACATTCTGATCAAACATTCTAACTAAAAATTTCTCCCGCAACTGTGGCTAGCGAATCTAAAAGACATTTCCCATTGGTTGATAGGCCGCAGCGATCCGCAATCGAAGACAAGTCGCATCGACTACGTACGTGAGCTGATTTATGCGTGGTCCGACGACACGGCGCGCGGTACGCGGTGATAAATATAATTGTGCCGCTCTGACCCACCCAGGGAGCAGGCAAGTGGGTAAGGCGCTTTATACAATGGCTATTGTTGTTAATCTTCCCTAATCAGCTTTATAGTGATGTGGTTCCTCAATAGTACCATGTCAAAAGATTTATAGAAGTCAATTTAAAGGCTTGGCTTAAGTTAGGATTATTAGGATAGGATAATATTAGGAAATTTTAATTGGAGAAATCTGTAGTCAGTGTTCAATCTTGATATTATTTTTTGATTTTCAAACTTTTATTATTTGTCTTGTTACATAACGACTCGTACTAACTTTTGAAATTTTACGTTACTTTTTCCTAATCATACCGGTGACTGCCCCGTGGCACTACCCAATGACACTACTGGTAGTATCAAGGGTAAAATTCTTGCCTCATGGTAGTGTCAAGGGGAAAAACATTCCCCATGAAACTACCAGTAGTGTCAAACCCACTTGATACTACTGGTAGTGTCACGGGTAATAACTTTATTCACCGTTTATTTATGATAAATTTTATATCAAAATATTACTGACCACTGTGAATAAGTCCTTACAACAGATGTACCACAAGCAATTGTACAGGAAGACAGTTACACCGAGTAAACGCAGATTCCAGTTTTGGATGCGAGGCAATTGAAAATGATACTTAAAGAAATGTAATAAGGATCACGTGAAATGAATAGACAAGTTTGTGAAAGTTTCCAAGGGCTGTTGTCGCAAAACTTTGTATTTTATTTTGTCAATACTATTTCATAGTTTGTAAAATTAAATTCGGAATTTTCTTATGAAATGCCTTCGACATAGTATGTTTTGTGAATAGATAAATCTGCGGGACTATAAGAAATATTCACAACTTTGGGTCCATACGAAACACGATGGAAAGAAGAGGCATTTAGCTATGTAGATACCCTGAAGTCACTTCGGTTTTTGTTTTAAGCCGAACCAAAGTGTCACTTACCGTCTACGTTTACAATTTTGAGAACGTTTGATAAGGTTGCCCGAAACCTCAATCCGCAATAGCAAGTTTTCTTTGGCAGGCCTTAGCAGGCCTTAATACTTTTCAGAGCGTGATTTTTAAGTAGTCGGGTTTTAGTTTTAAACTTATTTTTTTATTTATTTTATTTTGGGGCACCCAACAACTATAATTTATGCATATTTGAAATGTGCTAATTGAGCTCTTTAATTTGATACCATACACGGCATATTTATCTCAAATTATTTTTTCAACACAGTACTTTATGCCCGCTAGAGGGCGCCACATTAGATTTAGTGACACGTCATATAGCCTATAACCATCGTACGATCAAGACGATTCTAACGATATGCTATATGTCCAGTTCTAATAAGTAGTTGAGTAGCTATGAGGGAACAAACGAACATACATACATACATACATACATAGCCTGTCAAAATCATAACCCTCCTTTGGCTTCGCCGTAGTCGGGTAAAAAGTATGATTTGCAGATGCCTAAGCGGGTTTTCATCATCATCATCATGTTAACTTTAATCCTCGTTGCATCCAAGGCGTCAAACTTGGAGCCCAGGATCCGCTTACTCTTTCTCCTCCTTTTGGTTTTTTTTATACCACCCAGGTGGCAGGCAAGCACTCGACCCACCTGATAGGAAGTAGTTACCAGGGCCTATGGACATGTGCAACACCAGGGGAGTCACACTCGTGGTACCGAGTCTGTTAGAACAGAGAGTTTCTGTACCGGTAGTGCAGAAGACAAAGTCAGACAAACCTTTAGTCTTCGCACTGACAGCACAAAACCTCTCCAGTGAGCTCTGGCTACCCCACTTACCGCCAGGAACACAACTCGAGGTTTAACTTATACGGTTTTTATAGGAAAGACTGTCGTCAGATCTCCCAATACCAAAAGGAAAGCCTTTGTCTGAGTCTTGGCCATCATGTGGTAGCACGCATGCATGCGTGTAGTAGCATACAGGAGAGGCTGACTTGGGCCTGAAGAAATTAGTGAGGCCCGACGTACACCCTCAGTCATTGACCCAGTGCGGGCTTTGACCCTGCTATAACTAATTAGTGTAAATCAAGACTTTTAATTTCGTGAATTAATTAAATCTTCAACTTGAAAGAACGATTTCCGGGATAGGATACGCTACTTCAATTTTTTTTTTGTTTTATTAAAATTACTTGAACCGCGAAATTGAGGTCAAGAGACGAAAAGATTCTGATTTTTTGAACTACCTGGATGGATTAGCGGTTTCGAGAGCGATTGTTGGGCATGGTGAGGTCCCTTGTTCGATTCCCAGATAGAGAGAATCGCTATGTATTGATTGTTCGATATTGATCCTGAAATCATGAACCGTGTATTGTACAGTCAACGAGAAAAGTAGCTTAGTGAATTTAATTTTTTTGGATTACCTTAGCTCTTCAACCTTTCATAAAATATTAATACAAACGCTAAATTTATATAATGTTAACGAAACATCTTACTAATAAAAAATATAATACACCCTATAGCTGTATATGGCCTGTGAATTTTGTATGTAATACGATTTGTTTTTAAAACTACTTATAGATCAATATTGATATATTTTGTATTCCAATGTAAAAAAAATAGTTTGTAAAAATTTTGTGTTATCTACTCTTGTCATTGACTATACACACTTTCATTACTTAAATAAATAACTGCAAAAAAACTAATATTTATTGACGCTATCCAAAAAGTAATATCATCACACCCAATACAACAGCTGTCAAAGATGAAAACGCTCCAGCACCAGAGGTATAATCATAATATCTCAATTCTCTTGTAATCTTATCCATTTCGAGCAGAGCATCCATGGTCTCCATAGCGGTAGGGACGATCTGGTCTGCTGGCAGTAAGAAACCGTACACACCACGGTCACGAAGTTCTAGAAGTAGCGATACAGGAACATTCGTCGCGTTTTTCACCCAGTCGAAGCTGGTACCACTCATTGGATCTGAAATTAAAATATATAATTAGGTATGTGATTAAATGCGAGCAAAGCAAGTAATGCTCGTGAAGGAGGCGGCGGAGCGGGAGCGCGAGGAGCGAAGGAGAATCGCAAACCGCGCGGACCGCAACGAGCAGCGGCAACGGTAGAGCCGCCTGTCACCCTAGTAGAAGCAGGCCGCGGCGGCGGCACGCATTGCGTGCCTCCCCATACCCGGGGGCGGGTTGGGGACTCTGTGGTCCCCTCACCGGAAGAGGGCCAGATCGAGAGATATGGTCCTAGGTGCGAGGGATATGGCTACGACAATCTCACCTCCGGCAACTGACGGCCCACAGACGGCGTGCGTTTTAGTCGGTTCGAGTCCGACATAACCTCCTCCTCCGGCTACGGTGGGGGAGGTATCCGTGGGGATTTGCGCACGATAAAAAATAAAAAAAAGGTATGTGATTAAATGTAAAAGATTATCATAATTGCGTCACAAGTGTCAATATAACTTCACTTCATCTGATTGTGAACTAAATGTAACGTCTCAGGAATGAGGATTACAAATTACGGATATTATTATAATGCTATAATAGTGACCTACAGCGGGACAGCCTCATTATCTTATGAAGTTGTCATGCTGTATGTTCACACCGCGTTTATAGGATCCGGAACTGTAGAATGGAGGAAAAATTTGCGTTCTTAGAGTATACATTATCTACATCTACACTAATATTATAAAGAGGAAAGATTTGTACCTATTTTTGTATGTTTGTATGTTTGTAATGAATAGGCTCCGGAACTACTGTACCGATTTCAATAATTCTTTCACCTATAGAAAGCTACACTATCTGGGAGTAACATAGGCTATATAACATCATGCTACTACTAAAGGGAGCGGAGCAGTGAGCATAAATGTCAATAAATCGGGCAGATTTCCATACATTAAAGTTGGACCGGAATCCGAATTCCACGCTGGCGGAGCCGCGGGCAACAGCTAGTATAATATATATGTATACTCTAAGTGTACAATGGTGAAGACTTTATGGTGTAATCATTTATTTTCATTATAGATTGGTATGCGTGTAACGCGTATTCGATTCTCACTCAGTGCAAATATTCGTTTGTATTACCTACTTAAAGACATTCTCAAAGTTAAAGTCAAGGATGTTTATCCGCGTTCTATAACCCGCATAGTTAAGCTATGCTTACTATGGATCTAGATTACGTTGTCTTCTATATCCTAAATATGATTATAATAATAACAGAAGCTGACTGCAACTTATGTAGGATTAATATCTTCTACTTATTAAAAACGTGTTGTAAATGTAACAAATCACACAAGATTCGTATTATCTATTAATTCTTTTAGGTCGTTTAATGATATTGTAATCATTAAATCTACCACGGCGTATGTACTGTGAACATAAGCTGATATGAACAAGTTATCAGATTACAACATGTCCGTATATCCATACACTTGGGTTATCGACAAGTCCTTAGGTACTAAATTTAGTGTTAGTCAACAATAACAGAACTTTTATATATACTTTTATATATACCTACTTCCAGATACATGGAACATGAAAAAATCGGTCAAGTGTGAGTAGAACTACACTGAGGGTTCCGTACAAAACTGAATTGAGGGGCGAACTTTTGTTACATACCTAAACGAAAATATCTTTTTATTGCGTTGATTTAGCTAGAAGTTTGATGTTTTCTCAGCTGTAAGAGGTTGTAGACTTGAATATTTGATAGAAAACTTAATTCGTTTACTCATTCCCGAGAAAAGAGTCTTGACAGACAGACCGACAGACAGACGGAAAACGAAGTGATAACATACGGGTTCCGTTTTTCCTTATGAGGTACGGTACCCGTTCCGTGACTAGACACACAGCTGTTTAGAACAAAAAATGTTTGAAGTTCTTGGGTGAGGCGGTAATTAGGTTCTCTAAGACGCTAGAGGTTGCGAGATCACACAGCAATGGTCGCTCTCGTAAAAGTCAACCATAAAACACAAACACCGGACTCCGAGCTCTAAAACCCTGTCGTGGGAATTTGGTTTTTCCAATTTAAAAGCACAAATTATAACAGTTATTTTACTTACACATAAGACTAGCAGAGAGTCCAACTCTGTATTCAGTGCCGTGTCTTCTCTTCAGAGCATCTGCAGCTCTAACTGAAATTTCGAACTGGAAAATAAAAGTAAAATATGTAAAATAAGTGAAATCATTATCAGATCGATCTTGACTAGCAAAGTACTCAAGTACCTCGGTGGGAAGTTAGGTGGAAAGTGTGTGATGGGTGCGTGGGTTCATTTTAGTCATGAGTGGTTATGCGTGTGCATGTCCTTTACACATATACACGCATAACTAATTCAATACTTACAGATTATTGACAAGGTGGGTAGGTGCCAAGGATACAATAAGTTAGATTATGTATTAAGATTGTATGTATGGAGGTTATTATTTTATAATGTACTTATAGCTAATTGTTGAAACAACGGGGGATGCAGCTGCCAACAAACTGCTGTGCAGTTTGGCAGAGGTTAAGATTAACAAGCTGTAATTTTTAAATGTGATTAAACAATTTCATTTCATTTCATTTTTTCACTTCGCAATGTTGCGTACACGGTGGTGTTGATGTGTAAAAATCGGTATCAAAGATCATTTTGAGAATTGCTAGTCAAGATCGATCTGATGCTGTCTGTAAGTATGTACCCAGTAGGTATTAGATACAAAAGAAATCAAAAGTTTGTTTAACTTAAAACACGTTTTGTATTTAATCGCTACTTTAAAATTAGCTTACAATTTTCACTAGTACGCATTCCAGGAACAACTAATGCACAAAATGATGCGCAGAGAGAACAAATAAAAAGTATAACCGCCTATAAACATTATTTATATTAATATTGCTATTAGTAAACCCTTTGAGATCCAAGACGGTTGTCTCGTGAGGTTTCACCTGCTACTCGTAGTTGGTGCACCCACTAAACAACAGACAAAGCTTTGTTCTCGGGGTTAGGACGTCAGATGGTAGTCGCTCTAAGACAAGTCAATGTATCAACCAAAAACATTAAGCCTGATGCAAACTTTGTGTGCAACAGGAAAATTACTTTGAGAATGATGATAATTTTTGGGCACAGGGAAGTGCTTTGTTTTATATATTGGCTTTAAAATTTGTTTACCACTTACCATATCAGCATAATTTTCTGCTAGTAAAGAGTCTTGTTCCGTCACATGACTGTAAGGAACAAGGATCAGCTGACCAAAAGAATGGAATCCAAGATAATAAATAAGCTTGCCATGTTCATTGATTCGTTCCACATAGTCGCTGAGAGCCAGAGCTTCTGGTTCGGAAAATGCACTGGGTCCAGCAAATAAGTTGCTGCAAGGGTCGTTTGATGATCCTACACCTGAAATGATTAGCAAAATGTTATGATTCACAAGATTTTGCACTACATATAAACATACTTCCTCTACATTAGACAGAAACAACAGCCAACTATCTGCTTCTTCTACTGCCGTTAAGCCGTTTATACAAGCCCACTGGTTTCAAGTGCTGACCACTGACTAGTCTTTAATTTTTAATATAAGAATAATCCTACTAATATTATAAATGTGAAAGTTTGTGAAAATGGATGTGTGGATGTGTGGATGTTTGTTACTCTTTCACGCATAAACGGCTGGACCGATTTGGTTGAAATTTCGTATGTATATAGGTTATACCCTGGATTAACATATAGGCTACCACGCGGGCGGAAAATATGGCGGTACGAAGTTCGCCGGGTCAGCTAGTATAAGATATTATCTTTAATTTGGTCAGGGTATATTCTGCAAGGTCATCCACAGCTTGCCTGCCTACTTACATGTGGCTTACTTGGTATGTCATTCGCTTTGTTAGTTCCCAGTCTTTCTACGGGAGCAAACCATCTTATTAAATTTAAAAAGATTATTTTAATCTTTTTCTCTAATTTATGATAATGATGATGATAAACATACCCATCCAATGAAAATCGAAGTTCCTGTTCAGATCCACTCCCATACTCGCGTCATCATTTCCTCCTGGACAGGTTGTAAAATTGAGGGGACTTCTATTCTTTCTCCACATTCGATGCTGAAATATATTTAACGTCTTTTAAAAAACGATTTGATAAATTTCTATATTGTATGTATGATAGACCAGTTCATTATAAAGTACTATTTCAAAGACTATATCGTATTGTAAAGTACATTCATTTTATTTCTATGAAAGGCACTTCAATATCACTTCATCTCACCTCATCCTCGAAGTGATTATCGACAAGAATAATATATTGGGCAAGCATTGATAGCTCAACTTGATGGCATCATCGGATGCTATTTCATACCCAACTTATGGAACCTGGGATTGTAGAAATAAAGATAACACCTATAAATAACTCGTATTGTATTACTTACTTCTGTAAAAGTATAATTATATCCATCAGGATTCACAACTGGAAATATATGCCATTCGAAGTTTTCTGCTAAAGCCCTCACTACTGGATCCGTACTCGTCAGAAATTCCTTGATAATCCAGGTGACTGTAGCTGGACAGATCCATTCACGAGCATGTAGTGTACCTTCTATCATTCCTTTCAGTTTATAAGTTTCATTACGTTCTGGGTGATAATCTATAACTATTCCTTTGATAGGGTTGCGTTGAACAGTCCGGCCCATATCCACTGTTTGGACAACATCTGGGTGGTGTTCTTCTAATTCATCTAACCAAGCATTTATCGTTTCAATAGTATGATATTGATCCCAAGAGAATGATAGGTAAGGTTCTGCAGATCTTACATTTGCGCCTTTTTGTAGTTGGTTATCTATTGCACTAAAATAGAGAGTAAAAATATTATAATTACAAGGTAATCTTACAGCCTGCCTGATGCCAAGTAGGCACTAGACTACGGACGTTTGAGATTCTAAATGTTTATTGCTCGTACTGGTTCTTTCGAAGTTTCTGAGAAACCCCTAAACGAAGTTAATTGAGCTTTTACAGTATGTAGGAATATCTTTTAAATTAGTTCAATAAACTACTACTAACTATTCTGTGTTTCAGCAGATGGTCATCGCTGACTAAGATGATGATTATCTCATATCTTATCGCGAATATAGAATCTGTTAAAACTTAATTTTATCTTATCTTACATTCATTTTACAGTCTTTCCCAGTTGCATCCAAGGGTTTTACTTTAAAACCCCCTGTTCTTTTGATTTATACGGTTAAACTTCCCAACCCCGAAAGGAAAACCAGAACATCGTCTATCAATTACCAAGTGCACCGGGTTGCAGATGAAGTTGGCCTAGTTTGGAGCTCTTGATGATCCCAATACCCTAAACCACCCCTTTCCATTAGATGATGTTTACTTGCCTTGATGTGTAATGTAATAATCACTCTATTAGCTGCAATTTTGTAGGAGTAGCAGTAGGAATTTTACTGGCACTAACGAAATGAGTTTTGGACCCTGTGTAATTTCCAAATGACTACAATATGGGATTATTCAAGAACTTGCAAATTTCACGTGTTAGAAAGTTCTTACGGGGTTGGCACAAATATAACACCCATGGTGCTGCACACGTCCGTAAACCATGGTAAACACGTCCCATCAGGTTAGTCTGCCGAGTACCTATTATAAGTGGTAAATAACCTAGACTTAGAATTTAAATTACTAAGTATGATGTTTATAATTTATAAGTGAACTAAATACCTTTGAATATCAGCGATTAATTCTTCACTTTCGATGTTAGAATATTTTAAGAATTCATTAAAGTCATATGCATTTACGGGAGCGATGTTGATTCTGACATCTAGGTTTACTTCAAAGTGATCATCCCAAAACTCTCCAAGCCCACTCCGTCTTAAATCTTCTAAGCGACTCACTGCTGCATCATTTGTTGGCGTTAGCTTATATACTTTATGTCCAACATAAGATCGTCTCACTGCACTAACAATGGCAAATAACTTGAAAGTAAAAAATAAATAATTGATATTCATGTTAGGATAGACTATGTACGACTATCGAAAATCACACGGCATTGTATTTGACAAATTTTAATTATCAGTCTCATTAAAGATATTGTGACGTACTATCTGATTAGATCTATACGATTAAGCCAGTATGTTAAGTTTTAAGCGCACGCGGACGCTATGTCCTTGAATTATATCTTTAGACTTTAATATTACCTGTAAAATATTAGAAATATTATATTTTTATATAACATGGTCTCAGTTATTCATAACAAATATTGGAAAAATATGTATACTCTGATTACATTACAGTTCGCAAGTAGCTATTGTTCATATTCATGTAGCTAGCGTTCATATTAGGATTTAATTGCATCTTCTAAATCGATTTGATTTGTAATTTCTGTAATCTAGACACGAGATAATTCAGGAACGATTGGTATATAAATACCTATAAATGTTTAATAATTGAGTCATTAACTTAATAGAATTGATTGAATTGGCGAGTATCTAAAACAATCGATGAAACGATAACATAACTACAGTAATGTTGTTATCTTTCTGTTTACTAGTAATAAATAGATCATAATAAATGCTGTATGCGAGAATGAAAGCATATTTATCTGATTATTGAAGTTCGTAATCGTTATCTATCTAAGTTATCTATATGGGTTCGTAGATAAATCTTGAAAATTTACGGTACAGAAAAGTAACTAATTTATTCTTTATAAAACCCAGACGGGAATCATACGCAATGGTGCTTAGAGATATAATATTTTTAACAGTGATTGTATGTGCAGTTTATGCAGAATGCGTTAGCTATGAAAACTATAAAGTTTATAAGACTGTACCGAAATCTGATCATGAAGTTCAAATACTTATAGATCTGGAGAAACATAATGAATATATGTTTTGGAGTGACATCATTGATGTGAACAGTGATATTAGAATCATGGTGGCACCAGAAAAGCAGTTAGAGTTTGAGAAATATTTCGTGAATGTTAATATTTCTAATACAATTGTCATAGATAATGTACAACAGTAAGTATTAACTTTGAAATAAATAGAATTTGTTAGATATTCCCGTATTGGAAAGGTCTATGTCTAACGTCTTAGGAATGGCATGGAAATTGTTGCATTAGCCTTTAATTCTACAATATATTGTCTTCAGACTGGCCATTAGTAACACCTTTGATTCATTACCAATAAACTGAGACCTGTGACTATGATTTACTCGAATAGAGTAATATTGATCAGATTAGGAATTGAGATTAGATATTTATAGATTAAATCAGAGATCCCATTGATATAGTACATGATTAGTAAATTAACTACCCTCAGATTTGCGAAATAACATGACCGAAAAAAGTAAAAATCAGTCATAAAAAAAATCTTTAATGACAATGTTAACTTCTTTGAATACTGATACTATTCAATTATTTTATGTTTCATAAGGGTCGAGTTCGGGGGAGTTCTGTATGTGTATTGCCTATTTATTTAACTTGCATTCCATACCTACCTACGCAATAAGTACTCTCCTGTATTATTATGGGTGTCTATTTAAATGACATCGTTTGTTTATGTATAGATACTTACCTCGACTATAATTAGTTGTTATCGAGTTGTTCTGTCAACTATTAAACCCTGTAATGTTTGGTTTTTGTTGTTAGCATAAGGACTAACCTCTGTGGTTTAATTTGTGCTATTCTGTACGATTTAAAATTTATTTTGAAACACGTTAATAAATAATTAAAAAAATACTCGTTTCTAGACACAAACAAAAGAACCTTGCTAAAATGAAGCTCTGTTTAATATTTGCAAATTTGTAGTAAATAAGGCCTTTCCATACGTATCCATCCAAAGCGTATCACTGAAATTCGTAAAACGCCATATCACCTTTGCAAGAATGTAATATTTACAAGCGTGAACTACCTTCTCCACTTACTCAAATTTCTTAAAGCGTAAACATCAAAGATATTATATAAAAAGAAGTAGATATGTTATCGCGCTAAAATCGTGAAGATCCGAAAACGAGTCAATTGGAACGTTTGCCTCTAGTACCGCGTGCCGACCGGCGCCGGTCGGACGTTGAGCGGAAGCATCAGAGACTTAAAAAAATAACGAAAATGCTATCGTATGTTTATAGACACTGCACGAACTATTACTCGTAAAGTTAATACACCAAAAGTGTAGATGAATTAGAAATGTGTGTGTGTGAGTTCGGCACATTTTTCTACGTTGATTTGTAAGCATATGACATGTCTATGTTATGAAATGTCATTGGTAAACATCGATAATATCTCAACGGATTTAGAAGATTTTATTGGCTGTGAAGGTTTGAGAAGAAATTATGCGGTGATACACTAAGCACGAATAAGTTGTTGCTTTATTTCCAAAATTGACTAATTAAGTATAGATATATTTTAGGTCAATCAACGATCAACTCCAACGACCTGCTTCTCGAAACGCTGATTACGATTGGACTTATTACCTATCACTTAACGAAATCAATGCCTGGCTCGACAGCATTGTCGCAGAATATCCCGATATTGTTACCCCCGTCAATATGGGCTCTACAGGTGAGGGTAGGACAATTAGGGGTATCATAATTGACTACAAGAAGGAAGAAAATCCTTTGATTGGCATGATCGAAGGAGGTATTCATGCAAGAGAATGGATTTCGCCTGCAACCGTTACTTATATTATTAATGAGTTCCTGACTAGTACTGATCCAGATGTCAGAACCGTTGCTGAGAACATAGTATGGCATATATTCCCTGTCGTGAATCCTGATGGATACTCTTTCACTTTTAGTGATGTAAGTATTTAATATTCATCATTCTGATCAAATAATTCGAAATTAATCATATAGGTGACGTTCAATGTTATATTTTTTAAATACCTAACAGTAGTTATTGTTACAGAAATAGTTTATTTACTTAAGAGTCATCATGCTCTTCTTAATCGATGATCTTGGTTTTATAGGACAGACTGTGGAGAAAAAATAGAAATAAAGATTACCACGAAACTTGCGAGGGAGTAGATTTGAATAGAAACTTTGGTTTTGTATGGAATAGTAAGTATCATATTTTATTTTGTGAAGTTTTTCACGTATGGAATACTTTATAAAGTTATTTAAAATGTAAAAGGTACCGTAAGTACATTGTTTTAAATCTATTGGTGTCAAGTAATAGAAAATCTTACCTATATCAGATAACATGAATCTGATATGTGACGTGAATCTGTGATACAATGATTAAGATTCTAAGGTTATCTAAATCATGTTATCTGGATCTGGTTTGATTAAATATTTCATAGTTACATTTATTTTATCGAAAAAAATACTACTTAGGGTTGTTGCTAATACATCTAAGTATGTACTTAGTATTTTTTTTTCAATTCCTTATTGAAAAACGACATCTACCCCAATGATGTATTATTTTTATAAATACGTCATACACGAAGATGGCGGCTTTCAAAAATGGTTACAACATATTAGCTACTTCTAAAAATACGTCAATGTTATTAATTTATATGAATTATATTATTATTTATATTAATAATATTTTATTATTATGTATTTATTATTAAAAATGTTTTTTTTTGGGTGGCGCACTGTCGCGATTCTGATTGGTGCATAAAATGATGACCAAAAGTCATCATTTTTTTGTCGCCATTTTAGAGTGTGGACAACATATCTATAGTTTATAATATATCATTGATCTACCCTCTGTCCTCCGACACAGTTAATTTTTCTCTCAGGTATTGAGTAGTTGTAGGATGTTCCATCCCTATACTTATTTGACCTTATCTACTAGATTACTCATAACGTTGGCAAACTTTTGCTCAGCATTAAATAATTAGGATGTATGTTTTCTATAAAACTTGAATACGAAATTTTCTCGATTATTGTAGCGTCACATTCGAGCTCTTGGATTATAATGATAGCTTTGTCAAAACTTAGCAATAATTTATGAGATAGTTTAAATATTTATCTTCGGAATTTCAACTTGCTGATAGCAGCTATCTATAATCGTCAACAATAAAACATTGATAAAGTCATTGAAGTAGGCAATAATATAACAACTATTAATTATTTATTTATCTTTTGAGTATCCTTGTTTTATCTTTTGGACTACACCTCGATATGTCTAGTTTGCTAATCAGACTAGATAGCTGCATAACTGTATCTCTATTGATCTAGGAACACGTCCATCTAAAACTGAAAATAAGTAATACCTAGTGCATTAATTCGGTGTATAGTTAATAGTTATCTATTGACACAGATGATTGGTGAATGTTCTGAGGAGCTCTTCCAATTAATCCCACCCTTCCCTTTCCAATACAGGACAACACGTGCAGGACTTAGATGCCACCCGCATACGGTGCAGAATATTCCATCAAGAACCAAGCGGTTCGGTGACTCCTTCTTGTGTCGCACCATTAAGACCTGGAATTCTTTACCAGCTCACGTGTTTCCTTCCTCCTAAACAGTCCTGAGTCCTTTAAGCGGGGCGTGAAAAAGCATCTGATGAGGCCGTCAAGCTGAGTGCCACCATTGTAGCATGGTACGTGTCTATAATGGTGACCCTCTTTCCAAGACTTTGCCCTCAGCTTACCATCAGGCAAGGCGAAGTCAAGTTGACGTGTCTTATATATAAAAAAAAAAAGATCACCAAGTGAGATCGTTTTTGAAATCGTCTTTCGATATATTTTATACTAGAATCTATCCCCGTACAAGTTTCAGCCAGATCTGTTCAGCTGTTAGAGCGTGATCGAATAACAAACATCTAAACATTCAAACATCTTCACAAACTTTCACATATATTAGTAAGAAGTAACTATAGTAGTAGCAAGTAGGATCAATTCGCTAGTAGTGCTGATATTAACTTCAATAATTTTGCTATAATCAACTCTCGTCAATTTATATTAAAGTTGTCAACATGAAAATGTTTTTTTTTCCAGGCGGTGGAGCATCGGACGATCCATGCTCAAACACCTTTGCTGGTCCTGCTGAGTTTTCCGAACCTGAATCCAGAGCTATCAGACGATATGTCACCACGATCCAAGCAAGAGGTCGCATGATTTACTACTTCGCATTCCACTCATTCTCACAGCTGGTACTAGTGCCATACAGCCACGTGGGGGGTTGGGATGTCTTGCAAGCACCTAACTACGCTGATATGGTAAATTTATATAAAAATGCTGGCAATATTTTTAGGAACTCATCAACACCTAAGCTGAATTTAAAAAAAAGATCTGCCCTTTGTAACTCTCATTTTCGATTACGATTATTCACTAATCGAATTTCAAATACAAATAAAGTTAATATAAAACTATAATATTAATGTAACAAAATGAAAGGAACCTCAGACGCAAAAAATAAAACAGTTGAAATTGGCAAAATAATCATAATTTTACTTACCGTTAAGATTCTATTAATATGTATAATTACTTATTGATTATTTGCAAAGAAATTATTAGAAGTTAATATTAAACAAAAATCTTCCTTTTGAAACGTCTATATAATTATCGACCCAACATAATTATATTTATGTACATCTAAATTATATTTTCAGTACGAAATTGCTGTTAGAGGTATGGACAAACTGGAAGCATTGTATGGTACACAGTACACAGTCGGAACATCCAAAGATGTTTTGTGTAAGTATACCAATTGCTTCTAAATATAATATCATTCATAGTAAGATTTGAATAGTATTTTCTTATTCCTGAATTAGTATTTTCTTGTTATTGTCAATTCGCCTGCTAGCTATCTGTCTATCTAATGATTATGGAGTTAGTAACATCTTTGTAATTAATCAACTCAACCACATTAAGTTATTTGAGTCATCTTAAAAATGATTAAAAATCGGTGTCTATAATGGCGACCCTCCTTGCCGAAATTTTGCCTTCAGCTCACTATCAGGCGAGGGGAAGTCAAATTGACGTGCCCTGTATAAAACAAAAAATATTTAAGGAAATAAACAGTTTAATAATCATTGCTGCGCAATGATCTATGACTTATGTAGTTTGCTTTGATTGACTATTTATGATAATTAATCATCACTTCTGTAAAACTTGGGGTCTACAAATAAAATTGCCTCAAAGTAAGTATTATTCCTATTAATAACATTTTACTTAGGTACTGTCGTTTTAGATATAGTCAGCGGCTCAAGCTTCGATTGGGTACGAGGAGTAGCAGACGTTCCAATCGTATATCTTTTTGAGCTTCGTGATGAAGGACAATATGGCTTCCTTCTGCCTGCTGATCAGATTCTTCCAAATAGTGAGGAGATTATGGCTGGCCTGGTGGAAATGGAGAAAACGACTCGAGGTTTGCGGTACTACAGAAATTCTGTACAAAAAGTTCTCTACAGTTTAGTACTACTTCTTGTTGGCTTATTTATAACTATGTAAATAAATTATTTATACTTATTTTGCAATAAAATGAATTTTACGAGTACTGTTGTGATCTTAGTTCACCTAATCTTAGTAGAAGATATATCCAAACCGTTTCTATTAGAGATCTTACAAAAATCATGGTTTTATGTTGACTACCAATAAAATGCAAACGAAAAAGGAAATTAAAATTACAAAATATAATATTCTACTTCTGAAAATTGACTACTGTGAAAGGCAATGTTTATCCTGGTTAAAATCATTGAATAGAATTTATCTCAAGGTTTTAGGTTGAATGGTTGTTGTTGTAGTTACCTTCTTGTCACCTCAAGAATAAAATGTAAAATACTTTGTGAAGAGAGTAATACAATACCCCTACAAAAAAAAATGTAAATAATAATAAACGAAGCAGCTAGCATCGTGACGCGTGACTGAAATCATATGTCGTGTGACAGACACAAAACATAACTTGTGGGCTGAGAACAGAAAAGAATAGAGTAGCCCTTTCAAATCTTTTAATAATAAATAAACGCGTTAGTATCAGAACACCAGATTTTTAGATCATGAAGAAACTACCGGGTATAACCTTATCGAGCGTACCTTGCTTTTTAGAGTTCTGATGATCTTTAGTGACACTTTTTCCTATCGATTTGATCAGACATAGATCAGTGCCAGATTATGATAGACACCTAAAGAATTCAAAGACAGCAAAACCACTCGTTCCTCGCCATCGTCAAAGATGGATATACTTAGTGAGAAAGAATAAGGGCAATTCCCACATCGATAGAACATTAGCCGCAATACCTATACCAACGAAAGGAAATGAGGCATTGCCGTTTTCATAGTCCAGAGAAGGAATGTACTGTAAACAAAACAGCGTAATATTTTTTTCATCATTCTATCAAAAGAGAATTATATATATGATTTTATCGTTAAGTAGACACATTAATATTCAGTGAGTCATTTGTAGCGAAGATTATTTGTTTCGTTTTAGGTACGAGTATCATTAAATTAGGTATTATCATTTAAAATGTTCTTGGTAATAAGATCACTTAGGATTGGAGAAAATAAAAGCGCATTGACTTTCTAAATTTCAGAATATTTCTTCATTCCTCTTATCAAAAACAATCATCATCCTCGGAGTTTAAAGTTCGCCTTTTCGAGTCTAACTAAAATGTGATAGAACTTCGATATTTTCCATGAAGCAATTGCGATCTGACTTCCACAACCCACTGGTGATTGAAGTTCCGTAGTTAGACCAGTTGTCGAACTTTTAGGTCTCCAACTATCCGTAACGACTGCCATAGATTCTTCTTATCAAATCAATAAGTGCTAAAATAAACAAAAAACATGTTATGTCAAAAATAATTAAAAGAATATAACGAGTATGTAACTCTATACCTTTTACTGTTACTGGGACATATTCAATTTATATGATAATATTTGGTAATGATCTCTCTTTTTATTGTTTTCCTCTCAAACGTTGCGTAAAATTAAACTGTCTATAATTTTCATTCCGGTAGATATTCAAATAATTTACTTTCGTTATAAAAGTCAATACTTTACGTCTTTTAATCATCGCTACTAGCTGTGCTTCTAGTTTAAGAATACTTTAGAGCCGTGTCTAATAAACTTTGAAATAATTCACAGACAAGTTATTAACGTTTCGAATAATTCTTAAGTTTATCGATTTTACATTTACGGACATTTTTAACATTTGACATTTACAGAAGTTTTAACTTTTATTCGTGTGACCACCATTGTATTGCGTATTGCATACATGTTTAGATTTTAGTACACAACTAGTCAAGTTTGGTGAAAGTTTTAATAATGTTAAACGGTTTTTCTGCTATGATAACAAAAACTGTTTAGATTCTATTATATAAAATACTAGCTGTCTCGGTGAACTTCGTACCGCCATATTTTTTCCCGTTCCCGCTGCACCTATTTTCTCATCCTTTAAACCTCTCCTGGACACCCACGAATATTTCAAGACTAAAATTAGCCAAATCGATTCAGCCGTTCTTGAGTTACAAAATAACAACAAAAAGTGGCATTGATTTTTTTATATTAGAAGACTAGCTGCCCCGGCGAACTTCGTACCGCCATATTTTCCGCCCGCGTGTTATTATCTCTAAATTTGTCAGTTTTTCTCTACAATATTATGCATGTATTATACATATAAACCTTCCTCTTGAATCACACTATCTATTAAAAAAATTGCTTCAAGCAAGCATACATAGGGACGGACAGACAGCGACAGCGACAGCGACTTTGTTTTATAATGTGTAGTTATTTTACATTTTTGGAGAAGCACTTACAGATTTGCTAACCAAAAGAAAAGGGCAGCGACCAACTGGCCTCTTAAAATTTGTCCTCCGGAATAAAAGTAGATTTGTCCCCTATTTAGGTGCCCATTTAATATTAATAAGGAATACTAAACAGGTATGCTATTCATTAATTATTATGTTATACGATACACTTTAAGCTTCCTACTGACCCAACAGTAAAAACTTGATATAAATTTTTAGACCTACACTAGTGTGACAGAGCAATGTGTATCATTGCTTTGGCAACTGATTTAGCACTGCCCCAAATTAGTTGTACCTATTCTAACTTTCTTCGAACTATTTCACCAATTCTTAAATCTATTTATTTTAATAGAAGTTTAAAGCAAAGCTGGGGAGTAAAAGTAAGTGCTAAAATAAGAATCAGAGAACCCCAGACAACCCTTCTTCACAGTCATCAATCATTTGAAAGTCGTTAATGAGTCGAAACTAAACATCGCTTAGGAGCAATTTGCGGTCAAACCAATATAACTTGACGCCCAATTCAAGACCTTGTGGTATAAACAAGAGATCTACTTTAAACTGGATATCCATTTTGTCAAGATCTATTTTGTTATCTAAGTCGGGGCGGCGAGGGTTCTAGCTAAACTGGGCGTGATGTTAGTTAAAAATAACTTAATAATGCAGTTAATGTCTGAACATATTATAATGCTAATAAATAAGTGGCATGCTCGTTTATTGGGGACTTAAAATTTAACGCTAGAATAGATTGTGTGGTCGTTAGGGTATCGTAAGAAAATAGTAAAAACCAATCATAATTCATAACAAGGTATGAAACCGAGAAGTTTGCGACGGAGAGCATGCCTCCTGATGCTTTCTCTTTCTGATGTGGCTTGACTTGACTTTCATGGAAGTGACGGCCGTCAGCACCTGCAACCTCGAGAAAAAAATCCCCGCTGGAGCCTCGTTCGTTCATCAGCCTGCAGGTGTTCCGGCTCACGGTGAGGCTGGATTGACCCATGCACCTTACATACAACAGTACTATTACTAAAAGTTTATAAATTAAGTTAGATGGGGGTAATTAGAGAATTGCTACAGGGGATATAAACTGGACGTAGTTTAATCATTAGTAGAATTTGGCTGCCTGTAAGCTCTAAATATCATCATAATAATTTATCGTACTAATATTATACCTAAATGGCAAAGTTTGTGTAGTTTGAATCATTAGAGGTTGAGATTTTTAGATGATAACACGCTCTAACGGACCGAATTTAGTACATTTGGCATACATTTGAAGCACGTTCTTGCGGAAAGGTTCTTTGGCAATAGTTAATTATATCGAGAGATATATAAATATATCGAGATTTAATTACCAGCAGTAGTCTCAGTTGACAGATGTTCAATATTGTTTACCTACTGTTTTTTTTTCTTTCATATAGTACTTATTACTGTTTATTCGTGAGAACTTGTTAATGGCCTTCAGCTATTTATTATTTAAGACTTCAAACTGTACACTAGCTGTAAGTTCTCCAAATAAAACAAAATAAAATAAAATAAAAATACTATCCCGATTATAGTCTGGAATAACACATAATTTTTTTTGTATCTCGATAATAGGTTCTCTAGAGTTGCGAAAATGGAATCAAAATGTCACGCGGGCGGATCCACGGGCAACAGCTAGTTATAGATAATTTTATAACTCAGACGGAACCCATCGATATTAAAGAACGCTTCTTCCAACTATTTATAAACTTATAAAAAGGCAGGTTATTTGTTATAATTAGTATTGTGACCATCAAAGAGTTTTTATTATAACCGGATCTCGTTCCCATAGTTTTATTTTCATATTCAAATTATGATTTACGGTGGTCCAAAATGGGAAAGTCCGTATACATTTATGATACTGGTGACACAAAATTTAAATAAATTTCAGAGTAAAGTAATGCGTTTATAGCTTTAATAGTAACTTAACTCTTTTAAAATGTAATGAATAAGTTAAAGTTGTTTATGATGTCGTGGACCAGGATGAAACAAGCAATATCAATATGCAGATTACCAAGATTTAGGTATACTTAATATCAAGGGGTTGTTGTATATTCGTCTCAGTGAATATTCGTCTCAGTTGAAAATAGTAGTAAACTCGTCTGAGTCCATTTAAAATGATATTTCATGTGCGAAAATTCGTCTCACCTTAAAAAGTACTGTCAGCAAGATAAGTGTTTGTTGCAAGCATAATTATGTGTGTATGTTTGTACTTAGGCTGACAAGCACAGGGCCCTACCTGGTGGATAGTGAGTGGTTACCGTGGCCTATAGAAGTTCTGTATGGTTGTTAAAAAAACGACGTTGATCTAGAGACAGAAAGAGTAGAGATAGAAGAGTGGTAATCTATCACTTTGTTTGCTAACAGTACTTATTTATCAAGGTGAGGCGAATTTTCTCAAGTGAAATATCATTTTAAATGGATTGAAGTTTAGTACTATTTTCAACTGAGACGAATATTCACTGGGACGAATTTACAACAACCCTATCAAGGTCTAGAACTACTTTAATGTACTTACTAAAATTTTGGTGGATTGAAAATGATTGATTCTGTTTGTTCCATTTTGGTTTAGCTACTCTCTGTAAAAACTACAAACATCCTTATCAACATATTTTATTTAAGTTGGTAACCGTTCATTTGGCTTTTATATCTGTACACTAACAAGTTTTCCAGCTAAGTAGAAACAACTTCGAGGAAGAAGGAATCGATTAGGTTAGCATTAGTATTCATAATAAAAGTCGTGTTGTGGGCTATGGAGTGAGCTGTGCCTATTCCCTTCCTCCAACATAAAATTAAAAGTTATTATGCTAATGTGAGATCCACTTTACCTGAAGGACTGATGGTGAGGAGAAGGTGAACCAGCAAGTGAAAGGTGAGACGCTCCTTAGCCAAGACTGACGATCTTAAAATCCATCCATCTATTCCAACTAGACTGGATACTGGGTACAGGATTGGGTGCTATGGATTAAGAGAGATTGAGAGAGACATGTTATCCAGTAGTGGATTGCAATAGTAAAATTAATAAAATTTAAACCATCAAATAAATCCTATCCTTCAAAATAACATGAATGTGGTATTCTAAATGAAGAGGAAAAAGGGATTTTAAATTTAATATGAAAAGCAATTTTATCCACACATACTAAAAGCTTAGGACCAATTACAGAGAAATCGCCGAATAATTTATTTTAGGTAAAAGGGTCATATAAAAGGGCGCGAATTATATAAGAGTTTTAAAGCCGTAAAAGCTATTTTGTATTCAATCGGACACAATAATGGTTTTATAAAGGACTTCGATAGCCTCTGACTGATTACTTTTTAGATAGAATTTTGCAAACAGATGTTTTTAATAGCTATGCAAAAGTAACATTCGCAATAAATATCCATTTATTGGGAATGTTACTTTTGCATAGCTTAGCATCCGATTTTGACACATTTGAGATAAACAATATAAACGTGAGTTTTAGGGGGCTGAATTTAGAACACCAATTTTAATGTTCTTTTTTGGTATTTAGTAAGTAAAATATTAGCTCCTGAGGAGGGATGTTTCATTACATCCCGGTAATATCAATACGATTTCTCGTTATATTATCCATTTTTTTAATACTTCCATGAAATTAATTTCATTTTCAGTTTTCAAACTGACTGGCCAGTTCATAATTCGTGTATTCCAATTGACGTCATAAAGTCACATTTTTAAAAAGCAAATTTAAAAGTTGGAAGTGCGTATTTACTCTAGGCACAGGAAAAAATATTTTATCATGAAAAGCGGCCGGCGGTTTACGGCACCTGTATTTGTGTTTCAATTATGTAACGTGACTCGTTACATACCTAAGTGGTTAAGGTACATTTAATTTTAATGGACATTATAATTTCGTTACGTTTTATGTTACTTGGTTTCGGTAACACTTCTGTGTTTTGTTTACACTAATTAGTAGCTCTCATAAACGCCCCTGTATACGTCCATCTACGGTCACCATCAATCTTCGGTCCACCTGACGGAGAGTGCCCTCATTACTTTTAAACTACTGATATTTACGTACGAAATGCAACTCATTCGAACAATTCTTCGCATAGAAAAGCCTTCATTACCACATCGCTTTCCGAAACGCAATCATCGCCTACATTATAAGGTCTTTCTTCCACACCTTCACAACTACAACGAAATATCTATGAAAAGCAACCACGCCATTTTCACCCTTAAAATCATACAATAGAATCTATAACACCATGCTATAAAAACGGTATTTTTTGTATTTTGGTACCAAGGTGCAATAATGACAGTAATAAATCATATGGATCGTTAGGCATGTTCCCCTTGTGCCAGGTTTGATTCCTGGCCGAAATGGTATCATCTGTCAATGGGCTTGGGTGACTTGACGGGAGTGGCTAATGGAGTAGCCATGTTGTGAATACTCGTACAAATCATGTGGGAGTATTTTCATTTTGATTTTGCGACTAGTTATTATGAAAAGGTATTATACAAATACGCTGATATGCATTTTTTAAATTAAAAAAAAATGAAAACTTTAGTTAATGTGCAGTGTGCTGGGCCCGCTTTTATTTAACATATACATTAATGACTTGCCAAATATAACAAAACATCCCACTATTTTGTTCGCTGACGATAGCACAGTTGTATTTACGGGCAAAGCGAAGACACTTCTTGAATCTGACATATATAATACTCTTAATGACATAATACAATGGCTGACATCAAACAATTTAAAAATTAATTTAAGCAAGACACATTTAATGACATTTAAAAATAGAACTCCCTTATTTGATACGAATATTGACATTAACTATGAAGGTGAAATGATCCACGAAGTTGAAACAACCAAATTCTTAGGTCTGACAATAGATACAAATTTAGATTGGAAGAAACATGTAGAGATCCTGTGCTCAAAATTAAATTCACAATCATACGCGCTTTATATGCTGGCAAAGAAATTAAACCAACCGGCTGTGCTAGCGGCTTATCACGGATACGTGGGATCGATACTGAGGTATGGTGTTATTTTCTGGGGCAATTGTACTGAAAAGGAACAGGTGTTCAAATCACAGAAAAGGTGTATAAGGGCAATGTGCAACCTCCAACAAACAGACAGTTGTAAACCTCACTTTAAGAGTCTGAACATTTTAACTATGCCGTGTTTGTATATTTATGAGATAGTGGTATTTGTTAGAGTCAATTTATGTTTGTTCGAGCGCTATACAAGTAAGCGCCTCAATCATAAAGTGTGTTTTCCTCAACATAAAAGTGCATTAATGGATAATAGCGTTTTCTGTATGGCGCCTAGGATTTATAACAATGTACCTAAACCTATCTTGGAAGTAAGTGTTTTAGACAAATTTAAACGTGAAATGAAATCATTTCTGCTGGCCAAAACCTATTACAGTGTAACTGAATTTTTAGAAGACAGGGACCTTCAATTGATTGATTTGTAATAATTTGTTTAATGGTATTTATGATCATGAAATTTTAACTACATCTTTTGACATTCTCTCATGTTAACTGTATATAAATTGTTCAATATAATTAGTTCTGAACTTTTAATTATTCAATTAGTATTATATAAAATGTTATTGTATGCCTTGAGGCGGAGAATGGAGAAACTATTATATATCAATTACTTCACATTTTTTGTTACCCATTTTCACAATAAAATGATTTGACTTTGACTTTGACTTTGACTTTAAGAAAAAATATGTAATGTATGTGAAATATTTAAATTTATTCACAGTTTAATACTGAACATGAACAATATTAAAATGAAAACGAAGTAAATTTAAAAATCTCATAAAATTTGTTTTTTTAATATAAATTCATGTTGCATATCGTGAGTTTCATATTAATATTTGCATTTTTTATTTAAAACATACCTAGTAAATCAGTAATCTTTTCTAAGGACTATACTTATAATTTGATATGTTTACCTATGTTCTATACAGAAGAATTGTGAAGCTCATTTTACATACATTCTAAGTATATGTCAAAAAAACTTGAGCTTTGTTATATTGATGATTCTGAATACTATTTTTTTGGAATTCTTGTCTGTTTGTTTGTTTGTTCGCAATGGGTGCAAAAACTACTGAACGGATTTGGTTTAGGAAAACCGGACATTATGACTAAAAGACGCGAAAACCTATCGACGGGGTTCGTTTGGGAGCCACGGGCATCAGCTAGCAGTATGTAACAGTTATTTTACCGTTATAAAGAATATACTTTTATTTATTTGTTTAAATATATCCTACTATTTTATTTCAACCCTTGTTTCTTTTTTATTATTCTTGAATACAAACTCATAGAATGTTATTTTTCTTTCAATCATCACCACGTCCAAACATGGACTAAAATAAAAGCAGTCAAAACATGACAAGTGTAACTTTTTAGAATGACAAATAAACGGACATTAGTAAAACTATTGCTATAATAACAAACCGAACTGAAAAGCTTTCAAAACGCTTCGTGTATAACCGAACGCCATAGCAGCCATAGGTTTTACTCAATAAGACATTTATACTATGCGTACGATGTTATGTTAAAATAAAATTATTAATTAAACGAAACTAAAATTGTGTGTTTTACTAGTTGGTTTGCATGAATTTTTTGGCAATGACAATAAAATTACACAATGTTTGTTTGTAACTTTATTATAGTGATATATTAAAGCATATTTTTAATTTAATATGTTTAGTAATTACTTTTACAACTGTTTTATTATTTTATCGGTTTTTATGTTATGCTGAAATTTTATTTGCCCATAAGATCACAAAGTAACATTTATGAACGTTCTGATTATTGTTTCCAAGTTTGATTTCCAAGTAAAACTAGTAAGCAAAATCTGATAATAAAAATCTATAGCCACTTGTGACGAAACTTATTACGTATTTGCAAGTTAAAAATGAATGAAGAGGTGGAATTAAGTGTCGTCTAAAATCCGAATACGACCGTCGCAGATGGATCTCACGACGTGTACGACGCGTCGTACCGATATTATATAATCGTCTCATCTAAAAGTGACTTTAAACTTCATCTCAGATGTCATCGTGGCGGGACAGCTGACGAAATGGGACGTCGTTCCCCCATCAATTATACGTGTTTGTTAGTCTTGTTTCTTTCTTGCAATGAGGAGGGAAGTTTAGTTTCCTGTTTCAGAATAGGTGTGATGGGACTTGAATGTCGTACATCTGTCTTTTTATCCTCGTGCTGTTTTTTTATAAAATTTTGGATTCAAAAATTTTTGGGAGTAGCTTGGGAGTAAGAAGCCAATCTTGTATTATTTAGAGAGGTCTTTAATTGTTGGCAAAGCAAGATGTAAATGTATGTATCTAGTGAAAATTAGATTTAAACTCATTGACATAAGTTATATTTTAAAAACAACAATTAATTAACGAGGTCGCTTAACTGTCGATACTCTACTGTTAGTTTATGCCTGTATCTAACTACTAGCGAAAAATTCTTTCTGATCCGGATCCGATATTTCACAATTTTTGAAATAATATGCCTCATCATCCAGACCCGATATATTCCTTTTTTCACGATCGCATAGGCGTGCAGTGCTTGTAGAACTCACAGTACCGTGGGAAACTAATATACCTAAAGACCACGCTATAAAGACAAACAAATACTTTGACTTGACTAACGAGTTAACCAAAAACGGCTACGTGGTTAAACTCTACGCCGTAGAAGTAGGAGCAAGGGGAATTCCAGCTAAATCCCTGTACAACTTACTTAAAGACCTCGGATTGCCAAGAGCTTCAGTAAGCTCTTTACTAAATCGAATATCAAAAGCGGCATTGATAGGATCTTACCAAATTTGGATAGGTAGGGGGGGAACACTACTGACGGTGGAGGTGAGCGCTGATGCATCACAAGGTGGCCACCCTAAACCTACATCTGGGTCGCAAGTCCCAGTCGCCGTCACGGTGTTCCTCTCTGTATCACGCTATGGACCCGGCGACCGCACGGTGAATCCATGGAGTGCTGAGAATCGGATCTCACCTATAATAAAATAAACGTAATTGTAGATACCAGGAGTTGGTTGAACCCCAATAATACCACTACCGTAATCTAACCCGAACTAATTAAAAAAAAAAATGAGGTAGCGAACACTAATTAATGACCCACGGTAGTGGTAAAAGAAAAAATATTGAATCAGAAGAACAAGTAAATAATTACCCCAAATAACGAGTAAACACACTATATTAGATTACAATAACAAAAGGCGAAGATTAACGGTAATTCTACTCTTAAACTTTTGCAATTCCCACCTCGGCCACAACGCAATTTTTTGTTCAAACAAGGATCGTCAAGAGAGTAATAATGTGGCAATGTGTGAAACTTTCACACTTCCCAATATTTTTTGTTTACGTTTGGGTAACATTTACTATCGCGACGATCGTTAATTAGCAGAGTGAATTATGGTTTTTAAAATATGTGGGTGTGTTCACACTGTGGAAATATACTGAGGTGTCGATAAATAAAGTAATGAGCTGGAGTATGGTTATATATAGATTTCGTGGTTGACATTCCTTTTGACGAAATAACGTAGAGCAATTTGTGGAATTCACTGTTATATAATTTGGTTTAATATTTTACGTATACCTGCTTCATTTATGTAAGTATAAATCTTGAAATTCGAATTCGGAATACTGGAATTGAATCCACTACTTTACAATCGCAAGCTAGCCAATTACCAATTAGATAATTTCTAACCAATTACCAGAATAATTGGTTAGAAATTATCAAATTAGCAAAATAAATTAGAGAATTATAAGAATTATAGGTACAACATTTATCAAAAGTCCAAAGACGAGATTAGATATTATAAATTATTCAAGATACAGATAAACATATAAGGGTTAAAGTATGAACAAGATATTTGAAATTTAGATATACTTTTTATGTAGGTACCTACTGATCAAATTAGATGAAGTAATGAAATCAAATGAATAAGAAAGTATTGTTTACCTCTCAGTTCAAGACCACACGTTAATGTGCAACCACTAAAAAGTTAAAAAACCAACACAAATCCACACGAACTTAACCAGAGCGACCTTGTTGAATAGTTAGAGATTAATAAGGAATTGTTCCAAGTGAAACTATTTAGTAACACCGCAAGGATGCCAGAATTTTAGCCAGATTGAAGTTGGCCAGTCCACATTGTTAACCGTAGGAAGTTAAACATTATCCACCAGAGTTAGAAACTGCTGGGAATTAGTAACAAGCTATGGTAAGGGAATAAGGTGGGAAAATGTGGTCAGTGCAAGGAACTTAATTGGCATCAGAATTTACATTGCATATCGTTCTGGTAACTAATGTGAGTGATTATGAAATCAAAGTAAATCATACGTATCGATGTAATAGCAGAGTAAAATTGCATCGATGTCTATTTTTTTCTGTTTTCAATTTAATGATGTCCTAGTTTCTAAGGCACTTTCTGTGACCGCATGGTCCGAGTGCTTCATCCAACTGGTTGAAGGATGCGGACTGTTTTTTCTTGTTGGCCCGATTGGTCGGACGACGCGAAACTTTAGTTCCTGTTAGTCCTAAAGATCGAACGAATTACATCCCTGTTGGTTCGACTAATTGGTGACACGGATTTTTTCCGTTGGTTCAAATGATCGGACGAAGCTATAACTATTTCAAATGCGTCACTCTTCGTTTTAACTGGTCGCGGGTTCGAGTCCTAATAAACTTTCTGAGTAGGTAAGTGATTTTTTTTTCAATCAGATAATATATTTACTCACCATTAAAATGAGGTTTTCGTCTGAGTTCGTATGTTTATTTCAATTGAACGGTTGAATAGGTTTTTATCAATCGTACTTTTGTGAGATTTATTAGTGCGTCAGCAACAGGCACACATTTTATAAAAGGTAGGCACGCGTCATTTACTTTGTGGAAATTAAAATATTGAGTGTTTTTGGGGGTAATCATCGTTCTAACAATTGCTATATACTGTTGATGTCCTACTTCATGCTACTATTATTTGTGGAGGTGTTTGGATGTTTGTATGTCTGTCAGTCATTCATGCTCTGTGGATCGAAAAAAAAATGTGTTTTTTTTTTGCTAAATTAACACTTCCACATGATTTCGCTATTAAAACTACCCAAAATCTTTCACTCCGATATGACTTTAAAATGACCCGGCATATTATGTTAATGACATACCTGGAAAGGGTGGCTGGGACTGACTGGTTGCGGAAGGCGGAGGATAGGGAACCATGGCATACATCGTGAGAGGCTTATGAACAGCAGTGGACTGCAATAGGTTAATTGATTGATAATGACATAATTACCTATATAAAAATATTGTAGTTAATAACTTTTCTTGACTGTAGAAAATACACGTATCTTGAGATTGTTGATTTCCATGGCGTTTCAAAATGTTTCTCAAAAGCTATAAACTACGGTGAATGTAATATTCCTGATTGTATCAAAAACAAAACAAAAAAAAAAATCAGGTCTTTACTATAAGATGTAAGAAGACCGCAATCTTAGTTCCCCCATGATCAGGATTGCTGAAAAGCAACCATAACGTCGTCGTCGGTAGATGTGAGTGTAGATATAAAAGTAATACACAATAAGTCCCAATAAAATCCGTTGAAAATAGTTTTATTTCAAAATATAAAATAGGAAACAGAAGTTTTCTGCAGTACGTTCAGAAACAAATAGAAAAGCAATAAAATTGTGTGGACATAAAATATAAATTTGCTGCCAATTTTATCGTCTTTCGTTCGTAATCTATTGAAAAATAAATAAATTTACGTATGAGTTAAGTTCCTCTGTTTATCATTATTAATGTATTAAGCTATTAGGCTTTAATCAGCATTGGTAATAAGCTAAAACTCGCATAGAGTGCTATGCTTAGTTTATTAGAAAGACTAAAATTCAGAAAGAGGTATATCCTGAGAAGGAAGGGTTGTTGATAGACAGACAGACAGACGAACAATGATAGGGACGTGATTCTATAAACGATTCTTGCCTTCTTACAATCAGGTAATCGTCTAGCACTCCGTTCCACTCGAGAGTTTCTATCATAAATACCTTCAGTCTTCAATCTTTGGTTTAGTAAAAGCTGAGAAAGAGTATTTGCATACTCATGAACAACATTAAAACAATTAATAATTAATTAACAGGCTGTGAAAGTCATTAAAGTGACCAGTCACTTTAACCTGAAATTCATTGACCCATCCTTAGCGCTGTCATATTAGTGGTTAGGGTACTAACTGAAATTATATTAGTGTGACTAGGCATATCCAAAGGTTTTGTCCTAGATAGTTATTTTATGACAGTATTATGTAGAAAATAATAGTAGGTACTATCTGTAGAATATTTTGAGAATATGATTCTAAAATTAGATTAGTCTTAGTCGTGCGCTCGTAGCAGAGTGGTGGTGGTGATGGATCGCCTGATAAGTTGGTTGTGGCTTTTGGGAGATTTCTCCATCTCTTCCTATTCGTAGCACTGCGTGTAGGTACACATAGAAGGGGAACATTTTTTGTTTTTATTGGATATCGACTTTTTCGGTACCGACTGCCTTCCAAACCGCTAAAGCCTCTTTAGTAAATGCACTGACTAGCAAGTGAGGTTGACTTGGGCTGCAAAGTTGTTGATAGGGCCCGGTTCAGTGTACACAACCTTTAGATTACTCCTCGCAGCATGTTTTAATTAACACTACGACGAGTAAATGAATAAAAAGCTACCATAACGACGAGTTCAAAATTTTTTATTAGCTTTGCAAAACATTCTGGAAAAATATCGAGCTAAAATTATGAAAGAAACCATTCACCTGACCAAATGAATAATGAACGTAACAGAAACATACCTAGTTGTCACTATGATAGTTTGTGTTTAGGGGAGTGTCACACATGATGCATTACACTTATAGATCACATCTCTGCTGCGCGACGCCTGTGAAATATGTCCATTGTTTTAGTTGATTACCCGTGTGTACACACCCTTACTAGTTAACTAATGCATTGTGATTAGTATGAGATATTGTTATTTGTTATTTCGTTAATATTAATTGCATATTGGGGTTCTCTTGGCATTGTTGTTATGTAAAAAATTAAGTACTGTCGAGCAGTTGAAAGTTATTTCCTTCGTATTTTAACAGCTTTAAAAAAAATAACTTTGAAGCAATCTAATTATAAGTTATTTTTTTTTTTTTTATATAGGACACGTCAATTTGACTTCGCCTCGCCTGATGGTAAGCTGAAAGCAAAGTCTCTGAAAAGAGGGTCACCATTACAGACATGTATCATGTTACAATGGTGGCACTCAGCTTGACGGCCTCATCAGATGCTTTTTCACGCCCCGCGACTGTAGGAGTAACACACGTAAACTGGTAAGGAATTCCAAGACTTAATAGTGCGGCAGAAGAAGGAGTCGCCGAACCGCTTGGTTCTTGATGGAATATTCTGCACCGTATGCGGGTGGCATCTAAGTCCTGCACGTGTTGTCCTATATAGGAAAGGAGAGGGTGGGATTAGTTGGAAGAGCTTTCAGCTTATCTTTGTAGTGGTCAGTTTTATTCAGTTGATAGTTTTTATCGCAAATATTTGAACCTGTAACCTTAAGAAAGTAAAGCCTACTCCTTAACCATAAACTACAGATGCTCCAAAGTTTTTTTTTCTTAAGAATTTGAGTAATATTTAATACTGCATTCAATATTACCCAATTATCGTGAAGCCGTTGGTCCCGGTTGCCATAGGAACATCTACGGCAGTCACTACGGGTAGTTAGAGCTCTTAAAAGTCCGACTAGTCTAACTACAGAACTTCGATACCGTTAATTAATTGTGGAGGTTACGGCAGTCGCTTCACGGAAAATATCGAAGTTAAGCCATCATAGTTGATGATGAATGATGATGATTCAATATAACCCTCCTCCTACAGTCCCGGGTCCTTTAAGCGGGGCGTGAAAAAGCATCTGATGAGGCCGTCAAGCTGAGTGCCACCATTGTAACATGATACGTGTCTGTATTGGTGACCCTCTTTTCAGAGACTTTGCCTTCAGCTTACCATCAGGCGAGGCGAAGTCAAATTGACGTGTCCTATATTAAAAAAAAAAATATCATGTTACCATTTCTCCACATTCCTTCATTCCTTCCACATTACTTGTATGTATACCATACCAATTTAAAAAAATCAAAATTTATAGAAATATTTGGTATCAATGGCGAGGGGTCCCTATAACTCGATTCCTGTCGGCTTGCTCTGTAAAGGAAACTCGTGGCGGGCATATTTAAATTTATACTCTATTATAAACAATTATAGGTACATAATGCTTTAACTAAAATGGAATGTATCTGAATTGCTGTATCTAAAATTGATAGAATACCATATAAAACTGCAGGCTGTGTAGTTCTATAACAGGTTTTTTTTTCCATAAGCTTCTCTTTTGTAAATTCACCCTTCACCACTGTTAGGTATCTCACTTGATAATATTATAGCTGATAGCAAAACTGATGACTGTATTTTATCTCATTAATTTACGAGTCATTATCGGATTGATACCAGCATAATAATTATATTTATCTTATCTTGTTAACATTAAAATTTTAGCGCTACCGATATTATATTATTTACATATTGATTCATAATTATGATTCATACACTGACTCCCAAAACGGTTTTATTTAAGACGATGCTTTTGGGAGTATGGTACCCTAACAAGGCTTTTGGGACCCAGGCCCACCTCATCCGCAAGCCGCTACACCAGTTTACAGAAAGACAGGGCTCTACCAAAGACTTTCCTACCAGAGTTAGGGATCAGACTGCAATCGCTCCTTCAAAATCCAAGACAAACCATTTATAGATTGAAAAACTAAGTAGCGGTGGAAGCTTGTGCGACCAAACGTAGCCTACGTCATTTCCTAAGCTTTAATCTATATGTGTACTTTTCATCAGGTTATTTTCAAAAATGTTATACTTTCATACAAACATTCATCCCCTATTTAAATCCCTTTAATCTTTTTTCTCAATAAATGGTAGCCTTTACCCAAGATTTAGTCTGTATCTATACCAAATGTCATCAAGATCGGTTCAGTAGATAAGGCGTGAAAGCGTAACAGACAGACAGACAGGCAGACAGAGTTACATTTACATCCATACTGGATCGGCAAACATGGCGCGTATTGGGAGAGACCTATGTCCAGCAGTGGACTGCAGTAGGCTAATTGATTGATTGATTGATAGTATGGATCCACAATTCACATTATTATGGGTTCTACGAATGTTGTGGACATTAGCTAACAAAGTCAATGTTAATTTACAAAGAAAAAAGAGAATCGACTAAAATATTAATCTTTTTGCTTAGTTTTTTTATAGTCAATGTTATAAGAACAAAGCAAAAAGATTTACAAAATTATTTCACCATATTAGATAAACCAAACATATAACCACAACATCCCGCAGAATTATTCCACCATATTAAATATTTGCCATGATATTTAATGGCGCAGAAAAGGGCCTACAGATTTATAGTATAACAATAAATCTTGTAGACACAGGACACACACACACATACTCATACACCACTTATAAAAGGTTGGCCTTCATGTATATTTCAATAACAATTAGGTGCCGCTTATATTTTATGAGTGGCTATTCTTGGAGAGAATTTAGTGAAAGTCAAAAATGAACTGACATTCATTTTCACAGCTTTCCACGATAATAATAAAGTAGGTGTTAAACTAAGTAGCAGTTCAGATGTATTTATTAGAAAATGTATATGATTGTGTATGTTTATTCGTATTCTAGAACCCGTATTACAAGTTAGTTAAACTATTTATATACTTTGTGTCGAGGTGATTCCGTGAAGCATCCCTATCGATACTTGTACCCAGTGGGGACGACATGGTGGGGACGACCAAGAATAGAGGTCGATATCGACTGGTAGCGTACCCAAAAGGCTGGCAATAATTGCCCCGTTGGATGGCAATGCCAATCCTTTGCGCAAAGAAGAGATCCTTTGGTTACGCGAAGCGTCGACCAATTTCGTGGCGATTCTTTTATAAAACGACCGGACCTTACGAATATAAACACAATTAGATTAAAACTAAATTCAAAATTTAGAAAATGCTAACATTTTTTAAAAAGAATCTCCTTTTGTCCAACATTTTCATTCATCACATAAACTAGTGAAGCGCTGACAAAGAGAACTCCAAGCATAATTCACAAAAACTTAGCACGACTGTCGCTCCTCTTATTTTCATTAAGACTGAACTTTTAATGAATCCGACTGTTAGCAACTGCAGTGATACAGTCTTAGTTAATTAAATTATGATAATAGTTGCTTTGAATTGTATTTATGGAGTGAACTGGACGTTATTACCAAATTAAATTTTGTTATTTATCTACGGACATAATTTTCTGTTATGCAACTGTTAATTCCAAGATCGTAGCAAATGGAAAACTGTGGTCTCTGCCTACCCCACTGGGAAAGAGGCGTGACGTATGTATGTATGTATGGTATGTATGTAATTTGTTCATACCTATTTATAAAATGCGAACATCATTGGGTACCATCACATCTTGAAAACTCTTTAGTCAAAATGTATAAAATAATCGTCTTTCACGACTATAATAAACTAATTGTTTTTGAACACGGTGACAGGCGTAATGATGATAATGATCAGAGCGAACAGCCATCTGAGTATGAGAACAAAAGTAAACAATAATAGGGAATCGACAGACAAAAAATTACTGATACAATCATAAATTAGCCGGACAGATTGTCATTAGCTAAAACTATATCAACTCAACTAGCTTTGGTTAAGGAACCCTTCTAAAAACAATCCTACAGGTGCTATAATCCTCCAGGCACAATATAAAATAATACTCGAAATGTGAACTTAAAATACAAGCATTGATCAGTTAAAGCTATTAAAACTGTCAAGTTGAAACGTCGCCTAACTTTTCCTATTACACGTCTGTGGTCTACATTTTTATTTAACTTCTTAATCAGCTGTCGCACAGTGAAGTGACAGATACTTAAAAGGATCTCCAAGTTTAGCTATAAAGGGAGCTTTTTAGAAATTATATTGTAATCCCACGCGTCGTAGATTCTAGGGAATCTGTTTTTATAGGGGGATGGGGAGAATCAAAGAAGTTTTGAGTTGATTTAGAATTTTGTTTTCGTTATTCAACGTATAATAATGGAAGTAAATGCTTTTTACAACACACCTGCTCATAAAAGTGCTATTATTTTACCGCAATTAGGCACGTAATGACACCTATTATCAAACTGTGACTTTTTCATTGCTATTATTCACAAAAGTGAGTTATAGATTCTTTTTTAAATTTTATAGGAAGTGTCTATAATTTGTTTATGTTCTTAAAAAAGTTTTGATACAAGAAATAACGTGTTTAATAGTACGAATAAATTAATACGCCTATTGTATAGTCATTTGATGCATTTTCGTATTTAAATAAATAATTTCAACTTGTAATACTTGTTTATTAAACAAAATTTTCACTCAAATTTAACTTTTTTTCTCTCTAAGTACAGAAAAAAAACAGAGTAAAAAAAAGTTAGATTCAAACCTCATTTTTTTTTTAAATATTTTATTCGCAAGTGTGTTGTAAAACGTCATATGGCACGCGTGAGCATGATGATTACCGTCCTCGGCCCTCTTAAGATCCTCGTCTGGCGGCTCGGGTCTCAATGGCGCCTCGGCGGTAATCACCAACTTTGCTCACTTGTACCATTATGTACTATTAAACCAATTATAATTGCCTTAAGTTCAACTCCTTAGTATTGTGAGATGTAAATGATGTAATGAACACAATAATAACAGATGTTATGTCAGAATAGGTTTTCTATTTTAATGTTACTTTTGGAAGGGGAGAGGGAGGGGTTATCTAATCTGTTTGGTAATAACCACAAAAGGTTAGTCTATTTTCACCGTGTATTTAGGTATATTATGTTACCGGCAATGTGTATAACCCGGAATTCTATACAATGCCTAGGCAATGTATAGAATACCGAATGGGCAACCGGAAAGGTATGAAATGTTATCAAGAAACATAAATAGTGGTTATAAAAAAAAATAACCATGAAGCTCCACTCCGCCGTAGTCTCCTAACCTATATCTATCTAATAGACACTGCGCCACGATTTAGATAGATTAGGTTAGAAGGCTCATGCGGGAGCTTCGCTCCGTTCCGCTCTCGCATTAGACTTCGTGTTTATTTTTCATAACCATTCAGAAATATAATTTTCGCAAAGCCATCCGCAAATATAGACCAATCAATCAATCAATTACCTACCCTATTGCAGTTCACTGGTGGACATAGGCCTCTCCCAATATGCGCCACGTTTGCCGATCCTTCCGCATAGACCGAACTTTATTTATTTCACACATTGCCGGCGAAACAGCAGGCTCTCTATTTATTAGCATAGGTTGCATAGGCATAGGCATTGTATAGAATGGATGCATTATATAGATTGCCAGTAACATACCTATATGTTAAGTTTACCACTACATATTATAAAACAAAGTCGCTGTCACTGTCTGTCGGTCCCTATGTATGCTTAAATCTTCAAAACTACGAAACGGATTTTGAACCGGTTTTTTTTTAATAGATAAGAGTGATTCAAGAGGAAGGTTTATATGTATCATACATGCATAATATTGTAGATGAAAGTGATAAATTTAGAGATAATACCACGCGGGCGGAAAATATGGCGGTACGAAGTCGGGTCAAATCAAATCAAATCAAATCATTTATTTTGCTAAACATGGGTACAAAATATGGTGTTAGTAAGTAATTGTGATGTCCGAGCCATGTTTTACCATTTTAGTGTGCAAAAAAGTATTAGTCAACGGTTACTTATATAAAAAAGAAAAAGAACTTATTAATATTATCATGTGAGAGTCGGCTAGTGATATATAAAATGATACCTTATTCTAAACACGACTGAGCTCGACATTTGATATTTTTAAAATCGAATATTAATAACGTTGTTTATTTGCTCGAATTAAATAAAATTATACATTACAAATCATGTTCCTCTTTAGGTATAGTAGTATAGACAAAACGTATTCATATTATAATAGAAACTTAGAACTTGACGCTACAAGAATAATAGAGCCAAGAGTGTTGTCATCCATAAAGTCAAGAAATGGCTGTGAACTAGATGTGAACTGTCAAAGCTGACAGATGGGATTATGCAGAAAATACTGAAATGGACATTATTGGAGTAGAAAAGGATAAGAATGAATGTGAAAATTATCGCGATCATAGTTATTTTTGTCAATAATTTCCGATTTTGTCAAAGTGCCAAATACCACAACTTTTCGTTGTTTAACATTGTCCCTACCGAACCGGATCATTTACAGTTTCTACAAAATCTAGATCACCAAAAATATATTAATGTGATATTTTGGAAGAAACCATATAAATTATATGAGAGCGTACAGCTCTTAGTGGACCCACTTGACAAAGGCTTGTTTCTTGAAAGAGTGCAGCATTACAAATTGGATGTTAATTTACTGTTGAATGATACTCAAAGGTTGGTTTCCTATTACATGTTTGTCTCTTACAAGCTATTTATATCCTTGCATCAATATCTTCTGAACTATACTCATAATTTGTCAACATCTGTCAACACTATCTTACCAACGGCCTTGAGGCTCAAACCAACCTCACATGCAAGTGGATGTACCTGCTAAACAACGGCCGAGGCTCTGGCGTAGCTTTTCTTTCAGGATTGGAAGTCCAGATGGCAGTCGCTAACTGAAAACCCGAAATACGGAAAGGGTGCGCACTGTACGGTGTGAAAGGAACTTCATCCCACGCACACTCAAGCTGTGGAATGAAGTCCCTGCGGTGGATTTCCCAAGCGACTAGAATATGGGATTCTTCAAGGGCATTAGAAGGTTTCTACAGGGTCGGCAGCGCGAGTGTAACGCCACTGGTGTTGCATACGTCCATAGGCCTCGGTAACCACTTCTCATCAAGAGGGCCGTGTGCTTGTCTTCCACCTAACTGGTATAAAACATAAATACCAATCGAAAACAATTAGCGGACCCCGGGCTCCAAAGCAAAAGCTTCGGCCGAAATTAAGATGTTGCTATGAGGATGATGATAATGATGATTGTAGATAATTTTACACGAGACCTTTATTGATAGTATCCATATTACTTAGCGCAATGTTATATATTATTATATTATTATAACTAGTAATAGCTTTCCCTCAAAATGTTATTAGAATAGAAGAGAATCTGGCCTGCAAAAACCATCTATAACACTTTTAGGATGATTGGCCAAACGGTTTTTGAATTCATTCGTGTCGTTTATCTGTATTCTGAAATTATTTATCCATTATAGAGAAGCATTCCTCGTATAATAACCTGTATCATTGAGCATCGGTTTTGAAAGTTGACGTGCTTTTAATTATTTAAACTTTTTATTCATTTGCAGGGCTTTCGACAATCAAATTGTTCAAAAATATTTCCAACTCAGAGTAGAAACATACATATGGAAATCTTACCATACGTTAGATGATATCTACCATTGGCTGGCAGGTATAGCTGAGAAATATGCCGATACTATTCAACTGTTACCAATCGGTAAATCTGCAGAAGGCCGAGATATTTTCGTTCTAAGCTCAATACCAAAAGGTACAAAGAACAGAGTAATAGTAGAAGGTGGAATTCACGGCAACGAATGGATTTCAGTAGAATTCGTCACATATTTGATGGATCAATTGTTAAAGAACGGAAGGAAGCGTAACATACTGGGCCAACTGCTGAGAAAGTATGAATGGCATTTCATACCAATTGTAAATCCTGATGGTTATGAGTACAGTCATAAAACGGTAAAGTGTTATCTTATAGATATCTTCTTCTTCCTCCTAGCGTTAATTCCCAGTCACATCCGAAGCTTTCACCTCGGAGTCTGGGGTCCGCTTTACCAGTCTTAACTACGGATTTGGCTAGACCTCGATATTTTCCGTGAAGCGATTGCCATCTGACCTCCACAACCCAATGTTAACATTAGACGATATCGAATCATTTATCTTATAGATCATTATTTTACATAAACAATTAATTGTAAGTTGTCTCATTTATGTTATTAATCCTGAGTTCAATAAAAAATAGTGATTAACTTAAAACTAAAAAAATAAATTGTATTAGTCTTTAATTGATGAAATATTAAATAATGTTTTTTTTCAGGACCGTCTATGGAGAAAAAATAGAAGGCACTTGGGAACGAGCTTTGGTGTCGACTTAAATAGAAACTTTAATTACAATTTCGCTAGTAAGTGCATTGTAATTTCTTTTAAAAATAAAATGTTCATATTACTAACTACACGATTATGATATTATGTTAATTACTAGCACTCTCGTTAATCCTTCCAAGGTTCTATTTGTATTAGTAATGGGTTCGCTTCAGGGTATATAGGACGTGCTTTGAACCTACAAAATCTTAATTCCCTATGTGTTACCTACAGGGTTTGGAACAAGCAATAACGAAAAAGATGACTGTTATTGTGGACCACACGCCTTTTCAGAACCAGAATCGAAGGCCTTAGCAGACTTTGTTGCGCAAAATAAAAAAGGCTTAAGATTTTACTTATCATTCCATGGGTATGGACAAAAGATCATCATACCTTACGCTGATACCATAAAACATGTTGAAAATTATGCAGAAACGGTAACTATCTAACTATTCCCAATTGTTACATTGTGTAATTAATCACTGTAGACTCAATCGTTTATTCTGTTCCCTCCCTTTGACCGGTAATACATTTTACAAAAATGAGAATATGCCTATCACTAAACTTGTAAATTTAACAAAATTTGCATCATCACACTCCGTTCCTTTTGCCCAACTCGTGGTTAGGTTTCACTCTAATTCTGATACGGTGGAACTGCAATATTTTCCGTAAAGCGACTATATCATCTAACCTCCTCACGGAACTCACTGGCGATATTAAAGTTCTGTGTTGTAAGACCAGATTTTTGAACTTCTTAGGACTGTAACTACCCTACCTACATGTGTTCTCCGAGGGTCAGTGGGCTCTCAATGAGTTAAGAACGGTCATCATTCCTAAGCCTGACCTCGCCAGTATTGCTTTACCTTGCAACGTGTTAAATTTCTCGGAAACCCTTTATTCACGACTCAGGATTGTAATAAGATTTATGTAGTTTGAAAGAAATAGCGCTTCTTCTTTATATAGTCATACTTAGAATTTTTATATTCAAGAAGCATTTGAATTTCATGTGCGTATTTGTTTACAGGAGAAATACGGTAAACAAGCGATATCGAAGATCTATAGCATAAACGGCGTCAAGTACAAACTTGGTACCCATTACGATACACTAGGTCAGTTAGAAATTGTACTCTATGGCTGGGGTATAAGAATCAAAGTTACTTGTAGTTGTGATGATTTGTATTTTTGAATTATTCTCTTTCTTTGATGGCAGGCCTGCGTATTTCCGGCAACAGTGCCAGTTATGTAAAGAATACACACAACGTGAGGTAATACACTTTTTACGTCAAGGATTATCATATTTTATTTTGGTGCGCTTCGTAGATAGCTCTTGTAAATTTTAATACTTTATATTGGCAGTGGAAAGTTGAATTAGTCTCTTGCAATAGTGTTCAGCATTTTTTCCAAGTTATTTTTAGCTATTCATAATATTGAGAATTTGGAATTCGGAACTTTCTTGATCTTGCTTCCCGCGCTACCTTGAGAACCAAAAAACATAGTATTATGAGTCACCTACTTACCTTTTCGGGTAAGATTTGAGATTTGAGAGTCACCTGAGGGATATTTTAAGGTCTAATGCGGTCCACGTGGGATAGCCTTCTTACACCACTAACTTTAGCTCCAAAATAGTAGAGGCTTATTAAAACCTGAAGTCCATCTCATAGTGGCAATAGGCTCGTACCTACTCCTTTGGGACTATGTTATTATGTGAGTAGGTATATCAGCAGAGTGATAAGGCCGCCATCTGTACTTACCAAATAACTCAGTTCTCTATGTTATATTGTTATATCTATGGTGTACAATAAAGACGTTTTACTTTACTTTTACTTTATATGTATGCTATTCGGTCGTCAAATGTATACAAGAATTTGTAACCTAGATTCAACATAGCCTCGCTGCACATTTTCCTCGATGATCTATTGCTGTACTGTAGGCACATGCTGTAAGAACATTTCGAACGATCGAACGAACTCGAAAGCTGAATCCGCGGTGATATTTCAGTATCGCATGGTGTTTTGGTGATGTCACGTTGTCCAGCACATAAACATCATCACACAGATGCTCGACAATGTCACGACACCAAATTTACAGCATACAGAATGGAAATATCACCGCGGATTCAGCTGTCGAGTTCGTTCGAACGTTCGAAATGTCCTTACAGCATGTGCCTACTGTACTTAATACTTTCTTATGACCAGGTATGTCTTCACATTTCTTCTGCGTGATAACGGTACCTACGGCTACGCCCTTCCCCCGGAACAGATACTGCCAACTTGCGAAGAAACCCTCCAAGGCATCATCGACCTGATGACGACTAAACAGAAGACTGCGAGACATTCCCTTCTCTTCAACCGTGGCCAACAAGTGAGACAACAATTGATATCATTTATGTTTGTTTTTACTAATCTTATTTTGTAATATATAAATATTTTGTATTATTTATGTGTTTTTTTGTCACAAATACCACGATACTTAGGCTGCGGCTCCATTTACGCGGAGCGGAGCAATATTAATCAATAGCATTGCATAAAACTCTGCTACTGTTATGCAGCTGAGCGGAGCTTTTTATGCAATCCTATTGGTTAATCTTTCTCCGCTCCGCTTCGCGTCAATGGAACCGCAGCCTAAATCATTACTTTACAATTCTAAGCATCTATGTTTAAGTATCAGAAAACATTGTTTTTGTCTCTGATTACTATGAAGTAGAACCTATTATAGTAAAGTCGACGACACAAGCTCGAAGAAATGAGCTCGTTCTGCGTAAATAGTAACACCAATAATAATTCATCATAATTAGGGTACTTCGGGATAACTTATCCTTCAAACTATTTAATCACTACATCTTTAATCATCCCGCGGTCATGCTTGCTGTATAGTAACGAATACCACAACTAAATGTGACGCCCCTGGTGTTGCATACGTCCATAGGCCACGGTGACCACTTTCAATCAGGTGGGCCGTGTGCTTGTCTGTCACCTAAGTGGTATAAAAAGAAAAGAATATCAAATAAATTGCGATAGTATCCGTTCAAAAGTGGTTTTATTTCAATGAGTGATATTCGTGCAAACTTCCCACAGTAGCATAAAGGAAATAATTAGTTTCAGCCGTCTATCTGACACAGACCATGCTTCAGACAAAGAATAATAATTATTTTATTGGTATGTGAGTAAACGTGCGCTGATTGAAAAGCACCAAACATTGCTCGTACAATGCTCGTACCAAACATTAAAATATCATAATAAGAAACATAAAACCGACATCGGAGCTTGAAAACCTAGGCGCTAATGAACTGAATCTACCCTAAGGCTCTTGTTATGTCAGCTGGTTTGAAAGTGTTTTTGTAGAAAATTAAAATATTGGTTTTAGATACCAGTACTTTTTTGTTTTATTTTTATACTGAGCAAAACAAAACTTAAAAGTAACGATAAAGAAACTACTATCATCGATAAGCGCTAACCGTGATTCACGAGCGTTAAAAAATCAAAGGTTGCAATTCTGCATTGCCATCCTAAGGTCACATCACAAGAATATACCAGCATACTGTAAGTTACTTTATAGTCAATATTTAAAGTAAGGAATTTTACTCCCACAGTCGTATAGTAATGGGTACGATTATAAGATGGTCAAACGTCAGACAGATATATACAGCCCAGACTCAGCCTATACATGGCTCGAGCCAACAATAGTGTCCCAAAAACGGCAATAGGCTCACTCCCTATTATGTGGGACCTTTGGTGAAATGTGGGTGTTAATTCACCTCTGCCTAACCCTCCAGGGATAATGGCGTGATTGTATGTATGCATGTATGTCAAACATGCATTATTTCCTTTAGCCAACTTACTCGGAGTTCTGGAACAGAGAGAAATGAGGATATCATCTTTGGAATAATTCTTCACAGTATCTACATATTATTGAGATGCTCCCTTGGATGCAGTGCAATGGCTTGCTAGCGACTGCAAAACTTCATGGCCTAAAATTATTAAGATTCTTGAGATTTTGCAGTTATTTATATCAATTTACTACTTTCACCATGGTGAGTGGTCTATTTAGTTCTCTTAAGAAATCCTATCCAATTTTTCTCTATTCAGAACAACGCTCACAGAGGTGAGCTGTTATACAAATAATTTTATTTTGTAACATAACCCAAAGATCTGTTTAATTCTGGAACTCTATAATCTATTACAAATTTTGGGCAGTTGATATCATAGAGGGCTGGTTGACATCTGTCGGATACGTTGTCATAGAGTTGTTTAGAATATTTACAATCCAAAGTTATTAATTTAATATCAATAATTCATTGAAAAATGCGTTAAAATTTTAAGTACCTTCAATTTGCTTTCTCGTAACAATAGACGATGAGAATGAAGTAATCTAACATGTATACGGATGTTGTCTATATTTTTATCACTCTTTTTATTTTTAGAAGTACATACAGCAAGACATATTATAATTATACTTTGTTCAGGGCCGTTCCATTGAATGAAAGTCATTTAAGGTTTCTCAAAACTTTAATTAACTCCTATGATGTTAATTTTTGGAGGGATGTAGGCGAGTTGTACAATCCAGTTGACTTTGTGGCACATCCTGATGACCAGCCTGATCTTCTTCAAGATGCAAGAAAACGTGGCCTAGAATTAAAACCAATGATTGATGATGTGCAGAAGTAAGTCATTTAGACTAGTCATAGAAATAATAGTAAAGATAACAGTTTTAGCCTTGCATATTTTAGTCTCATCTCAGAAATCAAAATCTCGAGCATCTTGACTAAGAAAATATCCAACTGAGATAATTAACTTTGTTAATATGTCCAAATAACCTAATGTTATGGTTCATTGGTTACGGTGATCACTTCTAATTCCAAATAAATGAGCTATGTGCTAGTGTACCTCCTAAAATAATGGTTTACAGAAAGAATTTCTATTTTGCCAATCTTGTGTTCTATATTGTAGGTAGATTAATCTTTCATGGTTCAGCGCCTCGGACAGGTGTAAGTCAACCTAGCTTCATTTCGTCAACTTGGAGAGGGTGCTTGGGGTTTTTATTCAGGAATTTGTATGTCTAGTGAATTGTGAAGCTGAGGTACTTTTTAATTTTTTTGATGTAACCAGCCATTCAATTCATAAGTCGCTTTCTCATCATCCTCATAAAGACGCATCCGAGGCTAAGGTGAACTCGGGATTCTTCCACTTCGTACGATCTTGGGCGTTCATAGAGATAAGGTCATAGGCACGCATGTCGCCCTTCACAACGTCACGGCAAGACTTCTTAGGCCTATCCCTTCTACCTGGACCCGACGAAGGTCCCATTGCTAGGTATTCGTTGCGCACGTAGCCTGGTGGTCGAATATACCGGTCGCTTTTTAGCTGACCCGGCGAACTTTGTACCGCCTTATTTTTTTAGCCTGTTTAAACCGTTTAAACCTTCCCTGGACATCCACGATTATTTCAAGACTATAATTAGCCAAATTAGTCCAGCCGTTCTCGAGTTTTAGCGAGACTAACGAACAGCAATTGATTTTTATATAGAATAGATTATAGGCAGTTCTATTACATAACTATAATATTTTGTGTCGTAGGGCATTCGACCGACAAACAGTTAAACCTTACATCAGAAGAAGGATGAACACAATGGATTGGAGAAATTATTTTCGACTGGACGATATCTACGCCTGGCTCAAAGATTTGGCCGAAGCGTATCCTGAGGAAGTAACAATAAAAAGTATTGGGAAGTCACATGAAAATAGAGATATAATGTCCATTAGGGTAGCGTTTAGAGAAAGTAAGCTAAGGTTCGTAATTTTTAAAATAATCGAACCTAAACAAGCATGACTGGTAATGGCATATGGCTTTAACTGACATGAATTGATTGATACCACCGTGAATGTTCCAAATTCTTAAATAATATTTGTATGTTTTTAACTCTTCTCGTTTCCCTGCTTGCTTTCTTTGCAACACTTTCAGTTACTTGCGCATTTATTAGTGTGATCCTATCATTATTTCTGCGATCATAATTATTATTATTTTATTTTTTTATGTTCAGCAAAACAGTCATCATCGAAGGTGGTATTCATGCCAGAGAGTGGATTGCTCCCGCGTTTGTGACATATTTTATTTCTTCTATTGTTAACGCACGCACTTCCTCGATTGATGAATTGAAGAGAATTGCCCTAACTTATGAATGGTATTTCGTACCAGTTTTGAACCCAGATGGATACGAATATTCACATACTGCAGTACGTTTACTATTTTTTTCTTCATTTCAAGCCGCGGTAGCCTAGTGGTATGGGTAATGGACTGCTGAGACGAGGTCTCGGGTTCGATCCCAGGTTTTACCATGGCACACACCAATGACTTTTCGATGCTTTTCGAAGTTATGTGTGTATTTATCGCAGGTTTATAAGTGCCCGGTTAATGGCAATAGGCTCGCCACCTATTACATTGGGACCTAAACATAAACGGCGAAATGTGGGTGCTAGCACCTCTGCCTACCCCTTCGGGGATACAGGCGTGAGTTTATGTTATGTTATGTTATGGGGTGTATGGGGGCTCACCTAGATCTTGAGCCCCAAGCCAACCTCACCTGCTAGCTGGTGCACCTGCTGAACAACGGACGAGGCTCTGGCGCTGGCTTTCCCCTCGGGGTTGGGGGGTCGGACGGCAGTCGCCCCCGGAAAAGCCAAAATTGCCAAATTTAAAATTAATATGGCTCGTAATAAAAGGAATCACAATGAGGGTAGGGCGCCGCCGCAAAACGGCGCGCATGAGGGTCGCCCGCCTCGTGTCGCAAGTGGGCAAGGGCTACCGTGCCTGAGCCGGGCACGGCTAAAGATGTTAGGCCAACACTGTGATTCACGAAAACTCCGCTTCGCAACGTGGAACATCGGCACGTTGACCGGTCGCACGAGGGAGTTGGCTGACGTACTCTGCAGGCGGAGAGTGGCCGTGGCGTTCCTGCAGGAGACTCGGTGGGGTGGCGATAGCACCATGCACATTGGGGAGGGCTACCAGCTGATGTACACAGGTGCACCTGACGGGCAGGCCGGGGTGGGCGTGGTGCTCTCCCGGGCGTTGCAGGATGACATCTTGGAGGTGAAGAGCTATAGCGCCCGACTTATGGTTGTGAGGGTGCTTATCGATGGGATTATAACCCACCTGATAAGTGCTTACGCTCCACAGGCTGGGCGTGGCGAAGCCGAAAAGATCTTGTTCTGGGACCAACTCGGGGGAGTGCTTCGTGACGTCCCGCTGTCGCAGGAGATTGTCCTGGGCGGTGACCTGAACGGTCACGTGGGTGACGGATGTGAGGAGTTTGGGCGTGTCCACGGCGGTTTTGGATACGGTAGTCGCAACCCAGAGGGTGAGCACATCCTTAGAACGTGTGCGACTGCCGACCTGGCCATCGTGAACACGTACTTCAAAAAGAAATCCGAACATCTTGTCACCTACAAGAGCGGGGGGCGCTTAACCCAGGTTGATTTCCTGCTCACTAGGAGGCACAGCATCAGCAGGGTGGCCAACTGCAAGGTTATACCCGGGGAGAGTCTCACTAGCCAACACCGTCTCCTTGTCATGGACCTCCGCGTGAAACCCAAAGACAAACGTGCCGAGCGTGCCCAACGCAAAATCAGGTGGTGGCTGCTTGATGAAGCTAAGTCCCAAAGTTTCGTCTCAGCCATCGGTGACAAGTGCGCCGATGCTGTAGACGAACCAGTACAGGTTTCTTGGGACAGGATTCGGGCAGCTATTCTTGAGGCGGGGAGGGTGGTGCTCGGCATGTCTAAGGGTGGACGCAAGTGTGACAAGGACACCTGGTGGTGGAACGACACAGTCCAGAGAGAGATCAGGGTGAAGAAAGCCCTCTTTAAAAAGTGGCAAGCGTCCAAATCTTCCGATGACCGCGATGCGTACAAAGATGCAAAACGCGCCACCAGGAGAGCCGTAGCCAGGGCCAAACGAGACCACTTGCAACCTCTATATACCAAGTTGGAATCGTCTGAGGGGCAAAAGCTCATATATAAGTTGGCGCGTTCCAGGGCCAAAGCGGCGCAGGGTCTATCCAAGTGCCGCTGCATTAAAGACCCTGGGGGCAATTTGTTGTACGAGAAAGTCGCGGTGAAGGAGAGATGGCGCTCATACTTCCACGAGCTGCTGAATAAGCAGCATAAAGAGGTGCAGCCACCAGACCTCCCTCCGAATCAAGGACTAGTGCCACCGATAACGCCTGCGGAAGTCCAGACTGCCATTCGCCGCATGAAGAACCGGAAAGCTGTCGGACCCGACGAAGTCCCCATCGAGGCTTGGAAGGCAATGGGCGCCCGTGGTGTGGGCATTCTAGCAAATCTTTATAACCGCGTACTCCTCACCGGCGAGATCCCGAACCAGTGGAGGCTGAGCATCATCACGCCAGTCTTCAAAGGCAAGGGATCGGTGCAGGAGTGTGGTAGTTACCGCGGTATAAAGATAATGTCCCACACCATGAAGCTCTATGAGCGGATAATCGACTCCCGGATCCGACAGGAAAGTACACTCTCGGAGTGCCAGTACGGGTTCCGTCCCGGGCACGGGATCATGGACCCAGTGTTCGCCCTAAGGGTTGTGGCGGGGAAATACAGGGCGAAGAACACGCCCCTGCACTGCCTATTCTTAGACATGCAGAAGGCCTTCGACTGTGTTCCTCGCGAGGTGATCTGGTGGGCACTGCGGGCCAAGGGTGTCCCAGAGACTTACATTGACACCATCCGAGACATGTACTACGATTCCGGTTCCGTGGTTCGGACTGCTGTTGGCGACTCGAAAGCCTTCCCCATCACCGTCGGGGTACACCAAGGATCCGTCCTTAGTCCTTACCTGTTCAGCGTGGTATTAGATGTTTTGTCGGACAGCATTAGAAACTCACATGAGCAGCCTCCGTGGTTGCTCATGTATGCTGATGATATTGCGCTCATGGACGCGGACAGGAGCAGATTGGTGCGACGCGTGAAAGGATGGAAAGAAGCGCTTGAGAACGGCGGTCTGAAGCTAAATGTAGCGAAGACAGAATACTTAGCGTTAAACTCCACAGATCCCACACCCGTCCGCATAGGCGATGATTTGGTCGAGCGCACGGACCAGGTTAAGTACCTAGGATCTGTACTTCATGTGACCGGTGAGATCGACCGCGACGTCAAGGCACGCATTGCTGCCGCGTGGGCCAAGTGGCGAGAAATGACTGGCGTGACCTGTGATCCTAAAATGCCAGTCAGGTTGAAGGGGCAGGTCTATAAGACGATCATTAGGCCTGTTCTCTTGTATGGTTGTGAGGCGTGGCCGCTGCTCGAGCGACACAAGCAAGAGCTGCGTGTCACGGAGATGAAAATGTTGCGGTGGATGTGCGGCGTTACGCGTAAAGATCGCGTACGGAACTCTCGCATCCGCGGCAGCCTCCATGTCCGTGACATCGCGGATAAAATGCAAGAGAGCCGCCTTCGCTGGTGCGGCCACGTCTTGCGGCAACCGCCAGGCTACGTGGGGAACAAATGCCTGGCAATGGTACCCCCGCCGGGTCCAGGTAAAAGGGGTAGGCCAAAGAAGTCCTGGCTTGACGTCGTGGAGGGTGATATGCGTGCAAATGGTCTCACTACCATGGACGCCCAAGATCGTGCGAAGTGGAGAAGGAGGAGCCGGAAGGCGGACCCTGAGCTCCGGGGTCATCTTGGCCACGGATGCAATCGGGAGAATACGTCTATATGCAGATGATGATGATGATGTTATGTTATTTCTGATTGTATTATAATCCATTTTTATTAGACTTAGTTTATACAGCGGTATAATACTGCTTAAAACAATGTTATAATTACATGGGAGTTCCTTTATCAACTTTGCCACTATGCACTTTTATTCGTATGTTGGTACTTTCATTTGGTATGTCAATGTTGATCAGTTTCCAAAAACATATTTAGGCAACGATTATGACCACCTGTGAAATCCAGGTATCGGATCGATAAGGACTTATAAGATTTCATTTCTGATAATGTTTTGAACTATCCTACTAATTTTGAGCTGCGAATTATGGTACCCTCACTCCTATAATTTTGTTTAAATTGACCGGAATACAAAACATAATCTATCCGTTACATAGTACTTCTAATCTACAGCAATGCAGTACCTATGTAACTGAAGTTTATCTTTAACTTTCTATCACAACTTTACAAACTTTGTTGTAGGACCGATTATGGAGAAAAAACCGCAACTCAATACCAGTGGATTTAAACCGGAACTTTGATGCTGGATTTGAAGGTAAAAATTAAAATGGCCTATATTATAATTGTTAACATTATACAGGGTCCAACCAACGTCCATGAGGCTCAAATCAGCCTTAACGTCACCCAAGTCAGTGCACCTGTTAAACAACGGACGTGGCACTGGTGTAGGCTTTTCTATCGGTGTTGGGAGGTCAAACGGCAGTCGCGCAAAAATGGTAAGTAGACCACCGAGGCCAAAAAGTAAGGTTAGGTGCGAAAACGCTATGAGGATGTTGATATCAGATGGCAGACAAGTACACGGCCCACCTAATGGAACTGGTTACAGTGGCTTTTAGACAAATGCAGTGTTATTGAAATCGGTTTTTGTTTTCCTATTATTTTAGCTAGCATAAGTGACGAGAAATGGTCAGATTCTTATGCAGGAGTAAAGCCTTTTTCTGAAAAAGAATCTCTTGCGATGTCAAAATTTGTCAGATCTCAGAGTCACAAACTAGAATATTACATGGCGTTCCATTCCTATGGAGAGTACATGATCCTTCCCTATGGATATACAATACAACATTTGGATAATTATGATGAAGTGGTGAGTATAATGTAGATTGATCACCGTTGCTTATGATGACGTGTTTGTTCTTTTTCATGGGTATATGTATAGTAAAAAATAAGTTAGAAGAACCAAAACCCGACTATTGAAATATCAAATTCTAAATGTATTGAACAAGAAGAGGCCCCCTTCACCATGAACGGACGTACGCGAATCTTACAGTACTCATACAGACATAATGCTCACGCCTATTTCTCTTTGGGGTAGGCAGAGATATCTACCATCTATTTCTATCTTTACAAACTTCAAAAGCTTCCTCTATTGTCATTAAACTTTTTAAACAGTACAAAATACTTATCTACTTATAATGTTTAACACCGAAAATGCTAACCACGTTATGCTACGATCTATCTGAAGCGCAATAATGGAATGAAGTGATGTAATATAGGTATTGCTCGGGACGTAATATTTCGAACCTAAAATGTACTCAAAATGTTTATACATGCAGTACCTACTACACGTTTCTTGTGTGTCTTTTGAGGATAGTGCGGGGTGCTATGGCGGTTGACGAACTCAAATTCACCTAGCATAGATCAATCCGCCTTCGTCAATACGTGTCCCAAAGTATACAACATAATTATTTATTTTGAGCATTCCGTTTTGAAAATTAATGATATCTTTTTGGATATTATGTTCCATGAGCTAATGTTGCACCCTCATTTATTCATTTAAAATTGACTACCAACCCACTACTAGCGTATTTATAGCTTATTGGTGTGTTTCTGTTGGAGGTCGACTATCACGCGGGGTGAAGGCATATTGACGTTCCTGGTGGACGTTTATCAAGGGCTAGGTTGTAAATCATTAAAATGTGGTAAAGCTACACTTACCTCCACTTCTTATTTTATAAATAACTAGCTGACCCGACAAACTTCGTCTCGTCTTAAAATCTATGATGTTGTTTGGTTCATATTTGGTTTTACGGTAACAATTATCAATTTTTTAAATTTAAATTTTGATACCTCCAATACCGACATGTGATCCTTAAATTGCAGTTCAAAATGTGTTCTACAGCAGCTGAAAAAATTCACAAGAGATATAATACGGCTTATTTAGTTGGAAACCCCTTCGAAACAGTTGGTAAGTATAGCTGTAATAGTGTATCATATTTTATTGTGTATTATTCTACTAATAAATTCACATGAAGTAAATTAAATGTATAGTTTGACATAATACTGAAATCGGTCAGGTTACACTTGCATGAAATAAATCCTAAAGGTTGATTTACACCAAACGAGCTATTGCTCATTCTATCCCCTCTACATCAAATTCTATTAGTGTAAATAGTGACAGAACATTCATTCGTTGTTCTTTCTTAAATAAACGCTGAAAATAAGGTTTAATTTGCATGCTCTTAGAATGCTCTTGTTCTAGTTCTAACTTAAACTGCTAAACATCCAATTTCCTCGATAGTAGGCACAGTCAACAAAGGATTTACGGTTGCACCTTTACATACAACTTCATATGAAAAAGTACAACCGTATCTCCTTTGACGACTGTTCACGAAACTGAGTCGAGTCCCATCAAATAAATATTATAATTTTTATGGAGACCTCAAGTTTGATCGAAATTTCAGTAGGGCCAAAATTGTTTTTAATAGAAGAGCAATGGTTTTTCAGACAATTTCTCTATAGGTATCTAGTATGGCTTCAGATCTTCCCAGATTTTTCTAAATAAAAAGACAAAGTATGACATACTGAGCTTCGTCATCCGAGTGCTAATCCTATAATAGTTACATTCATCTGTCCACTACTCGTTTCGATTATCTGGTTATTTTTTTTTATTGAAGCGACTGCTTTCTGATCTCCCAACCCTGAAAGGAAAGCGCCAGTACCTTTTCTGTCAATCACAGCTAACTGTAGTATGGGAACAAAAAATAATCAAAATTTCATTTTCAGGTTATTTGGCAAAAGGAGTGAGCGGTTGCTGGGTAAAAAAGACATTCTCTGTTCCGTAAGTAGCAAATTCTTTAATGTGACGAAACGGCAAGCGAATGATTTATCAAAGGAGAAATATTCTTAACAACGTCGAAATATTTTTAGGCACTTTTCCCACTGTGGCTTTCAGAAAATACAATTTAGCTGCGATGAAGGCTTTTCACGTAGGCAGAGTCGCAAGCAGCTACTTTATTTATAAATTGTACTACAAATTTCAATGTCACTTAACGGCCAACTTTTTGAGTAATATTGTCAATATACCTATTATGTTTTGCGAAAAAAGTCTGACTAGGTGGGTAACTAATATTTGGCATAGGCCAAATTCACCAAGTTCAGTTAAGAGGGGTAGACCAATAATGCTGGCTTGACGCGTCGTACAGGGTGACATCTGTGCCAATATGGTCTCATTACCATGGATGCCGAACACCATGCGTCATTACTGTGATTCTCAGTGTATAATATAGAGTTATCCATCTATTTATATTTTTATGTACAGGTATGTGATCACGTTTGAGCTCAGGGACAAAGGCAAGGAAGGATTTTCACTCGCTCCCAACAAAATACTACCTACCTGTGAAGAAACTCTTGATGGTATAATCTACCTATTGACTGCTGGTAAAAGTTATAACAAAACAAAAGTGAGAAAATCAAAATCAACTTCCAGTCAACCGAAAGGTGTGGCGGACCAAATCGTGACAATTGTTAATTTATTGTTTTTTATTATAGTACGTTTTGATTGAGAATATAAATGGTTTTATTTGGAAATTTTGTTACCTATGAAAGAAAATGCCTACATTCTACTTCCTACTAATATTAAATCTGAAAGTTTGTGAAGATGTTTGGATGTTTGTTATTTCATCACGCTGTAACGGCTGAACGTGGCTGGCTGAAATTTGATACAGGTATAAGTAGACTATAGTCTGGAATCACATTAGGCTTTTTTATACCACTTATGTGGCAGACAAGCCCACGGCCCATATTTATATATTTCATCTATGGCCCACCTGACGGGAAGTGGTTATCGTGGTCTATGGACGTATGCAACACCAGGGGCGTCACATTCATCCTGCCGACCCTGAAGAAACCTTCTTTATATATTTTTCCTTCGCTTTTTATATTTTTTAATCTCTTTTTTATTTTTATCCTGTTAGTAGGTAGGCTATTTTTATCCTGGGAATAGGTCCCAATGGGTATCAGGAACACGATCAAAATTTTACGCGAAATCGCGGACAATAGCTAGTAACTAGTAGTACTACTATTAACTACTACGTAGTACTATTACTTATTCTGTACTACTATAGTCGAACTTTTAATCAGCTGCAGTAAAATGACGTTTTGTGGGATACCACTTTTTGAAGAAAAATAAATAGGGATGTGGCTAAGTGAGCAAGTGAATCATTCAATAAATGAATGATCTTTGATTTAGTTTTAAAGATTCAATATTAAGTTGTAATGTATTTTTTATTATTACATATGATAAAGAATTGATCTTTTTCAGTGAAAGTATAGGAATGTACATTCAAAACGAATCAAAAATGTCATAATAATGTTATATAGGTAATCAATATTTTTCGGAATCACTGTCGCTGTCGCTTTCGGTCACACTAATGACAAATCTGTCTATCTATTCATCATCTAATATGATGGAGGTGGTACATATTGTGTTCCTCTTTTATAGTGTGAGAAACAAAAGTCACTCCACTTAGCCGGTGTCACAATGTTGATTACTTCTTGGAAAAAAGTTTTCACTTCTAGCATTTCATACGTCTTATTAAATTATCTGCGACGTGCCCCTTTGCCTAAGACCAAAATAACTCATCGGTTTAATTCACATTGATTAGGGGACAGTCTTAGAAGTCTGTCCTTTACAGCCATCTCGAATGACCTTCACCATATTTGGTTCAAATGCAATATTTTTAGTGATCAGCCACTCTTGAATTCGTGCTTTCGTCTACGACAACTTCGGGATTGTTTCGGTCGAGAGTGATAGAGCGCGTTGATAATATAATTGAGCGTTGCGAATAATTAGATCATGTAAACTAAGTAAGCTGAATACTTATAGAAGTGTCTCAAACTGACCCGAAGAAATGTTGACCGCCGCCGTGGCACCCACACAAAACACAACTATTAAGTTTGAAACTTATTTGATACTAACACTTTTGAAATAGCTGTCATGTAAACGTTATTTTTCCATTATAAGAAGTGAAAAAAATCCTCGTGAAATAGACCGTTTTAGCCGTGTCAAAACCGACATGTCCGGAAGATACCTACCACTTATTACGTTTTTATTTGAGATTAAACTAACATACCTAAACAGCATAAGACTCGAATTAGAAACTTAGGACACTGCTAGGTGTCAAGGATATGTTTCAAATGGGACCTACAACTCATGCTAGCCTAGTACAAAAAATTCAGTATCGCTTCTACATAATATTCAATAACTTGAGTCCACGCCAAAAACTGATGTTTCGGTGTATAAAAATCATCACAATTGAAATATTACGGCAAATAGGGTAAAATAATGAATGGATTCCACTACTTTAGAGTATGTTTATATTTTTAAAATATTAAAATCATTACCTAGATATATAATATGAATATCTTTTTTCTTATTTAAATTCAAACACAGGTGCTCAAAAGTGGAGGGTAGGTACACTTTTTTTTTGGAGAACGCTCAATTCAAAGGAAATGTGTAAAAGGATCAACGTTTATACAGCCTTTTATTTATATGAATAATAAATAGAATTAAGTATGATCATTATGAGTAAGTTATGGAACGATTAGAATGATCTACTGTGAACTGAATCACATCCCTATTGAGATTAGGCTGTAAACATTATTTTACGCAATGACATTTTGAAACGTCATTTTACTGCATCTAATTAAAAGTCGAAGTATAGTAACAACTAGTAGTATGAAAGCAAACAGCCGTATGCGCGTATAGAGCACATTTTAGGTTCAAGATATTATTATTACGAGTACCTATGTCCCGCGGTATACAAATGTGGTTCTTATATTTTAACTTATTATATAAAGTGCAATTTTTGTGACCTCACATAAAGAACAAGTAAAAATATTTGTGCCGACCACTACCTCATTGAGTATTTGTAAGCTGCGCTTTATCGAAGCTTCACCTTATAAATTCTAATCATTGTGTTCTGACCTCCTATGATGTAAGTACTCGTATCTATGATTAATTTAATGTGAATATTCAAATTTTAATATCTACATTGTATTTTAAGAGTTAATTGCGCTACTATATTTAGCATGATCCGTGACTTCACCTCTGTGACCAGCGAAACACACCAAATTATCAACCCTTACTACTCAACAGGGTGTAGTCAATAGCCGGGCAAAATTTAAACAAAAATATTATTACCGCTTGCAACCTTCGCTAATGGATATTTAAAATAACTTTATTTATTGTTGAAATAAAAAAAAAAATTACCGATTCTGTGGCGATTTATTTGGGTTGGTACACACGGCGTCAGACTTCGGTTTACAGGCCACACCAACATAAAGGAAGTGTGCGTGACAGCAATACTATTAATACATTGCTTAAAGATGTGTGTAAGTAAACCAATCAGGGCCCTTGACGCACTCACACATTCGCTATTTTACTTACATGAAATATAGGTATTGATGATAGCCACTGCACCAAGTTATAATAGTATATTTAGCGAAAAACGAATAAGTAGATATAGCTGAATGGTTTAAATATGCAGCTGAACCAATAGAATCAATACCGGGTTCGGTCCTCGAGCGAGGTGCACTTTTTGTTCCTCAAGATATTGAAGTCCGATTGGTCTAGTTTATTTACAGGAAACTAAGTGTATAAAATTCATATATATAATTTAATATATTTTTTGCATATTTCCTTGATGATACTATTTATTCTTAATGGATAAAAGGAAAGGAAAATAAAATAATTAACTTATTGTTGCAATGCAATAATATATTTACTATTATGAGCATGATATTTTTCTTAAGTATGGGTATAATTAATTATTTATAGATAATAATTAATTAAGTATCAGATAAAAATATTTGATCTTTAATAAAAAATATAAAAAACACATAAGTATAATTATTATAAACTTCTAAAAAGATATTGGAACATAAAATAAAATGTTATGTCTATTAAATTGACTGACATAAAGATGCACGAATGACAAAAAGAGAATTCCGTTGTTAAGTTCCGAACTAACGACCGGCGACAACGGTGAGGTCCAAACTTACTTACTTGCATTCTTATCCATCTCGACTATGAGAACAGATAGTATAGTGACTAAATTTGATAACTCCTATCAGTTATAGAAACAAAATGCTGCATATATTTCATAAAATTAGTTTAGAATATGATTTTATAACCTTGGTGCATTTTATGTAAGTAAAATAGCGAATGTGTGAGTGCGTCAAAGGCCCTGATTGGTTTACTTGTTATGACACACATCTTTAAGCAATGTATTAATAGTATTGCTGTCACGCACACTTCCTTTATGTTGGTGTGGCCTGTAAACCGAGGTCTGGCGCCGTGTGTACCCACTGGTCCCCTGGAATTCGTCCCCAGTGCCCATTCGTCCTTTCATAATTTTAAAGTGCCCACTCGACCTTTATTTGTTGGTATTCGCAGTAAATTTTCGTTTCGTAACCCTTTCAAGTACCTAAATAAACGTTGGAATCAGTGTATCGCGATAGAAACACAAATCTATATAACATTCACATAAATATGATAATCCGGTTAGCTTTTAAGGGATATTCTTATACCGAAGGGGTAGGTAGAGGTGTTTTAACACCCACATTTCGTTTATTATGATTTTTGGTCACACGTAATAGGAGGCAATTATTGCCGCGAAGCGGATACTTAGTCATGGACCGTATGTTTACTATAAGATGGAGAAAGCCCTAGCCCTTAATCGGCTTCTACGACACCCACAGGACGGGATAGGGCGGCCTTATTCAGCTCAACTGGGAAGCAACACGGTTCTATTCTCAGACGAAGTAACAAATAAAATGATTTCCAAAATTTCAGTTCGCAATGTGTACTGCGGCAGCTAAAAAAATTTACGACAGGCATGGTACAAGATACTTAACTGGGACTGCGTTCGAAACATTTGGCAAGTATATCTACACATAACTACGAATATAAGTTCATACTTATAATCTTTACTATAATTAAACGATACTGAACTTTTATTTTGAAATTCTTGTCTGTTTATTCGCGATGGATGAAAAAACTACTGAATGGATTTGGATATTGTTTTTTGTGTTTGAAAGGTCTTGGTCAGCCTTAAAATCTCACGTTTGTTTGATCACAATCGGTCAACTAGAACCGGAGATATGAAAACTGACATCTACGCGGGTGGAGCTGCGGGCGGAGCCGCCGGTACGGCTCTTGAACCCGCTACCAGTCCCTTTCTAGGGAGAATACTCTGACTAAGATACATACATAGACGTCTTAAAACGGCACTGGAGCCATCTACCGAAAACAATTATAAATATAACATATTATAACTTTAATTTATAGGTTATAAGGCAACAGGTTCCAGCTATTCTTGGGTGAAAAAAAAATTATCTGTTCCGTAAGTATTACAACAAAATTATTTCTATTAACTTTTTATTAACTACTTTTCTATGTGAGGCTTCTTTACGGATAATCCATACTCTATACTAATATTATAAATGCGAAAGTAACTCTGTCTGTCTGTCTGTTACGCTTTCACGTCTAAACCACTGAACCGATTTTGATGACATTTGGTATAGGGGTAGATTATACTTACATTGAGAAAGGACATAGGCTATGTTTGGTCGCGATAATCGACATCCACGCGGGCGGAGCCGCAGGCAATAGCTATTGTTGTATAATTATACCTACAATAGTAGGTAGTGTACTGTTATGTCTATGACAACGACCATTAAAAAAACAAAAAAGGGGCGTGCAAAAGCATCTGCCCCCCTAGACAAGTGGCAATTCGTTGCTCGGCATATGATGGAATAAAATGCCAAATGTATGGGATTTGACGTATATGACAGGCGTAAACGAATGTCAAAAACGTCAAATCCTATACATTTGTCTTTCTATTCCATCATACGCCGAGCAACGAATTGTCACTTGTCTAGAGGGGCTGATGAGACCGTCAAGCTGAGTGCCACCATTGGGACATGGTACGTGTCTATAATGAAGACCCTCTTTTCCGAGACTTTGCCTTCAGCTTGCCATCAGGCGAGGCGAAGTCAAATTGACATGTCCTATTTAAAAAAAAAGTTAGATGAATAAATACATTGACTAATTGCATGTAGACTGAGCTAGTTCTGGGGCCAATGCTGCTAAAATTCTTAATGGGATCTTGTAAGTTGAAATAGTGCTAATAAAAGTATTCCTAAAAAAAGTTATACTTATGCGAAGACTTGTATTGATGTTTGAAAATTTGGATTCCTAAACAAGTTGCAATCTTGCGAACAAGAGGTAATTTCAACTCTTAATAAAAATTGCAAGTTTGAAGCTTCTTAAAATTACTGTGAATTCTCTTTCACACTTCAGATTCATATCACAGATTGTATACATGGTTGATATGGTCAAGGTTTAAATTTGCGGCCGAAATTGATAAAATGTGAAATCTACTATTTTAGATTTTAAGATTTGATATAGTTTGATACAGGTTTAGTATAACTTCGTAGGTATGTGATGTATAATAAAATTGTTCGCAAAATAAGTAAGATTTAATACATTCAAATGTTGTGTGGAAAGGTGATTTTTTTATATTTTATTGCTCGACTTTGAACAAAATCATAGTTCTAGATAAAGCAGCTATTTTATAGTATTGTATAAATCTGGATGACGAGCAATTTCACTATATAGTTTCATAAAATACTATAAGATGAAACTGCGCGTCATTCAGACGGCTGCAGACTAGATAAAACGTCTGTTTAGAATTCCTGGTGACTTGGTAGATTTCTAAAGTATTTTTCAATTTACTACGTATTTGATTGATTATCGTGTCAAGTTATTGTTTTACAGATATGTGGTAGCCTTTGAACTTCGAGATGAAGGGCAGGAAGGCTTTGGACTATCTCCTAATCAAATACTCCCCACTTGTGAAGAAACACTTGACGGTGTGATATCGTTATTAGATCGTCAGAAGTCGCAAAAGAAAGGAAGTGAAGGAGAGCAAAATAAAATAAGGAAGCCTAAAAGAATTTCCTCTCAATCCTACAGGATTTCAGACCAAATCATGATTGTTTTAGTATCGTTTCTGTTATTATAGTACTTACATTTTGATTGAGAACTGTTTTATTGTAGGTTTTGTGTAGCAAGCTTAATTATGATCAGGTTAGTTCGTTCAGTTAGTTAGACCAGGTGAGAATGTTAGTAAAAATAGTTGCGTAGAAGTTTTGTATTGAATTTTTATATTGAATTTTTATATTGAATTGTCTACCCTAACTTTTTTTTTCTGTCTGTTTACTTTTTAGAATCAATCCCTAAATTCTGGCAAACATAATCTACAGTTCTCATAATTCAGCGTAACACGAGTATTACAAAAATGTAATTTACCTGTAACTACTATTTTTAAGATACCATCTCTGTTATCATAAATTCGAAGCAAATAAAACTAATAGTAACCAAAATTAGGGAAAATGAATTATGTGTTAATATTGACTACAATAATAACCCTAATTTGATTCTTAAAAATACCTACTCTCGTAAATTATGTCGCAATATGCAGAATGATAAAAACCTTTCAAAAAGAAATTACACGATCAACCAAGATTGCACGCAGCACGCAATCGGTTATGAATAAAAAATATAATATTCACGGTAGCAAAACCTGCGATGGTAACCCCAAAATGATGTTATCAAAAGGTGGTAATATGAGTAATGATCCGTATAATCGTTTAGCCGTCACGACAAATCGTCAGATCACGTGTTCCACTATCATTTATTTCGATATTAACATCCATTTTATCTTGGCTCTCAAACTGTTCTACATGCAGAACAAAATCTTTGAAAAAGATAGCTCTACTTGTATCGGTTTTGGTTCTATAGAACTTAATACTACATCGATGGAATAATTTATAGCTTATTGATATTAAGCTCTATTGCTGAGGCCTTAGATATGATTTTTGATTGTGACTAGTTAATTGAAGGGCGTTGCATTTCCTTTTGTGTCGAAATTAATTGCTTACTGTTATTTATTAGACTATTGCTTATATCTCAATTTGGATTCGATTTCTATTATTATTAATGATTTTACTAATTATTGCTTTTATCTGTGGTTTTACATTTAGATTGAACAGCGAAATATTAAATATTTTAACCTCTGGGGATCATGTTATTAAAATCGACTGTGTGGTAACATATCGGAGTTCAAACATCACATAATTACATTTTTATTTATGGAAACTTATAGTGGTTTATTATGCCTTAAAGTAAGTATTTTCTATGAAGATTTTAAATGTATGCTTTGATGAAATTTGAAATCAATTATACGTATATAAATATATACGTAATATAGCGTACTGTACGTACGCTAATTTTATTGTGCTCTAACCAACTGAACTACATAATATGTGTTCATATCGCTCAGGTTCAAGTTCTGCCTAGAGCATTCATTTCACAGAAGTCACAAATATGTAAAAATATTTAGATATTATAATAAACCACCAAAAAGTAACTTTTGAAATGGATAACTGGAAAATAAATAAATAATTGTTTGAATTTGTTCATTAAAAAATATGCACATAATTCATTTATGTTATATATTATACCTACACGTTTCGTAAAACGTCACAGTTATTATGTTTTCCACTTTACTTAGCAATCAATCCATCATGTACAGTCGACAAAGGATAGACACAATTTCCAATAAAATCGTATTAAAAAGTGTATATCTACTTAATATATTCTCTATCGACTGTAATTACACTTTGTGTACCATTATGGTAGGTACCATTATGTATTTTGTGCAAATGCCACATGCCGTTATTATATCACTTTTTTGCAATAGGTAGGTACATCTTGGCTCATTGACACCCTGCCTCCTTAACAATTAAGTAACACTGAATATTAAATTTAAAAAAACAACTCAAAACAGCCAATGTCAGATGTCAGATACAATCTCAAACTCTCAAAAACAAGCCCCAGTATAAAACAAAGCCAAAACCAAACTGCACAGAGTCTCGTTAACTTTAATAATCACTCGAAAATACTGTGGATTAAGCAGAAAATTTAAAGATACAACGGGATCCTTGCCAAAGCCAGAGTGGTCCTTGTGGCACTCCGGCGTCTTGTGCCAAGCGTTTGAAACGGGACAGTAGTGTATTAAATTTATCGTTTTGTTTAATCCACTTGTTTTCTTTGTTTGGATTACATAAGAAAGTAAAAGTGTGTAGTGAACTTTGTCATAGGATCACTTGTAAAGGTACACTTTATTTCTTGACCTATTTTTAGCAGAATTATAAAAGAAGAAATAAGTTTACCTATTGTTCTAATATGATTAAATGTCTGCTATTCCTTAAATGGACCAATTTCAAAATTATTTGAAGCCAATAAAATTGTTTGTAATAGGTCGTCATTGGTAAATTGATAGTTTGCAATTGTTATGCAACTAGTCAATATATGGACGAAGTCCGCTTACTCTTTGTTCTTTATATTTGACTTATGCGTGTTTAATGGGAGGAGCTGTCATCTGTCCTCCTGACCTGCATTACTAGAACCTAATTCCTAAATCAGCAGGATCCTGGTCCCCATACATCCAATGACGATTGTTACATAATAAAACAATTTTATTGTCTTTAAATAATTCTCAAAATGGTAACAGTAAAGAAACAAGAGGGTATTCATTAAAAAGCACGTGGCATTTTAATTAGTAAAATAAAATGTAAATTATTTTTAACTTCGGGGTCTCAATTAAAATTGTTTTCGAACAGTTACAGCAAAATATTCCTATTAATTTTATGAAGTTAGTTCATCTGAGCTTGAAAACTTTCGTTCGGAATTTTTCCAATGTAGATACAATAACAATTTGATTTTCAGTCACGTTCTCAATGATGATATATTTTTAATACTCGTAATATCTACCAAATCTAGTAACATATTTAGCAGAATCGACTTAAATTAGACGTAGGTATTTGTGCTATGCGAGATATAGCTACGGAGTTTACGTTGAAGCAAAATTGACTGGATATGTGTACTATCAGCAATGCAATTCTGTAAGCGCAAAACAACGAGCACAACGTTGTAACAACCTTGTTAGAAAATGTCATCGGTCGAACTGGATGACGTCACTGGAGATTGACCAATGACAATCTATATCAAGGCTGTCGCAACGATGTGCTAGTCGTTATGCGCTCACAGAATTGTATTGCAGTATTTACAGTACAGTTTGCGCCGATTAGTCAAAACATTAATATGATAAAAAGTTGTGAAGGTGAATAATGCAAAAAAAAACACTTAATTATTCATTTTAAATACATAAGTACTATTAAAATAATATGTGAGGTTCAGTTTCAACGTTTTGCGATATAAAGATGCCCACCTAATACATTACTTACCACTAAACTTTTGAATCATGTCCTAATGATTATGCACTTGCGTATTGATGTCGTTATAGAAGTCCATAACAACAGAACTTTAACAAAAAGCAGATAACCTTAATACTCTAAAAAATAACTCCTTAAATGGGAGTAAGACAGAGCGGAAGTGTCTCGGGTGTTCCAATTAATTAGTCTTGACTTGAAACTTTGCCAGGAGCCTTAGACCGCACTTTGAGTTAACAGAGACCACTTTTAGGTCATGAATTTTGTACTAACTAGATATAACTAAATCTATTTTGATATGGTAGATTTTGATTTTGTTTCAAGTAAATATTTTAAAATTCAGATAGGTACTTACCAACTACTTCCGAGCTCTTCTGCCTTGTTCCTCCTTTTATTGGTTTGGTTTTATGGAAGCAACTGCCACCTGGCCTCCAAACCCCGAAAGGAAAGCCTGCACCAGTGCCTCGTCCGTCAATGTATCATTTACTTCAGCGTGTAAGGCCTCACCAAAACTTAAGCTAACTTCATTTGCAGAAGTGGAAGTCTGGGATGGAACCTGGAAGAACGCTAAAATGATGATGATGATAGTACGAATCCTTTCAATAGATTGTACAAATTTTATTTAATTGTTTTAGCTGTGAAAACAGTACGAGGGTAATTGTTTGAATTCCCGAATATTTTGTTGAATAATCTAAAATCAAACAGACAAATAGTGCGTAAAACGCGAACCAAAAATATACAGTTTTTATTCAAACAAATCAGCATGGGCAGCTGATATTTACATTTTTATGAAAACAGTTGCGATAGCAAAAGGTACCTGAGTTTTGTTTACAATTGTTATGAAAAATATTTGTATAAAACAATATATTACGTAGCTATAAAAACGAAATAACAATTGTTTAAATTAACGATAAATCAAATAAGTAAAAAGTTTTGCCAGGAAGTAAATTTGTTTGTATTCAAATATTTTTCAGTTGAATTTTATTATTTATCGGTTCTATATTCGGTATATTAAATTCTTACATTTGGGCACCCAATATTGACCAATTTACACATGTTATAGTTTCCCTACTTCTCAAAGTAACTATAAAAGACTGTTTATATTGTTAATCAATGGCACTTTATGGAACTTGCTACACATATTGGATAAGACACCTATATTTTTCTACAGTATTTTAGTTTTTAACCACACCGGTTTCGCCTCAAAGCAGTCTCAAAGATTTGCAATGACGATTTTAACCTACGATTTCTAAATAAAAAAAAAATATCGTCATTGTAAATAACAACTTCTTAATTTTAAAACCGTCATCTGTTAATCTTAGCGAATGCCGTGATGCGAAATCGGTTAAAAAATAAAATACTGTGGCAAAGTTTAATGGTCTTATCCAATATGAGTGTACCCACATAAAGTGGAAAATACAGTAAAACATGTATTCAATCAATCGCAAATCACCACTAGCTACCGGGATCAGCGTGGTAAACTAATAAATCTATTAAATCGAAACAAATACAAAGTATCGGGATTCCAATTAGAGTGAGTTTTTGGAGTGATGCCAGATGATGGTAGCGACTAGCAACAGCACAGCAATTGGACAAATTAACGTAGAGTTAGATGGATCGGTGCGGTGGCTGCGGGGAGTTGTATTGCGGTTGGCAAAATGAGAAGGGGAACTCCTGAAACTGATCGATGTTATATTGTACAAAAGTACATTGAAATTCTGAGTCTGATGACTTCATTTTATCTTTAAAAGAATGTTCTTCTATTTCAAGAGAAGTATGAGAATATTTTTTAATTTTTTATTCAAACTAGCACTTTTGTGCATGACTGTTTATTAACAAAGAAACTCGTTGGTACAAATCAACTACCTCAAAAAATCCTTCGGTGGTTCAGACTGCATTTTGAATAGCTCCAGTGCCTAAATAGCTTATTGGGCGATTGATGGCATGATTCCGAATGCCGAATGCAAAAAGTGTCTTTGAGCGATGTATTTGAATGATGTTCTAGAATATTTTTTTAATATTTTCTTTGATCTGCAACTTCCCTGAAAAATCAGGAAAAAGGCCAGGCGTTGTTGATATTGATATTTAGTGCGACATATCTGCCATGACACTTTATGAAGAACCCTGAAAATCTTATACATACACACACCACTAGTAGTTTGAGTCTGAATATAAGTTAGTAAACGTTTTTGGAATCAACTTTATGATAATGAAACACGTAGGACAAACTAGGTTAACCAAGTGTTCCACAAACAAAGGGGAAATCTAAAAATTGTTACAATCACAGACGTGATCTCATTCATTACACGTTCACATTAGCGAGTGCTACCGGAACGCAGACGACGTCCCCTGATTTATTGGGCCACCTCCTGCCCTTAACGACACGTTGTGATGTACGGCTGATGGCGTATTGTGCAAAATACGAGCGGAAGAGAACTAAAGTCAGTGGGCTAAAGTATTTAAAAGTATTCTTGGTTACAAGTATGTGCAATATTGATGAAGATAGCTTTAGCATGAATAACTTTGAAAAGTAAAGATTGTACAATTATTTAACTTAGCTTGTTTATTTCCTACTAACTAATACCCACGGCTCTGCGTGGATGTCGGCTATCGTCGCGATCAAACATAGTCTATGTCCTTTCTCAAGGTCTACTCTATCTCTATACCAAGTTTCATCAAGATCGGTTTAGTGGTTCAGGCGTGAAAGACAGACAGACAGAGTTACTTTCGCATTTATAATATTGATAGGGTATGGATTCTAAAATTAATAAGAATCATACATACCATTAATACACTATGATCTGCTATTTAAAGTCAGTCTCTAAATCTAAATTAAATTATTTCCAGAATAATTTCCTAAGAATAGTTGAATTCATAGAGTAACTTAAGTTTAATAATAATATTGGAAGTAGCTCTTACATAAATTGATAAAATTATCTTAAATTGCTTGAAAGAATATTGAGAGTAAATTATTTGTCCTTATGTAGCAATAACAGCAAACAACAATTGATGTAAAAATGCAACTGCTTCTTCTGCCCATATGAAAATATTTTGTCTTCTTCTATCTCACTCTCACATCTTGGACCACCAGAAAAAAGTGCAAGCGCGATCCAAGCAGGACAAAGAGAATTATTAGAAGATGAAGTCGGCCGTGTTATTGTGGCAGACAGAGACGTTCAAGATTAATGTACTATGTAATTTACACTTCAAGTCTTTGCCTTTTTGCATGCCACTAGCATTCGTGACGCAAATAAGTGCGGACCTATAATTTACTTCAGCTACATAGTTGGTGCTATGACTACTGCGCTTTTATGTTCTCTTAAATACTATGTGGAACAGATATTTTAAAATTGTGGTATTTGAAATTTTGAGAACATTGATTTATGAGTAAGTAGATAAGTAGACAGGATAAATTGATCAGAAAACTTATAAACGAATTCTACTGCGATTTGTTTTCTAATTGAGATAATTTTAAAGCAATTAGTTTGCTAAACTAAACAAATTATAATAAATTGGAAAAAGCGAAATCAATTCTCGGGCGGGACTCGAACCCGCGATCTTTCCCTTACAGGGGGAACGCTCTGACCACTGAGCCACCGAGCTTCGCCCGAGAGCGATCCAATTTTTCCAATACATCCATCTTACGGCGATGGTGGGAGTAATCTACCGATATTCGTACGATCGCGGGTTCGAGTCCCGCCCGAGAATTGATTTCGCTTTTTCCAATTTATTATAATTTGTTTTCTAATGTTTATATCCATATTTACTACTAGATACTTCATTGATCAATTGACTTCACTTCGCCTGATGGTAAGCTGAAGGCAAAGGCTTGGAAAAAATGGTCACCATTAAAGTTAACACGTACTACCATGTTACAATGGTGGCACACAGCTTGATGCTATCATCAAATGCTTTTTCACGCCCCGCTTAATGGACACGGGTACGCTAGTTCAGTATATTATGTATAATACTCTGTGGCTAGTACTATTATCTGTTCTGTGACACGGGACTGTGCGAAGAGGGAAACACGTGAGCTGGTAAATGGTAAGGAATTCCAGGACTTAATGGTGAGGCAAAAGAAGGGTTTCGCCGAACCGCTTGGTCTTGATGGAATATTCTGCACCGTATGAAGGTGACATCTAAGTCCTGCACGTATTGTCCTGTGTAGGAACGGAGAGAGTGGGACTAATTGGAAAAGTTTACTTTTTTGTATTTGAACAGTGTACCTACCTATTTCTAGTGTTTTGTTTTTTTTTTATTATGTACACTCGACAAAGTACATACGATTTTATATGAAAAAGTGTATACTTATTAAAATATAGGGTATACTTTCAATAAAGTTGTATGTAAAGGGGTAGACGCATTTCCGGTAAGTATCTTTGTCGACTATTCTTGTACAGTGACAACACAGCTTGCTTATAATCAAATTTAATCATTAACTTAGAGCTAAAACGATTACGCTTTCATTGCACACGACTAAACATCAGTATCTGGCCGTATCTTCTACTTTTGTAAAGATCAAAAGAATTTTGGACACCAGGAAATTATGTAGACTTTTTTTTTCAAATTGCACTCATTGACTGTGAGTTCGACAAAGTGGCCAAATTGAATCCCATGCCGCTTCGTAATAATGTTTTTCGTGCGACGCTACGAGTACCTATTATAATAGGTAAGTGTCAGTGGCGAGGGGTCCCTATAACACGATTCCTGCCGGCTTCTCAATGGGTCGCATGGTGTAGGTATGACAAACTAAATCAAGGTAAGTTTTTTATTTTACAACACCATCCCTTTTGAAAATTTTCACTCTTCGCCGCTAGTTAAGTATTATTTCCTGTCATGATTTTGCACAAAACTTTCAGCTGCTATTTGTTTAAGCAATTATTTTTTTCTAAAAGGTTTTCTGGACGTTGACAAGGATTTAAAGTCAAGCACTTTTATAATTAGCCTTATCTTATAAGCGTATATGTACCTTTTGAAATTAGCTTATTTGGATTTTTTGGAAGCGACTGCCGTTTGACCTCCTGCACCTCGTCAGCCAGCCAGCAGAAGTGGCGTGTAAGTGTGGTCGTCTTTGCCCCTAAGGTTGTGACGAGGCCCTCCAACCTAAACACCTTTTGAACTCAAAGATTAAGCTAGGTAAAACTTTAAAAATATAACAGAGGCAAAATACCTAAAACTGCCAACTAAAGTCTGTGAGAAAGTAATTAAATTACTGGAAGTTACACAGAGAATTTCATAATATTAACATAATTACTTTAGTTTACCAGGCTTATTCACTAAGAATTTTGTTGAAAAATATCTGAAACCACTAATTTCATTTATATTAGCTAGGATTTATTTTGTCATAAAGCAAATTATCCATTTCATAGAATTTTGATTTAAGTAACACCGGCATAAAAGTTGAGAACAAAAAATTATTCATACTAGATGCGGTTCCGTCCGCATGGAAATCGTTTATCATGACCAAACCAAACCTAGCCTATGTCTTTTCCCAAGCTGTAGTCTGTTTCTGTACTAAATTTCATTTAAATCGGTTCAGTACCTAGTTTAAACCTGAAAGCGGAACAGACAGACAGAGTTAATTTCACATTAATATTAGTAAGTATGGAGATTATACAAACAATTTTTATCTCATTATTATAGTTTAGAATCGGATCAAGTCTAACAATCCTAGTTACTACACAACTATCTTATTGCTAAAACTGAGTATAAAGACACACAACAATTTAAAACTAAATATACTACACATAAATACTGAGAATGTTACTTACAATTTAAAAACACATAATTTGACATCAACGCAGAATTATAACAACATTTACAAACCGCAACATCATTTCACAGTGATGTTTAATTTTGTCCTAAACTGCTTTTACTTCATTTGTTTCGTGTAGCAAACGCATTACTTTAGTTTCTCGACGGATCGGGAGCAATAATTACGCGGTTTAAGAGGTGGATTTAACTTCATTGCCGTATCGAGAGCAGACGGGCGACTAAAAGTTGCAATTATTGAAACATGTTTAAATATTACTTTTTGACCTGGTAAATCACATATATTTTCAAAACAATAAATATTTAGTTAATTAGGCAAATCATTTTCTTTAAATTGAAGGGTATTTATTATTCCTTATCTCTTTAAAATGATCTTTATGTTATAAAGATTAAAAAACAGAGACTGATAGCCCCGGTGAGAGGGGTAGGTAGACCCCAGGAAGTTGCTGGCTTGGCGCAGTAAAAGATGACATGCGTGCCAATAGTCTCGCTACCAATAAAGCTTAAGACCATGTGAAGTGCAAGAGGAAAGGCCGGCAGGCGGACTCTGGGCTCTCAGGTGACGGCCTGTAGGCACATGCTGTAAGAACATTTCGAACGATCGAACGAACTCGACAGCTGAATCCGCGGTGATATTTCCATTCTGCATGCTGTAAATTTGGTTTCGTCACGTTGTCGAGCATTAGTGTGATGTATGTTTATGTGCTCGACAACCTGACATCACCAGAACAGCATGCGATATTGAAATATCACCGCTAATTCAGCTTTCGAGTTCGTTCGATCGATCGAAATGTTCTTACAGCATGTGCCTACTGGAATGCGAACGGGACACAACGAATGACGAATTCTTTATGAAGAAATTTAGCAATTTGAGATATATGAAGATCGACTTACAGTACAGACATAAATAAATAGTTATGATAGATTACGAATATAAAAAAATTAAGTACTTACATCAACATTATCGAAATAAAATTATGTATTTCAACAAAACCATCGCTCATCTGCAACTAATCTGCAACTCCGTAAACTTACAGTAGAAAGTAAACTGTCCGGCACGACGAGTCGCAAGACAAATGACGGCTACAGGGGAACGACTATTAATCACAATTAGCGATGACCACGCGACGCAGACGCTCGTGTGCAGCCAGTTTTATGTCACGTCGCATTACTTTATGAAGTGTTAATTTTGGTTTGAGCTAATCTATTTTGTGAAATGTAATTTTCATGTTCATCGGTGGAACTTAGTTACTTAGTATTAGTTACTTAGCTTACTGATGACAACTAACAAAATAGTTGTATGTATTTCGATGTATGAATTTCGATATGGTTTGTTTATTTTATGACAGAGTTTGTAACGTTAGCTTATTATATACCTCATCACACTAATCCAATAATTCAACCAATACAATGTGAAATGGCTCTCAGCTTAACTTTAGTTTAGTTACTCGATTTTCTGTTTTGTGATAGGTTGATAGAAACATAATTTATACCATAAAGTAGTACAGACTTCACGGTAGTAATCTTAGTTAACACACTTTCTGTCCGTGTCATATCAAAAACAGATGTAGCGAGTTGAGACAAAGACAATAAAGGGAGGATAATATCACTTTAACATGATAGTACTGTAATGCAATGTAATTCACTTATACATTGTACAGAATATTTTAGCTTCAATTGCGTGTATTCAATTTCTTTATCAAGTAACAACGCTAATACTGATAAAATGCTATGAAGATAGAAGAACATTACAGTATTATCTATATCTTAATATTGTAATACATAAGCATGTTAAGTCCTTGAAAACGTGATACTCAAAATACCCACGCATTCCACACAGCTCGATTTAAATGGTTTAAATAGATTTAAATATTTGTTAAGATTGTGGAATACATTGGCAGACGTATTCAGATGCCCTTAATCTTTGTAAAACATTTAAAAGATGTATGAACCAAATAATTTATCTGCTTGTCTTTAGGGTTTAAAAGATACGAATAGATATTCTAACATTATGTAAAGTTACTTACTTAGTGTAAGTAGTCGATATATTTATTACTAAATAAATGAAGTAAGCTCCAATAGGTGGTTGGAGTGATTTCATCTTAATATCCATAAAAAGCTTACATAGGTACTGAAGAAATCACTGAATGCAATACGACAGTCATTTTTGTTCTATTCATGCGATTTGAAATACCTAATCTTTTTCTTGGTAGGAGGAAATCAGTTAGAATATCTTCTCATTGAGGTTATCCGTGAAGATGCTATGTCGAAATAAAATCGACTAAACCACAAGCTGTTCAGTCATGGGGACCTAATGCTGGTGGTTTCACAATTGTGGTGTTACTATTTAAGACTTGAAACGCATCATGCTGTATTTGAATTCTCACTTCTGCAAACAACAGATTATTCTGTCCACTACCTTCTGGCTACTCCAGGTTAAGAAAGTCGCTAATCATGTGAGGTACTCTTCAGTCTCTATTCCGTCTACTGCAACACCGCGTAGTTATAATCTTCTATGAGATTCCCTTTGCTCTTTGTTATCTCTTTGACTTTTTACTTTTTACATCAGCTAATAATATCCAATTAGCATCTATATCAACTGGCTATTAATTTTCGTAAGATGTTCAATGTACAAATAATGCCATGACTAATCTATTGACATGTTTGATCTATTTAAAATAATCACTTGCTCACGTTAATCGATTTCAAATTACTCTATGTATGTAATCTAATCTTAAATTAATCAACTGATAAACTTGCGGTACACTTTAAGTACGCTTAGATAAACTATTGAATCGCTAACTTTAACCCGTGGGTTTGTACGTGGAGATGTTGGTTAGTGGGGATGATAACAAAATCAGGGATTGAAGGAGTCAATGTCTTACAGAATCTAAGTTATTTCATTGTCAAGTTAAGAGTACATGGCGATCTTTTTAAAAATTAAGCAGCAAAAACAAACAAACAGACAGACAGAACTTTTTTACTTACGAACTTTTCTGTTGATGATACATCGTCATATTTTTTTATCTGAGTTTCTATAAGAATACAAAACGATAATGAACTTTATTCCAAAGACATAAATACCTAAAGGATTCTCATTTTCTGGCTGATTAAGAAATACGTGATAGTGTATCATTATATTAAAATAATGTCAGTGTGAACCTAGTACTAAAAAGAAATAATACAAAATGATTATTAAAATACTATCATTTGCTGTTTTAATAGTTTCTGTATTAGGAGAAAAAGTGCGTTATGATAATTACGCGTTATATAAAGTGCATGCAAACAATGAAGATGATGTGAGATTTCTTAGGAACTTGGAAGCAGACAATGATAATTTGCAATTTTGGAAACAGCCCAGTGATGTTGGAGATTATGCCAGTGTGGTGGCTCCACCAGAGAAGAGAGATGAATTTGAGCATAATCTAAGGAAACGTGATATTAACTCAGAACTTATGTTAGAAAATATACAAGAGTAAGTTAACTTTCAATTTCTTTCTATAGAAATTAAGGCAATTCATAGGAATTTGCCAAAAAATGGAGCAACCATTAATTAGTTGCACCATTGCAATACAGAATTACTAAAGTAGGTATCAGAACGTGTATATTTCTCGTAATAAGTATCGAAACCACTAGACTGAATAAATATTTTAAAAAGTCAACTCGAAACTCAAAACCAAAAAAGTCTTGTATCAGATTTCTCTGACTATTTGCGTCTCTAGAGCTCAGATAGTAATAAAATGCTCTATAGTAAGTAAGATAACTGCATTAGATACTTCTACTAGGTTCTTAAAGGATTATTTAGGCAGTAATGTTGCCAGTACTTAGAACTCACTAACTGCATGTTTAGTTATTGACTTTAGAAGTAAAATAAGAAGTTAGAACAAACAAAGTTAGACTACAGATTTGGTAAACTACTCATCTCATGTGAATAAATATCTAAATTTAATAAAAAAATACTATTTATTTTCTTAATCAATGAACAATATTCTAAACAAGCTTCGCAAATCCCTCTCTTGGTAATTTAGTATTTCTTTGTGATTTCAGAGCGTTCGATGCACAAGTCCTTAGCAGAAGAAAAAGGAGCACAACGGGACAACTATTCTGGACAAACTTCCAAACAGTAGAAGATATCTACGCGTGGTTTGATGCCGTCGTTGCCAATAACAGTAATATAGTTTCACAAGTTACTGTGGGACAAACAATTGAAGGTGATTATTAACTTTTTAATAAGATTTTAGTATTTAAACTTCTAAGAGTCATTCATAATCTAAAAGTAGTGCTGCGTTGCTATTCAATTGAGGAATGTATAACTACTTATTTACCAACTTGATACCTTGGCATACCTACTCGATATTACAATTATTTTAAATTACATATTTATTTGAATCTAGTAAAGTGGGCACAAGTTAACCTCAACTGGGTCATTAGACAACAATCGAACTCATAAAAAACAGAGAGGAGTAAGAGGACACAGTTAAGTGTTAAGATGATAATGATGAATATAAAATAAATAAATATTACAGGACATTTCACATTTTGCTATCTAGATCCAAAGTAAGCATAGTATACTAGCTTGTGGCAGTAAAAGTACCTTCATTGACAATTTTTCCCGAACGGCTTAATCTTATCGTATTGTTAACATTTCCAGGTAGAAATATCACAGGCCTTAGAGTGACCCGAGGATCTGGCAGACGAGTCTTTGTCTTACAAGCAGGTGAGATTGGCGCTGACTGGCTGTCACCGACTGTCGTGACCTACATTGCAGATCAACTCATTCACAGCGACGATCCTGAAATCAGATCGATTGCTGAAGATTTCACGTGGTACATCTTTCCTATTTTAAACATTGATGGCCATGAATTTTCTCAAGATGTGGTAAGAAATATTTTTATTTTATTTTATTTACTTTATTTTATGTACCTACTTATGTATTTGATCATCATCATCCTTATAATGATTTCCAGTTGTATCCAAAGTTTACATTTGGTATCCTTGATATGGTATCATATACGTCAAATCCCATATATTTGTCATTCTACTCTACAATACGCCGAGAACACCAAATATGAGATCTATTTAACCGACACAGTAACTAACACTAACTGACGGACAGCCTCCGTGGCGTAGCGGTAGTGAACGCGGCCGCTACGCAGGAGGCGCGGGTTCGATCCCCGCTCAGTGCAAATATTTGTGTGCATTAAATATGGGTATTTGCATTGGTCTGGTCGTGCTTCGGAGAGCACGTTAAGCCGTCGGTCCCGGTTGCCATAAGAACATCTATGGCAATCGTTACGGGTAGTTGGTGCCCTAAAAAGTCCAAAAACAACGGTCTAGCTGCAAAGCTTCGATATCGCCTAGTGTTAACATTGGGTCGTGGAGGTCAGATGGCAATCGCTTCACGGAAGGTATCGAGGTCTAGCCGGGTCTGTAGCTATGACTGGTAAAAGCGGACCCCAGACTCCGAGCTGAAAGCTTCGGATGCGACTGGGAATTAACGCTAGGAGGAAGAAGTAACTAACACTAACTATATAGGTATATAATACTGATTCAAAATGAGTAGGTTTGTGTATATTCTATTTCTATTTACAGACCAGACTATGGACCAAAAATCGAAGAGAAGTTTCTAGCTCAACCGGTACTGGCACTGGTGTTGATCTTACTAAGAACTGGAATTCACAGTGGGCAGGTAAGACTATCACATAATTTCTTTGCCACCTAAGTGGTACAATTTTTTTTACGTAGGTATTGCTTAACAAGCCTGGGGACCGATGCAGTAACATCAGCTTTCAAAAAGCATGATTTCAATTCGATTTGAATGAAAAACGAATGAAATATGTTGTATGTTTTCACGAGGTTACCTTAAGCCAGGGTCACTCCTAGTGGATTACGTTTAGTAGAGTTAGAATCTGAAATAATAATTTTGAAAGTTTTCGTGAGTTTTGATATATCACGTTTAAAAAAAAATACTGAACGGACCCCTGGCAAGCCGATTAAGATGTATTGGGATGGTTGGATAAGTTTTGAATTGTCATTTAACTTCACCGCACCTGATCCTAATCCCTACTAATATTATAAATGCGAAAGTTACTCTGTCTGTCTGTCTGTCTGTCTGTCTCGATTTTACGACTAAACCGCTGAACCGATTTTGATGAAATTTGGTATAGAGGTAGATTAGACCTTGGGAAAGGACATAGGCTATGTTTGGTCGCGATAACCGACATCCACGCGGGCGGAGCCGCGGGCAAAAGCTAGTACCTAAAATAAAGTCTTAGGAAGGAGAATCATCACTACAGATAAAAATATAATACCTATCAAATTCAACAATGACCGTGGCACTTAATTTGACGGCCTCGTCTAATACTTTTTCACACTCTGCATAAAGAACCCGGGGTTGTAGGAAGAAGGAAACACGATTTTTGGTAAAGAATTTTAGGTCTTTATGGTGCAGGAAAGAAAAAAAGGTCGAGAAAAGAAAGTACATTTTATATTCAGACGCATATATTTGCTTTTAGTGTTGCCGTCAGCCAGGCACGTTTCAAGACCGTATTGCTAGAGAAAATTTCCTAGCAGAAAAACCCAGTAACATAATTTATGTGTGTTATATTGTTATTTATCTTTCAGTGAGCGGTGGTAGCTTCGCCCCAAATAGTAATAATTACATCGGACTGGGGCCTTTCTCTGAACCTGAAACTAGAGGCATATCAAACTACATAATTAATTACATCGGTGCGAATATCACTGGCTACTTGAACTTTAGGTCATTTGGACAAAGAATTGTGATTCCTTTCGCGCATACTGATGATGAGATGTACAATTATAGGGAGATGGTAAGTTGTCAAATTAAAAAAAAAACATTTAGAAATTTATTTAGGTACCTAAACCTATCTAATGAAATTAAGAATCAATTAGTATATTAACATTATATTATTAATATTAACATTACCTTTCGTAAAAATCAACGTCTAGCATGGGAATTGAACATCTACTTAACTGTCTAGGGAAACCCAAAATTCTCGAATATACCTAAGTCTTGGGGCGTCGATGGAATCATCTACCGAAATTCTAAATATGATTCAAGATGGAGCCATCTAGAAAGCCTATAATTATTTGCATCAATCAGGAAACATTAGCCAGCCTTTATACCCTTATTTATTTCCAGATAACAATTGCAAGAAGGGCTGCTGGTGCGTTATCCGTTCGATATAATACTCAATATTTAGTGGGCAACTCGCGCGCTGTACACGGTAAGTAGACAAATACAAATACACTTATTTCTTTTTCCAAGAGTTTCGTACGCGAAGGGTAAAAACGGAACCTTATGACTAAGGCCTGTATTCTAAAATTCTCAGTCCTGAATCTTGATTTATCTGCGGATAGATTGTATAGACAGATTGACAAATACCTACCTACCATTCTTGAATACTGGCCTAAGTTTCTATTGTGTGTCACATGAATGGAATGAATGATGATGAATTGTATTCTTGATGCGACTATAACAACAAATACTGAATGGTTCGGTACCCTTCGTTTACGAGTTCAACTAGCACTTATGCCTATACAGTATACATACTATAATTTACAAACGTAATATTTATCAAAAATATTTAAATATACAATTAGCAAATTTATATACTTACTATGAGCTGATACACGCAGCATGTGCGCACCTTTCATATTTTTATCAGACATCCTTAGTTACTTCTTTCCTTGCCATGTTATCTTTCACACGATCCATCCATCTTTTCTTGAACCTAAGTTCCTAAAGACCTCTACGTACATACTTTGAACCTTGCTTATAACATTACTCTCTTCTCCTTTCATCATATGGTCTATCAGAGTAATAAAAAGATCAATTTATTTTACAGACGGCGCCACAGGCAACGTTATAGACTGGATTAAATACCGATATAACCCTCCGATTGCTGCTACTCTTCTTCTTAGAGATACTGGTACTAGGGGGTATACCTTACCCGTGCAACAAGTCTTACCCAGTTGTGAAGAAACATACGATTTCTTTTTAGCTCTTTTCAGGGAAGCCAGGTTTATTAATGTTATATAATTTATTGAAGTTGAAATAAAAGTCATAATTTTTATTGTTTTCTTTATTAAGCAAAATCATGGATTGAATTGAAATAAAATTCTATATATTACTAGCTGCCCCGGCGAACTTCGTACCGCCATAGTTTCGGCCCGCGTGGTATTCAAATCCCGTTCCCGCTGCACTCTTATCACTTAGGGGGATGAAAAATAGATGTTGGCCGATTCTCATAGATACCGGATAAGCACAAAAAATTTCATTAAAATCGGTCAAGCCGTTTCGGAGGAGTTCGATTACGCACCCCGTGACAGAAGAATTTTATATATTAGAAGATTACACTAGCTGGCCCTGCGAACTTCGTACCGCCTAACAGTCGATTCATTTTTTTTTTCTCTCCGTAAGAACTAACCTCGTATTTAAAGGAATATTCTAAAAACGAATAAGCGAAATCGGTTCATCCGTTCTCAAGATTTGCGCTTAGCAAGTAGCAACACATTTAGGGATACATTTTTATATTATAGAAGATTGTTACCAAGACACTTATATTGTTTAACTTTCAGTATGAAATATACTGCTTGTGGTTCTTGAAGAAAGGTATAAGATCACCTACGAAGAGTACGAAACTAATCTGATCACAAAATGTGTAGTTTTTAATTTTATCTTCGTGATGTCATCAGAAGATTTGTACAGGGTTGGCAGCACGAGTAGGTACGACGCCCGTGGTATTGCAGACGTCTATAGGTAACCGCTTTCCATCAGGAGGCCGTGTACCTTCTAGTCTGTTACCTAAGTGGTATAAAAAAGTCCTTTCAGCCTTCCTTTTGTTTCGGTGACTGACTTTGATCAAATAACGTCGGTATCTAGAGTCGTAGTCCTTTTCATAGTCCCATGGTTTAACACTCTTTGGGTGCTTCATCGACGACTTCCAAGCGGAGCACCTTACCTTACTACCGGAAACGGTAGCGCCTCTCAGGTGCGTCTGCCTGTCATTCCAGCAGAAGTAGGTCGGTGCGCGTTACCGACGTAAAATGGGGATACTGTGCTTTAACCCGGCCTATTGACCCATCTTAACCGTAAATGGCCGGTTGACCCTGCAGCCGAGGTACGAGGGAAATGCCTCGTTGTATAACGATATACTCTGGTAATTGAGACCCGAGATGGTATGCTGTTTCAGTCGGTTCGAGTCCGATATAACCACCACCGTTGGCCGGCGGTAGTCGTGGTGGTTAAGGAACCTGTCCGTAAGGACACGTCTTAAAAATACACCTGTATATTAGTAGTAAATATTAGTACCTATATGTATAGAAGGGAAAATACTTGACACTAGCGACAAGAGTTCAAAAATATGTTTTGAGGTGGTTAGAGGCTCGTTGAATGAATTTCATACCAACAGCGTAAGTATGTTTGTATAATATTATAGGACAATCGTATGTAGGCAGGTCCGTCAAAGCCGACTGATGTTGCCAAAAAAGGTTTGCTCAGAAACAATGAATTTACAGCTTCGGACTGGATTGGCAGATATATCCTTTGACTTGTATAGATTTAGAGCAGTGATAAAGAGGATCATTGACACGAGAGAAGAAGAAGACTTGTATAGGACACATTGCTCTTTTGACCCATAAAGCACCTAAAATCTTTAACATCTTGATGTTATTTTTCTAATACATTTAAATTTATAAAGAAAATGCCCGTTATAAACGGATCAATCATTTCGACATCAACGTTGTACTAAATAAAGTGTATCGTTAAAACTTGTTTGTACAACCCGGTATCGAAATATCAATATTGCTCAAAACTTTGATGAATATAATAAACAAAATGGTTGCCATAAAATACTGAACTGACTATACAGATAGTAAAATGATAAGTTTTATCGCTTATTCTGATGGAATTTGTCGATTTGCATAGACTCAAGGGTATTGTTTTGGACACTATAAATAACTATATTAATATTTATTTATTTAATGTACAAAGTTTTTAAAGATTTTTGTGCCTAAAACTAGTGAAACTAATAAATTATTTTCTTCGTTATATTTACAATGCCGATTGCATCCAAAGCTGGCACTTGGGAACCTGGAATGTGCTCTCCTCCTTTGGTTTATTTTAGTTTTAACGAGAATGACTGCTCTGACCCCAAGAGAAAAGCTAGCATCAGATCCTGGTTCATCAATTTGTAGATGTATTTAGTTTAAACCTTGATAATATTTTGTAGACACTATGGTGAAAAATAGTACCTTTTTACTACACGTACCAGGAAATCTACTGCTATCTACCGGAAAATAATCAGACTAATGCTACTATGTAAATCTGTTGTCGCTCATGAAACTTCACAGTGAAATAGCCTAAAACTTGGAGAAAGTTTTATTGAGTCACTTTTAAATGATAACTGCATTCATTTTCCCGATAGTCAAAGTCTGTTCAGACAAAAGTTAGTTCATTATACTTATTATAGCCGCTATGAAAATTTATTGCCGATATATTACTTTATAGTTTTACAACATCAATGTCCTATGCTATTAGCATCCTATAACCTTGTATTATTATCGACAGACAGTGTCTCGACTTCAACATGTTGGTCAGGTTAATTTCTCTTTCGATTCTTTCAATTTTTGTGTCATGTGAACGTTTTGACAATTACACCTTGTATAAAGTGTTACCGAAAAATGTAGAACACGTTCAATTCCTACAAGGTCTACAGGCAAATAATACCGAATATGATTTTTGGGATGATGTTACATTTGATTATGTTAATATTTTGTCAAAGCCTGAAATGAAACCTGCCTTGGAAACCACTTTGAGCGGAGCGGGAATTGATTTTGATATCACATTGGAAAATATTCAAGAGTAAGTATTATTTACACTTCAATTTTCATAATTTATTGTTTCACATTTATATGTGGAAATAAAAATACGAATTGCTATTTTAATGCTTTATGTTATATATTTTGACATTAATTTCTTTTCACAAAGAAACGAACGAAAAAGTAAAGAAATCTTTTACGGATTTAAAGTGATAACCGTATTGGGTTTGGAAAATATCTTTATAGTTAAGTTAAGACTAGATTGCACTAAAAGTGAGTGCAGACAGGTGCAGACTTAAGCCATTTTGGCAATATAAAGAAACAATATTATTAGCCTTAAGTCTGGTAAGATTTTGTTATGATACGAAAAAATAAACAGAATAACTTTATCGAAAAACGCGGTAAATACTCGTACAAATATATGAACATGTAAGGCAATGAATAAAATAATGTGCTTGCTTTATTTTGTGTTATATTTTCATCAATAATAATTTATCGTATCATATTAATTTCAGTGTCATAGATAAACAAATAAAAAGCACCTATACAAGAAACAACATAAAAAGCATGACTTGGAACGCTTATTATAAACTAGAGCAGATATACACCTGGCTAGATGATCTAGTATCTACTTACCCTGACGTAGCTTCTATTATAATTGGCGGCAAAACACATGAAGGACGTGACATAAAAGGAATTAGGATTTCTCATGGAGATGATAAAAGAGCAGTCTTTATAGAAAGTGGAATTCACGCCAGGGAGTGGATAACACCAGCGACTACCAACTACATTATAAATGAGCTTCTATCGAGTCAAGATCATGAAATACAAAGGATCGCACAAAGTTATGACTGGTATATCTTCCCTGTTACTAATCCTGATGGTTATGCTTTTACACATGCAGCAGATGGAGTAAGTACGAGTTAATTTAGTTTATTTAAAGTTTGTGAAGATGACTTATTTGCATAATTTCTTTTTATTCTTATATAGGGATTGCTTTATTATTAAAATAATAATATTATTCTGTATCCTTTTTTTCTATAGAACAGAATATGGCGTAAGAACAGAGCTCCGTATGGTGATCAGATAGGTGTTGATTTGAACAGAAACTGGGATAATAATTGGCGAGGTGAGATCTTCCGTTACTTTTCTGTAACAGTTATTTTATAGTCTCCGCCAACTGTATAGTCCAGAAGCAATATGTCATGCGCCGTTTTTCCATAACATTAGAATCTGCTTGGTAAATTAATTTGTTGTGATTCTGCTCATATGAGTGACCAATTCACGAATTTTATAAGATTCGCTCAATGTGGTCATTTTAGATGATCCGCTGATCTCGTAAAAACGCTGAATTGCGCGTATAAACGAAGAGTTAGGCGTGGCTCTCACACTTAAAAACAAATTAAGGTTTCAAGGGTGAACATTACTTAAAATACAAGTATAATATATACTTATTGTCTTATCTTCTTACAATTCAACATAATCATATAGTATGATACGGTTTATTATCACGAAATATGATAACGAAGTATTATTGTAATTAGGCACATGGCCTCTATTCATCCGCTTATATTCAAGAATGACAGGTTTTTTTTTTGTTATTATTATTTATGGACTTCTGTTGGCAATATCATGTATGGAATACGTCATCGTCATGCAATCATCGTCCATTCTTACAGGTGCGGGCACCAGCTCAGACCCATCATCAAATAACTTTGCGGGCAGTGCACCTTTCTCTGAAGTAGAGACTAGCACCTTATCTGCCTACATTCGAGAACTGGCTCCAAGTATCGATCTGTACATCTCGCTACACTCTGCTGGACAAATTCTTCTACTACCTTTTGGGAATACGACGGAACCTTTAGCTAACTACTATGATTCGGTATAATTTTAATAAATTAGTTATTATATTTGGTTGACATACTTACGAACATCTCTGACAGTCGTTATGAGGCCGTAAAAAGTTCAACAACTGGTTTAACTGCAAAATTTCGATATCGCCAATGGGTTTTGAAGGTCATATGACAGTCGCTTCAAGGGAAACCCAGAAGTCAAACCCACAGTTAGACTGGAAAAAGCGAACCTCGGACTCTGAATGAAAGCTTCGGATGCGACTGGGATTAACGTCAGGATAAAGAAGAAGTTGTTATAGTTAGGTTAGTTAGGTGAGATAAGTTATATTTTATACGAAAAAGGTAGTAGATACGATAAAATTATTAATCTATATGCATAACGAAGAAAGTGATTATTCTAAAAATGTTCAGTGATAAAACTATTTAAATTTCAGTTAAAAGTTGGTAGACGAGCACTGGGAGCGTTATCAGTTCGATATGGAACTCCGTACACCTCAGGAAATATTGCTGAAGCTATATGTAAGTATCAAATCATACAGTTTTTAAATTAACCTAAATCTATATATATAGAAATCAATGCCACTTTTCGTTGTTAGTTTATAACTCAAGAACGGCTGAACCGATTTGGCTAATTTTAGTCTTGAAATATTCGTGGGGACATCCACGAAGGGAAGGTTTAAAGATGAGAAAATAGGTGCAGCGGAAACGGGATCAAAAATTCACGCGGGTTGAAAAGAATATGGCGATACGAAGTTCGCCGGGACAGCTAGTATTGTATGTATTTAAACCTATTCGTGGTGAACAAACACTGACCTAGCTAAGGTTGGTTTTAAGATGGGTGACCATTCAAAAAACATTGAGACCCTCAGGGATAGTTCCTCAGAGACGTTAAACCGCTATTTGGTTACTGTAGGTCATAAAAGCAAGGCAAGCAGTAACTGTTGGCTATAAAAGGGACCGAGGGCTTAAAGTGGTTCACTCTTACACTAAAGCTTCTTACATTTACTAATCATACATACTTACATACATACAATCACGCCTTTATCCCCGGAGGGTTAGGCAGAGGTGAATTAACACCCACATTTCACCAATCATTGTATTAGGTCCCACGTAATAGGGGGTGAGCCTATTGTCGTTTTCCGGGCACTATTCTTGGCTCGAGCCATGTTTACTAATCAATGGTTTATTTTTGCAGATCCTGCTACAGGCGGCAGTATCGACTGGGTGAAGGAAGCCCTAAATATTCCCCTGGTATATTGCTATGAGCTTCGTGATCGTGGCACTTATGGCCACTTATTACCTGAAGACCAGATCCTACCCACAGGTGAAGAGGTGATGGACTCTGTAGTAGAAATGGTTCTCCAGGCCGAAAGGTTTGGGTTCATGAACAGTGCCAATGTTATAAAAGTTTCAACCGTATTCATTTTTGGTTTGATATTGAAATTATTTTTTTAGTTGTCAAATAAAAATATGAAGCAGTAGTTATGAATTTTATTTTAATTATTTTCTAATTGTTATTCATAATAATATATTATATGAGACCATTCTCTGTACCTACATTCATGTGAATAAATGAACTTTGAACTTTGAACTTTGAACTTTTAATAAACAGATTCTGTAAATTCTAGTCGACTAAAACCTGAAGAGGCAACGAAATCGAGATCTTGAAATATAAGCTTTGACACAGGTCGTATCATGAGTAGGATAATTTTTTCATCGGTAGCTTGTTCCTTGGACAGTTAACTATTTATCAGCTTTCAATCATAATGAAAAATAAAGGTTAAAACTTTAATAAGCAACCAATGTCATTTTCGGGAGTACATAATATTTGTTATGTTAATGCAAAAAAAATTCTGCTAACCACTCTTTCAAAATACGTATAAGGATTGTACAGTAGTAATGGTAATATAAATAGTTCTACTTTTGTGATTAAAACGAGAAGAGGTTTCTATTGACTGAGACTGTAAAACACCATGTGAAGATTTAGCCGCCGGCCATTAGGCTATATGAAAGAGCGGTCAGCGGGTTTTGGACGGTTTATAGCAAGTGTTGCAATTCTACAGCATCAATAAAAATATAAAACAACGCTGATAATTCACCTAAGTGTTAATATTATAATTTTTGTAACAGTTTTGGTCGATGAGATCACAAATGTATATCGACAGAAAGAAAATGAATTAAAATATCTATACTAATATTATAAAGAGGAAAGATTTGTTTGTTTGTTTGTTTGTTTTTTTGTTTGTAACGAATAGGTTCCGAAACTACTGGACCGATTTCAATAATTCTTTCACCTATAGAAAGCTACACTATCTGGGAGTAACATAGGCTATATAACATCACGCTACTACTAAAGGGAGCGGAGCAGTGAGCATAAATGTCAATAAATCGGGCAGATTTCCATACATTCTTTACTAATATTAGATTTGTATTTTTGTATTCGAGTAAACTCAAGAACTACTGAACCGATTTCAAAAATTCTTTTACCATTAGAAAGCTGCACTATCACTGACTAACATAGGCTATAATTAATTTTCAAAAAAATAGGGATCCTGGATAAAACTTCAATAATGTAACCCAAGGTGTAAAAAAAAATGACCTAAAAAATTCCTTACATCGCGTACGCTGCGAAAACTATTGATGATAGAACAAAATAATGTACTGTAGAAATGTATAACTTAAAAAGGTCTACATAAAAGTCCGCGACAGCATATGTCTATCTAATAAGGGTAGCTCACAATAACCATTTTTATCTTTTACAAATTATAAAAAAAATATGTGTCATTTTCGAAGCTATTTTTAACAATATAGTGTTAAGCCTTATCTGACTTAATACGTTAGATACATTGTACATTTAATGTAGACAAAATTGCCCTTTACACTGTATAATTATAATGAATATTTTAGAATCTATTGCAGTATGAAAGTAACGCGCGACGATATAAATTCAAGCCGAAATGCCGATCAAAGTCAGACCACGGAATCTATACCTTTATATTAATTCTTATCTAAATAAATCGTTTGGTATTTAAGATTGTTTCAATACCTGTTGATTACTTTTTGAATTATTGAAATCGGACGTTCTATTCAAAAGATATTACGAAATTATAATGTCAACTAAACAAAACTAATTATTATTACGGGCATGGGCTAAAAGGGTGCAACCACGGGTGTTCGAAGTATTTCACGAGCGAAGACAGGGAAGGTCAGCTGAACACAAGATGCAACGGTAACGGGATCCGAATGCGGGATTGGAACCTCCATGTGATGCATCCTGGGTAACGGAGGCATTAACGCCCCTCACCCAGGGGAGGTGCTACCGCCTACGGCAAATACATACCAACAGGAGCAGCTCTATAGAGGGCTGCTCAAAGGCTTCCCACATGTCCCTCTGACTACGAGGAGGCCCAGTAGAGAGCAGGAAAGGGAAGGGCTGGTCACCGAGCGCGGACGTGAGGATTATAGGTCCGGCCTCCTGTCATCCCTTCACGCCCGTCTCCTCCCTTTCCGGAATTCGATGGGACATCGTGCTTCCCACTTCTGAGAGGGCCATCTTAAAATTGTAGATGGCCCAGGGTCAGCCGGGGGGTGCGGAAAATGCCCTAGGCAATTTTACACTCCAGCAACTGAAGACCCGCGACGGCATGCTGTTTAGTGGGTCCGAATTCCACATGGCACTCCTGATGGCTGACGGGGATGGTATCCGAGGCAATTTTAGCACGAAAGAAAAGTTTGTACGGAATCCGAATTCCACGCGGGCGGAGCCGCGGGCAACAGCTAGTATTTAATAAATACACACACACATAAACATAATTTTTAATGAAAACAGTGAACACGATTTTATATCAATGATTCAAAAAAGCTTTCAAAATAATTTGCTCAGCACCAATTCTTCCAATTTCTCCGGTCATCATCATCCTCCTATCCCAAGTTTATTTGGGGTCGGAGCAACATGTGTGCTTTTTCCATTCATCTCAACATACACTCCTTTCTTAACCATATCATCTTTCACACAGTCCATACACCTCCTTTTAGGTCTTCCTCTCCCCTTGTAGCCATCCACTTCCATAGTTAATGCCTTCCTTACGATATTACTTTCATCCCTACGCATTACATGTCCGAACCAAGACAAACGATTTCCTCGAAGTTTCTCCGTGATCGGTGCTACTCTTCCTCTAATATATTCATTCCTAATCTTATCCATTCTTGTCACACCACACATCTATCTCAACATTCGCAACTCTGCTACATGCAATCGTCTTTCATCCGTCACTTTTACGGGCCAGGATCTCCGATCCATACAGGACGGCAATTTCTCCGGTAAAACCAATTTCTCCGGTAAAACTTGAAAAGAAAATAGAATAGAATTAGCTTTTCAGTCCATACGAAATCCAATCCAACAGCCAATTGAAACTTAATGAAAACGTATAAATTCTTCACTCTAACATAAAGCGTGCACGGAACCACCCGCGTTATCGCGATCTAGCTCTTTGAGCACACGCCTAAAGCTAGTCGGAAGTACACGCGGAATCCTGCAACCTTTGTGCGGCAAAATTTATAAGCTTAGGGCGGATGCACATTGCACATATCTGTAGCTCGATACGGGGTTTGTAAATTTTCCTTTGAGAAAATTGGTAGCGCGCATAGCTGAGTAAATTAAAGTTCGTAGGTATGCAAGTTGATAGTGTAGAAAAATATTTTTTAATATAATATTATTTTATGATTATCCTTGTTTAATCTCGGTCGCATCCGAAGCTTTCAGTTCGGAGTCCGGGGTCCGCATTTGCCAGTCTAATTACGTATTTAGATGAAATTCGATATTTTGTATGGAGCGACTGCCAACTGACCTTCAAAGCCCAATGCTGATATCAAATTATTGTTGTTAGACCAGTTGTCGGACTGGCTTAGAAGTGAAAAGCCAATGAAAATATATGAAAAAATTGGATAATGAACTCTTTGAGTAGCTGTGGATATATTGAATTCATTTGTCATTTTATAATGTACTAGCTGTTGCCCGCGGCTCCGCCCGCGTGGAATTCTGATCCCGTTCATCGCTGATATATAGCCTATATGTTAATCCAGGGTATAACCTATATACATACCAAATTTCAACCAAATCGGTCCAGCCGTTTATGCGTGAAAGAGTAACAAACATCCACACATCCATTCTCACAAACTTTCACATTTATAATATTAGTAGGATTGGCAATTTAAAAAATACCTGCGTTGAGATGACTATAAACGAGAGAAAATATTCACTCCATGTATGATATGACTCTCGTTGCGGCTAATCGGTTGAATCAGCTACAAAAAAAACATAGCAACGAACATTTTTAGGCGTATTACTTCCAACTATTAGGTAATCTGTGGTATTACGCCTGAGAAATGTTCCACATACCACCCATTTGAAATTATATAAAAGCAAAAGCATAAGAGGACTTGAGTGCTGTTTTTGACATCTTCACAGGTGAATAACGCTGGATATATTGTTGCGAGCCCGAAATCAAAGTAGACAGTCTTTACCGCGATAGTTCCTTTCAACGATTTCTTTACAAAAGTAAAGAATAAACGTTAAAGGAAAAAGATTAGTTACTGTATTATTGTCTTCTTCTTAACATGGATTCAGTCTAAAAGTAATCTCTAATATATTATGTATTACCGCTATATTTGAATACAGTAGTTAAATTTTACGAGTTTAATTTGTCAAATACAGTGTAGTGTACAGTCACAGTCCACTTTTCTAAGACTATTATTTTAACGTGGAACGCAATCTACACAGTAGTAATCTTATTAATTTCAGCAATCAAAACAAATGGCTCGTATTAGAACTCCCTATCTTCCGAATCTGCCGAAGTACTGATGGCCGTTGGAGCAAACGAGTCCTAGAGTGGAGACCGCGCGTAGGAAAACGGAGGGTAGGACATCCCCTAGCCAGATGGACCGACGACCTGCGAAAGGTGGCTGGGACGGACTGGATGCGGAAGGCGGAGGATCGGCAAACGTGGCGCACATTGGGGGAGGCCTATGTCCAGCAGTGGACTGCAATAGGCTAATTGATTTATTGAGAACTCCCTCAGTATACGAGTAGGTACTATTGTTGTGGACCTACTTCTAACACGAGCGAATAAGTCCAACGCTTGATTTTATAAGTAACTAGCCTTTCGCCCGCGGCTCCGCCCGCGTGCATCTCGGGTAACGCGACCTTTGCTCATATCTTCGGTTCTACTCAACCGATTGCGATCAAACAAGCGTAAGATTTTAAGTCTGAGTAAGCCCTTTCTAACAAAAAAAACCGCATCAAAATCAGTCCAGTAGTTATTGCGTCCATCGCGGACAAACAGACAAACAGACAGGAAATTTAAAAAAAATATTTTCGTGTTCAGTATCGTTAACATAACATAACCCAAGTATTTTTTTTTAAATATCTCCAATGTACAGACACGACCACTTTACAATTATATAATAGTATAGATAGATGTCCAAATAAAGGATTTCTCGTTTAATCTTCTTTTTTTTAAGAATGAATTACTATTATTCGCACACGCCCCTCCTGCTAAGCGACACCGCTTGTATTAGGAGTGGCGTTACGTCAGTGGTTAGGATTCGAACCCGGGATCTCATAACCGGTAGTTCAACTATCGATGCTTATTTTAAATTATTGTAGATACCTACAAACTATTTTATTCCTTGAAATAGCGTTGTACTTTAGCAATTACAAAATTAATTATAAATAATATTATCTTCCACAGATTTTAGTTTTGCACAAAACCTCTACTGAAATCGGGGCAAATTCTAATAGCATACGTTGATCAATCCAAGTATTTAGATAGTTAGCCAACGACGACCATTCAATCCCTAGTAAGTAATTTATGTTAACAGGATGTTCTATGTGACCTCTCCATTCACTGCCAGTTGAAACCAGATTGCACCGGGGTATCACAAATGCAATGAATCCAAAATTGAATGCAGCTTCACTGCTTTGATAATTTTGTATCATTGAAGGCGAGATAAAAAACTTTGTAGGTACTGTTAAGTCATTAAGATGTGATTTTATTTAAGAATGAATGAAAAATCATTTAAAGAATCATACTATGAATAATGTATCAAGAATCGTGCCATGAGTGATACTTAACACTCTGTGCAGCAAAGTCAAATATTTGCCGCGACATGATACTATATCACTTCCCAGCTGCGTCTGCTTTGATTTTTGACTGCTTTTTTCGCAGTGCAGTGCCCCACGCTGCGAGAAAAACCTGCACCAGAATACTTTGTTTGGATCTCAATGATGTCGGTAGGTAATGTACACCCGCAATATATATCTTCTGCTGGGTGTATTAAAGAGAAGAGGATACTAGTAACTTTAGTTATTAGTAGATACTCTTTATAAAAACGTCTCAATAAAGAGCCTACCTCTTTAAATAATCACACTTTTCCTACACGAAAAACAAACAAAATAAGTGAGTACAAAGCGAAACACCACTATGATTATTAAAGAGCCGCGAGTTATTGTTAAGCCAACAGTTTCACTGAGCCACTCACCGGTAATGGATTTGGTAGAAATTATTTATTTTCAGCGTTGCGTAGCCCGCTTGTATTTCTAGAATTTTTGATGTGTGAAATTCAAACGATTGGGTCCACAATCAAATTTGAAGCTTAATTTGTTTAGTGTTATGGTAGATTTTGCGATGCGTTTGTTTTTGTTGCAGCGTTACCATCGGTTTATGTGAAATGGTTTATTTGTTGTCAGTAATTAAAATGGTAGCTTAGGTATCATAGTCGTAACGGCCAGAGTTTGTTTAGGATTTTATTGTCCTTTTGTTTTCTACTAATCGGTATCATAAATGGAAAAAATTGTGAAGATGTTTGGATGACCGATTGTTAGCTTCCCAATAATACTCAAACAGCTGAACGGACGAATCTGGCTGAAATTTAGTACAGTAATATAGATAGTCTGCAATAAGCCAGATGGTTCTTTTTAGACTCGGTGAAAATGGGCTTAGAAGTTTAGGCCGGTGAAGCCGCTGGTAAAAGCTAAATCATCAAAAAATCTATTATATAAAATCAGTTTATTTAGATAACTGTTTATTCGATTGCGATAAAACTTAGTCAACTTACTGCTTAAAGTAGCGTGTTCACACAGTTCAATAGTTGAACCTGTAAGGAGGCGCTGCTATCTTTTTTCACAAAATTTATAATTACATTATTCTTATCTTTTGTGCAACACAATTAAAACAATGACATTACACTTCAAACTGTGACTTCAGAGTCAATGTAATTAAGATTAAAGTACATTTTGTGTGTAAATATTCGTGGGCAATAAAATCATTTGTCGTGATCATCTTCTTCTAATAGGTATATAGAAATCAATGCCACTTTTCGTTGTTATTTTATAACTCAAGAACCGCTGAACCGATTTGGCTAATTTTAGTCTTGAAATATTCGTGGGTGTCCAGGGAAGGTTTCAAGGATGAGAAAATAGGTGCTGCGGGAACGGGATAAATATGGCGGTACGAAGTTCGCCGGGACAACTAGTCTTTTATAGGGCTAACTTACCTATTATCTCAAAAACTGGTACATAAGTACATAACTAAAAGTAACTAAAATAAATAATTTAATTTAAATAGATAGTAACATGTGATAAGGCCCAATAGTACACAAGTTTCGACATGAAACCATTGCTCGTACCGTGGTTTCCAATAAATTTGCTTCTATACATACATCATACATAATAATACACTATGCTTTGTTTGTGGCTGAATATGTATGTATGCTGTTTGTTTGTCCAACAGTTTTTTGGGGAGGACAGCAAATTGAATTTCAGCTTTGTTTCCAGCTGGGAGCGTCGTGTTTTTAGTTGGATTGTGATATAATTGGGTTAGGTCGGATTTTTTGGATATGGTACAAAGAGGTATATTAGGTAGGGGCTGTTGGTAAATGCAAAATGTTATTTTCAAAGTAAGCTCTTTTGCAGAATATCAGACAAAACTATTACATTGAATAATACTAACAAAAATATTAAGAAGTTTTGAATGTTTTTTTTTAAATTTATATTTATACACTTATTTTTCATGTTTGAAATTAATCATAGAATTAAGCCAAATGATTTTAAACTTTAGTACGGAGTTGTTAGAACTCAAATTATTTTGACAAGTTTACAACACTAATAGCTAAATATTTTAGGCAGATGCGTTACTAAAATGTGCTGATTCATCACAATACGAAGATTTGTGTTGATAAACTGTTAATGGCACAGTACCATTTTGATCGAAGATAATACTGTTATTTTTAAAGAAATGTTTGTTTGTGCGTAGAATACTTAGAAACAAAGGATTCTGAAAAAAAAAATTAAGTGGTTTGTGTGAGTGCGGAACCTACTCTGATAATATCTTATGATAAATTAATTGTTTTGGATAGCACATTACTACAAGACTTAAGGTATGATTTCAAAGCCAACCGCATACAGAATAATAAATAATAAAAAAATATTGTAGGACATTCTACACAGCGCTATCTAGACCCAAAGTAAGCATAGTTTAACTAGCTTGTGTTATGGGCTCTAGAATGCGAATAAACATACTTAGATACATTTTTTTTTGTAAATACATACATATTATACTGGGTGGCGCAAAAGTAAAGACCCTATTTGGTTCGGCTATAACATTTTTTCTAAATTAGAAAACTAGATTTAGGTTTTTTTAAATGTATATTTGTACCATTAAATTTCGTACCATTAGGATTTAAAGATGATGTCTTTTAAATGGTGACCTCCAGAGTTGATACACATTTGAGCCCTATTTATGACATTTTGCATAACTTGCCGTAACACTTCCTGCGATATGTTCGTTATTTCTTGACGAATGTTTTCTTTTAGAGCTGCGAGAGTCTGTGGCTTGTTCACATACACCCGAGATTTCAAAAAACCCCAAAGAAAGAAGTCTGGACTGGTCAGATCGGGTGATCTTGCAGGCCAAGGCAAATCGCCAAAACGAGAGATAACTCGGCCTGGAAAAGCGTCCCTCACTAAGTCCATAGTGTCGCGCGCTGTGTGTGCCGTAGCGCCGTCTTGTTGAAACCAGATGTGCTCCAGCCCCAATTCGTCCAAACTGGGTATCAAAAACTCACGTAACATGGTTCTGTAGCGTTCTCCAGTGACAGTTATCGCATTGCCTCCAGCGTCTTCGAAAAAATAGGATCCGATCACTCTGTCAACACAGATGCCACACCATACAGTAACTTTTAGTGGGTGTAGAGGTGTTTCTTGAATAATGCGCGGATTATCAGTGCCCCAGAACCGAGTATTCTGCTTATTGACATGCCCTGAGAGATGGAAATGCGCTTCGTCACTCATAACCAATTTTGAAGGAAAATCATCCTCTTCAAGGTTGAGGTTTATGACGCGCTGGCAGTAATCTAGACGAGCTCGGTGGTCAGCAGGCAGCAGCTGATGAGTCATTTGAGTTTTATACGGGAACATCTTTAAGTCTTTCACCAAAATACGCTACGTCTGGAAATGCCCAATTGCGTGGCACGTCGCCTCGTTGATGTTTCTGGACACTCTTCCACATCTTCGCGCACAGCATCGATATTTTCAGCTGAACGGCCTGTTCTTGGTCTCCCAGACTTAGGTCTATCCAATGTTGAGCCAGTTGCTTCAAGGCGTGTGGCAAAGCGTCGAATTGTGCGACCAATCGGTGCCGGACGGTGGGGAAATCGTCGACGAAATTCACGTTGTGTTCTTATCACTGATGAATTATTCCGTAAGAACATTGACACAATTATTCCACGTTCTTGGGGAGTAAAACGGTCCATGTTTATTTTCAGTGTATTTTACATTTGTTCACTACACAATTTTCAACAACAGAATGACAGAAAATGTCATATAAAAAAAATAAAGGTATTTTCTTTAGTGCCAGTACTTTTGCGTCACCCAGTACATAGAATCACCCAGACCAATGCAAATATTCATATTAATATGCATACAAATATTTGCACTGAGCGGGGATCGAACCCGCGCCTCCTGCGTAGCAGCCGCGTTCACTACCGCTACGCCACAGAGGCAGAGAAGCTGCAATGAACTACGCGCATGTGCTGCGTACGTCGGCAGTTGTCGTATGCGGTCGGTTACGGAATTATACCTTTATGTAACTATTACTACAGTATTATCAGGATTAGGACATACATACTACAAAGCTCTGTCTAGACCAAAAGTTCTAGAAAGATGATATTCTAGAAGGAAAGGACAATATCTACAGGTGAGTTTGCGGTCATGTGAATATGCATAGCAACATACCTAATTAATTCTGATTGCTCAGAGTTAGTGGAGTTAGATAGTCAGCTGGCCTGTACCTATGAATTAGCTGTAGATTTAATTTAATTGTAGGACCACAATTTTTATTGAGATTATGCTAGTAGGTAACCAAAATTAGCAGTATTTTCGTAAAACTCCAAGTAAAATCTATTAAGTAATTACACTAAATATTATTTTAGGTTACACGTCGAGGGTTTTTTGAACCCACCATACCTCAATTGCGAGTCCGCCTTTAGCCACTACGTGACTTTCTTAAATTTAAAGACACTAGGAAGAAACTAAAGCATTAATAATAAGTTATCTTTACTTTTATAGATTTAAATAAAATATTTTTTTATTTATATAAACAAAAGTGACTGTCTACAAAAACATAGTTCTATGGAAGAAACCAAATCAGTGTTGTTTGTAAAGCCCGACCAGTAAAATAAAAAACCTCGCCATATTGCGGTAAACTATTGGAACTAATTTCTTCATATGGTAACAATCTATACAATGTCATTATGGTCATCTGTCAGTGTGGTGTCAATTGTGCGTGTTGTTGAGTTTGAGAGCGCTACAAAACTACAAAACTATAGAAATATGCCGAAAACTATTAAAAGCCAGTTAAGAAAAGTAATTTATAATATAACAAAGTATTTGTCGGATAAAAAGTCGGAAGGATTGGACTCTGTTCCTCTAAATAACATCACGGACCTTGTTGTCAACATGACGGGTAGGACATCATAGAGTACGTGCCACTGAAATTGGCCTAATCTACTGATTTTACTGTGAATAATTATTATTCACATTTTTAGGTATATCCCGATCTTCTGTAATAAAAATACGAAGAGAAGGTCAAACGTCAAATGTATTTTCTACGCCTAAGAAAAATAAGCCTAACGCAAAAAAAGAAAATCATGCTCGATTATTTTGATCTCTGTGCTGTTAGGCATAAAATATAAGAATTTTATGCAGTCCGAAAAACAATATCGCGTGGTCCCTGTTCTATACATGGTGTAACTGTATGTCTAACTTGTATTTACCATTCCAAGCAGTAAACTATTATACGGATACTACTGTGTTGTGATTTGTGCCCAGTCCTTGTAACCAGTATAACACGCCGCGTCTATTTTTCTATTTTAACCAGAAAACTTAACAGAGAAAAAAAAAAACATTTTAGTGAAAGTTTTGTATATTAAACACGTACTACAAGTTCTTTCTTTTTCTTTTCTTTCTATATTAATTCGTTTGTAATATTGGACACGATCTTTTTTGTATCGAAACTTAAGAACAAAGCAACTTAATGAAATTAAAAAAAAAAAGTCTATAACTCACTTTTGTGAATAATAGCAATGAAAAACATGACAGCCTCCGTGGCGTAGCGGTAGTGAACGCGGCCGCTACGCAGGAGGCGCGGGTTCGATCCCCGCTCAGTGCAAATATTTGTGTGCATTAAATATGGGTATTTGCATTGGTCTGGTCGTGCCTCGGAGAGCACGTTAAGCCGTCGGTCCCGGTTGCCATAAGGACATCTATGGCAGTCGTTACGGGTAGTTGGTGCCCTAAAAAGTCCAAAAACAACGGTCTAGCTGCAAAGCTTCGATATCGCCTAATGTTAACATTGGGTCGTGGAGGTCAGGTGGCAATCGCTTCACGGAAAATATCGAGGTCTAGCCAAATCTGTAGCTATGACTGGTAAAAGCGGACCCCAGACTCCAAGCTGAAAGCTTCGGATGCGACTGGGAATAACGCTAGGAGGAAGAAGAAGCAATGAAAAAGTCACAGTTTTATATTAGGTGTCATTCCGTGCTTAATTGCGGGGAAATAAAAGCCTGTTCATAAGCAAGTGTGTTGAAAAATATTGGCATTTTACATGTGTATCACTATACTTGGTGTTGTCATAATCATAGATGTTTTTGGCGCCCCCAGTACGGGTTTTTTATTTTATTGGTCGGACTTTATAAACACAAGCGACTGTCCATAAAAACATCACTGGCTACCGACACTCGTCTGCTTTAAAAGCCTAAACATAAAAGTAACACATTTAAAAATAATAATATTCGACGTGTTAAATGTATCAAGTATCGATCAATAACATTCGAAATGAGAGCTTTTCTTATCAGTAATGGATCGATCACTATAGTCGTAGCCGTTTAGATTGGCTTAGACAAATAATGGTTATAAAAGCAGAAACTATAAACACATTATAAACACATAAATAGAAACGTATTACATTATAAACACATAAATAGAAACGCCTTCTTTTTTTTTTAAATTAGGTTACCTACTCATTCATGGTAATATTCCTAATACATAATATCTAACCATGAAGTCCTTTTTACGTTTAGTTTCGCTATTTAGGTACCTACTTAACTTCGATTTAAACTACCTCACTATATTTTTAATTGGTAAGTATGTGTACCTACACACACCAATATAGTGAGGCTGTATATATCGAAGTTCATTCAAATCCGCAATTGGACTGGTGAAACGGACCCCAGACTCCGAGGTAAAAGCTTCTTATACGGCTGAGATTAACACTTGGATGAAGCAGAAGATTAGATGGCAGTCTTTCCCGTAAAAGCCAAAAAGACATATTTGAAGGAGATTGATCGTAGGCCACTAGAATCATGATGACCAATATCACACGCTAATATTCCAACCCAAGCACATTATTTGCAATGATATTCAGTAAACAGCAGTAGGTAAACAATTAAGTAAACACAGGTAAAAATAACAACAATAAGAATTCAGAAAGAGTAAAGAGAATCGACTTGGAGCGGGACTCGAACCCGCGATCTTTTTTTCCTTACAGAGGATGATCCTTATCCTTACTTGATCTGACCACTAAGCCACCGAAACCATTTTCTCTTTCTAAATCAATTTGAATAGTCAGCATAATAAATGCTTCAAAATTTCATTCAACAATAAGAATTACCTTCCAACGGCCAATTCTCTTCGCCCTAACTAAGACTATAAAGGCAGAGAGCAAACGTAATCCTTCACACGGCCCAATCAATCGTTCCGTCAGTTTGTTCGAAGCTAATAATTGGTAGAAATGTTTACCGGAACAGGATAATGGAAGACCATTTTGTTAATAGCTTTATTATTATTGGACAATGCTGTCATGACTTTACATCTTCTTCCTCTTAGCGTTAATTCCCAGTCGCATCCGAAGCTTTCAGCTCGAAGTCTGGGGTCCGCTTTTACCAGTCTTAACCACGGATTTGACTAGACCTCGATATTTTCCGTGAAGCGATTGTCATCTGACCTCCACAACCCAATGTTAACATTAGGCGATATCGAAGTTTTGCAGTAAGACCGTTGTTTTTTTTTGGATTTTTGAGGGCTCCAACTACCCGTAACGACTGCCATAGATGTTCTCATGGCAACCGGGACCGACGGCTTAACGTGCTCTCCGAGGCACGACCAGACCAATGCAAATACTCATATTTCATTCACACAAATATTTGCACTGAGCGGGGATCGAACCCGCGCCTCCTGCGTAGCGGCCGCGTTCACTACCGCTACGCCACGGAAGCTGTCTTGTGTCTTGGAGGATGACTTTACATATTTAGGAATATATGGTAGCTTCTCTATAATGCGATGTTGCTAGTCAAATCGATTAAGATTGGGAAAAGTGAAACGATTCAGACGGGAGCTGAACCCGCAAAAAGTCCCTTACAGGGGAATGAGCTACCGAGTCACGTCTTAAGTGTTCCAAATGGTGTCCTATCATTTGATAAAAAACGAATGACAAATTTTCATTTGAAAAGATCGTTTGACAAAATTACACTTGATAAATGTATCATTTGACAAACTATTGTTTAATAAACTACTCATTAGACAAAATATTTATTTGGAAAAAAATCATTATCTAAAACATCATTTTACAAATTGATTATTTTAAAAACATGTTAGTTGACAAACAGACAGTTAGTGATAGATTATTGAGAAAGCTGCTCATTCCGACTTGGATAGATTAGGTTAGAAGGCTCCGCTCCGCTCCCGCATTAAATTCTTCTATACAACCATCAGTCCCAAGATGGTTGCGGGTTCAATTCCCGTCTGAATCGTTTCACTTTTTCTAATCTTAATCAGTTAGAATAGTTAGCTTATAAATTACTTTCTCTGTGACTTTTAAAAATTAATTAGGTACATAATAAAAATTACTTTCTAATTTAAAAAAAAGATGTTGCTAGTAGGTACCTATGCATAGTATAACCCGCGCCACGTATCTTAGACCTAAATCGTAAGACATACGAGGCTCTGGCACCCGCGGATTGCTTTGTAATAGTCTATGCTTGGTGAATTTGAGTTCGTCTACCGCAGTAGCATCCCGTGCTATCCTCAAAAGACACCCAAGAAATGTGTACTGCGCGTATAGGGCACATATTGAGCACATGTTTAGGTCCAAGATACGTGATGCGGGTTATATCTATGAGTAGGCGGGTGAATTTTCAAAACAGCGTAATATTACTGTTATTCCAAATTTTGACTCTGAGTACTATTTCCGCCATGAAATACGCATTTTAGAATATACTTTAGCACATAAAGCTTACGTTACAAGTTATAAATATAAAAATAATTATGTAGTATTTATAAAAACTTCAAATTAAGTACCCGAAAATCATTTACCTCTGTGTTACGTTTTCACCTTATTCATTAATATTAAAAGTACTTAATATATTTTGCCTAAATTCCACTTTATTCTATTTCGTAAGCAATTGTGATAGTTTAAACTGACTTATAATATACTTTTTAAAACCATATTTTAGTTCTAACATAAAAATTTAGGGATATTAAAATTTGTCACGACAATTTAATCATTAACCTTCGCAAACTTGGTTTCATAAAATTAGTTCTACTAAATTACTAAATCAATGTATCCGAACGCGTTCCGGGAGCCTTCCCCCGCGCATCTCTCAGTTGCTTTTGAGACTTCTCCGTGTTCGAAACGTGTTAGCAACGAAAATTTAAATTTACTGGCAGTTTTTAGTTTTTGTCACCAAATCTCGTCATTAAACGATTGGACATATTTGTGGTAAGTAAATTTCCTATAAATAAACGATTAGTAACACGGTTTTAACTTCATTACCGTTAAATAAAGACTTGCGGATTATAGCGTGTCGCTTAATTTTCGACAAGTTATGACATGTTTTGTATTGTTTCCTCATTTATCGTAACATCATTCACCGTGTAATTCTTGATGAGATTAATGATTTCTTTTGAGGGAAATGATATTTTTGTTGCGTTGAATGATGCATAGTAGAGGTTGATGATATGATGTAACTGCAACTAAATGATATCACTAGAGTAATACACTACTTTTCCTATTGATTTTATTTACATTGATATAACAAATAAATTATGTTTCTATTTATCTTTAAAACTTAATACATATACATAAGTTTTAAATTTATATTCATATTATTCAACTCTTTGTTGCATTACGCAGATCTCGTGATGGGTAAAACAAAAGAAGAGCGATTAGCCCAACAAAGACTATGCAAAAGACGCAAGTACTCAGAAATAAAAAACGACCCGGAATTGTATGCGCTAGAAAAAGAAAAAACAACGTGCAAAATACAAAAAACGTAAAGAAGAAAAGAAACAGAAATCTATCACAGAAAAAAAGTCCTAGGGAACAGAGAAAACTGCGTAAACAATGGAGAGAAAATTCGAAGAAATATAGACAGCGTAAGAGAGACCAGGCTTCACCTGCATTTACAAATGAAAATGTCGAAATTATCAATGTTGAAACTGATGGAATTCCTACAGAAACCACCAACTGTTCTGAAGATCCGATGGTTTATTTACAAAAGAAGATATGAAAAAAGCGGAAAGAAAGATAAGATATCAAGAATTAAAAAAGAGAATAAAATTGACTACCATTATAAGAAATCAGCGGAAATCCGGAATGGAATGGAACTATACTGAGGCAGGACATGGAAAGGGTGCCCCTGACGGTGTAGGAGCTGTTGTGAAGAGAACCGCGGATAAAATGGTTCATTATGGACGAGATGTAGATGTAGGTGACTTTGAATCATTTTGCCAAGTAATAAAAGAGAATGTGGACAATATAATTATGGTGACAGTAAAGGAAGATTCTATAAAAGAAAGAGAAACCCGTATTCCAAAAAGAAAAATCTTAATCTTAAGATATTCATATTGAATAAATCACTTGTACTTTTCCACAATTATTTATTTATTTGAACCTTACCGGTTTCACCTTACGGCATTATCAAAGGTTTACAATCTTAAGATTTTGTTACTTTATTAAAGATAATAAACTGATTTAAATAGAAATGTTTCATTTGCATCATTAACTTCAACACCTTTTCATTTACATCAGCAGGTTAAATCATTTATGTCTACATACCGTCATTCATTTCAACGCGAAATTTCAATTTTATGAGTTTTCTCCTAAATGTTATACTTAAATCACAGTTTAAATATCCAAAAGCCTTTGTATTTTGATCAACATCATAATTTGGTTGCTAATTTGTGGTTTTTGTAGAAGATTTAAAAATCTCATAAAATCTGGCAAAATAAATCATAAAATGAAAATTCACCCAGGCCATTTAAAAGTTTTCAAATGTACTTATATAACTTCTCTATATAACTCTTCCTACCCCACTGGGAAAGACGCGAGACTGTATGTATGTATTAACTTAATTTGGTAACATTAAAATAGTTGTTGCTGCTGTTTACATAAGTATGTATGTAATCAGCAGTAAATAGGTTTATAGGTAAGTACTACATATAAGTAGAATTATTTTCTAGTTTACCAAGCCTCTAAAAAAAATAAATTAAAAAACAAAAACAATGTTGTATTTCAATGGAAGTTATCGACCCGATTGTAACCAGGTGGAGCAATTTCGATTTATATAAATATCAAACAATTAAAGCATAATGATTGCTTTTTTATTGAATTCAATTTATTTTATTCCATTCCTCAAAATAATTAAAAAAAAAAAAAAAACAATTTTATTATTGGAACACATCATCACCTTCATTCTAAGGCGGAATGAAGTTTGCCGCGTCAGCCAGTATTCTTAAAAAAAAAATCAGGCGTTCGTGCCGTCGCGCCCGCCAATTTATCATCTGTGCGCCGCGGTTTTTTTTTAATTTCCTTCACCCGCGGTAAATTCGAATTCTACTTCATAAACGCTTACGAATTTACTTATTAATATAGGTATGAAAAGTATTATAAAACTAAGAAATTACAAGTGTAAAATGAAAACATGAGGTTCTTTTTTACTTAAAAGTTCCAGTTCATTCATTATGCGACAAATATTCTGCCAATCCATCCTGACAGGATACCGGCTTGTAAGAATTGGTTTAATCTAGCAAAGAATTTTCAATCTAGCAAGCTTGTCATCAGATCGTGCTCACATTTTTGTTTTCAAACATATCTAAAGGTTAGTCAAATTGTTTATCTATAGGTATACCATACTCTTTACAAATAAATACGATGGAAAGGTCTGTTTGTAACATTAAAAGAACAGAATTTCAATGATGAATACTTACTACCTACACAGGTATTGATTATACCTTTATACCTTTCGCGTGATCTTTGTAGTGGCTGGATCGATTTTGATGGTGATTTTAACGAAAGATAGCTTAATATGATGATGACATAAGACGTAGTTAAGTTTATTTTTATTTTTACATACACACATACACGCCTGTGCCCATATTTCGCCAACTATGGTTTTAAAATAAATTAGAAAACCAAAATGGTTATGGTTAGTAATTAGGGTTCCGAGCTAAAAAAAACTAGAGCTAACTCCCCGCGAGCGAAGTCGCTGACACAGCTGGTAGGCATAATTATGTCACCTTGAAGGACACGCCTGAGCCTGCACTCAGAGTACCAACCTGCTAGCTTAATACTTGTTTGTTTTTCTAAATAAATTAAGAAGAGAAGACATTAGAAGAATACAGATGTAATAAGCCAGATGGGTCTGTCAGTGCCCAAGCACGCACCACGCGCGGCCTGAAGCTGCTACTAGCCAGGACCGATCAGATGAGTACCTATCTATCCTTTATCCGTACCTAATTAATATTCATATAAAGGTTGCATTTTTAACAACTTAGGTGGGAACGTAGGTTTTTTCAACTTAGATGGCCTTGCACCCCGGATTTTAAGGTGAAATGCCTTGGATGTAACCTAACGCAAGGATAATGATGAATAAGAATTATATTTTTCTACCTTTTCTATATATTATTAAAAGTAACTAAAGTGTATTTTCCGGATAAAAAAATAGCCTCTGTTTTATTCCAGACTAATCTATCCCTGTACTCTGACCAGTTCAGTCGTTAGAGCGTGATTGAGTAGTAAACATTCAAACATCTTAGCAAAGTTTCACATGTACGAGTGTTAGGATAGATGCGTTATTATCAAGGCATAATTTCACTGTATCTTCAAGCTGTAATGCTTTCTGAGGGCAACAGAGACATCCATCGCATTCCTTTCTTCCTCCTAGCGTTAATTCCTAGTTGCATCCGAAGCTTTCATTCAGCTCCGGAGTCTTGGGTCCGCTTTACCAGTCTTACTTAACTACGGATTTGGCTCGACTTCGATATTTTCCGTGAAACGATTGCCATCTGACCTCCACAACCCAATGTTAACATCAGGCGATATCGAAGCTTTGCAGCTAGACCGTTGTTTTTTCGACTTTTTAGGGCTCCAACTACCCGTAACGACTGCCATAGATGTTCTTATGGCAACCGGGACCAACGGCTTAACGTGCTCTCCCAGGCACGACCAGACCAATGCAAATACTCATATTTCATGCACATAAATATTTGTACTGAGCGGGGATCGAACCCGCGCCTTCTGCGTAGCGACCGCGTTCACTACCGCTACGCCACGGAGGCTGTCAATCGCATTCCTTTCTGTCAGCATCAGGTCATGGTTCATGTTATGTCGGCCGACTATTCCAGCTCGAGCCGACTGCTGCCCGTTCATCGCGGCACAACGTTCACCGTGCGACGGTCCTACGTTTTCTGCCTAGTACCCTGGTGTCGCCACATTAGCAAGTCACAGGTAAGATTTGAAAATTCAAATTTATCCCTTCTTATTCGCATTATCATCACTGTTATTATAAAATAAATTTCCATTCAAGAAGACGCTAGAATAATACAAACGACTAAGGATATGCCGCGCACAGCCTGCAGTTGCTACTAGCCAGGATCTATGAGATAAGTACCTATCCTATATCTTTTTTTTTTTTTTATCGTGCGAAAATTCCCCACGGATACCTCCCCCGCTGGAGCCGGAGGAGGAGGTTATGTCGGACTGGAACTGACTAAAACGCACGCCGTCTGTGAGCCGTCAGTTGCCGGAGGTGAGATTGTCGTAGCCATATCCCTCGCACCCCGGCCGACCCAGGGCCATATCTCTCGATCTGGCACTCTTCCGGTGTGGGGACCACAGAGTCCCCGACTCGCCCCCGGGTATGGGGAGGCACGCAATGCGCGCCGCCGCCGCGGCCTGCGTCCGCTAGGGCTCCAGGCGGCTCCACCCGTCACCCCCAGGCCCGCGCTCATGGGGGACGGAGGTCATTCTGCGACCTCCGAAGCCCGAGTTGCCGCCGCTCGTTGCGGGATGCGCGGTTATCGATTCTCCTGCATTCCTCGCACCTATCCTATGTCCAAAACAATGTTCATTCCAATTTTTTTTTTAAGTCAAATCAATCAATCAATTAGTCTATCGCAGTCCACTGCTGGATATAGGCCTCTCCCAATGTTGGGAGACGTACTGTTTCCACGCTGGCTAGACGGGTCGGTACAGGGTTTTATTTCTAGTTTTCTTTCTCTCGCTGTGATATCGTCTGCGTATTTTTCCGTTAGTCGCCTCTTACGACACCTTTCGGATGAGATGGGGTGGTGATACTTATATTCTTTCGCCGTCACCACACGGTTTTTTTTAAGTACGGTCCGTCAATTTGACTGCACCCCGCCACCCGTAAGCTGAGGTGTAACTCAAAAAGTCATATGATTATTTCCGTTCAGTCTGATATCGCGGAAAGGAGGCAGCTTCTTGTTAGTGAACTTGACCAGACCCTGAACCTCGTTTCTCAATGGGGCTCTGAAAACCTGGTTGAGTTCAATGCCAAGAAGACGCAGGCATGCGCGTTTACAGCAAAGGTATCTTCTTTCCTTCCCCTTCCAACTCTTCAGAGCACGCCACTGCCACTACAGGACAATCTCAATATCCTAGGTATGGATGTTCGCTGCAAACTGAACAACAAAAACTACATCGAGAGTATCATCAAAACAGCATCGCGTAAACTCGGAGTCCTGAACAAAGTGAGACGTTTTTTCACGCCGGAGCAGCGGTGTCTTCTCTACAAGACACAAATTCGCTCTTGCGTGGAATACTGCTCGCATCTCTGGGATGGCTCCGCAAAGTACTTACTAGATGCTCTCGACAGGTTGCAGCGACGTGCGGTCCGCATTATTGGGAATCCTGAGATCACTTACACCCTTGAGCCTTTGCAGTTGCGTAGAGATGTGGCATCTTTGGCGGTATTTTACCGTCTCTACCATGGTGAATGTTCTGATGAGCTCTTCCAAGTAATCCCACCCTCTCCTTTCCTATATAGGACAACACGTGCAGGACTCAGATGCCACCCGCATACGGTGCAAAATATTCCATCAAGAACCAAGCGATTCGGCGACTCCTTCTTCTGCCGCACTATTAAGACTTGGAATTCCTTACCAGCTCACGTGTTTCCCTCCTCCTATAGTCCCGGGTCCTTTAAGCGGGGCGTGAAAAAGCATCTGATGAGGCCGTCAAGCTGAGTGCCACCATTGTAACATGGTACATGTCTGTAATGGTGACCCTCTTTTCAGAGACTTTGCCTTCAGCTTACCATCAGGCGAGGCAAAGTCAAATTGACGTGTCCTATATAAAAAAAAAAAAAAAAAAAAATTCGTACGAATCTACACTACTTATTGTCACTCCGACACCGCATTTTGTTGACAGCATAACATAGGTAGGTATATGTTTCAAGTTAGGTTTGCCGACTATTCCAGCTCGAGCCGACTGCTGCGTTTTGCTCGACACAGCGTGAAGTGCGACAGAACAGAACCATAGGGCTCGCGTATAGCCAGTAGCTGCCACCGGGATCAATCAGATAAGTAACTATCCCATATCTCATCACACAAATAATCACACATCATACAAAAGCAATCTTCATACAAACGGTTTTTATAATGTGATCCATCGACATGACTGCACCCCGCGTGATGGTAAACTGAGGTGTAGTCCAAAAAGGAGTGGTCACCACTTGAGCAAAATTAAGCGTTCGTTATCTAAGGAGACGGGGACTTCTGGGCCAAAATTGTAATGAGTTGAGATATGACTTAAAAATAGCGGTATTTTTTTCTATTTCAAAATATTAAAAAAACAGCTCAATTGAAAGTCTGGAAGACGAGTAATCTTAAAACTAAGTTTATTCCACTAGCAAAATAAAATATCGATTACTAAAAAATATTTAAACAATATTGCGTATTAAAACACTTGCATCACAATTTGATATTAAATCAATCAGAGTGAACAAAACTTAATCATTATAATAATAATAACCATTTAAAATACCAAATAATAGTGTAATAAAAATAAATTCTGAATCGATTTCCGTTAATCGATTAATTATTTCTTGTGTTTATCAACTGTATTTTTAAGCTGTGACAGCTGACAGCTCCATTTTCAGTCAATCAGTTTATTTATTCAATCTTCAAAATTAATTATTTTATCGAAAAATTGTATATTTACACGGCTTATGGGATATACAATTGTTTATAAAATATGTACAAAAGTATGCTATATCAGTATGCTGTATCAGTTTATTGGTTTAAATCCAATGATCAATTGACTTCTGCGTTTTGAGTATTTCCAGTTGATTTCTTGATTATATTCCCTTAACAGTGATTTCTCTTTACGGACTTCTAGCTTGCTCCTGGTTACCTTAAAGTACAATGATAAACTTGTTTACTTGTTTGAGTTTTGCTCGGTATTTTGGATTTTGACATGGATCTCTGTGTGAATTGTGGCATAGAAAATGAAGTAAATAAGGTAATTTCCACCTGCGCACTTCTTAGACAATACTTTAATTATTATTGAAGAAGAATAAAAGATAATTATTATTTAAAGTGTTTTTTTAACATAACATCCTTGTACTCCATATCTTTAAAATCTCTTTGTAAGTTTTCGTACATTATCCCTGAGTGAAATATAATACAGTACAATTTAAAAGTATTTTAAGATAAAAAAAATGACCACTTTCTATTAAAACACCACAGAAATCACAGTTCTAAAATGTCAATTTCTTGCATAACCTCACTTTTACTAAATCTCTTATAACTCTGCTCTCAGATATCCAAAATCTGCAGAATTTTCAGGGATGGTTTAATAATTTATATGCTGTTAATTGATACCACCCTTATCTTATTACATTTTTGGCCCAAGAATGTATGAAAGCCTCCCCATCTCCTTTAAATACCTGCCATATGTACTACGTATCTAAATATTCTCACGGGAGTAGAAGTTACGTGGATGAAACCACGGGGCGATGCTAGTTCATAATAATTTATATTCCATTTGACCACCATATTTCAAATAAATCTCTAGGTACCTACTAATATTATTAATGCGAAAGTAACTCTGTCTGTCTTTTTGTCTGCCTGTCTGTCTATCTGTTACGCTTTTACTCCAAAACCACTGAACCAATTTTGATGACATTTAGTACAGGGGTAAATTATACCTTGGGAAAAGACATATGCTATGTTTGGTCGCGATAACCGACATCCACGCAGGTGGAGTCGTGGGCACCAGCATCATACGTTTACTGCGTATAAATGTTTTTATCAAGGCATTAATTTCATCGTTACTTCACACTGTAATCCACTTTCTGAAGGTGACAGAAACATCTAGTCACATTTCGCATTCCTTTATGTTTTTTTTCATCATGCGAAAAATATCCCCACGGATACGAATATGGTTACGAATACGGACTCGAACCGAATGAAACGCTCGCCGTCTGTGGGCCGTCAGTTGCCAGATATCCCTCGCACCACGGCCGACCCAGGGCCACATCTCTCGATGTGGCCCTCTTCCGGTGTGGGTACCACAGAGTCCCCGACTCGCCCCCGGGTATGGGGAGGCACGCAATGCTTCCGTTAGGGTGACAGGCGGCTCCACCCGTCACCCCCAGACCCGCGCTCATGGGGGACGGAGGTCATTCTGCGACCTCCGACGCCCGAGTATTCTTCATGTCAACATAACACATGGTTCATGTTATGTCGTCCGACTATTCCAGCTGGAGTCGTCTGCTGCCCGTACTGCTGCGTTCGTCTGGACGGCGACGGTCTGACGTCCGTGACTTCTCTACCCAGGTGTCGCCATGAGGAATAAAGGTGAGATTTGAACTTTATCTTATTCTTATTAATGTGATATTACCTTATCGTCATTGTTATATTAAATACTATGTGGGGATATAGATAGGTAGCGTCGGTAGCTTAGTGGTTAAGGAGTCGGCCTAACGATCGAGAGGTCCCGGGTTCGAATCCTGGTCATTACACTACCGACGTGAACCCACTCCTAAAAGCCTAAGCAATTTAGCTTAGCTGGAGGGGTTAACGGGAATATTAGTAATTTCGGTTACTAATATTCTTAAAAAAAAAAGAACCTAAATAATAAATGAGTTAAATACCTACATACCTACCTATCAAAAGTAACCTCAACAACAATAATATTTTAAGTTTATAAAACGTAGTTATAATAAATTGGAAAAAGCGAAATCAGTTCTCGGGCGGGACTCGAACCCGCGATCTTTCCCTCTTTTCGCTTTCGCTTTTTCCAATTTATTATAATTTGTTTAGTGTAGCAAACTAATTGCTTTAAAATTATCTCAATATAAAACGTAGTTATTTGAACTTACGAATATTAATTTTATTCATGTAACTAGGTAGTCCTTATCCTGGTAGTAAATCCTGAAAAAAATATTAAATATTATGGATCTCTATCGTGAACAAAGTTCGAATAAAATTTCACTCAAATAAAGTCGCGAGACCACCTATTTTACTACAAATGCAAACCATTCACTTTTACAATCGTAAACTAAGTAGCAAATTCCCTACAAAGGGTCATTACCTCACAACAAAATATTCCCATAATCATAGTTACCCCATTTTATTGCCTCTATCTGTTATACTAATGACAGTTATGCGTGATATTTCAATATAACAATATAATTTTATACATTTTCACATGAGAAATTTTATTTTGATAAGTATATTTTGTTTAATGAAATTAGATTTATTGTTCGTGTTGTGCCTTTTATTGACGGTAGTGTTATTATCTTATTGTATTTGGACATGGAACTGTCAATTATTAGCAAAGTTGTAGTGGGTGGGTCCGTTCGTTTTGATCCTGAAATATTTTTTTATATGGGACACCTTAATTTTAGACTTCATCTCGCCTGACGGTAAGCTGAAGGCTAAGTCACAGATTACCTAATAGTTGGAAAGTCTCAGGACAGGAGGGCCACCATTTTTTTTTCACTATCTATCTAGACCCAAAGTAAGCATAACTTATCTAGCTTGTATTATGGGTTCTAGAATACGGAGAAACATTTTTTTTTTGTAAAAATATACCTAGATATTTTACATAGAAACACCCAGACCAATGCAAATATTCATATTCATGCATAGGTATAAATATTTGCACTGAGCGGGGATCGAACCGCTTTCACTGCCGCTACGCCACTGAGGCAGTGGCACTCAGCTTGACGGCCTCGTTAGATGCTTTTTCACGCCCCGCTTAAAGGACCCGGGACTGTAGGAGGAGGGAAACAAGTGAACTGTTAAAGAATAGCTCGTTGCAATGAATAGAAAATATTCATCATCACCATCCTTGCATTAGTATTGGGAGCGACTACCACCTGCCCTCCCAACCTGAGTTGTGGTTAGTTGCCACTTGACTGATAGAAGTATTCAGGTCGTCCATAAAGGCCTCAGTCTTGACCAAACGACACATTGACAGCCGGGACCGACTTTTAATGTGCCGTGAGCAAGGAAGCGCTCAGATGAAGTACCACTAAGTGATCACCCATCCAAATGGTAACTGTGGCGAGGTAGCTTAACCCTCGTCGTTCACCTAACAATAAGTACACCAGCCCCTCTAGACAAGTGGCAATTCGTTGCTCGGCGTATGATGGAATAGAATGCCAAATGTATGGGATTTGACGGACATGACAGGCGTCAACGAATGTCAAAAACGTCAAATCCTATACATTTGTCATTCTATTCCATCATACGCCGAGCAATAAATTGCCACTTGTCTAGGGGGGCTGGCCATCATGTTACATAGATAGAATAGTAAATACGCTCCGCATGCATTAATAAGATATTATTAATCTATACTAATATTATAAAGAGGAAAGATTTGTTTGTTTGTTTGTTTGTTTGTTTGTTTGTTTGTTTGTTTTTTTGTTTGTAACGAATAGGCTCCGAAACTACTGGACCGATTTCAATAATTCTTTCACCTATAGAAAGCTACACTATCTGGGAGTAACATAGGCTATATAACATCACGCTACTACTAAAGGGAGCGGAGCAGTGAGCATAAATGTCAATAAATCGGGCAGATTTCCATACATTCTTTACTAATATTAGATTTGTATTTTTGTATTCGAGTAAACTCAAGAACTACTGAACCGATTTCAAAAATTCTTTTACCATTAGAAAGCTGCACTATCACTGACTAACATAGGCTATAATTAATTTTCCAAAAAGTAGGGATCCTGGATAAAACTTCAATAATGTAACCCAAGGTGTAAAAAAAATGACCTAAAAAATTCCTTACATCGCGTACGCTGCGAAAACTATTGAAGATAGAACAAAATAATGTACTGTAGAAATGTATAACTTAAAAAGGTCTACATAAAAGTCCGCGACAGCATATGTCTATCTAATAAGGGTAGCTCACAATAACCATTTTTATCTTTTACAAATTATAAAAAAAATATGTGTCATTTTCGAAGCTATTTTTAACAATATAGTGTTAAGCCTTATCTGACTAAATACGTTAGATACATTGTACATTTAATGTAGATCAAAATTGCCCTTTACACTGTATAATTATAATGAATACTTTAGAATCTATTGCAGTATGAAAGTAACGCGCGACGATATAAATTCAAGCCGAAATGCCGATCAAAGTCAGACCACGGAATCTATACCTTTATATTAATTCTTATCTAAATAAATCGTTTGGTATTTAAGATTGTTTCAATACCTGTTGATTACTTTTTGAATTATTGAAATCGGACGTTCTATTCAAAAGATATTACGAAATTATAATGTCAATAAATCCGGTAAATTACCATACATTATTTGAAAACTAATTTATTATTACGGGCATGGGCTAAAAGGGTGCAACCACGGGTGTTCGAAGTATTTCACGAGCGAAGAGAGGGAAGGTCAGCTGAACACAAGATGCAACGGTAACGGGATCCGAATGCGGGATTGGAACCTCCATGTGATGCATCCTGGGTAACGGAGGCATTAACGCCCCTCACCCAGGGGAGGTGCTACCGCCTACGGCAAATACATACAGCAACGGGAGCAGCTCTATAGAGGGCTGCTCAAAGGCTTCCCACATGTCCCTTTGACTAGGAGGAGGCCCAGTAGAGAGCAGGAAAGGGAAGGGCTGGTCACCGAGCGCGGACGTGAGGATTATAGGTCCGGCCTCCTGTCATCCCTTCACGCCCGTCTCCTCCCTTTCCGGAATTCGATGGGACATCGTGCTTCCCACTTCTGAGAGGGCCATCTTAAAATTGTAGATGGCCCAGGGTCAGCCGGGGGGTGCGGAAAATGCCCTAGGCAATTTTACACTCCAGCAACTGAAGACCCGCGACGGCATGCTGTTTAGTGGGTCCGAATTCCACATGGCACTCCTGATGACTGACGGGGATGGTATCCGAGGCAATTTTAGCACGAAAGAAAAGTTTGTACGGAATCCGAATTCCACGCGGGCGGAGCCGCGGGCAACAGCTAGTCGATTATATTATTTTCGATGAGATAGGGTTATTATTGTTTACAATAAATAGGACAAAGGAATACCGTAATTATTGATGCCCTCATAGAACATAATGTGACACATTTGCATTAAACCACTTAATTTAAATAAAAGTTATTAAAATCAAGTAGTAGTTCAAATGGAAAAAATAATTACCGCGAAAAACAGGGTGAAAACAGATGAATAGGTGAATAATATTAGATTGGATAGCTGTGCTGTATTATTATAATAGCTGAGCTGTTTTGAGGTCATAACTTTGTGAATATGACTGTATTTTCAGCCTGTTTTCACAGTTAAAGTCCGACCAATAAAATAAAAAACCCGTACTGGGGGCGCCACAAACATCTATGATTATGACAACACCAAGTATAGTGATACACATGTAAAATGCCAAGTGTACAAATATTTTTTCAACACACTTGCTTATGAACAGGCTTTTATTTCCCCGCTATTAAGCACGGAATGACACCTACTATAAAACTGTGACTTTTTCATTGCTATTATTCACAAAAGTGAGTTATAGACTTCTTTTTTAAATTTCATGGATTAAGTTGCTTTGTTCTTAAAAAAAATTTGATACAAAAAAGAACGTGTCCAATATTACAAACGAATTAATATGCCTATTGCTTGCTCATTTCATGCAACTTCGTATTTTAAAAGATAATTTCAACTTGTAGTACGTGTTTAATATACAAAACTTTCACTAAAATGTATTTACAGAGAAAAAAATGTACTATAGTTTAATTGGAAGCTGTTGCAGAAATAAAGTGTCATTCACAAGAGCATGGCATTTATATAATACTAGCTGGTGCCCGCGGCTCCACCCGCGTGGATGTCGGTTATAGATAAAAATGACGAAATTTGATACAAACTGTCATCCTCATTTTCCATCTAAGGGATTTTTTCGCGTTTCTATATCAAATTTCATCAAGATCGGTTCAGTGGTTTAGGCGTGAAAGCGTAAAATACAGACATACAGACAGCCAGACAGACGAGAGTCACATTCGCATCTATACTATTATATAATTGTGAAGTGGTCGTGTCTGTACATGGGAGATATTAAAAAAAAAAAACTTGGGTTATATATTTTTGAATTTCCTGTCTGTTTGTCTGTTTGTCTGTTTGTCTGTTTGCCTGTTTATCTGTTTGTCTGTTTGTCCGCGATGGACGCAAAAACTACTGGACGGATTTTGATGCGGTTTTTTTTGTTAGAAAGGGCTTACTCAGACTTAAAACCTTACGTTTGTTTGATCGCAATTGGTTGAGTAGAACCAAAGATATGAGCAAAGGTCGCGTTAACCGAGATGCACACGGGCGGAAGGCTAGTTTATAATATTAGTATGGATATTATGTTTTAAAGTTTTCTGATTAAAATAGAAAAATAGACGTGGCGTGTTATACTGGTTACAAGGACTGGGCACAAATCACAACACAGTAGTATCCGTATAATAGTTTACTGCTTGGAATGGTAAATACAAGTTAGACATACAGTTACATTACACTATGTATAGAACAGGGACCACGCGACATTGTTTTTCGGACTGCATAAAATTCTTGTATTTTATGCCTAACAGCACAGAGATCAAAATAATCCAGCATGATTTTCTTTTTTGCGTTAGGCTTATTTTTCTTAGGCGTAGAAAATACATTTGACGTTTGACCTTCTCTTCGTATTTTTATTACAGAAGATCGGGATATACCTTAAAATGTGAATAATAATTAGTCACAGTAAAATCAGTAGATTAGGCCAATTTCAATTGCACGTACTCTATGATGTACCTACCCGTCATGTTGACAACAAGGTCCGTGATGTTATTTAGAGGAACAGAGTCCAATCCTTCCGAGTTTTTATCCGACAAATACTTTGTTATATTATAAATTACTTTTCTTAACTGGCTTTTAATAGTTTTCGGCATATTACTATAGTTTTGTAGTTTTGTAGCGCACATAAACTCAACAACACGCACAATTGACACCACACTGACAGATGACCATAATGACATCGTATAGATTGTTACCATATGAAGAAATTAGTTCCAATAGTTTACCGCAATATGGCGAGGTATTTTATTTTACTGGTCGGGCTTTAAATGCTAATTTAACTTGTCACTTTGAAGTTTAAGTGACGTCATAATACTTATAATACAAATTTTAGATTTTAAAATAATAGAATAATGTTTATTCAGAAAATTATGTTACCTGGACTTAATATCCGACGTAACCGTTCCCGGTCCGACGACGTAAGCGTTCCCGGTACGGTACTCATTCGAAGGGATTCTTGCACGAAAAAAATAAAATTTGGGGTTCTTCAAGAAGGTCATTAGAAGGATTCTACAAGGTCGGCAGCGCGAATGTGACGCCCCTGGTGTTGCATACGTCTATGCCACAGAACCACTTTCCATCAGGTGGGCCGTGTGCTTGTCTGCCACCCAAGCGGTATAAAAAAATGCCGCGTAAGAACAATACGATCCATAAAATCATCAACAAAACAAGTTCCACGCAAACAAAGCCGCGGGTAACTGCTAGTAGGTACACAATAAAGTATCACTGTCCAAATAAATACTGACTGTATTGTTGCATCAGTTTATGTCCATCCTCTTACAAAATACCATATTAAATAAATCATCAGCTATTACGAGCGGCCATCGGAAGTCGTTTACTGCCGTAACGACAGTGCGCCTCAACAATGTGACCAGTAAACAAAATAATATTCAATTATATTCACATTTGCTTATTAAGGCGCCACTAGAGCACAATGAATTGGGCTACAAATGGAAGAGAAGTGGCCATTGATGTAATAACATTGTGGAGAAGGTATATTTGATATGATGGTTTTGTAATGCCGCGTGGTTCCCGGCAGAGTAGAATTTGGGCCACCCCATCTCCTCCCGTGCGGTGTCGTACAAGGCGACTAAGGGATAGGGCTGTTTAACATCAGACTGATTTAAACCTACAGCCCAGACTCATCCTCAGATGCTGATGCTTGACTCGAGTCAAGTAATAGTGCCCGGAATACGGCAATAGGCTCACCACCTATTACGTGGAACCTAATACAATGATTGATGAAATGTGGGTGTTAATTCACCTCTGCCTAACCCTCCGGAGATAAAGGCGTGTTTGTATGTATGATGTTTTGCAATGTATGATTTGAGATTAATATAGCCATTTACATTAGGAGTATAACATAACATACATACATACAGCCTATCACTTCACCTATCATTGTATTCGGTCCCACGTAATAGGGGGTGACCCTTTGCCGTATTCCGGGCACTATTGTTGACTCGAGTCATGCATCTGAGGCTGAGTCTGGGCTGAATCACCAGGATATTTTTTTATTGAGTATCCGATATTTCGGCAGTGTTACAAGCGCTATGATCATGGATGTACTTGTGACCGGGATCCCTTTCGTTAACATAAAATGTTTTGTCCTAAAATGTTATATCTTAATGAATTTGGCATAATTTTTTTGGCATAATTATATTTGACATAATTTTACTATGTAATTATGCGAAAAAAATTATGCCTTACGACACTTAAAAAATTCACAGAATGTTTAGTAGTTATTTTTATACCTACTCGCACTATCTCCTGAGATACAGGCTTACGCCTATTTCGGGAGGTAGGGTATATTAAAATCGTATTACAATATAGACCACCAGTATTATTTGTCACAATGATATAGGTACTTAGAATACCTTTGTACCTAGCTACAAGTTACAAATTGTATACAGTTATTGTAAAAAAAATGGTGAGAAATACCGTATCCATTTCTACACATTCCGTCTTCCAGTAATCTAGTGAACATGTAATAGAAGAGCTACTCGATTCGGTTGCCGACGTCCGCTTACTGCCTTTTTACCTGCTATGTACAGTCGGCTACAAAACTTGTTTGATGAAATTTATTTTCAAATTTTTATTATTTTTTGATGGACCATTCGAACGATTTTGTTTCGTTGTTTTGATTCACAATATCGAGCTCAATGTTTTTTATTGAAATTTTATGTGTTGTATTAATATTATTGCGTAGTGTGGACGAGGCTTGTCTCGTTAGAGGCCAATAATATTTGAAGTGATTTTATGCAGGTCCGTTTGTTTGCTCTTTTTTCAATTTCCGGGTAAAATAAATTTATTGTTTTTAGTGATGAAACAATACAGCTGGCTTAATGAGTGAATAGTAACTACATCGGTACTGTGCATTCTTATTTGGGGATAGGCAGACTTACATAAACATATAGCTTAACTAGCTTTTGCCCGCGGCTCCGCCCGCGTGGATGTCGGTTATCGCGACCAAACATAGCCTATGTCCTTTCTCAAGGTCTAACCTACCTCTATACCAAATTTCATCAAAATCAGTTCAGCGGTTTAGTCGTGAAAGTGAGACAGACAGACAGACAGACAGACAGAGTTACTTTCGCATTTACAATATTAGTAGGGATAATGAAATATATTCAATTGTATACACACGTCCTTGCACAAATATCCTGAAACAAATAAGAAGGGTTACTTTAATAGCTATTTATTTAATTACATATTATGATTTTATTTTTACAACCCATGACGAAGTGCCCGCTACCAATGCAATAAGCTCGCCCCCTATTACGTGGGACCGTAAATCATATTTAGCGAAATGTGGGTATTAATACGCTTCTGCCTACCCCTTCGTGGGTTTGGCGTGAGTATATGTATGTACCTATGTAATATTGTGTTTTCGTTAAATTTATTGGTCTTTATGATTTCACGTGAGAAGTACCTATAGGAAATATTAAAACTAAACATTTACAGGTAAGGTCTATGACAAACAAGAAGCTATCAGAATTTTGTATGTTTGTGATTGTACTTCAATACCAAAGAAGCTTGATAAAATTATTAGTTTAAAAATCGTGAAATCCACTTAAAAACTGAAGAGTGCGCAGTAGATTTGATTAAAAGCGTCTACGGCTATTTAAATGAACGGAATGGATTGCCTATTACTTTCAATTTCTCCATTAAACTCTTCCAGATGAATTGCTAGGACCTAGGTGAATTTTTCAAAAGAAATATAGATTGAAATGGTTTTACGTCAAACTTTCAGTTGAAGCATTGTAATTTTATTTTTTTAGGTGCCAATAAAAGAATCCGGGACTGTAGGAAGTTTTTTCAATTTATGTGACAGATAGGTCTAAATGGTCAGATGGACCTATATGGCCGGAAAGTGGTTACCCTGGTTTATGCAACATCAGGGGAGTTACACTCGTGCTACCGAAATCTTATAATGCTCTTAGGGGTCCCAACTCCCCATACTTCGAACTGAAACTCAATTTTTTTTTTTCATCAAACCCATACGTGTGGGGTATCTATAGATAGGTCTTTTAAAATGCTATTGAGGTTTCTCACATATTTTTTTCCTAAACTGAATAGTTTGCGCGAGAGACACTTCCAAAGTAGAAAAATCGATACCTCCCACGTAAGTTGTTGTAACCAACAAAATTGCTATTTTGTGTTTTTCATGTAAAAGTGTCTAATTTTATGTATAGTATCCTGTAACAATTAGATCAAATCCAAAAATCTATTAATTTCGGTAGTTTTCAGAAGTATAACATCGTATGTTCCGAACTATCCCGGCGTATATTGTGGTATTTATTACTTGCAATAGTTTACGGCGGGCGGTGTGAGTCTGACGAGCGCGCTCACCCCGCGTATGTGTGACATAAAACAGACTACGCTGGAACTCGCTGTAGGTTGCATGTCACGCGCGTATTTTTTGTGTTGATTTGATATTTATTACGTAATACTACTAGCACATATTTTTCGTATTTCAAATATTGCTTATATAAAATGTGGTATTGATTACATACAACAATATACGTTGCTGAATTTACACGTATTTTGTTGTAAGTAATACATACAACATTTTACTTCGGAATTAGTTATACTGAAGCACATGGCAAGATGACTTACAATGTTTTACGTGGTAAAATTAACAATTTTATGGTTACTAAGTAACACATACAACAATCTACTTCGCTTATCACTGACATTGTGTAAGTTGTAAGTAACATTTGCGGTTATCAAAAATCTATAGAAATAAATAAAATTAAAGTGTCTGTTTGTAACGTCAAAATAACAAGTGAATAAACATTTTGAACCCAAAAAAAAAACAAAAATAACAAGTTGAATGAAATTTTGAAGCATTTATTATGTTAACTTAATCATCTTATCATCTTGTCTTCTTCATCTTTTTCATCAATCTTCTTCTTCGGTCATCAATCATCATCATCTTATTCAAAATAACAAGTTTTTACTAAATGGGTATTCATGTAAATCAGGTACCATTAACAATAACTTAATTTAAATGTCTTTGGTCTGTCTGTCGGTCTGTTCCGCTAATCTCCTCCCTCCTCTCGAAGGTGACGGAGCGTATCATTAATACATAGCTCCTGGGGTACTTTGAACTGTATGATCTACTGAGTAACCGACAGTACGGCTTCCGCCACCGTCGCTTAACAGGTGTATCTTATCTTAACCTTCTTTTGTATCTCACAAACCGTTGCGCGCAAGCTATCGAGACTTGAGGTGAAGCACTGGCGGTTAGTCTCGATATCGGAAAGGCCTTTGATCGGGTCTAGCACAGAGGTCTTCTTGCAAAGCTCTTATGGACCAAGGGATTATGGGAATGGACTGCCAGCTTTTTGTCCAACAGAAGTATCCAAGCCGTCGTTGATAGCAGTTGCTCGGACCGCATGGACATAAAACGCCGATGTCCCACAAAGTTCCGTGTTGTCTCGACCCTGTTACTGCTACATATCAATGACATGCTGTCGGATGACTCCATTCATCACTATGCGGACGACAGTACCGGAGACGCTTGTTACACGGACCGTGCAAATATCCCTCAGTCCGAGATGGAGGAAAGCCGCGAACAACTTGTGTCTGAAATCGAGGCTACGTTATCTAGAGTATCCGATTGGGACAGACTAAATTCAATTCAACCCCTCTAAGACACAAGTATGTGTATTCACCGTTAACAAAATCGCCATATATTGTAGCACCGCAATTCCTGGACACACTGCTTACTATTTCCTTGCGTATTGGGATCCTTAATATCAATATCTCCAGCGACGTCCAATACCGTAGTCAATTGGAAGACAAGGTGAAGCTGGCATCAAAGAAGCAGTGCTCAACAGGGTGAATACTTAACTGTGGGGCAACGACTCCGCCTACATAAGGCACAGGTTCGGCCCCACTTGGAGTACTGCAATCACCGTTTTGTCGGAGCGCCTACGTGCCAGCTTGAAGTGGTCAACCCCTTCGACTCGGTACAAAGACGAGCATTGAGGCTCGTTGACCATCCCATACTCGCAGGTCATGTGGAACCTTTCAGTCTCAGAAGAGACTTTGCCTCACTGTGTGTTCTACCGCCTATACAATGGTTTGTGCTCAAATGAACTATTTGACATGATACCAACAGCTACATTCTATCATCGCATCTCTCGCCACAAGCAGGGAATTCATCGTCACACATTGCGTCCGGAAACAGTGCGCACTGTGCGGTATGAAAGGAACTACATCCCTCGCACACTCAACCTGTGGAATGAACTCCCTGCGGTGGTTTTCCCAAGTGACTACAATCGATTGATAAATTGATAGCTGCCGTTGACTGGACAATACTTGTAGACTACACCTATGAGAAGCACTATAAAAGGAGGATGTCTGTACCACGTCATCCAGACCCGACATATTCCTTTTTTCACGATCGCATAGGCGAGCATTGCTTGTAGAACTCACAGTACCGTGGAAAACTAACATACCTAAAGACCACGCTATACAGACGAACAAATACTTTGACCTGACTAACGAGTTAACCAAAAATGGCTACGTGATTAAATTCAACGCCGTAGAAGTAGGACCAAGACGAATTCAAGCTAAATCCCTGTACAACTTAAAGACCTCGGATTGCCAAGAGCTTCAGTAAGCTCTTTACTAAATCGAATATCCAAAGCGGCATTGATAAGATCTTACCAAATTTGGATAGGTAGGGGGTACACTACTGACGGTGGAGGTGAGCGCTGATGCATCACAAGGTGGCCACCCTAAACCTACATCTGGGTCGCAAGTCCCAATCGCCGTCACGGTTTGCTCTGTATCACGGGTCCATAAGGACACGGCGACCGCACGGTGAATCCATGGAGTACTGAGAATCGGATCTCTGGGTCTCTTCAAGAATGGGCATTAGATGGTTTTTGCAGGGTCGGCAGTGCGAATGTGACGCCGCTGGTGTTGCATACGTCCATAGACCACGGTAACCACTTCCCATCACGTGGGCCGTGTGCTTGTCTGCCACCTAAGTGGTAAAAATAAAACATACCACACTTTTTTTCCTCTTGTATTTCGGCGTAAATTGTTGTATCTGGTACATACAACTAAATGCGACTCATGTGTTCCGGTGTACATTATTGTAAGTGACTGATACAACAATTTGTAAAGGTCATATACCGCGGTAAAATGTTGTAACAACAAAATCTCTAAAACTTTTGGTATTTTTGAATAATACCGTGAGGTAAACGCTAAAGTATTATTAACTGAAGTTACATGTTGAATTTTATAAAGATTAGTTGAAAACTGCGGTTTTTATTGCCAATAGTACCTTTGAAACGCTCTCCTGTAAAATCACAGTTTTGAAGTTACAACAGTTTACGTAGGAGGTATCGAAATGTGTGTGTCCCCTCTAACTTCTAAAATAAGAGAATGATAAATCAAAAAAAAAAATATATGATGTACATTGCCATGCAAACTACCAACGAAAATTGGCTTGAACGAGATCCATTAAGTAGTTTTTTTTTAATACGTCATAAATCGCAATTTTCGCCTTTGCTGCTACGGAACCCTTCATGGGCGAGTCCGACTCGCACTTGACCGAATTTATTGTAGTTGCTTGGGAAAACCACAGCAGGGAATTATTCTACAGCTTCATCGTAGTAACTTCCAAGCTTTTCATATACCTACATAAAACGTCTTGACACAAATTATGTTGGAATTTGCCATATCTGGGTCAATCGAGGTTGAAACTCCGATATTCAATTACATTGTTAGGCCGATATCTGGCCTCTACGTTCGCTTCTCATCTGTATATTACCAACATTTCGACATCTATTGCCACACCAATTTCAACTTTAGCTTTCTCTTCTTTGAGTTTAGTTTCTATTGGAGGTCTTCAGTCTTTGAGGTCACAAGCCTTTGATTGGTTATCTAAACGCTGCTTGCCAATTACTTAGAGTAAGTGATTGTCTTGCGTAGCATGCAAATTTAGATGGGTTTCCAAAGGATTTTTGTGGTTATACGTTGCATTTGCAATATCAAATTGTTTCGGGTTTGCAATAGCTCGTGTGTAATTTGGAACTCGAATATTATTTCGGTTACAAAGGGATAGGTTAAAATGAAATCCTGTTTCTGTTTTCGGTTGAAATGTTTTGAGATAGCAAATATAGGGAATTTTTGAATCGTGTGGGGAGATAGATACAAATTAGGTTAACCTCTTATGTATACAAACGGTGTTACACTCATGATGTATATTATTGAATAAACACTTCACTACACTTTTTATTTTTTAGCCTGACCGGTTTTGACGGTTGCTAACTTCTCGGCATTGGCATTTCCCTTCCTTGTTCATGCTGCCTGCGTGGAGCGGCGTCGCTGGGCACTCGGCGGTTTGTGGCCTAAAATAAAATTTGCACTTAAGTAAAACCTACTATTGACCGTATAAACGGAAAATAAAACTTAATGGAAATGTCACTTACCTCTATGGAATGGCCATTAGACTTGCTGGTGGGACCGGCGGCGCCGCTGTTTCGCTTTTAGCGCTGGTGGCAGGGGTGGGAGATGCAGGTGCTACGTGCAAGTATTGTTGTGGGTGGGCCAGCGATTCCGTGAGCTTGGGAATGTTCCCCCCCGGGCGCCACTTCGAATTCGTGTATCTTGGTCAATACACGGGTCGTTGGCTCATCTATGCATAGGTAGGCACTATGGGTGCGCTGTGTCGGCGCTCTGTCTGCGTCCGCGATGGCTCGATTTGTGACTTGCGGCGCGGCGCGTGCGTGCATTGACGTGGAGCGCAGGCCGTGGACACTTAGAACATCGGTTTGAACTACTATGATTTCAAAGAAAAATAGCCCTTATTATCATTCAGCATAAGACTATGAGCAACAACTGAGGCAATAAATAGACAATAATATTTACGACTGAATGTTGGCCAATGTTGACAATGCTATATGACCTTAGACAATCTATTGAATTATTGAGCATTCTGTATACTCTGTGCTTAATTTCAATATTTTTTTCATTTAAAAAATCAAAATGGCTGTATCGCATGCGATTTCACTTTTTGATTTTTGAAAATTTACACAATACGCATACTTTTTTTGCGAGTTTTATGTAGTGAGATAGTGACTCTTATGTTATGTGATGTTTTTCTTTTTGTATTTGAAGACAGTGACTTACAATTTTGTATGATATTTCAATTCCTATTTCGGAAACGTTTTTGTGCTATATTTAGTTTTTATTTTGAGACAGTGACTCTTATTAGTTTATAAGTAGTGTAATTTACTTGTCTGCAAACATGCCAGGGACAAAGGGCACCAAAAGGTGTGAGCTTTGCCACAAAAGGAGATTTCCAAAATGCAAATTATTTTTGTCGAAATTTCCTCTAGATCCAGACCGGTAAGTTAAAGAAAACTATGTCGGACTATGTCCCTACTAAATTACGTATGAATCAGTCGAGTTCATTACTATATGGGCACTTCCAGACTAAAATATATAAGCATAAAGAGTTCGTAATGACAGCTATTGTTGCATTTTCGTTAGACATTTCGACAGTCGTTATGGGTAGTTGGAGCCTTAAAACCAACAACTGAAGAACAATGCTTCAATATCACCATTGGGTTATACAGGTCAGGTGGCAGTCATTTTACAGAAATTTTTGAAGTTTAGTTAAATCCATAGATTGATAAAGTGGTCCCTAGACTCCGAGGTGAAAGCTTCAGATGTCACCGGGATTAATGCTAAGCTAGCTAAAAGGAAAAAAGTGCAGGATACATGAAAAAAATTAGTGCACACATGAATGTATTAAACTAAAGTACAAAAGAAACTCGATTAAGCATACCATACTACATTTGGTTAGGTACTTAACTGAAGGTGTACAATATTCTAGCAACTTATTATAAAAACTTATATTAAACAAATAAACTAGGCTAACTAATTGACTAACTAGTGGTTCGATGTCTGTTTTTGGTCTACAAAATAAGTTTCTAAACAGAAAAATATTTAATAACTAACTTTTTAAATAAAACATATTAATTAAATAGACACATAAATATTGTTTACCTTTAGTTAAGTACCTAACTGAACTGAGTACAGTTGTTGTTAGGCATTCAGATAATCATACATTATAAAGAAAAGCCTGTTTTGTGCATTCATGTAGTACATAATGTATGTGTATTTAATAAAAGCAAAAAATACATTAAAAAAAAATCAATGTTTATTTTAAGAATTAACAAACAGGTACATTTGGAAATGAATGTATGCATTTACCTATATGCACATGTTTAATTCTCTTATGCTTACAACGGCATTGCAAAATTTAGCGGTAACATAATATACATTTTGATTTACTTTTTTTTTCAGATTGATACTTCGGGCGTCGATTTTCAACTTTCTGTTCTGTCGGTGACATCACTGGAGAACAATCTATAGGCTATCTTTCTATCGGCTAACTATCGACCAATTACAATCAATAGGCTGTCACAAGACTGTGGCCGTCGTTGTGCGCTTACAGAAGTGCATTGCTGGAGCGGTAGCGCTTCTTCTCTATTGAAAATGGTCACTAGTTATTACATAATAATTTATCCTATTATATTATTGACCATATAATTACTACTAAACTTTGGATAAACCAGCTGATATCAAGATTTAATAGTACCAACACTATATTATGCGATAATTTGTTTAGTAGTTATAGCTAAGCTATGGTCATGCAATAATAACATATACAATATTAAAATGTACAACTACGTACGTATATATTACTTATTTAATTTTTAAGTCGTATAATATAGGTATGAATAAAAATAAACTATATGGTTGCCTACTTAATAATATGTGTTGATTGTACTTTTTGTATAAAGTTATTAAAAATAAAGAAAAAAACATGTGTGTATGCAGTGTGTAATCAGGTATTAACCTTAAAGTGATATGAATATCAGACTCACGCCCAGTTTCCGAAAGGCTGATCAATATCAAAAGTTTATGATGGACGCAAAAACTACTGAACAAATTTTGATGTGGTTCTATTGATAGCAAGGCCTTGCTTAGACTTAGTCTACCGTAGAAGTGGAACTTTAGATATACCAAAATAATATATATAATTATTATAATAATTCACGTAGATAGAGCTGTGATTATTAAATAAGTAAAATATAAATATATTATAACATATTGTAAAATATTTATCTTGTGATATTTTTCTACCAGATATTTTGTATTTTGGAATAGTTTTGAGGTAAAATGCTATTAAATTCTTATGCATTAATACTTTCATAATGTGATATATATTGTAATTAGCGAACAATAAAATAATTAATTAATTAATAAAGCTACTTTTTAGTTAACAATAAATTCGCGGTACGCGATCTTACCGCGAATTTATTGTTAACTAAAAAGTTCGAATCCCGCCCGAAGTCAAATTCTCTTTTCTCTTTGTAAATCGATTTGAACAATCAGCATAATAAATGCTTCAAAATTAAATTCAATAAAAATAAATTATTTTTTGAAACATTTTTGCAGTAATATACTTTATAAATTAATTTAAAGCTGTGTTTTAGTTAAAACTAACATTTTGTAATATTTTTTAACCTTTCTGGTGCCACAGTTATATTTTTATAGTAAAATACTACGTAGGTATATTAATTTAAAGCTGTGTTTTAGTTAAAACAGTTATATTTTGTGATATATTTCATGTAAATTAATTTAAAGCTATATGTTAGTTGAAACACTAATATTTTGTAAATTAATAGGTTGTGTTTTCGTTAAAACAGTTATATTTTGCAATATTTTTGTAGTAAAATACTATGTAAATTAATTTAAAGCTGTGTTTTAGTTGAAACAGGTATATTTTGTAATATTTATGTAGTAAAATACTATGTAAATTAATTTAAAGCTGTGTTTTAGTTGAAACAGTTAATTATATATTGTAATATTTTGAAAGCAAATTAATTTAACCTCTACCGTTCGTTGACTCTTATTACTTGTACCTATTTTATGACATAACAATCAATAAATACAATAAAATTATAAGTTGTTGCTGGAAGTTTTATTTTAGAGTTTTGACATTGAATTTAAATTTTAAGTACCGGTTGTGAACCGCTAAAAATATTTAATCGATATCGATATATTAAGGCGCGTCACTATCGATGTCGATGAGTTGAGGAACATCACTCATCCTTCTTTCTTTAGGTTGGTATTACTTAAATGTCATTTTCAATTTGACATTTGACGTTCCCGTGTCACGTTGGTAGTATACATTAGTTCATTTGTGTATGTGTGCGTGAGCTCAATATGAATGTACTAAGTGCGGCCTCTTCATACGTAGTATATTACTTACTCTGTGGTGGAGCGGTCGACACTGATCATAGATTAATATATACTTACTGGAGATCACCCGTGCGCGCCGCGCGCTCGCATTACTAGTGATGAGTCATGCTACTTTATAGTATTATTATGTAACTATGTTTCTGTGTATTTATTTTAGTGGGTGTTATTTTGTATTTTTTTTCTATTTGTATTTTTTTTATGTGTGTGTTTAATAAACGTCTTTTCTTTCTTTCTTTCTTTCAAATTATTTCTCCCAGCTGAATGACAGACGGACAATATTTTCCTCTCAGGGTTGAGTTCTCAGATAGCAGTCGCTCCCGTAAAAGCCAAAACGCAACTAAGATTAGCATTCAGATAATGATGATGGAAGTCTAGGCATTTAAGCTTAATACTGGCTTTAAATATCAATGTATAGATAACTGTTTCCATCAAAGGTAACAGTAGACTGAATCTTGAATGAAATTTTTAAAGGATTTAGTATACTAACTATTCAAATCGATTAAGATATAGAAAAAATAATCGACCTCGGGCGGGACTCGAACCCGTGATCTTTCCCTTACAGGAGGAATGCTCTGACCACTAAGCCACCAAATATAGCATTTAGTATGTTTACTATTCAAATCAATTAAGATATAGAAATTCAGTCCAATTTCATTCAATTATTTGGGCGGAGTCATCAAAAATCTATGTTTAAAAACGATTGTAACATCTTGTACCTGCTTCCAACAATAAAAAAATAAAAAAAAATTGGAAAAGTAAAAGTGCTTTATTCAATATGTGTAACAAGTTCCACCAAGTGCCATCAATCTCCAGTATAAACAGATTGTAACATCATTTATTGATTCCGATAGTTCGTACGAGTATCGGTAGATGGCTCCCACCGTCGCCCTAAGACGGATATGTATAGAAGAATTTGGATCAGCCTTGGGCGGCTCTCGGTGGTCAGAGCATTTCCCCTGTAAGGGAAAGATCGCGGGTTCGAGTCCTGCCGGAGGTCGATTTAACTATACCATTTTAAAAGACCATAATAAAATATCTTCTAATATCAGATTGGATTGTACTGATCAAAATCCATTGAATTAGTCTAGCTTCTCACGGTTTAAAAAGATTTGTACTCTTCTTATTTTCGAATAAAAAAATAGTATGTTTTTTCCCTGATAGTTATGTCAAACTAATATAATTTACTGTAAAACAAAAATGTAAATATAGTAATGAAATAAAGACGAGAAGTTGTATATTATTCAGGAATGTAAACAAAGGACAAGTGAAATGTTAGGTAACGTAGTTTCAGCGGATACACCAATATAATTTGAGTCGCGAGAATGTTGGAAATGGTTCTATTTTGAGCTGAGATTACTTTAAAGTAGGCCGGTTGCAAACTGACGGCTAATTAGTGGTTAATTTGATTTTTAACTATTAGCAATTTATTAATACTGAATTAGCAAATACTTGTGAGATAAAATATCTCATTGTTTATAGAAAGTATTAGGTATCGATAAACTAGATAAAAACGAATATTGCTACGCGCAAAACTCCAATAAGTAGGTACGGCCCGATCGATTCGGCTATTATTTTTATGTCTGTGAAGTTCCACGACATGTATTCAATTTAAAAAAACACAGGAACGGAAACAGAATTTCACGCAGGTGAACAGGAACAGAATTCCACGCGGGCGAAGCCGAGGGTAATAGTTAGTTATACATACAAATTATCTCTGTTGTTTTGCAATTTATCACAATTCGTTTTCTTAAACTAGACTAGCTACCTAAATAGAATAGATATCTGAAATAAAAGAACACTGAATACCAAAGTACAAGGTAAAGTGTAGGTACATTTCAACCACAACCTCACATTCAACAGCAAGCTCACAGCGTTCAATACAAACATGCAAAAACCAGCGAAAACTGCACAAAAGAGTCAAACCAAATATAAAAAGTAGATAAAGCTAAATCACCTAAGACAAACGCAATCGTACAGCCAGCCTAACCAACAACGACGTGTCAACTGCGCGTAAACGTCGCCGCGACTAAACTGGGCCTGATTTATTTTATTGGGCCGATAAATGAGTGCGCGCGCTCTGGCGCGAAATAAATTGTAACTGAACTGCGACTAGTCGGGGCAATTCTTGTTCAGTTGTGAAGATTTGGACGGCCTAAAATGGTGTTGGAAGTGGAAGTTATGATGATGGCGATTCTAAAGTTGATCGTGACTTGATCATGATGAAATGAGTTTATTTCAAGATTTTGTGATGATAGCACAAATACTAATGTTACATAACAGCTGTTGGCTCAGCAAAGTTCAAATGGTCAATTCGATAACAGTAACTCATGTCAGTAATATTATAAAGGTAAAGTTTTGTGTCTATTTGTGAGTTGAGTTTGTTGATCCTTCTCGTTGAAACAGCTGGACGAATCTGGGTGAGATATGATCATCATCAAAGTGTTGCTCCTGGTAACATTCAGGTTTTTCACCTTAAATACAAGATCCGCTTATTTATGATTTTACCAAGCCTCAACAAAATGGGGTTCTTCAAAAAAAGGCATTTGAAGGTTCCTACAAAGTCAGCAGTATGAGTCTGGTGTTGCACACGTTCATGGACCACGGTAACCAACTCTCATCAGGTGGGCCGTGTGTTTGTCTACCAGCTATATGGTACAAAAAAAATCAGTTACGATTAGTGTATACAGGTTTAGTCATATTTCCATCAAATGTTAATGCAGTGGGGTTCCATTATGTACCTAACATTTGTTTACTCAAACCATTTCATTTAAATCAGAAGCTAGTAAACACATTAGCAGTCTATTTGCGTTTTGCGTCGGCTTAAGTGATAATGTGCGTAGAGTAATTTAGAAAATAGAGGCGGAGAAATATTAATGTTATTCGTATTTCTTATTCGTGTCTCTCGTAGGCATTTGATTACTTCAGTTACTATATTTACTTATTGTCATTTCTATACTTTCACTTTTTGGGTTACAGACATTTTTACATATTGACATTTGTAAATATCGACATTTTTATATCACGACATAAAATAACCTTCGACAATTTAATTTTATAATTTCGTCATTTTTATACCTAGTAATTTTTCCTGATAGACTTAAGTCGCCAAAAGGGTGAAATCAACGGTCATAAATCGTTAAGCAAAAACATGCATGCAAAAGCCCGCCTCACGGTCAAGAGGTCTCAGTTTCGAATCCTGACCATTACACTACCGTTGTAAACCTACTGCTAACGCAAGCAGTTTAGCGTAGATTATGGCAATTTAGATACTAGCGAGTTAAATAGTAATTTCGGTTACTCTTTAAATAAAAGTGAAGTAAAAGATGCTACAGTATATTGGCTTATTTATATATCATTTGTGTTTTGTGCTTGCTGTGTGCGTGGTGTGTGGGTGGCGATTTTTTTTTTTTTTTCATGAGTTGTTTTTACTTATTTGTTTTGTTAAATATCTGATTATTTGATTGGCATCTATGGGTCACAAAGGATCTGGTTGAAAACCAGCGTCAGGCACCTGTCTGACATATGCTGAACCAGGCCCTTTTCAGCATGCCTGCGAGATGTATGCCGGATAGCAATTAAGTTTATATTTTTTGTTATTGTTTTTGTGTATTCCCTGTCATTTGCTTTTTGCTGTTATTGTGTATCTCGTAGGTATATGAATAAATGGTTTCTTCTTCCTTTCTTTCTTTCATTGATAGGATTTTTAATTTCTAACAAAGTAATATATAAAGTGGTTGTTACGATTAATTGTCTTTTTTTTACCATCCTATCCTATGAAGTTTTGGAGATAATCGTAAAGTTATTAGATTACGGATTTAACGTGTATGACAAACTATTGCAAATGAAACGATTGCAGGTGATCGATAAAACATTTACTATAGAAAACACAAACACAACAGTAAAACAGTGAATGACAATGATTATAATAATATCTACATACAGCCTTAATGAGCGAGCGGGAAGCGCCAGAGACTCGTAACTGAGGTGCATACGTCCGTTCGCGCATACGGGGGGAACGCCACTGGCGGCGCTGGCAGTGTTGCCAACCCCTACATTGCCCCAAACTGTAGATATACTTGAAAAAAACTGTAGAAACCTGTAAATCTCAAATTAAAAAACTGTAAATCTACATCTTTATCTATTTATTGTATTAAATGTAATACACATGATAAAGATGGAATTAAAAACCAGAAAAATATCGTGTAATTATCAAAGGTTTAATAAAATTTAATGTCAAAAAGTGTCAGACAGTCTAGTCTAATAAAACTGGCTAAAGATTTAGTAGCTGTGAATACGTCTTACATTTAGATAGTGTCACTAGCTAGTGTTTACTATTTCTAAATCTTCTTGATTTTCATTCTCATCTCTATTATTGCTAAAATCGTACATATCTTTATCAATTTTTTTGTAATGATCATTTGTGACATTGAACTCATATTTTTTTTTTCTGATTTTGTGTGCTTGGTCCCTTGTGGTCGTGGAAATTTTATTTCTCAGCTTGGTTTTCATAAAATGAATGCTCGAAAACAAGTGTTCTACCGTAGCAGTACAGCGGCAAACATAGAAGTTTTCAGTTTTCGTAGTCATTTTAATATCTGATTTACAGATAATTAACCACCGAAACATAAAGCCCGAGCACCGAAGATATGTATATTATGAAATCTACGATCGACCCCTAATAACGCCATTCATTAAATCGGTTGACCATTACCAAAGTATTTCACAGGGATTCCAAAGAAGAGTACCTATAGGGTTTACTGAACCCGGGTTTCAGTGTACGGTACTGACTTTGTAGCTCGCTAGCATCTTAAATAAAAAACTGTAGATTTGGAGGCCTAAACTAAAAACTGAGAGCATTTCCAAAAACCTGTAGATCTACAGTTAAAACTGTAGGGTTGGCTACACTGGGCGCTGGCGTCAGTGGCGTGAGCCGAGACTCGAGTCGCGCTGCGCGCGCACCTGCATTAACCCTGCGACCGCGCACGTATCGCGCGTCTTAACCCTTTCATGCGTTATACGTGTTTATTTTCGAAATATTTTTTAGCTTTGATATTTTTCTTTAAAACAAACAAACTTGACCAAATAGGATAGCTAGGACCCAAAACAATTCTCGCAACGTAACTCAACGTCTTAATTTCATATATCTAGTTCAAAACTTATGTAGGTACTTTTTTACAAGTGAGAAATGAAATAAAAATTTAAAATGTCTCTGTAACATTCACTAGTCTATATTTAAGTAGACTACCCGCATTACTGCGAGAACTTTTCTTTTGATCTCATTGACTAATCTACGATTATTTACGAGAATGAAAGACTTTAGCTTTGAGTTAGTGGTCATAATGGATTCAGGATTACTGAATACTAATATAAACTACAATGGTATGAAAATGAAAAGACTGTTAAATATTTATAGCATGCAAATGTGAATGTCATAATATAAACTTTATTTTACGTGATGGTGACAGCTCACCTATCACCATCAGTGCTTCTGAAGTTTGATAAATTAAAGTTTTATGTTCTACATGTCATGATGTATGCATCTAAATACTTACATGCAAAACTTACATTTTTACAGCATTTTTTTGTATTAGTATACAATATTTATTTATTCTAACAACATAAATTTTGTTTTGTTTTTTTGTTTTTTTGTCAATAGGATTTTTTAGTTCAAAGTTCAAAGTTAGTTCCATAGAACAAGATAATCTTCAAACTACAATAATATTATAGGTACTTCTCCTAGAATATTCAAGTTATTTTATAATCGGTTTATCTAATTGTTTATTTATCAAAGAATTTCTGAATTTTACTATTTATTTTATTATATCAATACATAATAATTGCTGACTTCATTTGATTTATTCATTTTAAATAAATATATTGTTGCATGATGAAATGTAAAAATTGCATGTAATACTACTATTATTATTTTATTATTTATGTTCAAACACAATGTAAAAATTGTTCATGAATAAATATACTGAATACTGAATACTGAATATAATTTCATTAAACATTACTCTCATATTTTCTCATATATTTCAATTAATATTTATTACTTTACTTTATCATCGCAAACAAACAATTGACGAATAATGAAATTACTCCATACCAGTTCCATCATATCTGTGAAAGATTTTAATAAAAATTTATTGCGAGCGAGTATTGGCCTCAGTGGTTTTATTGTTCATTTTGAACGGAACACTTTTCAGCTGGGAATGGAGGTACGACATTGTTTCAATTTCGTGATCGTCGTATTTAACTGAAACCCGAGATGGTAATAATGAATGTAACGTTTTGTAGAAATGAATTCGTAGATAACCTAAAATATTCGTAGGTACAATCAAACTGTAGATTTACAATCATCATCTTAAATAAGTCTTAGGAAAGAAGTAGGTACCGTAAACTGGGGTTATTTTGTAACTTTGTAACTTTGGGACAATTTAAATTAGATTTTTAATACAATAATAATTATCGTCTATAGTTATCGTCAGTTACTTCAGAAGTGGAAATACTATACCGGTCATTGGTCTGGTTCTTACGTTTGCTTAATGCTTTTGATATAAAGAAACAAATTTATAAACGTCCCAAAGTTACCTAGTTGTCTCAAAGTAGCCCCAGTTTACGGTACTTACAAATAGTAAAAGATTATGTGAAAGAATTAATATGAAGCACTAAAGGAAAGTGTTGATAGGTGCGTATAGACCTCACGAAGACCTAAGGGGCCAAGGCAACCTCATCTACAAGCCAGTACGCTGCTGCTTGATCGACGAGTCACTGCTACAGGCTTTTTTCAGCATTCGCTCCCACAAGAACCGTAGAAACGAAATCAAAAGGAGGCAAAGGAGTAAGTGGACCCAATGCTTTAAAGTGATAGCCTTCGAAGTAACAGGGAACCATTGAGATGATGATGAGCAAAGAGCTAAACGCAATCGTTAAAAATAACCACTTCATTAGACTCAATAAGGAAATAATCAAACGACTAGGATAAAAACTTTGTGCCATAGCCAGTCAATCATAGCTGACTGGTAAAGCGGACCCCAGACACAAGAGGTGAAAACTTCGGATGCGACCGGGATTTAACGCTAGGATGAAGAAGATAGTCAGTCAATCATAAAAAAAAAACAAATAAACATTAACAACTACCCACATAAGAAAAGTAACAAAACACAAATCAATATCCACCCCGCCCTCCACAAAAACAATGTAGATATGATCTCAAATAAAGTTTAAATACAATTACGAACAGACTGCACTAGAGACCGCAACAAAGGGATACCATTGAAGAACTGAAGCGCCTAATAAAAGAATCGAATCTATCTATCATTGAGAAAGTAAAAAGACTGAAATCAGCGCAGTGGCGTCGTTCCGGGGTTAGACGTGCCCCGCATGTTCTTTGTCTGTTTGCTGACAAGTGAGAGGCGGGAGCGGGTTAACACCTTCATAGATTTAAAACTATATGATTTCCTGCCCGCTTTAAGTAGGTACTGATGGCATTCCCACGATCCATAGAAGCTATTTCTTGAACCAAAAGTACCTACATTTCATGTGCCATTTTTTATAACACACGCGAACTAGCTGACAGAATTAGTTCGATTTTATGATATCGTTTTTTATATAGGACACATTAATTTGACTTCACCTCGCCTGATCGTAAGCTATAGGCAAAGTCTCGGAATAGAGGGTCACCATAGACACGTACCATGTTACAATGGGGGCATTCATCTTGACGGCCTCATCAGATGCTTTACCGGTAGACGATGTACTAGTAATAATATAATTAGAATAAAAATTTAAACATCAGAATGTAAATTGTACCACAGTTAAACCATACTACGTAAAGAGTTACGCTATTTTTTATTCAAAATTATAAAATTCAGTTATGAACTTTCACAACTAAATATTCCAATAATTCGTAGTAACATCAAATCCACAAATTCTTGAATCTCTGTAAATTATTCATTCCAAACACAATGCCTGCACCGAGGAAAAATACATTTGATATCCCAAGTTCGCGGACTAATATGCAAGAACTTGCATTGGTCTTACAAACACTTAGAATACAAACGAACAGTATATAACAGACTCGAGAAATTTACGCTTACGGTAGTGGATTTTAGAAATACCGCAGTGCAAGTTGGAATAGAAGGGTCCTACTCCTTCCGGGTGATTGATTTTTATTTTTTCCCATTGGCGCTCGTATGATACTGAGTAGGTAAGTGTAGGAAGAAATGCTACACAAATAATTACCTAATTAAATTAAAATGGCTAAGTAATTTTATGGCAATTTGTTTGAAACAACACTAATTGCATTCTCTTTTCATTCTAATAAATTATTTCTCAATACTAATAAATTAGTAGCAGCATCTTTGCAGCTACGTTCTAGAATGCATAAAATCAAAACGCGCCATTTACCTCCTAAACCGAAGGAAGCTTACGGTGGTTGCGCTCGAACCTATTTCCGTCCCGGACATGCCACCTGAGGGGTGGCTCGGGCTTTTTTAGCCTGTATCATTCATATGCTAATGTTCGACGGAATATTTGCACTGGCCTTTCAAAACGCCACTATCTCCAATGGAACGGAAGTGTTTTTAGCTCGAAATGGCATGATTTAGGAAATTTTATGTTCGATGTTGTATGGCCGTTATGGTGATCGATATAGGACTTTGAGGGGACTTTGAAGAGCTTTTTCGTTGGAATTTGTTTTGTAGGATACATTTTTGAGTGTTTACGACATGTTTATAGCTTTTCGATAATCTTGGAATGATTGAGTCTTTAGTAAAATCATTAAAATTTAAGTGTGTGTATCGTGGGATAAAGTTCCTGTAGTTAAAATAAGTAGATTATTAAACTGAGTATAACATAGAAAGAATAGTAAAAGTGCGGTGCAAAATTATTTTTCTTCAGATTTTACTGCTTTTGATAATTTTTAATCATCCACCAAACCAAGAAATACGAAATATTTGCAATATAGTAATCAACCACACATTCTCTATAGTATTATAATTCTATGTTATATACAAATCGATAGTCAACTTCCATATTCCACTAGCCTATTCGTGCTAAGATAAGAAAACCATGTTTCTTCCACCTACAACCGATAGAATTTCGATAAGTACATCCTTCAATCCATTCCTTACATGCATTAGAGTCATTACGTTCATTACTCCACAAACGGATACATTTATATCTACCCACACAGTTCAAGAAGCTAAATTAAATGCTAAGACCAAAGCTATTAAACTGCCTAGTGCGATAATTGGATGTAAATGAGGTAATATTTGCCAAGCGAATGCTTTTAACTGATAGTGAGCTGATGAAACTGCCTCAGTGTGGTGTGGTATGTGAATATTGGGCCTGTACTTCATAAGGTACAGGCTTCGATTCCAGAGCGTTACTAAGTTTGTCTGTCAATGTCAATAATGATAATCGCGAAATATAGGTGTAGGCACCTTCTGATATCAATCGTTCATAAAGGTCATAAAAATTGCTTCAACCTTTTAGTATTTGCTAGGGACGGATACACACATAATAGCTTTTAAACTCTCTAATTCTATTCTTATTCTAAAATTGCAGGACAATTTTACAAGGTTGAACATGGTCACAAGTGGATCAGTGTAACCTAGTTGAACCACCCTCCAATTCAAAGACAAGTAACTTATACAATGACCGTTTAACCTTCCGATAACATTATCGTATACTTGATGTATTCAAGTCAAACAAATAACTCTCCTTTTATACTACTAGATGCGGTATCTCGATCGTCTTAAAATTTCTAATACTTCGACTTCCATAACCTCGCCACAACTCGATAAACATTTCACGTAATCAACATAAAACATCCTCCAGAATCCATATAATCACATCGAGACGCAGCATCGTACTTTTCAGAATCTGAGTGAGCAATACAGTCAGAAGATCACTCTATAAATCTGCAAAAATATTCTAAGATAAACACGTAAAAGGCGCCGGCGGTGGTGGCATCGATTTTTCAAGTGGCTCTAACATTTGTGTTGGATTCGGATGCGGTATTTCTACGAACTCAATATGCTGTAGGTATTTATTTAGTAGGTTGTGGGCCCAATACAACCTAATTAATTAACTAAAAGTAGTTTCCAAATATAACCAGGGCCTAAACCAGCTTCTCTTGCTAGCTATAACAACAGCATTTGTCCGTTAAGCAACAGCTGAATTTCATACAGCTAGCGAGAGTGCCATATTATGGCACTCTCGCTAGCTGTGTGAAATTCAGCATTATTTAGTGTCAGGAAACTACTTACACTACTGGCCGTATGAAATGCAGCATTAACTAGTGTGAGGAAGCTATGTTCACGGCTAAGCTAGCCTATTTATATTAGACAAATATAGCTCGATTTCTTCTTAATTATTGTAGAAGAGATTTTCTTCGTTACTCTTTCGTATGTACTTTAATTACTCAACCAATTTTATTAATATTTTACATTCACGTTATATTCAAGGGTACAGAAAAGGAAATAAAGTATTTCCGTGTTTAGAAAAATAAAAAAATCGAAATTAATTTGATTGATAAAATGTACAGTAACTCGAGCGAATTCTAAAGGGTCACAAGTGATAAATGCTACAATAAAAAAAAAACATTTTTTTTATTGTAGTTAGCATTGAAATCAAAAGATACCCTATCGTAGCTTACCACCTCCAGGTAAATGCCAAGCTCGACGGTAGCGCGACAAACTTGCGCCTCCGAAGGGAAGTTATTTACATAAGATCTTAAAACAGCAATCGGCTGATCGCTAACATTTTAGCTCCGAGTCAACAGACACTTCGAGTTGAAATATTTATTCAACGTACACAGTATATGGGTCATAGGCGCTGGAGATAAATTGGCTGATACTAGGACGAGAGGAAATTAGGATTGGATTTTTTGAAATATTGGTAGTTAATATTCCGTTACCTACTTAGGATTATATCACGAAACTAAAAAGTGGAGTCTTAGTAATAGGGTTCCATTTTAACCCCTTGGGTACGGAAGCCTAAAAAATCCTTAATAATTATAATAATTATCCATGATAAAAATATTAGAACATACCAATTCCACACGGTTTTAATGCCTCAGAAAGGTTTCCTTTTAAAAGCAAAGCTATGTGTTCACGTGGAAATCGGGACAGTTGCATGTATAGTTGAAATAAATCAAACTATTTGCAAGCTGAAATATAGGTGTGGCCACGCGTTTATATTCGAAGGGTTAGGTAGACGTAGGTATATACCTGCACTGCACCAAATACACTTTTCGGAGTCAGGTAACAGTAGGCACATGCTGTAAGAACACTTCGAACGATCGAACGAACTCGAAAGCTGAATCCGCGGTGATATTTCAATATCGCATGTTGTTTTGGTGATGTCAAGCACATCAACATACATCACACTCATGCTCGACAACGTGACGACATCAAATTTACAGCATGCAGAATGGAAATATCACCGCGGATTCAGCTGTCGAGTTCGTTCGATCGTTCGAAATGTTCTTACAGCATGTGCCTACAACGTGTGTCCTGTCACTAAGAATTCCATTACCGAAAATCCCGCTAACTCTTCTACTTACTCCCCGATCGGGCAATCGAAACCTCAAGCGTGTGGAAGCATGGTTAAGCGCCAGCTTAAGTCATAGGATCAAAGCTTCACACGATTCACGAGGTCTAATTTATTTCTGTACCAAATTTTAGGCGTGAAAGCGTAACAGATACACAGACAGACATAGTAACTTTCGAGTTTATAATATTAATATAGATCCCTCAACCCTATCACTCTAAAGCCTTGGCTTAAATAAAATCACTAATACAATCCGTAAAGCCAAACGTACCAATCACGCGAGATGTCGTGACTGCGCACTAGACTCCATATTGGAAATGGTTTCTGGATTGGAACTAACATGAACTGACACAGCTTGTGTAGGGAGTACTAATATAAATATATTGCAGTGCCATGACTGCAGTTACAATAAAAACGTTCGTAAACGTATACATAAAATGGAGATTATCTTTTGACTTTTCTTTTAATAATAATCACATATTTAAAATGAGATATTTTTAAATGCACATCTGTATAATTTTTCAGAAAACTACGTAACTCCACTAATTTACTGAATGCATACCAGAAACATGAATGCTGTGCAAAAAAACTGACTTGCACACTAACTAAATCAAATGATAGATTTATTGAAAAAGGTGTGCAAATCCGACTTGGATAGATTAGGTTAGAAGGCTTTTGCCTTCGTGGTTATTTTTTTTATTTAACCAAAGGAATTGTTCTGCAAATTTCATTAAACAGTATATTTAATTTGATTTAGTTAGTGCGCATAATTAGTGTGCAAGTCAGTATTTTTGATATAGCTTTGAAATATTTTGTTAGTAAAAGGGGACTATACAGATATCGATTTAAATACATGCCCTATATCTTAATTCATCTTTCGATTACACCAGCATTATTGTTATTTCTCACACATTTTGTAGCATCCGAGGAGTCTGGTGTCCGCTTTTTTCCAGTCTAACTGCGAAGTGGCTGAACTTCTAGCGATTGCCATCTGAATAATTCCACAGGCCATTTGCGATTTTTAGGACTCCAAAACTATTCGTAATGACAGCCATAGATATTCGTGTAACAACCGAGACCGACGGCGTAACGTGCGCTCCGAGGCACGGAAATATCTAGACTATTGGAAATGGACATTTATCAAAACCTTTTAGCTTATACCTATTGGTCAAGATTTTTATGCAAATTATCTTATAACAACACAATAACTTAACTTCTACCTTTTTTTAGTTGTAAAAACATTCAACAATAAGAAATATTTTCAACTTATGTCTGCAAATAACTTTGAAGTTCCACTACTTTTAATAGTTCATGAATTCTTCGAATGCGTTCTTTCATTTCTCCAAGAACCAAGCACTTTACTTATCTAAATTACTAACTGTGATTCAGATACAAAGAAAATAGTAAAACATAAACCAGTGGGAGGTAAATATATTTAAAGAAAGTAAATAAAATAATTCTACGGATGGAATTTCACGATTGGAAATAAAGTGACCGAGGAACTACACGCTGATGTAGAATGCGAACTAATATTAAAAATGCAAAAGTAGGTGTGTTTATTTGTTTGATTTGATTTAATTTTTAAACAACCACGCTATTTGTTTATTGGATAAAGTGAAACGCAAGCTAATTTTTATCCCGAGCATAGGTTCTTAAGGATCGCAGTAATGAATCCAGTTATACAACACATAGAAAGAGCCGTTGCCATAGTGGCAATGAATATTAATCCTGTTTAATTAAACTGGAAATTATCTATCTTCTAATATATAAAATTCTTCTGTCACGGGGTGCGTAATCGAACTCCTCCGAAACGGCTCGACCGATTTTGATGAAATTTTTTGTGCTTATCCGGTATCTATGAGAATCGGCCAACATCTATTTTTCATCCCCCTAAGTGATAAGGGTGCAGCGGGAACGGGATTTGAATACCACGCGGGCCGAAAATATGGCGGTACGAAGTTCGCCGGGGCAGCTAGTATTATATAAAATTCAGTATCCTGACTGACTTAGAAATAACTCACAGTCTAAACTACTGGTCGTAAAGAATAATGACATAGTTTAAGGGTACTTACATTAAAACAAGATTTGAAGGTCGGGGACTGTGACCTTTACAAATACCCAGATCACGAGATGCTTCCACATGGAAATAAACAGACATGCATGATATCAACGTGATAAAGTGATAAATCAAATTAGGTTTATCTGAAAGTCATTCATATACTAAGTCGACTGGTATTGAGTAATTTCTGCAGTTATGTGAAGATTGTGAAGCATGCGTCGCGTAATATTATGTTACTCCGGTAATTTACCGCATCTAATAAATAAAGAATGTTTCAGTATAGATTATGCGGTTTTGTTACCATCTACAGCTTATATAAATTACATTAGCTTATATACTTAATTATGGCAGGTATAAAGTATGTTAGAGGAAGGGGAAGGGAAGGTAGGAGAGGAGGAGTATGTTAGTATAGTATAGTTAGTAGGAAGTTTGAAAGTTAATAAAGCTAGCGGCTGGCATGGCATGTGATATGGACATATTGTGAGAAGAAGGTGCAAATTATGAACAGTACAGTTATGGGCTTAGAAGCGGAGGTAGAGTCAGAGTCAGAGCTCACTGGAGAGTTTTTGTGCTGACTGTGAAAAGATCAAAGGTTTGTTCTGCTTTGTCTTCAGCGCTAATGGCTCAAAAACTATCTGTCCTTATAGGGTCGGCAGCACGAGTTTGACTCTCCTGGTGTTGCACACATTCGTATGCCACGGTTACCTCTTTCCATCAGGTGGGCTGTGTGCTTGTCTGCCATCTAAGTAGACCCAACAAAAGACAAATGGAATGTTTGAAAGAGAATAGGAATGTCAAGTAAAGGAGTTACTGCAGTGATACCATATTTACATGTCCCCTAATCTTCCTAGTAACTCTAATCGTACTAGTCTCACTAGTCATCCAGTTCCCATGTCCCTCTAGTCCTATGTATTTTGTTTAGGTTTCATACACTTGATTAAATCAGTTTTTCAAATTTATATTTGCACTTGCTCCAAATAAGTTCAATGCACAATAAAAGTTGATATAATCTAGACACTTCATCAAACTTATCTAGAATAATAAACCATCTTCAAAATTGTTAACTAGTTGTTACTCGTGGCTAGGCCCGCCCGAAATTATTATACCGTTACCGCAACCCATTAAAACTGAGGACTTATTCCAAGGATAAGATGTAGCCTATGTATCATCCCAGACTAACATCATGATCTTTTTTAGCATAATTGAGTGACAAACATCCAAACATCTCACAAACTTTAACATTTATAAATATTAGTAGCATTTTAGATAAACGACTGATGCTTATCGTGTCTGACGTCTGTAGCAAGTTTTCAAATTAAATTTTTGAATCCAAATTCGTACCACATTGATTTCAGTTATGACCTAGACAATATCATATTTTCATTGTGACAACCTAGTTTATAATACTGATTTATCTGTCTGAGATTTTTGATTAGATGAAAACAAAAACAATATTGGACTGAAAGTCTACGCAATTTAAAACTTTTCACATTAACGTGACTAATGTAAAAGTGTCTTTTTGACTATTATTAACAGAATAAATTGAAATTTTATTTTGCTTTAACCACAAAATACCCTGTAAGGTACACTCTCACTCGGTGTGTATGATCAAGGCATAAGACATCGTCATCGTCATCATGTCGATTAGTCGCCGGCGACTTGGTCGACAGTGACTGTTACTTTCATTAGTTCTAATACATGTCTACACACTAGTCGCCGGTCGCTCGCCTATGTTTTATTCACTGAGAGATTAATTCGCTGGCGACTAGTCAACAGTGGTTATTCTTGACATAAGAATTTCGAGGGCATCCTCACTTACGAGCTATGATTTGGAGAATGTAGCTTCTCTCGGTTCATGTAACTCAATAATTGGTGAGAGCATTTCCCCAGTAAGGGATAAGTCGATCGTGTGTAATTCCCCTAAAGCAAGGCCTTCTGTATGCCGTCTACTAACTTACTTAACAAACGTTAACAGAGGACCTATGTTCTTTATAGTCTACTGTCTATTAGACCTTTGTTTTACTACCTCAGTAGTACCCTGTTATATGTAAATCGATCCACAGTTTGTCCCATACCAAGCGACAACTAACACTACAAGTACATATTACTGATACGTAATGTGTTCTGGTTGTGTAGGGCTGGCTTCGTGTAAGTTTGAAATGTCGCGCCTCTCCTCTATCAGTGTAGGTAGAGACAAAAAAAAATTCTACTTGCTATCCTGGCATACGCATTTCGCTTCTTGCGACCACTTTACTCCAATAAATGTTTCTTTCTATCTGGGTTTCCTACATATACGTCGGTAGCGGGTACTTTTGACCTCATCTTCTACTATAACGTCCTCCAAATAATAATTTATATCGCTATTTTAAGAATTTATTAAAAATGTACGTAGGGCTGGCTTCGTGTAAGTTTGAAATTTCGCGCCTCTCCTCTATTAGTGTAGGCAGAGACAAAAAAAAATATATTTGCTATCCTGGCATAGGTACGCATTTCGATTCTTGCGACCACTTTACTCCAATAAATGTTTCTTTCTATCTGGGTTTCCTACATATATGTCGGTAACGGGTACTTTTGACCTCATCTTTCACTATAACGTCCCTCAAATAATAATTTATATCGCTATTTTAAGAATTTATTAAAAATGTACGTAGGTACAGTCAGCGTCAGAGAAAACAGACCTTCTTTCACTACGATGTCATTATCAAGGGGGGTCCCTTTTCTCTGAAGCTTACTGTACATCATGAGGAATTTTACTTAAAATAATAGCTTTCGTTTATACTACAAACTAAGATAAATCTCTCCAAGCTCGTATTGACAGATCATCCATAGACTTGTCGTAGTAACTCTAGCGTGTAAATCTTTAAGATCACGAATGGAAATAACACTCTTATGACTTAGTAGATAAAGGTGAAGATCGCGTAGCTGCTGATAAGGCGCAGGATAATAATTTAAAAGAAGAGCTACTTGGTATGGTAAACTATCGATCAATTTTGCAAAGGAATCGTATTTAATAGATATTTAAAAAAGAAAACTGTAAGGTTTAATGGGTTCCATGAGATCGCCAAGGATTCATAATAGACTGGATTGGTAGAGGTGCATTTTGTTACCATTTTGCAATGATTTTTTGTGTGTTGTGTTGCGCGTCAATGTAAGTTATTTGTTTAATACATTCATAAAATCACGCTTTTATCCCCATTGGGTCTGGCATAGGTGAATAAACAGCCACATTTCGGCAAACATTGTATTCGGTCCCACGTAATAGTAGTAAAAGTAAATCTAATATATAAAATTCTCGTGTCACAAATGTGCGTAATCGAACTCCTCCGAAACGGCTTGACCGATTTTGATGAAATTTTTTGTGCTTATCCGGTATCTATGAGAATCGGCCAACATCTATTTTTCATCCCCCTAAATGTTAAGGGTGGTCCACCCCTTAATTTTTATTTTTTATTTTTCAGACAAAATTTTTTGTTTTTATTTTTTTATGATACATCATACAAAAATACATGCAACCCTAAATTTTCACCCCCCTACGATCAACCCTTATTTTTTATTTGGTAATTAAAAAGTTATATCTAATATCTAATATATAAAATTCTTCTGTCACGGGGTGCGTAATCGAACTCCTCCGAAACGGCTTGACCGATTTTGATGAAATTTTTTGTGCTTATCCGGTATCTATGAGAATCGGCCAACATCTATTTTTCATCCCCCTAAGTGATAAGGGTGCAGCGGGAACGGGATTTGAATACCACGCGGGCCGAAAATATGGCGGTACGAAGTTCGCCGGGGCAGCTAGTAACAATATATTTTTCTTACGTACGCTTTGAGGTACCTATCTCCTTTTGGAATATACGTATAGTATGTTCTAAAAGTACCTAAATTAGCCAATATTGTTCAAATTATGTACAATCCATTGATTAACCTAAAAATATTTACATACTATTCCTTAGTAGAGGATAGGTTGAGTGGACCTCAACTGCAAGATGGTATAGCCAGGAAAATTCACATCAGAGGAAAAAATTTAAAAAAGTAACTCAACACGTGCAAGTTCTAGAAGATACTGTGCTTAAAGTAATCAAAGAGATTTAAAACTAATACCGATATTAATAAAAAAGAATCAAATCATTTTGATATGTCATAAGTAGCATATTCGTAAGTCAGCCACCTTTAGCAGTATTAAAAAATCCCAAAGAAACAGGAAGTTATATGCTAAAAGGAATTCAGAAATTAAAATCCATTCAACTGTTATATAATCTATGGAATGGAACCTTTCTACTGAATCTATTGATGCAACGTCACTGATTCTCAAGTGATTTATTGCGTTCACTGTGTAGAAGCCAATAATATCCATTTCAGTAATTACGGGAGCGACAAGAATGATGCTTTGCGTACGATGGACAGATTTTTAACTTCTTTGCTTGGTACTAGAATTGAGTAATGGTAGATTCGCGCTGTCGGAATAGCTCGTCAAGGGTTTGAAGATAGAAAATATTTAGGTTGCCAATGAACATAACTTTTTGTTTGCGAGTTAGCACAAAATGGTTTTAGTTGTGGTTTATTTTTAATGATAATCGAGTAGTCGACTCAAACAATTTTAGATGCAAAATGTCGTCATAACGTAAATTATTCTTTCGCATATTTATCCTCCAAAAGGTATTAGTTGTGTTATACATGATACGGAATGCTAGATTTTAAAGGTTTTGGAAGTACAGAAGTCTTACCTATCGATCTTTCATTTTCCCATATTTTACTTAAATTTTTGCCACGCATCTTGTATTGTCAGTTTATCTGGTGAATAAAATAATGAGAAATCTGATTTAATTTAAACATTTTTTTTTGTTATATTCAGAGTTAGATTGAAGTTCCAAATCATCTGTAACAAAATCCATAGAACCAATTTTAAGTTCAGTAAAATTATTTACATGGGCCACTTAGGTGGTAAACAATCGTGCGATTGAACTGACGATAGTCATAAGGGGTGTCGCTGTGTTTTTTAGAAAATTATGGGAGAAAGGTTATTCCAAAACCTATCACGAGAAGAATTTTTGTAAGCCATGTAGTATGTTACCGTTTTGAACTTTATATCAAACAATTTCACATAAACCAGATCGGTTAAAAAAACTAAACATAGCCTATGTCCTTTACCAAGCTCTAATCCTTCTCTGTACTGAATTTCATCAAATCTGTTCAGTGGTTTATTTGGGTAAGGCCTTTGAAATGATATCCCAACCATTAAGTTCCAAAAAAATTGTTTTAAGTATAGGAAAATATTCGAAGTACGTATTTATTAAAATAAAACTGTAAGTATCACACAACACAAAAACAATTCGTACAACTTTAACCGCGACTTAGCAAAATTCAATTAAATATTCTATAAAAAATAATCAGAACCGAATCAGGCACAGCCCTGAATTTTACACGCAATTTTAAATTCCAAATGTCCATTGTTGTCGCCTATCCTCTTCTATATCGACCGTATTTTATACCACTTAGCCACCACATCTGTAAGACCCGTGAGATTTCAAATGGATACTAGTATTAATACTGAAAAAATAAAACTATTTGTATCGTCTGAGTTCAACTTAATGTGGTTACAGAGTCTCCTTATAATGTTCAAGGCACCGTTTTCCTAATAAGGTGTGGTTCTACATAATTCTCGGTTTTGGTATTAAAGATTAGCTTTGAAATTATTGAAAGAGCAAATAATGTATTGGTTGTTGGCAGAATTGTAAGCATGTATGCGTAGGAAGGATGATTTGCTATGTTGCAGTAATGGAATATTTGAATTGGCTTGTTACTGGCTATTTGTGAAGATACACGTAGGGTAAACTAATATTAATGACAGCAATTCATCTAACTTTAGTTTGCTTCATATAATATGTTTAAATTATATGAACCATTTCTTCAACAAATATAACTACCCGCAGTAGGCAGAAATGTACTAACACTTACATTCATCATCATCTTAACAGTGTTTCCGTATAATCCGAAGCTTTCAGTGCTCGGGGTTCGTTTCTTACACCTCCTTCTTTTGATTTTACTTATATTATGGCTTGCATGGGATCAGGTGCAGTCGGACCAAACAACCCCGTGGGTAAACCTTGCACTAGATCCTTGTCCGTCAATCAGTAGATTTGCCAGTTTGCAGATCAGTCTCAAAGAAAATGTAAATAAGCAACATTTGACCACAGTAAGAGCTAAACCAGAACTTACTCAATATATATTTCGAACATACTTTTTTACCTTCAGAACGAAAACACGAATGCAATTTATATTTATCAGAATATACATCAAAACCAGATCGAAATTTAATCAAAACTACATTTTATGTCCAATACGCAGTCTCACGCACAAATAAGCGAACAAAAGCTTCCATGGCTGCTCGGCGGCGGTCCATTTTTTATTTCTTTATTTAATTTTTCGACAAGTGCCATCGATACCCTATTGTTCTGGTACACTGCTTACTATGCTGGGATTTTATCAAAGGTGTTTAATAATACACCACTCAGCAATCTCCTGGCTGCGAATAATAAAAATGAAATTTGATTTCAATCTAGAGTTAAGGATAGTATTACTAATGTTAGGGAACTCGATTATAATATGCTACCTTGACTGGTTTCTGACCTGCCGAAGTATTTTTTTCAAGGCTACCAATAAACGTAAATCTGATAACTTATGTTTTTAAAATTTAGAATAAATTTATTATTGCCCTCATTTTGCGAGGACTATATTAAAAGTTGCTGCAGTGTGCTGTAGTTTTTGCATCTGGAAAAACTAGAATACTATATTTCATGCTGTTTATACGTGATACGGTGGATCCATCGGGAATTAAAACATAATAACAATCGGCAGGGGATCATATCAGGGGATCCAACCAGAATAACTCGACACTCATTAAATTAATATTAAAATTGAAGGAACTGGAACTGATTTTATAGATGATACTCGATCATCGTCATCACAACGTTAGCCCTGCATCTTTGCATTCAAAGCTTGCATTCTGGATACGTAGTGGGTCCATCCTTCTATTTTTTAAATGTGTCCCTTGACTATTCTAACATATAATCATGCCCTTATCCCCGGAGAGTTAGGCAGTGGTGAATTAACACCCACATTTAACCTATCATTGTATTTGGTCCCGCGTAATAAGGGGTCAGGATATTGTTGACTCAGGCCATGCATCTGAGGCTGAGTCAACAACCCTACAACCCTATCCCTTAGTTGCCTTGTACGACACCGCATGAGAAGAGATGGGGTGGCCCAAATTCTACTCTGCCGGGAACCACGCAGCTTTGTATAGCCCCTTGAATAGATACTAGATTATACAATTATTTTTTATTAACAACGCTTCACACACAAGTACCGTACCTTAAATGAAGTAATATTCGTTATTCTGGAATCAGCCTTTTAAATACAATATGACAAGTATAGTATCAATTTGAATAAACGCAATCGCTGGAATCGGACAATGACTTTCTCGAATGAAACGTACGTGAAATGTATGGGAGCATTAATAAATGATACATGATTTATGTCGTTTTAAAAGAGTAGCATTAAATATTTTAAACATGGCTTTAAACGACATTAATATGGATACGATTTCATTTCGCTTCAACGAAATAATTTATATTGTCATGAAATCTATAAAGCGTTATAACACTAAATTTTAATAATAATGTTAATTTCATCATACTAACCAAGCCATGCATTAAATTCGTAATTATCTTGTTTGAATTCATCATCATCATTGTCATGGAGATGCATTTTCTTGATTGCATCCGAAGCCAAGGTGCACTCGGAGCTCAAGGTCCGCCTTCCGGCTTTCCTCCTCCACTTTGCACGTGCTTGGGCGTCCATGGTAGTGAGACTATTAGCATGCATATCGCCCTCCACGACGTCCAGCCAATATCTTTTTTGAACCGTTTCAAGGATATCTCCTTGATTGATTCCTAATTTTAGAAACAGAATTCAGAAAATTAAGTAGACTAGATGGTCTACTTAATATTTCTTATGGCCAACGTTAGTATTTTTTTTAGTTTGCGATACTTACATGCCTGATGGTAAGAGTTTACCAGAACTTAGAGACGCTTGTAAGTCTAACCTGAAATGGGCATAAGCGCCAAATATACCATACTTTATGCAAAGAACACCCCGTACACCAAAACGTACCATTATCAGAATGCACCTTTCTCATGTATTAATACGCAAACAAAACTTCAACAAAATATATACATAACATACAATATTATTAACACATCTTTCAAAGTATTTTGCAAACTGCTAGTCGATCTTTCAAGTCCCTGTCTGCACCTAGTTACTTCTAAGATCACTTGACAACTGAGACTGATAGTTTAAAGAACTTCCAAGCCGTGGAGAATCCTAAGAAACAAACAGTCATCCATCATTCGAAGATTGGCCGTGTGCAATGCTACTTACAGCTAAGATTGATCTGCACGGAATGTGCAGTTACTATTTAGATTTGATTCTTAAGAAAATACTTGTGCTTTATGCTGAGCTTATCTACTCAGGACATTCAAATATGTCTACAAAGTTTCAGTACTTTCACATTTAAAATATAATATATTCTTTATTCACATAATATATTTTGAGATATCCCAATCAATAATTTAAAAAAAAAGCGGTATAGTCTGAGTAAGCAGCGTACCATTTCAACCGACTAAAACACGACGTTTTGTCACATCGGCCTGTGTGATCTAAGAATCCGGTGTGCCCTATTGGGGTTTAAAAACCCCTAGGGAGGGAAGCGTGTCCTAAACCTGCTTCCTTAGGGGAACTTTGAACCTGCAGACCTATGAATTGACAAATTAAGAAAACGGACATATTGAATAAATCACTTGTACTTTTCCACAATTATTTATTTATTTGAACCTTACCGGATGTGAAAAATCTATTCCCTAGTATTCCTTTAGATGAATGTAAGAGTGCAATAAAAGACATCCTAATAGAATCTGTAGTAGACCCTCAAATTGCAATAGACTTGGAGCACACCATATCGGTCTGCCTAGACCAAAATTATTTTAAGTTCTGTGGTAAATTTTATAAACAAATTAATGGCCTCGCTATGGGTAGCCCCCTCTCACCGCTTTGTGCAGATGTTTTTATGAATTGTATAGAAAAGCAAATTCTAACGAACAGTATGTATAAACCATTTATTGCTTACTGGTATAGGTATGTGGATGACATTATTTGTTTATGGACCGGAAATATAGAGACCCTAAATAATTTTTTGACATTTATTAATACAATTAATTCCAAAATACAATTCACTATAGAAATAGGACAGGACAAAATTAATTTTCTTGACATCACTATTACATTAATTGACAACAGACATATATTTAAAATTTACCGAAAGCCCACCTTCGCCGATAATGTAATACACGTAAATTCTAGGCACCCAATAAGTCATAAACACGCCGCGTTCCACTCGATGGTGCACCGACTACTGTCGATCCCGATGTCGCACTCAGATTTTGAGGATGAATTGACAGTGATTAAGGCCATAGCGACCAATAATGGTTACCCATCCCAACTAATAGATAGGCTAGTTACACGCGGAAGATACAGGACTGTCGCAGATCTGGCGTACAAGGGAGATGCATCGATGACCGTGGAAACACCCAAAAAACGATGGGCTCGTATACCGTATATTGGTCATATTTCGTACAAATGTGCCAGAAATCTTTCTGAATGCAAAGCAGCTTTTTATACCACTCACAATTTAAAAAACCTAATCTGTAACAATAAGGATGCAACCCCAATTCCACAGAGGAGTGGTATATACGAGTTGACATGTTCCACCTGCAACATAAAATACGTTGGCCAAACTGGACGATCCTTCGAAATTAGAGTCGCTGAACACGTTAGAGGCTGGAGACTCAAAAAAACAGAGTCCAATTTTGCAGAACACCTGCTTCTGGAAAACCACACTTTTGACCCAAACGTTGGTTTTAAAGCTCTGCGTCTATGTGACAAAGGCAGGAAAATGAACGCCCTAGAAGCATTGGAAATAAACAGACTGACAAACACGGACAGAAACAATATAATTAACCAACAGTTAGATCTGAGCCGTTCACCTCTATTACAATAATAATGACATATACATACCTATTTATTTGTTATTAATTCGTTGTAATCTTAATTTATTGTTGTAACTGACATTTTTATATTTTTTATATATTGTAATCTAAGTATCTAATCCATTTGACATCATTGATTTGACAATTACTTTAATTTAATTTAATTATAATTCCTTGACATTTTATATTTGACATTTCACTGTAATACAATTAATTTTATAATGTATAAATTATTTTACAAAACATAATTACGTTTATGAAAATTTAAATTTCCCCAAATTTTGGGGAAAAAGTTGAATCTGGTATACTCTTTTTTAAAAGTACCCACACATAAAATATTGTAGTTTTTTAGTTTAAAACATTGTAAACCTTTGATAATGCCGTAAGGTGAAACCGGTAAGGTTCAAATAAATAAATAATTGTGGAAAAGTACAAGTGATTTATTCAATATGTGTAGCAAGTTCCACCAAGTGCCATCAATCTCAAGTATAAACAGTCTGAAGACAGCAGGTACGGCTGAACTGATTGATATTTATCGAAAACTTAAACTAAAATTTGCCAAGGTTAATGAACATATTTGGTTCAACACAAACTGTAAGAGGGAAGGCTTAATACCAAAATATATCGACCTGAGTTTGAAATGCAGTTACAATAAATACTATATGAAAAATATCTTACATACCACAAAATTAAAGTGGCTGCAAAGTGAAATAAAACACCTATATTGCCAACGCGACCATTTAAGTCTCCATCTGAAAATTTGTCACATGGAATTATGTTTGAGACTTCATGATTTGGAATTTGGTGTCTTACAGCGTGATGTTTATGAAGAAATGCGCTGTTTATCAGCTATTACCCATAAGAGACACTTGAACAAACTGGCAATGTTAAGGTCACGCCGCGACAACAACTTTAAAATCTCAACGCCACCCCCTTATTTTAGGGAATTTTACCCTAGAGTTCAAAACTTTACCAGTGTTGAATTTGATGCAAGGGAAAAAGAATTACTGGAGAAAGGGCTAAAGTACTGCCCCAACATCCCTCTATCCCAGAAGGATTTGGATAACTTAGCGGTAGACCTAGAATTAGCCGAAGCAAACTTCACCGGGAAGCATGTACTTAGCAGAGCATTAAGACAACAAGCACCAGTACAAAGGAAAAATAATACACCACAAGAGCTTAAAACTATTTTAAATATTCGTTCTAAAATCAAGAATCATCACCTTGTCATAACGAAAGCGGACAAAGGCAACACAGTAGTGGTGGCAACACATCAAGAGTACGTATCCAAGGTTGAGGCCTTCTTAAATGATCCGTCGTTCGTTGAGCTGAAGAAAGACCCCACCAAGAAGTTCAATCAAGCTGTAAAAGAAACGTTACAATCCGCAAACAGCATATTCGGAAAGAACACCTATAAATTCAAGCTGATGAACCCCCAACCTCCAAAACTGCATGCTTACTATAAACTACACAAACCGGAAGTTCCCATTCGTCCAGTGGTGTCATACACCGGTGCACCAGCATACAAGTTAGCAGCAGAGTCTAATAAATTATTCAAACACCATACTAACTTTGTACCCACCAATACTATAAGAAACAGCCTTGATCTTGTGAAAAAGCTCGAAAAAATGTATGTACCAGACGAAGCTATGCTCGTCTCCTTTGATGTGAAAAATCTATTCCCTAGTATTCCTTTAGATGAATGTAAGAGTGCAATAAAAGACATCCTAATAGAATCTGTAGTAGACCCTCAAATTGCAATAGACTTGGAGCACACCATATCGGTCTGCCTAGACCAAAATTATTTTAAGTTCTGTGGTAAATTTTATAAACAAATTAATGGCCTCGCTATGGGTAGCCCCCTCTCACCGCTTTGTGCAGATGTTTTTATGAATTGTATAGAAAAGCAAATTCTAACGAACAGTATGTATAAACCATTTATTGCTTACTGGTATAGGTATGTGGATGACATTATTTGTTTATGGACCGGAAATATAGAGACCCTAAATAATTTTTTGACATTTATTAATACAATTAATTCCAAAATACAATTCACTATAGAAATAGGACAGGACAAAATTAATTTTCTTGACATCACTATTACATTAATTGACAACAGACATATATTTAAAATTTACCGAAAGCCCACCTTCGCCGATAATGTAATACACGTAAATTCTAGGCACCCAATAAGTCATAAACACGCCGCGTTCCACTCGATGGTGCACCGACTACTGTCGATCCCGATGTCGCACTCAGATTTTGAGGATGAATTGACAGTGATTAAGGCCATAGCGACCAATAATGGTTACCCATCCCAACTAATAGATAGGCTAGTTACACGCGGAAGATACAGGACTGTCGCAGATCTGGCGTACAAGGGAGATGCATCGATGACCGTGGAAACACCCAAAAAACGATGGGCTCGTATACCGTATATTGGTCATATTTCGTACAAATGTGCCAGAAATCTTTCTGAATGCAAAGCAGCTTTTTATACCACTCACAATTTAAAAAACCTAATCTGTAACAATAAGGATGCAACCCCAATTCCACAGAGGAGTGGTATATACGAGTTGACATGTTCCACCTGCAACAGAAAATACGTTGGCCAAACTGGACGATCCTTCGAAATTAGAGTCGCTGAACACGTTAGAGGCTGGAGACTCAAAAAAACAGAGTCCAATTTTGCAGAACACCTGCTTCTGGAAAACCACACTTTTGACCCAAACGTTGGTTTTAAAGCTCTGCGTCTATGTGACAAAGGCAGGAAAATGAACGCCCTAGAAGCATTGGAAATAAACAGACTGACAAACACGGACAGAAACAATATAATTAACCAACAGTTAGATCTGAGCCGTTCACCTCTATTACAATAATAATGACATATACATACCTATTTATTTGTTATTAATTCGTTGTAATCTTAATTTATTGTTGTAACTGACATTTTTATATTTTTTATATATTGTAATCTAAGTATCTAATCCATTTGACATCATTGATTTGACAATTACTTTAATTTAATTTAATTATAATTCCTTGACATTTTATATTTGACATTTCACTGTAATACAATTAATTTTATAATGTATAAATTATTTTACAAAACATAATTACGTTTATGAAAATTTAAATTTCCCCAAATTTTGGGGAAAAAGTTGAATCTGGTATACTCTTTTTTAAAAGTACCCACACATAAAATATTGTAGTTTTTTAGTTTAAAACATTGTAAACCTTTGATAATGCCGTAAGGTGAAACCGGTAAGGTTCAAATAAATAAATAATTGTGGAAAAGTACAAGTGATTTATTCAATATGTGTAGCAAGTTCCACCAAGTGCCATCAATCTCAAGTATAAACAAGAAAACGGACATTTAATAGTATTACAAAATAATGTTATGATGAGCTATGAGTTATGACTTATGAGAAAAAGTTTATAATATAAAGAAAGAGAAAACTATATAAAATGTCAAATATTTCATAATCACTGCAACATGCAGCATTCGAAGTCGATCGCATCGAAATAAATTTTGACGAGCTCGATTTTCGATACAGTTTTTTTTTCGCAAGGCAAGGACAATGCGGCTTGGGCGGAACGAATAACTTGATTTATACACAAGCGTGTGCGCCGCCGGCCTTGCGTCCGACGCCGCTACTAATAACAAGTCAGTGTGTACGTTGCCTTATATGTGATTTTCATGAATTTATGAGAGGCTCGCTTTACATTTTATTGGATAAAAGTTAAAATAATAAAGGCTAAGAAGAACAAGAAGATCCTTCGGCTATGGTGGTGCAAAATCGCTTCATCTAAAGTGCTTACTTACCTAAATGATAATTGTACGTTTAGAATACCTACCTAAATGTGCGGCGAGGTTGATAATCCTCCTAGAATAAAAACACCCAATTAAAACAAAGATTAAAGAAAAACAGACGATAACATTCCGAAATTAAACTCAAATGTCAAAACAAAATTGAATATTCGAAATTTTTCTGAAAAATATTACTCAATATTCAGAGCAGCATGACATTTTTCAGTTTTATTTTCATTCGTCAACGAACTGCCACAATGTGTTGCTGAAATTGGAGTCTGGCTAGAAAGTGGGACGCACTAATTAATACGTTTGACAAGCAAATTGCATTGTTAATGCAATAAAACACGTATGGAACATTTCAAAAACTTTTTAGCAACTTGGCTCAGGATTTTAGAGAGCAAAATAATAAAAGAACAAGGGTAATAGAAAAATGCGAAACTGACTTTGCTTACTGAGAAGTGATTTTTAAAAAATATATCAAACTACATAAAAATAATTGTTAGCAAATACTAATTCCTTTACACCTATTAGTATTGCAGTAAAATTTTACCGACTTCTTCACTAAGTTTATTTATTTATTCTGTAATTATTTATAACTAGCTTTAGGCCGCGGCTCCGCCCGCGTGGATGTCGGTTATCGCGACCAAACATAGCCTATGTCCTTTCTTAAGGTCTAAACTACCTCTATACCAAATTTCATCAAAATCGGTTCAGTGGTTTAGGCGTGAAAGCGTTACAGACAGACAGACAGACAGCAGACAGATAGATAGAGTTACTTTCGTATTTATAATATTAGTATGGAGTATAGATTATCATGGATTACCTTACACACCAGATAGCTTCAAAGGACTTTATTTATTTATTTATTTATTCTTATAATTGCAAATACAGGTATATGGGATGTTATGTTCGTACAATTAGGTAACACTATATTTAGCCTTGCGGCGTGCAATATCTTGTATCCGCATCCTTACAGTATTTATATAAACTAGATTTGAAAACTAATTTCTGCCTAAACCGTTAGAGCAGTTTCTGAAGTATTTTATTTAATAGTATTTTCTTATATTTCTTCTTATTCTTTTTCTTCTTCTTTTTATACTTCCAGAGAAAAAATAATCCAAAACAAAGAAAACATATAAGCAAATCCGCCTGCACAGCCTAGTAAAAAGTAATACCATGATTTGTTTAACACAATAACGTAATGTAAGAGGCTTGCCATGCATTTGTAGGCGCGAATACTGTTCAATCGCTTTTATGGAGTCCCTTGTTGTTCTTGAGCGGCATTATGGACCCGCGCAGATTAATGTCGAGCTTAGCTGCTGATTTGATGTGGGCTTCGTGTGATTTACTGGCGAACAATGGGATAGGTTCTGCGGAACGGGTGTACGATTGTAATGTATTGGTTTCTGTTGGTATGTTGTATGATGGAGTTTGGTGTACCTCAGAGCACGTATCTTGGGCCTAAATCTGTGTCAAGTTTGAGGTCATTTTTTTTATGTAAAGTACAAGTGCGGTGAAGCTGTGTGATCTATTTAACTGAAGTGACGCTGACAGACTAGCGAATTACGTGTCATGAGACAGTTTTGGAACAGTAGAAGAAGATGAGACCAGAATAGGAAACTAGCAAAATTTCAAGACTTTAGGAAATTTTTGAATGAAATTTTAAAGTATTTAGTATATAGCCCCAATATGGATGTATAGAAAAAAAACTGGATAAACTTCGGGCGAGCCTCGGTGGCTCAGTGATCGGAGCATTCCCCCTGTAAGGAAAATATCGCGGGTTCGAGTCCCGCTTGAGCTTGATTTCGATATTCTTATCTTAATCGATTCAAAATTTTAGCTCAGTAATTTAGATTCTTCGTTGATAAATTAGCGCAAGGTAGTCTCTAGTTCAGCCTAGTTATAGGAAATACACTGTGGAACAACTTATAGAAATATACTGAAGCAAATAGCTGAAAACTATTTTACAGACTATTTTAAGTAAAATAATATTCAATGAGAAGGAATTCGAGTAGCTAAATGAACTTTTTGGTTACAAGTTATTTGAAACAGTGCTCAGGGGAAATCAATTCCACGTAAAGTGAAATACATTGTGGCTTATATTTAGGGAAATTTCAAGTTTTATGTATATTCGAATTAAGGTTTTCCGCATTAGTGGGGTCTCTGGGCTATCTTCCCCAGGGTACACCAGATTCCCAGACTGATGTGGTCAGTAGGCAGTCATACAGATCGATGTGATGAAACACTGTGTGGTTTTAGTCGGTTCGAGCCATCGGATTATACCGACCTCATCATTAGCGCCACTGAGGTGAGGATCGGGGATTTTTCTGAACGCAAAACAGTTTCCGTATAAGAGGAAGTAGATAATAATAGGATTACCCGTTCCCCTTTGGAGCCACTGGGAAAGTAAGCTCTCTGATTCCATGATCCAGAAACTGCTGTTAAATTAACCCTAACAACTTAATTTTGTATTGATGTTCATAGGGAAAGAGTAAAATCTGTCTTTGCAACCGTTTAAAAACTTAGGTAACATACCAATATACTGAATGGAAATCTAGGTATGAACTATCTTACGAACGAATCAATTTGAATAGGTAGCACTCTAATTGCTTTAAAATTAAAAAAAAAACCTATTCTAAGTTGGAACATTGCACTTTATGTTTGTACAATCATATTCTGTCCTCCATGGTTGGTACCCTTTAAAAAACTCCCAAATCAAAAGTTTAGCAGTAACATCGGCCTCTCTTATACATTCTCGTTGCAAAATTGGTAGTCACCGAGTGTTGAATACAGAAGGTAGCATTATAAATTTAAAACAAGGCTCTCGTTAAAATATCGAGTTTTGTCTCTTTGTTTGTCTGTGCGTTTGTGCTGGTGACGTCAGATCATTGTTTCCGTGAGACGTATAGGCGTATAGGTGGGTAGGTAGACCTATAAATAACGGTAATAAATTCTGTGCTTACAACAATGAGGTGATATTATTTTTAAAGTCAAAGTATTTATATAGATACACCACTGGGGTAAAATTATAGTTGACTTGCATAGTAACTTTCAGAAGTTACTTAACTATTAGAACTATCGGGATATTTACCATGAATTGTTTGGAGTTTCCGATATTTATGTTTTTATAGTTATGTGAACGACCATGAAAGTTTAAATTCAGAAGTTACTATTGATTGTTTCATACCCATGGTCTCCTATTATACAGAGTGCTCCTAAGTCTATTCTTTACAAAGCCGATTTATCGATAGTGTTTATTTATTTCTACCGTGCCGTATTGGTTCCTGGTAGAGTAGAATAGGGTCACCCCATCTCTTCCTGTGGGTGTCGTAAAAGGCGACTGAGGGACAGGGCTGTTCTTCATCCGACAGTATATATACAGCCCGTGACAAAGTGTTCGCTAGACAGCAATAGGCTCGCCTCCCTATTATGAGCGAAAATCATAGTTGGAGAAATGTGGGTATTATCACACTTCTGCCTATCCCTTCGGGGATTTACAGGCGTGAGTATAATGTATGTATGTATGTATGTATGTATGTATGTATGTATGTATGTATGTATGTATGTATGTATGTATGTATGTATGTATGTATGTATGTATGTATGTATGTATGTATGTATGTTTGTATGTATGTATTTATGTATGTATGTATGTATGTATGTATGTATGTGTGCTTTAACTGCAATTTATTATAGAATACTTTATACATGCCTATACAATATGCCTCTGGAATCAGCAGAGACTAAGCCCGCTATCTGCTTCTGTACCTACTTACATACTTCACGACTTCCTCTGGTGTTAAACCATTCATGAAGCTCGATTTCGAGTGCTTGAACTTAAATAACAAATTAAAATAAATCAAAAGTCTCATATTTGAAGAAACTGATAATAAAATATCTCAGGAATTACAACCTGTGAATCACTTGACATTTTAACGACTCTCTAATTCACTCTCGAAATGATTTTACCATTATTCCGTTCTCGAAAAGGCTCATGATCATATATATTCATAATTAAGATATCGAGATGATTGTGCGTGCTCATTGAATCCAGTTAAAGGTCGCAGACCTTGTTCAGCTTTTATTTTAGCGGATACGAGGATCTGCGATTCGGTACAGCTAGTATAAAAAGTAATTTATTGGCAGTTATGCTGCGGTGTTATTAATAGAAAATTGAATAATATTCGTAAAAAACTAAAACATACATTTAAATCACAATAACATTTTTGCTACTGTGACACTGACGAAAATAAGTCTTTCAGTTAAAAATAGTCTTCAAGACTGCTAATATTTGTTTTGGAGTTCTGTATCTGAAATAGGGATAGGCGTTGAATGAACGAACAGTTTATTTAGACTGTTTATTTCTCATAAACGGTAAACTAGTTTATAGTATACAGATAAACTGGTTTACTCATGAACGACATTCATTTTGTGCACTGTGAGTGCGAACGAGACCGGTTGACGCGAAGCGCAAAGCGACGATAAGCGCGCCTTCCGAGTTAACACGAACTAACCCGAAGGATTACGAAGTACGTAGTACCGAGGACACAGACAACCTGTGAATGCATAGTTCGAGGCGTACCTACTTCGTAATACTTCGTTCTTGTCACACTTGATAGATTTTATGACTACCTATCTCTCTCTTCCGATCGGCACGTGCTAAGGAAAAGGACAATCTTCATTTGCGGTCTGGACGTATAGTTTTAAACTCTATTGCCATAGTAATAGAATATGCATCTGTATTATTCGTATACAAAAATGTTTAGCATTTCATTTGTTTACATTACATTATTTTTTTAGTTTTCAAATAATAATAACAAAAAAAAAAGTATAATGCATAATACATGATTGTACAATTTCAATTATTTCAAATCAACAAAAAAAAAAGAAACAAAAAGAAAAAAGGGAAAGATCGCGGGTTCGAGTCTCCTGCCCGAGTATTGATTTCGCTTTTTCCAATTTAAAATAATTTGTTTAGTTTAGCATACTAAATGCATTAAAATTATCTCAAAAAGAAAAAAGTTTCTAAATTCATGTATTTATGTAATCATATAGTTATTATTATTTATTAGTTAGCCTGCCAGTCCTAAGCCTGGAAAAAGTATGAAAAAAACTTCATTTTAAATAATAGTCGTTGTTCGATTAGCACGTAGTCATCAATTCAATCAAGTTCATCGAAACTAGTTCAAGGAAATTGGTCGAAAATTCAGCAGTTTATTCTATAGTCATCAATTCAATGTCATGAAGTCGCAGTAAACTAGTCGAAAAAAAAATCGTTTTATGCACTAGTTTATTGTCGACGATAATCGGTCTAGTTTCGTTTACTAAAAAAGCGTCAACGACCCATTCCTAATCTGAAAGGATAAAATTTGTTACTACAGGACCATCTATGTTTTCTGTTATTAACTATACCTACCATAATAACATTAAATTGTTTCTCGTCAAAATTATTTTTCTGAACAGGTAGGCATATTTTTTCGGAATAACCTTTTGAAAGGAAATACTTTACAATCAATACACACCTACTTGACTTAATTTTGAACTTCAAAAAATATTTTCTCGATTACCTAAAGTTTTTTGCCACCGGTACCACGCGGTGGGTACAGAGGGTATAATGCGAACCGGTCCGAGCCCACCAGTGCGCCCCACAGAACACATGCTCATACACCTCGCATACTTAACATGATGGTATTTTAACACTACTCAAATCAACATGCGAAATAATATGGTTAGGCCATTTTAACATCCCATGTTATTATGAGTAATGATTTATGACTGCAATTAAGTAATAAACTTATCGAAAAACTGTCTAGATAGATTTATTATCTTAACTAGCTGTTAGTAGGTACCCGGCGTTACCCAAAGTGCCGCTTTTAATTTAAGGATTGTGTAGAATATACTTTCATGTAGGTACACCTTACATACATAATACCTACATACACATATATGTAATCACGCTTTTATCCCCGGGGGGTTAGACAGAGGTGAAGAAACACCCAAATTTCACCAATCATTTTATTCGGTCCCATGTAATAGAGGATGAGCTTATTGCTGCATGCCGGGCACTATTGTTGACTCGAGCCATGCATCTGAAACTGAGTCTGGGCTGTGTATATCTGTCTGATGTTAAACAGCCCTATCCCTTAGTCGCCTTGTACGACACCGCATGAAAGGAGATGGGGTGGCCCAAATTCTACTCTGCCAGGACCCACGTGGCGTTCATAGACCTTAACCTGACAGTAAAAATTACAACATTGAATCAATTAGTCAATAAGCTTATTAAAGTGTCCAGTTAGCACCCGATCCTCCTTCTTTTTTAATTATTAATCGACAGTTATTAAATCATCCAAATCGGTAGAGTCGTTATCGAGTTTTGCACTTTCAAGTTCATCAAATTTATTTTATAACCGAATTAAAAAAATATGAAGCTCTATACCTATTCCTCTCTAGGAATGTATTGTTATATATTATGTTCAGCGATATTTCTGTTGGATTATATTTTACATCTTAGTCTGATCGTGGCGATACTGTAGGCTAATTTCCGTATATAATGAAGTACCGATCAAGTTCCAATGATATTGCACTCAAGTTCAGCGATAAAATTATTTTCTCATAAAATCGGAACTGCGCGTAATACACTTATCTATATTATAAGAGATAAAGTTATAAAATTATCGAATGCAATTGGTTACAGTGACTTTAATGATACGTACCACTAAAAATAATATCTGAATACTTAACTGCGGCAGGGCTTTATATGATAACTAGCTTTTGCCCGCGGCTCCGCCCGCGTGGATGTCGGTCATCGCGACCAAACATAGCCTATGTCCTTTCTCGAGGTCTAATCTACCCCTATACCAAATTTCATCAAAATCGGTACAGTGGTTTGGGCGTGACAGGCAGACAGACAGACAGAGTTACTTTCACATTTATAATATTAGTAGGGATTTTGTAACCCTTCAGGAAAGCGTGGGTCAGAGTCTAAGTCAAAATTAAATATCATAAAGATAATTAAAAAGGCACTTACAAAACATCAGGATTAAAAAAAAATGAAAGAATTGTTTAGCCAATGAACCACCGCCGCCGCCGGTTCACAACGCTTCCCCAATTTGAGAAAATTCTTTGCTCTATTTACAAACATGTTTGCTTAGTCTAAAAACAATAATTTGTTTGAGTATATAGTTATTTATTTAACTTTTATGTACACACAATATCATTACATAGATAGTATGTTGGCAAAAGTAGTACAATATAGTACTGTTAAGCAAAGAAGCTGGCTTGCAGGTGAGCTTGGGATAGGCCCTAAAGATCTTAGTGTAGCCCCAACCCCATACAACAATATCAAATAATCATTAGGTCTATGTCGAGAATAGCATTCCACGCATATCCTGTCACATCCCTAAATCTACGCAGTTAATCCTTGTAAGCTATGAGGTTTTTAATCATTAAATTAAACCATAAATTTGATGCAGCTTATCGGCAACGCGTTGTTTAATCCAGTATTTATGCGATATCAGTAGCTCATAATGATAAATTTTACCGACAAATTTTATATTAAATTTGCATTATTTTTAGTAATTTACCCACTTTCTACCCTTTAATGAAAGCATAAATTGGTTATATCAGCATCATTGCAGATCATTTTCCCATATAACATGAAGCCCGGTTTACCTGACAACATATTAGTTTTTAAATAATGTATGGAAATTCGCCGGATTTGGAGACATTTATGGTTACTTCCCTGTCCTTGAGTAGTGTTGATATTTTAAGTCTATAACCTTCCTGGATAAACGGGCTATCCAACACAAAATTATTTTTTCAATTTGAACCAGTAATTCTTGAGATTAGCGCGTTCATCCAAATAAACAAACAGACTCTTCATCTCTATAATATTAGGTATAATATAGATATATTTATACCTACGAAAAGTAACACCAAATAAATTAATTCTTTAGTTACTTTATAAAGTTTTAATAACTGCCAACTCAAATAACAGCACAAACTCGATAAGCTGTTCAAAACTTACGAAGGCCACTCTAATTGACATTATAAACAACTTTGTGACACAAAGTTGCGAGAATTCGCGAGATTTTTTCGCGTTTATTATATTTACATAGTTAATACGTGAGTGTCGAAAGTGTCACGTTGTAAGCGATAAAGCGGCGCTTGTGAGTTTGTTGTGTAAATGACGCTTGTTTTTTTATTGATTGTCAATAGCAGCAAAAACTTTGATGTTTTCAAGTGCGAAGTAGGTTATATGAAAATTTCTTTGACAAGCACAGCTTTCACAGTGTAGGATAATACAGAACGACATCGGGATTCAGACAGAAACTTAGTATAGCTTGCAATATGAGTAGATACTAAAATACGGATAAAATTACCTGAATAAATTGCCTAAATTTTCGAACCCTAGGCTGTAACCTAGGCTATGGACACAGGCATATTATTCACGACTCAAACGGCTGATACAATATCAGCCGTTTGAGTCGTGAATAACACAGATTATGTACTTTTTAATATCCCTGGAATAGATGCCCATAGGTTGCCGACATGGAATCAGAACCACGAGGCCGAATTTGTAGGCAGTTAGTTAAAGTTTTTGCCTTCGTTAGTTTGTGAAAATGGTACAATTTATGTATTGCTATTCGATGTAATTACTACAGAAATTTATAGAGGAACAGTTTACAATTTAAATTAACCCGTAAAGCCACGTTCAAGCGCTTACAAATATATTAAATCATTTATGCAAATGATCGTAGTTAAATCTTATGTAGTTGCAGCACAATGCATATGCGACGCGAACAAGAGCGGACATTATGACTTAGTCGACTAGGCGTAACTTATGTGAATGTGTTACTACTTATAATGTAGTGTGTACTTAGGAATAGAAAGTAGGAACAGGTCAATGGTAAAGCTAGAGTCGGCAGTTTGGTCGTATATTCGCTTTAGTGGCTGTTTTGCAGCTTCTCAAGTTGTTTTAATGGACTCCACCATAATACTTAGAACCAAAGGAATAGATGTAGATATAGGTTCCAATCAAAAGTACCTACCTATTTTGATTGAGCCCAAGAAAAGATGGATAGGATGAGTAAGATGTGGTAAGGAAGCGAGAGTGACTGAGGAAATGACAATTAATAAGAATTGTGGAGGAGAATGACATGTTGCTCTGAATCCAAATAATTGAAATAAGGGCAGGTAGATGATGACTTTGATTCAATTAACACCTGGACCCATGCGTGAATGGAGGCATGACCTTATTTTTCTGTACATTCATTAAATATTATGAAATGATTCACATGCGTATTACTCAGAGGTGAATAATATTCCAATATATTATCATAAGCTATCTCTGTATTTAACCATCTTAAGGACTACACGATCAATATTGAACAATGAAGTTATCCTCAGTATCACGTTCCCAGATAATATATTCCCTGGCGGTGAACTGGATAGCTGTAATCGAGTGCCAGCTAAATTTATATCTAACTAGATTCGAGAGAATCGATTTTCAGATACTTTTAGAACCTAAAGTGTGGTGAAAACGAGGTTTTTTTAGAAGAAGTTTATGTATTTCAAAGTAAGACTTTTAATACTGGAGGACACAACCGCATTGCTTACTTCAATAAAGACCTGTTGATTGCCCTTTTGGAAGCGTGAAGTTGATTCATCATTACCCTCCGAACGTAATTCTCGATTCCATCCAAAGTCACTTTGGAACTCGTGGTCCAATCTCCTCTCATCATTCTCTGAGCCTTTCCCCTACTCAGTTAGGGTCGGCTTTCCATTTGATGCGGCTGAACTTTGATATTTTCCGTGAAGCAACTGCCGTCTGATCTGAACGACCAATTGGCGATATTGAAGTTCTATTTATTTATTTATTTATTTATTTTTCAATTCGGAAAACTTACAGCTACTAAATGGCATTAAGTAAAATTATATAACATAATGAAGGCCACTTACAAGTTTTCCGCCAATAACAAGTATTTCAAGAATTTCATTTATGGCAACACACACATTTTTACGGCAAATTTTACATGTTACAACAAATTAAGTAAAACAGTTACAGAGAGTACCTATATACTTTACACCAAAGGAAAATTACTAATCCTCAAAGTAGTGATCACATAGTGCTTTCCTTACCTTAGAGATATTAGTGAAGAATAAGTCTATATCAACATCCCGACATGTCACATTGTACGTACGACAGGCTCGCAGTAGAATAGTTATTTGTTATACAAGAGTGCAAAGTTGCTTTTTAACCGCGTGCTCATTTTTGATGACCGAGCAAGCGAAAGATTCTAAATTTGAATCACGAGCGTAGCGAGTGATTCACAAATTAGAATCTTGAGCGTTAGCGAGGGAATCAAAAGAGCACAAGGTGAAAAATCTTTGCACTCGAGTGCAACACGTAACTTTTCATCCCACCTCAGCGAGGAAATAATGAAATGCTTCTCCTTCCTAGCGTTAATTCCCAGTCAGCATCCGAAGCTTTCACCTCGGAGTTCGGGGTCCGCTTTACCAGTCTTAACTGCGGATTTGGCTGGACCTCGATATTTGCCGTGAAGCGACTGCCATCTGACCTCCACAACCCAATGATGACATTAGGCGATATCGAAGCATTGCAGCCAGACCGTTGTTGTTGAACCTTTTAGGGCTCCAACTACCCGTAACGACTGCCATAGATGTTCGTATGGCATCCGTGACCGACGGCTTAACGTGCTCTCCAAGGCACGACCAGACCAATGCAAATACCCATTTTCATGCATAAAAAATATTTGCACTGAGCGGGGATCGAACCCGTGCCTCCTGCGTAGCGGCCGCGTTCAATACCACTACGCCATGGAGGCTGTATAATATGTGTATTAATACTAGTAATAAAATACAACAAAATAAAAATTCAACAACAATGTCAACAATATGACGTGAAAAAAATTGATGCGCGCAAAGCAAATTAAAAAAAAAGTACACCAAGGAGGTTACGAGTCTGAGTTTTTCATGAATTAAAAAAAAGTTGTATGATAAATTCGGCACCATAGAGGTAGAAGTAAATAGGTTTAATGATGTTTTGAGTTCACAAACCTAGTAAACACGATGTTCTAAATTCAAATTTACTTTACCTCTCTAGAGGATAAAAACGACTTTTACGCTCAGTTATCGAAGAGCAAAAATAGTCTTTCCGAGATGGTGGGATGAAAAATAATTTTGTCTATAGGTAGTTCTTGCCGTAGGAACGTGCAGCAAGTTTGGCCTACGTAAAAACTAGCTGTTTGGAGGGCTCCAACTACCCGTAACAACAGAACTACCATAGGTGTTCGCATGTAACCGAGACTGGCGGCTTAACGTGGTTCACTCTCCTATTCCTCCACTGTTCACTGGCTTATAGACGAACACCAGGGGAGCCACACTCGTGCTGTCGACCCTGTCAGAACAGAGAGATTCTGTGCCGTCAGCGCAGATGACAAGCAGGACAAGCCTTTGTCTTCCCACTGACAGCGCAAGACCTCTCCAGTGAGCTCTGGCTACCCTACTCACCACACCGGGAACACAACACGAGGTTATTATAGCCGAGGTATTCTGTGGGGCAGAGTTATTTCCCAAGTCGGACTGCTCAATTAGGATAGAAATACCGCCGTGTCCTACCTCCTCCAATTCAGCTGAAGAAGAATGATAGAATCAAAGAATCAATCAAAGAATCAATTTCGTTTATTCAATTTAGGCACATATAGAGCACATATGAACGTCAAAATATTACAATTGTGTCAAGAAGTATGTAAACAAAAAATAAAATATTAAATAAATTAAAGTAAACCATTTAAAAATGATTCTTTCGCTGGTTCGGTAGTTGGTTCTACTGAGAAGATACCAGCAAGAAACTCAGAGAACTCAATTATCCTTGTTATTTATTTATTTATTTTTTAATACGGTTTTTATACAATTTACAATGTGCGGGCAAGAAAGTGATTAGGTTGACCATGCATTTTTATCATTAAGATATTCTTCTAATTTTAAGATAATAATTGTATTAAGAGACACGTCCATAAAAATAGCTTGGGTTTGTAAATCCAGTTGTAAATCTCTTAAATACTTTCAGTAGCTCTCGGCATTGAGGCAGCAAAGAGCTGCCACCTTATTTATTTAATGTATACAAAGCAAAGACATCGCGCCATACAGTCCACGCGGAAGAAGTAAGTAATGCCCTCTCAAGTATTCTAAGTCAAGCAGACGGAACGTTCCGCACTAAGCTATTAACATACGTTCCAATTGCATTCTGTGTTCGCATAATGTTTTACGATTTGCGAGACGTATTTTCTTAAAAACCTTAGGTAAATATCTATTTGTACTTAGTAGGATTATCGTGACAATATCTTAACACAACAGAAGCTTGTAGATAATATAGTTTTTGAGACAAAAAGTTATATATGAATATCGAAGTTCAGCCAAATCCTCAGTTAGACTGGTAAAGCGGACCCCAGACTCCGAGGGTCTGGGAGATGCAACTGGGATTAACGCTAGGATGAAGAAGAAGTGATAGCCGGTGGAACTTTTTAGGTGTCCGATTTGAATTACTACATACTAAAGCAATATAAATGGGAACACATTTATACTGACTTCTTGGCCAATGTCATCTGCTGATTGAGTCGACCCCGGACTCCAAAATGCAAGATTCGGATGCAATCTAAAGCAATTGGATTCCTTATTAAATTGCCCTAAGGTACACAGATTGTGTAAGTTCCGAAGAGTATTGCATTTAAGGTACACAGATTGTGTAAGTTCCGAAGAGTATTGCATTTAAATTCCGTGAATAACTATAATATCTGCAGGCACCAGTTGTAATAGAAAACCAAGGCCATGTTCTTTCATGGACCTCGGCGCGGACCACCAGCGGGATCCAGCATCACAGTGGGAGGCACTCTCATCGGCATCAAGCCCCAGATGAAATATCTGGGGCTCGTGCTCGACGGTCGATGGGACTTCGGGGAGCATTTCCGAAGCCTGGTCCCCAAATTGGTGCTCACAGCTAACGCTTTGACGCGTCTGCTGCCCAATTTGAGGGGCCCGGAGGACTCCTGCAGGAGACTCTACGCGGGTATCGTGCGGTCCATGGCACTATATGGGTGCCCCGTATGGGCGGACAACCTGAGAGCCAAGTACGTGGACCTGCTGCGTAAACCGCAGCGGAAAATGGCCATCCGGACCATCAGGGGGTACCGCACGATATCCTTTGAAGCGGCGAGTCTCCTCCCCGGATCGCTACCGTGGATCCTGGAAGCGAGATCCCTTTCGGCGCTATACCGCTTCCGAAAGGCGGCGCGGGAGCGGGGACACGATCCTGAGCCTGAAGAAATTCGGGCCGTGAGATCCCGGCTCCACAGGGACATGGTGGCGGAGTGGGAGCTACAACTTGGGCAACCACGCGCAGGGCACGCCGTAGTAGCGGCGGTAAGACCCATCATGGGGGAGTGGCTAGAGAGGCCACACGGCGGCCTCTCGTTCTGGCTGACGCAGGTCATCACCAATCATGGGTGTTTTGGGCGGTATCTGCATCGGACCGCGAAGAAAGAGCCAACGTCCGAGTGCCATCACTGCGACGCGAGCGAGGACTCGGCGCTGCACGGGATGGAGGAGCTGCACGGATCACGGCGGTGGAGCGGGAGCGCGAGGAGCGAAGGAGAATCGCAAACCGCGCGGCCCGCAACGAGCAGCGGCAACTCGGGCGTCGGAGGTCGCAGAATGACCTCCGTCCCCCATGAGCGCGGGCCTGGGGGTGACGGGTAGAGCCGCCTGTCACCCTAGCAGAAGCAGGCCGCGGCGGCGGCACGCATTGCGTACCTCCCCATACCCGGGGGCGGGTTGGGGACTCTGTGGTCCCCCCACCGGAAGAGGGCCAGATCGAGAGATATGGTCCTGGGTCGGCCGGGGTGCGAGGGATATGGCTACGACAATCTCACCTCCGGCAACTGACGGCCCACAGACGACGTGCGTTTTATTCGGTTCGAGTCCGACATAACCTCCTCCTCCGGCTACGGTGGGGGAGGTATCCGTGGGGATTTTGCGCACGATAAAAAAAAAAAAAAAAAAGGCACCAGTTGTAATAACTGCAAACTTTAGAACCCTGAAAATAACTTCTCTCTTTCAATTAAATACCTATACATTACGCATAACGACATAACGCATTTTTGAAATATTTCCACTAAAAAAATAACCAATCTTATCACAAAACACCTTCAAAAGAAACCATACCTTATCCAATTGAAATAGTTTACATTTCCTTTTAAACGTCAAATTTTAAATTGTGAACAAAATGACAAAAACCACACAAGTCCTTAATCACTGGAAACAAGACGTCTTAATTAAAAAACTTGAATGTTAACGAACGTATCCGAATAAATTATACTATTAACTCTTAAAAATAAACTCCGACCGAGACGTATGACTGTTATATTTCACGGGTGACCTTAATTTGTTATAATATACCACATATTTTATTGGTGTCTTAATGTGTACCATGTTTTTGATAGTCAAAATATATCGCCTAGTTAGTTTGAAATAGTGAGCCGTTGCTACGACTCCTTAGAAACGGTCATAGGTGTTATAGTTAACCGTATAATTTGAAGCAGGTGATACTCTTGTTTACCGTCTTAGGGAGAGAATCATCAGTGAAAAATCGTTCAATTAAACTGTTTTAATCGATGGAATTAATTGACTTAACATATGATAATGAACTTCAAATCCTTTTCTAAAAACTACTTTCTGGACATTCCACTCTACAATTTTACTTTGTAGAGAAATATTACTAAGAGTATGTTACTGAAAATTTTAGAACTGTGTAGACATCAAAATCATAAATAAATATTTTTTATACCAGTTAGGTGGTAGACAAGCACACGGTCCACCTGATTGAAAGTGGTATTTTCAATTTTACATGCATGAGCGGCATCTATAGCATTCATTCATTTTCTATTAGGTGGCTGGGTGGATGTTTGCTGCCGCTGCCACATAAGTTTAAAAAATATCATAAGCTGTAATTCCTGAAATCCTTTAGTTCGTTCCTAATCCAAATTTTAATTAAAAATCTGAATTTGGTAAATTAAAATATGCAAAAACAAATCAGTAATCCTTCCAGAAAGCAAACTTTTTCGTCAATTTACTCACTCAACCCATATTATTAACCCGTAAATGTCCATTATCGGTGAATTAAACTGTACCTCCCACGCGTTTATGCTAAAATTAAGAAAAAATATAAAAAAGCCTTCATTAGCATCGCCCCAGGTTGCTTTTAACGTCTCAATTTGAATTTGGAAGCGGTTTTAGCGCAAAAAGTTGGGTATTTAATCAGGTGGGTTTCTGATAGGTTGAGTATCAAAATCAGAGTACTGCGCTATTTTAAATTCAAAACCAAAGCGACTAAAATACACAGAAACCGCAAGTGTCAAATGGATGAATGATATAGAAATTATACAAAGTCCGTTTTCGTTATAAGTTACGTATACCTCGGGATACATATCTTGGACCTAAATCGTGAGACAAACGAGGCTTGGCGCACGCGGATTGATTTGTAATAGTCTATGCTTATTGAATTTGAGCTCGACCAACGCAGTAGCACCCTGTATTAACCTCAATAGACACCCAAGAAACGTGTACTGCGCATATAGAGCACATTTTGAGCACATTTTAGGTCCAACATAATAATAATAATATGTCCCCAGCAATATACCCATGAGAAATGAACACGTATAAGCAAAGATATTCGTATAAGTTAAGAACATTTTGTACTCACCTTTCTGGATTTTGCTGAGTATCCTTTAAATGCAAGAGTAGGCATTTAAGAAGATATATTGACTGTCTCTCGAGACCATTATTGCCTTTACATGTTGTACGCTGACATCAACAGGTTCACTGGCAGAAAGGTTCCAGTTATAGTGCTTTATAGTAGATTAGCTGTGCCATGTGGTTTTACTTGCTTAACTCCGTTCTATTCGAGTAGCCGCTTCTCGCATTTTGGCTTTTTCTTCTTATTGTTCGGAGCTTAGGTGATGTTAAATAGCCTATAACCTGCCTCGGCAATTGGCTTTATTTATCCCTTAGCAAGTGAAAATAGGAAAACGAATAATTATTTATAAATAGTGTTAGTTTATTTTTATAAGGGTATATTGAAATTTTACCACACTACCTACATATTTATGTATGGTATAACTTCGATGTGAAGTAAACACTATCAGCATTTCAGACTGCTCATTTGTGCATAAATATTGAAATCCTCCAAAAATGTTAGCTATAGTGTAAATATTAAAATAACAAATAATAAATGACAAATTTTCCATCAAAACCACTGCTAAAAATCTCAATTTCCTCCCCCAAATCTTCATTTCTTCCCCGTCTACTTAATCAAAACCTTTTACAAGCTTCGACAAAAAAAGCAAGAAATCTGCCTTTTGCATATTTATAATGTAATTAATTTACTATTTAACTGCTTCGTCGCTGGTTGGCCGGCGGACGAGATCCTATCGCGCTAAAGAGACACTCAACGAGTTACTGGTACAGTCAGAGTACAAAAATCTTTCTTAAGAGTTAAATTAAAAAAGAAATCGTAAAAAGTCAATTTCCAGGTCGGGATGTGAACCAGCTTCTTATAGGGAAACACTCTGGGCAGTTGAGTTAAAAAAGCTATACTGAATCTTGATGTATCTTTTCAATATTATTATGTTTTATTTAAAAACTCAGTTTATTATTAATTTTCTGTTTATAAACTAATTTCATGGTTGCCTGTAAGAGATTGCCGCAGAGTGATAAGGCCGCCATCTGTACTTACCACATACCTAAGTTCTCTATGTTATATTGTTATATCTATGGTGTACAATAAAGACGTTTTTACTTACTTTATTTACTTTAAGTAAAGACTAAAAATCGAAATCAACCAAGTTGGTATGTGTTTTCATAAAAAGTCGCTACAACATTGTTTTCCTTTAGGTAAATACCAAATTAAATGGAGTACCGATAGTTTCATGTCGACGGAACGTTATGTTAATGTAAAGGTTACGTCCTATTTATTAACTGTTAGTATTTCGTAATGTCCATTTTTTTTTAGAATTAAGTGATAAGTAGATAGGAATAGGAAGGAAGTAGAGATAAGTAGGAAGTGATAGGAAGAGTATATGTATGTATGAATTTATAGGTAGGTACAATATTTTAGTTTCGTATGAAATAGTGTTGGCAGGGCTGATAAACTACCGCGGTACAATGTCAACTTTAAGGTTTTCTTACTCCGACTGTACTTTAAAATAAGTTTTCGACCAAAAACAACTTATTTGTGTATTTATTTTCGTTGAATATGGAAAGTGGGCTTATGTCACGTAACAAACGGTGCAGTTGATGGGTTAATAGCTTACTTAGCAGTCGTTTTGGTTTGAATTTGTTGGTACAAGACAGTTGTATCAACAAATTTCTTTCTAACGTTTTTTATTCGTGTATTCCTTTTTAAACAATCACGTCTATATTTCTCCGAGAACGTGGTGTTATAAAACCATATTTAACTGTTGTCTGTACTGTCTACTGTGTTTTATTTTCAGACTCTGTGATGCTAGTATCTGCTAACGAAATACCCATTGATATTTTGCTGAAACCGGGATATAAACTCAGGACCTCATTACTCAGGAGTTTAACTCTAACACAAAATATTTATTTCTTGACATAGAATAGCTTAGAATATAATTCTATGTTCATAGGCTACTGTAAACGGTAACCAGTTTCCATTAGGTGGTACGGGCCAACCACCACAGTGGTATTTTTTCTTGTTAAGAATAAACACAAAACACGTCCAATATAAGACACTTGTCATTTTTCTTATGTAAATTCAGTGTATCTGAAACAAAATTTAGACCTGTGAGAAACAGTTCTGCCATGGCATGCTAGAACAGTTCAGACAGGTTTTGATCAGATCATTGGTTGGAGACAAATTATCTTTCTTTCCCCATATCAGATGAAAGATATCTGTGCCTCATCATCCAGACCCGACATATTATTCCTTGTAGTGCTTGTAGAACTCACAGTACCGTGAGAAACTAATATACCTAAAGACCACGCTATAAAGACAAACAAATACTTTGACTTGACTAACGAGTTAACCAAAAACGGTTACGTGGTTAAACTCTACGCCGTAGAAGTAGGAGCTTCAGTAAGCTCTTTACTAAATCGAATATCAAAAGCGGCATTGATAGGATCTTACCAAATTTGGATAGGTAGGGGGGGGGAACACTACTGACGGTGGAGGTGAGCGCTGATGCATCACAAGGTGGCCACCCTAAACCTACATCTGGGTCGCAAGTCCCAGTCGCCGTCACGGTGTTCCTCTCTGTATCACGCTATGGACCCGGCGACCGCACGGTGAATCCATGGAGTGCTGAGAATCGGATCTCTACCCACCACCATGTGGTAGCACTGGTGATTTACTTACTCGACTGATCCAACCTATCTAAGCTGAGAAAAACATTGCTTCACCGCCTCAAAGGTGTACATTGTACGCTATTTTATTATCCAGATAGAAGTATTAATTAGCTGAATAAAGCGAGAAAACTATACCAGTCGATAACCGCATTGTGTGGCCAGCCGGCCGCTATCACTGTCGATCTCCTGATTAATAGCCGCAAACCATCGAGATAGTACCTCTAATTAATTAGACGTACTACAGCTTCCTTAGCTTTAATGATATCTTCATTTGGTAGTTGCTTTAGGACAGTTTATTTGGTGTGAATGGGAATGTAAAGTATTATTCGGTTTTCGTAATTATTTTAGGATGGTGGTCGTTACTTTAGAGCTTGAGAGTGAGGCTGTGCTTTAGGTTTTGAATTCGATTGCCGGGTTGAGTAAAGTGTTATTGCGTTATATAATTAGACAATAGAGGTGTTGATATTGTCGTCGGATTTTGCCCAATACTGCTGCATGTCTAAAACATAAACAGGCATTTTAAAATAAAATATTGTCTCACTAAACTTAAACTATGACTTGTCATTATTTTAGCTACCAAAATAGGTTAAAATAAAAACAATTAAACTATTTTTTTTTTAATTACTGAAGGAGTTGGAACGAAAGCTGTCAAAACTCAGAATACTGTATTCTGAGTGTCAAAACGAAATAAACGACCACGTTTGTCTACGACCGTAGACAAAAGAATGTAGGTACATATTCTTCTCATAGACAACATATCAATATAGAACTGTAATATTTTAGTTCAATTCTGATAATAATATATTATTATCAAAAATCACTCACCGTGCCATCAGACTACATAGTAGAACAGAAATAATCCAGAACAAAATGTCGGTAGCCGCACTGTCAAATGAAAAGGTGTTCAGCCTTGTCGAAACAAATCAATTGTCAGTTCGTATGTAGAACAAAGTTTTCGGTAGCGAGCTACGATTTCCAATCAAAGTCTGCTATAAAGTTTTCAGGTAGCTATCGGAAAAATGTAATGAAAGAGATGGCATGTTTCAGATCGTTTGAAATGGTCTGGAGCATTTCGCGTTCCAATTTAAGTGGGATGTCATGTTCTGTGGACGTCCGCCTTTATTGTTTTATAGTTTGAGGCTTGTTTGTTGAACTATTTAGGTGGTACCTACGACTATTGTATTTGAAATTTCTGAGATGGATATAACAAAAAATACGAGATTAGCCTCAGTAGCTCGGTGGTTAAGGAATCGGTGTTACGATTGTGAGGTCTTGAATGCGTATCCTGGTCACTATACCTACTACCGACGTGAACCCACTGCTAATACAGGCAATTTAGCTCCGGTAGAGAAGTTAACAGGAATATTAGTAATTTCGGTTATTAATAGTCTTTAAAAAAAGGTAGTTTGGTTAAAATTTACCTAAATAGTCAGCTGAGTAGCTTCTACCGTGTAGAGAGTTACTTATGACAATAGTAGCCATGCCCGGGTCGACCTCGTACTCCTCGCAGAATATCGCTCCGAAGAACTTATGCAAATTACGCCCTATAAAATGATACTCAATTTAGCACGTTTCACCAATAAATAATTGTTGCAGTGGCATGCAAATATTGATGTAATGGGATTAATGACCACGATCAAAATACCATTAGCAATTAATTAAGAATCAATCTTAATGTAGCCGTAGTCAGCTGCTCCACCTGCCAATGTAAATAATATGAGTAATTATTTATTACCAGCCCGACTACAGCGCCATCTATGGGGATTTTATTGTTTGATATAATTAACATACTTGATACTTTTTTTGTAAACACAAATAATGTAATCCCTACTAATATTATAAATGTGAAAGTAACTCTGTCTGTCTGTCTGTCTGTCTGTCTGTCACGCCCAAACCACTGTACCGATTTTGATGAAATTTGGTATAGGGGTAGATTAGACCTCGACAAAGGACTTAGGCTATGTTTGGTCGCGATAACCGACATCCACGCGGGCGGAGCCGCGGGCAAAAGCTAGTTATAATATAAACATATTATCAAGATCAACACAAATAATATTTGAACTGACCGGGCATCGAACCCGTGACCTATGGACAGCTGAACGGTCAATCCCAACATCAAAAAGTGTTTCCTCGTAATAGCAATGATGGCACTCTGGTGTTGACTCCCATCCAGGGAGAATCATCCAGGGTACAGGAACTCATCAAATGAACATGATTAGAAGAAGACTGACACTCCAGCAAACCATTCCTCTATGACGGATATGCCTGTTCCAATGTTCTCACGAGACTGTAAAATGGCTGATCTAATTTGAGATTCGTATTTTATTGTGCGACTGTCACTATAATATCCTAATCTAATATATAAAAATCAATGCCACTTTTCGTTGTTATTTTATAACTCAAGAACGGCTGAACCGATTTGGCTAATTTTAGTCTTGAAATATTCGTGGGTGTCCAGGAAGGTTTAAAGGATGAGAAAATAGGTGCAGCGGGAACGGGAAAAATATGGCGGTACGAAGTTCGCCGGGACAGCTATCTTCTAATATACAATATGGATACGACATATGTGCAAATACTGAAACCGCGAAGCATCCTGGTCCGTAGGAATAGAACCAAATTAAATTTAAACTTAAATTCCCTGATTTATAAAATCCGAAATTTTCTAACAAAATAATTATTAAAATAAATGTAGAAAATGCAACCACTTGTATAAGTCATTAAATAGTTTCATCCATTGCTTTAAAGTCATTGACTGTGTCATAAGTCATTAATAAATACGCACACACCTTCACACACACACACAACAACTTCACACACACACACAACAATAGGCATAGTAGGTAACTTACTTGAACAGCTAAGCGGCAACATGCGATTCTACAGAGTGCTCAAAGTTGTTCAAATTCTATAAAATTAAAACTCTAGTTTCTGCCCTTAATACTGGACCAATTTTGTTCAAACTTTTCCTGCTTGAAGCTTAGGGGGTACCAAGTATATGGTTTCAATTATTGCCTATATGTCGTATCCATATTGTATAAAAATCAATGCCACTTTTCGTTGTAATTTTATAACTCAAGAGCGGGTTCACCTATCCAAACCGAATGCTTAGACTTTGTTCGGACTATTTAGTAGATGGTTTGTGTCAAGTTTGCACAAAATCGGTCGAGCTGTTCTTCATTTAGGCGGTACGAAGTTCGCGGGGTTACCTAGTCAAATATTAAAAAATACAGCAGCTGAATACCATTTGTGGCAATAATATGAATTAATCAACTTTTTATAAATAAATAAATAAATAAATATTCTAGGACATTCTACATTATCTGTCATTTTAACCCTTAAAATACATTTCTTTAAAATTACTAGAACCTTCTTTTAGAAATTCTAACCTCTATTTGAGTAGAGTTGAAGGCTTCTTGGCGTGTATTTTGATCGTGGGAACACCGATAAAAGCACACTACTGGGACGATGTCGTCTCCCATAAAGGTGCACTTGGACCGTGTTCAACGGTTTACAGCCATTTGCCAATATTTATACATTGTTGAACAATGTATTTAATAAGTATTTTAGAAAGATTATAATTTCGTTAATAGCGAAGATGGTTTCCTGCCTAACGTTACAATGATTTTTCTTTATCTGGAAGATTACATCGGGAGAAAAAATGTAATAAACAGACATTCGCAACATATACACCTAGTATTCTCCTGCGTACTATATTTATAATATAATTATGATTTGCACACTAAAACTTCAAAAAGGGCATTAAAAGGTTTCTTCAGGGTCGGCAGCACGAGTGTGACGCCCCTGGTGTTGCATACGTCCATAGGCCACGGTAACCACTTTCCATTAGGTAGGCCGTGTGCTTGTCTGCCACCTAAGTGGTATACGAAATAATAATAATAATTATCACTGACAGGACTATTGTCGCCAATAAGCCTGATATAGTGGTGATAGATCGATTAGGGCGCCTTGCAATGATTGTTGATATCACCATTCCTCATGACGAAAACCTAATGAAAGCCGAAAAAGACAAACAAATAAACTATTTGGATCTGGCTCATGAGGTTGTTGACATGTGGAATGTTGATTCGGCAATCATTGTCCCGATAGTCATATCGGCCCATGGGCTGATTGCTAAGAGCCTCGACCAACACCTTAAGAGGCTCTCGTTAGGCAGCTGGATCAAGGGCTTGATGCAGAAGGCGGTACACCTCGACACGGCACGTATTGTGAGGAGGTTCCTCTCTCTGGAGCCCTAACCACCGGTAGCTTGGTCCCTATACCCGATACCGGTGGGGCACTATTTTTTATATTTTTAAATATATATTATGTTTTTGTTTTATATAATTATGTATTTAAAAATATAATTTATAAGAGTTTTAAAATAATAAAGAGGAATAATAATAATAACAATACATAGCGTTGCTAAGCGCACAACAACTTTCTTCTGTCTCTCTTCATCATCTTAGCGTTAATCCCAGTCGCATCCAAAAATTTCACCTCAACCTCATCTGTCTGGGGTTCGCTTTACCAGCTTAACTACGGATTTGGCTGAATTTCGATATTTTTCGTATAGCGACTGCTATTTAACCTCCACAACCCAATGGCGATATTTAAACATTTTTAAGGGTCCAACTATCCATAATGACTGCCATGATGTTTGTATGACAACCGGGACCGACGGCTAAAAGTGCTCTCTGAAACACAACCAGACCATTACCAATAAACCATATTTATGCATATAAACACTTGCACTGAGCGGGGATCGAACCCACGCCTCTTTTGGATTTTACCTTTTTGAGTCAAATAAATTAATGAAAAACACCTTCTATTTTTTAAGAATCAGTAAAAGTAATCTGTGTTATCTGATTAATCTCATTACGAATACATTACGAGTACAATCACTGCAACTGTATAGTTGGTCAGTTGCTAGGTTAATAATGTACCAGCGCAGAGCAACAAAACACAAGCATATCATCAACAAAGTTGTATCTAACTGGTTTTTGTTTAGTCGTATTTTATACTCAATGGCTGGTTCACAATATAGATATAAATCAAATGGTGGGCACTGAATAAAATCGCTTATATCTCGCTTTATCGGTCGATCGGTTGCTCCTTCACATTATAAGTTTACATTCTCTGCTACAGGATGTTGTTTTAAATTCACATAAAATGTTATACAATGCATTACATATTATATTATTATTATTCTATGTGGACTACAATCAATTTGGTTACCTTAGTGGATGACTTAATTTCGATCAACTAAACCGCAACCTTTTGTAGCTCTCATCAGTTGGTATCTTTAATCTAAACAACATTATACATTTCATTAATAATATAGTGATATCGATTTTATGCTGTGTAAAATAATAATTTCTTTATGCATAACATTTTTGCATAAAAACTTTAATTGTAATGAAATGGCTTCTCTGAATTACATACCTTAACTACAATTTCAAATTTAAATAGAATTTGATCTTTTGAAATGATTTTACAGCAATCTAGTAGAACAGTCTAGACACTTTTGACAGACTTAATGGGTTATGTAAATTTATTGCGAATACGTGTATATCGTCCTTACAGATAAGAGAAAATGGTGTTTTATTATTACTACGACTTACTTGATTCTACGGGTACTAGGCAAAATGATCTTTAATTTTCCTAATAACTGCAAAAACCGTTGGTATTACTACGATTCTTCTGTCTTCTGGATAATCGGTCTATATTCAGAAGTAAGGAATACTTTTTATTACATTTGATTCGCGGTCTCTATTTTAGGTCTCGTTTGCTCTAACAGCCATCAGCCCTTTGGTAAATATGACCAGCCCATCGCCAATCAGCTGAATACTGCTCAGTTTGGTTATCGAATGAACTCATTACAAATTATATCCTTCAAAGAAACCCCAAGAATATCTCGCGAGTCTATAATATACAAATATAATAAATCGCTTTTCTCATTTAGATCGGGCTGTATATAGCCGCCCGGGGCTCTAGTCATCGATGTCCGCCGCTTGCCTGTAAGGTGTTATTTTTGTTCAATAGCTATGTTATGAAACTGTTCCTAGTATTTTACCATAAAAATCTAGTTGCGGAAGCTTAACATCGAATTTAACAATGTATAGCTGCGTTGCTGTAATAGTTTGATAGAAATTTTGGTACATTCATAAGACTATAGACACATCTTTAGTCTTATTAATATCATATTTGCCCCAGTGTTAACATGATATTATAGAAAAGAAATTTCCAGAATATAAAGTGATTAGCTAAGTCATGTATAAAATTTAAGCACTAAAATCGTGAGTAAGCTTAGCAAAATCTATAATTAAAATAAAACAGGGGCCTTACCACTGTCTCTTAAAAGTAATAATTATTATTTCATTCGTACTTCACTTTCATACTGTAAATCGAACTCGGACTGTTGTCGTTCATTTATATTTATGTACCTACTGTATCTTATAAGACAAGTATAAAATCTAGCAAATTAAACAAAAAATACAGATATTCTACTACACTGAGAAATATTATTTCATCCAGTTTGACCATATAGCACTAGTAGGTACTCGTCACAACGATAAACTTACAATTTTTAGGTGTATACCTTTTAGTAGATATTATTTATTAAATGCAGGATAACAAATTCCTTACTGTTTATAAGGGTAAGAAAAACCACAAAAAGCCAACTTTTCAGTGAGGCAATCGCTTAGTTAATATAAAGTGACCCGTCCCAATTCATAGAACAAGGCTGACCATTCGGAATGGCATCTTCGGGTAGCATTTTGTTGTTTGTAAACCCTAGTTCACGATGGAGAAATGGTGAGTTATGGTAGAATTTTTTTCTCTGAATATTTTCAAAGTATTAGGCGTGGTATGATACAGCCCCCCCCCCCCCCTAAAGAAGTGAGAATTCGTTAGCTGGCGTATTGTAGAATAGAATGATGAATGTATGGGATTTGACGTGAATGACAGTCGTCTAAGTATGTCATAAATATCAAAATAAGTGTCATATACGTCAAATTCCATACATTTATCATTGTATTCTAAAATACGCCGCCGGCCATCGAATTGTCACTTGTCTAGCAGGGCAGATCTCCTTAACCAATAACGTACAGAAACGGTGGATTAAAGCGTTGCTTTGAAAAAATACCTCTATGAAAATTACCCCAGCCTGGGTAATCAAAACGTGGTCAAAGTTAATGGTCATCTCAATGATCAAGCTAAAAAAAAATTGAAACTTGCTAACATCAGTTTTCTTCTGGAGAAGAGTTTACTTTTAAACAGACAGATCCGATTGCCAGTAACCCAACATCAAAACATATTAAATAAACTAATAATAAGTATTCTATCTACTACATGTATAACTAAAATTAAAGCGTATGAACTAAGCCTTACGGCCTCGGACAACTGAGAAAGGCCTATTCAAATAGATTCTACTACAAAAGTGGGACGATATGCAACTTTATTTATAACTACCATACACGTTATTTATTTGCGAAGCCTTTATTGCGAATATCATAGAAAGCATTTACTCGTGGATTCGTCCACGTGAATATAATCTTATGTGGAATTCTTCAGGTTCAAGATTATCTCAGATTTAGGTTTTCTAATTGTCAAGCAGACTAAAAGAATTTCTGTATTTAAATATCACAATAGATTCATAGATTTTTGAAAACTTCTTTTTATCTTGTGTTAATAAATTTCCTGGATCCTTCCTTATTGGATTAATAAACTGCCTAAATGTGTTTAAGCTTTCGCAACTTTTACATCACAGACAGACTAGTTGTTACATGAATTTGTCACGCTAATGTGACTACCAGATTACACTTAACGTTCGTGGTCACACTAAGCGCTGTGGATAAATTTGGATGTGGATTCGTCATCATACTAAATTGACAAAATTATGTTACGAGTAAAATGTTGTGAAACATATCTATTGGCGCTTCTAGAGGAAGAGTTTTTTCACTTAGTCTTGCTATATAAACTCTAAAGATAATGTCAAACATTGTTAACGTTTTAACAACGTTGTCATGATAATCCATACTAATATTATGAATGTGAAAGGAACTCTGTCTGTATGTTACGTTTTCACGCCTAAACCACTGAACCGATCTTGATGAAATTTGGTACAAAGATAGATTAGACTTTGAGAAAGGAAATAGGCCATGTTTGGTCGCGATAACAGACTTCCACGCGGGCGGAGCCGCGGACAACAGCTAGTCATTGATAATGAAAAGACCTTTGCACCATTTAAAAGACTACATTCAATAAGATATACTTTATTATTGTGTAGTAAAATCGCAAAATAAATTAAATAAAAATGTATCTAAAGCCCACGCGGTCGATACCGTATCCAAAAACCAGTAGATTTATTATTTTCACCAATTCAATGAATAATGCGATGTGAGATGCATAAATCTTGGAGAAGGCAACTCCAAAACAAACTTATTGCAGCAGAGTTCGTGGCGATTTATTTTGTAAAACTCGTGAGCCGACAATCTTTCCTTTCTAGTTCAATGTAACACCTACGATTTAGCAAATAACTAAGGTAACGTGATACCTTGGTACCTGATAAAATTAACTTGTAATTGACAGTTGTGTCTTTAAGTCTAAAATGAGCATTGAATGAATGAACTATGACCGAATGGTTAACGGTTTTTGTTAGAAGATTACATGGAGTTAAACGTTTACTAACTGTAAGTGTTTTATCATCGACTAGCTGACCCGGCGAACTTCGTACCGCCATATTTTCTGCCCGCGTGGTTTTCTGATCCCGATTTAACAGTGTTTCTCTACAATATTATGCATGTATTATACATATAAACCTTCCTCTTGAATCACTCTATCTATTGAAAACACCGCTTCAAAATCCGTTGCATAGTTTTGAAGATTTAAGCATACATAGGGACGGACAGACAGCGACAGCGACTTTATTTTATAATATGTAGTGAAGTGATAGTGATAACGTAGACATTTTCAAAAACTTATCATTGTTTTCTGTGTTTACAGAATGATATTCTTTCCATTTACGATAATTACTTTTATTAGAACTAGGTCAGCGCTGTTAGTGTACTAAATGAAGTCCAAACTTGTAACCTCATTATAGCAAATGCGATTTATAAAGGTAATTTTCAACAAATAACTTACGTGAGAATCGAAACCATACTTGAGTCACCGGTAGTTAGCGAACACGACCATTTAAATTTCAATTAGCATGTGTTTTGTTCCCTGTTACTTACATAATATGTATAAACTTATTTGAATTTTGCAGTGGACAGCGTAAAATATTTTCAATTACTGTTTCAATCAATTACTATTCAAAATTCATTCATTTCTATACTCAGTCTAAAGCCCGTAACTATTCTACCCGCATAGTACCACCCGTATAGGACCTTAGAAAGTAGAAAGCTTCGTTCATTTAAATTCATTCTTTATTTTATTTGATTACGAAGTCATATTATGCCGTATCCAACTTCTTCCTCCTATTTATGACATCAAGCAAAATCTTTCATTCGTTTTAAAATCATTCATCATTCTACAGAATCTGATCTTTCTCTCTTGGATTTATTTGTGTTTGTATCGACACTCCCCTTTGTAGCTCTCTTAATGGTTTCAGAAAAGCTGAGTCAGCATTATGTAACACTCATCTCAAAGCTGGTAGATCCACCCTTGATGGTTTGGTCAAGATTTCCATATGTATAAACACTCTCTGGCTATAAAGGGATAAGGAGACTTCTGTATTATGGGTGCATTCGAAACGCATAAAGATTATTCATGAGTAATACATAATGCAAATAAATTGTGGTCGAAGAATGGCCTCGAGCCATTTTCACTTCAGTATTACTTGCACTTTTTTTCCATTGCTCCACCCTGGAGAGAACTAAATAATTACTTATCTGCAAAATTATCCAGATTTGACAAGCTGTTTATCCTAAACAGATAAAACACAATTTTTGCTACCTTCAATAACAATTTCTGGTATTCTTTTATACAAGCATTTATTGTAAATTTCGAAGTCAGACAGTAACTTATTCTCTGAATAAAAAGATAAATTGTTGTGACTTTTACACTTTCACCCTCCACAACATAAGCATAGTCATTGTACCTTTGATAATGTCCATGAGGTTTACCTCCTTCAAAATATATTCGATCAAGAATACAGAATGAACATCCTACTTTACTCATTTACTAGTTAGTAGGTAACTTAAACAAATTCTCGTCATTCAAAATATTCCACTTTAAAATGGATCATTGAAAGGTAGATCGAATAACAGATGCATAAAGCAAGAAACAATTCATGGAAATAAAATTGGTCAGTTAGAGAATGTGATTGACACGGTGATCTATATCGCAGTCAATTTAAAAGTGCCCATAGTTTAATCGAGTTTTAAATTCTTATACACAAGAAAGGTGTTATTTTTCATTCATCTAGTATATCCGTTAAAAAAATGTTCTTACCAGTACTACAATATTACTCTCTGTACTATTTGTTTTAAAATGACTTTCTATTAAGCTTAATGATTGGTATCTCAGAAAACCATTGAAAAATCACAAAATATAAAAGTATGTAATATTATGTTACACGTACATGATACAAACATGATTAAATAATCGCAGTTCGCAATGCCGGGGAACTATATTATATTCGTATAGGATGCAAATAAAGCGATGATCGAACAGAAGAAAATGTGTTTATGTTCCAAAATTCAGTTATTACTTAGATTGCATAATTTTACAAATCATAACAGACATCTTACCTAAAGAAAAAAGATAGGTTTTTCTATGTATAATATGTATGTATTTACAAAAAAAAAAGTATCTAAGTATGTATATCCGCATTCTAAATTCCATAACACAAGCTAATTAAGCTTACCATGGATCTAGAAAGCGTTGTGTAGAATGTTGTGGAATATTTATTATTATTATTATTATTATAAACGAAGGAAATCAAGAGATAGACGAGAATTGCAAATATAACAATCCAAACTTCTCCAAAATTAATACAGACATTATTAAACAATCGCGGTCCGAAATGTTGGAACACCTCTCAGTGAGCACAATGCCATATTTACATTACAAGTGGACTCTTCCGGATAAGGCCTCCTTGAGGTCGGCGGGCGTAATGTGAAAATCTTTTGTTGGGATCAACTGAACACAGATATAGAAGAAATGGATCTGTGTATGCGTAATGTCTTCATTTGATAAGATTACCTTCTTCTCAAATAAAAAAAATAAGTGTAAAATAGAGAGTTTTACCATAAAATAAAACTTACCTATTATTTTTTCATCAATATCCGGAATCCATCTTGAGTCAAGCACCTGTCTTTCTTACCCGTTGTCAACGTATTTCCGGTCCTCTCTCCGTATTTAGCGCCCTCTATAGTGACTTTTTGGTATTAAGCGCTCTTGGCGGGGAACGACCGCCATTATTGTCATTATTGCACTCATGATGCACCAGGTAGCCCTTACCTGGATTCCGGATATTGATGAAAAAATAATAGGTAAGTTTTATTTTATGGTAAAACTCTCTATTATTTGTTTTGTATCAATATCCGGAATCCATCTTGAGTGATATGTTTGTTATCTCCTGGTGCGCTTAATCCACGATGCTATAATGTGTAGGAATGGTAAGCTATTAAATAAATAAAAACTTGTTACATTTTCAACTGAAGCACATATAATTAAGTAATACTTCAATATGAATTAACCAGTAAATTCAAAACATTATTAATCTTAAACAATGATTTAATTCACAGCCTCAAAATAACTTGATAAGGACACTGAACTATTAGAATTTATTGTACATTCCTTTAATTCTCTTTGATAATAGTTTTGGAATGTATGAATCATTTTCCAATTCCCTGTTGCAAGAATTTGATCAATGGGAAAATTTTCCACAAAATTTAGTGAAGCGACTGCTGATCTTACTGACCCGGGAGTAGCATCGATACCAGCAGCCTTCAAGAGTGATTTCACCCATCCACCGATCACAGTTCTAGATGCCGGTTTAACGTCACCTATAGCTGTGATAAATAAGTGAACTATATTTCGTCTACGATTAGCAGTCAGTTGTAACAATTGTCTGAGCCAGAAAACCGCATTCAATTTTTTATCAGGATGCTCTCTAAGCCTCCAACCGGACTGTCTATGGCTGATGCTATCAGTTTTAGAACCAAATGCTGGCCATAATATAATACTTGTCTCCTCATCTATCAAGCTGTCTTTATCAATCCGCAACAATGTTAGATCATGAACTCGACGACTAGATGATAATAATAAAAGGGTTGCTGTGTGTCTCGATACCTGATAGATATTATTTTCATCCACATTGTATGTACTCATGTATTGCAATAACGATTTAGGATTCCAAACTGGCGGCTTGGCTGGTTTCTCCCGTGCAACAGCAATTGCTTTTAACATATGTTTGACAAAGAAATTAGAAGATAAATCGATTTTAGATGTTAAATGAGTAAATGTTGAAATTACTGACTTGTGAACCAATATAGTTTTATATGCAAGTCCTACGTCCGTATGAAGGTGAGCTAGATAACGAGCTACCTGCTCGGGGCGTGGGTATTTATAGTTAACCGAATTAGAGTCACACCACCTGACCCATCTGGTCCAGGCTGGTCTGTAAGTGTTAATTGTTGAATCCCTCCAGCTGGTCATTAGCAGGTTTCTCTCTTGCTCCGTCCACTCTTGTAACATATCTTGCCACCCAAAATCAGCCATGCTTCTAATTGAAGGTCTTGAACTTGGGGCGGATGCATCCCCGTTTGTGTGTCGTAAAGTACCTGACCTAGATTGGGAATTGGGTAAGGCGGGCACCGCGCTCTGATTTGAACATCTGCTCTCCAAAACACTTTGTTCCATTTCGGGGCAATCAATATGTAGAGCCCGCTGGCTTGGTTCAGATGGTTGAGCACTCTGGGTATGAGGTTTGGAGGCGGAAACAACCACGCTAGTTGATAATGCCATTGGTGACAAAACGCATTGTAGCGATGTGCTTTCTTGTCTTTCACGTCTAGGGAAACGTACCTTGGCACTACGTGAGCTGTCTTTGATGCAAACAGGTCTATTACCGGTGTGCCCCACATCTGGAAAATCTGTGTTGTTGCTATTGATGTTAGATGCCATTCGGGACAAGTCTTTTGACGAGAAAGAGCGTCTACTTCGATATTGAATCGACCTGGAAAGTAGTGCGCTATCAGATGTATATCCCTTTTGTCCAACACCTCGAGTAGAAGTCGCGTTTGTTTCAATAGCTTTTTGGACTTTGTTCCACCTTCTTTGTTTATATAGGATACTACTGTCCGATTGTCGGTTTGGAGAAGTACCAGCGCTTTTTTCAACCGATATTGCTCTTGATGTATTGCTGCGTGAACTGCGAACATTTCTTTTTGATTTGCATGCCAAGACTGCTGGTGTGCCTTCCAGGATCCCATAAACTTTATGTCGTCGAGCTGTGCACCCCATCCTATGTCGGACGCGTCTGTAGTTAGCAAGTGTGTCACCGACTTGAAATGTATTGGCATGGATGACCCTATAGCCTGGTGCCACCATATCATCTCTGAGCGTACTGGTTGAGGAATACTCACGAGATGAAAAGGGCTTTCCTTTGGCAGCTGTCGACTGTAGTGTTGCAGCGTACGACAGTGAAGCCGGCCTCTCCGAGTCACAAACGTAGCAAAATTGAGTCTCCCCATTAGTGTTTGATACTGTTTGAGGGACCATTTGTTTTTCTGGAGCTGTTGCTGAAGTGCTCTGCGCAGCGATAAGCACTTTTGCTCTGACAGGGACTTTGCGTTGCGTTTTGCGTCCCAAGTTATGCCGAGAAACTCGAGGCATTGAGTCGGAGCAAGAACAGACTTCTCGAAATTGAGAGTCCAGCCCAGTAATTTTAAGATTTTGATGGCAAATGCTATGTCTTCTTCTAACTGCTGTTTGGACTGGTTCGTTATAAGAAAATCGTCTAAATATACTACACATCTGATATTGTGACCTCTTAAAAATTCTGCCACCCAATTTGTTATTGAAGCAAACGTTCTCGGTGCAGAGGCTAGGCCGAACGGCAAGCATGTCATCTGGAGTAACTGATGTTTGTTTGGCCTTCCTTCGATGTTGCTGAGCAATCGGTATATGAAAATATGCCTGGCTCAAGTCGACTTTTGTCATCCAGTCTAGGGGTTGTAAGAAAGTGGGTACCCGAAAGTGACTGAATAGTTGGAAGGGCTTTGTTATTACGAATTGATTCAATCGCTTTAAATTGAATATAGGTCGAAAGGAGCCGTCTAGTTTTGGTATCAGGAAGAACGTCGATAGGTAACTGGGACTTCGCTCTGCATGTTCCAGTATCCCCAGCTTTAACATAACTTTTATTTGTGTAGTCATATCTGGAGAAATTTTTGTCCGGTAGCGTTGTAAGATTGTGGTATTTGGGAATATAAGAGGCGGCTTTAGAATGAATGGTATGCGTGCCCCGCTTAATAATTTGCATATTTTTTCTGGTGCACCTAAATTGCTCCAAACACTCGGAAATTGTTTTAGACAGCCGCCTCGAAATACCTGATAGTCAATCGTAATATTTCTTTCTTGATGAAGAAGTCGCCTGCGATTTCTTCTCTTTGGGTTTGGCGCGACGGTTGCGGGTAGTTTGGCGAGATTTATTACGCGTTGAACCTGATGGTTTCCCTTTAATTGGTTTGTCCCCACGAAAAAACCCATTATTTGCATTTTGACTGGTTGAAGTATTTGGCTTCCGATAGTTGTTCACGAATTGAGATTGACCCACTTGCTCAGTTTTTGAGATTAATTTATCCACCCCCCCAATTTTTTGAAGGTAGGTTTGAATAGACTCGTCGTTAAATAGGTAGTTCGCGCTAGGGGGAATTTTGTGTAGTACATCGCGGTGAAAACTTTCACCAATTTGACGCAGTAAAGCCTCTCGACGTACGTGAATAAAATCTGCTCTTCTACCGCACACTATTTGTAATAAATCATCCGTCACCTTACTATAGGCAGATTCTTTTGAAAATAAGGATTCAATTTTTTCAAATAACGATCTAGGAGTTAATATTTCTTTTGATTGATTAGTTAGACCAATCTACTAACGTTTGTAAGGTACTTTGCAATTCTGCTTTTTGACAAAGTAACGCATTCGTTAAACCAGCAAAGGAACGTTCTAATAAATACGACCGAGAATCTTCCTTTAGCATTGCCGATTCAAAACGTTTCAATTCATCGTTAGTCTTAAGTTCTACAAAACCGGGGGTAGCTAAATATTTTTTCTGTGCATCAGAAAATCTTATCGCATTCCAATTTTCGCAATCAAAACGTTGTAATTGAGCTAATTTTGTAATAAAATTAGTATCTGCCTTTGGATAAACAGGTTCTTTAACAATTGTACTCAGTTCCGACAATATTTTAAGTTGATTATTTTTATTCAATATCCCAGGATCTCGTAAGACTAAATCATTTTCAGTAACCGACACAGTGTTCGCAGGTTGAGTAGTTACATTAGACACAGAGTAATTTTGTGAAATAAGATCAGTCAAAAAAGCCACTTGTTGTGATAAAAACTCAAATTGTTCATGACTTACAGTTTCAGAGTGCTTTCTCGACTTACGCTTTCTTCCGCTCGATCCACTGCATATCGAAGAGCTGCTATCACCCTCGCTACTCGAAGACAAAGAACGAGAACGTTTTTTCGAACCGGAATTTTCTTTATCAGTCCCGGGGACTATACTATGACTTGCCATTACTAACGGCAAACGGAGAGATTTTAATTTCAAAATTGAAAATAATAAAATTTTAGAAACTAAAATTATAATATAATAATTATAATTGTAATACGTATAAAGTTTTTTCGCAAAGTATTTTAATGTACGCTGACAACCGAACGGCGCGAAAAACGACGCTATAATGACAATAATGGCGGTCGTTCCCCGCCAAGAGCGCTTAATACCAAAAAGTCACTATAGAGGGCGCTAAATACGGAGAGAGGACCGGAAATACGTTGACAACGGGTAAGAAAGACAGGTGCTTGACTCAAGATGGATTCCGGATATTGATACAAAACAAATAATAGTACTTTATATTCATTGCAATATAATCACTTTTTGAGGGATTCTATAGTTATTTATTTGACCGTTAAAAGTGGTTTCATTTCAATGAGTGACTTCTGACAGTAAAAAGTGAGAGTCTTCTGACAATATCTTGTAGTAAATTTTATACTTACCTAATTTGGTGTAATTACATGATAATTTTATACTGGACAATAATTTGTATTTTTTATGAAGCGTTTGACCAAAATTTATTTAAAAAAAAAAATATTCTGGTTCTGGAATTGAAATCACAACCGCGTACTAAAATAAGCGCAAACTTACATCACAGTATCAAAGAGATACTCTTAGAATAAAAATTAGACGTCATTGATCTCAAGAAAAATATAACTCCTCGCTTCGAGTACAAAAACTGATTCAGTATGTAGCTCATCCGGTCACATCCAGTGAGACAAGCGATATTTATAGCCCAAACTGGCCTTTTGTTCGACCACCGCTTTGTTGTCGCTACCACAATAAGTGTTAAATGTCCCCCTCAGAATTAGGGTTGATAGGATCGCGATTGTAAAAAGAAATAAAAGTTTGAAGAAAATTTCAATGGTGAAAATTTTCATTGTAGAATATTATTTTTGAACCATTTTTTGAAATAAAAGCAGACGCTTTGTTGATCTCGTTCGTTTCAGACGATAATTATTTATACCTATTCATCTTCTATTCCCATGAATCCTGAAGATACCAAACCAAGCAATGAATAAGTGTTCTAACTTTGATGAGTTTTATACTATGCTCAATATTATATTTTTGCACACGAAATACAGTTAAAAATGCATATGAAAATTAACTGTAAAATTATGTGACTGTTTTACTGTATTATTTAATGGAAGTCATTCAATTTGTATCTGCTAGAGTAGTTTTTAAGCTAGGTCATACATTTGTAAATATTAACTGATTTAGTTCTGTGTAATACTCTAGTTATTGCGCCCTATTAAGATGTTTAAATTTATAAATTAGATGTCTAATTACAATTTGAATATTAATCATTTATTCGGGAACCACCTTCATAATGCGGTGAGGTGTCAACCCTATTCGCGAAGACGATTTCGCAAAAATACCCCTTTACTGGCCCGTCTCGTCAACTCCGCAAGAACACCTCCAGATATTTCACCTTTCACACGACTATAACTGAGATTTTAATTCTCTTTATGGTTCATATGATTTTCAAAAGTGGGAGGTATGTGTCTCAGGATATGTGCAAATAAATTTGTACCTTATGCTGTTCGCTTAGGATTTACTTTCAAACAATTAGTTCAGACTTAGTCTTTATAGTGATGTTCTAAGTGGTGGTGTCTTGAGGTGCTTTGTAACGGATTAAAACCACGTTAGAGTTAAGTGAGCTTAACGTCTGGTTCAGACCTGTGTGAATGAGACTACAAAACGGTATTATATTTACCTATTAGACCTAGAAAAGGATGAGCTTTGAAATAGTTGATTTTTGTGTTCATTTTTACTATCATCATCATCATCATTTTAGCCATAGGAAGTCCACTGCTGGACATAGGCCTCTCCTATAGATCTCCAATAGGACCGGTTGGAAGCGGCTCGCATCCAGCGCGTTCCGTTTACTATGTTGGTTATTAATTCTTTGATTGATTTGATTTGATTGGTGGCATAGATCTGGTTCTATATAATTTTATCTTCTTTTATAGTTACATCTCGAATGATATATTTCAACCAAGGCGAATATTCTGATGAGCTCTGCTTATTAGTCCTACCCACTCCTTTCTATAGAACAACACGTACGGTTCGTCTTTCCTAAGACTTTGCCCTCAGCTTACTATCAGGCAAGATGAAGTCAATAAAAAAATCAAAATCACTGTTTACCAACGTGGATCCATAAAATAAATAAATTTAAATAAATATTCTACAACATTCTACACAACGCTATCTAGACCCATGGTACGCTTATGGAATCTAAAATGCGGATATACATACTTAGATACTTTTTTTTTTGTAAATACATACATATTATACATAGAAACACCCAGACCAATGCAAATATTTATATTCATGCATACAAATATTGGCACTGAGCGGGGATCGAACCCGCGCCTCCTGCGTAGCAGCCGCGTTCACTACCGCTACGCCACAGAGGCAATCAAATTTGTACATAATATAACTAACTTGCTCACAACCAATCTGTGCAAGTACGTATATATCAATATTACACCTGATACAATCTCACTGTGCATATCATAGTGGCAGGATCATCGCGATAGTAGGCGTGCGTTAATGTCACATGCCGGTCTAATCTGATGGAGCTAATTATCATTATTTATAGTTACGAAGCAACAGGTCCTTCGCTACCTAACTAACGATGTTATTACGGAGAGACATAGAAAATGTGACAATTTAGACACAAATGAGTATCTAGGAGCTCGGTTTGTGATATTTTTAGGACATAAGTGGGGTGTTTTGGGTGCACCTATTATTACAGTCTCCTGTTAAAAATTGCATCGACACCTATATAATTCCACAATATGCCTATGTTCTTCTAAAGGTCTAATCCACCTCTGTACCAAATTTCATTAAAATTGATTTAGAGGTTTAGGCCTGAAAACGTAACAGACTGACAAACATACTTACAGAAACAGTTACTTTCGCATCTATACTATAAAATTATTGTAAAGTGGTCGTGTGTGTACATTGGAGATATTAAATAAAAATAAATAGATATAAAATATATTATGTTTTGTTAACGATACTGAACCCGATTTTTTTTTAATTTCCTTTTGTCTGATTGTTCGCGATGGACGTAAAAACTACCAAATGGATTTTGATGCGGCTTTTTTTGTTAGAAAGGGCTTGGTTAGACTTAAAATCTTACGTTTGTTTGATAGGAATCGGTTGAGTAGAACCGGAGATATGAGCAAAGGTTGCGTTAACCGAGACGCACGCGGACGGAGCCGCGGCCTGAAGGCTAGTTTATAATATTAGTATCGATACAGATTTTACATTATATCTTCTTTCATACATAAATAAATACAAAAGTAACACTGTCTTATGTTTTATCGTGCGAAAAATCATTCTCCCCCGCCGGAACCGGGGGAGGAGGTTATGTAGGACTCGAACCGACTAAAACGCACGCCGTCTGTGGGCCGTCAGTTGCCGGAGGTGAGATTGTCGTAGCCATATCCCTCGTACCCCGGCCGACCCAGGGCCATATCTCTCGATCTGGCCCTCTTCCGGTGTGGGGAACACAGAGTCCCCGACTCGCCCCCGGGTGTGGGGAGGCACGCAATGCGCCGCGGCCTGCTTCTGCTAGGGCTCCAGGCGGCTCCACCCGTCACCCCCAGGCCCGCACTCATGGGGGACGAAGGTCATTCTGCGACCTCCGACGCCCGACTTGCCGCCGCTCTTCGTGGGCCACGCGGCTTGCGATTCTCCTTCGCACCTCGCGGGCCGCAAGGTCTGCGATTATCCTTCGAAGTAACACTGTTGTCTCTTGAGCTTTCACGCCTAAACCACTAAATCAATTCTGATGAAATTCGGTACATTAAGCATTGGGAGAGGACATAGGTTATGTTTAGTTGCGATAACCGACATCATTGCGGGCAGACCTGCTGGCAACAGCTACTTACATAAATACCACATACAATACATTGTGTTTATCAAATTAAACCGCTTATTATTTTCAAAGGATCATTATCTTATCAACGATATGTTAGCTTTGTCCATGCGGTTATTAAACAGAAAACGCTGGTTACATTGTTGTGATCGAGTAACGGACACTAGTGATTATAAACAAAATAATATACCCAATGTTAGTTTCAATGTTTTGTTTATGTCTAAACTTTTATCAGTAGCTAGAAGAATGAACCATCTTTGTATGTGTATATTATAATGTTCGGTATGTTATCCTATTTCTAAGAATACTCTAATTTTGTAAACTTTGTTACATTAGATTTATTATTTTGTTTGTATAATGCAGTGACAGTGTAACTGATGTGTACAAGTATTTGGACTTGTTTGGTTTTTCAAATAAACTCTTGACGCGGAGTCGGAAAAAAAATGGCGGGTCAGGTGGATATAAAAACAAAACTAATAGTATCTCACTATTTTGTCGTTACGAGTGACTCAGAGTTGAATGAACGATGCGAAATATTGAAACTAACTTCATTCAAATTGAAATTGAAATACTCCATGCTTCATTATTTCAATTCAAATAAATAATAAAATCAGCTTTCTCATCTGATCTTCGTAGCGACAACTATACGGCTGCTTACCTAGACATCTAAAATAAATCCCCTACCATTGTTTCCGGTGCGTGCGAAATCGGACGCTCGCAATTAGACTCGGTGCGTCACTCAGAGTTATTGGTGTTTAAATCACCGTCGACAGGTTTATATCTCATCTGAGCGAGATCCTGGTGCAGTACGCATTGCTGGTAGGGGACTGGTCTGTGATTTATCGTGCTAATATTATAAGAGCTAAGTTTTGCTAGAGAGCAAACGGGACTATTCTGTTTTATAGATAATTTGAATGTACTGTTAACTGAGTAAGTAATTCATAAAAGTATATAAAATTCAAAAAAATTTAACAGGTTATTAACATTTAATCTTATTTGTTACTATTTGCTGCCTGCAGCTTCACTTACGTTTACCTAATACTGATTCCGTATTCGTGACATCACTCACCATTGCGTTTAAGTAGCCTATCTACTATAAATCATATTTTTAGGCATACTCTTTGTAGCACACCAAATAAGGATAAAAACGATAATAATACGTGAAAGTTAGCTCAAAGGTTTTTTTACAATCCTGGCAAGGAATTCATATGCGACTATTTACCGTTAACTACTATTATTTGTTATTCTACTGCCAAATGAAATACGATACGACATGAAAATTCCAAACAACATAATCTAAAAAGTCTTGAACGATATTATTTTAAAAAGAAACAGATAGAGAACCCCTATCAAAAATCTCATACAACTTTCACCGCGGATAAAAATGGTATTACGTCTGAAATAGACGGGGTGAAATAAAGCCATGTTATCCGTCAGTCAACGTGTCAAGAGACTTGATGTATACCTAACTGAACATTGTAGCAATATTTCATGGCGGTGTCAAAATGCGTTATAGTTCTTAACTTCATACCAGTAACTCTGAATGAAGGTTTATATCGAGATATATATAACCGTAGTATTGGGTAATTAAAATTGTAGGAATCCATATCCATACATATCCATACTAATAGGATTATAAATGCGGAAGTAACTCTGTCTGTCTGTCTGTTCCGCTTTCACGCCTAAACCACAGAACCGATTTTGATGAAATTTGGTATAGGGGTAGATTAGACCTTAAGAAAGGACATAGGCTATGTTTGGTCGCGATAACCGACATCCACGCGGGCGGAGCCGCGGGCAAAAGCTAGTATTTCATATTTGTAACCTAAAATTTCAATAGTCAATAGGTAACTTAGCTTTTTTGGAAGCGTTATTAAGAATTATAAGATAGGGTGTATAGGGCCCTATTAAAATCGTAGGAGCTCAAGTCATCCTCACCTGCAAGCCTAGTACTAATTGATGGATTAGGCTCTAGCGTAGTCCTCTCAGTATAGGAGGGTTAGACGTTACCCTTATAAAATCTAGAATAAGCTAAATGAAGAATAAGAGTAGGTGAGAGGCCCTCTGGATTTCATAGTGGGGGGACGTAGTAAGCCTTCCCGAAGAGCGATACCTATGCTCGGGCCCTCTCCGTGAGTAACGGCACCGCCGTGAAACCAATTACTACACCACGATGGCAATCCAACGTCGTCGACTCGACAGAAGAAAAAGTGCAATATGTGTCTTGACGTATACGCAACGAATGCTTCTTTGGTGTGTGGCCCCCTTAACAAAAATTAAATGCATCAGAAACGATTATACGGCAATGAAAAAGTAATATAACAAACAACTCAATAAACATGCAAATTCGTTTACGATGATATAAGTTTCTGAGAAAACTTACCAACCGTGTTTAATAAAACAATGTGAATCGAGAAACCATAATGTGAGTTATATGTTAATCAACTTTTTTGAAGGTAATCATAGCAATATACATAAAACATATTCACCAAACAAAAGAAATACATTTCACGTGCACATTAATGCTAAAATGATTTAAAACCATTCTTGCGTGAAACGGACTGCAAATATTTTTTACTGACAACTTTACGCTCCGAAGACAATAACTGACTCAATGGCTGCGCAACTCAGTTTTTGTGATTCAATAAAAAGTTTCGAACCTTAACTCCTAAATAACAAAGTTCAATTTCGTGAAATAGAAAGTTTGGTGAGAGTAAAATGAAGATCTGAACTTGAAGCTCAGCGAAGCCTACCTGAAGTGTAATTTTGATTTTACGATGCTACAAATAATAAGGAAATGTTATTACTGCCCTTTTTCTAAGTTGAAGAAAGCAATTTTAAAATATTCAACCGATGGTGACGTAACTTACTGCACGAAGGAGGTCGTAGCTTTTTCCCACAGTAGAAGTATTTCAAAAGATATCATAATAATGTTCAGAATAAAATTTACCTTCCATAGACTTCTACTGTTCACTGATGGGTGGAAGTAGCTATAGGTACATATTGAATTAAGTAACTGGCTGGATTTAAATGAATGAATTATACAATAAACTATTGAGTTCATTTTTCCATGACCATGAATCATAGAAAAACGTAGTCAATAATTTTTGTTGTACATTTTTAGATGATTGTAGGTATCGCAAACTTGATCTTGAATGAAAATGTATTCAAGCTTGAAGTTATGAGCATTGCAATAGATTGACTTGTAGTAATATGGAATGTAGTATTCCATAGTAATCATTCTGAAGGTCGGCAACATGAATGTGATGCCCCTGGTGTTGCACACGTCCATAGACCACGGTAACCACTCCCTATCCGGTGGGCCTTGTTCTTGTCTGCCGTCTAAGTGGTATAATAGTACATTATGGTACAAGTGAGCAAAGTTGGTGATTACCGCCGAGGCGCTATTGAGATAATCAATAGCGCCTCGGCGGTAATCATCACGCTCACGCGTGGCAACGACGTTTCACAACACACTTGCGAATAAAATAATACTACAAAATACTAAATAAACAATACTACAAATTAATTCGTTTTCCTATGCGCGCGCATCTAACAATGGCGATCGGCCATATTTAAAAGAATCAGGTTTGACTTAACTTTTTTTACTCTGTTTTTTTTTTTATGTACTTAGAGAAAGTACAAAAAAGTTAAATTTTAGTGAAAATTTTGTTCATTATACAAGTATTACAAGTTGAAATTATTTATTTAAATATGAAAATGCATCAAATGACCATACAATAGGCATATTAATTTATTTGTACTATTAAACACGTTCTTTTTTGTATCGAATCTTTTTTAAGAGCATAGAAACTTAACCTATAAAATTTAAAAAGGAATCTATAACTCACTTGTGAATAATAGTAATGAAAAAGTCAGTTTGATAATAGGCGTCATTATGTGCCTAATAGCGGTGAAATAATAGCGATTTTATGAGCAGGTGTGTTGTAAAAATAATAATAACAGATTTAAATCATAGCCATTTTAATTTGAACTGAATGCGCTGTTTATTCGCACATCCTTTTTTAAAATACCTGGAGTCCTATTAATAATTAAGACTTCTAAGGACTTGTAATAAAATTCTGTACACTGTGCCTTGAATACAATAAGTTCAGCGTCAGTATCAGCTAATTCTCCCACACCGGATTAGGGCCAGTTCGAGAGATATGGCCCTGGGTCGGCCGGGGTGCGAGGGATATGGCTACGACAATCTCACCTCCGGCAACCGACGGCCCACAGTCGGCGTGCGTTTTAGTCGGTTCGAGTCCGACATAACCTCCTCCTCCGGTTCCGGCGGGGGAGGTATCCGTGGGGTTTTTTCGCACGATAAAAAAAAAGTATCAGCTAATTCTACGATTACATTTCCTTACTTATTGAGTATCATCAACACCACACACGTAAATAATAGGTAAACTCAAACGAGGAAGTCCTAAACTGACCTAATAAGCGTCACCACTAATTTCAGTTCTGTCCCTCAGGAGTTCCTACGTTATCTATTATGCAGGGCAGTCCCGGACCATAAATAATTGATGACTCGCAACTAATTACGTGGATCTTTCATTAGTCCACATTATCTAAAGGTCGGCAAACTGAATGGTGATTTGTATGAAAAGGTTTCGTTATTGTCGATGATTCTTATGATAATGTATTAGGAAAATTAAATAATGTGGATGAAATGCAACCTATTGAGAAGGAATAGAGGGCTTTTCATAGTAACTGTTACTATAGTGAAATATTGGTTCTGGCGTAGAGGTCAACTAAATATAGGTTAGGCTAGTTGTTATCTTGCAGAATGATGTAAAAAGGCTTGGTATACGGTAGTGTGCTAAAATGCTTGATATGATCTTCTAACCACTACGACGAATATTTTTGTTTGAAAAGAGTTGCCAAGGGGACTATCTCTGAAAATGTGTGATGATCTCCCTGATATCGTTTTTGTAAAGACTAAAGCTTAGGGTTAGACATAAAAAAGATTTCCAAATGGTCGGCACAACGCAGATAACATCGCTAATATTGTAGACATATAAAGGATGAAATTTTCTGAGGGTGAAGAAAGGCATGTCTAAATATACAAAATATAAAAAAAAATTGTTTTAGTTTGTACGTGTGTTAGTGTTTAAAATTGATATTGAAGTGATATTTAAAAACATTATTATTAATTTATACATTCATACATACCGATCTAAAGCTTGACCACTACACGAAAGCTAGAGTAGCCAACCAAAGAAATGAAATAGTAAAAATTCCCTTACATATACAAAAATATTTTCATCTGTTTTCTAAAGTCTGATCTCAATAGAAAACTCACAATACATTTGACCACATTATAAATTATAACTACTAAGTAAACTGGTCATAATATATTTACTGTTTGATAGCATACATACATTATATTCACGCCTATAAATCGATGAAGGGGTAGGCAGAGGTGTAACCCACATTTCGCCAATCATGATTTTCGATCCCACATAATAGGGGCGAGCCTATAGTCGTGAAGTGGGCACTTTGTCATGGGCTCAAACATAGGGATATGTTTACTGTCGGATGAAGAACAGCCTTCTGCGTCACCCAACTAAAATGATAGCAATGAAATTAAAAAAAAAAAAAACACACAAAAACCCTTTATTCCCAGGTCTTCACTTTCCCAATTCAAGTCAAAATTTCATCGACATTATATTTTCTCACGGCCCTAGTTAGGTACGTGTCTTGGGCATTCGTAATTGTTGGCTTTATTTCGCGCAATTTGCTTAAAACTTGTGGTCACTTTGGGGTTTTGTGCGAAAGGGCTAATTAATTCATCAGTACCCTTGCAAATTGTTGTGGGTTAGACGCGTATAACACATCACATTAGGCTTAATAAGTCCAATGTAGGTCATGTTTAGACATTTATAAGTGTTACGGTATGCTAAGAATACTTACATACATTATACTCACGGTTATTTTCCTCCGGGGTAGGCGGAGACTCCGCAACTTGCTTCGCGTTACATACTTCACGAGTTTTCTCTATAGATGGCTAGTCTAATTTAATCTATATTTTTTTATACTACTTAGGTCGCAGACAGGCACACGGTCCATCTTATGGGAAGCTGTTACCGCGGTCTATGGATGTGTTCAACAGCAGAGACTTCACACTCAAGCTGCCGGCTCTTTATGCAGAATCATATTCATGGAAATCAATGCAATTTTAATACGAATGGTATGAAAATGAAATATCTACATTTCTTGAACTACCAAAATTATTGATCAAATTATACTAGCCAATAGCCATCTATATCAATTTTAATGTTCTATATAAATTACTAACTGTTGCCTGCGGCCCCGCCCGCGTTGATGTCATTTATCGCGATCAAACATAGACCATGTCTTTTCCCAAGGTCTTAATCTATCTCTGTAACAAATTTCATAAAAATCAGTTCAGTAGTTTAAACGTGATGACAAACAGACAGACAGACGGACAGACAGAGAGTTACTTTCGCATTTATAATATAAAGTAACCATATAAAAATTAAATAATACCGTAGGGTAGTTTCACATAAGCCCGCCCAACTGACCACTATCTAGCTAAGTAGTCCCACAAACATGTCCTTCATAAAACAAATAACTCGCAACATCTGCCAGACACACAGGACCGCAAATATGACGCGCGCTAAGTAATATCTCTCCTGGATGTGACGTTGGCACAGATTCTCTTGTCATGATGAGATTAATTTCAGTTTCACATCATTCTATAGATATAAAAGTGATAGATGTTTAGTTTTAGATATTTTCTGGTGTTATAAACTAGGTATACTTATAAATTCAAAGTGGGTTTTATTGATTTGCTTTTTGTTAATGTTATTCAGACCTATTTTGCACCGACCTTTCATAAGTACTTTTGGCCGGAAAAGAGTTTAATAGCGTTTTCACATTATACGATTCGATATATCGGACGCCGATCCGATATCGGAGGAAATAAAATGTGTGAAATATGTATCTGTCTTCCACATTCACCGGTCCGATATAGGCTATCGTCGTCCGACACCGTTATGGGATCGGATATTATATATAAACATGCTCTTACTTAAAATTAACCAGTTTAATTTGGCCCATATTCTAAAACAATACCCAATCAAGAAACTCAACTAGTTTTACACCCAGATTGTATTCTAGAATTAAATTTGAATGAAGATTTATTATGCTCACATGTATTGTGTGTATGCACAATGTAGATCTATAACGAAAAGATTGAGATATGCTTTCGAATAACAATTATACTTTGGTATACCGCAGCTATAATAATCTCGTATAGTGTTCCTGGTGGTGAGTAGGGTAGCTAGAGCTCACTGAAGAGGTTTTGTGCTGTCAGTGGAAAGACCAAAGGCTTGTCCTGCTTATCTTCTGCGCTGACGGCACAGAAACTCTCTGTTCTTACAGGGTCGGCACCACGAGTGTGACTCCCCTGGTGTTGCACTCGTTCATAGACCACAGTAACCACTTTCTATCCGGTGGGCCGTGTGCTGGTCTGTGACCTAGCTAATATAAAAAAGGCTGTCACGGTTACGTTAATAGCTCCAATCATCATCAGAAATGTAATAATCAAATAGAACTAATTGTGCCGAATGAATTCATTCGTGTATGACATCTTCCATATGCGATCGAAACTTCCAAAATCATAACAAACAAATATCATAATATCGAAAATGCAGATTTTGATATTGCCAACTGTTAGGAAGATTATTGTGGCTACTAACAAGCGCAATATAAGAATTGGCGCTATGAACTGTGAATGCGATGTAAAGTGTAGTTCTGTAGCCATTAAGTGATATCACGGTCGTGCCTATGCGTGGACAGTAGAGACCATAAACAACCAGCTTCCGACGTTATCTGCGGGTGGTGTAAGTTGTAATAAAATAGCGATGATAGATTTATTATTTATTAGGTTTTGCCCGCGGCTCCGCCAGCGTGGATGTCGGTTATCGCGACAAACATAGCCTATGTCCTTTCTCAAGGTCTAATCTACCCCTATACCAAATTTCATCAAAATCGGTTCAGTGGTTTAGGCTTGAAAGCGTAACAGACAGACAGATAGACAAACAGACAGACAGATAAAGTTACTTTCGCGTTTATAATATGGTATTACATAATATATCGTACAAATTATTGTGATTCCAATCGAAATAGAAAACGAAGGGATATTTTCTCTAGATATACGTACAAGTAGAGCCCCGACTGAGAATTTCCATTAACATTCCTAATCAGATCCGGAACATCTTCCATAATTCGCATTCACTTCTTTCACGATTCTAATACAACGACTAGTACCATATGGGTTTTGATTCTCGTTTGATTTATCTAAATATGCTGCATAAACAAGTATATCTTTTGATGGAATAGATTTAGAAGTGAGTTTCTAAGAAAACGTCTTGACAAACAGACAGACAGATACATTCTATAAGGATTCCATTTTTTACCTTTTGAGATACCTATTAAAACTTAAAAAGATATAGGGTGACCGCCATTTAGACCACTATTTTCCATTAAACCACACACTTAAAGCAAAGATATAAAAACTAATTTCCACAAGATTGTTTCCGCGGTCGCTCATGACGCGCGTCGCATTTACGACCAACGCCGAGTTATGAGCTCCAGAGCTGGTACATACAATGCGTCATACTGTTTGTTCATTTCGCAAAAATGAGTACTGTATTGTGTATAGACAGCGACCTGGTGACTGCTGCAAGGGGCCTTGTGAATTGGGTCGTGTAGTAGCCTGAATCTTTATAAGAAGAAACTCTTGAAATTAAGAGCTTTAGGGCTACCTTTTTGTGAAAAAATGAGTACCTAGAATCATTGAAGTACATAGAGTAAAGGAGATAGGTACACATACATATACTCACGACTGTAAATCCTCGTAGGGTAGGCAGAGGAGTCATCCACATTTTCTTCAAAGTCAAAGAATTTATTTGCATAACACAGGTTACAAAAAGCTGTTAGAGGATACACTTTCATTAAGTGTATAAGTGCGCTGTATTACAACCTATTTAAGGTGTGCAATTGACAACTATTTATTTATTTTATTTATTTATTTCGGTCCCACGTATCAGGAAGTGACCCTGTTGCCGTCAAGCGGGCACTTACTCAGGGGGTGTATGTTTACTGTGGGATGTAGAACAGCCCTCAGTTGCCTTCAACGATACCTACAGGAAGAGACGGGGTGGCCCTATTCAACTCCAATTTAAGTTATTTTTCTTATTTGAAGGATTTCACTAGTTTAATAAAAACTATATTTATTTTGGATTTTGTACTTAACAAAGGACGTAGCATACCTAATATTTATGTTCATATATTTAAAACCACAACTTTAGTCACTTGCATATTTCTGGGACTTACTAATTTTGTAACTGTCATCTATATTATTATATACTTAGGTACTAGACTTCTCAAAAAGCTGAAATAAAAAAAAAGCAATTAACCCCTTTCGTTTTGCTACCTTAGTAGCATAATGACAAGAAAATAATATTTGTCTTAAGTTTAGATTATAAATCGATACCAACAACCTTCCATAATTTAATTATTTAAGAAAGTTGAACGAAACTTCGCTAAAAATCAAGTTTCAAAGAACTTTCATTCCTTTATGAGATACTTCTTAAGAACATTTTAAAGCCCATCACTGTCGTTCATAATAGGAACGTAATTTAATCAATTCTTAAAGGTTGTCGCCATTTTAACTTGGTAAAAGTACTTCAGAATGTTGGTGCCTCAAACTTCGAAGAGAATCTTAATTGCTAACTCAACCATAAATTCAATTGATCTTAGCTCAAGGGAGAAAGAATACTGTAAAATGATTCTTGGGGTAAAAAACATAACGGAAAGGAAGTATTAGTACTGTTTATACTGGAGATTGATGGCGCTTGGTGGAACTTGCTACACATATTGAATAAATCACTTGTACTTTTCCACAATTATTTATTTATTTGAACCTTACCGGTTTCACCTTACGGCATTATCAAAGGTTTACAATGGTTTAAACTGATAATGCCGTAAGGTGAAACCGGTAAGGTTCAAATAAATAAATAATTATGGAAAAGTACAAGTGATTTATTCAATATATAGACCTTGTCTAGATAGACAAGGTCTATATATTGATTGACCTTGATATATAGAAGTATTAGTAATTTGACTAATATTCTTTGAACTTACTATAAAGTATAAGCATAAAGAAACTTGATTCATAGAAATCAAGCAACCAGTACCGGGTAGTACTGCTCGATTGTGTGGAGTATGTACTCCTCTTCTATGATATCATAATGAAATAAATACAATATAGATCATACAATATTATGATTTAAACTTTTCAGAATTTGTTATAATCAATAGGCTCATTACTGTTCACGTAAGCCGCTTTTCCTCTAATAGAAACCTTACAGTTTTTTGATGGTCCTTCATAAATTGCCGAATAATATGCTTCTATGAATTGATAAATAAAAGGCAATTAAAACAAAAGAATTAAAAGGCACTTTAAAAAAATATTCTATTCTTAGGATATTGAAGAACAGGGAGATAAGGGAATATTTTGATATAGGCACATATTCCAAGATGTAGCATACAGCAGAAAGAAATGCTTCAATTGTTAGGACTTGTAGAACAGATGTACTAGAAAGCTTCAGTAGTATAGATGAATAGGTGAAAGTCAAAGTCAAAAATCATTTATTCTGTATAGACCATTAAAACGGCACTTACAAAACGTAAAAAATATTTAATTATGTACTAAAGACTAGCTTAGCAAATGGACCACCGGTTCGAAACGCGGCCCTGGCCTGATAAGACTCCGGCAAGAAACTCAGCGGGCTTTTTTTTTTTGGTCTATTTACAAATAATGCTTAGTTGGTTAAAAGGTTGACTTAGGTTATTGAGAACGTTTTACGAAAAGGATAGGTTATTCAACAATCGCATCTAATGAGTATAATAATGAAGGGTGATGTTTCACAATTCTTTATGGTTCAAGAAGAGAAAGTTATGCTATTTTTTTTTTTTTTATACCACTTAGGTGGCAGACAAGCACACGGCCCACCTGATGGAAAGTGGTTACCGTGGCCTATGGACGTATGCAACACCAGGGGCGTCACACTCGTGCTGCCGACCCTGAAGAAACCTTCTAATGCCCTTCTTGGCCAATGTACTTTATATTGGCAGATTTCATAAACCTTATAAATTGCAATCGATCGCATGCACCAGGCAGGATTACAGTATTTTCTCTATAGAATGAAAACCATTACAAGACAGATACAGTAGTTTCCGACTCGGACGCATGCAAACATACAGACGAACATCGTTTTATGGCGATATAAAACGAAGTGAATAAGTAAGAGCAATAAAATCGGGATCTCGCCCACGGGCGGTACGGCGATCGTGCAAACATCGCCAAAGTACTGCGTTGGGAACGTAGGCGGAGAAAGGCATGGTGCTTGTGTTAGGTGGCATAATAGTGATATAAAAGTAACGTTTATGATTTTGCAATATAATTTTAGAACTGGCTAAACCAAATATGGATTACACAGAAAATATTCTAAGAAATATTACACGGTGCTATTACAGATACAACCTAAATAAAGCTATTAGGACTCGTGTTTGCATGTCTATATACATTTTGTGAATACATCTTATACATAGAAACATTCAAGCCCAAATACCTGTTGTTTAAAAAACAATATTTGCACTGAGTGGGAATCGAACGTTGCAGTCTGCCTATACCGTTACTCTCACGAATACCTCACAGGACGTCCCTCTCACTTAATAAGAATTTTAAATAGCAGAATAGTATACCCGAATAGCTTGTCACTTTCGTTCAGTAGGTACATTTTTTACTTCGGAACTTTTTTCCTCTTTTTGCCTCTACAAGTAGTAGCAAAAGCAAATGTTAGAAGGTAATGACTTTGCGAATAATTTGAATATCTTTAAAATATCTAAATCAGTGCAAGCGATGGCTTCCTTCAAATCAATCTCAATCCTCTATCACTGAGGCCCAACATGCAACACGCTGTCCAACACTTTGTAACATACGAACAACATTTTTATAGCATCAGTTGATAATTTACCTCAATTTTTTTGTATTCACTGTCTCTGTTTATACTTCTGCAGTTAAGTACGACGGCACTATAAAGTTGTTGCATAATGGTGGAAACAAAAGTTATGTCTCATGTGGGAGGGAAAGTGCAAATTGATTTAGTTAAATCGCAGAAGAAATCGCAAAGATGTGCAAAATATGAATATTTAAACGTAATAGGTTGGATTACTGTATCATAATACTATGACTAAGTTACTTCTAGCTACGCGGTTCGATCGGGTGGATCAACTGACCTCAATCAAAATAAATTTTGACCAAAATGCAGCTGTTAGGTGTTTTACAAATTGACAGCATGTTATCGTTATCATCAGTGTTATCATTCCTGGAGTTATTTACCTCGATAGTAAATTTTAATATATCATACGATTTATTTTTCTAATTAGTCACACTTCATAACGCCGCGAAGATACTACCACTACTAATCACTGCTACTGCAAATTTAATCTAAAACAACTTACCTAAAATTACTGGCAAATACCAAGAACTCAAAAAACTTCTATACAACTCTGAATAATGCCGCGTTGAAAGATCACCATCATAATCGTGGTGAAGTTGAAGTAAACAGTACGGATAATAATATCTGATACTGAAGCACACCCACGTTGCTAACTTGCAATTATCCCTGGCTATCAGCACGTCTGACACATTGTTCAGTTATTGCAATTATCACTGCTTTTCAACTGAAAGCAACAGAAGCAAATACAAATACATGGTAGAGGCGCCCGCGAGTGACACGTCCGGATAGCCCTAAATGTGTAATGTGATGATAAATAATATCTTTCGACTGTATTGCAATAGTGATAATTTTGAATGGTTTAGTCTTCTTTAGAACCGTCAAACATCGTTTGCTTAGAATTTTCCAAGTACGCAAAGATAATATACCTACAATGGTACCTAATAAATATAATGCAGTTTATTCAAATTTTATTGACGACAAGTGAGCATTTACTCTGTAAAATTTTCCTCAAATAGTTCTAATGGTCAAAAAGAGTACAAAAGTTACTATTTCCATTTTCGGTGGTCGTACACAAGACAAACACTTTATGAAAAAGCGTCCAATTGATGGTAATACAGTCGTTCTCTCATACATGAGATTGAAAAGTAATATGGTAGATAATATAACAGTCAATGATGAATAAAGAAAAAGAAATAATGAACTTTTAGTTAGATATACGGTTCAAATATAATTTTGTTTACTTGTTCAAATTACAAACTCACGTCTCCCTCACTAACGAACGTAGCAGATAGATCAACTAATGCATATATTTTAGTTGAAATTCATGCTGCGTCCATTTAATTTTCCTGAAATGATTTTGAACTGGGCATCCTATTGCTGCTAAATTTGATATGTTGCTAAGCTACGTTGATGACTGTAATTATAAAGCCCATCGTTAGTGGTATTGTTTTTTGCAGTATTACTGTTAGTTCCCGAATAAAGTTTATTAATTTGTTGTTATGGATGGAAATTGTTTTGTTTGTTATTATTATAGCATAATAATATAGCATCATCATCATTATCTCGATTGTATCAGAGGCTTTCTTCAGAGTTTAAGGTTCACATTTTTTAGGGGTTTTCCTCAGATAGAATATAAGTTTCTATGGAAGCGACTTCTGCTGACCTCCCAACTTTGTGAGGAAAACCTGCGCTAGAGTCTGGTCAGGTAGTTACGGCGTGCAGTGACCTCAGATTAGCCCCGAAGGTCTTACCTGAGCCCTATAAATAACCATATATAACATAGTATGAATGATGTAAATGTAAATAATAAATCACCCGTAATTCGTTTAAGCGAAAACCAATCTTCAATTACGTATCCCAAAGGACCAGTTTCGGTTGTACGTAATATTTGAAAACAATTTCTCACCTTTAGCATTATTGTAAACTTACATTATTCTGAGTATTACCTACCAATAGAAATTACGAAGCGTTTTACCAAGATTCCTTCATTTAATAGTGAACATGATTGATATTTTATAATTAACGTTTCCTCAATCACACCTTCCCATTGGCAATAACTTACATAGCTCCCGTCTCGTATATTTAAGTACTGATGGTGAATTCCATGAACATATATTTTCAACTCAATAGCATGAATAGCTCGTAAATACTGTAAAGACAAGAAAGCTAATTGCTCTGTAGGAACTCGGATTTCATTTTCAATGGGAAAATGCTATAAAGATGATACATGTTCTACTGTTGCCATTACGTCATTAATAATATTAGTATCTTCACCTTTAATTTTATTAGAGTAGATTATTAGATAGTAATTCTTGAAATTTGATATCAGTTTGTTTTTGAGTCTTATCATATTTCCCAGTTGCACTAAAGGCTCCAAGGTGAAGCCTTGGAGCCTGAAGTCCTCTTACTCTTTACATTTGGGTTACTGGGTTTTTGTGAGAATGACTGCCATTTGACCTCTGAAAGTAAAACCTAGATATATAAAATACTATTGATTGATGGTACTTGATGGAACTTATTGTTACGCATATTGATAACACACTTGCACTTTTCTGTTATACTACATAACTGTCAATGTAAACCTTTGAGAATGCCGTAAGGCGAAACCGGTCAGGTTGAATAATAAATATTGTGGCAAAATACAAGTGTGCTATCAATATGTATAACACTTCCATTGCTTGAACTGTTGTAAACCCGAATCAACAACAACGACATAATGAAAATCACGAAAATGACATTCGGCGAGTACAAAACTCGAGAAAGTCCAACTTTCTTGACTACTTTGGTTAGAATAATTGTAAAGAGTATAGTGATTTTTTAAATGTCAATCATACTGCTACGTAACAAGCCTAATATTATGTATAGTTGTAATATCTGAGTTATCCTAGCCTGTTCCTGCTGGAAAAACACATCGCTCTTCCATCTAGAACTTTCCTTCTGCACGTTGAATATCATGCTCGGATGATTAAATCCAGAAGTCGTTAAGAAGAAAAAAATAGATCTTTCTATGACTCATTCCCCTCGTAAAATGTTGTAAAAGTAAACAATAGAAATTATAATTGACTCATATCATCTAATAATTAGGTACTTAACCATTAGTCAAAGAAATAAAAAATGTACCATGCACTCTAGTTACTGCCCACATAAAACAATTATATCAATTCTAAAGCAATTTATCATAAAATTGCTTTATCGTCTCCAACAATTAAATAAGATTGGCCGCTATTCGGGTCAGTGAAGACATCAATTCATTAATAGTACTAAATGATAGAGCTTTCGACGCCCTAGGCGTCTCCAGTACTCGGCGCCTTTCGGTCGAATGCACTCTAAATCTCCAACCTGCATAGACAAAACCCCTACGGTCTAATGCAGCCATTTCCCACCCCACCTGAGCCTCTATCCTTTTCCCTTCCCTATGCTCTCTCGGCTATCTCGTTTGCACCTCAAAATTACATTCGGCCGTAGTCGTTTGTGCTCGGATGCAATAGCCGGTGCGGCTCACAACTAAACATGATTTCAGCCAGTCGCTAACCGGCCGTCGGAGGAGTCTTATCGCTGCCGGCCGACGTTCCCGCGTCCGAAACATCGCACGCAATGTTTGTATAGGGATGTTTGTTCCCAGATAGTGTGGCCCACAAACCCTAAATGGAAGGATTCCTAGTGTTGTGAGACTAAGTGCGAACCGAGTATTTAGTGAGTGTGTCACGTTGTTTGATGGTCCACCACGATGTTGCAATACGCACGATAGGCGGATGTGGCTAATGCAGTTAGATCTGTTTGATTGGCAAAAGTAAACATGTGTATGACAGACGTTATTAAAGCTATGTTGCCGTCTGCTGACAACAGTTTAATGGAACATGTACAAACGGTAACGGAAATGTGCGATAAAATGCTTTCAGAGAAATGTTATGATTTTAATGTTTAGACACGACATTACTAGATATTTAGACGCTTCAGAAGCGAACAATTTCCTGACATTAGTCGTTAGAGTGGAAATCATAAAGAGCCTATTTAAAATAAAAATTAGCGGTAGGGATGATGCGGGATCAATTGTAGAACTAATTGATTTAATTTATTTAAAAAACTATGTGGGCGGCATAAAAGATAACAGTGATTGGGCAGTTTTGTGTTGAACAAGTAACAAAACAATTCATTATAACAATAGGGCATTGTTTGTGATTGAGTTTGAGCTTTTTGTTAGGAAATGAGTTTTTTATTTGTACACGCCTGTTTAATATTTCAGTGGGCAGTGAGTTGAATAAGGCACGCTTAACGCCTTAATGAAACAATCCATGTTTGAACTTGATCAATGGGCTTCTAATTGGAAATCAGAAGTGTAATAGAAAACTAATTAGGTTATTTATACCAAAGAATTTGCACTACTCTTAGATGAAATAAACATTGTTGAAATTGCTTTCCATTCAAATTCAGTGTCACAAAAAGTGTGATAAAAAGTTGAAGTAGATTCAAAGTGTACAATAGGCTTGTAACTACTGGTACTATTAAACGAAAGTGGGTTTTAAACATACAAAGAGATAGATTTAAAGCGTCCAGATTAGAATTTGAAAAATAAAGTACTACAAGTAAAATAAAGAAGTAATATATATACGAAAACAGTAAAAAGTCAATCGAACAGATCTCACCCACGCGTTGAAGGACCATCAAACTGACCATTTTATTTTACAGCTATAAGTAACTGATACAAAAAATATCATTGACAGTTTAAGTATTACTAAAGATAAAGTGACAAGGGATAACATTTTTGCAAATGTTGGCAGGAATGTGATGAAATTTAACATAATTTGCGAATTGTGGAAGAAATACTTTGTCACGTGAGTAGTTATTTTATAAACAGTTCTTTATTTTCTTCTACATACCTACCTGTATCATATTTTAGAATTTCGTCGACTAAAGGAATGCACTTATCTTCTTCATAAGCAGTATTTAGTTCAACTATTTTTCTTTACTTTTCATGTTTCTTTTTGTATTGTCGTTTGGTCTCAGAGTGTTATGCAAACACACAGTCATTTAAAATGTTAATAACATGTAACACAATAGCATAAACTTTTATTTGATTATTATGTCTTGAACAGTTGTTCTGTGTTTTTCTATACAATAGAAAATGAAATATTTAACTTATATTTACATATTTTAAGCCTCGAACCTCTTTAACTGTATTTACTTTTAACTTTTGTAAGCTCTACACTTTGACGTTGTTGTACAAGGAACCTATTTCAGTATGTATATAACAATTTAGACTAACATAAAGAAAGTTGTTAATTAAATCGCAAAGTTGTAGGTAATTGAAATTGGAATTGTTATTTTTGAATATTTGACTTCTACTAAATTTCTATGGAAAGGAAACAAATAGTCTATAAAGGGTAATTAATTAATAGAAGCCTGTCGATATTTATTGTATCCGTTCGGGCAATACAAGTATTGTCTCAGTAAAGCGATGAGAAAGTTTGAATGGGTTTTGAAGGCCAATCGGATGTTTGAAATTTATATTCTAAGAAATCATAGTACGTATCATTCACATTATAATTACTTACTATATATTAATTAAAATGTAGAGAGAAGCTGGTAACATTCATAATTGGACAACTATATTTTCTGTCCCACGTTCTAGCAATCAAGCACTTTTATTCACGTATTCCCTAAACTGTCTACTTGTTCTGCAGATCCTGTACGCCCTTATCGCAAGTGGTTACCATAACTAATTTTTGAAAATTTTCAGAGACTCTTTGTAAATTCATTCAAACTTATAAAGAGCTTATTGCACAGTTTCCAAGTAGATAAGATATATTTACAGATAATTTTAATGCTATTATATTGAATGTTGAATTTGTTCATCGAGAATATGAAATATTGCACAACATGATTCTTCCACAATTAACGAATGAAATAACGATTTAAGTGGCCATTTTTCCAACTGCCGTGGGATCTATCCCCAGTGGGGATTAATCCCGCGCTCTTCAAGTCCCATTGCTCTTAATTCTTCCGATTTCATTGTTCTCAATGGTCCCATTATTTATGCTATTCATATCCGCTCCGAGTGTGTTAATCGCACGTTTGCAAATCGCCCGCGATAAAAGGATATTTCCCTAATACAGGAGTTGGGTTTTTAAATTTAGAAAATTGGTCAATACCTCCTCCCGTCCTATTAACCCCCATTAACCTTGAGCTAAATCGACCTATCCCCTTCCTGTGACCTAAAAAGTTAAACCGTCGACGTACTGTGTTATCCTTACACCCGTATTCACAAACAATACTTCGCTATGCGTACTACCAAAACTGTGCAAAGAACGACAAATTCTCAGTGCGTTCGTTTTGGCAAGCCTTTTTATTCATTGATAACACTTAAGTAATACTTCGTTGAGGGAACGCACTGCGTTAGATACTGCCCGTGATGTTTGTGAATTGATTTTACCAGCCCTATGCGCTCGAGCACACTATGAGACCTCACAGTATTGTTTGTGAATACGGGTGTAACTCACTTGATAACGCTTGTCCTAAATATTTGGATAATTTTATCCATTAATATTCACTTGAGCGTAGAATCCGGGTCCCTTATAAAGCTTACAAAAATTTAGTTGAAGTTTATGTAGTTAGTGAAGGAGAATATCAGCAGGTTTAAAAAGGCCACATTGTATTTTTCATAATTTATAATAATAAAAATTTTGTATGAAAATGGGGAATGGTGAGAATGGCGAGAATGGCGAGATGGTGATAATGTTAAATTGGTGAAATAATTCACTATTTGGGACTTTAACGGTAAATAAGATGATTCACAAATATGAAATTTACAAAATGGCCTTTTTAGGTATTCAAGTACCTCATTGATTAACGAGATGGCGTGGCAATGAAATATCGATTATATAAAAAAGGAATTTTGGAGTGCATTCGCGTTTACGTAATTCAGTAACAAATATACATCCATCCAGTCTGTCTTTCACGTTCTGTAGGTTAGACATAAATTGAATCATAGTGTTGTACAATCTGATGTAAGTGTCTCTACTAAATAAATGAAATATATTTATTGCAAGTAATAAAATTTGATATCTTATTACGATCCTAGCTGACCATTCCGGCTGTGCACGTGAAAATCTTATGACCCTACAGTGCACCACGTACCGGGTTCAAACTATAACCTTTGCACAGGTACTAATAATAAGTCGACAGAGTTTTATCGCAATCGGATTAAGGTATGGCATTATTTATCATACAATTAATTTTACTGGAATTTATATTGCCTATTTCCAAAAAATAATGCGGCGTTAATTGTAAATAGGTAGAAAATTTGATGTGAATTGAATAATGGTACTAGAAGTAACTATGATATGGGGTTCTTCAAGACGGGCATTAGAAGGTTCCTACAGGGTTGGCAGCGCGAAAGTGACACCCCTGGTGTTGCACACGTCCATAGGTCACGGTAACAACTTTCCATCAGGTGGGCCGTGTGCTTGTCTGCCATCTAAGTGGTATAAATAAATTCGGTCAAGTGCGAGTCGGACTCGCCCATGAAGGGTTCCGTAGCAGCAAAGGCGAAAATTGCGATTTATGACGTATTAAAAAAAAACTACTTAATGGATCTCGTTCAAACCAATTTTCGTTGGTAGTTTACATGGCAATGTACATCATATATTGTTTTTTAGATTTATCATTCTCTTATTTTAGAAGTTAGAGGGGGGGGGGGACACATTTTTCCACTTTGGAAGTGTCTCTCGCGCAAACTATTCAGCTTAGAAAAAAAAAATAGAAACCTCAATAGCATTTTAAAAGACCCATCTATAGATACCCCACACGTATGGGTTTGATGAAAAAAATTTTTTGAGTTTCAGTTCGAAGTATGGGGACCCCTAAAACTTAATACTTTTTTCTATTTTTGTGTAAAACTCTTAATGCGGTTCACAGAATACATCTACTTACCAAGTTTCAACAGCATAGGCCTTATAGTTTCGGAGAAAAGTGGCTGTGACATACGGACGGACAGACAGACGGACGGACAGACATGACGAATCTATAAGGGTTCCGTTTTTTGTCATTTGGCTATGGAACCCTAAAATGTGACGATTGTCACGAGCATCGGTTAAAAAAGTCTACGGGTGTGATTCGTTGACTTTTTGTTTAATACAAATCGCCAACAAGAATACGCTTTTTAAGTTTTAATAATATCAGTAGGTAGACGGACCTGAAGTACTCGAACTGACTAAAACCGCACTCCATCTTAGGTAAGATTGTCTAAAGCATATCCCTCGTACCCTGTCTGACCCAAAGCCAGGGTCGGACAGGAGGGATATGCCTACGGTGTGAAAACCACGGTGTCTCCATCTTGCTCCAGAGACGCCTGCTTCTGTTAGTGACAGCCGGCTCAACCTGTTACCCCTAGGCCTGTGCTCATGGAAGACTGCGATTAAGATATAATACCTTAATATGATTTTTTTTTTGTAAATTCGTATATACATAATCAAATATATAAAAATCAATGCCACTTTTCGTTGTTATTTTATAACTCAAGAACGGCTGAACCGATTTGGCTAATTTTAGTCTTGAAATATTTGTGGGTGTCCAGGGAAGGTTTAAAGGATGAGAAAATAGGTGCAGCGGGAACGGAAAAAATATGGCGGTACGAAGTTCGCCGGGACAGCTAGTACTGTATAGAAAACCTCTTACATTGTTTAGATTTGATGTATGTGTATTGAAAAATCTACAGACATCAAATCAAAGCCGGCCTTATACCAAACACCACTTCACACAGATTTTGAGTGGGAAAGTTAATACCCATATTTCTATTGAATGTTCTATTCAACAGGCTATTAGTTACATGAATCGGATACAATATTCTTAGTAACCCCTCCAATTAAGGCAAATGCTTGTGTTGATGCGTTTTCACGTCGGTACTGTAATGAATGCGGTTCGAAGACGCCTTCACTCGATCGTCAGCCTAACGCCTTAGTCATTACGCTTTTCTATCATTATCTCTTCAATGAAAGGAATGCTTGCTAATGAAGTCGCGCCCATGGGGTCCAATTAACGTTAAAGCAAAAAAATACTGAAAAAAAAATGAGCTGAATCTTTTAATTTGGGAATCTCTCTGAAGTGTGTGCAGTATCATTTTTTTAATTTGAAGTTTTGTGTCAGCGGGTTGGAATTATTTCGTTTTGTAAGCCTGAAGCTGAATGCAGAAGTAATAATTAATTCACAAATATTTTATTTGGATAATAAGATTTGGGATTACCTATCTACTAATCAGTTTGATTAGGTCAAGTTAGGTCAGTATTAAAATGAGGTTGTCTATGTTTATATTATAGGAATTATTGTAATGGCAATATTCTGTTTGTATTAGTAAACTTATTAGAAAAATGTTATATAATATTCAATACTCCTTAGAAAAAGTAAATAGGTACTGGGTAAAAAAATCATGCATTCTAACTACGTACTAGGTATCAGAAATGCGAAAGTTTGGATGTACGTATGAATGTATTGTAATGTATTACTCAACCACGGATGGCCTCCATGATCGTGGTACCCTTCTTCCATACCCAATGGCGATTTTATTGAGTAAATAAATAATAATTACCTCTTAAACTCTATGAAAGTAAAAGTTCTTGCCTATTCAAATGAATAGATAACATTAAACATACCAACCGCTCATCTGAAATAGAATTATCTCAAACTATCTGCACCCAGATGAACCCTAGAAGATTGAACTTGGTAATCCAATAGTCTACCCAACTAGAGAGTTGACTTAGAGTATTGGTTATAAACTAATGAAGTGGGTAGTGGAGATATGTGGGACTGTTGTAATTGTATCCGTAAATATTAAACACGAGCTAACTTAGTTGTGTGAAACTTTGAAACAATTAGTTCCTATGCTTACTTTTCTTATAAATTCCAAGAATTGTCGGTAGATGACTCTAATAATTAATCCAGGACTTTGCCCTCAGCTTACCATCAGGCAAGGCAAAAAAAATTAAATCACCCAAAGACGACAATTTTTAGGCTATCTAAAACAGGTCAAATAGCTAGACTAGTCACTGGTCCTTTTGTGTTAAATTTATAACTAGGTTGTAATTTGAAGCGACCGACTGCTAAGTCAGAGGTCCCACTCATTGCAAATATGTGTAGATATATTTTTTTTTTTTAATATAGCCCCTAGTATATAATTTAATGTAGCCTAGTGGTATGGGTGAGACTGCTGAGACGAGGTCTCAGGTTCGATCCCAGGTTTTACCATGGCACACACCAATGACTTTTCGATGCTTTTCGAAGTTATGTGTGTATTTATCGCAGGTTTATAAGTGCCCGGTTAATGGCAATAGGCTCGCCACCTATTACATTGGGACCTAAACATAAACGGCGAAATGTGGGTGCTAGCACCTCTGCCTACCCCTTCGGGGATATAGGCGTGAGTTTATGTTATGTATGTATGTTAGGACACGTCAATTTGACTTCGCCTCGCCTGATGGTAAGCTGAAGGCAAAGTCTCTGAAAAGAGGGTCACCATTACAGACACGTATCATGTTACAATGGTGGCACTCAGCTTGACGGCCTCATCAGATGCTTTTTCACGCCCCGCTTAAAGGAGCTTTTATTATCCTAAAGTATTTATAATTTATTAATTCATACATACTTAAATATACACGACTGTAAATACCCCAGGGGTAGGCCGAGGTGTATTATATAGTAACACCTACATTTTCACCAATTTCGTTTTTCCATCCCACGTAATAGGGAGTGAGCCTATTGCCGTCAAGCGGGCACTTTGCTATGGGTTATTAAAGTTACTGTTAGATGAAAAATATTATATCCTGCAAAAGGTAGAATAGCACAATATGCAGACACTAATGATTCAACTTACACAAAAGTTAAAAAGGAAATCATTATCCTCATGTAGACGCATTATCCTGATTGCATCCGTAGCCAAGATGACCTCGGAGCTCAGGGTCCGCCTACCGGCTCTTCCTCCTCCACTTCGCACGATCTTGGGCATACATAGTAGTGAGAACATTTGCACGCATGTCACCCTCCACGACGAAAGTTAAAAAGGAAATATGAATCCGTTATTATCACGTAATCTTCCATAAATTCTCAAAGGAGTACTACTTGATAAAAATAAGTTAGCCTGCTTTTAAGAAAAATATCATGAAAGAGGTTTTATAAATTCCATATACCCGAAAGGTGGCTTTATTAAATTTCTGAAAGATGATCTAAATAACTCGAGCCACGCTCTTGCAAAAGAGCTACGCGTAAATTGTACATCCTAGCTGTGTATACATGTACTGTACATGTACAAAGTACATGTACACTGTACAGTCAACAACAGCATACCTGACCGAGTTTGGTGAATTTGATGAATGCGGCACGATCGCAATGCCATTATAGACGTTTTGTTAGAACTCTTTGTATCTTTGATCTACATAATATATTCAAGTTAGTATAAACATATTTTTTTACGCATTCTGCAGATGGTGATTTGGATGTTATGAAATTTTGTTTGATTGATATGAAATACTTGACATTTTTTATACAAATAATATAAATTAAACTAGTAAATAATAGTAGGCGGTTACCATAGCCTATGAATTCTTTAAATTTCAGAAGTATCATTCAAACGTTGTGGGGCCCGATTCACTAACTTTACGTTTAAGTTTTTGTGCGTTTATGACTTCTAAAACGTAACGTACCATTTCGATGAGTAAAACTATAGTTTTCTTTGTGGGTTTTCGGTACAGAAGAAAACGTAAGTATATTATATGACATATAACAAGCATGCCTGACCAAAAAAATAGCTACAATTATTTATTGTTCTGCCAAGTTTTACTTTGACAGATCTTACTGAATACTACGTTTTACGTTATCGAAATGGAAGTCATGCTTATACGAAACGTGGCGTTAGTGAATCGGGCCCCTGTAGAGAGAAAAATGCAAAGAAAAAGAAAAGAATGGAAAAATAAAGGTTACTTATATAATTGATATTTTTTCCACAAATCTGGTATTACAAGATTTATAAGTCACGGTGACCGCTTGCGATAAAGTGGACTGTATGCCTCAATAGTAATAAAAATTCAACAAGAGTGATTTATTTTTTAATTTCTTATTCGTGAAAACCTACAGCAATGTTGTTTACAACACACCTGCTCATAAAAGTGCTATTATTTCACCGCAGACAGGCACGTAATGACACCTATTATCAAACTGTGACCTGTGACTTTTTCATTGCTATTATTCACAAGTGAGTTATAAATTCTTTTTTAAATTTTATAGGTTAAGTTTCTATGTTCTTAAAAAAGTTTCGATACCAAAAAGAACGTGTTTAATAGTACGAATAAATTAATATGCCTATTGTATGTTCATTTGATGCATTTTCGTATTTAAATAAATAATTTCAACTTGTAATACTTGTTTAATAAACAAAATTTTCACTCAAATTTAACTTTTTTTTTCTCTCTAAGTACAGAAAAAAAAACAGTAAAAAAAGTTAAATTCAATCCTCATTTTTTTTTAAATATGACCGACCGCCATTGTTAGTTACGCGCACATAGGAAAACGAATTAATTTGTAGTATTGTTTATTTATTATTTGTAGTATTATTTTATTCGCAAGTGTGTTGTAAAACATCATATGGCACGCGTGAGCATGATAATTACCGTCCTCGGCTCTCTTAAGACTCTCGCCTGGCGGCTCGGGTCTCAATGGCGCCTCGGCGGTAATCACCACCTTTGCTCACTTGTACCATAATGTACTATTATACTGGAGATTGATGGCACTTGGTGGAACTTGCTACACATATTGAATAAATCACAAATCAAATCAAATTGAAAATGCCGTAAGGTGAAACCGGTAAGGTTCAAATAAATAAATAATTGTGGAAAAGTACAAGTGATTTATTCAATATATCTACAGCAATGTTCTTAATCTAAGGTCTTAACATTAACATGGTTGCAATTATAACTTACAGTGTTATCCACATGTTATAAATATTACAATACGTACTTGTAGTAGTTTATATAGTGTTTTTAGTCAAAATATTAATCACAAAACAAAGGCATCGTTATAATTAGGCCCTTTAATTTTCGCCGTAAATCCTTACTGTCTCATTACAATTTATCAGAATGCAGAATATCGATTTACGAAAATGTACATCGTTCTTACATTAACAACTTTCTTTGAGCAATAGTTCAAAAAGAACCGTCCACTTTTTCCCTTTTAACTTTACTTAATATGCTGATGTAACAAAGAGAAAAGTTTCTTATTTCCTTATTTGTTTGGGATTTGCAGAAAAACAGCTTACCCCGAAGATGAAACCTTTACAAAAGGATTTATAATTTCATATCAGTCTGATTTTATTATTATTTTATATTAGTTTTCTTCATATTCGAAGGAGAGCCCTCGGTTTGCGCTGATAGTAGGTTTTGTGTTTAGTTGCCTTTTTTTAGTTCTATTTGATTTTGATTGTTTTAGTTGTCTGGTGTTATTTTTTGTGTTTATGTTTTCATTGATAATAAAATTCAGTGTGTTGTATTGAAGTGTGTACCTATAATTATGTTTTTAATAAACGGTTCTTTTTTTCTTTTCTTTTCGGCGGAGCAGGTTATTTATTGAGTGAATTATAAATCAGTGTAATGTAGTCGATACTTTCGTAGAGAAATGTAGGAAAGCTTTATTTAAAAACATGATAATAATATTATGTGCTAAGTTGTCGATAGAGCTCATTTTCAACGGTGGTTTATACCTACAACCTAAAACTTGAGTACAGAACGTGCCAGATAAGCTAATGTCCGTGATCTAGATCCCATTCCCAGTTCCCCATGTGAACTCTCGAGATAAAAATCCTATGTGTTATTCCAGACTAATCTATCCTATACCACATTTTAGCCAAATCCGTTCAGCCTTTAGAGCATGATTGAATAACAAACATCCAAACATATTCACAAACTTTTACATTTATAGGAAGTAGAATGTTTAGGATAAGATAGGATAGGATCATAATATTAGTAGGATTAACATTAGGTCATTCGTGGTTCAGCTCAACAGCTTTCACGACTTACCGCTATTGAGTCTATTTATGCAGATATGCGTATTTACAAACCTGCACCCTAAAGCCTAATACTGTTATTTATTATTCATCAGTTAGTTTACTTATTTGTATATGATAATCTTCCTATATTTAGTATAGCTAACCTATTCTAAGTTATTCATGTAAGTTAAGCTTTAAAGAGGACAGCCTCCGTGGCGTAGCGGTAGTGAACGCGGCCGCTACGCAGGAGGCGTGGGTTCGATCCCCGCTCAGTGCAAATATTTGTGTTCATGAAATATGGGTATTTGCATTGGTCTGGTCGTGCCTCGGAGAGCACGTTAAGCCGTCGGTCCCGGTTGCCATAAGAACATCTATGGCAGTCGTTACGGGTAGTTGGAGCCCTCAAAAATCCAAAAACAACAGTCTAGCTGCAAAGCTTCGATATCGCCTAATGTTACCATTGGGATGTGGAGGTCAGATGGCAATCGCTTCACAGAAAATATCGAGGTCTAGCCAAATCCGTAGTTAAGACTGGCAAAAGCGGACCCCAGACTCCGAGCTGAAAGCTTCGGATGCGACTGGGAATTAACGCTAAGAGGAAGAAGCTTTAAAGAGGACTGTTTATTATTTTAGCTCTTTTAAATGAGAATCAGAAGTTAATAAAAGTATTGTAGAATAGAATGTTATACATATATCTATATTATGATATATTTTGACGATTACCTTAACAGTTAAGGTCATAAACTGAAATATATACGTGTCAATTCCATACTTTCCTCTTTCTATTAGTAGATTAAATTCGCATAAACTTCCGATATATCATTTTCCAGAAAATATAATGAGCTATACTATAAGCTACCAAAAATTAAAAATCTTTAAAATAGTATACTTTATCCTCAATCCCTATTTGGTCTACCCGTAAATCGTGCTCTTTACAGACAGACTTGACGTAATCTCTAAGTTTCACTCACGTTTCCTACTTAACTGAAGGAACAAGTATATTTGCAATAACTTATATCGAACATTAGAGTTCTAACCAATGTTATCGAAATATACTCCTTGTAATATACAAAACAAAAAAAAATATGAATACTTACAAATTTTGTGGTAGGAGTACCCGTACTTGTATTTAATTGACAACCAATAAATAGTAACTTTGGTTCGGCAAAACAAAACAACGACTGAAAAGATCATGTTAAAATGAATTACGAAAGAACCAATGCAAAAACGTAGTTGATAACAAAAAAGCATTCAGACATAAGAATGTAGATAGATCAAACACAATAATCTAATATTACCTCAACATAAATCTCTATCTATCACGAAGTAGAATTGATATTGAAGATAAAACAGGCAATCAAACGGTTGGAACTACATTCCTAATTACTTTCAGTTCAAACTAACATCAAACACATTTCTCAAATATCTGCAGGAATAAACTCTTTCAAGTTTATATCTATTTATAGTTCTTTATTTTCTTCAACATCATTGAATATTTTTAAAGCATTCAATACCGGAGCCACAGGTGCTTCTAAATCTGACCCTTAAAAGAATTATTTTATATTTTCATTCAGAGCCACTCAAGTATAAATAAAATAGATGGTCCATATTGAGATGAAACAGTGTCTGTTCGCGGTAAAAAATGAATGCTATATCGGCTTCTTTTCATTTAAGATCATTAGAGTTCGGGAGATGAAAAATGGTAAATAAATAAAAAATCTATTCACTGTGGGCTTTCAAATACTTTTTACGTTTAATTTATATTTAAAGCTTAATAATGATGAAGATATGTAAATTATTATTCTGCTACATTGCGAAATATTTGTTTTTGAAAAATTGTTGGTAATAAAAACAGGAAGTTATGGCATATTGGGCTTTGTCCCTAATGGAACTTGTACTCGCGTGATGAAGGCAGTATTTGCATGATTCAGAAAACCACCAGTTCTGTTCTTGCCTTATACATTTTTAAAACACTAATTCTACTTCAATTTTTGCATCAAATAGGCTGGATGGTCTATTCCAGCTATTTTTTCAGGTCGTTATCTGGATAGTGGGCGTCTTCATCTTTCATTTCTCGATTTACGGTCTCAATAACATATAGTTTTTTTTAAATGTTAACTTAAATAAGATCATAATTTTGGTCTTTAGTGTTGGAGTATAGTCAAAACATCTACTTTAAGAAGAAAAAAGACCATGAATACATACAATTAATTTACCAAGATCCATCAATCATTGCAAGTTAGACTACTTTAATAGCTTGCACCACTCTGCATAATACCGTTTCAAATGCAAGTGTTAAAAAAGCAACATTGATCTTACAAGCAATATATCACCAATATCGGATTTAAATTCTCGCGCAGTACATAATCGTTGGATCTGACCAACTTCGAAATAAGTAACTTAATGTTATTCAAAACGTGTCGCTACATTTATCCTGACTGGGAGATCTGGCACGACTTACTGACAGCCAACTCCTTATAAATCTTATATGCGGGGCATTTCAACTTGGTAATAGCCGTGAGTCAGGTCAAAAAAGTTTTCAGAAGATTTTTAAAAGTGTAAAAGTATTATGATGTGATGATCCGCTTTCAAGACTTCCCAAAAATATACGTACATTTTAAAAAAAACTTTATAAAACAAAGCCTAATAGCCTAAGTTTTTCTGTTCAGAATTTTAAGTAGCAATGGCGTCTGAAAACGTGCCTGGATGACAGTAATAGGTCATATTTACGTGGAATTAAAAAGATTATCTAGTAATATGTGGGTGTATCAAACCATTTACTTATATGATAGGCGCTCATTAGCTGACACATTTTGCACGAACCTCACACAAGTAATCAAAATTAATAATTCGCGAGTTCTCACCTTGACAAGTAATGCCACTAAGTTTTGCTAAATTTCACTAATTAAACTTACAAGGTTACAAGTTGTTCCTTCTTCTTGTTATGAGATGTCACTAAGAATCTTATAAAGTTTGGAACAGGAGGGTTTCTGTATACGTATATAAAACAAAACTGCAGTTCTAAAGTGATAATCCAGAGTGACGGTATTATGAAGTTTTATACAGAGTGTATTTCGCTATTAAATAGAAATCATGCTATTCAAATAAATACAAAAGTTTGGACGGATGTTTGTTATCTATCTCAATCACTTTCCAACGGCTGTACGAATCTGGATGGACGAATTAGGCACACATACACAATGATGTATTATAAACTATAGATATGTTGTCCACACTCTAAAATGGCGACAAAAAATGATGACTTTTGATCATCATTTTATACACCAATCAGAATCGCGACAGTGCGCCATCCGAAAAAAACGTTTTTAATAATAAATACGTAATTAAAATATTATTACTATAAATAATAATATAATTCATATAAATTAATAACATTGACGTATTTTTAGAAGTAGCTAATATGTTGTGTTTGCGCCATTTTTGAAAGCCGCCATCTTCGTGTATGACGCATCTATAAAAATAATACATCATTGCACATACATTATACTTTGTCTTAAACAGCACATCGGTACTTTTTATTTTGGAACTTACGGTACTTATGAGAATGTGACTACTATTCCACCCATGGGCAGTAATTTTATGAAATAAACCTATCTTTATTACAATTTTGTTATCAGTAACCATAATATTTTGTATTATATCATGGTATATCGGATATTTTTGTTCAAGTGCTCCGTTGTCCTGCATAGCAAATATTTTAATCTACCCTCATTCTATCCTCAAGAGGTAAGAAGGGTTTACCCTCCTTCAAAAGGACGGTGTCACCAGTGATGGTGACAAAGGGCAGCTGGGGTTAATGTTATGGGTACTCGGCTTCTCAAGTATACCTACCGCCTCTTTCAGTAATAGGTAATATTATAATATAGATAGTTTACACGGATAAAGTTTTTGGCAAATGATCTTGTATAATATAGGGGTTTGAAGCATATATTTTGTTTAAATTTGCCAATAGTTAATCATATCAGGGGATCCAACCGGAATAACTCTATACTACCAATAGAAAAAAACTATCTCCAGCTGCCAAAACAATAACGCCTCTTAATTGTTTCTAGGTTCTATGGGTTTTGCAAGCGCCATTTATTTACTTATAAATATTGTAGCCATTTATGTTATTTACTTGTATTGCAATATCATAAGACAAATGATAATAGTATAAGTTGCAATTTGGTTAGCGTAGGTACATTATAGTTTATGCGTAATTAACAACGCGTTATTAGCGTAATTAAAAATAAATTGCTATTTAACAAAACATATTTTTGAAAAAAAAAAAAAAAAAACTTAATACTTTAGATTCATAAGGTAAGGTCTATCTAAAGTTTATGTGTATTACCAAAAACACGTTCATTTTTTTATTAAATTGACTTTAACACATTATCTTGATACACAAAATAAAGTATACCATATTTCTCACAACAGATCTGTTTATAAACTAAAAGCAGTAGATACTATTACCTATTCTGTGCTAAAAGGAAATGAAACTGCAGCGTTAGTGAATTATCTACTCGAGATGTGCCACGTAAGCTCAGAAGTTCCTGCCCCGATAAAGCGGTGACATGGCATCTGCTTTGAATAGATGGCGCTGGGATAGCGGGCTTGAAACAAAGACATTCTCTACATATATTAGCTATCTATTTTTGTACGAATGAAAGAAGTAAATAAGTATGTGTAAGTTGTTGTCAGAAGTTTGTTTTCAATCCAGATTTTAATAGACTTTCGATAGCTTGAGACTATGACAGTGATACAGATAGAGAAACAGAAACAGAAATCTAAGATAGGTACTAATATACCTAATATACCTAAAGACCACGCTATAAAGACAAACAAACACTTTGACTTGACTAACGAGTTAACCAAAAACGGCTACGTGGTTAAACTCTACGCCGTAGAAGTAGGAGGAGCAAGGGGAATTCCAGCTAAATCCCTGTACAACTTACTTAAAGACCTCGGATTGCCAAGAGCTTCAGTAAGCTATTTACTAAATCGAATATCAAAAGCGGCATTGATAGGATCTTACCAAATTTGAATAGGTAGGGGGGGAACACTACTGACGGTGGAGGTGAGCGCTGATGCATCACAAGGTGGCCACCCTAAACCTACATCTGGGTCGCAAGTCCCAGTCGCCGTCACGGTGTTCCTCTCTGTATCACGCTATGAACCCGGCGACCGCACGGTGAATCCATGGAGTGCTGAGAATCGGATCTCATCATCATCATAAAGACGACGTATCCCGATTGCGTTCGAAACCTTTACCTCGGAACCCGGTGTTCCGAATGTTCCTCCTCCATCTTACACGGTCTTGGGTAGTCATGGTAGTGAGACTATTGGCCCGAATATCGCCCTATACAACACCAGAAGAGATGCATATTATCTGCCTTAAAAGTATGGAATATATGAAATATAAATTGTATTGATGATAATGATAAAAATGGTCTAAATGCCAGGGATGCCTAAGACCGTGCAAGATGGAAGAAGACAAATAGAAACCCGGCCAAAAATAACAAGCCTTGTACTGATGCTGTGATGATGATGATGGTGGTATAATAGTAGATTACCCAACAAGTGAAAAAAAGGTGAATTCTTTTCGAGGCACCAAGTTGTATCCCGAGAGGAGTGAAGGTTTCTCCGGTAGAATCCCGAGCGTAGCGAGGGGTTCTAGATAGAAACCTGAATGGATCGAGGGATACAAGAGCCGAGATGAATTCTTTTTTCACGTGTTAGGTACTCAACTTTTCACCATTGACTACGAGAAAACGATTACTCTGTGATTATGAATTACATTTTGTTATGGATAGTATACAAAAGAAACAGCAAATTATCAGTAATAAAAGAGACTATCAGTAATAAAAGACCCAGGAGTCTTTTCGCGTTCGAGAATATGAGTTTTATTTTCATCACTAGATGAAGTCATTTTATGATTATGAGACAAACAGAAACTTTTACAAGGAAAATTACACAGAAAATGGCGGCATTTTTTTTTTCTTAATTCCAACTGAGCCACATTGCATCCAGCCAGTTATTACATTTAGGTGACTTTTAGTACGTTTTTATAGTGAGTGTGCAATCTCTTTGCATGTTTCACTAGAATCCGTACATTCGCGCATGTTCCAAATTCAAATTTTTTTATTCACTCGGTGAAACAAAGAGCGTTTTATTCACTGTTTTTGATGAATCACGGGCCCTTTTTCGAGTGTCAATGGTGAAATAGTAGATTACCCAACAAGTGAAAAAAAGATGAATTCTTTTCGAGGCACTGAGTTGTATCCCGAGAGGAGCGAAGCTTTCTGCGGTAGAATCCCGAGCGCAGCGAGGGATTCTAGATAGAAAGCTGAGCGTATCGAGGGATACAAGAGCCGAGATGAATTCTTTTTTCACGTGTTAGGTACTCAACTTTTCACCATTGACTACGAGAAAACGATTACTCTGTGATTATGAATTACATTTTGTTATGGATAGTACACAAAAGAAGCAGCAAATTATCAGTAATAGCTACCGCTTTAGCGCGAAAAGACTCAGGAGTCTTTTCGCGTTCGAGAATATGAGTTTCATTTTCATCACTAGATGAAGTCATTTTATGATTATGAGACAAACATAAACTTTTACAAGGAAAATTACACAGAAAATGGCGGCATTTTTTTTTCTTCATTTAAACTGAGCCACATTCCATCCAGCCAGTGATTACATTTAGGTGGCTTTTAGTACGTTTTTATAGTGATAGTGTGCAGTGTGCAACCAACAGATTACTAGCAACATATCCAAGGTAATATTAATTAGAAGATTGATTACCTGTCTGCAATAATAGTACAAAACAGACTTAGAAGTTCAGTGCTGCGATAAAATAACGACACCCCATTGCCATTTACATAGATAACACTTAAATAGGGTTGTCGAACTACAATTAGACGTATGGTCTAAAATATTTCGCCAAAGTTACTGACCGCTGTGAACGCTCGGCTAAGCGTTTAAAAACTATAATTATTATAAACTTCTATTCTTGAAATATTTTTATTATCATGATTGTCTTGGTGTTATTCACGGTTCTATCCGAGGTTTATACTTCTGAGTCCGGCGTCCACTTCTCCTCCTCTTGGTTTGACTTATATGGCTTTTATAGGAACTACTTACTTCTAACCTTCTAACCCCGAATGGAAAGTCTGCCTTGTCCGTCATTAGTAGGTGTGCTAGTGACTTTCAGGTTAGGTTAGCTTGGGCTATAAAGATCTTGTTGGTGCCTCAAATATACTCTAATTAAAATATGAAATAATATCTCACTCTTGCAAAAATCGTGACGATTACTACTTACTCATTTCGTTGATTAGCTGCTACTGGTAATAAAATTCCACCACTATTTGTGAAGAAATGAACACACGCGTTATTATAATAAATGTAAAGATAAGTGGTTAACTTGAAAAAAGAAATAATATAATTACTGTTGAAGACGCCATGTTTTATGAGGCTGGTATCTTGAATACTGTAATTTTGAACTTCTCGTTTCTCTTTAGTTAAATAACTGCTATTTAACATGCGATAAAATTGTGCGACTGATTACTTTTTTTTTGTAAAACAGACAAATAGTGTGCGTAAAGAATACATAGGCTGGAGGCCATTTACAAGTTTAACAAGTAACAGATAATTTGTTTCATTCATTTATGGAAAGAAATGAAGATTACAAAACAGATTTGTGAAGTGAGGGTTAATGGGCAATCCGACAAGAGTCAACCTAGGAAAGCATGTCAAAGCATGTCAATTAGATCAAGGATATTTTATAGAAAGGCCAGGTTTAGGATTCCAGGATCGTAATAAAAAGAGACGTAATGTGTATTTGTATGTATGTCATACAAAAAAAAACAGTCTGAAAAGGAAAATAATTAAAACAATAACAAAAATAAATTACTATAGACAGTACAAGTAAAATAAACCTTTCCACAAATTAAATATTTCATGAGCCAATACCTGAGAATCATAAACGTGCTGGAACCCTATCGTAACATCGGTGATAAGCTTTATAATTCACCCGAACTGTCTTAACGCGTCCAAAGACTGCCAGCCCTGTATAGGATAATGATGCGAGCCTTGAATGAGGTCGGCCAGTCATTAGGAAGATTTAACTTGTGATTACCGAAGCCTGAATGGTAATGTTAGAACAGGACAATTTGAACTAGTTTATTCTAAAGATAGCGAGACTACAAATTGACGGTATTGTTTCGCTTTTATTCCACATGTAATCTTTGATTTTCGCAGTGCGCTATTTTTAAAACAGGTAATTAAATTGAATTGCATATTGTGTAATATCAATAAATTGCAATAGATGATTAATAACATTAAATATCTTCTAAGAATAGGGGGTATGAGGGTGTGTGGGGTCTCATCAAAATATTTAGTGTTCAAATAAACATAGCCTGCTACCTGAATGATGGCAAAGTCGACTCCTGTTGTATCTATATAGAACCAAAAACAGATTTGATTAAAATGTGAATATTAGTCCGTCTCTACATACATATTCTAGAATATACAGACTTATATTGTGTGTATAATTTGATATCATAACAAATTGATACCATAAATAATAACGTATATTGTTCTATAGGACACGTAATCAAATTGTACCCTTTCGAACTTCAGAAACAACCGTAATAAGCTTGTGTTGAACATCAGATGGGGTTGATGGGAACGTTTATAGGGTCCAATATGAAAGGGTTTTCTTTCTTCATATAATACATACATATGTGACCACAGAGATATACAGTAATGAGACATTTTATTTCATAAATTACAATAATGTCGTATGTGGTGTTTGTTTTTGTTCTTACAAGTCTACGTAGTTAGAAAGAAGTTCCAATGAAACTACCATAATTCAGACAAACTTAAGTGAAATATAAATATCTATAAATGACATACTAACAGCAAGACATCAATTTCAAGTTTTTGTTAGAAGTTGATAGATTATAATAAGAAATCAATAGACTCGATAATTACATAAGACTTTATCAATCAATCATAAAAATAATTCTCAAGAGCGCACAAGCGAAAAACCCCATTTCCAAGTATCTTAAGTACAGTTTATGAAGGCCGGAAATAATGTTAAAAGTGAAGTTAATTTAACATCATGTAAAGAAGGTAGTAATCCCATTTCGAAATTTCGTATACAAAGTTTTCGAAGACCGGAAGTAATGTTAAAAGTAAAGTTAACTTGACACATGTATGATTAGGAGCCTTGAACGAAGTGTCTGAAACTTCCGCTTTCAAAGATAAGTGGAGTGTCTTCAGACCACGCGAACGAGATGAGTAATGAATTAGAAGTGATGAAGCTACTTAGAATTTGACAGTAAAATATTGGTAAATATGCAGAAATATACTTGTTTACAATACAAGATATAAGTGTTTTAAAATATTAAATAAGAAGAATGTTTATTAAGTAATAATAAGATAATATTATTAATGGACTACATGGTGTACATTGGCATATTTAGTTCCTACACCTAGACAATAGAACCTCGTTTGAAATAACAATACGAAAAGTATCCCAGTCGAATGGACTACTAGTAAATAGGTAGTAACATTGTGATTCTGCAATTGTTTTTAAGCTATTCCTTTTAATGCATTTGCCTAGCAAATACTCATGAATCTATCCTATCTGTCCTTAAATTTTATAACCTGCATTATCTAGAACATAGTTTGAATGTTTTCATGTATTCTGAAGATGGACGAGCAATTTCCGAACTCAAACTTCCAAACGACGTTACTAAAAAGTTTTCATCATGTTTAATGAATCAACATTGAAAGTTATACTCTTCCGTTCTTTTTTAATTTTACTGGTTTATGTCTCTCGGTGGACTGAGTTTTGAGTTATTAGACTTATTAAAATAAAATATGTCTATAGCTACGTGAATTTTCAGGAAGACATAAAAATTAACACATTTACCCCTGAATATTTCATTAAAAATTATAATATTTATATTGAATCAATCTTTTAAATTATGGAAACAGTGACGTAAATGGTATGGTTTCACTTGCCACTTAATTTTGTGTCATCATCAATTCAAATTCTAAACAAACTTTCCTCCGTTCTTGCTGAATTAGCATTAACTTTCTTCTCTCGAGTTGGCGAATTTACCTTTACTGTTTGTTTTAATTTATATCAGCGTAGACTTTTTTCCTTGTTCAATTCCGTAAATTGATGTCGTCCTTAGGACTAGATGAGGAAGACATTCACACGGTCTGTTCAAAGATTTGCTGTGTAAAATGTTTCAATATAGAGTGAGATCAGCATCTCAAAAACTTGTAACTTCTGCGGTGGTGCGATAGCGAAAGTTTTTTAATAAAATATGTACCGAACGAAGAAGTGTCGTTTATACTTTATGACGTCATCTCGGTTTTATTATTCGCAATTTGTGTACGTCGTATTTTTAGACTTGTTTTAATTTATTTTTGCAATCTATTAGGTACGTCGAAAGGAATCTGAATCAACTGAGTGAATGCAAGTACGATAGAAACATCACTTATTTATTTAGGAAAAATAAATAATGATAAGCGTGACTATTATTGATACCATTTATTTGAACACAGTGTATCAGTTTGTGTAACTAAATGTGATGAAGTAGATATACAATCTACTCGTGATATCGGAAATGATCCTAAATAATCATTTAGGAATTCCATTAAATTTAATACTCTAACTTAATTTCTAGCTTTAAATCTATATTGTAAATCAATACATATAGAATAATATATCGTTCATTTACGACCATAATTGCTTACAGTCGCCTCAGTATTTCTCTTTAAAATTGTTTATTACGGTCATAATTTAATCAGGATTGAAATATAATACCGGGGAAGTTTGAATAGAGGCACAAAGCAATAAACTGTGCTTTACGACAAATTTTGTTCAATATTTGTGTCATAAATCACATCCATGATCTGTTTTTGTGATGGTCTTGGACGGAAGTTTGATCTGTCGGGCGGTACAGTAGCAACTTTAGATGTTTCGTCGTGTGACATAAAAATAACTCCTTAATCGTTAAATGTTTCTAAGTTCCAGTTATAAAAATATTTAGAAGTAATATAATTTTATATGCAGTTTGTTAAATTGATTGTGGAAAGTCAGTAATACACTTTTAATATCAAATACCAGCTTCTGCCCGCGATTTAGCTTACCTTAATATAAGTTTAGAAGTAGTTTTAAATCATAACGAACAGTATTTTCACATGTTTGCAAAATTTTATAATGATCAGCGCACGGTATTGCACTTTCACGCATTTACTGCTCAATAGTTAAGGCGTGAAAGTGCAACAAATAAACAAACTCACTTTCGAATTTGTAATATTAGTTAACATTTTATAGCTTTAACACTTCTTAAAGCGACAGCGGTAGTTAATTTAAAAGTGAGAAACTATAATTAACAAAAATCCTCATTACGATGTTTTATTTCTAGATACTAATCTATCCCCACCCAATACACATTAAAATTCCTTATAAGTAAACCAAAATGATCACAGAGGGATCAAAGAGCCAAAATTAGAAAGTTTCAAAGCTAAATGCTGGACTCGATAAATGTTTTTGAAATTGTATGTAAACACACATCAGTTGCAGAATATTTAAATATCTCTGAACAGAACATTTATGACCGGAACTTTTGAAAATAACTTTTGTTGGAGTGTAAAGTACTTGAAAGTAGTGAACAAAATACTTGCTGCTATGTTAGCATTAGATAGAATGATTCATGTAGACGATACTAAGTAAGTGATCAATGAACTTGGTGAATTTGATGACCTTTAAAATAAATAGTGTGGGTTAACAATGTTGGTGAAATTAAATACTGTTGAATACGCATTATATTTTATTGAAGACTGTTCAAGTATTCTGAACAATAAAAGGTGGAATATAACGAGGCGTTCATTATTTTTGCTTTCAAAATCGTAATTTTGTTTGCTTTGATAACAACAAGAATGTGTATCTGATATTGTCTAAAGGTTATGTGAATGTTATACATTGAATTATAACTCTTTTTAATATTCGTTCACGATTTTTTGTGTTCTTTTATTTTATGCTCCGCCCGCGGGATTGGTGGTTATCACAGGTTTTGGTCATATCTCCGGTTCTTCTCAACCAGTTACGATTAAATAAACAGTAGATTTTATGTCTGACCAAATCCATTCTAATAAAAAAATTGCACTAAAATTTGATAAATAACTTTTTGTCAATCACGAACAAACAAACAAGAATTCCAATGAAATTGGGTTCAGAATTGTTAATTTAACATAACCCTTTTTTTAAATAACTCCAATGTAATAACAGACACACTTCGTTTACATTTTTTTAATAGTATAGATAAATACACTGTTCCGAACTTTTCAGTTGTTTTTCAGCGATTTATATCAAACCATTATCATTATAATAATATTTATTCTTGGTTTCATAATACTTGTCAATCTACCGTCTCCTGTATTTAAATATATCATCAGCAATTATAAAGTAAAAATTATGTCGCTTTGGAGATACACCGATTTATTTTTAAATCGTAATATTCCATGTCAGTTTGTTTGTTTTTTGTGTAACAGATGGGAATATTTATGGTGCAGACAGCCGATGACGATTTTAATGAGCGCCCTTGATTTATGCTTTTCTGAACGTAGGGACGTTTAAATAAAATATCATATTATGGAAGATTTTAAACTATATGAATAATTATTACAGACCAAAAAGAAGGAAAATTTTAGTTGAATTAATTGTTGAAAAGATATTTTTTTGTTTACTTAATCTTTTAAACATAAGAAAGTAATGAAATTTTAAAGCAATTAGTATGCTAACTTAAACCCCCAAGACACATAGTCCAAGTAGTTCAGCAGGTCAGAGCAGCATTTCCTCTATGAAGGACTGATCACAGGTTCAAGCCCTGTCTTGAATGTTACCTTTTTTCCCATTCAAATCTATATAAAAAATATTTTAAGTTATAAATTTCAAAAGCAGTAGCTTAATAGACACCCATGGGAAGTAGTTTGAATAATATTAATAAATGAAATATCATACAGTAAGCAACATACACGTACAATCATAAAAGTTAGTCTAGTAAAGTTTTACTTCGTAAAATAAATATGTATCGGTTCAGATACCTCGAATCTTCTTTGACTGAATTTGAATCCCAAATCAGGTGAATAAAAACTCTGAGATACTATTACAAGATTCATTGACTAAGTTTTCGATAATTATCACTTTATTGAGTTAATTAAAATATTTTATGTTAGGGATTTTGAACTTTTAGTCTTGTGAGGTATGCTACAAACAATTTATTTCATCAAATCAGTACTACTTCCTTTCATTTTGTTTAGTAATAAATATCTACCTTGGATAGAACGAAGTGGTTTTATCACAATGTCTCTATTTTAGACATAATAATATGCTCTGTAATAACGACGCACTTTTAAAAGTGGAGTAAAATATCCTCCGGATGTTTATCTCCCGGCAGGTAGTGGCAACCACAGATATCCGAGTGGCAACCAATTACCATTTTCCCCTAAATGATAATAAGAAAATGGTATTTTTAAACCCCGGTTTTTTGAAGATAGAACTAAGATAGTTAAATAAGATAGAACAACTTGAATTAAAGTTGTACATTATCATCACTTCCATTAAGTAACAATTTTTAATCAATGTCACTTCCTAATAAAAATTACATAGAATTCATTTTAAAACGACAAATCACAATTAAAATACGAAAGAGCAATTCCAAGGTAAATTCGTTTTATTTGATTTGTTTCCCGACTCCACCGACGAGTAACGACGACCATCAAATGGTCGACTGCAATAACACTCTATTTCATGAACAAACGTCCATAGGCCACGGTAACCACTTTCCATCAGGTGGGCCGTGTGCTTGTCTGCCACCTAAGTGGTATAAAAAAAAAAACCCGAAGAAATCTGCTTGTATTTTTTTTAGTAGTACTAGTGATACAAAAATGTATCATTTGTACTACCGGTTGTACTAATCAGTAGTACTTCTGATCCACAGCGATTTCAGTGACCAAAAAAAAACACCTACTTTTTAAGTTATATATGTAGGTATACAGGAATAATATAAAATAAAGGACTGCTTACAAAGTTCCCAACATCCATGAATTAAACATTAAATTTTTCTCTATGTATAGGTATTGAACTTAGTTTCTATTTCATTGTTTATAGATGTTTTAAAAATCACTTCCTTACCAAACAGAAGTATGTAGTAAAACAATTTAATAGGAAACGTTCTATTAAAGTCCTTTCACTACTTTTATGGGATTCCCATGCGCTAATGAGCTAGTGATAATTGAAACTTCCTTTGGGATGTTTATAAAACATCGGACCCTTTAACTTGGTTTTGTGTTACGTTTGCCCAGTGGCTCGGTGTTTGGATGACCTTAATTGGAGCTATTGCTTTCATTCTGTAACATTTTGTATCACCTTAACGTTTTAAACATCATTTGGGTTACGATGATAAGATGTAAAATAGATTGGTAGACATGTTTCATTCAGCGAGAATGGAACTAGGTACTCTCTTCATAGTATCTTTCAGATTATCAGTCAAATTCAAATTCTTTATTTTTCAAAATAGTGTAATTTTTGACGTCAAATTCTCCTTAAAACTAAATTTACCTAGTCCATTTGGCTATGAGATCCAAATATTAGTAGGTATACTACATTTCAATACAATTGTTGACATTTTTGGGAGAGGCCTATGTCCAGCAGTGGACTGCAACAGGCACCTACCTCTCTTACCTTGATTTCATTCTCTTCTGTTCTTTAGTAAGCGGTACTTTGAATGTTTATAGGTTACGCTTACTGTTAGATGTTCAGTGTACTTATTTGCTACCTTACGATATATTATAGTAGCATTAGTTAAAATAAATTAGATTTCTAAAAGTTTATTCACGTGATTTATAAATTAATGCGCAGCGTGTGCGTGCATTTTGTATCGATTTGTTTTCGACATTATTATTTTTGTGCACTGCTAAGAGCGGAGGCATGTCCAAACCCAACGACTAGTTCATATTTACCAATCCAGGAGCAGTGAATCAATTTACTATCGTTTCTTTTTCCTCTACTAATCAAAAAGATACTCAGAGAAAATATATAACCAGAAACTCGATAGAACAACGAACGGAAGCCACAAAGTTTCCCCTAAAAAAACAAAGATAGATGTTACCAATTACCAGTCCATGTCGCGTTACAAGCAGGTATTCCAACTTGTGACATCAAGGCTATCTTGATAATTGTAAGAATTTCTTATAAGAAATAAAAAATGACAACTAAATATTAGTTTACGAACCCGGAACCCGACCAACTCGGTACACGGACCGATCACTGTGACTGACAGGTCGGCTCTTTGAATACTACTGGTCCAGGCCTGACTGAATCTTGATCAAATCAATATTATACCTATTTAAAAACGTAAATTAGAGCTGGATAAGTACAATTAACGATAAATAATGTTGATTTACAGTAAATTAATTACAAACTTTTATTTACATTGAAATAAATTTATCAAATTGATTATAATTTTTTTATAAAACGTCAGAAAATGTTATTCATGTTTTGTTCATTGTAATGAATAAATTAAAATGTATTCAGCTACTTTTACCCTTGACTGTACTATGTATGCTTTTATTGAAAACTATTTACTTAAAGATTTCTCTGCCGACTGTGTTTATTTTCAAATTATCCAAACTTAATTAAAACAGTTAATGAACTAAAGTACGCTTATCGATTGAATACAAATTTCTTGTTTAACATAATTAGGGACAGTTTTCATTTTATTTTACAATTACTTTCAAAACAATCCTTGGAAGATTGCGTTCCTTATCTTCAGTTATTTGCTGAGTGCGATACCTATCTATGTCTTATTCTTCATTGTGTTTAGTCTTCTGCAAACTTAATATTTAAATTTTCAGTTCTAAATATTTCACTTTATTCTTATTAAGTTCAGTTAGTTTATAGTTTCGTAGAACTTATGTTGAGTTATATTAGTATTTAATAAGTACCTTCTTATTTAAATCATATTATAATATGAGTGTTACTGCTCTTGCTTACCCTTTAATCCAAAATGCTAATATTTCCTGTACATAGAATTTCTTCAATAAATTCTTGCTATTCTTCTAAAACCACTTTATGAGTTGTTTCATTTTTATGCAAAATAGCTTCGATGTTAGCTAATATAAGAGAAAAAGGCGCTTTTAGTATCGGAACTCCGCTACGAGTACGTCGAGAGAGGCGGATACGTGAATATACTGTGGGGCATTTCGTTATTAGATTGCCATAAAATGATTTTTATATACAAGCAAGTAAAATGGAGTGCGCAATTCTACCCCAAAGTGTATTCATAAGATGTATACATCTATATATTCTATAGGTGTACCTATTTATATAACTACGTTTTAAGCTTTATACGTTGTTATAACGTCTTAGAAGGTATTGTATATTATTTCGTTATTCAATCATTTAGTTAGATAAACTATGCTTTACTTCGGGTCTAGATAGCACTGTGTAGAATGCCCTCTAGAATATTTTATTTGCCATAAAAAAGAATTTTAGAAAATGCTGCAGTGGAGTTTGCTGCGCCGTTTCTTCTGCACTAGCGCCTAGGAAGCGGTAGTAGGTACTAGTTGATGTCAATAGGAAATAACTATGTCATTCTATATTGAAAATAAAGAAACTGGAATTGAAAACAATACAATTTAAATTTTTTTATACTTTTGTCTTCATTGCATCGCCTTTTAAAGCTTTAATTTACCCATTAAATAATGAAGTAAAATAAAATTAGGTATACTAACAAAATTTCAGAGCAAACCAAATCATAAATAAGTTGCAAGCAAATTGCAGCTCCCGGTGTAACTTATTCTAAAACTTATTAGCCGCTTAGATATCGTAAGTTCTCCCTAATGAACGAGCACACGAGTTACTGTGCAATTACTGGCGAGTATTTGCATAAAATCTATTCAGCTACGGCTTATGCATTAAGAAACTTACACGGAAGTATCCTTACTGGAAAACGATGCTCTGCAATATGTCAGAAGCTATAAAGGTCACAAATTCAAAAAGGCTTTTTCTGCCTAAAGATTATAAGTAATATAAGTATTTACAGCCACATTATATACATTCATACTGACTAGTGTCCAATACAATATTGTATTAAAGTACTAATAAAAATATTTAAAATTGGAGTGTCTGGAAACAACAGCGTTTCAATTAATGAATGTGAATATTTTAACTTTTGTTTGTCTGTCTTGCAGTCTGTTTGACTTGGCCCATCGATCTGAAACGGCTGGACGGGATTTCACTAGTAGATACTGGATTCACTGAGCTATTTCCATTTTTGGTATTTACTGCCCCATTTTGTTTTAGCGCAACTAATGTTGATGGCAATTCGACATGAGAGAGGGCTCCTTATAATACTGCCTTCATAATTTTATCCTTATCATTCATAAATTTAGGTTAGCGTGGTTCCAAACGTTGGCTTAGCTTAGTGACTCATTCAGTGTTCTAGAGCTTCAAGTCTGCGTCTTCACTATCGCTACTGGACTCGATACCGTAGATTGCGTCACTGTGTTATCGTGGTCGTGTAGTTGTTTGTTGTACGCTGCTTACACATCTAATTTTATGGTTTGTTTTACTATTGTGAACACCTTAACCGATTAAGAAAACAAATGTTTTCTGAATGTAGTTTGGTACAATGCAGCCTTTTGTGATACGATTGTACCTACTAAATAGCACGATAGCTTAAAATCAAAGTCACCACATTATGATAGTTTAACTGAGTTCGCCTGTAATGTAGATGAGGTAATAATAATGACCTTGTCTATAAATGACAAAATTTATAACATCTTACAGTTTACTGCCTATACAAATTTATTGCCAGATTGATGATGTCGTAGACCAAACCTCTAAAAACTAGGCAAGAAAGTCATATAAATTCGATACAATAGTTTAATATATAAAAGAGTAAGGATGCAACCAAGAACATTCTAATACAACATAATACTTTTATTCGTCTGTGCAATATCAAAACTTACTGAGTGATACCTGCTGCAAAATTATGTACATACTTTCCAGTTCAGTTACAGTATTAGAGTTATCGATTCATATTGTCAAATTGCAAGTTGCAAAAGTCAGAAGCGGTTTTTAGATGAAAACTTTTCTATATAAAGTTACCTATTTTAAGACATCGCAGCTGAAGCTTGCCAAATGCAAGCATCAGCCGTTAAACTAATTCTCATCTCTTTCTCTCTCATTTTTTTCATTCATTTCTCTCTCAACCAAAATATGAGAATTTTGTCGTAAAACTTAATTCTCATTTTTGGTTTTGTCGCAGTTGGCTGATAAAATGTTTAATTCTGAAAATATTGCAATAAAATTAATACTTAAACTTCTATCTATCTATCTACTGGTTTATAATTTGTATGCCAAATAATTTCGTGTTGAGTTCCGGCTTCAAACCAACTAGCTCAGCAAAGCAATGATGCACGCCCTATGTACACTGTACACTCAACAAAGTAGCTGACAGGGTGGTTATATTTTACAGTTTCCTGGGTACAACCCAGAGTTGACTCAGTATAACTTTGTGTATGCATAAATTAGATAGTGACCACACTATCATATTGGACAGATCCTGTAATAATGGTTGGGTTTCTGAATATTAATTAATAAAATATAAAGTAATTTATTTGCTCTGCGTAGTTGGTTTTTATTTTTATTTATTTATTTATTCTTTATTGCACAAATAAGATGTACAAAGGCGGACTTAATGCCATGGGCATTTTCTACCAGTCAACCTTAGGGTGATGCAGAGTATTGTTAAGGTAGGTGCTTGAAAATATTGAGAGATGTTGATCTAGTACGATATAAATATTAGGTGTCATATAAACGATAAACATATTAATACATAATTATATAAATATGTATATATATATATAAATAAGTTAGCAAAGAATATACTTATAATAATATATAATAAACATAAACATACATTAAATACACATATACATACGGGAATGGGAAAAATCTTATGAGTGTTATTCCGCCTATGGTTCGTTGTAGAGCTGCCGTACTCTGTTTCTGAATATAGAGCGATTTGGAGACATCCTGACTTCTAGGGGAAGGGCGTTCCAAAGGAGAATGGATTGAACAGTGAACGAGGAGTGGACGAGGCTTGAAGTGTGAGTGGGACAGTGGAGAAGAAGATTGTTAGTGGAGCGTAGATTTTTATCATGATATTATGTGTTACATTTTATATTGTACTTGACATAGAAATATGAGTACCTAATAAAAACAGAGCATGATAACTGAAAATTACTACCATACCACATCGGAAAGATTTGCTGTTTGTTAAGCTTGAGTAAATATTTACCTATAGGTAGTTGAATTAAAGTTTATAACTATGCAACTTTGACGAGTGCTTACAAAAGCTCTTCTTATGATAGGTACTTGAAACTAACTAACGCTTTTAATTAACCGCTATATAAATAGTTCATCTGAGATAATTATGTAGAAACAGTGCTTTATTTTATTCAACTATTTACTTGATTTCGTCTCCGAGTAGCCTGCTTACACTGAATGCAGCATGCTGAATTCTGTTCATTTTATGAGTCCGCCCTGCTTCACTAACTCTCTCTCTCTCTTCCTCTATTTACTTTAAAATCCGCTCCTGAAAATGGTAACTCTTCGCTAGATAATTTTTTTCTTTTCAAAATTAGAAAGCTTATTTATGATCAGATCTGATTCCTAACTGAGAGAGTTCTGATATTTTGAAATCACTCGGCAAAAAATTTCTAAGCAATGAACATCAGCATCGTACCACCTATAAATTTGCACGAAAGCCGCCACATTGTATCTGTATTTCTTCTCGTCGTTGCGCACTCCTAAATCTCACAAAAGCGGTTTAACACTTTCTTTCAGATTGCCATTCGGAAACGTTACTTTAAAATCAAATCTTTTCAAACTCTTATCCAAGTACAAGATCTTGTAAATCGCCAATAAATAAACCAACACAATCAGCTTAATAGAAAAAAGAGTGATATAATACGCATTGTTATTTACTCGCATCCAAACCTAATGTGAGGATTCGATAAAACGAAAACGGAGCTAACGTTGCGATAAACCTTTGTTACAGCCGTTCTACCCTCAGTGAGTTTAATAGTGATGGGGCTACTCGGCTTGATTAGATGATTGGATATCGAGTTTATTTCTGTAATTGTCTGGAGTTCGGGAACATAATATACGTAACGTATATTCACCAAACTCAATTTAAATAGAGTTTATTTTGTTTCCAAATTAATAAGGCATAGTAAGATGTAGGTAAAGAGCGTTCAAGTAATTTGTCAAAGATAAACTATAAAGAATTAGCACAGGTGAACATTACTCGGGAATATAAAGAAAAAATAGATGCACACGTAATTTACTTGAACCTATATTATTTAACTTCATTATTCGTATATTTTAAATATTCCCCGTAGTGTGGATCGCGGGTACAGGACAAGTATTTCACGTCGTTGAAACCATCGGCAGCAAGAAGTGTAATAATAGATTCTTAAAAATATTATAGACTTTATGTATTATAAAATCTTTAGTATGCTAACTGTAATCTGGTCTATACTAGATATAGAGTTAGCCAACAAAATGCTTTAAAATTTCATTCAAATATATAGACTTAATTTTACTTTTAACCGTACCAAACCTCTCTATACACATCCCCTCCCTAGCATTTTGCTAAACGACAACGTAAAGTAAATTGCACACATCCTTATCTGAAATGTCGGGCCCTTCACCGCTTTCCCTAAGTTATGAATTTTCAATACGACCCTAATGTAACACCAACCAGATAGGTATCCGCGCATTAACGTTTATCGCGCACCTAGCAATCAAATTATCGTTTACTTTTTATTTGAGAGTGCCTCTGATAGATATATCATCATCATCACAAGGTTAACCATGGTTGAATCACACATAATTTGGTATCCGGGATCCGTTTTCCTTCTCTCTTTGCTTATAATTTCTTGATGATCGGAATGTGACCTTCCAATCTCGTTTGTTAATCAGCCACTACACCAACTAGCATATGAGGTTGGTTTAGGCCCTCCAATATCATGGTAGGGCTCTCGTTCAAATGCCTCAGATAGAAATAAAGAATTATATTCATTCTTCTACATCGTAGGCAAATACAACAGCCCGCCATTAGCATCTATCGTGAGAGTTTCGTAATAGAAAAATCCGGTAGCACTTTACGTAAGCAGAGATTCACAGCTGCCGCATTCGGTACCTGCTGCTGCGCCGCTTGAACTGTCGAAAGCAATTATATTAATAATGACCGGTAGCTTGTTCAAACTATTATCTAATCTTTGACTTACAAAAAACAGCACTTCAGTCGAATCTAGTGTAAGGGACTGTGGGTACCGGTTTTCGGTGGGGCAATACTTGATTATATTTTTCAGTACACACACCTATAGTAAATATACTCACACCTTTTTCCCTCTGAAGCGTGCAGAGACAACAACCCTCCATACGCTTCTGTCTTTACACACTTCATAAGCTTCCTGTCGTTAACCCTTTCATGCGAACACGATCTGTCACACTTCAAATACTTACTTCTTATTTCCCTTATCATCAAATAAAGTAATTCATCATCATTTCAGCCATAGGAAGTCCACTGCTGGACATAGGCCTCCCCTATAGATCTCCAATAGGACCGGTTGGAAGCGGCTAAAAGTATAAAGTAAATAATGATAATATTTTGAGATATCTATAGAATAAGGCACTATTGAAATCCAAGCTACAATTAATATATTATTATACAACGTTTTTAATCTCGAGAATCATTATCGGTGATAAAGTTTAAATTCTAAAAATTTATAGTTCCTACAACTGCTGGAAGAAATTTGTAAAAAATTTAATAACAATCTCATCCCATCGTTAGTTGACATTGAAAATATTTTGTTAAAAATCTCTTAAGCACTATAAATTAGTCGTAATGTTTTGATGATAAAAAACAATTACAATCGTAAATTTAATAAACACAAAACATGTTTACTGAATAAAAATTTAAAAAATTCCTTGCCCACGTGTGCAGGTTACATTCTTTAGCTTGAATAAACTAGATATCAAGTTTCAATTAAAGATTGTATCGATAATCATCTCATCTATCCACCTTTTAATGATCTCCTACAATATGCTTAGTTTAAAAGCAATTACAAGTATTCTTTTATACAGTTCGATGAACGATCGTGGGTCTTCCTAAATTGGTTAATTATAATGATGCTCTCTCAAAACCAGTTGCTTTGTATAAAACTTTCATAATATTATAGATAAGCTTCCAAATTAAGGAGCTGTTTTGTTCATGTGGGATAAGTATTAAAATTATCTGTATTGGTTATCGCTGGTATAAAATTGTATCTGAGCTGGAAACATCACTATTACTGATTCAAATCGGTTTTATTGACCGTTCCTAGTTTAGTAATAGTGTCTCTAATTATGTTTATACATTATTGAAGCGAGGAACCGTTGATGTTTGTCATTATAAAAATATACTTTGTTGTATCTTTGGTGCATCGGTAGCGACTGTAATTTTTTAATAGAATTCTTGGTAGCTCATTGGTTAATGAGTTGATCATAGGACCGTAAGGTCCCGCGTCAGCATCGTGGGACGTGACCCCACTCCTATAACAAGCAACTTTTGCTTATATTAGCTGAAGGCAAGATTGATTATTTGAATCAAAAACTCTAAACTGATGGGATTACCAAATATTTGGAATTCACTTGTTCTAATATTATAGTGAGCATGATTTTATGTTAATTTTGCTATTAATTATACCGAATGTAAACTGTAGACTTAACAAACATGACCTAAATATGATAGACAATGTATATTCTGCTGATTTTGATACTAATATTACATTTTTGATTTATGGTAGGTATACTAGCTGTTGCCTGCGGCTTTGCCTACGTGTTCTGATCCTGGAACCCGTGAGAATTTATTTCAGGGCCAAAATGTAGCCTATATATTATTACAGACTATAATCTAGCCATGTACCAATCCGTTGAACGGTTGGAGCGTGATTGAGTAACAAACATCCAAACATCTTAACAAACTTTCACGTCAGATAATATTTTCGTATGTATATGTTGTATATATCGTCGTATATGTTGTATATAGCACCAATTCATAATGCTAGTAGGAAGTAGGATGGGGTTCTACCAAGATTTTCGCAGGCAAACCAACCTCACATGTAAGCTGATACACCTGTTGATAGATGGAATAGGCTCTGGTAGAGGCTTGCCTTTTGACGTTGAGTGGTCAAACGCCAGTCATTTCCGTAAAATTTGCGTTTTACGCGAGTCTTCTATTTGACTATTGATCGTGAAAGCTTTTTTTGTGTTGTAAATGTTTTAGCAAGATCCGTGGCGTAGCGGTAGTGAACGCGGCCGCTACGCAGGAGGCGCGGGTTCGATCCCCGCTCAGTGCAAATAATTGTGTGCATGAATATGAATATTTGCATTGGTCTGGGTGTTTCTATGTATAATATGTATGTATTTACAAAAAAAAAATGTATCTTAGTATGTTTATCCGCATTCTAGAACCCATAACACAAGCTAGTTAAGCTATGTCTACTTTGGGTCTAGATAGCGTTGTGTAGAATGTCCTACAATATTTATTTATTTATTTATTTATTTATTGTACAACATGAAATAAACACCTTGTCTCCTTAGTAACATAGCTTGCTGAAGAGTAACCTAAACGTCGGGAATAATCAAATCTAAATAAGATACGTATAAAAAAAACAAATCGCGATAACCTTCATGAAAATCAATTTTATTTCAACGAATAATATTCACGTAAACTGCCGACAATTCTAAGAACTTGTTACCATTTTCAAATTCAATAGAAACCTTCGAAGCTTATTACGGAACTAACAAGTGACTTACAATAAAGTATCCCTGTATTTGCGTCCATATCCCGGCGCCTATGATACTTTACAAGCAAACTTCTACTGGATTCTCTGATTACCTCAAAATATAGGCTTACTATGCTCATAATTTTAAACTTTGGCAGTTTGCCTCGCATAAATTGAGATTATTTTTTATCCAAGCTGTTGTTTCTACTTTTATGTTCCTTATTAAATGAAATATGAATGGGAATTTTTTTGGAACTGGGTTTTCGTGGAATCTCGTGTTATTATTTTCTTGTATATATCTGTAACTATAATTGTTACATTGATAAATGTGCGTAATGTATTCAGATTGAGATAGTCATTTCCACGGTATTTCCCTATTTGCCCAGTGCAAGCTTGTTGCCGTCAAACGCGCACTTTGTGTTATTAGTGGCTTCAAGTGCCGAGTGAAAGACGACGCACCTTACGGTATATGCTCTACGCATCGTCACACAAGAGTTAGTTACTGCGAAGGTGATTTTCGCACATTACTCTCAAAATTTCCTACATATTTCACCACACCTCCTTTTCAGATAACATTCAGATATCTAGATGATGATACCTCTGCATTTCTATCGCTAAAACACAAACTTATCCACTCCAATTCAGCAATCAAAACTTTTATATTCAAGCGAAACCAGTTTCAAGTTAAACCTATACAATACAATTTCGAGTACATCAAAGTACCTTTCAAGAATTAATAAGAGTCTGCAAAGAGTAATGGATTGGAAATTATTGGACTCAAAGTAATATTCGAGGAGCGGCAATTCCGCGTCCATCTTTAAGATGCAATTAAATTGCTTTATTTCTTTCATTAGATCGAAGTTCCAAAGCATGGTTTATTTATGATGGCAAGTTTAAGAAGCTATTATGGTGGATACATTATTGGAGGGGTGGCTTTTAATAATCCGGGAATGTGTAGGAAGGTGATACCTATTAGAAATGTTGGGCTGATTAATGAGGTTGAAGTTACGTAGATATAAAATATTATATTATATGTGATTGAAGTGTTCTCATTGTATAGAAAGAGTGAGGGAAATAATGGTGGAGTGAATAAGTGAATTGAGTTAAATGAACTGAATGAGTGAGTAGAATGAAATTGTGATGGTGTAACTTTTTGTCCCGATTTTGATAACATTTGATACAAAAATAGGTTAGACCTTGGCAAAGGACATAGGCTATGCTTAGTCGCGATAACCGACATCCACGCGGGTGGAGCCGCGGGCAACAACCTGTAAGAAATTATATTTGACGTAAGAATTTAATTCCAAGTAAACACAATTTATAAAAATCTGTGTTAGGTATTTATGAAGGTTCAGGAGATGAAAATTTCATTATCGTAATTTTACTTGAGGATGCTGTGAAAAAATATATCTTGTAAAGTCTCAGCTTTTCGGTAACATTAACATAAGACTTTAATGTTGTGAAGTATGAAATATTATAAAATTTTACTATTACCTACATATTTTCAGTAAAAATAATGTTAACAGTGTCTAAAGAAGCCTCTTATACTTAAAATCGGTTTCAGAGCTGAAGAACATTGAATTAGTTGGCAACGAAACATTACATTATGTTAATGACGAAGTCAGTTTATTTACATAATCACACAAAACGACTTGACGAAATTTACCTGAAATTTTGCACAAAGGTTACGAGCGGCCACCAATAGCGTATAGGCTCTTTATCCCAAGAATTGGTCCCTGGGGGTCGCAATAACGCGCTCAGTATTACACACGACTCAAACCACAAGCAACCGCTAGTATTATTATAGGGGAGATTTCATCCTAAATAAAGTATGTTAAATTTAATACGACCCAAATTTTATCATCGTACTCCAAATTTGAATAGCAGAGCATATTGACACAGACCCAAATAGGACTTAGTCATACCGCTAAGTTCAAACCGCGTTTTTCTCGCACACCATCTGAGCCGACCGATCTCGTCCCTTACTCGAATACTAATAAGTTAATCTTTTATATCACGTTTTCGTGAAACAAAGAGATGAGGGCAAGTACGAGATAAAACGTCCAGCAAAACTTGACCTCTTGTTAACCATAACGACCCTCCTACAGAATCAGAGTTTATTTCAAAGAGGGAGGTGGGGGAGGTCTTCAAATCTGGTTTTGAATTGCGGTGGTCGAGTATGAGGCCGTATTAAACAGCAAGGGAATTATGAAGCATGTGCTCGTTGAATACTAAACAACCATTTCCAAAGGCGGTATGGTGGAGGTAAGCCGACAGGATTTGAATCTAGGGATGTGACTAATGTTTTTTTAGTTGCTAACGTGATATATTCATATGGTAATCAAGGTGATTAAAGAAAGGCAGAAGCTGTTCGGAACGTTCTTTTGTAATTGGAAGTTGTGTTTGTATCCAAGAGCGATAATATTACCACAGAGTACAAATTTAATAGAAGGAATATTACAAACGATGTCTGACATCATTTGCAATGTGGTTGGGATTTGCTTTTAAGGTTATGCTATGTTAAAAAATATAACTGATGACGTCACTGTGTACTGTGACATGAGTAATCTTAAGTCTAAATTAGTGACTGTCATCTGACCTCCATATCGATATCGAAGTTCTATAGATTACCTTTAGCTACTGTTAGTAGTAGGTATTAGATGTAGTTAGAGCCAAAAAGTGAAATCAAGTTAACCGCAATGACTCATCACAAAAAACTGAAAAAAAAAAAGCACCTCTTTGAACAAAAAGTTATTCTATACAATATTCTCTCATTGGTATGAGCGTCACACCAGTAAATGGCTGTAGGTACTGTTTTGAATAAATTTTTAGCTTAAATACTAACTCAATAAGAGCTCGTTTGCCGCTGAGAGTTAACGCTCGGTGAATTGAAAAAGGTTAAGCTAATTTGCATTTGACTAGAAGTATTTGAAATCTTGAAAGATTCTTATTTGAATATTTAAATGATGTGTAACCAATAGGAAAATATCATCGGCTATAGATAGACTAGACTGAAGATAAACACTCGAGACGAACGACAATGAACACACTAATCATCTGTTCACAAGCCAATCTTACCCTCTAGCCGATAGTCTCTAGGGTTTGATAATTCTAGTGTCTAGTTTAGACAGGAATCGTTCGCATAAAAGACATATAAGCCAAAACATAAGGATATGAAAGAGTAAGTAGGCCTCGGACTTCTAAGTGAAAGTCTTGGATGCCACTGGGAACTATGCTGTGGTTGGTGGTGATAATTCTAAAAGTTCTTATTGGAATTTATTATTCAACATATTCCAATAAAAGAAAGGAATCCTTATTTATGTTATCACATGTCTTATATCACCATTACAAAACCCTTAAACAAAAATATTTCAACTATGACACATGGTAATGATTAATAGTCAACGCATCGTTAACTATTTTTAAACTGTCCAGAAAACATCATTCGTTTAAATAATTAAGTCCCTATTCAAATTGAAATGTGACTAAACTCACAAAAAGTCACATTAGAGCCACAAATTGTATGCAAAAATTACAACGACACACAAAAAGGGGAAATGCCAAAAATATGAGTCCATCGCTCATTGCAGTCATTATTTGGCAGTTTCTTTTTACATCAAACAAAATGACTAAATTCACATGAAACCTGACAAGCATGAAAGGCTCCAACCACAAAGTCAGCAAAATTACGCACAGTACAAACAGAGGAAATACCAAACTCAAGTTTATCATTACATACCTTCATTACCGTAAGAAACGCTGACTCACACACGACAATGACTCCTAATGAATTGTCTAATTTCTTTTACTACACTGACGGCATATTAATAGGCCACATTTGTCTGTCTGTGTGCTTTAACACTTTTGTTGAAACCGGTATGGAATGTGAGGTCATGTAATTTTGTTTTATAAGAGCTATTTATGATTCTCACTCTTGCGGTACATTCACTCCTGGGTGTTCCTAAAAGGAATAGGCAACGATATCAGACCTATATTTAACTACCACGTAGTAAGAGGCGAACTTGGGAGATTTGAGAACTTCCTGTGAGAATAATCAAATAACTCTTATGCCTTCCCCGGGAAACTAATTCGGAACCTCGTGATGGCTTGCAAACATAGTTCCAAACATCGTTTCTATATCGGGGTTAACGAGCTGTTTATTGGTTTTCACAATTTTGAATAAGATTTAACGATTATTATTTGATGTAGAATCTTATAAGAACTACCTGCCCATAAAATTCCAGTACGAAATGTGATACTTAGTTTCTAATAAGGATTATATTACTTTCTGAATTGATTTTAAAATACTAAAATGCAATGATATTATATAAAACAGGCTTTCCTGCTGACATATTTGAATCTAAATGGTGATATAAATCATTGCTATTATAGTTTCTCACATCGGATTGGTTTCCAATGAATACCGTATTACACATTGCTAACATATTAAAAACGTGCCTCCTGATATTGACATATTAATAGTCATTGTCGTTTTTGAAGAACAAAAATGTCATGGTAGGTACACTAAATTATTTAAATAAACTATTTGCACAATCGCATAGTTTTAGTTATCAAAAAAATCCACTCCTTTTTACGTCAAATGGAAGGATGACTAGAAGGCTAGCAGCATTGTCCCTTTGAATGCAAAGCCAGTAAGCAATAAAAAAACAGCCCTCTGATCACCTATAATACCTAGTAATATCCTTGATTAACTGCATCCAAAAATCAGGGACAAAGTACAGTATCCGGCTTTAAATTTGGCAACGTCAGGAAGAAGACTGAGAATGTGGTTAAGATGAACATGCTAGTTTTATAGAGTTTTTTAACCTTAGTTAATGTATATTGATTGTGTGGACCTTAATCTGTAATGTTCTGGAAAAAGGACAGGTCAGAAATACTCGAAACCGGTAGGCCTACATGATAGGATTAATTACGGTAAAGGGGAGCTCGTGAGGTATGTAAGGACAGAAACAAATGGCGGGCTTTTGTGACTAACTCGGAGGGAGAAAGGCGTGAGACGATTCTCGCACTTTAGAGTGAGTGGTGAAAGGGACTACGTTAGTTTTAATGAACACAACACATATTATGGATATCAGAATAAAATAAATTATTTATAAATAACAGTTGGATTGTCCTATTGTTAATATGATAAAAAGATGATGAATAAACAATTTTAACTATTTTTTATTATTTCATTTAATCATTTACTGTCAGTGAATGTATTTATTTACAGCACGGTATGACTTCATACTTTATTTGTTCATACAATTTTCTCTATATACAGTCGTTTAAGACTTCCATAAATTCTAATAAGTATAGTTGTCAGCCTATTTCCAATAAGAACTGTCTCAGCAGCGCTATTCTAACAGGAATAGATTCACTCTCTGATTTGTGGTTATAATGCACTTCTGCTTACCTCATGCAGTCATGCACAAAAGCCTCGGATGCGATTGGGATTAATGCAAAGATGATGAATTATATTATATCCAGTGAAGGATATAAACATTTCATTCACTTGAACGATATTTATAATGACTGACTTACAAAAATGAACAAGAATTTTTATACTTATAACAAATAACTTAATTTTGAATCAAAAATAAAAAAAGAATATTTTATGAACTGCAAAAACAAAAATAACAATAAGTAATAAGTACTAATCGTCAATCACAACTACTTTTACCACAAAACATAGAAGATACAAAAGAAATAGTCAAGTCATTCTGCGAACGGTACAGTGATCGTGTAACGATTATCTCAGATCGATTGTCGATACGCCGGCGATGTCTTCATTACGTCCAATTGATTGTGAGAAAGACGGAACTATTTGTTTGAAGGATTGCGGTTCAGACTGATGGCTGGTAATGATGGGTGCGGATATTTTCTTTTTATGTTTATTATTTTCGGTTTGGTACTTTTGTTTCTTTTGAGGCATGGTTGTATCTTTTTGTTTATTGAGGATTTTAAATTTCTTTTGACGCGCTAATTAGAGTGTCTTGTGCGAAGAATGTGTGAATGAGTTAATAAATTTAACAGACGCGGGTATAAAAGCCAAAAACTCGTAATTATAAAGGTGTACATATCAAAACACTTTTCTATTTTTTTCCTTGGCTATTTCTAAGCTTCGCCAAATTTCAACAAATAGATGAGACAGCGGTCTAGGCGAATAGGAAACAGACTAACTTTACCTTCACATTTATAATATTTTTATTAACATTTTATTACCATCCTTCTTCTTCTTCTTCACCGAGTCAATGGCTAATTAACATTTTGATTTCTTGCTAAATTTTGTCCGATCACTACTGGGCCACAGTCTCAGCGTTATCCATCGCTTACACAGATCTTCGATTTTCCTTTCTTCCTTCTTCTACTTCCTTGCCCCATCTTATGTCGGTGGGCGAATTTATAACTTCTAAGTTGACCACTGCAAATCAATGGTGACCAGGTGGCAAGTGGGTGCAGATTTGATTTGATAAAACCTCATAATTTTACAATATGAAGTCCGGCTCAGTCTAGGGTTACATATTTGCAATTTCTAGAGTCTATAATTGTATAGACTTACATTCAATGGCATAATTTATATTTGCTGTTTCTTAACTTCATTAGTTATGCGACACCATCATTTATTTAATACCTAGATTTATAGTCTAAATTTAACTGTATCCAGCTATCAGAGCTTAGAGTAATGTTGGCAACAGATATATTTATTAGTATCGCTTGAGGCTGCGGAGAAATAATCTCTGCTTACCATCCCACGCAATTATCGTACTCAAATATGGGTAATAATGGATTTAGTATGAAGTTCGTAGGCGATGGAATGTCAACCTATCATTTGAGTCGTGTCATAAATTTACAATCCTAACGTATGTGTTCTACTGATCCTGTTTGAGCTTCACTATTAGACAGGTAATAAAAGAATCTACCACTGCGTTTATTGAAAGGCTTAATGTCTATATGCCTTTGAAGATCATAATTTGTGATAGGATTTTATTGATGTTCAATAAAAATTTGAACTTCAATACCAGTGGTAAAAGTACATAAAATATATTATACAACACGCTTTCTGCTATTTTTTTAAATAACAATGAGATGCTGGTTAATGACTCTTAAATTCTGTTAAATTTTTCCCTTATTACAAAACGTAGGCTTTCATTAAACTGAGTTTAATCAACTCCAAAATAATGAAAAGTGAAGGTTTAATCTATTTTTTGTAATCCGCTTTTTTAAATATGGGGGTTTTTGTTTATAGATTAAATTTTTTTTCCTACCCTAACATAAACCGTGAACACTGTTTATCAATCTTTTCAATTCTAAATTACAGATCAATTAAGTTGTTTCGAAATCTTGTCAGTTCATCTCTCATATCTGCACTACATAGTAGAAGATTGAATGATAACATGACTGTTAATATGGACATTAACATCAATCCGAAAAAAACAGTTTTTTGTTCATAACAGGTACCGCCCAAATCCGTAACAAGAAATCAGAATGTTAAATCAGACAATCGGACCTCATAACAAACGTTTAACACAAAAAAACTAAGACAAAGCAGCAATCAACAAGGAAATACAAGCCTTTTGTATAGACACTTGAAAACTTTCTGCGTATTGTGAAAAAAAAAAGATATTCAACGTCCCATATTAACAGACATCTATGACATATACAAGTGTTTTTGACAACAACCATTTTAGTATTGGAAATATTTGTGTACTTGAAATATCGCTCTTAAAGCTTAAGAGATAAGGTCTGTGTTGCTGTCGATTGAAAAAAACAGGTCACATGTTAGATTTGGTTCTCTGAAGGGCCATTGAGACTTGTCCGCGGTACAAAGACAATGAGCTATACAAAACTCTCAGCAAGTGGTCAGAATTCCTTTACGTCATTCTTGAACAGTTACACCGTTAGTTCAGATGTGACTAATGTCGACCACTTGTTACACAGTGCCGTAACTAATATCTTTTGATTTTGTCAATGCGTTTCCGGACTCAGGTGAAACATGAGGAAGGAAGGTCTTTTAAAGTTGAGTTTGTAATAAAATAGAGGTTTTTAATTGTTTGTTGTAGTAATAAAAATGATATTTGGATATTTTATACAGTGTTATAGGTATCCAACCCAAGCATAGTTTGTGCTATATGATTTTAGTAAAAATATGTAAAAGAGATTTTAGATAAGTAAGAACTGACTTACTTTTATTCACAGAAATATTCAGATAATAGGGCTGAGTAATCTAAAGATATTAGGTATTATACAAACGTAATTTTTTTTTCCTCCTATTTTTTTTTTGTTTTTTTTTTTACTATAACATACTTCTAGTATTTCGTTTTTGCTTAATTTAATACTTATTTATTCCTTTAACAAGATTAATAGAATTCAAAAAGGCCTGGGTATTTAAGTATTTATAGTTTTTCTATATTTAAGTATAGCGAAAAAAATGATTTTAGAATTGTTTTTTTCTTCTATTCATAACGCAGTAGGCAAAGTCAGCTGCAAAACTTAGCAGTTTAAAAAGTATAAATGAATATATGTATATTATAGGTAGTCATATTAACAGGGCGATGAGAAAAAAAATCTGACACTGAATATTAATAACAGCAATAGATGAATGTATAACATAATTTAGACAGCTTTGACAGCATAATGTTTATATCGTCTTGAATTAGCTACAGTAGTATGAATACTATAAATTTAAACTCCCTACCATATAGAGAACTCGCGCTAGAACAATTTATCATCATTTTATCAGTAATAATCCTTGGCTGACGATTTACAAAGATAGATTCGTTAATAAACTATCGTGACTGCTCTTCGGCGAGTGTATCACGTTTTGTAAACGCGGCCGTGGTCGTGATCTCTTTCTTTGGAAATTTTTGTTAAGGAAACTTGTGCACTAGATCAGTATGGTCATCTAAAAATTATGCCCATTCGCGTTATTTTACCTATATTTATATGGTATATAGATAGCTCACTGAAGAGGTTTTGTGCTGTCAGTGGGAAGACCAAAAGCTTGTCCCTGCTTGTCTTCTGCGCTGATGACACAGAATCTCTCTGTTCTTACCCCTGTAAGATCGGCAGGTTTTTCATCAGGTGGGTCGTATGTTTGTCTGCGACAATAAGTGTTATAATATTTTATTTCCACTTGAGTCCATTCGATTTATCTACTTACATTGACTTATATTACTTACTTGATATTTCGTTCGTTCGATACGCATTTGTTATACTCATGTTCTCTTAGAATGTATTTATCAATTCTCGACGTTGCATCTTAATTTAATGCAACAATAAATTGGGATTTGTTTCTTTCATTCTCTTTTGCGTCACACTGATTACATAAATCTCCATTCTACTGTTATAAAACATATCGAGAGCGAAGTATACATTTATGACGGTATACATAATAATATAATTTTGATATCAATAAACCTGCTGCAAAATATCATGTTCATAGCCATGGGAAACTATATTTAGGTTTATTTATCATAGGAACCCATATCTAACTGAACAAAACAGAAGCAGTCGGCATTGTGAGTATCCATTAGAAGGGCGGGGTCATCATGTAACCCGATATATTTGATATTCGGCAAAGGACACACGAAACAAATAGTCCGAACCTGACGAAAACGGTCCCTTCAAAGCAATATCTATTTACCAAAATGTTTGGATGTTGTGAACAAAACTGCGTACCTAAGCTTATTTGAGAACTTTATTGGCTAGTGAAATAAGATAATGTGAAATACCATAATTAATTTATTTGTAAGAAATTGAGTGCCTACACTTGTTTCTGGAATTGAATTTTAAAAGACAAGATAATCATCAAACATAATGGTAGCATACAAACGTACAGTTCATAGTCTTGGTAAGTCTCTGTAAGCATTTATAGATCATGATCTATAAATTCTTGCAATACCTACATACAGTGCACGGTATCAACAGTAGAGGAGATGGGATAGTTAAGAAGGAGGTTAAGCACAAACGTACCTATATAATTATTTTATTCTATTATCATTATAAAAACAAAAGCTTTTGTATTTTATTGCTATTTCTTATCGATAAATAATTGGTGGAACCATTTTGAGTAAAATTTTGAAATTGTTATATCTGCTATAGACCGGTATATCCCGTAATAGCACATACATATTATCTATATAATGTTTTAATTTATTTTTATGTCTTTTTGTGTGTGTATCTCTTCCTGTGGGTGTCGTAAAAGGTGACTAGGGATAGGGCTATTTGTATATCTGACAGCAATCATACAACCGATGACAAAGAGCCCGCTAGATGGCATTAGGCTCGCCCCTTATTACATGGGTAGGACCGAAAATAATAGTTAGCGAAATGTGGGTATCTCTCATCTCTGTCTACTCCTTCGGAGATATATAGGCGTGAGTATATGTATGCATATGTGTATATCGTGACATAATCGTCGTTTAAGTTCCTTCAAAGTCGTATAGAACTAGTTTGCAACTACCCTTATTCTTAAACATGTGATTTATGGTGATAGCCCTGTAATCAATTCAAGTTTGAACTCTACTTAAACTGTAGCGTTAAGTTACAAGCATTGTTTAGTGGCTTACCTAAATAGTCAAGTTTTATATGACGGTGATTTATTGGACTAACAGATTAAATGAAATATTAGCAATCTTTTACTAGAAGTTCGATAATATGTTTTGCCCTTATTCAAGGCGTTAATAAAAGTGCTGTTTATCTAATAATCGAGCTTGTACTTTTGTCAAATATACCGTTACTAGAGATGTCTCGCGGCTTCGTCCGCGTGGTTGTCGATTATCACAACTAAACAGAACCTATATCCTTTCCCAAGGTCTAATCTATATCTGTACCAAATTTCATCAAAATTGGAACAAGACGTGAAAGCGTAATAAACAGAGAGACATACAGAGTTACTTTCGCTTTTATAATATTAGTATGTTAGGGCAACAATAAAATCTTTTATTAAAAATGTGAATTGTTTACGTCTGACACAAAGGGAGGATCCTTCCGACGCTCATGCTAGGTGGGCATGTCTGGCGGGCCGTGGCCCTATGGTTGATGTTAGGATGTTGTACTCATATTATAATAATATATCTATTAATCAACGTGAGAACATTTATGGTCAGATGCAGGATCAGTAGTTCGGTTTGTCTTCCCTAGATGGCGCTGAGCCCATGCTGTGTTGCTACAATAAAATGTTTTTTTTAAATATATTTCTATTGTTTTTGAATTTCTAAAACGCGTGGATTTTTAAATTAGGTATTATTATTACAAAGAGAGCTTGTTTGTGATGCTGTAATTTCTGAATCGACTGAACCGATTTTGAAAATTCTTTTACTAATAGAAAGCCACACTATTTGTGAGTTTCATAGGCTATATATCATCACGCTGTCAGAGAAAGTCAGTAGCGGGTACACGATCGAAAGTCCAGCAGGGTAGAAGCATGGGTAACAGCTAGTAGTTATTGTCATAACTGTAGAAGATGATGACATCTAGCTTGTGGGCGCTTACAACCCTAGAGAAAAAAAAATAGACTCAGTGTTCAAAGTTTTTTATAAAACTTTTTACCGAAACATACATGTCACCGTTTCTCCCCACTAAGATTATAAGCAATTTTTTGCACAAAAAATCCCTTTCATCTCATTTGATAACTCAATAAAATTAATCTGCTCAAGTAAAAACATCCAGATTATTCCCATTTCTTTCACACTAGATTAAATCTTTTCAAAACGTGCACAGGTCACGACGAAACAGCAAAATATAAAAAAGCATAATTCAAAGGAGTTTTTTTAAAGGTCAATTTACCGTGAAAGCGAATTTAAACCCAAACGGATCAGAGCTAAAAAACTTGGAACTACCTGAGACTTTGAATTTTAAAAACCTATTTGTGCATTAAAGTTTTAGATCTACAAACTTACGAAGGGTCTAAACCACTTTAGATATTAAAATGTTGTTAGAATCTGTCAACGAGGCTATATTGAAGATGTTTTTTTTTTCTGTTTACAGATCTAAGAATAATCCTGTGGGCGATTTAAGCTAGGTAAGTTTTTTAGGCCTTATTATAAAATACTAGCTTTTGCCCGCGGCTCCGCCCGCGTGGATGTCGGTTATCGCGACCAAACGTGGCCTATGTCCTTTCTCAAGGTCTAATCTACCCCTATACCAAATTTCATCAAAATCGGTTCAGTGGTTTGGGCGTGAAAGACAGACAGACAGACAGACAGAGTTACTTTCACATTTATAATATTATAGTAGGGATAGTAGGGATAGCATAAATAACATTATCTCAGATAAAAAGCTAGTATTTAATTGACTGTAGAACTATCAAAGCTTTTATTTATCAAGACTAAAATATTTTAGATAGGTAATAGGTATTTACACTTGTAAAACAATATTTTAAAAAAACTTATCGAACATTTTTGACAGGTTTTAAATCCGACTTTCTTAACACGAAGAAAATAAAAAAGTAATTTCAAAACAACTGATATCACAACAATCTACGGAGTTAAATTACAATCTTTAGATGATATTTGAGATTGTGAATAAGGGAGCTGAAGTATCATAGCAAAATAAGGCCATAAAACCATTCAATGTATAGACAGCTGAGCACAATACTGCGATATTTGACGCCCGTATCGCGAACTCTTGTTTATTTTTGCCTAACACAGACTTTTGTTCGACAATCCTGTATTCTATGCTTTTAAAATATTTGGGATTTACGGGACATTGCGTTATTTGAAGTGAGGTGTTTTAGAAATGATAGCAGGTTCATAACAAAAGTGTTTGAAATGCATTTCCTTGATTATTTTTAACTTATTTGAAGCATTATGTTATGATCTGAACCTGAAGATTATTAAAATTGTGGCAGTTTAAGACAAAATTGCATTGAAGACTAAAGTACGAAAGATTAATGATCGTGACAGTTAAAATGTACCTACTTGCATTTCCGATTTAGATGAAGCCTAAAACAAAACAAAAACAGAGGTGATAGAAGAGAGTAGGGAGCTTATACGAAGAGTCTTTTCCCCACTAAGCAAGTGTACCGACTTGCAGGTGAGGCTGGCTTGGGCTTGAAGGGCTAGATGAGACTTCATACAGTGAATCGTTCGATTATAGTACACAAAACCGTTATACTATAACAAAAGATGTCTTCGATTAAAATTATTTTATAGTCAGAACTGCCGAAAAGCCAGCGCGTTAAATTTTAATCGCAATAATTATTTTAAAGTAAGCTTAGTAGGCGTTTTGCTTCTTATAGTGCTATAAACCCAAGGTTAAATATTTGTGTGAACCTGCGACAAATATAAACATAAAATTTTAAATTCTACTTAAAAATAAAGAACATTTCGAGCCGTCTTGGAGCCCTTAATACCATCTTAACCTTGCCTCTTGATATAAAATTTAAAACTCGACGGAATTATTCAAATCAGTCCAGTAGTTTCTGAGATTATCTCAGAAGTCTGATACGCAAACAAACACAGGTTTATCTCTTTATAATATTAGTATAAAATTTATAACTGTACAAATAGTATTCTTCAAAATTTATTGACTTACAGCGTGGGTGGGGTTAAACACAGTTGTTTGTACCTATTATAACTTAAGTGATTACATTATGAATTTGAAATTCCTTTTTTATTTTGATTAAGTACTTTGTTAATAGTGTTAAAGTATCGGGGTGTGAGGTTCTTCGACAATGTAAGGTGATCACATGTATCTAGCGGGCGGTGACGGCGGTTGTATTTACTTGTATAGTTGTAATAAGCGTGAGAACTTTCATTGCGTGATTCAGAATCGTTAATTTGTAGAAGTTCAGATGCATATCACTAGATAGCGCTGGGTATAGGTATATGTTTTATGAAATTTCATTGTCGTCAGAGACAATTTTCTTTTTAAAGGTCAAACTGAAGTGCCTATTAAGCAGAAGATTCCGTGATGTAGCCAATAATTTGCCTCCCGTGCCTCTGTCAGCTCTTAAGGTAAAATTAAAATTACTAGTGGTTCGCCAGGTTCACTAGGTGCGCGAAATTTGACCGTAACTTTATTTTTTTTTTACCTTAGAAGGCAATAATAACACTTTTTTAACCCATTTTATACTCACTATATTATCTTTCTTGAAATTTTGTTTTGTACGTCCACAGGCTGTAAAAAATACAAAATAATACCTTAATAAATGATTAACTTCATCATTACTCCCGTACTAATAGATACCGGTTGCTAGCGTTTAATTAGCTTCTTCCTCAGTTATGATACTTATCTTCGTTTTAAGTAAATGACTATCATATGGCTTCCTATCTGCTAGAGAGAAGTCTGCACCAGAGGTGGCTCTGTTCATTACATTACCAGCTCGCAAGTGAGATTGGCTTCAGTCAGCGTCCAGTCTTGTCGTTTCAAAGTTTATTGATAACAAACAAATATTTCCTCTTTACAATATTAGTGTAGTTATAAAAGCTCCAAATCTCTTTTCAGTGATTAAAAAACCTCACGCAAAAGTAGCCAGATCCCCTTGAAGTTTGAAAGGTGATTTACGCTATTCTTTCACGGTACATTTACCTAGGACAGTGAAAATATTTCCGAGCTAAAATCTTACAAAGTTGATCAAGCGTGCGGCGGGTGAGGCCAAAGGTTATATTTCAAGAAAAAGTAAGTTTAGTTTAAAAGTGGAAAATATTTTTCTTGTGCTTGATCATAGCATATTTACTTGTAGTAGAAGGAAAGAAATATTATAAGTTTATCTTCCGTTTTAAATGTGCTACCACTTCAACTTGATTCAACTGATATTTATAAAGTTCCTAATATAATTTATGTTCATCATTATCATCCAAGAGTCAATCCCAGTTGTACCCAAAGCTTGCATTTTGAAGCCTGAGGCCCAATATTCTACTGAGGCCCAATATCATACTTCTCAACAATTTAGTTAGATTAGCTTTAACTAGAGTGACATTTTTCATTTCTTTCAATTGAATGAATGAATTCAATTTTTGCTGTGCAATACATTCTCAACGGCCTTGTATTCTCCTTTGATTGACAAAGGAGAATACAACGAGGCATAATAGGTATTTTAAATAATAAAACACTAATATGCAAATATTGCTACATAAGTTTGCAAGCATTTGTCTGAACCAACCCTACCCTCACCTAACTCATTCTTTGAGTAACTACTCAACAAATTCGACTTCGACTGGTTCCTATTAATGGCCTCTGCATTAGACCTCTAGTTCACACGCCACTTCGCAGGGCCTGACCCAATCTTGCCCATTGTCCCGCATCTCACTGTCTGTTGACTTTATTAGACATGTCAGATTATATTGTCCTGTTTGCACTGTTAGGATTGTGTGAAGTGGATTTTAAAGCAAATTGAATCAGCTGTACGCTTTACGAGTGAATCATTTCAACTGTATTATAACGTCATTTTGTGTTGAATGAATTGAAATAAAATGAAGTTTGTCGATAACTTTATTAAAGACTAACTGTACCCCTGGCTTCGTCCGTGACATACTTCGAATCCCCGTATCACCTCTTTAAACCATATATGCTCGCAATTTATACATTTTCAAAATATATATGGGAATTTGTCGGTATTGTTGTCATTTATGGTTACTACTCCGCTCCATTGAGTAGTAGCGTGATGATATTTAGCATATTATAAGCCTTCTCGATAAACGGGCTATTGAATACAAAAAAAAATCGGACCATTAGTTTCTGAGATTAGCACGTTCAACCGAACGAACAAATAAACTCTTCAGCTTCATAATTTAGTGTAATACCCTGGTCAACAGCTGATCGAATCAGGCTTAAAATTGGTACAACAGTTACAGTCACAGATTGCAGTCTGAAATAACACAGGAATTTATATTCCTATGAGATGTGTAGATGTGATCAGAATTCCAAGCGAGCGGAGCCATGGATATCGTCTAGGAGGCGGTTATAATAAAATGATAACATTAAAATGTTCACTTAAATTTCAAATTTTGAACGTCCAAACTTTTAAAATTTGAAATTTTTGAAGTTTGAACTAGTTGGACTAGTTTTGATACTAGTTTTTATTGCTACGAGGTACAAGAGACAACTTACTGTTGTATTATTATGTGCTCTAATTACTAGTATACTTGTTAATTTGTCGCAGCAGCATGGCACATCATGACTGTTGACGAGCTACTGACGAGCTGATATGCCGTTTTACGGTGGCGACGCCGCGTCGTGCAAATATTGTAGCGTGGGAACATTAAACACTATCGACTTACATCAATATAAAATAGATATAGTATTGATACAAGTATCCGATAGCTATTAAAGGACTACACATCGGCCGATGTGGAGTGATAATGATAAGAGATAGTCTGTACTTCTGTAGGAGGAGAATGGAAAACGGGAAAAGGAGAATTTGGAATATCTGACAAACCACAGATTGGTGTGGATTTCAGAAAAATATTCTGGTAATTTTTTTTATGTTCTGGTATATCCCTACTAATATTATAAATGTGAAAGTAACTCTGTCTGTCTGTCTGTCTGTCTGTCTGTCACGCCCAAACCACTGTACCGATTTTGATGAAATTTGGTATAGGGGTAGATTAGACCTCGAGAAAGGACATAGGCTATGTTTGGTCGCGATAACCGACATACACGCGGGCGGAGCCGCGGGCAAAAGCTAGTTTCATGATAAATTGTCAAAATCTGCATCCGCAGAGTGTTTTTTTTTCGACAGCAATATGTTGCATTTCGTATTTCGTATGGTTTATAAGAATGTCTGATTCTCCAATTCTCTTAATTTCGAATCCGCTCTACCTCTCCTCTAACATCCTCATTCAACGCTCTTAATTCTTTGAACCTTTAGCTATAATAATAGCGTGGTGTGATTTGACGTAGCTAATAGATATTAAACTGCAATATCCAACCCTATCCACCGATTTTTGTTATCGTAAAAACCTATTCCCATCAAAATCGCAATAAAACTGTCACAGAAAATAAAACTATTGTCACAAGCGTAATAGTTATTTGTTATACAAGAGTGCAAAGTTGCTTTTTAACCGCGTGCTCATTTTTGATGACCGAGCAAGCGAAAGATTCTAAATTTGAATCACGAGCGTAGCGAGTGATTCACAAATTAGAATCTTGAGCGTTAGCGAGGGAATCAAAAGAGCACAAGGTGAAAAATCTTTGCACTCGAGTGCAACACGTAACTTTTCATCCCACCTCAGCGAGGAAATAATGAAATGCTTCTCCTTCCTAGCGTTAATTCCCAGTCAGCATCCGAAGCTTTCACCTCGGAGTCCGGGGTCCGCTTTACCAGTCTTAACTGCGGATTTGGCTGGACCTCGATATTTGCCGTGAAGCGACTGCCATCTGACCTCCACAACCCAATGATGACATTAGGCGATATCGAAGCATTGCAGCCAGACCGTTGTTGTTGAACTTTTTAGGGCTCCAACTACCCGTAACGACTGCCATAGATGTTCGTATGGCATCCGTGACCGACGGCTTAACGTGCTCTCCAAGGCACGACCAGACCAATGCAAATACCCATTTTCATGCATAAAAAATATTTGCACTGAGCGGGGATCGAACCCGTGCCTCCTGCGTAGCGGCCGCGTTCAATACCACTACGCCATGGAGGCTGTATAATATGTGTATTAATACTAGTAATAAAATACAACAAAATAAAAATTCAACAACAATGTCAACAATATGACGTGAAAAAAATTGATGCGCGCAAAGCAAATTAAAAAAAAAGTACACCAAGGAGGTTACGAGTCTGAGTTTTTCATGAATTAAAAAAAAGTTGTATGATAAATTCGGCACCATAGAGGTAGAAGTAAATAGGTTTAATGATGTTTTGAGTCTACAAACCTTAGAGTATCTATTACCTGTAGAGCGCGTCTTAGCAAGTATGAACTGCTATCACGGGTGTGAACAGTGCCTAGAATTTTTGACAACTGCAATCAGTAGCAAAACAATATCTGCCAAAGTGATTTCGCAAATAACAGTTTATTTAATTTTGTGGTAATAATGGTGAACTGTGCATTGCCAGGCTCTCAAAACGATTCCCGAAAGAAATATAAAAAGAATGATAACATTTCATATCACCCGTGAGTAGTATTATATGACTAATTTATTTGTTTTCATAAAATTTATACGGGTCTCCTAGGGGGATGCGAGAAACGCGGGGCGGGTTACAGCTGACGGCTGTCACCGGCCATATTTTCTTTTAAATGAATAGTGATGTAGCACATGCACTTTCGGTTACGATAATTTTCTTTTTGCAGTAGAATTTCATTGTAGGTTTATTTTCTTAGAGTATTTACTGCGTAAACAAATAAATCTGCTCATTTTACTTTTATATATAATGCACTATTATTTTTGTTAGGTTTACAAAAATATTAAGATGCATAATAATAGATGCATGAGTGAAAGCTAAAAGCTATAAAGAGGCCTGATTGGGAGCCGAATATTCGAAGTTTCATCTGTTCTATCTATTTTAAGCTTGATTTCAAATAAGTAACTAAGAAAGGGCTTTGCAAACTGAATGACGATGCAGTACCAGAACTTTACCTCCACGTAGGTAAATGCTTATGCAAAACTTTATATTTCAATTAACCACTGGCCTCTTCCAAAGTGCGTCAAAACTTTATATGCTTATCCATACTTCAGTGCGCCTGCCAAAGTCGTTATGTGCATTTTTTCGAAATAAAATTTATTCGCTAGACGGCCTTAAAAAAAAATTGCGCATCGGCTGAAAAAACAAACAAGTGTTAATTCCTTCTAGAAATAGATTTGACAAAATATTATGGATGTGCACTTCTGACCCTGCAAAATTGGTTATGTGTCCACATCAAAAGTTTTTCACCCTCATATTGCACATGTCAGAATTGGTTTGCACATAGATAATTTGACAGCTTGTTTCTCTTCGGTTTGTTGGTTGTAAAATTGGTGTTCTACCTTTGTAACAACGTAAATAATCTTATAATAGGAAATAAAACGAGACAGGTGACTAAATTTTGTACAATAATATTGCTGTTCTCAGTTTTGGGGTCACTGGCAAATTAGTCTTGACATCGCCAAAGCTTTCTATAGAATCTGGCGCCTTCCTTCCCGTCTACCAGCCTCTGGCCACCCAGTCGCACAGTCCTCCCAAACTGTACGACTGGGTGGCTAACTTCCTGCAGGTGTGCTGTATTTGCGCCTTTAGAGATGGACGAACTTCGGAGTTCTTGCAGGTAAATGCTGGCATGCCGAAGGGGTCCGTCTTATCATCCATTCTTTCTTCTGCATATAAACGTATGCTGTCCACTGACAGCATTAATTGCTATGCAGACGCTATGCTATGCAGATGCTAACCTTACACTTGAGTTATCATGGACATCCTGTGGCCGAGCAGTCTGATATTGTGGAACAAAGGCAGCTTCTTGTCACTGAGCTCGACCGGATCCTGAAGCACATTTCCGAATGGGGCTCTGAGAACCTGATCGAGTTCAGTGCCAAGAAGACCAAGAAGTTCAGTGCAAAGATATCTTCTTTCCTTCCACTCTTCAGAGCACGCCACTGCTACAGTAGGAAAATCTCAGTATCCTCGGTTTGGATGTTCGCTGCAAACTGAACAACAAAAACTACACTTAGAGTATCATCAAAACAGCCTCGCGTAAGGTTGAAGTCCTGAACAAAGTGAGACGTTTTTACACGTCGGAGCAGCGGTGTCTTCTGTACAAGACACAAATTCGCTCCTTCGTGGAATACTGCTGGTATTTCTGGGATGGCTTTTAGCACACAGCCCTCCTTTTAGAAAGTAGTTAGTGTTAGTGGCCTTTGAACCAGGGGCGTCATACCTGTGCTGCTGACCCTGTAGAAACCTTATAAAGACCTTCTTAAAGAACCCCATACATATTGAAGTCGCGTGGAAAAACAACAGGGAGATCATTCCACTGCTTGAGCGTACGTGGGATGAAGTTCCTTTCATACCGCACAGTGCGCACCGTTTCCGGTCGTAATGTGTGAGAATGAATTCACTGTCTACTCGTATGGCGAGCGGTGCGGCGATGAAAAGTAACGAAATTCTAGGCATTATGTCGAACAATTCTTCTGAACACAAACCATCGGCGGTAAAACACCCACAGCAAGGAAGTTCGTTCTGAGGTTGAGAGGGACTACCACCCCGCCTGTGAGTATGGGATCGTCGACGATCCTCAGCGTCCGTCTTTGCGCCAAGTTGAAAGGGTCTAGGTAAAAACGTGACAGCAGTACTCCATGTGGGGCCGAACGGGCGCGTTATAAAGAAGAAGTCTTTGCCCCGCAGTGATGTACTGCCTCGTCCTGTTGAGCACTCCTGGTTTCTTTGATACCAGCTTGACTTAGTCTTTCAAGTGACTACGGCGTTGATCGTCGCTGAAGATACCAACACCGAGGATCCCTATACTCGAAGAGATGGTAAACGGTGTGTCTAGAAAATTGCGGCGCTACAATAAATGGGGTTTTCTTAGCGGTGAATGCACATACTTGTGTCTTAGCCGAGTTGAATTGGCCTAGGGTTAGTCGTCCCCAATCGGATACTCTAGTGAGAGTAGTCTCGATTTCAGACACAAGTTTTTGACTTACCTCCATCGCTGACTGAGGGATATTTGCCTGTGTACCTAATATGTGTTCCCGATACAGTCGTCCTCGAACGCTCACGAAGGTGTAGGGCAAGGTGTATTATATAACACTTAACACACACATTTCACCACACAAACTTCTATGGTCACGTGACGTAGTAAAAGATCGACAACTGATCTAGCAGCAGTACTTCGATATCAAAGATTCACCAAAGGATTGTGGAGGTCAGATGGCAGTTTACGGAAAATATCGAAGCTTAGCCGCGTCGCAATTAGACTGGAAAAGCGTATCCCGGACTCCGAGGTGAAGGGCTCGGATGCGAATCAACTGGACTAGCAACCGGACTACTGAGACTAGAGGGACTAAATTGTATAACTAATTGGTACCATAATGTGCTTGGAACTCGGGAATTGCTCTTCTTTTCTGATTGTCATATTATCGGCTATACTGGGAACGATCAGCGATTAGTTCCCAACTCCGAGAGCCAAAGTCGGCACCAGAGCCTCGTCCGTTGTTTAACATGTGCACCGACTGGCAACTGATACATTTTGATGTACAAAGGCGAGCTTAACTCAGTATTGTTCTTTTTTGTTACTTGTATGCCTTATCAAGTTTATAGTACGTATTTATTTACATCGTATGTTATTTACATCAAATGTACCTTGCCACCAGTCAGTATTTATGGGCTAAATAAATCCTATTGAGTTCCATAACAAATCTGATATGTGTACATTTTTCACTTGTAAGAAATGGCACTAGGAAGACAATTCTGATATGTGTATCAAAATGGGAAAAACATTTTATTGTGGATGGACAGTACCGTTTATGATTTTCACTTATATCTCAGTTCATTCAAAATATTTTTTGGCATCATACTGCATTTTTAGTTTTTTGATACGCTCATCAATTATTTAATAAAACAGCTTATTGTCTCTCCTGAAAACTTGACCAAAAACACATAGAGGTTTTGGCAAGCGCAACGACGTAATATTATATACGACTCTGTCTGTTGATATGTTAGATTTGTGGGATTTTAATTTCTGTAATTCATTCAATGATACTAATATTTGTATCTTGGTTTTAATTTTATCCATTCATCCACGCATGGGTCACACTAAATTCACAACATAACCAACTATCGATAATTTTGGTAATATGTACATGAAACATCACTATAGGCGCTTTATACCACAGATAAAAAACTGCTTACACTCGGCACAATGGACCATAGTGTTAGACTTGCTCTATACTATAGTAATGGATACTCTAAGCTACAAACCTAGTACACACGATGTTCTAAATTCAAATTTACTTTACCTCTCTAGAGGATAAAAACGACTTTTACGCTCAGTTATCGAAGAGCAAAAATAGTCTTTCCGAGATGGTGGGATGAAAATATAATATACCTATAGGGTACACAATATGTTTTCATAACACAAACAGGGGCTCCATGGGCAGTATAATAGCTTTGGTAAATGACTCGACACATGTAACTCGATTCCTTGGTGTAATGCTGTTTTGCCATCGAGGAGAGACCGGGAGACATTCTATCTTTTGTCCTGGATTCGCAGCATATTTCACGGACAGTTTGCAAAACAAGTTACATGCTAAATTCGCTTCAAAGAGTATTTTCTTTTAATGTAAATGAAAAAAAAAAGAAGTTGTCTTCTTTTTGTCTAGCTGTACATACCATATGTGTATATGGACATGTGGTATAGATTTAACTTTGTGATTTGTGTGCATGTACTAATTTGACACCATTGAGTTATTTGATGGAATCAGAATGTAGATAGTGGAACTTTTTATCGCATATAAGTCGTATGTTATTAAAATTCTACATTACAATGGCTACGCTAGTGAATTTGGTTTCCTTAATCTGGCACCGTATTTGGTATCAAAAATAGGTATACCTATCTAATTTTTGCAATTATCATTGTGTTTTTTTGTGATACAATCTTACTTAGGTGCAAATTCTGATATTAACTTGTCTTTTTTCGAATATTACCGTTACAAATAACGGTTAAACATTTTTATCCAATTAAAGAAACAGGCAGAAATTCTTAAAATGATCATGATTTTAACTCAATAGGTGCTTATTAATTATAGGTACTATTGTCGTTATACTGCCATTGTTTCAATATTTTTGTTCCAAAGCATCAAACCGAAGTAATAATCAATAAACCAATACAATAGAAAAAAGATATAAGTAGCCACTGTGGTGACAGTTGATGATACTTGGCCGCAAAAATATTTGCAGATGCATTTATTCCAACCGTACTTTCAACCCTCTTAAATATGACACCGACCCGAGTGGATTGCTAACAAAAGCTCGCCGATTTTGTTTTGACTAAAATCTTGACTATGGAAATATCTGATTTCAGTAAACTTGCTTTAATCATTACGTTTATTATTACTTGTTTGAAGCTTTCAATAATCTTATGGTAAATTTTGATTTTGATACGAAATAGGCAATTTTAAGTACATTTTTTTTAATTGACAGAAAGAAAGGTCAATTTAATGCTGCATGTGTTAAACACCGCAAAAAAATATCACGTATAATATAAGAAGGAAACCATGTAGGTAATTATAATATACTTAAATAATACAATATTAAATTAAGTGGTATCGAAAATAAATAAAATTAAATGAATAGATATCCAGTGTTAGACATTAGGAACCATAGAACATTTGAATCAAAAATGTATTAAATTTTCAAGCTTTTATATTCCTTTGTACACATTACAATTAAATTTTATCGCGAGAAGATTATCCACATTCTTAATGACTAGAAAAATCAGGTTACCATAATGAAAATGGTGTTTTATTATGATGTCATTAAAAATATTTATAGTATGTATCATCTTACATTTTATGGCTAATACTTATAGCATTCATAACAATAAATTGTTGATAACATCTCTTTTACTATATTAACGTAAATTCTTTCAGTTCTTTAATATTTTTAATAAGACCATGTGGAACCGTATTTAGTTTTATCATCTTTTGTATCTATAACTGTCATACATAGTCCACATTTTGATTACAATCGTCACTAATTTTGATTATAAAATCGTTAAAAATATATATGGTACATAATATGGGCCATTTAAATTTGACGAAGCTATTTTAAAACCGATCGAAATTAATTTATTTGAGTTTGCGAACATATTTCTATTTTTATAGATTTAGAACTACTGGTTTTAAAAAGAAGGAGTCGTTTTACATGCCCAAAGTTATTAATAACTAGCTGTTGCTCGCGACTCCGCCCGTGTAGAATTCTGATCACGTTTATCGCTAATAGTAGCGTTATGATATTATAGCATATGTTAGTACCAGATAATGGAGCTTTCTAAAGGTGTTTAAATATCGATGGCGATGTAAGTCGACTGATGCTTAGAACACAATGTCTGGAATCCATACTAATATTATAAATGCGAAAGTAACTCTGTCTGCCTGTTACGCTTTCACGCCTAAACCACAGAACCGATTTCGATGAAATTTGGTACAGAGATAGAGTAGACCTTGGGAACGAAAATAGGCTATGTTTCGTCACGATAACCGACAACCACGCGGGCGGAGCTCAGGCAAAAGCTAGTAAATTTAATAACATTGTCTCAGCGTCGAATTTATTCGTGTTAAGCACTGAGTTTGCCGTATATTACTCGTATATATTACAAACCTCTTAATATCAAATTAATCTCTATTCTCACTCATATGTATGTTATTTTAACGTTACGGTAAATCTTTTGAGTAGGCTGTTTTTTTGCCCAGGCTTAGGCACACACTGGAAAGTTAGAAAATCTAGATTAAACTGCTAGTACATTATACATAACATCGGGACATAAAAACATGGGGACGTATGAAATCGCTATATGCTCTATAACGAACCGTTTAAGCTATTAACTACTAATTTCATTCAAATTGATTGTACTGTTAGAATATGCTTAAAATATTTCAGAATGAAGAAGTTACTGAGGTACTAGAAACATTTTATCAAATGATCATTAAGTCTATTAGTATCTTATTATAATACAATCCACATTTAAAAAGTAATTCAGATAACAATAATATGTATAAAAACGGCAGGAAATACAAATCACCATGACGCAATAATGCGATTCCCTCAGGATCTTCGCAAATTTGTATCCATTGACCCAATATTTTATTTGTTGTTTCCACTGCCAATGGACCGGTAGGTACCTTCGATGTTGTGGTTGGTTACCTTAACGCAACTTCTGTCATTATTCTCCAACATAAAGGCCCGGAAGTCCGCGGGACATTTGACATAATCCCCAGATTTGGCATAAAATATATAAATGACAGCAAATAAAGTTTCTTCATTGATACCAACAATGGCTGATATGAATAGTCCCATGTCGGGTTTACCTCGTTTTGTGTATCGCTTCCTTTGGTTATCTTTTTCTTTTTGTGTGGGGCCAGGTGATGTTTCTTTTTTTGACGGATTTGTATCAATTGGTTCGTTTTCTTTTATATTAAACTGTCGAGGTTGGAATCTGAACGTTTTTATGGGAGTATATTCGGAAGTAACCATATTATTGAGTAATATTTTTTAACATTGCAACAATAAATAATAAAAGACGATTACTGACAATGTTAGGGCACGCGTATGCTTTGTAACGAGGAAAGTACGAAAATAAGAAGCACTATATAAATGGATGTAGGTATAGTACCTACATATTAAAGTCATTGATAAAAATCCACATAAAGTATGAAATCGACTACTTTGATCAACTAAAGGTTACTAATACTTTGATCAAAAATAAAAAATGTAACAGCAGTTTTCAAAATCATATCTAACTTTTGTTGGGGAACATCTTGTATAATTTGTCCTAATAGGTAATTTCTTCATGGTGAGTGATTTATATCACTATTAATGTATAATCTGGCCTAAAATTTAACGTGCTAACCGATTCACTACTTTAATACTATGCCACTACTGTGTATATCCATGCAAGTAGGTATAAAATAAATGTAGGACTTTGAACCTGAACTGTACATTAGAACTACTACATACCTACACTTGTCTATTACAACAAAGAATATAAAAGCCGCTTCGCTTAATTTAAGCACCTGCTCAAAGATACTTAAACCAGCCAGTGCCTATTTAGGTATGATTTATTGTTATAGATATTCTCTTTTATTTCAAGTGTTCTAGCAACAGACGCTTTCAATGGCTCCCGTCTTGTTAAAGCTTTCGATAAAAGCGTAAAGGAATTTTAAATAACTTATTATCATGCTGGAAATAGATCTCTGTAGTTTAAGTTTTTGCTTTTACTTTTATTGTTATTCAATAGGAGCAAATCAGAATTCTATCTCAATTTATTTATCATACAAAAGAAATATCGCTTTATTTTATCGTTCCAAAGTTGTTATGCTCACCAAGCATAATAACTTGCTTAATGTTGCTGCCTCGTGAGGAGGTGATGTATACCAAAGAGGTGGAGGCCACTCATCTTGCATCCAGCGTCGATGAGTCTAAGGCCTATATTCTTGAACGATACTAAGTCCTGAATCTCTATTTATCTGAGGGCAGATTTTATAGACAATCTGTCAAACCTGTTTATACAATCTTTACTGAGATAAAACGATATTCAGGACTGAGTGTCGTTCTAGAATACGGGCCTAAGAGTGATAGGCTATCATTTTGGCAAAAGCCAACCCGAGATGGTGGAGATGTGATATGTTGCGTACTATAAGGGAACAAATCCCCTTCAAAGCCCAATCGCCTGCTGTTCGACAAGCAGTCAAGTTTACTCAGCAATAGATATTCCTGGTTATCAATTTTATTCTCGAATAAGTGTTTTAATATTAATCTAGTAGAAAACTTCTATCAGTTAGATTATTCAAATTGTGGTAAAGTAGTTTCGTCCTATCACTATACCCTAATTATTTGGGTTCGGCGGAACATGTCATTTCCTTCCACACTTCCGTGTCAACTTTGAAACTTTTTATACAATAAAAAATATTTTACAAGTCATTAAACAATGTCAATAAAATGATTGAAATCATCCCGGAAATGAAGTAAAATTATCCAATTCCAATAATTTCCCTCACCACAAACATAAAATTGAATCAATTATCAACAACAACAAAATTAATAAGCGAAATGGTTGCCAATTAAACAGCCTTTTAAGTCAAATTGGATATCTAAGTAAACCAATTACATTCATTTCTTAAGGCGAATTAACCAATTTACTTACGTAGAGCGTTGATCTCTGGTTCGCATGGAGCAAACTCATTTCTTTCATTACTTCGGAAACTCCAGGATACCTTTTTGTCTATTTTTCGCCTTAACACAATTGGATAAGGAATAAATTATGTTATAAATTAAGAACTGTAGTGTTCACTCAAACGAGGCAGATCGAATATTTATAATGAATACTAGCTGCCCCGGCGAACTTCGTACCGCCATATTTTCGGCCCGCGTGGTATTCAAATCCCGTTCCCGCTGCACCCTTATCACTTAGGGGTATGAAAAATAGATGTTGGCCGATTCTCAGACCTACTCAATATGAATTTCATGAGAATCGGTCAAGCCGTTTCGGAGGAGTATGGCAACGAAAACTGTGACACGAGAATTTTATATATTAGATATATGAATGCCTTTAATGGGTCTCAAATTGTCTGTTTAATTTTTTTTATAGAAATAGTTAAATATAAAGATTACTTATACAGCATAAAATTGAGCTATGTATCAGGGAAGTAATGAACACTCAAGTAATTATCACCGTAACGTAAATAGTAGATGCCAATACGAAACATCACCACACGAGGCCACATGAGATGTCATAATAATGGTCTTAACTTAACAGCCTCTATAGATGCGAGTTACTTTTTACCTACCTACTTTTAAAGGGCCCAGGATTGTAGAAAAATGGAAACTCGTATGTCGATGGAGAATAATAAGTCTTTATGGTACCTACTGCAAAGGAAAAAGTGCTAAATATAAGAGCGCCGAGCACCTTAACATCTATGCGTTTTCGTACCTACGTCAATTACCATTTTATAATAATGATTACTTCGTTTATATACCGAATATTTGCATTAAACATTTTACTTATATCAATATTGTAGATTCCATTAATTTAATACACAATTATAACAACAGTAAAATCGTTAATATACCGAAGTACTTTTTAAATTGTTATTTAAAGTCCCGGAACTTATAAAACAATTAGGCCACTTGCAAAGCAAAGGATACAATATATAACACTCTAACATCAAGGTCTTCCTGAAATGTATATGACATTCATAAAGTACGTAATAAGCATAGTGTAGTAAATTTTCGTTGTTATTATATACATGACCATACTAATGTCCATAAATTTAAAAATAAACTGACCGTGCATAATGAATAAATGCGTTTTGATATTTTGTTCGTTGTTCGCCTAAAGGTGTCGTATTCGGTCAATCAAAACTGTACAATGTTACAACACGTAAATAATTTCATAACTTGATTGGCAATCACGTTGAAATTGACAAGGGTCATTTTTGTCATTTAGATTGTAGTCAATATAATTCACTTACCTATGTTATATTTAAATATCATTATATTAACGGTCAATCATACTATAATAATTAAATAATCTACTGATTAGGATCATACTATGATAAAATCGAAATATTGTTTAGGTAGCTATCGGTATTGCGATAGTGACCTAAGCGATTTGGAATTAGGATTTTGGAAGTGCATTTTTTTAAACCTTACCCATGGGTATGTAAGTACCTATGGTTTCAAATCGCTGTATCAGAAACACAACCTTGATCCGCAATTTGGTGAGTTATATGCATGAAGGAAGGCTTCCTTATAGCACGCGATGACCATCTAATCTTCGACGGATGATTATGTCTTTAAAGAACTCCCTTCTTGCTACAGTAATCGATCTATGTTTTCATGTAATCATTTAGTCATATTAATTTCGACACAATTATATCTCTTTACTGGGGTCAGTGAGGTCACCGTTAATCCAATATCCGTAGGAATCCCAAACTATAATTTGGTAGTGTAAATCCAAGAAAGGCTATAAAACATATCAAACAGACTGGCCATAATATATCCACTGTTTTTGAACTCATTCATGAAGGAAGTTAGATTAATTATAAACTAGAACCGGATGACTAGAGATATTTCAAAGAAATTAAACAAGCATTTATATCCTGTCATCACACAGGAACTAAATTCAAGTAGAATTAATCTGATGTCTGTTTTGGCGACATGAAAGATAAACAATTGAGTTTGTGCCAAGTGGAACAGTTTAGTACTAAAATAGATGGTATGTTACTAGCAGGGTCATAGTTAGATAAATAGTATAGCCAATTATCGTTTAAGTATCTAATAGAACTTGTGTTACGACTCTTAACGTTAGGAGGTATTTATTTGAACTTACTTTGTAATTGTTAGTAGCTTGGTTCACATTGTATCTGTGAGACTTGTTTCACGTTATTGTCATTTCTATGTCATCTGTCACAGCATCAGTCCACATACATAAAAATATGATAAAGTGCCCTGTTGACAGCAAAATATAATAATAGTTCCACTAATAGAATTTACAGGTCTAAATATTTTATATGTATGTATGTTAATTTTGCTAGAAAATATGAGTCTATCTTATTTCCTTACAGATTTTTAAAATACCCTCGTCTAAACACCAGAAACTTTTGTTTTAAAGTTTATGACATTTCAACGTAACCGCCTAGCAACTGACAATGCCGATATACGTCAACCGTTTTGACTGAAGCAAATCGTCAAGACAGAGTGTCAACTTATGATATTTTTTGTAGTCATTCATCCCCCGTCAGTGTTGACACTTTGACACATGATCAATATTCCTCTATATAAGACCAGGTAGACTATAGGGAGTGTTTAGTTACATAGTAGCTGTTTGTTATTATTATAGATACGATTCAAATAAAAATAAACTGGCGTCTATTATAAATGCGCATTTGTTTTGCCTTTATAATCCATTTCTTGGAGGAAAGCCATAGTCATGTCCGATTGCTGAAAATTTTGTATCAAAATTACAATAACAAACTATATTTTTTACAGTTATTTTAAAGTGTAATGATTGTTACACTTACAACATCTTTTGTAAGATATATGGTCTAAGAAATTTGCCAATGCAGACCTAAGCCCGAGATACACAGTAGTCAAAACAAAGTTTATTTTAGTCAACTTCGTAGACAGGTCAAGTAAAGCACTTCAAAATTTCCTTTTGTCCAAAAGTAACGTAATCTATAGCTTCCTTAAACGATTTGATTTAACTCATTTGACGGTTTCTGATAGTTGTAAACTTCAGAAACTTTTCTAATTGCTCTAATTTATTGTTTAATCTATGTAATGTCTATGTCTATTAAAATCGAGTTTCTCTATCATACAATTATGAAATTGCAGAACGTATATAATGTTATCACAATTTGCAAGCGGACCATCAATCTAAATTATAATTGTTAAGCTCATAACCGTCACAAAGCCCTACACAAAGCACGACTATCTACAAAGAGAATTGAATGGTATATTTATTAATATACACACATAAATTTACTTAATTATTCAGAAATTGAATAGAATATCATTCTCTAGTAATGTTGAATGCTTTTTGCCATTTAATATAGACTTCGTTATTTCCTATAAGATGGAATACATACAAACGTATGACATACAGAACAACTTCAGTTCTGTTACATTCATGATTATGCACGACAGTTTTTCTTTGATTTAATGAGCAGTTTTCCAGTAGGTATTTAAAGGATTCCTAAAGACGCGCTAGATGGCGCAGCCGGCACTTTTGGTAAGAAGAGTGTGGTGTCACATCTAGTGTAATTTATGGAAAAAATGTTCTTCGGTTTTGTAATGATTTACTTTACTTATATATTCTGTCATTTTTTCTGATACAATGAAAATACCACTAACAAACAACAGAGTACATTAAAATTACCAAAAGCTATGCTAGCGCCATCTCCTGATGACTTAAAAACCAACTGATTATTATACTGGAAAACTGCTCATTGTCTCGAAATCCATCATTCATAAATTACCTATACCTACCTACTTAAAAAATATATTTAATCCGTCCTGCAAATTATCATAGTTTTATATAAATTATTAAATACCGAGTTCTAATTTGAATGAGCTGCATAATAATTTCATTACTTCTCGAGACATTCATGAGACAAAACCTTATTCAAGAATCTTTTAATTGTTTTAATATAAATCATAATTATTATACATAAAAAAACCCGATGAGTTCAAAAAATGAGATTGATTTGAATCAGAGTTTCAACATAAATATCAACGTAATAAAAGATAAAAATGATGAAGAATAAACATAGTATGTTCATATCTCCAGATTTTAACCAAAAAGGAACTTAATAACTGTCGTATCTGAAATCGAGTCTCTTGTCATTCCACAGGGATTTAGGTCAGGCCAGTTGATTAGACCTCTGAGAATTGGGACGGCCTCACAAAAGACAAACACCTGACAACACTAGTTATAATGATACCCGAGTAGTTTCTTTGTTTTTGTATAAGGGAGGTGTTTGAACAAACCCTTTATCATAAATACATAGTATCAGTTCGCTTTGTCATGAATCTGAAAACTGCTTTACTGTAGCATAGGTATTCGTAATAATGTTCAGAGAATAGTAAATAATTCATAACGTCAGTTATATGACAATGATTCTTATGATGTGGATATATTAGTGTAATGTAATTGAAAGTGAATTAATAGTGGTGAGAGTTAAAAGAGTATATTGACGTGACTGATGGGGCCCTTACATAACAACTGCATGAAATCTAATCAAATTCAAAGAATCCAAACAATTTAAAGAAATGCAGCACAATTGTTTTAGATATACATTTATAAAGATACTTGCTACTTTAACTAAAGAAAGTTCAGACAATCTGTAGACAATCCGTGGACAAAATGCTGTTTGAGTCTCTTTGCCAAGTAAACTCGTTTTAACTAAGAGATTTTATCTGTTTCAAGCTTATACTTAACTGAATACGAAAATCAACTTAACTAAAATCAAGAAACTATTTGGAGGTAGGGTTAAACAGTTTCTCAAATAAAAACTCGAGCACGAATCGTTCCTCTCTGATAGTGAATGAGATAAAACTGTCAATAGCAACCCTTGGTGTTCAATCAAACGGAATGGAATACTTTACGAAAAGGTTACTGTGAATAGAAAGGCAGGTTCTGTGTATTTAGCTGAAAGGATGGGTTGTATGAGGTGAAATTACTTGAAAACTGTACGATACTCAGACTTAAATGTCATCAGTAATTGGGCTATAGGCTAAAATAATTCTTGTGAGCAAATTAAAAAAAGTCATGGCCATTATTTCTCGAGTAATGACAATTTTAAATTGTTTTCATAAAATATCGTCTCTCTCCAAACTGAAAACCTTCAATGTTGAATGCGACTGAAAACAATGCCTGAAATGATGATGATAAACTCAAGAGAGCAAAATGTCACTTTGGTGATATTATATAATAATTATTGTAAATGTTGTTTCAAATTGTCGTGCACTGATAACGAATCAGAAGATACATGCAATCATTATATTTTAAATCAATTTTAACCTAAATTAGCTTTAAATGTTTGTACAAACTTTATTCATTTAATTTGGACACATAAAATTGCTTCGCTGTTATTTGGTTAACCACTGAATAATCAATAAACAAGATTAATTTGTTAAAACACTGACGGAATGTTTTGCTCATTGAACATTTCTGATGATAATTGAATTAAATTGTGTTGCTTCATACTGTATGAGACTGTATGATAAACTCTACGTGAAGATAATTTGTACTTGCAGTTATTTAGGCACGAGAAGAAATTACATTTTTGCAAAAACATAAAACAGTTTACGAAGTAACCAAGACTGTTTTTGTCTTTATGCTCTATATCACTTTATCCAATTTCAATGACTCCATTTTCTTGATTGATAGCATGGGGATCAGATATTTTATCCTTTACTATAATAAATTTTTCGACCTGGCGAAAATTGCAAAAGCATCTATCTAATTTACAGAAATACTTTGTAATAGTATTATTTAGTGTCTATTAGATACGATCGATCTTTTTTTATTGTAGACGATTGTAGCTACCCTTTGATGATCAAAACACTCCATTCGTACAGTTTAAACGGAACATACACGTTTAGTCAAACTAACTGAATCAATATTTGTACGGATGCAAGCTGCAAGCTGATCAAATATCAAAGACGGTGACAAGAAATGGACCGTATCAATCGATTTGTATTAGATGTCTATCGCATTCCTCTATTAATGGATATTATTATGGTAACATTGCTAATAAAACCTTAGTCACAATTCTATGAGGTGATGGAACCATAGTTTCCTTGCTACGGATTGGCCGATGTGACCAAAATCACACTCTCACTTAGAATCTATGATACGTAGCTATTTGTTGTATTCATACCTCGTAACCTTTTTTAACTCCATCACAAGTACTACTGAATAAGTACTTAAAAATGTTAATACCCTTTTACAAGAATTAGAAATGTAGCAAATACGTCTTTTATTTTTGTTCCATCCACTGAAATTAAGTCTAATATTTTTTATCATTGACCCTCGAGAACTTAATTGGTAATTTGCGAGTTTTCCAGGCATTATACTTGTGTAAAAAGCGCGATAAATGTCTTTTACAAACATTTTCTTACAATAGCCGGTCAAATCGAGTGCGTGTTCTTATTCCGTAATATTAACATTTGAATTTTGTTATTTTTAAGTTTGTTTAATATAGCTACCAGTTTTAATGGGCACTTGTCCCACCGCCGGCGAGAAAACGAGTAACTATCGACTATTTTCTCGCTCTAGAAACGTACAATAGATATACATTCCGTGTAAACAAAAGAGATGCATATACAAATAGTTGATCGCTGACTGTTCACACTGCCGGCGAGTACTCGCTTTACTAGTTTGTCGCCGAGCGACAAGAACTATGAAAAATAACACTCGCTCAGCGATACTCGCTTAGCGATTAGCGAATATCGCTAATTTCGGTGTCAACTCATGGTAAAGCTAGGACTGTACGCTTGCCTGCCGCGAGCGAGTGTTGCGAGTAATCGCTCACCTCACTCGCACACCCGCTTATAGCCGAGCTACAGAACTATCGGCAATACGCACTCGCTCCTTGCTACTCGCCAACTCGTTTGTAGCTCTAGCTCTACTCGTTACTCGTTCATCGTTCCCGGTGAGACAACTGCCTACTCTGATGCTGGGTACATATTAACCGAACAAAGGCAAACGATTGCTAACAAGTTGGATTCGCCGGTCATTGTCACACACTGTTGTCCGGGTGGCTAATGATGTGGTTTATAGTTGTTTACTTGCTTGTAACGTCACACTAGTTCGTTCACATTCACTGACTGTCAGAAAATATATTTTGACATTATTGGCATTTTTTCTGTTAGATGTTTCAAAAAAAATAGCCGAAATATCAGGCTAACTTCTCGTGCTGTTATTTGAAATAATGTCATATAAATTGCACTTATCTCCAATAAATCTAATTTGGTGAATTTATCTCAGCCACCTTTACCTGATCAAGTAATTAGAGAAAGAGTAATCAGAAATGTTTATCGTATAAGACTACGTCTCAATAAGACTAAATCGCTTTTCAATCGCTGGGTCATTTGAATGAGATTTTCAATATAGAAACGTACACATACGTCTCATACTAAGGCATGGACATTTACCATCGAACACGCTGAATGGCTTGACTTAGTTCAAGTCACGGCACGTCCCGCCCCGTGGCAGTGTCTTCATTGGAATAGCGCGAGGTAGTTACCTTCATTTAAAAAGATCAAGTTTTAAACGAAAATGTAATATATTAGCTCCATTCATATTGTCTGTGTACCAAAGTTTTGCAATTATACTTGTAATTGGAAACGATAAAATGGTACTGCTTCAGAGTTATTATTTTTCATTGAGTTTTTTTATTATCCATACTAATATTATAAATGCGAAAGTAACTCTGTCTGTCTGTTTGTCTGTTACGCTTTCACGCCTAAACCGCTGAACCGATTTTGATGAAATTTGGTACAGAGATAGATTAGACCTTGAGAAAGGACATAGGCTATGTTTGGTCGCGATAACCGACATCCACGCGGGCGGAGCCGCGGGCTAAAGCTAGTTGAGTATAATTAGGATATGTACTAAATATCGTTTTTTTTTATGACTCACTTAATCTTAGATTCTATAAAATTACTTAGAGTACAAAGGACATGTATGTAGATAATATGAGTACTAGATATTTTATGTGGATCTTCGTTTATATTAGTATTCAACATGCTTTAAACAGACACGATCGTATTTACAGGTAATTTATTTTTGCGCCTGTCCTTTTTTACCTACACAAGACATTAACACATTAACTAATTGAAATCTACCGAACTACTCACGTTACAACTTTAATTAGTCATAATGTTTCCAAACAGAACATTGCACATGAACTGCATGTTGCATCCTGTCAAATGTTACATAGATAGTAACTAGTAAGGCGCTTCGCAGACGAAGTACAGCGTCTTTGCAAAATATCTGTGACGTAGGTACTTTATTAGCACTACAATATGGTTGCAATTTGGTCACGTAAAAGCTATGTTGCCTACGCGGGTAAAATCCTAATGCTCTAAAATAAGAGCACCGTGGACATTCCGTCGTCTACGCAGCGCCTAAACAGGACACCTCATATTTATTTATTTATTCTTTATGCACGAATAAGTGTACGAAGGCGGACTTAATGCCATGGGCATTTTCTACCAGTCAACCTTAGGGTGATGCAGAGATTTGTCAAGGTAGGTGCTCGAAGTATCAATCTAGTAGTATTTTACCTATTTACCTACTAGTATCTCTGTGCTATTCGAGCAAACTGGAGAAGCAAAATGACCCAAAACGTTACGACCCCTACTTATTAATTCATGAACATGGCCTCATTCCGGCATAATCTTAACGTTAATAAAAAATGTCTAAGACGCAAGTGTCGTTATTCGGTTTTATTATCTGTAACAGGTACCTACTCTGCTTAGGTTGTAAAAAGGTTATATTACTTTTATAATATTTAGGTATACTTACCAAATGGCGTAAAGGTAATCACCAGATTATATTGTGGTCGAAACCACTCACTGGTCCCCTAAAATTCGAAAATTAGGACATTCGATGGTTCTAAACATAGTAAAATCCAAATTTATGTTTACATATTTATGAATAAACATATTTGCGCTGAACGGGTATGGAATCCACTACCTCATCTTCCGCCACGCCGTTATATACAACTACATCGTAATTTAATAGAACCAGATAGAATATCTGTTTATTTTGAAATGTTTTTGGTAATTTGACTCTTGTATGGAATAAATTACGGATGCTTTTAAATTAATTGTACATGTATTTTAATTAATCTGTTTCTCTTAGCATATATTTGCATTAAGAATTATGTTGGGAATGATTATATCGAAAGCCGATTGGCCGATTGATTCTTATGTTTGAATTTTTTTTATATGCACGCCAGTATGTTGACTCCTCCTCTGAGCCTTGTCCAACTCAGTCGACTGCTATATTATCGTGAAGCGACTGCCTTCTGAACGGCTCCAAGTTAGGTTAAAAGGTGTATATCGTGTAGGGTAGGCAGAGATGTATTAACACAAATATATTAAACGTTTTCTATTCCACGCGAAGCGAGTTTATCGGCTAGTAATGAATAAATTCTGCTTGTAGGTAGTCTCAGTGATTTGTGTGATGGGACTTGATGATCTATTATAAACAGCAACTCGGCAGTCGATGCATTATCCATATTTGTATTATCCATATTTAAAGGAGGTTGGACACGAAGGTATATCCGTCCCAATCGAGCAATCTGACTGGGGAAGTACCTCCGCCCTACAGAATACCGCGGCTTAACAACTTCGTGTTGTGTTCCCGGCGGCGAGTAGGGTAGCCAGAGCTCACTGGAGAGATTTTGTGCTGTCAGTGGGAAAACCAAAGGTCCTACTTATCTTTTGCGCTGACGGCACAGAATCTTTCTTACAGAGTCGGCAGCACGAGTGTGACTCCCCTGGCGTTGCACTCGCCCATAGGCCACGGTAACCACTTACCATCAGGAGGGCCGTGTGCTTGTCTGAGACCTAAGTAGTATAAAAAATGCATATTATAATGAATTAAAAAATAATTGTTTATTAGACTTCTATTTTGTAGTCAGTTTCCATGTTCAGGTGATTTCACTAGTGAATTTAATTACTCTTGAAAGTAAGTAATTATCACAAGAACAGCTCTGAGGTAAACCGTTTATAAAATATAGAACGTAATTACCGCGCCCCAGATCTTCATAGATCTTTAAATATTTTAACTTAATTACTAAGCAGGCCATTTTCTCCAGAAGTGGATATTACCTACTTAGAATTTCTTCTTTTAAATTGAAACTGGTAAAAGTATCGTGGACGGATCCTGTACGGATCTTTAATCCAAACCAGTTACTTTCTAGAAGGAATAATCTACATTCTACATGGTACGATTCTGAAGCTGACTGCAATCGACAACTGCAGCCTCATGCAGCAGAAACAGCGTACCCATTACTTTTTAAACTCCGATACGGATAAGGGGACCATTGAGAAGCCGCAATGGAATACGGGTATCTGCTGCTTGCGTTTGCAGTTGTCGTATGCGGTCGCCTTCGTAATCATACCTGTACCCTGTCCATGCAAGATGGACTTCTCGTGTTGTCTTATGGCAACTTTTTTTCGATTAAATCTAACAATATCCTGCTATAGTTGTTTCAAACATTTCTTTAATACCATGATGAGTGATGAACTGCACAAATTGCAATGAAGTCAAAAAACTAATCATATTATATGTTCACTATCGAAAATTAACCAGTAATAATAAAACTAGTTAAATATTGTTTCATTAGTTTAAGCCATTTTTGGAGCTGCAATTACAATAACTCAATTATGTGAGGATAAAAGCACAGAATAGTTAGTGCACAGAATGATTGAAGCCTATTTTATTACTTGTATCTTAATGTCTGTGTTTCATATCTGTTTTATGACGGTATAATGAATAAAGGAATAAAGCGACCACAACAACTCCTGTCCATAATCTAGATTTAGTCATTTAAAAGTAATCAAATCGAATAAATATTTATGACTACAATTCTAAAGTAATTTTGTAGACGCATAAAGGCAGAAATAAAAGATTATTAACTTAATAATCTTTTATTAAACCGAAATCGTCTTAGAGCAATTACATTGTTAATTGGATGTTCTTGGCGAAGTACTGACTATTGGCAGCACTATCTCTTGCTAACGGTGACTAAGGATAAAACTGTTCTCCATCAATAAATGTCCAGTGCATAATATAAGTGCTAAGTTGATGGTAATAGGCAGGCCTCAATTTTACCTGGCATGACAAATATGGTGTGCAAATTGTGAGTGGCCCTGGGTTCAAATCCTGGTGACGGGGCGTCATGCTCTGATATTCCGTTCTTTTTTTGTAAGCGCGTCGGGCGTACTCGTTTCAATAATAATTGATATCGATACCTCCTACGTAAACTGTTGTAACTTCTAAACTGTGATTTTACAGGAGAGCGTTTCAAAGGTACTATTGGCAATAAAAACCGCAGTTTTCAACTAATCTTTATAAAATTCAATATGTGACTTCAGTTAATAATACTTTAGCGTTTACCTCATGGTATTATTCAAAAATACCAAAGGTTTTAGAGATTTTGCTGTTACAACACTTTACCGCGGTATATGACCTTTACAAATTGTTGTATCAGTCACTTACAATTATGTACACCGGAACACATGTGTCGCATTTAGTCGTATGTACCAGATACAACAATTTACGCCGAAAAGCAAGAGAAAAAAGGTGTGGTATGTTTTATTTTTACCACTTAGATGGCAGACAAGTACAGGGCCCACCTGATGGGAAGTGGTTACCGTGGCCTATGGACGTATGCAACACCAGGGGCGTCACATTCGCGCTGCCGACCCTAAAAAAACCTTCTAATGCCCATTCTTGAAGAGCCCCAGAGATCCGATTCTCAGCACTCCATGGATTCACCGTGCGGTCGCCGGGTCCTTATGGACCCGTGATACAGAGCACACCGTGACGGCGACTGGGACTTGCGACCCAGATGTTAGTTAAGGGTGGCCATTTTGTGAAGCGTCAGCGCTCACCTCCACCGTCAGTAGTGTACCCCCCTACCTATCCAAATTTGGTAAGATCTTATCAATGCCGCTTTGGACATTCGATTTAGTAAAGAGCTTACTGAAGCTCTTGGCAATCCGAGGTCTTTAAGTTGTACAGGGATTTAGCTTGAAATCGTCTTGGTCCTACTTCTACGGCGTAGAGTTTAATCACGTAGCCATTTTTGGTTAACTCGTTAGTCAGGTCAAAGTATTTGTTCGTTTTTATAGCGTGGTCTTTAGGTATGTTAGTTTTCCACGGTACTGTGCGTTCTACAAGCACTGCTCGCCTATGCGATCGTGAAAAAAGGAATATATCGGGTCTGGATGACGAGGTACAGACATCCTCCTTTTATAGTGCTTCTCATAAGTGTAGTCTACAAGTATTGTCCAGTCAACGGCAGCTATCAATTTATCAATCAATTGTAGTCACTTGGGAAAACCACCGCAGGGAGTTCATTCCACAGGTTGAGTGTGTGAGGGATGTAGTTCCTTTCATACCGCACAGTGCGTACTGTTTCCGGACGTTGTGTGTGACGATGATTTCCCTGCCTGTGGCGAGATGCGATGATAGAATGTAGCTGTGGGTATCATGTCAAATAGTTCATCTAAGCACAAACCATTGCATATTCGGTAGAACACACACAGTGAGGCAAAGTCTCTTCTGAGACTGAGACGTCCCACATGACCTTCGAGTATGGGATGGTCAACGAGCCTCAATAGTCGTCTTTGTACCGAGTCGAAGGGGTTGACCACTTCAAGTTTCAAGCTGGCACGTAGGCGCTTCGACAAAACGGTGATTGCAGTACTCCAAGTGGGGCCGAACCTATGCCTTATGTAGGCGGAATCGTTGCCCGACAGTTAAGTATTCACCCTGTTGATCACTCCAAGCTTCTTTGATGCTAGCTTCACCTTGTCTTCCAATTGACTACGGTATTGGACGTCGCTGTAGATATCGATATCAAGGATCCCAATACTCAAGGAAATGGTAAGCAGTGTGCCCAGGCATTGCGATGCTACAATAAATGGGATTTTCTTAACGGTGAATACACATACTTGTGTCTTAGAGGGGTTGAATTGTACTAAATTCAGTCTGCCCCAATCGGGTACTCTAGATAACGTAGTCTCGATTTCAGACACAAGTTGTTCGCGGCTTTCCTCCATCTCGGACTGAGGGATATTTGCACGGTCCGTGTAACAAGCGTCTCCGGTACTGTCGTCCGCATAGCGATGAATGGAGTCATCCGACGGCATGTCATTGATATGCAGCAGTAACAAGGTCGGGACAACACGGAACTTTGTGGGACACCAGCGTTTTATGTCTATGCGGTCCGAGCAAATGCCATCAACGACGGCTTGGATACTTCTGTTGGACAAAAAGCTGGCAATCCATTCGCATAATTCCTTGGGGAGTCCATAAGAGCTTTGCAAGAAGACGTCTGCCAGACCCGATCAAAGGCCTTTCCGATATCGAGACTAACCGCCAGTGCCTCACCTCGAGTCTCGATGCAAGCCATCATCAAGCCGCGCAACGGTTTGTGAGATACACAAGAAGGTTAAGATAAGATACACCGGTTAAGCTACGGTGGCGGAAGCCGTACTGTCGGTTGCTCAGTAGATCATACAGTTCAAAGTACCCCAGAAGCTATGTATTAATGATACGCTCCTTCACCTTCGAGAGGAGGGAGGAGATTAGCGGAACAGACAGACAGACCGACCAAAGACATTTAAATTATGTTCTTGTTAATGTTACCTGATATACATTCACACCCATTTAGTAAAAACTTATTATTTTGAATATGATGATGATGATTGATGATCGAAGAAGAAGATTTGATGAAAAAGATGAAGGAGATAAAATGATAAGATGATTAAGTTAGCATAATAAATGCTTCAAAATTTCATTCAACTTCTTATTTTTTTATTTTTTTTAGGTTCAAATGTTTATTCACTTGTTATTTTGACATTACAAACAGACACTTCAATTTTATTTATTTCTATAGATTTTTGATCACATCTATAAACCGCAAATGTTACTTACAACTTACACAATGTCAGTGATAAGCGAAGTAGATTGTTGTATGTGTTACTTAGTAACCATAAAATAGTTAATTTGACCACGTAAATCATTGTAAGTCACCTTGCCATGTACTTTAGTACTGGGTGGCGCAAAAGTAGTGGCACTAAAGAAAATACCTTTATTTTTTTTATATGAAATTTTCTGTCATTCTGTTGTTGAAAATTGTGTAGTGAACAAATGTAAAATACACTGAAAATAAACATGGACCGTTTTACTCCCCAAGAACGTGGAATAATTGTGTCAAACGCTTTTCCAGGCCGAGTTATCTCTCGTTTTGGCGATTTGCCTTGGCCTGCAAGATCACCCGATCTGACCAGTCCAGACTTCTTTCTTTGGGGTTTTTTGAAATCTCGGGTGTATGTGAACAAGCCACAGACTCTCGCAGCTCTAAAAGAAAACATTCGTCAAGAAATAACGAACATATCGCAGGAAGTGTTACGGCAAGTTATGCAAAATGTCATAAATAGGGCTCAAATGTGTATCAACTCTGGAGGTCACCATTTAAAAGACATCATCTTTAAATCCTAATGGTACGAAATTTAATGGTACAAATATACATTTAAAAAAACCTAAATCTAGTTTTCTAATTTAGAAAAAATGTTATAGCCGAACCAAATAGGGTCTTTACTTTTGCGCCACCCAGTATAACTAATTCCGAAGTAAAATGTTGTATGTATTACTTAACACAAAATACTTTAAAATTCAGGAACGTATATTGTTGTATGTAATCAATACCACATTTTAAATAACCAATATTTTAAATACGGAAAATATGTGCTAGGACTATTACGTAATAAATATCAAATCAACACATAAAATACGCGCGTGACATGCAACCTACAGCGAGTTCCAACGTAGTCTGTTTTATGTCACACATACGCGGGATGAGCGCGCTCGTCAGACTCACACCGCCCGCCGTAAACTATTGCAAGTAATAAATACCACAATATACGCCGGGATACTTCGGAACTTACGATGTTATACTTCTGAAAACTACCGAAATAATCCATAGAAGCTGAGGAATTAAAAATATTAGTAATTTTGATTCTATGGATTATTAAAAAAACATGAAACATAAAAAACAAAACTTAGAAAAGGCGCACTTTAATATAAGGCAAAAATAAGTGATAAAAAAAATAAAAAAGACAAAAAAAAATCTTTATCGATCTTGGTTTGCATTTTAATCTTAACATACAGAATGACATATCAATTATTATTGGAACGAGTACGCCCGACGCGCTTACAAAAAAAGAACGGAATATCAGAGCATGACGCCCCGTCACCAAACAAAATGATAAACGCACGATCAATCTTACTATCTGCCCACTCCGTACATCCTTTCACTAAATAAGTCCTGTCTACCCTTATTTACAAAATGATAAGTGAACTGACATGCTACTAGGAGGTAGGGTTACCAAGAAAATAAGAAATAGTGTTGTATATGAGATCTTATTAATAATAGTTAAGTAAATAATTTTAGGATATTACACCGCGCCATTTGGACCTAAACTGTACTTCATAGGTTCTATAATGTACAAAAATATCACTTCCTCTTTTTATTAATAGATTATGCAGCAAAATCGGTGCGATTTTTCGATTGTCATGAAAATCTATCAATAGTGAGACGCATTGGCGTTTTGCCATTAATAAATCGAAGCAATGATTACCAAAACCGCTATCATACTAGACATTACCTAGCACAATCTTCATTTTTGCAGTTCAAAGTTGGTTGAATTAAAATTTCCAGATTTGTTTATATACTCGTATGATAAGTATTTATTATAGTGGCCCTGCCACAAAGCAGGACTCTTATTTAGTTAATAGTTAAACCTACTGAATTTTGTAAAAACAAAAGGCCATGGAAAAATATCTTTGTAATGTGGCCACCCTACTACGGACAGGGTTGATAAGCAGGCGTCACGGTGGCGCGAAGTAAGGTGATCCGTCTCGATTTTTATTGTGATTAATTAGATTATGTGACTACTTTGAGCTTCTATTGAAATAAAAAGGTATGTCGGCTTTGCTTCCATCTTTTCCTATTATCTTTGGTATGACAGAGCTGGACACAGTTGACCGAATAATGAAAATAAATTCTGTGTGGTTTCAGAAAGGGGATGCTTTTTATGTTTCTACTGATGATAATATATCACATTTATTTCTTACGCCTGTGTTATCCTAAATAGATAGAAGCGTTTTAATATTAGGGTGTATGGGTCCACCAAGATCCACGGGATCAGCATTGGATCTCATCTGGAAGTTGGTACACCTAATAATTATTGACGTTCGAGGTTATGGCACAGGTTTTTCTTGAAGTTGATGTGAAAAAGCCAAAACAAGAGAAGATAAGAGAAGAGATATAGAAGCCAAAGTAAAAGAGAATCTAAACTAAATAGTTAATGCTTAAGTTCCAGTCACTTTGAAATAAAATGGGATCGACCCGTTCGAGTCTAACTTATTTTTCAAAGGAATAACTACCCCACATGTTCGTTGATGCTACTGCAATATAGCCGTTGTCATATTCTCGTACATTTTACGATCAAATCTTGAGAAAAAATTATGGGACCACCATTGAAGAGTACCATTTTTGAAATGAAGGAATCATTGAAATTAAAAAACGTGGTATACAACTACGAGTAGAACAGAAGTTATAAATGGGAACAATTATATAAGGAACGAAAACATACATTCTTGTTCAAGTGCGAGTATTAAAAAATAATACGTATTATAATAAATGTAGGACACTCTGATAGCACATATTCCAACACAGACCTTCCACGCCACATAATGGTATTATTATATGAAAGTGTAAAACCACTACCAACTGCTTAAAGCTCCATTTACTTTAAAAAATAAAATCATGACTCCCCATCAATAAAATTTGAACAAAATGTCTAGGAATCCATATTTCGACATTTATAAAGTTGCCGACGCGGCCTGTAAAAGCCTCAAATCACAAGCAATCTATCTGAGAACCGCGGACTATAAAAATAATAATTCGTCTCAACCAGGTGTGGTCTAATTGATAAACTAAACGCGTTTCGTCTGAAACTGTGAATACAGATCTTTCAAATACTAGCAAGTTAATTTTTAATATAATAAACCTCCTTATGATAATAAAAAATCCCAATTTAAATATTCTGGGAGACAAATGAGAACCCGTATTGCTCGTATCTAAACTGATTGAATAGATGGAACTGGATGATATTATGAACTGACTATGCGCAGTATGCGCCAACCCAGCGGCGATGGAGGCGGTAGTGTATAGAGTGGTTTATAAAGTACTAAAATCCATCAAACTGACTTACTGTAATTGGATTCAACCGATTTTGATACTATTAGATACAATTATGGTAGTGAGTAATTTATTAGACTATATTTTATATAAGTACTTCGTGTTGATAAGTGTTTCTAATAAAATAGCAATAAGAGTAGGCACTTTACTGTACGCGATTATTGGTAACATGTTCTAATTTTGGCCAATTTAATATGAAGGTTTAAAAAAAACTGTAATGGATTTTGATCGGTCCAACATCATTTAAAAGAGAGTAAGTCTCTTGTATTTCACACCACTCACCAAAAGCCGCTCGTGATCCTGCGAGCGGGTGGCACGATCTAATATCGGTGTGGGAGAACGACTCACTGTACTTATGTATGTAGCATAATCATGGCTGCAGTTTTACACCTCCGTTAGCTGAATACTGAGGTACAAAGGTGAAAAGAGTAATACAAAAATCTATCTCCCCTATAAAACGTCTACCTACTTACGTCATATTTCTGTCGTCATAAAATCCTTTATTTGGATTAGTCCTGCGGAGCATATAAGAAATTCCACTACATATGTCCGTAAAATGGTAAAATATACCTACTGTACAGACATTATTATGTACTCATGCGCTTCTTATTGTAGGATAAGAGTTTGTAATTACCTGTATTGCCTTCTGTGCTGAACTACCAGTTTCTAATAATTATATTTACAAGTAACGTAAGTAAAGATATTTTGACATATAATGTTATACTCATTTCATTCGAAGAAAAAGCCATCTTTATTTACTCCTACTTCACCTAGAGAGATGTTACCCAATGTCTTTAACCTAAATATGGAATAAATTGGAGCCCAAACACGGGACGAGATGATAATAGGTGAAAGCAAGGTTTAGGCAAGAGGTAAACGTGATGGGTAATATAAAAAAGGTTTGCCGTTCACTCAGTACCGATGATGAAACTAATGGATTGACAGATTATTCTTTTAGACTAGACTCTTCTATAGTTCATGCACAATGAAATCTAGCTGAATTTAACAATAGTTACCTACGTAAACCATCACTAACTATACTATTGATTAAATTGCAATTGTGAATAAAGCAAAAAAAGATACTTAAAACTTTTGGCATGTGACTTTTCATTGAACAACAAATATTAACATTTACAATATCGTGATTTGCTTATTACATTGTTGTAAATTAACTCAAATCAATGCATAATAATTCAAAAGTCAAGTCACGTATGTTCTACAGACGATCTTGAATCAACTGAAGGTGATTTGCTATAAGTCTGGAATTTTACCCCAATAGAAAAGCTTTAAAAAAAAGCGAATCAAGGAGAGTGCTCTCAAGAACCTATTTATTCCTCAAGAGTTCTGAATAGTGCTACTACTACAAGTATATATCATTGAAGTATATTGTCAATTGATTTTTATGCAAATTTGTTTCATACCAGTAAAAGATGCCCAAGCCCTTTTCATGTACCCCTGTGTTAAACTAGGAAAGAGCGAAGAGGAGGAGGTTTAGAATTAACTATGTAGAATATCAACTTCAACGCATTGTGATTTTAATCGACATTCATTCTTCATCATCCTAACGTTAATCCCAGTGGTATCCGGAGCTTTCACGTCGGAGTCTGGGGTCCGCTTTACCAGTCTAATTGTGAATATTTTCCGTGAAGTGACTGCCATCAATCGATACATCTGACAAGATTAATAGTAACATTCACAAAGATTTTCATCCTAAATTTAGTCATTTCAATATGTAAATGACTGTGTTTATTTTTTATGCAGTTAAAATTCATCAATCAATAATTAATAATAAGACACACTTCAAAATTTGAATCGCCGAAAACATTCACATTCAAAACTTATGACGGAATAATCACAAAGGAGCAAGCGTGTTTTATGATCCGAGCATCAAAAACAATCACCGTGGGTCGGTATTACAAACAACTCGTCGTGACCTCAACCGGTTTCTCCACGATTAAGTTATCTGCCGTCGGTTTTACCGATTCCGAGTTAATTTCTTCATTTTGTTTCGCCTTCGTATCTTTTTTATTTAGTTTTTTAACTGCCGTCAGAAATGGAACGGGCAATTTTTCTAATGGTCCACCATCTGATCGATTAAACGTTTCGATTTCTGAGGTTTCAAAGAATGTGACACGCGTTTGTCGATCCAATTTTGTTTATAGGTTCTTAGACAAATGTTCGAGTATATATTTTACAGTGTTTTACAACATTTCTTGGTCGTAAATAAATCTCTTCACACCAAAATTCATACCTACTTCAATTTTATTGTTATACCAGCTGACCCGGTGAACTTCGTACCGCTATATTTTCTGATCCCGTTCCCGCTACATATCTCTAAATTTATCAGTGTTTCTCTACAATATTATGCATGTATTATACATATAAACCTTCCTCTTGAATTACTCTATCTATTAAAAAACCCGCTTCAAAATCCGTTGCGTAGTTTTGAAGATTACATAGAGACGGACAGACAGCGACTTTGTTATATAATATGTAGTGATATTTCAGAAACTTAGGCAAAATCACTATCCTTACTTACTAACATCTTTCGTAGGTAGGCATGAGATTGTACAGTTTTGATGGCAGAAATATATCCTTCAATCCACTAGTCATACTTCTCATTAATCTTGTCTCCATACTTTGTAATAGTGTGTAAGTTTTCAGTTCTTTACAATATATTCCTTGCTTTATAAATTGAAATCGATGATGTTTTTTCCTTTAATTATATAGGCAACATTGTCTGAGTGCATTATAATGATCGTTGTGTAATTTTAACATAATTCACATCTGCCTTAATGTAAACGACTAACCCATCTGGGTTAGTTGTTTCACCCAAAAAGATTTCGGTTTTATTAAAAAAAAAAACAGAGGGAATTGCCACTAACCAGTTCAGACGGTCCGAATAATTTTACAACTGTAAAAGTTGTTTAAGATAATAACACAGATACTCATACTACACAAGAATATTTTTATTCTGGGTATAAGTTCTGTTCCTTCTGGTTACGAAAACGGGATAAAAATAGCACTCAGGCGTAGCCGCCGGCAACAACTAGTTCTATATATTATCATCCAAAGCGCAGGCCAACTTGTCACTGCTCCAAATTGTAGCAGTAACTTAAAAAAAAGTATTTAACAATGTAACAAAAAATATACACGAGTTTCTTAGATAAGAACGACATCCGACTCACGATTGGAAGGAATCCAGGGCTGTCAGTTGACTGTCTGAAACATGACGAGGTCATTGTAAGGTATGGGTCAATTTTAGTCAAGGCTGTCCATCGTCTTGTTCCACATTAGATGTTTTTTAGATAGCTGAGACAACATTTCCCTTAATTCTATGCTAATTGTAAACAATGTAGAAGATACAAACTATAATTATTACTAGTTGTAACCACACGCTATCGAATCTGCCTGGAACATCTCCACTACGTTGTAGAAGCTTAACCACAATGTCTACTTTTATGAGGCTATTGTTGTCCAAGACGACCTCAATGTATTGTGCTAAATGCACTTCAATATTGGAGATGCTCATAACCAGGCTGTTTGCTCTTTGGGTAAAGATGAAGCTTAGTTTATTACAGAAATCTTAGCAGATTGTCTTAAGTAGCTGGTATTTTCATTAAATTCTGTTGAATCTTTGCAATGGTTAGAATCTCAAAAACAACAACTCAATATTATTTGTATTAGATTCATGAATTCATGACAAATACATCTATTAAACCACCATCCATATTTCCATATCCATACTAATATTATAAATGCGAAAGTAACTCTGTCTGTCTGTCTGTCTGTCTGTCTGTTACGCTTTCACGCCTAAACCACTGGACCGATTTTGATGAAATTTTGTACAGAGATAGATTAGACCTTGGGAAAGGACATAGGCTATGTTTGATCGCGATAACCGACATCCACGCGGGCGGAGCCGCGGGCAAAAGCTAGTAAGTAATAAAAAGGGCACACAACAATTATTAGAAAGTAAAGAGCACAATTTCTAACATTTCTGGACTACGTACCTACTATTACCTTAACGGTTTCAAACATCATCAATCAATCGTCATGACGATCAAATTGAATCGGCACGACCAAACGGTTTGTCGAAACTGAACCAACTAAAATTGCAGTAAGTCTCTGACATCAGACCTAATGCCGGTGGCAGTTTATTTGCATCACGGATCCACAGGAACAGCTTGTAGGTGCTGGTCAAAAAGTATATACCTAAACGTATTGTGTATTGAGTACTAGTTAGTTTAACAGATTATCATAAAGAAAAATCATGATACATTTCAATGATTAGGCGACTGACTTATTTTTATCGATAAAGATTGGAAGAGTTACATGCTCAGACGGGAGTTGAAGCCGCGACCAGTCCCTTGTGGCACCTAAATTGGCTATTTTTATTTCCCAACAGAGAAACTCAGGAATTAAAGTTAGAACTCCAGAGCTAATTACTCCTCCTTCTGATCGTCAGTACCTACTCTATCTACTCTTTTTGTACCAGTGACAGTAATACAATAGAGTTAAAAGTAAAGCTATGATTAAATATTCATATAGGGACATAGCTGAATTTATTCCCTTAATAGAAACCTGAATTCTATTAACTGGTTTTAGAATTATGTAAAAATAATTTATTGCAAAATAAATCATTTACAGAGGTGATAATGCATTTGAATTCGTAATGTGAAATATCCATCTCTTTGAGTTGAATATTATTCATGGATTCAGGACGTCTGTGGGTCACCTTTACCTGCTTTGAAATCATAATGAAATAAGTTACGGAGAACGACCTCAGATGCATTAGTACACCCAAGAATTGTCGAATTTTTCAATATTTTTGTCCTACTAATATTATAAATGTGAAAGTTTGTAAAGATATTTGGATGTTTATTAGTATTACTCAATCACGCACAAATGGTTGAACAGATTTGATTGAATTTTAGTACAGGGATAGATAATAGTCTGGAATAACACATTATTCCTTCCATTGGCTGCGGAAACGGAATCAAAGTTAGTAGTTGTAGTTAATAAGATCCATGCCTTTAATGATTTTCCAACCTTTATCTAAATGTTGACAGCTATATTTATGTTAAAGGGTAAAATAGAGGTCTATTGCACCCATATTTCACAAACTATCGGTTTGGTCTATTAGCGGAAAAAAGTTTATTGCGAAACATTTCGTTCTAATTCATTCCTCTTCATACTACTGTTGAAAATAACTCACTAAAAATATATATAAACTTCTCCTGACTCGGGTATCAAGCCGAAACCCCCATGACCGTACATTTATAGTTCAAAGGTATGCGATGGTACTAACGATACAGTCCAAATCAGGTTCATATGTTACTTACTTTGTAGATGCCACGCAACAAAATCGCACTATTCCGTTAACGACATGCATCAATGTCAATAATACTGTCAAGCACTAACGAACACTTATGCGCGCATGCATCACCGATATTTATGAGCATATTGTGAAATGGTTAAACTAGTCTTTGATATCCGTGAAATTGTGTTTTTGTAATAAATATTTAGCGATTTAAGTGACTGATCAATGCTTATAAGCCTCTTCAAGAATAACATTATATTTTCTTGTTAGAGGCAAAATAAGTTGTCAATAGGCACTTGGTCGAATGGACAGACAAAATTCGATGACATAAATAGTATGATGAGGTAAATCTTCTACTTTCACCATTTCTTCTTCAGCTGGCAACACGTGAGTAACACCTCTGGTGTTCCCAACGTATAAGCCACGGGAAACTAACCTATCTTATTAGTATGTATAAAATCTTCCATAAAATTTAGAAATAGTATCCTGGTCATATTGATAACAGTCGTAACTCTTAAGAACAATAGTTAAACGTATACTATAATCTGGTATCCTAAATTTTGTCTCAATGCAATGCTTTTAGTAATAAACGAGGTGGCAGGTCGTAAAGTGTCTTTGTTGATGACGTGTGGTTTCACTAAAAGCGGGATACGGATACGTTCAAGCAACAGCGGATAGCATGCTGACGTTTTGTTCAAATTAAGTTCACGCTGTTCTATTATAGTTCTAGTATAGTACAGAATACTCTGTATTGTGTTCATAGGTTTGATAAATACAAGAAGCTTCCGTACTCGTTAAGAAGAGTTACGCACAGATGAACAGTCAAGGATTAAACTATGAACTAATTACTATCTATCAATGAACCTTAAATTGGGTAATTACCGAAAGTCCAAACTTTGGATTTGTAGACTTTGTTTGATCACAACTACCTACAAGTACAAACAATAATCGAAATGGTGTAGGTGTGGATTAGGTTCATAGATTTATACTTTGTATCTACTGATTAAGTGGTTGTGAAATCCTCATTACACCTCGAATACCCAGTATCACTTAGAAGAATAAAAATTTAAAAAATCCATCAGTTTGTTTCTGACATCTCCAATCGATGTGACAAAACCCAAAGTATGTAGCTTTTGATTAAAATCACTTGACTCGGTCAATGTTAATCCAATTGAGTGATAAGCTAAAGTCCTTTTTCCGCTCGCAACGGGACCTTGGTGTTCAAAGATTGTTTACGACCGAACAGGATTACATTTTGTGATTGATACGAATTCCTCTTAATAAATTTCCTAGAGGATTACAACTACAGTACTTTGTCAATCTGTTTGTTTTACGCTCCTGTATTAAAATGTGAACTGGAGAGATTCGATCAGATTTATTGCTGATCGAGTCAGATAAAGGAACTTATTAAAATAAAATTCATTCCCCTTTTCACTCTTAATGTGAATTTTACGATCATCCACCGTCAAGGTGAATGCTTTATGAAAAGAATTTTAATTCAACACTTAACACAATAATGTTGTGATGTTATTTATAAAAATATGCTCTAATCAAATCAGCCCGCAAGCAAATGGATATTGGTTTCCGATGCAACACATGTAAAAGGTTCTGTACCGATGTATCTAAAATGATAGTCACATGCATTAAAAATTTAACCAATACCACAGTCAATATTATACTCTATTTTTCATACCTAAGAACTGCGTTTAGAATACTTTTAAAACGCCATCTCAACTCGAGACCGAAACGACTGTGTTTTGTAGTCAGGGGACCTCTCTCGCTTAGTTAATTAAGACATAGATTATCAAACGTTTTTGAGTAGTAAATAAAATTGTAATCTTTAACCGTATAGCATTGCCGTCTATAACACCACTATCTGGGTATAAGGAACGCATAATGCTCTCTTTGATCTCACACCTACGCTCCAAATCCTATAAATACTGATGCACTGTCAATTTTTTAATGGATCCGATAGGATTTGATGTTTTCTTTAATAATTGTTTGTTTAATGGGACTTTAAACTTTGTTACAGGTATGTTGGACATTCAGTTAGTGGATTTTGTGAGTATATTAATTTTTTTATCAATGTTGTTGCAATGCCGTTATTTTTTACAAGTATTTTATAAAAAGTTAAAGTTTTTTCACTTATAATTTCAAGAGATTCAATTACGTGAGGAAAGTTTAAGTAGGTATCTGAGTATTTTTTAAAAATAGAGTTACGAAATGGTTTTTTTTTTAGTTCATTAACATATAAAAAGCAAATTTTATTATAATGGTACCTACATTCAGATGATTGGTAGTGTTATTGAGATTTGAGCTCGTTTTAGTATACCTACCTACTTAGTTATATCCAATTTATATAGGTTTTCTATACTTTGAACATTCTACTGTTTTATAATATGAATTTTCCTTTTACACTCAAAACAGAAACTCCCAAGTAGGTAAATGTTTAATTTCCTCGTATTCGTGGTCAAAGTCGCTGTAGAATTGTGTTTCTCTCTTAAATTCCCTTTATTTCTTAACGTTTCTAATTTAACTGAAAGTTCACGAGATATAAGTCATGTCGAAACTTTTTAAACAACGGGAACAAACTGATTAAATACTTTAATCTTTATTTACTGTGCGTCTGTTTTGTTTTAAAATTTATTGTAGAAGTTCCCGGGTTTTGCATTGAGTTTTAGTACTGAAAATTTGTTCTCTGTATTACGAGTTTTAAATATTTTTGAATATTATTTGGATAAAATGTAAAGTAATACCAAAACACGAGTTATTTTTAAGATGTTTCTTCAATCATACGAAAGGCCATCAAACTGAAACAAAATTAAGTAACAAATCTAGAACGGTTGCTATCATTATTACCTATTACTTTTAGTACTTTTTTATGGTGGTCAAAAGTTAATTCATCACTATTTCCTGCATTCAAGTGGTCTTTAACTTTGGATTAACAAATACTCTTACACAATATACTTTAAGCGTATACTTAAGCTACTTAGGTAAAAATTTCAATTATATCGACTCCCAAATCATTACGAACTACATTTTCTACGCCGTCTCTTTTATTTTTAATACTCAAAACGATGCTTAATGGATCAAGTAGTCAAGCACACATGCACACTACTTTAATGTGTCAACAGTGACAAATTTAACTCTATTATTAAGGTAATTTGGTTCATTTTTGAACTTACCGATATTTATTGTCAAATTGCCTTAGTAAAGTGAAGAAGTCATTTTGTCGTTGTCACTGATGGATTTTCAAATATTGACCGGGTTGGCCATTATCTTGCTGAGTATACCGGCGACCTAACGCAGCGTTGATAACGTTCGATGTGACGCCATCCTAAAAAAAAGATATATTTGTTTCCCGTCTGTGTTCGTGTGAGATATAATATGTAGGACATTTTATAATTACATTAGATGTGTGTGATGAATTATAAAGACAGTAGACCTATAACCTGATTCCTTTTAGGAAATCACCTGTTTTCGAGGGAGACACTATCAAAGAAATTTAACTTATGTTAATAAAGATCTTACTCAGTGTAGAGCCATGTTACTTCAAAATAACTACCGCCACTCGCCAGGTATCATATAGGAACCAGTCTCCCAAATATCATCTAAAACATTTTTATTAGTTCATATCTCAAACGAAAAAACACACTTTCACTAATCTTTTATCAAGCTCCATAAAATTTGCTGATAAACGCTATAATTAACTTAAAACACCATGGTTGGTAGACAGAAGACACTTTAAAAATAGCTGAACCACTTGATTACCACTTAAAATTATCTTCAAACCAGGATCCTTTAGGCGTGAATAGGGAACTGACCGTAAAATGGTGGGAGAAACAAGTTACGTTAGATAAATCGTCACGGTTCAGTTAAAATAATTACCTTTTTATATGTAATAAAACTTTATTTATACGTAATCAAATGAAAATCTGTATCACAATTTTATTGTAAGTCAAGAACTTACGCAAAAAATACATAACGAATAAACTATCCAACACAAAGCTATTGAAACCTGTGTTTATGAATGATTCACATAGAAGGACTGCATACAGTTAGAATTGTAGCGTCAAGACACAGGTTTCAAATCAATCAATCCATTTCTTAGTAAAAATGCCATCGGATAAACAAACCATTCCTCTTTATAAACTACCTCGGGAGCGCTTGAACAAAAAACCAAGTTATGCAATAAATCCGTTTCAAACCACATGTGTTGAAGGCCCGTTCAGGAGATATTAATTACAGACAGACAGACAGACATCCTTGCTCACGGTATATCAGCAATATAATTGGGAACAAATGTGGATGATGATTTTGAAGTCAGTGATACTTGAGAATTTATTTTGACTGTTGAGCTTACGAGGGGTGACTTTGATGGTATAGTAAACACTTAACTTCAAAGGGTTGACTTTATTTTAAGCAACTGATTGTGACTTCCTATAAATGGTTTTATGAACTTTACTTAATATCTCTTACTTTCTAACGTTAAATGTAAAAATATGTTTCAAACTCTTTTTTAAATTCTTATTCGAGTAACAAATTGAAACATACTGAGACATGTATTGTATGAATAATACCAAATTAATCGCAATAGAATCTTTCTTAAAGTGGTTTTATTTCAATGAGTGATTTTTGCGTAAAATTCCGACAGTATCGTTGAAGCTTAATATAATTTAGCATAACATTGAGTTTCAATATTCATTATTTTTAGTTCATAGTATGATTGGTGACATTATTAACACACATTGTTTTATAATGAACAATAAAATTCATCAACACATGAAAATGCAAGTAATTACATACATGATATTGAACAATATTATTTCGATAATCGGTCATCAGCATGACTAAAGAAAGAACATTAATCTTGAAGGCAAACAGAATGATCTTTATCTCAAGTCATCGAGTCCAATATCTGAGTATAGGATCTGATTGTACATACAATGTGCTTAATTGCACTGTACGGTACGATGGTAATCAGATTGTGTTAATATAAAACTGTATTTGTATAAATACTGACCCAAAAAGTGGGTGTGGTTCATGTGGTTCTGTTTACGGTTAAAGTTTAAAAGCGTTTAATATAACACAACAATTTATTTGATAGAAGTTCTTCTCTAGTAATGATCTTAGACGGTCCAATCAAAAGATCGACCATATACTCAACTTAATAAGGATTGCTTAGCATGCTTGACACAATTTAGGGAACAAACAGTGAGTTTTCAGTTTATTATTCTGTACAAAGTAGCCACACGAGTGAAATGAAATTATATAATCACGGGCTAGCAATAGAAAATAGTTTATCCTTACCACACTGTGTCGCTTTAGTGTGGTGTTGAGCTCTTTCGATGAATTAAGACTAAGATAGAAAACAAAATTGAAGAGATAAAGTTTAATGTTAGAGTATTATAGTATTGCGATGACTATAGAATCGTAACATAAACTAACGTTAGAGACTCATGGAAACAAAATTCTGAGTAAAAGCTTAGCGTGAGATCTATGTTATATTAGATATACAACTAATTATCACGTCGAATTATTTTAAAATCTTGAGGAAGCAGTAACAAAATAAATTTCATCAAATAAATGTAACATCATCTGGCTGTTTACGACATATCAATCGAGAATAATGTCACTCAGTTCAGTCGACTGCAAAATCTTTCAAATAGAAGTCGCTGCTTTCCTAGCCAAATGTCGTCAATCGCCTGACATCCCATCGGCTCAGCTACTGCATTCTCAAGTGTGGACTGTGCATTCAAGACGGGTTTGACGCAAAAACGAAGCTCAGTCCGGCATTCATAACAGTTTTTGTCACCTGTCGCCGACCTCCGGGTATTATACTTATAATAATACCTGCACGCTTTGTGCTTCTGGAATTATACGTGTTTTTTAATTGAAAATATAATATGCCCGTGGTAGCTTTTTCAATTGCAGTGGCTAGTAATATTATAATTGTTGAGATTACAGTTCCATTTTACGATTGAAATAAAACTTTAAAGAAAATATTAAATTTTAAATAAACACTCGTGGTGTTTAACATAGAACTGTAAAATGGCAGCAGGCCTCTATTTTAGTAATGTATAGATGTAAAGTTACATCTGTTTTTGCTTCTTGGGTATCCAAAAGACGTGAGTGTATAAAAAATATAAATTAAAATGGCCTCAGTAGATAACATTACATTTAACAATATAATCACTATTTATAATTAATATCTTATTTTGAAACAACTACACGACTAGCAAGAATTTCTTCACCAACTCAATGACCTGTTCTAAAAACGTCAGAACTTTAATTATTCGTAACAACATAATCATTTGAATCGTGAGTGTTCAATGAACATAGGTATTAATAGCAGTCGCCTATTCTATCTTGGCCTCCTTTATTAAAATCATTGTACTGATCTCCGTAGCTAATAAGTGCCTTGTTAGCCTGGTTGTTAATACTTAGATTATTACGTTACCCTCACTGCAAGATACTAGTTTACTTGTCGGAACCACCCGCTGCGCTTGATGTGAGGCGTACAACCGTTCACACAAGTTCCGTCATCATTTGATAAACCATTAATATTAAAGACCTTATTAACTACAAGGTAAAATTCAAAATCATCAGTTGTCTAGTGCTCAGTTGGTTGTACACCTCATGCCGTTTCATTACGATCCTTACCATCGTTTATCATACTTTACATTGCTATAATTTATTCATAAAAGCGATCTTATTTTGTAACGGATGAGATTATTTTACATGTTGTCTCAAATTTCTCAATACGTGACAAGGTTCAGTATAAAGTCGTTTCATTCCTTGAATTATTGTAATTTTATTATCGATGATAATATTTTACACGTCGCCAAGTCTTCGTAAGTTGAGATCGTGGTTTATTTATACGAGGATCGCAGTCGTCTTTATTGTGTACGTGAAGTTTTATTATTCTTATTCATAAATTATTACCATAGGTATACCCTGACTGTGTTTCAAACACTTAATTTTCATGACACAGATTTTTAAGTATTTGTATTTGTGCTGTTTTTTCTATTAGTAATATGTATTGTGTTATATTTATACTCATACATACACACACGTAAATATCCACTGAAAATGGAGATCAAGCTGGTACTAACAAAAGGTTGTTCATATAATTCTTTCCCTGCATGTTATGAATAACTTCATCGAATTATTGAATAAAAATAATTTCTTTTATTGCTTTTTGCCCTTATGATCGGTTCATCAAGTTTCATTTCCAATTTCATGTTTAACAAAGCCAATTGCTCATTAAATCGGCACTGATATGAATTGATAATAAGTACGTACTGCTGAATATATACATATGTATAGCTTTGTTACCATAATTATCTCCAACTTCATACAAAGAAGACGAAAAAAAATATTTTGAAACAAGTTTGTGGTCTTTCTCTTTAAAATCGTACATACTAACTTGTTCTTGTTACTAGTTACTTCTTCTTCTTCCTCCTAGCGTTAAATCCCAGTCGCATCCGAAGCTTTCAGCTCGGAGTCTGGGGTCCGCTTTTACCAGTCATAGCTACAGATTTGGCTAGACCTCGATATTTTCCGTGAAGCGATTGCCATCTGCCCTCCACGACCCAATGTTAACATTAGGCGATATCGAAGCTTTGCAGCTAGACCGTTGTTTTTTTGGACTTTTTAGGGCACCAACTACCCGTAACGACTGCCATAGATGTTCTTATGGCAACCGGAACCGACGGCTTAACGTGCTCTCCGAGGCATGACCAGACCAATGCAAATACCCATATTTAATGCACACAAATATTTGCACTGAGCGGGGATCGAACCCGCGCCTCCTGCGTAGCGGCCGCGTTCACTACCGCTACGCCACGGAGGCTGTCATTGTCACTAGTTACTTCTTCATACAGACTTTAATGATTATTATAAATATTCGAAGGGGTAAGTAGAGATTTATTGATACCTAAGTTTTGCCAACTTTATTTTAAATATCACAAAAGCTGCCAGATAGGTACTTACACTACACAACATTTATCTCTAGTAAAGTTTCGTGAAAACGTAACCTATAGGGTTATGTGGTTCTACTGGGGAAATTTCTTGATTTAATACTGCATCTGAGAATTTTCTGACAGATATACCCAATACTGGTTTTCCAGGCTTGCAAATTTAGACCCGAATCTAGATAGGTACCCGGGTTAAATTTCAAAATTACAAGATAATGTGAAGTTGCTACTGTTGCAACTTGGAGGCGGTTAAATTATTAGGTATCTACGTGTAGTAAAATTAAATATTGATATCATGTATCAATCTGAGTTACATAGTTTGACTGAACTAAGAACACTTTACTCTATAATTCTTGGCGATTGCAAGAACCGATAAATTGATATGCAATTACTTCCACCTGTTTACTATTTAATGTCTTAATAATGTTCAAGCCTGCTTGACTTGATTATCGATTATAGCAGCTTACTTGATCGTTAATAATACCGTGCAGTGCATATAAACATTAACTTTCCGCTATTGGAAACAAAATCATTTTAATATTGGATTTGAATGTAGACATTTTATTTTAGACTTTCAACTTCTTATTCTATGGCAATATTTTCTGAAATTTGTTGCTAAAGAAGCTTACCACTGTCATCTCTTTGTTGAATTATTAATAAATTTAAGTCATTTTAAACGAATATTTTATTAGAAGGAATCGGCAATAATTATTCTTTGTAATAATATTATTATAATATTTCTACTAACGGCACTTTCATACCACTTAGTTTATAACCAGAACACACCGGTATCTGAATGCTTGATAGTCACTTGCAGAGAAAAAGAGGAAAAGAATATAGGAGACAAAAGAAAAAAAAATGGAAGGAAAAATCTTCCCTATAATAAACCGTGCGAAATCCAATACAGTATAATTTACAGTCGATGTTAATAGAGACTTAATACCGGATGGTCAAGTCGAGGCATTCGCGCTAAGAAAAGAAAGAATAAAAGCAAGTTCTTTTATTAATAATAAACGATTTCTCAGTAACAGAAACGTAGAATATCGGCTTTTATTACAAGAAACATTCGTAGTGAATATCAAATGCTAGAAATCAAGTTGTAACTAAATATTTTCTGTCGACATTTCTTGCTCACTTTATTATCTCCGAAATGATTAATAGACAGTACACCTCACAAAGTTACATAACACATTAATGTCTTTACACGCTGATGTGGATAAGTTATCTACTTCTTAATATTGGTATCAATTTTATTAGGAGTTCAACGTTTACTCGCAGCTTGATGTAATACTTAAGTCTCTTCCAGTTTGTTCTTGTTTATTTTAATGGAAACCGATCTATATGATGTTTCTCTATTGCATTTCTTAAATTCAATATTACTTACTGAGCATTGAAATTCTTCTTCATTGGGACGAAACGTTGCGTCCAAATCTGGCACTTAGGAGTTTGGACTCATTTCATCATTTATTTGTTATATCTTGACTTTTACGTGAACACCTATTGTCTAACTTACGAACCCCGAGAAAGCCTTCACTAGAACTGCGTCCGTCGGCACCAGTACACTTATTAGCTTGGTAATGTTAACTTATGCTCCTTCGTTATACCTTGAAGTGGCCTGGATCAATAAAATTATGTTAACTGTACAAATACTTCTTGAATGTTCTTACAGGTTCTTGCTGTATTGCCATGCAAATATTAAAGTATTACAACAACTAACATACATAGCATTTTATGCTTGTACTTGCCAGTCGTAAATTTTATAGATACTAGATCGTCATTGAATATATGTGGACGAACATTTCTGTCCATGGAATTAGTGTTTTACAGCAAATAGCGGTTTTCAATACTTAACAGTTACTATGTGCTAACAAGTAAAGATACAGTGACTTTTAAGCTTTTGTTGTGTATAGGTAAGAGAAGTGCCTGTAAACTTGGATTTTATTACTATTACACTATTACTTATTCTGTGCTATTACGGTGAGTGGTTCCACTTTGCAGTAACCTATAATATACCTAAATAAATGATCATGTAAAGATTTCTACAAGAAAATTCCGATGAAATTTAATGTGTGTTAAAGTTAGTCATCTATTTGACTATGTAAATTAACCATGTGGATGTATGGATACATCGAGATCTTCAAGGCCCAATGAAAATCTCATCTGTAAGTCTGCTGATAGATGGACGAGGTAGGTAATTAATGTGAGTGGAGCTGCGAGCAACAGATATTTATTGGACATGAATCTTACAAGAATCCTATTGTCTAATAATGAATCCTAATTTGCAGAATATTACATTACTTCCAATGTTTGACGTACACTCCTTCCATCAAAAAAGGAGGTATACAAGTTATTAAACCGATACTTCAGCACTCATACTTCTTTTAATTTTCACAAAATACCGGGTGAGCTTAGGGCCGCAGTTTTGGACACGATATTGCTACTGAGAATTTTCGAACAGGAACCACCCTTGGCTCGATCAGGGAAATCGAACTAAAACCACACGATTGCACGTAAACAAAACCGCTACTTCTACAAAAAACAACACGCAAATATTTTAAGTGGAACGAAAGCTGTCATTACATGTTGTTAAGACTTTTTGTTTTTAAAATACATTATTATGTTGAGTAAATGAACTACCAATTACAATTACGTTTGAGTATGTCGCAGCTGTACTTTGATCGTATCGAAAATATCGAAAGGTTTTGTTTTTTAATGATATGTGCAAAAATGTACTAATATGTGTTGATATCTCTGATACCCATAATATGCAGCCCAGACCAAAAAAGGGGTCGTCACCATTGTTACCGGTTGCATCTGCAACTTTCGCCTCAAAGCCTGAGTTCCGTTTACTCCTTCTCTACAGTTTGGTTCGGCTTATTAAAGGCTTTTACTGGAGCGATTTATTTTTAACCTTGGTAGGTATATCAGCTTATGGATTAGGTTGGTTTGGCAAAGTAGGTCTTGGCCGGGTCCCATATCCGCATTTTAGAAAAGGGCAATGTCAGAAAATTTTACCTATGGTCCATACGTCATACCAAGCTAATTACCTACCTATACCTACTATCTATCTACCACCTGTAACAACTACTTGTAAGGTCCTTGGTAGTATAAGGTCTATTATCCATTCAAAAAATTCACATCACATGATGTAATTGTGATCATGAAGTCATAAATTATCCAGAACTAAATAAATGAGTAAGTACATAACTATTCTGTCTAGTTACTACATTATTGTCTATTTATCTCGAAATACAGTTGCGTGTTTCCAATCAGGATTGTCAGGAAATGTCATCGGTTCCTATCATATTATCTACTACTGTAATAGATACTTATATTTGCTGCGTATAATTTATTGGTCACGCGAATTTAGAACGGTAATGTCCTGGTAATCGATATTATATAATTAAAGGAGTACTAGATGCACTAGCTTATACCTACCATTATCTTATGCTAATAACTTTGCAATATTTGTTTCTGTTTTTGAAAATTATTTCTCCATGGGTAAAAGATATATATTTTTAGCTCCAATGAAGTTTCGCGCTCTTCATTTACATAAGATATAAATAATACACTTCAATAGCTCAACAAAATTTTGAGCTATGAAGTTGAATTTTATCAATGCAAATTACACGTTTTACAATGTAGATTAATTCAGTAATCTAATTGTAACGCAGTGTAGTTTGATCTAAACCATTATTCCTAGCATTGGCAAAACTCACTCTAAAAAGTAATAATGATGATAGAGTAAATAAAATGTTTAATGCATGTGAATACAAATTACAAAGATACAATTTTACTGTCCAAACATAACGTAGAGATTATCTTGTGATACAAATGCGTAACCACGCACGAAGTAGGTATATTCACATTTTACGAGCTTTGTATGAATAAGCTGAAAATATACCTACATAGTGACAATGACAATATTGATCGTGGTAGCTCAAGAGCCAAGTTCAATCTACAAATATCTTTTGCGACATGTATTCAATACATTATATTCTATCAATCATTATTGTCTTAACATTATTCTCGATTGAATTGTTCGATGGAGGATGGACATTCAACTGCTACGCAGGGGGTGCGGATTCGATTCCCGCTCAGTGCAAATATATGCATGAATATGTATATTTGTAATGGTATGAGTGTTTCTATGTATAACATGTATGTTTTTACAAAAAAAGTATCTAAGTATGTTTATCCGCATTCTAGATTCCATAACACAAGCTAGTTAACTATGCTCACCATGGGTCTAGCAGATATCGTTGTGTAGAATGTTTTAGAATATTTGTTTATTTAATATTTTGACTTTTATTGGGACCGAATGCCGTGGGACTTTTCAACCAGTACTTACACCGAACCATTTCTCAATTTCGATATTTAATTCCAATTTGACATACTTAATTACTCAATTTGTTTCAATTTAAAATTATTTAATTTCCTGACATGTGTTTTTGTATCCTAATATATATCTATCTCATTATAATTTGACATATCTGATTACTCAATTTAATGTAATTTAATTCAATTTAATTTAATGTAATTCAATTCAATATAATTTAATTCAATTCAATTTAATCATTGTATCCTTATAATGCAGTTCAATGAAAATTAATGTAATAATGAGTCTTTGTTACTTGAAATAAATGAATTTATTATTATATATATTATTATAGTACTTCGTCTATTCATCAACAGGTGTACCAGCTGGCGGGTAAGGTTGACTTGTGTCCTCAACATGTTATATTTTGTGGGGCACCTATACATCCATGTACACGATGTTTAGCGATAATAACTCATAGTAATTGCAATATTTTCTGTATTCAGCTGTCGGAATAATTAAGCTATGACATGTATGTTATTACCCAGTGATAATTATAATATTTCGTTAACACGTAATTATAATAACTTGACAATAAAATTATAAAATCAAATAGTTTTAAATAGACATAAAACCATTGTATACAATAATGTTAACGGGAATTAACGCGATCATGGTATGATCGCGTTAATTCCCGTTAACATTATTGTATATCATGGAACGCGAGAGTTTAAAAGTTAATAAAACCATTGTATTGGGTATGTGGAGCTCTATCAAACTTTTTGGGGCCCACCGATCGATAGCCGATGCTCTTAAACTTTCATCTCAAGGTTTAAAGGTAGAGTAATCGCTTCAGTGAAAACCAAGATGAATCAATCCACAAAGATTTCTTCGTAAGAGGATGAACCCCAGGCTCCTAACTGTAAGCTCTAGGTGCACACAATCAGGACTGGTGCTAAAATAATTGCATTAATCGGTCCTTGACACGAATACCAATTTCAGGATAATAGGACGTCTGAATTTTATGAAAATTATAGTGAAACATTCTATTATATATTATGTAGATAGATGTCAAGGTAGTTTAAAGCATGGAGATAAAGATACATCCATAAATATAAATGATATTAGAAAATATTTATATCAATTTAAATCAATGCACATATTTTTTCATGAACAAGAAAGAAAACAAGTGTAGCATTGTAACAAATATTACAAACTGTAACAATAGACGCAGGTGACAAAACTAATAGCGTGATGACCACTGAACCATAAAATTCAAAATATCACAGCACTGGTAGGTAAGGTCTAAGGGTTAACGTCTGCACGCAAACAATATCAGTTCCACCATACCGAGTATTGTGTGTCTCAGTAATTTACAATATTACCATACACATTGCAGTAAATATCAACATTCATAAATATGAAGTCCTATTACAATAAAATAATGACTGTTTATGCGGAGAAATATAATAAACTGTCAGTTTTTGCATCGCATGTCCTAGTATCATTGAATGTGACGTTCCAGTTACCAGTACACAGAATGTTAATAAGCATTTCGCCGAACTATTTTCATGAAGTTCGGTGAAATGTATCGAAGTAGAGAATGTATTATATTTTTTGCATGAATTCCTGAGCTTGATAATAATGAGTTGGGAAATTTGAATGAGTTGTTGTGGTTACTACGTAGATGTTAAATATCTGATTAAAAATTGTTAACATAATATTTTATTGTAATATTTACTTACTAGCTGTTGCCCACGGCTCCGCCCTCGTAGATGTCGGTTATCTTAATCAAATCTAGCTTATATCCTGTCCCAAGATTTAATCTATCCCTGTAGGTACCACTGTATGTCTGTAAGCAGGATTGTCCTCTCTACTAATCATAAATTCTAAGTGGCTAATGATGTTGAAAACTTCATTAAGATCAAACACCTTAAAATTAAAACAAACAGACAGCTATATGACCATTCGAAAGTAGTATCTATAACTCAAATTATACCGGTACAAAGCGCAATACTTTCATTTAAAGCTCTGTAGCTTAAGATAAAGAACCAATATATTACTGCCGCCACATCAGTATGCAAGAATCTCAATTAATCTTGAACACCATAAGTTTCCACGATTAATCATTTGCTCATGTGAATCTGTCAATAAGCCCTATAGAACATTTTCATAAAATCATTTTAAACACGTTTTCAACACAAATTAGTTGTAAATGGTCACACTATCGCGACTCCATTACAAAAAAACTCATTCGGATAGTCATTTTGAATGATTATTAATCGATAGAAACTATTTCAACATCGAATTGAATCGATTCCAATTCCGTTACTACAGGTGTAAAATATATTTTTATAATCTGTGGCTTATATATCTTTTTGTTATTTATTATTAACATCAATTAACCCTTGTACGTGGGTAACATTAACATATTAATATGTTTTGAGGTCATAAATTACGATCGTTTCTATATGGACGTCTCTTTTTATTGAGATGGAAATAGAGGCTGATTCAATTAATAATTTGACGTTGTATTCAGTGTGCTTTGTATTCCAAGCGTTTTAGTTTTATAGGGACTTGCCAACATAATTTTAGATGTATTTTTTTTTTGTTTTATCTCAGGCTCTTAATTATTATTAAATTTACTTTACTAGACCTGCAGTCATCTTGTCATCTAGTATTCAATTTAATATTCAGCAACTTTACAATACTAGCAGCTAGCATAATACTTTCTCCTTGAGCTTAGTTGACTTTAATTTACGTATCGTCACACAATAAAATAGCTTAATGAATTATCTCCCCAACTAAAAAATGCAAAGTGTGCAGCAAAACTAACATAATAATTATTTTCTTCTTATTTGACGTCATCAACTCTAAGAATTGAGAAAAAGCAAAATAAGTAGTCTTTATGAGCAAGAGGGTCAGTGGATACGTAATAACTTTAAAATCATTCCCATATGCATTCCAAGCTTTATTTTTATCACTTCATTCAACCGTGAATACTTCTTGACAATCGGCTAACCCCTTAACACTCGGACCGTCTGAGCCAAAATAACTTCATACAAAGCTGCCGACTTGTCTCGATTCTCCGAACTGTCTTGGCGATTAGTCGTGCAACGTATGATATCTAAATTAGTAAGCCCTAATCTTTTTTGTTTGGTTGACGTCTCAATTAATGATGTGTAATCCGGGAGATCGTATGATGTGTTATTTGCTGATGCCTCGTTTATACGTCAAATAGCCTGATACGGATGCTGTTCGATTTGGTTGGGTGGCGCTCTGATGTGTTTATTAATGCTGTATGACTTTAACTAGATGTAGTGCCAGCTTTTCTGAAGTTATGGCGAAGCGACATAGTCGTCGTTTTATACGCACCTGTGTACTCAGAAGGAGTATTTTTATGTAGAGTAGTTTAAACATACTCGTTTTTTGAATGATTTTTTTAAGCATTCAGTCTGCTAAACTGTTCAAATCGATTAAGATAAAAAAAGCTATAGCAGCTCAGGCGGGACTCAAACCCGTGATCATTTCCTCATACTCGTTTTGTCAACTATATCTATATTCTCGATAACCATAATTGATGGTATTCCTTACGTATAATAGAAAATAATATAAATGTGGTCGTTACAAATTTCATAAATTTCTTTTTACCAGGCTTCTAAGGCCTAACCTGATAATATTTAATGATTCAGCACATTATAACACTGATATCGTGAAAAATAACACTACAAATTATTTGAAACTTTTTCTATACACCCTGTACTTTTTTGTCTCTATACTTATTAGTAGTGGCAATATTCTTATAAACAGTATCCCAACCTTAGAGTATCTATCTAATCCCAACCCAGTAATCACACAGGAATCACACTCGCTCAACACTACTCATAAATAAAAAAAGATAATAATATCGTTTTGTTTCCTAGTTCACAGGTGACATCCGGGGCATACCAAAGGGAGCTTGTATCTATTTAGAGGAAATAGCCGCGCGTTTATTATTGTTTATTATAAGAATCCAATATGGCTCCCTTGGGACCTATAATATTTATGTTGTCTTGTTGTAAGACGTTTACTTATTTTGCTCTATTACATTGTTTTTTTGCTAACGAGAGGAGGGGATTTATCAAAATTTCGTAGATAGGAGTTCCAACTTCGCTTTTACTTCCAGTGACACTAATATAGTGTCTATGTTCATATTGTTCATAGGTCTAGAATATTAGTCGCAGTTGTACCTAGATGGGGGTTGGTATCAATTAAAAGCGATCACGGATACTATTAAGCATAACGTATTAAGTTAAAATATTACATACCTAGATTTATTGTGTTGTGTGCTAAATTAATGAATTTCATCTTGTACCGAGTTAACAGCTTCTTCTATAAAACTGAGGTAAAATCGTACGAAATATTACAGTTACTACTTACCTACTAAACGCTATATGTACTATACTACTAAAACTATATGTTTTTACTACAAGCGGCGTTGCGTCGGTAAAGTCCACAATAGCAACAACTTCACTGGATATCTAAAATCCTAGCCGTGTAGATCATCGCTTAAATAACTATAATATGTCTGCTTCTCTCTTTTATTCCTAATAGTTTTTTAATACACTGCCTGAGTTTTTTTATAATTTACAAGAAAACTCAAAAAAATATAAACAACTCGAAGTATACTAATTAAAATTTAAAATCCAAAGAGTCCATTTCAAAGTATAACTTATCAAAAATAAATGCAAAATAATACAATTTGGATGAGAGCGTTTGCGAGCAGAGGCACAGATTGTAAAAAGCGTAAGAGAAGATACACACCGAGAGCAATCCAAATTGTCTTGATCAATTTTCATACAATAAGTCAATATTTTTACCTTTCTTTTTACCCTTTCTACTTATAGCAATAATAACTTCTCATATAGAGGATCGATTAAAGCACTTTTGGCAAAATGAAACTGGTGATCCAAGAAAGAAGGAGCCTCAACGTGGTGCAACTGAAAGCAGCTAGACCTGGTAACGCACGGTCTAGGCTGACCAATCCTTTCACCACAAAGGCTCGAAAAATATGTTGGCAACCCAAAAATAATATATGAGAGTAAGGATTTAAATATATCGGATTTTTTTTTACTAAACGCACGTTTATTTTATTAAATAGACATTGCAACCATAAACTAAAATGCATCAAAAAATCTACTATTCACTTTCTCACAGTTCAGTTTGATGGTGTCTAAATAATGTATTGTCATCCGTGTGTACTCAAGAAGTATTAAATCGATACGATAAATTAACAGTTGGTTAAATTCGAGTTCCATGATTTGGTTACACACTTAGGTACATAATTACAGGTGAAGCTAATAAAATATTTTAAAAACATAACCCCTCGTTGACAGTCAGGTAAAAATTACAAAATTTCGTTTATACATAAAACTATTTTCGTAATATTGTACCTTCTTATTGCACTTTCCATCAGATGGACCGTTTGCTTATCCGCCACCAATGGTATAAAAAGGAGTATAGAAACTATATTGCTAAATTATGATAGTGTAACAATAAAATCGCGCCGCTTTTATCGCACGACATTGTCGCGTCATTGCGTGCTCAGTGTATTGCCTACTTAAGTTTCTAGGACCGCTGTATTTATTTTAGAGCCTAATTTAAATAAGACAGGGCTTAAGTTCTTTGGTGACTTCGTCGGCATTCGTAAACGAATTAGCTACAAAGAAGGGTATTTTCACTTGACATTATCATCTTATAAAGGATTGTTTCAGAATAAAAAGTGGATAAAATGTGTGACATTATTAGCTTTAGGTGAAATATACTTCTTTTGATACAATGTTTGTTTTATGACTATTATAGTCAATGCCAGATTATAAAAATTAACTAATAAAACTAAGGGTAGTAAAATGTAAATCAAAAATATTGCTACAACCATCAATGAGGACTTATCATAGCGGTTTTGAGAGATTCGCCGGTCAGGTTTCTTTCAAACGGTTTGCCGCCGCGCTGATCAGTTCAATACTGAACCTTGTTTTCGAAATTGTAATGGAAAAAACCTTCTGCAAATAAGGATCTGTAATTGTCTGGTGATGGTATATCGAGTAGCTTTTTATTCAGTAAGAAATTCAGGCTTGGCCCTTTCCTTGGCAATAAATCAGTTAAATCACTTCATCGCGTCTTTGCGTTGTGGTAAGAATAAAAGATTTAACAAGAAAAGAAAAAAAAACTAAAGACAGCCTTATCAAAAGCAAAACATGACTTAATTTATTATTATTTATATTTAAGCTTTAATTAATAGTCATACACGAAGATTAATTGGACACCAACAAACATCACCGTCAGAGCCTTCAGACATTCATAACGGTACACAAAATCTACTGCCTAATCGATCCTAATGATGTAACAATGTTAATGTAAAAATCCCTCGAAGCGTTAAAAAGTAGCTGGTGAGAATATACCCACAAAAACCGGACAATTCATCATAATGGTGCCAGGCAATTACCGTGTATAGCGTTAATGACTGACGCTAGTTATTAATCTGTACAAAACTTGTTTCGAACTTAGCGATTCCGATAATAATCTTGTTTTAATAATTACTCACTCATTCTTCCCACAATCTTGATCGTCTATTTGTATGTTATTTTTCTTACTGAACTTAATTCGGTAACAACTCTTTTAGTCAACTTAATTCTGGTTATATTTCTACGCTGACGTTATCAGGGATCAGGGCGTATTCTAAGGAATGTTCGTTACTTTTTATTTTGTAGACTACCCGATTTATCTTCGTTGTTTTGACTCGTTGGTGCGTTTCCAAAATATTCTTACCGTAGCAATTCCTGCGTGAATGTTGCATTGCGTTACGGTTTGAATTCCTTACTATTATTTTAGACCATCTATTTCCAATGTTAACAATTTAATTTGTGACTGAACATAGAAAATAACGAAAGTATCTTTAGTCAGAAAACACCCACTCATTTTTTTGAGGTTGATCAACTGTTTAATTCATCAATTCACGCAATAGCATAAAATTTATAATACAATAACGAATATCGAATGATTATAACAGTGGGAGTGTTGATGACACCATTAACGGTTTTTTGAAATATTAAATGAAAGCTCTCATTTACGAAAAGATTAAATAACGACTAAAAAGTCCACGATACAAAACTCTACGTTTAAGACAACGCCTTCACTATAATTTTCCAATTCTATTGCCATTCTCCCTTAATATAGCTGCACGCAGCATGTAGTATGTAGATTACCTCAAGATAAATAAGTAATTTTAACGACCACTCAAGAGACATTTTCAAACTAGTTTTTTACAAAATGAATTCATAAAATTAACATTTTCTTTCTCCTTACTTACATCAACGTTGCCTAGTTTACTAATAAATGATAATCACTTACTAACTCATGCTTAAGTGTTTCCTGCTACCGTAGTCGCTGGCCCATACGAATTTAATTCTTAGACTTCATTACCATATAACAGAATGCAAGTGACTGATTATTCTTCGTCTTCTGCATGAGGTAATTGGACTATCACGATGTTCTTATCGTTATCATCTTCACGCGTTTGTTCTGTGATGAACTGGTCAGACGTCAAAAGGATTTTAACGCTTGGTTTATCATTGACGCTGGAAATGATACTCCTGTGTGACGTGTTGAGACAAATTGGTAATTTGAGACTTACAGTATTCAAACTTATTAAAAATCTAAAATTATACTCATAATTATATAATAATTAGATAGATGTTTGGATACAAAGTAATAGAATAACATAGTAGTTAGGTATAATAATTATCTAGATAAATCATCATCATCTTAGTGTCGTTTTTGAATAATTTTATAGTGTAGTGTGCTTTGCCCTCAATGGCTACCAAAATTATAATTCATGAGTTATGTTGCGTAATCGCCTATTCATTCTATATATATCCATATAATATATCTTCTATTCATCCAGTAACTAACTAATCTTGCTCAAATTACAAATAATAAAAACATGTAGACACCTATTACTCGTTTGTAATCTACCCGCACATCGCTTACAAATAATGGGTAACTGTGAATTTAACACACAATTTCAATATCCGTAGCCATCATTCAAATATCAACTTATTAAGCCTACACCTTTCGTATAAAAAACAAAATTGGCGGCCATTTTGCTTAAGCTCGTTACATCTCGACGCACGCCACTGGCCCTCGTAATTATGATGTTAAGCCGTATGTGTGTAACGGCCCTAAATAACGCGAATAAAATCTTCATATGTGTGAGTGCATGCGTATGCGCTGCGTCGTGTTTCAATATGCTTTAGTATGCGTAGACGTAGGTTGTTTACGTGAGTATGTGTGATTCTTTCCACTAGTGTGTGCTTATACGTACTAGACTAGTGGGTGTGCGTGTGTTGATTTGTCGGCGTTTTTGAATGCGATGCTTGTCTAACAATAATTATTATATACGTGCGGAGCCGCGGGCGGTGCGAACGTCCCTTCATGTTTTTAGGGTTCTAAGATAAGATAACTAACCCCTGTATGATTTGTTTGTGTTATGCGTTCGCCGTTTGTTTTGGTTGTACTGTTTTAATGCCTGGCAGGGGATGCATTAAATGATAATTGCTTCAAGCAGCGCAGGGGGTGTTTTCTACTTGAAATTCAACTGTTGACTTTATTATTGTTCAGTATAAATAATATGCAGTGATAGTTTATCGTTGGTAAGTTATGGATTTAACAAACAATTTTATCAGTATTTCAATAAATATTTCCAACAAATTAAATTGAGGTATTGCGAATAATTAGTACAAGAATGTGCAAACCAAAATCAGATCACAGTAAGATAAAGAAACAAATGAAATCCACCCTGAGTTTTTAAATCGTGTGTGGTCGTCTGAGGAAGCGAAATTACAGCATTTTGTTAAAAGTGACACTGCAGCTGCCTCTGAGTAAAAAATGAAAGGAACTTACCCGCACTAACAACACACACTTGACCGATTATCTTTTTGTTCTTGATAAAATGAAAAACGATATCCGTTTAACAAGAGGAAACAAAAGAGAGATATAATATGTATTTGAATAGCATTTGTCTATTACTTATTGGTCACAGAATCGAAATTAACTTATTTTTTTAGGTTGCATACGTACTTATTTAGTAATATTCTGTACGTGTTATTTTGATATTGACACAGAACGGATAATATATTGGTTAGAATAATATTTACAAATTGAAACCAAAAAAACAACTAATCCAAATTTTCTAAATTCGGAGAGAAATTAATTTAGCGCACGAATACTCAATCCTTTAATGTTTAAGAAACAATGTGAACACTGATTCAACAATATGAATTCTGAATACTGATGCATATTAATTGTTTTCTCCTCCTCTTCAGTCCTCATCAGAACCTATCGACTGCCACCCATAGGTATAATAGGTGGCACCCATAATTTTCTTGTGAAATGGTTAATCTTGAGAGCTTACATTATTATTACATTTTGAAAAGCTTACCTTGACCAAGGTTAAGTTGAATATAGTCAGCTGGTGGACTTGGTAAATCTACAATAAATTTATGGGTGAAAAGTGTTTAATTTTTAGACACATTCATATTTTTAACATTTTGATATTAGCTATTAAAAATTAAGTTTAAAAAAAAAACTAGAACTAACGTCAAAATATAATACTTTCTTTGGTTAGCAAAGAAATTAATGCTGTGAAACAGTATACTTAAAAGTATTTCCAAGTGTACTCCAATGTGACGTACTTCAACATCAAAAGAAAGCATTTATTTTGCTAGTATTGCAAAAACAAGGTTCCTTGTACAAACACGAGCCATTTAACACAACAAATTAACCGTCATTCCTCATACAATGTTCAACTTTTAAAGCAAAAAAGTTGAGAAAAAGAACCATTATAGTCCAAGAGGTAAAAGAAATAAAACATCGGACCCTACAGGTTGCAAGCCACTAACGTCTCAATCCACATCCATCCGTTTCCAACAGGGTTGGCAAAAAAAGAATAGAGTAATTTTGAAAATTATAAGGTCACGACGAGTGTTTGCTTTCTAATTTTGTGCTGTGAAACAATTATAATGATATACTTCTTAAAGATCATTGTAATTTATTTATTTTTACTGGATGCTGGGTGCGTGCGTACACGGAAATAAATTAAAAATTGTTATTGTTTTTTCTCTTCCCTTTTTATTTTATCGAATTGTTTTATGTAGTTGTATTTTTTACTTTTTTTATTTATTTTTTTGCTATTTTCGGGCGTCATCTATCGCAGAGTGGCCACCTCTGAAAATCAGCGCTATCCATTTGCACCGTCAAGCGGGTAGCATAATGCTGAGAGGTGACCTTTATTCTGTTGCAGATGTGTCCATGGGTTTAATTTACTCAAAGTTTGTACTTCATATTTTAAATGCGCAGAATAATAAATTATTTTTCTTTCTTCTTTCTTTCTTATACTTGGTACTGAATTAGCAAAGGAGCAGATGATCAATCTTATGAGAACAACAACAAGCGTTCATTCAGGCATAACCTGCATACAAGAAGAATGAGGCTGCGTCATGAGCTTCTCACAAACTGTACAAAATGCAGAACATCGCTACTTAAAGTTTGTTGATAATAACGGAGAGTTAACATTTCTTCGATCGAGTCTTTCACCCGCAAAACTGAGATGCAATCGTCATCCAGTGAATGTTTTTGAAATATACTTACCAAAAAATATATATATTGACAATAATAACTTAAAGCTAACGATGAGAGTTGTGTGAGAGAAAGAAGAGTTGTAAGATATTTCGAATGTAAAACTATAAATAGTATGCATTTTATTCCTAGGCTCACTTAACTGATGGAAAGATACGCAAAATTTTGGCTTATTTGCTAAGCTTTAATGATAGAGATTCATGCCAGCCCTGTGTTTCAAGTTGAAACAAGTTATCCGACTTAGCAAACGAAATGTAAATGTTGTGTAAGGAAAGCAAATACGATGAAATTGTTAAGTTACTAAGATAAATACGAAGGGTAAAGTGTTGGATCCATCATGTCTGCCTTAAATGATGATGTCACGACTTTTAATCAAATTCATGGCTGAGTCTCTCTTGACATTTTCAAAATGTCTTTCGAGGATAGAAATTTAAGGAATTAATTCTATATTAACCACAGTTGAGACACTTAGATCGTTCATTAGTCGTTTCGAAATGTATCAACTTCAATAACGCAGAATTTAATCGCAACAAAAATCCAATTTACACTGAATACCCAGTATAAACATTTACAAATTAAAGCACGACTGCAAATAGCCAATCTGCGAACTAAAACCAACTCAGAATGTTTCTTATTTTTTGCTTTATAGCTTCTATATTAACCATGTCTTCAATCACTAGTAAATGCCTCGGGCTAGTTATAAAGCGTATGCAAAACTTGCACCCATACCTAATGGGTGTCTGAAATTAAGTCATCACGTCTCCCTATGAGGGGTCTTCGTGCTACTCCACGGGTATATTTTAAGCAACACAACATAGGAAATCTTGTCACTCAAAAATCATCTCTAACACTGCATATTAAAGTTGATAATTCTTAGTTTATTACTGTATATTCATTTTAATGGCGGAAAAAATCGCATCGTCATAGCAACCACGGTAAAGCGTGACAAATTGCGATGGAGACGTCAATTCCTTTACATTCTTAACAAAACCAACAAGTGAAGTGCTACAAAAAAAGAAATAAAAGGAAACAAAAAAGGAATGGATGTAGCTACTGAGTGACGCCGGCTGTCGCTAACGCTTTCTTTTATTCCAGAGTAAAGTTTCGAAAGTGTTGCGAAGTCTGTTATGCTTAGAAAAGATAATAAAGCAATGTTTATTTGTTTTGGTATTAACATTGTCATAGCATTTATTTTAATTTTTATATTGTCCTGTTGATTTATTTTCGCATCTACTTTTACTTTTTAATTGAAAAATCTTTCATTGTTATTAAATTAATCGTAAACCCACAGATGGTTTGATAATATTGGTAAGTAATAATGCTTTATTATATTATAAGTATAGCCGTAAAATTTATAAGAAAAATTATAAGTAAAGTTAAATAATTTCAGATTTGATTAAAATATTATGCATTAGCACCTCATATTCCGATTCCTAAATTCACATACTTCTGTCAAAACAAAACAAGGATGTACGGTAAGACGCCTCGGAATTACCGGGTCAACAACAAAATAACTCACGAAGAACTGCCTGCACACAGGATTCTGTGAGATTATATCTAGAGCCTTGTACATAAATTACACTTACGGTGTCTTCTCCGCGAAACACTTATTACTTTTTCTTCGAGAATATCGTCGGTAATAAATGTGAGAATGTCAGTCCGACTGAATGACGGTTGACGTTTGAATTGTTCACGAATTGCACTTACGATTTGAAAGTAGTGTTCGAAATTGATTGGAATTATGGCGGTACTTACTGAGCTATTTCATAGGTACACACGGCCGGTATTTACTATGATGTACCTACCTATGTATATTTTTGCTTGAAGATGTTCAAGACAAAATTACATTTGGTTGGTTTCATTTGGTTCAGAGGGGTTAGCAATATTACTAAACTAAATTGTGTACCTACCTACTTAGTTTAGTATAGTAATATTACTTTGACGTGTCGCACTGTGACAAAATACAACTTTTTTTATCCACTCACTAACACCAATATCTTGCAGTATGACTAGTTAGAAAAAAAAATAGTCATTGAGTAAGACGATAAATCCTTATAATAAACTACAAATTATGATATTTTTATTACAGAAACAGAATAGCTGAATACCAATCGTGCAAAAGCAGTATAATTTAATAATATTTTACATCCAAACTAAATGGACATAATATTCAATTTATTAATATGATTTATTAATTGTCACATTCGAATATATCAGATAATTTTAATTATTTGCGTTATTAAATTTGGGTACACTTAATTGAAACAATTTGAATAATTTGCATTTATTAACTATGAATTATAATTGGACAGGTTTGCAATAGATTATAACTAATTGTTGCAGTATATGTCATTTATATGTTGCAGCTCACTTGTTATTTAATAGCAAAGTGTTGAATATTGAGTACCTACTTTGATATCTACAACCCTTAATCAAATCAAGTCCATTGGTATTCAATTACAGTTAATACAGATGATAGAGTAATAGAGATGATATTATGCGTTAATTACTAAATTAATGATTGTTATGCGATTCTAATTACTAACAACTCACGGTCTGACGCCATCTTGAAACAAGCACATACATTCCTATATACTTTATAATATTACTAGCTGTTGCCCGCGGCTCCACCCGCGTGGATGTCGGTTATCGCGACCGAACAAAGCTTATGTCCTTTTCTAAGGTCTAATCTACCTCTGTGCCAAATTTCATCAAAATCGGTTCATTGTTTTTGATTGATTGATAAAAATGGTGAGGATTCGAAACCGGAGCCGCTTGATCGTAAAGCCGACTTATTAAACATTAAGCTACTGACCCTTATACATACACAATACATAATAGGAACATAATAATGTTCCCTATGAGTTAGAAAGGTTTCCAAGCTACCAACGTACCAACGGTAGGCGTAACCATGGGTCACTATAACTTCTTTATTAGACCCATACTTCACTTCCACTCCTCGGTTCAGTTATTGTGGTTTCGGATATTGCCACGAATAAACTCACATTTCCTTTTTTGTATAATATTGGGGAAGATAATATCACGCTTCTGTGGATTCTCTCACGATGTTTGCCGCCGCGTTGAAATGGATATACTCGTAAATAAACAATTGTCGCATCTTCACTTCCAGAAGTGGATACGAGATAAAGTAAGCTATCATTTAAATAATATAGAGAAGAATTTATACCTTCATGACTCTTAAGGCGGCACCACACTTGCTTGTGTGTTATTTGTTATACGGCTAGGCTGTATACTTATAGCAATATTTGATTTGAGCGTCTGCAGCTTAGCCACAAAGGCTTGGTCAGACTTGAACTTGCCGGTATATTTGATCGCAATCGTTTGAGAAGAACCGGAGCTATGACGAAATATGGCCATAACTGACATTCATGCGGACGGAGCCGCGAATATCGGCTAGTATTTTATATAAAACATGCTCACTCAGAGCTCCTTCTAACTTCCAACAGTATTCACATCGGGATTTATAAATTTAAGACAAGCAGAAAGCAACCAACAAACTTCTAGCTACCAAATTGTCAGCACAAGACTTTCTTAATACCGTGCTCATGGCATAAATATTGTGGTAAAACTTGAATCTTCTGAAAAGTTAAGGAATATGAGCGACGTGGTTTAATATGAGCAGAACATCTTCCTTACTAAATACTACTAATATTATAAATGTGAATGTTTGTAAATACATTTGAATATTTGGTATTCAATCGCGCTCAAATGATTGAACGAATTGTATAGGAATAGATTACCTATTAGAATAGATTATAGTTAGATAGATTAGAATAGATTAATAACACATACGCTACTTATTATTTCGCTAATAGTTTAGCATGGGTAGCGGGAACGAGATCAAAACTTCACTCGGGCGGAGCCGCAGTTATCAGCTACTTCGATATAAAATACACACAAGTACATAATGGGACTTCATCCAAACAATCTAATAAATTTTGTCCATAAATAATACAAATTACCCTTCCTACAATTAAAACAGTCATTTCCTTTTACATTCACTTTTCCAAGCTCAAAATTATGTCCGCTCATTGCAGTTTATTTCAAATGTAAACTCCAACATTGGTTTCAATTAATCAAATTGAAACATTAATTCTATTAAGTGGCATCGGTTCAATAAATTAACTTAAAGCATGCTATTCTAATTTGGTATCATTCGTTTCAAGGTGTACTTACGGAGATATAAATAATAGAAAGTGAGCTTTATCTGCCTCAAGTTAAGGTTTAAAATTCATTGGTGAAAAGATTTTAATAAAATTTCTTGGAATTGGGATAGGGGTCGGTGTATATGTAATAGATTACGAAACCAAAATAGCTAAAGTTAATGTTGCTAATGGGTTGAGAAAATTAAGAAAGTTCTGAGGCTATAATTTTTACAGTAGGGTCATAGGCACACTAGGATTTATTTGTGACTGCTTTGACTGCAAAGGTTTTCTATTATAAGGTTGAGTATTCTGGACTCGTTTTTTTTTTCATTGATCTGATGATAAAAATGTATCTCAATCAAATATAGACGCACTTTGATGGTTATGTAATGACTAATAAAACTTGATGATCATACCGTATCGAGTGTTTGCCGTATTGAGAGGAATAGAGATCTACAAGCGCTGTATGGATCGATATAATATTACAAAATAAAAAGTAGTTCAAAAAGCTATACTAAGGTTATTCGAGTATGTATAAAATGAATTAGCACTGATTAAATTATTATTGATTTCAATTAAAGCTAGGTTAATAGGTCGGGATATATCTCTAAGATTAAAAACGGATAAAACGATGAAGCTTTATAAAAATACACGTCAAATGCACCTGAAACCATTGAGTATAAATATGAAAAGTTTAATAACGCTGAAGGAAGTGTCTGACGTATGTTAGGGCTGACGCAAAAGGCGGGCTGTCTGTCTACCGGAAAATACTTCAGTGTATGAATGAATGCGATTGGAATGGAATGGATAATTGCACTACAAGAAGTTAAATAGTCAGAAAATAAATCATTAATACTATTCAAAGTACTCTTTGATGCATACGAAGTGTTCAATCATGTGGAAGTAATTCCAGAAAACCTTTCAATTTAACCCCAAATACCCTCCATAACACTCCCAAATCCCAATACAATATTAATCAAACTGTTCTCGGTTCAATTCAAAGCGAACTTAGCATGCGGCAGAACCAATAAAGCATTGACTAATATACCTGAGCATCAAAATTTGCATATCAAACGGCCTCCCATCAGGCTATACGGTAATGTAGAGACAGAATTTGGTCGTATTAGTTTGCCCACGTTTAGCTAAGTGAAGTAGTTTGAGCCATAAGCGTTAGCGTTGTATTTCTATTAAACTTTCAATCAATTAACCTATCACAATCCACTGCTGGATGTAGGCCTCTCCCAATATGCGTCATTTCTCCGATTCCTTCACTTTTTGCAATTTCACTAGTCGCAGTTTTTTATCTATTGATCGTTATGGACGTAAAATATTTTTTACGAATTGATATCAAGGCATAATAAACTGTAATTGACATCCAATTATATTATTACCTGCTAACTTTTAAACTTTCGCGTTTCATGATATATAATAATTCTAACGGGAGTTAACGCGATCATGGTTTGGATACTTACGTACTTGAATTGCAAGACGCTTTGGTCATCTGTCTTGAGTACAAAAAAATGCTAGATTCTGTTGGAAGTTCATTCTGAAAATGTGCCTGGTGAAACCATTTTATGAATTGAAAATGAAGTTCCAGTAGTACAAAACAGGATTCGGTTAATCTAATTATAGAGCTGAATACTGCCTATCCAAAGATCATTGTTTCACCTTTGAGTTGCGAGGATCAAATAGCAATCGCAACGTAGTAAAATGAATGTTCAGCCTAAACTGGTAAGACTAGAAGCTGACCTCAATAAATATTGAAAATGACCTCTGGCTTCTTGCGTATCAGAATCCTGTTATGGCGTTTCTATAACCTTTACGTGTTCCTGAATAGGGTAAACCACGTTTCATATGTCAGTGATTTTGACACAATACAGTGGAGGGTAGAACAAAAATTAGTTTAGTACTTAACCTAAAGATTATTTTGTTTAATTACAAGTTACAAAAAAAAAACAAATCTTCAAAATTAAAGCGGTTAAGTTTGGGTGGTTTTGTTTTTAAAAGCACCCATATTCACAAACGATACTGTGAGGTCTCATAGTGTGCTCGAGCGCATAGGGCTGGTAAAATTAATTCACAAACATCACGGAGCAGCATCTAACGCAGTGCGTTCCCTCAACGAAGTATTACTTAAGTGTTATCAATGAATAAAAAGGCTTGCCAAAACGAACGCACTGAGAATTTGTCGTTCTTTGCACAGTTTTGGTGGTACGCATAGCGAAGTATTGTTTGTGAATACGGGTGTTAATCTTGCATACGTTGTTATACTAAAATGCTTTTCAATAATTGAAACTCGATGTATGGGGCCTCAGTAAAATCTTCCAATCCAAACTCGCCTTCCAGAAGTCACTGTTCACGTAAAAGTCAAAATAAGTGAAATAAAAAAAAAAGTAGGAATTGATCCTGAGTTCAGAAGTAATGTTTAGATTCATCTGAAAATAATACTACTATGATGATTACTTACATTAATAATTTAAATTTAGTATTAACTCTGTTTCTAATTAATTACATTCAACAATGTTGATAGAAGATACGCAAAACCTTTGGTTAGCTTTTAATCTTTGGAACCTTTTGTGTGTTATGTTTTTAGAAAATTGTGTAATGTTACGATATTGGTTAAGGACATTTAACAATATATTAATCATAACTGTAGAACGTAGATAGCCAAATGCAATAAGTTTCTTCTAGTATTATTGTTTATACGAAGTGAAAGTTTATGTTTATGCATTTGTTAACATAATAAAAGCGTACCAGCTTAGTCACGTAGTCACGTATGGATGAGGCAAGACTGGCTGTAGAGATTTTGTAATGTTAATGTAGAAAGATAGATACAGTTTAAATACAGATCAAATTTTCTAAAAAGTTTCCGGATTTCTCTAAATGAGGAGAAGGTGTAAGCCAGTCTCCAGGGGGAAACCTTTGAATGCAACCAAAACCCATGCTAGTAGGTATTATGATCATCATATATACATACACATCATACATGATTCATGATACTGCTTCGATAGCTCAATGACTTGTATTTGCAATTGAGTTGAAGAGGTGGTCCTCTCACCAGTAGTTCGAACATTCAATACCTACTTGGTTCGAACTCCTGACTCGTACTTAGATCGCAGACAAACACACGGCCCAACTGATGGAAAGTGGTTACCGTGGCCTATGGACGAGCGCAACACCAGAGGAGTCACATTCGTGCAGCCGACCCTGTAAGAACAAAGACATTCCGTGCCGTCAGCGCAGAAGATAAAAAGACCAAGCTTTTGGTCTTCCCATTAACAGCACAAAACCTCACCAGTGAGCTCTGGCTACCGTACGGCCGGAAACACAACACGAGGTTATTTAGCCACGGTATTCTGTAGGGTGGACATACTTCCCCAAGCGGACTGCTCGTTCTCCTACACTACTGATTTCGAAATCTCAAGTCTGATACCTTTACCATTCACTTTATTCTTTTGGAAATACACCAGCTTTTGTACACTTGCCATTACTGAATACAGGCGATAGATTAGCCTCTCCAACTTGTACCAAACCCCACCGGCGTCGTACCGTACAGTGATAATTCATCAAGACGTGATAAGAAACAGTGTTGGGCCTTGACAAGACTGTATTATATTACACACACATTACTGCTAGCTTCACTCATATGCGAGATGATGGGTGTATTAATAATGTTACTTAGGCGTTGAGTTCCTCCGTCTAATGGTGGTAGACAGTTTAGTTGATATTGTGGACCCTTGGTGATTGAATCGAGTAGTTACCATTAGAGCTAACATGTGTAGGTAATCTTGTAAATAATAATACATAAATATGTATAAAAATGCTCTGAAAACTGTGTACATAATTACATTACTTTGTTTCTTTTTGCACTTCGAAGTTTGAAATTCACCCTCTTATTTCACATTTTCATAATTTGGTCTGTTGGCTTTAATAGAAGCAACTGCCGTCTGAATAGACTTTGGTGCAGGATTTCCTCTCAGGGTTGGTTGGTCAGATGGCAGTCGCATTCATTAAACCGTATAAGTAGAGTAGGAGAAAGACCTAGTAGACCCTGAAATCCGTGGTAAAAGCCTCGAATGTAACCGGAATATGCGTTTATTAGCCAATAACACAGCTAACTATTAGTGCTATCCGGATATTTACTATGTATTGTTTAGAGTTGCCGATATTTCGGCGCTGTTGCAAGCACCATGATCACGGAGATTCTCGATTCTCGATCTCCGTGATCATGGTGACCGGGAGCATGGAGAAAAGAAACCGAAATATCGGAAACTCCAAACAATACAAATGAATATCCCGACAGATCTAATAGTAATGTGAATGACCATGATAGTTTAAAAAAAACAAAGCTTGTATCACAGGAAATTAGAATCTTCTGGTAGTACCATACCAAGTAGTTACTTAGGCACTACCGCCCAAATAAAGAAAGGTAACAGACATTACATTTTTGACAAGCGTTTAACTTTGAAACTCTTAATAACAAGCCGACATCGTATTTTCTGTTAGAAAAAAGAGTTTGATCCTGTGCCTTCGTTTTTTTTTACCAAACCTTCACCTTGTACCCTAACCAATCTACGTCGGACTGATTTAAATCGGTTTGTTAACCCTTGTGATACAACCATTTTTTTTTTCAAAGCCTTTAGGTCAGGCATACATTGTCTTTGAGATTAGAGAATATGTATTTGTTACAAGCTATTGAACGTAACACAAAATTATGATTAATGAGGTAAAAAAATTCATAGGTAAAAAAAAATACTATGTGTTTCACATGTCGATAACACACTAGTTATTATTTATTATGGAACCTGACCAGTTTCGCCTTACCAAAAAAGAATGTGTTTGCTTTTTATGTTACTTAATTTATTTCCTATTAAGTGGAGGTACACTAAGGATATTTTTATTTTGTAAAATTACACAAAGACTAAGTATGACTACTAGACAAAATAAGTAAACAAACTAAGATTCGTTCTATAAAGTCACCCTTTCAATCATAACATTACATTCAACCATTTCTTGAAAAATCTTTTTTGACGTTTTGTAAGTTCCGTTTTAAAGGTCTACATAGAATAAAAGAATTTTTTTCTTCAGTTATGACATCTCAGTAACTATAACTTTCATCTTTCTTATCACAATAAGTTCAAACTAACACGACTAATAAAATCTAATGGTTCTTCAGCAGAAATTCAATTTCTTTTTCGCATCTAACGATATTTGAGATCTTAAAATAATTAGATTTGTTCAGTGACTAAACTGGGTTGAAGTTCATAATTAAATTATGACTAGCTAACTGGCTTAAGCGTATAATTATAGAGCGTTAAGTACAGACTCATTAAAATGTAGTCGTTGCTTTTAAGGTTGTATTTTAAGCAGATAAGTATAAACTTTTCATACAACTTTATATGAAAAGGTGTAGGCTTATATTCTTTGCCGTATGTACTTGCTGTTTTGACGATAATTGAATTGAATTGTGTTTGTTTTCTTATATTCCTAAGATGAGCAACCATGATGTATCACATGGGCTAGGAAAAGTGACCTTGCATCACTATTTCCATACTTGTATAGGTACTTAACAGCAAAATATTCTTTTGACATAATTTTGCTTTACAGCTCATCCAAGCCACGATAACGTTGTTGAAATACATTATGTACATTATTACTCATCCAAGCCAGTCACTCGTAAATTGCTTTAAAAAATTTTACTTGTAAAAAATATAATTACAAAAAAACGCATTTCCAAATTCACACCACACGTCATTTTTTAATTCGTTCTTTTCCACCGGAAACTTGGCTGGTTTGCGTGATAACAATCTATGATTTTTAATTACACCCAATAGACTCCGCCTAGCGTCGTAATATATACGAAAACGTCCAATCAAATTAGGCAACGTTGACATGAAGTGTCATTGGAACAAACCCGGGCTATATTAATCACACCGCTTATGATTTGAAATTAGTACTGGCAGTTAGAGTGTTAATATTTCTTCTTATTTTTTATTTCATAGTAGAAATTTCAAATTTGAATTGACAACGGTTTGGAATGAACGATTCAATGAACGAATGATTGATGAATAAGATTTTTTGAGTTCGCCTCAGTTTTATTTTTGTTGGTTTATATTAAGTTATCGATTGAAATCGAAAATCATTCATTTGAAACGCAGAATTGTACTTTTATTTCAAACCTGATATTTTTATTTGCTATTGTGTTTTATTTTTTTACTTTATTAATTTCATTGAAATTTCATTTCGATACCTTTAATACTGTACCTACCTACTCTCAATAACAATAATTCATAATAAGTCGTGCTAGTTTTTATACTACTCGGCCATATATTAAATTTTAAATACTATGTTCAGTCTTTTGTATTGATTTTGCTCCATTGTTTAACTATATTGTGAATCTCATAATAGGTGATAAAACGTTTAAAATTTTGACATTAAACCTATTAAACTAATACGGTAATTAAATCTTAACAAGCAGCATTCGTTAGCAAAACAGTAATAGGCCAACTCCAAGCTAACGGTCAGAACTTATTTGATACAACCATCTATTAAATAATAGATAAAAAATAACGAATACATTACACGTATAGAATATAATTCACAGCTGCTCAAGCGGATGCCTTCACACAAATTATGATACAAAATAACACATTTCTCCCAGACACGACTGAACATAATATGGAGAGTCTCGAAATTAACTATAATTGCTTAATTCAGAAATGGACGCAGTACAGAGTTGGTCAGAAGTTTAACTTTGAAGCACATTCACGCACACACACAGTGTCTCTATTGACATACAAGTTTGTGGGTGTTTGTGTGCGTTGTTGTCCCGAACTCCGAGCGGCCAGTGAGCGATGAAGCGTCGTTGTGTAAAGACGCACGCCGGTTCGTCCGTGATTGTGGTTTGTTGTGAGATCGAGTGCTTATAAGTTTTGTGACGATTTATGAAATAAAGTTTCTAATGTGCATTTTGATTATAATACGTTGTGTTGTGTGTTCTCTGGGATTCTAACATTACACTTTTTGTTGTAAGTAAGAATTTTGCTATGTTAGTTTTAAGTTATTTTCTTTTAAAGTTTTTTTAAGAACTGTAAGTGAAATTATATTGAATGATATTATGAATTTTATTATTGTTTATGCGTCGAATACAATGCAACTAGGTGTTACTCAATTAACATTTGTATTTTATTCTCAAAATATTTTTTCGTTAATTTCGAAACCTCGCAGTGTTTTTTTTTTGTAAAACTATACTATGTATTAACATAAATATGTAAAATTAATAAAGAAATACGAGACCTACAACTCGATTTATCAATAATAAAAATTATGTCCAAAGTAATTACGGCCACATTTATTTTGTCTTACTGACCCATTTCTTGCGTTATAATTTTGTTACATCAAACCAGATTGCGGTAAGGCTTTATACAGATGAAAGAGATATAAATATTACATATTATGATAAGGAAGAGGATAGAAATATGTTATAATTCGACTAACATCTTCCAGGTAATGGGAATAACGTGCGAACGAATCCTATAAGGTGTCATTAGAGGTTTTTGTCTATTCTTGAACACGGCAGTAGTGACGTATCATTTTGTGAAACAAATTATTTGGAAAAGTAAGTTATCATTGTAGAATTCTTTGGTGTATATGGCGTCCCATCAATATCTTTCGTAAATCAGACCCAAATCAAACCTACCTGCAAGCCAATACACCTTATAACTTGCGGACGACTTTTTGGTAGAGGCTTTCTTTGGGGTTGGGATTTCAGATAGGAGTCCGTCCCATAAGAGTCAAAACAAATCAATAAAAGGAGGAACAGGAGAGTGGTTCCTAAAGTGCGAACTTTGGATGCGAATATGATAGACCGAGGGTCTACAATGAAGAGATCATTGTAGGATCCGGATAAAAAAAATTATACAGTTAATGCATCAAAAATTATCTGTATAAGCAAATGACGGGAATTTAAAATGAAAAGTGTACGAAACAAACATGAATTAGTAGTATCTTCACTAGTCATCTCTTGAGAAAGCTAAATATAAGTGTAATAAGAATAGCACTTCCTTAAATTCTTGTCCTCTATGGATTAGAAAAATGCGATCTATTCCAAATTCCAATTGAATAACAAATTCTAATAGGTTTGAATATTTGATTATAGACGAGCATAATAGAAGATATGTTAAGTCTGTACTTAACAATGATCTTCTCGTAAAGTAGATATTTAAAATATCATAGAAGTTTTCCTAACCGTAAACCGATGTCTACCTAAAAAGTGTCATCGTGTAACGCAAATTTTCTGTGAAAAAGAAAATAAAACTCAAAAGGGAACAATTAGAAATAAAAGAATAAGTTAAATTGTTTGATTGAAGAAAACATACAATAGTACCTACATTAGTACTTTTATTTCAGTGGGTTTATACAGAAATATTTACTAAAAATGGATACGCTCTAATAAGTTACATTTGAAGGAGGTCTTCGCTCAATAGTGGGACAAGACAAGAACTACATGAAAGCAGTCATAATCGAAGAAGAATTTACCCGTATTATTAACCAACGTAAACAGTCCTTTTATTGCTAATTTTATAAGATAGTAAATATAAGGTTCTGTCTATTATTCAGACATTTGACAATCTTTAACCGTTGCTTGCTGCTAGTACAAACTATGCATTTTCACCAAAAATTATAATTTTTCTTCTGCATAAAATTAGAAAGAAATACTTTCAAAATTTTCTATTAAAACATATAAATCATAACTATCCGGTTGATAGCAATAGAATAGTGTTTTTTATGAGTGAAAAACACAGGTGAAATGTGGGTGTTAACAGACACAAAATACACGTACTTACTTCTTCAGGTATATACTTAAACATATGTATTACCGATTCTATTGCTCGCAAGTCGCGAGTATAGTTTATTTACTACTTTATAGTCCATTACGATGTCACGTACATATTTTTTCTTTTATACATTTGCTATCAATTGAATCTTGTTTGGAACCCCATTCCTTTACTCCATTTATTTGTTAAGTGCCTGTGTTTTGTGTTCACGTAAATGTACTTTATAGGACCAATATAATATTATATTGGTTTTATAAAAATTACCAATACCCTAATATATATAAAACCTCTCGTAAAAAGTCTCACTTAAAATTGTTCTTTTCAGATGCTGAGGCGTTTACGGACACATCGTTAAAGGTTCGTTTGTATTTACAACACAGCAATAACACTCAACCATTATTAAAAAGTAATAAGTTACTCATTATTTGAAATAAAACAGGCAATCAAATTAATTACACTCAAACTGCGTCAATCAAATGTTTTAACTTTTATTGAACTCTACCGGCGTTTGAACATGATGCTGATAAATATTTAGTTTATTCTCGCTTTGTTCAAAGGTTGTTGGTTCTACCCTTTAAATATAATTGAGAATAAGCTATGGACTCAAATTTAATCAAAAATTAAATATGTTTAACCAGGCTGTACACCAGTACAAAATAAAAACACATCATAGATATAAATTTTAAGTTCATCAATGAATTATCCATCAAAAATAAAAAATAAAAAATGTCAAGTTTTGACCTTTTAGTGTTTGTATTACTGTTGTTTCGTACTAATAGCTACATCTCAAGTTGCCTAAGCACGTCGTCTGACTTGAATTTTTATATCATCATATCATCATAGAACAGAAAAAGTTACCTTATACCCCAAACGCTACCCACCACGGTTATGAGCTCATAGTTATGTAAGCATCATTTTCTTAGTTGCGTCTAAATGTTCTGTTACCTAAGTTACTTTCTTAGTCCTTTTGGCTTACTTCCAAATTTGAATCTTGCCCATATACTTGTACGAAGAATATGCTTAACTGAAAGCACTTAACCAAGCCCACGTTTTATTAGTGGCGAGACGAAATTATCATAAATCCAATTTTTTTCCACCCAGCTTATTTTACAGGCCATAAAATTTTGTATTCTCATCTAACGTATTTTTATTCATACGGTTTGAACATAAAATTTGCGGGTTTTAATGGTTGAATGTAAAGGGGAATTCCAGCTAAATCCCTGTACAACTTACTTAAAGACCTCGGATTGCCAAGAGCTTCAGTAAGCTCTTTACTAAATCGAATATCAAAAGCGGCATTGATAGGATCTTACCAAATTTGGATAGGTAGGGGGGGGAACACTACTGACGGTGGAGGTGAGCGCTGATGCATCACAAGGTGGCCACCCTAAACCTACATCTGGGTCGCAAGTCCCAGTCGCCGTCACGGTGTTCCTCTCTGTATCACGCTATGGACCCGGCGACCGCACGGTGAATCCATGGAGTGCTGAGAATCGGATCTCTAAGTAGGTAAATGAGTACGTTGTAAAAACTGTTTGTTTTTCTACTGTAGGTAAAGAGTTTAGAGCTGTTTTGTTTTTGTAGCGTTTTTTTTTTCTTTCTTTTTCCTCTTTGAGTATTCAATGTGTATTTTTATGCATATTATCAATAAGTATGGATGTATGACGTAAGTTTGGCTTATATCAAAAATAAAACGTTAATATAAGTCTGTTTTTACCACCAGACTGACTAGGCTATTTTTTCTTTAAGTTTTCTTCTGGTACTCTTTAGGGCTTCCTTTCATGACCATTGCGGGTAAAATTTTAAATTTACCGGAGACTGGTATGCGTTAGACCAAATACACTGCTTTGAAAGGAATCCAGAGATGGATAATTTATTCGCAATCTTGGTATTTGAAGCATCTTTGGACTACGGCGGTAACTTAGCGGCATCAAATTAAATAAAAATATTCTGCAATGACAAAAGAGGTTGAACATTACCAGACACTGTAAAAACACGGTTATATTTTATTAATGCAGAGCCAAAGCTGCTTATAAAACTTTGAGCTTTGGAAGACAGAGACGGAAATTGCACGTCTTTGCACCCTCCATTATATTTTGAGTCAACTTTATTGCTTACCTTGAGAAATCCTAATAAGTAGGATTTGTGCTTAAACCGATAGTTGGTGTTTATTTATAGTACCGATAGGTTTTTATGTAACAGAGATGGGAATGTTAAAGTGGATAAGTCATGTGACAAGAATGGACAGAATTAGGAATAAGTAAGTGCAAGAGCACCTACACTGTAGAGGAAGTTTTAAAGTTATGCACGTAGATGACAATCATAAATGTGGTATAAGAAGAAATGAAAGTATGCCAAAGAAAATGAACGGATTGCATAGTACGTCGATACGTACGATGTCATGGCGAGGAAAATCTTAACTGAGAGGATAACATCTGAAATAAGGAGGAGAAGTAGTTGTCGGCATCCCTATGGAATTATTAGAAAAATGTAACAAGAGTAGACAGTTCTTAAATGAAGCTTTTAGTTCGTCTCATGTTTCATTCCTGTGAAATTGATCAAAATATTTAGGTATTATAAAGAACATAAAAGTCTAAAAAAGAGTGTGTATAAAAGTCCGATCAAAACACATTATTAATCTGTTGAATAACGACTATAAAATTATATATTTTATATAGAGTTCATCAAATAAAAACAAATACAGACAATTCCCAAACTTGTTTCAAAAATTTTTGTCACCGGAAATTTATGGTATTGCTAAAACATTTTTTTCAAACTTTAGCAGAAGTGCTAACCACTGGGGGCGTATAGTTTAGAGATATTAATTATAAGAACAAAAAATCTGGTGACAACGCGTCATCGTAAAACTCTTCAGGTTCGTGGAACCAAAACTTTGGTGAGCAAAAAAAAGACTGTGGGACACCGACATCGCACCGATACCGGTGTAAATATAAGACATGTCAACAAAGACATAAGCTACCTATATTTTTTCGTTCTTATAATTACGGTTTTATGCAACATTGATATTATCAATAGACCTACGTATTTTTCCTAGATTTATTTTATGTGTGTAATATTTGACGAGGATTTTTAAAGATAATATGCTATGTAATAAATTATAAGGGGCCTTGCTACTTGATAGCATTGTTGAAATCTGTGCCTTTACTTAGATCTACTTTCTTAATTATAATAATTAACTAGATAGCCTTTTGAAATGACTTTAGTTCCCTTATAATATAGGTAATGTCTATGTATTTTATTCTATACTTGACTTTTGATCTCAAATCTAAATCTTAGCATTATTTATTTATATTATACAACACACCTGTAGAAATATTTCTCACACATCTGCCAATTCAAAAAAAGTCTCAAATATACCTAAATTCTCGCACACTTATTACCCGTCAAGCGGACATGTTAAAACAGATGTTTCCCGCCTGACACACGGGTCAGGCGGGGTCGCCATCTTGAAGTTCCCGCCAATCGGGCCCTGTCTGCGGCGAGCAAAATAATTACGGGCTGTGATTGTGTAATGTGTTGTTTTACGATTTTCGGGCATAAATAATACCAAGGAATTTGAAAGCGAGTTTTGAGTACCTATACAATGAATTCTTTTGAGAATAGTCAGTAATATTATGATTTTTCTCGAAACTACTTATTACTTATATCTGGTTTGATAAAGTACCCACTTTTTAGTGGGTATTGAGATATTATTACTACTAATAATATCTCAATGACTAAAATGAAAGATAGACAAAATGAAACACAAAAATAATTTAGAAATATGTTGACAACAGGTGGACCACTAACTAAAAATTATCAAGTTGTCTAGTTTAGTCACGTAAATAAATCACACGAAAGAGATTTTATAAAAAAATATAATTCCAGAACAGATGTCTCCACGCTTTGACATACAGGTCAAGCCGCCATCTTGGCTCCTTCCCGCCAATCCCGTCACTGTCAGAGACGTGACGAGTAATTACCGGCGGTGACTCTAAGTAGTGTAATACGAGAATGAAGTGGGATAGAGTTTGTTTTGACTGAGCCTTAGCGGGATCAGTTCCGGGAGTGTTGAGTAGTCTAACGCGTTAGATAATAAGAAAATGTTTTATGATAGATACGAAAATAATGAAAAAGTAAGAAGTGAGATTAGGTAGGTATTTTTGATATTTTTAAAAATATTGATATTATCAAATAAATCTATCTATAAAATTAATATTATAAAGCTGAAGAGTTTGTTTGTTTGGTTGAACGCACTAACCTCGGGAACTGGTTTGAATTGAAAAAATCTTTTTGTATTGAAGCCCATTTAATTGAGAAATAGAAGGAAGATTATAGGCTAAATATCATCATGGTACTAGTCAAGTGTGTGGAGCAGTAACCATAAATGTCAACCAATCCGCTCAAATTGCGGGCATATTATGTCTGTATTATACCACGGGAGAAGCCGGGGTGGGCCAGCTAGTATAGGATTTAGATATTCAGTTGATGAATCCATAAAAAATAATGTAAAATATGAAATATGTGGATTAATCAATAAATTGGAACAAAAATTGGAAACCTTAATGATTCATTTAAAAATAAATATTGACTTACATATATGCAAGCGAATATAAATTTTAATTTAAAATTCGAAAAGGATGCGTTACATAATAATGATTCTATATATAAACCAATAAAAGGATATACATTATTCGGCATCAACGTCAACAGATCCGAACATCCAGACACTCCGGACTTGGCGGATTTCGTTCCAATCATAGCACCTGTTCTCCAATCCCTATTTCATTTTTAATGAAGATGTTATTTCCGCAGGTGTTCGCCCTTATTATGTTGTTTAATTCATTCTGCCCTTTGTCTTCTTACAACCTTTTTTTGGACCGCAAACTTTATTTCAGTCAAATTTATTATAAAGGTGCATTATAAATCGTGTCGGAGTAACAGATGTAGGTAATTAAGTAATAAAGTTCTTTCAGTGTTTTTATTGTTATCAAGGAATACAATGTTTCAAACTTTTGTAGTGGTTTTAATTACGGATTAAACAATGGGAGCTTCATTATAGTAACTATTTTATTAGTGGTAGTAAATTTTTAATTGTAACATAGGTTTTTATTTCTTTTATATACGTTTTTATTTTCATGACTACATTTTGTTGGGACATATTGACCACTTGTTTAACAAGTTGTTTGGGGTTTTTATTACAATTTTGATCGGAAATCTTTTTTATCTTTTTGCCTTCAATATTTTTTTGTAAATTCTTGCAAGTTGTTACCTGGGAAAAAGCTTGTTTCATCAGAAGTAATTTCATTTATGTTTCCATAAAATAATTATGTTTACACTCAGTAGTAAGTTATAAAACAGCGTTCAAAATAATAAAGGTTATAATAAAATACCCAAGACAACAATCATTGTTAATTATTAAGAAAACCTATTAAAAATAACGAACAGGTACTACATACTGCATCTTTTTTTAACTGACAACTCTCTGGAGCAACGTCTCGATACCGACATCGCTTTACATTTCGAATTTCGAACCCGTAGACATTTTCCATGGCCCTATCAGTATTCAAAAGACATTGGAATCAAATCCTCGTGGAATGAAAATGTTCCTTACACTGATGCAGATAAATGTCAATTTCGATCAGTTGTGTTCTTCATGCAGTGACACATTGGAAACGAAATGAAGTTGAGATAACACTCTGGATTCGATTTGAAGTTTCTGGTTGCATATTTGAAGAACTTTGAGCTCTATGTGAAAGCATTTAAGTAAAAGTTTCTGTGCTTGTAATGGTCTGATCGGCTCGGAATAAAAGTTATTGAATGATCTCTGATTAGATGATTATCAGTACAGACGCAATGGGTCTTGCTCCGCGGTTGTAAGAACATTTTATATGGTAATTGAAATGTAATATAAGCATTGAATTTTGAGTCCCTTATCGCGTAGTTTACAATCATAGCTATGCGTGACAAGCGTACCTTTATTGTTTTTGATAATTACGTGAGCAGGTATCGATTTCTCGTTGGTAATGAGTGAATCTGATATATTTGTTATGTTAAACATAAAACTATATTTATTACGATACAAAACATGGGTATAATGCGATGGGAAATATTAAATTCGACATTAAAATTAATTGATTGAGTTTATGGTAAATTGCTTACCGGCTTTTTGTCAAAACGAATGATGATGATGAATGAATGATGTACTTACTATGATCAAGAAATAAAAAAAATCTTGTTAAAGATAGTTTTGTAATTTTATCGTTATTTCTGAACAAATTTCATAAAAATGTTACCAATAACCTCCATAGCTTAAGTGGCTTAAACCTGTCCGAGAATTTCGGATATCATCAATGCTTCGATAAAACATTTTTTCAACCATAACCGAACACTAAATACAAACTATATGGTAGCGAGACTAAATATTAACACGAGCAACCTACAAGCCAACCTGACCGAACAAAAAAGGGACAATGGGGCAGATGCTACAAACACAATTAATTTCATACGGCTCTATCAGAGGAAGCCATTATTAAGATTTGACGTGTTATAAATTTTTGGGAACCATTGCCACGTGGTATGTTTTATAGAGATACGTATTCTTTGTATTCAGATGCGTTTAGAGAACATTAAGATTGAGAGAGATCTCTTTGGTAGATCTTAGAATATATAGCCCGAAAAGAGAGGTATGAAAACTGGTTTGACAAACTAGAACGTAATCGTAAAAGTTAATATAGTATGTAATCGATCTGATGCTAAGAACTTTGCAACAGGAGTATCGCTAATGAGCGAGCAAGATGGGTCTGCGCTAATGAATGCTTTATGCCGTCCTAAGTGTGGTCGCGGGTGGGCACGATGGGGTATGCCCTCCACCCGCTGTAAAACCTTTAGGGAATGGGTGAAGTTTGTGCGTATCTGGATATTGCCCAATTAAAAGATGGAACCTTGCAGACAAATATTGGCTCGTCTTATTAAACTGGTACATAATGTACACATGGCTAGCTCATTGATGCGGAGAGTATAGTAAGTACTCACCTAGGTTACAGTACGTTTAGCTGTCTCAATTTCTTAAATTAACTCCAATATTTTAATTATGAGTTCAATCGTTTAAAAAACTTTATTACCAACCTCAAAGTTCAAACGTGAATAGGTAACATCTTTTTTTGTAACAGTTGTGTTTTGGAGTTATGAACACAATGCTTTCATTAAGAGTATTTTATTCAATACTAAAATATCATTAATGATCGTAACTATAAACATAATTCAAACGACAGATGGTTCAATATACCCCACTATACGCCTTTTGTATAATGTCGCTATTCAAATTATGGGGTCAAATTAAAAAATCATAGTTCTTATTTCTGGGCGTTATGGTTGATTTTCCCTCAAACAGCATTTTAAACTACAATGGAACAATTTGTGAATTTACTTGCGCAAAGTAGGAAAAATCACAATACAACGGAATTAATTTATTTAATATAGTCATAATACAGTGTGCATAATATATGGGGCGTTTTTAATGGAGAGCCAGCGGCGTTTAGCGAGTGAGCGTTAATTTTATTACTACTGTGTAAAAGTGAATTAAGTACTTTGTAGTAAACAGTATTGTACAGTACATAGGAGTAAAAAAGTAAGGCCGTTCATAAAAATATTTAGAACTAGTTCGTTCTTAGATTTAAATGCGTTTCCTACTGATTTTATATTTTTTTATTTCTTAGAAAGGTTTTTTTTGTGCTGTTTTTGTAAAAAAAAATAAGCATTTTTTTATATAACTATATATAAAAATGTCAGGAGCCACGTTGAAGTGATGCATGGGCAAGCATTTTTAGTAATTGATGTTTATATACAGACTAATTGTACCCCGCGGTTTCATCCACTGTATTCGGTTCTATTGCCAGATCTAACCACATGTAGTTCCAGTGATTAACACGCGCAAACAATCAAAAACCTCTTCACATCATTTCATCATCATTTCAGCCATAGGAAGTCCACTCTTGCTGAACCTCTTCAGCTTTATTAGTATTACTTTAACGTCTTATATTTTATAGTAACATCATTTCATGATTCTTACGGTTTTCATCAACTTTATTACTTTACGAGTTCTTTTTCTTCCTTCCCATCTAACCTTGAACTCTGTTCACCCCTCGAAGAAAACATAAAACTCTTAAATTTTCAGTGTAGAAAAATTCGTATTGTTTGATGGCGCTGAACATTATTATTTTAGGAGCGTGGCGCCAGACATATGTTGCTAAACAAGCTGGTAACGTTTCAATAGCGCCGTGTTTACGACCGTAGTAAAAAAAGTTGGAAGCTACCAGTCTGGGAGAGCTTAGGGTTCCGTGTTAATATCAAAAATCCGATCGACGTCTATGGAATACTAGATGAGTGTGCCAAGCTATAATTGAAAAGTTCTGAAACTGCGCTCAACACTCCCACCATCTATCTGTAACTTACTGGGGATGGCTAAAATTAGAAAAAAGAGGCAATAATTAAGGTATTCTGTAGTAGCAATATCGAAAGGAAAGCCAGCAAATATATTTTAATTGGTTCCTTATATTTAGGTTACGTGGTTTGCATGGAATTAGCAAAGACCTTTATTCGCTTACATATACTGGTATTTTAAGAACAACTGAAAAGGAACAATGTTATCGGATTTTTATCTTTCAAGGCAGGCCAAAAGTAACTTCTTATTGCTTACACTTGTCTTTCAAGAAGGAGTCAGCAAAAAATATACCTACTCCTAGCCTTTCTTATAAGGGCTCAATAAAATATTTCTTCCCTGCGTTTTTGACTTCACTAAGATTCTTCTTAGAATTATATTCAACTACAGCAAACTGTAATAATATACAAAAGAATATGCTTTTTAAACAGCAAACATTTACCTTCAAAGTAACCTTTTACTTGTAAAAGAACACGGAACCCCAAAAATGAATAGTAAATTCACCCCTCGGACCCATAAACTCTGTTTACCATCGCCACTTGTCAGGATGACTGTAAGAAAACAGTTTTGCTACCATTTTATTATTTTTTAAGGGTCCCGTTTAAGGGCCTTTAGCTGAGATTAAAAGTATTGTTAGACGCTTATATTGTTGTCAGATGATTCATTATTCAACATATGTTAAAGTACCAAACTAGTTTGCCGTAAAAAAGTATTCGAGAGTCTATACTTAATCATAAATAACTTATATTGTACAAATCTGTTTGGTTAAACTCTTAAAGCCATAGGTTCAACTCCTTTCACTGTGGGATATAAAGCAATAAGCGAGTAATATAAACAAATGAATATGACCCGATTTGATTAAGTCGTTTAGATGTTAGGCGGTCTATAACAGGATTACCATTTACTTTCTTTGAAGATAAGTAGCATTGTAATTGATAAAAAGAAAATCATATATTCCATACACGAGAAATGAGAAAGAGATGGCTTAATTTCATTTGACATTAAATTTTACGTAATGTTAAACAGAAATCGCTTATAGAATAGATAATGGATGGAAGAACTAAAAAGTCGAAATGTATTACTGATCAGATCTTGGTTATCGATCAAAAACAGGTAGCTTCATCCGCATAGTGTAAGGAGGTTCAACTTTCTCCTTATGAACGATGGTGCAGGCGAAACGTGCTATCGACTTGTTTCTGCAAATGAAATCCCATTCTTTGTCTCTTATAGTTTAACTACCAACCATACTTAGGTCATATGGAGTTAACTTTAATGACTTCAGTGACAATATAATTTACATAGTCGAAAGTAACACTGCAGTTTATCCGAAACACTTTAGTAGATATGCATAGGCATTCTGCAAAGTGTGGTTCATAAAGCTAAAATGTAGTTCGCGATTTATGTGAACTTCAGAAAACTCACAGTATTAATATTTGTACTCGTACGCTGTCATACGCAAGTGCCATAAAATGCTTCTTATTTATCATTTTCAAAGACAGTTCTTCTAATGGTCAATTCAAAAAAGTCTTAAGTTATATACCGTTCCATTGTTTTGTCAATAAGTGTTTCAAAGGCAAAGTATTTATTATTATCCTAGGCGTACTAGTATAATGGACGAAAGCTTACAAAATACAATGAGTGCTTAAAATTGAAATGCCAAGTAATGGACGGCTCAGGCTGTAAATTCTCGCAAAAGAACCTTTTATATACGACTGTGTTGAAAATTATAGATTGTAATGAATGAAGACAAAGGTTATGATGATGATATACATAATTATGTTATGGTAAAATACCTAAGTAGCGAAGAATCACTTTCAGTTCAAAAGACATTAGATTTTTTAATCCCATTGTAAGTTTAAAGCTGAAAAAAAATCAGATCATACCTTATAACTATACTATATAACTACTATACAACTACCATAAAACATGTATGGAAGAATGTGTTGAAATATTTAATAAAAATAACCGTTACGCTGTTTGTAATAATGTATGATTCTAGATGTCAGTTATATGAGATCAGAGAATCATTTCCACCCTAACAGTGAAGCCACATTTTAATTTATTACGATATTACAAGTTTTAGTAATACAATATCATTATCGACTTTTGGCTTTGGTTTGACAGAAATATACAAAGGAGTGGCCGTAATATAGTCACAAATAAAATTGTAGTTACCTACTAAATAAAAGATTGTAGCAATAAATAAAATCTTATTAGAAAGTCATTTCTTTATTTCTCCTTGATATCTGTTTGGTACTGAAGAACTATATCTTTATTTGTACTTGATGCTCATGCCACAAAATAGTAGCAATAGATATAAAAATATTTGATTTATCTATAAAGAGAAGGTTCCCGCTGTCAAGTTTCTTTTGTGTGGATCATTGTCTACGTATACCAATATTGTAAAAATCCCTAGGTATTTCATATTCGGTATCGTAAAACAAGATGTTTATAGAAACTTTCATTTATAACAATCATTCCAAAATTCAATGAGAATAATGTCAATCTGAATCGGTTTATAAAAAACGTAAACAGCTATATAAATTAAAGTGGTTGTATAATATTCCAATAAGCTTACAATAATAATCATTGACTTAGTATTAATCATATCAATAATTTATATTATTAAACTATTGTCATTAAATTACCTATAAATTATTATGCTATTGAATTACAAAAAACTGTATAATAAATAATAAAATATTCTAATGATTTATCCTTTATCAAAATTGCGATATCAAGTTTAGTGATAATGAGTTGGTAGATATCACAGCACAACATACAATTTTCGGATGTGTTCGGACCACGTTTGGACACAAATCACTTTACGGAATTATTACTTACCTTATGCTTCACCACACAATATTACAATAATAACAAAACCTGACGTGTATCATATTTAAATAGATCATCAACACTATAAACAGTTTTTATCCAGATACCATCGATTCACTAATTTGAAACTCCATCAATCATCTCTGTAAGAAACTCAATCTACACCACATGGTCGGGGCGAGATTTTACCTGAGCAACAAAAAAAGGTGACAATAACTGCCACGCTAGTAAACTAGTGAGACATCTCAATTTATTGGCTACAACCCTCGGTTTTAAAGGCACCGATTTGTAGTTGGAACTGGACAAAGGTTTTTGGAATCGTGAACCTTGTAAATCTTTTGATAATGCCGATAGAGCAAAAATTTTGAGAATATTGCCACATTATTTGTATGATATAAAATAGACATAACATTGTTAACGTCTATAAAGCACAATATGTGACAATGGATGCGGCTCTAATTGTTTTCTTGAAAATTCAGTGACAAGAATCCAAATAATACGTTATGTTTTTTTTATAACACAGCTAAACTATTTCAGTGAGTTAGTTACCTACTTCCCAAGGTATTATTTGGAATCTTAATAACTTCAATACTTAGACACGGCTCATTGACATCCATAAAGCCGTCCCCAAATTCTTGAATATAAAACAAACTATAATTCACCTTATCAATAATCTAGAAGCCATCAAATAGTCTTGACAACTTATTCTAACGACTCGTAGTGTGAACAGTATAAGATAAATTATTCGTTGGTGACCAAAAACTTCATCGCTGGATACCCCTGTTACTTCTTAGAAATTATATAGATTGGTATCAGTTTTTTTAGCTTTGTGTTTCCTTACCGCTAACGAAGGTACCTGTTTCTTTTTTTATATCGTCGCGTACGTTGGGTGCTCCTTAAGGGACAATTTTATCGATGACCACCGTCACCGTATGGTGTTTCGTTTTGCTGCAGTTCCTATTACATTTTTGACCCAAAAGTAAGCATCCTTAATTATGAATACCAGCACTTTAAACTCCAACGCTTTTATTGCTAGACAATACTGGTGTGATTATTTTATTTTTTCATATAAATTTTAATAAGCGTGTGAAACTATTTTTAGAAAGTATAATGATAATGGAAGAGGGAATGTTGAAAATAATTAAGAACAAAGTATAATTATCATAAAAATGTTTATAAAAATTGTTTTTTTATAATACTTGACCGTGCTTGAAGCTAATCCTTGTCATAATACACTTTTATCAGGTGGTCACGGCCATGGTCAAAATAGCCCCAATAAGATAAGAAATGCTATCTATAATCCGTCGACCGTTACAACACATATGTCGCGCGTTAACACTCTTTTGTAGTCCATATCAAAATTAAGATAATTTTGAATGTCTGTTCAAATTTTACTTCCATTTTAGAGCTTGAGACCCATCTGTCGGTTTTTTTAGTAAACACCAGATAGTTCGGCGGCCCATAAAAGGGACCGAGTAATGAGCTCAAAAATTGGTAATGACTAAATAAAGTCGGTCACGTTTGAGCCCTGTTTCATTTTGAATTATGATTTTATATTTTTAGTCTGTTTTATGGTTTGGAACGAGCAATAATTGTTTATTTTGTTTCATTATAACTTTTATAAGTGACTGTGTATTGATTTGATTTTGAAATAAAATGTTATCGGTTTTTAAAATTATTCGGAATAAATTAAGAAATTTATGAATTTAACATTTTTTTTATCTAAAGTGCTAAGATATTTAGGTGAAAACTTTTTTTTTTCAGGTAATAACGTTGATTAACATCCAAAGGACTTAGCATAGATTATTTCAATTATCTAAAACATACTCGGAATTTAGTTTTTGAATGCCGATTCTCTTCTCAAATAGATATTGTCACAACCTCTTAAAGTTTCAGATTTAATGCCAAAATAATTGAAAGCAGTAGCTGTTACAAAGTTCTTCATTTCCTCTATTATGAACATCATATTGTTAATCTATGACAGTAAAATGAAAAGTACAAGTTCACAAACCTTAACTTTAAGAACGTTGAGTACGTTACATACATTTTTAGGTTTCATTATATCCCCCACACAAATCTTCCGCTTACTTATTCTCTTTCGAAAGGAGTACTTATGTAGAAAACAGAGAACATTTTCAGCTTTACATGTTAATGTGTACCGTCATGGTCGCAGCTGACATATGTCATAACACCCTCGTATCCAGAAATGTTTGTTTCCTCAGCGTGTTTTGAATTTGTATCTTATAATTCGTTGGTTGCGTACAGTAACGTGAACCAAACTCATTGGTCTATTTTAAACATGTTCCAATCATCATTCTTACTTTCATAGTATGTATGACTTTTCAAAATTAATTTATAGGTGCATGAGTCGCTCACAATATTATTTTCAACTCAACTCTTAAGAACGTATTCTTTTCGAGGTTAGACAATTATCACGTTACAATTAATTTCTTTAATAAGATTTGTTTTGTATTGATGCTAGATGATGCACGAACAGTTGAAAATACCATCTCATTTCAAACTCGTGTCATTGTTAGTCTCTCATTGAATTTCATTTGTCTAATTGAGCATCCAAATATTTGTGTTTCTGCCGTTAGTTTTGTCCTCATTTGGTCAATTCGTCATTGTAGGGGGTACTTGTGTATTACTTAAATATAAGCTCTATTGCGTTGTTTTAGGACTCAATTTTAGTGATCACAGAACACAATAAATTGATCTAGGTGAAATACATTTTCAGTTGTAGCTGATCAATGCTGGCTTAATATTGTTGCTTAATTCCGTTCTCGCTGTTGTTGCTAATTACCGTGTATTCTACTAATTGCCAGAACCTAAGTTTAGCTTTGCAATTTATGCTATATTATTTATATGCTCATTACTGTAATTGGGTTTGTTATGAGAAATTGATAATAATATATTGTTCTCAGTAATCGGATATTGGTTTAGGGAATCCTGAATATAGTCCAATTAATTAGGATCAATCTAAAACTATCCAGTAGATGAAAAATTCGAATCCAATTTAATCGTTTTAACAAATATTTTAATACAATTTACCTCAGCAAATACATTTATTTATACTCGTGATGGTTCAAGAGTTGTAAAATCTTTATTATCCTGTTTTATGTTTGACATGGTGTCACAGAATTTACTAGTGTTTTTATGTGATCGAACTGCTCGGTGCAGTTACCATGGCTTTGTGCAGCACACCGAAAAGAGCAGAGGTACAAATAGGAATGATTGGATGGATATTGACTGCCGTATATGGTCAATTTTCGATTTGCCATTGTGAGTTTATGATTCCAAACGGAGCGATCGAATTACAAATAGAACTGTTTAGTTCCACTCTTAATTCAAGGATTCTAGATACCATCCCAGATGGAATTTTTCTTACTTGAATTCCTTATTTTCAACTAATAATATACTCATTTTCTACAAAATTTTTCTGTGTTCCACACCTATGTGATTTAACTTTTCAAATCTAATTTCATACATTTTTGATAAACCAATAAATTATATGGTATTGTTAGTCGGTATATATGATTTACGATGCATTTGATATTTAGTAGCTAGAATATGTTATAAACGCTTTCTGCTTACATTTTATGACCATATACCAGTAGGCAATCAAATATGGTCATATTTGATGGCCTATCACAAATGGTTGCACCAAACATTGCCACTAGTTTTGTAATTTTTGCTTCATTTAGTATGAATTGTTTTTGCAATAATGTTTGACAAAGTTCTTATTAGTTTTAAAAGGTCATTATTTTTGACCATTTTTTTTACTTTCTTATCACCATACCTAATAAGTTCAATACCTACCTGTAGTTTATTATTACAGTATTCTACATATATCTTCTGTAATTATATGAAACAATAATAATAAATAAATAAATAAATAAATAAATATTCCACAACATTCTACACAACGCTATCTAGACCCATGGTAAGCTTAATTAGCTTGTGTTATGGAATCTAGAATGCGGATATACATACTTAGATACTTTTTTTTTTTTTGTAAATACATACATATTATACATAGAAACACCCAGACCAATGCAAATATTTATATTCATGCATACAAATTTGACTATTTGACACTCGGCTATTTAAGTAAAAAAGTCTGCCAGAATCTTTTTTTGATATCAAAACATCTAACATGGCAGCATCAATGTCGTGAACGGCAATCCCCCTCCATATTTATCACCACATTACATGATGTCCGAACCTTCCAACATGCTGCACCTTCCATAAATCTAACATAGACGAGCAGTTTCACAATAAATATCCAATCTAACACCGTCTTCCTGCCCACGCACATAATTCACTAAGAATTATTCGTATTTATTAAATAAACATATCAAGGAGACATTTACAATAAATGTTCAAGAAACGCTAATGTATTTATAGAAATATTCTAAAATGATGTTAATTGGACGTATTCGTGCGTATGCAGAGTACTATATCATCTCCTTTAAGCATTCAGCTAAACGTAAACACTACAGAAAGAGTATTTAATTGCTACACACTCCTATACGTTTTAGTCGATTGTATTAATGTGCACTATTGTTCAGAAATACGACAACATAAATCTAGAATTTTATTACTAAATATTCTAAAAACAAGAGAATCAATTTTATTAATGATTGGAATCTCACCAAAGCCTTAAACATTGACTATAAACAGGCACAAAAGTAGTAAATTTCGCAATATCTAAAACAAATAAGCACTTAGAGTTTGATCAGATATCATAAAACAACCAATGTTACCGGAGTGGGTGTTAAATCTGTCTTATTTTCGTAAGCTTGGACGAACTTGTACAAGATAAAAAGCCTGATTTTATGATATGGTAAGTCTTTGGTACATTGTTCATCTTGGGTGGCCATATAACAGGCTCAACGTGATTTTTGGTCTAATAAACATTTGATGTGTGTTTTTCCAGCCGGTTCCCTTAATGTTTATTTTCTAATCGTAGAAAGAATAAGATCTTCGCACTTAAAAACATTTTAGTATAGTTTTAATGAATATAGAGGTGTCTGCTCGACATGTTTTATGATTTTACTCTTAATAAAGCTATTTTTAACGGATTCTATCGCGATTTATTCGGTATATAATATTGACACTTACTGACGTTTACTTCGCTTTTCAGCAGCCATGGGAATAAATCACGATATAATGCACTCTGAGTTTATCAATGTAGAGATCATTAGTTTGCGTATAAATAACTGGGTGGTTTGTTCTAGAATATATTTTGCTTGTTGTTTATACCTACCAATGTTATCTATCCACTGTAACTGTATAAATTTAGTTCTTTGAATTAAGTCTCTAACAAGTCCTCAACTGTAGCCTGTCATCATTGTCGACACGATATTTCATCTCGCAGACATCTGTCAAGGCGAACAAGATCAACTTTGTCACAAGCATTGGTATTAATTTCCCTTTGCCCTTCTTTATTGCCTGTGATTGGATTATTTCCGTAGCAACTTTTCACTTCCCAAGAGCTCTAAAATAAGATTCGTTGCTTGAACGCTTTTATTTTAATCTGGTTGGCTTGTTTAAATATCATAAGCTTTTTTTTTATTCCCCACTCAATATTTCTATGCTGGTCTTTCATTGAACATTTTCTGTTTCGTGACACTACGCCGATTGTAGAATTGATGTAATAGACTTAGATAAAAATACGACATTAGCCATTTGTCCTTTCAACACTTTATTTGTTCGATCGTTAATCATTTTGTTACTGATGGTGCGTGTTCAATACAATACGATTCTATATAGCCATTGATTTTGATAATAGTAATGGTTGTCGACATATTATTCAATTTTCTGTAGTCATCAATATCACACGTATGTCTGCTGGATCAGATAATAAAGATATGAGTACATGAAAAGAAGTATACAAGGTTAGGTACTTCTTTTAAAATAAAGTAATCTATATTTCCGAAACAAAGTGTTCCATAAAAAATCTGTTGGAACAATTAACATCAAAGAAGTTACTTTTATAAAGACTTCAACTGTACACGATGAAATCACTTAACATCCTTCAGTCCGAGCATTATAATCCCTGCCAAGTTTTTATACTCGTGCAAAAAGTGGGAAGAATAACGCCGGTTGAGTGTCATACATTTTGATACTGCGGTTTTTGCTCTCCCTTGTTATTGACGAAACAAAAACCACTGTTGTTCGCCTGTCTACCGTTTTTGCGCACTTGACAAGCCACCCTTCCTCCGAACTTTAATTTGTCTTGAATAATTACATAATTACACGTCTCGCTGTGATTGTTTTATGTCGACAATGTTTTGCAGAGCGGAATTCGAAGAAAGTTACGACTGTGAGTCGAGAGTTGATCCAATTTAAATTAAAAGTACCTAATTAGACGATGCTTAAGTTAACTAACTCAAAGCGTTTGTCCCCCTCTAAAGGAAATTACAACATAAATCTGCTTCTCAAAATTGTGTTACACTTAACTCAGTTTCAAAAAGGAAAAAGTTTGGCGTTTCTATAATTGGCTCTTATCCAAATTAGCCAAGGGAAGGATCTTCTGAAATAATAACTTTTCATAATCTTACGGTACATGTCAGGGGACGAAACAACGAAATGAACTGTCAACTTGGACGTCCAAATCCAATTATTGTTCGGGCTTACAAACGCGGGGATTCAAATTAACCTACGCTGTCTTCCCTTTTTGCCGACCATCGTTGGATTTCGCGGGGCTTACTAAACATTTGTTCTCTGTTACTTATGATTAAGATTCATTTTTAGTTAGCCTTTTTGTTTACAATATCAAAACTTGATTGCTTTCATGAACAGGTTTAACAGTTTACTCATTATCATTGATGTTTATAAGCTACCTTTGTATTCAAATTGAATTCAAATGGTAACTAATGACATTCTATTAGCTGTAAAATTTTGATTTCGTATTGTGCTAGTATTCACGATATAAAAAGCCTCATTGAAAGACTTTTTATACCGTGAATAGATACATGTTAGTCTTTTAATTGCCTTCTTATCGTTAATAAATAGTTATAATTCACTGAAATAATTGCCAAATACTTTACGGTGCTTAAAAGGTAGCCTCATTATTCAATCATCAACCAAATTATAAATATGAAATCATGTTTTGTCAGCTTAACTTTTATTAACCATGTAACTATCGAAATAAATAGAGTAGGTAAAATTATCCAAGTTCTACTATCGCACCTATTTAATAAACGGAAATCTTTTAGAAAAGCACTCTAACTTGAACTTAATTGATTTGTTTCAACGAATCCCAATCATTACTTTTTTAGTTGACCAAACGATAATTGATACATTAGTTAGAGAATGCTTGAATTTCAATTATACAATACTTTGAACTTAAAACAACAAGTTATAAGTTTGAAGTTTCATAAATTAAGTAACACTCAAGATACAATCAGACTGTAAGTTTTGGATAGTCAAAGGGCTGGTAAACAAAGCACCAATCCCACTAATTGGGTACGCTCAGAGTTATCATTTCCGTCCGTAATAGAAATGTTATCACTATGGAAAGTTTGACTTGTTACCACAAAACTTTCAATTTGGTCTTCCACGAGATTTTAATCTGTTATTACGAACGTGGATCTGTTTGTTTTGTCTAGTCTAGAAAGTTTCATAGCAATATTATTTAGAAATATCAATTTGATAACGTATAAAACAACTTCACTCTTCTATCACAGAAACTTGTTGCCGAGATCTAGGATACTTAGGAAGGAGACCTTAATTTAGTCTGTATGGTAGACAGCTTCATAGTGAAGTGCATATAGGCATCTCATACTAAGGGCCTAGCATAAAATATGCATGAAACACGTTGCACTTTCGTAGGCACATAGAAGCCGAAACTAGTGCAATGTATTGCAGCAAGCGCTGCGTCTGCTCCCTAAAGGGTACTAGGTACTACTCCTTCACTGTTCTTCTTCCGTAAACACATCGAATATATCACCGCTTCGTATACCACCTCTTTTCAAAAAGTTGTCCTTCGTTTTCTCGACGAATTGACTATACACACATTTCTCGCTACTGCTATAACAACGCATTTTCATTTTCATTGCGAGTCTCAGCTTATTGTTTGGAATAGTCCGTGCTGTATCCTCTTATGACCCTGACAGCCCGCAGTGGGCGTCGTAAAATCATGATATTACGGACCTGACCGTTTTCTGTCCTATTGTAATATTTTTGCTAACTAAACTACGCAATAACATAATATTTGTAATATGTATAAAAATCTGTAGAGCTTCCTTTTAATGTATTTTTCGATAAAAAAAAACTGAGTAAAATTACAGAGTACAGCTTGTTTTCCATAAATTAGAGATTCCTAAGTTCGGAAGATCACTATAATGTTTTTTTAATATTTTAATTATTCGTAGTATTATCACTATACTACGAATAAGTTAATTCAAACAGATGTTTGTTAGAAGTCCTTAGTTCCATCTTATTTACGAATATTTTTCACAGTTCCTTACAGCGTGAAAAATATTTTTTGTATCTGAAAATATTACGCTTTCATCTGGCTTCAAGCGAAACTAATGAGCCATCATTACAAGTTGAAGTTTGACTCCCCTGAAATAAGTACCAAGATATTTTAACAGTCGTAAAACCTGAGTAACATGTAAAGTTATTGCCCATTGCGTGTTTGTTTTTAGTGTGTGTTTAAAGAGCAAGCCAGCACGTAATTACTGTTTGCGAGCACCTTTTACAGTCTTCAGGGATAAGTCGTGAATTTATGTAAAAATTGTTACAGGCTTTTTGCCGTTACTCGTATTTAACTGTCGACACCTTTTTCCTGAAATATTTTCATTAAAAATAATATGTATTTAGGAAATTTAAATTGAGATGGTACATATTTAAGTTTAACACTCAGGTTAAAAAACACAAAATGTATGCAAACAATATTGTAGAGTTTAACCATTTGTATTGTATAAGGTTTCAATTTTTTTGGTATCCGCATTCGTTCCACAACTTGTAGGAAGACTACTTCGCTTCCTAGTAGTCGAAGGTAATAACTCCTTCGAAGATTTCTTACGTTATAACCGTTACAAGAAAATGTTAACATTGTAAATGCTTTAAAATGTATCTGTTTCACAATCCTTACTTGCCACTCTAACCGTCTAAAGTATTACAAACGCTATAATCTTTCCGGATTAGCTTTCATAAACAACATAATCATTCTGAAGCTCAAATATTCCAAACTCTCTTGAAATGCTTTTTATGTTCCTTAATTTTATGACACGTTTTTTCTTGGCAATGCCATACCAAACGGAGATACCACGACCCAAATATCTTCGGGAACACCGCCAATCTTAATCTTAGAACCATTTACGTTAGTTTGTAGGCACTGGAGAAGTTAAAATGGCTAATCAATCAATCTTTAATCCCCTACTAAAGAAATCAAACTGTGGATGGGACCGGTGACAAATTACAGAGTAATTGCTTTGAGCTGCTGAAGACAAAGACTTTCTTTTTTTTCCAAATTGTATTCGTTCGAATAACTGGGAATTCGATTGATGAGTTCTGCGAGACAAATGATGAACGGACGTCGTTATACGGGCTTGATTATGTGGAGCTAGTACTTCTTCTTTCATTGAGATAGGAGTATTGATTAGTCCGATAAGCAAAATCAAGAACATACGATATTTACACAATATATTTTTTTGATTACCATATTACCGTAGCCAAATATAGGAGAGCTCATGCACAGGATTAGACTAATAAGATTTGAAATTAAAAATAAACTATATATAAAAATGTTTGAGCTGAAAAAAATCCAATTACAACAGAATCGAATAATTCAAAATCCAAAAATCCAAACTTAAAACTACTCCCAATTCCACTAGATTTATAGCTTTCTAATAATTCTTTGGCTATGCAGATTTCAACTGAAATTGTGTGTGCACCATTTGGTCATTAATCCTGGTTGGAAAGCGCCAGGTGTGACTTCTGACTCCTTGGAGATCTTTACAATCTTTGTCGCCCCTCACGGCGGGGAAAAACTGAAAGATTTACGACCTGCGATACTTGGCTTTAGTGCTGGTTAACTTAGCTATCGATAGTTCAAGCGAAGTATTTCTTTGAAATTGTGTGACTCCCTAACTTACTGACAGACGGTAACGGTTAAATTCAACATAATATATAAACATTTTGCTCACTCACGCTTTTCTTCTTCATAAACATTTAGGTTCAAAAATTAGACAATTTGGTGCTTTTATTGTTTGTGTTATAAAGCAATAATGCAATTAACATTAAGAATAACCTTAACATTATACAATATGGATACGACATATGTGCAAATACTGAAACCGCGAAGCATCCTGGTCCGTATGAATAGAACCAAATTAAATTTAAACTTAAATTCCCTGATTTATAAAATCCGAAATTTTCTAACAAAATAATTATTAAAATAAATGTAGAAAATGCAACCACTTGTATAAGTCATTAAATAGTTTCATCCATTGCTTTAAAGTCATTGACTGTGTCATAAGTCATTAATAAATACGCACACACCTTCACACACACACACACAACAATAAGCATAGTAGGTAACTTACTTGAACAGCTAAGCGGCAACATTTGAATGAAAATTAAAGTTTTATTGATAACTGCGATTCTACAGAGTGCTCAAAGTTGTTCAAATTCTATAAAATTAAAACTCTAGTTTCTGCCCTTAATACTGGACCAATTTTATTCAAACTTTTCCTGCTTGAAGCTTAGGGGGTACCAAGTATATGGTTTCAATTATTGCCTATATGTCGTATCCATATTGTATATTGTACACCAGGTTCCCAAATTTAAAAACAAATGTAAAGAGACGATCAACTTTTACAAAATGGAACTTTGAGACAATTTTCTCTGGCTTTTTCACATTACTCTTACCACTTATAGGAAAAACTTGCATTTAAACCTTTTTTTTTTAACTAAAGAAGATAATATTTTGATAGAATAAGCTAGATTTAACTGAGATATCCTTAACAATGACCTGATAATATTACCTAATAGTTGGATTTACTTTGCCTAACCTTATAATTAATGTATTAAACCCATCTAAATAATATGGCAGTGTAACGATACTTTATTATATTGGTTACAAGGGAAGTTAGTTACACCGTACAGAGCAGGGCATACGCGACAATGATTGTTTGCTATCGTAGCGCAACGTCGACCGTCTGCTCTCACTGCGCGGCACCGACTGCCTCGTAATTCGATTGACATGGCGCGTCGCACGCGCCATAAGTACATCTTTAGGAGTGGTGTAGTCTGGTAGACGTGATGTCCGAATAAGCATCGCTTGCCATAAGTACATGTTTAGGAGTGGTGTAGCTAGTAGACGTGATGTCGGGTTACATACTCCCCCTCTAGTTCGGACAAGGCGCCCTCGCGTTCGGACTAGCACTCGATTAGCCTACGTGGCCGACCGCGTCTGCGCTTCTCCCTAACGGGTGGGTCTACGGCGCTGCCTACGTAAGGTGTCAAATGGGAGACGTGATACTTCCCTACGTACTCACCTCTCGTGATGCCTTCCACTATGTACGTCGTAGGGTTCGCCACCTCCTTAACCCGGTAAGGGCCATCCCTTCTAGGTGCGAACTTGGCGGGCTGGCTGGGAGCCACATCCACAGCCACATCGTTAGCGCCTCGCGTCTCTAATAGGGCTAGGTTACTTACTTTACTATCAGAAGGGGTTCGTCTCCCTTCGTCCTCGTATCTCTTCTTGACACGCTGGGCCCTTTCACGGACCTTCCCAGCGTCATGGAAGTCAGCAAATATCCTTCCTCTTTCACATACAGGGACCACGAGGCAGGCGGAATCGACGTCATCTACCTCGGGTGCGCACCTGTACGGTACTCCGTCGGATATCAAACATCCACGGTTGGACCGGTTTCTCCCCCTGATGGGGTCGTCGGGGCCCTCCCCCTGCATTGGAACTGCTCCGGGACAGTAACCACTACTGCCGGTCTTCGGAGAGGAAGGCCTGGTTCCGTCAGTGCGCTGCAGCTTCTCTATCTCAACGCCTAGTAGCTCCATCTTACCTCGCGACATCCGGTACGATGGGGAAGCGGTCTGCTCCTGCTTCTCATCGACTCGAATGCGTTGGGTAGCGCACGGCGTTGGGGGTCTCGCTGCGGCGAAGCGCTCGGCCTTCGACACTGCAAGCTGGTTCAGCTGCGTTCTCTGACCGGGTGACAGCTTGAAGCCCTCATCCTGCCTTAACTCGAGACTGACGGTACTAATCCGCATCAGCTCTGTGTCGTTGGCGGCTTCAAGACTGTAAGACTGCACAAAGGGAAATTTCTCCTTTGGTAAATTATTAAAAGACCAACAACCCTGTTGGAGGTCGAGTAGTATACCTGCTTTCGCTATGAAGTCCTGTCCGAGTAGCGTTCTGTTGTCGGCGTCCGGTAACACCAAAAAGCTTACGGGGATAACTCGACCCTGTATAGTAACGGTGGTGTCACCTATTAAGGTTTCCCGTGACTGACGCGTCCCGTCCGCCAGGCCTATGGAGCGACGCACTTCGGTAAAACTTACCCCATTGTCGGTTAAAATCTTGTAGAGTCCGGGACTCGCAAGGCTCTCGGTGGCGCCGGTGTCAAGCACGGCGACACCAGTTCGAGATGCTACTTGAATCATCACTGTGGGCCGCGTCACATCTGGATCGTTGGTGACGGCACTTTGGAAACTTACCTTATTAGTTGCGGAGGCGTCCTTACACGTCGGGCATTTAGACCGTATCACACCTTCCCGTCCGCAGCCATAGCAAGCCAGTGGCACCTTGTTGTCCGTTGTACTATCACTACTTTTTGACTTAACCTTACATTCATCTATCGTATGACCAAACCGTCTACAAAAAGCGCAGCGCGGCCTTACACGTTTCTGTGCAGAGTCGCGATCGTTATTGTTTACATTTTCGGGTTTAGCTACAACTTTGCTATCGGCGATCGCAGGGTTGACACTGCGACGCATTGCATTATTCGCGGCATTAGGAGGAGCAGTATTAGTATTTGATCGACTCACCTCACCCAGCGACTCCTCTACATACCTCGCTCGTGAAAGCAGACCGTCGACACTATCAACACTATCTCTTGACACTCTTTCCCTAACCTTACGATCTAAGAGTCCGTATACAATGTCTAGCTGCACTATCTCCGGTAGATCATACGGTAATCGCGAGAGGTTTGCGCGCACTCGCGATATGTACGAATCGGCACTTTCGTCACTCTGTTCTCGGGCGAAGATCTCACGGAAGATCCGGTGCGCGGGGCGGGGTGCGCCGTACATGAAACGCAGCCGCCGTAATGCTTCGTCCCAGGTCTTCGTGGAATTTTTCACACCGTGCCACCACACGGCGGCTTCTCCGGTCAGCAGCATCGGTAGCCCCCGTAGTGCGTGCTCGTCGCTGACGTTCGCACATTCCTTATACACTTGTGTGCTTTCGAGGAACGTTTCTAGCACATCGGCGCTCCGGGTGGCCCCGTCGAATCGGGCCGTGCATCTGGTGAAGTTGCTCGTCGGTCCGGCGAACGTGGGCGTCGGCGTCGGTGTCGCGACACCTCGCATCACGTTGGTCAGGAGCCTCGTAAGTTGATCTTCCGACATGGTGATCGTGCCCCTGTCGGCTGCCATCGGCGTCGTCGCGTGGTTTGCCTCGGGTTCGTCGGTTGTCGTCGGCGTCGGTGTCGCGGCGTTCTGCGCCGCGTGAGCGTGACGACCAGTCTCGCTACTGCAACCGGCGGCGACGTGATCGTCGGCGCTAACCATGTACTCTGTCTCGCTGTTGGCTCCGTTGTTTGTTGTCGGCGTCGCGGCGCGCAGCGCCGCGTGAGCGTGACCTTCAGTCTCGCTACTGCAACCGGCATTGTCGTGGTCGTCGGCGGTTTGTTGGCGTGTCCTTGGCATGTCTGTCGTCTATGCCTACGCTCGTTCTCGATCCGACTCGCACTCAAAACGCGGGAACTGTCCACGGATGTACGCAGGTAGGTAAATGCGGCGCGTCGGTGCCGCCTTGTTAGTATCTACTTGAGTACGGGCCACTAGTTGGGCGCAATTTGTAACGATACTTTATTATATTGGTTACAAGGGAAGTTAGTTACACCGTACAGAGCAGGGCATACGCGACAATGATTGTTTGCTATCGTAGCGCAACGTCGACCGTCTGCTCTCACTGCGCGGCACCGACTGCCTCGTAATTCGATTGACATGGCGCGTCGCACGCGCCATAAGTACATCTTTAGGAGTGGTGTAGTCTGGTAGACGTGATGTCCGAATAAGCATCGCTTGCCATAAGTACATGTTTAGGAGTGGTGTAGCTAGTAGACGTGATGTCGGGTTACAGCAGTATGTTATAATACTTTTTATCTGTAATTAGACTGAGGAAAAAATAACAACGAGAGTAAAACATATAAAACGCTAAAAGTACACAACACTTTTATGTCTCATTTTATACGCTATTTACCTTTCTTTCATTTTTACACTCATGTGCTTCAGTATTTTCACGGTCACGGTAACGCGGCTGATATTTCCATCTTAGCAAACTTTGTATATAGGGTACATCTCATCAAAACCCACGACCTCTATCTTCATTGAAGGGGCTGGGTAATAAAGGAAAATCCACTGGCTTCGTATCGTTGAAAAGATAGCGTCCAGAGAAAAGCTGTACTATATTATTTTTAGAAGCGATATTTCATACCATACCGATAAATCATTACATTTATTTTGTTTTGGAATGATCTGTTTTCTGTTTGTTCTGGTAACTTTTTAAGTGTATCTGATATCATCTGCTCTTGCATCACACATACTTTTTTTATGTAGACGATAATGATAGTATTTCGAAAAATAAATTATACTTTGAAATTGACACTTATTTCAAAAATAATCATAGTTTACTCATAAACGGTATTAGCATTTACAGTCGAAAACATCGTTTTTCCAAAACAATGGGTAATGTTTCGTCGATTTATGCATTGTTAGAACAGAATAGATAGTAACAAATCATGCTGCATATATTTCCGTCGGGCGTGTACGCAAATTGCAGATAGCCTGAACAAACAACAGTATTTTACGACTTTAAACTGAACAATGTGTTTGAACATCGCGATGATTAAAGGTTGAATTACTGTGCGTAATATAGACAAAATTATTAGTGAGAACTGAAGTTTTGCAAAATGTAGGTTTAATCTAATATTAGACTATTAGAACGATTTAGAAAGTTTAAGAACAAACTTTCTTTCTACTTTAAAGTAAATAACGAATAAGTATACAATACCTATACTTACCTAAAACAGTTTAATGTAAGACTAGACTAAAATCTTCGGGACTTAAGTTAACTTCACCTGTTTATTGATACTTGACTTGACTCCAGCACAGGCCTTTTCCTCTCTAGATTGGGTGTTAATAGTATAGAAATAGAAACAAATATCGGCAAATTCTTGCATAATATGACTAATCATGTTACATAAAACGGCGACATGATTTGTCATAATTTTCAACAAAGAACAACAGAGTTAGTGAGATTTGTCAAAAATAAACTTCGAAAAGGATCGAACAATTTTTTCGTCTTCTAAATTACACTTTATAGTACAGCTCGCACAGTGTACAACAGTCACGTTATATTAACCCCGATACCATTTTCCATACTCCACCAGTAAATTCGATTTTGAAGTCCAAGAAAAAACCCTAAAGCGCCCTTACATAAATTTACGAGCTATTCAGCCGGCTTGTTTTTGCCGCATAACCGACCAACGATTTAAACGGGGAAATCTGTAGGCATGTTTTGGGTAAAAAGTTTACCTCCACTGGCTTAAGGCTGCAACTTACGAGACGTGGCGATAAAATGCCTACTGAACGTATCATAGCGGGCGGAGATTTCAATTAGGTAACATTTCACGTTTCGTAGTGTCAATAATATTGCATTTCTAGCATCAATTCTATTCATGTGTTGATAATATGTTTGCATCTGATTGTATCGACAACAATAAGTAAAGTATATTGCAATGCCTGTGATAAAAATGACAAGATTTCTTTCATTATTGAAATCAGGACCATTCATTTTAAAAATTAAGAATTGAGCATAAATCATGAAATATTTAAGAATATAAAAATTTATTTGGAACCTATCATACACAAAGTTATTAATCACTAATATTATTCAAATTATTTTGATAATTGGTTGATAAGTGTCAAGCAAGCAAGCTAGATATTTTTCTGCTGTAGTAATTTTTTAACCATTTCGTCAAAAAACGCTTTCAGCTCTAAATTTATACCACACAAAAATCTCCTTTTCAATTTTGTATCCTAAAGTTTTCGTGTTGGCGTGAATTATTATCGCCATAATCAGAGGACAATGATCAGTTTTTATACCGAACATGGATTCTGTATACATATAGCAATTATTTACAACTTCTCTGTTCGTGCTGATGCGACGCGAGCAAAATTTTGAAATGTATCTTTTTGTACTGTTATCCGCCAAGCTTATTATTAAAACGCTCGAAGTTTTAGCCTTTAATAAAATACTTTTTTAGTGTCAACGACTGAGGATAATGACTGAGAAGGATTTTCAAATCCGTTGTGAATGTTTTTAGGAGATCTTTATGATCAGCAAAACCATCGTGTTGTATGCAAACGATAAAGGTGATAAAGCTTATTCGTTCAAATTAATTAGTTTCCAACATATTTAGTAAAGTTTAACAAATAAGAGCGGTACGATTCCGAGTTTATTTTTGTAAATCTGTTCTTTCGTCTCTGCTTGTGCAACGCACCATTTCTAATGTTCTAACGCCCGTATTAATCTCGATTTACTGAGTACCGAATGTATAGACAGATTGACAGATTTGACAGATTGTCTATACAATCTGTCCTTAGATAAATTGAGATTCAGAACTGAATGCCATTCTAAATTAGCCAGTTTAGTTCTGCTGAGATAATACTAATAAAACTTTATTTCGTACAATTTTATCTTTTTTCCTGTTCATTTGCATAGTGAATTTATAAAATATCGACACGCTTTATATCTAGTCCTATTGAATCTACACTTAGAGTATCTATCAGATGGATACTCTAAGAATCTACATCTCGCAAACGCAATAGACAATCATACCAACTATTATGTACGATGTGAAAATCACAACCGAAATAAACCTACCGTCGTCATTAATCTCACTTTTTTGTCACCGTCGAATCACGAACTCGATCAAGAACGTACGTGCGTTCAAAATCTGTGACCAAATTGACAGGCGATGTGCCTGACGTCGTAATTCAAAACGGACTTTGAACTTCAAAACGGATAGTTTTTGTATTTTCTATGTTGATATTTCTCACGAACAAAAAGTTTGTTTTCATTACGTTTTTTACTGTGGATTAGCGCGTGCGTCCCAGTTCCTTCGAATTTTAAAGCACGAATGGTTTTTTGAGCGTCTTTTAATGGAACAGTAGTTCAAATAAATGATTCCAAAGTTGAAAACATGGTTTGGTTGTATTTGCATAGTTATTTAAAGCTTCAAAAATAGGGATATTTTATCTATTTCAACTATGATTGATTTCTAGCTTTGTCTAGCCTTCATTCACATACTTATGTAGTAGGACCAGAAAACTTTAATACCTTTCGTAAACTTAACAAACGACATTTATAACTACCCTCAGTTTTCAAATTCAAACCCAATTAAGTGTTTAAACGCCCCTTCTAAAATATGCTCCAAAGAAAATGAATTTCATCCCAAAACGCGTTCAGAATGATCTTTTATACTTACATCTTATGTTTTAACGAGCCTTAATTAAAATTTGTGAATTTAATATTTCACATCATCTGTGTATCTCATTAACCTAATTTTGTGATATACATTGCAAAGAAAGACAATTTCGTGTGTGCATTAAAATTTAAGCTCTTGGAGACGGAATACAAAATTATTAACAACTAATTGGTGACCGCGGCTCCGCTCGCGTGGGTTTTGGTTAGCGTTTTTGGTCATATCTGTGGGTATACTCAATTAATTGCAATCAAACATACGGCAAATTTTAAGTCTGACTGTGACCTATCTTATAAAAATCCGTTACGTAGTTTTTGCCTTCATCACGAATCAACATGTAAACAGTCGAGAATTAAAAAAAAAATAGGTTCAAATCGTTTGACATAACCCATTTTTTTTTAACCATACAACCACATCTCCATCATTCTAATCCTTACACTGACATTACCTAATTAAAGATCACAAACATTATTGTCCACGCTGAATTTCTCTCCTATTAATTTGTCACCCTTTCATCTCTTTAGTACTAAAACTGTATTATTATTTATAAAGTTACAAAAGCTTTTGGTAAATACGGTGCGACGTTTTGTTCCTTTGCTCATATCAAAGGCTTGTATTGTCTTTTATTTCATTAGCATGTCATACTGTACTGAAATAGACGGGCTGATTTGTCGCGGTCCGTGGGCGGTAATATTTCGATTATGGGTGGTTTTATGTTAGGCGACAGTATAGTGACATCAATATTGCATAAATTGTCGCCGACTTCAGTGAGATATCAATAACTTGACAAAGTAACGCGATTGTAGAATCACTTATTGTAGTGGTTTAGTTTCATGCAAGTGGAGTTTGTCTTCAGTTCTAATATAAGGAAAGATATAAATATAACTCTTCTGGTATTTATTTTGTTGTCTTGAAAATTTAGTTTCCGTTTTTGCTATTCCCTTTAAATAATAACTTTAAAAAGTTATTTAACCTTTTGTCTTCAGAATTTATACCGTCAATGATCATTTTAACAATAAAATACTTATGATGCACATTTAAGTTTAGAGTTTAATTTTATTATGATCGTAAAGGTAGCAAAAGTCATTAACTAATTGCAAGTGTTACTGTATCTTTATATGTATTATGGTTATATTATAATGATATCTAATTGTCTTTACTCAAATATTTTACGTGTATCTAAGTGATTTTCTTTATTACTTTTATTTACGGTGTAGTAGGCGGCACTGTACTTGAGTTCTAGTGTGTTATCCATTATTTTCTTCAATGTTGGTATTTTAATTTTCAATTTAAAGTTAGAAGAAAAAATACCCCAGTAAGTGGTTGAAAATTTATTCGTTTTGAACTCGTATTATTGCTTAATTTGCATCGCTACGGATAGCGCGGCAATGTAATCAATTTCTGATATCGGTACGAAAAATAAAGCAGTTAAAACTTGAATAAACTTACAAACTATTTTTAGCAGATTCTATCACGATTTTTATGCCACTCAGGTCGCAGACAGGTAGGTATAAGGCCCACTCGATGGGAAGCAGTCACCGCAGCCTATAGACTTGTGCAACGTCAGGGGCTTCACAGTCGTGTCCCGATCGATCTTTTGCTGTTATTTTGATATAATGAAACAACGGTCATTTTTAATTTCCCCGTGACTTTACCTGCTAAAAAGCAACAAAAATATCGTGCTCAATGTTAATAAAACCGGTAAAAATCATTTTACAACCAATATTCACAAAAATAAACCAAACCGAATGCAAGTAACAAAGCGATGCTCGCTTGCTTGCATAGTAATAGCAAATATTTCCCATTGCGATATAGCAACAAATTTATTGTCCAAAGTGCAAATACACATGGTGTATGGTAACAAGGCATGGCGGCCAAAGCGAAAAATTGAAGAGCTCATATTTATAGGGAATGAAATTGGCGCCGCAAGCCCTGTTTTAGTTCACTCTTTAATTTATCGTACTCTCAGCGAGGCAAGTAAATTGCTTGCACGTTTTAATACCAGTAATTGGTATCAGATGGCCAATTGACAGTGCGTTTTCCTGTTAAAAAGTTTATGATTTCTTTCTTATAGCTTTTTGATGATGTTGTGTGGTTAAGTGCGTAAGTTAAACGAAAAGGATTAAGTTTCCTTACTGTATACATATACACTAATGCTTGCATTTTGCAGGGGTGGGCAGAAATGTGTAAACACTTATATTTTTAATTGATATTATAGTGTTTTCATAATATTAGATAGGTATTAATCATTAAAATGTGTTTACTGAACTTGTAATATAAGTGGCGCTGTGTTACTATAAAATACTTGCAATTACTTTAATTTTGATTTACATTTCAATAACTTTTATAGTATACTTAATGTTACAAACATACCAAGCCATACATTTCAAATATAATCACTGTCATATTAGATTATTCATTAAAATCCCACGTGTACCAGTTTTACAGTATTTCCCAAATACATTTAAAATGCAAAAGATCAAGCTTAACTACTTTTATCGTAAAAAACTATTAAGTACTTGGCTATCACACGTCGAAAGTACTTCCACGGACACGGTATTCCATTATGAGTGCACAAAAAGCCGGCTCCAGACTATTTCCATTCATGTTTATGTCTCAGGACTCCCTGGAGACTCGCTGAGTTTTATTGACAATATAAATACGAAGGCTAGTGCTTGGAATGTGCACAGCCGGCTTCACTAAGCGAAGTGTGTTTAATATTGCACAGGATAAAAAATTAGAGGCCATTTTTCTGAGACATTTTTGATGTATAAGAGTTTTTGTGTATGAATATGTATAAAATTGCATGGGCTGTTATATGGTCTGGTTTTGGTTGTGTATAATATGTATAGTGTTCAAAAGTATGTTTACCCGCTTCGTAGAACACATAACATAAGCTAGCTAAGCTATGTTTTACTTAGTGGTCTAGATAGTGTCGTGTAGAGTGTCGTAGAATATTTAATGTCATTAAGAAAAGATACCACTATATATTTTATAACATTGAAATTCTCAAGAGAGCTTCTTAGCTACCCTGCAAAGGAACATTATGTAAATCACGTAGCGATAGAATCGAAATCATTTATCGTAAGTGTAGTACCGACTCAAGGTAACCGCTTTACTCAGTCGTCATAAAAAGTTCATTCGACTAAAATCTCAAACCTTTTTCGAAAAAAAACAAGTCGCAATCCCAATAAAAGCACTTTCAAAAAACCTCTTCTAGAACCGAAAACTAAAGTAATTTGACACAACTGCGCTATTCAAAAGCAATCGCTAAAATGCAGCCCAATTCTGAAAGTGCGCGCACGATTCGAATATCGAAAGCGCCATTTGAATCGAACCACGTAAACGCAATTATGACAACTGGCGCAGAACTTTGAACATACTTAGCACACGTTCCACGATCACATTCTCTGATTACCTTGAATTCTGTCTCTTAATATCCTAACTAAATTTCCTTAACTCTGTGGAGAAAATTATAAGACGGGTTTAAAGATTGCAGCAATGTATCTGAAGAAAGGAGATGGGTAGGCTTTCATACATTCTTGGGCCAAAAATGTAATAAGATGAGGGTGGTATCAATTAAGAGCATATAAATTATTAAACCATCCCTGAAAATTCTGCAGATTTTGGATATCTAAGAGCAGAGTTATAAGAGATTTAGTAAAAGTGAGGTTATGCAAGAATTTGACATTTCAGAACTGTGATTTCTGTGGTGTTTTAATAGAAAGTGGTCATTGTTTTTATTGTAAAATACTTTTACATTGTACTGTATTATATTTTACTCAGGGATAATGTACGAAAACTTACAAAGAGATTTTAAAGATATGGAGTACAAGGATGTTATGTTAATTAAAAAAAAACACTTCAAATAATAATTATCTTTTATTCTTCTTCAATAATAATTAGAGTATTGTCTAAGAAGTGCGCAGGTGGAAATATATTACCTTATTTACTTCATTTTCTATGCCACAATTTACACAGAGATCCATGTCAAAATCCAAAATACCGAGCAAAACTCAAACAAGTAAACAAGTTTATCATTGTACTTTAAGGTAACCAGGAGCAAGCTAGAAGTCCGTAAAGAGAAATCACTGTTATGGGAATATAATCAAGAAATCAACTGGAAATACTCAAAACGCAGAAGTCAATTGATCATTGGATTTAAACCAATAAACTGATACAGCATACTGATATAGCATACTTTTGTACATATTTTATAAACAATTGTATATCCCATAAGCCGTGTAAATATACAATTTTTCGATAAAATAATTAATTTTGAAGATTGAATAAATAAACTGATTGACTGAAAATGGAGCTGTCAGCTGTCACAGCTTAAAAATACAGTTGATAAACACAAGAAATAATTAATCGATTAACGGAAATCGATTCAGAATTTATTTTTATTACACTATTATTTGGTATTTTAAATGGTTATTATTATTATTATGATTAAGTTTTGTTCACTCTGATTGATTTAATATCAAATTGTGATGCAAGTGTTTTAATACGCAATATTGTTTAAATAATTTTTAGTAATCGATATTTTATTTTGCTAGTGGAATAAACTTAATTTTAAGATTTCTCGTCTTCCAGACTTTCAATTGAGCTGGTTTTTTAATATTTTGAAATAGAAAAAAATACCGCTTTTTTTAAGTCATATCTCAACTCATTACAATTTTGGCCCAGAAGTCCCCGTCTCCTTTGATACTTGAATAAATAGCCTCATCAATTGAAATAAGTACTCTACATTTGTTCGCATTCTGTCTTAAGGTACTATTTGTACATTTAATCCTACAACAATAATACGTAAGGATGTATCTTTCCTTTATAATAAATTAGCAGACCCGTCTCGGGTTCACACCGGCTAAATATTTGACGTAGTCCTGTTACTTCAGACGTTACGATGAGGCACTTACATACACGTACATTTTCATATCTGTTTTCTCGCCTACAATATTATTATTTTTACTAGCAATTACTAACAATGTGCTAATATGTAACTAACGCTTTGACTTTAAATAACTACTAAATACAATTACTCAAAATCCTATAGTAGAACGATTATCGAGGTCAAATCACACTTCTACAATATCTGATATCAATAATATTATTTTAAAGCAATATAGTAACAAAAATGCAAGAGTCAGCTTACAAAACCTTTTATACCTATACATAACATAAGCTAAAGATATACACCTCAAAAACAGTAGCCCAAACATATCTTATTAGCATTGAGATATCGAGTAGCTTCTGAAGTCTGCGATCACAGCAGGATTCCTTATAAATTGGCGACGTTAAGCTCTTAATTAAGTCTCTTTAGTTTTTAGTCCGCTGCACGCGATGGCAAGGTAATCAACGAGTTCAATTTAAATGTGTTTAGCGACAAATGATATGCAAGGGTTTCTACAGTTGCAATGCAGTTCTTATTTTTTATTAATTTATATAGATTTATTTTATATAGCTTTATTTTGCAGCCTCGCGTTATAGAAGGTGATTCGTTTGACATCTATCGAGTACGTTTCTAAATTTTAAACTGATTTATCGTAAGAAATCTATTATTGAAATAAATATTGTTCTGTGTCTATGTAACTGTCTATTTGTGTTTGGAATACCTATCAAATCCAGGATATAAGATAGGTATACCACTCTCAAATTATAGTGAAATCGTTCCAGCCGATTCAACATAAAAGATTATCAAGTTACCAATTGCATTAAACTACATTACTTTACCCTTCACATGCGCCCTTTCTCTTCCAAATGCCAATACAAGACTGATATGCCACAAGCATTCGTAGGCTAGTTCACCATGGTGGCCGTATACTAATTTTCTACTTTGTATTAGATAAAATATAATCATATAAATTACTCCAGTTAGTCTCTTCATTGAGAGCTATTTATCAATCTAACGTACGCTAGATATATTCAATAGTGGGTGGCAATGCATTTAATGGCATCTCTATCTTAAATTGGCGATTTAATTAAAACAGGTTTGTAGCTCCGTTTGCACGGCATGTCTGTCTGTCCGCGACGCGTGACTTCCTAGAAGATGTCGCTTTAGATTGATATAGGTTAGCGACGGTACAAAACCAGTTATGTGACGGAACTTCAATGTAAAATAATGTGGTGATACCATGATTTAGGGTGACTTGTTTATTACGTTGGGATCTGAATTTCATTTCAGAAGTTTTTGTTGTTGCCACAAGTTGGTATATGATCGCTTGAAAAAAAAAAACAAAGAATCATATTTTTCCGAGCATTGAACTTTAAATAAGAAAATAATAATGACTTTAGTCTTCAATACTGTCATAAGTCAATGAAGTGTAATGAACAGATACTAAGTGACAATTTTAGCACTAGAAATAGTAAAAATGAAGGTGAAGGCTATGAAAGAAAAAGGTATAATAATTTTAGTACCAATAGTACTCAGGAAAAATACGTATTATTTTTCTTTCAATGATACAATAGATGCAAGTAAACTTGTATTAATTCCTGTAGGTATTTACATATTTAAATATTTAGCCGTTTGTGACACCAAAGCTAACTAACACAGATACTATTCCCTCCAATTCTGTAACTAAGAATGTGCAAATAAAACATTCAAATAACGAATCTCTTCAGATTTCTCCAAGCAAAACAATTTCAACGATAGTTGAGCTCAGCCCACACACTAGCTCGCTCGCACGCAAAATTGCTCTACTTAGATATATCAACGACGTTCCATCTTAATAAACTACGCTAATAGACCCGTATTTATTAATGTAAACAGCCTGGAATCTGGAGACGACGACTTTGAGTAGAAAATATAGAGTGTGCTTTATTTAGACTATTAATGGGCGAACTTGTTGGACGACGTTGTATTTCTTTATAAATAAAATTGTGTGAGTACAGCAACAGATAAGTACAAAGACTCAGAATACAGAACAAACCAGAAGCCGCATTCGCTAATAGCTGCATATCCCGCACTGTGTCCAAAAACGATACTCTGTCTCGCTCTATAGTGAAACTTCCCGCTCGCGTAATGTTGCTAGGCTAAGGTGCGGTTCCCAACTTTAGGGTAGTCATAAAACACTAGATAAGCGATATAACACTAGATATTTAATATCTGTATTATACAGAGAGGTGTTCAGTGTAAGTTAAAGCTATTAAATATATATAAATTTAATAAAATACGGTAATAAGGTAAGTATTTTTTTAATGGTATAATGATATACAAAGTCTATAGACGCAGTCTCACTCCAATGCGGCGAAAATAATACCTAGCTACTACTCTGGTACATGTTGACAATATAGGTACCTACATACTTATATGTATCTCCTATCTCATCCATTTCAACTTTTCTCTTCATGCATCGGTAGGGAAACTAAAATTAAAAACATTTTATAGAAAAAAAAAAGTACCTACTTACATTATACATAATATTGCTACTGTGCGATAAAACCACCAATTGTATATAGGTACCCACATAATAGCGTGTTTAATGATGTCTGTGGTGAGCCTACATATCGATTCAAAATGAATGACGATTCGGAAGTTTGTGCGTAACTATGCACGCGCCTGCGAGACTCGCAGCATATGCAGTATGTACATAACTCGCAGTGATTGTTGAAATTGTTGTTTGCTATTTGATAAGTTAAGTTTGTTATTGTCCTTCCACAAGCAGAGAAGGGGCTATGTAGGGTATACAGCCCTACAAGCCGGACAGCCAGTAAATTGTCGCTGTTGGTACAATAAATGGTATTTCTTCAATTACTGAAGACAAACTCCTATGGTCATCTTCAGACACCATCTACAGATCCTGTATACTAAGAATACCAGAGAATTAGCTAATACAAAACAAATGAGCTCAAACTCTATAGGTTTTTCTTGTTTAGTTTAGTATTTCTTAAGGCCATCTTCTGACTATATCATCAGACCAGCTCCATGGTACCTACCATATTAATGCATTATCCCCTAAACTAACATGTACACAAAATTTCATCAAAATCGGTTGAGGATATCTGCTTCAAAATCGAGTTGCAAGATTTCTTCTCGAACAAATTAAGTAGGTAACATACCTACATCCTACATACAGTGAATGTAGGTAATGAAAAGATTTTTTATAATATGTAATATCATTTGCCGACTTGTTTGCAATGCAACAAGGAATAATGCTTGGACGAGTAAAGTGAACAGAATATTTTTGTACCTACCTGCGCATGGCGCTCGTACGTACTACCGAGCCATTTAGTTTGATTTGAACCGTATTGTACAATAAAGAGACCTATCTATGTATATCTGTTTAAATTTCATAAAAAAATTGTGGGTAAAATTTTCAATTGACATGGCAACACACAAGATGGCAGCGTCTTCGTCTAAATCAATCACAATTAAATTCAATAATTAAATAACTATGCATTTGTATACGCTAATTACAGATGAAATGTGATCCCATCCTGTTTTTTTGTAATCCTAGATGTATTTTTACATGTAGGAACAACTAAAACCGACATTTTAAAATTAAAATTGACACTGATGTAATACGTCTGACGCGCTACGTGCATACGAGTGAATGCGAGTGACAATATTCAAACCAAGACGATTTGTCTTGGTTTGTGTGTCTTCACTTTTGAGCGCGCTTGCGGTTTCTGGTTTGTTCTGTATTCTGAGTACAAAGACAGTATCAATAGCGTTAAAAAAAACAGTGAAATGAAAACAGAAACAATCAAATAATATGATGAGCTTTAATCAAAACAGTCGGACATTTTTAAATTACAACTGTCACTCTAGGGAATTATCCTTGAGCCGCAGGGACTTCGCAAAAATATAATTAACAGTCACGAAGTAAATCCATAGAGCGATCATCTTTTCAGAATAAATAAGGTATAATAGATACGATTTAGAAAGTTAGATATACGTGATAACTGTTATAAGTACAATTATATTGTTGATGCGACAAGATTAAATCGATTCCTCCACGGTGGTTAAGTTCTTCTACATTCTTCTCACTAAATTATCAACTTTGAGAAGCGGTAGAAATCTTAAAAATACCTTCATTTGTTTCCTTCTTTAAATACTCTCCTCTTTCTAACCTCCCTCTTTGCTATAGGTTGCGTTTAAGTATACTTATTTGCTAAGTAGGAAGAATAAAAAGTAACAACTTGATTCAAAAAATGTAACACAACGATTTTTTCAGAATAAATTGGATCACGATTTGTTTGCCAATGAATGCCCCCCTTTATAGGCGACTGTTACTTTGATGTGCGAGAGAATCTTTTAGTGGGCCATAATGAATAATAATGACTTAGGCATGAGCGGAAGATTGTTTCACGGAATATTTCCAAGTTAGGCATCTTATTGTTATACTAGTGATTTGGAAGAATAGCTTAATTTGACAAATTGTGGATTAAGTTCCCTAATTTAATTTTCTGAATTTGAGAGAGAAATTTACTTACGAGGTTCTTCTTCGAATGGAGCATAATAATGTTTTACAAAGTAGGTATGGAATTCGTAAACTAATTTTTCCGTTTCCCATTTATATAACAATATAAAGAAGATTTCAATAAACAATAATATGTTAGTTTAATAATAGTAAAACAATAGTTCAGTTTCTAACTAACATATTTTTGAATTGAATTGTAGTACTTATTCATTGAGGGGGTCATCCAATAAGGGTCAACCTAGGCATACGTATGTTGACATTCTCTACAGATTGAAGACGCTATAAGGGAAGGAAGGCCAGTGCCTGGAACTGACAAGCTCTAATGAAAACTCTCATGAAAGTAAAACAGATAGTTAATTTAAAAGCAAATAAAAATAATGTTAAATTTGCTTACCTTGATGGCATAAAAGTATAACTAGTAGGTACGTATAATTGTATATGTGAATACGCATGTAGATAAATGTTCAGAATGAAATATACTGTGAAACAAAATTGCATATATTCCAATAACATTTGCCAGAAATTTCTCCTTTAGAATAATAAGTTACCTTTAAACAGAACATTTTCAAGTCACGAACAACGTTCAGTGCCATAAATAAAACAGTTTTCACGGCAAAATACAAAAACTGGAGAGATACCAATATATTTGGCGCACGCCTTCGGCCCTCAAACAAAGCGTTGAACTCAATATGCGCGCATAGAATTGTTGCCAAGTCTCCCCCACCCCAAAGGGGGTGACTAGATTCGGTAACGAATACCAAAGGTTGCCAGAGACTCTTGGCAAATGCTTTGCAGTAACGGATGTGTACTTGGAACATCGACTACAATTGGAATGTTCACCCTACATTCGGAGTGAATGGGGGAAATTAGGTTAGGGGCTTATCTTGTCTATATGTGTTTATGATGAATAGGGATTTTGGGCTGTGCGTCATAGCTTTTATTCTTGTTTTGCCTTTATGTGTCTTATTGAACCTTTCATTGCGTGAACCTTTCATGTTTTTTCTTTTGCAATGTGGTGACTTTCAAATGAAATTGTTTCAATCACAGACTAACTATCGATCTAAAAGATAACTATAATATAATACGGATCCTATAGGTACATAAAAAAGTAGATATAAATGACACAAAATTAGCTTAAGAGCTTACTAACCAATTTCAAAAAGAAACTTTTGTAAAATTTAGTCAACAATCTTCACAATAAAATACCTAAAATAAATTGATTTCTAGTCAATGTAACCAGTCTAACTAGAGTAAAAGCTTAAACTGAAAAGATACACAAGCAATATAAATACCACAAAAAAGACAAAAATGATTGCACAAGTGTTCTTCAAATTGCAGTATTCTTGGTACAAAATTTGAACACACCATAGCTTGCAATGCTATTAGTAAAATTGAACAACACGGTAATCCTGGTAACTGTTGGCACAGCAGTATCACTAAACATCAATAACCGCTATTAACACAGCGTTAACAGACCAAGGAATCACACACCGCCGACGTTTTAGCCTCTTCCAATGGACGTTTCCATTAGCGTACGATATTTTGACGGATGTTTATCGTTGTTGTAAGTATTAAGTTAGGATTTACCACGAACACATTATAACTATTTCAGAAATTCAGAAATATCTGATACATATTAAAATATAATAGGTAATTTCATTATTTTAAAGGCTTGCCTGTGGTTTCTGTGTTGTATAGATATTTAGAGATAAGACTATTGAGTTCAAATCAATACGCGTTTATTGAGCCGTCTTGAAAAGACTCACAACTTTTTTTTAACATTTATGACATTTATTTGTTTATTTAATTACACACACACTTTTTTAGTTTAATTAATATTTTTAAGTAGTTTAAAATTTAAGTACCAGCTGAGTGTAAAAAAAGTTTAATTAAGTTATTTGAAATGATTCCAATATGTACTTCAACTATATTTAACTTTTATAATATTAAGTTCTCATTACGAAGTATCTCTTCAAATCATTTTAGTTTTAACATAACGTCCAGTAATTGTCGTGTCGTCCAACATCGGACACCATCACTTAGCCTTTGTTTACCGACTTGTTTGCACTAGCGTTAGTTGCCGGACTAATGGCTCACCATCCTTGGTCCAGCTTAGTGCTAACCGTGGACAAGAGCGGGTTACGCTGAGAAAATACAAACTTTTTTGTATAGACCACCTTGACGTCGGAACCTTTTGACTAAGTTCATGGAAAAGCTTTTTGAGTTGGAGTATTTGTGTTGAAGTGCTTTTTGTTTGGTGGATTAGGGACGAATATTTATGAATGTTTTCGGTGACCATTTAGTGAGGAATGACGGTTATTTTGACGACTTAATTGTCACTAAGATTTTAGTATAAATTAGTAACAATGAATTCTTGTTTGTTGATTTCTACGTAACTTGACTTTATAATACCTAATAAGAGGGAGTTCAGACGGAATTCGCTTTTGTAAAAGCCAAGATAAACCAAATCAATGGGAAGAGTTGTAGGACAATGGACACCTAGGCTCCAAAATATAAAGAAAAAAAAGAAAGAAAGAAAATATTTTTTATTCAACCTAGCAATACACAGTTCAACAAGACAAAAACTACAACATTGTGTTTATATGCATAAAAAATAGCCAGGTAGAATAATGGCCGCCTCTCAGCTTAATGCTGTCCGCGTTGTAGTGCAGGCGGACAGCGCTGGTTTTCAGAGACGGCCGGAATATAAGTTTCGAATGCAACTGGAACTTACGCTGTTACGGTGATTGATTTCTATGTATTAGTAGGCTAGTACTATTATTATCTGTTCTGTGGTATTAGTAGTACCTAAATATGTTATTTAACAAACTAGTGGGCCACTTAATGATAAGCGGGTACTATAACTTATAGACGCTTGTAACTGTGTTATTTGTTACCATCTACAGTGAGGAAGGGTAAGAGAGGAGAGATGATTCAGTTTAAGACCTCTCGCTAGTGATACAAAATGTAGCCTAGCAACTAGTTCTTGAAAGTGCCGTACTTCCTTGGCAAGCCTATACATGTTTGCATAGTGTGACTTCATGACCAGACTCCCCCGGTAACGAAACTAGAACCAAGTTAACTAAGTTAATTGAAAACTACATATAATCACGCTTTTATACCCAGTGAGTTGGTATAAGGTCCCACGTAATAGGGGGTGAGCCAATTGCCGTATTCCGGGCACTATTCTTATTGAGTCGAATCATGCATCTGAGGCTAAGTCTGGGCTGTATAATGTTAGCTACGAAAAAATAAATAAATAGGTCTTCGTTTGTAGCTAGTTACGAAAGTGACTGAAATATAGTGCCGAAGCTTTTTGTTTGCTCACTGTCCTTTGATATAATTTATGCTTTTGGAATTCGAAGCCCGTAATATATCACACAAAATTTATAGAACAAACAAAGACCATTACATATTATGCTTAAACATACAAAAGTACCGTTATCCGTTATCATTTTACTTGTTAGTGAGTAAATTGGATTAGTCAAATATAGGCGCTAATGTATCTTCTACAATAATCAACCAAACAATTTTATACCTTAGTACCTTAAAGAAACAGTTCAATTTTGTATTGAAGTAAAATTTCCGTTCATATCCCTCATTTCACAAGTAATTTTATGCCTTATCACGGGAGTGTAAAGTTGATTTTTCTCTAGTTCCGTTTTTATGTTATCACTATTGCCTGTATAACGTGAGCTACGCACAAATAGACAACAAATCTTCATAAGAGGAAACTAATTAACCGATCACGAACATACGACGGATTAATGTTATTACATTCGTACGTAGGGTGAATGTATGTGTATGTATTGCTGGACGTGTGGGAACAGCAGATTTGCTATTCTATTAATACGTTTTTTATAAATCTACGTCTACTTTTTTTATTTCTACAAGCAATTATAAATATACTCACATACTACAGCTGTTTAACATTAGACAGATATATACAGCCCAGACTCAGCCTCAGATGTATGATTCTAGTCAACAATAGTGTCCGGAATACGGCAATAGGCTCACCCCGTATTTCGTGGGACCTAATGCTTGGTGTTAATTCACCTCTGCCTAACCCTCTGAACACTAAAAGCATGATTATGTTAATGTTATATGTAGGTATGTACTAGGTCGTATCATGTTTACTATTAAGTAAATACTCGTACTGTTTTCATCTCATAGAACAATGCGAGCTGTATTTTGCGAGATGCATTTGAGTAAGTGTGTGCTGGAATTGTATAACCTAATTCCTTCTAGTGCCTTCCGTCATAGAACGATTAAACACACAGCGACACGTTACCTTGATACATATTGTAGGTATTCCACTTACACGCACAAAACGTTTTGGCAATACGTTTCAAGTGCATGTAGGCTTTATTATACCTATGTTTTTAAACAGTTCTACCCCTAAAGTATGATGGAATATCAATATGGTCATAGTTATAGCCATAGATTTCTATTAAACAATATAGAACAATACAATTGTTACTAGTAGAACTATCAGGTTATTTGCCGTGTATTGTTTTGAGTATCCGATATCCCGATGGTAAATATCCCGATAGTTCTAATACTAATGTGAACGACCATGAAAGATTAAATACAATTGTTTCCTATTGACTTCAATAATAATTCTACTTTAGCTAAGTTTAACGCGCTGGTGGTATTTAAAAGTATCATACAGGTATCATTTTTATGTTGAATAGCAAAAGAAATGATAATATTCAATCATAAGAGTTTAACTCATCCAGTCATTCACTTTGCGACAGGAAGTAAATAAATTATAAATAGTATAAATATTATTATAAATAACTAAATATTATGACATGAGTTATGGAACCTGATTCACGGGTTTTATGATCATATTTTATGATGTAAGGCAATAAAAATGGGACCAATAGTATACCTACCTACTCACAGTAAGCTTAGGAGTGTTTACCTGGATTTTTGAATAAGATTTTTATGATTATTTTAGTATTATTGACGAAACCGAAGGTGACCGCCGACCATCAAGCCGCTTCAAATTAAAAGTAATTCAGATCACTTTAAAAGTACAGAATATTGAAAAATAAATATATCGAGTAAAGATGTTTCTTAAATGGTGAACTTGCATTTGAAATTATTAGTAAAAAAAGAATACAATATTCCTATCATTTTATAACCGAAATTACAAGTACACCTACTTCTATCAACTTTCCCAGTTAGCTAAATTTTATTAAGAGTAAAGTATAGTACCTACCTAAAGCTTAATTTTTCATAAGGAGTATTGTGAAAAGCTTTTGACTTATCAGGGTAATATTGGTTGCCCGGTATTACAAGGAGACGTTACAAAACACCAAGCGGTTTGAACCGAACATATCCACGTCACCGGAACTAACAGCCGGTAGTTTGTGACCATACGGTGGATAGCGCTGACCAAACCACCCATTGGGAAACTTATATTTTTTCAAATACCACTAAAGTTGTCAACATTCTTACGGCCTGGTGGAAAGCATTCACCATAGAAATGTTACGGGAACATAACCGGAACAAAATACCATAATATACGTCGTTGTTCAACCATATCATGGAAGTAGTAACACGAATCGATGATATATATTACGTACTAGCTATTGCCCACGTCTCCACCTGCGTGGACTTCTGATCCCATTCCCTCTGCTGAGAACCCCCGAATAGCGTGATGATATACCTACCTATAGATATCTAGCTTATGACACTCACAAATAATGTGACTTTCTAATGGTAAAATATATTTTTTAAACGGTTCAGTTGGTTCAGTAGATCCTGAGATTAAATAAATAAATAAATAAATATTCCACAACATTCTACACAACGCTTTCTAGACCCATGGTAAGCTTAATTAGCTTGTGTTATGGAATCTAGAATGCGGATATACATACTTAGATACTTTTTTTTTTGTAAATACATACAAATTATACATAGAAACACCCAGACCAATGCAAATATTTATATTCATGCATACAAATATTGGCACTGAGCGGGGATCGAACCCGCGCCTCCTGCGTAGCAGCCGCGTTCACTACCGCTACGCCACAGAGGCAGTCAAATGAGATTACTTCCTATAACTTCACAAACTTTACCTCTTCATAATAATAGTATAGATTATACCATCTAAGAGTTAAATATCAGTGAAAAGAGATAAGAAAAAACCTATTTAGCAAACCTATGTTATGTATTGGGCGGTCGGTGCTAATCAAATGATAGAATGTAGCAAATGTGAAGAGGCCCTTATAACGGAAGCAAATAGTTAATTAATTTAGTGCTACTTAGCAAGATGCCGAAAACATGAGTAGGCTTTGCACGCACTAATGTAACAAGCAAGACCTCTGTGTGTTTTATTTGTTATTATTAATAATCTTGGCCACAATTAAGTTAATTGTTATGCTTTATTATTATATCTAACTAAACTAAATTATTTATAAGAACTAGTTATTTCTAGATGACTGGGATATGATATAAATGCCTTAAGGTATGATTTCGTAGCCGACCGCATACGACAACTGCCGACCCTTTATCCGTATCGGAGCTTAACAAGTAGTGGGTACGCTGTATGTGCTGCATGCGTCGGCAGTTGGCGTATGCGGTCGGCTTCAGAATCATACCTTTATGGCTCACCTTACACCCCGGCTTCAGAAGACTCAAACGTACTGTTTTAATCGGTTTGAGTCCGATATGACCGCCTAGGGATGTATCTGTGGGGATTTCTACACGAGAAAAGGTACTTATTGGATGGAAATCGGACACAAAGCGAGTGAAGAATGTGTTTTCGTCAAAATAGATTTTAAGTTAAATAACTTTGATTAGTTACAGTAACAAGCGTTCAATAATCATAGACTTCCCGGAAACTATTACACGTATTCCTAATACCAATTTCAGTGTCACTAAAATGCTTTTCACTTTGTTTCTGTTAACACAAGAGTTTTCGTGTACATTATTATGTAAGTAACGGAAACAGCTATTAGAACATCCTATAGTTCTTTTGTCGGCGTAAATAAACACACGAACAGTGGATGAAGTAACTTGAAATTTAGAAAAGGTTAATATAAAGTAGATATTTTTTTAAACTATCATGGTCGTTCACATTACTATACTATTAGAGCTCTCGGGATATTTACTATGTATTGTTTAAAAACTTTTTAGGAGCAAATAATACTTTATCTTCAGCTATAAAATAAAATAGACCATATTTGTTAATTTAAAATCTGATTTATAAAACCGAGTTTTAAATAGTTTTTGGGTCCCCTGAGTCTCAAATTAGGTTTTCATCTGTATCTTAGGAATCAGGAAATAGCAGTACTTAACAGTTATCTGTGAACGATCGAATAAATAGGGGCACAGCCGTAAAAATTGCCACAGATTGAGACGACCTTGGCACCTGACACGTAACTTCAGACCGCTAACACAAAAAAAAATGTAAGTTAGGTACCGTGCTGGGGAACGCTAACGATGTCGGTAGTATCGTTTACTACTACTTACGGCCGTTCCCATTAACAGATCTTTAGATGAAGGTAAAGGTAGATATAGTTTTTTTTTTGTCAAATCCTATTGTTATTTTGCTACTATGAATTGCGTCACCATAGATATTGATGACGTTTTTATCCTTTCTAATGTCAAAACTGGCGATAATGCTATTGGGAACGGCCGTCACTAGATCAGGATTACAGGCAAAAAGGCGGTAAAGATACCTGGTATACTCACAAACGGCACAAATTGCAGCATGGTCTGGTTGAAGTGGATTTATTTGTGCTTCTTTTCATTCCCAAACTCTCAATCACATTTCATTCCAGTAGCGAGGGGTAAACAGATTCCTGCCGGCTTGCTCTGCAAAAGGAAGATGAGAAAGCCCAGATCCGTACATGCTATGCTATGATCTTTCTATAAGAAATAAGATTCTTTTTCCACCGACTTCTCTTTTGAAGATTTTCACCCTTCGCCACTTTTTCATTCAATCCATATACATACATACTTGATATTGTAACTGCGAAGGTAACTCTGTCTATCTGTCTGTCTGTCTGTTACGCTTTCACCCCTAAACCACAGAACCGATTTTGATTAAATTTGGTACAGAGATAGAATAAACCTTGAGACAGGACATAGCCTATGTTTGGTCGCGATAACCGACATCCACGGGGACAGATCCGCGGGCACAGCTAGTCATTAATATTATTAAGAGAAGGTATAGTAACTATTAGGTATAGTATAATAGTTACTGTGATTCAAGTAACTATTAATAGTAGTTTATCTGTAGTACCAAGCATTTCACTCACTTTGCTATTTTTTTTCTTTCAATCTGCTAAGTAATTTAGTGTATTTCATGACTCACATAAAAGCATAACTCCGGAAAATAGCTTCAATTTCAATTATTTCTAATCACTATTACAGGCTGCTAAATAAAACCAAATAGCCTACAATAATTTCCTCTTGCCTTCAAACTTCGAAACAGATAGATTTATTATGATGTCTGGGCGCAATAAACTGAATTCTGCCGTGTGGGCAGCTAGCTATTACCACTAGAGCGGCTCGTGAGTAACGGGCTAGCATATCAGTTTACCTATTATTACTTAAGGCGCACCTCTAGCAAAACGTTGCGCAAATGATTTCGTTAGAAAACTTGTAAAAAATACCATTTCAAAATACGGAGAATGGACTCCGGGCTGTGTGGCCCGAAGTGAAAGCTATTACTAGGGGTGATGTTCAGATAATAATAATGACTTATAGATAAACAATTGGATAATGAACATAGTAAAAAACTCGATTTAATAATCCTAAAATTCATTTTGATATAATACGAGTATGTTGTTATGTACTCGTAATATGTTTTTGCATACGTCCACGGTAGTTCATTTCCATCAGGTAGGCCGTGGGCTTGTCTGCCACCTAAGTGGTATAAAAAAATATTATTCACAAATCTGTATATAATTATATCTTACGGCAAAAAGCAAGCAAGCAGTCTATTACAAAGAAAAGGCAAGATACGCAAAGATAAGGCGTAAGTCATAATCAAAATAGAATCCTACATATCGACGCGATTTTGCGAAAGTGAGGATATTGCCTTAAGTTCACCATTTCTGTATAATGCACGCCTTAAACAGATTATATTTTCAGCTGACCTACAACCACATTTTAACTTTCGCGTTTCATGACGTACAATTATGTTTATGGGGATTAACGCGATCACTGTTCTCTGAACTCGATTAGATTAATCAGCCTGTAACGACGGCCAAAGTAACGGACCCAATGTAACTTGGTCGAAATGTAACACACTTTAAGGGTTTAAAGGCTACTACTCTACTACATATATAACGTTAAAATAAACTTAATTATTTGAAAAAATAAGTATGGTAGGAGAACATTAAGTACCTAGATAATATGTAATAGGTTGGGGCACCGTGAACTAAATATTCTAGCTCTGCTAGAAATGTCACTAGCGCGATGTAGATGACACAGAGAAAGAAAGTTGGAAAGGAGAGAAGTGAAATGGGGAAAGACTTCCCACAATCACACAAACCAAAATACACTATATTACAGCTTCTTAAGGTTGAAATTCGTCATTTTCAACGCGAGATACGTATCCATGGATCTGATAGGTCTCTAACCTGCATAGGTGTTTAAGCCCGTTTTACTACCCGGTCTTCTACCTTCCATACCTTTTCAGTGGCTAGTCTAATTGAATAACTGTGCTATGGCACATAATTATTAGGGGTCCATTACACGGTAGGTTTTGCCATGGTTTAACCATCAATCACGCCGTGATTGACCAATAACATAACGTCTAATAACCGATTGACCAATAACATTCATGATTGACGGCATGATGCATGACGCTTGCATAAGCGTGTAATGGACCCCTTAGGATAGGTCTCTTTTCAGAAGAGACTTTGCCTTCAGCTTACCACCAGGCGAGGCGAAGTCAAACTGACGTGTCCTATATTTATAAAAAAAGGTAAATATTCAATAGTGGACGGCAGCAAGCTAACTCATTGATTGAATGCCTTAGATTTTGTCAGTAAATAAAACAAGCTATACCTACATCTTGTTGTCTCCAAAATGTTTACATTTACTCAACACATTTTACCAAACGTAAGAAAGGCATGTATTTCGTTTGTTATGTACATATTCTTAATGGCTTTCATATTAATATAATAATGGAGTAATTCTATTAACTAATGGATACGAAGACCTTTCTTGACGTCAAGTCTCTGTGAGTCGTTATGAATTCAAAGTAAAAGGTAAATATGTGTACAAAATATATTATACATATTGAGTGTATGTATGTACACACTGTGTATTTGTGTTGATAGATAGATATATAGTACTTCATGGAGTTGTATAACAATTATATTATTTAATATAACATTAATAGTTACGGAATATGTTTAAATTGCATTAACTTTGGTTCCAAAAACCTAACGTTTCAAAATTTTATCGATTACTACATATTATATTTTTGTAGTATAGCCCCAACCTAGTTTAAAAAAAACTTTCATCTTATTCGATGACACGTAAATCATATTTCTGCTCACACCGTAATAGAAATCGTTCTTCAAATTCTGATCGATCCGCACACACCCCACAACCGTTACACCATAATTCACGTGAGAAAATCTATAGAATGGGTTCGTTAAGTCCCTTAAGGGCCCTCGTTGAGTATTGTATCGCCGTCATGGCTCCTCTGACAGCTATCGAGTGGCCACTGAACGCCAAATGTTAATGAGACGTGGAGTATTACATTCTGAATCATGTACATTGATAGATCGCAATGAATATGCAAAAAGCAAATGAGGTCTTAAATGTAAGACAGGTACGACATGAAGAGAATAGTGTATCGAGTGCCAAGTGCGAGTTTTTTTACTTATACGATAGCGAGCGAGTAAATTGTGATTTGTATCCATATGTATCTGATACAATCTTAATATGCTTTGTGTTCGTATCATATTAGATCTGAGCCACTTGACAGCAAATTTGTAGATTTTTTATTCGTTGTCGTTTCTCGATTACCGTGGTGGTGAAGCCATTATTATATTTTTATTACATTCACGCTAGACATTGAGATATTAAGAATACTTACTATATAAGCATGTGTGTAGAGTCTATTGTCAGTACGTATAAAGTACCTATACATTTGCTTTATGAAAATGATTTATTTTTCTCTCTAAACATAACTTTCTCAGCTTTCTACAACCGTAATGATCTAACCTATAGAATATCGAAACACGTATTTCATAAAATGTTAGTGCTAATATACATACATCTGTCTACTCCATCAGGGATGCGCTACGAGTGTGGTCTTAGTACATCAATATCATACAATACTAAATGCACTAATCCTATAAATTACCGGCTACATAAATTCACTTTAAGATCGCTATCATTCAACATATCAAACGGTACTTCAAAATATTCATAAATCGGTTCTGAGAGCCCTGTTTTGTATGCCATAACACCTCTCGATATTTTATTCGTTGGAGTTGGAGTGTTATCTGACGCTATTGACCCTACGACCTCGCAATCTTGCGGTAACTCCTTAGAAACGGCTTACGCATGCATAATTGTGTGCTCATGGCACTCTATCGAAATACATCAGAACACAGGAAAATATTTCAGGAAATATGATTCCCTTATAATATTGTATCTAAGAGCACGTCTCGTCTACTTTTATATAGTTATAGAATCAAATTATGTTTACGATACTTAGACAAAGAAAAAGAATTTCTTGTACAAATCTGGAGCCTTGGTACTTGCAAAAACATCTGACTTATAAAAACTGCAACTAAGCAACACCTACATTGTGTTTTGTTTCTATTAGAGCAAGATATCCAAAGCTCCTAATGAAGTAGAGATTGGCAAGACATGATCACAATCATGAGTTTCTTCTATCATATGTTAAGAGTGTTTAAGACTATTAAAATTGACCATTAGTTGGCCTAGTTAATAACTTTCATTGTATGAAGAACAAAAAATAAATGAGTCAAATACAAAATTGATCAATTCTTACACGAGTCTTAATAAGTTATCTAAACGCAATTATTTGTCTACACTCAACCGCACCCGATCAAAATTAAATATCAAAAAACGATGAACTTTAAACTTTCAAAACCGCTTTTCTGACGGGCACATCATGATAGCGGTGGAATACCGAGTGCATAGCTAGAAACCCGTCTATCCAATTGATGCGATAAAAAATAAATTAAAATAAGCAGGGAACGTGGCACCTGATGATATCGATAGTAGCCTCTCACCCATTGTGCGCTCTGAGACGGTAGGTTCTAATTGCGGTTGCTTTGTTATACAAAATGAGGTGTTAGCTCTTCTATTAAATAATAAGTAGTTTGATGCCAGTGGAAAATCGATACGTTGTCCGTCAGATAAGAAATTGGTTGAGACGGTAATGGCCTTTTCGATGTAAGTGTTATAAATAAATATGTTTTTATTGTTGCAGATAAACTGAAGGAAGACTGCGTATGGCCGAAAGATACAATAAGAGTCCAATAAAGGCGTCATCGTACGCTGTTTGGACGTATCAAAATGGTTTCAACAGAAGCAACAAATATAAACAAGTTCGTGACTTAAATACAAATAGAAGAGAAGAGACTAAAAATGTTCTCAAAACTGCAGTCACAGAAAATGACATATACAAAAATGCAGAGAAAGGAAGCGATGGTGTTATAGCGGAACAGCCTGTAGTTGACGATACGTTGGAAGATGAGGAAGTCAGAAAAAATGTATGGAGTGACGTGGACGACGAACTTTACATAGCGAATTTAATTAAAGAGAGAACTTCAAATGAAGTGAAACGCGAAAAACGTGATACTAGTGATTATTTAAGTGATAGTGATATCAGTGAGAAGGTTGTGAGTAGTGTTAAGTTAGATTACGCGATGTGGGAGATAGAACCCACTGATCTGACGGAGTGTGACTGTCTTGGCCCTCCCCCGGAGTTCCTGTTGCCGCCGCCGCCGCGACCACCGTTCCTCCAAGCGGAGTACTACTGCGGTGACGATCCAATACCTGATTTGGAAACCTGCGATACGGAACCAGTAAGTTTCTCATTTTCATTACCTTTTATTTATAGGATGCAAATTCAATGGCCACATCTTTACAAAAGTGTGTTGCACTGTCCAAGTTCTATACAATAAACTTTATGCTATTCATTTTATAATAAAAACAACACCATGGAGATGTAAGAATTTAAATAGTTATTACAATCAATCAATCAATTAGCTTATCTCTCTATTAATTCAATTCAATTCAAAATATTTATTTCGGACTACAAGACCCATTTCTGCCGATCCACCGCCCTCCGCATCCATTTCAAACCAGTCACCTTTTCCAGGTCGTCAGTCCATCCGGCTAAGGGGCGTGTCCCACCTTCCGTTATTAATTAGATTCAATTAGTTATGAAACATACCTATTCAAATTTGAGTGCAACTCCAAATAAATAATTCAGTTCAATTACCATAAAGTTAAATATTTATTTTATGATTACAAATAATACATTCCCTTTCATATGTAAAATCAATTGACTATATTTACAATTTTATTTGCCCATTGTTTCGAGTTCCTGTCTAACAAATAGACCAGTTTACCGTTGTGCACGATGCAACACACAATGAACAAAACGTGCTAAACAATTTTTGTTATAATTTAGTACCGACAACTTATTAACAAGATAGCCTTAAATTCTTAAACAATGTGGACTGTGTTAAATATAGGTGTTGTTTTATATGAAAACTAGCTACTGCCCGCGTCGTTTATTGCGACCAAACAGAAAGCGTAATAGACAGACAGACAGACAGAGAAAGTGACTTTCGCATTTATAAAATTACTATAGATATATGTACCTAGATACTATCCTCTGATATTTTACTACTGAGGTAAACACACAAAAACAGACCAAAGTATAATTGCAATAGGATGAATGGTATAGAGAACAATAACATTTAACGTTTTCTAAGATAGACGCCTCGGATGGAACCGGGGTCATCGCCAAGATGATGACGATAAAATAAAATCAATACATATAATGAGTGTACTGCAATAGGATACAATTAACTTTATTCCTTGAACAGAAATTTTTTCATGCGAATAAGCAACAAGCACACTGATAAACTATCAAATATAATCTTTCTTCTCACAAAGCTTTTCATTAATTATGTCACCTACGTTTATTAATTCGTACCTCAGTCTAATGAGAGAAAATGTATAATCAGGCTTAGTTACGAAATAAAACTGTTATTGTAACAAGAAATTAAATTTGTTTTGCAAAATAATATCCTTTCTATATTTTATAACTAACTTCTTATTAAACAAGTCCATGTATTTATATACACTGTTATCTATTTATCTTCACACTTTGTTCAACAATTAAGCAGTCAGACTTCTTAATGCGGCACCACTTTTAATTAATCCTTATCTCGGAGTCCAATAAAAACTATCCTGTCTTAATTAACATACAAGTCTTATAAAATTCTGTATTTAGAATCCTTGCGCATATTAACATTAGTTGAGTGAAATAATCGTACAACTTCTAGTGTGTATTTTGTACATATTTGTATGTATGTTTGTAATAGTTATTTGTTATTAATCTGCGCTCTTCGTTGATAGTACTGATATCAGTCGTTCCTTAACAAAAAATAAGAATAAATTAAAACCACATTCTAACATGTAAGTACTATCCAATTATATCTAACTGACCGGTACCCGCGACTCTACCTACGTGGATGTCGGTTATCGCGACCAAATATAGCATATGTGCTTTCTCAAGGTCTAATCTATCTATATATTTCATCAAAATTGGTTGAGTAGTTTAGGCTTGAAAGCTTAATAGACAGACAGAGTTATTTTCACATTTATAATATTAGCGCAGAACAGATAGTAGTATGATATTAGTATGGATTCTTTGGAAATGTATATCATGCAAAGTGAAAAATTTAACTTCAAAGCGGAATCAAAATATTCTAAATCAACTTCTATCTCAACAGTTGAAAGGCCACTGTGATAACGTGTGAGGTTCCTTAATCTTGAATACTAAACAGAAAAATATCAACTTTGGCGGTGTAGTTAATCTAATCTTATGTGGAATTTTATAGCAATGATCGAGAATAAAAAGCTTACATTTGTTTATTTAGTGGTCACATATTGGTTTATAGAAATGAGAAATATATTTAGTGGTTCATCATTTTTGTCGGAAGCTATTTATAAAGTTTTACTATTTAATTTATTTTATTAAATATAATTTTATTGCAAGTAGGCACTCATGTGAGCGAAGGAGAATCGCAGACCTTGCGGCCCGCGAAGAGCGTAGGAGAATCGCTAACCGCGCGGCCCGTAACGAGCGACGGCAACTCGGGCGTCGGAGGTCGCAGAACGACCTCCGTCCCCCATGAGCGCGGGCCTGGGGGTGACGGGTGGAGCCGCCTGTCACCCTAGCAGAAGCAGGCCACGGCGGCGGTGCGCATTGCGTGCCTCCCCATACCCGGGGGCGAGTTGGGTACTCTACGGTCCCCACATCGGGAGAGGGCCAGATCGAGAGATATGGCCGTGGGTCGGCCGGGGTGCGAGGGATATGGCTACAACAATCTCACCTCCGGCAACTGACGGCCCACAGTCGGCGTGCGTTTTAGTCGGTTCGAGTCCGACATAACCTCCTCCTCCGGCTCCGGCGGGGGAGGTATCCGCGGGGATTTTTCGCACGATAAAAAAAAAAAAAAAAAAAGTAGGCACTCATGTTTCAACATTTTGTCAAATACCTAAATAGTTACTATCGGTAATATTTAAGAAAACTGCGACCTATAAAGTGAATAATTAAGTTTTATCTCAAACCAAAACATTAGGTAAACACTAATAATAGTAGGTTATATTTCGCTTTAATTAGCTATAAACATTAGTTAACTTTCATTTTATCTTGTTAACAACATCTACACCAAACGTACAACCCAAATGTACCCTGAGATTGACATGACAAAGATTACCAAGAAACTAAAAAGAAAACATCAAGTGGACGACGCTGAATAATCCGTCTAATTAAAATTTTCTAACATTTGCGCCAACGTAATACACTTCTAAGAAATATAGAAACTTAAAATTCCTCGTAATCATCTTATTCCTATATTTGTTCGTAAACACTCAGTTTAAAACCGTGAATCCGCTGTTCAACTGTAACTGTTTGTGTAACTCTAACATTTGATAGCACTGTCACTGTAGTGTTAGCTTTGGCTTTGTCGTGTGACTTTACTTCGTCGCTTTAAATAGCGGTAACTTTGTATTGTTTGGATAAGTTTCAAGTGCGTCTTGAGGTAATCTTTTGAAACTGGAAGTTCTATTAACTATTTCATGTTGTTCATATCAGTCACTGCTTCTCCATCTCCATAGATTTCATTTTAATGTTTCGCCTCTACATTGATGATGGTAGTATTAATGGTAAAGCATAGTTCACATATTAATAGCATAGGGATAATTATAGTTGTAGTAGATGTACCCACTTACAACCGAGAAAGCATCAAATTTATGACTAAGTCTACAAATATCATAGTCAGAACCAACCATAGTTATAATATTTTGTCAAGTTATTCTGCAAAAGCCAAGTCAAGTTTTACTGTGACTCATGCTGTGAAAACGTAGCAAGTTGTAGGGTGGTCTAAGCTTATCGAAGGGTAAAAAAAATAAGTGGTTTAACGAATGAAGTCAACTTAAAACGCATCGCTATGATTCATAACATGCTTTTTACATAGCAATGCCACCAAGCAATAAGGTTATCAACGCTAAATATTCTTGCCGTTTAAACCTTTTACGTGAATCATTAAGACCTGAACAGCTTCATAAGTTTGTAGTCATAAAAGTAGTCATAAATGCTTTACATATATTAGCAATTACGTCAGTCTCAAATATTGATGAGACAGGATAAAGAAAGCAGATAAATCTTTACTAATAACATTAAAATATTGTTGGTAGAAATAAAGTCATCAAATCAAAAATTGCAATAGCTAATATAATTTAGACAAGCAAACAACTACTCATTTTATTCATTTTTGTAATCTTGATTAATCTAATCGTTATTACATAATAATGATTCTTAAATGATACATATACCTACTATAGTAATAAGTTTAGTTTTCTATATAAGTATCGATACTTTACTTATTTTATCCTGTAAAAAAATGTACCTACGTCTCAATTCGCAATTTCTACCTGCAACATGATTAAGACATAAATTTATACATAATTATCGACCCGCAAAGGCGACACCTTTCACAAGACACTTTGGGTGTCCTGATCAATGTTTTATTACTTCTCCAATAAAAATAAAATTACTCGATTGACCTACCGCATTTTATTCTAGAGCTGAATACTGCCTACCAAGAATAAAGTGGTTTTATAAATTAAGTTCTTATTAGCTTGGACACCCAAAAACATTTTCATCGGTTCATTTCTGTCGAAGCATAATCATTATAGATACTAATTTATAAGATCTTATCTTGTACGGAAGTCGAAAATCCATAGCGCTAAAATTTTGCGGTTAGATCCCCTATAAAATGATTAAGACATCAACCACGTTTTAATTATGCCAAATTTTGTTCTGGCAAAGTGTTGCGAATATCTTCCAGATGCACAGGATATGAGACTCTGTCTCTTATCGAATATGAACTAGAATCTTATGAATATTTAGATTCATAGAAAATCCGACATTGCAAGCTGCAAATATAGGGCCCGTGGATTCTAAATTGGTATCTAAGATAAATAACCGAAAGCCTAGTTTTGATTGCATAAAATTTATATGAACTACTTTATTGAAACATCGACACCCTATTTCACAAGGAAAATATAAGCCATATGTTGACGTCTCGAGCATTCGTCACCTTTCGAAGAAGTATTGGGTGGTCTTATCTACGGTTTATTAGGAAGTATTTAGTAGACCTTTAGTTCGATTTTACCAAAATGATCAATAATTATTTGGCATTATATTTGAAGTGTAAATTATTATCGCAACTTTTTATTAATCCCCACCAATTACTTCGAATTCAATCACTCGAAATGAATAAAACGATTGTGTTAAGATTTATGAGTGCTTTTATCACAAACCGTGATTTGACGATATCAAGGATCCGCCCTCTCATTGTGCAATTTATTGACATGGGGTAACGTTATCAAAGTTCCGTGCTAACGCATTACTAGGTTCAATGAAATAGGGCCCCGTATAGTGTGGATAACCGTTGGGTGTAACCGATGGTGTAATGATTTCCTGGTGGTCCATACGCGCAGGCGGAGAGGTGCAATAAGTGAGAGTTTGACATAGCTGAACTGTTTTTACGTAATTGTCAAAACGGACTAATAATTGAAACGATTTCGATAGACTTAGAAAATAGTTGGTATCACCCAAATATCGTTGTTTTGTCCTCGAATTTGTGTCCCAAACGTCTTCGACTCTCTTTTTCTATGGGATAAGGTAAAAAGTAAATTACAAAATTTGATTTGTTTACACAGTAGTTATCGTAGCCAGTTACTGGCCATTGCAAATAGATAATTTTATTATAGGTTTCATGTTTCTTGTAATAAGTATAACGGTTAATGGGAAAGGGTGTGTTCACATACATATGCTATCGGTAAATTAATAATAGTTTTAGTTATAATCCTCGCATCGCATGTCTATTTCAATAAATGGAACTGAAGTCGTTAGACTTCAATTAGAAACTACAATATTCCATTTAACACCAATTGTATCTTCCTAGACCTACTATTATAAAATTTTCAATAGTATATCTTTGTTTGTTGTTTGTTTCGTAATATAGAAAAATAACTATTCTGATGTTGATGAACAAAGGAGACGGGGACTTCTGGGCCAAAATTGTAATGAGTTGAGATATGACTTAAAAAAGCGGTATTTTTTTCTATTTCAAAATATTAAAAAACCAGCTCAATTGAAAATCTTGAAGACGAGAAATCTTAAAACTAAATTTATTTCACTAGCAAAATAAAATATCGATTACTAAAAATTATTTTAACAATATTGCGTATTAAAACACTTGCATCACAATTTGATATTAAATCAATCAGAGTGAACAAAACTCAATCATAATAATAATAATAACCATTTAAAATACCAAATAATAGTGTAATAAAAATAAATTCTGAATCGATTTCCGTTAATCGATTAATTATTTCTTGTGTTTATCAACTGTATTTTTAAGCTGTGACAGACATTTTCTGTCAATCAGGCCCACGACTGTATGGAAGAGTATCCGTCTCCTTTAATAAAACTTTATCATTATTATCAAAAAAATTGTCACCGAACTGTAATCCTTCACCACATGGCAGACTCTATAATTATACTCTGGTCGGAAATGAATCAAAAACTAAACAATTCAACATTTCAAGATCTGAGACGACCCCCATCTTAATTTTCTTAGCGTCATAACTGCCGAAATGTTACCAAAACATCGGGAACACTAGGAACAGTACATATAATAAAACAACACAAAATAAATCGCACTAAAACTCGTGAAAATACTTTTATTTCAACGTGTAATATTCGCGTAAACCTTTGACAATATCACCAAGAATTCAAGTTAAAATAAGCTTCTAATAAATTCAAACTATCCAAAGCCCACGAAACCTCGAGTGTCTTAAACAATGAACTTTGTTACTAATTGTCCGAGATGAGACAGCAGTTTTTTAAATATGCGCATATTATACCAAGCAGTACCTCGGGCGGGTTTTTTGGGGCAGTATGTAAATTCAGGCAAGTTACTGTTTAAATACAACTTACCTTATATTTTTTGTTCAATCCTATATTTCGTATTGTAACTCATTTAAAAATACAGTAGCTCTTAGAATCAGCCACGTAAAAGTGTATTTAGTAATAATATTAGTCCTGGTTTGAAGTTTCGGTTTTGTCTATTTGATTTTTACCGCTTGAATTCATTGATATTTCTACTAGTATTTCGAAAATTTAGCTAGACTTATTATTGAATTCCAATGTCGATATTGTATTGTAATAATTTTACCTTCGGAAGGTAGCATCGCAATAAATACTTTAACTTTCTTTCGTAGTAACCAAAACAAAAATTGTTACGCTTAAGAAACACATAGGATTTTCAACATCATTTATTTTGATATTAATCTTTGCGTAATTTATCATTCGTGACCATTTTTTCAATCACTGCATCATGTTTACGCTTTTTACTAGATATTAGATATAAAAGTATTTGCTGAAAATTAATGACATAAAAAACGTAAACCTGTCTTTAAGTAACACTGCAATTGGTAGGAACATACATTTTGAAATCAGTCACATGAGATCAGCAACACGCTCGATGAAGCCGACAGTGTTGACACAAGCTTCCATAAAAAGAACTTCGTTTACATTTATGTAAATTATTGATTTAAACGAAATAATCGCGATTTTAACCTCTTTTATATGCTCCAAAAAATGCTTCGCTGCAAAATGTTGAGGAACGATAATCATAATTTACCGAAAGTTCGGACCAACCCAAATTAATTAAGGCTCTCATTCATTTTTTTTTCCTCTCAAAAGAAAGAGTCTTTTATTAATTAAGGAAGGGGCATTGACGAATTGGCTACCGTCGCAAGATAGGCAGTTCGATAAACAGACCGAGCTTTCTGAATATAATTTTGGTTTAGGGTCCCGTTCTGATTGTAGTGATATTATTTTACTTACTTTAAATATATTGTTGGTATTAGAGAACGTATTGTTAGTTATTATTTTAAAATGCAGTTATTTTACACCTAAATTAGTGTTTAATTATGCTTAACATCATTAAAATTTATGACATGATTAGGGCTTGCAAAATTGTCATTTTCGGATTCTATTAAAAAATATTAGTTGCAACGCTGAAGTTTGGTTAAAAGGTAATAATTATACTTATCTATAGGTACTTAGTAAAAATAAAAACGTGAGTCTATTAGAAAAATATTTTAACGATTTCATTTTGACGTAAACTCAGAAATTGAAATAAAAGCCACAAATATCATGAATCATCAAAAAGTAGCCAATAGTACCTTGAAACTTTACTTAAACTCGGACTTGCCGGAATTTTTTCCAAAGATATTGTTTGTTAGATTCCGTGAGATATGCCCCGATATATTGTCTCGGGACCGATGACGGATTCTCGTTCTGATAGTGCCACGTTTTGACAAATGGACGACCCTTTTTCAGACTTAATGCATTCTGGGGACATGCGCTTAGATTGTTATCAACTTTATGCAGGGCTGTCACGGCATGTCTCCTATAAACGTTTAAAAAAATCGATATATTCACAACAATTATTCAGGTGTCAACTGCCACTAAAACGTGCGGAGATTGGCATCCTTGAATAGAGAACGTGGACATGACTTTACTGTTGAAATCGTCCTTTGGATTTATACCTGAGATGTCATCGACCGATTTTGAATGACAACCCTACTCGTAAAGTTTTTATGCCCATGACCGCTGACTCCGGGACTCATACTTGCTCAGATTTGATCAGAATTATCATTCGGAAGGTAGGTATTGTACTTACACCTTGTATTTTTGTCAATTCGGACTTTTACGGAATTCAGTTTGGTCTGGATTCGGATCGGTCGTAAGTTTTTTACACTAGAATGTATCTACTGTTTTTTTTATTATCGATTGCTGTAATAAAAATGGTCCATCCAGATATAAAACAAATGGTTTTTAATTTAACAAAGTTTACTGCGACAACCTACAACATCCATTACGATATAATGGAAATATTAATAAACTTAAAAGGTCATTTTTATTGAACTAAATAAAATGCAGTTTCTTCGTGCGCAGTATCCCTACGGTACTACCGTCCGATGTAATTACAAAGTTTTTATGTATTTTGATATTTAAAATGTTATAAAATATATAACCCGCGCCACGTATCTTGGACCTAAATCGTAAAACATACGAGGCTCTGGCGCCCGCGGATTGCTTTGTAATAATCTATGCTTGGTGAATTTGAGTTCGTCCACCGCAGTAGCACCCCGTGCTAACCTCAAAAGGCACCCAAGAGATGTGTACTGCGCGTATAGGGCACATTTTGAGCACATTTTAGGTCCAAGATACGTGGCGCGGGTTATACTGTACAGTGATGCACAGTATTCTACCAGGTTACTACAACTGTGAGAGATACATGTCTTTCTTATATTAGTACAATATTTCTACTGTCAATTAGTAAAATTTGTTTATGCAGGTATAAAGTAGTATTTCTTTCTTCAGTGTTTTTATGGATAGGTAGCTCCCAGGAAAACATTGCAAAAGATATAATTTCAGCTCTTCAATTTTATTCTATACCAACTTTCCTAGGTTTAAAAAGTCAACAATATTGATGAAAACATAAGATATATAATTCATCATAAATATTATATCATACAAAACTCCTTGATTGGATAAAAATATAATAACGTTAGTAGTCATGTCGAATTTTCCACCCTATCAATTTTTCAAAACTTTCTTCCGACACAACTCGACACATAGCGTCATCAATTTTCATTTCCCCAACATAAAAGTTTACACAGGTATGGTAGGTTTATTCAATTAATGAAAAAAGACGGCTAGCGGCTTTTGTTGTTTATTAAAAAAATGAATTATACATCTGCAGCGATATGATCTACCCAATTATCACAAATCATTCTATTATTTCAAAACATAAGGGGGATACGGTAACTCTTGTCGCATTTACATAATTACGAGAATAAAAGTATTGAATTATGAACTTACATAGACTGGTTTTTGTTGGCTGTTGATTTCATCATCTGAAACTGCATCGTTGTGATTTTATACTTACAACTCATTATTTTCCTTTCACGTTCTACTATAATTTATTGTGTCAGTACTGTGGTTATTTCTTAATCATTAGTGACTTAAAATTTATTAACTTTTGCCTTCGTAATAAGTGTAATGACAGTTATTACAGTGAAACTTATGGTTGCATTGAATTGTTTGTTCATTAGAGGTGGTACTTAGAAATTGCCTTGATCAATAGTGTTAGATTATTCAGCATTGAATTAGGTGTTATAACCAAAAATATATCAGTTTAATCAATAGGTTCAGTCATTTATATTATTCAGCCATTTAATTAATAGGTTCAGCTATTTATATTATCAAAATACTTAGAAAAATTAGTCCACGCTTAGCTTCTAATATAATAAATTCTAGTATGAGCTTATATTTATTATAAAGTTTTTTTAAATATTTTATTATTCATTTGTTGTTTCGAAACATCACTTCGTTTTCTACGGTCTATTTTAAAGACATTTTTTTCAGTCCTCATTCCTATAGATAGATAGAACTTATTTATCTTCCTTTGCAACCGTGTCAAACTAATTCAACTACATTATTTTATTTTTAATAATTACCCCTATTAGGTACGTTTTACGTGGGACCGAAAATCTGTTGGCGAAATGTGGGTGTTAATACTCCTCTGTTTACCCCTTCGGGGATTTACAGGCGTGAGTATATGTACGTCGGTATGTACGTATTTTTAATAATTTGTCCTTTGTTACATGGGAGCATTTTACTAATGAGACCTAACGTATTGTGCTCCATTTCAATCTTGGTATAAAAACGTCTATATGTTCTAATAGCACCGTTTTTTTATTATACAATAAAACCGCCCAGCATGCCCGTTTAATCGCGATATGTTAGCGCTTACATAAAAACATTCTACCCCCATAGATCTTGCTGATACGACGCCAATTATGCTTGACCCCCTCAACCCTTCAATAAATTTAAAATCGCTTTCAAATATTATTATTATGGTTTGAATATTGAGCTCTATGTTAGCTGGTCGACAGTTTATACCACAGTATTTGTTGCTAGATTAGTTTTATGTGGAATGAACGGTATTGTACAGCGTTGTTTCAATTTTACGAAATGAATTTATTACTGGTTTCGAACTGAACGAACGAGCTGTATTGAACCGTTATATTATTGTTATACAAATATTTTATGTTTCATTATTGTGATTGTAAACTATCGTACAATTAGTACAGCTAAGTCGAGTTATATTTTGCCCGTGCAAATAAGTCGACTCGAACGGAGAAGTAGGTACTTATTTATACTCGTCCAAAGAAATTAATTATACCTTGCCATACACCGTCACATTCAAAGTTACATACTTCTTTTTTTAACCGTGTGCTTCAACTTCTAACTTAAAATCGACTTTAAGTAGGTAGCAGTGTTGCCTTTTATTAACCGTACGTTAGAGAATATTACGAATATCTTCCTGATTTGCCATTATATTATTCGCAATTTCGATACCTTTCCCTTACAATACACACATAAAAAGTTTTGGTCAATTTCTTCCTTGGCCATACTTGGAGTTTTTACAACCCCTTGATGCAGTAGGTACTGTCTAGTAAATCGACGCAATACCAAAATCGTTCATTAATTCATTTTCGTTATTATTTATCATTGGTTTATAAAACTTCACTATTATATAAAACTATAATTACCTATCTAAAATGGCTTGAAGACAAATCAACAAGCAAAGTATGTGACTTGTATATTCCTGCAAAACAAATGGTGCAATATTACTCATCAGCTTAGAATTCTGTTAACCAGATATTCTCATTCCATCAACACGAGTCAAATTTCGAATTAATTCAATGAATATGACTCGAACTTGAACTAGACGCTATTCAGATTCTCTAATTTAATAATAATCCGACCACCTACATATTTCATTTAGTTCATTAGTGATGCTTTTGCTATAACAGAGTGTAATCATGTTACTGATGTACGTGTGAATAATTGAATATTACTAAATGTGACTTAGGTTTCACATTGAAATATGTAGGAGCCTAATGAAAGTTAGATCTCTAAAGGAAATGGAATAAATAATGAAATCTTAGCTTTGCAGATTATTACCTACGTTATTACTATGAAGGATTATTAATAATTGTATTCTTTAGAAATTAACACCAATGACAAGGATGGAGAAGGGTTACAATTAACCAATTGTAAAAAAGTTAATAAGTTATTTTGTTTACCAAGTTTTTATTTGTTAACAATTCACATAATATTATGTAATTATAATTACGAGTTTGGATGCAAAGCTGGATGATTTTAATAGTGAAAAAAATTCCACCAATAGTTAAATGGATTTTTTCCTTTTTGTAATGCATACATTGATAGCGGAGTTACATTTTATTTACCTAGAAAATATCGCCATTCCCAAATCACACTAAAATTAGCGGTTTTCATCTTTATGGGCATTGAATAGTTGGAAAATAATACTAATCATCGATTTGATGCCTCCTTTTCCAAAGAAATAATATCTTAAAAAACATTTAACAGATAAAGCTTAAAACCACAAACACACATCCCAACGAATTTTATGCCGGATTTTATACCGAAGTAGTATTAACAGCCAATCCTTCGCTCGTAAAACATAATAGGCAATTCAAGTAACGTCCAACGCAGTCGGCCCACCAGTATTGTATCGAAAAATAAATCAGCGCAGTAGTTTCTTGGCAAAAAATAACACTGAGAAGTCGAAGTTACTTAATAGAAATACGTGCGGCTTTTCACCTTTTACATTGAGTGGAGAAATAAGTGTAAAAGTCGTTTTGCGCGTAAGTTTTTATGACTAGAAATCGTAAAACACTGTAAACTAATTTCATGTGCTGCGTAAAAATGCATCTTAGATTGCTGTGCTAATAGAGATGTCTAAAGTAAATAATAGCTTCATTCTGCAGAAGATCGTAGTCATAATAGCTTCGGTTGTTTATGGAATTTATGTGTATTCTAAAACTCCCCAGACATAGACATTCCCTGTTAAGGAATAGTGAGTAAATTCCACCCCAGTTTTACAATCTCAGATGCAAATGTTTTTAGAAACAAAATAAGGACATATACAATGAAAAGAGGAGATAAGGGCAAAAAGGTATGATTTTATAGAAGTTTAGTTCTCAATAGATCATAAGAAATGCAATATTCAATTTCCCACCTAAAATCCTCGAGCAAAAGGAGGATACTCATGCAGCGGAATGCATGACTCTTACTCCTATAATTTTTTTTAACCCCCATATCAGTTGCGTGACGGAAATGTACGTTGGAAATAATACATAAGAACGCCTCCCGTTTTTATCCTTAAACACCTTTCGACCCTAATACAAACGCCTGGTAATTAAAATGGTACCATTATGTTGAACTCGATTATTATTTCAAACGCGTTTATCAGGGGCGTGGCTCGCTTTTCAATTTTTAACCGACTTGAAAAAAGGATGTACTCCTTGATTATTTTTTAACAATTTTGTTTATTGTTAAACGATAAAATAATTCTCTAACACTTTGATAATTAATTATCGACCCTTGAGTCTAATTTTGTTATTAGATACCTATTTACAATGTGGAATTATGTATGGCAATATTGGTTTGATATAAGGACTCGTTATCCTCATACACAGTACCGTAATAATCTGGTTATACAAATATAATTACAGAAATAATATTTGTCTAATTGTAATTAATGTAAGTCAACAGCTTATGTTGATTATTTGATGACTATTATCTCATTATTTGCTTCACAAACTACGTCATTATGTTCATTCTCTAGTGGTGTATTCATTCACTACGCGATATGTAGCAAGTGAGTGCTTACCTACGACATCAAAAATATTTAACATTCTAATTTTGAATTTGTAAATTACATGGAACATTTTTGTCTCCTCTACTCTTGACACACGTCAAACTAGATAGTGATGTGAAACATACTTTAGTATTTAACGAACTGTATCGCCGATGGTAGTTCTTTACCATTTTTAGTCAATCCGCAACCATATCTGCTGAAAAGTAGTCGAGACGTCGGACTAAAAGTAAATAATAACAAATAAATCGCAATATAATGCGTCAAAAAGTAGTTTTGTATCAAGTATCAACAGTATCAAGAGTTCAATTTTGTAAACACACGGGCTTCTAACACATTTAAAATTCCAAAAACAAATACGATACCTTTAAATAAACTCTGAAAGAAAAATCTAGTTCACTACTGAATAGCCTTGGTGCCTATATAAATATTCATAATTCAAAACTACTTTTGTCTGTTTCAAAAGGCTACTGCTCTAATATTTATTTCTATCTTTTAATATTCAAATGCATTAGATAGCCGCAGTCAACAGCATTACTGAAATTAACTTTCAGCTTATCTTTAAATAACTTTGTGTATAATCTATACACATGAAATAAAGGTATCTGTTTGAAATTTTAATATGGGTAACAGTTTTTTTTTTTATTAATGGAGGTATAAACTTTTGTTCCTCATTCTTCCTGTCTATTGGACTTGAGTAATATCTGTAACAGCTGGATCGATTTGCATAGCACTCTCACTGATAAATAACTGATGATACCCGTAAAGGCGTAACTTATGCTACTTACTTATAATTTAGAAACATATTAGGATCATTTTATTTCTTTTGTTCAATACCAAATACTTGCATCTAAGTAGATACATTTTATTGGTAGTGATGGGATACTCAGGTATATAATTTAGGTATATATCTATTTATTGTTTTCTTAACGTCAAGCGGACAAACAAGTACGGCCTGCTTTGTGGAAAACTGTCACCAATGTCACCATAGCCTATGAACTTTCACATTTCTAGAAGTGTAACGCTCGCGTGGCTGAATATAATAGTGCCCGGAATACGGCAATAGGCCCACCCCCTATTACGTGGGACAATGATTGGTGAAATGTGGGTGTTAATTCACCTCTGCCTAACCCTCCGGGGATTAAGGTGTGATTGTTGTTTTTTATTCTATGAAAAACTTCATACGATAAAAAAAGACGTGTGGCACTCGGGGACTGCCGCGGTAAAGCAATAGCTTTACCGCGGCAGTCCCCGAGTGCCACACTGCAACAGTGCAATAGCATAGCATTTTTTATCAACTTATGCAATTATAATTACTTACGTTAAGCGGAGCTACTTCGGAGCAGCTCGGCTCGATTCGTGCGAGCTTCGGGGTGCTAGGTTTTTTTCGTTACGGAATTTCTGGATTCGGTCTCCACGCTCAAGGCCCGCGATAGAAGCTATGCAATAGCTTAAAAATAACTAAGAGAATGATATAAATACCCATATAGATATTTCAAGCTGCATCTAAATCTTCAAGACCGAACCAATCTCACCTGCAAGCCGGTGCATGAGGTACGGGATGAGGACGGGGGAAAGATATTCATGATCATGGGCAGAATCTCACCTCGGAGTCCGTTTTCCGGCTTTTACTTCTTCACTTCATTGTTTTTGACATGCACAAGTACTATCACTTTTAGTATACACCATTTGTTTCGAAATAAATAATTCCATTTTACGATTATTGTTGGTTTCGCCGTGGAATAAATTATAACTCACAGACGATGGACGGCAAGAGATATTTTTACTTTCAAGTTGAAAGCAATAAATCTTTACAAAAAGCTAGAGAAACTAAGTTCATACAACTTTAACTGGTGGTAACCGAACTATCCGGGAATCAAAGAAATCATGAGTACAAACTTCACTGGCAACTTAAGGCGAATACATTTGCCAAAAACACATTTTTTTGCTTATAAAACAAATTAACTGTCTCTCTTTCGTCTTCTGGATATATTCCAAGATCGTTCGCGGGCTCACTTATTACCATTATTGGTACACTCTCCCTGATTGATATTTTATGAATAGTTTTTCTTCTGATATTGTGTATTCTGTGTTTTTATTCAATGTGTCTTTATGTAGTTACTAGTCAAAACGATATTGTTAGCTTATTGTATAGAAATAGGTCAGGTAACGATAACGACCCTTGATGTTAACGTTATACTTTTAGGTGTAAATGGTGTGTGGATGTCGGTTTTCACAACAAAACATAGCCTAATATGTTCTTTCCCAAGGTGTAATCTATGTACCAAATCTCATCAAAATCGGTTCAGTGTTAACGTGAAAGCGTAACAGACAGACAGATAGATAGAGTACTTTTGCGTTTATAATATTAATTATGGAGTGTATCCACAGTTTCCACACTCCATAATTAATATAAAAGTGAAGATCCCTTCACTTTTTCTTCTACCACTTATTTTTCTTATACAGAAAATGTATAAGAAGGAGTACGGTATCGGCACTTATAATCTTTTATACGATACTTATCCATTGTCATGTAATTTCTCCATTAGATTGTAAATTGTGTTTACTAAAATGTTTTAAACATACCTATTAATTTGATTTATTAATAAATTATAAGTAATGAAAATTCATAACCTAGAACCGAAGTTACGAAAAAATTATGTACGCAGGTGCGACAAAGCCCTTATTCAAATTAAAAAGTATATTTTTGTGTTTTGAATTTTAATTCACTAAAATATTGCGTATTGGCACGAAATGTTGTATAATTTTATTAAAACAACTATGAATGGTTTCGTAACGGTTACATTCAATTAGCCATTATGCGTTCGCGTACAACACTATTAAAGCACAATGCGAGTTGAATACATTTGTGTAAAACTTAATAATAATATAATTAGTCACGACCATTAACGGCTTGCGCCGTTTTTAGATTCACAAGTTACAGGTACTAAATAATAAAATGTGGTATGATAAATCGTTATTACTTCTTTTCTTTGCTATCACTAAGGCCCGTATTCTAGAACGACTCTCAGCCCAGAATCTACCATTCAAGAATACGAACCTAAGAATGGTACTTAGTCTGAATCTCGATTTATCTGAGGACAGATAGTATAGACAATCTGTCCAATCCGTCAATCTGTCCATACAATCTATCCTCAAATAAACAGAGATTCAGGATTGCGTGTCGTTCACGGGTCTTAATTTATTATTCTTCACGGATCTATGATGTGACTGGCTACAGCGCCGGTAACAAAATAAAAAATTACAGGTGTTCTAAATTTAAAACTTTTTTTTACAGAAGATCGACGCATACAACCACAGCGGCCCATCGCTACAGACGTCTGCAGTGATCGCGCTCTGCTCCATCGTACTGCTCGTCGGGATTCTCGTCGGTGCTATATTAGTTTGGAAGTAAGTGGATATATTCATTACTAGCTGATGTTGGTTATCGGGACCAAACATAACCTATGTCCTTTCCCAAGGTCCAATCTACCCTTATACCAAATTTCATCTAAATCAGTTCAGTGGTTTAGGTGTGAAAACGTAACAGACAGATAGACAGAATTACTTTCGCATAAATTTATAATATTACTAGCTTTTGGCCGCGGCTCTGCCCGCGTGTATGACGTTTATCGCGACCAAACATAGCCTATGTCCTTTCCCAAAGTCTAATCTACCCCTATACCAAACTGCATCAAAATCGGTTCAGTAGTTTAGGCGTGAAAACGAACAGACAGACAGACAGAGTTACTTTCGCATTTAGAATATTAGTATGGATAAGTATGGATTTTTAGGTCTAATTTTTATACAACTTAGGCGATGGATAAACACACGGTCCACCTGATAGAAAGTGGTTACCATGGCCTATGGACGTGTGCAACACCAGAGCAGTCACACTCGTACTGCCGACCCTGTAAGAACAGAGAGATTCTGTGCTGTCAGCGTCAGAAGACAAGCAGGACAAGCCTTTGATCTTCCCACTGACAGCATAAAACCTCTCCAGTGAGCTCTGGGTACCCTACTCACCGCCAGGAACACAACGCGAGAGTCTTATGGTTCTATCGAGTAGTATCGAAAAGAGAAGATGGAAAGAGAAATATAGTAAACTAGCTTTCGCCCGCGGCTCCGCCCGCGTGGATGTCGGTTATCGCGACCAAACATAGCCTATGTCCTTTCTCAAGGTCTAAACTACCCCTATACCAAATTTCATCAAAATCGGTTCGGCGTGAAAGCGTAACAGACAGACAGACAGAGTTACTTTCGCATTTATAATATTAAGTATGGAAGTATGGATAAAATAACACATTCAAATCAGGCTGAAAGGCTGTGACAACGTTGCTTGTGGCAACTCCCACTCAATATTATAAATATTTAAAAGCATAAGTGTGTTCATTTGTATTTTGTCTATGACTATTATAAGATAAGATAAAATGAAGATAAATGTAACAATTATACCGTTTTAAAAGTAGAGTGGGCTGATGTACCTATGATCGATGTCTTCCAATCTCTGAATCGATAGAGATGAAAAAATTGAAACAATAGGACAGACAAAAAAAAATTCTACATTCAAAAAATAGCATCAAACGTGTTATCCGCATTCTAGAAACTTCACTAACTTATACATACTTAGCTTAGGTACAGAAATATGCTGAGAATGGAGTAATATGTACTAACAATAGTACCTATGATAAACAAAAATATATAGTAAGGGGTTCTTCAAGAAGGGCTTTAAAATGTTCTTAAGGGGCAGCGCGAATGCGACGCTACTGGTGTTTGCAAATGTCCATAGGGTAACCACTTTCCATCAGGTCTTTTCTGCCACCTAAGTGGTAGAAAAAAAATTTAAACATCCACAATATTCTGTCTATCTAAGTAGGTGTTATATAAAGTAGGCTTACATAGATCCATCATGTAGTTGGTTTTTAATAATTTTATTCTAAATGTATTATTGGTTACTGAAATATTCGATTTAAACTAAAGGTTTCTTCTAAAAAATGTAATAATTTAAAGTAACACAACATTGATCTAACAATCCATCACTTCAAATCACTATAACTTAACTAGGTACATAAACTTTACCATCGTTACTTGTCCAACAATAGTATTTTCACACCCAAACAACTATAATCCAAAAACAAAAGGTATTAAGTTAATCAGCCACCAAAATATGAATTCACCAGCGGACTTAACGGAGCGTGTCAACAATAGCTCGTTTGTGACAGTTTAATCGCTATTAAAGCCGTCGTCACATGTGGAGGCAATGGCTTGAGAAAGTTGATTAGAGTGTCACCTTCTAGATTAAGGCGCGGTCTTGGGGCGTGTGGTATCGGTGGTGAGCGGACGCGAGAGCGATTTTGTTAGAGCGGATTGGTAATGTTTATGTTGTGTAATGACTTATAAAAGGGAATGTGATGAGCTAAATAGTCTTGTTTGTTGAGTAGTCTTGTTTGTTCATTTTAATCGGATAATATGAAGTTTTTTAAATAAATTCTGAATTAAAAAATGATGTTAGTATTGTTAGGTGATAGAACCATGCTTTTTCAAGCCGAAAGTACTGATTTGTAAAGTGCTATTTTTTACATTATTTTCAACAAAGTTCATTTTATGAACTTTGTTAAAAATATTTTTCCAGTACGTAGGTACCTATTTTATATAAAAACATACCAAACTCATAGAAGTTATGTTTTAGACACGACTTTTAAATATTGAGAGGTGTTTATAATATAAAAACCAACGTGTCATTCAAAAATATTTTATCCATACAATACAATGCATTACTTAAATTTATTACTAACTATCATGGAATGCAAAATCTCTTTGCGCGTATGATATGTACAGTACGATTAAAATCAGTTGAAGATTCGGCCAACCTCGGTATTTGTCGTGAATCCCTCGTCTCTCACATAGAGTTATCAATTTACAGATATGACCTTTAATTATATTACCCGTTGTCTTATTGAATACAATACAAGCACGACATGAGCAACAAAACCTCCTTTGTAGCTCAAAACTAACACAAAAATATTATTTTGACGATTATTATGATACATTTATGTTTATGAACGCTAATTTCATTCGTGAAAATAATCGATTCTATCAAATTTTATCAAAATTACCTTACAGTAGTTATGTATCATGGCTTCAACAAATTTAAAGCGTGGTAAAATAATTGTTACTCAATCTCGTGAAATTGTAAATAAATAATGTATAGGTATAACTATTTTAAAAAAGAAGATAATTTATTTAAAAAAGAAGAAAATTTACTTTCTTCTTTTTTGTTGATAAATTAGGTATTATCAACAAAAATCAGTAAAAGTCGGTTTCTAAAATTTTTAATTTGGTAATTATTATCAGTTATTAATCCGATGTAAGTAATAGTACGATACTGTTACTTACATCAAACAGTAAAATATTGACTTATATCGATGTATTTTTTATTTAATGTATACAACTATATAGCTTCAATAAATAATGAATTTTCAAATTCATGTCGCTTCTGCATAATTTTCTTAGGTCTACGGTTAGTAATGTCATCTTGGCAGATGCTATACATTGCGTTTATGATATTTCAAATTGAATGCTACATAAAAGAAATCGCGGTAATGTATATCGTGTCATTTCCGTCTCCGGATTTAGGCGATGATACCCGAAAAAAGCCGAATGTTCAACTGATTTTAATTGTACTGTACCGCTACTTTAAACCACATTCACAGTATCCTTCCCGCCTACTCTTGTACCCTGAAGCATGTAACAGTGTAATAATTGGAGGTGTCACAATAAAAATTTCATCGCAGTATAGTGACTGCGGTCGGATTTAGAAACTGGATGCTGATAAGTAGCTGTTAGAATAATGTTGCGTTAATTATTTTTTTATTTATGTAGGATAAGTATATTGATAGATTTAATTAATCGTAACTTAATTACTCTGTAACACTTCGTTATATCGTAATGATTAACGTATGTGAGTGAGTATCAGTGATGGAGTAGTAGTGAGTACGAGTGCAGGCTGTGCATAAAGTCCGACTTTTGATTACCGGGTCAAGCAATAGGAGTTATTGGATTTTTCTATTTTGAATATTTAAGTAATATCTGGAAGTCAGGAAAAAGGTCCTAAGTTCCTAGTGATAATAATTAATAGGCTCCCTGTTTTTTAATTTGGGACCAAAAATGGATACCAAAACTAATTAATTACTCGTGTTTTGTAGTAAGATGCATCCAAATTCGACTTTGTTTTTCTTCTTTTTTGAATTAAAATGGCTTCTACTATCAAAAGAATCGCTGCAAGTCGACTTTGTTCAACTCTCCGCATAAAAATTCATAGTTACGCACAAATACATCAATAAAAGAATTCTTGAAAAACTGTCTCGTCTCGCCATCATAAAATCTTTGATCAGAAGTTATGTAGATATTAAATCATACTAAATTATTCACCCTCCTCGGTGGATTCCTTTTTAAATAGTAAATATTTATAGTCGTAATATAAATTCAAATCTAAATATTGATACACTGACCTATTTTGCGTCTCTTTCAAGTCGCAGGTTTGTTTTCTTAATTCAATTCGGTTGTTCAAAATTAAAAAGCGATGTAAGCATTCTATTCTATGTCACCGTTTTATAAGCTGAATAAACTATTTTATTAGCTACAATTTCAGTGAACAAATATGTTGTACAATAAATGAATGTGGCATTTTTATTTCAAATACAATGTTAATATCGATACTTTGTTTGCGAAAGATCTTCCTACTTTTGTGATAAGTATGAACATTTTGTAAGTAAAAAGTAATGTAGAAAAATATTTGAAACTAATTCTAAATGTAACTGGTTAACAGATTTACGTGAAATTTAGAATGGTGATGACTTATATTTGCGATTAACAAAAGAATATAATATTATGTCCCAAAAAAAAGAATGCCCGATAAAATCATGAATCGCAGTTTGTTTAAAACAAAACTGGCATATTCCCATCAAAAATAAGAAAACAGTTTTCCGTGCTAAATTTAAAACTGCGTAGCTTCGGCATAAAGATTTCAAATACAATGCCCAATAATAACCGCCCCAGTTTCTCTACCTCCTTAATTGTCCGACATCTATCTCTTTCATTTGCCATATGACAGACAAGAATAGCGTATTTACACCCACGTTCAACTCAGCACGCGAACTTTGAGTCCGAGCGAAATCTATCAAATAGTGACACAACGGGGAAGCGACCTCAGAATAGACTTACAGTTTCCGTGTCGACTGTAAAGCACTGTCTTTAGTATGAAGTTAGGAATGTTAAACTACTGTAATATATGATATACTGTGTATTTGGGCTCAGATGACGCCCTGAGCACAGATTAATAAATAGTTATGCCCTGAGCCCATCAGATACCGAAATAATATCGGAAATGAAAAAAAACGAAGACCTAGGTTCCAGCTGGAATGACGAATACCTATTATACGGTATATTATAATAATGGTTTTAAAAAGTTCTCAATTTGAAAACTAGAATCAATAACATCACAATAGATCCAGAATGAATGGAACGACGTTGTTGAGGAATTTAACACTGTCTCACTCTAGCGTAAAACTAATTAATTAATTTTATTATGTCCACAATCCTACCGTACTACTATTTCATTCTTCATACTATAAAAAGCAGAGCCAAGTACGGACAAACAAATATCATAAATCTCCTTCCTAATTATTTCTTTTCTCTCACAATAATAAGACAATTTTCTTTCATACAAAGTACGTATATACGCCACAATACAAATTCCCCCAACATTATCACCACTTAAATCATTGAGACATAACGAAATAATCATGTAGCGGAACACATCAACGCTACACGCACATTGAGTGACGCAAATAAGGGGGTGGGCACACCAGCGAATCTGTAATCAAGTCGCCGCCTTCCGTACTTAGCCGAGTGGAACTTTACACTGGCGGAGGCGGAGAATGAGATAACCATTTTGGGGTAAAAAGAACAATATTATAGGGAAAAATGTTTTTTGTAGATATTTTTTTTATCAAAGTATGAGACACACTGGCCATGTATTTTACCTCAATTTAGTTACCGATCCTTGTCCTTAATAACCCTATTGCAGTCCACTGCTGGACATAGGCCTCTCCCAATGTGCGTCATTGCTCCCGATACACCATCTTCTTTGGCAAGGATACCAATATTTAAAGTAATTACAGTGTAGGTAGGATTTTGGATAGGACAACACATTGTCAACCGCATACGGTGAGAAATATTCCATCAAGAACCAAACAGTTCGGCGACTCCTTCTTTTGCGCCATTAAGACCTGGAACTCCTTACCAGTACACGTGTTTCCCTCCTCCTAAAGTCCTGGGTCCTTTAAGTGGGGCGTAAAAAAGCATCTGATGAGGCCGTCAAGTTGAGTGCCACCATTGTAACAAGGTACGTGTCTATAATGTTGACCCTCTTTTCCAAGACTTTGCCTTCAGCTTATCATCAGGCAAGGTGAAGTCAAATTGACGTGTCCTATATAAAAAATTTACAGCTATTTTATCGCTTCTCTGTATCACACAAGCCCAAAGCATTCACAACCATAAGACCATATATCATTTTGAACGTCAATATAACATGAGTACTGCTCTTGATAATAATATAGAGATAGTGTTGCTTATATAAGTTCACACAAATTGTATTGTCTGCCTGATTTATTGGCAATTATGATTTTATGTTCATTAGCTATATAATTAAAATTGTTAATCGATTGACAAATTCAATATTTGATAAGTTATTGTACCTGATGTACCTGTTGTAGCCCGTAACTTTGTTCACGTAGAATTTTGATCCGGTTTTTGCAAACTCTAGTAATCTATTCCCAGGATATAACCTATAATATGTTATTCCAGACTATAATCTATCTCTTCACCAAATTTCAACAAGACCGGTTCAGCCGTTAGAGCGTGATTGAATAATAAACATCCAAACATCATTAAATTAAGCACATTATATTTTTAGTAGGATCTATCGTCACTAATAAATAATAATTACTTCTGGCACCCTATACCAGAAGCAATTATTAGTTACGATAAACCGCATACCACCCAATGCCCCATACGCATAATATGGAAAGTTTTATGTTGTTGCAGAGTTAGATTCCATTGAAATTCTTGCCGTCAAGAATTATATTGACATCTACAAAAATCAAATAAAAACAATACGACAATTAAACAAAACAATACGAAACAATTTACTCGAAACAATGGATCAGACAAATGGTTACTTTTTGGCACACGTCACACTGATGCGTGACTAATTATGCCAAAATTACACGTCGTTTTTCCCGCGTGAATGCCATTGGTGAATTCAAAATTGGCCGGCCAATAAGAAGCGAGGGCGGGCCGATGCTTGCGCACGTTCTAGACACAGTTTTATAAGCATATGAATATTCAAGCTGATTTGTAATTGAAATAGGCATCGCGATTGAGACATCAGTGTTCTGTTGTTGTAGATACGTCTTTTTGTGCGATGGGAAATGTTGAATTGTTACTTCGAGAATGTAGGGACTGATGGGAATTTTAAATAGTGTGCTACTTTTTATAGGAATTTGCAGTACATAGGTTAGTAAAGGAAATAGTAAAGATAAAAGTTCTTGGTTGTTTTATTGTATGAAGCAAGGCAAGCTTTTAGAATTTGAGTTTACAAGTTGAACTTAAATTTAAGTAATCTAGTCTAGTAGGTACTATAGGAGAGTCGACTAGACTAGTTTAATAGGTAATATGGTCTACTAATGGCTGCATCTAGATCTTCGGGGCCCACAGTGACCTCATCTACAAGTTGTTACACCTGCTCGTTGATGAACGAGGCCCTCACTCAGGCTTTTTTCTCAGAGTTGGGCAAGAGGAGAAGAGGGGAGGAGATAAAGACAGATGGCACCCGCTCCCGTAAAGGCTAAGATAAATTACTCAGGAGAAGTAAACACCAAAGTGCAAGCTTCAAATGAAAACTTTTCTTTCTTACTATTTATTTGCAGGTGACAACGCTCTAGTACACTATACCTACTTGTTTTGCTACTATGTAGTAAACATTATCCAACATGTTGTGTTGGATGACTGGTTGTAGCAGTTCACAAACAATATATCCAACACATACTTTTCAATGAGCCAACAAACAGTTTGCATTATAAAAAATATATTTGTAAAAAGTACCACCTCTTTCTCTAAATATAAAATGCTTTGCAGGCACTAGACGGTACTTAGCTTAGGGTTGCCACTTGTGAGGAGTGGTGGCCTAAAACAAAGGCCCGTAAATAGTGCTTTGTTCCCACCCTAGGGTAGAGAGGTTCTAACAAGTTTGTGAAGTTCAGAATTCTATTTGAAAAGGCCGTTGAAAGTTGTGAAGGCAAGCTACGCTCGGTAACAGAAATGCTGACTGCTAGACTGCATGTTTTTGTGGTTTTTATAGACAATGGGTGAAGTTATGAAAGATTTCAAAGGGAATAAAATTAGGAAGGTATGAATGTGTGCGTTTATATTATTTTCATATCGGTAGTAACGCAGTGGTAGGCTACTGCGTTACTATATACACGTTTATGACTGTGTGCGATCGAGATATTTTAGTTACATTTCCTGAATTTTTCTATTAGGCAAATTATCTTGAACTTAATAAATACAAATAATGAAAAAAGTCTTCACTAATATGTCTGTACCAGTCTACGTTTATGCCTGTGTGCGATCGAGACATTTTAGGTTCATTCCCTGAATTTTTCTGTACCTAAAATCTAAATCTTCAGTACCGAAAAGTTCAGTCGAGAATTCAAGTAAAATCTACGCCCATTATTTCCCTCCTGTGTTCTGTGTCTACTACTTACAATTTTCCCTATTGAGGTAGATAAAGATAACATCTTTCCACTTGCTACTATCTTGGGATACGCCATTCGCTTCTTCTTCTTTCATAATAGTTTTCATACATACCTCCAGACTCCGAGGGGACTCCTCCGGTAAGAGTCCCCTCGGACGCAAGATTTGTTGTAACCCATGGCCATGTAGTGTTATCAACATGGCCATCGATTGCAACAAATCCATCTTTCTAAAAAAAGACGCGTGGCACTCGGGGACTGCCGCGGTAAAGCTATTGCATAGCATTTTTTATCAACTTATGCAATTATAATTACTTACGTTAATCGGAGCTACTTCGGAGCAGCTCGGCTCGATTCGTGCGAGCTCGGAGTTGGGGGTGTTAGGTTTTTTTCGTTACGGAATTTCTGGATTCGGTCTCCACGCTTAAGGCCCGCGATAGAAGCTATGCAATAGCTTAAAAAGAAAAGCTCATCTAATCATCAATCACACACATTTCCATCTACGATTGCAATCCAGTGATCCAACTTCAGTACAATCACTGTTTCACGCCAGTCCAATCCCGTTCCAATCACTGACTATCACGATCGAAACCTTGTACAGCTTATATCTTTATTAAGCCTATTGTCTCACTCATTATGGAAAATTGTACGCCGATTTCTAAGTACAGCTTATTATCGGATATCTGCATACAATCATGTATTAGCATAATATCTCAATTCGTTTTTGTTTGTCGGTTCGACTAGGGTCGAGTACATTTCACGCTTGGTGACACACGGTTGAAAAAGTTAGTGAGCTGAGTTTTTTTGTTGAGGTGATTGTTGGTGCTTTGTATGATGATGAATAACAATTGATGTTTATACCTTGCTGTCATGGCTGTTGGTAATAGTGAGGTGATAGAGCGTTTGACTGCAACGTCAGAGATGATAGGTTCGATTCCCGTTCAGTTAAAATAATATTATATATAAATAAGTCTATTAAAAGTAACCTGTGTGTTTATATGTATAATATAAATTTATTGGTAGTTCGTATCTACTAATTAATAATAAAGATATAAATAGCTCAACTCCATGACAATTATAACAAACACCACCGTTATAACGAAGGAAATTCTCAACAACCCAAAACAGGTACCCATAGAAACAAAACCAGCAACGAATACAAAAAGACCATACAAAAAAATAACGGTAGCAAAATAAAACGGATGTGAAACCCGTCCTTGATAAATTTTATTAAAAAATAAATACAAAAAAGAACCACGAACATGCTAATTAATTTGTTGACTGTGCTGCTCACGTCTGTATCTTCACAATGACACGCTAAATTCAAAACATTCGTGGCCGCCACCATCATTGTCATTGTACTCGACAAAAGCTTTCATTTTAAAAGTAAATATCATGTTTTGTTTACAACTTATTTTTTGAAGTAATTAACAACGTTGTAATACAGGTATTGTATGAAAACTTGTATTATAGAAGTAGGGTGGCGTAGTGGTAGAGCGTTCGATAATCGCAGATATTAATAACTAGCTTTTGCACGCGGCTCCGCCCGCGTGGATGTCGGTTATCGCAACCAAACATAGCCTATGTCCTTTCTCAAGGTCTAAACTACCCCTATACCAAATTTCATCAAAATCGGTTCAACGGTTTAGGCGTGAAAGCTTAACAGACAGACAGACAGAGTTACTTTCGCATTCATAATATTAGTATGGATTCTAGTTCCAACTCATACTTTGGAGCCTGAGGTTTGTCTTTTCTATTGGTTGATTTTGACTTTTATGGGGGCCTGTGTATGTGAGCCTGAATTGGGCCCTGAATACCTTGAGGGAGCCATATACCCTATTCTTAACACTTGAGACCCCTCCGTGCCTTGGAGAGCATGTTAAGGCGTCGCGTCGCCGCCGGCCTCGGTTGGCATACGAATATCTGTGGCGGTCGTTAAGGGTAGTTTGGGCCCTAAAAATTCGTTAACTGGTCTTAACTACAGAACTTCTATATCACTAATGGGTTTTAGAGGTTAGATGGCAGACACTTCACGGAAAATATCGAAGTTCGACCATTTCGTAGTTATACTCGGAGTTGGAAATAGACTCTGAGGAGGATTATGAGAAAAACCTATAAATTGTTACGAAACAGTATTTAATATCTAGATAATAAATAAACAGTAAATATATTCTCAAAACAACCAAATAGCGAATGATTCCATTCATGTTATTCAAAACGAATGATCTATTTAAAAACACATGAAACATACAAAACAAAACTTCTTTATGAAAATATCAAAAGCAATTTAGGTATTTTCTTTTCAAAGTCCAGCAGTCGCAGTCGGCGAAACTTCGATTTACCAATTTCCCGTCGGAAACTTTCCCGTCTTGATAAAACTATGTACTATAATAGTGTTGCAGAAAATCGAAGACACCATATTTTATTTTGTCACGTACTTTGAAGTATGGAGTTTTGAGACGTTTATAATGCGCCGGGTTATATTGAGGTGCGCTCTTTGAAGCTGCATTGTTGGATGCATTTAACTTTATAAATGGATTTTTGAAATAAATTGAAGAAATTACCGTTAAGCAAGGCGATTAACACACGATACCGCGCTGTTATAAACTGTTATAAATAAGTGTCAGTTACGAGTAGTCCATTTGCAGATCAAGAGTAGAAAACTTTATTTCATTTTTACTATTTCCTGTGAGTCCACCTGCGAAAATGGCTATAAATATTCATTCATCCAGCCTTACAAACTTTCACATTCATACCGCAGTTAATCTATCATCACAGGGACTGTATGTTTATTTGCAACCTACGTAATATACACCGAGACCAAGGCTTTCTAAGGTAGTCTAATGTTGTAAAATAAATTAATTACAATATTCATAGTCCATCGATAACAATAATAACAAGATTTGTTTCTGTCAATAATAAATCAAATAATTAATAGTTATTTGATTTATTATTGACAGAAACAAATCTTGTTTCAACCAAGAACCAATTCAAAAGTAAACACACTAAATTTCAATTTAACATTTCACTCCAAATCCTAATTGGATCAAAAACTTCCAAGTCATAATATAAACAAGGTCTTAGGTCTCAGTTAGGGACGTGAAAGGTCCCTTAATCAATTTTCTGGGACGCACGACGACATTTGTGATTGTAAATTAAATTATGATTTATAGCCATATTTGGTAACTTAGGTACGTAGCGGGAAGTAAGTTATTCAATAATGATGGTACTACAGAAAAATATCTGCACCAATTACTACTAGTACTATTAATGGTACTTCTGGACAATACTGTCCCACTAGTACCATTAATGGTACTGGTGGGACAAAGATTCCCAGTAGTACCATTAATAGTACTAGCGGGGCAAAAATATTCCCAGTAGTACCATTAATGGTACTAGTGGGACAAATATTCCCAGTGGTACTAACCAATGGTACAATTGGGAAAGAAGGGAATTAACTCGATCATGGTATAGGTATATTTTGAATTGTCTGAGGTTCTGACCAGGTTATATCGGCTGTGCTCACAGACGCAAAAATATAAGAGTTAATGGTAGTAAGATATTTAAAATATTCAAAACTAGCTACTGCCCGCTCTCGTGGAATATTGATCCCGTTCTCGCAAACCATAGGAACCTATTTCCAGTATAAAAAACCTATGTATTATTCCAGACTGTAATCTATCTGTAGAGGGGTTAGAGCGTGATTGATATAGTCATCTGGAGTCGGTGGCCAGGTTGCGCTTGCATCCAAGGATTGCCCGTTTGAGACTTTTAATACCCTAACTCTCTCGCTAAGCGAAATTACTTGTAGTGAAAGAGGGCCGCTACGTAACCTCAGTATTGTTATAACCGAGTTTCGAATCCGGGACCTTTCAATCGTAAGTTCCACTCCTTAACGACTAAACTACTGACTGCATACAATCTTTAGGATATAATGATATATATTCTCTCTCAGTATATTTCAATATATTTCACTTGTACACTTTTACTTGTTTATTACCTACATTGTCAGCACAACACAGGTAACTTGATCTACTTGTGTTTAAGTCCGTAATCAGTTGAACGCCTCCACAACTTGAGACTTTTAACACATCCTTGTAACCGATTACGTGTTGTAATACGATAGAGATTACTGATATTCGATAGGGATTCACCTTGTCATAACTAGACACGTTTCTTAAAATGTTTAGCCCCTACAGACAAGTGGCAATTCGTTGACCGGCGTATTGTTTAATGCCATGCATTCGTAATTATATTCTACAATACGTCAGCGCAGAAGACAAAGCAGGAGAAGCCTTTGGTCTTCCCACTAACCGCACAAAAACTCTGGAGTGAGCTCTGGCTACACTACTCACCGCCGGGAACATAACACGAGGTATTTTGTATGGCGGAGGTACTTCCCCAGTAGCTTACCCGGACGGAAATACCGTCGTGTCCTACCTCCTTAAAACTGTAAATATACTATGTAAAAAAGCTGTGACTAACCAGCAAATTTGCAGCTAACAGATCACTATTGCCAATCGCCATCTCCATACGTAATACGCTCGTACCTGTGAACCTCTCAAAAGCGCCACCTAAACTGTGTGCATTGTGCTGTAATCAACGGATGCTGCACTAATTGGACCTCCATCAAAGTTGATGGGATGTTACAGTGTCGCGAGATAAGATTTCCGACACATGTAATACTGGTTGCGATTTGCGATCATACTTAAACTTGTTTTTTTGAACGTGTTATTTTTTTTCGCTTATTAAGATCCAGTTTATAAAAATTCGGTGTTGAACTGATATTTCAAAATTGACAGTATAGTGATCTTAAAATCATTCATAAATGCGGTAGTGAACGCAGCCGCTAAGCAGGAGCCGTGGGTTCGATCCTCGCTCAGTGCAGTATTTGTATAACACAAGCTAGTTAAGCTATGTTTACCATGGGCCTAGATAGCGTTGTGTAGAATGTTTTAGAATATTGCCCCTTTTGCTACTCCCGTTGATTGTTTGGTGCAATTGATCTTAGTAAAAATCTAATATCTAAAACACTCTGCCCTTTAAGATATCAGTCAGATATTTAGCACATTAAACTAACTTTACTTTTGATTTCTTGCTGTTAGGTATTGTAAAAGTTCACAAAAACTCCAGCAACTTCTTCCTGACTTAGTAATCGAATCAATCAAAAGATTCACACCCTGCTGCACCATGTGGTAATCCAAAACTAATTACATCCTGCAAAAAAAATCTACCTGTAACTAAAAAAATCTTATTAAAATCCTTGTCAAGCCCATTACGTCAGCATCACGCGTCAGGCGACACTCCTCACACCTGTCACGCTGGTCAGGTGTCAGCATTAGTCCCGACACATGTCCATCAACCTCATAACACGTCGAGAAACGTTAGCACCGTGTCAATAGTTACGGGAAACGTGACACCATGCGGTTATCGACAAAACGCTGTCTGTTACGATTTGGTTGACTTAGTTTTGATTTTATATAGTGTCAATTAAAATTGGGTGTTACAATCACAGATTATATTGAAGCCAGTTATGGAAGCTTCTCGAATACGCGTGAGACAGTGAACATACATGCGTCGGTAAGTAACGCGTTCTTTTGAAAATAATCTGGCGAGGCATAAAGGTGGTATAGATATGCTTTTATCGAGTTATATAAGCCGCTCTTTTGTGAAGTATAATTCTCTCAATTTTTCTACATACACTCAAGCTTGTATATTCTTATAGAGCTACGCAGAAGTAGGTATATGAATACTGACAAGGACTATCGGTACCGTCAACCGGGTTCTTTTTCTTGGGCTGGCATTTACTGATGGAAGAATCCTATTCCTTGACCTCCTATTATGTGTAAAGAATAATCTCAATGTTAAATCAGTCCACAGAACGATGTTTCCGAAGGGTTAACGAGGCTGTTGGTAACCGCTCATCTCTTTCCCTCTGCAGAACAAGACGTCTTGTTTTGTAATCATTCATGAGTTTCGGTGACCTCTATGATAAGAGCTGTGTACTCGTTTGCTACTTTTGTCGTATAATAAAATATATTGTGTCGTATATTAAATTACCTGTTAATTAAGGTGGAACATATTTTAATTTTATTACTACCTCAATACAGAAACAGAACATTACGGGTAATAAACAGAGTAAAATTCAATATCGCAAATGGCTACGTTGAACCTTTTCAGTATCTGATGTTTATAAAAAGAATATTATTATTCAGTTAGTACCGTACTGTGAAATGAACATGACATGGCTAGAGGCGGAATTATTCGAACGTGTCTTTATATGTACCTATGTTTCGAGATTTAAAGAATTCAAACTACATCGAACATATTTCAAAAATATTTTTGAATGAAAGTAACTCTCTGGAGATACAAATACATCTGCTGTTAATATCCTGTTTAATTATTAAAATATTTTTAATAGATATATGTATTATGGTCTCTAGATGTATGTTATAGATTTTGACAAAATATCCGTGAACAGGATGTGCATTGCTTTAGTTCCAATAAATTTGGTCACTTCTTAATGTCTAGTGTAAAAAAAATATTGATATCATGGGGGTATCTTTTTGGGGTAGTTCCTCCATTTTCTTCATAGTTGTGTTATATTTACGGATGTGTCTCGAAAAGATACGGATGTGTCTTAATGCATCGTGTTCAAAACATACCTATACTTACCTAGTTAGATTTGCCCAAAGTACCCTTTGCAGGAGAACGAAAGAGAGCAATATTGCGGAAAATAAAAAGTCATACCTCATCTTTAGTAATGATCTACGCTTTCTTATAATAAAAAAGGCTGTTTGGAACTTTACTTGATTTCGAAAACTAATACGTAAGTTCTATATGACCATGTAATACACATTATTTATAAACATTATCATAATAAATCATTACTAGAGACATCTCAACATTTTCTCACAAATATTTACTAAATTAATTGTCTACTTTATTAGTAGCGTGCCGAACAAGACCAAAAATAACATTCCTAATCGATTTAAAATCAGATACGAATAGTGTAATCGATTCCCATTTATTCGACTAATCTGAGAACAGAATTACATAGTTTATTGGACTAGAGTATATTAATTATAATTTGTTTATAGATATCGATGGAATCGCGACACGATATGAAGATATGTAGTTATAATTTATGAGCAACTGTTGGGTACTTCTGAGCTGATTTATCTTAATAACCCTATCGACTAGAGACAGAAATATTCAAATCCTACTACTATTGTTTACGTCGTATGTCATAGTTAAGGCTCAGTGAATTTCCGGCTTTATCTCGATGGCAGGAGAGATTATTGTGGATTAATGTGATTAGGAAGCTGGAATAGTTTTATCTTTTAAAAATGAGATAGCAGATAAGGTATACGACGTGGATTACGTTGGTTGTATTGTAGTCTGTGAGTCGCGCATTGGCCTGTTCGGTGAATAAAATGTTAAATATTTTTCGTGTACTTAGTTTTATGTTATAAATTAAAGCCTTCAATTGGTTAATAGTCAATAAATGGGATTGTTTTGATAAAATAAGCATTAAAATTCCAAATATTATGTTATATAATCAGAATCACATCTGTCCAGGTATAAAAGCTGTACGGTAGACACAGAGAGATTTGTCAACGGACAGATGTAGCTGGACATGCAGCTGTGAAGGTGTTGAAGGGAACCGTTTAGAATTAAACAAATTTCTAAATTATCGTGATTTATTTAGTTGGTTAGAATAGTTTGAAAAATCGATGGTAATAGCTTTCATTGATTTATTAACTTTATATTTTATTTTATTAGATACACATGTTTCGGTACATCCGGAAGAATGACCCATATAAAATAGTACTGATATAATTGAATTACAACTTAAACGAATGACATCATTATAAACATGTTTCTATTTGATGATCGTGTCAAAATGAGCTCATTCCATGTAGATTTTTATAGGATATATTATAGGTATAACAGCTTAAAATTTATAAATATAATAGGTACATGCAGATTCCATTGATATGGAGATTTTTCGTTAAAGGGATAATAATAATATAAATATTGAAATCAATACAATATCTAATAAAAAAGTTATATACCTTCATAAATAATAGGTATGCATTGAAACATATTATTTAAGTATTACTGTTTTGTAATTATACATTACAATAATAATATTTGACTTCAAAAATAAAAAGTTTTTTGAAAACAATACAACATAATAAAAACAGAAATATAATTCGGTTTTCATTATCGATGTTTTTGTTTAGAATGAATTAATTATTCCGATTACCAATTCTCTTTTCCCGTTCTATGAAAAAGGTTGCACACGCGGGTGGTCGCGGCAGACCTGTCGAGTGTCGGACCTCTCTCGCTTTGTCGCACCGACATGTCGCGTTTTCTTGCAACTGACGCTATTTGTTGTCTTACAACAGTTTTACGGTTTATAAGCTTTATTGCCTGAATCTCGAATTGTACTAATCTCGAGTGTACTGTGTTCATAACGGTTTTTGTTTCGTTTCAAATTCTCTTGTAAGAATAGAAATTCATGAGATCGATAAATGTTAGTGTGTGGGCCCCACCAAGATATTTCGAACTCAATCTTTGAACTACCTGCAAGCCGGTACAGCTACTGGAGTCTCCGGTGCAGACTTTTCTCTCATAGCTGGGGGGTACCTATGACAACAGTTCCCACCCATAAGTCAACCAGAAATAGTTTTAGTGAGGACGAATAGAGTAGAACCCGGTCTCCAAATTGGTCCGGTCCTTGGATGCAATCGAGATTGCTACTTTTTTTATACCACTTAGGTGGTAGACAAGTACATCACGCACCTGATGGAAAGTGGCAAATTACGGCAGGGAGTTCATTCCCCAGTTTAAGCTAATCAGAGGTAGTGAGAATAAACACGGGACTCTTTACTCACTTCAATCATTTCGGTTGCTAGCTTCTGCATTTTGACGATTACACCTGCGTGCGTAAGCTCACTCACAGAACAAAAAGATACCGACCTTCTATAAAATATCTACCAGCTATTTTCAACAGCACTGAAAGCATTTATCTTGTTCTCATTCATCATATCCGTACAAGTTTTAATCGTCTTACGATTATTAAATTAATAATAAAATCATTTAACAATACAAATATTATTAATCATAAAAACTTGTGCAGTTTTTACCGCAACATCTTTATCAAACCCAGGACCGCACGACCGCACCGCAATTATAACCATCTCGAGCACCCCGCTATTAGTCCCTTCTAAGTATAATAAAATTATGATGCTTGTGTAGCGCTACCTGAATTAGAGGCCCGTAATGAAATGAAAAATACTCATGGTTTTATTATATTTGATTAATACAGTTTTTTGTTTTTATTTTTGGATTTGATTGCATCGGTTTGTTTTTGTTTCTTTTGATGATTCTTTAGTCGTTTTGTTTCTTGAGACAGGTGTTGCACTTTGTAATGTGTACTTTAGAATATGGCTAATTTTAAGCCTAAATTAGTAGTTTTATAGTGAACTAGCTGTTTCTCATGGATCTGCCCCGCGTGAAATTTTGCCAATGGGAACCTATTCTTGGGATAAAAAGGAGTCAATGTGTTAATCCAGAATAAAATCTATCCCTCTACCAAACCAAAACATCTGTTCAGCCTTTAGAGCGTGTTTGAACAAACATGCAAATACCTCCAAACTTTAAGATAATATAGTAGGAAGTACGGTTCTAAAACGTATATAGACGTAGGTTAGCTAGTGCAAATAAAAAATTGATGTTTTAAAACTTAATTATAGATTGTGAGGCGCGTGAGAAAGCATTTTATCTGTAAAAAGTAATCTTAATTCCTATATTAATATTATAAATGTGTAAGTTTGTGAAGATGTTTGTTACTCAATCAAGTTTTAATAGCTGAACGGACTTTTTAGATTCATAGCTGTATGTTGATGTTGGAGACATACATTACACACACACATAGGTACATACAAAAGTGTAAGCACGCATACACCCGAAATGTTTTTGCTACCGTCGCGCGCCGTTGTGCGAAAATAGCTTATTGCTTTAAGTCCATCGGGGTCAGAACTAAGACCGCTGGGCATACGATATATATAGACTTTTAATTATACAAACTATTAATTAAAGCTCACAGCCAGTTCTAATTTACATTTTAAACAGTTAGTTATATTACAAACCAAAATTGCTTTTGAATTAAATTTATTTCTTTACTTGGTCGGCAAACAACGTCGAAACAAATTGCTGCTTCTATAGTTTAGCTTTTAGAGTTTGAATTTGTAGCATTTTGTTTGCGTTTGAAAATTGAAGCTTTGATAAAGTGTATTTTAGTTGGTTAGTGTTAATTATAGTGCATATTATTATTTATTTTACAGTATAGTTTAGGATTTTAGAAATATCTAAGATATACTTACAAACAAGTGTTTTTTTTCTGTCATGTCGATGTCATATCGTCTTTCAAACTTTAAGTAAGAGTACATATATGGTGTACTTGCTGAAAGATAGACAAGGCTCCCTCTTTATACAGTCCCGGGTTCTTCAAGCGGGGCGTGAAAAAGCATCTATTAATGCCGTCAAGTGAGGGACCACCAATTTAAGGTCAATTGCATCTGAAATGGTGGTCCATATCTCTTGGACTGCATCTTCAGCTTTTCACTATCTAGAGGGGTGCAGTCAATTGACGGATCGAATATAAAAAAAAACTTTATCTCGAAGTTTGGCGATCAGACGTCAGTCGCTCCATCCGTGGTCGCTCCCATAAAAGCAAAAAGCAAAAACCAAACCTAAATCGGGTTTCAATCGGGATCCACGTTTATACATAAACTCAGTTTAGTTAAACTGTTCAAGTTAATATTGCCTAAAGCGATAGCCTTTTCTCTTACACTAGATATTTTATGTCAATATTGTCAATATGCTAGGTAAATACGTTCATCTGAAGTAATAGGTATATAATTGTCCAAATACGGAACCCGCGTCGATATTGCCAAAGTTCGGCCGATCTGTACAAATATTAGACCATCTGCTTTGGGAAATAAAGTTACCATGTCTAATGTGCTTATAATAAGTTCTTTTCTTCATAATTGAATGTTGAAGTTGAACCAACTGGAACTAATTTGGGAGAGGATGTGCCGATTTAATTAAACTTAATACGTGGGTGATTATGAATGTGGTACTTTTTGGTACCTATGCAATTCTTCACAATGAATTCGAGTGTTGAAAGTTTACGACTCAATTTTACCAAAACGGTTAAACGGATTTGGTACAAAGATAGATTATAGTTTAGAATAACACATATTATATCGCGAGAATAGGTTTCTGTAGGGTTACAGAAATGTGGTTAAGTTGATTAAACTACATTTAGAAATTTCAATTATCAATTACAAATATATGTAATACATTTAATATGATTTAATATACACACAAAAGCAATTAAAACCACACACGAATATACTGTACTTCGCACAAAGTACCATGAAGATTATAGACTTGATTATTACATTGGATCGGTCCCCTAAAATATATGAGGCCGCGGTCTATGAATTTCTTCTTCTGCCTCCTGCCATTAAAATTCATTGAGGGTAGATTTCTTCATTCCGAATGATTTCTACTTGCGGGAGTCCTCTTTTCCTATGCTTTCTTCTATTTGTACTGTAACCCTCACTCTTCCTCTCCGCAGGTGGCAAAGCATGAGTTGCACCTGTAGTGTTGCAATCGTTTAAAGGTCGCCTATCATAGGGCAATGGCTGTCATCAAAATCATAAACAATTCCAATTAAGTACAGTTTTATCAACGAAAAAATCAAGTTATTAATAACATCGCTTATATCCGTATTCAATTCTATACTCACATATTATTCACTATAAACAAGATTATCTACGATGATAATAATAATATGTGACCACGCCTTGGGTTTTATTGTGAATACTATCACAAGATCTCTATTAATAAAAGTCTGAAGTACAATAACTTGGGTGTAATCCAAAAAGCCGGTCGAGAAATCTTAGGTGCGTGTAGCAATCTGAGTAAACTGTAATGTTATGGTACTAAGTTTTTTGTTATAATCAATTCTCAGTGGTGGCCTTTACTAACCGAGACATATTTAGGCAAATTTGATTTTAAATTGGTCATCGTCGATCTCGATATGAGATTCGAACTCTCGAGAGCCTCAATATGGTTGGGATGCTATGATGATTGAGCTACCTAGAATACATTATAGATTTTAAAATTCATATTTTTATGTCTTATGACCGATGGACGCAAGTGGCCATTTACCGAAACATTTTAAGAATTATACATTTTAGATTTATATGGCATTGCTATTTTTATTTTTGTTAAGATTCTTGGGTAGCATTACGGGGTCTCTTACCCGAATCTGACTGTTGAGTATTTTCCTGTGAGTTTTTTCTTCAGATACGGTTAAAAACTGTATAAATACAGTAAATATACTTACAGAATCTACCACTCGTGTATTAACAAACCTAATTATTCTTATTCATTTTAATTAAATGCAATGTTTTTTCAACAGACACAAACGAAAAGTCACCAACCTTCTGCCATCAAAATCGTCAGCACCCAATCAAGGTGGTGGCTCCACCCGCCGGGCTCCTCCACCAGCTCCATTATACGAAGACCTGCAAGACCTGCCTAGAAGACCACCCCTGCCACATAGACCGGAGTTGGAACCACAATTGGAAGTACGTATTTTCCGTAAAACCTATATTTTACCTATTATCATCTACTTAGCCGTCCCCGGTAACATCTATAACTAGAAGGTGGCAATATTGAAGTAGAACTGACTAAAATTATACGTCTTTTCCTACATCATATTTATCAAGAAAGAAAATAAAAGCAGTTTGCTCTTGCCGTGTAGTGTATCATTTCTGGTAACTCCTTCATTTAGAGAATAGTCAAATCTTCTTGCCTGATTTGACCAAATTTAATCCTCATACCGATTTATCAGGTCATTTTAATTCATGGTCTTCTCGTTCTAAAGAATTTTTGATCCTATCAGCTCAGATTTTTGATCCTATCAGCTCAGGTTTTTGATCCTATCAGCTTAGATGTCTTTGCCAAACTCCACTGCATCTGAATGATCCACGCATCTCTGCAGAATATTTTTTACATGAAGTATTCGTTCCTGCAGTTCCAAAGAAATCCCCGAGTACGTTTATTATGTTCCCCATACCACATTAGATAAAAAGACGTTGAGTTTTATAATAGTATAGAAGAGATCATTGCGGCTCAGATTATTTTTAGTGCAGTTAAAGGAGGAGATTAGTTTTATTGCGCCGTTCAATGTATAGGAGGTTGATCATAAATTATAAATTAACCGCAATAAAATTGATATAAATAGTTTTACAACGTTTAGTGTTGATTTTTTGTCGCTGTGCTTCAGCCAACTCCCGTAAAAACGCTCTATATACATTGTGTTTGTGTTGGATTTTATTGTTCATGAGTATAAAAATACAAAGGTATTAAGCCTGTATTAAGCCTAATGAAGGCTTAACACAGGAAGGAATACAGCAGCACTGCCTTATCGCTACTGCTGATATTGTACCATTGTATTCAATAGAACTCACCTATATGTTCTGTTTCTGCAGTAAATATAGACTCTTGAGGTCCTACACAGTGTTGCCAACCCCTACATTGCCCCAAACTGTAGATATACTTGAAAAAAACTGTAGAAACCTGTAAATCTCAAATTAAAAAACTGTAAATCTACATCTTTATCTATTTATTGTATTAAATGCAATACACATGATAAAGATGGAATTAAAAACCAGAAAAATATCGTGTAATTATCAAAGGTTTAATAAAATTTTATGTCAAAAAGTGTCAGACAATCTAGTCTAATAAAACTGGCTAACATTGAACTCATAATTTTTTTTTTCTGATTTTGTGTGCTTGGTCCCTTGTGGTCGTGGAAATTTTATTTTACAGCTTGGTTTTCATAAAATGAATGCTCGAAAACAAGTGTTCTACCGTAGCAGTACAGCGGCAAACATAGAAGTTTTCAGTTTTCATAGTCATTTTAATATCTGATTTACAGATAATTAACCACCGAAACATAAAGCCCGAGCACCGAAGATATAATTATGTAATGTACGATCGACCCCTAATAACGCCATTAATTAAATCGGTTGACCATTACCACAGTATTTCACAGGAATTCCAAAGAAGAGTACCTATAGGGTTTACTGAACCCGAGTTTCAGTGTACGGTACTGACTTTGTAGCTCGCTAGCATCTTAAATAAAAAACTGTAGATTCGGAGGCCTAAACTAAAAACTGAGAGGATTTCCAAAAAACTGTAGATCTACAGTTAAAACTGTAGGGTTGGCTACACTGGTCCTACACAAAGTGCTGTATTACCATAGTGTTAGACAATTTCCTAAACCACAATAATTTAGTTACCACCATATTCAAATCTTAGAACCATTTTTTGAATTAAGAGTATTAATCCAGTTTGTATTATCAAAATTATCCACCTCTCTAAACGAGATTTCAGTTGCCGCAAACTTTGGCAATATTTAGCTACTTGGTGGATAATTGTAATTTATTTTCATTGTTGTAATCTAACAACTCACTTTCATTAATTAAAAGCAATCTTATAAAAGTAAAACAATCCAGCTTAAATGATCTTATTACTAAATCACAGCACATTTTCCCAGCGCTACTTCTAGGAACTGTCGTTTGACAGATCCCAGGTCTGGGAATTCTTAGACCGTAAAGTGTGACACGCACGTACTTAGACGAGGGTCTAAAGGACCCTGAGCGACCTTCAAAGTTAATCTAATAGATGCCCCTACTGATATACAAAGTAATGAAATGAGATATCTTGTCACTCTGTCTAGTAAGGTTCATTTCACGCGTCCATATTCATTGCCCTTTTATTTGGTTGAGTGTATCCTTTGTATCTATCAATGAATACAAATATTTTTCATATCTTTTATTCATATTCATGTCTGTAGAGCCGAAAATAGCACAATATAGACTAACGTAGGTACGTAATTCAATGTATTGATGGGCCAATTCAAACAGTAGACAGGTTTTTTGCGCTAGAATCAATGACATCATAATTTTTACAATGTCGTGTAATATCTACTGAAGTAGTACCATCTCTAACGCGTTGCTGACTCCATATACTATGGAGATCTACTTTAAAGAGAATGAACGTTGTTTAGCTGCGATAATCTGCCAAAATAATTAGTCTTAATTAGTCGAGTGGGTTCACATTAGAGCAGTTATATTCCGTAATATCAACCTCCTCTGCGAAAATGATCTTCAGAATGCCTATCTAAAGAGAATACTAGATCTAATTAGTGCTTTAACATGAAGCTTACAGCGATGTAGAATCTAAGTATTAAGTATACATCCTAATAATATGTATTAAAGTTTTACTATCTTAGTAACTGCCACCTCTTCGTTAATGGTAAGCCTACTAAAATCCTCGAATCTGTCCACTACGAAATAGTATCGGACTTTTTGGATTTAGATACTTTGATCGTTATTTTTATTCCAGAAATAAACACAGTGTTAGACTTGCGGAAATATACTTTTTTAATAAATGTTGTTTACTAAATCGCAAGAATGAAAGGTCAAATTTGATATCCAATTAAACTCTCAGAAGTTTTCCCTTTGAAATCTAGAACTCTGTAGACGCTGTATTTCAGTCTTGATATAATACCGTACCGATGCCGTGCTCAAAATAATTGTGTTTCTAATTGATTAAGATGCGAAGGCTGTTGTTTACAATGTTCTTTGCTGTGAATTCACCGATGATAAATTTGATTGCAATTTTCAGCAGTCTAAGCAGTGTTTTCTCAAGTGTGACTAATACCTCAGTATGAAGTTTATTTAAAATAGTACTCGTTTTTCGGACTAAGTAAAAACTTCAGTCCTATTTGAAACCTTCTTATTTTATGTTGCTGTGTCATTGAAACGTGCCAAACTGGCAGAACGTGTTTATAGCGTGCAATGACTAGGTTCTTATAGAGATCTTTTCTATTTTCACAGATGGTGGAAACAAAAAGGCCAAATTGCCCTAGCCGTGTCTTTGTATGCGGCTCAGGTGGCACTTGGCGAGGCGGTAATTCCTGTGGCGGAGACGCCTGTGGCGCTCCTCTATATGAAGAATTACCGCACAGATCAGACGACTCCCTCCACAGCGATGATCATTTCGCTGAAGACGAATTAAGCCTAGTGGGCGAAGCGGGTCCTTGTCGAACCTGCTCCCGACCTCCAGCTCCTCAGTCACTTCCTCATCGGCCACGGCAGCAGCGAATGGACCGAAGACCGAAGTCATTGGAAAGACGACGAGCTCAACACCAACACAGAATGCAGCGGCATATCCATCCACCTGGACCGCCAGATCCCACGGAATTCCACGAAGGAGTTCTTCTGGATGCTCTCTTGAGATTGTATCCACAAGTTGGTACTGTTGGTGCAAGGCCTCAAGGTCCTCTGCCAATGAGTGCGGGAGGAGCTTGGCCTGGTGGAGAATTGCCAGGAATCGCGTGCTGGAGAGGACCAAGAGCTTCTCCGAAACCTCCGAGTGGAGATTCTTCGTTCGGTTCAGATTCTGGTTATAGCAATAACACATGTGGTACGTGTGGTACGAGGGCATCGTCCAGACACCGATTGTCTGCTGAAATACCAATGTCATGAACGGACTCTGCTTGGTTTGATGTGACAGTCGTGCCATAACTGTTCCAGTGATGCGGTGAAGTGAAAAATAACATTTAATGTAATCGATTTTGCATTTAGTAGTTTTACTTTATCTTTCACGGCCTTAATTATTCAGCGGCCTCAAATTCTCTCATGCCTTCCGAGACGGTGGACTTAATTGTGGAGTATTAGTTACTGTCGAATATTTATGAACCTTAAACGTTTCTGGGACTACTTTTCTACATAATTGTAAAAACATATTGCTAGTAAGTAGAAGGTCTGTTCCCTTTAGATTTTAGCGATACGATATTTTGATGAAAACGTTATTTTTATTAGCTGGTATAGTAATGGTTTTGTACAAAATTCATGTGACCATATTTTAGGTAGCGATAGCGGTTTCGTCCTAGTAAGTTTCGAACTAGTCCTTAAATTATCACAATAATTGTGAACCTATCAAGTTAAAGATTGATCTTCTGTAAAAACTATGAGGGAATGATGTAAATGAATTTCTGAATTTGTAGATAATGTACAAAAATTGTAGTTAAATGAATTATTTAAGAATAGTAAGTTGAATTTTATAATCATATCATATTAAAGGTACCACTTTTCAATTGATAAACACACAGATTTTGTTTTCATAAATCGTATTCTCTTATTTGGTAATTTGGTGCTAAAGTTAATGTATCGAATTCCTATGCGTCGATTTGTTTTTACTGTTGTACAAGTATTCAAACTCCGCTCTTTTGTTTAAGATCAATTTTGTTTTATCTTTCATTCAGTTCTATTACAGTTGAGTGTTTTGTTTCCTGTCGTAAAAACAAACATTACGTTTATTTGTAAACGCAGAATATTATTCTGTCGTCAAAAATGTTAGATTTTGTTTCTATGTTGTATTTAATTTAAGTAATAACTATTTATTTTATTACACTTTTATTGTTTCTTTTTTTGTATAGTATCAAGAGTTGCAACACTTATGTAATTAAAATTTGTGGACAAAGTGTCCGTTTAATAAATATTGAAAAGCACAATAAAATGAAAAATAAATACATTTTTAAGAACATGTTTCGTTTCATTGGTTATCCTTATATTTACTAATTACAGTACAGGGAGGCTGTTATGTAAAGAGTAGAGTCACATAATATAGACTCATAATTGAAAAATATTATGAAATAATGTAATAGATGTAATTATTGAGATATTGCCTCCTCAGAGTTAGACAGCCCATTATTTTTTTCTATTCAAAGTACCTAATTAGAAATAGTTGTAGACTATTTCGACTACATCTGGCTACTTCAATGCACTAACATAAAAAGGAGTATCGGTTACTCTAATTCCTTTGGATTTTCAATGCGGAATTATGATATTAGCAATAACGTACAAAGTAAAGCAATCTTGCGTTGTGAATTCACATACCGAGAAATGATATGGCACCTACCGGGTAGATTTCTGAGGTCCGTGCTATTACTGAGAATTTGCTAGCCGCAATACCAAGCTTCACCCTACTGGAAATAGAATCCTGGATATCCCGATTGCGCACAGTCATATATCTCATGCTACAGGACAAACGAGGGAAGGAAAATGTAAGTAAGGTTTTTGTAAATTGTTTAAAAGCTTGATTTAAAAATGGATACATCTACCTATAGACTGGACTCATAATCGCAATATAAAAAAAATGTGTACCTATCAAACGCGACTTGCGTTTGATAGGTACACATTTTTGTACTAATACAAAATAAATATCAAAGGATAATAAGTACGACAAAGAACATCGACCATCACACATGCAATCAAGCCCCTTTTGAAGCATATGTTTAGCCCCATAGTCCTTTTGTTGGCCATTCAATTCATATAAACTATCCGTTTCTAAGTAATTTCTAACGGAAACCCTCTTAAATTTTATCTTTATTGCGTTTACACAAAGGCGAAGCTTTTGTCGCGAAATAATATAGCTGGTCGAGGTATTATTAAGCTCTCCAAATAAATTACTCGATGCTCCTGATAGTGCGTCATATTTTTCATCTATATTGCTGTCGTTGCTAAGATAACAGTAATGATACACAAACTGACCATGTAAGGTATTAATATTGTCGCGGATATTCTCATCTTACTTGAAATATTGATCATATTCCCGTAGCCCACAGGAACCTATTCGGGTTAAGAACAATATTATACATCGAAGATAGAACGTATTTTATCTCTGTTCTAAAATTCATCCAAATTTATCTTTTTTGCGTGATATATGGCTTTCATTCTGGTATTGCTCAAAAACATGTTCTGATACATATCTTGGATCTAAAATATGCTCAAAATATGCTCAAAATATGCTCAAAATATGCTCAAAATATGCTCTATACGCGCATTACACGTTTCTTGGGTGTCTTTTGAGGACAGCACAAGTTGATACGGCGGTGGATGAGCATAAATTTAACAATCATAGGTTATTACAATACTATCGTGTCCTGAGGTAGGTATAATAGGTTCCTGTAGGTTGTGTTGACGGGATCTTTATTTTCAAGCTAGTCGAATATAACAGTGTATATTATTTATTAATATATTTTAAAGAGAAATCACGAAGAGAAAAAGATATTGAAAATAATACTAGTACAGTACGATTAAAATCAGTTGAACATTCGGTCAACCTCGGTAATTGTCGTGAATCCCTCGTCTCTTACATAGAGTTATCAATTTACAGATATGACCTTTAATTATATTACCCGTTGTCATAATGAATACAATACAAGCACGATATGAGCAACAAAACCTCCTTTGTAGCTCAAAACTAACACAAAAATATTGAAATATAAGAAAAATAATTGATTTATTTGACGTATATGATATATTTATGATTATGAACTCTAATTTCATTCGTGAACATATTCGATTCTATCAAATTTTATCAAAATTAACTTACAGTAGTTATGTATCATGGCTTCAACGTATGCGGAGTGGATACTTTGATGTTTGCACTATTGGCGGCATAGAAAAGCTGAAATGAGCGTGATTATTCCTTTCCCATTTCCTTCTACATTTTTAGCCAAGGGCCTGCGGTTAGACTTAAGTTTAGCCGGCTAAAGATAGAAGAAACTAACATTAACACCTCGTCGAAGATAAATCTAAGTTTAGCCGGCTAATCTTAAGTTTATGTTCACACCTACCTTTAGCCGTAACATATCTATGTATTTTTTTATTTAATGTATACAAGTATAGCTATACTTGTATACATTAAATAAAAAACATCGCGTACATTACCGCGATTTCTTATATCTTCAAATTCATTAATAATTATTGAAGCTTCATTAAATAATTAATTTTCAAATTCATGTCGCTTCTCTATAATTTTCTTAGATCTGTGGTTAGTAATGTCATCTTGGCAGATGGTATACATTGCGTTTAGGATACTTCAAATTGAATGCTACATAAAAGAAATCGTGGTAATGTATGTCGTGTCATTTCCGTCTCCGAATTTAGGCGATTATACCCGAAAAAAGCCGAATGTTCAACTTATTTTAATTGTACTGTACCTACCTACGTTTATCAACGTATTGAAGTTAAGTCCTTTGATTCCGAGATAATCTTTGACTACCAAGAAGTAACGTCGTTGAGAAAAATATTCTAATTCTCTACCCAGAAAATGTAGTCTGGAAGTAGAAATATATTATGAGATTAGGCAAGTTTCTAAGAATCAGTCAGGAAATTTATCTCTTTATTAATTTTTTCATCATACGAGTACTTGGACATTATAGTGCCAGCATTAGATAAAAGACACGAATTACTGTGGACAAAAACTTCGTAATATTATGGAAAGCTAATTACGTACTAATCTATTACACTAGTCATAGTTACGGCGACGGGCTTATAGGGTCCTATCAAGATCTTTGGGCATATAAGGTAACTCCACCTGCTAGCCGAAATAATGGCTGATTAACGGGTGAGGCTCTGGTGCAGGTTCCCTTCTCGGAGTAGGAGGGGTCAGACGACAGTCACTTCTATAAAGAAAAAATAAACCAAAGAAGATGAACGGGGCGGAAGCCGGAAAGGCGGACCCCAGAGTCCAAAATTGATCTTTGGATGCCACCTGAACTAACGCTGTGATGTTGCTAATCATGGTAGTGGGGACCATGACTGTAGTAATCGAAATGTCATGTAATACAAACATACATATAATCACGCCTTTGTCCCCGGAGGATTAAGCAGCGGTAAATTAACACCCACATTTCACCAATCATTGTGTTAGCCTATTGCTGTATTCCGGGCACTATTGTTGACTCGAGCCATACATTTCAGGCTGATCTGGCCTGTATTTATCTGTTTGATGTTAAACAGTCCTATCCTATCCCTTAGTCGCCTTGAACGACACCGCATGGGAAGAGGTGGGGTGACCCAAGTTCAACTCTGCCGGGAACCACGCAGGTCAGAATCACTTGAAGCCTACGGACTTGCTTCATGCAGTAGCGGAAGCTGGTGTAGTAGGTATGTAAGATTGGAAGAAAATAACGGGCTGTTTTTTTTTTTAAGAAGAATATTAGCAACTTGATTATTAATATTCCCCTCCAACTAAGCTAAATTGCTTGTGCTAGGAGTGGGTTCACGTCGATAGTGTAGTGGCCAGGATTGGCCAGGGCCCGGGACCTCTCGATCGTAAGGTCGACTCCTTAACCACTAAGCTACCGACGCTTAAACTCTGTTGTTGTCTGTGTAAAAAAAATTTGATGGAATCCGTTAAAAAATTGTAACTTTTAATTTTTTTTTCTGTAATAAATACAGTTTCCATAATAAACATTAGGCAAAAAATCTTTAAACATTACATGGCCAAAAATGTTAAATTCAGCCGAAGTTTCGGCCAAACTTGTAAAATCTTTAGCGCATGAGATTTTAATAATAGCTGGCTGGTTTCGCAAGACAAATACAAATAGAGCTGTCTCCTGGTACAGTCGACCCAGATTAACTTGATGTTCCTTGTTTTACACTTAAGTTAGGGCTGCGTTCTCAACTAGAAGTGGTACTTTAATAAGTTTACATTTATTTCCATGTCTTCTGTCTTCTGCTTTAAACTTTATTCTTTATATCATGTAACTGGTTGTGCCTTACAATTTCACCTGTCTTAGTAATTTCTATTTCACTCCGTCAAAGCCCCCGACCCTCAAAACTTTTTCATTATTTCTAGCTTCTAAGGAGCGTGATGTTACATAGCCTATAACTTTTCCCGAGAAATCGGCCTCCTATCCCGGGCCATCAAAAATGTAAAAAAATTTGAAACAGTGTACATATAACAGACTTGCATGAAGATTTGAATACTGGCCTCAAAATATCCCAAATAGGATGACATCTTACTAAGATAAGTAACTGTTACCAGATACAATAAATCTGGATGTGACATTTTTATCCACATATTAAAAGTTGCCAGTGTCCTTACCTGAAGATTTCCTTACCAGTCACACCTCGGTCCGTGGCAATCAATAAACCATGTTACGAAACACTGTGTATTTTTATCAGTTTGATTCTGACATAGCTATCTCACTATTAGCTTCGAGCTGGTCGAGCTTTCCACATGTAGGTAAGTCTAAGCAGTCCGACTCCACCCACTCCAATATCGCGGGTATGTAATGACCTCGTGTTGTGTTTCCGGTGGTGAGTAGGGTAGCCAGAGCTCACTGGAGAGGTTTTGTGCTGTCAGTGGGAAGACCAATGGCTTGTCCTGCTTGTCTGCAGCACGAGTGTGACCTCTGGTGTTGCACTCGTCCAAGGCCATGGTAACCACTTTCCATCAGGTAGGCCGCGTGCTTGTCTGGGACCTAAGTGGTATAAAAAAATGTAAGTAGCAATAACTAAGTTAAAAATCTAATAATCTCAAATGAGCATCTATTCCCAAAATACTACAAAATAAATCTTGTATTCTTCGAATAAAATAAATTCATTTTTAACAAAAAAGTTTAACCGACTTCAAGAAACGAAAAAGAGGCACTGAAAAGCGAAAAATAACTTAATTTACAGACTTACTGATTTATTAGAAGTCGGTACCTAGCCCAAGAGAGGCCATATTTCAATGGATTGCATCATAGTAGTTCAGACACAACAAACAAAGTTGGCTGGCACCGACTTCTAATAAATCAGTAAGTCTGTAAATTAAGTTATTTTTCGCTTTTCAGTGCCTCTTTTTCGTTTCTTGAAGTCGGTTAAACTTTTTTGTTAAAAATGAATTTATTTTTCTCTTTTTAGTGTGTTTTTACGGTCTGACGACTGTACATCGCATGTATAGTGACCTGACTGTACATGTCATGCGCTGCTGACGCTGCAATACAGATCGAACCGGCCACGCTACAAAAAAAAATTATTAAATCATTATTCAAAAATAATTTTTAAAATCAATGCATATACACCGGAAATATAGCTGAATATTCTGAACACTTCTGCGTACCCCTTCAAAGGACTCAGTCGTGATGTTATGATGTGTAATGGCAGAAACATTGCAATAATATGCCATTGCAGCAATCGCGGCTGATTTCCTGGTACTTTTTGAAGAGTTCCTTGGTCTAATCGCGGAAACCCATCATCAGATCTTTACGAAATTTAAATGGGACCACTTCGGAATAATCTACTTACGAACACAAAAAGAATTTTCAAAATCCGTCTAGAATTGGCTTCACAATCGCGTAACAAACATACAAAAAAATAAAAAAAATAAAAAAAAAAATTGGGTACGAATTGAGAACCTCCTTTTTTGAAGTCGGTTAAAAATATTGAGCATTAGCACTCTATCATCCGCCTTTTATTTTTGTCCCCAAAAGACCTTAGGTTATTTTAATATTCGACTTGAAATCCGGTAAGGACAACCAATATAATATATCATTATCTATAATTATAAATAAAAGGCGGTATCTTAAGTTTGAAGTATTACAACAAGTGTAAAAAAAAACAAAACAGAAAACTTAACTTGATTTAACACTCAACTGTAACGATAAAACTTTATAATCAATGCAGATGTTAATTTGTGACGTAATAAAATATAGACCCTCCCCATTTATTAATTAAACTAAGTGCTATTTTATTATCATGTAACAAAAGTGACAGGAGCCATCTAAAGGGTCGTAGCTGTCGTTGACAAATGCCTATAACTTGTTTATTACGTAGACCTAAACATAACTGAAGTGGGTGTTATATAAATGGCTAAGAAGCGCCTCACTCCACGTCAACACAGGCACAACTAATTACAACAGACGCCTACTACGCCCACGTCACATCCAGTCTCTCTATTCCTCGCGCAAATATTAATAAGCTGCCTAAGGCACTGTTGATTTATGCGCTAAGACGAACGGATATATCTAACAGTTCACACAAACAAACTTGTATGGCTTGTATGAGATATGACGCATGGGGTTTCCTGTCACCAGCACAATTGTTGCTGTTGCTAAATGAACATATTAATTGCAAAGTTCTGGAGAGCTTCTCGAGTGCTAAGTTTGCCTCATCGAGAACATTTGTTAGTAATTTCAGCGTCGATGTGCAGGATTCCTTTGTGGGCTGGTTCGATTAGTAACTTGAGTGCGAGTTTTTATTTATTTAGTTCAAAAGATAGTAACTTTTTGTACTTGAAGACTTTTTTTACTTGAATAAACTATTTATTAATAAACTAATTATTTTGTCCTTAGACCCCCTCTCCTCTAGATTAGAACTTCTCTCGCTACAGTATGGAATTCTTCAAGAAGGGCATTAGAAGGTTCTTACGGTGTCACCAGCGCGAGTGTGATGCCTCCTCGTGTTGCATACGTCCATAGATCACAGTAATCAATTTTCATCTGGTGGGCCCTGTGCTTGTGTGCACGTACGAGTGTGAGCGAAACGATACTATAAATACATACTTTATCATTACTTTAGGTGGCTTGACACGCGAGTTCGATGCGTTTCGTCTAACATAGACTTATAGATTCTTTTAGTGTGAGTAAGTTTGGATGTAAGTGGAATAGTGATGCTATTGTATTAATGATGACTTATAAATCAATTCAATTACATTAGCTTTGGTTTTGGGTATATATATGCGAGTGTAAGTGCGATTGGTTCAATCAATAACCATGTAATTGCCAATCCAATCGTAATAATGGCTTGCTTGAGGTAATACGATTGAAATAACAATTAAACCGTAATCAGGCTAACAAGGGCTACGCGTGTCCCACCTAATTTGGAAGTTTAATACAAATTAAGAATGAAATATGCCTATTATCTTTTAACGTCAATGTACAATCAGCGACAAAGGTGGTACTTTCCTTTTTTTTTATATAGGACTCGTCAATTTGACTTCGCCTCGCCTGATGGTATGCTGAAGGCAAAGTCTTGGAAAAAGAAGGTCCCCACAATTGACACGTACCATGTTACAAGGTTGGCACTCAGTTTGATGGCCTCATCCTCATCAGATGCTTTTTCACGCCCCGCTTAAAGGACCCGGGTAGTATTTAACATATTTTTGACTGCCTCTATGGCGTAGCGTTGTGTAGAATGTTGTAGAATATTTGTTGTAAAATATTTATATTTCAATTCGAATAATCTATATCGATATAATTATTAGTAAAACTATAAAGATGTAAAGTTTGTGAGTTTGTGACGCTGTAGGAGATAATTTCTGGATCAGTAGATCCAGATCTGGCTCAGTAGAACCGATTTAGAAAATTCTTTTACGATTAGAAAGTCCCCTTATATGTGAGAAAGAAGATTTGTGAGGGCCATAGGCTATGTTTCATTACGCTAACGGAGATTGTCAGCCGCAGGTACGGGATCAGAAGTACACGCTGGCGGAGCCTTGGGCAACAGCAGTTTCATGTGTGCTTCGAAAACTCAAAAAGTTCTGTGTCGATTGATCTCAAGTTCTGACACGATGATTCTTCAGTAGTGGTTCCTTGCAATTTTTTTCGTCGTCGTCATTTTTGCATCGTCAGAGGGCGCTGTAATCCGGTTAAAGAATTAGAATGTATTTCCAGGCGAAACCGGCACACGGGCCGCTAGTTAATTAAACTTTGGATTTTGAACAGAGAAAGAATGTGCAATGCTGTTTATTGCGGAAAATAGCAATTTACAGCGACAAAGGATTTCCATGCGAGTGAAGCCGCAGCCGACAGCATTATAGTCATTGTGTATTTCTGTATTATTAAAGCAAATTTTTATTTTTTACAAATTGTCGAATACCTAGATACTAGTAAAACGTTCTGCGTAAGTTAATCAGTAACTAATACGAGTATAATATCTATCATGACTTTTTATTATGTCAAACTAGCTGTTGCCCGCGGCTCCGCCCGCGTGGAATTCTGATCCCGTTCATCGCTGATATATAGCCTATATGTTAATCCAGGGTATAACCTATATACATACCAAATTTCAACCAAATCGGTCCAGCCGTTTATGCGTGAAAGAGTAACAAACATCCACACATCCACACATCCATTCTCACAAACTTTCACATTTATAATATTAGTAGGATGTAGTTAAGAATAAGATCTTCCAAGGAAAAAATATATATAAGTATGAATTTGTAGATAGATAATAATATGATGTAATGGGTTAATGCTTACTAATCTGTATATCACTGATTACATGCCTGTGCCATGAGTCTGTCTGTACTAATAATTCGTCAAACTACACTTAAACGACTTATCTGACTAATAAATAAGTAATGTCCACCATTCTCCACAATACATCTAGATTCAAACTAGGGGTTCTTAGTGTTCAATAGTTTCAAGCCTTATGCTAGCAGCGCATGCATTTTTTTCATGTTTAAATTTAAAGAGGGTTATTATAATGTCACCCTATCGATCTTGCCATCTACACTTAATACCTAAGTTAACTGACCGGTGTTCTTTCTGGCCTGCCGACTGGCCGGAAAGGCAAATCATTAGGCATTAAAATACTTTAGTGCACTTTTTTCGAAAATGGAATACGTAACCATCATTGCATCATTTGTTGCAATACGATCATTAACTATTTTATGCCCGTTCGTGCATTCGATGTAACCCGCGTTGTGGTCAACTGCCTTGACCAATCTGGGTGCTTTTTGCGGATAATCAGTTTGGTCGACAGTGATGCAGCGTGAGAAACGTGGGAGTATTTTTCAGAAAAAGGCAGAACGGTAAATTGCAAGCAACGGCTCGCGGCTATTGTAGAAAGAAAAACTGGTTAAATGCGTATTGGACGACGTATAATTTTCTGAATTGGAGAAAAACGTATGCACTGCTAAAATTGAAAGGTGATTAAAGAAATAATATTGATCTTTCGTTTTTATGTGCAATGGTCAAAAATCGTACAAGATGGAAGAAAAGATACTGACTACAGAATATAGAAATTGATATAACGTTCAATATCGTTAACCTAATCCTAGTTATCCCAATATATTGTCCAATATTGTTTATTGCAGATAAAAAGACGCCAAAGGCTATAAGTATGAAATATCTAAAATTATGAACTACATGCCAAGTTTACAAACCGGTGCCAGATCCCCTCCTAATCCTTACAAATTATTTGTTTTGCAGACTCAAATATCTGTTATATATTCTTGCTATTCCGTTTGCTTTTCTAAAATAATATAACAACTCATCTCACAGTTTAATTTATTACTACACGTGTTAATGTCCCTGTTGTCACTTTAAAATACACCATACAACTAGATTTTAAAGTTTAAAATCCTTTGACTGTCATCTGCGTGTTAACTTCGCGATTTTGTGACCACTTTTCTAAGAGCCACGAAGTGTCACATGTCTTGGAAATTTGTGTGGAGTTGTTCGTAAACATAAGTAGGAGGATGGATCGTGTTAGGCTGGTGGGTTATACGTATGCCTGAATTCATCAAATAGGACGTGAAGCAATAATTCTTGTACACGTTTGCCACGAAGAATGCCATTTATACGAGACAATTTTGTCTCAAAATTCAGTGAACAGTGACGGTCTTAATACTGAATGACTATAAATAGTGTGCTAGCCATTTGGCTGGTGGCTAACCTCTAGGGAATTTTTAGTAAAAGATAAAATATTGTAGGTTCTTAAGAAGAATTAATGTGCGTAACTTTGTGAGCTTTTCACGCGATGAAAGCTTCTATAAATCGTTAAAGCCGTTTTAAAAGAAATATGTATTTTTAACATTCTTACAAGATATTATGAAAAGTTAAACATAATGTATCTAAGTAACTTTTCTGTAAACACAATTAATTAGTCAGTCTGAAATTAATTTGGACTCCATCGCGGTAATATTTATTATGTTCGCTATTTAATTTATTTGTATTTATCATTAGCTTGTTTCTGAAAGACGTGTCTATGATTAAAGGTCCCTATTATACCTAATACGATAGTGTTATTATGAGTCTCCTCCTTTTAATATTTCAGATAATCTTAGTGAGTCCTCTCAACAAGGTTGACAGTGTTAAATGTAAGCTGATGATTCCACAAATTCATCAAGGTAGCTGTCGCAATAGTAGGAGCCGATTTAGGTTGATAGCACGTTGTGATTCCACATGCACCTTTCCCTAGAAGAGGGGGATTTTAGTCCCCATGAAACATCAAGACCGCAAATATTGGTGGCCGAACCGGTCATAGTCTGAGAGATACCCGTCCTAGGGTGCACCCGATTCCTCCAGGCACATTATTATGTCGATGTAACAAACCATCGTGCCGTTTTGGTTGTGTTGAGTTTTATTTATTCACTTAAAGTATCTCCATTAAACATAACTATAATCAAACCTTGCATTAGAAATGATCACACTATATCGATTAAGAAAGGGAAAAAGAATCGACCTCTTACAGGGGGAACGCTCTGACCACTAAGCCATCTAAGTGATCACACTATAATTTAGAATAGAGAAGAATTTAAATCTTTTTTTATTCTAATTGTATTTACCGTTTCTTATTTTAGTCATTTATATTTCAGTAAATCATGACATTTAATTTATTGACTATAACAGGCCCGTCGCCACTTGATTGAGCGGCTGCAGTATAATTTTAGTACTAAAATGTTTACGATTCTTGTCACCTCTTCTTTGTGACGACGGCGCAAGAATTGTACTTTGTCACTGTGTGAAGACCACGTAGTAGTTCCAGTTAGAACAGGAAATAAATGATGGAAAACTACTGAACCGGTTTTGGTGCGGTTGTTTCTGTAATACTTTTCAAAGAGGTATTACACATCCCTACAATTGGCTGCTATTGTTACTTAAGATAAAAACTTCACACATTTGCCGTAATGATTTTGAATTATTCTTTATTTAGCTATGTTTGATAAGACCGTCGAGGATGAGTTAGATGCACTATGTATAACATGCCGCACAGTCCAGTCGCCCGATCAATGTCTCTTAGCTATTACAAAAGAGTACAACTTAAAGATTTTGACATTTAATATATGCAGCATTAATAAGAACTTTGACAGTTTTGTTGTAACATTAAAAACGTTGAAGCTTGACTTTGATGTACTTATCTTAACCGAATGCTGGCTCAATGAACACTCTGTTATACCTCAATTACCATTATATGCTGCCTACAGCACCAAAAAAATCATAAATCAAAACAGCGGCGTGGTAGTTTATGTCAAAGACACGCTGAATGTTTGTGTGGCAGAACCAGAATTTCAGGACGCCAGTTGCTTACAAATAAACCTAGGTCGTGAAATTACAATTCTTGGTATATACCGCCCCCCTTGTTTTAAAAACACTAGCAACTTTCTGTACTCTTTGGATCACATTTTGGCCAGATACTCATCCACAAGGCATACACTGATTGTTGCGGGAGATATAAATATTAATATTCTTTCAGCTGATAGTAATCAAACTATGGAATACTTATGTCTTAACGCAGAGCACGGAATGTTCCCTGCTATAACTATACCAACAAGACACCTGTCTGGCTCCTGTCTCGATCACATCTATGTGAATACTGTTAGGGGCGCTGTTGGGGTTGTATGCCCTTATAATTTAACTGATTACGAGTTGGTAATGCTCGGATTAGCGGTCAATATACCTAAAAAACGATGCGTCAATAGAACTGTTTTAAAACGGGACCTACCAGCCATAGAGAACGAACTCTCAAGGGAGGACTGGTCTCCGTTGTTTGGCACTGGTGACATAAATGATATCACAAAAGCCTTCTGCACCCGGCTAGCTGAAGTCATTGATAAGCATACAAAAAGTGTCCGTATAAGTCACTCTAAATATACTATAACTCCCTGGATAACCCCTGGACTCATTCGTTGCATTCGACATAGAGACAATTTACACATGAAACTGCGAAAATCCCCTGATGATATTTCTCTACAAATAGTGTACAAGCGTTATAGGAATTTTTGTAACAACCTCTTAAAAAAATTAAAAACGGAATACGAGAGTAATGAACTGTCTAGTAGCACAAATGACCCCAAAAAATTGTGGAAAGTCATAAAAACCATATGTCACCTGTCTGGCAGTAATAATGAGCCTAGGGAACTTCTAAATCTACCAGGGAGTACAGGCGCTGAGCATTCTCTAAATATGTGTAACACGTATTTCTCTACTGTGGGAGAAAGGTTGGCGGATAGTATCCTTTCCAAACTTGGAACAAACCAAGCAACTTTAGCATCCAAAGTTGACAATAGACAGCTACTAAACTCCTTTTTTCTGCAGCCTACAGATGAATACGAGGTCGAGTCTCTAATACTGTCCCTAAAGAACGATAAGGCACCGGGAATCGATGGTTTTACTAATGTCCTCCTAAAAAAGATTAGAAACACTATTATACAGCCTCTAACTAAAATAATGAACATCAGCTTACAGGCAGGGGTGTATCCTGAGCCATGTAAGATAGCGTCTGTAACACCGATACACAAAGATGGAAATAAAGACTCGATAGAAAATTACCGCCCAATCTCACTTCTCACAGCTTTCGGAAAACTTTTAGAAAAGATTGTCAATAATAGGCTGGTTAAGGACATCGAGTCTAATAATCTTATTTCCTGTAGGCAGTTTGGTTTTAGGAAAGGTAAATCTACAGAAGATGCTGTAACCTTATTAACAACTATTGTGTCATCCCAATTAGACCAAAATGAACATAGTTTAGCGGTTTTTCTAGACTTAGCGAAAGCCTTTGACACAGTGTCGACTCCTATCCTACTCAGAAAGCTGGAGAATCACTTTGGAATCAGAGGTATTGCCTTGGAGTGGTTCAAGAGTTATCTGACAGGGAGGACACAGTGTGTAAGTGTCAGTGGTTTTAAGAGCGATCTAATGAACATACATTTTGGCGTTCCGCAGGGCAGTATACTGGGTCCGACTCTGTTCATTATGTACATCAATAATATACATGAATGTCTAAATGCAGAAATAATATGCTACGCAGACGACACGGCTGTTACATTTAGTGGTAATACTTGGGAGGAAGTGTTCTCGCGAGCTGAGACTGGAATGCGTCTGGTGACAACATGGTTGCAACATAACGTGTTAACACTGAATGCAAGGAAGACCAAGTATTTGTGTTTTCACAAGACTGCCAGATCGGCGCCTGGGAACAATTTGTGTATACAGCTACATGAATGTTCAGGTCAGAACTCATCGTGTTCCTGCGAGACACTGTTGAAAGCGGAAACAATCAAATATCTTGGGGTAATTATCGACCAAAACCTGAACTTCAATGCTCACTTAAGCTCCCTGTCAGGCCGCGTACGTAAATCAGCAAACATCTTAAAGCTGCTGCGCTCTGCGGCATCGCCCAGTACTCTAAAGTCAACCTATTACGCTTTAAGTCAATCGCTGATTACCTATTGTATAACCTGTTGGGGGTCTGCAGGGAAAACTGTCATGCTACAGGTTGAACGGGCACAAAGAGCAGTCCTCAAGATAATGTTTCAAAAGCCCTATATGTATCCAACGAGCAAGTTGTACAGTGAATGCCAGGTGTTAAGCGTGAGACAGTTGTTCATTTTAAAAACAGTTCTCAGCGTTCACAGGAAAGTAATCTCTTCAGCAGAGTATCCAAACCTACTTAAACGTCGTATTTTTAGACTCCCCTTACCTAAGGTCAACACGAGCTTTGCTAGACGCTTTAGCCCATATAAGGACAATTACATTTACAACAGAGCAGTACAATTGTCTGATATAAAGCAGTCCTCACTAAAGGAAGCAAAAACAAAGGTCAAGGAATGGCTACCCTCTTTGACCTACGATTCTACTGAGTATCTTTTCTTGCACTTGCTGTGATCAATGTACAAGCTGGGTTGCAGGTGCGTAGAAGCCTGGTGGTAGGGTTATTTGATTATCCACTTCACATACTTGTGCTAATCACACTTATTTTGTTTATTTTTGTATGCATGCTAGTGTTAGGCACTCTACTTGATATAATTTTGTGTTATATTCATACGATGAGTCATTGGATAGTGTTGTGAACTGAGAAAATGTAAATCGAATTCGGCACCCACAGTACAGGCTTGCCTAGTGTGGGGCCACTGGACAGATTAGTTGTAAAAATAGTATATGGAAATAAACGAATTTTATTTTATTTTATTTTATTTGTGTATAACTTTTTCATCTTCAGTCAGTCGCATCCGAAGCTTTCACTTCGAAGTCTGAGGCCGCTTTATCAGTCTAACTGCGGATTTGACTAAACTTCGATATTTTACGTGAACCGCAGTCGGTTCACGTAAAATATCGAAGTTCAGTGGAGGTCAGATGGCAGTCCATCCCATAACCCAGTAGCGATATTGGGCGATGTCGATGCATTGCAGCAGATCACCTGTAACGACCCGTAACCCGTACAGTAATTTTTTTTTATCACAAGCTACCAACAATATCTTTGTCAAATTCTTAACTTGATATGTAATTAACAATGCTATCTATACCCAAGATACCACACTGTAGCTTAACTATTTTTAATATGTATACTAGAATTCAGATAAAGATACTTATTTACATGTAAGTAACACTCAGTGTATTATCACAAATACTCTAGTTATCAACAGACCAGTCGAGGCTTTACACATAAAATCAAAATTAAGTACTAAAACAAATAAAAAGTCGCTTTAGTAAATGTCCACCGTTCTTAAGTTTTTACGTTTCTATTTTAAAAGGGTTTGTAACAAAATATACCTATGTAGTTTTACTGTAACGGGCCTGCCACTTACTGAAAGATCCCCTTTGATACGGGCTTTTATTTTTAGCCAATTTCCATGACACGCTGCGTCGCCAGGTGCCTCTTCGGTTTTGTTCTCAAAATAATGCGAGGAGCATTTGTTATGCTTTCTCCATTTGTTCCACTTGTATGTTTATCTTTTAGAAATGTTAATCTATACTTGTCGAATTGTTTGAAAGAGCATGCCCAATTCATGGTCGTGGAGAAAAATAAATGGGAGATCAAAAGATGTGTTTGCCCAAAAGTGGTAGTTGTTTGACTTTTTTCGAATTATTAATTACAAATATCACTTAAGAGAACACCAGTGTGGTTATTAGGTCTAATGTCTGTTTAAATTAAGAAAAATAAACATTGAAAAATTCTACGATGCGTTAGGAATTTCTTTTTTGTTTTCTTTTATATCACTTAGGTGGCAGACAAGGACACGGCCCACCTGATAGAAAGTGATAACCGTGGCCTATGGACGTGTGCAACACCAGGCCCTCGATTCTGCTAAAGCACAACCACTGTAATACCACTGACACTGCAAGAAATTTCCATTTAATTTTAGCCTTTGAAGCAATTAAAGTTTAAAATTAAATGGCTTTTCCTAGAGTGAATGAGAGAGTTTAATGAAGCTCTTTTCATTTAATTTTGGACTTTGACTCTATAGCATCTATAATTTAATGCCATGTTTTGCAGTCTCCGTGGTGTGATAATGGTTTTGCTTTAGTAGAATCGACGCCCAGGAGAGTCACACTCATGCTGCTGGCCATAAAGAATAAAAAGGTGCTGTGCCGTCAGTGCAGCAGACAAATCAGGACAAGCCTCAGGTCTTCCCATGTCAGCACAAAAGCTCCAGTGAGCTCTGGCTGAGACTATTCTAAAATATAACGGTTAATATGAAACGGTTTTTAAAAATAAATTAAGGTAAATCCGTAGAGCGTAAGTATATTCAGGCATATTTGCATTCATCATCACACATCATCTAATATTTACAGTAAAAACCTAGAATAAACCTGCAATTAAAATAGTTTGTGAGATAGCATACCTTACTGTGGAGGTAATCAAAGTAAATTTCTCTGCATGGCTGAGGTAAATTCCTTTCTTACCGGTTCGTAAGTTAAATCTTTGCCGCTAGTTTTATCGCAAAACAATTATCGTAAAATCGAAACTTGCTGGGTAATCTCAATTTTACAGCCATAATGACATCATCACAAACTTCACAGTGGGTTACATTTGCTGACTGGGTTTTGTACATGATTACCAAATCTCACAATGTTTATACAGCTCTATAAATTTGCTTGCTAATTATCTCTACTATGCCCCTTGATATTCAAAGGGAAACGCTTCTCTCACAGAAAAGGAAAAACTTCGTATTGTCCAGAATGCAATTTTATAAGGATTTTGATCACCCAAAATCATCATCATCATCCTCATGTAGACGCATTGTCCTGATTCATCCGTGGCCAAGATGACCTCGGAGCTCAGGGTCCGCCTTCCGGCTCTTCCTCCTCCACTTCGCACGATCTTGGGCATCCATAGTAGTGAGACCATTTGCACGCATGTCACCCTCCACGACGTCAAGCCAGGACTTCTTGGGCCTACCCCTTTTACCTGGACCCGGCGGGGTCGCCGTAGCCAGGCATTTGTTCCCCACGTAGCCTGGCGGTTGCCGCAAGACGTGGCCGCACTAGCGAAGGCGACTCTCTAGCATTTTATACGCGATGTCACGGACATGAAGGCTGCCGCGGATGCGAGAGTTCCTCACGCGATCACCCCAAAATAACTGCGTCTAATTCTGCTTGTAAAATTGTGATTAATTAGCCCTACATTTAGGTACTATTAGAATGAACAAAGACTAGAGAAAGCAGGCCAGGTAATTCAAATGTATGTAACACCTACATCACGATAGATTCATGTTAACATTGTTCCCAACTATATACGTAATCTGTGACATTATTGTAGAGACTAAAAAACTCATAATCAATCTATAATATGACGACGAAAAAGTAATTCGAAATCAAAAATTGCCAACTCGCGCGCGCTCGCGAATTTGACGATCGCGAGATGGTGAATGATTCATAACTAAAAGCACGTATAAATAAGATAAACAGTAGTCGCTGTTATATTCATCATGAAATAATTCTATTCTAAAACAATATGATGGATTAAATATTTAGATAATGGAACTTATAATGACCGTATGCCACAGGCAAACCGCATTTTAATTAAAATTGTTGAAGATAATTATGGCAAAATTATGCTATTTAAGCATGGTGCCGGATTGGCCAATGAAAAAGGCCACTTTTTTAATTCATCATGCTACATTAATTGATCATAAATGGTTTAATTATAGTATCGTGTTACTGTAATTGGTTGAATCGTTGATGGGGCGTTTTGATGAATACAGAGTTGATGAATTCTTCAAAAGTAATTTAGGAGGAATCAACAGTCAACACTGTTAATTGAAATTACTAAGTTACAAATAAAAAATAGGTATCATATTTTATCATTCAACGCTAAGTAATTTAGTAAATGATATAATACCGGTAACAGATTAACAGAACACCGGTAAGTGAGACAATTTCTCTTATTTTATTCCAAATTAGATAACTTAGATAAGCTTCAAATTAGAGAATATTCAAGTGAAAATACATCATGATATTTCAGTTCCAAACCGACTACAAAATACGATAAGAAACATTTAAAAATGGCAGAAAACCTTCAATTATAAAAATATCAACATTTTTATATCTTTTTGTCTTCAAAACAACTCTTTTATCCTTGACCAAATTTTTCTGACATTGTTTATCTTGTTCAAATTTATGTAGTCTCAAACGATTTGAAACACAATAAATTGTTTCGAAATATACTTTTTCTGTTTGAGATACTATAACAATGGAAATTAAAAATGAATAAACTTTGTCATTAGGAGACAACCAGTCCACCTCCACGATTTATTGCCAACACTTGGTTCGGATATCAATATTAAAAAATATTTGAATAGCTCTGAAGATTGTTTCATTATATTTATTTAAAGTTTATTTTTTATATTTTTAATCCATATCCATACTTCCATATCCATACTAATATTATAAATGTGAAAGTAGCTCTGTCTGTCTGTCTGTTACGCTTTCACGCCTAAACCACTGAACCGATTTTGATGAAATTTGGTATAGGGGTATATTAGACCTTGAATAGGACATAGGCTATATTTGGTCGCGATAACCGGCATCCACGCGGGCGGAGCCGCTGTTAAAAGCTAGTTACAATATTCACGATACAGAAATTAAAAAGAAAACGGCGGTCTCATCACTTTACGCAATTTCTGCCAGGCAACCTTTAGTTTAGAAATAATTTAAAGTCCGACCAATAAAATAAAAAACCTGTACTGGGGGCGCCAAAAACACTATGATTATGACAACACCAAGTATAGTGATACACATGTTAAATGCCAAGTATACAAATATTTTTTCAACACACTTGCTTATGAACAGGCTTTTATTTCCCCGCAATTAAGCACGGAATGACACCTAATATAAAACTGTGACTTTTTCATTGCTTCTTCTTCCTCCTAGCGTTATTCCCAGTCGCATCCGAAGCTTTCAGCTTGGAGTCTGGGGTCCGCTTTTACCAGTCATAGCTACAGATTTGGCTAGACCTCGATATTTTCCGTGAAGCGATTGCCACCTGACCTCCACGACCCAATGTTAACATTAGGTGATATCGAAGCTTTGCAGCTAGACCGGCGCTAGTGAACGCGGCCGCTACGCAGGAGGCGCGGGTTCGATCCCCGCTCAGTGCAAATATTTGTGTGCATGAAATATGAATATTTGCATTGGTCTGGGTGTTTCTATGTATAATAAATATTTCACAACATTCCACACAACGCTATCTAGACCCATAATATGTATGTATTTACAAAAAAAAAATGTATCTAAGTATGTTTATCCGCATTCTAGAACCCATAACACAAGCTAGTTAAGCTATGCTTACTTTGGGTCTAGATAGCGTTGTGTAGAATGTCCTACAATATTAATTAATTTATTTATTTATTATTTATTTAGGGCACCAACTACCCGTAACGACTGCCATAGATGTTCTTATGGCAACCGGGACCGACGGCTTAACGTGCTCGCCGAGGCACGACCAGACCAATGCAAATACCCATATTTAATGCACACAAATATTTGCACTGAGCGGGGATCGAACCCGCGCCTAGTGCGTAGCGGCCGCGTTCACTACCGCTACGCCACGGAGGCTGTCATGTTTTTCATTGCTATTATTCACAAAAGTGAGTTATAGACTTACAAGGACTGGGCACAAATCACAACACAGTAGTATCCGTATAATAGTTTACTGCTTGGAATGGTAAATACAAGTTAGACATACAGTTACATTACACTATGTATAGAACAGGGACCACGCGATATTGTTTTTCGGACTGCATAAAATTCTTGTATTTTATGCCTAACAGCACAGAGATCAAAATAATCGAGCATGATTTTCTTTTTTGCGTTAGGCTTATTTTTCTTAGGCGTAGAAAATACATTTGACGTTTGACCTTCTCTTCGTATTTTTATTACAGAAGATCGGGATATACCTAAAAATGTGAATAATAATTAGTCACAGTAAAATCAGTAGTTTAGGCCAATTTCATTGCACGTACTCTATGATGTACCTACCCGTCATGTTGACAACAAGGTCCGTGATGTTATTTAGAGGAACAGAGTCCAATCCTTCCTACTTTTTATTCGACAAATACTTTGTTATATTATAAATTACTTTTCTTAACTGGCTTTTAATAGTTTTCGGCATATTACTATAGTTTTGTAGTTTTGTAGCGCTCTCAAACTCAACAACACGCACAATTGACACCACACTGACAGATGACCATAATGACATTGTATAGATTGTTACCATATGAAGAAATTAGTTCCAATAGTTTACCGCAATATAGCGAGGTATTTTATTTTACTGGTCGGGCTTTAGAGAGAAGTTTAGACTTTAGAGATAGCCCAGACATGTATTGAACTAGAATAATTTGTGAGTGATGCTGCTCGTTATCTATTGACACTAAAATAAGCACCGTATTTATTACTACAATAAAGACATGATTTGAACATCTATACCAAGTATTATATAATTGTAAAGTGGTCGTGTCTGTACATTGGAGATATTTAAAAAAAAAATACTTGGGTTATGCTAAGTTAACGATACTGAACACGAAAATATTTTTTTTGAACTTCCTGTCTGTTTGTCTGTTTGTCCGCGATGGACGCAAAAACTACTGGACGGATTTTGATGCAGTTTTTTTTTGTTAGAAAGGGCTTACTCAGACTTAAAATCTTGCGTTTGTTTGATCGCAATCGGTTGAGTAGAACCGAAGATATGAGCAAAGGTCGCGTTAACCGAGATACACGCGGGCGGAGCCGCGGGCGGAAGGTGAGTGAATAATATAATTGAATAAACTATAAAGGATCAAGGCTTTCCACTGACTAAAATATGTAAAAGATTCCGTCAAGCTGAGTGCCACCATTGTAACATGGTACGAGTCTATAATGGTGACCCTCTTTTCCAAGACTTTGCTTTCAGCTTACCATCTGGCGAAGCGAAGTCAAATTGACGTGTCCTATATATAAAAAAAAAACACGGGTTTGTGGTCAAGATATACGCCACTAACTATATTCGTTTATCAAATAATATTATGATCAAATTTAATTATTTTTAGAATTAGTAATCGCCTGATGAGGCAGACAGAATAATTTATTTTATTGTCAGAAACATTACACTCCGATATTCTGTTTTAGTTAATTTTCGCCGGCGGCACTAATTATACATAACACGAAGTGACAGTTATACGGCCCCAATACAATTGCTGAATCAGTACAACTCAAATAGAACGTCACCGAACAGCGGTTTTAGTATTGTAATTAAATAAATTAGGCGCTTCGTAGTGAATTTTAACTATAACTACCTTGTTTTATAACATCTGTGTCGCAGATAAGCACAAGGCCCGCCTGATGAAAAGTGGTTACTGTGCCTATGGACTAGTGCAACACCACGGGAGTCACAGTTGTGCTGCCGACCCTATAAGAACAGAGAGATTCTGTGCCGTCAGCGAACAAAACAGGCAGGACAATCCTTTGGTCTTCCCACTGACAGCACAAAACCTCTCAAATATTTTTTTATTCAGTAACATTAATATAACATAACCCGATTTATTTTTAAATACTACTTTACGACTCACCTTTTACTCGAATTTTCAATGGGTTTTTCCCGGTCCTCCGATCGGAACTCCGATTGGTAGGAGGAGCGGGAATATTTTTTCCCATATCTCCGATTGAATTCACTTAATCAAAAGTACAGTCAAAGCCATTATACCTACTGTAGTTTTATGATCGGATTAATGGTTGAGGGCGAACATTATCGTACAAAATACGTTATACTAAAGTAAGACAACTGGTGGGTTAGGCAGAGGTGAATTAACACCCACATTTCACCAATCATTATACATAATTAGGTCCCACGTAATAGGGGGTGAGCTGAGCCTATTGCCGTATTCCGGGCGCTATTGTTGACTCGAGCCATGTATTTGAGGCTGGGCTGTATATAAATATGTATCTGTCTGATGTTAAACAGCCCTATCCCTATCACCTTTGTACGACACCGCAAGGGAGGAGATGGGGTGGCCCAAATTCTACTCTGACGGGTACCACGCGGCTACTGTAAAGTAATACCACAGTAATACCTGCCACTAAAGTAACAAAAACATACGAAGCTTAGCATAACCTATGATTTTTTTAAACATGCTGACGTTCACACTGTCTACTGCAAAGGACACAATTTCACAAAGATCAGTCAAGTAGTTATAGCGTGAAAACATAACAAACAAACTATCTCACTTTCGCATTAATATTATTAGTTAAGATTCAATAAACATGCAAATCAAAACCAACTAAATTAATAAAACGGAAGCGCTCCAAACTATTTCATAATCTTATTGCAATAGTCTCGTAATTTAAAGTCACGGGATGGTGATTTAACGACGGACATAAATATAAAAGATTTAATTGAGTTATGATTATGGATATTATAATCCCCGGTTTAATGTCTCTATGTCATTTGCGATGATAGTGTTGTAACTGTTATCGATATAATAAAATATTGTCGGAAGTTATGCCAATATTGAACAATGTAAGTTTAAAAAAAAGTTAAATTGTTTCGTGATTTATTTTCTGCTAAGAAAAAAACAATGAGTACAGAATTTATATTTATTACACTGACAAAAGAAAAAGACCAGGGGCTCGATTTTGCAAAGACTTTAATGCCACAGATACTACAAAAAATTTAATGCCATTTTTACTGAGGTATGACAGTGGTTTGGTGGCATTTCATTTCATTTTTACTTTAGCAGAATCAAGGGCCTGTAAATACATATATTATAATTATTGTGATTTATCCGTATCCGTGCTGTGCCTTTTCTACGTCCGTTTATCACCTCCTGCTTTTTCTGTATAACTCAGGCCTACCAAGACATAACATTGTTAAAGACATAGTAAATAAAAAGAGCAGAAGTTACTCTCACAATTTTCTCAAGACACTATCTAAATAAGCCTACAAAATTATCGACACTATCTCATCTCTAATGTAACGTATTTTCGTACTGCGCAGCTGCTCCAATTTGTCGCAACGGACATCACGACTCATGTCTCTTGGAACAGCAGGGATGTTAACAACGTTATTTTGACATTCTGCAGCTACCAGAACAGGCTAGTAGTTGTAGACTTGTAGTTTTATTTAGTTTACAGTTTAAAAAATAAGTTTCAAGTATATGAACCGGATAAAGCAAAATCAGGTTTGCCGCTCGCTGCAACTGATGCTAGTACGTCCGCAGCTTTACAATTTATACTAGTTTAAATATTTTTCCATGTATTCTGGGGCATATTAAACAGCGTTATCTATACCCAAACCAAGCATAGCTTAACTAGAAGAAGCAACTGGATATTTACCATGTTAAGCATAGCTTATCTGTTACGAACATGAATTCTACTGCGGATGCGCGAGTTAGATACTATATCTCTCTAGATCAAAATGTAAAACACTATTTCCGAAATACACAATTGCTCTAAGTTAGTTAGCCAAAACAAAAATACCACTTCAAGAATATCCAAATTCTACTTTGTCTATTTGAGTGAACAAAATAAGCTCTCAAAAATTTCCAAGCCAGGATCAATACTAGAAACCTTATCTCCATTCAATTAAATAAACTAAATGGTCTAATCTGAAGATTGTATAGACGCAGATAGGGAAATCCAGTTTGCCATTGTTACAGCCTCCAAACGAAAAATCTTCATTGTCTGAATTACGTGAGGGGAATGTCTGCTCGCGATGGCCAACAAAATTATTATTTCTCGGGATTTCTTTATTCAGCACATTACGGACGATAATTTGAGACGATAAAGTTAATGGAGGTGGCTACGAATATATTTTTTTACCCCACTCCTGTGTGTTTTCGATGCGGGATAGAGACAAATCTAGGAGGTATTATTGCAAATCTGCAAGAGTCCCAGAGTTTGAAGTCAAGATTCATAACTGATCATGCTAGAATACAGCCCTAACACCCTACCACTTACTTCCTAATTTTCGCATAGTTTTTATTAGTAGGATAATTATTATCATACTAATAAAAATTATGCGAAAGTTGAATGGATGGATTTATGGATTCAAGTGCGTTTGTGACTTTTCACGCTAAAATGAATAAACGGATTTCGATGAAATTTCACATAGAGATAGCTTATAATCTGGAACTTCTAACGTTTGGAAACCATATAGTCTGGAAAGTCTAGGCTACTTTTTATTCCAAAAGTATGACCCTGGGCGTTCCCGGAACAGGAAAAGTGTTAAGTTTGTTGGGAACATTAGTTCCTTACACCTCGATAGATGGCAATAGGTGGCGATAGGCGATAAATAGAAGTCGGTGTTAAGATTCTCCGCAAACTTAATGACCTTACCGTGTATTTTTGATTAAATTATCTCGCCCTGAACAAGTGTTTCAATATATCACCTTGGTAGCTCTCAAGAAGTGTTTGGAATTATACATGGTCCTGTCGGAGCCGGACAAGACAAGTGGTGACAGTGAAGTACCGCGCATTATCAGTGCAGTGTGATCGCCGAATCTACTAGTGAATGTGATTCGGTTAGTGTTTAGTGCTTCGCCGGTGGATTTGCCGGATTGTGGTGTTTGTGCATAAGCGGAGCGGATAGTGGTTTGTGCACGCATAAGCGGAAGCGGAACAAGGACTCTGCAGCGAGTTAAAGTGAAGTATATCAAGGGACAAACCGTGAGTACATTGACCTAATATAAATGATTGCAAGCAAATTGGACTTAGAAAAATTTCGAGTGATTTAATTAGGATAGACAGTTAGAATCAAGCTAAAAGTGAACTTAGAACTTAGAATAATTTCGCAAAAAGTGAACAGACGGGGAACCTATGCTGGATTTTCTACCGAACTGTAAACACATCGAAACACTTAGAAAAATTTGATAAAAAACTTCATCGACTTAGAAAATTTCTATCAAAAAGTTCATCGACTTAGAATATTTTATTGAGATACACTATCCTAACTTGAGATTGATTGTCCTACCAGTAGTTGTGAGAACACAGCTGTTTTTTAATTAGCAAAATGGATGCTTATATTAAACTTCAAGCTTATACGGAATTACAAATAAAGAAAGCAAGAGCTAATTTTAAAAAATCTCCAAAAGAAAGAATAACACAGTCTTATGTGGAAACGCGGTTAGAAACATTGGACGACTATTGGAACTCTTATTGTAATACACACAAACAAATCATTACGGAATTTGAGTCTACGGAATTCATAGCAACACACTATTTCAAGTCGGACGCATACAGTGGTACTGAAGAACTTTATACAGATTATAAGTCGGAATTAAAGGAATGTTTGCGAACAATTAGGAATGCTGAATCTGTGTTATTAACTAATTCTAAGCAGAGGGAGCCTAGCGGCGACCAATCCCTTACCAACCTACCTAAGATTTCTATCCCAAATTTTAGTGGTCAATACACGGAATGGATAAGTTTTAGGGATTTATTTACTTCCTTAATCCACAACAATAAGGGATTGGACGACGTTCAGCGCCTACACTACCTTAAGGGTTATTTAAGGGGTGAACCCGAACAACTTTTGCGTCACGTTCCTATCACAGCCGCTAATTATAAAGACTGTTGGAATCTGTTGTCCGAACGATATAATAATAAAAAACATTTAGCTGATGGTATTTTACAACGTTTTTTGAATCAAAAAAGTATACAGTCCGAGTCGTCACATGCCATAAGAATATTGTTAAATACTACTGTTGAATGTCTAAACGCTCTTAAAAATTTAAGTATTGATGTTTCTTCATGGGATATAATTATTATACACATTGTTAATTTAAAGCTTGATAAAGAATCTAGAAAGTTGTGGGAAGCTCAAGTTTGTAAAACTAGGGATGAGTTACCTACGTTAGAAGAATTTAAAGAATTTTTGAATCAACGATTCCGGTCTCTTGAATTTTTAGATCATAAGGTTAATAATAATAATAGGTCAACTAACGAATCTCGCGGCCCAAAGGTTATGCATGTAGCTGCAGCAGCAACTTGTAATTTTTGTTCTGAGAACCACAAATTAAGCAACTGTAAGAAATTTGCTAAAGAAGATGTAGATGCACGTCGTAACTTTGTTCACACCAATAAATTGTGCTTTAATTGTCTTGGGTCAAACCACACGGTATTTTCATGTCGTCATCCAACCACTTGTCGTGTTTGTAGAAAGAGACATCACTCTTTACTTCATGCCAAAACATTCAATAAAGGTGAGAGCAATCCTAGTGACCAGAAGGAGGGGGATACGGATCACTCTTCAACTCCGTCATCATCCTCACAGGGCGCAGTATCAAACATTGTATCCTGTTTCTCAAATGTGAATAGTCAGGTATTGTTAGCCACTGCCTTAATAAAGGTAGAAACGAGAACAGGTTCATTCGTGTTGAGATCTCTCTTAGATCAAGGATCACAGGCATCCTTTATAACCGAGTCAGCTGTACAAATGCTAGGTCTAAGAAAGATCCCAAATAAAAGTTTTATATCAGGACTTGGCAGTGAACAGAGTGCAACATTGCAGTCTAAAGGGTTTGTTACCTTGAAGGTACAGTCACGCCATGATCCCAACTTTGTAGTTGATGTAAGGGCTCACGTGCTGAGCAAATTAACGACACTCCTCCCGGAAAAGAAAATTGCCTTCAAGACGTTATCCTCGCAATTTTCGGATTTGATATTGGCTGATCCCAATTTCGGTACACCAAACAAAATTGATGTTCTTTTGGGTGCAGAAGTATATTGTCAGATTTTATTGGAAGGAGTAATCAAGGGTCTGCCTGGCCTCCCCATGGCACAAAATACCAAGCTAGGTTGGATCCTCTCTGGCTATATACACTCTCCTCAAAATCATCATTCGGTGAATCTTAATAGAATAGTAAGCATGCATTCTCAACTATCTACTGATGATTTGTTGAAGAAGTTTTGGGAAGTCGAGGAGACAACGTCAGACATCAGCGGTCTATTATCCGAGGAGGAACAGGCCTGTGAAGACGTCTTTACAAAAACCTGTAAAAGAGATGCAACGGGTCGTTATGTAGTAAGGTTGCCATTCAAAACAAGTGATCCAGAGTGTCAGTATGGCAACTCGTATGATATCGCTCGTAGGCGATTTTATAGTTTGGAGAAAAGGTTGCAGAATAACCCTGAGCTACAAATTCAATATTCAGACGTTATTTCTGAATATTTAGCGCTTGGCCATATGGAGATCGTTCCAAAAACAGAAGTTAGTAAACCTACTGCTGTTTATTTACCACACCATGCTGTAGTGAGAAATGATAAAACTACAACAAAGGTGCGGGTTGTATTTGACGCATCGTGTCCACTAAGTAACGGAGCATCTTTAAATAAAGATATGTTAGTTGGCGCTTCGCTTCAACCTGATTTGAGACATATTATCATGCATTGGCGCTGTTATCCCATATGCCTTGTTGCCGATATTGTAAAGATGTACAGACAAGTAAAAGTGTCTGAGGAAGATGTTGATTTTCAACGCCTCTAATGGCGCAGAGATTTAAATGCAGAACTTCAACATCTGAGGTTATTACGGGTTACATTCGGTACATCCTCAGCACCTTACTTGGCTGTACGAGTTTTGCATCAGCTAGCGTATGATGAAGGCAACAAGTATCCTTTGGTGGCACACAGAGTTTTAAAAGAGTTTTACATGGATGATTTCATGTCAGGTTGCGAAAGTGTCGAAGAAGGGCTTGAGGTTTATCGCCAGATGAACGAACTTCTTGCTCTCGGTGGATTTGAACTGCAAAAATGGACTTGTAGTAATGATGAGTTGCTGCAAGAAATACAAAAAGGAGCAACCCCAACGAAGGAAAACATTGAAATGAAGCTAGACTCTGTGGTAAAAATTCTAGGATTGACTTGGAATAAATCTAGTGATGAATTTCAATACACTGTTAACCTTCCTAACCTTGAAGCACCGGTGACTAAACGCAAAGTGATATCAGACATTGCGAGGTTGTTCGACCCACTGGGTTGGATTGCACCGGTAATTACAACGGCTAAGGTCTTCATCCAGAGAATATGGCTTGCGGGGGTAAATTGGGATGATGAAATTCCAACTGACATTCTCCAAGACTGGATATCTTATCGCAGAGATATCATTCACCTGACTGAGTATCGACTTCCAAGATGGGTTGGGACAAGCAAGGATGATGTTAAGAGGGAGTTGCAAGGCTTTTCAGATGCATCTAACGTAGCTTACGCCGCTGTCGTCTACGTTCGGACAGTAACCCGTAACGGGGATGTTCATGTAAGCTTAGTTGTTTCTAAATCAAAAATTGCTCCTGTTAAACAAATATCAATACCTCGCTTGGAGTTATGTGGAGCTGTACTATTGGCCAAATTGCTCCAAGAAACCTCTAAGGTATTAGATATTCCAAAGGAAGATATACATGCATGGACGGACTCTAGCGTTGTTCTTGCTTGGTTGAGCAGTCACCCAAGCAAGTGGAAGACTTTTGTAGCGAATAGGGTTTCGGAAATTTTAACGATAACAGACAACAGCCAGTGGGCACACGTTAAGTCTGAAGATAATCCAGCAGATCCTGCATCTCGCGGCTTATCTCCTGATGATATCTCTAAATCAGAATTATGGAAAAGTGGCCCTAAGTGGTTACAAGAACTTACAGTCCATTACAAGAAGGGAATAATTAAGAAGACAGATTTGGAAGGAAAAAATAATCAGATTTCATGTCACGTAACTGCTGAAAAAATTAATATTATGTCAAGATTTTCGAATTTAAAAAGATTAATCAGAGTTATTGCTTATTGTAGAAGATTTATTAGTACAAATAAATCAAGTAAATCACGATGGCTGACATTTGAGGAAATTAATAAATCTTTACTTACCTGTATAAAGCTATGTCAGAAAGAAGGTTTCCTGGAAGAAATAGAGAATTTACAAGAGTTAGAAAAAATAAATAAAAATAGTAAACTTACCTCTCTCAATCCATACCTTGATGCAGAAGGTATCCTTAGAGTTGGTGGGCGGTTGCAGAAGGCTGATGTCGCAGAAAATATTAAGCACCCAATACTGATTCCATATAAATCACACCTAACAAGTTTAATTATAGCGGATGCTCATGAGCGTACCATTCATGGTGGCCCGCAATTAATGCTGAATTATTTGAGAACTCAGTATTGGATTATTAATGCAAAAAATCTTGTGAGACAGCACGTTCACAAATGCGTTACTTGTGTTCGGCATTCAGCTCAAACGAACCAACAACAGATGGGTCAGCTGCCATCGGCTCGTGTCACTGCTTGCCGTCCTTTTCATCAGAGTGGTGTGGATTATGCTGGACCTGTCGCTATCAGACCGACAAAGGGGCGGGGTTATCGCTCCACAAAGGGTTATATCTGCTTATTCATCTGCATGGCCACTCGTGCTATTCACCTCGAGGTTGTCAGTGACCTGACTTCAGAGGCATTTTTGGCTGCTTTTAAGAGATTTGTTGCACGCAGAGGGCATTGTGCGGACTTATGGAGTGATAACGGCACTAACTTTGTCGGTGCAAATAGAGAGTTACGAGATAGGTTTCATCGGGAAGGGTCGCTAGTGGCAGCGGATATAGCAAGCTGGTTGGCAACAAATGGAACCAACTGGCACTTCATTCCACCCCACTCCCCGAATTTTGGCGGGCTTTGGGAGGCTGGGGTGAAGTCGACGAAACATCATCTGAAGAGAGTAATAGGCAACACTACCTTAACCTACGAAGAGATGACGACCCTTTTATGCCAAATAGAAGCGTGTCTTAATTCACGGCCGATTACGCAAATTAGTTCCTATCCAGAAGATCCGTACCCTCTTACACCTGGACATTTCCTTGTAGGTGAACCTTTGCTACTGGCACCAGATACTAATTATGAGAAGTCTAACATGAGCACTCTTAAGCGCTGGCATTTTACTCAGAGGCTTCTTCAAGATTTCTGGCGGCGATGGTCGCATGAGTATTTGACACAACTCCAGCACCGTTATAAATGGTCACGGGTTTCTCCTGAGCCTAAGGTGGGAGATATAGTTTTGGTGAAGGAGGATGATCTGCCACCAGCAAGGTGGTTGTATGGCATAATAACAGATAAGCACATTGGTACGGACCATCTTACACGTGTTGTTTCATTAAAATGCAAGGGTTCTGTTGTGAAAAGACCCGTTTCTAAGCTTATTATATTACCTATTACTAACTAAATTTGTGATAGTTATTAGAGTATGATTGTCTATGTTTAAGTTCACGTTAATTTTTGAGTTTTAAACTGTTTAGCTTTTAATATTTTTCGGTTTTTTGATAATCCTAGCTTTTAGTTGGTGAGTTCATGTTATTTTACCTTTGTAATTGTGTATTCAATGGACGTGTTGTCCATGGTGGGCGGAATGTTAAGTTTGTTGGGAACATTAGTTCCTTACACCTCGATAGATGGCAATAGGTGGCGATAGGCGATAAATAGAAGTCGGTGTTAAGATTCTCCGCAAACTTAATGACCTTACCGTGTATTTTTGATTAAATTATCTCGCCCTGAACAAGTGTTTCAATATATCACCTTGGTAGCTCTCAAGAAGTGTTTGGAATTATACAAAAAGTATTTCACTCGGGCAGAGCCACATGCAAACGCTAGTGTGATTATATGCGAGTGTTTACATAGATGGATGTTTGTTACTCAATCACGCAAGAACATCTAAACGCATTTGGATGCAGATGCTCCACCTTTTTAATTTTAATATCGAACACATCTGTAATACTGAGTAAGTATTTATAACAGAAACAAAACCAACATAGCATAGAACCCTCAAAGCAGTCCTTTTCGTATTATTTTTTAAGAATAACGAATCAAGGAAATTGTCGATGTGACGCAGGTGTACGGATCGTGCAACCAGCATTTTTATTAAACGTTATCGAAGGAAGCTCCATTGATCTCCGCTTGTAAAGAAAAGCTTGGTTGTCATGATCACATGTATTGTGATATGACGTCATGAAGGGTTAGTAGACTCTAGTATACTGACAACAATTTTATCACAGGAGACATTCAACTAGACAAATAAAAATTGTTTAATTTTAAAGTCTTTTTTTTTATACTACTTAGGTCGCAGACAAGCACACGGCCCTCCTGATGGTAAGGGGTTACTGTGGCCTATGGACGAGTGCAACACCAGGGGAGTCACACTCGTGCTGCCGACACTGTAAGAACAGAAAGATTCTGTGCCGTCAGCGCAAAAGATAAGTTTAGGACCAAGACGAAGTCTTTGATTGTATAATCTTACTCTACGTCTCATGTTACAGTGATACTCAATCTATGTAAATACCAACATTTACTATTACTCACCTGTAACGAACAATAAATAAATTTGAATTTGAGTCTTTGGATTAGGGATGGCAGTAATTTTTATGAAAAACGTATATTTAACAAAAACTCCATGCACTGGTAGCTTGAATAGAACAACTTTTAGATACAACCGTGATTAATCCCTTTTGCATTCAAACCTTGTAATTTTTAGTTATCGAACCAAAGCAAAGATTCAGCTAACTAAGGAGGTCACTTCTAGAAAAAGAACCAATGTAACTTTATATCTGTGTGAACTTTATGTAATTTCCTCATTAGTACCTATCACCATTGCCATTTATTTGTGAGAAATCATAATTTTTTATCACAATTAAGTTTCTACATAACTTATATACTTAATGTCTTTATTTCACAAGTTATTATCATAATAATAGACTTTTTGTATGGAAATACTGGCGTAAAATCTAAGTGCCTTTCAGACAGCCAATTAGGAAATTGTCTTCCATTATTTTGCAACTTTTATATTAACTTTGATATATTACGTTTTGATGTCTCATTCGTTAAGTAAATGTACCATCCTTGATAAAAATATATTTCCTTTGTGATCTCTGTTTTCATTACTTACAGTAAGTTTGGCGCGGTCGTTAACAATCATCCTCTTCGCTCTCATCCTTTTAGGTTTACTCACTTGTTTATTAGATAATTTCAGCTTTCCCATTTTAGTGTTATTTATGTAGAACTAGAGACACGATCTGTTTTCTGGCTAGACATAAAAAAAATTGTTTGAAAGCACCCTTAGACAAGTGTGTTCGCTGTTCAGTAAACGATTAGTTGGTTTAGCTACATAGGCACGGCTGTCATTTGGATGGGTGACCGCTTAGGTAACTATTCCGTATTCAGGTGCAGGAAGAAATATTCGTATTCTTAAGGTAAACGTATCGACAGAACGAATCATTGTGATTGGCGGCCTGCCTACTGTGGACCTGTGTGTGTGAAGCCGGCCAATCCCAATGCTCCGTTCTCTCGGTTACGTTACGAATACGAATATTTTTTGCTGAGCGCTTCCTTGCTTTGGAGGACTTTTTAAAAGTCGGTCCCGGCCCCGGCTGTCAATACCCATTAGATTAGATCAAGATGGAGACCAAGTCACATCATATTTAAGTGGACGCCAGACTCCGAGGTGAAGGCCTCAGATGTGACCGGGACAAAGCTGACGATGATAAACAATTTACTGTGGATTATGGGGCCTCAACAAGAATAGGCCAGAGGCGAGAAGTTCTCATAACCCGATACCTACTGGCTTTCCAATGGGCCCCATGGTGTATGACAAACTACATCGAAGTGAGATTTTTGCCATCGGATTCTCTTTCCAAAATTTTCACCCTTCGCTACTGATATGGGAGGTCAAATGGCATTTGTGCCCATAAAAGTCAGGTTACTTACCTCCTTACTAAAGCAACTAATAATTTTGTTCTCGAATATTCACCTCAACAATAAAACGACTCAGTTTTGTTACCTTCCACGCTCATTCAGTAAGACAATACTTTCTTCTAGTTAATAAATCATTGCCCATAACACCAACGAGGCATTAACATGACTAAAACCAACAAAGGCATCATCAATAGCGGTTACACTAATATACTGAATCTCCTTTGAGAACAGTGTTCGGAGAACTGTATCGTAAATTCTGGCTACATAAACCGTAGCAGCAGCTAATTTACTTATCAAACAATATAGGCGCACATTGTAGCTTTGATGGCACTTGCCGTGACGTGCCTTAATTAAGCGGAGGATAAGCAACTCGGATGTTGTGAACGTATCTACTTCGTGTACTAAATGCGATTATAATACAGACCATAACATAACACTGTGTAATATCACTATCTTGAAAATTTTAGTTCTTGAAAGTTTTATGAAAGAATGTAGATTATTTTCACTACTAAGGTAACTAGTAAGCTTGTATGATCTCTGATGGGAAATGGCTGTATTAAACTTTAAGATATTGCAATAATGAAAGTACAACTCGCGGGTTAGCATTAGACAGAGCCCTACCTAATCTGCAGTGGGAGAAAAGGAATGAAAAAAGGCCTACGGGAGTGTTGCGCACACACACATAACCGTGCGTTGGAGTGATACTTAACGTTGACACTAAGGGAGGCCACACACTAAAGCAGCAAGCAGCAGAAATTGTCAATGTCAAGAATAGTAAGAGAGCTTGGATCATTAACTCCGGTACCATCAGCGTACTGAATGAGATGTACATCATTAGACGCGCCTTTAATTGGAGAACACGAAATGGCTATGCTGCAAAGTCAAAAACGATTATTATTTAAGATTGGCAGCACCGGTTTTTCCTACACAGAATTTGATGATCTTTCAGATGAGCCCTGTTTTTTTTTGGTAACTCGATCGTATAAATGTGGAAATACCAAACCGAGACGCGCAACTCGCGATCTTCAATCGCTGCTGCAACCATCTTCGCCAGTGTTTAAGATTTGCAGCACCAGTTTTTCATACTCAGAATTTGATGATCTTTCAGATGAGCCCGGTTTTATTTGGTAATTCGATCGTACCAGATACCGGTTTTCAGGCGGCACTTTGCAAGGTGCTGCCTCTGACAAGGCCAGTTATGGAGGCTTGCAGCACTGCACTATCATATAGTCCTAAATCTCCTCTATTGCCAGGAACAAACGAAAATTGGTAATCTTTCAATATTAGGTACCGATTTTTTTAGCATTTTCAAAATTGATTTTTGGTATCACCACCAGGTTTTTGACTTTGCAGCATAGCCATTTCGTGTTCTCCAATTAAAGGCGCGTCTAATGATGTACATCTCATTCAGTACGCTGATGGTACCGGAGTTAATGATCCAAGCTCTCTTACTAGAAGCTTTTGCCGCGTAAATGTAGGTAAATTTGCTGCCTTGGTGTATTTGCTGCTTTCGTGTGTTGCGTATGAAAAAAGAATTTCTAAGCATAACAGATAGAAATCTGATCATTCATTCGATCATCGATCGAATCATTCAATCAATCCGAGACTTTGCCTTCAGCTTACCACAAGGCGAAGTGAAGTCAAATTGGCGTGTCCCATTTAAAAAAAATATACAACAATCAAAAATAATCAACAGCTCCGATTTAGGGATCAAAAGGAACGCCTTTGAATTCCTCATTGGAATTTATTTACATGCAACGACTCTTTGCAATGCATGTAAATAAATTCCAATGATGGTACAGAAAACAGCACTTCGAAATACATAGGTTTCACTACTTACGGAGTGTCATTGTTCCTGAGTAGGGTCGTCAGAGCGGCATAGAGTCGATAATTACTAACACCCGTATTCACAAACGATACTGTGAGGTCTCATAGTGCGCTCGAGCGCATAGGGCTGGTAAAATTAATTCACAAACATCACGGAGCAGTATTTAACGCAGTGCGTTCCCTCAACGAAGTATTACTTAAGTGTTATCAATGAATAAAAAGGCTTGCCAAAACGAACGCACTGAGAATTTGTCGTTCTTTGCACAGTTTTGGTGGTACGCATAGCGAAGTATTGTTTGTGAATACGGGTGTAAGTATCACAGCTGAGGTTGAAGGTTGTTTCTAGCACCACACTAAAAACGAATAAAGTTCAAGTGAACCGTATGCACTAACTAGTATTAAAAAGTTCATTAAACTGTATCCAGTAAAACTTTAGTTTATTTCACGTGAATTCCTCCACTAATATCGCCAGTTTCCCGACGAAACACGGAAATTTATCGCGGCAACACTTGTTAAGTGGCAGGTTCCTCGAGAATTTCATGTTAAACTAATTCGTCAAGTTCCACGGAACTCGTGGTAAACTTTCAGTAGATAATATTCATAGTTTTGAGCTACCCGTATGTTCTCGAGCAGACACTGTAGTGTTGATAGTATTGTATAGATGGTTTTAATAGGGATGTTGTACTGCAATAACATAATATTAACAGCAGGAGCTATCAGAGTAGGAAACTTTTACGCTATGGGTACGTAAGTAAATAAATAAGTTCCTTCCTCTTACAGTCTTTTGAGAAGAAGCATTTGTCGAGGTCGTCAAGAGATTTTAAGATCGACAGCATTTGGAATGAAGGCTCATTCAGCATTCAGCAGTAGTCAATTAATGGACGGAGTATGTATGTGAAAAGAAAAGTTCTGACGAGAAAATGACTGAATTTGATAATTTTCGGAAATAAAAAAGAACTGTATGTTAGATTTAAAATTACAAATTCTTAATTACAAGCTATATTTTCTCTTATTCTACGTACAATTAACTAATTAGAACTTTGAGTCCTGCAGTGCAACTTAAATAGATTCGACTGTATTTACTGATAAGCAACCATGACAGTACGTTGAGAGTGCAAATTTCACTTTATGTAGATACCTAACGAGAAAATTGCCACTGAAATTGTAATAGCCAGATATGGCTCCATTGATGGCTAGATTTGATTCCCAAAGAGCAAATTTGATCAAAGATAGGAACCGTGATTTTAGTCTAACTAAACTTAGTTGAACGAATTTTCTCTTGTGAATCCAGCTTACGGTACGGGGATTCTAGTTATGGATTACGATCTTCGTCCCTTGTTCTTTGTGAAAATCCCCACGGATAGGTATAATCCCCATCGGTCATTGGGAGTAGGCATATCGGACTCGCTCGGATTGAAACCACGCGCCGTCTAGTCTCAATTAACAAGGTGTAAAGTTACTCAACAGGGTATTTTCTTCGCATCCTGGCCGATCTTCGGCCATTTACGGTTTTAAATAGCCTCATCGGATATTACAGCAGCGCCTTTCAGCCGCGGCCGCCGTCTCCGTTGCCCAGGGTGCACCGCATCGAGGTTTCGGACCACGCATCCCAGTGTAACAAACCCTAAAAAAGCAATTTTCTAACTGCTGCCAGCTCCTGAACTATAAAATTATCATCATTACAAGCGTTCATAGGTTATTTTAATGGTCATATCAATATGATGTCAACATTTTACATAAAGCGCCGGCCATATAACTTCGACATCTCATTGGTGATAGTAAAGTTCTGTAGTTAGATCAATTGTCGGATTGCGACTATAGGAGTATAGCCGCATTGCTGAGATATCTTCACTGAGCGATAAATCCTCGTTACTGTACCAAGAGCTCCTCAAACTAAGTAGGAATTATATCTGGTGGATGTAATTATATTCTAAACAAAGCTCGACACTAATTAAAACGTTCTTATTTATTTGTTCCGTCTTAAAACTTTGTTTATCGACGGGATTTCAAGTAAGAAGCTTTTAAAGAGATTTCGCTTTGAATAACAATTACTTATTCCTCTTCTCAGACTGCCATTAATAAGTCAATCCTGTTTATATTTTGACTTTCTCGTTCTTCGCAGGCAGGGCTGCCAACGTTCGTAATGTTTCTAAAACAATAACTTTGGTGTTCACGAGTTTGACAGTTTTTGGTTATTATAATTTATTGAGAGGAATATCGGGATTTTCCGGTCCAATTTGGAAATTATCTAATTTGGGATTGTTGTGAAGGACCTTGAATGTTTTAACATGATCGGTGATATTTAAAAGTTTATCTAGTTTATTATAGTGCTTAATTGCAATATTAATGCAATTCAATAGTTTGAGAGTGATAGAAAGCATCTAGTTGCTGATTCTGCATAAAGGAAATATTTGTACGATGATTATCTTCGAAAAGCCAAGGAATTTGAAACTGAGTAGTTACAAAGTACAAATAAAAAAATACTATTCTATATAAAACAGAATAAAAAGAAAGACAGCCCTGTCCAGAATTCGTGCTATTTAATTTAAGTGCACTTAGAAAACGAAAACAAAACAATGCCTATCAAATCGTAATCAACACCTTTCAATTGGATCTGGCACCAAACGTTCTGGCGCAACATTAGATTGTTTCGTAAACGTTGCCTCTGGAGGTAAATAGAACAATAGTAAAGATGGATACCAGACGTGTGATTTTTGCAACAGATTCAGATATTTATTTCCTTCATGCATGCAGGGGTTAGATTAGATTTGCATTGCATTCTGGTCTGGTCGTGCCTCGGAGAGTACGTTAAGCCGTCGTCAGTCCCGGTTACCATAAGAACATTTTATGCCAGTCGTTACGGGTAGTTGGAGCCCTAAAAAGTCCAAAAACAACGGTCTAGCTGCAAAGCTTCGATATCGCCTAATGTTACCATTGGGTTCTGGAGGTCATATGGCAATCGCTTCACGGAAAATATTGAGGTCTAACCAAATCCGTAGTTAAATCGAGTAAAGCGGACCCCAGACTCCGAGCTGAAAGCTTCGGATGCGACTGGGACTTAACGCTAAGATGAAGAAGAAGATTAGATTGACCAAACTTTATTAAGCTGGGTGAATATGCTTCAATTCAGTAGCATATTCAGGTGAATATAGTACCTAAACTAAACTAAAAATATAATATCCAGGGGCCTTAGACAAAGTGACATTCTATTGGCGAAAACGCCAGTGGAATCGCTAATCCCTACTAATATTATAAATGCGAAAGTAACTCTGTCTGCCTGTCTGTCTGTCTGTCTGTCTGTATGTTTCACTTTTACGACTAAACCGCTGAACCGATTTTGATAAAATTTGGTATAGAGGTAGGTTAGACCTTGAGAAAGGACATAGGCTTTGTTTGGTCGCGATAACCGACATCCACGCGGGCGGAGCCGCGGGCAAAAGCTAGTTGTAGTATAAAATTGAGATAAATCATTAATATAACTATTTTTTTTTAAAATGAAATTTGAGTCTTTGCTAACTCGAAATAAATTATTTAACATATCATTATTACTATAACCACCGCAATGTCGCGAAATGCATTGTTATAACCTTAAAAATGGTTCGCTTCAGCGCGGATCCATCAATAGAATATCACTTTGTCTAGGGCCGCTGGTTAGTTCACAGGTAGTTATGTTGCGAGCGGCCGATATTAATTTATAAAACGCCCCAAGGCAGAAACAACAGCATTCTTCACTTTTCACAAACATGGTTACGCATTGATTTGCCATGAATAAATAACTAGGTACGATCGATAGACGGCGCAGACCGGCGGTCATCGTAGGGCGATTAGTGTCCGAATAACTAATGACATTGAAGTGCAAATTACGGGATTTTAGATGCGATGGTAGTATGCATGCATGGGTTTTAGCAGCACATGTTTGCGAGGGGTTGTAATGATAATGGGAAACTAAATATATTGGCGGATACAGCTGATTTACATAATGAATGTTTACTCATATGATACGATATACCTAGACACAGTTTCTTCCTTCAAGTATGGAACGCCATTAAATACCTTCTATTATTAAATATTTTAGGATATTCTACACAATGTTATCTATCTATAGTCTAAGCCTGGCATGTGTTAGTTAGATTTTTTTTTGTGTACACATAGAAACATACATTCACACTAGTGAAAATATTTAAAATATTCATGCAGACAAGTGCAAATAACACTGAGCAGTAAACGAACCCGCGACCTCAGACGTAGCAGTCGAATGCTTTGCCAGTACGCCACAGAGGTCGTCAATAAAGTAAATCATATTATTCACCTGTACTTCTGAATCTGGTAAAACATTTTTATAAAATATTTTTTTTTACTTCAACCAACCCGTTGCCTGTCATTCATTGAATCCGTTCTAATAAAAGCGCCTGCCAAAAAAGTAATTGCAAGTTATTCAATCGCGAAATTATTGAAGTGGAGGCGTTGTCGCACAAATAGTGCGTCAAATGTAAATCCAATAAAAAAATCCAAATAATCGGCCAGGGTAATGTTATGTGAAAAATTAGGTTTCTTATTTGATTCATAAAAAATTCTCATAACTCATACGTAGCAGATTAGAACACGGCCCATGTGATGGCAAGCGGTTACCATGGCCTATAGACGTGTGCAATACCACGAGCGTCATTATGGACGTAGCCGATTTTAAAAGACATGACAACGACTCGGCACTTGGGGGGGGGGGGGGCATCTGATTTGATTTTTACCCCATTTCTTAAAGAAAGCTGGGTACCTACGCCCATGAGCGTCATACTTACTCGTGCTGCCAACTCTGTGAGGATCTTCTGATGACTTTCTTGAAAAATCCCATGCATACATACATTAAGCTATAGGTGCTTCTCATTGTTATAAATAAGGAACAAAAATCTGTTTCAAAATTGTACACAGTTAAAAACAGTTTCTGCCAAAACACTAGCCAGTGGGTGCACAACGCATGCACCCATAACAAATGCATATTACAAACATTAACAGAATTTATAACATCCGCACTACAATTAAAAATTCATAGGCCACCAACGTTACGAACCGCTGAGCAATTACAATTTGTCTAACCGTAACGAAATTAGGTCTTTCTGCGATTTAGCTGCAACACTGCGGTTGCCAAAATGTAGGTACACCAATTTTGTACACCGCGACAGCCTAATGGGTCATCCTGCAACGTATTTGGGTCTGTTAATCTATATTGAATAATTGGATCGTTTTATACTCATTGTTGTAGCTTTGAACTAATTACGAGGGATATTGGAACGCCTGATAAAAAGTAGTGGCAATGATGTGAACGGTGATCAGTATTCTTATGTAATAAGTTTACTGGCATCAAAAATAATTTACAATTAAGCGCTGTCTTAAGTATACTACGCTTGTATTTTGGGAGACAGTGTTGTTCCCATTTGCACCTGAGGATTGAGGCTTTCACCTTGCAGCCTGGGAGTCGGTTACTCGGGTTACTCCTCCTCCATATTTTAGTTTGACTTACACAACTTTCATAGAATTTATTGCTGCCTGACCTCCAAACCCAGAGAGAAAAGCCTGCGTCAGAGTCTCGTTCTCGTCCATCAATCAGCAGGTTGCAGGCTTACAATTTAGGTAGGCTTCGGCCTAGAATACTTGGTGATCCCAAAAATACTCCGTCCTTTTATGGACCTTTTAATCCATATTAAATAATTGGATCGTTTATACACATTTGTGTTTAACTTATTTTTGGCGAATCGTGCGAGGCCAAAAGCTTTGAACAAATTGCTTGGGAAATTGGAACGCCTGATAAAAAAGTAATGGCAATAATGTGAACGGTGATATTGCGCGTTTTATGCTTTAAGGAAAATGTTAATCTTGAGTTCTTTTAATACTCTTCCATCCTGACTAGTTGCCAAGTAAGATAAAATTCCTCTTTCGTAACTGGTTACGAGATTCAGTTGCGTTTGCTGCCAAAAGGTTATTTGGTAATATTTATGTTTGTGTTTTTATACTTTAGACCGGGCTATATCCGCTTTCAACTATTATATTTGATAGGTATTTAAACTTTCATGGTCGTTCACATTATTATTAGAACTATCGGGATATTTACCATGTATTGTTTGGAGTTTCCGATATTTCGGCGCTGTTGCAAGCACCATGATCACGGAGGAACTGAGGAAGAGGAACTGATCATGGTGCTTGCAACAGCGCCGAAATATCGGAAACTCCAAACAATACATGGTAAATATCCCGATAGTTCTAATAATAATATTATATTTGAACCTCTCAAATAATTTTATTGATGTGTCGGTCTATGGCCTTCGCCTAACCTGACCTGGCGGTCAGCTGACACCAAGTCGGTCTGTGGCCTTCGCCTAACCAGACTCGGGATCAGCTGATGGTAGACCGAACGAGTGTAGCAGCTGATTGGGGATCAGCTGAGGGGTCACTGACCCGAGAGGTAGGTACTGATCAGCTGACCCGTAAGGTAGGGATCAGCTGAGGGGTCACTGACCCGTGAGGTAGGTACTGCCCTAGTAGTTAGCTATGCCAGCTGGCTGATGCCTCTAGACCGGCTGGGTTCAAGAAGTGAACCCTGTCCGTTGCTAGAGAGCTCTGTCTGTTTGGACCGGAAGGGGAACCGTAGCCAAAGAAAAGGCAGAGCATGGAACTGATTATTTTATTGAGCAAAAAGGGCTACTAATATACAATAAATCGTCATTCAATATCCATACAATTAAGCGAGCTTACAAACTATCTCCACCAATCACAGCTTAGTATTCTATTTACATAAGGAATCTTAAATCTATTATATACAATACAGTTCACAAATACGCCGCGTGGGGCGCTTATCTTTCGCTATAAATATAAACTGTGTGTGCCGAGGTGCGCCAGCTATAAATATACGAAGACCGTGTTTCGCGCTGCACTCGACGAGACTCTTCACTGCGTACGGACGTGTTTGGGGCTCCGCATTTCGGCACTGCTGTTATCGTATGATAATGTTGATCTTGTAGGTAAAGTAAGTACGTAGGTATTATGTATGTTCCTACATTACCCCCCTCTAAGAAAAACGTACGTTTGGTTTTACTAATCTTCCTGTACGAGTCATATAGGGGTCTTGTTGATTGTTACTCACATTTGTAGATTTCTCGGAATTTGCAGTCGCCGAGTTCTTAGAATTGGATGCACTCAATGTCGTAGGTTCCTGACGTATAATTATTGCAGGCCTCGTACACGGGGATTGCGGTACGTTGTCTGCAGGCGTTTCATCATTATGTAATATGTATGCTGGTTTCAGTCTGTCTATGGATATGCATGTTTGACGATTTGGTAGTTGAATTGTGAATAACTTGCCGTTTTGACTTCGTTTGATAACTTTGTATGGGCCGTCATATGGTGGGATCAACGGTCGTCGTACTGTATCATTTCTCAGGAACACATGAGTACAAGTTTCGAGTTCTTTGTATATGAAGGGTTGCTTAGATGAGTGTGATATTTGCTTTGGTGCTAGTGACGTCATCGTTTCAGTGAGTTGGCGAACGAATTCTGCGTCATCAATGTTTGGCTTGGTAGGCACAAAGAAATCCGACGGAATTCGAATTGTAGACCCATAAGTCATTAGTGCGGGACTTACAGATGTGTCTTGACATAGTGCTGTGCGTAGTCCTAGTAGTACTGTAGGTAATTCCTCACTCCAGTTGGTACCTGCTGATCTGGCCATCAGCGAAGCTTTCAAACATCTGTGTCTTCTTTCTAGGAATCCGTTTGCTTGTGGGTGGAATGGAGTTGTGCGTATACGATTAATGCCTAGTCGTTGCATTAGTGTGCGAAATAATGATGATTCGAACTGTCTGCCTTGATCAGTTGTGATTCGTAGGGGACAACCGAATCGTGAGATCCATCCGTCGTATACTGCCTTCGTTATTGTTTCCGCGGTGATGTCACGAGTAGGTATAGCTTCAATCCATTTCGTGCATCGATCTATCATTGTGACTATGTATCGATATTCGTTTGATATGCATAAAGGTCCGACGATGTCCAGGTGTACGTGTTCGAAACGCGATGATTCTTGAAACTCACCAAGGGGACTGCTAACGTGTCTTTGAACCTTCGAGCGTTGACAACCAATGCATGATTTTGCCCAGGTGGTTACATCTTTATTCATAGATGGCCAGAAGAATTTGGATGTGATAAGTTTTCTAGTAGCGCGAACGCCCGGATGACTTAGTTCGTGTTGTGCTTTGAATGCTATTTCACGAAAAGTCACTGGTAGGTATGGTCGAATGTTTGTTGTTGATACTTCACACCATATGGATATCGGTTGTTGACCTCCAGGGAGATTTACGAGAGCGAATGTGAGGTTTGATTGTTGTTTGCAGGCTTCTAATTCGGTGTCATTTTGTTGATCTGTAGCTAATTTGTTGTAGTCGATTGTGTTATTTAATATTTCGATCTCCGTGATTCGTGATAAGGCGTCAGCAGCTGTGTTGTACTCGCCTTGAATGAATTTGATACTTGTGCAGAATTGACTAATGAAATGAAGTTGTCTTTCTCTTCTCGGAGTGTCGCTGTTATTGGCTGATCTCGTGAGTGCGAAGGTTAGAGGTTTGTGATCAGTATAAATTGTGAGTTCATTGCCTTCTATCAGTCGTCGTAAACTTTTTACAGCGGTATACATAGCTAGTAATTCGCGATCGTATACGCTGTACCTTCGTTGTGTGTCACTCATGTTTTTGGAGAAGAATGCGAGTGGTTTCCATATTCCGTCGACCTTCTGTTGTAGTACCGCGCCGATGCCTGTGTCTGAAGCGTCGGTGAGTAGGCATAGCGGTGCGTTAGGTATCGGATGGGTTAATGAGGTTGCATCCAGAATACTTTGTTGACATAATTGAAATGATTTTTCGGCTTCGGGTGTCCATTGTATGGGTGATTTATCGTTCTTCTTGGCATTGTGTAGGTATTTATTAAGTAGGTGCTGATGGTTAGCTTAATGGGGTAGGCAGCTTCGATAGAAGTTGATCATACCCAGAAATCTTCTTAACTCTTGTACTGTAGTTGGTTTGGGATATTGGAGTATGACTTGAATGCGTTCGTCTGTGGGTTTGATTCCGTCTGATGAAACTTCGTAACCGAGGAATTGGACTTTTTTCTTGCTGAATTCGCACTTATCGATGTTGAGTGTGACGCCATATTGATTTAAGCGCTCGAGCACTCGTTTTACGTTGCGTTTGTGTTCTTCTTCGTTGTCGTCTGAGTATATGAGTAGGTCGTCTATGTAGCAGTAGCATATGTCATCGAGGCCGCGTAGTACTTCGTGCATGAATCTTTGAAATGAAGCACTACTGTTTACTAAACCGAAGGTCATAACTTTGAAGGTAAAGCTTCCGAATGGGGTGGTTATAGCTGTCTTAGGGATGTCTTCTTTTTCGATAGGTATACTGTAATATGCCATTTTCATGTCGAGCTTCGAGAATACTTTTCCGTGCAGTTGGTAGGTGAAATCTTGTATTCTAGGTATCGGGTATCTGTCGGGGATTGTGACAGCATTTAATCTTCTGTAATCGCCACATACACGTAAAGAACCATCTTTTTTCTTTACCACGTGCAGTGGACTGGCCCATGGGCTGTTGGCGGGTTCGCATATACCCATTTCCATTAACTTTTCAAATTCTAATTTGGCAGCTTTGTACTTGTCTGGTGGTAATGGTCGTGGTCGGGAGTATATAGGTGCACCTTTGGTTTCTATACGGTGAGTGACGCTATGTTTTGCGGTTGACTTGATTGCCATCGGACGTAATATGTCTGGGAATTGCTTCAAGATGTCGTGATATGCGTGATTTTGGTTGATAATATAGACTGATTCTTCTGTGTTCTGTACCTTAATAGTGTTCACGGTGAGGTCTGTGACACTATCGATGAGTTTCTTTTGATGCAAGTCGACTAGTAATTTGTGGTTTACTAGGAAATCTGCGCCTAATATTGAAGTCTTCACATCGGCAACTATGAATGTCCATTTGTAACTTCTACGTAAACCTAAGTTGAGTTCTAATGTACGCTCTCCATAGGTTCGTATTTGTGTACCGTTTGCAGCAAATAATTTGTAATTGTTTTCCATAGGTTGTGAATATTTCTTGTTTCTTGCAGCTAACACTGAAATATCGGCTCCAGTGTCAATAAGGAATTTTTCTTTATTGTTTCTGTCTATTATACTTAGGCGGTGGCCTTGGTTAACATCGACGCCCGCCACAGTCGATGTATTGCTTAGTTTTCCTGTTGCTTCGTATTAGTGTTTGTATTTGTATTTCTTTTAGCACATGGTTCTTCGCATTTACGAGCATTATTACCGAACTTGAGGTGGTAATAGCATAACCAATCCGGATCGCCTGGCTGTCGACGTGTTGAACGCGAGTGGGAACGCGCCCTTATGTTGCGCCTATCGTCAAAGCGCTCGTTGCTACGTGGCTGGCGATGCGGGTTTTGCGTCGGTCGAAATTGGTTCGAACGTAATTCTGCTACTTCGAGGGATAGTTTCTCTATTTGTTTGGTAATTAAGTCGAGTTGTAGTTTTTCGACTGTAGTAGATGTGCTAGTAGTTTCGTTCTGAGATGGATTTGATACGGGAATCGAAGTAGTGATAGCGGCGGCTGTAGCGGGTTCGAAGTGCTCTATAATTTTGTCAGCCATAGCAGATAGGGTTTCTAGTGATGACTCTGTATTTATTGATAGTATGCCACGTATTTGAGTAGGTAAATGGTTCAACCATATGACTCGGAGTGCTTCGTCGGTTAGTAGCTTCCCACTTAATTCTCTCATTTTTCGTAACAGCTGACTAGGTTTAGACTCGCCAAGTTCTAGGCCACTAAGTAGCTTTTGAAGCTGACGATGATCTGATTCTTGGTATGTCGATATGAGTCTGTCCTTCAATTTGGTGTATTTGCCATTAGCGGGAGGGTTGAGGATGATATCTGCTACTTGTTCTAGATCATTGCAACCTAGCAGTGGCATGACTAGGTTGAATTTCTGTTCTTCGCCTATTTTGCTTGCCGCGATGGCCGCTTCGAACTGAGCGAACCATAATCTAGGATTCTGACGCCAGAAAGGTGGTAGGCGTGCGGGAAGAGATATCATGGCGACATCGCTGGCTGGTTTGATATCACTACCTGATGGTAGCGATGGTGGTGCTGTGCCGCCTTCTGTAGACATGATGTCTGTAGGTAGGTACACTAGGTACGACAATCAGCTGTGCGTGCAGTAGTGCGCTGTAATACCGTAGGTACGTAGGTATCAGCTGTTCGGGTCGTCGGGGGTCACCAATGTCGGTCTATGGCCTTCGCCTAACCTGACCTGGCGATCAGCTGACACCAAGTCGGTCTGTGGCCTTCGCCTAACCAGACTCGGGATCAGCTGATGGTAGACCGAACGAGTGTAGCAGCTGATTGGGGATCAGCTGAGGGGTCACTGACCCGAGAGGTAGGTACTGATCAGCTGACCCGTAAGGTAGGGATCAGCTGAGGGGTCACTGACCCGTGAGGTAGGTACTGCCCTAGTAGTTAGCTATGCCAGCTGGCTGATGCCTCTAGACCGGCTGGGTTCAAGAAGTGAACCCTGTCCGTTGCTAGAGAGCTCTGTCTGTTTGGACCGGAAGGGGAACCGTAGCCAAAGAAAAGGCAGAGCATGGAACTGATTATTTTATTGAGCAAAAAGGGCTACTAATATACAATAAATCGTCATTCAATATCCATACAATTAAGCGAGCTTACAAACTATCTCCACCAATCACAGCTTAGTATTCTATTTACATAAGGAATCTTAAATCTATTATATACAATACAGTTCACAAATACGCCGCGTGGGGCGCTTATCTTTCGCTATAAATATAAACTGTGTGTGCCGAGGTGCGCCAGCTATAAATATACGAAGACCGTGTTTCGCGCTGCACTCGACGAGACTCTTCACTGCGTACGGACGTGTTTGGGGCTCCGCATTTCGGCACTGCTGTTATCGTATGATAATGTTGATCTTGTAGGTAAAGTAAGTACGTAGGTATTATGTATGTTCCTACAGATGTATTTTTAATGTTTATAGTTAAAGAGACACATTATGTAGGTAGTTACGTATGAAAGGGTAATAATACATTGTATCTATGACATTACCTATACACTTGCGTTTGTACAGTTACTATAGGTACTATGCCTCTGAAGCCTGAAGCGTTGGATGCCCGCTTATCGCTATGTACTTATTTTAATTTCTACGTAAATGTACCTTGTAGATACATTTACGCAGAAGTACTATATTATTATAATACCTGTAACAGGTATATAATAAAATAGATATATCTACCTACCTATTTGAAAATTACTAAACAACCATTTAGGTACCTACAAGATCTCTATAATATTTTGAATGGTAATAGTTCTAAATAATAAAGCTATAAATCCATCATAACCATAACAACTAACAAATTGTAACAGTTGGAAATATGATAAACACATTTCGAAAGAGCAAAACAGAAACGGGAGACAAAGGATAAAAACTGGGAAGCAGCTTCCTTATAAATTATAGAATTTACGACGCGCGCAGACGTAGGACTCCAATGTGGTTTACTCCGATTATATGTTAAGCAGAAATACTTAAGAAAATATAAATTTACTCAAGTTAATACAAGATACGAATCCACTTTGATCTCGCTGGGGAATTGTTTATTAATTTGAGCAAAGATATCATTAGGTATATTATAGTGAGTACTGAAAATGTGTTAGGTATACAGAGAATTCACCGAATTCATGTTTGGATGGTTATTAGGTATAGGTTGAAAATTAACACGTTTATTAGGTACCGTGCTATATGTGTGGGATTCGATAAACTACACCAAATGAGCTCAAACTCAAGGAGATTAATAGAAAGAGAGGAAGATATATCGATCTCTTATCTTACTTTTTTGATTGGCTCCAGGATACCAAAATTTTAGTTTCTTTATTTAGATTTAAGTAAAACCACTTTTTATCGGCTTATGGCGATTTATTTGATATTACCTATCTATTTTATTTTTAGCTTGACGATTTCAATGAATGATTTCACGTAAACTTCAGAAAGTATTTCATAGTCAACCTGACTGTGGACAGCACCCCACCTGTTGGTAAGCTACATATCCTTCCTCGTCCACCACACACCCAAAATTTAATTTCAATGAGACCGCGCACGCTAAGACCATACTAAACTTATTAGAAAAAAAATACTAAACTATACTTTGCTAAAACCGTAGCATGATCGCCCTTCAGTGGTTTTCTCAAGGGACTACAATATGAGGTACTTGTACTTCAAGGGGGCTGCGGTAACCGCTTTCTATCAGGTTAGACGTGTGTTTGTCTGGTACCCCTATGTGAAATATAAAAAACGGAATTAGAATTTACGTTTCAATTGTATCAATATAAGTTAAATTAAACTTTCAAGGTTTATTATATTACACTGAAGTGAATCTAATATTACGAGTAGGTACCTACCTAAATATTACAAAAATACTGGTGTTAGTGAACAAAAATGTGTTCAAAACGAGAATATAGGACGTGCAAAATTTCTGTCATAACATAGTGGAATTGTTTATGTCATCTGTCTATCACTGTACAAAAAAAACAGAACAAACACGTGAAAAACCTTTGTTAGCTCGTTCTGTACGTATCAACAAATTACATTGTTTATTCACATAACGTCACTTATAAATAACTGTGTACATAGATAAAAAATAAATAAAATGAATTTGCTGACGTCATCATGTGCAATGTGTGCCATGAACATTTTTTAAGGGTTACCAGCAGGTACTGGTACCTCCTATCAAAGATAACGTGATGAAGTGGTTGTCAATGCCGAGCCACAAGTTTAAATATTTATGTAATTGTTAACGATCTGATCAATCATGGTTCAATCAAACGAACTAACGTTCGATAAGGTTAACGTTAACGTTTAAGAACTACTATTTTTACCATTATATCTATATACACTATACTTATCTACGCCGTTATAGTTACTATTATGCTTTACCATATTTTATGACTCAACGAACATAGAGGAATTTAAAGGACCTTTTTATCGCCTAGAAAGCATTACTGTTTAAGATAAGAAAAGTCGCAAGCTATCAAAATCAATATCACAAATCCAAACATTAACATTATAAGAAAACGCCGTCCACACTGATAATAAAAAGAATCTATAATTCTAATCCTTAGAATGAGACGTCGTTCGCACTCATTTTCTCCCTCAGTCATTATTTTATTCATAAGATCGAACTCCTTCCCAGTTTCTAAGACAGTACATCCGCCCAGATATTCCATATTTCCGACACATATGTCGCTATCCGAATTTTCCTCTCCCTACACAAATACGGGGCTTACGCGTAAGTTCCATAAATATTTGAGTTTTGTATTTACCTAAGCGTGGTTTTGACTGGGTTGCACCGTCTCTGGGGTAGAGTCTACAAAAAATGTGGCTTTCACATAAAACTTTAAAACAGTGTGTGTTTGGCCTAGTTTTGTTTTTGCTGAGAATTGATTTGGTTCCACTTGCCGGTTTGTTTTTATAATACCAAAAAAAAATACAAGCAGTGGTAGATTTGTTAGTGTAGGGGTAGTGAATCCGACTGCTGCAGGCTGTTTATGTGATATCGGGTTCCATTTACAGCTGAATAAGTGATTTATAAGAAGCAACACGATGTATGCAAGAAGTGGTTCCACGTGCTCGCTTAACATATATTTTTATATTTGATGGGCTATCACTAATTTAAATGTATACTTAGCCTGAAGATGATATTGGACTTCGGGTTCGATAGATTCTTCATCCTTTTGATTTTGATATACCTACATGTAAAACGATTGAGATATTCTGTATTTTTTATTTAACTGTCCAAGATTACTGCTGGTTTAATATGAGCCAGACTACGAAGTCCTGAAATTGTATTTTCTGTGTAGGTAGTTGATTCATTGTTTAAATCTTATCAAATCGTTAATATTAATACATTTAAAATTCCTCTATCCCCCAAAGGTTTGCTGGGAGAAAACTCAATAGTACTCAATACTGAGTTAAGCTCGCCTTTGTACATCAAAATGTGATTTGCTATGACTCTTAATGTATAATTTTAGTGTGCAATAAAGAATTAAATAAATAAATAAAATAAAACTTGAATTTAATAAATTCCATAACAATTTAAATATTCTTGGACTTAATTGAATACATTTTGAATAATGAATCTTAAATCAAAATTGTACATTTTAATTCATATTTGGTTTATTTGCTATCAGTACTTCGGTCCTTCTAAGCATAAATATAAGAAATCCGGTATTAATACATTTATCTCCGTCAAATTCGAATAAACTTACGAGTATGTTTATATACCTGAACTGAAAAACCTCTTATAAGACAGTGTTTGGGAGTAGTAATGTACTCAAGGGGGAAAGTAAGATATCATTCTTTACGAAAGTGAGACAGACGTTTATCAAACACACACATTTCTATAATTCTAACAAGGTTTCTCCTGATGTATATGGCAGAGCACGACACAACGAAAGCATGCGAGTTTTTCAAGAAAGGAATCAAATGGCAAGTCAACCAATTATTTCAAATATTTGTCAACTCCAATTCCTACAGTAATCTGGCCCAAGAATACAAATCGCATTAAAATAGATCATGTTTGGATCCACAACACTATAAACTGACTCGCTCTAAAACAGAACACCCACACTTACGTTTCATCCCCTACTGCCAAATATTACCTGCAATTAAAACCATCACTGAAACTGGCTCCCACCCCATACTTTGCACAGGGAAATGCCATCGATTTAAATGCATGCGTCTTGCTGTCTACAAGCGCACAATTAGGGGGACATCCGTAAATGCCCCCATCTGCCATTAGTGAGATGTTATTGTCCCCAATTTCTGTTCATGAGACTGCACTGTTTTAGCATATAAATGTTATGTTTGGAGGTAATTTACATTAGAGTTCGAAGCTCAGGTATAAGCTATAGTGGGAGATAACATTTGGTCGGGCGTTAGATAAATCCTTTAGAATTGATTGCATACTAAACTAGTGTTTTCTTCAATGGTACTGTTATAGTAAGTCATTTATTAGTACTTATCGTCTATACTGTTCTAACTATTCTAAAATTGTAATTTAGTTATGTCTGTACATTGAAGGTATTCAAAAACCTTTCAAAGAAAAAAGATATACGAGTATAATGAGCAAGTTATAGACAAGCACAAGCGCAAACAAACAAAAAAACATCCGCATTGGTTATAAAATGTTTGGATAATTGAATAAACGATTTTGAACAAAAAAAAATGAAAATGTTGTCTATTCGGGATGGGTGCAAAAACTAAAGAACGGATTTTGATACGGTTTCTTTATTAGACAAGTCTTGATCGTAGTACCGTATGTCGGCTTGCAATTAGTTTAGTAGAACTGAAGATATCTATGACCAAAATTAGAATAATATTCTAGTCGATGAATTAAAAAACCATGCACAAAGTTATACCAGCGAAAGTCATTCCACAAACCTCGTAGGAAATTTTAAACAAAAGTCATAATACTAAAAATTTAGGCCAGCCTATCCCCTAACGGTCGGCATTTAATTGGATGCAGGCTTTCATGTTTTACGATACAATGTTACAACATAAATTATTTTACGATTTTGATATTAAAACAAATAAATAACACAGAAACTCATACCAAGTGATTTGGAATGGATTATATTTCGGTATTTACGGTTGGATTACAACAACAAAACAATGAAAGGGATAATAATTCCTAAATGCTTTTTTGTTTTTGTTTTTTTTCTTTTAATTTGTTTATTCACTGCATCTATGCCCATCCTAATTTTATATGAAATATGTATTCTGAATTTGGAATCTGAGGTCTTCTATAACTTCATTATTTGATTTATTTTGACTTTATCAGAAGCCACTACCACCTGACCCCCCAAATGTAAGAGAAAATTTATATCAATGCGTCGTTCAAAAGGTTAGTTTTGGCTCCCAAGGTGGACGGGTGAGTAATATGAGATCAAACTGATGATGATTCATGGTATCTGCAATTGATGACCAATCCTACAGCCCTGGGTCCTTTAAGCAGCCATTGAAACACTGCTGGGGTCTGCGGTAGTGGTCCTCTTTCCTCATCTAACTCATAAGCCATCAGTCGAGGCGAAGTCATATTAACGTGCCATATAACAAAAAATTATGGACAGACAACCTCATAAAGGTGGCTGGGACAGACTGGATGCGGAAAACAGAGGATCAGCAGACGTGGCGCATATTGGGAGAGGCCTATGTCCAGCGGTGGACTGCAATTGGCAAATTGATTAATTGATAACAAAAAAAGCCATACGTAATAAACTGTTTTTATTGCTTATTGCTATTTTCTCTAAAAATCTATTTGTCACATATAAAATATAAATAAAAGCAATCCAAACAAAATCATCACTAGGTCACCGGTTAAAAGCTAAAAAAAAAACATCGAAATGCTCTAGCGGCGTTCACAAACATTGACACACTACTAGAAACCACTCCAGCGTTCGCTCGCATAAAAATGCAACATTTTATCGTGAAATTGTCAATGAACTGTGCAAACTGGAACTGACATTAAAATACTCATCAATATCTTCATAGCGAATTCAAAGATGCACCAAAAATTTACATTAGTAAAAAACCTGCGTGTGTTCAGCATGATGCCTGGCGCTAGTTTTCATCCAGGCTCTTTCAGGCAGATTCTTGTCTTTAGTCTCATAAATTCTCACCCAGAGGTGGCACTTCACATTGCTTTTTGTGTTCGCCATTGGGCATTACATTAATTGACGTACATGTATTCATGCAAATACAACCATCCACACATGACATACCGATAACAAATCAACAAGCGCACAATAAGCGTATGTGGTATTGGTCATTCTGGTATTACGCAATTGAGGGTATTTATCAAATAGGCAATAAGGTCAATACTTTGCCAAATACACTGTCCACACCTGGTAATTATTTGCCAACTATGTGAAATACGTAAGTACAGATAGCCATGTGCACTTTATAGTATATGATGGCTTGATGGCACTCCACCATACATTAATCTGGGCCCATACCATGAACTCTTAAAACAGGTCAATAATTGAACTGTTGTCATTCTACCAACTGCAAATGTCACTTTGGAATCCCTTTGTAATCCTATATATTTATATGACAGTACAAAGTGACATTTGCAGTTGGTAGAATGACAGCAGTTCAATTATTGACCTGTTTTAAGGTTTATGGTAAGGCCGCTGGTCAAATGTATTCAATTGTTACCATGTCATCTCTAGTAACAATAAGGCAATGAAAATCATCACGTATTCCGTGAAAACAAACCAAACTATCTTACGTACTTGAACGTGCGGAATATATGTACTCAGCTCTCCAATCGAAGTTAAAAATGTTTGTGGATAGTTTCGACGTGAAAGGTTAAAAAGAGATTGATTCGAAAAATGGGGCAAAGTAGAATTTGTTTAGTGAATCTGCTATTCAATAGAATCGATCATAGAGGTATATCCTACTTCCTACTATTCTTACTTGCCTACTATCTTACTATCCTACTATTCTAATATCCTACTGTCTTAGTATCCTGCTGCAATACTATCCTACCATCCTACAATCCTGCTATTCCACTATCCTACTGTCCTATCCTACTGCCTACTAATATTATAATTGTGAAAGTTCATGAAGATGTTTGTGATTCACTCATGCTCTAACAGCTAAACAGATCTAGTTGAAATTTGGAACAGGGATATATTATTGTCTGCGATAACACATAGTCTACTTTTTATCCCGGGAATAATTTCCTATGAGTAGCGGGAACCGGATCAATATTTTATGAGAGCGGAGCTTCGTGCATCAGCTAGTAGGTATTGTCCAATCCAATTACAATTATTTTACATTAAATTCATTAAGAGCTCTGATAGCTTGGAAGTGATTTATGTAATAATAATAATAATAATAATAATAAAATAATATTTATTCATTATTCATTGTACAATAATAATATCTACACAGTGTCTTAGTCTATCGTGCGTAATAATATGTAGTAAGTGCATAAGAATCTTAGGTATGTATATCTACTGATTATATATACCTATTTACGTATTATGTGTCTCTAGGTCTTATAAATAAGTATTTAAGTATATTACATAGTATGCGCCTGAACTAGGTAATCCTGTGTTTCAGGCGTCCAGGCCTAATTTATTAATAATTCTAAAATGATCAACATGATATTACTGGTAAATACAACAATCATTACAATGCTAAATTGGGTCACTACTGCTAACTAAAATAACTAAAATAATAATAATATCTATTATCTTATATCTAGCACTACTCACTTTAGAACAGACATTAAGTCCTCTGTATCATCGTAGGACATGCTTTGGAGGATATTCTTCACAACTCGCTTACAACAACCATAATTCAGAGGATAAATGCTTGTTATAGCGTTTATCCTATTGTATAGTAGAGGTCCCAAAAACAAATAAAATTTACCTGTGTACTCATGTTTTATTGCAATTCTTTCAGTGCAAACAATATCTTTCCGCCTTTTGTTAGAAACTTCAGTGCTATAGGGAAGCGCAGCGTGCTGTTTTAGTACTGTGCTCAATATAAATAACTGGCGGACTGTTAGTACTTCACAGGATTTGTATAAGAGGTCAGTGGGAAATAGGAAAGAGCGGAATGTGGCTACTTTGAGGATCGCTCTCTGAGCTCGCTCGATGGGCAAAAGCAACGTCTTACCCACTCCTCCCCATGATGTTATACAGTATGTCACTATTGACTGACACAGTGCAAAGTATACTTGTTTAATCAACATTGGATCACCGATATATTTTATTTTTCTGAAGACAAATATCAACTTGCGTAGTCGCTTAATTAGTGCTTCGCTATGTGCTTTAAACGAAAGAGTTTCGTCTTTTATGATACCCAGGTACCTTATGTTGTCTGTTTTAGCTTACACTTTACACAAACTTACAAATGAAGTGTTCATACTTCAACACTGTTATTCCTCCATTACCTGTGTAGCATAAAAAAACACTTCGAACGCTTTCAATAAATCATAACAAAATGTAGGTACTTGTATAAAATAACTCGAGAGGAAATGAAGGTAGTGTCATTGAGCTATACTCGTCAATTTCTCGGAGGAAATTCGATTTCCTTTCACATCTCGTGATTGTTTCTGCAACGGTTCATTCATGTTCACTCAATCATCCATTCTTTGTTCGATTGACTTGTACCTACTCGAGATAGAAATCAAATCGATGTCACTTTTAATTTCTGATGGAAAAATCATGACTATTAAATTGATTTTTCTTTTCTTCTGACAGTCTATTGGTTCATATCCTCGTTATTGCGCTTTATTACCTAACATTATATTTCTTATGCTGTTTTGAGATAGTCTACTTGTGAATTAAGGTATTTCTCTAAAGAACGTTGTGTTCTTGTTTCTTTGCCCACCTAATGTAACGTGCTTTCTGTGGCCTATAGATGAGTGCAAAACCAGGGGGACTCCCCTCGTGTCGGCAGCATGAGTGTGACTACTAACACTCATGCTGCCGACACTGTAAGCACAAAGAGATTATGTGCCGTCAGCCCAAATAGGCAAGCCTTGGTCTTGCCACTGACAACACAAAACTATAATATTTCATTGTCTTTAACAGTTTCTTGATTAAGTATTATTTATAAAATAAAAACATTCAATTATATTCCGTTTGTTATTAAATATTCACAACAACACTAAATTATTGTAACAAAAGCACTTCCAAACTTCCTCTTACTAACTTAAACGAAACGAATCAAAGTTTCCAATATTCAAACCAAAGTCCTTAGGCAAAACTAATATGAAACAGTACGAAATTACATAGGAAAATATTAGCTATTAAGAACAGACCCAAGTTAAAATAACAACGGGTGACTTTAATAAGGCAAGCCCATGGGCGACATCTGGCACTGGGTTAGGTACAGCTAAATTTATAAAACCGAGACGTCATTTATATGTACTGAGAGTTGTAAGGTTTACTAAAGATTAGAATATAACTCGCTGGACGTGGGATGGTAAGATTTTGATGAAAACAAGAAAAAATTATGAAACGTATTGTGAGGCAAGATAAACGATATACCTAGTTATGTTGTTTTCTGTTATTTTATTTTGCTGGAAATAAAATACTAAAGCACAATTTTTTAGTGATAATAAGGGCAGGTGTGTTTCTGTATTTTCTCAACTATCGCTAAGTGGTAGAAATGTGCACTATGAATGAATATATGACGTGAGCCCCACCATGGTAGAGTGGCACTTACTCGATGGAGTTCCCCGATCAGAGTGATGTTAAAAAGTTAACAAGGTTGGAAATATATACTACGTATATTATACTAAGGTTTTTCTCCCTCTAAAGTAGATTGGTAGACGACAAAGAATTTGCAATGCTTCTTGTATTATCATTCAATCATTAAGACCTCCGAGAATCTTATCGATATCAACTCAAAATGGATAGAGGAGGACAACGCAGGGCATCGGGAGATACGTGAAAAGTCAAAAGTGGTAAATAACGAGAGGGGTCATCATGACGATGACCCACCCTTTACGGCGAGCGAACTCCTCGATGCATGAATATTAACTCTCATCAATATTAACTCGACATTCAAAGATAGCATATTTTAAATTAGCGCAAGATATAACACAATTGCCACTATTATCTTGACTTTCAAATGAAATTATCCAATAGCCTGTAAAGTTAGTACCATTCACACACAAAAGGCTTCAATTGCAATCGAAGTTAACAGCCGAGTCCACGGAAAACATAAACATTACCCTTGCTTGTGAAATAGGGGATTCAACAAAAACCACCAATATGCTTTTATGGCTCACTCATAAAAATATATACGGTCATTGTATTTCTACATAACCCTTCGAGCTTGAGAATGCCAAGATGTTATTAGGCATAAGTGGATTGCTCAAGACCCTTTTAATCAGGTGGATTTTAGAAAGCTTGGACTAGTATGTATTGTTGAGTTTAAGTACTTATAAGATAATGTATGTGTAGAAGCTATTCTGGTAGGTTAAGTGGGTGATAAACCTCTTCTAAAGCAGTGTTGACTGAAATGATGCTGACACTTCATATACTTAGGTCGGTTTTATTATCCATGATGTGATGGATATAATATCAAACGTGTTTGAAAGAAATTTTGGAGTTTTATTATTATTTGAACAACCGGCTCGAAGGACCAAGTTGACGTTTAGATTTGAAATTAAATATTTGTACATGATGCGCAGAAGTATAAATTACTTACTCCAAGTATATTGTATTACTTATTAAAGAATCCTTGGAGATAGTAACCTCCATGCCTTTCATACTGCGATATTAAAATCTACAGAAGAATATAAGAAGATTGAATTACGTCAAGTAAAAAAATACAATGATTTTCAAGTTTTTTTTATTCCATTATGTAAATTGTAATATTAATATTACTTCATCTCTCAAAAACTCACTCTACCTTTAATAATACCAATTACTTAACTACACATCAGTGCCACTGAAATGTAACTCACTACATATATTCGCTTTTGCGTATGTAATATTGAAAATATGTTTTCAAGATTCAATTTATGTATTACTTTTTATGGAACAGTTGATCACAATCATGGAGAAGAAAATCTAATCATATTCTATCCTCCGTGATCACAATCTATGCAACAACTGAAGCATAGCGATGGAGCGCCTGCTAAGTTTCTATTATCTGCAAGATACGATTATCAAAAGGATAGAAAAAAGTTGCTTCGTCTAAACATTCGAAGAAACAATTGCCGCTCAATTCAATTAAATGTTTTGGTGTGGCAAGCTATGCCGATGTTGTCGACAAATTTTGGAGTGCGTCTTAGGTTGTCAAGATAGCATAATGACTTAGTTCCTATGTTGTCTACATAGCAGAATGCCTAATTAGCTGAAAGACTGCATCGTAAAATGACTAGTGCCATTACCAGACGTGAGAAGGAGTGTTGTGTCATTTAAAAGGCCACAGTATATAATTTTGAATTTGTCAGTTTTGACATTGGGTCAAATTTTCCTGATAGTGAGCAAGTTGATACACAGCTATAATCGCCTGGCGAGAACAGCCTCACTTTTGACATTTGATACTATCCTATCCTAAACAGAGTTTTCAAGCAATAATCGTATTTTGAAATAGGCGATATGGCGAATTTAGTGTTTGGCTGTGTATAAATACTTTGATATGATAATGATACGATTATTGCTAGTGATAATCGGGTACCATTTTTTGGACCGAAATGCGCGAAGTCTAAAACGCTTTATATACCTACATGGCCATTTCTATGCACCTTAACTATAAAAACAATATGATAAATCAATCAATTAGCCTACTGCAGTCCACTGCTGGACATAGATCTCTCCCAATACGCGCCACGTTTGCTGATCTCCCGCCTTCCGCATCCAGTCCGTCCCAGCCACATAAAGCCATAATATGATAAACACATTATTAATACGCATAATTTCTCATTTATTCCGACAACTATTGAACGCCAGGTAGTTAGGATCAATATTTGTTTTGCAGAATATATACCTGCGTTATTATAGAATCTCGATACTAATCTTAGTATTCCCTAGAGCGAAATCCAAACTAAAACAAACATATCAGCGAATGCAGAACATGTACTTGAGGCAGACACCAATCACCAAATTGAATTTCATCGTATGGAAATCCTCTCCACCAAACATCACTCTTATTCTAGTGATGTGCGTGAAGAGATTGAATTCGAGAAATATAACAATTTCAATCGCGAGTATGGCTTTAAAATATATGGTTATAAAACTAGTGACGTCTTAAATAGCTTATGTGACTTCGATATTTACGAGGTTCGTTGACGCAGACATAAATCTTGATTTAGATCCAATAGAATGTTAACGATTTAGCTGTAGCTGTTTGTCAGTGATGAATTCATCCATTAGTCATTCTTCATCATCTTTGCGTTAGGCTTGGTCTCACCCGAAGTTTTCACGTCGGAGTCCAGAATTCGCTTTCTAGCTTTTACTTCTCCACTTCGCACGATCCCTGGTAGTGAGATGTCACCTCATTTGACACCTCATTGCCAACCAAAACACTTCACAGTAGCTTATAAAAAAAAATCTATAATTGATTGAATCCAACATAATTGGTGTTACACAATTTATGTTATCCAAATTCAGCTACGCAAGCCATTATGATTGGATATATGAACCCTTATTCCGACACTCACAGGCCGGCATGCAAAGGGTTACTTTATGAGTGCATATACTCCTGTTACCAAAGCGGGTCGAATAGGACCCAATGCTAATTGAAAGGGTTGACTGAAATTAGAAACAGTACAGAACAGTACAGGGTTAAATTAACTACTGTTATTGACTTTTAGTTCAAGTTACTATTGATTTTGAGTTGTATGCCTTAGAGATTACGAATGGTGAATTTGTTTTTGAGATAAGTAATGATCAACTTTATTCAAGTTTCTTTTGATGTAGTTTGTGAAAATAACGTCATCAGTTCATTTCTTCATGGAAATACGATTCGCTTTTACACACAAATGAAGAAGGTATTACACAATTTCAAAAATTGTTTTGGGAAAATTATTTTTCGGATATTTTTGTTTTAAAAGCAGAAGTACTGAGAATAGACTTTATTTGAATTTATATATTACTAGCTTTCGCCCGCGGCTCCGCCCGCGTGCATGTCGGTTATCGCAACCAAACATAGCCTATGTCCTTTTTCAAGGTCTAATGTACCCCTATACCAAATTTCATCAAAATCGGTTCAGTGGTTTAGGCGTGAAAGCGTAACAGACAGACAGACAGACAGACAGAGTTACTTTCGCATTTATAATATTAGTATAGAAGTATGGATATAGTATGGAGTTGTAAAACATAATTATTGTAACTTAGTTGCCATTACTAACATTTTAAATTTATTTTCATGCAACTAATGAGTTATTTGTTTCTACTAGTTCTGGACTCAATTATTAGGTGATTAAATTCATTAAATGTTGTCATCATAATCTAAATAATCATCTCTTTACGAGAATTAGCTCACTACAAGTCGATTCACGTAACTTGCTACATTTTTTGACATTATTCTATAGTAACTACTTTTGGTACAAGTTTAAACGACACACATAATTGTTTCTATTTTTAATTTATTTTAGATTGTATGTAATACTTTTGTTATTAAATATTTAACCAAAAAAATTAAAACCATCCTAAACATTTTTAATTACAAATAAATAATAAGCTATAAGAATCTGACAATAACCTCTCTTGCCAAAAAACGTGACGAAACAAGAGCTTCAGAAAAAAATATTCCTCGTCAATAAATCCGCAAAAAATATCGTCGCATCGACAACCAATTAGAGTTTCAAGTAACAAACTAATTGATATCGCTTCTGGCAAAATGAGAGAAAAATAAACCTTTCCAATTAATGTATTCTTCTGGAAAACTACACGTTTTTCATCCAGTAATTGACTCGCTTTATTTCATATTTCCTGTTTTAAAAAAAGACTACATATTTTTTTGTTTATACTGGAGATTGATGGCTTTGATAATGCCGTAAGGTGAAACCGGTAAGGTTTAAATAAATAAATAATTGTGGAAAAGTACAAGTGATTTATTCAACATATTTTTTTTTTTTTCATGTAGAAACCTTTGATTAATTTTATTATCACATCGAAAAGACGAATGACTCAAACCTATCGTGTGATGAATCTAAAGGCGTAGTATTTTTACTTATTCTGTGCTAAACTAAAGGTATAATTCCGTAGCCGATCGCATACGACAACTGCCGAACGCACGCAGCAGATGCGCATCATTCATTGCGGCTTATCAATAGTCCCCTTTGTCCGTATTGGAGTTCAACAAGTAATGGGTAGGTACGCTGTATCTGCTGAATGCGTTGTCGTATGTGGTCGGCTTCGAAATCATACCTATGCTGGCAGAAGCGGTAGGTATACCTTCGCGTAAAGGAGCCCTTGCTGACTACCTCTTGGGTAGACCGAGCCCTTGGGCAACAGATTGCTCACTATGCTATCACCAGCCCCCATATACAAGTGAACATTCGTTGGCCGGCGTATTGTACAATATAATGACGAATGTATGATTTGACGTTTATGACGTTGATGATTGTCACATACGTCAAATCCCATACATTTGTCATTCTACTTTACAATACACCGGTCAACGAATTACCACTTGGGGGCTGGTCTACATTTTTATTCTATTTATAATTATTGGTACCTAATCAGAGTTTTTGAGGATAGCCGATGATCAGTGTCATACTAAATTGACTGCCTATTTCTAGAATACGCGAACAGTGAAAGCTATCTTGTCTAAGGTGATTTTCTTAAATGTTTTTTTTTTTTCATTATAGTCCAGTAAATTCACCACTTCAGGTTTAAATTAAACGTTGATAACTTTTTAATATGCTCTGGTATATTTTCTGAAACGATGTTTCATAAAAATATTATGACATCAAAATTATTAGAAATAGATGAAAAAACGAGAATTTCCTTTTGCGATTGGTTTCTTTGTTAAACTTGTATCTAACGAGTTTTATGAAAACAGTCCGAAAGGTGCATTGGTGCAAAAACGCGATTGATGCCGGCCTGAATGAAAAAAAGAATGTTCCATAATTTGACTACGGACCCGTGAAAGGCTCTCTTTATCGATTTTTATATTATCATTTCTGTATTCACAATGTCATAAACATTCAAAACGGCTTTTTTCGAGGCGAAAGAGGAATCAAATGTGGGGCAAATAAGAAATTTTATGTTCGAGACAAAACTCACAGGGTAAATCTGGACTAAACGATAGACAAGAGATTTTTTTATAGGACATGTCAATTTGACTTCATCTCTCCAGATAGTAATCTGAAGGCAAAGCCTCAGAAAAGAGGGTCACCATTATAGATACGTACTTATCATGTTTTACAATAGTGACACTCAGCTTGACGGCCTCATCAGATGCTCTTTCACGCCCCGCTTAAAATAGGTCCCGGGACTGTAGGAAGAGGTAAACACGTGAGAATATAAATCACAATTTTACATATGCAAACCACTAAGTAAGAACTGTGATCACTAAACATTTTACTGATATAGAACTTCCTCGAAGTTTTTTATTATATTGGTCGTAATTTGTTTAGCTTTCTTACAGCCGTGTAAGTACGTCAAAGCTATAAACCGGCTAATACACGAACGTTTCCTCAATGTGTTCTTGGAAGATAAATGGTAGGTGCAGTAATGAAATCCGTGGAAATCTTAAAACCATATATAACACGTCAGCCAGGGTCTCATGTTGAGATTGAGATGACAGGGATCGACGACGACACACCAGTATGCCCGTTATTGTTGAAAGATTTGACCTGCAACCCTAGACAAGTAGCAATACGATGGCCGACGTATTGTAGAATGAAGAATGTATGGGATTTGACGTATATGACAATACATGTGTTGACGATTGTATGCGTAGATAAGTGGTCTAGGGAGGCTGATTTTGTATTAACAACTAGCTGTTGACTGCGGCTTTGCCCACGTATATTATGATCACGTTTTTGAAACCTATGGGAGCCTATGTGTTAATCCAGACTGTAACTCTCTCTCTCTCTTGTGTTTTTTTTTTGTATTTTTTGTTTTTATACATTAATTATTTTATTTGGTAACTACACCATATTTTTTGTTTTTATCTCACTACTGTCTATCTCAAGGTTGCCTGGAAGAAATCGCTTCCAGCGATAAGGCTGCCTATTGTACATTAAGCTATGTACATGCTACCTACTTGTTATACTTGTAAATCTATTGGTGTACAATAAAGAATTATTTATATATCTAATCTACCCATGTACCAAATATCAGCCCGTGATGCCGTTAAAGAGTGATTAAATAACAAACATCTTTACAAACTTTCACATTTATAATAGGTAGGTATAGTACGAAGTAGGATATTCGTAATTTCTGGTTATGTGAGTTCTCTCTGCTTATGCCGGCCATGCAACTTACAGCCCATAACAAAGTATCAACTTGACGGCAATAGGCTCGACCCCTATTACATGGGGCCGAAAATCATAGTTGGCGAAATGTGGGTGCTAATCTCTTAGGCATCATACATTCCACATATTCAGATTTAAAATTTACAATTTCTTATTCTTAACCTCTGCCAAACTGCACAGCATTAATATAGTATAGTAGGTATAGTAGGTATGTATGACTATGTGAATGTGTGTGTTTATGACTTAAGAGCTAAAAAAATAATTCAAAACACTATACTTCACTAACACAAGAAACAAAACAAACTATCAATAGCAGCAAGCACAGTGACATGAACACGAATTTCCAACGCTCCCCAATTCACTCACATTTCGCGTGGTCGAGTTTTTCTTACTATTTTGGGATAAAAACTAATTTTGTGCTTTGTTGACTTTAGTTTTGTTATATTTTTATTTCGATTCGCGGACGGCGTGTGACCGCCCGATAAGGACTCCATTCGACCGGAATCCACTTGGTTATTTTCATTAGATTTACTTTTTTTGTTTTTATAGAGTAGTGAACTCACAAAGGCAGTGGACATATTAAATATTGTTTGATGTACATTTTATTGAGACATGTGATTTTCTTGTGTTATTTCTTATTATGCCTACGCCTATATCCTCGAAGGGGTGTATAGAGGCATCTATATAGTTATAGCTATAATTTTTGACTACATCTACCTAAAGCTACGTTTACATACTCGCGGCAAAGCGAGGGAAGTGGCGAGAGAAGTGGGCAGAGACGTGGTGTGAATGGTATATTCGTCATGCCGCGAGTACTGCCGCGTATGTTGCTGGGAATGTCGGCTTAGCGGCACGAGTCATAGGAGCGGCAATGCTAGCGCGATGAACTTATACGAGACCGCTAGATGGCGCTAATCAGTAAGCACGGCTTTCGTTATTGCTCCTCGAATATTTACTTTTAAAAATATTTATATCGATCTACGGAAAGTGTATAGTAGTTGAAAGGGGTCACTAGCATAATGTCTACTTTGTAAAACGTCTATGTCGCTCTAACGTCTTGATTTTTGAACGCCATAGTTAGCTAATAAACATAAACGCTAAATACTCTAGAAGCAAAACGTCTGGATCGTAAAATGTCTTAATTTAAAATACTTATTTAATTAATTCAGCAAAGCATAATGCGTACACTGCTACAGCGTTGTCCTCCATACGTTTACATCCGTCTCCGTTGCAGGGCGAATACTGTAATGCGGACCAACACGATGATGCGCGTGTATGAACGCTAGGGCATTAATCGCGCGAATATTTCTGGCAACACGATGAGCAATGCGAGCGGCAGTATGTAAACGCGGGGTAATATGAAAAACGAATAGTGGACCGAGGATGAAGAAGATACAGTATTTTTATCCTAGCGTTAATCCTAGTCGCATCCGCAGCTTTTACCTCAGATTCTGAGGTCCGCTTTTCCAGTCTAAATGCGGGTCTAAATGCCCTGTAGTAGCAAAAATCCTCCTTGCAACGAATGACCTAATATGGTGGCTCCATGAATTCTAGTTCGACAAATCTTTTTTTGTATCTTGCAATAGAGCAACCGGTCTTATAGGAGATCTATAGGGGAGGCCTATGTCCAGCAGTGGACTTCCTATGGCTGAAATGATGATGATGATGAATAGGGCATTAAAGATCTCTTATCTGTTCATTAAAAATATGCTTTATCTGGAGCTAATTGTGGATAGCAATGCGAATTATCCTTGTCATTATAATAGGACCAAAAATATGGAACTAAATATTTATACTGTAAGAAAGTTATAACTAAGTTGAAAAATATTCCTTCACAGGCATACAAGCATTACAGATGAACAAAAGCTTCTAAAAACAACACCATGAGAGTGATAAACGTATACATTTATTAGCAGTTTGCTGTGCACTACAGTCTGCCCTCCCAAAAGTACAATACGTGTTGGACACGACTAGACAACGCAGTTTATGATTAGACTATCCCCCGAACAGACTGGATAGTTGTCTATAACTACACCCTTAGGCATAGATAGAATAGTTGTCAGACGCGAGCACTATAGTATGTTAATAGTATAGGGTATAATCTAATGTAGTTTATTAACCATAGCGTCGTTTGTGCATGCGGTCAAAATGTATTATCAAGCGTACTTGATAAACTGTATACAAGTATTTTAACCAAATTTTAAAAACTATATTACAAGTTATACATAGTTTAGTTACAGATACATACATACATACACTTACGCCTTTATCCCCGGTGGGTTAGGCAGAGGTGAAATAATCAAGTTCCAGAGAGCATTGATTTTAGACGTCAGAATGGAGGAATTCCCAGAGCTCCAAATGTTTTTTTATCTTTTGCCTAGGCTTCACTACGATTATGTACAAAAAAAATGTTCTTAGAAGTTTATTAAATAATATATCAATTTGCACAGAGTCATAAAATAGCATAAAAATTAAAAACCAAAAGCAAGAACTAAAAAATCGACTGATAAAAATGTGCCGTGTGGGATAGGCTTTACGAAGATGTATCATATTCTTCATAAGTTTGTTTTATCGTTGTATGACAGCCTAGTCTTACCTACTATATCGCGCTATGGTGAACCTGATGGCAAAAGTATAATGTATTTTTCCCGCGGTTTTGCCCGCGTTCAATTCTAGTCCCATTGAACTTATGATAAGCTATTCCAGGGATGCATATAAACCTATATGTTATTTTAGACTGCAGTCTATCCTGGAACCAAATTTCATCCAGATAATGTGCAGCTGTGTTTGAGTAACAAGCAGTGAAACATCCAAATATTTTTATAATTTTTATAATTATAATGATTCATAGAATTAAGAGGTAAGCATACATACATACATACGATCACGCCTTTATCCCCGGAGAGTTAGGTAGAGGTGAATTAACACCCACATTTCACCAATCATTTTATTAGGTCCCACGTAATAGGGAATGAGCCTTTTGCCGTTTTCCGGGCACTATTATTGGCTCAAGTCATGTATAGGCTGAGTTGTGGCTGTATATATCTGTCTATCTGTAGGTAAGCAAAGAGAATATTAAGCATTCTATTTTTTGTTTCTATCGATTAGATTTCAAGGCTAGTTTCAAATAGCATACACTTTTAAAAGTAAGTATTGCTACTGAAAAATTCCTTGCAAAAGAACTCAATATAACTTTGCCCGACTGGAGACCTTACCAACGCAACGATATAAATAACCCTACTATAGTAGCACTACTTATTTTTCTACGACTTGAATGAATTGCATCCAATAAATAATGCTCGTATAACGTAAACAGTTTGAACGAACTTTCACACAGCAACTAGATGGTCACTTACTGTAGTGAAAACCAGTGTTTCTCAAACTTTATTATCCCCTTTTAGCTTATTTGGGCTGGCCAATCATAACGTGAATGTGCGCGTTCGTAACCAACGGCTTGTGGTGCCTGTCTTCTACGCTGACGGCACAAAATCTCTCCGTTCTTGCGGAGTCGGCAGCATGAGTGTGACTCCTGTAATGTTGCACTCGTTCATAGGCCACGGCAACCACATTCCATCAGGTGGGCCGTGTGTGACCTAAGTGGTATAAAAAAGATTATAGAACTCTACAGACTGTTCACGGTACGACTGTGATTAAAACTCGTTGTCAAGCATAATAATGCTAATGACTCTGTAACGGGTTGTATTTGTATTGTTTTGAACGAGTTTGATTGAGTAGAGTGGAATCCCCCCCCCCCCAATCTCCTCCCTTGCGGTGTCGTACAAGGCGACTAAGGGATAGAGCTGTTTAACATCAGACAGATATATACTATACAGCCCCGGCTCAGCTTCATGGCTCGAGTAGGTAAACAATAGTGACCGGAATACGGCAATAGGGTCACCCCCTATTACGTGGGACCTAATACAATGATTGGTGAAATGTGGGTGTTAATTCACCTCTGCCTAACCCTCCAGGGATTAAGGCGTGATTGTATGTATGTTGATTGATAGTACAGCACTCGGCAGCCTTTGCTTTTCGTGTTATGTGGCGAGTCTTGTCACCCATCACTGGGTGACAAGACCCGCCATTTGAGAAACGCTGGCATGTATCGAGAAGTACTAACGAAACAAATTGCGGTCAATTCTTGCTAGTCTAAGCTTCAATTTATCATCATATTCATCTAGTTCCAGTGCAGCTTCCGTTCATACCTGTTACTAAATGTGAAGCTATTATTTCTTACTATCTATTGCCTGCAGCTCAGCCAAAGTTAATTCAAAAATCCTTTATTTTGTATAGACCATTAAAACGGTACTTACTTACAAAACGTCAAAAATAATAAAGACTTTTTTGACAAATGGATCGGTTCTATTCTGGTCTCGCTACTGTAAACATGGATAAAATATATAACCTGTGCTATTCTAGACTAAAATCTACAACCTATACTAACTTTTAGCCATAATACGTTTGGCAGTTTAAGTGTGCTTATGTAAAAAACATCCAAACATCTTCACAAACTGTACTACTAATAAAATGCACGAGTTATCATTTTTGATATCGCATTATAACGATTCAAAATTATTTTAGGAAATAATTAGAAGTAACATTTGAAATTACGCGTGTGCTGTGGCTATTGTATTGAGTCGTGTGTAAATGGCGCGGCGGAGCGCAGCGCGGCGTGGCGTTGGCAATTTGCTTTATATTAGTTTTAATGCATACGTAAATAATGAATAACAGACCGGCTAACTGCATGAATACAGTGTGGTGTTATTATTCTAATATTCATCTAACAACCGATATATACAGTTGAATAGAATTTCACCAACTGTAATAATTAACTTTGCCCACCTCTCTATGATAACTAGAGTCATCTACAATTACTATGATAACTTGGGATGAGTTAAGAATTAAAGTGCGCTGAGTAAGGAATACGCAATCAGGATGATTTAAGAGTGGGATGACTTTTAGAAGGATGAACACCGACCATCCCTTAAAAAGTTATAAGAGAGGTTAAAAATTAAAAATCTAGATGAGAATTGATTTCGTCCAGCGGTAACTGCCCCGTGGCACTACTCAATGTCGCGGGTAATCTTCATTTAACACTAACTACCTATAAGAACACTGTACAAGATACACTGTATAAGAACAGGCAATTTAGTTCTAGTGGATATACGATCGTTCTCGAATTGGCATAAATGTTACGTTCCAATCCAACTGAGACTTATGAAAAAGAGTATCGCCAACTTTTCTTGAAAGTTAACCCGTAACTACAGCACGTGGAGCTACGAAAGGACTTAGAAGGTATTTCTACAACAACAGGCAAAGTATGAGACCCTACACTAGAAATAGATTAAATCAATTTTATTAACCTATTGCTTTTCACTGCTGGACATAGGCCTCTCCCAATGTGCGCCATTTCTGTCGATCCTCCATCTTCCGCATCCAATCTGTCCAAGCCACCTTTTCAGGTCGTCAGTTCATCTGTCTGGGGGGTATCCTGCCTTCTTTAGACTAAATATAGGATGAAGAAATAATGGAACAAAAATAATAAATGTAATTCAGTGCAAGTGGCCATAAATATTTGTACAGTGGATAAAATAAAGGACTTATACGCTCTTGGCAGGCCTACTTATACCACAGTCCAACGAACACTTTCATAGGGTTCGTTCTACTGTACTTTTTCTTTCTGAATTTAAGAATGATCCAACATATCACACTATTTTTAACCGACTTCAAAAAAGGAGGTTCTCAATTCGTACCCAATTTTTTTTTTTTTTGTATGTTTGTTACGCGATTGTGAAGCCAATTCTAGACGGATTTTGAAAATTCTTTTTCTGTTCGTAAGCAGATTATTCCGAAGTGCATTTAAATTTCGTAAAGATCGGATTATGGGTTTCCGAGATTAGACCAAGGAACTCTTCAAAAAGTACCAGGACATCAGCCGCGATTGCTGCAATGGCATATTATTGCAATGTTTCTGCCATTACACATCATAACATCACGCCTGAGTCCTTTGAAGGGGTACGCAGAAGTGTTCAGAATATTCAGCTATATTACCGGTGTATATGCATTGATTTGAAAAATTCTTTTTGAATAATGCTTTAATAATTTTTTTTTAGCGTAGCCGGTTCGATCTGTAATACAGCGTCAGCAGCGCATGTACAGTCAGGTCACTATACATGCGATCACTAAAAAGAGAAAAATAAATTCATTTTAACAAAAAAGTTTAACCGACTTCAAGAAACGAAAAAGAGGCACTGAAAAGCGAAAAATAACTTAATTTACAGACTTACTGATTTATTAGAAGTCGGTGCCTAGCCCAAGAGGGGCCTTAATTCAATTGATTGCATCACAGTAGTTCAGACACAACAAATAAAGTTGGCTGGCACCGACTTTTAATAAATCAGTAAGTCTGTAAATTAAGTTATTTTTCGCTTTTCAGTGCCTCTTTTTCGTTTCTTGAAGTCGGTTAAACTTTTTTGTTAAAATGAATTTATCACAGAATATAGTTTCTAATCCATATGTTTGATTATATAAAAATAATCTTAAAAAAATCACATTTTACATGTTCCAATGCGAACTTTGTAATACCTCATACCACTAAACTTATTCTAAAGTTTTGATGAAGTTTCCCGGCGAAGATATACTCGTAAATATAATTCATAATTTAAATTTTATACTGACAAATCAATTTTAATTAATCATTAATTTGGACTGTGCATAAATATTGTGTAATGCTACATACAGGTTGTAAATACCTAGCTCAGGAGCCAGGGCCAAACATTATTGTGACGAAATTTTATACTAATAAAATTAATTTAATAATTTAAAAAGTAAATGCCAAATGTGATTTTGAAAACTATTTCTTTATCACGGCAAAAACATTAAGCCAATTTTAATAAAATATCCCCATTTCCCCAAAACCATTCAGCGTTTTTCTTACCTCCATGCCCAAAAGATCTGGTACAGCAGTGACGTGGAAGATTTATGTGCAAATTTCCTTAATGTACTGACTCCAATTTTATTAGTTTATACTTTTCAATCACACTTCGTGAGATTAAAGTTTCTTCCGGGCTCCAGATAGCAGATTGCCTCTCCGTGAAGTGTTCCATTTTCACTTGGAAATTGTTTATGAATAATTTGTTATTGTTTTTAGGGTTACTTATCATAAGAGGAAAAACACGGAACCCTTTTAAGAAGATCACTTCGTTTTCTGTTTGTCTGTCTGTTCATCTGTTTGCCAAGACCCTTTTCTCAGGAATGTATGGAGATATCAAAATGAAACTCCTACCGAATACTTAAGTCTGTAATGCCTTGAAGCTGTGAAAAAAAACAAACTTTTAAGTCAATGCCATTAAAAGATACAGCTGTTTATGTAGCATAAGTTTATCTTACAATCCAGTTCTGTTCGGAACCCTCAGTGCGCAAGTCCGAATCGCACTTGCCCGGCTTTTTATTACTGTGTTTATTACAAGTCAGTATTACAATAACAAAAGTTTCGCGGACAAAACATGTTACGGATGTTAAATGTTATGTTTTGTTAGCAAAATCAGGATTTAATCGTGATAATGGGTATATAAAGTTCGATATATTTTGTTTATCTGACGTTGTGATCTAACTGCATCGATGATAGTGAAGGGTTGGACTTTTTCGAGCGTAACTAATACTATTTGAATTTAGAGTCATGCTACTTACTTAGATTAATTATTGCTAGTATAGGAAATAACAACATAATTTGCTTAGCGTTGCGTTCCTAGAACTCCTGAGAGTAAGAGTCTGCAACAGGAATGAAATCTCTATAGTGATACAAGATTTTACAGACACCATTAATCATTTCTAGTGAGATGAAAATTTCTAATGAGATGATCCTGCAAATCCTGGACTATTAAGCATTTTATCGTAGATAACTTTCTTGTTAATTTTGTCAAACACCTCTGCCTACCCCTTCAGGGATTTACAGGCGTGGGTATTGTAAAGATTTTAAAGATCTCTGAACGAAGCCAAAATCAAATTCTATAAAAAAACCCTACAATGTAATGTATTACATCACGGCTATAATCCTACTTAATCTTATAAATGTGAAAGTTTGTGAGAATGGATGTGTGGATGTGTGGATGTTTGTTACTCTTTCACACATAAACGGCTGGACCGATTTGTTTGAAATTTGGTATGTATATAGCTTATACCCTGGATTAACATATAGGCTATATATCAGCGATGAACGGGATCAGAATTCCACGCGGGCGGAGCCGCGGGCAACAGCTAGTAAATAATAATAGTCTACTGTTGGGGATAGATGAGAGCTAAGTATACTCTGAGCCTATTTAGAAATTAAGTGAATAAAAATCTAGCATACTAATAAACTCATTCTCACATAGGTATACTTAGTAAACAAAATAAATAAAGATTAAAAAGAACGAACATTTTACAAGTAAGCACTCTAAAAGAACATTTCTGTACTTTACAAGATCAAGCACATAAGAAAACACCTACCTACCAATCCTGTAATCCATTCAACAACACACAAACGGATCTATTCTTAACCTGCCTCTATCTCAGAATATATCAGGCTTTTCCTTGTACAAAACCTCTATACCGCGTATTTATATAGCCGAGTTTATTTACTGGTTAAATAAAAATAACAGAGAAAGGATTTTCTTCTTTGACGAAAGCTCTAGCGAAAACTACTGAAAGCATGTTCAGACGGTTTAATCAAACCCGCAAGTTACGTGAAGTTTGTGCGTGGATGTGCGGGTACTGGATGTGAATGTAATGAATTTAATAGAATACATCATTTACTAGATATTGTCTGCGGCTACACCCGTTTGGAGTAATGAGCCTGTTCTCGCAACCGATGAAAACCTGTTCTAGGAATAAAAAGTAGCCATAGGACAGGCTCTGTGGCGTAGCGGTAGTGAGGCGCGGGTTCGATCGCCGCTCAGTACAAATATTTGTATGCTTGAATATGGGTATTTGCATTGGTCTGGTCGTGCCTCGGAGAGCACATTAAGTTGCGGTGGTTTTCCCAAGCGACTACAATATGGGGTTCTTCAAGAAGGGCATTAGAAGGTTCCCATCAGGTGGGCCGTGTGCTTGTCTGCCAAGTGGTATAGTAAAAAAAATGCCATCGGTCCCGGTTTGCAAAGCTTCGATATCGCCTAATGTCACCATTGGGTTGTGAAGGTCAGATGGCAGTCACTTCACGGAATAAATTGAGGTCTAGCCAAATCCGCAAGACTGGTAAAGAGGACCCCAGACTCCCAGGTGAAAGCTTCAGATGCGACTGGGAATTAACACTAGGATGAAGAAGAAGACGATTTTTCTTGCGTGTCTCCATGAAAACGTAACGTTACATCTATATCTATCTATCTATCTATCTATCTATATCTATATATACTACTAGCTTTTCGCCCGCAGCTCCGCCTGCGTGGATGTCGACTACCACCACCAATAGTATTTTTTCTAAACTGACGGACTTGTTGTACAAATATAGGTATCCCGATAGTTCTAATAGTAATTGTTGTATAAGCCTCAGTAGTGTGTTTTTCAAAATATTAAATGAAAACTGTAAGAAACATCGGCCTTGTCTTACAAAAAAGTGTTAGATTTTTAGAATATTACCTACATCAAAACAAAAATAATATTAATATCTTTATATCAATAGCTAGTAAATGGCTAGAAAAAGACTGGTAAGAAAAAAATACTATTACCTAACATTTCATTCTTATCAATCAATCAATTAGCCTATTTCAGTTCACTGTTGGACTTAGGCCTCACCCAATGTATGCCGTAGCACTCGATCCTCCACCGTATGTCTCCACAGTCAGTTTGCACATTTCGGCCCCATGAGTCATAACAGGGGAGTAGAAACCTCGACGAATTTTCCCAATGTTGCCCAACCCTTGTCGACCCTTCGACGTATATCTCCTTCTAGGTTTTGTTTTCTAATCTAAATTTAGCATCTCAGCAATGAAAATATCGTATCAGCACGACACCGTCGTAGACAATCCAAAAATGCCCAGGTCTAGATGATGTCAGAAGGCTTCTCGTAATATACAAATGCCATACATAGCGGCTGATTATACTCTCAGGTCTTTTGTATAATGTGCTGAACGGTATTGGCTGCAATACTATACCTAACCCTTTTAAAACTCGGCTTGCTCCGGTGGCTGGAACTCACAGCTATTCAAGACGATTCTCAAGAACAACTTCTATCGAGATATGACTCAGGAGTCTTATAATTCTTCAGCAAGACCTTTTAGCCTTTTTTGGAGAACAGTACCACCGCACTACAGTTCCATATCCTAAATGTTAAGTTCTGCTGGATGACGGAATCAAAGAGGTTCGCAAGCTCTGTTAGACTGGGATTCCACCTGCTTTTAAGAGACCTGTCTACCAGTGCGATATCATCAGTATACCATAACTATGAAGGTTGCTGTTGTATGCTAAGGCTACAATAAATCATCAATTGGCCTATTGCAGTCTACTGCTGGACATAGGCCTCTCCTAATATGCGCCATGTTTGCCAATCCACCGCCTTCCGCATCCAGTACGTCCCAGCCACCTTACGCAGATCGTCGGTCCAGCTGGCTAGGAGATGTCCCACCTTCCGTATTCCTTATCGCGGTATCCACTCTAGGACTCATCTGCTCCAACGGCCATCAGTCCTTCGGCAGATGTGGCCAGCCCACTGCCACATTAGCTTGCTTATTCTGCGACCCTACGGCCAGATTGGAAACCAAGGTTTGGAAACCGGTTTCCATAGCAGAATTATTTTTCTTTAAGCGAACCTGGTTTTCAAGAAAGAATAATAATTCTGTTTTCGAAACTGATTTGAAAAACAGAAAGTTGGAACTTTGGTTCTATGTCGGATGACCTCGTTTCGAATTCTATCCTTCAAAGAAACTCCAAGAATAGCTCGCTACATAGCCCGCTGCGCGACTTTTAGGTCACGGACTACCCTACCTTCAGTGGCCACGTTTCGTCACCGTAGGTCATAGATAAACATAACAGGCAGGACGCACTGTTCGAAAACCTTTGTTTTGAGGCATTGCGGCAGGGGGGAGGAGAAGACCCGACGTAGTTTGCCAAATGCTGCCCACCCCAGTTGAATTCTTCTGGCTATTTCTTTCTCGAAATTGGTTTTACCAAGCTGGATAACCTGCCCCAGGTAGATAATATTTTTGAACTTCGAGTGTCGCTCCTTCGATGGCAATCGGTCTTAGTACAACATGTTCGTTGAACATAATCTTGGTTTTATCCAAGTTTACACCGAGGCTGACTTGTCGAGAAGCTCCATTCAGGCTGTGCAGCAATTCGCCCATTTGTTCTAGTGACTCCGCAACTATGATGATGTCGTCGGCGAACCGAAGGTGCGAGATGTACCTACCTACTCCAGCGTCTTGAAGACGTCCTCCAATGCGTTGGTAAATGCTGAGGATACATAAATTACTATGTGATACGTCAAAAATGAATATAAATAAAACAACATACTTAAAAGTGGAGGTTTAATGTTTTATAATTATCTAAAAATAATACATATTAAGAAAATAAACATTTTGTCATCTTAATCAGAAGTGCTCTGTGCTTGAGTAATTGAGCCCACAGCTGATAAGTGGAAGTTATTGAATTGTGTTCTGCCATCTCTAATCATTGTTGCCTTAGTATACTTCTCGTCAAGAAAGAAAGTGAAGTTTTCTAGAAGCCAGGCGTTCGTCTATTTGGTGAAACGTTTCTAGCCATTGATATAATTGTTATTTTGTTTCTAGCTATGAAGCCGCCCCTTGTGTTATATCGGCGGCGTCAATAGATTTAAATTCACATACCTTACTGTTTGGGGGCTCGAGGATTAATCTGGATGATAATGTGCTGTATTACTTTTCTTTTATATAGCTCTAGATAGCTATCATCGTAGCAGCGATGTATTTTTTCTATTTCCAATCAATTAAATAAAGAAACTGCAGTACATAACTCTTAAACAAAGCTCTTAGATAATATTTTTCACATTCTTGCATATTATACGTGACAGAGTGACATTCATAGAGTAAAGTAATACATCGGAAAGTAATACATTGGTGACATTTTTATAATATTATCATTTGACAGATCAAAATGTGACTTAACGTTGACACCATCACTTCAGTTCCGTTGTCATGGTAACAATTTTGCTAGCGATATTAGCGCCATAATATTTCGTATTTTCGTTAATATTACATTATTTCGTGAATTTGCCACATTTTAATTGTGATAATTGCTATTCGGCGACAAAGCCAAATTCAATAAACCAAACATCATAAAAATCTTTTCAGCCGTTCTTGAGTTATAAGAAAGTACGTTTTTGGCACTTTTTAGGCACTTAGGGTCTGAATTTCGAAAAATCGTTTCTTAGTACACCTCTACGCATCAAAACATACACTCTCTATAAATTTCAAGTCTCTAGCACCAGCGGTTTAGGCTGTGCGTTGTCTCTAAGTGAGTCAGTCAGTCAGTCAGTCAGTCAGTCAGGACTAAGAGTTTTATTTAAGAGATTATATAATTGTGAAGTGGTCGCGTCTGTACATTGGAGATATTTAAAAAAAAAATACTTGGGTTATGTTATGTTAACGATACTGAACACGAAAATATTTTTTTTGAATTTCCTGTCTGTTTGTCTGTTTGTCCGCGATGGACGCAAAAACTATAGGACGGATTTTGATGCAGTTTTTTTTGTTAGAAAGGGCTTACTCAGACTTAAAATCTTACGTTTGTTTGATCGCAATCGGTTGAGTAGAATCGAAGATATGAGCAAAGGTCGCGTTAACCGAGATGCACGCGGGCGGAGCCGCGGGCGGAAGGCTAGTATTGTTGATTTTCTTTATTTAGGCACTTCTATTGGTTTATTATCTTCGCTCGTAGATCTTGTCAGCACGTTAATACCTCTTATCTGCAGATAAGCTCAATTACACCGGTTATAAGCGGTTTGTTACCACTTTAGATCGAGTTAAGTAAATAATATGCTTTCGGCGAACCTAAACTTGTACACGGGTAAATGTTTTTGGTGTAAAATGTACGTACATATGCCTGTATATGCATGAAGGCGTAGATATGTATTTTAGCTACGTTTCGACAACGATGACACATATTCGTTTCTGCGTGTGAATGATGGTTTTTTTTTATATAGGACACGTCAATTTGACTTCACCTCGCCTGATGGTAAGCTGAAGGCAAAGTCTCTGAAAAGAGGGTCACCATTACCGACACGCACCATGTTACAATGGTGGCACTCAGTTTGACGGCCTCATCAGATGCTTTTACGTACGTACTACGTACGTAATACGTAAAACTCTATTTGAAAATTCAGAAGGGAGCTTCAGGCTTCAGAGTCTAGAATATCGACGAAGAGTTGCATGTCTTTCGGTGTTCTATTGGATGTACCTCGTGGAGTGTGGGCTGGAGTTGCACAACCTAATTAGTTCAAGCTCCTTCTACCATCGAACGACCAGACGCACGTACAGATGCGCTGCCGATACACCGTGAATATTCACCGTAAAATAACACATAGGCTATTATATCATGGATTAGGGAATAGACTCCCATGTGATGCGGGAACGGGCTGCAAAAAAATTGTAATAACATCAGTCCTTTGAAGTCCTTCAAAATCGAGTTAAAGACGCAAACCAGACTAATAAAACAATGTTATAAAACAAAATCTATTGATAAATTATTAGGGAAAATATTGCTGAATAACCTCCTCCATTTTTGCAAGCGGTTAAAAAGATCATCATTTAATTTGAGCAGTCTTCAATTTTTGAAGTCGATTAAAAACTACTTCATCACAGTACAGTCACAGCCAAAAATGTTACCACAATAAATTAATTCGCGCACCTATATCCAAAGTGGGCGAATTAGGTCAGTTTTGCTGTTATTAATGCTAAAACTGTCACCGTCACTCGCCCGGTAATTTTCACCGATTAAAATTCAGTACGTGTTGCGCCATATATTTTGTTTGGAGTTCCACTGAGAAATACAGCCAGCATTGTCCTGTGTAGTTAAACGGACGTGTTTAACGTTTACACACGCGTTATGGCGCAAGTTACAAGAGAAGAACGGTTTTAGACCGAACTCGTCGAATATCGGGATCTAATAAACCGTGCGACAAAAATAATAAATGGACGCCTAATAATGAGCTACTTTAAATACTGAGTGGGCGATTAAAATACTGAGTGGGCGACTAAAATACTGAGTGACCCGTGTGTTGCTAAATTGTGAAGTTATGAGGATTCGAGTAAGTATAGCGCGCCCCAACTTGGATAGGTTAGGTTAGAAGGCTAACGCGGGAGCGAAGCGGAGCGGAGCTCCCGCTTTAGCCCTCGTGGTTATTTTTTTATAACTATCCATAAATAGTGGCTCACTTAGTATTTTTGTACGCCACATTCAGTAATTTTTACACCCATAAATTGAATAAAATGATTCTTCACTATAGCTACCAACCTATTATTTTTACTACCTGCTTTTCGGATTAATTTGTGGCCGCGTTAAATACAACCCTTTTTTAATGCTCAAGTTTCTTGAGACTGGCGATAGCGGAAGACAATAATTAAAAGAAGATGAAGAACGCTAAAGTCATCATAGTTATCGTTATTTGCGGTTGCATCTGAGGTTTTCACCTGGGATTCCATGATTCGTTTCCCCCATTAAAGTTATGACTTTCATAGTAGTGCCTTCAGTTTGACTATAGAACTCGGAGATAAAAGCCTACGTCAGACCCTTATTCATAAATCAGCAGGTGCAACGACTCGAAGGTGAGGTTGAATTGGCGCGGAGAGTCCTATTTCAAAATGCAAAAGTTAATTACTTTATTTTTATATATATTTGGTCCGTCAATTAACTGTACCCCGCTAGATGGTAAAATGCTGAGGTGCAATGCAAAAGATACGGACCACCATTTCTGATGCTACTGACCTTAAAATGATGAAGATGCATGTTCACGCCCTGCTTGATGGACCTACTTCTGTAGGTACACTTGTTTGTTACTAATTATACAAAAACAGCCAGTGGAATTGAGCTGAAATTTCATATACAGGTATCTTATTGGGTCACCTTTCACACCGGTGTTTGAGACGTGGTTCGACTTCTAAAGTTCTTCTTTGAGTTTAATGTTCACGCAGGCTGTATTACTTAACCCTGTTCACACTTTGCGATCAGTGAATTTACTTTTTTTTGTAAACCGTTATCAATTAGTATTTAACCCTCTATCTCTCATCACTTGCAACACAATTTATAAAACGGAACAGCCAACATAATTAAAGGATATTTTGTGTAGACAATAGGTAAGCGCCTCGCGCCACGCATATGGAATTTTAATTCTAAGCTTATGCCATTTAGATTTGTCGCTGGGACTGTACCTACGTGGTTGGAATTAAGTCCCTTTTGGGTTTTCATACGCTGTTTTCGTAATTTTTGCTGGATATATTTTAAAGAATTATTGCATTACTTTGTCCCTTGTTATCCCTCATTTGAGTATTATCATGTAGAAAGCAAATGTAAATTATTTAACGCAATTAGGGGTTCTCTTAGGTACCTTGTATTTGAATATTATTTGAAGTCCAGTGACGTCATAATCCTTACGTTAATTACGTTTGCATCCAAGGCCTTCACTTTGGAGTCCGGGGTCCGCTTTTTTCCCAGTCTAACTGCAAAACAGTTGAACTCTGATATTTTCAATGAAGCGACTGCCATCTGACCAGTTGTCGGGCTTTTTAGGACTGCCATAGACGTTCGTATGACAACCGGGGTCGATGGCTTAACTCGAAGTCCAGTGCTGTAAAAAAGGATATTAAATAATCCTCGCAAAGAGTAATTAGGTGAATATTAGCAACCGGAATTATTGCAAGGTTAAGCAACACTATCTCTGTTAGTCTTAGGATGGGTGACTATTCTACGTTCCTAACTAATTACACCTGTATATTCGAAGAGGTAGTTAGAAATTATTGTGATGTTTACACACATGTCTAATCTGTATTGCTAATGTGTAACAACTCGCTTGACGCGCATATACACGCACTATTTACATTTTCAATGTAAGCAGTCATGTAATGATAATCGTTATACATGGTATGTTATGGTTCTACGATTACCGCTACGAAATATGATCTACGCAGTTACGGCGTAGCACTGAACTACTGACAGCTACAATTTTACTGACGTTGGCGTGTGTACGTGAAGGTAGATAGATTGAATTACATAGCGTAATTGTTACTTCTATTGTATTAATTAGGTAATATACAATTAAAGTAAGGAGATAAAAGAAGTATTTTAGAAACGGTGACCGTTATCTTATCAAGCTGAGTCACTACAAAGGTACAGGCAAACTCATTTTACGTATATCTTTTAGACTAAATTCTAGGGTTACCTAAACGACACTAAACATAAATAGAAAGGAAACATACCCCTCAAAAATGTGTACCGTCATTTCAAAACATTTTCCACTCAAATTCCTTCAGCATATGGATAAGAGGCTACTTAAGCACCGTTTAAAACTATTAATTGTATGAAACCATGTGGGAATTACGTATAATTGTGGCTAAATGTGGTCCATTAATGTTACGCCACAGGCTTATCATTTTAATATGTGTTTTATTTCTTTTATTACAGCTATTTAGTGTGTAGTTAGTGTTTTGGGAGCGATGTGTTAATATTTGTTTTATAGGCTGATACCTGAATGTGAATATACATTTGATAATGTTTATTTGGAGGTCAGATGGCAGTCGCTTTACGTCTCAGTGGTGTAATGGCCGGGGTTCGAACCCTTGACCTCTTGATCGTAATGCTAATTCCTTACCCATTAGGCTACCGACGTTTATAAACTATGTATGTGCTTGCGAGGTACAGCGGGGGTGAGATCGACTGTTATGTACCAGTTACGTAGACGTATTAAAAAAGCCTTCAAGGAAACCGGATACGAAACTCTGGTTTCCTAGAAGGCCGAAGCGGGTCAGGTTTAATTGCCGCTGAGTGCAAATTGTATCATCATCAATATTTTATAATTTGCAGTGTTCTAAGTGATTGTAATTATTGAATGAAATCTTGAAGCATTTACTATGCTAGTTATTCAAATGGATTATGAAATAGAAAAGAGACTCGACCTCGGGCGGGACTCGAACCTGCGATCTTTCCTTTCTAGGGGGAATGCTCTGACCACTAAGCCTCCGAGGCTCGCACGAAACCGATCCAAATTCCTCTATACATCTGTCTTAGGGCGACGATGGGAGCCATCTACCGACTCGTACGAATTAATCGATTGTAATTATGTATGTCCTTACAAAGAAAACGTGTCTAAATATGTTTAATGGCGTTCTAGAATCCATATTAAGGTAGCTAACTATCCAGCTTAGTCCTGGAACTTTCCTGAATAACTGGAATTTTCATCTAAATACGTCTAACAGCTAATATGGACTTTACCAGTAATACAAAAAATATAGGAAATTCCAATCAGCTTAGCTAGTCTTTCTTTAAACCATATTCAACAAGCCTACGATCGTAAAAGTAAGTTTATCTTTAGTAATATAAGTACAACATTTAGTACAAAATATTCCAACAAGTTTATAAAAGCTTAGTCAAATTTAGATTACTTTGGGTACTTCAAGGGCGAGTTTTAGGTTACCCACTTCAAGGATAATTTAGGCAAATTTCGAAGTTCTGTAGATATTCTTTTAGGAGTTTGTATAATGCTTATAATACGAGATGAAAACTTAAAGTGTATCAGACAACCTAATTCATGCTTGGGTTACGCCCAATAATTGCTCTCTACCGTCTTTCTACCGCCTCTAGCATCTGTCTATCATCTCTAGCGTCTACTACAAACAACTGCCCACAGCGCGCAAGAGAGCAAATGTGGGCAACCAATCATCCAGTTCCAACTGATTTCACTAGACCTAAAGAAAATCTGCTGCCTGGACACCATCTTCCGTGGTCAACTTGGAAGGCATTAAATCGCCTGCGGACTCAAGTTGGACGCTGCAAGGCAAATTTGGTAAAATGGGGCTATTTTGACCAGTCGCAAGCGTCGTACGACTACGGGGCTCCATTCCAATCCTTGCTGCACTTGTTCTCTTGCTCACTGTGCCCTTCTAACTGTACTATCGAGGACCTGAGTAAGGCAACGGACAATGCTGCAGCCGTGGCCCAATATTGGGAAAACAAAATCTAAAATTTTATGAGCCATTGACTCGACGAAGAAAAAGCGTCTCTCTTCAAAACAAAGTTCAGGCACATGGGGGTAAAATGTGGTTAATAGTACGATTAGGTTAGGCCCCACATTATTTATTTACTAACACTTCATGCACACAGGTGGACTTAATCTCATTGGCATTCCCTACCAATCAAACTAATAGGTGGGGCGAAGAATAAAAAAGACTTTATTATGCAGCCTTCCTGCATCGCACAGCATACAATAGGACATTTCCCTGGCGATATAAAAAGGCAGATAAGAATAGGAAAACCCGTTCATTTGGGGTTTTTTTTTTTGATTCCCATATTTATTTATTTATTATTATTCACAAACATGGCTAATAAGGCACATGATGTACATGGTTGACAAAAAACCTTTGTCAACCATTGATTTGTCTAGGCATACCTGAGGGAACGTTTTCTCTATCTGTTAGTAAACAAACAGCCCATGATAAAGGGCCTGCTTCACGGCAATACGCTCGCTCGCACGTGGGACCGAAAATCATGGTTGACAAATGGGCTTCGTCCATTTGCGTAACTGTCATTGTCATAACCAGCTACGAACGTGGAATTTTTGCTTGCTTTCATAACCAGTTACGAAAATATAATAAAATTGTCGTTTTCATAACCAACTGTCATAACCAGCTACGAAAGAAGATTTTTTTTCTTTTTTTGTAACTGGTTATCAAAATAAGAAAAAAAAATCCCAATTTTGTAACTGTCATTGTAATCAGTTATGAAAATGGAGAGAAAAAAATAACTTTTCATAACTGTTTAACAGAATGTTGGCGTCAATGCACCTATGCTTACCCCTTCGGATATTCACAGGCATAAAAATGTATGTAACGCAAATGTAACGTATAAAAAATTGTGCTTTAAACGAGTAGGATGAAGGAAGGTACCTTCAGTTTTCTCACTAATTTACTTAGAGTTGATGTAACAACTCGGATTTCCTTATATTACTGAACCATTCGCGCCAAGAAAAACATGACTTTCCTACAAGTTTATATACAAATTATATACTTCGAAACTTTCTTTGCTCGAGTGAAATTTATACTCAAAACAAAATGGTGAATTTGATATTAATTCGCCGGAAAATTTGTGTGAAATAACGTAACACAGTGAGAATCAATTAAAAGTTTATCTCCAACATGAAGTATTATTATTTTTAATGAGAGTTATTAAAATTTTGATTTGTTCTAAAGTTCTATCTGGAATTTAATTCAATTATTGTTATTTATATGTTACAATTAAAATTGGTGGCAAGATTAGGTGGTTATAACCTACAAAAGAAAACATAATTTTGTTTAGCAATACTCATGTAGCAAATATTTTCATCTTAGAGTATGGGTATGGGCTCTACTCAAAAAGATGGCATGCTAGATAGCATACCTATATTATTTCTCGTACAAAGTGCAACCTTATTCTAGGACTAACAAGAGTGTGCTGTGGGCAATTGGGCATCATGCAAGACCGGCGCCATCGTCCGGCGCCTTTGCCGATGCTTGCCTTTCCTGTTGGAGTCACACTTCCTCTCTTGTGTATCCCACATCCATGTCAGATAGAATGATGTTAAAAACTTATACCTATAGCTCTCTTACTATCATTAGCAGTAGTAGTAATGATAGTAAGAGAACAGATGATGAGAAGTAATGATTCATTACGAACGGCAAAGATATGATCGAAATATAATTGATGTGTGTACTGTGACTGTATGTAAAGTATATGTACTTGTGTTCTATATATTAATCTATGTTATCTAATTTTATAATATTAATCCTCTATAATTGTAGGTACACTTGTCTTTTACCCTTTTGTCGCGCTTTTCCCTCTATCCCCCAAAGGTTTGCTGGGAGGAAACTCAATACTGAGTTAAGCTCGCCTTTGTACATCAAAATGTATTTGCTATGTCTCTTAATGTATAATTTTTAATGTGCAATAAAGAATTAAAATAAAGTAAAAATGTTTTAATAGCCATTTTGTTGCTTTAAAAATCTAAACTACTTAAATAACTAAAAACTAAACAATAATTAACTAAATAAGGTATCATAGCTTTATTTGCTTGCTAAAGAAGTTCACTACCAACCTTAACTTTTGTCACTATTCCATTCTTAAAGAAGATCCTAATTGTAAAGCACATAAAAAAGCGCTATGGAAATAAAGGTTACTTCTTAGTTTCAATTAAAATCTTTCAACTCATAATGAGTTTCCACTTACAACGACTGTTGAAAAAACCCCCAAGAGCTTAATTATGGAGACACGCTGCGCTAAGTATTACCTCGTGCGGTTAATTAAAACGCATGGTGATGTATGAGAGCCGTTTGTGTGACAAGTGTGTTCGCAGCGGAGCAAACAAGATGGTTGTATTGGAGAAATTCCAATGTTTAAGACGTATTTATGAAGTTCAGCTGCTCAAGCTCGTTAATGACTGATTGTAGGTTGAAGTCCCGTCTTGAGTATTACGTTTTTCTTATCTAAATAATTAGCCTAATTCTGTGAGGAGGTAGGATACGGTGGCATTTCCGTCCCAATCGAGCAGTCCCACTAGGGAAGTGCCTCCGCCCTACAGAATACCGGGATGCGGATAAATAACCTCGTGTTGTGTTTCCGGCGGTGAGTAGAGTAGCCAGAGCTCACTGGAGGGGTTTTGTGCTGTTAGTGGGAAGACCAAAGTCTTATCCTGTTTGTTTTCTACGCTGGCGTACGAGTACGAGCGTGACTCCCCTGGTGTTGCACTCGTCCATAGGCCACGTTAACTACTTTCCATCCGGTGGGCCGTGTGCGTATAAGTAGTATAAAAAAATAGTTGATTATAGTAGCATACTAATTACTTTGATACTTGACTATCTTTTTTTATTTGGATAGAGGCCAGCTTTTATACATTCTCTCATCTCTCATCCTAGCGTTAATTCCCAGTCGCATCCGAAGCTTTTCAGCTCGGAATCTGGGGTCCGCTTTACCGTCTTAACTACAAATTTGGCTAGACCTATATATTTTTTCGTGAAGCGATTGCCATCTGACCTCCACAGCCCAATGATAACATTAGGCGATATCGAAGCTTTGCAGCTAGACCGTTGTTTTTGGATTTTTTAGGGCTCCAACTACCCGTAACGACTGTCATAGATGTTCTTATGGCAACCGGGACCGACGGCTTAACGTGCTCTCCGAGGCACGACCAGACCAATGCAAATACCCATATTTCATGAACACAAATATTTGCACTGAGCGGGGATCGAACCCGCGCCTCCTGCGTAGCGGCCGCGTTCACTACCGCTACGCCACGGAGGCTGTCTTTTATACATTCCTATCAAGTAAAATGATCATATCCAAAACAGAACTGTACAAAATTCCAAGTTAAAATTAAGAGATAAATATAATAAACCTAACGTAAACACTGTAAACAGTATTTAATAATTATTATTTATGTTAAATAATAATCATTTTCAAATTACTTGAAAAATTCCGTTCCTAAAATAATGATTTAGGTTAAGAGCCCTTGAAATGAGGACGAAAAATGTACAAGCCCAAGAGAGCAGGCCTGTCCACTTTTACAAATAAATCATATAAATTGATTCGTAACACAGAATCTCACTGCGAATAATGCTTTTCAATATATACAATATTGAAAGGCATTATTTTAATAATGGAGAAGGGATTTTTCGACGATTGACTGAATAAACAAATATCACGTTGTTATTTATTGATGAACATCGAAGGATAAGAATGGAGAGGAAATGTAAGGAGAGAATGATAAATTACGATAATTATTTTTCCTTACAGTTCGCTCCATTTCTATATAACATATATTTTTTATAATACACTTGACCAAAAAAAGGTTCGGTGAAACTCTTATCTAGATAAACTAATAACAAAAAAAAAACTTTTTTTAATGTGCCAGTTGGAGTGATTTTGTCGGACTCGAACCGGCTAAAACGCAAGCCGTCTGTGGTTCGTAGGTAGCCGGCAGTAAGAAAGCTGGAGACATATCTCCCGCACCCCGGCTGAAAGAAAACCTACTTAGGTATTGTCATCTTCGTAATTATAAAAGTGACCCAGTACAGGTATTTTGCCATAGTTAAAATTGCACTGGTAAGGAGTTACAGCTCGTGGTCTTCGAGACATGCACCATGATACAACTTTTTGCAGTATTTTTGCGCGAGTGGATATCCCATTGGACTTTGCCTCACTGGACTTAACCATAAGATGGATATGTCGGACATGTGCCGACTAAAACCGCTGTGTGGCCAGGGGTCCTAGGAATATTCCTGATACACCCACCAGTCCTCCTTGGTCGCCGACGTGTGTTTTGGACATCAAATCCGTCCTCTTTCCTATAGAAAGGCCTACGTAGAATTCTAAAGATAAAATATAGTTTACATAAAGGTTTTACTACTTTTATTAATTAAAGTATCTTCTAAATCTGTTGAAAGCCCTTTTGTAGTCCCTTTAGTTTACCACATACATGGAACTAAAGTTTAAAACTTTACAAAATCATAATACATTGTTATCCCCTAGGACAAACAACATACAAAAAGCCAAATTCTTCAGTCCAAAAATAAATAAACATTTACTCACAGAATTTACGGCTTAATATGTAGTCCCTCGAGTCCTTCTGTACAATATTCAATATGATTACGCAGAATTCATATGTAAAAGAGCTTTACAGAAAAAAATACGAATATTTTTGTGGTATAACAGTAATATTAAATACTGTGAACTACATAAATAAGAAGAAATAAGTACGGACACGTACGTTAGGGAAATAAATATTTAGGATTCGGCCTCGTGTTCAAGCGGGCGTGTAGCGGGTAGATTGAGAATATGGAAATAAAATGTCTTAACGTTAACTGGAATCTAAGAAAGGGAATACATTTCCAATTAAGGCATTATGTGTTTCATTTTTCTTTTAGATGGGAAAGCCTCCAAGGATGCTATCTCTCCAGGGTCAAATGTCGCTTTGTTGGAGTCGAACAGATTAAAACCATACTACGTTCATTCACGTTTGACTTTTACCAGGAAATGGTACCTAGGAAGGAGATCCCAGCGGGTATGTTACACTTAGAACTGGTGGTAGCAGAATAATTAATTTCTTTAAAGTAGCAGAATAAATGTACAGTAAAATGGACGAGAATTAGCGCGATCACTGTTTAGATATTTAAAATAGGCACCTTTTTGCATTACCTAAAATTTTGACCATGTTGGGACCCACTGGGACAATAATACAGGTCTAGCTGCCTGTAATGTGCTAGCTACATAACATTTTCCAGCTTGAAATAACTGGATTTATATTTTCGCGTGATTTATGACAATCGGAGGCCTTCTTTAGCTTTAGTATCTTTTCTCCATTCTTCTATTTAATTTTTTCACCATGTATATTATCATAATAGCCAATAAAATCATTATGTGTGCAACCAAAAAACTTATTTATATCAACTAACTTGGATTTTTAAAATCGCTTTCTCATCGCCACCATGTGCTCACCTTCACGCACTTACATCAATTATTTAAACACACTCGATATCTTAAATTTAGTTTTGTTTATGCCTCCTTAGGAGTACGTGAGGTGTTGCAAACGATAAAAATGTCAGAAGTTTGTTTTTTCACGATACGCCTGCCCAAAGAGTAATGCTTTGTACGTTCTGTTTTTTTTTTCTTCGTTTGAGAATTGTTTGCATCTGAATTTATTTGGATGACAATTTATTATTTTTTAAATTGAATTCTTTAGTAGTCCTCTCTCTCTCTCTTTCTCTCTCGTGGTTTTTCCACGTGACTACAGTATGAGGTTCTTCAAGAAGGGCATTAGAAGGTTCTTACGGGATCGGCAGCGCAAGTGTGACGCCCCTGGTGTTGCAAACGTCCATAGGCCAGGGTAACCACTTTCCATCAGGTAGTGCGTGTGCTTTTCTGCCACCTAAGTGGTATAAAAAAAAGTTAATGACAATGACGGCCTATGTCCAGCAGTAGACTGCAATAGGCTAATTAATTGATTGATAATGTCGCGTAGTTTTGTTGAAGTATTGTTTACTGCCTAGCGCTATCCACACCTAAAATAAATATAGCTAAACTTCTTTATAATGATAGAACATACACGTTTTTATTGTAAACTAACTGACCCGGCGAACTTTGTGCTGCCATATTTTAATTCCGCCCACGTGGAATTCAGATCCTTTTGCCATATTTTCTCACTGTTTAAACCTTCCCCGGAAATTCACAAATATTTCAAGACTAAAATTAGCCAAATCGGTTCAGCCGTACTCGAGTTTCAGCGAGACTAACAGAATTGCAATTCATTTTTATTTATATACTAGCTGACCCCACGAACTTCGTACCGCCTACAGTCAATTCTTTTTTTTTATAATTTTTCTCTCCGTAAGAACCATCCTCGTACTTCAAGGAATATACTGAAAAAAGAATTAGCGAAATCGGTTCAGCCGTTCTCCAGATTTGCGCTTAGCAACACATTTAGGGATTCATTTTTATATTATAGATATATAGAAGATAAACTAGCTAAGACTTTCAAGTTCAGTTACTTGAAATCGGCCACGTTTATTCACTTATATAATTATTAAACATGAATTCATACATTCATATTTTGACTGGTGTGCGACATAAGTTATTTATATTATATTCTAAAAGTAAAAGTTCATATTATATATCAGATCTATGCCTTCTACCTAAAACGCCTTAAAAAGATATATTACCACTAAATACAATTTCAGAAGCAGTAATATATTTCCATACTGCTCGAAATGTCCGCCCACGAAACCATTTAAACCCAATGTCGTTTGAATCCACACCTATTTATACGTAATACGACGAACAACATACATAATTGCATTGACGAAAACCCAAAATGGGGACTAAGTGGACTTAAATGAAAGTCTATAATAAAGGTCGGAACTACATACATGTATACGGAGTTTGATCGATGCGTGACCCGTATTTAGAGGCACTGTGTCATACCGAAATGTAAGCTTCAAATAAATTAGACAAAATGATCATAGGTACAGCCTTTTATTACCAGAAGCTATGAAAAGATATCCTTGCTGATTTTTCAAGCAACTACAATATGAAGTTCTTCAAGAAGGGCATTAAAAGGTTTCTTCAGGATCGACAGCACGAGTATGACGCTTCTTATGATCGAGTATTCTTATGATCGTGGCCTATTAATGTTCCACACGACAATAGGCCACGATAACCACTTTCCGTGTGCTATTCTGCCACCTAAGGGGTAAGAAAAAACTGTTATCATCCATCAATGTTTTCGGGGGTCTATCCAAGTGGAGGTATAAGCTTTCGGGTTTAGATGGCAGTTGTTTCTACAACAGTCAAACCAAAAGGAGTAGTTATAGGATCTCGGGTTCGGTGAAAACCTCGACTGCAACTTGCAATCAAGATAAGATATCGAGTGAGTTACTTATCGTAATTTGTGCTTAATTGTACACGAGTCTGATTTGATACGGTACGGTGTAAATGTTTGCTGGATTTGGGCATTTGCCTACGCAAAATGGACTTTATTATGTGACCGTATTTATGCCTAATAGAATCACAATTTTAGCAAAATATGAACGGCTTTTAGCAAAATGTGTTTTATTTTCATAAGTACGCATTAATGCTACATTATATGAACATTTATTTTCACTCAATTTACACAATACTAAAAGAGCTTCTCGACGTAATGCGCATAGACCAAGAGCCAGCTGACATAACTTATTTTCAAAAAACGTTCGCCTTCAGACTCAAAAAGCAGGTTACCTACCAACTATTAGTAGGTTGTTGGTTGGTTGGTATGGTAAACCACATGAGACGGTACGGTACTGAGAACCCAAGGTTTCATCAAAATTGTTATGTCTGATCGCCTAGGGATCTTACTTAATTAATTTCTTGTAGGATTGCTATACCTATTCTTAATTACGGTGTAGTTATGTTTCGTATTAGAATAAGGAATGTAACTAAACTATTTTTTTTTTTCAGAATGATTCTGGAGTCTGGTTAATTTGTAAGAATATTTTGGGTTCGATAGCATCGATAGAGCTCAAATTTTGACATAATTTTGGTATAACTTGCTTCAGAGATGGTTCTTCGCTTATTTTTCATATCGACAGATCGCTGCATGATCGGGCTATAAGATTTTTTAAGAAAGTATTCTCGGGTGCCTATTTCACCTAAAAATTCACCTTGTAACTGAAATTATAACTCAAATCCGTACAGGCAATCATCGTAGCTACTGAAAAATCGCATCTCAGCAGTTAAAATTCTGTATACGTCGATGTTCTGTTATCATCCACCAGATTTCATTAAAATTCACTGAGCAGTGTGTGTTTCTTCACAGAAACACTTTAACAAATTGTTTTCGTTGACTAAGTAGGACCTAAGAGAAAGCCAACAGGTAGGAATAAGGGAGTTTTCCGCTCAAATTTTATAGCAACCCGACTGCGGAAGTACCGACGCGATTATTTACTTCGTGTAGACTCCGCAGAGTTGTATCGCTGGTGAACTTTTCCTCATATACATATATAGGGCATGTTTTTATTTCAGAATACAAAAATAGAATAACGCCCGTATTCTAGACCTAGACCAATACTGCCTAAATCTCGATTTATCTGAGGACAGATTGTATAGACCGATTGACAGATTTGACAGATTGTCTGTACAATCTGTCCTCAGTTAAATCGAAATTCCTAAATACGGGCCTAAGTTATTGAAGGTTTCCTATTGTGAAAATACTAGTAGTTGCTGGTGGATCCATAGCTTACTCTATCCGTCTATATGGCCCGCGTGGAATTCTGATCCCTTACCCGCAGCAACCCATGGGAATCAATTCAAGGGTTTGATTCCTTTCCCATCAAAGCGACTATTCCAGGGATAAAAAGTAGCCTATTGTGATATTGCAGACTGTATTCAAATCCCACAGTCAAACTGTTTGTACGTTTTTAAGGCACATTATATGTATGGTACCTATTTCAGTCACATTTTGTGTTCTGCCCCCCTAGAGAAGTGGCAATAATTGTAGAATAAAATGACGAATTTTTGGGGTTTTGTCGTTTATGACACACGTTGACGACTGCTACTCGTCTAGGGGGGCAGGTGTTTGAGCATGATTGAGTAAACAACACAACATTGAAACATCTTCACCAACTTAGGCGTCCCCCACAATAGGCGTGCGCGTTCCTCGGGCGTTTGAGCGACGCGAGCGCCGCGTGCACACCGCGTGCGCGCCGCGTGCACGTTCCACACACGCCGCAGGGCAGCAAAACGCGACGCCTAATGTGGGGTCAGCCTTTTTAGAACGAAGTGAGACTAACTGACTAATATATTATCGCTATTTTACATGCAATTTATTTATTTTCATATTCAATCCTCAGTCAGTCACTTGTTCCTATAAACAGAGCTATCGTTGAAGTTTTTCTAAACATTAAAAGGCTTCTATTGAGAACAGAGAGAATCTTCTTCCCATATTATTTGAGATGGTAAATTATACCGTTCGCTCTTATGTACCCGTTTTCAGTTTCAATTTTCAGATTGAAATAATGAGCCAGAACAAAATGTGATTTATTCGCCATCACTGAGTTTTATAAGAAAACAACAACAATCTAGGGGTCAATGATTCTTCAACTCTATCTTCAAAATGTAAACAGTAATAAATAACTGAAGTAAATGCGAGATTATTCTTATGTCTATCTTTTTATCTTTTTAGAGTGTATTATATAGTGACTCACGACTGACTAGAGTATTAAAGTCAAAGTCAAAATCATTTTATTCTGTACTAGATGTTGCCCGCGGCTCCGCCCGTTTGGAATTCTGATCTCGTTCATCACTGATATATAGCCTATATATAAGCTATATTATTGTAAAGTTTCATTAATATCCATTCCGTAGTTTTCGCGTTTATAATATTAGTAGGATAAACCATTTATACGTCATTTACGAAACGTCAAAGTTTTGTTTGGTACTTGCTATGTTTGTTATGTTTGGTAGCGATAACCGACATCCACGCGAGCGGAACCGCGGGCAACAGCTAGTGGTAAATATACCTATGTACCTATATCTCTAATAGTAAACAAAACCGAAGCAAGCCGAATTGAGTAGGACTTTTATTACAAAACTGGGTAAAACAAAGTCTTTAGTTTCGGTGCATTCTATAAAAATATGCTGACGTCACACCACCAACCCGGAACTCACCTACCAAAGTTAAGATTAAAGCCAGAAGCCAGTTAAATATCTAACTACCCACAATCTAATTGCGCCTTGTCTAGCTGTCACCCTGTACCGCCTTTTGCTCATTCCGCATTAAGTGCCTCGAATGCTGCGACACCGTTTAATTAACTGCTACTTGGAGACGTTAGGTGTGGAGTATGCCCGCGTGGTATTCGATAGCAATGTGTGACTGACAGAGCAATATTGTCTACGGTAGTAGGTGAAGTCTGTTGTTTGGGGGACACATATACTAAATTGTGAGGCCTGGAATCCGCATATTGTTTTGTAATAATCCATGTTTGGTAAATTGGAGTAGCAGCTTGCACACCGCAGTCTGTAGCACTCCGTGCTATTCTAGTGCGTATATATTTATATTCTCGCAGCAAGAAATATGTCATCATCTTCATGTAGACGCATCTTCCAGATTGTATCCGTGGCCAAGATGACCTCGGAGTTCAGGGTCCGCCTTCCGGCTCTTCCTCCTTTCTGAAATCGTAGTCACCAGGCAATCAAATACACGACCCCTTTAATGACCCTTTAGGTAAATAGGGTTTAAACGCTTTAGATACCTAGCGCTTAAAAATATAAATTACGTTATAACAAATCAATAACTGCGTTATCTTAACACCAGCCTCCGTATATTTTACAACTCAAAGTTCAAAGGGTGAATTGATTCATACAAATGGCACTTTTGGGAGTCACTTATTATGGTTAAAGTGCTTTGAAGATTTTGATAAGTGCCAATTGCCGATAACTTTATGGACTGGTGATGAATATTATTACCATTTATATTCTGATTTCGTACAATTAGAATTTGTGAATATCACTTATACATATTCTAATATTTCAATGTTCTTTACTCTACCAACGTACGAACATTTTCAGCATAATGTATTATGCAATACATCATATCTTTTTTTAGGATTCCGTACCCAAAATACGGACTTATAAGACTTCGCTCTATCTGTCTGTTTGTCACCAGACTGTATCTCGTGAACCGTGAGATATGGACAGTTGAAATTCTCATCTAAGATGATGAGTATTTCTGATACTAAATCAGAAAATGGTTCAGAATTCTTCGTTCGCGAGTTCGACTCGCAATTGTTGCAATAAACCTGTGGTTTCTTAAACGCACTCTCAATAATTATGAACATTATGTTTTTGTGAGATGGTAGATGTAAAAGAAAGGAAATTAACCGGTTCTCTTTATTTCTTTCCTAAAGATAATGTTAGAGAATAAAGAAAAAGTTAAAAGATAATGTTAGTCAGTTCGTCATAGCCAGTCAAGTGGACTAACATTGTCCTAGATACGATAGCGAAAAGTTTACACACGTTACTGTTAAACACATTTTGTCTCATCTAATGTCACACACACACATTCTGTGTTTCTGATGCACTCGCTTTATTCGCTTCTGCAAACTAATTAACTCGCTGTTCCATTATCTTTGATATGCGCTTAGGAAATACTGAAAATCAACTTGAAAATAATATTAGATGCTCTAAACAATCATGTTGAGTTGTGAGAATACCTATTAGCATAGAAGAGATAATAGTACTAGTCTTGTATTAATGATAAATGTCTCGAGTTAGATTGTCACATTCTTGTTCGTTCTTAAAATAATTCAAATATTACAAAATAGTATAATTTAGGGTTGAAAATACTGCGACATGGCCCCCGGTTGGTCTGCCCATTCACCTGTAGATTACATACCTGCCCCCCTAGACATGTGGCAATTCGTTACTCGGCGTATCATGGAATAGAATGACGAATGTATAGGATTTGACGTTTTTGACATTCGTTGACGCCTGTCATATACGTCAAATTCCATACATTTGGCATTCTATTCCACAAAACGCCGGCCGACGAATTGCCACTTGTCTAGGGGGGCTGGTGTGCCATTCGCTCCGTGCCCATATCACCTTGCTGTACTTAATGTCTTGTTATACCCTTTAGCATACCCTTTTCAATCCTCGTTACAAAATTCTTGAAAAATGTAACTTTAAATTTTGAAATCCCGGTTGCTAATGGCGCGGACATCTTGTATACCTCGAGATTGATATCACTCTGTAGTTAGATATGTATAATCCAAATGCCAACTCGACAATACCCTTACGTAATAACCTTGTCATCACGTACGCGTTACAAATACCAATTCTCTATACACGAGTTTGGAGTAAGTTAGAGTAAGATGAAACTATCACAACGTAATAAGATAAGTAAGCGGTAGTGATTCTGGTCTCTCAAATATAATCTAAAATATTAGGTATACAATTATGTGTATAGGAATCGTTGCGATCATATAGGTTTGGTGTGTATAGGTAATCTATATAGGTACCTAAGCTGCGTTTACATACTCGCGGCAGAGCGAGGGAAGTGGCGAGAGAAGTTTAGTGGGCAGAGACGTGGTGTGAATGGTATATTCGTCATACCGCGAGTACTGCCACGTATGTTGCTGCAAATGTCGGCTTGGTGGCGCGAGTCAAAGGAGCGGCAATACTAGCGCGATGAACTATACGAGACCGCTTGATGGCGCTAATCAGTATATACAGTATATATGTACACGGCTTTCGTTATTGCTCCTCGAATATTTACTTTTAAAAATATTTATATCGATCTACGGAAAGTGTATAGTAGTTGAAAGTGATAGTTTTTATTAATAATCTATTTAATTAATTCGCTATGCTGTAAAAGTATAATGCGTACACTGCTACAGCGTTGTCCTCCATACGTTTACGTCTCCATTGCAGGGCGAATACTGTAATGCGGACCAACACGATGATGCGCGTTTGTGAACGCTAGGGCATTAATCGCGCGAATATTTCCGGCAACACGATGAGCAATGCGAGCGGCAGTATGTAAACGCGAGGTAAGTACATTCATAATCATTTCCTACTGACTGATTGACTTTCCTTTACTAATTTCCTGTTGGTCCCAAAGCGCTTACTTTGCTGCTCTCCTGCTCTTTCTCTTGACGACTGAAGACTAACCTTCCCTTTCCCTTACCTTGAGCCTTGATGGAACGCTACACCCATCGTCACACGTCTATGAGTCTTACCCCTTACCCCTTAACTCCTAAAATCATTTCTCACTTTTCAAAGTTAAGCTTAACAATTTTAAAATATAAAACTTAATTTACATTCCAAATTAAAAGCTCATTTTAAAAGCATACCCCGGTTACATTTTAAACACGGTTTATGGAATACATTTTATTTAAAATGTTAAAAATGGCTGTTTTAAATCAAAGAGCTTAACACTTTAAATAGGGCACAGTGTAACAAGTAAATGTGAGGCGTTTGCCCCATATTTGTACAGAGTTCAGTTTTTCTTGAGCTTATTTTAAGCTTTGAATGCAGTATTTTTAACTTAGTCGTTTACCATTTCGTTTATATACAGCGATTTCTTTGTATCAAAATATCGATATTGTGCGTGCCAAAACTGCTGCATTTTTGTAAGATTCCTATTTCTAACCACTATTTAAGTAAACTAATTGTATTTTATACCACAGCGCGGGCCTGGGGGTGACAGATGGAGCCGCCTGTCATCCTAGCAGAAGCAGGTCGAGGTGGGGTGCGATGCACGCCCCCCTATCCGGGACATGATGGGGACACTGTGGTCCCATACACGAGGGGCCATCTCGAAGGTCCTGGGTCAGTCGGGGTGTAAGGCATAATGCCAGAGGCAACCTCACCTCTGGTAACCAATGACCCAAGGCGGTTGCGCTATTAGTCTCTCCGCTACTGCGCGCTGCTACTCAGGCTGGTCAGACGGCAGTCGCTTCCAATATCGCCGAAGAAATTGGTTTCTTCGACGATATTGGGGTCATATTATATTCAAACGGACCCCTGACTCCAAGACTCGGATGTTACCAGGACCAACGCAAGGATGATGACCTGTTTCATTTCTATTTCTTTAGCAACCTACCAGGTGTTGAATGATTCTACATAATATGTATAAACTTAATGGTACAGTCAACATGTCAGAGGTTCCGCAGGCGTTATTTAGCATTCACCCCACACAGCTCGTTAGAACTATCGTTCTGTGTAATTACAGCTTGTGTTACGCCTGCCGTGTTTTCCTGTGTCTTGCCTAAACTCTGCCCGTCTTTTACACCGAAGAGTAATAAATTCTACTTCAATTTCACTTTCATTAAAACAGGACCAGTATTTTATGAATGAAACAGAGTGGTAGAGCTATATCAGATGTATTTCTAGTCCTCTTTCTTCCCCAAAACTTTATACCTACTGCCCCTTCTACCATACTTAAATACGGACTTCGAAGGGAGTTTCCGTGGCAAAGTCATGAGTTCTTTAGCTTGTGATTAGGTCAGGTGAAGTCATATTTAATTAAATTAATAGTTAGTAAAAGTTAATTTGGTACATAAGTTAATATTTGTGTACATACACTACTCCATACCTACCTACATTGATAATTATGAAATGCGAACATTATATGAGTTTCGCATTATTTGTGTGTATCGTTTTTTACGTATGTGTGTGTAGATTAGTATTATTTATACCCCTTTGCACTGAAATACACACAAAACATACATAGTCACTTACAGATGGAAAAAATATGAGCAACGAATCAATCGGCTTACCCAATTCACACTCAACTATTTCAATAAATTACTCATCTCTCCAATTCGAAATATCTCCACGATGAAGAAAGTTTAATCAAAATAGAACCAACTTGATTCTAAGGCTTATAACCAGAATCCGCAGAAACGCTTAATAAACACCAATGAACATTAAATCCGACCGCGGCTTTTCAAAAAGCTAATCTGTCCTGAAACAACTTTAAATCCTACCATTAAACTAACGAAACCTCATATTTCAACACGAACGTTGTTCTGTTGAACCGAACTACTTAGTAAAGCCTACATTTGGCTTTTAAGTATCCAACTTTGTTCGCTATAAGCCTTATTTAATATTGAATGTTCGGTTTGCGTTTGGGCGATTTTAACGCCTCGATTGCTTTACGATTTTGAGGATGGATTTGTGATGGAAACAACGCACATTGTATAAATTTAATGAGTCTTTTTTGAATATATTTATTTCAAAGTTATTTTTTTTTACAGGAATAATTCAAATTCATTAATCTATCTATCGAAAACTCTAAGCATAGCTCGCTCTATAGGCTGCTTTGTGATTTTTAATTTACGGAATGTGGTTAATGGATAAACCATTCGGTACCGTAAAGCCCTCCACTGACTCACACATGTGCACCAATTTGTAATATTATGCGGGCGCCTGTTTTATACAAATAATAATGTTGAATGAAATTTTGAAGCATTTATTATGCTAACTATTCAAATCGATTTAGAAAGGAAAAATAATCGACTTCAGCGGGACTCGAACTTCCCTTTTAAGGGGAATGCTCTGACCGATAAGCCACCGAAGCCCGCGCGAAGCCGATCCAAATTCCTGTATACTACTACCTTTGGGGCGACGGTGGAGCCATCCACCGAAACTCATATAAATAATATAGTGCTTCGTACAAAAATACATACGATTTGAAAAATGGGCGCCCATAATGTGCCTTATACAAAACAGATAGGATGTCACATCATGAGAAAATCTTCAGTATTTTAATCTATAGAGCTTACAAAACGGTGTAACTAGTGGCACAGTCCAAACCCATTGTTTTTAATGCCGGTAACAGTGTTTGGTTTGAGTAGTAACATTCATTCTAATTGGCACTCTCGAGGGCCGCAGTTACTCCAAACTACTCTGACATATTAGAGGTGAGAGGTATCTATTGGACTTGCTGTTTTACCTTCATACTGTCCACGTTAGCGTAGAGGCAAATGTCGGGCTCTTGGTTACGAAGTTTATTAGTTAGAGTAAGTACATTCTTATTACCTACCTATATTTCTGGAAAATGACTCTTCTTGACAGTCGGGTAAAAAGATAACTGTCAAAAATGTATTTTACCATTTTTGAGAGATATATTTTTTGAACTTATGTGTTCAATTTCATGTGGCAATCTTATTACTAAAACTATCTTTTGCTGCTGAGATTTTTACAGAAGAAAATTCAAATACTTATCCGGTAGATCGAATCTTGCTGCTTACCATGGCATCCACACCGATGTGTCTTACGAAGTCGTAACACAGCAGCACCGTTGAGCCCCACGGGGTACACCAAGACGTGTGTAGCTTGTGATGTCTCCTAACAGTAGTCCTGGCTTTTCAATAGAACTGGAAATTTAAAAAAATATATCCAATATTCTTTATTGGTAATACAAAACATATGCTTACAACATTATAAATTAGGAGCAAATGTTTCAATAATTGTTTTAAACCGCGCGAGTACAAACTCCGGTCACGTTCGTCGCAATTTCACCCCCGAATTAATTTCACCCCTGAATTAATTGCACCCTTGTTAGCGAAACAGAAAGAATGTTCATTTGTGTCAGATTTTACGATGTGGGTGTTTGTGTGTTTTGTAATTTGTTTCTGCTATTTGTCTCAGCGATACGAGCTCACGCAATAAAAGGTGTTATTTGTCATAAAAATATAACAGCTTTTTCTTTTGCGTCGTACCCTATAGTAGTTAATAGTCAGTATTTTTAATTACTCTTTTATTTTCTGGTACCTACCCGTGGTTTCCGGCCAAGTAGAATTTGGACCACCCCATCTCTTCCCATGCGGTGTCGTACAAGGCGACTAAAGGAGAGGGCTGATTAACACCAGACAGAGAGTCAACAATAGCCCGGAATACGACATCCCTCACTCCCTATTACATGGGACAATACAAAGATTGGTGGTCGGCAGCACGAGTGTGACGCCTCTGGTGTTGCATACGTCCATAGGCCACGGTAACCACATTCCATCAGGTGGGCCGTGTGCTTGTCTGCCACCCAAGTGGTATTTTTTTTTCACATTTTGTTGCCTTATTAGTAATAATGTATACAGAACCATATAATGAATGGGTAACTCTTTTTTTTTTCATTTACCAGCAAATTCCAAAATAAATTATTTTCATAGATGGTCGAGTTGCGGATAAGTTTACAATTTATTTTTATATCATAAATCATTTGCAAATAAATTCTCTCTATCTATTAACTTCTCATCATACAGCGAGATGCGGTAAATTGACGGACTGTATTTATAAAAAAAACTAGCTTTTGCCCGCGGCTCCGCCCGCGTGGATGTCGGTTATCGCGATCAAACGTAGCCTATGTCCTTTCTCGAGGTCTAATCTACCCCTAGACCAAATTTCATCAAAATCGGTACAGTGGTTTGGGCGTGACAGACAGACAGACAGACAGACAGACAGACAGACAGCGTTACTTTCACATTTATAATATTAGTAGGGATTAACAGTTGCCCGCGGCGGCGTCGCCCACGCGGATGTCATATTATCTTTCATATCTTTTCCAAGGTCTAATCCCCTCTACGAAATTTCATCAAAATCGGTTAAGTGGTTTTGGCCTGAAATCTTTACATACAGAAAAAGTTCCTTTCGCATTTATAATATTAGTATGGGTATGAATAAATACGACCGAATTGAGAAACCCCCTCATGTTTTAATATCGAAAAAAGGAGGAGGCTTCTCAAATTAAAAATGCCCTAAAGAACTGGCACTTCGTGGTACCATGTTTCTAGTACTGTAAAATTATTTTATTATAAAGTAGGGTAAAAATAATACATATCACAACGTAATAAATAATAATATATATGAAACAAAAACCTTTAAAACAATAAAAATGTCACAGATAACAATAACGAAATCGCTTTCCATTAAACTTGTCCAATTTTCAATTTGCGCAGTACAGAAATAACTGGAAAAGATTAATATATACAGGTTGTTCGCTGTCTAAATTATATGAAGATCAAACGGTTTTCAAAATGATATCTAAATAAAAATCAGCCAAGTGCGAGTCGGACTCGCCCACGAAGGGTTCCGTAGTAGCAAAGGTGAAAATTGCGGTTTATGACGTATTAAAAAAAAACTACTGACTGGATCTCGTTCGAATTAATTTTTAGTGGTAGTTTTCATGGCAATTTACATCATATATTTTTTTTAGATTTATCATTCTCTTATTTTAGAAGTTAGAGGGGGGGGGGACCACACATTTTTCCATTTTGGAAGTGTCTCTCGCGCAAACTATTCAGTTTAGAAAAAAATTATGTAGGAAACCTCAATAGCATTTTTAAAGACCTATCTATAGATACCCCAAACGTATGGGTTTGATGAAAAAAAATTTTTGAGTTTCAGTTCTAAGTATGGGGCCCCCCAAAATTTGATGCTTTTTTTATTTTTGTGTGTAATTCTTAATGCGGTTCACAGAATACAACTTCTTACCAAGTTTCAACAGCACTTATAGTTTCGGAGAAAAGTGGCTGTGACATACGGACGGACAGACAGACAGACAGACAGACAGACAGACAGACAGACGGACGGACGGACAGACATGACGAATCTATAAGGGTTCCGTTTTTTGCCATTTGGCTACGTAACCCTAAAGAGGATATTACTATTTTTTCGAGGATTTGGATTTTTGCAATCATTATCTTGTATTTTGAATTAAATTTTGTTACAAATCCCGATTTAATAACATTGATTGTTCAATTAATCATTATTATCATATTAGCGTGGGTTTCTGTTGCATCTGATACTTTCACCTCAGAGTCCAAGATTTGCTTACTCCTTCATTTTGTAGGTTTCGCTTGTGCGGCTGTGATATGAGCGACTGCCTATAGACCTCCAAACCCCTACTATTAAACTTAAAACACCCTACTATATAATTTACATTTTTATTTTCAATAATTATATATTTAAATAATATTACACACTGATGGTCATCGGAGCAGATGAGTCCTAGAGTGGAGACCTCGTGAAGGAAAACGGAAGGTGAGACGCCCCCTAGCCAGATGGACTGACGACCTGAAAAAGGTGACTGGGACAGAGTGGATGCGGAAAGCTGAGGATCGACAGAAGGGGCGCATATTAGCGCAATTTTTTATACTACTTAGGTCGTAAACAAGCACACGGCCCTCCTGATGGTAAGTGGTTACCGTGACCCATAGGCGAATGGAACACCAGGGGAGTCACACTCATGCTGCCGACCCTGTAAGAACAGAGAGATTATTACGTAATAAATATTAATTCCCCAGTTTGTTAAAACAACTCACGCTGTATATCGTATAGAAATAATATCTTTATCTAAAGTAAATACGTAACACAGTTCTCTGTAACGCTCTTCTCGTTACCAAGTTTGATTGATTAAGTTTGTTCAGCACTTGATAATCACTTTCAATTTTATATCACTGTTATGTGAGCTCTAAGAATTTGTCTCCACAGATTATACTGTGATTGGATTTTGCGTATAATTTTGAGAGGCTTAAAATAATATTAAAAGGTTTGTCTTATTTGACTCAAGTCCTCATGTATTAAAATGATTAATTTACATCTGGATACATAATAATACGACAAAATATTATTTATCATTGGCGCGAAGAAAACGAAGACGTTTGTCTTGAACAGAAAGTTCATTCAACTTGGCCATATAGGTAATATGTTGCCGCGTGGTTCCCCGCAGAGAAGAATTTGGGCCACCCCATCTCTTCCCATGCGGTGTCGTACAAGGAGATAAAGGGATATAGCTGTTTAACATCAGACAGATAATATACTCAATAATAGTCTCAGAATACTTAATAGTCTCAGCCTCAGATGCATGGCTCGAGTCAACAAATAGTGCCGCACTTCACTTCACCTCTGCCTAACCCTCCGGGGATAAAGGCGTGATTGTATGTATGTATTTTGCTTAAAGTTACTGTTATTTAGGGGTAGCTGTTGCCCCGGGGCTCCAACCTGATCCCGTTACCACAATCCAAGGGAACTTATACCAGAACCGTAAATGAGCTTGTGTTATTCTAGATTATAATCTATCCCTGTATCAATTTTTGACTGATCCTGTTTTGAATATGATCAGTAACAAACATCTTTACATTCAAATATCCAAACACCTTCATTAACCTTCACATTTATAATATTAGTATGTACTTAGCATAATATAGTAATATTGCAATAGATATTTTTGCAACTGTAATTATATAAAGGCTTACCGATGACCAAAATTTTAAATTAATACGAAAGTTAATAAAATCAACAGGTCTTACAATGGAAAGATTGTTGAGTAACCAAACGGCTACAAAAAGAATTCCACTCAAATCTGTAATGAACTCTAGCAAAAAACCAATTAACTCTCAAACCGTCTCAAATTTTTGTCACATTTTACAATCGCATCAATCCGCCTTAATCGTCCGGAAAATCCCTCGACCATTCTTTCTACACTTTAAGAAAAATGCTCGTGAATCTTAAAAAAAGGATCCAACCTGCAGAGCCATTTCTCTCGCCGGCCACCATTCATTGACATCGATTCCTAATGCCTCTATTTAATACCTAATATTGGCTTAACACCCCTATACGTCACGTCGAGTAGGGCTGTCAAACAAGGAAAATATTATTTTTTATTAAGGTCAGGCTTTTTAGAATATAGTTTTAAAGTAACACGTACAACAATTACTAGTTACTAAAGTAATATCAAAAATAAGAATTTTTGCATGAAAATGTCTTTGAAATTGTAAAAATAGAAATAGAGAATGAGAATTTCTCTTGAAATTTAACATAATGAGTGTCACGCAAATTCACGCAAATGTCAGAGCAACAATATAATATATTAAAAATATTCATGAAATTTGAACTTCGCTTCCAGAACAAAATACAATACATATTTAATACAAACCAAATTCATTCAACAAAACTAAATAAATATTTCAACAACAATGTGGAATAAAAATATAGGCTATGTGACAGCCCTGGAGAACTCTGGTAAGATAAAGAAAAGCCCACTCTATAATGTGATATCGACAGCAGCTATTTGTATTATCAAGATAATTAATAGTCTATTCGGGTCCGAAGTATATTTATCAATAAATTTGGATTGTTATTTAAAATAATAATAGTAAGTTTCACTAAAACTACACTAGTATAAAGTTATAAGTGTCCGTAAATGACTGATATTAGAACAAATACTTGGGTTATGTGAAATTACCGGTTATAAACAAAAAGATACTTTTTGGAATTCTTGTTTGTTTATTCACGATATAGACGCGAAAACTACTGAACTTAGAACTAGAACTTTATTAGAAAGATCTTATTCAAACTTAAAATCTGCTGTTGGGAAGAACCGGAGATGTGACCAAAAGTTGCCTCGCGCGGGCTTTTAGTTAGTAAAATATAATATCATTGGTTTATTTCATGCTGTAGAAATATAAGAAGAACACTTATAATATTTCATTGGTATAGTATATGTAACTTTGTAACAAATATTTATTGAGATAAATAGTCAAAGAAATTCTTCGTGCCTAATAAAATTTTCAAAGGAATAACTCTCCAATTTACTTCTCAAATTACTATCTACATTCCATCCTTTGAATGATTTCATATCATACAGGGTGTTTGATTTATTATTCCATTGGTTATATTAAATTACTAAAATTAAAATTAAAAAGTTCACAATGGTCAAAAATAACGCCAGATTAAAGAGTAATCTGGCGTTATTTTTGACCATTGTGAACTCTATTGACAACGAATATCAGTTTTTTCAGAAGCCGCACTGCTACAGACTTGCCTACACTTCCACACACGACATTCCTTCTACCGTGCATAGTCGGTGTGGGCTTAATATACGTAGAAACAAATACTGTGGAAAGATAGGCTGACGCCGTCGAATATAATATTCGACTTCGTTATTTTACATTATTTGTTTTTAAAATGATCCACTGACATTTATATCAAAATAAATCGTGAGCAAAAACAGAAAATACCGACACAAATGAAACGCAACGCTGATCTCAAGAGTTGTGAACAAAATAAGAAACTTCTTTATTTGTGGGTGTTGCCTGAGCATTCCGTTTCACCGCCGTTTTGTTTGTACGGCTTTACCGCCTCCTTGTTTACACTGAAACCTAAATTAGTTCTTGGAACAACAGCTACGGTATTTTCGCTTGATTTTAATATGAACTCTTAGACAGCGTTTGTTGTTTTTGAAAAGGCGATTGAAACATGAGTAATGATTAAAATTAAATGTTTTAATTACGGGACTCACAATACTCGTATTATGATACTTTATACTCTCTGAGTTATCTCCTCTCTTTCATTGAGTAAAGTGCAAAAACTCAGTAGTAAGAGCTTTTTTTAAGCCATTTAGGTGGCAGAGCACTACTTTCCCGCTAAAAACGACCCATTTTTTTGTTGGAAAAGCATATACTTACAATTTTTCCATATTCATGGATTCCAGAATATATTTGCTTCTCCAGTCATGCATATACTATGGTTGCCAGTGCACCACTTAGTATACCTCAATTATTCAAACGTCGTAACCTCGGAATCACTGATATGCACTAAGGCGGTATTTATATGCTTTCGACCCCTTCCAGGGTCTTCTTTTTTAAATTAACCTAGGCTATAACATTAACTCGCTTTTAGTTGTTGGTGCACACAGACTTACTTAGACTTTTTTTATAGTGCGATAAATCCCCACGGATTTGTGACGCAAGCTGCATTCTGATGAAAATACCAAACATAAGGAATTTGTAGTTATAAGTTAGGTTTATTTCTAAATAAACCCAAGTTATTTAAAATAAAATATTTAGAACCACATTCAATTGTTATCGTAACGAGAATCACAACGCAAACACAGTTCATATTTGCGTTGTGACTCGGTAAATCGGAAGAGCATTCATAATCAATTTATCAGGTCCAACTAAACTATGTGTACGTAACAAAAATAGACAAATAGGTATGCATAATTTTTGTATTTTGATTTGAACAAACATTTTCTATTATGATTTTGCTTAATAAAAAACTTTGTTTGCCAACTTTTATAAAAGGTGGAAATCGATTGCATTTTTCTTTCTTCGCCAATTTTAGTCAATTTCATATCATTGTTTTTAGTTGCCAAGAATATTTACTCAAGGTTTTATATAACAACAAGGTATAAAATAACTTAACAGAAATAAGTAATAAAAATCTCCTTCTATGATTGTCGGAAGCGCAAGCTTGTTTATGGCTTAAACATCATTTCATAACATTTTTAAAAACGCTATTACTATATTTACTTCGAAAAACCATAATATGAATTGTTTAACCGTCATTGTGGTATATAAAAATCCAATTTAAAAGTTGAATTTAGATTGTTTATACATTTTTACCTACGTGATGTTTATAAAAAAAAACTGCCTGCCAGAATTCAAAAATATTTTTAGAACAAAATATGGAACTCATAAACAAAAGCTTTAAATTTTGCAAGCAAACAGGGTACGGCATAATAAATAATTTAGTCGAAAAAGTTTAACACAGTACATTTTAGTTTCAGTTGCCCCAACGAACGCGCGGAAAAGTTTCTTTATACAGGGGATTAACTCGAAATGAGTTTTTTCACGGAAACACCACGTATTAAACCTTAAATGAAGTTTTTCCGAAAGGATTGCCGTTCCCCTGTTGTGGTATTTGGGGAACTAACCCTGTATTGTATTTTATCGCGTGTGTGGGTTCTTTTGTGTTGGCGGCAAATTGAATAAAAAATGTATAGCTGTGTGGGAGTTTTGTTTAGATGTACAAACATTTTCACGCTTCCCGTGTTTTGAAATAAATAGAATTAGAAGGTATGAATTGAAATATTTCGAAGTCAATATATAGTTTGATTTTTCCAACCGAGGTGTTCAAAACGTGAGAGTTTTAGCGTTGATCCCGGGATCACTTTGGAGATCGAGGTCTGCATGTCTAAATTCTTAACTAATTTGGTCAATGTTCATTGTGGCAGAGAATGCCGTCCAGCCTCCCAACCCGAAAAGATCATCTTCGTCCGAGTTTCATCCATCAGTCAAGCTTATAAAAAATAAAATCTTACATACATACATTAGTGTTTCTTTGAAACCGAGTGTATTTGCCTCATTGATATGGCTCAATTTTTTTTTAACTTTTAGACTTTAACTCACATAAAATCGTGACCAGATCATTATATGTTATATCATATTTCGAAGGCACTGATTTGTACCCAGTAGTTTAGGATATAGACAGTGCTGATAAATTGGTCAACCAGATTAATGATGACCAAGGCAGATGAATGGACTTTTGCACCATATTAATTAGAAGCATGCAGATAAATGAGAATAACATATTATATTCAATCAACTTTATTATAAAATATCTGGCAATCATCATCACCATCTGCATAAAGACGGATTTTCCTGATTGCATCAGTGGCCAAGATGACCTCGGAGCTCAGGGTCCGCCTTCCGGCTCTTCCTCCTCCACTTCGCACGATCTTGGGCGTCAATGGCAGTGAGACCATTTGCACGCATATCACCCTCCATGGCGTCAAGCCAGGACTTCTTGGGCCTACCCCTTTTACCTGGACCCGGTGGAGGCACCATCTGCGCCATTGCTAGGCATTTGTTACCCACGTAGCCTGGCGGTTGCCGCAAGACGTGGCCGCACCAGCGAAGGCGGCTCTCTTGCATTTTATTCGCGATGTCACGGACGCGAAGGTTGCGGATGCGAGAGTTCCTCACGCGATCTTTACGCGTGACGCCACACATCCATCGCAGCATTTTCATCACCGTGACACGTAGTTCTTGCTTGTGTCGCTCCAGCAGCGGCCACGCCTCGCAACCATGTAAGAGAACAGGTCTAATGATCGTCTTATAGACCTGCCTCTTCAACCTAACTGGCATTTTGGGATCACGCGTGACGCCAGTCATTTCTCGCCACTTGGCCCACGCGGTAGCAATCCATGCCCTGACGTCGTAGTTGATTTCACCAGTCACATGAAGTACAGATCCCAGGTACTTAACCTGGTCCGTGCGCTCGACCAAGTCATCGCCTATGCGAATGGGTATGGGATCTGTGGAGTTTAACGCTAAGTATTGTATTGTATGTCTTCGCTACATTTAGCTTCAGACCGCCGCCGTTCTCAAGCACTTCCTTCCACCCTTTCACGCGTCGCACCAATCTGCTCCTTTCCACGTCCATCAGCGCAATATCATCAGCATACATGAGCAACCACGGGGGCTGCTCATGCGAGTTTCTGATGCTGTCCGACAAACCGTCTAATACTACGCTGAACAGGTAAGGACTAAGGACGGATCCTTGGTGTACCCCAACGGTGATGGGGAAGGCTTTCGAGTCACCAACAGCAGTCCGAACCACAGAACCGGAATCGTAGTACAAGTCTCGGATGGTGTCAATGTAAGTTTCTGGGACTCCCTTGGCCCGCAATGCCCATCAGATCACCGCGCGAGGAACACGGTCGAAGGCCTTCTGTATGTCTAAGAATAGGTAGTGCAGAGGCGTGTTCTTCGCCCTGTGTTTCCCCGCCACAATCCTTAGGGCGAACACCGGGTCCATAGGTCCGTGCCTGGGACGAAACCCGTACTGACAACCCGAGAGTGTACTTTCCTGTCGGATCTGGGAGTCGGTTATCCGCGGTAACTGCCACTCTCCTGCACCGATTCCTTGCCTTTGAAGATTGGTGTGATGATGCTTAGCCTCCACTGGCTCGGGATCTCACCGGGTATGCGGTTATAGAGATTTGCTAGAATGCTCACACCATGGGCACCCATTGCCTTCCAAGCCTCGATAGGGACTTCGTCGGGTCCTACAGCTTTCTGGTTCTTCATGCGGCGAATGGCAGTCTCGACTTCAGCAGGCGTAATCGGTGGCACTAGTCCTTGATTCGGAGGGAAGTCTGGTGGCTGCACCTCTTTATGCTGCTTATTCAGCAGCTGGTGGTAGATGGGCGCCATCTCTCCTTCACCGCGACTTTCTCGTACAACAGATTGCCCCCAGGGTCTTGCATGCAGCGGCACTTGGATAGACCCTGTGCCGCTTTGGCCCTGGACCGCGCCAACTTTTGCCCCTCAGACGATTCCACTTGTAAACATCATTTTTGTTCCATATTCAACAAATAAAGGACATTGAACTTTGAACTTTGAACTTTGAACTTTGAACTTTGAACTTTGAACTTTGAACTTTGAACTTTGAACTTGAACTTTGAACTTTAACTTGGAACTTTAAACTTTAAACTTTGGTATATAGCCGTTGCAAGTGGAGAGCCGTAGCCAGGGCCGTTTGGCCCTAGCTACGGCTCTCCAGGCGGCGCATTTGCATCTTTGTACGCATCGCGGTCTTCGGAAGATTTGGACGCTTGCTACTTTTTATAGAGGGCTTTCTTCGCCCTGATCTCTTTCTGGACTGTGTCGTTCCACCAACAAGTGTCCCTGCCACACTTGCGTCCACCCTTAGACATACCGAGTGCCGCCCTCCCCGCTTCAAGAATAGCTGCCTGAATCCTGTCCCACCAAACCTGTACTGGTTCGTCTACACTGTCTACAGCATCAGCGCACTTGTCACTGATGGCTGAGACGAGACTTTGGGACTTGACTTCATCAAGCAGCCACCACTTGATTCTGCGTTGGGCACGCTCAGCACGTTTGCCTTTGGGTTTCACGCGGAGGTCCATGACAAGAAGACGGTGTTGGCTAGTGAGACTCGCCCCGGGTATAACCTTGCAGTTAGCCACCTAGCTGATGCTGTGCCTCCTAGTGAGTAGGAAATCGACCTGGGTAGAGCGCCCCCCCGCTCTTGTAGGTGTTAAGATGTTTGGATTTCTTTTTGAAGTACGTGTTCACGATGGCATGAACGGCAGTCGCCCATGTTCTGAAGATGTACTCACCCTCTGGGTTGCAACTTGCGACTACCGTATCCAAAGCCACCGTAAACACGCTCAAACTCCTCACACCCACCACCCACATGACCGTTCAGGTCACCACCCAGGACACCCTGCGACAGTGGGATGTCACGACGCACTTCCCCGAGTTGGTCCCAGAATGAGATCTTTTCGGCTTCGCTACGCCTAGCCTGTGGCGCGTAGGCACTTATCAGGTGGGTTACAATTCCATTGATAAGCACCCTCACGACCATAAGTCGCAACGTCCGAGAGAGCACCACAAATCAGGTGCACCTGTGTACATCAGCTGGTAGCCGTCCCCAATGTGCATGGAGCTACTGCCACCCCAACGAGTCTCCTGCAGGAATGCCACGGCCACTCTCTGCCTGCAGAGTACGTCAGCCAACTCCCTCGTGCGACCGGTCAACGTGCCAATGTTCCACGTTGCGAAGCAGAGTTTTTGGGAACTACAATGTTGGCCTAACATCTTTAGCCGTGCCCGGCTCAGGCACGGTGGCCCTAGCCGACTTGCGACACAAGGCGGGCGGCCCTCGTGCGGACCGTTTTGCGGCGGTGCCCTACCCTCATCGTGTTCCCTTATTCTTATTGCCATTTATGTTGTGATTTGGCATTTTTTGGCCTTTCCGGGGGCAATTGCCAACCTCCAACCCCCAAGGGAATGCCAGCGCCAGAGCCTCGTCCGTTCTACAGCAGGTGGTGCACCGACTTGCAGGTGAGGTTGGCCTGGGGCCCAAGATCTTGGTGGACCACCTTGCACCTAAAAATTATTTTTCATTAAAGCTCATAAAAACGTAAAAAACTGGTCATAAGTTGAGATTATTGTTGTTATTTTTAATTAATCCTAATTTATCTGGCCCGGTCAAATTCATCTGGGCATAAGAGCCAGATAAAACCAGACTAATGGGAGCCAGACAAATTAGAAAGTTATAGTTAATCGAACCCTGCACCTTTATTTATGAACAGATACAATTAAAGGTGTAATTAACATGAATAGATAACATTATGACAGACCTTGGTTAAGTTTCAAAACATAACTAAAAACCCGCAATCCATGAAAGAATACAGATTAATTATGCGACATGCGTGACAAACTCCCAAATAACAACTTTCAGTCGTATTTTTTAACAAAATATAACATTTGAACGTGCAAGTGTTCGATAGCTCGCTACTGATTGACGCGACCAATCACGAGTCGGTATTCATTAAGCAAATATTTTGTGTTTACATTGAAATTATGCTTGAACAAGATGCGCCAGTTGAATTATCATTTTCGTCGGGGACATTTTTTAAAGTAATGTAATTACGAAGATATCCAATTATTTTGAATTTCAGTTATAACATATCAAAAAACATATATTCAAATATCGATGCAACATTCTTATTTTAATATAATTGCTTCTTAAGATCGCAAAAAATCTAATAATTCAACAAAAAGCGGCATGGGGACACACCAGATTAATTAGTTTTTACTGTTTTCTGTTAGTAAAATTATTGCTTGTATTAAATAATCCCAATTAATTAATATATGCGTCGATAGACATTTTTATCTACTATGTAACCTGAAATTTTTGTGATAATTGGAGAATAAATTGATGTGTTCTTCAGTCAAAAACATGTCTAATCTGGTTTACAAAGAATCACCCACATGTACTCACGCCTGTAAATCACTGAAAGGGTAGGTAGAGGTCTATAAACACCCACATTTCGTCAACTAAGGATTTCGCTCTCACATAATGGGGGCAAGCCTATTATCGTCTAACGGGCGCTTTGTCATGGGCTGTATATTTACTGTCGGGTGGAGAACAGCCCTGTCCCTTAGTTGCCTTTTACGACACCCACAGGAAGAGATGGGGTGTCTCTATTCTACTCCATCGGGAACCAGGAAATCGTAGAAATTAATACTTGGATTAAATCAAGAATCGTATTGCTCTATGCCAGAAGGTCCATTACCAAAGTAAAAATATTAAATAATAGATTATAATATATATTTTATAGTGTGGGTATGATAGTAACGAGCCTCCCTATTGGACGATTTAGTGCCACTAAAGAGCAAGATGCGTGTCGTCATTTTATAGTAGGATATGGTGACCAAATTTCTTCTACTTTTGGAGAACAATCTTCCCGAGAGTTTCCAAAGTTACCTTTACAAAATTACGTTTCATTAAGCAAATATTTTGTGTTTACATTGAAATTATGCTTGAACAAGATGCGCCAGTTGAATTATCATTTTCGTCGGGGACATTTTTTAAAGTAATGTAATTACGAAGATATCCAATTATTTTGAATTTCAGTTATAACATATCAAAAAACATATATTCAAATATCGATGCAACATTCTTATTTTAATATAATTGCTTCTTAAGATCGCAAAAAATCTAATAATTCAACAAAAAGCGGCATGGGGACACACCAGATTAATTAGTTTTTACTGTTTTCTGTTAGTAAAATTATTGCTTGTATTAAATAATCCCAATTAATTAATATATGCGTCGATAGACATTTTTATCTACTATGTAACCTGAAATTTTTGTGATAATTGGAGAATAAATTGATGTGTTCTTCAGTCAAAAACATGTCTAATCTGGTTTACAAAGAATCACCCACATGTACTCACGCCTGTAAATCACTGAAAGGGTAGGTAGAGGTCTATAAACACCCACATTTCGTCAACTAAGGATTTCGCTCTCACATAATGGGGGCAAGCCTATTATCGTCTAACGGGCGCTTTGTCATGGGCTGTATATTTACTGTCGGGTGGAGAACAGCCCTGTCCCTTAGTTGCCTTTTACGACACCCACAGGAAGAGATGGGGTGTCTCTATTCTACTCCATCGGGAACCAGGAAATCGTAGAAATTAATACTTGGATTAAATCAAGAATCGTATTGCTCTATGCCAGAAGGTCCATTACCAAAGTAAAAATATTAAATAATAGATTATAATATATATTTTATAGTGTGGGTATGATAGTAACGAGCCTCCCTATTGGACGATTTAGTGCCACTAAAGAGCAAGATGCGTGTCGTCATTTTATAGTAGGATATGGTGACCAAATTTCTTCTACTTTTGGAGAACAATCTTCCCGAGAGTTTCCAAAGTTACCTTTACAAAATTACGTTTATTTTTTTAAATTGAGTCCCATATTGAATATTCTTTCGAATCCTTGAAATATACACGTTGTTGACATTTTATGAAACAAAGTGTGATTTAATAACTATTATTGGTTTTTGATCATTTATTAAAAAAAATAATGGATGCAGTTTTGATTCTATAAATGAAGTCCAATCAAATCCGCAGTTAGACTGGTAAAGCAAGCCCCAGACTCCGAAGTGAAAAGCTTCGGATGCGACTGGGATTAACGCTAGAAAGAAGAAGTATTGATTATACTATGCAACAAGTTTAACCTCCTCAACGAGAGAGGGATACAGAAAAACAGTCATCTATAAGAATTCCAAAGATATTATATAAAAAGAAGTAGATATGTTATTGCGCGAAAATCGTGAAGATCCGAAAACGAGTCAATTGGAACGTTTGCCTCTAGTACCGCGTGCCGAGCGGCGCCGGTCGGACGTTGAGCGGAAGCAAAAATAACGAAAATGCCATCGTATGTTTATAGACACTGCACGAACTGTTACCTACTCTAAAGTTAATACACCAAAAGTGTAGATGAATTAAAAATGTGTGTGAGTGAGTTCGGCACATTTTTCTACGTTGATTTGTAAGCATGTCATGTCTATGTTATGAAATGTCATTGAAGAATTCGAATAATTAATCATTAAGGTTTGCATTTTAAACGTATTCGTGTATCAAAAAATAACAAATTATATAAAATCTGAATCCAGATTTTTTTCATAATACGTCATATTTTTAAACCTTTACAAATGATTAACGTCTAAAGCATGAATGAATGAATATAATAATATAACTGAAACACCATGTTACACCTACGATATAAAATACAACAGCCTTGCTATAACACAAACCCTCATAATATACTTCAGCACCACATATTTTTCACTAGTCCCACAAAATCTCCGATGTGTGGACCCCTCATTTATATCACTAATATAATTTTATGGGTCATACTTCACCTGTTACGCCAAGGTGGGTAGGCAGCCAATTTGGCGGTTTATTAAGCATTTACCTCGTTATTCCACGGTTAAGTCGCCCTGTATTCGTTCGTTTTGATTGAATGAGTAGGCTCCGTTCCCGCCATTATGTGAGTTCCAGATGCTTCGATAGCCGAACCTATTTTGTTGTGACATTTTTTGATCCTATACGTGTAGGTATATTTGGTTCCCTACTTGGAAATCGGAGCTTGATATAGATTTGCTGAATACTTCCAGTATCGTATTACTAAGTATCTTGATATTTTACTACTTTACGTGATTATAAACCATTATTATACTTCTTAAGATAGTTAAAAATCGATTTTGAGAAATTACATTATGTTTTGTAAAAACATACATAAATAATTCTCTACGTGAATTCCACGTACAGAATATGATCCAAAATCTATTACTCCTTCTCAATTTTTCGCAAACATTTGCAGAAGGATCCTAAACACGAACGCTATATTTGGCTTTCTGGTCGGCATTATTGACGGATGATCGAGAGGGTATATTGAATTAACTGTCTTATAGCCCGCAATGGGGTACGACAAATTGAATGGAATGAAATTGAATAGTTATAGTCGAGCTATTATATGCCAGATCAGGTAGGTACAAATAAATTACTCGGTGGGTAGGATGGACAATAATAATCCGAATGCTATTTTAGTTTTTGTGTAATTTTAGATTTCACTCATGATGTAAATATGAAGGTTATCTAAGCCTCTAAGCCCTTTCCTAACTCTGGCTTTTTAACCTAACTACGAAGCGGCTAAACTTCTATAGAAGGGCTGCTTTTTAACCTTCACAACCCACTGGCGATATCAAAGTTCAGTTAGACAAATTTCCTAGTTTTTTAGGATCCCAACTACCCGTAAGGACTGCTGTGGACGTTCATATTGCAAAGGGGGCCAACGGCTTAACTTGTCAATAGATTACTTATGAAAACTTGTGAAAGCTTGTGAAAACTTGTGAAAAGATAAAAGAAAGAAGAAAGAAAAGCCCATCCGGAGACTGACCTGATCAGTATTGCTCAACTTTGCAATGGGTTACGACTTAGCCATGAGCCCCTCAGCAATTCAATTCTATTATAATCCCACGCGTTAGCAATATCGATTTCTCAAGAACAATAAGCCCAAAATAATTTTGCTAACAACAAAACAATCTCAGTAACGGTATAACATTAAAATAAAAATTTATGGTCACACTATTTCGCGGGATATGTATTTAGGCGCCATCTTGTTTGTTCTTCCATTTTGTGCACACGTGATAACCAGACCCCTACACTTAACCTTCTTAATATAAACAGCATAACGCCGCTTAATGGCTAATTTAATACTCCATTAACTGTAATATATTAACAGTTACTACAATTAGCAATTTAATTACAATTTACTAAATTTATATTCAGTTAATTGTTCATTATGTTGTAGGTTCCGGTTCTATATTCGTAAAGTTATAATATAACTTAGGCCCCGAAGATCTGGCTAGGGCTCTCAAAGATCTTAGAGGCTCAAATCAATCTTATAAACTAGATAATACCCCTGCTAATAAACGAATGAGGTTCTCTTTCCTGGGTTGTGGACAGTCAGATTACGCTTCTGTAATAGACTAAAATATTTGAAGGCTACTTCTTCTGATCAGTTTTAGTTTTAGTTTTTTTTTTAGCAAAAGTATAATAATTTTAAATTTCAAACCACAGGAAACACAAGAATTGAAAAGAGAATAACAGAAAGTAAAAATAATCGTAGCTAAGGCTTCAGATACTCATAAAAGGCCTAAGTAATATTTGATATTGAGTAAAAGTCCATACTAATAATAGTAGAATGCACTTAGATACATTCTAGGATAGACCTAAAGAAATATCCGTATAGCCAAAATCTCCCCGAGTGTCCTAGTCTCTCGTCCTCTGAGTGTATATCATAGAGCTGATGGATGTATTGTGGCCGTGACGTACTCAGCCTGCTTCGAGTAATTCGTGAAAGGCATCTTTGCAGTAGGGTGACCAAATTTACTTTGGTAGGTATTATTAGATAGCAGCTGTTACAGGCCTGGAACTGCCCTGCAATAAAATAATTCGAGTTTTCGGAAAGTAGCCTTAACTTACTCAATCTTTCTATATAATATAGATACCTACGTTTTTATTTTAATAAATTCAAAATTTTCTGATTCTTTATCATAAAGTTTAATGTTGACGGCAAGAAGCTTATACTCTATTTTGAGGATAAAAATACTGATGAAATATTAGCATACAACACTCTGGTAATTTGGCTTACCAACTTCGAGCATTTAAGATGCGATGTATCTAATATAAAGGTTAACTATTATAAATGCCACAAAGCTAGATTTCAGCTTGACATACTTGATTTTTATGATAGATACTCAAAAGAACAGAAAGATGATAATAAAGACGAATAAAGGGTGCAGCTTTAGGCTCTAGCCGTAAATATGTGCTATTAAAAATATGCTGGATCTATGTTAGAGGTTAAGAACTTGCCATTTGTTTTAGGACAGTCTTCGTTTTTCATGACAATATATGGACCGTACTCAAAAGACATCCATATCGCAGGACGTTGAGTAACTCATGCAATGTAACACGCGCCCGAAGCCACCTTCATAACGCGCGTACGTGACCTCCTACGAATACCTCACAATCCTAGCTATTACACGATATTTTTGTCACCCAAGCCTTAGAGCCTGTCTCCATTTGCGTTACAGTTACCTATTCGTTTGAATTTTCTTTTTTCGAATATGTAAAATCATGGTGTACCTACCTACTTCGTCTGTTTGGCAGATTTTGTATTTTCATAGTTTTGATACTTCCGTAGAAGTTAATCCCTCTGTCTGATCTATTATAGATTGTCAGAGAGATTACATTATGAGCTTATTCAAAGAGAAACTTAGGAGACTGTAGCGCTCTTGGTTCCACAAACGGACTATGATGATCGTTTTCCATCAGGCTGATTCCTATTCATGGTATAAAAACACATAACCGCATTATACCTAGGTATATATTGTATATGTATTGCCGTGTTGAGTAAAATCCCGGTGGAGTAAAATCGGGTCACCCCATCTCTTCTTGTGGGTGTCGTAGAAAGCGACTAAGGGATAGGGCTGTTCTCCATCCGACAGTAAACCTACAGCACATGACTAAGTGCCCGCTTGATGGCAATAGGCTCGCCCCCTATTACGTCGGAGCGAAAATCATAGGTGGCGAAATGTGGGTGTTAGTACACCTCTGCCTACACCTTCAGGAATTTACAGGCGTTAGTGTATGTATGTATACCCGCATTGTCATGTTTAATACTAATAGTAGACGAGACTTCAATACCTAAAGAAAAACTTTATCACTACTAACAAATTGAGTAAACAAATAATCCCAGTACTCCTGTTAAAGTTCGCAAGAAGAAATCCAGGGAATCCTTGATTACGCAAAGGGACGATACATTTTGGAAATCTATCCACGCATTAAAAAGTTTGTAGCCGTTTTTTCCCTTCAACAATTCACTAACTAAGGACGTGATGGCTTGTTTTGTAAACACACGGATCACGAATTTGATCAACACCATTAAAGTCGCCCCAAAGACGGATTTATAGAGGAATTTGGATCTGCTTCGTGCGGGCCTCGGTGGTTTAGTGATCAGCCCCTCTGGACAAGTGACAATTCGTTGCTCGGCGTATGATGGAATAGAATGCCAAATGTATGGGATTTGACGTATGTGACAGGCGTCAACGAATGTCAAAAACGTCAAATCCTATACATTTTTCATTCTATTCCATCATACGCCGAGCAACGAATTGCCACTTGTCTAGGGGGGCAGAGCATTCCCCTGTAAGGGAAAGACCGTGGGTTGAAATCCCGCCCGAGGTCGACTCTCTTTTCTCTTTCTAAATCGATTTGAATAGTTAGCATAATAATTGCTTCAAAATTTAATTCAAACATTAAAATAATTGTCACTTAAGTACAAATACGAAGAAGGGTGTCGTAGAAGACGAATAAGAGATAAGGCTGTTCTCCATCCGTCAGTAAACATACAGCCCATGAATAAAAGTACCCGCTTGACGGCAATAGGCTCACCCCCACATAATACGTGGGCCCGAAAAGCATAGTTGGCGAAATGTGGATGATAAAATATACCCTCTGCTGGTTCGGGGATTTACGGGTGTGAGTAAATTTATGCCTGACGCTGACTGTACTACTAGCTTTTGCCCGCGGTTCCGCCCGCGTGGATGTCGGTTATCGCGACCAAACATAGCCTATGTCCTTTCTCAAGGTCTAATCTACCCCTAGACCAAATTTCATCAAAATCGGTTCAGTGGTTTAGTCGTGAAAGCGTAACAGACAGACAAACAGACAGATAAAGTTACTTTCGCATTTATAATATTAGTATAGATATAGATTTTTACGATATTCGTTTGTTGCTATATGTGTGCAAAAGTTAACGCAGACACTTCAAGTTATCATCGAATGATCCATATTTTCTATTCGATAACATGCTGGGCCCATATTACTCCCGTAATATCCCAGCGAGTTGTTTTTGATAGGCCGCAAAGTAGCGACAACTTATCCAGTGGGTTAGCATTCCGCCAGCGCTTGAAACTTAATACAAGTCAACTTCGCAGTAACAATCGGACAAGTTCGAGAGCTACAATGTTGTAAAGCTATTTATGTAATGGTGTATACAATTTTGTGAATCATTAGTGTTTTTAACTTCTTATATTATTGATCCACTAATATTGTAAAGCTGAAGAGTTTGTTTGTTGGTTGAACGCGCTAATCTCAGGAATTATTGGTTCGAATTGAAAAAATATGTTTGTTTCGAATCGCTCGTTTATCGAGGAAGGTTAAAGGCTGAATATCATTAAGATGATATGCAGCCTCTACCCTACTAATCATAGAAGTGCTGCAGTAGCAGCAGCTCGATTCCGTCTCTTTCGAGTTTGCCCTCTTCGGGTGTCGGAGTCCCCACCTAGCCTCCGGGAATGGGGAGGCGCGCATCGCGAGCCATGTCACGACCTGCTTCCGTTCTGCTAGAGTAACAGGCGGCTCCACCCGACCACGGAGGCAATTCTGCAACCTCCGACGCCCGAGTTACCTTCACTAGTCTCGAGTCGCACAGTTGGTGAGTCTCCTCCGTTACGTCTTCACGAGTATTACTTGCTTGCAGAAGGAGGTGGTGACAGCCCACGCATCCTCGCAACGCACCGTCATCGTGAGCTAGTCGGTGAACGAGAGAACTCTCACCTCTAGGGCAGAACTCTCACTCCTAGGGCACAACTCTCGACCTTAGGGCAATAGTATGATAGTTACGGGTACGGGTTTTTCGCAGTGAATTTTTTGCCCAAGCCTAAAATATATACAAGATCAAGCTGTATTTAAATATCTCGTATATTGTTCAACAAAATTTTAAATGCAAATAGAAACTCTTCAAAAGGACCGAGGGGATGTTTTAATGGATTCTAAAAGAAGTGGAAGACCACCAAAAATGTTTTAACATAAATTATCTTAATACCGGGTATTTTACGCATATGAATAAATTACTGCAAGGAATGTTAAAAATCATTATTAGTTTATTAAATTGTTTCTTAATTAATGTTCTATTATAGTACTATGGCTTTTTTTGATGGCGCGAAAAATCCCCACGGATACCTCCCCCGCCGAAGCCGGGGGGGGGGGGAGGTTATGTCGGACTCGATGGTTGTTTGAAAGGCATTTCATCCCACGCACACTCAGGCTGTGGAATGAACTCCCTGCGGTGGTTTTCCCAAGCGACTACAATATGGTCCCATCAGGTGGGCCGTGTGCTTGTCTGCCAACTAAGTGGTATAAAAAAAAAAAAAAAAAGTAGTCCCGGTGGAACTAGTGAAACCAACCGACTAAAACGCATGCCGTCTGTGGGCCGTCGCGTCGGTTGCCGTAGGTGAGATTGTCGTAGCCATATCCCTCGCATCCCGGCCGACCCAGGTCCATATCTCTCGATCTGGCCCTCTTCCGGTATGGGGGTATATTACTATGGCTGTACCATATTATCTGTTCTGTGGCTGTACCTAAGAATATTGCTCCTCTGATTTTCAATCAAAGAAAAGGAGTGAAAGCTTTACAATTGGAACGGTTTCCCAATTTAGTTGGGGCTCGGCTATTCAGTTCAACTATGGCTTCTAACTAATATTCTAAACATTGTCTAAAAATTAAAATAGATAAGGCCTCTTTACTTCAAAAGCAACTTTATGAAACCATGATCTTAATTAAAAATTTCATAACTTCGCAAAACATAAACTAAATAGAGCCTCCAAGCAATTGTTGAAGTATATTTTGTACAATAATGAATCTATTTTAAGGCCCTGTCTCACTCTTTGCTCGTGACTTCAGTCTTCACAGTGTGGCTAGCCTACCTTACACTTATAATATAAGCTATTTGCTCTAAAAATCCTATCAAAATCGAGCCAACCATTTTGGAGAATATCAGGAAAAAACAGAAGGAAAAAAAAACGAAAAATAGAAAGTAAGTACTTTAGTTATGTTATGTGTATCCGTCATTGTTACTTAGTGTAAAACACAACAGTCAATAATGATCAAAATCAAAAATTCTGTAGGGGGGGGGGGGGGAATACTACTGACGGTGGAGGTGAGCGCTGATGCATCACAAGGTGGCCACCCTAAACCTACATCTGGGTCGCAAGTCCCAGTCGCCGTCACGGTGTTCCTCTCTGTATCACGATATGGACCCGGCGACCGCACGGTGAATCCATGGAGTGCTGAGAATCGGATCTCTTGCAAACAGCAAAATAACTTTATAATCATTACAAGAAATCTGCGCGGTATTAATAAATACCTACCAAACTTTAATCAATTATGTTTCGGGCATGTTGATTTAGAATCTGCCGGCATCTTCCACGCAATTTTATAACTCCCCTTTTATTAAAATACTTGTCTTTACTTCTAAAAATACAGTTATAAGTGTTGTTTGATGGTCTATTTATTAACAAAGTCGGTTTTTACCTTACCTTACCTTTTGTACACCTACTGATTGACGGATAAGGCTATAGCGTAGCCATTCCTGTCGGAGTTGGGGGTTCAGATAGCAGTCGCTTTCAAAAAAACCCATATGAGAACAACCAAAATTCGAAGAAGTGTACCCCAGTCTATGAGGTGACAGAATGTTAAGATAATGATGACGATGAACGAATTAGAGATCAAGAAACTAACGCATTCTGTGTCTATCCTACAACTATTTTTATAAGTAACAACAATGTACCTATCCAAAAATGAACAGTGCTAGAATGTACAAGTATTAGAATGCTATGTGCTCTCGTGTGGATGCTTTTTCACAATAGTCTTTACTCTTTATGTTAAACTTATATACGGAATGCGACCATTATGAAGCCGCAATGAATTAAAAAAATCATATTATTCAAGTCTTTCACGGTACGCTCTGCGTCTTCAGTTGTCGTATGTCGCCTTCAATCATACCTTTATTCATTAATTTAAATTATTACTTAATAAGTTTAATCTCATTGCCTTTATTAAATTTCATGTAAAGACCGGAGCAGTCTTCTGTTGTTAAGACTTTTTATATCACTTGCAGATAAGCACACGGCCCACCTACCAAGTAATATAAAAAAATACGTCATGTGTATGTCTGTGCAATCACCTTCTCACTGGGCAAATAACCCGCAAAATGGTCAGACCTTTAAGTCCTCTTTACTTAGGTAAACTAGCATAGAAGTTAACTGAAATAATGTGACTGTTTATAACCTACCTGTGACGAATTTACTTTCAATATAATATGGAGTTCTACAAAATGTGACGAATTAACTATATGACTAGGTATGTTTGTAAGGGTGTTTGTAGTGACATAATGTACTCATATAATCCGATTTTTGTTTCTGTACCAATAATTGTATAAAATAAAATAAATAAATAAAACCCGAAACTTTATCATTACATCACCCGAACAGTTTAAAAAGAAATATTATATATCCTGATAGAGAAGGTGCAATAAAACAGGGTTTTCACTTAATTAATCCCTAAGCCACGGACTGACGTGTAAACGTTAATTCAAGCCATGCTCTCCCTTGCTTCATACCAACGACATTCTACCGTAAACATGTACCTTCGTAATAGAATTTCTAATCAAACTTAGCAAATACACACACGATTATGTTGTATAATAGGCTCATTGAAACCAAGTGACCTATACGGTGAACTTGTATGCTTGTGCGCGTGTGCCTACGACTATTATATTTGAGGGTTCACTACGTCATAGATTAAATTTTAAATGAGACAGTTAAGGTTCAACCCCACGCCCACCAAACGGACGGCATCGGAACGGATTTTACAATCTTTAAACAAAATAAATCTCATATCACAGCATTTAAAGTTTATATTACCAAGTCACGCATGACAGCTTGACGTGCGTCATGCCGCCGCACGTCGTTGTCAAGCTGTTGTGCGTGACTTGGTAATATAAACTTCAAACACTGTGATAATAAGATTTAATTTTGTTTAAAGATTGTAAAATCCGGGCCGATGCCGTCCGTTTGGTGGGGTTGGACCTTTAGTGTTTCTAGTATAAATGCCTAATTAGAATTATGTATTTGATTTTGAGTTTACCTCCGAGCCTTTGAGCCTCCGAGAACGCGATCCAGGTAGTACCATACTGGGAAAACAGAGTCTGAGAGTAGAAGCGCTATCTATACGACAGAAGAAGATTAAGTATTTTAGTGCCGACTTTCTTTAGAGGTTACTTATATAAATGTAGAAGCTAATATAAAAGCAGTATGATAAATGAGAAAGAGGATATAGAGTAAGCGGACCCCGGGCTCCGAGATAAAAGTACTGGGAATAACACTAAGATGGTGTTGATGTTAACGCAACGCAAAATATAACAATTCTGAAATAACATGAAGCTCTAACAGAGTTGTATTAAATGTGATTATTACATAGAAATCCCTATCCCTACTAATATTATAAATGCGAAAGTAACTCTGTCTGTCTGTCTGTCTGTCTCACTTTTACGACTAAACCGCTGAACCGATTTTGATGAAATTTGGTATAGAGGTAGGTTAGACCTTGAGAAAGGACATAGGCTATGTTTGGTCGCGATAACCGACATCCACGCGGGCGGAGCCGCGGGCAAAAGCTAGTACCTACTACCTACTACTATTATTATACCCTACTAATATTATAAATGCGAAAGTAACTCTGTCTGTCTGTCTGTCTGTCTCACTTTTACGACTAAACCGCTGAACCGATTTTGATGAAATTTGGTATAGAGGTAGGTTAGACCTTGAGAAAGGACATAGGCTATGTTTGGTCGCGATAACCGACATCCACGCGGGCGGCGCCGCGGGCAAAAGCTAGTACCTAATAAGTAGGTAATGAAAACCAGGCGTAATATAATATTTCTACAGCTTGAACTTAGAATTTTTTCAATAGTACTAGAAGTTACATAGGTTGTTTATTTTAAAAACGAAAACATTTGTATCTTCACAGTTACATAATTAACTTTGTTCTACAATTTTACCTTTATTTCGTTTAACCAAAACTATACACCAAATCAGATTTTATGAAGTTTTTCAAAATGAGTTGAAAATAACTTCGTATTCAAAATCGTTTCTACACCTATTTTGAATATAATCTTTGACACGAACAGTGTCTGAGGCGATAGGCCGCGAGAACAAAAGCCGCCACTGGACTGTAAACTAGATAGCCCTTAAATTAATTAATGGTGGGTAGATAATCTTTTGTACCATTAGAAATAAAGACCCGAATATACGTATCACTTTTCATACAATATTTCCCATTGTACATGTTAAAAGGGTTCTGAAAGGCACGATATTTGGGCATCGTACTATGATGTTGAGATTTTAACCGGTTTTATATTTTATGTATATTTGTGTATAGGGTCTTTATAATAATCATATAAAGATGTTTTATTAAAACCAATATTTTGAACTAGACTTTTGAAACTTTTGGAACTAGATATCAAATACGGGTCTAACTACAGAAATAATAAATTTAATATATCTGATATTTTCTGAAGTTTACGTGAATGTCACTTATTGAAATAAACCCATTTTTTAACGGATTCGCACCGAAAACAGTCTCCCCATGACCATGGCTGCTGTAAAGTAGCCGAAACGTCGGGCTCAAAGTAAATAATAACAAATAAATCGTGATAGATACTAGCCTTCCGCCCGCGTGCATCTCGGTTAACGCGACCTTTGCTCATATCTTCGGTTCTACTCAACCGATTGCGATCAAACAAACGTAAGATTTTAAGTCTGAGTAAGCCCTTTATAACAAAAAAAAACCGCATCAAAATCCGTCCCGTAGTTTTTGCGTCCATCGTGGACAAACAGACAAACAGATAGGATATTCAAAAAAAATATTTTCGTGTTCAGTATCGTTAACATAACCTAACCCAAGTATTTTTTTTAAATATCTCCAATGTACAGACACGACCACTTTACAATTATATCATAGTATAGATAGATAGATAGATAATATGTTTATACATACGTACACTCACGCCTATCTCCCTCGGGGCGAGGCAGAGACGGTCTGCTACTTGCTTCTATACTTACATACTTCACGAGCTTGCCCTACTGTCATCAAACCTTTCTTGGTGGACTTGCCCTCCGGTTTCAAATGTATGTTTGTTTATGATATTGAAAGTTCAGCAAATAAATAAATAAGTACAGAATCCTACTCAATATAGGTATGTCTCAGACTAAAAGAATAGGTATGTTTATCGTATTTGTTCAAGTGTTATTTATTACTTCTATGGACATAACGAGTTCCGTATATCTTATAAATGCATATGGAAATGGAATCAGATATTCATTAGTGGTGGAAACCGTGCGAATCGGTTAGTTCCGGACAAAGCCGGATATCAACCAGTTCCGGACGAGCTTGCCCGAGTATTGGCTGCGGTAGCTTTGTGCACATTTGCTTAATGTTTCCTATGATGTCAGAGACGGGATTTGTTTTATTATCTTCTTCCTATTTTCAATTGAACGACTACTACTGTATTGCACTTCTAAAATAAGTTATTTATAATAGTGACTGGATTAATAATTGTAAAGAGCTATTTCATTAATAATTAGCTGTGCTCCACGGTTTCACTTACTATAAGCTTACCACGCGCTCAGCTGAGGTATAGCTCAGCGATTTTGGGACGCGATCCTGAGGGAGACGGTTGGAGGTGGCTACCTCCAGATCAGATCAGATCATAAAATTGATCTCAACTATATAATTAAATAGAAAACCGATATAGGGTTTTCTATTATTGTTCAAAACATTTCCCATTTTTTTGCTCATTACCACTTGCCCCGAAAAGTCATAACATAACCTAATGTATGTATGATTGAATGAATGAATGATAGATATTTTCCGAAAACGGGGCTATGAATCGAAAAATATGTATGTTCAAACAAACAAACTCTTCACCTTTAATATTTCTATAATTTGTATGACAGCACATTACGTTGAAACAAAAAATGTTATACCGGCAGAAAGAACCTATGTAATATTTTCATCCCAAAAATACACAAGCACCTACATACCTACATTTGAGTGCCAATGTACACACATTTCTGAGTACAAAGCAGTAATGGAACAGGAAAGGCGCATCCGAGGAAAGAATGTAATGCTATTAGGCGTCGGCCATTTTGTTAATGCAGATGCATACGTTCCTTTATGAAAGCGTGTGCTGCGTGTCGCGGTAAACTGGGGAAATTGGGCGTATTCCATAATATCAACAAGTGCTATTAATAAATGTAGAAGTTTAAAGAAACATGCAAGTATTTATACTCCATTCGGTTAGGCAAACAATCTTGTAGCGAATTTTTATTATAATATAGGCTAACTAATGACTAACTAGTGGTTCGATTTCGATTTTTCATCTACAAAATAAGTCCCTAAACCGAAAAAATATTTAATCTTAGATTGTTTACGTGTAGTTAAGTACCTAACCGAATTGAATTTAAGTGATATTTTTCAAGTCTTAAAATGGTAAGTGACTGCATGCATGTGCGTACAAGTGCTGTTACACAATGTCTTTAATATACGAACACAGCTGATTAAAAATGTATAATACTAGGTATAGATAATTGGACAGGATTGAAGTGGGAATACTTAGAAGATACTCCGATAAAAGCAGCATTCACAGACAGTACAATTGTTTAATCAATGTGAATAAATTATTGTTCTGTGTCTGATTTATTTCGAAGGCACCGTTCGTTGCCGCTTGGTTTTGTTTAAATTATGAACTCTTCTAAAAGCAAACCTAGTTTATTAGCGAGTCACCATCTGCTAGTGCTATAAATTATTTGATGTTGAAGGCAGACGGCGTTTCTACCAATAGTCATTAATTAATCAACTCAATTTAGTCTCCAACAGAAGTCTAGAAAATTTTGCAAATAGTCTGAGCTGTTCTATAAACAGTGTTGCGTGTGTGTGGCGTATGTGTGTGTGTGTGTGTGTGTGTGTGTGTGTGTGTGTGTTTGTGTGTGTGTGTGTGTGTGTGTGTGTGTTAGTGTGTGTGTGTGGTGTATGCCTGAGTGCGTGCGTACGTCCATGCGTGCGTAATTGCAGGTGACGCAGCAATTAATTATTGATATAAGTTTTCATCGTTTTCTGTATGGTTTATCTGTATACGACCTGTATTCTACCAATAGCATATTAATCAACTCGATTTAGTCTAACAGAAGACTAGAAAATTTTGCAAATAATTAGAACTGTTCTATAAACAGTGTGTGGTGTGTGTGGTGTGTGTGGTGTGTGTGGTGTGTGTGTTTTGTGTGCGCGCGCAAGTTTTCATGGTTTTCTGTATGGTTTATCTTTATACGCACGATAGTTAGTTAATGCTACAAACAGCTTCTAGATTTTTTTTATTCTTTAAAAAATTAACGAAATACCAACAGTTGGATGAGACAACGTCTGTCTAGACTGCTTGTAACAAATAATTATTTAGTACTTAAAACTTGGAGTCCATTACTCAACAAGTAAATTGGTCCGGCCATTAGTCCTAATGACTAAAATCGCATTTCATCAGCAACACAGAGAGGATGAAATAAAAAGCTTTCGAATTAATTCCTATGGTTCTTTGAATAATGTATGATGGATTATATTATCGCTTGGGCTGTTTATCCAGGATATGCCCGAGTGCAACGTATTTCAGTACTGTCAAGCTTTAGCCGTTGTTATGTATTTTTGGTATTTTAGGGTTTTGCCTTCAGTTAACTGAATAAATTGTATTTCTAACTTCTATATTATTCTACATAGTTTATGCTTGTGGAGAATAAATTGTACAGTTGATAAAAGCGATATGTTTGCACTTTTTCATATAAAGTTGTAGGTATGTAAAGGTGCAACCGTATCTCCTTTTTCAACTGTAGATACTGTACGTGTAGTAGTGTAAAAAATTAATGTTAAAAAACATTAGTATAGAAAAAAATAATGTTAAAAAACATTATAAATATTAGTAAGTAATCGAAATTACTAATTCCTCCTAAACACTTAAGTTAAGCAAAATGGCTCGTGTTAGAAGTGGATTCAATCAGTAGTGTAATGACCACGATTCGAACCTGAGATCTCCGGCTGATTCCTAAACCACTGCGTTACCCGATGCTATTTTATTTGAGTCGAATGGTTTTCCATAAAAGAATTACGAATACCGACTTTTAAGGGATAAAAAAGGAGGAAGCCATCCTTCAGTCATACTTTAATAAGACATAGACAAAGAACTTAAAAATATTTAATTTCTAAATACTGCTATGCTACTATCACCTCTAAAACCCTCCACCACAAGAATCAAAATCAAATGCCAAAGAATACAACCCTTTGCATTTTACGACCTTTTTCTTAAAACAATGGACCTAAAGGTAGTATCGTGCTCAATTTTATTCGGTCATTCCGTCCTTTAATAATTGATTAACTTTGAACCCGAAACGTGCTGGTAAACGTAAGAATTTCACAGAGAAACCTATAAAATTTATCTTCAACTAAACTTTAAGAGTTTTCCAGGTAATAATTGATACGATGCCTCGTCGTAAACCCATCTTAACCGGTTACAGCCGGCAGAAACCAGGGCGAAACGAACAATCCGGTGTAAGTTGAAATAATAATAGAAATAGTCTGGAACAATCCAAATAACTGAAACTGAATCGAGCTCTCATGGTTAATAGACTGACTATTCTATTCTTATCAAAGAGAGGATTTTATCGAAGCTAATGTCGTATTCCTTACGATTTTCGTCTGGAAGGATATATGTATTTAGTTTTGTACGAAATAACTTGCTGATTGAATTTCAAATCTTGAAAACGAGTTTTAGCTGTATACTTCATTGGTAATAGGCTACACTACTGTGCTTACTTTCAGAGTGCTCAAGCTTAAATTCGGTCCCGGTTATAATACGGACATCTATGGCAGTCGTTACAGATAGTTGGAGCCTTAGAGTATACATTGCTATAGAGCGCGCCTTACAAGTATGAACTGCTATCACGGGTATGAACAGTACCGAGGCTCCTGGCTCAACCTCAATCAGTAGCAAAACAATACCCATCAAAATGTCTTCACAAATAATATTTAATTCGATATGTTAAATCAACATTTTATACAACATCGTATATTTGTAGTAATAATGACGCAAAAATACCGCAAAATGACGCAATTTTTTTGTATTTTGGCTTTAATTTCATCCATGCATATCAAATCGAACAAAAAACTTCATAACAACAAACTACATTAATAAGTGCATCTATTGATATTTTCGGTAATGCATGAAACGTCACTATAGGTGCGCTATACCATCGCAAAGTATCTGCTAACACTCGGCGCCAAAGACCATAGTGATAGGCGCGCTCTATATTTATAATGTGTACTCTAAGGTTGGAGCCCTAAAAAGTCCAACAACTGTTCTAACATTACCAACGAGTTGTGAAGGTCAAATGGCAGTCGCTTCACGGAAAATGTCAAAGAAAAACCACGTCCCAGATGGACAGAAAACCGAACTGGATTTAAATGTGAAGGCCACGGACACGTTCAAGATAACCGCAAGAAGGATAATGATTAATCAACAATATGAAAGTTTCCATTTTGGTTAATCATACAAGAGTACATACAAATTAATGGGCACGTCACAATCGATGATATCATCGAGTGACGTAAATCGCGTGTTAATCGGCGAGTTGATGCTCTCATTACTAACTGTCAATCTGATTTAACTTCGGTCATCAGTTGATTTATGGTCGGGTTTGTTGTGGACTTTTATTTTTGTGTAAAATAAAAAATTGCATCAAAAGTTTGGAAAAGCAGAAGCTAAGTGATGGAACCGTACCAAGATCTGCAGGGCCCATGGAAACCTTATCTGCTGAATGACGGACAAATTTTAATCTCTGGCGCCGTCTTTCAGGCAGAAGGCAGTCACTCATGAAAAATAAAGATAAAGTAATTCCTAACGAAAGTATGAATAACAACGTGAACCTGTGGCTCTAAAATGCAGGCTTTGGATTCAACTGTGATTTTTTTTATCATCCGCAAAATCCCCAAGGACACAAACCTCTCTACCGAAGCTGGCAGGATATGTTATGTCTGAGTTGAACCAACCAAAACGCACGCCGTCTGTGGATCGTTGGTTGCCGGAGGTGAGAGTGTCAGACATTCCTTGCACCCTGGCCGGGATTCAACCATGACACTGAAGTTATTTATTTCTGACCTCCGAATAGGATAGCGTGCACTAATAGGTGAGGCTCCAAAGGTTTTGGTAGAACCCTGAACACTAGACTACAAGGGAAAGAAATATCATATGAAATAAAATAGAAAAATGCGTCAAGAACTGTTCAGAATTATAACGAATCGGTCGACTGGCCTAAGCTTTTTTATAGCGTTCAATTACTAAATAAAATGAAATTGGTACAAAATATAGTTCCAATTGTATGGCCGTATATTAATATAACCATGCACGCGCAATAAAAAAGCAATTTAGACAGACATATTAATGGAGCTATATTTCAAGGAACCGGAACAGGAAAATCACCAATTGAAGAATTTTACTGCTTCCATAGTCTTGTGGCATAAGTTTACGAGCAATAGTGGGTTTGATTATCGTTACGGACAAAGAAAATTAAGGATTTTCTGTTAGAAAGTTCAGTCAAATATGTAGAGTTAGCATCAGATTGATCTTGACTACCAAAGTACTCGAAATGATCGTCAGTAGCTCAGTGGTTGAATCGCCCTTACGATCAAGAGGCCACTGGTTTGAGTCCTGGCCATTACACTATGGACGAGAACTCCCACTCAATGCAAGCAAAGCGGTTCGCTGAAGAGGCATGGAGGAATCTTGGTAAATTCAATGACTAGGTTTCTAATTTTCTTGTTTTATTAAATATTGTAAATGAGGAGGAACTTTCTTTAAAAGTTTATTACTTAATTATTAGCAAAATATTAACAAAAAACTAGTAAAATATTGGTAATCGCTTCCAGCCATTAGAAGAAATAGCTGCCAGCGATAAGGCCACCCATTGTACGTTAAACTGTATACCTACATGCTACCTACTAGACATACTTACTGTAAATCTATTGGTGTACAATAAAGAATTATCTATCTATCTAAAATGATTTAGAAATGAACTATAACCCTCATTTAAAATCATCATGAACAAGTTGTAAATTCTACTCTCTCTAGAGAGGCATATTTTGTGTCTATACGGATATCGAACAGCTGTAAAGTGCAAATCGTTATCAGAATGAGCTGAAATGCGTATATAAAAGTATATACTAGATAATAATACTGGCGATAAGATAATATAATACGAATCCTAACGGCCATTTCAATATGAAATGAATAGGTTGTAGATATTTTTTTTACCACTTAGCTGGCAAGTAAGCGCTCGGCCCACCTGATGGAAAGTGGTTACCGTGGCTTATGCACGTGTGCGACACCCGGGGAGTCACACTCGTACAGCCAACCCTGTAAGAACAGAGAGATTCTGCACCGTCAATGTAGAAGATAGCAGGACATGCCCTTAGTCTTCTCACTGGCACCACAAAAACTCCTCAGGGAGCTCTGGCTACCCTACTCACCGCCAGGAACACAACAAGTGTGGTTTTATGCTACCTACGTGGTATTAAAAAAATATATATGATCGCGGTGTTCTGTAGGGTACTTCCCCAGTCGGACTGCTCGATTGGGATGGAAATACCATCGTATCTTACCTCCTCCAAATTCTCCTCCTCCGCCGTTTAGGATGAGTTCAGCTCTATACAAATTTAATATACAGATAGTTATTGTACACAAAAATACTGGTACCTACGTATTATGAGATACATACATACACTCACGCCTTTATCCCCAAAGGATTAGGCAGAGGTAAATTAATACCCGCATTTCAACATTCATTGTATTAGATCCCACGTAATAGGGGGTGAGCCTATTGCCGTATTCCGGACACTATTGTTGACTCGAGTCATGTATCTGGGGCTGAGTCTGGGCTGTATATATATCTGATGTTAATCAGCAGGGGCAGGGCACATAGCACGGAGGACTGATGACCGATGGGGTCGAAAAGTCCTCGAGTGGAGGCCACGTATCGGCAAGCGCAATGTAGGACGTCCACCCACAAGGTGGACAGACGACCTCATTAAGGCCGCGGGAACGCGCTGGATGCGAGCCGCTTCCAACCGGTCCTATTGGAGATCTGTGGGGGAGGCCTATGTCCAGCAGTGGACTTCCTATGGCTGAAATGATGATAATAGCCCTAGATGTTAAATATTATGAGATGTACACCTATTTTAAACTGACATTATTTGATTCACTCCAAACTGTTCTGCAAAGCATCTGAAGCGTAATTTATTAGTATAATATTAATATCAACTGTCGCTTGCTCGCCAACTTTAGCAATCAAAACGTTATAAAGCAATGTTGCCATCCTACGTATACTACAGGCTTAAATTAATTAAAATAACATCAAACAAATTTTAAGAGAGGCAATAATAAAATCTTTGGATAAATATTAGCGTTAAGGAGTTTCGGTCGGAGTAGAATACAAGAGATATCTCTTCACCTCCCGTGGGTTCCATATAAAGAATGAAACTGTTCCACATCCGACAGTTTGGAATGGAATGGAATAGAATGGAGACTCTTTTGTCCGCACTTAGCCTCTCTTTAGGGCCATTGTGCGTGAAAAGTACTGACTAGACCAGCCAGCCTAACTCCACCCAGAAAAGCAGAAGCTTACTGGAGACTTCACAAGCTTCACGGAGCGATCTCACTGTGCCGAGGATTTGCAAACGTTTGAGAGCCACTGCCGCATCCAGTAATACGTGGGCGGCCGTTTTCTCGGTGACGCAAAGTGAGCTCGGTGACCCCCCAGCAAAGGGAGCTGTCTGTGACCCCGATGATGTATAGGTACTTGTTAAGGGGACAGTGACCCGTTATTATCCCCATAATTGTTCTAAGACTTGTTCTGTATAAATGTAGGAGACGTTTCGTAAGCCATTTGTTTACCGACAGCATGGTCATTTTTGATTGACTGCAGTCTGACCCGACAGTTTATCTTCTTTATCCTAGCGTTATTTCCCAGTCGCATCCGAAGCTTTCACCTCGGAGTCTGGGGTCCGCTTTACCAATCTTAACTGCGGATTTGGCTAGACCTCGCTATTTTCCGTGAAGCGACTGCCATCTGACTCGACAGTATATACCACATTATATGTGACGTACATGTACTCGGAGTATATAGACTTAAACCGTCGGTCCCGGTTATCATACGAATATATTGCAGTCGTTACGGGTAGTTGGAGCCCACGAAAGTTCGACGAGTCGAACTGTAGTGCTTCAATATCGTCAATTAGTTGTGATAAAAAAAATCGAAGGAAAATATCGAAGTGCAGCCAAACCCGCAGTTACACTGGAAAATCAAACCCTTGACTCTGAGGTGAAAGCTTCGGATGCAACTGGGGTTAACGCTAGGATGAAGAAGAAAATTTCAATTGTAATTAATTACTATAAATCACTGAATAAATGAAGCATTAATAATGCAGCAATGTAGGTAAGCTTCGTTTTTAAATTTCTGACGTAATAGCATTACCTAGATTACGAAATATTACCGAAGACTCAACTTTTCACTCAACTTGAAAAATAAATATCTCACTATCTCAACTCAACATGTTTCGAATAGTTTCTCGTCAACGCGAGTAACAAATGGATTTTAACAAACTTTTACTTCAATAACTAACTTGGCGTTTGTAAACGGAGCAAGATTTTCTTTTTTCCCTCCAAGAAAATTTATATTATTTTCCGTTTCGCCCTTTGAGAGTTTCCTTTGAAGATGGTACTCAGAATACTTGAGGCAAAGGCTTCCTTTTGACCGCGGGGTGGAGTTGCCATACCGCGATACTTTTTGCAATTTAGGGAAAAAATAAAGAAGTATTCTACTTGGTAATGTTTTGTTGTTTCATTAGTAGGTACGTCTTAATTTGTTCTGTTTTGTAAGCAACTTGTAGAAAAAAAATGTTTTAAAATTAATTACATTACTCAAACACTAATAGGTACATTGATAGCAATATTGTTACATAATAAATTAAAAATAAAATAATTGCACCGCATACCTATTGACAAAGCTTATAATTGTCATGGTGATATCCATGCTTCTCAGTCGTCGTCGCTGACATTCTTGATTCTGATCACCAAGAAAATAAACAGTCCTCTGGTCATGAATAGCATTTTCACAACGTGTAAGAGGATACGCGTAAATCGTTTTAAATTGGGGAAATTTAGATACCACACTTGGTAACCCTACCAGGGAGTTATGGCTTAAAAATAGATTAAAGCGAACCACGCTAAACGATATCGGCTGGAAATTGCTTTAAGAATACCCTCTTTGTGCTTCTCTGTGTTTGTAACTAGCTTTTATATGACTGTAAAATTGTGAGAAATTTTCCAGTTTCGCGATATTGTACATTGTTTTTAACGTAGCTTAAAAGATCACGTAGATTTATTTTTGTATTATTTTTTTTCTTTTTATATCACTTGGCCGCGTTCACTACCACCCTGTGGCTTGGCAGTAGCGATCGCGGCCGCTACGTGTTCGATCCCCGCTCAGCGCAAATATTTGTATGCATGCACGGCATAAATGGCCCCATTTATGTTTTTGACATATAACCGGCTTCGCACTCGGTATTCCATACATTACCTCAGCATTTTATAGAATACTGACATGTATATGTATACACATTGCCGGTAACATTATACACCTACTAAGGGATGAATATTTAAACAATGGCAACAGCACAATGCGCATGCTACGGGCAATAATTCGTAATGTGATCATACGTAGTACTTAGTCTCTACCAACAAGATATGGTTCAGGCAAATATAGACTGATATAATTCAAGCAAGAACGCTCCACTGCATTTATACTACGTAACACGATTAGTCTGCACATCTGAAGACAAATCGATACCTTTGGTATACGATACTACAGATATATGAGAATAATTATATCGATGTTAGACCATTGTAGCAAGAGAATCGATAAGGCATTCTGTTCGATTAGTCTAAATCCTTCACAATGTTCATACGGGCTGTTTAGTTCAGTAGCTTCGAAAGCTGTTCAGAGATTTTCAGTGGAGAATAGTGTTACATTTTCACACTGTATGCGTTAAATGTTGTACTATTTTTTGTGTGTGTCGATAGATCACTTACAAGCTGGCACACCTACAGGCTGGTAGTCTCTCTCTGAAAACACAATGTAATCATAACTGAATCATAAGTGAACCATAGTCGTGTGTTTTGACTTTTATGAAAGCGAATGACCTCCTAATTCCGTGCGGAAAATTCACACCAGAGCCTAATCCATCAATTAGCAGGTGTATTGACTTGCATGTGTATTTGATTTGCACTTCGAAGATCTTATTCCATAATTGCCACTCCTTAACTAGTATGATAAATACATTAAAAAGCCAGAACAAGATATAGGAACAACGATTTGTTTATTTACTAAAATATTCAAAAATCGAGTTTATATTCACAACCACGAAAATTCAACCAAACGTGTGCCCCTAACCCGAAAATATTAATTCAAAAGCTTTATAACTCGGCACATAAATAATTCTCAGTGATTTTACCTTCCCTGACAGTTCGGAGTGTAAGCTGAAAGCCTGTGTGCGGTCCGATGACCTAACCTGACCTACACCCCGGGGCAGTGCTTGGGCTCGACTAACGTGAATAAAGGAGTAAAGGGTAGCCGTTATAATTAAGAGTCTATCCTTTTCGAAATATGACGGGTACTGGTAATTTTGAACTTTTGTAATGTATTTTAAAATTTTCTTTATTTACCTGGGTGTACGTATGTTAATCAGTTAGAGGATTTTTCAAGGCAAAGTCAGTTAATTAGTTGGAAATAGTTGGACTTGAAACCGCGACCAGTCCTTCGGCCGAACAAAGGTCAAGAGTATCTGCAACGGCGTGCATGTATAAAAACAATTTATAAAAGCAGATACCTATAGTGAAACGCAAATGCCCAGATTAGATACCATAGTAAGTGGAAGGATATCGTCTTTGCCTTATATTGAGCAGTAATATTTTAGGTAGTTTTGTTAGGCAACCGACGCGCGAATGAAATGCCTATCTGAAGACCCGAGCGTGCGATTTTATTCAGTTCTAGTTCGACATAATACCGATTTCGTATGAAATGGCTGATCATAATGTAGTAAAAAAATCTGTAAAAATTATCTTTAAATTTTGTGATATAGGTTAGTTATTGAATTGAATAAGTTAATATTGGTTATTGAACCATGTTGTTTTCTAGAAATTATGTGACATAACCACAAGTAAAATACGATAAATGTTTTCTATGATCAAACTGCGAGCGTCTTCGATTCCCAAAAGTCTAACAAGACATTATTTTTGTATATAAAACCTGACATATATAATACTACATACATCAGCTCAAAGTTCAAATTTGATTTGTATGTACGTATTTACTATTGAGAGTCAATATTGAGTTCCAAACTCAATAAGACAAGCAGATGTTACTTGTTTATGTCATAAACTTGGTGAGCGAGAGTTTATAAAGCTGTTGTACACTGTCAGCTATAGAAAAGCTAGAAATACATCTATATCTTTGGGGACTCCGTGGCCCCCATACGCAAAGAGAGCCAGATCGAGAGATATGGCCCTGGATCGGCTGAGGTGCGAGGTATATGTCTACGATAATCTCACCGCTGGCAATCGACGACCCACCAACAGACGGCGTGCGTTTTAGTCGGTTCGAGTCCAACATAAATTCCCCCACTAGCTCCGTTGGGGACGGTATCCGTGGGGAATTTTCGCACGTTAAAAAAACCATCCCTTGGTTTATCCGTCGAGCCTGCTGGTGTCTGCTTTATAAGTATAACTATGAAAGGGTCATTTTCGATATTTTCCAGGAAGCGACTGCTACCTGACCCCCAGAAATCTCTGGGAAAGGCATATTTGATCGGTTATTTTTTGTTAGGTAGGTATTTCAAGTGACGACTTATCAGTTTCATTATTCATAGGCCTATTGGCAAATTAACGTATAATAAGCTAATGAATTACGTTTTGTTCATAGGCTCATAAGAAGTGTATATTTCACTGGTACGAAACAGTCAGATCACACAATTTGAGGCTCTTTAGTACGCTAGTACTATTCTTTTCCCCCCCCCCCCCTCCCCCCACCCTAGATAAGTAGAAAAACGTTAGCAATGATGAATGTATAGGATTTTATGTATGATCATTGATCAGTCTTATATAAAATCCTATACATTCACAAGTTTATGACATACGTTGAAGTCTGCTTCATCGTATATCATAAACGTCAAATATTTATTTTACAATACCCCGGGCAATGAATTTCCACTTGTCAAAGGGGGGTGTTCTGTGCCTTTAGCCACAGAACAGATAGTTGTACGTAGGATTTGTAGAGAACTTAAGACTTGGATTAAAGCACTTTACACTAGGATCAGATTGTTAAAGTGAGGTTTAGGTTAGGTTAGAATAGATCGTGTCGAGCTCCCCATACTCGTCATAAATTGGCTTTTTACATGGGTTTTTTTATGGGATTACTATTCCTTATGACAAGAACTGACATATTTCTCGCCTCGCTTTTACTGCTATACAAGCTTTGCTCAAAATAATATCTGATATAAACGCTACAGTGTTATTCAAATGGATGTTCGATTGTGCAGTGGAGCATCGTGCCGAAATTCTATGCCGTTATTATTGTATGCAACATGACAACATAGACTGATTAGCAAGCGGTAGCTTCTAGGATTAATCATGAATATTGTTACTCGGCGAATCGTGACAGCCTCCGTGGCGTAGCGGTAGTGAACGCGGCCGCTACGCAGGAGGCGCGGGTTCGATCCCCGCTCAGTGCAAATATTTGTGTAAATGAAATATGAGTATTTGCATTGGTCTGGTCGTGCCTCGGAGAGCACGTTAAGCCGTCGGTCCCGGTTGCCATGAAAACATCTATGGCAGTCGTTACGGGTAGTTGGAGCCCTCAAAAATCCAAAAACAACGGTCTAACTGCAAAGCTTCGATATCGCCTAATGTTAACATTGGGTTGTGGAGGTAAGATGACAATCGCTTCACGGAAAATATCGAGGTCTAGCCAAATCCGTGGTTAAGACTGGTAAAAAGGGGACCCCAGACTCCGAGCTGAAAGCTTCGGATGCGACTGGGAATTAACGCTAGGAGGAAGAAGATTGTTACTCGGTATATCTAGGGCACCAATTCTGATATTACTGAACTCTCTAAACTATATTTTTGTACCTCTACCACCTAGACAGATAAGCACATGGCCCACCTGATGGAAAGTGATCACCATGGCCTATAAACGTGTGCAACGTCAGGGGAGTTACAATCGTGATGTCCACCCTGTAAGGACAGAGTGTTTCTGTGCCGTCAGTGTAGAAGACTAGATTCATTTGTAATCATTCAGAGTGCCAATCCACGTAGTCTGCATTGGTGATAGGCTTTTACGAGAGTGACTGCCATCTGACCCCAAACCCGGAGAGGACACACTGCGTAAGAGCACACTTTTCATTTTAGTCCTATACTAAAATTGGGAGTTTTAAACACAAAATTATTGTTTAATATTTACATGAATTAATCGCGCTTCAGGATCATTTACGTCTCTGAAATAACCACAAATATAATATTCATTTCAAATTTAAACAACGTTTCTAGGATACAGCAGGTAGGTTCCCTGTATCCCATAGCTGACACGAGAGGCACCTTGCGTTTTTGTCTGTTAGAGTCTGACTTTCACTGCGTTCCGGTGAATTGAAAGTCCGAGGATGCTTCAGCGTGTAGAAAAGGGGTGAAAAAAGGGGTGCGTTAAACCCCTCTTTAGCAAAAAGTTTGCAAAATTCACGCCTACCATCATTATAAAATTTTTAACAACCAGTAAAAGAATATCGTAAAAACTTAAGTACATGAAAAATGGTGTACTAACTTTGAATAATGTACAGATTCAAAGATTACCACGAAAATCCTTACAGATTTGTAAAGTAAAAGATTACTTTCAAAGCCGTCTCGCCGAGAGCCAGCTGTTTCATGAAACACCGTCGTTACAAAGATACGAAGGCATAAACGCACCAAATTAAAATGTCCGCCTAATTACGTCATTTTTCTCAACCTCCCCTTGCTTTCCCATTTAAAGTAATACCTACTCACTAATTTTAGGAAAAAATCATTATGTAAAATAGAGGGCCTTTGCAAATGTTTAAGTAACGCATTTTCTTTTCACCTTTTCGAATGAAATAAGGATGGTGGGGTAGCTGTTTGTTAACTTGTTTCAAAGGTTAATGACCTCAGTGAGCAGAGTAATGATAATATTAAAGAAAAGACACCTGTGACGTGACTTACGCTTCTGTGACATAATTGGGCAACCGACAACTCATTTCACTTTTTTTACACTGGAACGGGCGCTAAAGGTACTTGAGTACGCAAAATATGAAAACCCGTAATAATTAAGACCAGATTCCTAATACCTGAGACTACACGATGAAGTCAAAGGGTTAGGGTTAGGGTCTACATGGTGCAAATATTTGAACGCCAATCCTAGTTGCATCCAAAGTTTGCACTTTCAAACCCGGGCACAGATTACTAAATAGTTACTACGTAAACCGGGGTTCCATTCTCCTCGATCAAAACTAAATATTTACGGAAGAAACTGCTGCTTAAAAGCGCTTTGTAAAATATAGTCCTGAATTTTCATAATAATTTTCTTGAATATTTATAAAGCTTATTATGTTTATATTCACCCTAACCCAAATAAAAGTCTGCGCAGTAAAATTATACAGCCTAAAATAAAGGTGGACCTTCCCTGGTGCAATAGCCATAGATTACTAAAACAGCGTTCCGCAGATTGCTCGGGTCATAACAGATAAACGTCGGTTGTAATTCAAGTCCCCTACTCTTCAAAACTACAAGTCCCTTGTGTAAAAGTTTGACAAAGATTAAGTTGCAGAAGGTGCAAAGCGTTGATTTGTGGGAATTCGTACCTACCTACTTTGCCTACTGTTATTTTTAGTAGTGGTCGCCCATTGCGCGTTGGTCGTAATTTGACTATAAATAATCGTTGATGGAAAATGTAAGTCAATTGGAGAAAAAAAACTGTTTCCAATATTTTTACCTTTAGTCCATTATTGATGACATTCAACTTCGTTAAGAACTACTAATCAAACAGAAGTAGTCTGTAATTTTCGCTCAGTGTTTTTTACATAATGTTATTCACAAATCCGAATGCATGTTAATAATTGAGACTACAAAAGCATAATATAGCGTAAATATCTGAAGAATTATTCCTTAAATTTTTAGATTTTTTGGCAAATACAAAAAAAAATATTTTATTTAGTTGTGATGGTTGAGACGGATAATAATTATTATTAACTGCAAAAGTAATATCGCCTTGCGATTTCGCCCGCTTAAGATCTGATTCCGTATAAATATCGCGATAAAAAGTAGCCTATTACCCTTAGAGTAATGTAGCGAAGTGGTAGCTCTAATCTTGAAATATTTCGTAAATTTTCTAAGTTTATTCGTTACAAACAGATAATAACTTTATTTACAAACGTAAAAAGATGTAACTACTTTTCGTGGCATAAACATGTATCTTCTATACCAACTGCTTTATTAATCTATGTCTCAATATTGAAGAGGGCCTTCAAAAGAGCTACGGTTATAGTATACGTATCTGTTATGGGACGGCTCAATACATCGCGATATCGGCTTACAGGAAACCGCCTGCTTTATATACCTACCTCATATTATATGGCACGAATTACAGTAAGGTTCTTCTCAGAGGATATATTACAAGGTCGGTAATATGCCTGTGATATCCTTGGTGTTGAAGATATTCATAGGCTATTTATATAGAATAGAAGGAAACATGTTTCAAGAATTAAACTGCAAATATACACTTAGCGACAAAAGTTTCTGAACACTACCAAATTTATAATCGTTCTTTTTTCATCATCATCACACCTTTTGTCCAGGTTGCTTTCCAAGCTTATGCTTTGGATCCCGGGATCCAGTCTTCTACTTTACTCTTGATTTGGTATATCTTGTCTTTCAAGGGAATTACCGACACCATAAGTAACAAAAAAACCCAGAGGATGGCCTAAGCCAGAGCCTCATCCCTTAATCAGTAGGGGTATCAACTGGGTACACTACATAAATACGAAAAGCCTTATTCCGAAAGTTACAATCACGAATTTCAAAATTCCGAATTTCATAATTCCGAATCATTCAAAATTCCGAAAGTCAGATATCCGATGTATCATAAATCCTATTTATTGAAAACCCGAATTTCAAAATTCCTAACGGTTATAACTGCGAATATTAAAATTCCGAATTTGAAGATACCGAACCATTACAATTCCGAATTATTAATAATCCGAAATATCATAAATACGAATTCCGATTATCAAAACTCCGAAACAATACAAACCCGACAATCAAGCGCCTTGTAAACCTGCCATGAGGTAAGTAGGATAGTTGCTATTTTCGGGGTACACGAGATAAACAGGAAATAGAATTATTGAACTATTATTTTAATTTACTTATGCTAATGATTACAAAATACACGTTGCCATACAACTTTCAGTAACAAGCATGCATGCAGGCAAGCATGCAGGCAAGAATGCAGGCAAGCATGCATGCAGGCAAGCATGCATTCAGGCAAGCATGCATTCAGGCAAGCATGCAGGCATGCATTAGTTTCGCTCTTCTCCGGCGCTACGGGATGTGCAGTCCTTCCGCCCTTGCGTAACAAAGTTCGGGCACCCATGCTCGCTTCCGCAGCTTCGGCTTGCTGGTCGCCTCCGGCGACCAGCCTCAGCCGCTCCAGCTCGCCCGGGCGCCTGAGCTTCGTTACTGCGGGCGAGGACTGCCCTCCCTCCGCGCCTCCGGTTTTTAAATAACACTCTAGTGTAGGGCAAACAAGTACCACGGCAGTAGGACCACGGGAAGTCGGGTTTGGCTTAATTTTTATACGTAATAATTGGCGAGAAAATTAATTTATTATTATAAAAAATTAACTCTAAATGCGCAACATGTCAAATCAATTTTAACTTTTACCTATTTTTGATACAAATTTTCAATTTGAGCAATGAATTTTCGGAAATTTGAAATTCGGAATAACGTTTTTCGGGCCAATAATACTACGGATTTTTAATTATTCGTAATAATGAAATTCGGAAGAATGAACATTCGTATTTATAACTTTCGGATAAATAACTATCGTGTTTTTGAATACTCGGAGTTTTGTTTGTTAGGAATTATAATATTCGGAATTTTGAAAATCGGAATATTGAAATTCGGAATTAAATATTTCGGAATTGTTGGGTGTTCCCGTATCAACTAGCCGAGTGAGATTGGCTCGAGCCCCGTAGGTTTTGATAGGGCTTAGGCTTTCTTATCGGGGTAAGAGGTGAAGCCAAATTTCAAGGAGTGAGCACACCCTAGGCTGCAAGGTATAAACCTAAGATAATGAAGATGATGAGCACATATAATAATAATACACGACAGGTGTCATCATCATCTTCATGTAGACGCAATTTCCTGATTGCAACTGTGGCCAAGACGACCTCGGAGCTCAGGGTCCGCCTTCCGGCTCCTTCCCCCTCCACTTCGCACGATCTTGGGCGACCATAGTAGTGAGGCCATTTGCACGCATGTCATCCTCCACGACATCAAGCCAGGACTTCTTGGGCCTATCCCTTCTACATGGACCCGGCGGGGGCGCCATAGCCAGGCATTTGCTACCCACGTAGCCCGGCGGTTGCCACAAGACGTGGCCGCACCAGCGCAGGCGGCTCTCTTGCATTTTATCTGCGATGTCACGGACATGAAGGCTGCCGCCACGACGTTACGACAGGTGTAACTAATATAATAGTGCGGTCTTTTTATATTATCATTACATATAGTGTTATTTTTGGGAACTTAATCCAGTAAGAAAATCTACGTACGACGCGCGACGTTGCGAAATACCACAGAAAACCGTATCTGTCTGCATGCGGTAGAGCTATTTCTACTGCCTACAAGATCAGCTCTTCAGAATTAAATTCGTGCTGCATTTAGTGATAATTTAAACTAAACCTCGTAGCAGAGCTGAGGAAAATTAGTAAAATTAGTCGTGTCACCCAAAGATTCGTACATTTACCCATTAATTTAACGTAATTCGTTTAACCTAATGCATCAACATACTCGTAATGTAATTTTATTTAGATAAATATTCTTCGAGGTTGTATAGAACGGAATATTCCGACCAAAACGTTAGGAAATGTAAAGTTTTTTTTTATGCTAGGAGGTAGGATACGACGATAATTATCTGTCCCAATCGAGCAGTCCGACTGGGGAAGTACCTCCGCCCTACAGAATATCGTGACTAAATAACCTCGTGTTGTGTTCCCGGCGGTGAGTAGGGTAGCCAGAGCTCACTGGAGAGGTTCTGTGCTGTCAGTGGGAAAACCAAAGGCTTATCCTACTTATCTCCTGCGCTGAGGGCACAGAATCTCTCTGTTCTTATAGGTAGAATCTCTCTGTTCTTATAGTAGAATCTCTCTGTTCTTATAGGTTCTCCTCGCCCATAGATCACTGTAACCACTTACCAACAAGTGGGTCGCGTGCTTGTCTGCGACCTAATTAGGATAAAAAGGTGTACTATATTCCAAACGCGATTTCCGTTAATATGAACTACTGAACACGAAAGTTACAAAATTACATGTGATACTTTGTGTCGATATTATTCACAGCCATTTCTCCGTTTTCAATGATTATAATATTTATAATATAATTTTTGAAAACGGAGAAATAACTATAATATTGTTATATTCTTGATACTTGTTCACCGAAGAGCTTACGTTTCCGTTTACTTTCAGTACAGAACATACCTGCAAATGTTTCAACTGCTGGCGGGTCCACTTTCAATTGAAGTCACGTGCGGGAATATGTACGGACGTAAGTAATGACTTCGGACTCTGCGCTTATGAGTGCCATGGATGTAGCAGATGAATTTGTACAGATAAATAAATTTTAGATTCATTGGAATATTGTAGAAATACAGACCGATGTCTGTGTATTTACGGCGTTACTAGCATTTCACTTTGTTGTGTGTATTTGGTTAAATCTAACAAACAATTACCGGCTAATTAGGTAATATCCAGTTACCAGTATTATGCGTATCTCTGGCGAGGTTTTAGCCTATTGTTCTAATACAGGCTACAATATTGTACCGAGTTTTCCTTATCTTAGGCCTTCGTTTAAACCTAGACCACGCTGAAAGACTGATGGTTATTGAAACCAACGTGCTCTAGAGCAAAAATAATTTCAGCATAAATATATAGTACTCTTACAGAACCTACTATAATTTCTTGTTTAAATTTTACCATTCTTGATACTTGAGTTTGATTTTAACAGAATACAAAACATATTATAGTACAAAACCTTTCGTGTATACTACCAATATTACAACCATAACTAAAGTATACTGAACAAACTAACAAAGAAACATTCATTTTTATGGTCTAATATCAATATTACGTTCAGACTTCAGCTCGTTCCTAGTACACATTTATAACCGTTTAGTCCACAGCTAAAAGGGGAACATCTAAAAACAGTACCTAATAATTAACAGTCTTGAGCCACTTAATGACACGGACAAGTTACAAAACTTCACTTTCAGAACTTGAGGGCGTTAAAATAACACTTTACCTAATGGCCCTTTGTGGTAGGGTTGTCTCACCAACGTTTTACTGAAAAAAAAACAAATTTACAAATGGGAAGATTATTTTTACATGGAATTATAGTGACGTCACAAATGGTAAATAAACATAACTGTGGTTAGCTAGCAAGTTAAACTATTCTAAACTGATTCTGCATCGCGATATCAATATTCATAATGATGATTAGGATACAGACACACATTGTGTGTGTGCAATTAAATAGGTACCTATGTACATACTCATGCTTCGGCTCGCTTCTTTCAGGATGCAATACAAATCATCTTAGGTGTACATAAAAAAAATTTTTGGTAATCACCTTGTAACATAACAGAAAATTGTAGAACATAATAATTTTTGTGGCCATTCAAAAATACTCGTTTTGACATCCCTACTAAAGTACAGAAGGGGTGAAAACAAAATAATGTTAATGCATATTCAAATCCTCCGCGCCTTTTTATTAGACATTAGCCATAGGTACATAGAGATTATGAAACGTTACGTGGTTTTACTTAAAGATTTTAAGCCCACTGAAAAATCACCCCTTAGTTCTACCCCAGAGTTTCACCCCTTACGTGTGATATTTTATGATACCGAGATAAAATTTGAATGGGAAATTGAGTTCGGTTTTAATGTTGGTGGTGTAGAGATAGGTTAGTTATTTATGGCCTAGTCTGGGAAAATGTACACGCAATTTATACATATCTACGCTTTCGTGCATATGGCATAAGCAGATTACTTTTATGCAGATTGTATAATTTCATACTATACGCACAATATGAGCCTTCGCTTTGTGAATTAATGGATGCCTGAGTTGAGAAACCTGATAAGGTTATACCTATCTAAGTTATTTGAATATCACCTCTAGTGTAGACCTCTACACTAGAGGTGATATTTAAATAACTTAGATGAGATTGCTCAAGGTTCTAAATGGATATAGGTATCAATTTGACAATTTCTTCGGAAAATTCTAACGAAAATGGGTTGAACTACATCAGTCTGTTGTATGTTTCTGCATCGCGATGTAGAAATTCACTGAACTGATTTGAATATCCACACATTATTTCAATACTAAGAGTAGGTACGTTGCATCCTAATGTTGTCGCTGGACCTTTTCTGAACGCTTTATTAAGTTTATTATACATTCCTGTATAATTTTCTTCCAAATCCAAATCATGACAATTATACGACAAAACGGGTGTGTAAATCTAGCTACCGTGTGAATTTATCCTAACTCATATTATATTTGTCGCGATGTGACATTACCACAGCTACAATTAAATCCAAACTCAAACGATTCTTCAGTAAAAAATGAAACGAATTTTAACTGCTGTTACCATTTTGTTGAACGATCGTTTCAGAGCACTCAAAGCACAGTGGAAGACATTATCCACACGTTCGTAGCGTAATGACCCCTCAAGGGTGGGGGATGAAACCGGGGAATGGAATGAATTGCATTTTTCTAAATTATCTTTTTAAACGGTCTGTTACACTGATTTTATTATTGCGGATTTGTGGGGGGTATCTTTTTATGTGCTGGCAATTTCTGAAAATGCATTTCCTGTCGACAATTTATTGGAAGTTAACACGTCATCTTTCGAAAAATTTAAAATTTATTATGGACTGTTTGGACCCGGCGTTGCTTGGTTGCCGACATTTTCTCGCAGTATTTTTTGAAATTGTCTTGCTTATAAATCATTTCGTGTCCAAATCGGTGGCAGCGTTTTTGGTTATGAAGTATTTTGCGTAGCACGAAAGGCGCATCTTGAAACTGGAGATGGCCTAGGGTCAGCTAGGGTGCGAGGAAAATGCCTTATTGGACTACCCTACACCGTCATTTGAAATCTTTAAAAGCTTTAGTCAAATGGAGTCCAAGATAATCGCTCCACCGGCCGGCGGGAGGGGATCCGAGGCAATTTCCACAAAAAAGGGTATTATACGTCAAGTTTTAGAGCTCATTTTTCGATAACTTGTAACAAGTTAAGCTAATACTGATGGCGACTGTACTTCGTCCTGTGTCCTCTCAAGTACTTCGTCCTGTGTCCTCTCAAAACACAGGACTCCTCAAAATGTGAACAAAACGAGTTGGAAGTGCACTTAGCGACATTATCGATGCAAATCGGAATCGTTCACCGTCATCTGCGCGCTTGTAATCTGATTATGCCGAACCTGCCTGGACAATCGGTACTCACAGATAGCAGGGAATTATGAGTAGGTTAAGTACGATAGCTGCAACTAATTTAGTAAGGTTATGAACGTTTATTACTTTATGTAAAGTTTTGAAAATAAGATGGTTGGTAACTTCGAATGTAATACATTCAAGCTAATGCCGATGGGACTAAATTTAGTCAATCCATTAAGGTCTTCGGGAGCGGGAGCCCAACTCAACTACACGTGTAAGCCGCTATACTTACTAATTGATGAAAGATGCTCTAGTGCCGGCTTTCACCTCGAAGTTGGGAGGTCAGAAGTCCCAAAGCACTAATCTCCTTTACTTTCATTTTCCTCATTTTAAAACTCCCGCTCTCCACTCTGCATATGGATCTGGTTGAGCACATTGTAAGTGTTCATAAAATGATAATAAAAGCTGTCCTTAATAGTAAAAACTACTTTAAAATCTATCCTTCCATTTCGGAGCTATGGTCCCACAGACACATTCATAAACAAATAGTTCAAAAATCTATTAATACCCTTCGATTTTCGTCGAAGGTAAAAAAAGCTTCAGGGTTATTGAACTTTATCGCAAATTGATACTTCTGTAAAATATTCCCAATATTCCCAATAAATGTGAGCTACGTATACCACGGTGCACAGTATTAACTGATTATGTTAATGAGGGCGATTTTAAACTTAATTGTGCCCGTTTGTGTTTTCTGTGTTGATCAAAATTATGGCAAATTCGCCTACAAAGTGTTTCCTACTTAATTATTACGTTCATCACGTTAAATGATTATGAGCGCTGTGGGTGATACTATTAATTTATGAGTTTTAAATGAATCTGTATCGCTCGACAGCGCTATCTAGACTCAAAGTAAGTATAATCCATAGTACCTAATAATTATTATAAATGCGAAAGTAACTCTATCTGTCTGTCTATCTGTCTTTCTGTTATGCTTTCACGCCTTAAACACTGAACCGATTTTGATGAAATTTGCTACAGAGATAGATTAGACCTTGGTAAAGGACAAAGGCTATGTTTGGTCGCAATAACTGACATCCACGCGGGCGGAGCCGCGGGCAATAGCTAGTTTGCTATAATATTCTCAATCTATTAGCCGTTATAGACTGCTGAACGTAAGAGCTTCTTTTAATATGTGCTATAAACCCTACCCTCTTGCCTACTAGTCTGTCCCAAGTACTTTTTCAGGCCGTCAGTTCATCTAGCTGAAGTAGACAGAACTCCACCAACATCGTTGGTGTCCAAAACAAAGGACGAGGCTCTGACTCTGGCCTTGCTCTCAGGGTTGAGACGTCAGACAGGCGCTCCCGGAAAGAAAACATACTCGCACCAATAAAAAATAGAATGGACTTTGGACTCCAAATATGTAAAATTGGGTTGTAACTACGCAATCGTTATTGGCACACTTTACTTTTTTGTTTGAAAAGAATTCCAACTAAACCCTCTAGCTAAGCTGAATTACTTGTATTAGGAGAGTGGGTTCACGATGGTAGTATAAGGGCCAGGATTCGAACCCGGGACCTTTCGATCATACCTAAGGCCGACTCTTTAACCACTAAGTTACCGACGCTTATGTTTGTCGATTCGCAATCTCCACTACAGCCCCTCTAGACAAGTGGCAATTCGTTGCTCGGCGTATGATGGAATAGAATGACAAATGTATAGGATTTGACGTTTTTGACATTCGTTGACGCCTGTCATATACGTCAAATCCCATACATTTGGCATTCTATTCCATCATACGCCGAGCAACGAATTGCCACTTGTCTAGAGGGGCAGGACACATTTGCTTGCGTTAGCAACACTGTTATCTCATCGTTAGAGTAATTAACGAAGTTGAAACCCGCGACCCGTTCATCACAAGTTTGACCTAATAGCACAGATTACCTAATAGTTGGAATGCTAATAACCACTAGACTATTCCTTCTTAAATTTCCCGAATGATCGATACACGCCGTCTCTAACGTGCATAACGAATGCTAACTTTAGCCTACACGCATAGATCACCCACGTAAGTGCATTACAAATTGGGTATGTGTCGGAATGAAATCAGTCTTCAAGTGAATTCGAAATTCGAATCACGATCGGGCACGTCCGTCGCCGCCCTCGTCACCCGATGTTTCCCGAACGCACTCGGCTATCGTTTTATTGGCGCACACTTGACATTTGACGGTTTGCACTCTTGTTAGCCGTCGGTTACACGTTGTTCGAAATTTGTATTACGAACGTTATTGTATAATGTGAAATTGTACTTTTTTTTTTAATTTTTCATCCAGTAGATTTTGATGGGGCTATAGGCTATAGGTTCACCAAAATCTCTGATTAACGGACTGACGGACCAGGTAATTAAACAGATTTCAGGAGTATTCAATTAGTAGCCCATTGGTCAGAGCATTCCCCTTCTTTAGGGACTGGTAGCGGGTTCAAGTCCCGCCTGAGTCGTTACTCTTTTTCCTATCGTAATCACCCAAATAGCCAACACTGAAATAAAAATAGAAAGCACTTTTTATCACAAAGTACACTTCTATAGGTACACATACATGAATTCTCTTTGAGTGGTTGACAAAAACAAAAGTGCTGTTTGCTTCTGGTCTTGAATACCTCATAAGCTTCCTCTACTGTAATTAAGCCTTACGCAAGCCCATTGGTTTCAGGTGTGTGTTTCATCTGACCTGCCCTTCCTTGCAAGACATCACCAATTTCGTACACGTGTGTTGTAAGGGGTCAATCACGACCATCTCAGCTGATTAGATAGCGTAATATTGAAGGGTGTACGATCGAGAGGTCCCGGGTTCGAATCCTGGCCATTATACAACCGAGTGAATCCATTCTTAACACAAGCAATTTAGCTTAGCTGGAGGGGTTTACGGGAATATTAGTAATTTCTGTTACCAGTATTATTTATAGAGAAAAAAAAAGACGTGTGGCACTCGGGGACTGCCGCGGTAAAGCTATTGCATAGCATTTTTTATCAACTTATGCAATTATAATTACTTACGTTAAGCGGAGCTACTTCGGAGCAGCTCGGCTCGATTCGTGCGAGCTTCGGGGTATTAGGTTTTTTTTTCGTTACGGAATTTCTGGATTCGGTCTCTACGCTCAAGGCCCGCGATAGAAGCTATGCAATAGCTTAAAAATGTAAATATACATCAGTAGCCTCAGTAGGTTTAAGAGTAGGCATTACGACCGAGAACCCGTACGGTTTCGTATTCGAATCCAGGCCGTTGCACTGCTAATGTGAGCATACTTCTATTCTAAAACAAGTAATTTGGCTTAGCTGGATGGTCTAGGGAATACTAGTGACTTCGGTGACTAATGTTCTTTTAAAAATGGCCTTTGGTTTTATTTATTATTCGCTCAGTCTCATTCATTCTTTACTGTTTTCGCCTAAAAAAACATACATATAGGTTCATTCCACTCTCAGTCACTTTATATTCAAACCACTCCAAACTGAAAATCAACACTTCAGATGGCAACTTTTACATTCAAACTTTTGGGACAAAATGTAAATTTTTGCGATTTTTTTCCGTATAAAACAAGGTGACCCATACATCGAATGATACGAGGGTATCGTACGTGAGCGAATCCGGACCGGAAAGTAGTAAATTGTACAACGCACCCTAAAATAAGCTGTTTATGCTCAACGACACGAGATCGATGACTTTCATCACGAGGTGCCCCCTAGACGGCAATAGGCTCGCCCCCTATAACGTGGGACCGAAAATCATAGTTGGCGAAATGTGGGTGCTAGTACACCTCTGCCTTCCTCTCCGGGGATTTACAGGCGTGAGTATATGTATGTTTGTAACCACATTCTCACTAAGCACATAAGTAGAAAGGTTCACGGCCAATTACCATAGTTGATACGAAACCCGGCGGCGGACCCTGAGCTCCGAGGTATCTTAGCCACGGATGCAATCAGGATAATGCGTCTATATGAGGATGATGATGATGATACGAAACCCGCGTGGTATCCCAATCCACTGTCGTCTGTAAACTATTCAACATAAATGTACTTCAATTGGGCAAAAACTACACTCCCAGAGTAATGATGAGCAGACGACTAGAGTAGCTTAAATGTAATGCAAAGAAAGGGTGGTCACGTTCTCGCAATGAACAAACATTTTACAAATTAAAGCAAATAGATGAAAATATCATCCATGTGGTGACGGAGTTAGAATACAAATATCACTACCCCATCTCATCCCAAGGGTTTCGTAAAAGACGACTAGCGGTGAAGTACGCAGAAGATATCACTGCTAAAGAAGGAAAACTTGAAATAAAACCCTGCGCACCTACTCCTCTGTCCATCAGCGTGAAAACAGTAAACCAAATCTCTCAACATTAAGAGAGGCCAATGTCAACTTCTTCTCTTAATGGCTTCTGCAGCAAATCGCTGCAATTTTGCCAATGTCAAGTAAATTGTAAATGTTTATAAAATTATTAATGGCGAAACGCCAATGTCAAGTATTTCAAGATAATCTACCAGAGCCACGTTAGCCACGACAGTAACTTTGTAGATTCAGGTGGTCGATCAGGACGAGTGGTTGGATTTTAGGGGGCGAGGCCTATGTCTAGGGGACGCGATGGGTTAATTGATTGATTGATTTGAGGTGAAAATAAATACCTACATGTTAAAAAATTAAATACTAATGCAACTCAAAATGATTGTCGGAAAGCAGACCATATAAAATACGGCAAAACGAAAACTATACCCATTATAATAGCAATGACGTCAATAGACAGTCCCTGGCTTCACGTGTCGTCACGTGTGTACACAAAAGCGCCCACTTCCTACGCGTTTGTACAACCCTTGCCAAAAATACGCACAAAATAAAAATGGAAATTTGATGCGTGCTTAACACGGATTATTGTGTAATTAGTGACATTGTGCGTGCCCAAAAATTCATAAAGGCGTGTAAATGCGTGAATAAATGAACAATAGGACAATATACTTAATGAGACCCTCGAATACTTACATCTGTGGTAAGTATTACAATGGGTCATGCTATTGAGATCATAAATAATAATTGTAAAGTTGATCTACAGGGAGCATGAAGAAAACATACCTATCTATATAAGATTGTTCCTCCTGGATGGGACCTTGCCTGAACCACCTGGAAGTCCTTGGACTTCGGACGCAGGTCGGTCGAAGTACCGAAAACCAGTTTAGGTGAAGTTCTTCAGACGAGGTGGACCCACGACGGTGCGAATGCGGAACTACACTGCTGACTATGACCCACCTGCTAACGTGTGCTGCCTGCCCAAGCACGTGTACTCCGGAGGAACTCATGAGTGCCTCTAAGAACGCTATCGAAGTGGCTGTAAACTGGGCAAATACTACTGGACAGAAGAAGAATAAATAATGTGAAAGGATTATATTTGTATGTTTATTACTCAGTGATGCTCTAACGGCAGAACAAATCGACTGATATTTGGTACAGGGATAGATTAAAGTTTTGAATAACACAGGCTACTTTTTATCGGGTTCGGACTCATGGTTACCCCATTTTGTTACCCCAGGGTGACCACGAGTAATTTCACTTACTCCTAGTCACCCTGCGTGGTGTGACCAACGATAAATGATAAAAACACAGGACTCGTAGTCACACTGCTAGCGACGGGAAATCATGACTAATAAAATTGAGAAGAAGAAAAATATTATATTATATTTAAGAAATCTTGAGCAGTCAAACTGGGGAAGTACCTCCGCCTCACAGAATACCGCGCCTGTAATAACCTCGTGTTGTGTTCCCGGTAGTAAGTAGGGTACCCAGAGCTCAGTGGAGAAGTTTTGTGCTGTCAGTGGGAAGACCAAAGGATTGTCCTGCTTATCTTCTGCGCTGACGGTACAGCTGAATCTCTCTGTTCTTACAGGGTCGGTAATACGTGTATGACTCCTATGATATTGCACTCATCCATATGCCACGGTAACCACTTTCAGGTTAACCGTATGCTTGTGTGCCACCTAAGTGGTATAAAAAATAGTACCTACTTACGTAATGTAAATACCATATTTGTAGTGCTCTGCTGAATTTTTGTACCCTTTTTTTATTTTTTTATCGTGCGAAAAATCCCCACGGATACCTCCCCCGCCGGGGCCGGAGGAGGAGGTTATGTCGAACTCGAACCGACTAAAACGCACGCCTTCCGTGGGCCGTCAGTTGCCGGAGGTGAGATTGTCATAGCCATATCCCTCGCACCCCGGCCGACCCAATGCCATATCTCTCGATCTGGCTCTCTTCCGGTGGGGGACCACGGAGTCCCCAACTCGCCCCCGGGTATGGGGAGGCACGCAATGCGCGCCGCCGCCATGGCCTGCTTCTGCTAGGGTAACAGGCGGCCCCACCCGTCACCCCCAGGCCCGCGCTCATGGGGGACGGAGGTCATTCTGCGACGTCCGACGCCCGAGTTGCCGCCGCTCGTCGCGGGCCGCGCGGTTTGCGATTCTCCTCCGCTCCTCGCGGGCTGCGAGGTCTGCGATTCTTCTTCGCTCCCGCTCCGCGGCCTCCTTCACGAGCATTACTTGCTCGCAGAAGGAGGCGCCGACTGAATTTTTGTACCCAGTATTTCATAATTACGTAGCGCTAAAAGCTTTCAAAACAATCGCTCCATAGACTTGTGTTCAATAAAGGTCCGTAAAATGAATTTTATTGTTCGAAATTGAAGTTTTCTTACAACAATATAAAACTGCTACTAACTAAGGCGTGTGCAGACGACAACAGAACTGTTCCTGAACTATAACTAGTTTTAATTGTTCGCGGGAACCGGTATCGCCGGATATTGCCTTCGTATAGAATAGATTGGAACTATCGAAGCCACATAAGCTTGGTTTGAAAACCGCAAACTGTATAATCTGAAATATGAGTTTATTTTAAATTATAACTATTTGAATTTTGATATCACATAATATAAATTTAATATCTGAATTATAATAAAATTTTGATTACTTATTAATTTTGAATTTAAAAATAGGTACCTAAGCATTTTCTACTCGATAGTACAATTCATCAATAAACATATAACAGTCCACTGCTAGACATAGGCCTCTCCGAATGTACGCCATTGCTCCCGATCCTCGGCCTTCCGCATCCAGACACTTTTTCCAGGTCGTCAATCCAACTGGCTAGGGGGTAATATTCACGCTAAATTAATCAAAATACCTATTGATTGAAAAACACTGAACTAAAGGTGAGTATCAAATATCAGATCAATTAGTCAACAGCACGAACCTTCTAAACCGCTTTCCATGAAATTATACGTTTATCTGCTACCTAAACAGATTGAATATCGTGTATTCCAGCCCTAAATGCGAATTTCATACACCTAAAAGGTATAGGCATAACGCCTACCCACCTCCTAAAACCTGAAATACTCAAATACCAAATTCAAACTGCAGTATTATTTAACCGACATTGAAAGTTAAATTCTGAGCATGAAATAGAAATATGAAACTGGTCGGACGCTGCGTCGTATTCAGTTTGAAATTGAATCGGTAGTGAACCATTACGTCATAAACGACGTCGTGTATGTTATGTGTGTTTTTATTTAAACTTTCAGGGACACACGGACAAGAAAGATTGCCAACCATACTTAATTTAAAATTATAACTATGTACGAAAAAGGTTAATTATGTAAATAAAAGAAGCGGTAAGCGTAAGTACGCCAAGGTCACAAGTATTTGGGTAGGTAAGTCTTTTTATTTGACTTATCTTGAATTTTACAGGAGAATCTGATCTTCCTGTCTTGAGAGAAAGTTTCCACCAGATCTTCGTCCTTTAGTCAGCAGCTATACCAGTTTGTAGATGAGGTTGACTTCAAAGACCTTAATGGAGTACACAGTGCACCCCCTTCTTCCCGTCTTATTCGTATTGTGAAAATGAACGTGAAAGTGAGAGTAAGCGTCGGTAGCTTAGTGGTTCATCATCATCATGTCGTATGGCTTTTGCTCGAGTCCTCATTATGTCAACGTCCAGTTGGCGAAGCCAGTCTATTGCTGCCGGTGTGAGGTCATGTAGCTCACGCATTCCTCCAGGGAAACGACGGAGTGGACACTCCTCTGCTATATGCATCGTTATCTGCTTTGGAGCTTAGCTTAGTGGTTGAGGAGTCGGTATTATGATCTAGAGGTCCCTGGTTTAAAGCCCTTACACCACCGACGTAAATCCACTTCTAACAAGCAGTTTAGTTTAGCTGGAAGGGTTTGGGCAAATACTAATAATTTCATCTCGATTAAGTATGGAAAAAGTGAATCGCTCAGGCGTAACTTGAACCTGTGATCAGTCCCTTACAGAGGGAATACTCTGATCACTGAGCTACCGAACTTCGCCTGAAGCGTTCCAAATTCTCCTATGCAACCGTCTTAGGGTGACAATGGGAGCCGTTTTGAGAACAATTTGAATAGTTATCATGCCAATTGCTTCAAATTTTAGCAACCGATCCGTAGTCACAGCAAATTCCTTCAAGTAATAATTTCAGGACTAATATTCTTTTAAAAACGCTTGATCGAAAAGTTTTCTAACCACGAAGTCTGTGTGTATCGCACGTATTTCCGCAATTCTTCAGCTAGTTGAGAAGTCAGTTGCTGCGGAACAATCTACACAACTGCTAACTTTTACTTTATGTGAACACTTTTAACGCTTTCTGCGAGTTTATTTTTGTGGTGAATTACCTCTCGTTATTTGAAGATCTGTTAGAACTTTAATGGGCACTGTGATGTGATACTATTCACAAAATTAGCTTAATGAATATATCTCGTTTTAGTTGTGATTTTATTACTATACTAACTGATGTTTTAAGGCATATATTCGGTTCTACTGAAACAATTGCCATCAAACGAACGTGAGATTTTAAGTCTAACGAAGATCTTTCTTGTTATAATATCGTGTCGTATTTTGTTTTCCTAGTGTGCAGAAACTTCGATAGCGTTCCCAGAGGCTCTCATAAGACTATGACGAAGATCTATCAAACGAAAATACGGCATCAAAATCGGTTTTGTAGTTTTCACACCTATCATGAAGAAACAGAATGATATACCTACAGACAAGAATACCGAAATATAACTTAGCCTAAGTACTTTTTTTTAATATCTTGACTTAATATCTTGATTGACATCCATCATAGTGAGACCATTTATTTGGCATCCATGACATCTTCTACTATGTTTATTAACTGCTACCTGTTAGGATAGCATAATTAATGATGCATCTATATGCACGAAATTAAATTTCAGTCAATATTAACAACACCAGAGCAATTAAAACTTTTGACTGCATAATATACATACTTTTGAATTGCCTAAAATTCGTACAGTCTACACTGACCGTAGTCACATCCTGAAAAAAAAAACAAAACAATGTTAGTGTACAAAAGACTGTGTGCCAAAAACCGTTGATTGCAAACGTCCACAATACGCAAACCAGTAACCATAAAGCCGGCGTAAACATATTCCTTTTTTAAATGCTTCTACTAATAGCTTGGAGCCCTGTAACCACACAAGTAATTGCATTAAAGGTGAGTTCACCGCGGTATTGTACTAGCGAGGATTTACCCTGTCTAAAACGCGATTAACTGAGTTATTTCTCGAGTTTTTGACGCAGAATAAAAAAAAAATTATTAGGCTAGCTGAACACATCCTGGATAATTCTGGTGCCGTTCTTCCACTTTCGTAACTGAGTTTTGATAACCAGCTATGAATACTTTCCGCTTGAAGGTTACTGGGTAATTTAGCATTTTTTTGATTAGTCCATCAATTGCACCCAGCTGGATGGTAAGAATCTAGCGTGAAGTCCAAAAAACATACGACGACCTCAACAGAAATTGCTTCACCCCATTTTTAAAGGTCACAATTATAGTCGGATAGCCTAATGCTATCAATTTAGGAATAGGCTGTACATGGGCTGTGCTGTCTAAAAGATCCGATATTACACATTATGTCAACACTTACAAGCGTAAATAATATATTTACGATATCGGCACAACCAAGTTTCCTACTCCGAGTCCTCAGAACTTGGCATCAGTCTACCTCAACATGGGAATACAAGTTTTAATAACTAGTTTCCTGTTATACGCGTTTTTGAAATAGAGTGCATTTTGTGAACGGTAGTCAACGTGTTAGGGGAATTTAACGTGAACATTACTTTTGGTTGAAATTCTAGAAAAATATGGTATTTTTTGTAACCGGTGGACTGGAATAACGACATTTCTTCCTGTGGATGACGTAGAATCATCATCATCTGCATATAGACGTATTCTCCTGATTGCATCCGTGGCCAAGATGACCTCGAAGCTCAGGGTCCGCCTTCCGGCTTTTCCTTCTCAACTTCGCACGATCTTGGGCGTCCATGGTAGTGAGACCATTAGCACGCATATCACCCTCCACGACGTCAAGCCAGGACTTCTTACTCCTACCCCTTTTACCTGGACCCGGCGGGGGTACCATTGCCAGGCATTTGTTCCCCACGAAGGCGACTAGGAAATGTGCTCCAGGAATAGGAATGTGCTCCATCCGACAGTGAACATACAGTCCCAGTGATGGTAATAGGGTCGTCCTCCATTACGTGGAACTAAAAATATGGTTGATGACATGTGAGTGGTAATAAATTCTTTATTGTAATTGTTTAAGTTTATAATTGTCTACATTGTCATTCATTAATTTATTCATAAAACAAAATAAACCTTAGTAATATCAGTTGTACTATCACAACAATTTAGTTACTAAATAAGAAAGTTTTAGAATCACTCGAATTTATCAAGTTGATCCTTAATAAGATCAAGTTTTATAACATAAAGAATAGTCAAGCATAGGGAACAGAACAAATTGCACGAGTTCAATTTCAGCAGCAGTAGAGAGGAAATTATGTAATCTCCTCAAAGATTCTGCGGTGAAGAATATTATGCGACTGAAGTCTTGTAGCGGAGACGACTATTACGAGGTTTTGTCAACGTATATCTCCAAGTTCTTGACCTTATCACTTACAGGAAAACAAAATAAACAAAAAGAAATACCGTTTCACTGTAAGGATAAGTCTGCCGCCTGGCGCTGCTAATTAGTGATCTTATGTCTTACTAGGATTACGCTACACTTCGCGTCGCGGATCTTCCGCATCGAAACCTCAATAGATGTTGTGGCATATAAATAAAGACGCAACGACCGATCTTTCGCGTAGTATGGCCCTTTTTATCCCTACTAATATTATAAATGCGAAAGTAACTCTGTCTGTCGGCCTGTCTGTCTGTCTGTCTCGCTTTTACGACTAAACTGCTGAACCGATTTTGATGAAATTTGGTATAGGGGTAGATTAGACCTTGAAAAAGGACATAGGCTATATTTGGTCGCGATAACCGACATCCACGCGGGCGGAACCGCGGGCAAAAGCTAGTCACTTATATATGCAATACCTAAAATGGTACCAATGAGAAAAATTCTTATAAATTTCTAAGAATATAATGGACTTAACAGAATAAATGATTTTCGGCTTTGACTTTGACAGTGTAAGTCTGTCTAACTTAAGATTCCATGTAGGTAAAATTAATTATGTCATTAGTAAGAAGCATTTTTTTTTGGTCCCTTGCTTCAATAAACGGAAAATATTTCCCACATCCAATACGACAAAGAAGTAATAAAAATAATAAAACTACCAAAATTTATTTAAGTACAACTCACGGGTGCAGGGATTTTATTAATGGAAAAATTGAGTACATATCTGACGCAGTCATATAAAAGCGTAAAAGAACAATTCTACGTCCGTCCGTGTCAGAAAAATCGAACTTGCAAAATATATTTTCAAATTTGGCAAAAATATCGAGGCAAAATTTTTGGTACCTTGTGAATTTTACTAAAATCCAAAAGGCCGTCAGCTTGACAAAGAAGCCCGTCCCATTGACTATCGAGAACAAAGAGCCTGTTCCAGTCAATGTTTGAGTATATTCGATAGCTACTGCCTGTTACTGGTAACAAAGAGTTTTATAGGCAAGCAAGGTAAGGATTTTCATTATTATTTTCAGTATTTGTTTGTAAAATATTTCTAACTACACTGAAGTCGTATACCTAGGGAAGAAACCTCTCTGAAACGACCGTGATGGCTTTATGGTGGTAGATTGGTTAGCGATAAGAAGAGCTGTTAGTAGAGCTCGCGTATTCCACACACTGCTCAAAAAAACTTTAAATATAATAATAAAAAATAAAAAATTGAAAAATATACATGTCTTTTCCTCTGTAGATACAGTACGTGGACGGCAACTACCTACCTCGCATGGGCGTAATTGCATGAGCTAATTGCTACGCTATAAAAAATACAGGTATTCTTTTTTACATAGGACACGTCATTTTGACTTCACCTCGCCTTATGGCAAGCTGAAGGCAAAGTCTTGGCAAAGAAGGTCAGTATTATAAACACGTAGCTTTACTCCTCTTTGTAGCATCACGACAGCCTCCGTGGCGTAGCGGTAGTGAACGCGGCCGCTACGCAGGAGGCGTGGGTTCGATCCCCGCTCAGTGCAAATATTTGTGTTCATGAAATATGGGTATTTGCATTGGTCTGGTCGTGCCTCGGAGAGCACGTTAAGCCGTCGGTCCCGGTTGCCATAAGAACATCTATGGCAGTCGTTACGGGTAGTTGGAGCCCTCAAAAATCCAAAAACAACAGTCTAGCTGCAAAGCTTCGATATCGCCTAATGTTACCATTGGGATGTGGAGGTCAGATGGCAATCGCTTCACAGAAAATATCGAGGTGTAGCCAAATCCGTAGTTAAGACTGGCAAAAGCGGACCCCAGACTCCGAGCTGATAGCTTCGGATGCGACTGGGAATTAACGCTAAGAGGAAGAAGTAGCATCAAACAGCTTAATCACACAAAAAACGCTAAGTTAGTGCTCCATTTGTAGTGGGGCTCAAAGGAGGGTATCACTAAAATCAAAATCACCTCCTTTCACGTGAAAGCTGCAGAAAAATTTCACTCCGTCGAAAAATCCGAAGCAAACTGTGTATCGCACGAAATTGGATCGATTTAATCCTTTTTCAGGGCACCTAGTGTTTGTGTCGAGAGCTAGTCGGGACACACGAATAAAAATAAGATAAAATGTATTTACGGTACACAAGTAGAGCTCTAACTTGTTTTCATTAGTTTGTGTTGCGTTTCAGAGCGAGTGGTCAAAGAAAGCTATTGTGGATGAGAGTTTTTCACGTGAATATTTTTACATACGTTATGCAGTCTTTTTTATGCTCTAAAGGATACTGAAGTGTATTTATGCTTACTTTTTGTCAGATTAATAAAATTACTGTGTGTATTTTCATTAATTAATTCTGATTATGATTGATTCTGGGTTTTTGTACTGTCGAAGCGTTTGGCAGCTTAGTGGTTCAGAAATTGACCTTACGATTGAGAGGTCCCGGTTTTGTAACCAGGTTGAACCCGAGTCAGTAACAAGCTGAAGAGCAATAGATACCAATAAATTCGGTTACTACGAGTAGTATTCTTTAAAAAATCCGTTTGGAAGGTTCTCACACCCAGCGCCCTTTAATTAGAGAGGCTTGGTCATAGTTCACTTATGAATTGTCTTGCTTCACAACCCTTTTGAAAAATCGTAGAAAAGTTTTAGATCTGCAGATGGGCAATCAACAGGCCTGTCTAAACATTTTATTGGCTTTTACGCTTGGTCCCACAGTACGACCCAGTGGTGGGACCATGGGGATCATTTTTCCGTGTAATCTCACTACCATGCAGTTGGGCCATGGGTAGGTAATGGATTTTTATGTACCTAGCGTGGTACTATATACCTATTCATAGCGTGGTAAGTACTATAACAGCGTGTTGTTTACATCCTACTCCTACTAATATTATGAATATAAAAGTTTGTGAAGATGCTTGAATGTTTAAATGTTGGTTACTCCATCACGCTCTACAAACTAAACGGATCTGGCTGGATAGATAATACTTTGAAATAATACATAGGTAAGCTTCTTTTTTCCCTGTATAGGTTCCCATGAGTGCAGGGACGGGTGAAGCCGCGGGTATCGGCTAGTTCTTAATATAACCTAACTTTCTAGATGACCAGTAAAAGTGTACCGCATTCAAAAATCACCTTATCAGAACGGAACCTAGAAGTTCTGTAACAACACGAAATGTTGTCGCCTAAAGAATTCTGTAGTACAATAGCTTAAATGCCTCTTTTGGTCTCGTCTGACCTCAATTACATCACAATGGTCACGATTTTTCTTTTGAGACAAAGAAAAATCCCGACAATGAGTCACAATAATAGAATTATCGGCCAGACATTTTTCGAGGAAATTAAGTTATTTGAACACTATTAATTTCATGATACGCTTTCGTGCTTCTTTTCTTTATTCTTTTTAAGTGCAAATGAGTCGTTCCTACCTTGAGGAAAAGCGTAGCTTTAGGGTGTATAGGACTCCACCAACGTCTTTCCCAAGTCAATCTGCTAGCTGGTGCGCCTTCTGTGTGTCGAACGAGGCTTTTGTGTAGGCTTTCCCTCAGGATTTAGCAAGCAGTTCCTATCCATATCTAAGGACGGCTACCAGAAGTCCTTAGGGAGGGGGATATCGTCGACAACAAGCGAGTGACACTAGGAACCAGAATCGAAAATGCCCGAGGGTATCGCAGGTTGCCCAACATTGTATCAGCTCGGCGATCGATTCACATGTGAGCCATTTAGTATTATTTATTCAAAACTTCCTTTATGGTGCACTAATCAACAGAGTAACAGCGTCGCCCCGCCTTGGGACAAGTTTGCAAACCGCATACGGCGTATGTGGTGTGGGGGACTCACCATAGGGCTTTGTTCGTCTACATTCACATTATTCGAAATACTAAACATACTCGAGTTTGGAAGGTCATTGTCAGCTTGAATGAAACACATCACTAATTATATATGGACTGGTACAGATAGGAGAAAAAATTTAAAAGGTATAACGAAAAAGGGGGTTAAATTTCTTTGCACAACATACTTGCCTCACCAACTTCATTGGTAGAAGAGAAGCGAAGAGATAATGTCTACGCTTCCATACTAAGGCTGATGCTAAATTATAATTTAAGATAGTTACTTTGCATCTGTACCGAGGGGGCCAAGCGAAGTGGGTTTGGGAATGCTGTGTGCTCAGTCCGACACGATCTCGTTACTCGTGATACTGCGAGAAGAAATAGGGGCCCTGAGGTAGCGCAATTTAGCTCCGTTGACACCACAGCATAATGGATATCAACTGAGCAAGTTAGTGAGTCGGGATAGAATATATTTAGTAGTTATTTATTTTAAAACTAACTACTAGTGATATACGTAAAGTGGGTCAGGTTGCCGAGGTACATATAGCTAAGATCATTTTAATAAATTTTATTTCCTAAGTAACTGTAATTGAAGATAGTCAATCGTGACTTCACTAGCCATTTAGTAAATACGCCGAAGCGTACAAGTATCACCGTTCGCAATAGTGATAGCAATTCATGAATAGAATAGAATAGAATAATTTATATGCCTTTAAAAATGGTAGCATGAATCTTTCAATTAGGTATGTGTACGCACAGCAGGTAGACTGCATCAGCATGGTTCTGCAAATTCTGTTCTCCGTGTACCGATTGAACCGCGTATCCCGGCGCTAACATCCTTTCCATGGTACCTAATTTTAATTTCTTTAAATGCTTCTTTTTTTTAGCTATCTCCTAAACAAACTGACCTGTAACCCATTTGCCAGAACTAATTTATTAGAAGTAAAACCGTTGACGTCAACGTTCACAGCGTGACGTTAGTCGCAGGTGTCGCCGAGCCGTTAACTAGCTGTTGTCGAGCTGTACGCTGTACGTGCGTCAAATCTACAACGGTACGTGCCTCCGTTCCAGTTCCAGTTGAGGATTGGTTGTCAGCTAAGGCGGAGTAGATACTCGTAGGTAGGTCTGGGACAACCTTTAGACATATCGCATGCTCGTGTATGCATTTTTCAAGTGTTTTTTTTAATTAAGTTTAATTAAGTACTTTTTGGTGCTGTTGCATAACGGTGATACCCATACATTTATTTCTATAAAAATCTATATAAAATGTCATACTTCTTACTTTTAAATTCAGAATTTCGTACTAGCATTCATACCTCATCTTATAATTATACATATATACATACTTATACTCACGCCTGTAAATCCCCGTAGGGGTAGGCAGAGGTGTATTAACATCCACATTTCGTCAACTGTGATTTTCGGTCCCACGTAATAGGGGGCAAGCCTATTGCCGTCAAGCGGGCACTTAGTCATGGGCTGTATGTTTACTGTCGGATGGAGAACAGCCCTATCCCTTAGTCGCCTTCTACGACATCCACAGGAAGAGATGGGGTGACCCTATTCTACTCCACCGGTACCAACACGGCAAGCACAATCCATACTAATACAATGTGTCTATTATTATAAACTCTGTCTGCCTGTCTGTCTGGCTGTCTGTCTGTTACGCTTTCAAGCCCAAACCACTGAACCGATTTTGCTGAAATTTAGCGACTACAATATGGGGTTCTTCAAGAAGGGCATTAGAAGGTTTTTTCAGGGTCGGCAGCGCGAGTGTGACGCCCCTAGTGTTGCATACGTCCATAGGCCACGGTGAGCGCTTCCCATCAGGTGGGTCGTGTGCTTGTCTGCCAACTAAGTGGTATAAAAAAATATATATTAGACCTTGGGAAAGGACATAGGCTATGTTTGGTCGCGATAGCCGTCATCCATGCAGGCGGAGCCGCGGGCACAATCGAGTATGCATAAAATTTAATATATTATACCTAAAATATTGAAAACATTTCACGATACTTTTCAAAAATATGCATCTCCCAAGCTTAATCCCTTAGCCATAGATTTATCGATTGCTGAATTTAATTTGAGCAACAAGCACGTAGGCAGCCGGGCGTCCCCAGGGGCCGATTGGACCCGGTAACATGTTCGTCGTAATCGATGCTCGAGTTATGGCGATCCTTGGTGTTTTATTATGATTTGTTGGGCTGATGATGATGGTGTTCGATTTCTCGTGGAATATTTTTCGGAAATTCTGTTTGAGGATGACGTTAACTCCCTCTTTCACGGTGGGGGTTTCGGGTACACTTGACATTCTTCTTCCTTCTCTTAGTAAATGGGTCCGGACCCGTGCTTCATCTAGGTTCTCCACCTGGGTGATGTAGAGGGACTTGCAAGGTCCCGTGCTCCAACTGATGACGTTATTGTACAGTTAACCATGTAGTTTTTTACGTAGGTTTAACAACAGTATATAGTTGTACATTGTAACTTACTAAACTAATCATCATCAACTTAGTATTGTTCCCTATTACATCCAAGGCTTTCACATTGGAGTCCGTAGCGACTAACGTCTGATCCCCCAACCCCGATGGGAAAGCCTGCGTCAAGGCCTAGTCCGGTAACCAACATCCGCTTCATACACCGGTATGGTCGATGACCTACCATTCAATCATCAGTTTACCTTAATGTACTTTCATACCATACATAAAAATTAATATCAGGGCGGGTTGTTTTGTCGAAATTATGATTAAATTCGACTTCTAAAATTATGTAGTAGCTATCTAAATAGTTGTTACATATTGTTGATCGACACATGTAAAGCTAATAACATCGTATTACCATCAAAATGTATCCATTAATATTCCAATCAATTGTTTATCCTGGCAATTTAATTTGGCACGACGCGTCAATATCGTTCGCCGCAGTGTTACTCGTAGTGGCAATTCATCAGGCAATATAACAACACTACGCAGTACCCATGGCACTAAACGGGTATATTTGCCCATTTGCACGCAACGCCGCGCTTTGACGGCGTTCATTATGAATTTGGGAACGGTGCACTGTCAAGTTTTTAATTTAAATGTATGCAACCGGACGTGTTTATAAATTGACTGGAAGTGATACCTATTTTCTATATCGTCGGTATAATGGCAGAATTAAATAACTCCGATTTTGGCCAAATTGACCTTTTACCATTTTCGAGAACCCTAAAATGTGCCGCATCTTTTGGTCTAACAAACATTCCTATATCTCAATCCAATCCAAAAATAAATCCATTTTCGTGTTTCAATTGAAGAAATAGATATGTTTAATTGAACACTAAATATTATAAGAAAAAATGACTAACTCTATAAATAAATGAACAACTGTGACTTCTGATCACTTGAGTATGAAATGAATTAGCTAAATTGAGTTGTTTAGTTCTACCACGAACGAAAATATTCTAAAGAAAGCAGGCATGTTGAAGGAAAACTAAACAATTTGAGTTATTTAATTCAGGCAGTTATGAGCATTCTTTCGTTTTTAAATAATTATTTTTATGTATTTCTCCTTCGAGAAAATATACATTTATAAGAGATTCTAATCAAAAAAATGTCAATAGGTGAAATTATTGAATATTTCTATTTATAGTATTCGCACGTAAGCAAAGTTATCGTACAACTCAGTTGTACAAATTGGCGCGAAATAATGTAAACATCAATGACAGCTATCCGTAAGGTGGAGTGTGGGGTCCGGGAGAGGGTGAACGCGTGCCGACACGATTGAGCGCATTAGTGCATCCATTAGATAATGTGAAGGACGTCAACTATTTTATCATGGATTCAAGTGGATTCAAGATGCGGGTGGCATCTAAGTCCTGCACGTGTTGTCCTATATAGGAAAGGAGAGGGTGGGATTACTTGGAAGAGCTCATCAGAACATGCACCATGGTAGAGACGGTAAAAAACCGCCAAAGATGCCACATCTCTACGCAACTGCAAAGGCTCGAGGGTGTTAGTGACCTCAGGATTCCCAATAATGCGGACCGCACGTCGCTGCAACCTGTCGAGAGCATCTAGTAAGTACTTTGCGGAGCCATCCCAGAGATGCGAGCAGTATTCCACGCAAAAGCGTATATATATGTATGTATGTGTATGTATTATGGATGTATGTATGTATATGTGTATGTGTGTATTAATGTAAATAAAATTAGATATGATACCTGTCTTTTATGTATTTACTTATGATATTGACAGAAAGTACGCCAAAACAACTACCACTCAATCCTACAAACATTATGACCATCCAAAGGTTGCCTGGCAGAAATCGCTTATAGCGATAAGGCCGCCCTTGTACTGATTCCTTAGTCATAATTTTTAAATTTGTATTTTATATGGTGTACAATAAAGTATAAATAAATAAATAAATAAATAAAAGCGAATTTGTGTCTTGTATAGAAGACACCGCTGCTCCGGCGTGAAAAAACGTTTCACTTTGTTCAGGACTCCGAGTTTACGTGAGGCTGTTTTGATGATACTCTCGATGTAGTTTTTGTTGTTCAGTTTGCAGCGAACATCCATACCTAGGATATTGAGATTGTCCTGTAGTGGCAGTGGCGTGCTCTGAAGAGTTGGAAGGGGAAGGAAAGAAGATACCTTTGCTGTAAACGCGCATGCCTGCGTCTTCTTGGCATTGAACTCAACCAGGTTTTCAGAGCCCCATTGTGAAACGAGGTTCAGGGTCCGGTCAAGTTCACTGACGAGAAGCTGCCTTCTTTCCGCGATATCAGACTGCTTGGCCGCAGGATGTCCGTGATAACTCCCGTGTAAGTTGCTATCGTCTGCATAGCAATGAATGCTGCCAGTGGATAGCATGTCGTTGATATGCAGAAGAAAGAGAGTGGGTGATAAGACGGACCCCTGCGGCACGCCAGCATTTACCTGCAGGAACTCCGAAGTTCGACCATCACAGAGGACGCGAATACGGCGCCCCTGCAGGAAGCTAGCCACCCAGTCGCACAGTCCGGAAGGCAGACCAAAGGCTGGTAACTTGGAAAGAAGCGGCTTGTGCCAGACTCTATCGAAAGCTTTGGCGATGTCAAGACTAATTGCCAGTGACTCGCCATGCTTGTCCATAGCCTCACCCCAAAGATGGGTAACGTACGCCAGAAGATCACCCATTGACCGCTTCGGTCTGAATCCGTATTGCCGGTCATTGATTAAGGAATGATCCTCTAGGTGACGCATGAGCTGTTTGTTAATTATGTGCTCTAACACTTTGCACAGCACTGAGGTGACGGCTATGGGCCGATAGTTGCCTGGGTCCGAGCGATCCCCCTTCTTGGGGATCGGCTGCACATTCGCCTCCTTCCAAGCCGATGGCACAGTCGCGTCAGCACTGGAGACAACTCCGCTGCACATTTTTGAAGAACCACCGCTGGAATACCATCCGTTCCGCTGGCTTTCCGGACGTCGAGTGACTGCAGCACACCACGGACATCGCGCTGCCTGATGCGGATCTCAGGCATTGCGTGGTCACAGACGGGTAATGTCGGTGGCTGCTTACCGCAATCATCGATTCGGGAGTTTGCCGCAAAGAGATTAACCAGCAGATTTGCTTTCTCTTGCGGCTCATGGGCCAGGGATCCATCAGGGTTGCGCAACGGGGGCAGCGAAGGCTGGCAGAAGTTGGCTTGCACGGCTTTGGCCAGTCGCCAGTAGCCACGGCTGCCCGTGGGATGCGCCACTAGCTCCTGACCAAGCCGCGCTATGCGCTGGGCATCCGCTCTGACGTAAGCCCCCTTGCAGACCTTTGTGGCTTTATTGTACGCTGCTTTGAAGTGGCCCACGTTGGGATCGCGTGTGGCACGCGCCCTTACCCAGGCGCGGTACGTAGACTGTTTTTGATTGACAGCCTCCGCGCACTCGCGGCCGAACCAAGGGCGCGCTCTGCGGTCACCGGTGACATCAGTGTATGGGATATAGTATTCCATACCTAGACTGATCTCACCGGCGACAGCAGTAGCACTATTCGATGGGTTCTTACCTTCAACCCACGGGATGGACGCAAAATACTCACGCATCCCATCCCAGTCCGCTGACGAGTAGTGCCAGGGACGCCGCTTCCCCTGCGCGGGTCGTGGGGGCGCTGTGATTGGCACCTTGGAACAGACCAGACAATGGTCGGAGTTGCCTAAAGCGGCACGCACCGAAACACTGTACTGGTCTGGGTGACTCGTTAGCAGAAGGTCTAGAAGGGAGGGTGTTAGGCCCGACCTTCTTGGTATCCTAGTGACCTCGCGTACCAGTTGGGTCAGGCCATGCGCCAGAGCGAAAGCGTGAGCGGCTCTTCCCGCATGGTCAGTTTTGGCGGAGCCCAACCAGATCTCGTGGTGGGCGTTAAAATCCCCCAAAAATACCAGTTCCGCGTTTGGAAACCGCTCCTGCGCATCATCTGCAGCCTGACTCAGATATTCGAAGAGTCGAGTTGTCTCGGTATCTCCTGTATGGGAACGGTAGAGGCACACATAGATCTGACTCGTAGAGCCATGGTCTACGTGTACCCATAGGGTGGAAAAGGATGGGTCCTCTAGGCAGCGCAGACGGCGACAACAAACATCCGCCCTAACAAACACGCACACCCCGGCCTTTGCACGGAAATTTTCCTCCATAACGTAGCCGGGGTAGAGCAAGTAAGACGTGTCGTCAGGGCGGCGTATTTGCGTCTCCGTCAGAAAAAAGCATGGCTGGATTCGCCGTCTCGAGGTGTTGGTGGACGGCGTTGAGGTTTGCATGGAGCCCACAGATGTTTGTGGACTCCACCTCAAAAAGCGAGCTTGTGGGAAGTTGAAGAGCCGCTGTGTAACCATGCTCTTTGTTCTGCGCTGCCATGATTGATGTATGCCATGCCTTGCCATGCCATGCCATGCCATGATTAATGTAAAGCAAAGTATTTTTTGTTCTAGTTGATTTTACGAGTAGAAGATTTATAATAAGTAATTTATTTGATTTTATTAGATTGCCATGCCTAATTATGTTGATTTTGATTTTTGTACTTTTACGTTTATTTTTTTTTTAATAAACAATGTTTCTTCTGCCAACCCAGGTTTTTTATTTCATGTGAGATCAATAATCAGTGATAAAATTATACAAATTAACTTTCACTAAGAATGCCTAACTTACATGTTTAAATATTTCATTAGGTTCAGAACTCGACAAGTGAAATTGTTGACCCAATTTCATGTATTCACATCCATCTTATGTGTGAGAAAACTGAATAACTACCATAAAGAATTAGCTAACTACGGTATGTTTGCAACATTTTGGTGTGGCAAAATTGGATAAGTTGGTTTTTGATTTTTATTTATTTTTTGGTTCATGAAAGAAATTAATTTGATTAAGCATTGAATCGACAGCAAACATGCTTATAACATATAAAATTGTCGACGGTAAAATTGTTCTCCATTTGTTAATGATGTCAAAAAAAGTGCCAAAAAAACAGTAAATCGCGATTATCTCGAAACTTGAAATATTGAGTTATTTAGTTCTGCCATTATGCCCACGATATAATATTTATGGACAGTATGAAATCACCGCCGCCTGGTCCCCGGCAGAGTAGAATTTGGGTCACTCCATCTCTTTGCGGTGTCGTACAAGGTGACTAGGGCTGTTTAACATCAGACAGATACGAGTAGCCCAGACTTAGCCTCAGATACATGACTCGAGACAACAATAGTGCCGTAGTAGCCTAATTACCTATATGATTGGTAAAAAGCAAGTTTTTTCAATGCTTTCGATAATTGTATCACGGAGGCGACAAACTCTTCTCATCTAAATGATCTATAAATACCTATCAGCTAGTAGCCAATCGTGTTGAGAATAACGTTGAACATCTTCAGACTACAAGCGTCAATCCGTGATCTACATAATAAAAAAAACAAAAGCAAACAACTTAATCTCCAAGTTGGTGCCACAAACAATGAATGTAGCAAAAAAAATGTAAATGAATATTATACTGACGTCGAACAAAAGGATAATTGGAGGGACTTTGTTTGGTCCCGCCCGAGATTGATAAGATTAGATTATACATTTAGTGGGGACTAAAGTTACATTTATTTTTTGCTTTTCAGTTCTTTTTTTGATGAGGCTGCTTTATTTTTTACTTAAGCTTTTGAAATGCAAGTCAAACTGACTGAATGCCTTGATAGTTAAACGACAATGCTGATAGCGCTGATAGCCGGCTTTAAAATCGAGAGATCCCGGGTTCGAATCCTGGCCATTACACTACAGACGTGAACCCACTACTCATCATCTGCATATAGACGCATTCTCCTGATTGCATCCGTGGCCAAGATGACCTCGAAGCTCAGGGTCCGGCTCTTCCTCCTCCACTTCGCACGATCTTGGGAGTCCATGGTAGTGAGACCATTTGCACGCATATCACCCTCCACGATGTCAAGCCAGGACTTCTTTGACGTGAACCCACTACTAACACATGCAATTGGAGAGACGGCAGTCACTCCCGAAAAATGCGACATACCAATCAAAACTAGTAAGGGAACCCCAAAATGTATACTTAGGACGTGCTTTGAGTATGATGTTGACTGATTGTTGTTAGACAGAGAACATTACATTACTTAGTAGTTTTTTATTCACGGGGGAAGAGATTTTGTGCCCCTGTATTCTACTTTGCTAGGAAACAAACAAAAAACTACTCGCCTCATCCGTCCGTAACACAAAGCTCACACAGTGTGAACATTTTTGAAACACTGTTCTTAAGGAACAGTGTTTCAAAAATGTTTTTTGCACAATGGTTTTTAGACACTGCTATTGGCTTGTTGGAAAACCTTTGTTCTTATAAAAGCGTACTCGTATAAGACCAAAGCCGTAATTATGTTAAAAAAATACTTCAACTGCTGTTGAATTATGACAGCATAAAGACATACACTGTTCTCCCCGTTATTCAGGTTTTTATTATTCAAAGAGGGTTTCTCTCTTTTCTTCCATTTTCCCTCCTATGATATTTATACACACACACACACCTTTCAGTTGATGTATGAAAACTCAGAAACACGATTTTGCCCATTCTAGGGCATTCTACAAAGCCCCATTTAGACCCGAAGCAAATTATTCGTTCTACGGGTAGAACCTATATGCGGGTTAGCATATTTAGCCCAATGCCAATATTCAATAAGCTCGTTCCCTATTACGTGAGACTGAAAATTAAAGTTAGCGAAATGTGGGTCCTAATACTGCTCTGCCTACCCCTTCGAGGAATTACAGGCGTGAATTTATGTAAATAAAACTACTTACTCATGCGTACTAATAAGAACTTGCATGAGCGGGTAACGAACCCACTTATATAGCAGTTGAACTACTACTACGTCACACAGTTTGTTCTTTCAATATTTATTTTAATCTACGTTATTTTAATACCACTTAGGGGATAGACAAGCACACGGCCGACCTGATGGGAAGTGGTTACCGTGGCCTATGGCCTACTCGTGCTGTCGACCCTGAAGAAACCATCTAATGCCCTTCTTGAAGAACCCCATATTGTAGTCATACATACGTCGTACGCTGAATCTGACTCCACACACTTTATAAGCTTCTTATAAATCCAGAAGCCTATTCCATTAACTAGAGCTCTCTAACTTCTATAGTGACGTAAAACGAATATTAAATATGATACAATGCAGCCGCTGTACCGCATACACACATAGGAGTTTTATGACAGAATTTTTGATGTATTTCCCTGAAAGGTATGGAGAAATCTGTTTCAATAATTAAACAAGCTTTTAACGTTGCTTGGCCGTTGTCGATATTTTTCGCTGTTGATTTTGGAGTTAGAAGTAAATTCCTTTTGCAATCTCAGTGGATTACCTTCATAAGTGTAAAAGCTTTTCGAAATGTGTTATTATTTGATTATGATACGTATGATGATGGATCATTGTACTCCAAGAGTTTTTCTAACTCAGTTGGAGTTTGCTTTCAGTCTTAACCGTTACCGTGAAGGTCAATCACAACCCACTATCAATAGCAATATCGAAGCTCTCTAGTTAGACCAAATTTATCGGACTTCTTAGAGTTCCGACTGATCTTAACTGATCGTACTAATGTATTGTTATGTAATTGCTTATGATCATAAAAAAGTAGTCGAAAAAATGGCTCTTTCGCAAAAACGTCCGCAAAATGCCCCTTAAACAGAATTGCAATAAACTGACAAAAAAATATCAAACTAAATCTATAATAAACACATTTCATACACCCAGTTGTAAGAGGGACATGAGAAGGCAGCATTTTTCCACATGAAATAAAACATCAGGAGGATAGGTAATATGTTTTTGCAGAAATTTGATCAATAAAACGGCTGTTGCATCAACTAGTAATTGAATATAACAATTCAAATCTCAGTAGGTTAACCAATAAAGGAAATAGTTGGAGACCTGTGAAGTGGAAGCACATTTTTTTCCAAATTGCTTTTCGCTCCGCTTTCTTTTCCCCTTGCATTTTCCATACAAATGAACTTATTACATTTGCAGTAGGTATGGTATACCTGTCCTCTCTACTTTTTAACAGAATATAGTTTTGGTACCGCCAGATAAAACCTATTTCTTTAAGAAGGTGCGGAAAATGGTTTGCTTGTTGAATCATTTATTTGTCTACGCAGATTAGAGAGAAGAAAATTCTTCCAAAACTGTCCTCTCGTTGTGTTCTTTCGTTGGTATGTATAAAATATTAAAACTTTGCCTACAATCTATGAAATACTTCACAAAGTAAACATAAAAATAGCATTAAGTTACGTAAACTATCAATTAGGATAAATGTCCATTTATTTTGAACTTTGACTTTGATTTGCATTAACCGATCTACATACACAAAATGTGTAACTTTTTTAAAGATAAAATCTACCTACATACACACACATATTTTAACAAAAAAATATATATATATATTCGAATACTACTGTTGTCAATTATTTTTATTAAAAAACTTGAAAACTAAAAACCTGACACATTTTTAGGTATAAACTTTTTCACAAAAAAAAAGTTTTCTTTCGATGCTGAAGTCAATCAAGAATTCAAGAAATGAAAGTGACGCTTTTAATAAGTATTCTAATTGTATGAATTAAAAGTTTACTGTATTTTGTAATTACTTGTTAGTCTCGCGAATTAGATTACGTTAAAATTTATTACAGCGCCATCTGTTACAGTATGACGAAACAATTCTACAAATTTGGTACCTTTTCTCTGCCTTGGTTCGTAAAGTACCTTGATGAATGGAGGGTCACGGTTAGGGAATTTAATGGTTTCTAAGAATGCTGTTGTTATGTCACTCCTAGTACCAGAACCAATGAACAGATGTCGTAAGTAAACATAACATTAAAACAAAAACAACAAGGAATATCTTTATTTCTTAAATTTAATAATAAATTAATACTGTGAAGACATGATCACTTCTCAAATTGTACACAACAATTGTATTATTTTGTTTATTAAAATGCCTTCAATGTTTCAAGAACAGGATAGATTCTTAGAGTTAAAATAAATTGTTTCTTTTGTGATTTTTCTGATTATCAAAATCGCACAATTATAGAAAATATTAAAAGGAGTAATAATTATATATAATCATTCGTCCAAACTTTTGCTACTATCCCGAAGTATCAACAGAACTATTTCGAGTGATACTTTTAACAATCGTCTTTTAGACAAACACTTGTTATATAATATGCAGATAGTTCCAAATTCGACTCATAAGATTCTTTCTTCACATAATCATCTACAAAAGAAAATAATTGATATCTAATTAATAACCCTTTCAGTATAATCTCCTTAATAGAGCAAGAGCTGCTGCAGATGTCAAAATAAGGCTAGAAGTATCCAGTTGATGTCCTTTGTTGCCTACTCTGCAATTGTCTTCTGTATTGTTGAACGTGTAGAACTCTGTTTTTTCAAGAGTGTAATTCGCTACAGCTTGATCAAGCTTCGCTGCATCTGTGTCTTTTAGGTGCGGTGTTCTAGTTAGCTTCCAAATTTCGTCTGAAAAAGAACTAGCATGAAGTGTGTTGACAAAATTCCTCTCTTACTAAAAAGGTTTCTTCTCGAGATTTCTCTACTTTATAACTCTAAGGTCCATATTCTAGAACGTCACTCACTCCTGAATTCCCGAAGTTCCAATTTATCTGAGGACAGACTGTATAGACAAATTTGACAACTGGTCTACAATCTGTCCTAAGATAAATCGAGATTAAGAACTGAGTACCATTCTAGGATACGGGCCTAAGATTTTCATGATTAAATAATGGTGATTTTAATATGGCATGGCAGTAAAAAGATACCATAGGTAATTTATTAGCTAAGGCTTGAGTTAGGTTAGTGATCATTCAGATATAATCTAAACTAAAATCTATTCCGACTATGATCCGGTTATCAACATTGCTATCGGTTAAAATTTAACAGAACATAATTGAATTTAGCCATGAACTCGCTAAAGACTTTCAATTAAAAACAATTGAATAAAAACGTGAATCATGTCTATGGAATGATGACTCTCTACCGAGTTTCTAAATGTTTCTGAGAGGAAAAGAGTAAATGGACAATGAAGGATTGGCAAAAAAGCAAGAAAATTAGATGAAATCTCTAGAACACTCATAACTTGTGCAAATAGCAGCATGTAGCTACTTGAGCTACTTAACCTCAATATTAACTGAGAAGGTAGATTACTCGTCTGCTCATAATGACAAAAAATATTATAAAAAGCATGAATTTATGACAATACATACATACATACATACAATCACGCCTTTATCCCCGGAGGGTTAGGCAGAGGTGAATTAACACCCACATTTCAGCAATCATTGTATTAGGTCCCACGTAATAGGGGGTGAGCCTATTGCCGTTTTCCGGGCACTATTGTTGGCTCGAGTCATGTAGTGGCTGAGTCGTGGCTGTATATATCTCTCTGATGTTAATTTATGACAAAATAATTTAAATAAGATATCGTGTATAACGATCGTAAAACTCATTTTTCCATTGATTTTACATTTCCAATTAACAATAAATTACACGATACTGACGATAAAAACAATGTTACTAAACCTTTCAAGGATTTTAAATAAAGCGTATTTTGAACGTTATTCGGGATTACACAGTCGTTCACAAATACCCGTAAATAATTACTAAACAATGACCAATTATAGGTATAGGTTGATACCTACATACGCAAGAAGCCTCCAGAAACTAATGAACTCTAAAAACCGTTTAAACTAATCAACAAGCGATTCCATTGTCAGCATCACGCGGTTTCCGTTCCAACGCGTTTGGCCTCCACTTGACCGGTAAATTGTTCCTAGTAAAAACTTCGCAAAAAATCTTTACTTTAATTATCTTTCTTTAAAGAGATTTCATTATTATGGTTCTAACTGCTAACAGTAATAGCTCAAAATAAATGGTGGAGAAGCCTTCATCTCAATTGGTAGAGAGTGCGGAAGAGGTATCACACAATTAAATTAGTGCAGCATCGGAACTACTATGATATGAAACATCTGGCAACAACTGCATTACAAAATAAAATAAAACAGCCTATTTTCAAACCAACATCAATAATAACGCCAATGGGTTTTTGAGGTCAGATAGTCGCTTCACGGAAAAAATTGAAGTTCAGTCGAGTTGCAGGTAAAAGCGGATCTTGGAGGTGAAGGATTCGAATGGGACCGGAATTAGTGTAAATGTTTATGTTAAATGTTCCTAGTTATCTTCTTCATCTTAATGGTTACATTCAAGACATTCATTCGTCATTCATTCATTCATCGGTGGAATGTCACCTCAGAGCCCAGTGTATGCCTATAAATCCCATTATTACTTTTAATTTCAATACTTACATGTGCTACTATTGCCATCTTCATTGTCGTAACAGGCGAACATCACCGCGTAGTGGTCGTAATTTACATCCAAGAATGAATAGGTCTCCGTTTTGTTATCTGTAAAAGTAATGATGAAACAGATTAAATAAATATGTATTTTGTTTATCGTCACCCTAGTATCAATCTCGGTTTCAATTAAATCTTCTAGTTTAGAGTTTGGAGACCGGTGTCCACGTTTGTCTCGGCTTTTATGGGAGTAAAAGCCATCTGATGTGAGCAGTACTAAAAATACAACAGTTACTAACGTGTTAACTATGTAAATCAATGAACACAGGTATTGCTTAAGTTGAGATCCGATTCTCAGCACTCCATGGATTCACCGTGCGGTCGCCGGGTCCATAGCGTGATACAGAGAGGAACACCGTGACGGCGACTGGGACTTGCAACCCAGATGTAGGTTTAGGGTGGCCACCTTGTGATGCATCAGCGCTCACCTCCACCATCAGTAGTGTCCCCCCCCCCCCCCCCCTACCTATCCAAATTTGGTAAGATCCTATCAATGCCGCTTTTGATATTCAATTTAGTAAAGAGCTTACTGAAGCTCTTGGCAATCCGAGGTCTTTAAGTAAGTTGTACAGGGATTTAGCTGGAATTCCCCTTGCTCCTACTTCTACGGCTTAGAGTTTAACCACGTAGCCGTTTTTGCTTAACTCGTTAGTCAAGTCAAAGTATTTGTTTGTCTTTATAGCGTGGTCTTTAGGTACATTAGTTTCCCACGGTACTGTGAGTTCTACAAGGAATATATCGGGTCTGGATGACGAGGCACAGGTATCCTCCGGTATTTTATAGTGCTTCTCATGCGTGTCTTCTATAAAACACGTAAATTAATTAATATTGATTAAATTACAAAGTTAGTACTTATATAAGACAAAAATAACCACACAGGTTTCAACATAGCAAGTAATACAGAAGAAATAAAGATGAATGTGATGATAATATTCTATACACACAGATCAAACACAAAATACTCCTTTTTGGGCTTCACTGTAGTCAAATGATAAGTGAAGTACAATGAATCATTGCACAAATAAAGGAGATAATATCATAATGTATATGAAGTTAAACAGTATACAGATTGATTTTCGGTTTTCAGTAGGTAATCCTATTTATCTGAAAGAGATAAATTGAGTTTGCACAATTTATGTATTTTTTACACATCTATTTTCAAACAATATTCGATTTAATGTTATCTTGTGTGGATATTTTACTCAATAATGTCCGACTATTGAACATGTTTCCAGTGCTACTATGTAATAAAACACAACAAAACCTTGCTGACCCAAGAATTGAACCTATAACCGCAAATATGACTTGATTTATTTTGTGCCAGGGATCAACCACTTTAAGGTTACGCTTACGAATTATTACTTCCTTCCTTATTTCTTATTGTCTTTCTTTCTGTTTTCCTTTCTTTCCTAGTTTATTTTTTTTCCCTTTCTTTCTTCTCTTATTTCTTTCTTTCTATCTTTAAATATCAAACTTTACAATTCTATGTATTTTCTTTTAGTCATTACTTACCATTATAAACCACCTGCAAGAGATCAGCACTGGTATTGGTTGCTGGGTTCTGCCGCAGTGATAAAGTCCCATTGTAGTACGATACTGTATTATTGGTGATCCAGCTGATGGATACGTCTGTGATGTTCTGGTGGTCGAAGAGTACCATTGCACAGTCACCTTGGACTTTCAGGTCCTTTGTAGCCACTGCTGCTAGGTACCAGATTCCGTCAAGCTGTGGAAATGTAAGTTGTTTTGAGTTTGCTGAGTGAACACTAAATTGAAATGAATACTAAATTGTATGTGTTAGGAGTGGGGTTACGTATACTATGGTTTGAACACACAATCTCTTAGTTGCAAGTATTACAGCAACCTTACGAAACTTTTCCAGGAAACCTTAAAATGTTCTGGAATATTTTCACCAACAGCTTGATAATAGTTCGTGAGGGATATGCCAGAAGCAATCTCACTCTCGGCAATTGATGATCCCAGACGACATGCGGTTTTAGTCGGTTCGAGCCTGACATAGACACCCCCGCCGGCTCCAATGGGAGAAGGGTTGTATCCGAGGGGATTTCTGCATAAAAAGGGGTGGCAATAATAAAATTGGTGCCATAGGAGTTAGCAAATATTTCAAATAATTATGATGGCTGAATGGAACTCGGAAAAATAGAGAAGTGACGTGAAGGCACGTCACTTCTCTATGTAACACACATAAATGTATCTTAGTATCAACTTGGAAGTCTTAAACGGCCTGCTGCTGTAGGGAAAACATAGCTATATGGGGCTTCATCGACCGATCGCATGTGTCTTGCTATTGCGGGGCCCAATCCCAGTCCATGTCACATTTGCTCTCCTGATCGCAGTGTCCCTTCACCTGTACTAACAACGACCTTTGTAGAGCAACAGAAACGTTGTTGCTGTGGCCAAGTTTTGAGCCGACGAAATTCAAAAATCTAGTCACCAATGCCAGATCTAGCCAAGAAGAAGAATAGATGTATCTCCTCATTCTCAATCTCTGTTACATACTTTTCGTCAATAATTATCTTGACCAAAATAACTTGTATGTATTTAGATGTTCATACGAAAGCTGCCAATAGCTAAATGATTGTATAAACAATTAACAAAATTGAAAATAGACCGCTAAGCACGTTAGCATGCCGATGTAAATTTATATGATACGTAGGAATATACGTGGAACACGTTGAACATGATCTTGTGACTATAATTGTAAACAATGTTGCCAGAAATAGACTTTCCTTGATTTCTACGAACTAATTTGAGGTGTGCATACCCTACTTTTTATACCATTTAGGTGGCCAAGCTGACGCAAATTGGTATATTGGACGTGTGCAGTACTAGGAGCGTTCCACTCGTGCTGCCGAGCCCGTAGGAACCTTCTAAGGCCCTTCTTGAAAAACCCCATATTGTAGTCATAATCTCCTTGGAGACGTATTTTCCTGATTGCATCCGTGGCCATGATGACATCGGAGCTCAGGCTCCGCCTTCCGGCTCTTCCTCATTCACTTTGCACGATCTTGGGCGTCCATGCGAATGAGACCACTTGCACGCATGTCACTCTCCACAATGTCAAACCAGGACATCTTGGGCCTAACCTTTCTGTAGTCGCTTGGAAAAATCCCAGCAGGGAGTTCACTAGTTGGTGCACTTGTTAAACAACGGACGAGGCTCTGGCGAAGGTTTTCCTGTCAGGGTTGGGACGTTAGATGACAGCCGCTTCCGGAAAAGCTGATAAACCAATCAGAAACAATAAGCAAACCCTGGACTGCATACTTTAGATGCAACTGGCAAAATCGCTATGAAGATGCTGATACTTGGAAGACTTTGACTTTGACTGTGACTTTAATTGTAAACAGTGCTACCAGAAATAGACTTTCGTGATTTATACGTACTAATTTTCCAAAAATAAAAATGCCAACTAATATTATAAATGTGAAAGTTTGTACAGATGTTTGGATATTTGTTACTCAGTCACGCTCAAACGGCTAAATTGATCTGTCTGAAATCCGAAAACTTTGATCGAGTCGTCTCGGGCTCGAATCTTGGCCGATACTATTCTACACAACAACAAGGAACAATACACTACCGACGTGAACCCAATCCTAACACAATCAAATTACCTTAGCTGGAGGACATAACAGGAATACTAGTAGTTTCAGTTGTTAATACTCTTATAAACTGCAATATTACAAAAAGGAAAGATTTGTACTTTTGTATGTAACGAATAAACTCAAAAGCCACTGGACTGATCTCAAAAATTCTTTCACCATTAGAAAGTTACATTCATACACATACTATCACGCTACTATCAGTGATGAACGGGATCAGAATCCCATGCAAGTGGAACCGCGAGCAACAGCTAGTTTCTTAAAATAAATAAAACAAAATCTCACAGCTTTCCAATCCAACTTCCTTGGCGTCACCAGAGGGCATGACCCATTCATCGTGGCTCCTTCAACACTCCACAACATAACCACCACCAGAAAACTGTGCACCAACATGTTAACAAGCATTGACTACGGATGCTGGCGGGCAACTGAAACGTGACGTAAAAAGTTACGTCTTATAAGCGGAACTGTTTTTGTTGAATTAGTCGCGGGAGTTCCGGGGCAAGTTACTTGTGATTGGATACTAAATTCCTATGATAGTTACTCCTAAATAGTTTTAATACAATAAATATGTAGTTTAAAAAGATACTTCTCTCTCTCTATATCTCTCTTCATCATTAGTTTATTTAACAGGAAAAGAAAATAAAGCAAAATTAAAAAAAATCAACAACATCTGAATTGTTGGTCCGTATCTTCTGAACTCAATCTTAGTTTTAACCATCTAGCGGGGTGCAGTCAAAATGTGAGCTCAATTAAATACAAAAAAATACCGATCGAAGTGAGAACCTTTTTTTGCAGCTCAGTTAAAAAACGTAAAAGAGAACTTAAAGTAATCTACTACTAAGTACTACAATTAAATTCAGAAGTCAGCGTTACTGAAGTTATGTGATTCATAGTTAGCACATTTTACTCAATGTATTTTATTGCAATGCGGAGGATCGGGTGCTCACATTGGCACATAATCACTAATTGACTAATTGAATTCATTGCTTATAACGTAAAATTCAGTTTACTCAATCGGATTTTCGCTGTTAAAATGCCTTAGTAATCATAATTTTTTTAGAGGTTTGCTATTTCTCTTTTTGGGTTGACTTAGGTATACGACTTCTCCGGAAACGACTACCATTTGAGCTCCCAACACGGAGTGAAAAACGTGCACCGACTTGCAGGTACCTAAACTTTGCCCCGTAGTGGTGACGGGTCCCTATAACCCGATTCCTGCCGGCTTGCTCTGCGAAGGGAAGCCGTGATGGGAACAAAATTGCTATGGTCGTTCTATAAGGAGTAAGATTATTTTCCACCGCCTTCCCCTTTGAAAATTTTAACTACTGTTGCTCCGTGGGTCTTGATGGAGCTTGAAATCCTCAGTGAAATTATTTAATACTAGCTTTTGCCTGCGGCTCCGCCCGCGTGGATGTCGGTTATCGCAACCAAACATAGCCTATGTCCTTTCTCAAGTTCTAATCTACCCCTATACCAAATTTCATCAAAATTGGTTCAGTGGTATAGGTGTGAAAGCGAAACAGACAGACAGACAGAGTTACTTTCGCATTTATAATATTAGTATGGATACATAATAGTGACTGACCACAAGGTGCTACTAGTGCTAGTGCGTTCTTAGTTATTTAGCGTAATCTTGATGATAATTATTATGTGTTAGTCCGAGACCAGAGCTGTTAGACATTTTTGAGTAGGTGTTTGAGTTATTCTCTAAATTAATCAGATGCCTCTTTAATAAAAGCTAAACACAGCTAACACACACACATTTTACAATCTATATCTGTACAACCAAATATGTAAAAAAAATATTTAAAGATGTACCTATTTGAAGCATCTTGCATTTTTTTTAAAGTCAAGCTAAATTTTAAAGAATAAGAAAATGCCAGACTGTTTGCAATACTAGGTTGTTGGTGTTTTCAGCAGTTCACAGATAAGCCGATCAGCAGATCATCCTTGCCAGGTCAGCCAGATGCTTGCAAAACGGTATCTATACATCCATACAGTTTTATAACACACATGGACCTATTACATCACACAAATAGTTATATCACTTTAAAATTCAACCCATAACACTCGCGCAGTGTCAATTGACAAGGTCACCAATTAACCTGACATGACCTGACCTGATCATTGACCAAATGCCAAATTAAAGGTCACTTGATACTAATCAAATACTAATAAAATTCAGTAAAACTCATCGGCGTATACCCCTTAGGTAGGAGAAGAAAGGCGTAAACTCAGAGTCCTGAACAAAGTGAGACGTTTTATCACGCCGGAGCAGCAGTTTCTTCTATAAGTACAAGACGCAAATTACTACGGAGTCAAATTGTCGTGTCCCATATAAAAAAGGGATATAGATAAATAAATAGAAACCCAGCAATGTTCTACTGTTGTGTGTGTTCTACTTGAATAAGTTATACTGAAATAAGATTAATGACAATATTATGTATTTGATATTAAAATATTCCTGAAAATATTTAAATTATGTTAGTGAAAAACCCTTCAAAGACGATTAATAAATCGATTTAGAAGGTTTTAGAAGTCTTTGAGAAAATTGCAAACACCAAGTATGCCGAAGCCACAGGGTAGCTTCTTTTGTTTTTATTAAAATTGAATCAAAAGCAAATTATAGGATTTTCCCAAACACCTTTTAGATCGTACAATGAACATGTTTTTATAACTTCCGCTACCAAAGCGATTCAATCTATAAATAGTTTGATTTACTCTTAAAAAGTTACAAAGGTACAAAATAGTGACAATTACCAACCATTAGACTGGTAGGAAGTAACTTCCTCATCCTCTCGTTTAAATAAGTACTTTTTAGTCTGTCTTCACTTTTTTCCTACAAATGACTTAGGTGATTAACAATCCAGCCCAACTAGACAAGTGGCAATTCGTTGCTCGGCGTATGATGGAATAGAATGCCAAATGTATGGGATTTGACGTATAATATGACAGGCATCAACGAATGTCAAAAACGTCAAATCCTATACATTTGTCTTTCTATTCCATCATACGCCGAGCAACGAATTGCCACTTGTCTAGGGGGCAGTTTATATTTTCTCTTTAGCCAATTTTAGTACTTTCATAGTCTAAGTTGGTATGGAACCCTCAGTGCCCGAGTCCGACTTGCATTTGACCGTTTGTTTTAATATTTGACATACATACATACATACATACAATCACACCTTTATCCCCGGAGGGTTAGGCAGAGGTGAATCAACAACCACATTTCACCAATCATTGTATTAGGTCCCACGTAATAGGGGGTGAGCCTATTGCCGTTTTCTGGCATTTAATTCGATATATAAAACTTGTTATCGATTTTTTTAATTCCAAAAGAGCATGTTATATAATTTGTCTAATTTTCTGCCTCTATATCGTGACGTATAATTTTATCATTGGACGACTTTTGTCCCTAGCTGTTTCCATTGTACTCATACTGCTTTTTTGTCGTCATCGGGTCGTCGTATCGTCGCAAACCTTCAAATAGGCGATGACGTTTTAAACTGCACGACTATCAACTATCGTCACGATATGAACGTGTGCTGATAACAAATATCAGTAGCAACCTTCTGTAACTAAATATGTTGACATACATAAACGCATTGTGTTCAAAATCTAATCTGATCCCCGCATTATGAAATATAGACTCATTCTCTACATTAAGATAAAACAAATATCCATCTTTTCTTATCTAGTCACCTTCCTGAGATAATGCAATGTTCTGATCTGATCAAATGTCAGTATGTTTTTAATAGAGTTCGTATATTGACAGTAATATGTATACAAAGTCGTTTTTAATATTTGTAGTGTTAATTTTAAGTTCAGAATTATGTGGTGGTCAAGTTTTACAGTTCGGAACATGCCCTGAAGTCCAACCTATGCAGTTTCTGGATCTCGAGAGGGTGAGATGTTCTTATTAATTAATATTGTATTCCAGTGGCGAGGGTTCCCTACAACCCGATTCCTGCCATCTTCGTAATGGGTTGGCAGCATGACAAACTAGATCGAACGATATCTGCAATGTGGTATAGATTATAATCTGGAATAACACATAGGTTCTGTGGAATAAGGCATCAAATATAGGCATTCCTTGTGTTGCAATTAACATCATTTGTACCTATTAGGTATACCATACCTCCCTTTATTTTACGTACAGAAACTCCCTCGAGCCAATAATGAGGTAGATATTATGTTTGATAGTAAAGTATCATCTAGGAAATACGATAAGTCACACGATATTCTTTCTCATTTGTTTTTGGCAGACTCTGTGGCGTGCGGTAGTGAACACGGCCGCTACCCAGGGAGGCGCAGTTTCGATCCCTGCTCAGTGCAAATATCTGTATGCATGAATATAGGTATTTGCATTGGCCTGGTCGTGCCTCGGAGAGCATGTTAAACCGTCATTCCCAGTAGCCATACGATCATCTATGGCAGTCGGTATGGGTAGTTGGAGACCAAAAACTCCAACAACTGGTCTAGTTGCAATGCTTCGATATAGCCATTGGGAGGTCAGATGGCAGTCGGTTCACAGATATAGAAGTTCAGCTAAATCCGAAGTTAGACTAGTAAAGCAGACCCCAGACTCCGAGGTGAAAGCTTCGGATGCGACTAGGATTAACGCTAGGATGAAGAAGATTTCACTTTGCACGTTTGTAATATTATTTAGCACCCACATTTCACCAACTATTGACACTTCTAGCGTTGCAATGTTGCAATCGTTTATAGGTTAAATAGAAGCCAATAATAAACATCAGTTGTAACAGTTATACTTTCCTTCATTTTATGTGCAGATTATTATCTACCTCATAATTAGTCTGAGGGAGTTTCTGCACATAAAATGAATAACATATTATGTTATCTCCGAATCGAACCGAGTTAAGTATCATCTAGGATATTCTAGGAGATACGTCACACGATATTCCTGGGTTCTATTGCCAGGTAATCAAGTGCGCCTTTGTAAAGAAATTCCTGGAATTAACCACTTGCAGTAACTTTCTTGCTATAAACTTTTTATTATTATTACTTTCTTGCACTTTCTTATATTTCCTCCAGCAACTGATAAATTTTTGGTTGCGTAAATTTTTTGTCAGAAAATCCACAAAATGGAATCTGGATATACAGGGCGTCCCACGGCGATGCCACATGGAGGGAAAGTACCTTAAATCCTTGAGTTAGCTCATTTTACTTAAAGGAGACATCATTTTATTTTTAAAAAGAAACAAAACTGCATTCAAAGATTTTTAAAAATTCGCTTGCCACACCCGGTAATCGAACCGACTAAAATCCGAAAAAGTAACATCCTGTATTTTTATGGCATCAATCGATAGTGTCAATCATAAGGATCAAATCTCTCTAAGAAACATGGTAAATTAAACGAAAGGAAGTCCTTGAAACATAAAATTATAAATACAATTTGGTAAAATAAAACACTTTCTTATAAGGTATCAACACTAGAGATATCTTTGATGTTTATTTAGTAAAAAAAATGAGTACTAAATGAATAAACTTTGTTACTTGTTTAGAATGTAACTTTATTGGGTAACTGCATGAGGTATGTAGGTAGGGTAGGTAGTAATTTTTGGGTGCTTGATTAGAAACCTGCACGCGGTGTAGATGGCGATGGCGAGAGAATTGCCCTATTGGATCAATTTATAACCTGTTAATTAAGACGACGCGCAACGTGCGGTTTTAGTCGGTTTGAGTTCGACATACCTAAATACTACCTAAAAATAACAGCAGATATGACACGCAAGTAATTGGGATTTTCTAAGATTATATGTTACTTATATCTACGACTCATAAAAGCAATTTTTATCGGCGTAATTATTTAAGGTTGGGTATCAAATTCAAAGAATTACACATACGATTGATATACTAATTTTATTTGAGAACTTTCACCACCAAGATTAGATTAAGATTGACAAGCCTGTATTACTCACTTCCGTTGCTTCAGTAATACATCAATGGCTTCCTGCCAATAATCCGCAGTAAAATAATAGGTATTATGACAAAAACATGAAGTGTGTCGTGTACCTATTCAGATAAATTTATTTACAAATCTTTTACAATGATCTTATCTCGTTGTAGGTATCCTTGCTTTGATTTGTTTACTTAAAGCTGTTTAAATAGGTCAAATACATGAATTTTTATAACATTTTGAAGCAATATATTAGTGTGCTATCTTTTCCTATTATTTGTCTAAGAATTCTCCATAGAATGGGACTATCGCGTCCTGGGTGCTCAAATATTATGAACATCGCAAAAATTTTATTACAGCCTATACTATGACGCGTGACGCCCCTGGTGTTGCATACTTCCATAGGCCACGATAACCACTTTCCATCAGGTGGGCCGTGTGCTTGTCTGCCACCTAAGTGGTATAAAAACAACTATTATTATTAACTCTTTATTCATTTTTTAAAACCTATAAATTACATTTTTAAATACATCTAAAAGAAAAAGCATATATTTAAAAATATAAAAAATAGTGCCCACCGGCATCGGGTACAGGGACCAAGCTGCCGGTGGTTAGGGCTCCAGGGAGAGGAACCTCCTCACAATACGTGCCGTGTCGAGGAGTACCGCCTTCTGCATCAGGCCCTTGATCCAACTATCTAACGCGAGCCTCTTAAGATGTTGGTCGAGGCTCTTGGCAATCAACCCGTGAGCCGATACGACTATCGGAACAACAATCGCCGAATCCACAGCCCACATGTCGACAACCTCGCGAGCCAAATCCAAATATTTTATTTGTTTATCTTTTTCGGCTTTCACGAGATTCTCGTCATGCGGGATGGTGATATCGACAATTATTGCGCGGCGCTCTGATCGATCTATCACCACAATATCAGGCTTATTGGCTAAAATAGTCCTGTCAGTGATGATAGATCGATCCCAGTACAATGTGACGCGACCAACGTCAAGAACTGGGTCGGGCACATACCTGTAATACGGCACTTCTGAATCTACAAGTTTGTATTTAAGAGCAAGTTGCTGATGGATAATCCTGGCTACTAGGTTGTGCCTATGCAAATACTCACCGTTGGCTAGACGAGAACAACCAGAAATTATATGCCTGAGGGATTCTCCGGGACGGTGACATGCCCGACAGATGTCAACCGTACCATCCTTCAGGATATATCTCCGATAGTTGTTCGTCATTACAACCTCATCAGTAATTGCACAGACAAAACCTTCGGTTTCTCCGAAGAGATCACCGAAACGTAACCAGGAAACAGATGCTTTCAAATCTATATCGGGCCCATATAAGGCCCGATAAAATCGTCCATGCAGCTCTTTGCTTCTCCATACCTCCTTGCGATCATCAATGCTGAGTATTGCAGGTTTGCGCCAGTTCTCTTTCGCAAGAGCGAGCGGGGTAAGACCGTTGTCCACTGCCACTACATCCCGATGCACATCCACATCCACCTTGAGAAAATGTTCTCTAAGGTTGTATATCTCGCGGTTGTGTAGATTCTTAACATTTAGAAAACCACGACCTCCACACTTCCGCGGGATATACAACCTCATTACTGAGGAACGTGGATGGTGCATTCGATATGCAGTAAGCAGTGTACGAACTCTTCTATCCAGGGCTTCCAACTCAGTTTGAGTCCATCTGAGTATGCCAAAGGAGTAAGTTAGGACTGGTATGACCCAATCGTTATAGGCACGCACCTTGTTACCGCCCGATAAAAGACTGTTCAGTACTTTTTTCAGGCGGCAGAAAAAGCGCTCCCGTAACGATTGTTTCATACCCGCCTCATTAATACCTAAAGCCTGTGACATACCCAGATACTTGTAGGTATCGTTTGCAGAAAGGGATCTAAGTTTTGTGGAATCTGAGAGTTCTATCCCTTCAGATTCCACAATCCCACCTCGTTTTACCTGCATGACCGCACATTTATCCACCCCAAACTCCATCCTGATGGAATTACTAAAAGTTTCCGTTACTTTTAATAATTTCATCAGTCGGAGGCTATTGGGGGCATACAATTTGAGGTCATCCATGTAAAGGAGGTGGGATATAAACTGACCACCTCTCCGCAAACAATAGCCTAGCCCTGAATCCTCCAATAAAGTACTTAGAGGATTCAGAGCCAAACAGAACCACAAGGGACTCAAACTGTCACCCTGGAATATACCCCGCTCAATCTTTATAAGCTCGCCGTCATCCCGAATATGTCGACACCCTGGATAGCGAAGAGCCGTTCTCCATTGCCCCATACATGCCTTCAAGAAGGTGCAAAGAGTTGTATCAACTTTATACAACTCAAGCACCCTCAAGAGCCATGTATGTGGCACAGAGTCGTAGGCCTTCTTATAATCTATCCAGCATGTCGCCATATCCTTTCGATTACGACGAACCTGCTGATTGATGGCCGCGTCAATAATAAGGTGCTCTTTAGTACCGCGAGCCCCACTTCTACATCCGTTCTGAGAGTAGGATAGGATAGAGTTTCCAGTGATGTGGTTAGTAATTTTGACTCTCAGGACGGATGTAAGAAGTTTGTAAACTGTAGGCAGACAAGTAATCGGCCTATAGTTCCTGGGGTCCACGGCACTACCAGATTTAAAGAGCAGATGGGTGACACCGGTAGTCATAAAATTTGGAAGCGATCCCGATTCTAAAGCTGACTGGAATTGAGAAGCCAAACGAACGTGTGAGCTTCGGAGCCATTTTAACCAGAAGTTGTGTAGTCCGTCCGGTCCCGCAGCTTTCCAGTTCGGCAGCGAACGGACCACACAAGCGATGTCATCTTCTGTTATTATTACTGGCTCCATTGTTTCAATCGCTTCACACGATCGCTTGACCTCTCGCATCCAATCACCTTCTGTGTGAGCAACGGGAACCGACCAGATATTGCGCCAAAATGTATTTGTGGCGTCAATATCCGGCAAGTGCACGTCGTCCACAAGATCAGGTCGCTCCCAACTTCTATACACCCACCTTTCATCTCTTTGGAATGTGCGATTCAGTGTATATCGGTCACATCTTTTTTTGTACCGCTTTAAGCGGTTTGCCCATGCATAAACTTTCTGCTTCAGGAAGTCGATGCGCTCTATGACTCGGGCTGCATAGTCACGGGGACTGATACCAGTTCCCGAAAATGCCCGATTCACAAAGCGCATGACTCTCGGGCGTGTGTTGCCCGACCTGAAGCAGATAAGCTTGCCAATGAGTGCCCTGGCCTCAGCGATACGACACTCAATTCTACACTGCCACCTCGGCTTCCCTGAATTAGGTCGAGTAGTGGTATTAGTTTCTGGGAATCTAATACCAGCTACTCGACATGCCGCAATGGCGGCACAGTACAGAATTGAGTGTGTATCACCGAGATTTTCACTATTATCTAAATAAATAGGTAATAGTGAATCCAAGGCACACACCAGCGCTATTATTTATTATTATTATTATTAGAGGTGTGGGTGTAGTAAACACACATTCCACCAACTATTATTTTCAATCCCACGTAATAGGAGGGTGAGTCTATTGCCATCAAGAGGAACTTTGTCATGGGTTATTATGTTAACCTGTTAGATAGAAAACAGCTCTATCCCTTAGTCGCATTCTACGACACCCACAGGCAGAGATGGAGAAGCCCTAATCTACTCCATCAGGAATCAACACGGCAGCAAAAATTTTGCTTCTAAAATTACTCATTTCTTATTTCAGTTCCTAGGCGAATGGTATGAAATCCAACGGTTTCCGCAGTGGTACGAGCGATACGGAGATTGTGCGTACATACGTCTGCAGTATTGCGAGCGAAATATTGAAATCGAACACATTTACGTCAGAGATGGCATACGATTTATACTGCAGAGGAACAGCAGCTATGTTCCTGGAGATGAAGCTATTTTTGATGTAGACAGAACTAATATTGGTGAGTAGGAATCATCTTATTCTTAACTAGCTGATCCGGCAAACTTCGTACCGCCATATTTTCTGATCCCGCTGCATATCTCTAAATTTATCAGTGTTTCTCTACAATATTATGCATGTAATAAACATATAAACCTTCCTCTTGAATCACTCTATCTATTAAAAAAAACCGCTTCAAAATCCGTTGCGTAGTTTTGAAGATTTAAGCATACCTACATAGGGACGGACAGACAGCGTCAGCGACTTTGTTTTATAATATGTAGTGATGATGATGAGGCAGCTCAACTAAGAAAATAAAATGAATACAGGGAAAGAAGTTGCTATGTACTGTTATTATACAGAGGTAAAGTTTGTGAACATCGTCACAAACTTTACCTCTTTATAATAACAGTATTCTAGGGGGTAATTCTAGATCTACTGGACTTTCAAAATTCTTTTACTAATAGAGAGCTACATTATTTGTGCATCATAGGCTATGAAGGGTAAAAGTTATCAAAAGGGAAGCCAGTGGAAAAGAAATCTAGCCTCTTATAGAACGAGCATAACATTTTATTATGAAATCAGTTTAAATATTTAAACATCATGACCACAACTTCGTTTGGAAAACAAGCTGGCAGGAATCGTGTCATAGCGACCCCTGCCCCTCTAGACAAGTGGCAATTCGTTGCTCGGCGTATGATGGAATAGAATGCTAAATGTATGGGATTTGACGTTTAAGACAGGCGTCAACGAATGTCAAAAACGTCAAATCCTATACATTTGTCATTCTATTCCATCACACGCCGAGCAACGAATTACCACTTGTCTAGGGGGGCTGGCCACTGTAGGCTATATTTCATCAAGCTATCGGTCAGGGTCAGTAGCAGGAATGGGATCAGATAGAAATCCACGCGGGCGGAGCCGCAGGCAAAAGCTAGTATTTTAATAAACTAGCAGTACATTTGAGAGGTATTTTTATGTTTTATTATACAACTTAGGTGGCAGACAATCATACGGCCCACCTGATGGACTATGTAATACGCTTCCTGTTATTGCTGTTGTATTTGTAATCTATGTATACCTACACCTTCGCATATTATTTTCATGTCATAAAAAAAGAATAACAGCGATCAGTATTATATAAATGTACCTAGTTCTTTTGAAGTTTATCATTAATAATACTTAAAAATATAGGTATAATAAATCAAAACAGACAGGTACCTACTACTTCATTCAACAAATATATTATCAAAAAAAATGATAATCCCAATGTGGTCATAATGCAATTCAATAAATAATAATCATAATGACATTTTTATCAAAAACTTATTCAGGTAGGATTATTTACTTTTTATTATCTTAAACTTGTGTAGATTTACAAGAATTGCAATATTATTGATTAATATAAAAGGCATTAATTCGATCGCATCATTCGATTTATAGCAATCAATATTAATTCAATAATTTTGACAGTAGGTAGATTACCAATATTAAGATTTTAAAATATTCTTAGTTTGAATTTATTTTTTACTAGCCTTCCGCCCGCGGCTCCGCCCGCGTGCATCTCGGTTCACGCGACCTTTGCTCATATCATCGGTTCTACTCAACCGATTACCATCAAACAAACGTAAGATTTTAAGTCTGAGCAAGCCCTTTCTAACAAAAAAAACCGAATCAAAATCCGTCCAGTAGTTTTTACGTCCATCGCGGACAAACAGACAAACAGACAAACAGACAAACAGACAAACAGACAAACAGACAGGAAATTAAAAAAAAATCTTTTCATGTTCAGTATCGTTAACATAACATAACCCAGGTATTTTTTTAAAATATCTCCAATGTACAGACACGACTACTTTACAATTATATAATAGTATAGATTCTTGTTTTATTTAACGATCCTGATGTTACACACGTCTATAGGCCTCGGTAACTACTTTCCATTAAGTGGACCATGTATTTTTCTACCACCTATGGTAGTGTGGTAAGCAATTTGTGTAAGTGGTATGCAAAACCACGGCTGTCACGGATGTCGGTTATCGCGACCAAACGTAGCTTATATCCTTTCTCAAGGTCTAATCTACCCCTATACCAAATTTCATAAAAATCCGTAGTTTAGGCATGAAAGCGTAACAGACAGAGTTACTTATGCATTTATAATATTGGTATGGATTTTTATAAATTTGAGTACAATAGTCACAGGATATACATGTGAACCCTCGGGAAGTCTAGAACGCAATCGGGATAAATTCTAAGAAGGTGATGCGATGGCCTTAAGATTACAATAAAATAAAATGGCATATATTGAAATTAAGGTTTGTCCAAGTAGACAGTCGATTAGTTCAATTATTCTGTGATGATTTTAAACACTTGAAACAAATAAACCAAATATTTTTTACATTAACAACTGTTTTTCTATTGACTGTACTTGCCTGTAAAAAAACTAAGGGGATCAGACCGGAATGACACAGTTTACGGTGGATCCATCGGGAATTAAAACATAATAACAATCGGCAGGGGATCATATCAGGGGATCCAAACGGAATAACTCAAATAAAACCAGTTTTATTCGTAAACTTTTCGAAAATATCAAAAGACAATCTTTTACTCATTCTTTTTCAGATCCAGTCGGTATTCCCCTGTACGTGATATCTACAGATTATTTGAATTATGCAGTGGTGTATGGATGTAAAAATGATGATCTTTTAAACATTAGATACCGTAAGTACAATACTTGGTATATTTATTTTTAGACTGTAGAATAGCAGCTATTTCGTTAATATCTAATAGCTAGAATTTTACGATGACCACTGTGGCGTAGCGGTAGAACGTTCGACTGCTGCGCAGGGGGCGTGTCTTCGATTCCCGTTCTGTACAAACATTTGTATGCATGAATATGTATATTTGCATTGGTCTGGATATTCCTATGTATAATAAGATATCCGCATTCTAGATTCTATAACAAAGGCTAGTCCAGCTATGCTTACCGTGTGGGATTAAGTTCTTATGGACGCAGACTAGGTAGTATAGCGTTATGTACCACGTACAATGTTGTAGAATATTTATTTGTAGAATATTATGTAGAATATTATTTCTTTTGTTGATATTTTGAACCCTGAAAGATGCCTGCTAGACCTTTGATTTTTTATGTGTCTGCAAACATAATGGCCCAAGGCGCTACTGAGGGTACCATCGTCATAATTTAGCTTATGTTGGCTTTTGCCTTATAGGCTAATCTGTCAATCAGCTGATTTACCTGTTAGCAAGGGAGACCTTGACCTTGAAGGTCTTCCTACAGCCAAACTTTGACGCAAGTATAGGCAAGTAACTTTTTTTGTTTCAGTTACAGCCTGGATCCTATCCAGAAACTCCACTCTACCTGAAGAAACGCTACAGAAGGCTCAGCAAGAGTTGACATCAATACCCTTTGCTAATATAGGATATTTGCAGAAGGTGGAACAGAGGGCAAACTTGTGCCGTTATCACTGGACAGCTGTTGTTGTAGCAGAAAATGTAACGGATTCATTTAGAACATTGTCATTTTCCAAACATGATATTTACGATTTATTATGATTAGTAGTTCTTTTGCTTGTAATAGATAATACCAGAAATCGTTAGTACCGCACGGTGCCATTCTAACTGCACGGATAAAATTGTTTAGCGTGCGTAATAAAACCCGTACAGTTTATAATTTTTTTGAAGCATACGATTTTTTATCATTGCAGTTAGAAATTAGAAGTATATTTTTAAATTTGCCATCGTAACGATTTCTCGTAGTGTGTATGCTTCATAACTCTGAAAGAACTTCATTCTTTAACAACAATCGTTTTTGAGTATGAATATTGTTTTGTAATTGTAAATGAAAATTGTCTCAGGCCTCAGGACGGAACTTGTTTTCTTCAATAGTCTCATACTGTTGAAATACCTACTTGAACTGAGGGAACCGAGGTTCCTTCCTGGTTGTTGAAATTTTCATCTATATATATGTATAAGTCTCAGTCGTTGTAGGAAGTAGGTCATAAGTAGTGTTTAGGACTACATTATTAACCAAACTGATATTAATGTTATATAATTATAATAATCTGAAAACCAGTATTGATTTATTTTTTATTTATTTTTTAGCGTGAACTGAAGAATGTACTAGCCCATATTCTGACTATCATCATCATCAGAAAATTAGTACTAACACATTGCATTAAAAGCGGAATATGATTTAAAAATATTTATTTAATAAAGACTTATATTTTCTTGACTGCACACTCAGTGTGATATTTTCACAGGATACCTAAAAGTCATAGGTTCAGCTTTTCTATCTTCATAATATTTAGGAGTACACTTCGAGAGGTCATCTTTCACCAGCTTCTCAGAATCCACGCCAATTTCTGGCAGTGGTTTAATAGCCAGTTCTTTGGAGACGACGTTGAAAATAGGTTTTCTTGAAAGAATCCAGACGTAAACTGAAAATGGATAAATTAAGTACTTTAAATCATTGATGGATGTTGTACGGTAAATGCCCAAATCTGCTAGAACCCCTAGTCATACCTATCTGTTCCAATATATGTACCTTCTTCCCTGTTGGTCCCAGGAACACGACCTATGGGTTCCATATACCAAAAAAAACCATCATCGTAATCGTAGCATAACATTGGGTGACTAATTATTGTTTCTCACTATCTGCTTGTATTATAAAGAAACGACTTACTAAAATGCTTGTCGATGGCTGGGCTATGCTCGCAAGTGTACACGGTGGCGTAGTTATTGTAGTCAGTACGTAGCACTCGGAATGGGTATCTTCTATTTTCCACTGAAAATAATGAAAAATTATACCATTATGTAGTTATCTCTCCAAAAAATATGATAAAATATGACCCTCACTAAAATTATGACTTGGTTTGTTTTTACTTGCAAAACGAACTGGAATCTTTTACGAGAAGTGAGAATCCCAAAATTTCTCATAATTAAATTTTTTTTTTCTTCACGTAGACATTATGAAACAAAATCATTCCTAAAACAATTAAATGCCGCCTGTGGGTTTGGCATTACCTTTGCATGGCGAAAAATACCAAGACTTTAAATTCAGGCGCTCTGCCTTAAAGTGATAACAGTATTCCAAATTCCAAATGAGGAGAGAAGTGCTGCAACCATTGGTTTAAATGTTAAGAAATCTCAACGATAGGCGATTGAAATACTACACTTTATGACGGATTCCATCGCGATTTATTATTTACTTTTAGCCCGACATTTTAGCAGCCATGGTCGCGAGGTGACTAAAGATGGTAGTTGTCACATAGTTTGAAGTAGTACCTAAATCGATCCATCGATCACTTATCGTTTTTATTAACATAGATAATATTGTAGTATAATGGATGACTTGAAATGATAGACTATATTATACTAGCTGACCCCGCGAACGAAGAACCGCTCGACCGATTTTGTGCAAACTTCACGCAAATCATCTACTAAATAGTCCAAACAAAGTCTAAACATTTGGTTTAGATAGGTGAGCCTGTTCTTGAGTTATAAAATTACAACGAAAAGTGGAATTGATTTTTTATATACTTATTAGGATTTTCAAGGCTTACTTTGGTAGAGATTCCGTCTTTAAAATGTTCAACTTACATCTTCTAGGCTGATCTTTGAAGTAAAATGTTACGTCCAATTTAGCAGCATCTTCAATGCTTGTAGGGATCTCAAGTTTACCCAAACTGTATCTGTGAAACAGCCCGTGGTCTACCCTGGACTGATTCAGGTAGATACCGATGGAACGGACGGTCGATAGTTCGAGAACGGAGCAGTTGTTCAACTGCTGACCATCGCTGGAATAATGGTATACCTGGTACCATTTGTTGAAGAACTGAAAAGATTTTCAAAATTTAAATAAATAATTTTGAAGGCGCATGAGTCGTAATCTACATTCTATCAGCGCTCCCCTCGCGCCACAGACATAAAATCCATCCTCACACGTTGCGACTGAAACCAGTACGCACAGTCAGGTATGCAAGGAAATTCATCCCCGATCAGATGCCTGGGTGTAAGGTGATCCTTAAGATACCTCCTCGCTGAACAGGCTGAGATGACCAACTGACACAGAGTCATTTCTGGTTTCGAGATATCTCCCTGTGGGAACCACGATATCCCCATCTTGCATCTTTTATAAGAAGGGTATCGCTGTCTATAGAATCGCCTCTTGTTGTACCATAGGCAACTAGTCTCTTTTCTTCTTTCGCTATAAAGCTTTGCTTGTCTACAGATCATTGATCATCTTCTTTAATCAATGAAAACACAATACAAAACCTAACATGAATATAAATGAATCAATGTACTAACATCAGCTAGTCTAAACTCCGTCTGAAGCTGGACATTTTCCGGGCATTTACCAGGCAAAGTGAAATACCCAAACGCACTACACACGCAAATAAAAAGAAAAGATAATATTAATTTTAACATTTTACAATTTACTATTCGACTGTTGTTACCAAAGACAGAATCTACAATGAGTAGAATAAGATGAAGCATGTTCTTACCTATTACTCACTTAATCTGAGGTTATCTGAAAGTTCATAATTGTTTACATGGCTCTCACAATAAAAATAGTGTATTCTCTGAATAAATAAATTAGATAATAAGGAGTATTCCAAGTAGTAATCGATTTATTTTGCTATTTAGCTACTGATACCTGGAAAGAATATTCATTGGAATTAAAAAATATAACCATCAGCAAAAACATACACAATGGACCCTGAACCCTCAGGTGAAAGACTCCGATGCAATTAAGAAAATATATCTTCATAATGATGCTGATTAGGAATGTCTTCATTAATTTAGTGACTTAGATACTCCCGAGCTTATAAAAATAATTCACCGTTCACGCGTTAATTTTGCCAATAGGTTCTTTAGCAACGAGTCGGTACACTTTTTGACTAAGGTGTAGGGTTTGTGGAGAACTTAAGACTAGAATTCTTACCAACACACACACCCTCCCTGACGTACATTTTACAAAAGGGAATGTGTCTAATTATAATGTTCATCCGAATTTCAGAACTCATAATACAAGCTAGTTAAGGTATCTATGCTTATTTTGAGTCCAAATACTTGTGGAACATGTCGTAGAAAGTTATTGTAATATTATTAAAACTAAATTATTTTCAATCTTCAAGACTTTTAACATTGGCATCTATTTCCAGTCAAATCTGAAGCATCTCAATGAAAACATCGTTTGTAAATTTATTATTGATCAGTACCATAAGTCGCTAACTGTACTTATGTACATTGACTACTAACTGCTTATAATATCATGTTTTGCTATTTAACTTTTTCTAGTAACCCATTAGTTTATTAAGATTCCACAAACTGTTGTTGTTTACTTATAAAATATTCTGCGAACCTGTAATCTTTTAATGACTGAAATTAACAATATCAATTTGACCCTAACCTCTAGCTATATGCACCATGTTTTAATGAAGGAGACTAAAATGACTACAAAAAAATTATAAAGTGATGTAAATGACTACAAATCTTCAACAATATCAAACGTACTCTCTTTCTCTAATCCTAAGAGCAGTCTTCTTGTCGGTGGAGTTATTGCCACTCTACTCTTTCCTCGACTAATCCTTTCAGCTCCTGATATGACCCCACTCAAACTTTCTTCTTTATCTGTTCCATATATATGTTCTTCATACCATGTGCTAGGTCTCAGGGTGTACCAGATATTGCCACACTAGATCAAATGATCTAATGGGTAAATATCCACATCACTCGAAAAGAGTTTCATCCTATATACATTATATCTAAAAAAGCTGTATGTTTAATACACCTCTCGCTTCGAAGATATAATATGCCTCACTACTAACAAAATAAAGCAAAAATGCAGCATCTAGATGCATCTTTTAGATACGTTGACAATAAAATGGCCTCCATCCACAAGTACGTTACATAAACATTTTTGCCAATAAATCAGACAAAGGATGTCCATATTACACGCCTCAGTGTGGTCAATTTAGTCTATTTTCGTGTAAAAGGTCTTTACAACTCACATTGAATAATCACAACGTGGGTTGGACGCAGCATTCGTAATCTCGTCTCTGTTCGGTCCAGTTGTTCAATATGAGAATATTTATAGTCTCTCTATGTTTGGTGGGAGTTTTTGGAGCCGATTACACTTTGCCGGGAGTTTGTCCGAACGTTAAAGTGCAAGAGAATCTGGACTTTACTAGAGTAAGTGATTTTTTTAGTTATGCTGGCGTTGAAAATCATAAGTATCGGAAGAAAATTTTACTTGTGAATTGAAAAGTATTATCATCAAGATTGTGATGGCCATTGGTGGGGATATTGGATATCTCCTGGATGACCATTTCATTAAAAGTGTGTATTAGTATGTTTATCAAATTTGCCCTTTTAAATTTTCATATCATAGATGAATATTTAATTTGTTCAGTTGACATTGGTAGATAATTTATCATTTACAGCTAAAATCAATTATCAATCTAATAAGTGATTATGATTCATATTTATGTTAGATGTAAAGCTGATTTTTATTTGAATGTAACTAAATCATAAGGTACCTTAGTAAAATATGTACTATCTCAGAAACTATAACACCTACAAACTTGAAATTTGGCAAGTAGGTTCCTTATAGGGTGTAGACATCAGCTTAGAACGGATTTCTCTAAACTCCGCCGCCAAGGGGATAAAACGAACTCCACGCCTACGAAGACGCGAGTGAGTGGCCGCTAGTAAATAAATATGATTCTTAATAGAGAATGTCACTAAATTATAAGGCATCCTATAGTATGAGAGCTCACGTCACTAACTCTGGTACCATCAGATTGCTGAATGAGACGTATATCATTAGACACTCCTTTAATTGGAGAACACGACATAGCTATGCTGCAAAGCTAAAAACCTGGTGGTGATACCAAAAATCCATTTTGAAAAACCAAAATTATTGTCTATACGTACGTAGGTATATTTAAAATAGACGTATTCATATCACACACATATTTGCACTGATTGGTAATCGATCCTGCAATCTATGACGAAGTAATCGAGAGACAATCGTTAATATATGATTTGATCATTATTTCCTTATCAATACATAATCAAGTAAGTTTTATTTACAATAAAATTTTGAACATGGATGCAAATAATTTGAACCGGATAGTTTTATTAGATTACGAGCGTAACCGTACAAAAGTGTATTCAAGGTCTTGATATAAACGACAATTACTGGTCTAGACGCTCAGGATGTTGTCTGTGGTTATGTCTATCCCCAAAATGAGGTACAATACCCGGCATTTATTTTACATGATCGGCTTGTTTCGATTTGTAGTTTTCTGTTTACCACTAAGGTAGGCGCACGTCCATATTTTGAATACTGCTGAACCAATGTTGTCCAATTAATACAAACCAATCTTATATACCTACTGTTCTCCAAATTGAAGAAAATATAAGCCAATAAAAAAGAAAAATTACACTTCAACTAACAGTTTCAGAGAAGTACGTGGACAAACATACTTACATAACAAAATCAGTATAATTTTTGGAAATTGTAATAAATCATTCATCATCATAAATACGAATTCTCTATAAAGTACATACGTATACGTATCGGGATACGTTTCTTGGGCCTATATCGCAAGACAAATAAGGCTCTAGCGCACGCGGATTGTATTGTAATAATCTATGTTTGGTGAATTTAAGCTCGTCCACCTCCGTAGCTCCCCGTGCTATCCTCAAAAGACACCCAAGAAATGAGCACTGCGCGTATAGAGCACATTATGAGCACATTTTAAGTCCAAATTATGTGTCTCGAGCAATATAGAAATAATAAACATCTTCTTTGCAGACTTCAATTAAAAAATAATGATAGGTACTTTTACACCAATATCTCCAAATCAATAATTTCAATCACTAACGGAACCTCTATTACAATATTAATCAATTTAACTTATCACCCTAGATATACGCTAAACAGATAGCAATCAAGATTATTTTCCATTTGATATAGATCTCAACAGGATTCGCAGTCATACATTTACACTATACAGATAATGTTTCAATTATCTGATAACGGTTAAAATAGTATTGAAACTAATCTGTCTAAATGCATACTGCCGTGTTGGTTCCCGGTGTAGTAGAATAGGGCCACCCCATCTCTTCCTGTGGGTGTCCCAAAAGGCGACTAAGGTATAGGGCTGTTCTCCATCCGACAGTAAACATACAGGCCATGACAAAGTGCCCGCTAGACGGCAATAGGCTCGTCCCCTATTACGTAGGACCGAAAATCATAGTTGGCGAAATGTGGGTGTTGATACACCTCTGCCTACCCCCTCGGGGAATCTGTTTCCTTCATCAATCTCATTTGTACAATACGTTACACTACTTCACAGCTATACTCAGAATTTTTTAACATACTTACACATACATACGATCCAGGGCCCATACCATGAACTCTTAAAACAGGTCAATATAAAAAAATGAAATGAAATGAAATTGTTTAATCACATTTAAAAATTACAGCTTGTTAATCTTAACCTCTGCCAAACTGCACAGCAGTTTGTTGGCAGCTGCATCCCCCGTTGTTTCAACAATTAGCTATAAGTACATTATAAAATAATAACCTCCATACATACAATCTCAATACCTAATCTAACTTATTGTATCCTTGGATACTGCTGTCATTCTACCAACTGCAAATGTAACTTTGGAATCCCTTTGTAATCCTATATATTTATATGACAGTACAAAGTGACATTTGCAGTTGGTAGAATGACAGCAGTTCAATTATTGACCTGTTTTAAGGTTTATGGTAAGGCCGCAGGTCTTTATCCCCGGAGGGTTACGCAGAAGTGAATTAACACCCACATTTCACCAATCATTGTATTAGGTTCCACGTAATAGGGGGTGAGCCTATTGCCGCATTCCGGGCGCTATTGTTGAATCGAGCCATGTATCTGAAGCTGAGTCTGGGCTGTAGGTATATTGCCCCCTAAAATCCAACCACACGTCCTGATCGACCATCTGAATCTCGTGGGGGGGTGGACACACGGAAACAAAGTTACTGCCGTGGCTAACGTGGCTCTGGTAGAAAATATCTTGAAAACTTGACATTGGCGTTTCGCCATTAATAATTTTATAAACATTTATAATTTACTTGACATTGGCAAACTGACGGCGATTTGCTGCAGACGCCATTAAGAAGAAGTTGAAGTTGAAGTTGTAGGTATATATTTTTAAAACCGATGAATTCACCATTGGCCATCTAGACCACTTGTACTAACCAATTTCCATATTTAGTTTTCAGGTCTCTGGCATCATGTCGCCGGCTACGCGAGTGATGGCCGAAGCATCTACGACTGTGCTACTCTGGACTTCCAGGAAGACAATCTGGGTTACATTCTGAGAGAGACTTACATTGATCTGGATGAAGGGAACAGGACTCAGAAGTCGTACTTTGCGAGGGTTGATCCTACATTTGATGCTGGCAATAGCGCTCAGTTTATTGTAAGCCATGAAGCTGGAGGTAAGAATCTTGATAATTTAAACATTTTTAGGTTATCATAGTTTTTATACGCTCATTTGGTAGAGAGGTGGGGTAACATCATTGATTTTACCACTAAACAAGCTGTTTAGAATAGTAATAAAAGATTTGAAGATTTTAAGAATCCGACGGATTGAGAACCCTGCTCCTTTTGGAAGTTGGTTAAATATTCTTTAAAGGTCACGGTTCCTAGGTGGGGAACATTTTTGAATTTCGAACGGGACAATTATACCAAATTCCAACGAAGTTTATGTAAATGTTACACCTTCAATCAGTTAAATAGAATAGAAGACGAAGGAAAAAGAATGACATAATAAATACTGAATGTAAAGTCATCAGCTGTGTCAGCTGTGTGACAGCAACAATAAATAGCGCATTGTTGCAGATCAAGTAGTGGTCCTAAATCAATGTACACAGGCATCTTAATTGCAAACTCGTTGTCTACTTAGAGTTTAGTATTTTCTGATTGACAAGTGAAAATATTTTATGAATTTTATTCTTTTATGGATTTCAGATAAAGTGCTACAGTTCCCGTTCATGATTCTGTCAACGGACTACGAGAGCTACGCAATTGCTTACTTCTGCAAATGGCTGAAGGAAAAAGAAAGAAAACACTATGGTGAGATCATGCAATAGCATAATTCATAACCTTATACTAACTTCTACTTATTGAAATACAACTATTTTTATATTTATGTGTTCATGCGGAGACTCTCTCCGTGCTCATAGCTGCTGAAAAGCAACTAAAAATGTCGAGATAAATGTAAATAATAACGTAATATCAAACCAAACACGATAGAATGAGCTAAAAATGGTTTTATTTCAATATAATAACATTCTCGTAAAGTTTGTAGGTACTTTCTCCATTATAAAAACAATAATTAACCGAACCAACAATTCCGTGAAATGTGGAAGGCGCTACAGTCTCATCAATATTGTCAAATCATGCAAAATTTTCTTTGATTAGCATTAAAACAGTATGCATGTGTGACTCCTCTGGGCACACGTCCTTAGGTCACGGTAACCACTTTCCATCAGGGGGGCCATGTGCTTGTCTGCCACCTAAGTGGTATAAAAAAAGCATTTGACAGTGACGACCGCAGTTCTCATTTTAACCATTTGACGGCAGTGTTGCTTTCTGTACATCACATTATAATATTCTGTTCGATCTACATTGAAATCATAATTATTATAATCTCAGACAGCTTCCAACAACACAACCTTTTTTATGATAATAAAATTCTTGGAAAGCCTCCAATTCGTAGGATCAAATACAAATTTAACATCGCTAAAAGGTGTTCGTACTAAACCGCATAACACACTTCTGATCCTAATATATCATTAACTAATACTAATATTTAATGTCGTCTATCAACAGTTTACACCTGGATTCTCACCCGCAACAAGGAGAAGCTCCAAGGTGATACCCTCAAGAAAGTCGAAGACACGCTCTCAAAGTACACAGAACTGGCTGAACACAGGCAAGCCTTCGTCTTCAAGGAGTTCAACGATGCAACTTGTGCTTTTAGCAAGAAATTTGAAACTGATTTCTTTACTAGTGTTTTCTGGTAATCTATCATAAGCTCTTGCTGTAATTGACTGTGATTAGGTAATAAAATATTTTGTAATATTTTCAATATTCTGAACCTTTTCCTTGATACTATGAGCGATGGTTTCGTCTGTTCTGACAGCGTACGCAACGTGTTCAAGTTTATAGTTTCACTGTTAATTCAAACTTATAAACCTGGTTATCAATGACAATGACTGAAAACTGTGGTATTCACCCTATAAGTGACAGAACTATTCTCCTTCATACAGTAAACATACAGCCTATAACAAAATACCTACTTGATGGCAATATTCTTACCCCATATTACGTAGGACCAAGCGGTTCGGCGACTCCTTCTTCTGCCGCACTATTAAGACTTGGAATTCCTTGCCAGCTCACGTGTTTCCTTCCTCCTATAGTCCCGGGTCCTTTAAGCGGGGCGTGAAAAAGCATCTGATGAGGCCGTCAAGCTGAGTGCCACCATTGTAACATGGTACGTGTCTGTAATGATGACCCTCTTATCAGAGACTTTGCCTCCAGCTTACCATCAGGCGAGGCGAAGTCAAATTGACGTGAAATTTAAAAAAAAAGGACCGACAATCATAATATGGCGAAAATGTGGGTGCAAATACACCTATGTTTACCACTTCGGGGATTTACAGTAGGTAGTAAATATATTGTATATATCGGTTCATTCAGAATGGTAATGTCCAACCTTTTCTCTCCTGCTGCTGCCAGTGTCGTTTCAAAAGCTTGTGCGTTTTATTCATGTCAAGCAAGAAAGTATAAGTAGTAGTACTAAGAAAGCAAAAGTAGTTTTTGGAGTTAACCATAAACCGTCCAGTGCAGTGTCTACTGTCAAACGTAAGGCTATTTTTGATGATGAGATGTTCAGGCTATCTATGTTATATTGCTATGGATGCGTTTGATATCCACCAATCATATTCACTGGCTCACATACCATTGGTGGAAACGGATTCAGCTAAGCTACTTAGGTACCTATGTTTTTTTATATAGAAAGATGCATGCTATGGATGCGGGCTGTGCTGTGGATGCCCACTTTGGATACATGATAAATGCATGCGACAGCACTATGTGAATAGATTTGAATTTTGAGCATTTGGAGAAAATTTTAATTCTTTACGGTTAATTATTCATGTGATTGATACATCACGTAGTTCGAGCTGCACGTCTTTATAGCACATCACACGTCACGGTGCAAATAGTCACATAGTTCATAGCTTAGCTTTTATATCCTCGTAGTATAGCTGCATAGCACACCTCTGGTGGAAAACAGCCTTAGGCTGCCATTCCACCAAAGATGTGCTTTGCATTTGATATCTACCAATCAAACTTATTTATTGGTCCACATAGCATAGCACGGGTAGAAAGGGGTTCTCTAAGCTGGTTTTCATTTAGAAAGATGCGTGATATGGATGTGTGCTATGAATGGAGAATAGATTCGAATTTTGAATATTTGTTGGCAGTTTCACCAAATTCAATTAAGATATAGACTGGTGTACAAAATAGCCATAAGGTATGATTTCGAAGCCGACTGCATACAACAACTGCAGACGCATGCAGCAGATATAGCGTACCCATTACTTGTTAAACTCCGATTCGCATAAAGGGGACCATTGGGAAACCGCAATGAATTACGCGTAGATCTGCTGCGTGCGTCTGCAGTTGTCGTATGCGGTCACCTTCAGAATCATACCTTTACCTACGACGAATGAGGAAGTATGTACAGTACAGTACACACATGTGCGTACACGCACTCTTGGCAACCAATAACTGATAATAATGATTCAGTTTATAAGAATTTGACACTATCTGCGGTTAAGATTAAGTGTAGATAAAGCTATAGTACTTTATCTACAGTACTTATAGTTTTTTTAAGTAAGTACATCGTATGATACATTAGGACTGAGAAGATAAAGATACATACTATAACTGTAGTAATGCCATTGATGTGAATCTTTGTCGATTATACTTGTACCACAGAAAATATATTAGTACTAGCTTGTACTATGAATGTAGGTATCTGAATATAACCGGATATATTCCCGGATGCCGGAAAATGGCAATACGCTCAACCCCTATTACGTGGGTCCTAATACAATGATTGGTGAAATGTGGGTGTTAATTTACCTCTGCCTAACCCTCCAGGGATAAAGGCGTGATTATATATATGTATGTATGTACGTATGTATTACTAACTGATTCCAGCGGCTTCGCCCGCATGAAAATCTGGTCCCGTTTTCCACGAATAAAAATCAATCCCCATACCAAACTTCCGCCAAATCCGTTCAGTCGAGTCGTTAGAGCGTGATTGAATAATAAACAACAAAACATCGTCACAAATTTTCACAGTTATAATTTTAGTAGGATTAGTAGGATGATATTTCTGGAAGTATACCTAAAAGCTACACGCAGGCATTAGTAGGATAACAGGAGCTAGTGGTGACTTAGCCTGGGTGCGAGGGATATGGCTACCACAATCTCACCTCCGGCAACCGACACCCCACAGACGGCGTGCGTTTTAGTCGGTTCGAGTCCGACATAACCTCCTCCTCCGGCTCCGGCGGTGGGAGGCATCCGTGGGGATTATTCGCACGATAAAAAAAGCCATTAGTAGGATGACATTTCCGGAAGTATACCTAAAAGCTACACGCAGGCATTAGCTATATACCTATGTGTAAACTTTGCGTATGTTATTAAATTACAACGACTGCTACTCTATGCGTGTAGGTGGGGATCTGCAGTTTGGCAAAATATGTTTCGTCAAATTTCACTTCCCAAAAAACTTATCGCAAATTTTCATTTCGCAAAAGAATCTTTAGCAAATTTACATTTCGTATTTTATTCACTTGGTCAAATATTCATATGGCAAATAGGTATTTACTTGCTCAATTTTCATTAAGTCAAATATACATTTTGCATGATAATAATATAATTATTATCGAAGTTCTTACCTGTAAATTATTTGTCCAAGGTGAATAAAACATCCATGCAGCAGTGTATTTTAAAAATTGGATCTTAAAATTAAAAATTTTAAAGCAGTGAATTTAGACTCTATGCCAAACCATATTTGACTACCTAATACTTGGAAAAATGAAACTTTGCCATGTTGATATTTGGTAAACAACAATTTGCCAAAAATAGTATTGCTAACTGTAAAATTGCGAAAAGTTGTTTTGCCAAATGTTTTTTTGCCAAATAAAATGAAAATTTGGGAAACATACTTTGGCATGTGACACTTTGGGAAACGTTTCTTGCCAAACATTAGTAAACCGTGTAGGTGTCAACGATCTGCGAATTCTTTACACTATATACGGACATATACATGTATGTACCTACACTTTTACGACTGATTCGTGAATAAAGCTACACAATACACGTACTATCGTGTTGGTATAGTGTACAATATCCAGCAGTAGTTATATGACATCAAAATATAACAGTTTTGCCGTCTTATTTGGCACTGCCTCTGACCATGTGTCATTATAACATCATTTTTCCTCAAAGACTGACACAGGATGTTCACATTATTAACCTCAATGTAAGCAATTTAGTCTACTTAGTGTAAAACGTCTGTACATTACAACTATGAGCATAATCTACAACACAAGATTTGATTCATTCATTTGCAATCTCGTCTCAGTGCAGTTCATTTCGTTCACAATGTTTTTTTTGTTGTTCCTATATTTCGTTGGGGTTTCGGGACAACAAGAGTACACCTTACCGGGTATTTGTCCGGAGATGACGCTACCGATGAAATTGGACTATGCTAAGGTAGGTGATTTAAAAAAATAATCATGATTATTTATTTATCTTCAAACGTGGCGCACATTGGGAGAGGCCTATGTCCAGCAGTGGACTGCAGTAGGCTAATTAATGAATTATTTATTAGTCTATAGATGTAGTGTACTCAGTGGGGGTCCTCGCATTCTCGTAAAATTTTCTTCAAAATTTCGTTAAACTTTCAACTCGGAGTCTGGGGTCCGCTTTACCCATTTGCCATCTGACCTCCACAACCCAATGTTAACATTAGGCGATATCGAAGCTTTGCAGCTAGACCGTTGTTTTTGGACTTTTTAGGGCTTCAACTACCCGTAACGACCGCCATAGATGTTTTTATGGCAACCGGGATCGACGGCGGCTTAACGTGCTCTCCGAGGCACGACCAGACCAATGCAAATATCCATATTACATAAAGTTTTTAAATAAATAAATAAATAAATGCTCTGATCACTGAACTACCGAGCACACCTTGAGCATTCAAACGTCTTTTATACAGCCATTCCGATTCGTTTCCGATAGTTGTACTATAGGTAGATGGATCCCACCGTCGCCCCAAGAAAATAATATAATAGGAGGCTTTGGAATGCTCAAGGCGTGGCTCCGTAGCTCAGTGGTCAGAGCATTCCCTCTGTAAGGGACTGGTCGTGGGTTCAATTCCATTCCACTTTTTCCAAACTTAATCGTTGGAAAATTAGGACTCTTCTTCTTCTTCATCCTAGCGATAATTACCAGTCGCATCCGAAGCTTTCACTTAGAAGTCTGGGATCCGCTTTACCAGTATTAACTACAGATTTGGCTGGACCTAGTGGCCCACGTCCTCCAGGTACATAAAGTTGAATTCCTAAGATCGTGCTATTTTCCATGAAGCGACTGCCATCTGACCTCCACAACCGATGGTGACATTAGGCGATATCGAAGCATTGCAGTTAGACCGTGTTGTTGAACTTTTTAGGGCTCCAACTTCCCGTGAACGTCGAGTAATACAGGTAAATTCCCAAAATTAGTTTTCAGGACTTTGGTACCACGCTGGGGCCTACGCGAGTGATGGTGAAGACATCCACGACTGCGCCACTCTTTATTTTAGGAAAGACAGCTTATGGTATACCCTGAGGGAGACTTACGTGGATGGTGATAAAGGGAACCGGACTCAGCTGTCGTACTCTGTGATGCTTCACACACATTATCATCCTAATGACAGCGCCCAGTATATTGCCATTTTTAAATATGAAGGTAAGAAGCTTTTTTATACCACCCAGGTGGACGACAAGCATACGGCTCACCTGATGGAAAGTGGTTACCGTGGAATATAGACGTGTGCAACGCCATGTAATTCACACTCGTGCTGCCGAGGGTCCGCAATTATATTCGCAAAACCTCTAGAAAAATGCTTTAGCCAGAGCCTAGTTCGTCAATTAGCTTGCCCCATACACCCACTTGAATATAAAATTATTTGAGTATATAAAAATCCAACGGATCTAAGTTCACTAAAGATTTTTAAATTTGAAGCGGGTTAAGTACACAAACAGAGGATCAGCAACTTGAAATGGCAGGCTTGAAGTGGGCAGGGCACATAGCACGGAGGACTGATGACCGATGGGGTCGAAAAGTTCTCGAGTGGAGACCACGTATCGGCAAGCGCAGCGTAGGACGTCCACCCACAAGGTGGACAGACGACCTTATCAAGGCCGCGGGAACGCGCTGGATGCGAGCCGCTTGAAACCGGTCTTATTGGAGATCTATAGGGGAGGCCTATGTCCAGCAGTGGACTTCCTATGGCTGAAATGATGATGATGATGATGATGAAGTACACAAAACGGCACAAGCGGTACTCCAGCTGGTCCTATAAACGATCGGTGGCGATTCTATAGTTTCGTACGCGGCCGAAGCGATCTAGGCGTCGGAGGTTGCAAAATGGCCTCCATTCCCCATGAGCGTGTGCCTGGGGGTAACGAACGGAGTCGCCTGTCACCCTAACAGAAGTAGTGGCGAAGCGCACTGCACACCTCCCCATACCTCGGGGCTTGACGGGGACTCCGTGGTCTCCACAATATTACCTACGACCCACAGACTTTGCGTTGCACAGAGATGCGTTTTAGTCGGTTCGAGTCCGACAACCACCCCTGGCGACTCCGCTGAAGAGGGGGAGGAGGTACCCATGGGGATGTTGCCCATGTTAAAAAAAGCTGGTACTGTAAGTCATAAGAGCTCCTCAGAGAAAAAGTAGGGTCATCTTATACTTAGCAAAATTTTATAGACGTTGATATGTGAGACATGTGACCTTTCTTTCTAACATTTTCATGTTTTATGATTAATTTCAGATAAGGTCCTGGAATTCCCATTGACGATCCTGTCTACCGACTATGACAGCTACGCTATTCTATACGTGTGCAAATGGTTGAAAGTAGAAAAAAAACATTATAGTAAGGATGTTTTAAGTACTTAAGTATATTATTAAAAATAGGAATTGGTTTAATAATAAGTTCGCTAGATTTGATACTGTCTGAAATTTATGCGAATCTCACCCATTGAAATAAAACTACTTTTTAACGGATTCTAACGCGATACATTATCGCGCAGACAACACGCGAAATAATAACAAAAAATATATCGCAATAGAATCCGTTAAAAAGTAGTTTTATTTCAATTCACTAGATTTATTTGACTAAATTTTAAAGCAATTAGTATACTTACTATTTAAATCGCTTTACATTGGAAAAAATAAATGCTCGGACGGGACTTGAACCCGCGAACCGTGCCATACAGGGAGAAGGCACTGACCACTGAGCTACTGAACCATGTATTTGCCGCCAGTTTGCCAGATCTCTGTTGTAAGGAAAGTTGCCAGTTTGCCAGATCTCCTAAAACCGGCTTGACGTCGTAAAGGATGACCTGGATGTCTGATCTGATCCCAGTACCAGCTTTGACAAAGACCGTACCAATTAGAAAAGTACAAGTCGAAAAGCAGGCGACGAACCTACTGGTCCCCTAAAATTCGTACCCTATGCCCATTCGTCCCCTGATGCGTCAGTCAACACTGATGATAATAACGTGGTTTAACAATAATTTGTCAGCTAGAGCTATCAAACATTTAGTGTTAAAGGCAGTCGCCGTTTATCCTATAGCTTCTAATCAAGTCAATCTATTTAGCTGACAACCTTATAGACCAGTTCTTTGTGTTCGCCTAATTATTTAATGATTCAGCATCTACTGAGTTCAGTTAGTTTATGTACTTATATAGTAATAGAGCGGGTTCTTCGTAATGGTTGTCTCATCTTTTAATAAATTTAAATTCTCTAAATATCTCTGGATGTTGCTCGTATTTGGTTTTGGTATTCCATATTAAATGAAAGGATCAGGATTCTCTTGTTAAGAGGCATGACAGCCGGGGTCATTTGCCAACTCGCCGAAACAAAACTCGCTAAATTCCGCGGGTTGGCACCTTTCGATTTTAGCTATTTTTGTTGTCGTCATCTCGGTAAAGTAGATAAAGTACAATCTCCCAAAGAAGAGACATACCTAGATGCACACTTGCACAGGTTTCTTTATTATCCGATGTTGATGGGACATTTTGTCAATACTATTCTTTTTATATCATAGGTACATATACTTACATATTATATACGAGTAAAATCACGCCATTATCCCCGGAGGGTTAGGTAGAGGTGAATTAACACCCATATTTCACCGATCATTGTATTCTGTCCCACGTAATAGGAGGTGAGCCTTTTGCCGTATTCCGGTCATTATAAGTCGAACCATGCATTTGGGGCTGACTCTGGGCTGTATAATGTATTATATCTGTTTGATGTTGAACAACTTTATCCCTGAGTCACTTTGTACAACATAGAAAAAGATGGGGTGGTCCAAATTCTACTCTGCCGGGAACCACGTGCATATTCCTAATTATTCATAATTACAGTTTTCACCTGGATCCTGACACGCAGTATAGAAAAGCCCCATGGCGATACTCGCAAGAAGATAGAAGAAGCTCTATCTAAGTACACAATGCTAGCTGAACATAGCGAAGAATTTGTGTTCAAAGAATTCAACGATGCAACTTGTGCCTTCAGCCAGAAATTTGAAACCGACTTTTTTAGTAGTAATATTTTCTAATCTACGAAAGAACATTGTATAACATTGTGCAACATTTCTATTAAAGATAACAAAATATGTAGATTATAAACTTTAGTATAGAACATAATAATGTATACAAGATAAACTTATTATATAGCTTTACAAATTAAATTCATGTCAATCAAATCGGTAATATTTTTTCTGTTAATTTCGTGCCCCCCTCGACAAGCGGCAATTACAAATACGTATCAATCTCATACATTCATCATTATATTCTACAATACGCTGGCTAACGAATTGGCACTCGCCTAGTGGACTGTTTCTAAAAAAAACTACAACCACCGTAGTAAGATTTCAGCGGATTATTCATAAAAACCCTCGACTCAAAAATATCTCCTAAAACTAAAAAATAAACCATATAACTTTGATATACTTACCTATATAGTAATATTTGATTGTAATATTGATTCGAGCGTTATAGTAATATTGATTCAAGCGTTGTAACATCCACATTTTAATATTATAAATGCCAAAGCAACTCTGTCTGTCTCTCTGGTTGAGTGGTTTAGGCTAGATACGCTTTCACACCTAAACCACTGAACCGATTTAGATGAAATTTGGTTTTGATGTAGATTAGACCTTGAGAAAGAACATAACGATAACAGACATCCTCGCGGGCGGAGCCGCGGGCAACAGCTAGTACTAAATAAATTGCAAATTCATGGATGAATTGAAGTGTAATCTTGACAATAAAAGTAGTCAAAAACAGGTTTTTATTACTGCATCATAAAACATAGTAGTTGGCAGATTAGACGGATATAAAAACGGAATGCTATTTATGATATGCAATGATAATGAATCACTTTCTAAGAATTAGGTACACACTATCTGTATTTTGATGTAAATAGTATCGTATGCCTAAACATGCCTTTAACTAATGGCCGCTCGACATGTTAGCGAACACAGTGTGGCCAACACGCGACGCCCCGCCACACAGGAAGCATGGCACAAAGCCCCGCTCTACATATTCTCCAACATGTTTCGGTCAACGTGTTCGCTACTGAGTTCGCCAACGTGTAGAGCGGACATTAAGATGTAGTTGTGCCAATATTTCCAGAAACAAAAATAATAACTTAGTCATAGATTAAGAAATATTTTTTTCGAACAACAATACGGGGTTCTTCAAGAAGGGCATTAGAAGGTTTCTTCAGGGTCGGCAGCACGAGTGTGACGCCCCTGGTGTTGCATACGTCCATAGGCCACGGTAACCACTTTCCATCAGGTGGGCCGTGTGCTTGTCTGCCACCTAAGTGGTATAAAAAAAAAACAGTAAATAATAAAACAAAATCAATTACATACAAAAATTTATTACCGAATAAATACACTCATCAAAGTGCTTACTATCTTAAATGTTATATCTATCACAAGTTAGACTGATACCATCAGTTTTGATACAGTAAGTTAACCAACAATATCTAAACTGCTAATATCAATCAGCAAAGCAACAAGGTTCTTAGAAGAATGAAATAACACTTTTTTATTTAATGTGCAATATACGGTTACATCAAAGCTCAAATATTAACAGTTGCTATATCTTCGTCTACAGGGTTAAATAAACTGTTTTGAAATTGTACAAGTGTATTTTCAACTAAATTAAAATACTGATTATATTATTCATATTATAATGGCAATTGATAAATAATTGTTATTCACACATTTAATGATTTGTAATATTTAACAAAATGGCAACCGAGTCAATTATATGAAACATTACCTAAAACCAAAGTCGAGATTACTTTAGAAAACTATTCTAAGTAATTAAGAAGATTTTAGCACATTAATTTAATTCGTCACATTTGTTACTCACACTTTCTAATTAAATGGGAAGGTTATTGATTGTCATTAATTACATCTAAAACAGTCTAAATAAATAATACTGTAACAATTGAGAAAGTGTTTACGACCAATCACAGGAAAACATTACTTTTAAATTCTTAAAACTTTCGTATTACACCAATTAAAATAAATAAAATAGTAAGAAATGGTACTGAAAATATCACTAACAAAAATCTGACTAAAACTTAATGGAAGATAAAACAAATAAACAAAAATAGAGAGAAGAAGAAGAGATTGATAATTTTAGATGTCCATTCTGCTTTTACAATAAGCCACTAAGTATTGATATCACTCTACAGCAATCCGTTATCTAGAGATTTAAGATTCATGGCTGAGCTACTGGCGTCGTCATGACGGCTGTCGAGGTGAACTTGCAGGCTTCCTCGGAGAAATCAGTCTGAACGAGCTCGGATGTATCAATGACCTTAGGATGGTCCTTCAAGAAATTATCGACAGCGGTTTTCGCCTCACCTTCCAACTTCTTGGATCTTGAGAGAATCCAGGCATGCTCTAAAAAAATATATAATTGTTAATAATATTTATTATTTGTTTAGTACAAAAACCTTCCTATGCAAATTATAACGTTTCTGCGTTTAGTTTAGATACTATTATCGTTTTGTCAATAGTCGTACCTATCGATGTCTCTACATGAACGTATGTGTCGATCAACTCGTCACGATACCTACAACCATTGATTTATATTGTTACTAAAGTGCCATTAAAATATCAGCATACATCGTTATATTCACATATTTTCACAAAACTTGTTGCTTTAAATCCATTAATTATATTATTTCACGGGATGCTTACTGAATGTTTATGGGCTCATCTGAAGGCAAGTTATTATGTTTTAATGAAACTTATTATTTAGTAATCAATTCAATTAATATTAAAAATACATAAAAGAGATTACAACAAAATTAATAATACGATAAATAAATTGTTGAAGTCTGAAAACTTTTGCAGCAAAACGTCATGGCTCACTCTATCGAATGCACTATTAAAATCTGTGCTTATAAGAGCAATTCGTTCACTAAGTACTGAGATTAATAAATTTGGCTGTTACTATATGGATTTTACAAGCAAAATATCGGTTCTGTTATGGAAAATGTTTAGGACAAGACAGGAGTATTATATTTTAAAACTTTAACAAAAATTGTTTAAATCTTTGAAAAAAGAATCAAAAGAAACTGTTGAAGCACTGCAAACTGTAGCACAGTTATCTATTCTGTGACTGTAGGGATTTTCTAATCTTATTTCTTAGGCAGCAAAGTTTTTGCTATTAATAAACCTATATTATCAACGTTTAGTTTCTAAGCACTTTTATCTCATAGTACTTAGGTAGGTACCTCGTTAGTCTTTTATCCTCTAATCCTCTAAATTCATACCACAAATTTAAAGTAGGTAGGGTGTGTTACATCGATAAGGAAAGACGTAAATTCGTACATATTATGGAGAAGTGGACACCAAAAATACCGCCTACAATGTGTTATCGTCGATTTTATCGTTATGCTAACATGTTAACAAATAGTACAAAGTTCAAAACTATCACGAGTTTACACACGAGGTGTGACAGTGAATTGACAACTAATAGCTGAATTAGTGAATAATGAAAGTAAGTATGTTAACATGTTTAGTAATGACATTGGTTGGACCCACTGATGCGATCCCATAGACTTGGTTGACCGAACGAGCATTGTTCGGAAGGTATTGTAAAAATATTTTGCGAACCCCGTAAGTAAAGTAAACAGTGGTAAACGATGACTTACGTAAGTTCTATTTTTATCCTTATAATGTGTTATTTGAATCACAATCTCGTTTAAAAGCAACTAGCCGAAAAAAGTACAAGGTAGATATTTGTAAGATCGAACACACACTTGCGAGAACAATAAAATCATAAATTGCTAAAATTTTATTTCATACAAAAATAGTAGGCTAAAGTCGTATAATATATTATATGTTACAGGCAATGTGTATAATGCAGGCATTCTATACAATACCTAGGCAATGTATAGAATGCCGGGGTCGTTCAGGTAATGTATGACATGAGATTCAATGTTTAAACTATTTTACACTTTGCCTAGGTAATGTATAGAATACCTAGGCATTGTATAGAATGCCGGTCGAAGCATAGGTAATGTATGTAATCTATTTTTCTTCTCTATGATTTAGTTAGATAGATACCAATCTTTTGCGAGCTAATCCTAATTTCAACTTCCACCAACAGACAGTGCTGATAAGACATGTGTTCTATTGGTAGGTATACCTAAGTACCTACGTGTTTTTTGCGTAGAATGTTTCTCACATAGCAGTGAAAGAAAAGCTGCACATTCCGACTTGGATAGATTAGGTAAGAAGGCTAATGCGGGAGCGGAGCGCTGCTCCGCTCCCGCATTAGCCTTCGTGGTTATTTTTTTTTTTATTACCATACAGAATTTCTATAGGCCACGGCAACCACTCTCTTACCATCATCCCTATGCTGGTCAGCCACCTAACCTGATGGAAAGAGAGTTGTTACCGTGGCCTATAGTTCTGCATTGTTAAAAAAAATAACCACGAAGGCTAATGCTGGAGCTCCGCTCCCTCATTAGCCTTCTAACCTAATCTATCCAAGTCGGAATTAACAATTTTTCTTTCAGCAGTAATATCCATTTTTCAAATTTTGTTTGCTAACAGTACTTATTTAACAAGGTGAGACTTTTTTATTTACAACAACCCGTCCATTATACACATTGCCTGATGCGCTTCGGGCATTGTATACAATACCTAGGCAATGTATGAAATTAATCGTATTATACACATTGCCTGAACGTTTTAGGTTAGGCAATGTATAGAATGCCTAGGCATTCTATACAATGCCGGATTATACACATTGCCTATAACATATATACAGAATACAGTCGGCATATACATATATCTTCTAGTAAATGACTTCAAATTAGTGTTTATCCAATTTTACTGCAGCATCAATTCACTCATAACACCATTTATTAGTATAGTATCTACAATGTTATTATTATATACGTTGGAATCAATCGAAAATTATGAATAGTTCTAGATTGAATGAGTCATATTGCCATCGACTATAACTTCGAGCCACTTCTAGCTCACACTATAGTAAGATTAGATTAAGCTAATCTTGGATCGATTGGAATTGTTGTTACAATTGCCATTAGGACGCTCGACAACTTGTTTTGAAAGGAAGTATTCCAATCAAAACTGATACAAATAAAAAAAAATTCTAAATTTGACTGAATTTAGCAAATTATAAAGTACTCATAAAATACTTATTAGCAGCCTTAACTAAGGGGCGATCTGCCTATTGCATCCGGCCTTCACATTAGAGCCAAGAATTTACTTTACCCAATTAGTATGATTGCATTGCTATCGTTCAATTTTTTACTTCTGAAATCCATCAAAAACCAGCGCCATGTTGACAATTCTTATGCAGGCATTAGTCTAATATTTGCAAAATATACTTGTTTATTGTTAGCCAGATTACTCGTACTATTTATTCCTTACTGATCGGACCCTTCCTGAATAAACCTATTTCTTAATTTTGTATCCACCCCAATAAAGTTAATAAGTTTGTCTCAGAAGTTTAGTCACCGATAATTCAAGTATAATGCACGAGTGTATTATGTTGCAGTAAGATAGATAAAGCCGTAATATAGTTATATCCCTAGGGATATAATTATATACCGTAACATAGTTATACGAAAGCGATTCATTACTATCTCACTAGGAATATAGTTATAAAATGGTCCAAGTTTAGTGATATACTTATATTGCTAGATTAAGTTTAATGAACTTAAATTTCTTGATGGTCACAAAAAAAAATAACCACGAAGGCCTAATGCGGAGCTCCCGCATTAGGCCTTCGTGGTTATTTTTTCCTTCTAACCTAATCTATCCAAGTCTGATTGGGCGGAGTGGACACTATAACTAAGGTATATATCCCTAGGGATATAACTACATTTTGGCTTTATCTATCTTACTGCGACTTAAATACAGATCAATAACTAATGTAATGTCAGCCTGTACGAGATTAGAATGGCCCTGAATCAGCTTAAGAACAACAAAGCGCCGGGTGACGACGGAATCACTTCAGAGCTTCTGAAAGCGGGTGGAACACCGGTACTTAAAGTCCTTCAGAGGCTTTTTAACACCGTCGTCCTCGAGGGCATAACGCCAGAAGCGTGGAACAGAGGCGTGGTGGTGCTGTTCTTTAAGAAAGGTGACAATACCTTACTGAAGAATTACAGACCCATCTCGCTTCTGAGCCATGTTTACAAGCTGTTTTCAAGGGTCATTACGAACCGTCTCGAGCGCAGGCTTGATGACTTCCAGCCTTCCGAACAAGCCGGTTTCCGAAGAGGCTACAGTACCATAGACCACATCCATACGCTGCGGCAAGTTATACAGAAGACCGAAGAGTATAATTTGCCACTTTGCTTAGCGTTTGTGGACTATGAGAAAGCCTTTGATTCGGTCGAGACATGGGCTGTGCTTGAGTCTCTCCAGCGGTGCCGTATTGACTATCGGTACATCGAAGTGTTGAAGTGTTTGTATAATAACGCCACCATGTCGGTTCGAGTACAGGAACAGAGTTCGAGGGCGATCCCTTTGAAAAGAGGCGTAAGACAGGGAGACGTGATATCTCCGAAACTGTTTACGGCCACTTTGGAGAATGCCTTCAAGCTCCTGGAATGGAAAGGATTCGGCATCAATATTAATGGCGAATACATCACTCACCTCCGGTTTGCCGACGATATTGTAGTCATGGCAGAATCGATGGAAGATCTCAACACGATGCTCGAAGGCCTCAACCGAGTTTCTCAACAGGTGGGTCTTAAAATGAACATGGACAAGACAAAGGTGATGTGTAATGCCCATGTTGTACCTACCCCAATATCTGTTGAGAGCTCGGTTCTTGAAGTTGTTGACTCGTACGTCTACCTAGGACAAGTAGTCCAGTTAGGTAGGTCCAACTTCAAGAAAGAGGTCAATCGCCGAATCCAACTCGGCTGGGCAGCGTTCGGAAAATTGCGCAATGTCTTCTCGTCCGACATACCTCAGTGTCTCAAGTCGAAGGTTTTCGACCAGTGTGTGTTACCAGTGATGACTTATGGCACTGAAACGTGGTCCCTCACTATGGGCCTTATGAGTAAGCTCAAAGTAGCCCAACGAGCTATGGAGAGGGCTATGCTCGGAGTCTCTCTGCGAGATCGAATCAGAAACGAGGAGATCCGTAGAAGAACCAAGGTTACCGACATAGCCCAGAGGATTAGCAAGTTGAAATGGCAGTGGGCAGGGCACATAGCACGGAGGACTGATGACCGATGGGGTCGAAAAGTCCTCGAGTGGAGGCCACGTATCGGCAAGCGCAGCGTAGGACATCCACCCACAAGGTGGACAGACGACCTCATTAAGGCCGCGGGAACGCGCTGGATGCGAGCCGCTTCCAACCGGTCCTATTGGAGATCTATAGGGGAGGCCTATGTCCAGCAGTGGACTTCCTATGGCTGAAATGATGATGATGATGAACTAATGTAACATTTGTAGTTTGATAACCGCGTCCCTTTGTTTATCTGATAGCAACAGGTTCTGCATAAACAAGGCCGCTTTGATCAAAAGGGCGGCAAGTGGTAACGAAAGTAGATTGCGCATGATGAGTCAGTTACTATCGTCTCTCATTCAAGCAGAATAACGAAGACGAGTTAGGAATTTTTGAACGGACGAATTGCCTTACTTTTTTTTTTATCGTGCCAATAAATCCCCACGGATACGTCCCCCGCCGAAGCCGGAGAAGGAGGTTATGTCGGACTCGAACCGACTAAAACGCACGCATATCCCTCGAGAAGTTGCCTTACTAGTTCTCGAATAGTTCAGCATTAATTGAGGTTTTAAATTAAGGCCCACTATTAATGATACCGTCACTTTGTGATTTCTATGGAGTTTGTATTGAGTGCGTTTGCTCTCTGAACTTACCTTGGTATTCCTTTGTCTTCTCGTCGTACTTGCAGTTGTATGCAATAGAGTATCCTTTGTAATCAGTTATTAGTACCATGAGATTGGAGTTGGACTCGATTTCTGTAAAAAAATAACTATACATTGACTTCTGTTTCTGAAGTACCTACTAGGTAATTTCTAGTTTTATCTTTCGAGAATTTCTTATACCTGTGTCTCTATGTCCACCGCTGGTACACTTTTCAATTATAATAATTCACTATATATTATGGGCCGTCCATTAATTGTGTGAGGCTCAACAGGAGGGGAGGGGGGGGGAAATATCACGAAGCATCACCAGGGGGGAGGGAGGGGTATATTGGGATATCACTTATTTTTTCACACACACATTTATTTTTTTCTTTTATCTGGTGATTTTTGTCACGATTTTTAGTTTTCTAGCATGAAATAATAAATAAAAATATACACGTGATTTTGGCTAGAGGGGAGGGGGGAGGTAATCTAAAACCTCACCACTCACCACGTGTCACCGTGGGGGAGGGGGGGGGGGTTAAAAAATTGCTAAAAAAACATCACGTGATTAATGGACAGCCCCTTAGTTACAGTAAACTCAACTTATACCTTTTCATAACCATGTATTGTGTTTTGCTGTTGGTAATTTTCATAATATCTTGATAGATATTATGAAAATTACCAACATTCGGGAGTCAGGTGGTGATCCACCTGACATCTCGAATGCAATAAATCCAAGTAGGCATTATAGTTGTCGAATACTAGTAATGGGTTAGAGGCATAACGCACATGCAGCTAACCGCAAGTCTACTTTTTAAAAAAGCTACACCACACTGCATGCGGTTATCCACGAGTGCATTGTGGGCCTTAGTCCCCTACTGCGATAATTTCTTATTCAATTACTGACAAAATAAATAATGTTCTACAAAAATCTAATTAATCCTCTAATTATCCACAAGAGTTTTATCAGATAATAATCTTTAAACATTTTGGCGCACCTTGCATTGCTCATCGTTAAATCATCATCTATTATCGTCTTTTTGTTTTGAATTAGGATTACCCAACCCAAATTACTTTTTATTATTGCGAGTATATCTGTACAGTTGGGATTACGATAATTTGATAGCAATGACATTTAAAAACCGAAAACAAAACATTCGTAATATTATTGTACATACATACATACATCAATAACATCTATTTTAATCCGACGTAGACAGAAAAAGCACCTTGCTATTTTTTCTTTGAACAATATTACCAACCGAAATTACAAATATTCCCTCTAACCCCTTAGCTAAGCTAAATTGCTTGTCCTCCTTTTGATTTGATCCTGTATGTAAGCACATAACGATCTTTTTCTACCAAATTTCCACTTCTCTTGAGCCTATTATTTACTCATTAGTTCTGAGTGTATATCAATTTGTTATGCGAGAATTCTCACCTCCGAACTTGAAAGTGACGACCAACTTAGCCGCATTGTTTGCATCTGCTGCCAGCTTTGCTGTGCCTTCTATGTAATACTGCACACTATTGATAACATTGGTGTTCTTCACCTTAACTACATCACCATCAAGTGTGTACTCAGCTTGTGCACACTTGCCTGGACCTTCAGACTCGATAGGGATTTTTGAAATTTCATACCAGACTCCTTGATACTGAAACAAAAAAAAGATCTTATAAGTCACTAAATAATTATAATTTTTATATCCGTAGTGTAATAGCCTATGGCCTATGTAATGAGATTATATACAACAACATGTTTATTGACACTTATAATAACATAACGTTGGAATATCGTGTTCAGATGATTAGGTAAGTAATACTATTTTTGAATACTAATGACCATTGATAGTCTACTCACTATTTAATCCCTACGAAAAAAGTTAAGAATTGATAAATTCTTCATGTCTGGCGCCACGATGTTTTCGAATGTTCTTTCATATCAAATGGAAAAGTATGACACGTTTCCATTTGATATGATACAAAAATAAGCATAGTAAAATTTTGGATAAAAATAAGCCTAAATATATGCAAATCCGTAGGTATATACATAATATGCACAACGAGTGTAAAGTGATAAAAATAATATCACTGAAGTATATGACAGCAATATTTACAATTTGATTTATCCGTCTGATAAGTTAAAGCAATAAAATTTCTTGCTGTGCTCTCAGCAAATAGTTTTCAAAATAATTTTGTTATATTATAAGTTTTTTTTTTCTGTAACATATTCATTGTTTTGATAAATATTGGCACAATTTAAAGACCTAGACTTGATAGAGACATTCGGTCGTTGTTCTTCACAAAATTAGTAAAAATAAAGGCGCGTAAACCACAATTAGTACAATAAATTGGAAAAACTAAGTGCTATTTAGATCAATTCTCTTTGAGACAGCAGAACTTAAAAGATGGATAAAATGGAACAATGCTATAACCTGCACCTATTACAGGATCTACTCGTTCGTCAATAGTTACCTCATTATCTAGTTGCAATAAATGAACTTCAATTTGCTACTTCGTCCTTCACGCTTGGTTAATCAATAAATCGCTTGATTGACTCAAATCATTCAATTTCGCGACCCACGGGTGCGTTAATAGCAATTGGTCTCCGTTTATTAGGAAATTAGCTGTTTATTGTATGAGTCGAATCTATTGCTTCTATAAGGTTAAAGTCAAGGATAAATAGTAAGGTTGCATCAACAGAGGCGAGATTTAACGTGTTACCTATTGATGCGCGTTACCTGTTCATGCGCGTTACCTAGTCATGCGCGTTACCCATTGTTACGCGTTACCTATTGATGCGCGTTACGTTGTTGTGGAAGTCAGTTAAAATCACTACCGCCTTACTTCAGGTCGACATTAAATACTACCATATAATTTATAATAGAAAAAAGTACTTTAATGGTTAAAGAGGAGGCTGTATTTAAAAAGGATTATGGTACATAATAAGTTTGGAGTTCCGCAGGGTAGTATGTTTGGTCCTTAATTTTCCTTAAGTTTCAGCAGCAGTAGGCGCTCACAGTATGTTTGCCTCGCACAAGAATCGAACTCGCGCAATGCAGGTATTATAGGAAGGTTAAATCTTATCTTATCTTATCTTAAACGGAATTATTATGGTATTTTTTAAGTTGTTTACTATATGTATATTTTGGCATAGTTGTATTTTTTAGATGTATTTACTCTATTTATTGGGCGTGATTAATGCTCAGATTTTTTTTTTTATATTAATTGTTTACATTACATATTTGCATGGTACTAAACGGGCGAAACGTGCTGGAATCAAGCATTTAATTTTATTTGGAATATCTGTAGTGTGTAATTACACCAGTGCAATAAAATAATAAATATTATTATATTGTATACATATTATACATAGAAACATTCAGACCAATGCAAATATACATATTCATGTATATATAAATATTTGCACTTAGTGGAAATCGAACACGCGCCCCTTGCGTTTCCATCGAACGTTCTACCGCTACGCCACAGAGGCCGTCGAAATGAGTAAGCGTTTATGGAACAATAACATATATAATTTCATTAATTTTAAGCATCCATCCGAACGACTGCACCAAATTGAATAATTATTTTTTATTGTGCAGATCTTATTAGGACTAGATTATTTTGTAATAGCGATTTTTTTGGAAAGTTAATGGTTAACGTTTAGTAGGTTCAAGTCCGACATAACCACCACGTCGGCTCCTGCGGTTCATCCGTAGGGACTTAGGTACCACGATAAGCAGCTAAAACCGATCGATAAAGTTGTAAAAGAATACATACATCATGCGGTTTTTCTTTTTCTTTTCCTTTTAAGATGTGAGTGAAGATCTAGCACGGAGGTTAACTTTAGAATAAAACAATGGTAAAAAGTAGGTCTCATTTTAGCGGACGCACCCTAGAACGCCGCGCGCGGTGGCTTTTAAAAGATTAGACATAAAATATGTCAGTCGTTGAACCATACCTTAATGGTTCATTAAAGATATAAAAAAAATTAAAGAAGTCTTCGTTCAACACTCGTCATCATAATTTGTTGCCCATCATTTGTTTTTACGAGAAGACAAACGGAAGATGAGACGCCCTATAGCCGGATGGACTGAAAACATCAAAAAGGTGAACTTGATGCGAAAAGCGGAGGATCGGGAAAAAATACGCATATTGGAAGAGGTTTATGTCCAGCAGTGGACTGCAATAGGTTAATTATTGATTGATATATATATATTTTAAGTATATAATGTATTTCCTTAAAGTTACAGATTAAACTGATTATAAGATTACATTTATCGATAAATATAATAATTGTAATTTAAATAAGTACGCACTTTTTATCGTACTTGATTTTGAACTTATTATTATCTATATTATGATTCATTTTAAGAGTGTAAACACTAGTCAATGCGTGACCATAACATGAAATAATGATAACCGATTTACATAATTATTAAGAGCTTAATTAAATATGAATGCAACATTATTGATAACAACAAAATGCGTAAAAACTTCAAACCTATGCATAAAACTTGTATTAACTTCAATTGATAGTAGGTATACATTATCTAAAAGAAACTTCTGATATGAGTACAAGCCTTACAATCGAGAAGTCCAGGACGGTAGAGGTGTAATTATACTCTAATGTCCAGCCACGCCATTTTTGGTCATAACTTACAGGTCGAGCTTAGTCTACAAGATAAATTTGCAGATTGTTGCCGATGAGAATTTCCTAACAGAAAAACCCAGTAAAAGCTTTTCCCAGATCCCAAAATGAGAACCTTAAAATCATACGTTACAATGCGAACCCAATTTATTGAATTTGTAATAATAAATAAAATGAAATAAATAATGAGGTACTCAATAACCCTGAAACATGTTCAACTTTAAAACTAGATACGTTTGGACAATTAAATATCGATAAGAGAATACCTAAATATAAAATATTTAATTCAAGATAACAGTAAATCGATGAAAATAACTAATCAGGAGATTATTATCTGTATAAAACAAAAGTGAAACAAATTGGTTTAGATGTAATTTAGCAAAACACAAATAAGCACTTACCGCGGTAACATTGAAGTTTTCGACTGGTTTGACTTCAGGACACGCCCCTTTATGAGCTGCCCCATTAACTATTGCCACGGCAACAATACTGACGATAAAAAATTTAAGCATTTTAATAAAATTACAAATGTTATATTTGGTAAAAATTAAGTCGACTTAGTCTCTTTTGACTGGACGGTAGTCAGAGATACACTGGCTGATGCGCCTGTCGACGGATCTTTATATACTCTAACATACAGAGGTCATGGACAGGCACAATTTGTGTTCAGGATTATTTAATTGACAGAATTGCGGAGGATGAAGCGATTGGATTTCTAGAGAGGTCCATGTTCTGGAATAGACTTAATTGGCTGCAAATCTGTGCATTACATTTGATGTCTTTCATATTTCAAAACATTTTAAGATTTATCTTTTCATGACTATGATAAAATGACAGTCGCTCTATAATTGAAAGAAAAAATATGATAAATTTTGATAAAATAAAAACTTAATGATTCTTACCATCTTCTCATAAATAAAAATGGATGATTCCAAGCGCATAACTCAAGAATGGCTCGACAGATTCAGCAAATTTTTTCGTGTATTCCAAAAGTTCACCAGAACGGGAAAAGGATTCAACGTGAACGAAGCCGCGGGTATCATCTAGTCTTAAAGTAATTAAGTATGTATAGGCAATGATTCTGATAAGTTGTTAACATACCAATCCTATCTTACATTTTTAATTTTAGATCTTTTTTTATCGTGTGAAAAATCCCCAGGGATACATTCCCCGCCGGAGCTGGTGGGGGAGGGAGGTTATGTCGGACACGAACCGACTAAAACGCACGCCGTTTATAGGCCGTCAGTTGCAGGAGGTGAGATTATCGTAGACATATCCCTCGCACCCTGGCATTTCATTTTATATCTTACATTTTTTTAGATCTTACAAACATTTTCATTCCTTTTTTTCTAGAATTATTTTATTATTCTATAGTATCAGTAACGTGAGATAGTTCAGTAAACTCTTTATTTAGATAAAGTACCTAAATGATAAATTTATCATTTAGATATGTTATATCTGTCTGAGGAACATCTTTAGCAAACCTGTCGTTAGGTATAGATATGTTTTAACAAATCGCATTAAATACACTAAAAGCCTAATTCGATGGAAGTATTTTAGGGTTAAAATTTAATGCTTTAATCCCAAAGCCTTTCATAAGGCCACAAATCATCCATAACTAATTATGATGTTCACAGTAAGTAGAGCAGAAACTGAGAATAAAGGCACCACTGATACATTTTCTATTGTAGTATAACGTTATTTGTATACAAGGTTCCAAGTCAATAAATATCTACCTATATGTAAAGTGAAATTGATTATGAAACCGTACAAAAAGGTGTATTGTTCGCCATCATTTCTAAACAGATTTCAAATAAGGAGAAATATCTCAATTCGGCTGTATGTTTTTTTGTGCGAAGCAAAATATTATATTAAAAAACCAAATTTTTCGTAGGTGTCTGTAATGGGGACCCTTTTTCCTGAGACTTTGTCTTATCATTAGGCGAGGAGACTTCACATAAAAAAAAAAACAATTTAAAGTTTTATCGTTTTCAACATACTCTACACACTTGCAAATATTGGAATTCTTAGTAATTTACTATTTGCCTTACTGATTAAGCCGGCTTTTCACTATGGGATGTAATATATATTTGATCTTGAGATATATATTACATCCCGCGATTGCTGTTTACACTGTAAGATATAATATATTTGGGATAGTTCAGTAGCTTTACCATGAGTTGACACCAAAATTCGACAACTTCGTTACCCTATCGAACTGCGTACGCGAATCTGATTGGTCTGTGTAGAATGCATGCGCGAATTCCCTGACTTCTGATTGCTCAGTTTAAAATGACAACGTGATTTCGCATGCGCGATCAAACGTCGCCATTCAAACGGGCGAGACAGGGGGAGGCGTGGTGTCCGGGAACGTGAGGTAAACTATACACCTTCAAATATCTATAGTTTGGGATGTAATATATATTATAGCGTAGTGTAAACGGTCTCGTACAAAATGTATGACGAGCGATATGTCAAGATGTAATATACGATTACATTACATCCCATAGTCAAAAGCCACCTTTATCTTTGCCAAATACACACATACTTAGGTACCTCCCTGAAGGCATAGGAATATTACGTAATAAGGGATGACGCTAATAGCCTGCTGTCAACAGTGGACGAAACTTTATGATTATAGACTGCTTCTGTGGCGTAGCGGTAGTGAACGCGGCCGCTACGCAGGAGGCGCGGGTTCGATCCCCGCTCAGTGCAAATATTTGTGTGCATGAAATATTAATATTTGCATTGGTCTGGGTGTTTCTATGTATAATATGTATGTATTTACAAAAAAAAAAAATGTATCTAAGTATGTTTATCCGCATTCTAGAACCCATAACACAAGCTAGTTAAGCTATGCTTACTTTGGGTCTAGATAGCGTTGTGTAGAATGTCCTACAATATTTATTTATTTATTTATTTATTTATTTATTATGATATGAGAAAAGGAGCATATTATGGAAAAGGAATTATTAGAAGGCAGTCATCATCGTCCTGCTCTTCTTCTTCATTCTTCGGCCCTTATCCGATATTTATTCTTGGTCGGTGCAATATCAATTCTGTCTGGTCGCAGTCAAGAGAAAAGAGAGAAGGTAGTAAGTACAATGTTTCATATTTATTCCCATAACTCAGACTGGTAGGACAAACAAAGCAATAGCTCTCAATATTTAAAGGGACTCTATCTCTGCGTTTTCTTTTCTATAAGTTATTAGAGTTACGTTTGACCTAAATCGCATCTGATGGTATGTAATGATGCGGTTTAAGAAGAAGCACATTTGCCTAGAAGTACTTAACCTATTCACTTGAAGACTGCAGAAGGTAGGTATAGCTTTCAGCACATAGGCTCAGGCAGAGAAAGATCCCTTTTTTTTAGCGTGCGCATGCGGAAATCCCCTCAGATACGTGCGCTCTGCACCATCACTGTAAGATAGAGTGATTCCTTAGGCAAAAAATTGATAAATCTTTTAATTTTTTCATCTTGAGATCAAATTTTGTCTAGTTTATGCTATTACTCATTGACGCAATAAGCTGGCATCATTGATTATTAGGCAAAAATAGTCACTGTAGAGTTATCAGAACTCGTTTATCGTTTCGAAATTCTTATCGTGCACATCTCTAGTGTTTACGTCATAGTGATAATCTGGATGGAACATTGTTATTTGGAGACTTTCGTAGATATATTATGTAAGTCTTATAATTTATATATTAGAAAACAACAAATACTGATGGAAAACAACAGGGTTAATTCGGAAGTTAAAGATTTTCAATCAAATTATTGTAAAAAATATCTGTATCAGTACAAAACGTTAAAAAATATGAATAATAAATACTACATCGAGAGCATCATATTGAAGTTTTGTAATAGACGAGATGATTTTTCACGCCGGAACAATGGTGTCCTCTGTATAAGACACAGATCCATTCCAGCGTAGAATAGTGTTCTCATCTCTGGAACGGTTACAAATTAGGTAGGTACTTATTAAATGCTCTTAACAGGTTGCAGGTTCTCATTTTTAGGAGTCCTGAGGTCACCATCACGAACCCATCATATGTAAAGAGACCTTGCCTCTTTTTCAGTATTTACCTACTCTGCCATATCCAGTGATTCGATGAGCTCTTAATTATTAATGCCGTCTCCTTTCCTAACAAGAACAACACTTCACATGAGGTATGACTCTCATTTGTGTGCTAACAATTCCTCCTTTCATTCATCATCATCATCGTCATCATCATTTCAGCCATAGGAAGTCCACTGCTGGACATAGGCCTCCCCTATAGATCTCCAACAAGACCGGTTGGAAGCGGCTCGCATCCAGTGAGGTCGTCTGTCCACCTTGTGGGTGGACGTCCTACGCTGCGCTTGCCTATACGTGGCCTCCACTCGAGAACTTTTCGACCCCATCGGTCATCATCTCCTTTCATTAAGTACTGCGCTATAAAGACTTGAATTTCTTCACTATTTATTCAATACTAAACTCATATGTACCTTACACGTAAACTAATGAAATTACTGATTATGTACGTTTTGTTGACTACAAACAAAGCAATGTGTCAGCGAATGTTACAAAACTATTTTAAATATGTAATTACCGTGAAATTTTTGGTACTAGTTTCTGTAAAAAATATTTCGTAAATTTCTCGTACCTAAACTCTTCTGACCTAATACAGTAACAGTTTTTGACAATCTGTCATCGTGTCAGTCAAGGTTGTAGTTTATTCAATAGGAAGGCTAAGTAACCGATACTGTTAGGCGTTTAGTCCCCGAGTTTTCGGTAGGTACTCGGTAAGAAAAAATGAGCCGGTGATATTATTGTGCAATATTTCTACGAAGCAGCAAACGCAACTATTTTTATACTACATAGGTGGCAGACCAGCACACGGCCCACCTGATGGAAAGCGGTTACCGCGGCTTATGGACGTATACAACACGCACTGATGCATTTAAGATTTTTCAACTCATTAAATATTTTTTCCTCGTTTAAGCTTTTAAAGCTTAAACCCAGCGAACCTCACCCTGATAGCTGTTCGTAATCATCATCTTAGCATTGTTCTCGGTTACAGTCGAGGCTTTCACCCTCGAGTCCGGGATCCGTAAAAAATTAACAAGAGTTCAGTTTTCAGTTTTGGGCTCCCAAGTAATAGATTGTAGATGTTTAATATCCACCCATCAGTTCATTCATAACACTCCATACAAACATGTTGTTGTCGGGCAAAATGCAAATTGTATGTAATAACCGAGTGGAAAGTTTAAAGGATGAGAGTGATTCAACAATTTGGAGTTGTGTCAATTGAGTAACGACGCGCACCCCGCGATGTCTCGGTACTCCACTCGCAATGAATTGCCGTTTAAGGAAAATTAGATGTGGCTGCAAAGGCTGCAAATTTTTTATTTGTGATGGTTAATATTTTACAAAATTCATACTGATATTATTAATGCGAAAGTAACTCTGTCTGTTACGCTTTCACGCTCAAACCACTGAACCGATTTTGTTGTAATTTGGTGCAGTAATAGATTAAACCTGGAGGAAGGACATAGGCTATGGTTGGTCACAATAACCGATATTCAAGCGGGCGGAGCCGAGGGCAACAGCTTGTAAGATCTTTAAGCTGAAGAGTTTACAGGTATTCAGAGTTTTAATAGGCTTTCATTAGATCCCTTTTTTACCAAAATCCCCTTCGTTATCGAATGAAATAAGTCAGAAGTACCACATTAGTTTATTAGTAGTTATTACTAACGAGACTAACATATTGACGCAAAAGTTAATTCTTAAGCCTATTTAAACCAATTTTGTGGTTACCGAACAAATATTGGCTAATTCAAGTTCAATGTCATCATGTCACGTTGGCCCACATGTGCTTAGTCAGAGCATAGGATGTAGGCAGTCATTCGATTTTGTAGGTCAATGTACCTTTTTCTTATCGTGCGAAATATCCCCACGGATACCTGCCCCGCCAAAGCCGGAAGAGGATGTTATGTCGGACTCGAACCGACTAAAACGCACGCCGTCTGTGGGCCGCGTCGGTTGCCGGAGGTGAGATTGAGGTCAATGTACCTACAATCTCGAATATTAAGTTTTTTTTTAAGTGTTTACCGTGGCCTATGGACGAGTGCAACACCAGGGGGGCCACACTCGTGCTGCCGGCCCTGTAAGAACAGAGAGATTCTGTGCCGTCAGCGCAGAAGATAAGCAGGACAAGCCTTTGGGCTTCCCACTGACAGCACAAAACCTCTCCAGTGAGTCTCCGCCAGGAATACCACACGAGGTTAGGTATTATAGCCGCAGTATTTGTAGGGTGGAGGTAGGTACTTCCCCAGTCGGACTGTTCGATTGAGACGGCAATACCGTCGTGTCCTACCTCTTCCAGCGTCCAGTACAGCTTGTCTAATGTCGCGCTCTATACATTTACTTCATCTGTGAAAAACATCTATTGTTTCATGACATTGTATCGGTCGACTAGTCGCGTGGTAATCCGAGAACTTATGGACTAGCGCTGACATTAGGTAGAACAAAATATTCCCTCGATTGCGCGTTCCGTCAGATTATAAGGCGCAGGCCAGACAGAAGAGACATAAGACGTGTATCGCGTCGCTTCTATACATTTTTTATAGGAAGTGACGCACAATGACGCAGTAAAGCAAAGGTCCGCGTCCCGTCCGCGTCCCGTCCGCGTCTTATGTCTCTTCTGTCTGGCCCACGCCTAAAGTTCGACCAATAGATCCGAAAACAATTAGCTGTCAGTAATTTGCTTGTGTGCAAAAGGGCGGCTGGGGCTAGGCGCGTCATTTGGGGTTAGGCAAACTCTACCTACATTATCGTCCAGTAAACATGAATCTCTAAGTGTTATTGGAAATTGATGAAAATTTAATTTAATCGGTCAAGGCCTCTGTGATATCTTGTTTAGAATATACTGGATTCGCCAGCCAAGTAGGCCAATGTTTTACATTGAAATATACTAATCACAGGTTTACAGACACAGATGGAGCGATCGATTTTAGTCGTCCAACTATTCAACTATATGCATTATATTGTATTGGAAGATTCGTAACGGCATTTCCATCAAACGTAGGTCTGTCTACAATCAGAATTGCCGTTCGCTAGTCAACATAAAAATGTTGGATTGTACCAACAGACGCGAACATAAAAGGAATCTACACATTTACAGTGAAAATTATCAATAAATGGCTCATGGGACGTCATCAATCACCATTCACGGATTTCGGAGGATTGATTTTGTATCATTTAAAAACAAAAGTCGGTAGTTATGTGCGTTATCATTATCACACAAGTAGGTAATCAGGTTATCAATTTATTACATTTAATTTTCGTGCTATCAACAATCAAGATTGGTTTTATTTCCTATATTTATTGGTAAACAGAACATAGGAGATTGGGTATGTCGCGTTTTTTTTTTCATAACCGTAGAACCGCCCAACTAAACAACCAGCTAAGAAAAAGAGTTCTTGTGACATATTATACTCCTTAAGGCGCAATTACACTTCGTTGTTACCCATATTCTAATACAGTCGGCATCAGCGTTCCGAGTACGAAATACATTCGAATTCGTAACGTAAACGTATTGTGAAAAAGGAGCATTGTGATTGGCCGCCTGCGTACTGTACTGTGAACCTGTATGTGTGTGTGTGAAGCCTGCCAATCGCGATGTTCCGTTCTCTCGAAACATTTACGTTCCGAATTCAAATATTTTTATCGTGCTCGGCGCACTAACCGATCTTGACTAGCAAAGTACTCAAAATGATATTAATACCTTGTTGCTCCCCCCTTCCTGTTGACTGATTATCCTGATATTTGGTACACACCTTTAGTTCGGAGGATAATACAATATTAATCTATAAAACAGTTTGGTATTAATATCATTAGTAGGTATTAAGATCATTTTGAGTACTTTGCTAGTCAAGATCGATCTGATGCTGACTCTACGTGAAAGACGTTATCTACTCAAATTTGGACACCCGATGGATTAATAACACTGTACTCACGTCCGGTTACTGTAGCGTAGCGGTGATAAGCGCGACTGCTGCAGGGGGCGCGGATTCGATTCCCGCTCAGTGCAAATATTTGTATACAATCATCAATCAATTAGCCTATTGCAGTCCACTGCTCGACATAAGCCTCTCCCAATATGCGCCACGTTTGCCGATCCTCCGCCTTCCATATCCAGTCCGTCCCAGCCACCTTTCGCAGGACTTCGGTCCACCTGGCTAGGGGGTGTCCCACCTTCCGTTTTCCTTCTTGCGGTCTCCACTCTAAGACTCGTCTGCTCCAACGGCCATTAGTCCTTCGGCAGATGTGGCCAGCCCACTGCCACTTCAGCTTGCTTATTCTGCGAGCTATGTCGGTAACTTTGGTTCTATGTCGAATGACTTCGTTTCGAATTCTATCCGTCAAAGAGACTCCAAGCATAACTCGCTCCATAGCCCGCTGCGCGATTTTTAGGTCACGGACGAACCCCACCTCAAGTGGCCACGTTTCGGCACCGTAGGTCATAACAGGCAGGACGCACTGGTCGAAAACCTTTGTTTTGAGGCATTGCGGCAGGGGGGAGGAGAAGACCCGACGTGGTTCGCCAAATGCTGCCCACCCAAGTTGGATTCTTCTGAATATTTCTTTCTCGAAGTTGTTTTTACCGAACTGGATAATTTATTTGTATACATTAATGTATATTTGCATTGATCTGGGTGTCTTCGTGCGTTCAAAAGTTTGATTAGTCTAAGAACTCCGATATCGCGAATTGGTTATGGAGTGATGATGGCAGTCGTTTCACGGAAAATATAGAAGTTCAGCCGCATCACAGTTAGACTGGAAAGCCGACCCCAACTGAGTTGGGAAATGACTCAGAGAGTGACACGTCCGGTTACTGGAACACGACGGACGGACTAAGGGTTGGTTCATATCTGACGGATCACGCGTCGAGCGTATCATCAGTCGCGTCTATTCGGTCAAATCAGACCTTTCACATTGCGCGTATAGTCGGTTCTATTCTATATAATATTGTCAAATCCTTAAAACAGTAGGCATTTGACAGTGACAACCGTAGTTTCGATTTTAGCCACTTGACAGAATCGTTGGTATAAAGTAGGTACATCGATCGACAATGCGTTGACGAAACGGAACAGACGCTGTACGCTCGACACACTAACGTATCATCGGTTGAGTGTGAACGGTCGAGTGTTTTTCTATACATTTGTCTGTTCTGGCGTCACGCGACTGATCATACGCGACGCATGATCCGTCAGATATGAACCGACCCTAAGCGTAAATGAACAGAGTCGAGTCCACCCGCATTGTCCGAATTCCGTAGGCAATTGAATACGAGCTAACGACAAAGTCTTATTGCGCCTTAATTCAGAACTACACTGTACATTTTACTTTTCCAAAACCTTGAATAAAAGCAGATAGAGAAGATACATCGGCACTTTTTAATTGATTTCAAGATAAGATTATGACTGGCACTGACGAGTTTGGGTATGATGACTAAGATGTTGTTTATTTTTCATGACTAACTGCCTATCTTAAGCAATCACTACAATAACAATATAAAAGTGACAATAATAATATACTTTAACAGTGTAATATACTTCGAAATATTTGTCCTTGAAATTATTGAATTATCGCTATACTCGTATTTCTATACCCTACTAGTTGATCCGCCCGCGTCACATTTCGATCTTGTTCTCGCCGCCAATGGGAACCTATCCCCGGGATAAAAGGTAGCCTATGTGTTATTCCAGGCTATAATCTATCGATGTATCAATTTTCAGGCAGATCCGATCAGCCTTTAGAACATGATGGAATATAAAACATCCAAACATCTTCACAAACCACACTAATAGAAGAAGGATTCATTAAGACGACTAAAGGTCCAACCCCACTAAACGGACGACATCGGCCCGGATTTTACAATCTTTAAACAAAATTAAATCTTATTATCACAGTGTTTGAAGTTTATATTACCAAGTCACGCACAACAGCTTGACAGCGACGTGCGGCGGCATTGCGCACGTCAAGCTGTCATACGTGACTTGGTAATATAAACTTTAAATGCTGTGACATAAGATTTATTTTGTTTAAAGATTGTTAAATCCGTTCCGATGCCGTCCGTTTGGTGGGGTTGAACCTTAAAAGTATACTATTACCACATCAACAGACTACCCGAAAAACGTGGTTGGGGTAGACTGGACGCGCAAGGGGGAGGATCAGATGCTATGCTACACATTGGGAGAGACCTATATCCAAAATCTGATTGATTTTATTGACAACTAGCTTTTGCCCGCGGCTCCGCTCGTGTTGATGTGGGTTATCGTGACCAAACATAACCTATGTCCTTTTCCAAGGTCTTCTCTATCTCTGTACCAGACAGACAGACAGAGTTACTTACGCATTTATAATATTAGTATGGAAGTATGGATATGGAAGTATAGATGTTCCCTGTTGGCTTGAAAGAATATGGTATTAAGTCAACATTTCAAGTGTACAGTATTTTATAATTTTTAGCGATTTTTAACCGACTTCAAAAAAGGAGGTTCTCAATTCGTACCCAATTTTTTTTATTTTTTTTATTTTTTTGTATGTTTGTTACGCGATTGTGAAGCCAATTCTAGACGGATTTTGAAAATTCTTTTTGTGTTCGTAAGTAGAATATTTCGAAGTAGTCCCATTTAAATTTCGTAAAGATCTGATGATGGGTTTCCGAGATTAGACCAAGGAACTCTTCAAAAAGTACCAGGAAATCAGCCGCGATTGCTGCAATGGTATATTATTGCAATGTTTCTGCCATTACACATCATAACATCACGCCTGAGTCCTTTGAAGGGGTACGCAGAAGTGTTCAGAATATTCAACTATATTTCCGGTGTATATGCATTGATTTTAAAAATTCTTTTTGAATAATTTTTTTTTTTTTTTTTTGTAGCGTGGCCGGTTCGATCTTTATTGCAGCGTCAGCAGCGCATGTACAGATTGTACAGTCAGGTAGTGATACATGCGATGTACAGTCGTGAGACTGTACAAACTCACTAAAAAGAGAAAAATAAATTCATTTTTAACAAAAAAGTTTAACCGACTTCAAGAAACGAAAAAGAGGCACTGAAAAGCGAAAAATAACTTAATTTACAGACTTACTGATTTATTAGAAGTCGGTGCCAGCCAACTTTGTTTCTTGTGTCTGAACTACGCTAGGCACCGACTTCTAATAAATCAGTAAGTCTGTAAATTAAGTTATTTTTCGCTTTTCAGTGCCTCTTTTTCGTTTCTTGAAGTCGGTTAAACTTTTTTGTTAAAAATGAATTTTATTATTGTAAGTTCCTTCTGAATTTCTGCTAAAATTAAATTACTCCTGCTAATTTTGTTTCCAAACCTCTATCAGACACTTCATTTATACCAAAGCAAGCTATATTTATGTTATGTTTTAAGTATAATCAAAGAAATAATAATCTTTAGTAATCCCGTGAGGATTAATGTACCAGAATAATAGTAAATCATGATAAAAACACTACACATTTATTTAACACAAATTGGCAGGTGGAATGTGATTACGTAGTTAATATATCATTCCGCTTGACAATACATCGTGTAATATGATATTAATCCATCATAATATAAGTGCAGTGTAAGAATTTCCTAGCCAACATTGTAAAAAGGCTAATAGTTATTCACAAATACATATATTGATATAACAGTAAACTCGTCCCGCTTTCGAAGAATCTCCCACCTGGACATGATCTGCCTTGGATCAGATGGAAGTCCTTGAACAGACTTCCTGCATAAGTCGGCTGAAGCAAAGAAAACCGGGCTAGGTGGGGTTTCTCAGGTGTGGTAGACCTGCGATGCTAACGTGTAGTTACAACACACATGTACACCAGAGGATCTCATGTGCACCTTTGAGACCTACGCTAAGCTCCTTGTGACGTCAGCGTAACGTTTTTTTTTTCTATACCACTTAGATGGCAGACAAGTACACGACCCGCCCGATGAAAAGTGGTTGTCCTGGCTGTCCTGCTGACTCTTTAAGAAACCAGGAGTTTCTGTGTCGTCATTCCAGAAGGCAAAGCAGGGCAAGCCTTTGGTCTTCCCACTGACAGCACAAAAACTCTCCAGTGAGCTCTGAACACAACATCTATAGGGTGGAGGTATACTGCCTCAGTTGGACTGTTCTATAGGAAGGAAAGATGCGAGTTCCATGATTTTAGTTCACCCAAAAAAACACTGTGAAAACTGCTTAACGCGCCTAAAGAAATTTTCATTCCAAAATATTTTCATTAAAGTTACTCATTTGAAAAGTTAAGTTTCTAAAAATAAACTGGTACCTACCTACTCGCCTTTCGTAAAAAGAATAGCAAACAGGAGCTCATGTCATTAATGTTATGCCCTTGAAAATGGCACTTATCTAATGGAAATATTAGATTGATAGATAACACTATGTGCATGTAAATCATGTTTACAAGGTACCAAGTACATGAGTTAATATAGTTAATGAAATGTACGAAGAGCGGCTTTATCGATTAGCGCGATTACTTCCAGGCAACTTTTGGAGAAGAAAAGGGGGAAAACAGACCAGACTGCAGCAATCAGGAACAATCGCCGCATTCGTCGAAATGATGATAAGCTTTCGATTGAAATTTTTAAGTATTAGCTAACTATTCAAAACAATTAAGATAGGAAAGAGTGAAAACGGCTTAGGCGGGATTCGAACCCGCGACTATACCAATCCATTACAGGGGTCACGGTATCTCACAGATTCGGTAGCTCAGTGGTCAGAGCATTCCCCCTGTAAGGGACTGGTCGCAGGTTTGTGTCCCGCCTGAGTCGTTTTCACTTTTTCCTATCGTAATGGACATGCTATTGGATTGATTGGAATGATTTTCACAAAGAAGGTGGCAATTATTATAGTTGGTGTAGATTTAGGCAAATATTAGCATTTTTATTCTAATCATACAGAAATGTTAAAACTGGCAGATTAGACTATGAAAGGTTTCACGACAGTGGAGGAAGAGAGTGTGTGAAGAGTGTATTCGATACAAACAGTAATCGATCTAATTCAATTAAATACTTTAATCTAATACCGTTCGTATTTGTATGAGTGATATTTATTCCAAACTGATACCACTTTTGATGGTATGGAGCCTGTGAAAGTGAGCAGCGAATACAATCGCGCGCGCACCACGTTGCACCATCGTGTATACCGCACGTGTCTACAAGCCATCGAGCCACCACAACATGAACCCCCGACCGTCGAATGGCGAACCCCTAGGGGTTCGCGTACCCCCTGTGCTATATGATTGAAATAGATCCTAGATGGTACAGTACTCTTCAAAAGACTGTCACGATGAGTGACTTTCGCTTCCTCCATCGAACGCCACCTGCCCGTGTTATTTAGTACGTACTTACTTAACAATACGAATCTAGCGATTAACAAAAACAGATAAAAAAATACTTTGATAAGATTTTCTATAAATATGATACATTATGAGATAATAACACCATTTGATTATGTTGGTCCTTGTGCTGTGAAAGGGAACGAAATGATCTCATAATGACGAAATTATATTTATTATTTTTTGCCCTGTGGGCAGTGTTTGGTTTGTGTGTGGGACAAATAGTGCAAACAGGACTGTGTGACCCTGATATACTGATACAGGAAGATTTAACGTTGGAACAGGTAAATGCTGCGTGTATCTTTATGCAGACTCCGTAATTCATTTTAAACTCTTTGACCTTATAAAATAACTCCCTGCCCAACAAAAAAAAAAACATTGTTAAAAAATTAAAAGATCGAAACAAAAGTTTGATAGTCTGCGTCGGGTCTTCTCCTCCCCCCTGCCGCAATGCCTCAAAACAAAGTTTTTCGACCAGTGCGTTTTGCCTGTTATGACCTACGGTGCCGAAACGTGGGGTAGGATTAGTAGACTGACGGTAGGGTTAGTCCGTGACCTAAAAGTCGCGCAGCGGGCTATGGAGCGAGCTATGCTTGGAGTCTCTTTGAAGGATAAAATTCGTAACGAGGTTATCCGACATAGAACCAAAGTTACCGACATAGCTCACAGAATAAGTAAGCTGAAGTGGCAGTGGGCTGGCCACATCTGCCGAAGGACCGATGGCCGTTGGAGCAAACGAGTCCTAGAGTGGAGACCGCGCGTAGGAAAACGGAAGGTGGGACATCCCCTAGCCAGGTGGACCGACGACCTGCGAAAGGTGGCTGGGACGGATTGGATGCGGAAGGCGGAGGATCGGCAAACGTGGCGCACATTGGGAGAGGCCTATGTCCAGCAGTGGACTGCAGTAGGCTAATTGATTGAAGTTTGATAGCAGACGGTACCCATTATTTATCTTTCGATTTATGATTGACAAATGGGTACCGCCTGCTATCAAACTTGTTTCGATTTTTTAGACAGCAGTTGGGTTTTTTTATATTTTTTAAGAAAATTATTTTTATTTTAAACCTTTTAGATATGATATGTCATATTATACAATTTTTATTCTCCTTCTAAGTCCCTTCATTTTGATATCCTTCTCTTCTGTGGCGTAGCGGTAGTGAACGCGGCTGCTACGCAGGAGGCGCGGGTTCGATCCCCGCTCAGTGCCAATATTTGTATGGATGAATATAAATATTTGCATTGATCTGGGTGTTACTATGTATAATATGTATGTATTTACAAAAAAAAAAAGTATTTAAGTATGTATATCCGCATTTTAGATTCCATAACACAAGCTAATTAAGCTTACCATGGGTCTAGATAGCGTTGTGTAGAATGTTGTAGAATATTTATTATTATTATTATATATATATGAATAAAATAAAAATTGACAATACATATTTTAGCTCCAAAAATACACCGTAATAGTTTTTGTTGACATTTTATGTATCCTATAACCCTCGGGAGATGAACCTTTCATTTGAGATTCCATTCATCGAAATCCTTCCAGACGTTAGGCCCCTAGAGGGGAACAAAGAAAGCTACTTACATACACATTACCCTCGCTGGCGCAGTCAGGTAATTATTAAAAAATAAAAAACCCGACTGCGGTCTAAAAGATCGAAACGAGTTTGATAGCAGGCGGTACCCATTTGCCAATTATAAACCGAAAGCAAATTAATGGGTACCGCCTGCTATTAAACTTGTTTTGATATTAAAATTTTAGCCGCAGTTGGATTTTTGTATATTTTAATAATTAATTTTAGTTATGATATGACATAATTATATATATTTTTGGAATCTCCTTCTAGTCCCCTTCATTTTGATATAAATCCGCGCGCAATCAAATAGGTAAGGAACCTTGTCAAAGAAAATCGAAAATGACAGTTCTCAAGTAGCGGTAGTAAAATAAGTGAGCCGATAATTACCTAATCCCTGGATCAACTGAACCTATTTTAAAAATTGTTTTACTGATAGAAGGCTACATTATTAAATTTGTGAGTGTCATAGGCTATAAATGGGTAGCGGGGAATATTATATTATGTAAAGGACATCATTCACGCTGCATACATTTTTGGTCCAAAATTGAAAGTGCCGTCCAAAGAAAAAAAAAGATATTTCGTTAGAGCTTGTTCTTACTAGTATTTTTAATTACAGCGTCAAAATTGAGTGACCACTTACCTTGGTTTTATTTCAGTTCAAAAATCTAGAAATATATACATTTTTATGTTACGAGTATTGAAAATGAATGAAAAATATTATTCTATATTGGAAAAATAGTTAATAAAATCAATAAAAAATAAACCCCATACTGCATTATCGATCTTTTTCGTCCATTTATTTAGGTCCAAAATTGAAAGTGACGGTGTAAGAAAAAAAAATGTAATATTCTGTTATAGCTTGTCTTCATTAGCATTTTTTATCATGGCGTCGAAGCTGAGGGACCATTGCTCTCGGTTTTATTTGAGTTCAAAAATCTTGGAAACGTGGGTACATTTTCAATAAAATAAATGATTGAAAAAGAATGAAAAATTTCGTATAATATTGGAAGAACCACATACGTATCTCCAAAAAGTCACATCCCATTCTCATCGACCACCTGCTATCAAACTTGTTTCGATCTTTTTAGTATTAGTCGGGTCTTTTAAAAATATTATAATATTAAAAATATTTTAATAATTTATTTCCACTCATTGTTAGTTATTTATCGAGGTCTAGCCAAATCCGTAGTTAAGACTGACAAAAAGCGGACCCCAGACTCCGAGCTAAAAGCTTCGGATGCGACTGGGAATTAACGCTAAGAGGAAGAAGATTGTTAGTTATTCACTAGAACAATCATAAAATATTATATAAATCTCGCATTTAAAAAAAAACGCGTCCTGAAATCCAGTCGCATTGAAACAACTTCGTCTCTTCAACTTCGACATGAGTTTGCCGACGCTACCGGACCACATACGTCTCAGTTCCAAAACGTCAATCCCATTCTGATCGCGCGCGGATTTATACCATACTCGATAAATCTGAATGATTTTTTTTGACAACATGCATTTTAGCATCAACAATCCACCCTACAGTTTTTGTTGACATTTTATGTACCCTATAACCTTCGGGAGATAAATACCTTTCATTTGAGACCCCACTCATCGAAACCTGTCCAGCCTTTGCGCCTCTAGAGGGGAACAAAGAAAACTACATAAATATGGTGAATCGCGGTAATTCTTACATTACTAATGTGAATGACCATGTCAATCTCAAATCATACATTGGATATAATAATCATAAAAGATAACATAAAATGTTTTTAAAATTAGTAGTTTCGTTTTGCAGTAGATCACTTTTGTTGGTTTTCAAATTGGAATTTTATTTATAAATTGGAGTTCTTAATCTACGCAACAAAGATAAAGTGCTAAAATAATCATCAATTACCCGAGTTTGTGTCGGCACCTTTTTTACCATTTGTACGTCAATAAGATTGTGCCATTTTAATCGATAGATAGACTGGTTCTAATCTTCATTTATTAATTATGCCTATAGCAGTCTACTGCAGAATGTAGGCTATATTTTGCGTTTTGAATCCCCCTCGGGTTTTTCCTTACTGGAGCTAACGACGAGGTGGGTACAGTGGACCCGAACAAACTAACTAATTTCGCTTAGGATTTCGTCACATCTGCCTGTCTTGACTGGAAACCATATGGAAAAGATAGTTGTGATAAACTATATGCAGAAAGTAGAAAGTCGGATGCTTTGGCGCTCAGTGAGTAGTTATGTATGTAATAGCTACTTGCTTTAATCTAGGTACTAAATAAATAACAAAATTTGGAGATACTTATATTAGGTATATCGGCAAAATAAATAAATATAATTATGTATATGGCAAAGCAGTAAGAGACAGATCTCTACTAACTGCTTTGCATTGTCAAAGTGGTATGTTAAGGAACTTGAATGGGAGGAAAAATTAGGGCCTGCCCTATTGATGGTGTTAGATCCATTACATACAACTAATAGCATATTATGTAAAATGTGAATGTTTACCTCTTCTCCTCTTACAGGCGGCTATAATAATATACATAAAGCCCCTATAAATATAGGCTGTAGCCTAAGAGCTACTTCAGAATGTATCATCATCAGTCTTGTCTACTACACTTGTCCCAATTCTTTGGGGTAAGCAACATAAGTGTCATTTTCCTCCATACATTCCTGTCTGATGTAATTTCCCAGGCACTCCCTTTTTTCTCACATCCTCTTTTCCACAATCCACCTCTTTTCTTGGGACTACTTCTACTCTTAAAGTCTTTGCAGTCATACGTACGAAAATATTAGATTAATTCAATTCATAACGATTATATCACTAAACAATATCAATTCACCTCAATTATAATATTGATACGAAGATTTTTTAATGAATTAATCATTTAGTATGATTAATTAATTAATCAATTTTATAAGCCTTCTATAAAATATGCCGCAGTTTATCGCTGAAACTGATTTATAGATTTACTAGGTGTTGCCCACGGCTCCGCCCGCGTGGATATCGATTATCGCGACAAAAGAGTGCCTATGTCATTTCCCAAAGTCTAATCTATCTTTATATTAAATTTCATCAAAATCGGTTCAGTGATTGCAGCGCGAAAGCGTAACAGACAGACAGACAGAGTTACATTCGCATTTATAATATTAATATGAATATGGATATGGATATGGATATGGATAATATGTATTATTACAATACTAGCTATTGCCCACGGCTCCGCTTGCGTGGTATTCTGATCCCGTTCATCGCCTATGTGTTATTCTGATGTATAAGCTATATTATTGTAGAGTATCATTAAAATCCATTCAGTAGTTTTTACATGAAAGAGTAACAAACATCCTCACATACATCCTCACATACATCTTCTCATACTTACAAACTTTCGCGTTTATAATATTAAGTAGGATATATTAGTAGGATAGGTAACTAAAAAGTATAAAATCCAAGATATTGTAATTATAGCATTCCAGTAAGCCAGCATTATCTAGATACTCTCCTTAACTAAAAGTATAAAATAAAATAAATTATTAAAATAAAAACAAAAAACCCGACTGATACTAAAAAGATCGAAACAAGTCTAATGGCAGGCGGTACCCATTAATTTTCATCCGGTTTATGATTTGCAAATGGTTGCCATACGAACATCTATGGCAGTCGTTACGGGTAGTTGGAGCCCTAAAAAGTCCAACAACAACGGTCTAGCTGCAATGCTTCGATATCGCCTAATATCGCCATTGGGTTGTGCAGGCCAGACTGTGAATGGGAATTAACGCTAGGATGAAGAAGAAAATATATGTCGATGGGCTTATTTTGGAGATCACAGTTGTATTGCATGCAAGAACATTAGATACATTTTATTTTTATGAACTAGGATACAGGGTACTTGAAATCTCACTATAATGTTCGAACAAAGTATTCCAAAAGTATTTTTCTTAAACTCAACCCTCGATACCTAGCACCAAACTAAATACTAACGAAATGTACGCGAACACCGCGACGCCATCTACGGGTCGATGTTGAAACTATTTCAAACTTCCTAATAGTACCTACCTACCTAGTACCATGCAGATGATGAGTACCTACTAAGTGTACTCAATTTGGTCCTAATCGAATCCAAGAACTCATAACATATCAACTGCGCTTGCTATCGATGCACCATCTATTATTTCATAACCCATCAGCATTCAAGCTTCCTTCATTCATCAAAGCTTACCCTTAGGAACCCGAAGTCCATTCTCCTATTCTTTCTCTTGACGTGGCTGGTCTGGAGTGACTGCCGCCTAACTCCTAACTGTGAGATGTTAAGTTGGACCCCAAAAATCTTGGTACAACTCCATAAACCGTTATTATTTCGCTTACATATAATCACACCTTTATCCCCGAGGGTTAGGCAAAGGTGAATAAACTAACACCCACATTTCACCGATCATTTTATTAGCTCCCACGTAATAGGAGGTGAGCACTATTGTTGACTCGAGTCATACATCTGAGGCTGAGTCAAGAATATTGTTAATTTCACAGCAGTAATATTCTTTTTTTCTTTATTCCAGTTTGAAGGCACGTGGCACGAAATACATAGGACGGCTACGCCCGAGCAAGAAACTGATTGTGCTCATTTTGATATAATATTGAATGAAGATTTTGATGACACTGTCAGTGTGCACCACTATGGTGTCAAGAATAACTTCGTACAAGATTCGAGGGGTACAGCTAGAACGTCTCCTATTCCGGCGAAGTTAACGTTAAATCTTCCCAAATTTGGTGGTCGTAAGTACATTGTTTTTTAACCCACAGCTATCCTAGCTTTTATATAACTTGCATTGTTTGTTTGCTCACGATTTGCAACACTGAATTTGTTAAACACCGTTAGTTCTAGTACTAGTTTCAAAAAGATCATTCTCACTAGGTTTTGATGATTTTATAAACCCCTTTTTATGTGAGAATCAGAATGAAAGGGCAACAAATGTAGTAAACGATAAAGTTAAAGACATCATAGTAAATTCAATATGGCCACCTCTGCAAGATGGTGGAATTTTTTTAACCCCTTAATATAGATATCAAATAAAGGCGCTTGACGAGTAGAATATAACCAATATTATTTATTATTTGAATAAAATTCACAAGAAGTGTAACTGACTAAAGCATTTTTTCTTTCTTTTCAATAACTTATTATAAATATCATTTCTAACTCTTTTCATTTCAGGGCCTAGCAAATTATCTTTACTTGCTTATTAAATTTTCGAAACTGCTATCTGTCTGTCCGTCTATGAATGTATTATGTGTACAGCGAAAATAGCTACCTACCTTATTATCATCAACATTTTCATTATCTTAAACATATTGTTCATAATCAAATCATGTTCCATTTACAAAATTATGATCAGAAAATCATGGATCTCAATTAATCTTGGCATGCATTTACAAGTCACTTTAAGTATAGCTTTGATCAGCCGTTAATGTTCAGGACTTTGATATTTAGGTTAGTTTTCACCGGTAGAATAGGTTCATAGATACCTACTACATAAAACGATGGGGAAAATAGCCACAAGGCAATAATCCGAAAAAAAGGGCCAACCACTTCCACTGTTCTACCGTTTCAAATTAATAGAAACCTTACTTCAATTTCATGGAAACATGGAAATAATATCCTATACTTAGATCTAGGTTACCTAGTATATTACTAGTTTGTGCTGTTTAAATGCAAAATATTTGTAAAACGTTGAAACGTTGTAAAGTGTCTGGTCAAAATCTCTACAAATACCCAAAGCGGTGACATCACTCCTCCTTTCTCATAGTCCTTACAGCAGTTCTCAAGGCAGGAGGCGACACTTCAGTCATATGGTGATCATTATGGTATTTATAGCACTTGAACAGTTTTATTATGTAAACACAAGTGCTTCAAAACACTACAAACGTGAAGCTTTGTAACTATCGCAATCAAAATCTTACAAAGTGCCTTTTGCTTACCTATTAGGTCTACTGTATATCTCAATACTGCAAGGGTAACAGTAGATCCTTTTAAATTTACTTCTACTGATTGAGATACAGTTAATTAATTATTTTCTGTTTTTACTATTTCTGTTTAATACCTCTAGACCTCCAGCACGAGTCGTCAAATAATGGATCGAATATAAACCAGACAGGTATAGTCAATTGTCATCAAATGTAACATGAAACACGAACACCATACCTCTATGCCACCATAATACCATGATTAAACACATAAGCCATTCCACACATTTATAAGAAATCAATCTTTTTGCTTGTCAATTGTTCAGAGTTGAGTCAACTTACCTAATATGTACCTAAAAAACTTAAGCCAATAAAAATAAAGAAGATAAGAATATTTTACCCTCTATGGACAGTACAAAATGCGTTAACAGTTAGTTTTTCCTTGTTCTAAACTTATATTTGTTTTCAGCTATCGACTTTTGGGTCCTCGCAGGAGGCAATGAAACCTATACTGTCGCTTACAATTGTGAAAATATTGCTCCTAATAGTAGAAGTAGTAAGTATAATTATTTATAGTTTACCTTTTAAACACTGATCTGTATCTATCTGTATAACTGCCAAAAAAATACATTTTGATACGGTTAATTCCGTTTAGATACTTTATGATGTACAGTAGAACTCAAAAGTGCAGTAGCAATCCTACGTAACTATAGCGTCAACATTCTAGCGCTACTTGTGACCTTTTTCTTTTAAGACAATTTACATACACACAAATTGTTCTTCCGTAGGAATATTATTGATAATTTCGTTGTTACTACTTAAGCAACCCGTGGCCGAGTGGTTCTAGCATGAAGTAGGTTATGGAAATGTAAAGGTTGATGGTTCGAGTCCTACGAACTTGCAATAACACTTTTTGTGTTTCATTTATATGTTTCTTAAGTAGAATTTATTTATTTATTTATTTAATATTCATGCACACACAGAAAAAACATAAATACAATGGAAGTTGAAATTTGGTACATTGGTACTGCTTATTTCTATAAAGAAATTTCTCCCAGCAGACCGGCGGCGAGAAGAGATCGTGAGGAACAAGAAACTTTAGCAAAGATCAACATAAAATGTAAAAAGAATGCCAACTTCATGCAAAATTACTTTATCAATATTTAAAATTATATTTTTGTCATAATTATAAAAAATCGGTAAAAGCTAGAATCGAACCACACACACTGTGAATCAATAGTATCTTGCTTAAGCCACTTAGCTAACAGTTAATTTACTAGGTTGGTAAATTACTGTATTAGTATCTAATGACACACATACACATATATTATGTAAACGCAAAACCGGGCCGCACGCCACACCATTTTGAGCCTTGTTGTGCTAATGCATTTATGAGCTCTGACTGTACCTACAACTTATGATATCTCTTTCACATTACCATTTTGTTCTTTATCTTGTCTCGCGTTTTACATGCGTTCCTATGCGCGACTTTTATGGAACGGACTAGGTCAGTAATCCAATTTAATTATTAAAGGAATCTGACGCTAACACACTCACCAGTAGCATCTAAATTCGATCTAGACTCGACTAATTAGTCGAACTGAGTTTATTTAAGATCCACGTCGTGCGATTGATCCATTAATATAATCAAATTATATTATAAGTTGACACGTCTGTTATTCTATCATAATCATTTTCAGTAAACTTATGGATCCTTTCACGAACCAGAGGCTACGCCACCGCTATGGTACGGCAGTTTATCAACACACTTCTAACCAATACATTTGGTATTGGATTAGAGAACCTACATGATGTAAATCACAGTGATACAGCTTGTTACGTGCTTCCTGACATTAATCCTGGAGAAAGCGTAATTCTACCTGGAACATGTGATGCTAGCATACCAGTACAACAGAACTTCGATGTAGCTGCGGTAAGTACAAGTTTCTAAACCTTCCCCTACCGAGCATCAATCCCGGTTGTATCCAAAGCTCTTCCATCCCATTTTACCTTACTTTAACATGAGTTTTATGAGAGCAACTGCTATCTAATTCCCCTCCCCCCAAACACGAAAGGAAAGCCGGGTACTACTTGCTTATACATTACAAAAAATCAGTATCCTTTGTAGACATCTATCGGATTTCTGGTAGATGGCTCTTATCTAGCTACGATCAACCAAACTATTTGAGACAGTTTCATGCTCAGTTTACATAGTATTACTTCTTGAAAGGCTTCAAATTCCAACAACATACGCATCATAACTATTACTCAAAGCTTCCACTTACAGTTTACAGGAACATGGCATCAAATTGCGAGTTACCACACCGAAAATTCTGATGGAAATTGTGCCAGGGCTGAATACCAAATCGGTGAAAATGGCGTCGATGTAATTAACAGTCAAGTCATCAACCAAAACCTTCTAACCATCACCGGCGTCGCTACAGTCGCCAGCAATGATGGCAGTGCAAAATTAAAAGTCATCTTGAATATTGCACCGGGTGGTACGTGATTCAACCATTTTCACTTCTAATATAAATTCAAGCTAGATAACAATCACTTTCTTGATATCCTCAGTCACATTCCCTAATTCGATAAAATGGTACCGATTCTGGAGGAAAAATACTTATTAGTAGCGATATAAACTCTTGAAATGAAAAATTTGAGGGAGAGAGAAATTTGATACAGACGTGAAAATATAATAAAAAGTATCTGATATACTTTCAAGTTTGTCGTTATTGTATTCAAATACGTTGTGATACACGGAAATGATAAAATCCGCTACACTTATTTCTTTATTTTTCAGTAACCGAGGAACAAGAATTATGGGTACTCTCTACAGACTACAGAGGATATGCTGTTTCTTACAGCTGCGAGGATCTGACCAGCGATCGAAAACGAAGTGAGTTTTAACATTGCATCTTTACTTAAAGGTTGTACTTAGACTTAATTACTTCAAAGTATATAAATAACAAAAATATAATTCAGTTTACAGCTGGATTCTGAGCAGAGAACGGGTTCTAAATGATGAATCAGATTTACAAGTAAAGAGAGTGATCGATTCTATCGTGGAACTAAATGATAATTACTACCTACAAACTGACCATTCTCCTGAAAGTTGTTTCTACTTCCCGGAGCCAAGCAATCGGCCCGTCGTATTCAGAGGACAATGTGAAACGGAAGTTCCTCCTGTAAAGCAGAATTTTGATGCCGGAGCGGTAAATTATAACTCAATATTAGTCATTTCTAATTTTTTAACCTTGTTTTAAGAATCATTTACTTAGTAACTTTTTCTTTAATAATTACAGTACATGGGACTGTGGTATAATATTGAATTATATCCAGCTCTCTTCCAAGATGGCACCTGCAGCAATGCTTTTTACGAATTAAAAGATGGCATAGTCGAAGTCCGCAACACTCAAGTCAAAGATGAAACCCTGGATACTATCGACGCGTTTGGAGTTATTGCAACTGATGACGGCAGTGCGAAACTTCGTGTGACATTCCCGATTGCCGGCACAAATCGTAAATTAATTTTAATTATTATACTCATAACTTTCTGAAAGTGTAGTCATTTTGATACTTTAGATTTATTTAAGGATAACAAATAGCTAAACGGACAGCCTCCGTGGCGTAGCGGTAGTGAACGCGGCCGCTACGCAGGAGGCGTGGGTTCGATCCCCGCTCAGTGCAAATATTTGTGTTCATGAAATATGGGTATTTGCATTGGTCTGGTCGTGCCTCGGAGAGCACGTTAAGCCGTCGGTCCCGGTTGCCATAAGAACATCAATGGCAGTCGTTACGGGTAGTTGGAGCCCTCAAAAATCCAAAAAAAACAACAGTCTAGCTGCAAAGCTTCGATATCGCCTGATGTTACCATTGGAATGTGGAGGTCAGATGGCAATCGCTTCACAGAAAATATCGAGGTCTAGCCAAATCCGTAGTTAAGACTGACAAAAAGCGGACCCCAGACTCCGAGCTAAAAGCTTCGGATGCGACTGGGAATTAACGCTAAGAGGAAGAAGAACAAATAGCTAAAATAATTGCAAAACACACATCACAACTGTTACAAAAAAAATGCGATATTTTTTTAATATTTCGCCTTGATCCAAAACGATTTTGGATTTTAACTAATAATATTTATTTTTTATTTTTTCAGAGACAATTACCACCGATTACTGGGTTTTGGACACCGATTACGATTCATATGCATTTGTTTATTCTTGCTTGAACATTGATTCTGACAATATGCAAGGTTGGTATATTTCTAAAACATCAACACGCTTTTTTTTCTCTGGGTAAGCAGAGACAACAGCCTTCGATTTTTTTCTGTCCTTATCTATGCGTTTTTCTTACACTTTTGTGAAAACAATAATATACGCTAGTTTCAGATTCAATCAATCAATTAGCCTATTGCAGTCCACTGCTGGACATAGGCCTCTCCCAATATGCGCCACGTTTGCCGATCCTCCGCCTTCCGCATCCAGTCCATCCCAGCCACCCTTCACAGGTTGTCAGTCTATCTGGCTCGGATTAGTTTCGGGTTGCTTGACCTTTATTTGAAACATCTGAAAGCAATCTTGACGTTTAGTCCAAAAATCATTTATTTATGTTCATAAAGGTTGACTGCGGTCGACTTAATAACTAATAAATATTTATTTGCTTTATACGCTTGATTACTCAATTGTTTTACATACCTAAACCAGATCAGTACTTTTAAAATTATACTTTTAAACTATTTAATTTACTACTCTTAAACTATTTAAGTAAAAATATTAACATCTCATTACAGTGGGCAGCTGGAAGCTCAGTAGATCGAAAACGTTATCTGGAACAGATAATACTGCTATTGAAAGAGTCATGGGTACGGCAAAAGTATTGGATCAACGTTACTTTAATGAAGTCGATCAAACTGAAGCAGGTTGCTTCTTCGTCCCTACACCAGATGAAAGAGTACCAGTCGTATTCCCTGGTCAATGTGATGCTGCCCTTGGTATGGCCAGCTTCGATTTTGCGAGGGTGAGTCTTTAAATATAAAATGATGTAAAAGTTTTCCAGGAATTAACAGGATTATGATTACCTTCATTCCCAAAATCATTATCATGGAAGTGAAAGTTTCAAAGATTATAAAATACCGTAAAGAGTTGGAAATTAAGACAAACAAAAGTGCGTCATAACAAAATAATATGAATATTTATAGGGTGATGTTTGCCGGTGCTTCTGAAGATTTCCTTCCTAGAGTATATAAATACCAATAAATAGAATGTGTAAAGTTTGTTTTAGCGTTTTACCATTAGCTTGTCTAGAAAGGTATTAAAATTGAAGTGTTCTATAAATTGGAATGTATTATACTTTACTTACAGACCTATATTTTTTCCGTGAGGGATTCCCCAATCACAAAAATAGAAAAATCTAACCAAAATAGCAATACCAATGACATTATATTATACTTTTAGTTCGATGGAGTATGGCATGAAATCGAAGCGTATCCGAAAATAGAACAAACAGGACAGTGTATTCAACACGATTACAGAGTCACGAGCCCCTTAGAGTTCAGTTTGACGTCATCTAGTGTCGATGACCAATTTTCTTTGGAGACTCGAGGTGTAGTGAGAGCCACCGATGGCACTGGAAGACTAACTATTACTATCAATACAGGTGGTTCAGGTATGAATACATAAAACTCTGCTAAAATACTAGTATACTGACAGCAAAATCTCAGTAAGGAGGGACACCATAACAGACGTTACAATTTGTCTATGTTCAGTATAACCCGCATTTCGTCAGCTAATCGGGTTCATGTCCCAGCGAGCTTATGTGGGCCCCTTTCGGTAACTCTAGAGCCACTTTGAAGAATTTACTCGCAGAGAAAACCTAATCACAGTTTTGAGTTTTCACTGTTTTCACTGTTCAGTCCACTGCAATAGGCTTAATTATAATAATATTATGTTATAATTATTATGTGCTCTTATTTTTCAGATATTACGATACCTTTTTGGATTATAGACACTGATTATACTAACTATGCAGTAGCTTACGCTTGTGTCAATAGAGAGGGTGGCTTGAAAGGAGGTAATATTTTCTTTTTCTATTATTTAGAACAATCAAGTTTTATTATTACAACAAAATGATTTTCACTCTGAAGATGCAAGTACACGAAACATCTCTTGACGGCCTCTGTGGCGTAGCGGTAGAACGTTCGCTGCTACGCAGGGGGCACGGGTTCTATTTCCGCTCAGTGCATATGGTTACCATGGGTCTAGATAGCGTTGTGTAGAATGTTGTAGAATATTTATTGGCAAGATATATTATAAGAGCGTAAACGAAATAACTACTAGGAAAGTTACTAATGCGCGGAGAATAGTTTGTGCGTGAACCTAGCTTAAGATGTCACCTTGGAAGAATTAAATCACTTTAATATTTTTCTTCAGTGTGGAGCTGGAAACTTAGCAGAACAAAAGAACTTTCGACTACTTCCAAATCAGCTATTGACATTGCTATAGCGAATATTGATGTGCTGGATAACAAATATTATTGGGATATTGATCAATCCGAACGGGCATGCTACACTTTACCTGTTCTTGGACCCGGTGAACTCATCATTCTTGATGGGGTGTGTGATACGACCATTGATGGGATTCCAGATTTCAATCCAATTTGGGTAAGTACATTTTTTGTAGATAGGTATATTTTGTTACTTACGAAATTCAGAATATTCTGTTACTGTTGCGTGTGTCTTACGCCACATCTCTCCTGTGGTTGAGCTGCATAGCTCATGCGAAAAGCTGACACTCCAAATTACAGAGAATGAAGTCAGAACTGGGCAATTTTAATAGACTGATTTGCTACTATTGGAGATTAGGCTTGGAAATTAACTTAAACTGAGATGTTTGTACAACTAAACTCTCGAGGTCTGACGAAAATGCGTCGGTAACCCAGGTTAAGAAGCCCTACGGTTGAAAGGTCCGTTCGAATCTTGACCATTACACTACCGACAAAAACTCGACAATTTACTAGTAGCTTAGCTGGAGTTGTTAAGGAAAATATTACAGTTATAATCGTTTTTTACTAAAAAAAAGATGTATTACACAATTGTTGAATTCATTTCATTTTCTGGTTTTGCTAATATTTATACATTAGGTACCTATTTAAGATAACTATATGAAATGCTACTAGCAATAATTGATATAATATATATTGTTGGATACTAAAATAATCAACATAATAATAATAATTATTATTGGAATAAAGTTAGAAAAGTATACCCAACCATTAAAAAAAAATAACCAACTAGCCATGGGATTGCGTATGACCTTGATAAAATTGTTCACAGTTTTCTGGACGCTGGAGACTTCTGGAAAGTTATCCATCTAACTCTCAACCTGGCAGTTGCAATGAAGTTACTTTTAATGAAATCGACGGTGACTCCTTCACTGTCACACACGAACAAGTTATAGGCCGAAACCTGTACAGTGAATCCAGCAGGGCAACACTTAGCCCTGATGGAAAAGGAATTCTGCAAATCTCTTTTCCTGGTAATAAAACAAGCTTTCAAAACGTGAAATAAAAGCAAATGATTGAAAGAAAAAATAAAAATTAATAAAACATTTTTTTAGGCACTGAATCTGCGAGATATTTAATATTGGGTACAGATTACGATTCCTACGCTCTCCTGTATAGATGCGAGAATATAAGCCCTTTGCAAAAACAAGGTATGATATTTCGTCGTATTGTAATTTGGAAATAAGTAGTTAAACCTCAGAACACAAATAGGTAGCTTATGTCAATAAAAAACAGTGATATGCGCAAATACATAATATAATTAAGTTAGTATTAAGTTGATAATAAAGAGGGGTATTGTAACTCCGTATCTACTATCTTCATCATTCGACCGTCAATCTCGGTTACATCTAAAACTGATACTTCGGAGTCAGGGACTGCTTTTCTACTCCTTTATAATTTGGCTTACTTTGCTTACTTTAATAGCCAGGACCTTCTCCGTCAATTATCATACTTAAATACCTACCAAGTCGCATGTGACGCTGGCTTGAGCCCCAAAGATCAAGTTGGAGCTCCTTACATCCTACAGAAGAATGTGTGGAGCATGCAGAAGCACAAGTTGCTTAGATTAACGTTTGTGTAAATTAATTCAGTAAATCATCCTTCAACATTTTAGTCTGGAGTTGGAAAATAAGCCGCAGGAATTCTTTGAGTGACGAAGCCAACACTGCTATGAACGCTATAATCAATAACGTGAACGTCCTAAACAACCGTTATTTTGCTGACATAGACCGTTCTGAAATTGGTTGCTTCTATTTCCCTGAAGCCGATATCAATTCTCCCGTCATATTCCGTGGTCGGTGCAATGCGAACATAAACGTTGTGCAGAATTTCGATGCTGATGCAGTAAGTACACCTATGCATCTATCAGCGGCACTCTCTTGACTTCTGTATTTTTTATACGCACCGTAAAGTTTCCACTAAATTCATATACAAAGTTACAGAAGGGTACTGAGGGTAATAAATACCCTTGGTCCATCCGATTATTCTTTAATTTCAACTATAAACTTCACACTGAGGTTCACAATTATCATTCCATTCCAAACTTACACTTCGAAATCCGTAGACCGCTCTCCTGATTGATTTATATTAGCTTTTACGGGAGGAACCACAGTGTGGCTCCCTAATTCCGAGAGAAAAGACTGCGCTAGAGTCTAGTCCGTCAATCAACCGGTGTCTGATGTGGTTAACCTTACACCATATTAGAAGGTTGTCTGACAGAAATCACTTTTAACGTTTACTATTTATCTTGTTGCATATTGTATGGTAAATTTAGGTTATCATTTTCAGTACCAAGGCTTATGGCATGATATCCAGTCATACCCTGAACCCTTCCAAAACGGCACATGCCAGAATGCTAATTACGCCTTAGCTGATGGTGGAGTCGATGTTTACAATACACAAGTCGTTAACCAAGAGTTAGACACTATGTCGGGTAGAGCAGTCCTAGCTACTGATGACGGAAGTGCTAAACTAGACGTCACCTTTGAGGTTGGAGGCATTAACGGTAAGGATGACACGAAGTCTTTGTTTCTTTTCCCTTTACTTTGAAACACAAGTTCAAACGCACGATGAGAATACATTTACTATTTTTGTTTCCATTTCAGTTACTACAAACTATTGGGTTCTAGCCACCGATTATACTTCGTACTCTTTAGTGTATTCCTGCAGACCCATTAGCGATGAGTATTATCTAGGTAAGAAGATAATTATTTTGAAGAAGTTTCTATCAATATTTACTAAAATGTGCTAAATAGATGTCATTTTACAGTTTCATCTTGGAAATTGAGTCGAAGTAGATCATTATCAAATACCGCAAACGAACGAATAGAGGAAGCGATTAGAGAAATTCCGGTTTTGGATGATAGATACTACTTGCGTCGTGATCAAACAGAATCTGCATGTTTCTACTTCCCTGAGCCAGAAGAAAACAAACCGGTTGTGTTCCCTGGACAATGTGATGAGAATATTAATACTGTAAACAACTTTAATTTCGCTGAGGTTAGTTGAAAATACGATGCTATAGCTATAATATATCTATATTGTGCAAATTGCATTTTACTCGTATAAGAAATTGTTTCTTGTCTTATAATCTAATAGCTGTCCCGGCAAACTTCGTACCGCCATATTTTTTCCGTTCCCGCTGCACCTATTTTCTCATCCTTTAAACCTTCCCTGGACACCCACGAATATTTCAAGACTAAAATTAGCCAAATCGGTTCAGCCGTTCTTGAGTTATAAAATAACAACGAAAAGTGGCATTGATTTTTATATATTAGATTATGGCTAAGATGTAAGAAATTCATGTGAATATTTACACTTAAATAAAACTATTTTTGACGAATTTTCTGCTATGACTGCTAAAAAGCAACCGAAACATCGGTATCAATATGAATAATGAAAATAACACCAATGGAATCGTGATAAAATCCATTAAAAATATTTTATTTCAATAATGAGTATAATATCATCACCATCACCATCATCTACCTCTATTATTCAAAAATCATTTAATGTAATAAGTATAAGTCTCCAGTCTTCGAAACACTTTTAGACAACGCTGTTTATCAGCGGCTCCTTCAAAATATTTCATTAAACAAACACGATTTTAAAACTGAACAATGAAAAATATATAATAAATATTATGGAAAATTATACACAATGCCCTCTATATTTCGTAATTACTTTTAGTTCCAAGGCCTATGGCATGAAATTGAAGCATATCCTAAGGATGAACAAACAGGAGAATGCGTCAACCACCATTACACCTACGTCAATGGCCCGCCCGTTGATTTTGTGTCGTCAAGTGTCCGTGATCAAATTCGAAACTTTACTAGTGGACAAGTAACTGGTAGCGATGGAAAACTAACCATTACTATTTATTCGGATGGTGCACGTATGTATACAATAATCAATACTTCCTTAGATAATACTATAAATACGAAAGTAAGTCGGTCTGTCTGTTAAGCTTTCACGCCTAAGCCACTGAACCGATTTTGATGAAGTTTGATATAGGGGTAGATTAGACCTTGGGAAAGGACATGGACAGGCTATGTTTGGTTGTGATAACCGACATTCACGTGGGCGGAGCCGCGGGCAACAGCTAGTATCTAATTAAAATTACAATTGGAGGAATATTAATTCCTGAAGTTTTTAGAGAGATTTATAGAAGTTTACTAAATTAAGGCTCCAGGAGGACAATAGAGTCTCCAAATGCCTAAACGCAAGAGGAGGACATGAATTCCCACAATATAAGTACTTAAATAAAGGAGTATCTCTTCCGAATCCGTATCTTTATGATAATGTTTGAAATCAAATAAGTTCAATAAGCATTAAGATTTAAATTTTACACAGTTTTAAATTCCACTATATATTACCAAAAATGCTATGTCACTATATTTTTTTGTCAAATTTCAGCCATCGCTATACCTTTCTGGATTATAGGCGTACAATATAATGATTATGCTTTGGCATACTCCTGTGTCAATAGAAACGACAGTCACAGAGCAGGTAACTACTTCCTATTAAATTAAATCAAGTGTGCGAACTGTACTTCAGTAATTGGTACGTACATCATACTATCGCTATAATTTTTTAAATGTTTAGTTTACAGTTGGAAACTCAGTCGAACGAAACAACTATCATCGATAGCTCGAACAGCAATCGATAATGCTATTGCCAATATTAATGTTTTGGAGAACAGATATTATGAAATAATTGACCAATCTGACGAGGCTTGCTTTTATTTACCTGATCTTGCTCCTGGTGAACCAGCTATATTCCCTGGAGAATGCGATGATAGCATCAAAGGGGTTGAAAATTTCGATCTTCTGAGGGTAATGCAATACATGATTAATTTAGATGCTCAAACACATAATTGAAATGAACACAACAAGTCCAAATTAAACACATCGTAACATTTTTATAAACTTTCTTACAGTTAATTGGACGTTGGAGAGTTATTGAAAGATATCCGTCAGGAGTTGAAACTAGATGCAATGAGGCTACCTACTCTCGTAGGGATGATTTGACCCTCAACGCTGTACACACATATGTTGTTGATACAACTTTAACAAGTGTATCGGGTGCTCTCAGAGTCTCTAGTAGCGATAGCAGTGGATCACTGAGATTTACACCTGATACTGGCAAGTTTACAATTTATAATATATACGTGTATAGATTAACACAGTAGTAGTAACGGTAGTGAAGTCTAAAATAATGTAACATATTCTATTCCAGGTGGGGATACTGTCGATTACGTGGTTTTGGCTACCAATTATGAATCTTATGCGCTTGTCTACCAGTGTGAGAATATACAGATAGGTCAAAGTCAGTACAGAAAAGGTGAGTCAGATTCACAAACAATTTACATACTAAGGCCAATTTGTCTATACGATCTGTTCTCAAATAAATCGATTCAGGACAGTGTCGGTTCAGAATACGGGGCCAGGCCTGAATTCTAGAACGACACACAGTACTTAATCTCGATTTATCGGAGGATACATTGTATAAACAGATTTGACAGATTGTCTATACAATCTGTCCTTAGATAAATCGAGATTCAGAGCTACGTATTCTAAAATCTGTATTCTAGAATACATAGCTCTGAATCTCGATTTATCTAGCATAGCATTTATTATTATTAAAAACACTCTTGTCCAATTTATGATATAATTATACATTCATATTATAACTAACCGTCACTTTAATTTTTAAGTTATGAGCTGGAAATTGAGTACGAATAATGCTTTGGACCAAACTGCTACCGACAATATAAATGCAATCGTCAACAGAATTGATGTTTTGAACAACCGTTTTTACTACAATGTGGATCGTACTGAAGCCGGATGTTTTTACTTCCCCGAACCTAACGATAATCTCCCTGTCAGATTCCGCGGCCGATGTGATGATAACATTCCCGTTGTAACTGGATTTGATGCCGTCAGGGTAGGTATCCATGCCAATCGTATTTTTCTTGTTGTTATCTTTTTTTTATTTTCTTATGTTGTTATGTTACTTTTTTAATATGCTCGGACCTGTTCATCATCTAAGAAGTAGTTAGGATGCCAGATAATTGCCCACAAAATCCTAAACAGAAACCGAAAAAGTAATGGAAGAAAATAAGCATGTAGAAGTTACTGACATAGAAGCACACTTGCCACCAAGGCAAATTTTCAAAGTTATAGCAAAAGTAGCTGACTGAGAACTTCATAATTCTTTAATGATATTTGTCGGAAGTGTTGTAAAATTCTAAATACCGAAATATTATTATAAATTTGCTATGTTACAGTATCAAGGCTTATGGCATGATATCCAGTCATACCCTGAACCCTTCCAATTCGGTTCATGCCAGAATGCTTATTACGACTTAGCTGATGGTGGAGTCGATGTTTACAATACACAAGTCGTTAACCAAGAGCTAGACACTATGTCGGGTAGAGCAGTCCTAGCTACTGATGACGGAAGTGCTAAACTAGACGTCACCTTTGAGGTTGGAGGCATTAACGGTAAGGATGACACGAAGTCTTTGTTTCTTTACCCTTTCCACGCACAATGAGAATACATTTACTATTATTGTTTCCATTTCAGTCACTACGAACTATTGGGTTCTAGCCACCGATTATGATTCGTACGCATTAGTGTATTCTTGCAGAGCCGTGGACGAAGATTACTATATAGGTAAGATTTTTTAAATTTGATGCCTGAATCTGAACAATTATTTATTAAAATATACTAAATGGGTTATGATGTAATTTTTCAGTTTCATCCTGGAAACTGAGTCGCGAAAAGACATTATCAACTTTGGCGATCCAAGCAATAGATGCGATGACTCAAGGAATTCCGGTTTTGGATGATAAATATTACTTGCAGCGCGATCAATCAGAATCTGGATGTTTCTACTTCCCAGAGCCAGAAGAAAACAAACCTGTTGTGTTCCCTGGACAATGTGATCTGAATATTGATACAGTACAAAACTTTAATTTTGATGAGGTGAGCCGAAAATTCAATATAAATATTACCTAAGTTGCATGACCTCCTAAATAGCATTCTTCTTTGCTTACAATTTGCATCGATTTGATAAGTTAATTAGTTAAGTAAGTATCTGCTTTTACTCGTATTTACAAAAATAATCATTGTATTGTAACTCCCAAATACTTTCAAAACCTGTATTTATTTTTATAAAACTTACACTGACTTATAAACATTATTTCAGTTCGAAGGCACGTGGTATGAAATCGAAGCATATCCCAAGGATGAACAAACAGGAGAATGCGTTAGCCACCGCTACACCTCTGTCGACAACCAAGCACTTAATCTTGAATCGTCTAGTGTTCTTGATCAAATACGCACCATCAATACCGGTGCAGTAATCGGTAGCAATGGAAGATTATCTATTACTATTGTTTCTGATGGTACACGTACGTATCATGGATATACATACATATAAAACCTACATGTTACGCTAGAAAAGATATTAAGCCCCGTAGTCTTTATATATTATAGAGAAATATACTGAGATAGGGATTTTAAAAACTCAAACGAGCTCTCAAAGCTCCTAACTAAAGAAATAGTTACTCAGGTTCAGAATTCTCCCTAGAATAAAAATAAAGATCGCATCATTTTCAACTTTCTTCCTTTATGATAATATATTTTAAATCCAATTAACTTAATGTAAAGTTAGATTTTTAGAGTGCCGTTAAATCCGACAAACTACTAACACACTTATTACATATACCTATATATACCTACTACGAGTATAACAATTTATTTTGCTAACATGAATTCTTATTAAATTACAGTCATCGTCATACCTTTCTGGATTATAGACGTACAATATAATGATTATGCTTTAGCATACTCCTGTATCAATAGAAACGACAGTCACAGAGCAGGTAACTACTTCCTATTAAGTGAAATCAAGTATGCAAACTGTACTTCAGTAATTGGTATATTATAATTTTTTTTTTTAATATTCAGTTTACAGTTGGAAACTCAGTCGAACGAAACAACTATCATCGACAGCTCGGACAGCTATCGATAATGCTATTGCCAATATTAATGTTTTGGACGACAGATATTATGAAACAATTGATCAATCTGAAGAGGCTTGCTTCTTTTTACCTGATCTTGCTCCTGGTGAACCAGCTATATTCCCTGGAAAATGCGATGATAGCATCAAAGGGGTTGACAATTTCGATCTTCTGAGGGTAATGCAATACAAAATTATTTTTTAACCTCAAACACATAATTGAAATGAACACAACAAGTCCAAATTAAACACAACGTAACATTTTTATAAACACTCTTTCAGTTAATTGGACGTTGGAGAGTTATTGAAAGATATCCGTCAGGAGTTGAAACTACATGTAACGAAGCTACCTACTCTCGTAGAGACGATTTGACCCTCAACGCTGTTCACACATATGTTGTCGACACAGCTTTATCTAGTGTAGCGGGTGCTCTCAGAGTCTCTAGTGGCGATAGAAGTGGAACACTGAGGTTTACACCTGATACTGGCAAGTTTATAATTTATATACACATATAGTTTAACACTACTTGTGAATTCTAAAATAACGTAACACATTCTATTCCAGGTGGGGATACTGTTGATTACGTGGTTTTGGCTACCAATTACGAATCTTATGCGCTTGTCTACCAGTGTGAGAATATGCAGATAGGTCAAAGTCAGTACAGAAAAGGTGAGTCATGTTCGAAAACAATTTATATAATGAACATCAATTAAAACACTTTGTAGTTTTCTCTCGTAGAATTTGTTATATTCGTATACATTGAATTTCTAACTAACGATTACTTTATTTTTTAAGTTATGAGCTGGAAATTAAGTCCGAATAATGCTTTGGACCAAACTGCGATCGACAATATAAATGCAATTGTCAACACAATTGATGTTTTGAACAACCGTTATTACTACAATGTGGATCGTACTGAAGCCGGATGTTTTTACTTCCCCGAACCCAACGATAATCTCCCTGTCAGATTTCGCGGCCGGTGTGACGAGAACATTCGCGTTGTAACTGGATTTGATGCCGTCAGGGTAGGTATCCATGCCAATCGTATTTGTCTTGTTGTTATCTTTTTTTTATTTTATTATGTTGTTATGTTACTTTTTTAATATGCTCGGACCTTCATCATCTAAGAAGTAGTTAGGATGCCAGATGATTGCCCACAAAATCCTAACCGAAACCTTACTACCGCTGTGCTACCGAGGCAAATTACCAATGTTATAGGCACATTTGTAATGATTTTATAGACAATTATTTGAAAAATTTACACTCAAAAGGTCCAATAGAATTATAAAATGGTCTATTTTTCAGTATCAAGGCTTGTGGCATGATATCCAGTCATACCCTGAAGTTTTCCAAGACGGCACATGCAACAATGCTTTTTACACCTTAGCTGATGGTGTAGTCGATGTATACAATACTCAAGTCGTTAACCAAACACTAGATACTATGACGGGTACAGCAGTCCTTGCTAGTAATGATGGAAGTGCTAAACTGGACGTCACCTTCGAGGTTGGAGGCATAAACGGTAAAGACCACACGAACTTTATATTAACGACACTATTTGCTTTGAAATACAAATTATAATATACAATGAAAATATTTACTATTAGTATGTTTTCATTTCAGTCACTACGAGCTATTGGGTTCTAGACACCGATTATGTCTCGTACTCATTAGTGTACTCCTGCAGAAATGTGGACGAAGATTACTATCAAGGTATGAAGTTTTTTTTTTTTAAATTAATGCTTTCTGAATAATTTATTTATTAAAGTGTACTACATGGGTTATGATATTATAATTTTACAGTGTCATCTTGGAAACTAAGTCGCGGGCAGTCATTATCAAATTTGGCGATCCAAGCAATAGATGCGGCGACTCAAGGAATTCCAGTGTTGGATGATAAATATTACTTGCATCGCGATCAATCAGAATCTGGATGTTTCTACTTCCCAGAGCCAGAAGAAAACAAACCTGTTGTGTTCCCTGGACAATGTGATCAGAATATTGAAACAGTACAAAACTTTAATTTTGCTGAGGTGAGTCATGATCCTTTAGAGTATATTTATGTGGGTTTCTGATAATACTTCATCATCATCACTTGTTTGGCCTTGTACCAGTTATTTGGGGTTGGTACAGTATGTCGTTCACTGCCTTACCATCCTATGAGATATATTCTCATTTAGACACTCATTTCTACGCCATATCTTCTTCGCAATTCATATATCTTTTACGACACACCTGCTCATAAAAGTGCTATTATTTCACCGCAAATAGGCACGTAATGACACCTATTATCAAACTGTGAGTTTTTCATTGCTATTATTCACAAGTGAGTTATAGATTCTTTTTTTAAATTTTATAGGTTAAGTTTCTATGTTCTTAAAAGTTTCGATACAAAAAAAAACGTGTTTAATAGTACGAATCAATTAATATGCCTATTTGTATGTTCATTTGATGCATTTTCGTATTTAAATAAATAATTTCAACTTGTAATACTTGTTTAATAAACAAAATTTTCACTCAATTTTAACTTTATTTTTCTCTAAGTACAGAAAAAAAGCAGTAAAAAAAGTTAAATTCAAACCTCATTTTTTTTTAAATATGGCCGACCGCCATTATTAGATGCGCGCACATAGGAAAACGAATTAATTTGTAGTATTGTTTATTTAGTATTTGTAGTATTATTTTATTCGCAAGTGTGTTGTAAAACGTCGTATGGCACGCGTGAGTATGATGATTACCGTCCTCGGCTCCCTTAAGACCCTCGCCTAACGGCTCGGGTCTCAATGGCGCCTCGCCGGTAATCACCAACATTGCTCACTTGTACCATAATATACTATTCTTTGGTCACGCGGTGTCCTGCGTGAGCGACGAATACGACGCGACGCGACACAACACGATGCGACGTAATGCGACGCGATGCTACACGCGACAAATGTCCTACGTGATTTGTAATCTTTGTTCACGCACTGCGGCGATCAACGCTTCTGAATCAACCATTTTACGAACGAAAACGAACTACAGTTCGCAGTGTCGCGTCTGGTCGCGCTCAAAACAAGTACGCGTTACGTCGCGTCTCGTCGCAGAGTGTCACGTAGGTCGCAAGTAGGGTAGGCCGTTGATTTGATCGCGTTCGTCGCGTTCGCAGCGTCGCGTCGCGTCGTATTCGTCGCTCACGCAGGACACCGCGTCAGCCTCTTGGCTAAACTATGTTCTCACTAGTATAATAATTTCGTAATCTATGCTTACAAATAGGCGTTCAAGCTTCAGAATTGCGTTAATCTCATATAGTAAAACCGACAAGCCCTACGAATTATGAGTACTAAGAATACATCCTGATTTGTTTTTTTTTTTTTCAGTTTGGAGGAACTTGGCACGAGATAGAAAAGTACCCTTACACCGTAAATGAACATCAGTGCATTGACCATCGGTTTGAGCTTGACGCATCTTCAAATTTACTAAATCACAATTCATTCCACGTTCGTGATCAAAGACTTAACTTAGTTAATAGCGGCAATATGAATCTCATTGCTCACGACGGTAGTGGCAAACTGACTATCAATATTATTGTTGGTACCGACGGCGACGGTGAGTAAGCAATTAATAAACTGTATTCATTCTGTTTGTAAAATTATTATTATAAATTCTTGTAGAACTGTCTGTATGAACACTAGCCGGCTTTTAATTTGGAACGTTGGGTTTTTAATTGTAACGTTGAACTGGGTGGGATTCCAGTGAAAGTAACGCTTTACAATACCGAACCAAAATCTCTCTTCTATACTGAACAAAGGTTTTTTTCATGTACAAATTCCCATATAGTAGTAAATCCCTAGTAATCCTGCGCGTCATTGAATGAAATAATGAATTTACATTTTTCATTTTACAGTTCAGACAATACCTTTCTGGATCCTCGCCACGGATTACAAAGACTACGCGTTAGCCTATGGCTGTGTCAATGTTGATGCAAATTTCAGACAAAGTAAGTTTTACTAATAATTAATTAAATCTGCTTTTAAAAAATATAGACCAAAAGTTTTTATATCGTGGTCAGATCACAGAATTGATCATTTCACGAAATGGTCATCTAACCGTCTATATTGATCTGACTAGACCACATCATGATGTGGCCAGCATACTCGTAAACTGATCTTTTCCTGTAGTTATCAATTTTAAGCTCTGATCGATTTGTACATTGATTTAGTACCCATAAGTTGTTGAATTGTAATCTGCACACAACGCTAATATAATAATTATGTTACAGTATACAGTTGGAAACTAAGCAGGACAAGGCAACCAAGCGCTCAGGCGGCCGCAGCCATCGATGTAGCAATGAACGATATTGATGTATTAGAAAATAGATATTTCGATAAAATTCAACAGACTGATGAAGCTTGCTTTTACTTACCCGTCCTGGGGCCCACAGACCCTGTTACGTTCATCGGACAATGTGACCAAAATATTAAAGCTATAAGCAACTTCGATGCAGCTAAGGTAAGTTTCATGAAATTAGCTTGCATTAATAAACTAAACTCTTTATATCGAGGATTATGGGAGCAAGTGAAGAACGAATGAAGATGCGAACGCAAATTTTTAATAGAAAAACGGTAATAAAGTACATTAAGATCCGTTTTCAGTGGAGTGATTATATAGAAATCTAACTTCTATGTCGACTCTGCTATTAAAGTCATACACGTTGCCCCTTATGTATAGTATAAAAAGACCTATCAAAAAGTATCATATTTCTTACAGTACCTAGGACGCTGGAGATTAATCGAAACTTACTATGCCGATTTCCAAGTTGGTACATGTAGTGAAGCCGAATATAGTGCTGGCGACGGTAATGTCATAGTCGTCAATAGTGAAGTCATAGATCAGACTCTAAATACTACTGTTGGTACAGCCGTAGTAGCTTCTGATGATGGAAGTGGCAAGCTACTTGTTAATTTCCCTCCAGGTAAGTCTGACATAGTCTCAGTAATCATTTCGAGTGTTATAACTGCAATTGTTCATTCATTTAATCCTCCAGTTGAATACCATCACAAATTGTTATCGGTAAATGATACCTGAACTCAGTCAAATGAATTATACCACGAACAAGGTTTTTCTAAGAGGCGAGAAAAGATCCTATAGGATTCCATAGATCTTCAGAGCACAAGCTAACCTCATCTGCAAATCGACACACTATGGAAAAGGTCTTGTGCAGGGTTTCCTCTCAGGGTTGGGTCAGACAATAGTCACTAACCAAGATAAACCAAATTAGGATAAAGAGTAGACGAGCGAATGCCCCCTAGACAAGTGGCAATTAGTTGGCCAGCGTATTGTAGAATAGAATGACAAATGTATGGAATTTGACGTATAAGACAGTCTTCAACGTATGTCATAAACGACAATTCCCATACATTCGTCATATTTGAATTGCCACTTGCCCAGAGGGCTGGACCCAAAATGCAAGTTTTGGATACAACTGTGACAAAAACTGTGATGATGATGATTGTGTGGGTAGCCAAATCCATCTCACCTGTTTTTGTTTTTTTTTTTTCAATAGGTATAATCTTGTAGCTCTGATTCCGTATTTTTCGCTATCACCTTGGAGAAGACAGATAGAAACTTAATTTTCAAATACTTTACTTTTAGGTACTTCATCTTCAGACTATTGGATACTGGGAACAGATTATGAATCCTATGCTTTGGTTTATAGTTGCCAAAATATTGCTAACGACCGAAAAAGAGGTAAGAACTTTACTATTTATCTTCCTAATAAGACTGTCTCATTACTAACTAATCTAAGAATACAAAATCTATCGAAAACACCATACGTTTCATCAAAATTCATTATTTTTGTTTTATGTACTGTTACATACAAAATCACTTACTTTATTTTTACTTCAGTTAATGTTGGGAAAACTATTCTGTAATTTTTTAAAATCAAATTAAAGAAATTGCTTACATTTACAATTTTATACAAATTTTAGTATGGAGCTGGAAGATGAGCCGTACAAACACTCTGACAGAGTCATCAGTATCTGCAATCAATGAAATAGTGAACGGCATCAACGTGCTAAATGATGAGTACTATCAAACTGTAGATCGTACTGACGCCGGATGTTTCTACTATCCATCACCTGATGCTAAAACTCCTGTTGTATTTCCTGGACAATGTGACGAGAGTATTCCTGTCGTAACTAACTTTAATGCTGCAGCCGTAAGTAAAAGTCAAAGCAATTTCTTGGACACTGTTTCTGAAAACATACAAAATCTTGGATATTATATTAGCCATATTTATTACTATACTCTATTCGATAAACAATCATGATGTGTCTATTTATTATGTTTTAAAAACTTAGTTAGTTGTCTTCAAAATAACTATTCAGAAACTTATTTTGAAGATTATAAATTGAAATCGAACCACCAGTTAGTCAGTTAGTTAGCCTTGTTTCTTTGATTAGTATCTATGTGTTTTTAGAAAAAGTAACAAGATTGCTTACCTTTAGTTGAGTACTTAACTGAATGGAGAGTCCATACAACACTGTAAAGAGCATAACAAGATTAATGTCTATTAATTTGCGTGAGCACATTTTTTCTTAGGTATGATTCCGAAGCCGACCTCATACGCCAACGACAGACGCATGCAGCAAATGGTACCTACAGCGTACCCATTACTTGCTAAACTCCGATACGGATAAAGGAAGCCATTGAGAAACCGCAATGAATTACGCGCATCTGCTGCGTGCGTCGGCATTTGTGGTATCGGTCGTCTACGAAATCATACCTTTTAGAGGTTTTTTAGTTATTTTTTTCCTAGGACTTAAGTATTACCATCAACAGTGTAGTCAATAACACGCATTATTAAATTTACTTACTACGCCTTACAAATGTTTCTTCACTACCTATAACGTTTAAGTTCCCGCGTAAGGTTTTATACCGTCTGATCTTTTCCCGTTTATATTCTATTATTAAATTAACTTTATCTTTTAGTATCTCGGCTTGTGGTATGATATCGAATCGTATCCAGCACCCTTCCAGACTGGCACTTGCGCCAAGGCCGATTACTCCCTGGAGGCTGAGAATTTAGTACGAGTAGAAAACACCCAAATTGTAAATCAGCGTTTAGAAACTTGGATTGGATCTGCTGTACCAAGTGATGATGGAACCGCTAGACTGAATGTCACCTTTAATGTTAATGGATTTGATGGTAAAATCAATCATTTTGATTTAGACTAGTCTTCACTTTTGTATGAAAATGCATCTATTTATATGAAAATGTTTGGGTTTATTACAGTTTATAGTAGTTATTGGGTGCTATCTACTGATTATGAATCCTATGCTTTGGTCTACGCTTGCGAAAACATCGACTTATTCAGCAGAGCAGGTAAGTTGTAGTAATTCTTCTTCATCCTAGCGTTAATCCCGGTCGCATCCGATGCTTTCGTCTCGGAGTCTAAGGTCTTCTTTATAAGTCTAACTACGGATTTGGCTGGACTTCAATATTTTCTGACCTCCACAACCCGATTGCGATATTGGGCGATATCGAAGCATTACAGCTAGACCAGTTGTTGGACTTTTTAGGGCTCCAACTACCCGTAACGACTGCCATAGATGTTTGTATGGTAACCGAGACCGATGGCTTAACGTTTAATGTACACTCAAGGCACAACCACAACAAGTTGTAGCAATATAATAGTACATTATGGTACAAGTGAGCAACGTTGGTGATTACCGCCGAGGCGCCATTGAGACCCGAGCCTCCAGGCGAGGGTCTTAAGACAGCCGAGGACGGTAATCATCATGCTCACACGTGCCATACGACGTTTTACAACACACTTGCGAATAAAATAATACTACAAATACTAAATAAACAATACTACAAATTAATTCGTTTTCCTATGCGCGCGCATTTAACAATGGCGGTCGACCATATTTAAAAAAAAATGAGGTTTGAACTTAACTTTTTTTTACTCTGTTTTTTTTTCTGTACTTAGAGGAAAAAAAAAGTTAAATTTGAGCGAAAATTTTGTTTATTACACAAGTATTACAAGTTGAAATTATTTATTTAAATACGAAAATGCATCAAATGACCATACAATAGGCGTATTAATTTATTCGTACTATTAAACACGTTATTTTTTGTATCAAAACTTTTTTAAGAACATAGACAATTATAGACACTTCCTATAAAATTTAAAAAAGAATCTATAACTCACTTTCGTGAATAATAGTAATGAAAAAGTCACAGCTTTATAATAGGTGTCATTCCGTGCTTAATTGCGGTAAAATAATATCACTGTTATGAGCAGGTGTGTTGTAAAATAAATTTAAAATAGTTGAAATATATTGTACACGAATTCAAATAAAATGAAAATAATTCTCAGTTTTCAGTTGGAAGCTAAGTAGGACAAACACTTTATCAGCAGAAGCTAATAATGAAATCAATAATGTTGTCAGAGACATACAAGTTCTAAATGAGCAATACTACTTCGAAAAAGGCCATTCTGAAGACGATTGCTTTTACTATCCTGATAACCAAGGAGGCGATATTATTTTGAATGGGCAATGTGTTGACGACAATGAAGTTCCAGCTGTTACTAACTTCAATGCTGCTGGGGTCAGTATTTTAAAGTACCTATATGTAATCAAAACTACTAATCGTATTAATGTGAAAGTTTATAAAGACTCTTAGATATTTGCTACTGATTCAGGTATATTCACATCCTGTAATACCCAAACGAGTAACAGGTTCACTAACGACTGAACCTGGGGGAAATACCACAACTGTTTACGAATTTTGTTTCAAGCTTAGAGTACCTAATCTTAAGATCACAAGAATTGAAATTTTGAACGGGGACTGATTATAGTTTGGAATTACAGATAGGCTTTTTATCCCGGGAACTAAATTAATTAAAACTAATTTAATTAATTACCGGGAATAGGTTACCATGAGTTGCGGGAACGGGATCAAAATGTATATTTTGTGCTTTTATAAATAAAAACGTTGTTGTTTTAAATTGGAAAAAGCGAAATCAAGCTCAGGCAGGACCCGAACCCGTGATCTTTCCCTTACAGGGGAATGCTCCTCGCCCGAGATTGCTCCAAATTTTAGAAAAACATCCATCTTAGGGCGATGGTGGGAGCAATCTACCGATATTCGTACGAACTATCGCCAAGATCGCGGGTTCGAGTCCTGCCTGAGCTTGATTTCACTTTTTCCAATTTAAAACAATTTGTTTAGTTTAGCATACTAAATGCTTTAAAATTATTTCGAAAACGTTGTTATATCAAAATCATAATTCATGCTTCCAGTTTGCTGGTGTCTGGCACGAAGTATCCCGATTCCCCTCTGGCTTACAAGCGGGTGAATGTCATTCTACGGAATACAGCTTTGTAGAACCTTCCGCCTTCACTGTTACTACAACCTTCGTAAATAATGAAATGCAGACGAACTCAACGATACAGGCAACGCTATCCAATGTTAACCGAGGTGTATTCCGCTTTAGTGCTGATGGAGGTAAGCTTTATACATCTTTAATAAATCTTTGTCTGTTAAATGCAATCTTAAAGTAATTAGCGCTAACTATTCCAATCGATTAATATCTACTGGACCAAGTGAATCGCCCTGGTGGAACTTGAACCCACAACCAGTCCCTTACAGGGGCAATACTCTGACTACTGTGCTACCAGGCACCGGCGCCGCCTTCAAATTTCTCCTATATATCGGTATCTTGGGGTGACGATGGGAGCCATCTACCGATATTCATACGAACTATCGGAAAAAATGAATGATGTTACAATCATTTAATGAAATTGTAAAGCAATTAGTAGGTATGGTACGAGTAAGTATATAAAACCCAGGCAGGCCTCGAACTTGAGACTAGTCCCTGGAAAAAGTCAGAGCATACCATACCTACTAATAATTATGATGTCTCTCCTTTGTGATTGGTATATCAGATGCAGTATCTTGCTTGCCAATGCAATTCGTAAAGACTGCAATAACTAACCGCGATCAAAAATTACTACCAGATTTTATTGCCACGTTCTTTTCTTGCATGCTTCCCTTATTGCCATGCAAATCTAAATGTAAATAAAGTACTAATTTTGACATTCGTAAATGTTATTTTATGACCTAAATAAGATTTGTCCTAAATAAGATTGACTTTACTATTTTATTGTACCTAGTTACATTGTCTTTTTTCTTTTACAGTTCCGATCAACAGCATATACATTTTAGGCACAGATTACAGTGAATATGCGTTAGCGTACAGCTGCAGAAATCTTGCAGACAACAAAAAACAAAGTAAGTTTTTTTTTTAAGATTGCTATAATCATCTGAGCATCCTTTGTTACGTCCAAAGCTTGCACCTTTCTCCTCTTTTCCATCATTTATTTGTTTTATTTTGCTTTTTAAGAGAGACTGACAACTCCTGGCCTTCGATTCTGCAAAATCAAAACCACAGACACGGCAAAAAATGGCATTAAATTTTAGATTTCATTCTATAGATAAAGTCCAAAATTAATGAAAAGAGTTTTACTATACTTTGTCACTCACCGTACAAAAATAAATAGTTATTTTTTGCAGTGTTCGTGGTATGAAAATGATTTTGCTTTAGCAGATTCGAGGCCCTGGATTAAAGCTAGAACAAAGAGAAACAAGAGTTTCTTGTTTACACATTATAATATTAATTTCTAATAAAGATCTAACAGCTGCAAAAATAAACACCATTTATACTCATATTGTGGTCGTCTATTATATATAAAGGTGCTTCTAAACGGGCGATGTTTTACTGCAATTAGTGGCTGCAACACTGTGGCCCGGCAACATTGAAACTATTGCCAGCAATACCGCCCAGTATTGCAGTAATGTCCCGGCCATATAGCCAAACATGTTTTGTGTTGCCACATATGGCCGATGTTGCCGGGATGGGTTGCCGGACGATCGCTAGGTGGTCGATTTTACTGCAATATTGCTCGGCCAGTTCTATTGTTGTTTCAGTCGCTCTCTTTGTTATAGCACAGTCTTTCCTTTTCTACGCGAATTGTTAAATAATTTACTATCAAGGCTGGTTAATCCTACTATAATACAATTTAAATATGTACAATATTAACAATAAACTAAAAATATACACATATAAAAGTACAAATTAAAAACTAAAACCGGAAGGCTTATTTCTAGACTTATATTATCTAAAGTTTCACGCCTATTTAAGTAATTTCGAATCCACAATCTCTTCTTTTTATGTTTAATTTTTAATAAAACAGTATAAGCTGCTGTAACAAGTGTGATTTCGTCAGCCATTGTTGCCGGTTTGTGTAGCCCGTTTATGCATCTGCATCAAGAGCCATACTATTGCAGACATATTTGCAACACATTGCCCAGCCATTGATTGTTCGGCCATCAGTTGCAATGAAATATTTTTGAGATTGCCGGGCAATCAGTTGCCAATAGTGCAGCCACATATTGCAGAAAAACATGGCCCGTTTAGAAGGGCACTAATAAGAATCTTTGAATTTAAATGTTTGTACTTTTCCAGTTTACAGTTGGAAGTTGAGCAGATCACGATCTGGTCTTTCGGATGAAGCTAGTAATATTATAGACCAGCTTATCACTAAAAATATAGACCTTTGGCAAGGTTACTATGAGACTACCGGACAAGACTACGACTCTTGCTTCCACTACCCAGTGTTTGATGAATTACCTAATAGCATTAGGTTACCAGGACCCTGTCCTACCAATATCAAGGGTATACCTAACTTCGATGCAGCTGCTGTAAGTTTATCTCACAATCTTACATTCAATCATTGAGTTATTAATAGTTTCTGCAATACATCCAATATTTTAGTGGTCACCTCAGTAACTATTGCTATAGACCGACTGTGACCGCTATACTGCGACCTAGGTACGCGCAGCATGGCGGGGGACGAAGTAAGGGTAGATATAGATAGAGCATGAGTTGAGAGTGAGTGTGATACCGTTGTGAGCGTTGGCGGCAGACTGACCAAATCTGACGTTCGATCTTCGACACTCCCCACCCCCGTCTCGCCGCGCAGTATAATACAACGGTTACTGTCAAACTATACGTTATTTTGTGTTCAATTCGTAAATGGAACAAAACCCTTAGATGTATTAAATATGCAAATTAATATGTGCTCATTTTTTTAGTACTTAGGAAGGTGGTTCGAAACTGCAAGGTATCCTGAGCCAAATCAAATAGGCCAATGCAACCGTGCTGAATACAGTTTGTACTCAGCTGGTGGCGATGAACTAGTAGTTCTCGTAGACAATGAGGAAGTTGCTGAACTCACTCTCTTTACTCAATCTGGTCAAGCAACCGTCGCATCTATTGATGGCAGTGGTGAACTGTTGGTTCGCTTTGTCGTAGATGGAGGTAAGAGAATTTTTCGACATGATGCCCACGACTATATTCATTCATCACACCTCTTGCCACAGGTAGGGAATTCATCCTCACACATTGCGACCGGAAACGGTACGCTCTGTGAGGAATAAAGGACCACGCATACTCAAGCTGTAGAAAAGCTCAAGCTCCCTGCTGTGATTTTTCCTAGTGACTGGAATATGGGGATCTTCAAGAAGGGCATTAAAAAGTTCCTACAGAATCAGTAACATGTAGGTATGTGACGACCCTGGCACTCGTCCACAGGCCAGCGTAACCACTTTCCATCAGATGGGCCATATGCTTGTCCGCCACCGATATAGTATAAAAAAGCATAAAAAATATTAACTTTAATCAATTCAACCAACATAATCAACCAAAATTTTGAACCATTGTACACTTGCTACAGTTATCATGTCTCACAAATTGTTTATTCCAGAACCTTGATTGCTCATGACTAGTCATGACGCATGATTCAAAAATAAAATTTGAAATTTTAATATTTTCTTTACAGAGGAAAGACTAGCAAATTACTACGTACTCGCAACAGATTATGAATCCTATTCTTTAGTCTACAGTTGCGCGAATTTACCAGATGGCTGGAGAAAAGGTAATACATGAAAATATTTATTTATCGATAAAATTTCATCTACACAAATAAGTATCATCAATCAAAGTTTCTGAGAGAGAGTTTACCTTGGTTGCAATATTATGCAATATAAAAAGAAATATTTTATTTGTATTGACAATTTAAAACATATTGTAATCGAAACATAATTATGCGAGTTCATAAAAGCGAACACATTTGAGTTGGTCTAGTTTTACGTCATTTATTTCTCTCTTCTATGTTTACCAATTGTGGTCCACCGTCTTCTCACGTTACTACTCCGTTCAAACCTCGATGTTACTTAGAATAATACCACAGACTGGTATGGAAGGAAGGAATGACCTAAAGGCTTTACTGAAACTCGTATATGGTCTTCAATATCCTTCGACCATCGATCGTATTATCTTTCCCCCACATATTTGACGTCCACAATCTAGTAAAAACAATCATAGGACAGTGAAATCCATGTGTATTGCAATAAAACTAATACATATTGTAATTTAGAACTTATATCGTTATTGTAAATGCATATTTAAGTCAGAATATTTAACTTTCTTTACAGTCAGTAGTTGGCAACTCAGTAGAACGAGGTCTCCAGTATCTAACCCTGTCATTGACTCCGTAATTGCCGACACCCAGGGTCTACGTCCGGACTTGTACCAGTCTACTAGTCAATCCGATCAAGATTGCTTCTACATACCTTTAAATCATAACAACAGAGCACCTCGTTTCAGAGGACAGTGCGAGGATATGCCCCGTGTGACAGATTTTGACGCTAGACAAGTAAGTGATTACTCTTTCAGTTAATTTGGATTTCTCACGCACACCTTTCGTCGAGAAGCTTCTTCTTCCTCTTAGCGTTAATTCCCAGTCGCATCCGAAGCTTTCAGCTCGGAGTCTGGGGTCCACTTTTTACCAGTCTTAACCACGGATTTGACTAGACCTCGATATTTTCCGTGAAGCGATTGTCATCTGACCTCCACAACCCAATGTTAACATTAGGCGATATCGAAGTTTTTGCAGTTAGACCGTTGTTTTTGGATTTTTGAGGGCTCCAACTACCCGTAACGACTGCCATAGATGTTCTCATGGCAACCGGGACCGACGGCTTAACGGGCTCACGACGACCTTTCGTCGAGAAGCTTATTATCGTACTATGCTATCGTACTAATATTATAAATCTGAAAGCTTGTGAAGATGCTCGTATGTTTGAATGTTTGTTATTCAATCACGCTCTAACGGCTGAACGGATCTGACTGAAATTTGGCACAGGTACAGATTACAGTCTGAAATAACATATAGGCCACTACTTTTCATCCCGGGTTAAGGTTCCCACGGGTGAGGGGAACAGGAACAAAATTGGGTGAAGATCACACAAGACTACTAAGATCTGCGGGTACCAAACCGGTTCTCCTGCTGATGACTGACAAGGCCCTGACGCAGATTCTCCTCTCGAGGATGTGTTGTCAAATGACAGTCAGGCCTAACAGTGTGTAATCAAAATAAATCAAATTATTGAACGGTACAGAAAGAGAACAGACCAAAGGCTCAAAGACAAACTTCGGATGCAATCGGGAATGACGATTGATGAAGCAGAAGAATTAATTAAGTAAACTATTGAACGATTTTTACAGTGTGAAGAAGAAATAATTTAACTATTGAACGATTTTTACAGTATGCAGGCTGGTGGCATGAAATTCAAAGTTTTGAAATAGATGGTAATCACCCTGGTGTATGCCGAAGCTCTAATTACGACAATCTAGGTGGTGCAGGTGACAACTTCAGAGTGGTAGACACTTGGGTGACGCAAGAAAACAATGGTATAGTCCTTGAAGGAACTGTTACTGCAAGTGCAGATGGAAGGTTAATTAAGACATTGCCTGGTAATCAGGTTCAGGGTAAGTAGCTTGTAGTAAAACAATCTGGTCGATTTTTAAAATTCTTTTGCATTTAATAGTCCAGTTCTTGAGAAAATCATTACGATTCAACTTTTATTGAACAATCAATAAGAAAATAATTTCATAATGCATAAAAGAGAAGTACAAAATCGACGAATTGCCCCGAATTTAGGTTATGGAAATGAAATGTCGTGGAACGCTGGATGGAACAGCTTAATAAGAGAACTGACCAAAATGTAATCAATGCATAGTCGAAAGTGATATTTAGCAGAACACCAATTTTCTAATGCTTTAAAATTCATTTTCAGAAATCTGGGTCCTTGCCACTGACTATACCACATACTCCCTTGTATATTCTTGCGAAAATATTGACGATGAGTACAGACGAGGTGAGTACATAAATATACGTCATTTTAAAACTTGCATCACGATGTATAGACCGACTGTGATATCGCGCCCTAGGTAACCGTAGTGTGACGGGGAACGAAGTAAAGAAGGAGAAAAAGTAGCATGAAACAAGAGCGAACGAGTAACTTCCGTGAGCGTTGGCGTCGGACTGACCAAATCTGACGTTAGACTACGACCCTCCGTCTTGCCGCGTACATACCCAAGACGCAGTACAGTGGTTACGGTCTAACTATAGTAAAGAGAAGTGCAGAAGTCCTTGTGAAATGGTGAAAAAGTCGACCTTACGAGACCACTATATAAATTACAGCGACGGGAATCAACTCTTAACACAAGCAATTCAGCTTAGCTGAAGGGTTTATTGGGAATACTAATAATTTCGGTTACTAATATGCTGCAAAAATATATACCCGAATACAAAACATCCTAAAGACATGTTTTTCTAATATTATTTATTTTTTTCAGTATGGAGCGCTAAACACAGTAAAACTCGGTCGTTAACAAACGAAGCAGAAGCGATTATGCTCCCAATCATTCGCGATAGCTCGGTGTTATACCAACAATTCTACCGAAATGTTGACCAAACCGACAACGCATGCTTCTTCTACCCTGACGTAACTGCTGGACAGGTCGTAATACCTGGACAGTGTAACCTCAACATTCCTGTCGTGCAGAACTTCAACATGGGAAACGTAAGATATCCAGTTATAATCTGTTACCTCATATCATCTTTGAAGCTTTTCCTAACTCTGTTGAGGTCGGCTTTCCAGTCACTGTGATGTGGCTGAACTTCAATATTTTCCGTAAAACAACCTACCTTTTTTACCTCATCTATGTACCTAATAAGTATGTATATACTTAATTTTGTTGTAAAGTGGTCGTGTCTTCACTGGAGATGTTTTAAAAAAATACTTGGGTTAAGTGATACCGAACACAAAAGCTATTTTTTTAAGTTTATTCGTGATGGATTTAAAAATTACTGAAAGGGTTTTGATGTTGTTTTATTTGTTTGAAAGGTCTTGGTCTTAAAATCCTAATCGCAATCGGTTGATTAGAACCGGAGATATGACCACAAGTGACCATCCATGCAAAGACCAATTTTCTGAAAATTTGCTAAGTACATTAACATTTTATATAAAACTATGGGTGGGCCGCGTTCTAAAGGGATTGGGATGGTGTCAATCTCATTTACATTCGTCATTCTATAATATGCCGGCCAACTAAAAGCCACTTATCTAGGCTGACAGTTCTGTGATTCCTGTTTATTAAATATTGCTCTTATCTTTAATCTTTAAATTATATTTACAGTTTTCCGGAGTATGGTACGACACAGAGCAGTATGATGCGGTGCGTGGCTCCTGCGTCGGTTCAAACTACGTCATAGGAGACGACGACGTAATTAGGATATACAATGTTGAGGTTGTGAATGGTGCAGAGGTTCACGCAGAGGGTACCGTCTCGTCTGTTGGCGCCACTATATTCTATACTTACCCCGTGCAAGGTTCTGAAGGTAAGAACTATTATGCAGTTAATATACTTATTAATTATCTATTATAATATATTTAGATCGAAAAAGTGAATGCTCAGACGGGTCTTGAACCCGCAACCAGTCTTACAGGGGGAATGCCCTGACCACTGAGGTACTGAGCTACGTATTGAGCATTCATAATTTATTCTCGTGTGCAATGAGAATGGGATGGAACCTTTTCAAAGGAAAGTAAATTAAACTCGTCCAGAAATCCAGGTGAAGATGGAATCCAATTCGCTCCAAAAGGTGCATCCCATTCTCATCGCGTGCGGATTATGCCTATAGGCTACTTTTTATCCCTGGATTAGGGTCCCATGTGTAGCGGGAGCAGGACAAGTAGGTATAACCACAGCTGCACAGGCGCGAAGCTGCGGACATCGTCTGGTTTTATCATTGCACTAATCCACAATAAAAATAATAATTGTTTTTTTTTTTCTTCAGGATCTTGGGAAAACTCAAATGTATTGGTTTTGGGAACTGACTACACGGATTACGCGGTGCTGTATAACTGCGAGAATATCGGTATCTACTTCCGAAGAGGTAAATAAGTCAATTTTAAGAATTTGTAGGAGGTAGGACACGACGCGACCGCCTGCGTCGTGTCCTACCTCCTCCGGTCGCAGCTTGAAGTTTTGGGGGGGGGTCACTTCGGAAATTCCTTAAAAAATTTAACCCCCCCTCCCCTCGTACTGGGACTTTTAATATGACGTGCATGGTTTTGGGGGGGGTCATGTCCCCTGTGACCCCCCCCCCCCCCTCGGACCGCGCCTGCGCGACGGTCTATATTCGTCCCAATCCCAATCGAGCAGTCCAACTGGGGAAGTACCTCCGTCCTACAGAAGACCGCGGCTTAATAACATCGTGTTGTGTTTCCGACCTTGAGTAGAGTAGCCAGAACTCACTGGAGTGATTTTGTGCTGTCAGTGGGAAAACCAAAGGCTTTGTCCTATTTATCTTTTGCGCTGACGGCACAGAATCTCTCTGTTCTTACAGGGTCGGCACCACGAGTGTGACTCCTCTGGTGTTGCACTCGCCCATAAGCCACGGTCACCTCTTACCATCAGGAGAGCCGTGTGCTTTTCTGCGAGGTAGTATAAAAAAATCTAAAAAATAAATCTAAAAAATAAATTCGTTTAGTCTCGTCTTATTTTGGGTCTAGATAGCGTTGTGTAGAATATCCTACAATATTTATTTATTCACCCTTTGATCCTAATTCAGCCCGTTTTACGATACATAGAAGGTATTGTCACGGTGGAATTGCGATATATTGAGTGTTTCTTTTTACACTATTAAGGTCTTATTTATTTTCAGTGCGCGCTTGGAAGCTAAGCAGAGGACGGACAATGTCTCCCATGGGAAACGTAGATATAGGTCGCCTAATACAAGAGAGACAGGAGCTTCATCAACCATACTTCAATGGAATTGAACAGAGAGCTGATTGTCCAGAGCCGAATTCAGCTATATTAGTCAAGACCAGTATTAGTATATTACTTATAAGTGCAATGCTACAGTGGTTATTGTAAACTGTTTATGTATTTATTGAAATAAACTGAATGATCTTATGCCGTCGTCCTAATACATAATGTACGGGTAAAACGGGGTGAATAGGGATTAAGGGATGAATAGAGACTACCTAAATATTCACTAGATTTTTTCAATAATTTCTTTTACAACATTTCATCATAAAATTGAAATAGTCTATAGTTTCACTTGATAGAAAATAACTGCAAAATCAAATATCTGACCTATTCACCCGTACGGTTTCGCCCTTTGGGATGAATGGGAACCACTCTATGGTTCCTATTCACCCCATTTTACGATGCCTACTAAAACAGATGTCGCTAGTATTATATTAATCTATGGATGTCGCAATAACGCGTGCGGTATTATCGACAGATAATAACGCGCTGTGTGTAGTAGGCTTTAATCCGTTACTGTATAATGTTTAATGTAATGAAAATAACCTCAATATAAGTACACTACTTTTATATTTGTACCTACTTAATATTTTATGTGAAAATAAATTATTTGAAAATAAAAGTTATTTAATTAAAAATAAATTAACGTGTTTTATTTTTGTTGAACATAAAATTCAACTTCAGTAGGTAATAGTCATTAAATAACACGAAGCTTTAGACCCGGCGTCCAAAATTTCCTCTTTGAAACCTGGGGTCAGGCATCCTCTCTTCTGAGTAGAATATCTTTAACGGGAACGACTGCCATTAATTTGACCCCCAACAACAAGAATTCCTCCTCCGTCAGTCAGTGGGTGTACCCCGGCATGCTGGTGAGATTACCTTGGGAATATACAACTACCTACATACAACCGCACGGCATGAATAGTTGATATTATTGGTTGTGCTTGTGATTATAGGTCATGAAACAGAAGGCTGTCAAATCCAAAACCTCGATAAAGAACGTGGTCTATAATAACGATTCCCGTAGGTTACAATGTATTTTCCAGTCTACGGCTATTTGTGTTTTTCCTAATCCGAGTATTGGTATTGAAGCAAACAAAACAAAAATATACGATACCTAGTTACCTAATTCAAATCGATCGAGTCTAACTGCATCGTACAACGACTATCGCAAATGATTTCCTGTACCTAATAAGTAATATTCCAGTAATCATTATATTATGGATGAAACAAAATAATGTTTAATCTAATAGTATCATCTAGGTAGCTAGGTACATAGTTATCCTAGCGTTAATCCTTGTCGCGTCCGAGCCATTCACTTCGGAGTCTGGGGAGTAACTATTTATTAATCTGTGGTCTGGGGTCCGCTTTACCAGTCTAACTGCGGATTTGGCTGGACTTCGACATTTTACGTGGAGCGACTGCCATCTAGTCTCCACAACCCAGTAGCGATATTGGACGATATCTAAGCATTGTAGATAGACCAGTTGTTGAACTTTTTAGGGCTCCAACTACCCGTAACGACAACCATAATATGTTCATATGGCAACCGGGACCGACGGCTTAATGTGCTCTCCAAGGCACGACCACACCAACCAATGCAAATACACATTCATGCATAAATATTTGCACTGAGCGGGGTCGAACCCGCGCCTACTGCGTAGCGGCCGCGTTCAATACCGCTAACCGCTAGGCCACAGAGACTGTCACTGTATATTTATATCATGTATGTACATAATGTACATATACAGTAATAATAATAAATCACAGTTAAAGTCCGACCAATAAAATAAAAAACCTGTACTGGGGGCGCCAAAAACACTATGATTATGACAACACCAAGTATAGTGATACACATGTTAAATGCCAAGTATACAAATATTTTTTCAACACACTTGCTTATGAACAGACTTTTATTTCCCCGCAATTAAGCACGGAATGACACCTAATATAAAACTGTGACTTTTTCATTGCTTCTTCTTCCTCCTAGCGTTATTCCCAGTCGCATCCGAAGCTTTCAGCTTGGAGTCTGGGGTCCGCTTTTACCAGTCATAGCTACAGATTTGGCTAGACCTCGATATTTTCCGTGAAGCGATTGCCACCTGACCTCCACGACCCAATGTTAACATTAGGTGATATCGAAGCTTTGCAGCTAGACCAGCGCTAGTGAACGCGGCCGCTACGCATGAGGCGCGGGTTCGATCCCCGTTCAGTGCAAATATTTGTGTGCATGAAATATGAATATTTGCATTGGTCTGGGTGTTTCTATGTATAATATGTATGTATTTACAAAAAAAAAATGTATCTAAGTATGTTTATCCGCATTCTAGAACCCATAACACAAGCTAGTTAAGCTATGCTTACTTTGGGTCTAGATAGCGTTGTGTAGAATGTCCTACAATATTAATTTATATAATTATTTATTATTTATTTAGGGCACCAACTACCAGTAACGACTGCCATAGATGTTCTTATGGCAACCGGGACCGACGGCTTAACGTGCTCTCCGAGGCACGACCAGACCAATGCGAATACCCATATTTAATGCACACAAATATTTGCACTGAGCGGGGATCGAACCCGCGCCTAGTGCGTAGCGGCCGCGTTCACTACCGCTACGCCACGGAGGCTGTCATGTTTTTCATTGCTATTATTCACAAAAGTGAGTTATAGACTTACAAGGACTGGGCACAAATCACAACACAGTAGTATCCGTATAATAGTTTACTGCTTGGAATGGTAAATACAAGTTAGACATACAGTTACATTACACTATGTATAGAACAGGGACCACGCGATATTGTTTTTCGGACTGCATAAAATTCTTGTATTTTATGCCTAACAGCACAGAGATCAAAATAATCGAGCATGATTTTCTTTTTTGCGTTAGGCTTATTTTTCTTAGGCGTAGAAAATACATTTGACGTTTGACCTTCTCTTCGTATTTTTATTACAGAAGATCGGGATATACCTAAAAATGTGAATAATAATTAGTCACAGTAAAATCAGTAGTTTAGGCCAATTTCATTGCACGTACTCTATGATGTACCTACCCGTCATGTTGACAACAAGGTCCGTGATGTTATTTAGAGGAACAGAGTCCAATCCTTCCTACTTTTTATCCGACAAATACTTTGTTATATTATAAATTACTTTTCTTAACTGGCTTTTAATAGTTTTCGGCATATTACTATAGTTTTGTAGTTTTGTAGCGCTCTCAAACTCAACAACACGCACAATTGACACCACACTGACAGATGACCATAATGACATTGTATAGATTGTTACCATATGAAGAAATTAGTTCCAATAGTTTACCGCAATATGGCGAGGTATTTTATTTTACTGGTCGGGCTTTAAATCAAAGTAACAAACTTGTAAAAAGTAGATTCTCTTTCATACATGTATCCGAATCAGTGTTACATTTTCATTCATTCATCTCTATGAATTAGTTCATTCAAGAAGACATTCGTTTAGCCGTCAATTAAATTTTTCATGAATTGCGGATAACATGTAAATGTATGTGTAAAAAACACATTTTCTTATGATTAGCCAATTATTCCGATTATAACTCTTTAAGTATACTAATATTCATAACGTGAAGCAATGGCTAGCAACGAAGAAATTACGGGGCCTATTGCCCAAGACGATATAGAGGCAGCGGATAAATTAAAAAATGAAGCCAATGAGTATTTCAAGAGTAAGTATATTCAAAAATATACATATCAAACCCAGCATACTCACTATTGTTTCAATAAAACCCACTCATTTAATATTTATAACATATTGAGCGTGACAAGAATAGCTCGAAAACTGATTGACATAACCTCAAATTTTCAGAACAAAGTTATAATAATGCTATAGAATTATACACAAAGGCAATAGCGAAGAACCCTAAGAACGCGGTGTTCTTCGCGAACAGGAGTATAGCCAACCTTAGGCTAGAAAATTTTGGTTACGCTTTAAGTGATGCTTCGAGGGCCATTGAGCTGGACAGATCTTACACCAAGGCGTATTACAGGCGAGCTGCGTCCTACATGTCCCTCGGAAAGTACAAATTAGCGCTTAAGGATTTTGAATACGTGAGTATCACAGTTTCTATCATTCATGTTAAGTATTATGTCATGAAATCTAATCATGTGTTGCATTGAAGGACATATTACTTGCTAGTGTAAACAGAGAATCTTACACAACATAATGATGTATAAGGTTTTTGATTTTGTATTACCAATTACGGCTATGTATACTAGACTAACTGGACAGAACAAAAAAATTAAGACCACGACTCGACAACAAAATTATTGTAGATCTCAACAAATGACATTACAGAAAGTGGTACTATGACTTTACAGAAAGAGGTACAATTTTTTTTAATTAAGCTACTGCCTGCCTGCATCCCGTTCCAAATTCAAAATCACACAATAATTGTTTCAAACAGCTGGTCTAATAAACAGAAGTTATTGTGTTTTTCATGTGATCTTCTGTTATTCAAATCTTCAGGCCCATGATCCTCCTCTGTTAATCAGCAAGTAAAGGTGAAGTACTTACTAGGACCCAACATACACCCACACTAGGAATGAAAGACATGTCACTTGAATCTTTTCGATATCAAACTTGCAAAAAAGAATACTTGTCTTACTGGAGGTTTCTTTTCTATTAAATAAATATTTTTACAGGTAACCAAAGTTAGGCCTAATGACCAAGATGCAAAGATGAAATATAATGAATGCAATAAAATAGTAAAGAAAATTGCTTTTGAGAAGGCAATATCCGTTGATAAGAAGGAGGTCAATATAGCTGATTCCATCAACCTAGACGCTATGAGTAAGTATGGAATAGACATTTTTATATAGCCATAATATCACTGACAACCTGAGTTAAATGAATCTCCGAGATGAATGACTATTACCTTCCTCGATAAAGGCTATTCAACAAAAAAATATTTTTTCAATTCGAATCAGTTGATCCTGGGATTAGTGTGTTCATCCAAGCAAACAAACAAACTCGTCAGCTTTATAATATTAGTATAGATAATATATAATGTTAATAAAAAGAAATACAAATTAATGAAAATAAAAAACCCGACTGATACTGAAAAGATGGATACAAGTTTGATAGCAGGTGGTACCCATTAATTGAGAGATCAATCATAGAAATCTGAAGTTGTTCAGAAAATATGACGTAATAAGGAATATTACAAACATACATACATGATACTTGTGAAAAACAATAACCCTTTTTGACAGTCCGATAAAAATATAATTTAAAATGAATACATTTTAAAAATCTTAAGCACTTAAGATCTTCTGCATTGAGATGATTATAGGTTCAAAAGAGGTCACTATCCTCTTTTAGAGCATTTTTTATCATCATCTAAGATAAATGAAATTGATATTGAGATAGACATTATATTTGGCACTATCAGTTTATTGTTATTGTAGTATTCTCTGTACCATTTATGTTTTGAAAAATAAAGTAAATAATAATATTAATAATGTACAATTTATTGAGAAGACAATCTGCAAAGAGAGAAAGAGCGAGAATAAGATCTATTGGAAAAGGTTGTGAATTTTTTTTTTTTAATTTATTTATGTGAAATAGTATGAGAAGTTAATACTTAACATAAACTCACGCCTTTATCCCCGAAGGGGTAAGCAGAGGTGCTAGCACCCACATACTTATGTATAGTTTTTAGGATATTCAGTCAAACCAACAATAATAGTAACAAATACCTATGTAATTTTTGGGCTGAGTAGACCCATAGCCGTAGCAAGTGGTTAACTGAGCCCGCAGGGTAAGTTGGCTGGTTAGTGGGCTGAGTCACTCCCAAAAAAAAACGAACGTGGTCAACTGAGCCCGCGGGCTCAACGGGATGTGGGCTCAGTTGACCATGAAAGGAATATTACTGATGGATAATATAATATAAAATATATTATCTTTTTTAGAGTTTTTATCAGGATGATAGATTTTTATTAAGTAGTTTTGTACATGTTATCTGGCACACTTGCCCAGGACTGACCAGGCTCCGGCACAGCCTGATGCTACCATGATCACCGCTAAGATGATTTGCTGATTACATAGCACAGATGATAATCAAAGTCCATAATCAAAGTCAGCAGAGCACAATGTCACTTCTCATAATTTCAGATTGATTATTTTGCTATGTATTAAAACTCATTCAATCTTGATGGGTATAATAGGCAATCTGAACTTAGATTACCAAGTAGTTAATGGAATATTTTTAAATGCACATCTGTATAATTTTTCAGAAAACTACGTAACTCCACTAATTTACTGAATGCATACCAGAAACATGAATGCTGTGCAAAAAAACTGACTTGCACACTAACTAAATCAAATGATAGATTTATTGAAAAAGGTGTGCAAATCCGACTTGGATAGATTAGGTTAGAAGGCTAATGCGGGAGCGGAGCGAAGCGGAGCTCCCGCTTTTGCCTTCGTGGTTATTTTTTTTATTTAACCAAAGGAATTGTTCTGCAAATTTCATTAAACAGTATATTTAATTTGATTTAGTTAGTGCGCATAATTAGTGTGCAAGTCAGTATTTTTGATATAGCTTTGAAATATTTTGTTAGAAAAAAGGGACTATACAAATATCGATTTAAATACATGTCGTAGTTAATCATCTAAATAGTAAAATGCGCATTGTGATTGTTTCAGCCATTGAAGATGAATACGATGGGCCAATACTAGAAGATGGAAAGGTTACTCTAAAGTTTGTCACAGAACTGATGGAATTCTATAAACAGCAAAAGAAGTTACACAAGAAATATGCTTACAAGGTTTGTGGATATGTATAATGGAAACATATTATTTATATAACTCCGGACACGTATCTTGGACCTAAATCGCAAGACAAACAGGGCTCTGGCGCCCGTGATGAATTAATGCTTGGTGAATTTAATTTAAAAAAAAAAAAATATATTCTACAACATTCTACACAACACTATCTAGACCCATGGTAAGCTTAATTAGCTTGTGTTATGGAATCTAGAATGCGGATATACATACTTACATATTTTTTTTTTTGTAAATACATACATATTATACATAGAAACACCCAGACCAATGCAAATATTTTTATTTTTGAGTTATATCCCTACTAATATTATAAATTCGAAAGTAACTCTGTCTGTCTGTCTCGCTTTTACGACTAAACCGCTGAACCGATTTTGATGAAATTTGGTATAGGGGTAGATTAGACCTTGAGAAAGGACATAGGCTATGTTTGGTCGCGATAACCGACATCCACGCGGGCGGAGCCGCGGGCAAAAGCTAGTTATTTTATATAGTTATAGTATGAATTTGAGTTCGTCCACCGCAGTAGCACCCCGTGCTATCCTCAAAAGACACCCAAGAAATGTGTACTGCGCGTATAGGGCACATTTTGAGCACATTTTAGGTCCAAGATACGTGGCTGGCGTTATACCATGTTATTTTATGTGTAGAATATAATTTATTATTATTAAATCATGCTCCAATTTTCCACTTCCGTAGCCATGGTAACTGTTGTTACAACCCATCTTCATCCTTCACATTAGCTTATCGATTCTTAATCAATGACGTATTATTATAATAGACACGGCATGCAGGAACATCGCGGCTCTCAAAAACCCATAAAGAAAATCGCGTGAAGAAAGGGAAAGAAAACATCATACGGGTTACCTGTTGTTAGAGGGAGATGAATATACTTTCCTTAGTTTCGTTATGTTTTATTTTTTGCGTAGCGCACTGACGCGTTTCGCATGATGCGTATAATCAGGACAATGAGCAGTTTTCCAGTAGGTATTTATAGGGTTCCTAAAGACGCTCTAGATGGCGCAGCCGGCACTTTTGGTAAGAAGAGTGTGGTGTCACATCTAGTGTTCCCTAATTTATGGAAAAAATGTTTTTCGGTTTTGTAATGATTTACTTTACTTAAATATTCTGTAATTTTTTCTGATACAATTATTTAAATATAATATTATTATTTTAAATTACAGACAGTGACGCGAAAAGAATTAAGCGTTTTATTATATTTTATCTATTATAATATGGGTAAATGAAATTAAACTTTGGCAACATCGCAAATCCATGAAAAAATACCACAAACGAACCACAGAGTACATTAAAATTACCAAAAGCTATGCAAGCGCCATCTCCTGATGACTTAAAAACCAACTGATTATTATACCTACTGGAAAACTGCTCATTCGCCAAATTTTTTTGTTGCCATTTTGGGGAGTCTATATCTCATCTATCTATAGTTTATAATTATATCATTATTCTTATCCTACTTTCCTATTTTTTACAGATTCTAATCGACGTAAAATCCTACCTGCAAAAGCAAGTTTCTCTCATAGACATTAAGGTAGCAGATGATAAGAAGTTCACCGTCTGCGGAGACATTCATGGCCAATACTACGACTTGATGAACATTTTCAAGCTCAACGGTCTGCCTTCCGAGACCAACCCCTACCTGTTCAATGGAGACTTCGTAGACAGAGGCTCTTTCAGCGTTGAATGTATCTTCACATTGTTTAGCTTTAAGCTACTATTTCCAGATTATTTTTATATGTCGCGAGGTAAGATTTTATTTTAATCGAGACTAAAATTGATATTAAAAAATACTATAAAGCTCTTTCGTCACAGAATAAATAATTAGTACGTCAATCGTCAAGTTAACCATTATGTAGTCCCCACAAATTATCATTATTATAGTTGCGGCACGCTATGATGGCCGTTTTGACACGACTGGTTTTGCTCGTTTTGTCTTTTTTGTGTGTAAAGTTTATTTTCTTCTGTGCCATATTAACAGTTCGTGGTCCAATATTAAACACACCTAAAAACCAGTCGTGTCAAAACGATCATCATAGCGTGCCGCAACTATAGTGACACTATCCAATGATATTGTAGTACAGCGTGTTTTTTTTCGAAATCAATTTGTTTGATCCCTGGCTAGAAATAACCCTGCTGTTGCATACGTCCATAGGCCACGGTACCGCTTCCCATCAGGTGGGCCGTGTGCTTGTCTGCCAACTAAGTGGTATAAAAAAATAAAAATATTGATTTTTCAAAAAATCTAAGATAAAGTCTTCGCTTACATCAAAATCGGGTTCCTTTGAGCGCTTTTCGCTATTCCATAGTTCTGGACATGACATCCATGCTCGCTTCTAAAATTGACCCTTTTAATTGCAGTCACCTAAATTGCGTCCTTATAATTTTATCTGTGCATGGAATCCCATGACAAAAAGAATCTCCATAAATTAAATATTTTTCTTTCATTTTTCAGGCAACCACGAAACCCTAGACATGAACCGCATGTACGGTTTCCGCGGTGAGGTGACATCTAAATACACATCTCAAATGGCCGACTTGTTCACTGAAGTGTACAACTGGCTGCCGTTGGCCCACTGCATCAACGGCAGGGTACTGGTGATGCATGGTGGTTTGTTCTCCAAGGATGATATTACCCTCGATGATATTAGAAAGGTGGATAGAAATAAGCAGCCACCGGAGGATGGTGAGTTATTTTTGAACTTCAGTTCGTGCTTTTTTTATGATTATTCCGAACCTGACCCGGTCGCGGGTTAGGTTAGAAACTAGAAAAATTTGTTCCGAATGTAACCCTCTTCCTAATCTGACCCGACGAGTCGTTCCTATCATAACCCGAATTGCGTTTTTGGTTATTTTCTCGCGCAATTAGACTTGGATAGATTAGGTTAGAAGGCTAATGCTTGCGTAGAGCACAGCGGAGGTCCCGCAATTAGCCTTCGTGTTTTTTTGTTATAATGTTTACCAAAAACCCTATTCGAGTTATGGTAGGAACAACACGTCAGGTCAGGTTAGGAAGAGGGTTACGTTCGGAACAAATATTACATTTTTTTTTTCAAGTTTCTAACCTAACTCGCGACCGGCTCAGGTTTTCGGATCAGATTCGGAATAATCGTTTTTTATACCACTTGGACAACATGGGAAGTAGTTACATACGTGGCATATTATGATAGCCTCTGTGGTGTGACGGTAGTGAACGCGGCCGCTACGCAGGAGGCGTGGGTTCGATCTCCGCTCGGTGCAAATATATGAATATAGTTATTTGCATTTGTCTGGTCGTGCCTCGGAGAGCAAGTTAAACAAACCAATATAATGTAATGTATTTATAATAAAATGATTTTGTTCAATTGAGAATTAAAATGATAAACCAAATGTAAAGTTTCAGGAATTAGGGACCCCATCATTACAGATAATGGTGCAAGGTTACTCAGCTTGACAGCCTTATCAGACGCTTTTTCACATCCCACTTAAAGTACCCGGAATTTCGAAAAGCTGAAAACAAGTATGCCAGCATTTCATTCATTATAGATTTAAAAAAAAAATGTCTTTTACAGGTATAATGTGCGAGCTACTCTGGTCAGATCCCCAACCGATGATGGGCCGTGCCCCATCCAAGCGGGGAGTGGGCTGTCAGTTCGGGCCTGACGTCACCAACAACTTCCTGCAGCGCAACGGACTGGACTACATCATTCGCAGCCACGAGGTGAAGAATGATGGGTACGAGGTTGCTCATGACGGGAAGTGTATAACTGTGTTCTCGGCGCCTAATTACTGGTAAGTCTAAACTACTATATACCTAACTGCGTCGCTAACTTAGTGGTTAAGAAGTTGGCCTTACGATCGAGAGGTCCCGGGTTCGAATCCTGGCCACTACCGACGTGAACCCACACCCACAAGCAATATTGCTTAGCTGGAGGGGTAATAGGGAATATTAGCTTTTGCCCGCGGCTCTGCCCGCGTGGATGTCGGTTATCGCGACCAAACATAGCCTATGTCCTTTCTCGAGGTCTAATCTACCCCTATACCAAATTTCATCAAAATCGGTTCAGTGGTTTAGTCGTAAAAGTGAGACAGACAGACAGACAGAGTTACTTTCGCGTTTATAATATTAGTAGGGATTAGTAATTTCGGTTGCTAATATTCTTTATAATAAAAAACTAGCTTTCCGACCGCGTACATCTCTGTTAACGCGACCTTTGCTCATATCTCTGGTTCTACTCAGTCGATTGCGATCAAACAAACGTAATATTATAAGTCTGACCAAGCCCTTTCTAACAAAAAAACCGCATCAAATTCCGTCCAGTAGTTTTTACGTCCTTCGCGGAAAACATTTAAAATTAAAAAGGCAAGCCTACTTCTAAAAATGTAAAGGTTATGGACATTATGTTAACCTATTTTGTGTAACAATACAGAAATGTTGTATATTTACAGTGATACAATGGGCAACCTGGGCGCTTTCATCACTATGAACGGCAAAGACTTGAAACCTAACTTCACAACATATGAGGCTGTGGTGAGTACTATTTTATAATTGTTAAATAATATTAAATAAATAAAATGAAATTAAGAAACTGTAGAATTTAGAACCGTGCCCTCATAATTTGGGATTCTTATGGAGGTAAAGAATTTCTATGGACACAGCATTTATCGATTGGGCATGTTATCCCGAAACCCGAATCATTCACACCATATTTTCAAAAAGCATTATTGCAATCCATATAACAAGAAAAAGAAAAAAATCTTGTATTTTGTAAAAAAAACAAAACCTGCCTATGTTTTCTTGAGGTTATTAAAACTTCAGAATCTATCCAAATTGAATGCGTTTTCAATTAAATTTTGAAATCTTAATTTTAAGTTTTCGATGTCTCATAAGACGTACAATAAGATTATTAATCACATTAGTTTACTTAAAATTAAAATGAGAAATATATTTTTGGATAAATTATTATTTAAACTATTCTACTTCAATTATCATTATACCAACTAAATAAATTCTAATATTGATTTATGTTTATTCCAGCCACACCCAGACGTCAAGCCAATGGCGTACGCGAATTCCTTCTTCAGCATGTTGTGCCAATAGGCTGCCGTCGGTCCTACGCTTAGATACAAACTACAATCGAACGCTCCTCCATGTTGGTAAGATTCCCAGTATTCCCACCCACGTGTCACTGTAGTTAGTTTTCCCATTATTTCTTTATGTTTTTCCATGTCATTTAGGGTATCTTTAGAACAGGCTTCTATGTTACCCAGCAGAATTTTGTAATAAAACAACCAATACTTTTTTTTTTTGTGTGAAATCCGCACGCAACCCGGAAACGGCCATTGGAGGTGGTTACGCCTATGCTAATATTCTTTTGAAAAAAAAAACAAAAACATATTTCTTGGAAAATATGTAGGGGGTTATTTTTAAATAATTGCTTTGTAAATTCAGTTTTTGTGATATCAGTCAAGTCGTGACCACGGGTGCTCTAACACACCCGAAAAGTCGGCTCAAGTAAATTCCTTAATAATAAGTAATCGTGAAAAGTTCCGATATCACAAAAGCTTTTTTTAAAAGAATATTAGCAACCGAAATTACTAATATTCTCTTTAACCCATCCAACTAAGCTAAATTGCTTGTGCTGGGAGTGGGTTATTGTATAAGGTTTAGTAATCCAAGAGTGCCATCTCGAGATGGGCCTGGGTCATAAGTGTGAGGGATATGCCGACAATCATAACCCCGGCAACTGAAGGACCCGAAACGGCGTGCGGTTTTAGTCGGTTCGGGTCCGATATAACCACCTCCGCCAGTACCGTATGCGAGGGCATTAATAAAAATACATTTTAAAAAAGGTTATTTAGTAAAATTACGTGCCTATACGAACATTTCGAAATCAAACCAGTGAATATGGGCTATGGTGCCTCATAGGACAATGTCTAAATTTAAGCGTTTATACTAGGATAGATGCCTAGAATATTCTCTTCGCCTAAATTAATTGTATTGGAAATCTAGTTAGCGAAACAAAAACTGAACTGCCCCTCTAGACCAAGTGGCACAATCGTTAATAGAATACAATAATAAAATTTGAGGAATGACAGATATTTTGACGTTCATGACAGTGGTAAACGTATATCAATCCCATACAGTTACTAGTCTATTTTACTAACGAATTGCCATTTGTCTAAAGTGGTTGAAATGACATCTGTTGGTTTGTACAAATTCACTCTAAGTATTCTAATCTGTATGAAAACATCACAAGTAAATTCTAAAATAAATGTTGCTCGCGTAAATGGGTCACAAAATATAAAATCAGTCGTGGGAAAATCTGTCGTAGACGATCTATATCAATTTTAGTATGGTTTATGGTAGATAACCAATATGTGTCAGTTTTGAGCATTGTTAAGTCGTATTGAGCCACCTTTCCACGGCACGCGATTTCACGGACGCGTGGGTAATTTCACGGATGCGTGCGTAATTTCACGGACGCGTGCGTAATTTCACGGATGCGTGCGTAATTTCACGGACACGTGCGTAATTTCACGGACGCGTGCTTAATTTCACGGATGCGTGCGTAATTTCACGGGCTACCACCGTGGAATGGGATTCGTCAGTGATAGTGCAGACACGTGTCGTGTATATAGTAAATGCGTCCGTGAAACCTCGCACTGTGGAAACCCGGTGTTAGAAAATCAAGAGTTAATCGCGATGATATTAAAATCATTTCCCCGGAGTTTTAAAACATAACGGAAACATTTACTTACATTGATTACAATCCATAGTCATAGCAACATTGATGCTAATTTCGACAAAGCCTTTTGCTTTGAACCCAAATTGATACAGAACTAGTCAATACCGTTCGCGGCTCACTTATTAAAAACGCAATTTAGAAATAGTGATGTTTTAATAAAAATATCTTAGTACACAATTCGCTATAGTGAAAGTGGAGGAGCGTGGACGATAAAAGGTATTCTCCAAGACAATATACTAGGTATTTTTGAGGAAATGAATCTGCAGCTCCAAAGAATTTCGTTATTTTTTGTCAAATGTTTGTTACTGACTGTCATTTCCTCAATATACAGTAACTTTAGCGAAAAGCAATGATTTTTTATAGATGCAATACTACTTGTACATTTTACTATAGTCTTCTGTATCAGGGAGCGCCAATTGTACTTTTACAGGGCCATTATTCTACTTGCATTGAGTTTCAAACGTAACGTGAGTAGATGCGGGATTTTAATTGATTATAAATATGAACGCGTATGGTTACGGTACGGTTAGTCAAGCCGAATAATGGCCCAGCCCCCATAGACAAGTGACAATTAGTTGGCCGGTGATTGTAGAATAGAATGACAAATGTATGGAATTTGACATTTATGACATATGTTGACAACTGTCATATACGTCAAATTCCATACATACGTCAGATCCCATACGCTGGCCAATTGCTAATTGTATATGGGGGCTGGTGGATTGAAGGCGTATCGACAGTGGTTACGAAATTAGTCACATGACATCACACACACAATAGACACCCAATACTTATCTACTCTCTTTTCTTATACTTGTATTCTGTCTGTGTTTTTCAAGCCTCCTACGAAACAGGAATATATTTTCACATGCGGGAGTTGTATTTATTTAACCATATATCAGATTGATCGACCACTGTGATTATATTAAGTCTTATTATTTTATCAAACAACCTGTAGTACAATTGGCGCCAACTGATTTTGAAATCCTCACACAAAGATAAGTAGATGAAATTCATGAATGTCTATTTGCTTTGTAGCAAGGAAACATTTATAATAAGGTGTTCAGATAAACTTAATTTCACTAAACACGGACCTGATTTTTACATTCATATGTGTCAGAAGTAATGGGCTCGTAATTTCTGTTCAGAATGATCTTACTGACGGCCGGCGCAGATTGATAGAACAGTAGACTTTATGCTCATAGACATAAAACACATTTCAATGACGATCATCATCGTCATTCTCATGGAGACGTATTTTCCTGATTGCATCCAAGGCTAAGATGAACTCAGAGCTCTGAGTCTTTCTTCCTCCACTTCACACGATCTTGGGCATCCATTGTAGTGAGATCGCACGCATGTCACCTTCCACGATGTCAAGCCACTTCTTGGGCCAACCCCTTCTATCTGGACCATCAATGACGGCCATCGTAGCGTAAGAAACGAAGCTGTATTATTTATCTTTCTATTATCAATTTTATTGTCATTATCTTGAAGTCTATTTCGCATAAATTATTTGCCGTGACGTACCGGCCAGTCAGTATCGGACGTGAGAAGAGACGAGCTTGCCATTTCTGACACAGTGATCTAGACTTTAGGGCCTTAGTTATAAAATTCAAATTTCTTCACACTGTTGTGAATATTTCTGTAAGTTACGTATAATTCTACCGGTGTTGATATGAACCGTATACTCAAGGTTGTATTCGCATCACCGTTAAATGTGGGCGCTTAGTGGCCTTTCTTGCTAAATATAGTGTATCTTAGTGGTTCAATTATGACTACTATTAGACATACATGTGTATGTGCTATGGTCACAATAATCTTAGACAAAAATCCTTAGAGCGGTTTCACATTATCCGATATCAGTGTCGGCTGTCGGCATTTCCTAATTTTATTACGGTCGAAAATTGATTGCACTAGGTTTTTTCATCCTTAGTTTCCCTAACTAGTCTGTGCTATCAAACAAATGGCCGAATCGGACCGATTTTATCGAATATGTGTGAAAACAGCACGACACGGCTATCAGATGTCTGCTATCGTCTGCCGACACCAATATCGGATATCGGACAATGTGAAAACGCTCTTAACAAATACACAATTATTTTAAAACCAAACTATAACCAAGGTTGGGTTCCTCTATTTTTCAACTATGGCAATGATTTATGTTTTATTGTTTTATGTTTTCCCGCCATTTACACAACACTGAACGTTGTCAAAGATTTAATTATAAAAATGTATATATTTGATACTTTTAACTATAGATATTGTTCCGAACAATGTATGGACGTATAAGCTTTGCATTTAGTATCAATTTTTACTTTCCAACTTATTTTAGGCATTCGTAGACCTCACAATAAATAACTAAATAATATTATATCACAATACTATTTATGAACAAGTAAAAGAGATGATTCTTCTCCTAAATACTCACAAAGATTTATAGATGGCGGTAGTATCAAACTGTCATGGCGCCCGCACAGAGTAGTTAAAATGCATTTAATCGTATTTATGTCTCAGAATATTATTAATTATGTTATTTATTAGATAACTATATCATATACTTATATTAAGTTGTTTTTTTTTATTTAAGAACAATTTCTTTTATCTGAGTAGATAATATGTTATTTTTGGATGACACTACGAATGTCTATGGATTTTTTTACAGTTACCATAAAACTTGTTTTACTTGCTCGATCATGCATTTTATTTAATTATTCCAGTTATACTAAAAATATAATAAGATTAAAATGTGGGATTTAGGTTATACCTGTATGATAATTTCTGCTTTATTCAAATAAAAAGCATGCAATTTTGTGTGCGTGCAATTTTGTGCATATGCAATTATGTGTGCATGCAATTATACATTTTTATTATATTCTACTTTATGATCATCAAATAAAGCAATTATTGTCATACACAGTCAAATATTTTTTATTCGAAAAATAATTACATAGCATAATGTTATTATAATACAATAAAATAAAATTATTACTTACGAATTATAACGACCAACGTTGCAAAAACTTAGCTTTATTACTAAGAGTATGTACACAGCCTAGATTTTTGCAATTTTTTTGCACAGTGGCAATTTTTTGCTGCATAAAATGAAAAATATTAACTAGCACGGAAATTTGAACTGTAAACTAATAGTAATAAGATTCATATTGTGAAGATATCGTTGATATTTAAATACATTTGTTTCGAAAAACTTACTATAAGTTGAAGAAAAGTTTCAGGAAGATTATTTCAGAGATGTCTCGAACTGTATCTCGAATATTATGGAAACTGTTACCTGTTATAATACCAAATACCAGTACCGAGTATGTATCCAAATATTTGCTGGTGGTGTGCAGTAGTATTTTCCCCTAAAATAGGGTTGTGCAATAAAATTGCACAAAAATATGGCTTAGTTTTATTACATAGGGAGAGCTTGTGAACGCACTGCCTCACGGCTTAAAATGCAATGTGTATTGAATACTCCTGTGTGCACATGACTTAACTTTTGCTTTGGTGGCCGCTGTCTTCCCTAAAGTATTTTTTTTTGTTTATACGGTAATAGCGAGCAAAAAACTAGTAACATCAGTAAAGAGGATAATATTCATATCTCACTATAGTCTCATAGACCTAGATGAAAAATATCTCACGTGACCGAAAAGACTCATGCAATGGAATGAGTCTTTTCTGTCCAGGAGTCAGTCTTTGACCGAAAAGACTTTATACCAGTCTATAGTGACGTACTACTGAGGTAGGGGTCCATTACACGCTTATGCAAGCGTCATGCATCATGCCGTCAATCATGAATGTTATTGATCAATCGGTTATTAGACGTTATGTTATTGGTCAATCACGGCGTGATTGATGGTTAAACCATGGCAAAATCTACCGTGTAATGGATCCCGTAGAATTTAATAAAAAAAGAAGTGTCAAAATAAAATTGTCTATGGTCATTTAGGCAAAGGTAACATCGGCATTCGGCCACCAAAACAAATAGCGGGGTAAAAATGCTCAAAAAGCATAAGTTTTATATTTAAACTAGATACTAAATTAATTATGGTATGTATATGTATAGCGAAGCACAGTCAGGGAATAGAATATAGCGAGAAGACTCGTTTGGTGCGGTTTGTAATAGTTCGTTCAGGATTGCGTTGCCGGCATATCAAATGATGTAGATAGGTTTTGGTGTTGACTTTAATAAAATTGTTAAATTTGTATTGTAAGACGTTTTATTTATTTTTTATCCTTTACACCTTCATCGTAGCGTTAACACCAGTCGCATCCGAAGATTTTACCTCGGAGTCTGGAGTCCGCTTTAGACTAGTCGAGCCAGGATCCTTGGTACTGTTCATACTCGTGCCTACAGTTCTTATTTAGTTAGGCGCGCTCTAATCCTACTAATATTGTAAACGCGAAAGTTTGTAAGTATGTGAAGATGTATTTGACTGGACTTCGATATTTTCCGTGAAGCGACTGCCATCTGACCTCTACAACCCAATGGCGACATTGGGCGATATCGAAGCATTGCAGCTAGACCAGTTGTTGATTTTTAAGGGCTCCAACTACCCGTAACGACCCGCGCCTCCTGCGTAGCGGCCGCGTTCACTACAGCTACGCCTCAGAGGCCTACGCCTACTTTATTGAAATAGTCTAAGTTCAAAATTAAAAAGATTTCGCCAATCGATTTTAGACTTTAACAGCATACCAGTTAAATCTAAAGTGCAATGACATTTTATTTAATGTATGTGATATGACAGTGGTTGACAATTTAGCAGAATCAGGGATCTGGACAAACGAATAGATGTTGAAGTAATTCCGGGAACAGGCTGTTTATCCTTCGCAATAAAAAATAAACAAAACCGTCTAAATCACTAATCATTTATTTCGTCTATTTCACTAATTAAATCATCTAGCTACGAAGGCACGAGCTGCGTAAGCATCTTCACAACCGTCTTCTTGTCGAGCTTGCATTTGGGGTATAGTGAATGGCAGTCCGAGTCCATCGAGCGTCCTGCCGACACTGCATCGAAGACTGCCGTGCCGTCCAGCATGCGGTGGACTAGGGAGTTCCTAAAATATGAAAAAAATTAATTGAGTGTCAACTTTCATAGCGCGATGCAGGATTTTTAGCTAGTTAGGAAGTAGTTCGGCATGTATAAGCTAGATGGCGCTGATTGTATGTGGTTGCCATGAAAGAATAAAAAATCTTCGCAGAATTGCAAAACAGTTGCGATGACAGTGATTTTTTCTTTATTGATAACTAGTTGTGTACCAAAACTAAATGTTACCTATAATACAACTGATTGCCACAAAAGACTAAAGAATTTTCGTAGACATGGCGATCGAAAAATTATTTTGATTTTGAGGGGAGTGATTGTCGGGAGTGTCTTAGCCAGTTAGCCCCAATCTCCGAGAGGGAAATTTGTGCCACAGTCCTGTCCATCAGCAGTTATATCGTACCAACATGCTTGTGTAGTTGACTCGGGCCCCTAATGTCTTCTAGTGTGTCTAGTAAAAATGCCTTCTAAGAATGAAAAAGACCTAAAACTTACTTGGACAACGAAGACAACAGTGCATCAAAGTCCGTGCCGTTTCCGCTAATCATGTTCTCGTTAGCAAGCTGCACATACGAGCAGGACAGTCGCTGCATGCACGCGGTCGAGTCCACATTGTACCTGGCGAGCATGTCGTCGATCTTCGCAAACATCTCCGATACCTGGCTGAAGTCTGTGTCCAAGCCTTAAAATAATAGAAATGTTTTATGTCTGATATGATCAGTATTGTTGCCATGACGTGTTTATGAGTGATTGTGTTTTAGGCTGCGATTCAGAGGGAGAAGTATGGAGCTATATAGGGTGTATAACTCCATCTCTTACCCTCGGAATCCCGACTGCGCTGCGTGGCGCTTCTAGACCTTTCCTGACCTAACCCAATTGTTTGTCGCTGTTTTATCTGATATCTAATACCTAACTATTTTTTGAGGAAATTAATTAATGACTTCTGCCTCAACCAGCTCCAAGTTCTTTATAGCTCTATGGCAATAGTGTTTTGTCACATAGGTGGGCTAGGGTCGTCGTTGCGAAAGAATGCCGAAATTGTGTTACGCCCGCGCGACGCTAGCACAGATTGATAACAACTGCAGAGGAAATACCACCCGGTATATCCTGAAATCCAGCCTAAAGCATTGTCAAAAATACTACTTACTTCTGCCATAACCGCCTCCATAGCCGTAGGAGAAGGCGTGAATAATTTTAGGCAGAATGATCACAGCTCCGAAGCCCAGTATGGAGCCTAACAGGACACCTCCCAGGTCTATTTTCACCGGCCCATACAGTCCTGGTGCTGTGCTGCCGTAACCACCCTGAAATCAAAAAAATATCCTGTTTAACATGAAGTCTTCCTTTCATTCTTTACCTCGCTACAGTGGCATCATTATTATCATTTTAGTGTTCCGGAGGATTGCATTTGAGAGTTTCAATTTGAAGCTCGGGGTCCGGCTACTTCCTTTGACTTGACTGACTGACTTGACTTACTACCTATAAGAGCTACTTCCCCCCTACGCAGGAGAGGCGCTGCCGTCTCCGTTGCCCAGGGTGCACTGCGTGGAGGTTCTGGCCCAAGCACTTCAGGGAGCTTGAATATCTAAGTGGGTAATGCTTCGGAAAAACTTTCTGTTAGTTTTAACGACAAAATTGAAGTCCAAAATGTTGACTAAACGCTTTGTGTTGATGAATGTTAAAGTATTTTATGATTACTTGCACTGATTCGCGAAGAAACGTTTAGCTTTCTCCATTTAAAATAATTTGTATACACGGAAAGAAATTACTCACGTTTAGATTTTACTGGTTTTGTTAGGTAGGTAACTGCCATGACACATCTAATTTAAGTAGGTACAGTCGGCAAAGGAGATAAGTATACGCCTTCCACACCACCATCTCATTAGCTAACTGTACCTACTTACCAAAAATAATTCAGTGTATAAATAGTACCTAAATCGAAACCACAACCTGGGCTACCTATTGTATGAAGGGTGGAGTCGCCTGTCACCCTGGCAGAAGCAGGCCGAGGCGGCGCCGGTGGTGTAATATGCACCTGCCAATATTCGGTGGCAAGATATGGAGATAGCCATGGGTCAGCCGGGGTGCGAAAGATGTGTCTTTGGCAATCTCACCCCAGATAACCTACGACCCACAAACGGCGTGTGTTTTAATCGGTTCGAGTCCGATATACTCGTGCCTCCGCGAGGTGTGCTATCCGTGGGGATATTGCGCATATTTATAAAGTGATAGTTGGCGATGTACCTACCACCATCCCTACAGTCAAGGTAAATATGAACGCTTACCCCAGTCCCACCGAAAGAGGAGACTCCAAATCTCTGCGTCCTGTCAGCTTGGTTGTCTCTGTCCTTTTCTATTCTAGCTGATGGTTCTGCCAGCTGGTCCTCGGTGCGCTGGAAGCTGGGCATGAAGCCGCTGAAATTGAAACTGATTTAGGTTACGATTATGAGCCAATTAACACATAATGTAGGTAAATCTTAAGTTCTAATTAGCACAGACCGCCGCAGGGCCAAGCATGGAGAGAATCCTCTGCGAATGGATACACACAGCAGATAATAGTAGAGTTTTGTCACTCAAATCAGAGTGCTCCTTCTAGAAAACTAAACTAACTCCACCTCCGCGTGAAAGGAGAATCAAGTCATCAGTGGCAAGGAGTTTAAGTTCCGGCCGGCTTTGTCAAAGTAAGTAAGCTTTTCCTTCCGGCTTCCCCTTTAAAATTTACACCTTTTGCTACTGCAGGTTAGACACGACCCACGATGCTCTGATTACAAAGCATCCTTAGAAAAGGTGCCCTCAAAGAATATACCGTCTCGTTCGTCATCATCATCATTTCAGCGTTGTTTCTGGTTCCATCTGAGGCCTACACTTTGTAGCCTGGCGCCCGCTTAATCATCCTTCTTTTAGTTTGGCTTTTATGGGAGAGACTGCCGTCTGAACTTCCAACCAAGGCCCGTACCATCTTGCAGGTGAAGTTGGCTTGATTTCAGGTGTCTTAATACACCCTGGGGATTCTATATCAACATCATCCTGATAGAAAAACAAGAATAGCTCTTACCCATCTTCTCTGTATTCCGCTGCAACCAAACCCAGACACACTGCGACTACAATACAAACTTGCGTACTCATCGCAACAACTTCTTCAAAAGACTGCCGTCTACCAATTCCGGATACATCTATATACAGAGCGTTCCGAAGTGTGCTCCAAGACAATGATATGGGGAAACACCATTGTCACATGTGGTGTGCATTGCGTAATACTTTTACATAGCGTCACGGTTTTCGAACGATTGCATCTGAATAGGAACTGATAAGGTAATTCCCTACTGGCTTACATTATGTGCCTTCCTGGTTTTCTATTCCTTCTGTGTTATTTCGACGGAGATATATACAGAGAGTATATAATACTAACGGACGCCCGCGACTTCGTACGCATGGGGTGAAGTTTCGTAAAATACTTTCTTAGTCTTACCTACTACTATATCGTCCTTATAGGGTGTAGACTTACTATGTCTACACCCTATAAGGAACCTATCTGCCAAATTTCAAGTTTGTAGGTGATAAGTTTCTGAGATTTCGTGATTTCTTGTAGGTACCTATGTTTTCTTCATTTTACATTCATCATCCCCATAGTAATTTTTCAGTGGCATCTAAAGTTTTCACTTCATGCCCGAGGTCCGCACAGAAAATATCTGTGAGATGTTGGCTTTTCGAGCGACTGCCGTCTGACCTCCGAACTCGGGAAAAGAATGCGCCAAAGCCAGCTCCGTTATTACCTGGTGCGCCCACTAGTACCTTTTTTTTTATCGTGCGATAAATCCCCACGGATATTTCCCCCGCCGGAACCGGAGGAGGAGGTTATGTCGAACTCGAACCGACTAAAACGCACGCCGACTGTGGGCCGTCGGTTGCCGGAGGTGAGATTGTCTTAGCCATATCCCTCGCACCCCGGCCGACCTGGCCCTCTCTCGAACTGGCCCTCATCCGGTGTGGGGACCACGAAGTCCCCAACTCGCCCCCGGGTATGGGGAGGCACGCAATGCGCGCCACCGCCACGGCCTGCGCCGACTAGTACAGTCAGCGTCAGCGTCATAACCACCAGACCAACATGCCTTATACACAAAGTTTCAAAAAACTTCAATGCTTTCATGTCACTATCAAGGGGGGTCCCTTTTCTCTGAAGCTTACTGTACCTGCTAATCGGCGCAACTAAATGTGCTTGGACTCCAATGGCCCCTGTACGCACCGGCCCAACACTTCGCTCAGTAATGGCGAGGGGTATAGGGTAATGTTAACGTTGCCCGTTAAAATGTACGAAATAAAAGTTAGCAAACCAAGTAATCGAACCTGGGACTTAATGGTCAGTAACAACGCAGTCACTGAACTATCAAAGTTGTGACTGCGGTACGAAGAAATTCACGATTTACGTATTCAGAGCGTGAAAAGCGCGCATTGTTGTCACCAAGTCGGGCGCACGCGCATTCAAGATCACCCATCGTCTCTGGCTGTGTCGCAACGCACCATTGTAAAAAAAACTTATTATGTTGTTGAAACAATACTTTAACTACTGCGATAAGTATCTATATAAACATTTGTTTAATGTAAAGTATTTCAATATGACTTTATCTCGCTTGATGGTAAGCGGCTCCGATTGGGGATCAAATCCACCCTCCTCACGACGCGTTGACACATTGTCCGGAAACGGAAGTTACGCAAACTCAGGTATGAAATGGTTTGTGCCTCCCCTTACCCGGGGGCGAGTTGGGGACTCTTTGGTCCCCACACCGGAAGAGGGCCAGATCGAGAGATATGGCCCTGGGTCGGCCGGAGTGCGAGGAATATGGCTACGACAATCTCACCTCCGACAACTGACGGCCCACAGACGGCGTGCGTTTTAGTCGGTTCGAGTCCGACATAACCTCCTCTTCCGGCTCCGGCGGGGGAGGTATCCGTGGGGATTTTTCGCACCATAAAAAAAAGGTGTGAAATGGTTTCACACCGCGAATGCTCAAGCTGTGGGATGATTTCCTTGCTGGGGTTTCCCAAGCAACTACAAGCTGGGTTTAAAAAAATACGCATATTGCGGTGAGTCCCTACTCTGGCTAACCCTAGCCAGAGAGAGTTCACTGGAGAGGTTTTGTGCTGTAAGTTGGAAAACCAAAGGCTTGTCTTACTTATCTTTTGCGCTGGACGGCAGCACGAGTATAACTCCCCCGGCGGTGTTGCACTCGCCCATAAGTCACGGTAACCACTTACCATGAAGTGGGCCGTGTGCTTGTCTGCGATCTAAGTAGTTTAAAAACAAATTAGAATTTGTTTACAAGTCGGCAGCGCGAGTGCAACTCCATGTTGAACATGTCCAATGTCCATGGACTGCGGTAACCGCTGCCTGCTGGTAGGATGCCAACGTCGTCGGCTAGCCCAAAACATCCGGGGCTATCACCCCGAAGCCCGCATGCACGCACACACACATCCGAGTTAGCTACATTCGATGCAAATGATAAACAATTTGAATTCAGTTGAAACAAATTGAAAAAACGAAAATGGTTTTTTTGCGTACGGAAATCCCACGGATATGACACCCATCGGCCAACGGAGGTTCTGTTGGGGTCACAATCGGCCGGCCGTACCTGTCAGGCCTACACACGGAGAACCAACCCAGGGTGGGCACCGCGTACCTAGCGCCAAACACCCAAATGGTGTGTGTGTGGAATGAAGCAAACCAATAATACGCTTTGCATAGAATTGCACGTTAAACGGTAATGAGGCAATTTCGTTACTTGCGATAAAAAATAGATCGTGTACGATTACCGAAAATGCACTTCACACATGTTAAACTCAGGAGAACTATCTAAATACTGTATGTCCCGAGCAAAAGTTGAGTCCGAAAAAAAAACAATTTCTTTGTAATAATGCAGAGAACTTTCTCTGAGTAATAATTTTCAACATTTACACTTGTCACAGACGGAATGATTGATGAGGTGGTTACTTCGCTGGTGGTGTAGTGATTATTCATAATGCCCGGTCGGTACGAATAATGGCGAGTCAAATCGTACTATAAAGCTTTATTGTTTAAGACATAAAGTATTCAATTTGACTGCCTCTGCGGCTGCTACGCAGGAGGCGCGGGTTCGATCCCCGCTCAGTGCCAATATTTGTATGCATGAATATAAATATTTGCATTGGTCTGGGTGTTTCTATGTATAATATGTATGTATTTACAAAAAAAAAAGTATCTAAGTATGTATATCCGCATTCTAGATTCCATAACACAAGCTAATTAAGCTTACCATGGGTCTAGAAAGCGTTGTGTAGAATGTTGTGGAACATTTATTTATTTATTTAATTAAAAATAATTTCAGACGATTAATTCAGTACCTAGTTAAAAGAAATACTAGTAGTACTAAAAAATTACTGCTGATAAACGGAAAACGCTTTCCTCTAGCAATGGGAGGGGAAGGGGGAGTTACAGGACAGTCGCTTCCGTGAAATCTTTTAAGCAAAATCTAGAAAAGATTAGGAGAGTAGGCGCCGGGCTTTAAAGCTTAATGTATAAGTGACTAATATTCTTATTTATATTTTTTCAGTTTCAGTCAGTTCTCTCAGAAAAAATATAAATTTTCAAAACTGCCCGGGTATTCTGAATAATGCACTTTTAATCGCTCGATCTACAACATGGTGTACTATTAAGCACCATTATGTCTAATGTTAGGATTTAAGCGGCAAATCTTAGATGAGCCATTATGTAAACCATAGCCGTGAAATGTTTCCATATTAGCGAAGTCAACTGCATAGAGCTCTGCAGTGCTTAGAATAGACATTTTTGTTACTATATAAAATTACGAACTCGTGAAACGTATAAGGAAGGAAGTAGGTAGATAGGAGGCCGCTGTTTCTGCCTATGTTGGAAGGAAAATAGTATTTGCGCTGACTTAAATCGTTGAAATTGCACATATTTCATCGGTTTTCTAAAATCCCTCCACTCAAAGTAAAGCTGCGTTTACATACTCGCGGCAGAGCGAGGGAAGTGGCGAGAGAAGTGGGCAGAGACGTGGTGTGAATGGTATATTCGTCATGCCGCGAGTACTACCGCGTATTGCTTTGAAGTTTGAAGTTTTGAAGTTTGAGTTGCTGTGAATGTCGGCTTGGCGGCGCGAGTGAAAGGAGCGGCAATACTAGCGCGATGAACTATACGAGACCGCTAGATGGCGCTAATCAGTAAACACGGCTTTCGTTATTGCTCCTCGAATATTTACTTTTAAAAATATTTATATTGATCTACGGAAAGTGTATAGTAGTTGAAAGTTATTGTTTTTATTATTAATCTATTTATTATGCTGTAAAAGCATAATGCGTACACTGCTACAGCGTTGTCCTCCATACGTTTACGTCCGTCTCCATTGCAGGGCGAATACTGTAATGCGGACCAACACGATGATGCGCGTGTGTGACCGCTAGGGCATTAATCGCGCGAATATTGCCGGCAACACGATGAGCAATGCGAGTGGCAGTATGTAAACGCGGGGTAAGATGTAGCACCGCAAATAACAAAAAATCCATTCGCAAAATGTGCAATATGTAAACCAATCATAGACAGGCACAGCACAACAGGCTGCTTTGCTGTATAGTATACAAAAAACATTCGAATTGAGAACCTCCTTCTTGTTTAGAAGTCGGTTAAAAATCCAAATTACCAAATCATCAATGATTGATACACAACACAATCACGAACTCCTTTTGAAAGAAGAAAGCACCACTTCTTCTTTCTTTAATATGAGAGCTAAGTGGCGTAAGAAGCGTATGCGAAGGCTAAAGCGTAAAAGGAGGAAGATGCGTGCAAGGTCCAAATAAAGCGGTACACCAAGTGGAGATTAGTTGTAACATCTAATATTACTTGTGTATCGAATAAAAACTAAAAACAATTTCCTTGGGATCAACTGAAATTCAAATGAGTGCCCTATCTAATCGTTCTAACTTCCATCTCGACATTTTACAACCCTATGCTTGTGATGCGAAGTAATATACTCTGCTTAACAATACACGGAACTTTTTGTAGTCATGCACATTGATTCCCTTCACTATTTGAAAGATTGCAACATAAAAATGACGGCAAACATGCGCTAGTTTTAGCGCGAGAACTACAGATTATTGCCCAAATTAAAAATGTGAATGAAAAAATGTTAAAAACGTTCGTAATAATTTACTGTGTGGTGATTATAGTGAAGAGTGAAAATGGCCGCAGAAGAAGCGGAAGCGAATATCAGCATAGACAAGGGAAATTATTTTCTTTTAATGTCGTTGAGGAAAACCTTTCAGTGAGTAGTTTTTCATCATATCATCCATATCCATGCTAATCAATCAATTAGCCTATCGCAGTCCTCTGCTGGACATAGGCCTCTCTCAAAGTTGAGAAGCTCTGGCCTACTGTTCCCATGCTGGCCAGACGGGTTGGTGCAGGGTTTTATTTCGAGCTTTCCTTCTCTCGCAGTAATATCGTCTGCCTATTTTTCCGTTTATCGTCTCATATGATACCTTTTTTTATCCTTTGTTCCCACTAGTATAATGTAATATTTATACTCCCTTTTCAGATTGACCTGCAATTCACAGTACCTTTCCTGAGAATACCCGTGAAGAAAACCGTGGACTCTGCCTATGGAATGATGGTATATGAGCTTTTTTTTTTTATAATTAAGTACTTATATTGAAATGACGTTTAAACCAAATTTAACAAATAATATTCTCGACTGGTTTTTAACCCTCCGGCCACTTGGATCGTATGCCTTTAATCCCATGGGATCCTGGTAGGTATAAATTTTTCGTCATTTTATTCGAGGGATCCTCCGAAATATCGATAGGAGTGAAATTGCTAAAAACTCTATAAAATCGTTAGTAAATTTAAATCATATGAATATAATAACAAAAAGGTCAAAAATTTATAGTAGGAGCATTCCTAACTGACCAACCAGGTGGTCGGTTGGGAATGGGGGGCCCAATTAGCATAGGATTCCCCCCTATTCGCAGTAGTTCGGTGATTAGTCCGGTATACCGAACTAATGCTACAAGTAGCCGGAGTGATTTTTATTCATTCAATAAAATTCAGCGTGAATTTTAATTTGTGTAACCATCTTAGGTACAGGGCGTAGAGCCGAGAGAGAGAGAGATAGCTAGGTCAGAGATCACGGGTTCGATTCTCTATGAACAATAACCTCCATTACCCGTGGCACTACTGCTTGGCACTACCAGTAGTGTCATAATGTTTACAAAAAATCTATAGTCCGCATTCTAGAACCCATAAAACAAGCGTTATGCTTACTTTGTGTTTAGAGGGCGCTGTGTGAAATGTCCTCTAGAATAGATATTCTAACTAACCTCTCCAGCTAAGCTAAACTTCGTTAGTGTGCACATGAAAAAAACATACAATCAATCAATTAGCCTATCGCAGTCCAGTGCTGGACATAGGCCTCTCCCAATTATATAATTAAATGTTACAAATACCGGTAAATCATTATCATTCTCTGAGCCCTTTCCCAACTCAATTGGGGTCGGTTTTCCAGTCTGTGATGCGGCTGCACTTCGATAGTTTTCCATGAAGCAACTGATAAGTGACTTCCATAATCAATTGGCCCCTGCAGACCCACCATACCACTGGCCATACTGGTGGTAGGCCAGTTCCCAAACCATACAGTATCGAGTAGTAGTGGCGATATTGAAGTTCTGTAGTCTAAAAAGAACTCCATTAAATTTTTTCATCGGAAAACCTATGATTGAAAAATGCCACCGAAATTAGCAAAAAATTAGGCATCGTGAAATTATCCATCTACTTCAGACGCAGACTAGTTGTACTTTTGAGGGCTCCCACTACTCGTAACGACTGCCACTACTTAGATGTTGGTATTGCAACCGGGACAGACAAACCATATAAATACTAATGTATTCTTTGAATAATCCAATTCCTCTAGGGGCTGCCGACAATAAACATCAACCCGGCATCTTTGGCGTTGGCCGGTATCATCGTGGTAGGATCCACGGTGATACTGCCATACCTCGCCAAGAAGTACTCGTACGGTCAGGAGAGCTTCCGATATGCTAAGTGTGAGTATGCTGCTAATTTCATAGATAAATACCGTAAAACGGGGTGAATAGAAAAAAAATGGTCAGCTCAATTCTGTAACAAAATCATCAAATATCTGTACTTCGTTTTGTACATTCTGCTTCGAGGGCTTAAAATTTTATAAAAAAATTAATGAAAAGATTGTAGTAACCATTTTACCTCTATTCACCCCGTGATCATAACCTTGTTCTACCCATTTAAAATTGTCGTATCACAGTGTTTATAACCAAACTCCTCCGAAACGGCCTGAACGATTTTTGTGATAACCTACATCCACACGCGCATTGACTAGTCTCCTAATAAAATATCCTCGCATTTCCCTTGACACTACTGCGCGACACTACTAGTAGTGCCACGGGAGATTTCTATTTCCCGTGACACTACCAGTAGTGCCATGGGGTAAAACCCCCTATTCGCAGTAGCTCGGTGATTAGTTCGGTATATATCGAACTGACTGCATTTCCCGTGACACTACTCTTTATTATGTAGTTGCAGGATTTTTTTACATCTGTACTAATAGTTAGTAGAAAGAACTACGAGAAATAGTTCCCCTTTTGTGGGCCCATTTATAGGACAAAATTCTGGAAACGAGTTTCATTGAAGTTATGAACAGGTAATAAAAGAATCTGATGAAGAAATACAATGGACTTCAACATTTTATTCAATAAAACACGATCATACAAGAGTATATTAGCCGCAACGGGCGCAGCAGGTCTTTTTAACATTTTTTTTAGGCCTTATAGATGCGCATGACCTTTTGCACTTGGGTCTTGGTGATTCCACTATGCCTGCGTCTGCCGGGATATATTGTGTCTCTACGTGAATGAATGCTTTCCGTTTTCTTGGACTCAAATCGAAACATCCAAAAGGAGGAGTGTATTCAATGTCCCAAGTGGCATTACTTGACAACGAGCTCAAAGATTCTTCGTGACAAACGCAATCAGGCTCTTTGAATGCTGGACAGCTGTCTATTACCCTGTCTATTGCTGACAGATCATTGCAAAACACGTCCATATACGCACACTTACAAATATCTTCTACAGCCTCGCTCAAGGCCTTCCTGATGTCAGCGTCTCGCTGCTTCTTCAATTTTACCATTTTTCGTGCTTCAACTTTCGCTTGTTCTTCTGGACTTCGTTTTTTGATGATTTTAAACACCATAGGATCACAGTCTACATAAGGGTCTTCGTTAGGTGCTATATCTGTTAAATCTTTTAATGGATTCACCTGAAAATAATGAAATACACCAATTAATATTATTGGAGCAACTAGTCCAATAACTTTCCCTACAAATTTAAATCTGAAAGTAAACATCTAGGACGTGTCTTAAGCCCACACTGCTCGTCTAGCTATCCAGATTTCCAGGTTAGATTCAAGTCTCTGGATGGTTTAGATTCACATTTGAAAATAATTTGAAAATGTATTCCATGGTAGACTATTACCTACTACTCAGGGCCTCAAGAAAGACATGGGCATACCTGTATAGTAAAGACATCGCCTTTCCTCTGAACTTTGAGAGCTGGTTTAGGCTCTAGAGGTTCATCCGGCTCTGAGTCTCCACCACCGACGTCAGCTCCCGGTCTACTGCCTTTCTTCTTCTTCTTCTTATTCTTGTCTTTATCTGGCCCTCCACGTCCGCACTTGAACGTCATTAACTTTGCTACGCTCTTGCCGACCATTCCTGGGCACCATCCTCGACGAAACTGCACAAATACCAATTCCATCAGTACTGTCAATTATTATTAATTTCTTATTTGCAAATAACTCATCCCAATGTTAACATACATACATACAATCACACCTTCATCCCGCAGGGTTAGGCAGTTTTCCCTTTTTTCTGGTTTTTCCTTTTTACCAGTTGTTTTTTTTCTTTTTTTCCCTTTTTTTCCTCCATTACATTACCTGTGTTGACCTAGCGTGGCTAGCGTTATTTAAAGCAGAGGTTTTCCTGTAGGGGGTGAGGGTTCTTCAGGGATATGCCAGAGGTTAACCTCAGCCTCGGCAATCGATGGCCCAAGACGGCGTGTGGTTATAATCGGTTCAAGTCCGATGTGACCACCCTCACCTCTCCGATATCTCTCTATTGTTGAATAGTTTCAGTCTGCTAAGAACAGATTCGCTAGTTGGAGCCCTAAAAAATTCAAAAACCTCGGTCTAGCTGCAAAGCTTCGATATCGCCTAATGTTAACATTGGGTTGTGGAGGTCAGATGGCAATCGCTTCACGGAAAATATCGAGGTCTAGCCAAATCCGTAGTTAAGACTGGTAAAGCGGACCCCAGACTCCGATCTGAAAGCTTCGGATGCGACTGGGAATAACGCTAGGAGGAAGAAGAAGAACAAATTCGCTAAAAATGGTAGCCAGGAGCTCTGTTAATATAGGTCTGATGGTGAAAAAGTTCAGGTTTTACCTAAATCTGAACACTTCTATACAAAGATTTCACTGTATCATTACGAAACGAAGCTTAGATATTTATTGATGTTTTGCATAATCAAAGTTACCTTTAGCCCAGGCACATCATGTGCGTTCCAGAGCCACCCCATACTGGCCGGAACGGGCAACCCGGGCTTGAGGAATATGCATTGCTTGTGACCATAATTCACTCCTGCCATCAAAAACAAATCATTAGAAGCAACATTAAATCGCAAGTAACATTTTGTAAAAAAGAAAATCCTGTAAAAAATCTTCATAAAATACTAATCATAACAATAATAATATGTATTTTGGATTATTCCGTTTTTGATGACAACGATATTTCTAATAGTTAAATTCTAAATCGTTTTGTCGTTTGTTGTTTTGTATAAAAGATACTAAGCCAGATTATATATCCATATCCATACTAATATTATAAATGCGAAAGTAACTCTGTCTGTCTGTCTGTCTGTCTGTCTGTCTGTTACGCTTTCACGCCTAAACCACTGAACCGATTTTGATGAAATTTGGTATAGATAGATTAGACATTGAGAAAGGACATAGGCTATGTTCGGTCGCGATAACCGACATCCACGCGGGCGGAGCCGCGAGCAAAAGCTAGTCGTATATATGTGTGGTATTTAACGAAGAAGCATGAAATATTTGAATTGAAAAGTCAAATGGTTTCAAAATATTCACAATCAATCAATCAATTAGCCTACTGCAGTCCACTGCTGGACATAGACACAGGCTGGACTTAGTTTATTTCTTTGGCTGTGTGTATATCCTTCTCCAAAACATTTACCTAAACCTTTAACCCACTCTTCATCATCAACATCATCTCCATGGAAACATATTTTCCTGATTGCATTAGTGGCCAAGATGACCTCGGAGCTCAGGGTCTGCCTTCCGGCTCTTCCTCCTCCACTTCGCACGTTAATGGGCGTTTACCAAAAAAAATGACCACTCGAATAATGGCATGTCCTACGACTTGTAACTAACACTAAACTTTAACATTGTACATTATAAAACGCATTCAAAACTAATAATTTACATAAGTAAAAACCAAAAAATATAATAATTTCACATAAATTTTGATAAAATAAAATGAAAAAGTAGTGATTTTTATAGTGTCCCACCATACTTTTCCAAACTTCGGTACGTGATTTTTATAAGTTAACTGTCTCTAGGTTATGAACTATTGTGTTTTTCAGAAAGATTATATCAACCAAATGTCATTTTATAGCTTGTTGGCATAGATTTAGAGATCAAACTATAAAAAAATACGTGTTTTGACGTGGGTCAAAAAATGATGTCTGTGGAAAAATTCCGGAACGCTACGACTATAAAATGAGTTTTTACGACAAATTTCTACTAACTTTGTCAATTTTTATGAATAGCCGGACTTGATATTATATTACCATCTTTTATTGTACCACATTACACGCAAATAAATGAATTTGAATTTGAATTTGAATTTGAATTTGAATTTGAATAAAACACGCGCCATTTTAATTTTTTTAGCGGCATAGCTTCAGAAAGTCTATGGAAAGTCATGTAGTGACTGGTTGTGCATCACGCTGGGCTACTTTTATGTTCCACTACGAACCTTGTTTTTATTGGTAAGTATGGATATCTTTGCCTTACAGTTTAATAAAACTTATTGCGTTTGTTTTATAGAAAGCGATTCAATGCTCTTATTTATTAAATATGTATTAAAACAACAACTTTTTTTGGATTTGGTTATGTACCGGCATCAAACGTCACGTCCACCACGCGACGTAATGTACTAGATTTCTCTATGTATTTTTTTTCTCCTGGGTGGAATTCCATAACGCGACGGTCATTTTTTTTGGTAAACGCCCTAATACCCCAATCTTCTTTTGCTTCAAGCAAGTATAGACAGTCAGAAAGAACAATTTTATTACGAAGCTAGTAATCTAGCGCAATTCTTTACCTGGATATGTATCACCAAAAGTGTAGTTGTACTTCGAAGAGCTCTTCTTTTTCTTTTTTTCTCCTTCATCGTCGTCGCCCATCTTGATTTAGTAGGTAGGTATGCACTTATATCTAGACAATTTCATTTTCTCTTTAAATTTCAGTAGAAGCCTAAACTACGCCTAAGTAACACGAAGGACTTATATTGAACTTTGATTTGATTAAAATATTTTTATGTTAACGATGATACTGAAAAATACTATTGTACTTAATAAAAATAAATAAGCAAAAAAGGTATGATCCCAAAGCCGACTGCATAAGACAGATGCATGCAGCAGATACAACTTACTCATTAAACTCCGTTAAGGATAAAGGGGACTATTGTGAAGCCGCAATGAATTACGCGTATCTGCTGTGGGCGTCTGCAGTTGTCGTATGCCTTCGGAATCATACCTTAATTTATTTGCCTTTTTATTATAAAGAATATTGGAACGAATTTACTGGTAAATAAATTTCAGAATAAACGGCTATCTACTTTCTGATACTGTATAATATATGGTTCCATGCAATATATTATAATTGTCAGCAGCAGCAGCAGTGGTGAATCCAATAGCAATGCGGTATGCATTGCTATTGGAAGTGGAGTGTTGAAGGGTCAACATTTTCAAAAGAGAAGCTGGTGGAAAAAGAATTTAGGTACTTCTTATCTGGTTTGTCATGCACCATGGGACCATTGGGAATCCGGCAGGAATCGGGTTATAGGGACCCCTCGCCACTGATGCCTTTAGTCTGGCTTAAGAATAGCAACCACTATATTTTTCAAAATTTATCAAAAACGAAACTTTAGGTCTCGTAACAGTTTGGGTATTCATACTTGTGCTTGTACTAGTTATATATTTTAGATTATACATCAAATGAGAATGCTTCATCAAAAGCTAAATAGCGCATAGGAAGCAAATATCTTTAATTTTCAATTTTCAATATTCTGTGATCTTACTTTACAATTAAAATTATATTGGTCCTGTTTAGAATAGCGAAAGAGACTTGTATTTCCAAAATGTTACGCACCATGACTATGAATACAATGAAAATGTCTGAATCAGTTGTATACGTATAATTAGGTGTTAACTTTTTGTGGGTTACAAAATAAAAACCAATGTATTAATAAGTACAAAAGAAACCATAAGAATATCTTTCATTTTCATGTTGGCCTTTTCTCTTGTTGGTACTTTTCTTGGATAGCCATTTTGTGTGAACCACAACACTCTCTACCCAACAAGGATTTCAGTATTTGCTCTTTGTCACAACACCTTTTTTCAGTATCCACGTTAAATTTGTTAACACAACGCAAATCATGGTCTTTTTGATTCTGCATATATTCTTTTATAGCTTTCTTTATTCTTTGGTATTCTTTAGAACAGCATACCTTACCTGCGTCGCTATAGCTAGGCGGGTGTTGAGGCATTGCTGCCGTCTTGTACATTCTAGCAAATCCATCTGGTACGGAACACGGTCTGCCCATCACTGGACATGGGCCGAGCTGTACAGGAGGTAAGCCGTAAGGCAAAGGCTCGGCTTCATCTTCTTCATCGTCCTTTTTAGCTTCTTCTTCATCGTGTCTCGCGTTTACAGGACAATTAGTTTTATGTTTGTATAGCGGACAATATGCCTTGTGTGTCTTTCGTGAAGCTTTGTTAAATGTTTCTGCAATACAGTTACAGTCAAAGGTCTTGCAAGGAGGTGACGGCTTTGTAGGGTTACATTTGCAGTCTTTATCGTCTGTTATATCTGTGCAACCGCTATAGGCTGCTGCATTATATACCCAGGGGTTGTTGTTGTTGTTCATACCCAATGTACGTGTGGAAGTTTTGCCTGAAGTTGGTAGGCTGCTGATACCAGCCGGTACCGCCTTACGATCGATAGATTGCACAGTAGCTCTACTTGCAGAAACTCTGTTAACAACCTCGTCTTCACTATTATAGGTTGTATTAAAATAGTCTTGGATAATATAATCCCGCCTATACATGGCATCTTTGAAACTTGGAAGACTTGTCAGAAATTGAGCTTGCGTTTTTGGTTTGGGAGTTCCAGGTGGAGATTTGCTTGGAGGTGTTGCTCCAGTGTTAAAGTGCTTATTTGTCCTATCTAGGCACGTTTCACCAAGCTTGGCCAGTCCACCGCAACCAGAACATTTAGCTGTTTGTGGCTTATCTTTCTTATCAGGACAATCTTCTCTATGCCATGTGTCATCTTTGCAGCCACATGTACCACATATCTTCTTAGTACCTGGATCACCTTCTTTCTTTGGGAGGGAACCTGCTTTTGACTTATAACTGTCAAGATTTCTAATGTATGTTCTTACTTTATGCGCCAGCGGACAATTGGCATTGCCACATGGGCCTACAATATCTCCCATCCTAATTTTTTCAATAGCACGTGGCTTAGATCCTTCGCCAGCATCACTATGGTCGCAAACTTTGTTATCTGCGCCAGCACCTGCGATTCCACAACTTTGTAATTCTGTACATACTTCGATTTTCTTCTCTGCATTATTTGTTACATCAGGATCTTCTAGAGTAGTAGTTTCGTAAAGACTACCCACCATACAAAAGTTAGGATCATCGCCCTCAATCCGTTTGCATTCAAACATGCTCGGTGCTCTATTAGTTCTAAAGCAAAACTTATCAGGGTCAGTCATTTGCTGCTGGAACTCAGTAATGATTGTACTACCTAAAGCACTCAATCTCAATATGAAAGTAATCTCTCCAGCTTTCCCACAGCAACATTCTGCATATAAAGTAGTAACCTCTTTAATACTAAGAGGTTCATGTATCTTTGTAGCATCTGCAGTTTCCTTCAAATAATGAAAAAAATGTGTATGCCACTGCATAGTTCCGATAGCCACAAAAGTTTGGTTGTCGGCTTCGTTTGCATCGTCGTTCCATATCTCTATTTCTAGTGGAAATTTGGATAATGTTGTGACTATAGTGTCAGGGTATGAAGGGAATAGAAAAGATTTACCAACTCTTATTACTCTTGTAAATTGTTGTCGCCCAGTTTCGGTCTTTTCTATTGTGTCATCTTTTTTGTCCTCACTGACAATTAGCTGGCCTTCTTTTATGATAAACTCTGATGTAGGTCCAAACTTTATTTTAATGATAAGGTTCTTATCGGCAGAACTTTCTTCACCACTAATAAACACTGTCACTTTGTCAACGAATATTTCAATCATGTACATTTGCTCCATGACCTGCCGAGTTCAATAGTACTGTCAGAATACTCACTTCATTTCTTCAATTGGATTATTATTATTACGCATTAGTATGTATTAAAGTTGTCATCTTCGAAGTTTTATTTCATTTTGGTTTGCAAACATTAAAAATTATCAGCACAATCGCAACGTAAAGAAGCAAATTAGATATTGAAATGTATTTCAAAAAAATGTTAGCTTGCTTTTAGTACATTTTGGTAACAAAATCGAAGATCACTGAACGATAAAACGTAGTTCTTTTGCAAAACTAATTTTACAAAAAAATACAAAATAATACTTACGATAGGTTTTTATAATCCTGCCGGTGTTTGTTATATTAGTATAGACATAACTATTGAACACTGATAATTTTATTTTGTAACCCGAAAATAGTATTTTCTTGCTTGTTGACCGTTTATACAACTGACATTTTGCTGACAAAATCGGACCTTCTCGAAAATGGAAGCGTGGCCGTGAGATTTTTTTATATTTTGTATTTTTTAATTGCGACCAGGATTTTTTTTAACAATAATAAATTATACCATAGAGTATCTTTTTATTTAACACGAGCACTGAACTCTATTGTCTAAATAAGAGATCAGTGAGCACGAGTCATAAGCAAATAGCAAGCATATAATTATTTGAATTTGAAATACAATGAACAATTAAATTTTCGTAAAATATTTCCACGAAAGAACCTGATTTTGTGGTAATATTGATGTCATGCCTTAACGATTTCCCTCAGGTCGTGATGATGTAGACACTCTTTGTGAAAACTATTGTGCCGGCTGTAGGTGGATGTTGAGCCGATGTACCTAAGCCTTATCGTTGATTATCGACATTCTGTGGATAGAAAAAATCGAATACAACTGGAACAGGTGGAACACGAAACCCGTGATCTTTCTCTTGCAGGGGAATGCTTAGTCGCACTTCGTCGGCGGCTGAGTCCCGCCCGAGTTGTACTTGACGTTTTCTATCATAATCTATTTGAATAGCATAATAAATGCTTTCAAAATTTATTAAATTCTATGGATTTTAAATACCTAGCTATTGAGTCTATGTGTAAGGGCCTCCCGAACCCGAAGCGAACGCTTTGAATGTTACGGGATAATCTTGATCTTGGTGATGAAAGTGTGACAAACCAGCTGTCAAAGCCATGAAATTAAGGACTAGCACCTCGTGTACTTTAGGGTATGATGGAGTTCTATCAAGATTACGTCTTGAAAATGCCGCAGTGGAGTTTGTTGCGCCGTTTCTTCTCCACTAGCGCCTAGGAAGCGGTGGTAAACTTAGTTTTAAACAGAATTTGGCGTCAAAAAGCTGTAACAGTGTTACACATTTTTGAGAAATAAAGAATTTGAATGAATGGACGAGACTCTAGCGAGGGTTTTGGGAGTCCAATGACAGTCAATAGACGGCAGTGAACGGTAGTTCTTTCCATGTACTCAAATTGTAATAATAAATAAATTGAAAATAAAACTATGTTATACCTAACAAAAATATTATTACATTTTCTAGTGCTGGATAACGCAGAATTCAGTACCGATGCGTTATGGGACGTGGGGCAGCAGATGTTGGTGAACAGCAACGGTTTCGGAGGATGCCCACTCAGGCTGGCCTGCTGGGCGGCGCAGAAGGATCTCGCCGAACCTCGGGCAATACTCACACAAATTATTAAGTACCTATTTTTTTTTCTATTATTGTATGCTATACTATTTTTTTTCTATTTTATATGTTATCCGTGTGGTGACGGAGAAAGAATACTCTATCTATAGCATCACAACCCCATCTCAAAGGGTGTCGAAAGATAAGAGGCGACTAACGGAAAAATATGCAGACGATATCACCGCGAGAGAGGGAATAATTGAAATAACATCCTGTACCAAGCCGTCGTATTTTTTATTTGTGACGTTTGACGAATTTATCGACAAAAAATTGTGACGTCCGTCACTAAAGTGTTATTTATTTTTCAACACACTTGCTTATAAACAGGCTTTTATTTCACCGCAATTAAGCACGGAATGACACCTATTATAAAACTGTGACTTTTTCATTGCTTTATTCACAAGTGAGTTACAGACTTCTTTTTTTGAATTTCATTGATTAAGTTGCTTTGTTCTTAAAAAAGTTTTGATACAAAAAAGATCGTGTCCAATATTACAAACGAATTAATATACCTATTGCTTGCTCATTTCATGCAACTTCGTATTTTAAAAGATAATAATATTAACTTGTAGTATTTACAGAGAAAAAAAATCATAATTCAAATAAGTAAGTAGATGACAAGGCAGCATGGTGATAGCACCTTAGCCTGTTCCGAAAGGAACAAATAAAAAAAATATTAGATGCGCGCGCATATTTATGACAAGTATGACAACAAATAGATTTTTACTATTGTGTTTTGATTGTGTTATGTAGTATTTTTAGTATTATTTTATTCGCAAGTGTGTTGAAAATAATCGTATGCCACTCGCATAATGTTTCAAGTATTATTTCATACGAGTTTTTTTTAATGAATGGTTCTGTGCTGTGACGTGTTTTCTTTTGTAAAAAAAAACACGTCACGTCAGTGCAAATATTTGTGTGCATGAATATGAATATTTGCATTGGTCTGGGTGTTTCTATGTATAATATGTATGTATTTACAAAAAAAAATCTATCTAAGTATGTTTATCCGCATTCTAGAACCCATAACACAAGCTAGTTAAGCTATGCTTACTTTGGGTCTAGATAGCGTTGTGTAGAATGTCCTACAATATTTATTTATTTATTATTATTATCCACTTTCAGCAATAAGTTGCTGTCATCGATGGTGAACTCCTCGGCTGTGGAAGACGCCATGATTTCCGGTATACACGGTCGGAGCTGCAGCAGCTATGGACCCTGTCCGTTACAGGAGAACCATGTACCTATGCTGATGAGCAATATAGCTGGTCTAATCAACAAACCAGATATTTATTGAATAATAATCTATACTTATTAGGTAGGTATATAATTAATTATTATTAATTTCGTTTTAAAAGGCCTCTGCCCATAGGCGTACCCAGCATTATTTTGGGCTGTTCCACTTGTCCCTACCAATAAATCCCCCCTGGTAGGTAAGAGTGGAATATTATTCCACCTATTTCTACTGGTGGAGATGGGACAAAAAGGATCGGATTTTCTCGCCAAGGGAAATTAGTCAACTAATACGAACGCGCCTAGTTACGTTACGGTTGGTCAAGCCGAATAAGTCCTCTCTGTTCCTGTATGTATTTTATTACAAGCTATAAACTAACTTGCACTGTATCTTTCAACTAGATTTTGAAGCAGATATCCTCATCCGATGGTAATGAAATTTTACATACAGGTTGAATTTTTTCTATTTTTCTTGTATACTAACTTATTTATTATAATTGTTCTAAACAGGGAACATAATGATTGTAGATGTAAGAAAACAACTGCTTATAATAATACATTTATTTTAAAATAAAGCCTTATTAGAATACTTTCATGGCATTTAACGAAATATTGTAAAATATTTTTTAAATAACTTCAATTTAATAAAGATTTTTGTACAAATTTAATTGTTTTTTTAATGCGTTGCTTAACTTAAAATATTTCAGATCAAAGATGATTCTAATAGGTACCGTCAGCTCCAAAACAGTTTAGCTCGAGACCCTTAAATTTATAAATAAAATATGAAATATACCTACTTATGCTTACAAAAATACTTAAAATATCAGTTATTTATTGATAATTATATAGGTATAATTATCAATAAATAACTGATTGTTTGTTTGTTTGTTTGTATGACTTTGTGTGCATTGTGTGTTCTTAAATAAATTATTTCTTTCTTTCTTCTTTCTTTCTTTCTATAATTTCAACGTCATTATAATTATATAGGTATAATTTCAACGTCAATAGTAACTATTGTTACTGACAGTACTTTATTTTAGTGTTTCTAATTTTATAGTTTGTATTTATTTTATATATGAGAACTTTTAATGTTAAATGTACAGTACATAGCACAATATCACTCTTCATATTTTCAGATAATAAAACATGTTTTACCACAAAAAACATCACCTTAGGGGTTGTCCATTAATCACGTGATGTTTTTTTAGCAATTTTTTAACACCCCCTCCCCCATGGTGATACGTGGTGAGGTTTTGGACTACCCCCTTTTTATTCATTATTTAGTGCTAAAAAACTAAGAATCGTGACAAAAATCGCGAGTTATATGAAAAAATAAATACACGTGATATCTCAATATACCCCTCCCTCCCCCCTGGTGATATTTCGTGATTTTTTCTGAACCCCCCACCCCACCTTTTGAGCCTCACGTGATTAATGGACAGCCCCTTATAAAAAAAATATCACTTATTTACACATTTCTTTAAAAAAAAACACGTCACAATCTTTGTAATCTATCTATAAATATAAAAATGAATCGTTGAATGTGTTGCTGATCGCAAATCTCGAGAACAACTGAACCGATTTCGCTAATTCTTTTTTTAGAATATTCCTGGAAGTACGGTGATGGTTCTTACGCAGAGAAAAAATACTACTACATAAGGGAGCGAAGCAGTAATCATAAATGTCAAGAAATCCGGTAGATTTCCGTACTTTGCGTGCCTATAGACTATAGATGACTGAATGGGGTGACACGGGACTTCGAAATGGGCCGCGGGCGAAGCTGGGGCGGTTTGGCTAGTTTGTAATAAAAATCAGTTTTCATCGGATTCGTGTTCGATCTAATATTCTACATAATTGCTACCAGGCGCGGTCCGAGGGGGGGGGGGGGTCACAGGGGACATGACCCTCCCCCCCCAAAACCATGCACTTCATATTGAAAAGTCCCAGTACGAGGGGAGGGGGGGTTAAATTTCTTAAGGAATTTCCGAAGTGACCCCCTCCAAAACCGAGCAATGGTATTCTGGGAGGCTACCATAGAACGTACACGTCGGACACACACGATATACGAACGTAAGACGTAACCACAGTGGGGTGAGCACGAACTACTAATCGTAATCGTATCGTGAACGTAACGAGAGCACGGAGCATTGCGATTGGCCGCCTGCCTGAAACCTGCCAATCACAATGCTCCGTGCTATCGTTACGTTCACGATACGATTACGATAGTTGTTCGTGCTCACCCCACAGACCACAGCGCAAATACAGAGAGGACGCGTTCTATGCAGCTGTGCATTTCACTAAGTGGGTAAGTTTTTTATGTATTTAGTTATTTAAACTTTTTGCACAAATACAAAATGATTATACAAAGGCGGACTTAATGCCATAGGCATTGTCTGCCAGTTAACCTTAGGGTGATGCAGAGATATTCATGTCAAAGGTGCACGAAGTATTGTTAGGAGAGTTGGAACTATTTATTGGTACAAATAATAATTATATGATGAAAATAATAATACTTTGATTGAAAATTTATAAACATTATAATATTTTCACACCACAGGTCACCCCATCATGTGGTGAGGAGGGGTAAAGCTTAACCCCTCCCCCCCTGCAAAGCGTCGTGAGTTCTTTCATAGTGAACTCTAACTACAACACCTCCTCTCTGTTTTTGCTCTGCTGACGTAATATGTAGGTTAGTTAGGGTAGGGTTTGACTAAAGTACCTCGGGATACATATGATGGACCCAAATCTCGAGAAATCAGGCCTTGACGCGTGCCGATTGTTTTGGTATAATCTACGATTGGTGAATTTGTGCTCGTCCACCGCCGTATGAACAACAATACGCTTATTTAGAGTCCAAGATATACGCCCCGAAGTCTACCTACAGTTTACCTGAATCGTCGGCCGTGCGTTTCATTGCAGTCCTACTATCCATAACGACACAGAGTACAGCAATAGTAACCATTAAAGATATAACAATTCTCAAAAGAGCCATAGTAGACCATTCAAGATATGACAATTCTCACACTTACTACAAGATTGGACAAGTCTCAAAAGACTAACGAAAAGACCTCTCCTCTCAGCCTCTCAGATCCCTACGTATAGCACAAAGGTGTTCGATGCGCAGCTTTCGTGGCTTCCAAAGTTTATTTAGTCCCATTGGTCTGGTGGCAGGTGCAACCCATGATGGAACATATGCTGTCCCTGTTGAGTTTCTGTGCGTACTCCATTGGGGTATAACCTAGAATGTCTTTGGAGTCCGTCCTGACTCCTTGCTTGATCAGGAAATCGGCAGCGTCTTCACAATTGCAGAGAACAGCCTTGAAGGAACAAAATTGGATGGATTAGGCCTTTCCAAGTTCTTCAGAGCCCAAGCTAGCAATTGCTAGTTGGTACATTTGTCGATTAACGGACGAGACTCTGGTACAGGTTTTTCTCTCAGTGTTGGGGGGTAAAACGACAATCGCTGCCCAAATGGATAGGGGATTATGGCTAGAAGATAACCGAGCAGGATAGCATATTGCAAGGTTCAGTAATTCAAGACATTTTAATCATCTTAGGATGTGTGACCATTCTTAGTGCATCAAGCCGCTTCGTTGAGTCATTGCTTCAGTCCCGAACGTCATGCGAATACCTGTGGCATTCGTTACTTTTAGATGATATGCTAAAAACTCTGACAACTGCAATGCAATTCTGTAAGCGCACAACGACGACAGCCTTGATATAGATTATCATTGATCAATCTCCAGTGACGTCACCCAGGCCGACCAATGATAATCTCTGTCAAGGTTGTCGCAACGTTGTGCTCGTCATTGTGCGCTTGCAACGTGCTCGATAGAGATTGTCATTGGTCAGATTGGGTCACGTTACTGGAGATCCACCAATGACAATCACTATCGAATACAACGTTGCGACTCGCATCGTTGTGCTTGCTTAGTGAATTGCACAGCAGAATAGCATTGCTGGTCTAATTATAGAACTTGGATATCGCCAATGGCTTGTGGAGGTCAGGTGGCAGCCACTTCATAGTTCGGCTATTTCGTAGTTAAGACTAAAAACTGACTCCAACTGAACTGGTTATACACTCGGGGGATTTATTAAATGTAAAGCAGAACCCTGGCTCCACGATAAAAGCCAGTCCACCACCATCAGATCCTGGTGACTGGACTGGTAGGCTAGTTACCAATCACCGATTCCTAGACTTACCTTATGTAATGGCGTCTGATACAGTTCATCTCTCAGCTCGAAGCTGGCTCCAGCCAATTTCAACGACTCCATCTTTCTCACTCCGTTGCCTGTCCTGATGGCCGTGTTCATGATGTCGGTCACAGAAGGGTTGTCAGCCTTCGTGAGGTGGGCTCCACATTTGAGGAGAATGTTGATGATTATGGAGTCATCTCGCATTACGGCTGTGATGAGGGGACACTCGCCATGACTGGGGAAAAAATATTGTACTTAGTAAGGGCCATTGCCCAATTAGTTTATACTAGCTGTTGCCCGCAGCTCCGCCCGCGTGGAACTCTGATCCTGTTCATCCTCATGATGCCTATGTGTTATTCTAATGTATAAGCTATACTTAGTATTGTTAAGTTTCATAATATCCATTCAGTAGTTTTTACGTGAAAGAAACTTTCACGTTTATAATAGTAGTATGACTACGCGGTCTGGTAGTGAAAAGTGCTTTATCATCAGCTTTCCATCGCTTTGAAGGCTGTCTCGGGATTTTGATCATAAGCTGTCTCGTGTCCCGGGACCATGAAAATGTCAGGCATTCCCAAACCTTACATAGCGCCAAATACACCATGTCGTAAAATAGTATTACAAGTAGGTATATAGAAACTTGGATGGGCTTGCTTGAAATGTTTGACAGAAAACGAAATAAGGCTCGGGAAGTATTTAACATACATATAATCACGCATTTATCCCCGAAGGGTTAGGCAGAGGTGAATCAACAGTATCAACACCCAATCATTGTATTAGGTCCCACGTAATAGGTGAGCCTATTGCCGTATTCCGGGCACTATTGTTGACTCGAGTCATGTATCTGTAGCTGAGTCTGGGCTGTATATATCTGTCTGATGTTAAACAGCCCTATCCCTTAGTCGCCTTGTACGACACCGCAAGGGAGGAGATGGGGTGGCCCAAATTCTACTCTGCATGGTACCACGCGGCTTCTTAAAAACGATAGAAGTAAAAAGCGGGCAGTTGTGTCTAGTTCGGAGGGAATTAGACGTGCTGATCATTATGTATGTAAGTATATAGAAATGTATGTGAAGCCACTTATCAGAAATCAGAAAATCATTTGTTCCTCTAGTTTCAAATAACAATTTCTATTATACATTACAAATGTGTGTTTCACTTTGTCCGCGGAGTGGGAGCTTTTGAAACCTATCCTAATGGAATCCTCATATACCTAGTGTTTATATAAATAGACGAGGATAACAATATACAATGGGGATTGACCCCAGCGGATAACCGCTAATTACTTAAAAGAGACTCCAGGGTCAGAGTCTACGTTGTCGAAACGGGGCCAGTTGTTTGAAGAGTGGCTTGTTCCTCTCTGTTTTCTCAAAGTATTCAATTTCACCTACTCTACTGGCGAAAAGATATGGATTGTGTTGTCCATAACGGGTGTAAGCGACTTACTTGGTCTTATAGTGCACGTTGGCGCCATTCTTGAGCAGGAACTCAACGATGCTGGTGTTCCCGTACAGGATGGCCTCGTGGAGCGGAGTCTTGCCTTCTGAGTCCACGGCGTTCACATCGGCACCCATATCTATAAACAAAAAATACACAAGAACATTCTACACAACGCTACCTAGACCCAAAGCAAGCATATCTTAACAGCTTGTGATATGGGTTCTAGAATACGGATAAACATACTTAGATACACTTTTTTTTTTGTAAATACATACATTATACATAGAAACACCCAGACCAATGTAAATATTCATATTCATGCTTACAAATATTTGCACTGAGCGGGGATCGAACCCGCGCCTCCTGCGTAGCGGTCGCGTTCACTACCGCTACGCCACGGGGGCTGTTAAATATAGTATGTGTTACCCACTGATGAATGAAACAATGTTGGTATACCCAAAATGAGGTCGGACCTAAGAGTTTCTTGACAACCGCTTCGTCGCCACACTTGATGCCGTAGAGCAAGAGAGATGAGAACACGTTGTCAGTCACCTCTTCTAACTTCTTCGGCGACTGAATATTGAGGCTGCTCGCCAGGGCGTCTTTCAATGTTTGATCCTGTGAATATAGATAGACCTGTTAGAACCTCTATTTATTTTTCGTGAGGAACTCCCACGGATAAGCACGAGTCCAAAATTACCGCCCCAGCCTGCCTGGCGGGAAGGCAGCCTGGACGGTAATTTTGGACTCGAATCGACTAAAACCACACGCTGATCAGATACCAGGGTGTATGGTGGCAAACAAGGCATTTCTGTCACACCCCGGCTAACTCTCGGCCATCTTCGAAATAAAGATAACCCTCTCGGTTGTGGGAGCCCCGGTGTCCCCATCTTGCCCTCGGAAACGGGGGGGCCAACTTCATACCGACACCCCAGCCTCCTTTGGCTGGGCTAGCAGACGGTTCCACCTGTCACCCCAAGACCTGCGCCAATAGAGGACCACGAGCGCAGGTCTTGGGTACGAGTCAGCCATTAAGCAACCTCCAGCTTCCACTGCACCGCACGCCTTTCGCGGGCCTGGTGGGACCCGTTAGTACCAGCATGTCGACCTGCTAAAAAACGAACGAGACTCTGGCGCAGATTTCACCTATACGTTTGATTGGTACCTTAAAACAGTTGTACAATGTACCGCAGACAGTCAATTACATATATCAAATAAATAGTTCATAACTCACGTGGAATGTCATAGACGACATATTGGTCAGCTCGCCGCGAATGTTCTGGCACATCATCTGTGAAACGCATGCTTATTGTTATTTTTCAGTTTACAAAAATATCATATTCATCTCATTTCTACACATCAGGAGAGAGACACTCACCTCAATTTTCTCATCGTAAGTAAGGTCTGTCTTCGACAGCACGTACGACAGCTTGGTGAGCGCTGCTTCTGGGGTCATGTCATACCCTGAGACCACACCAGCCTTCGCTATAGCCTGTAAATATATCAATGTAGGTATACTAAAATTTCTTCAGGAAGGCGTTCGAATAGATTGTGTCAATAAACTTCAACGATCGTCAAATAATCCGTTGCATCCAATAACATATTGTACTATGTGTATGAATATCCCTGAGCTTTACCCAGGTCCCCTCCCCTCGTTAATTGGATACTCTGACAGAACACTGTATGGTATAATCACTGCACTAGCCGCGGTGAGGTGGTACCTGTTTAGAACAGAAACTGTGTTTTGGTTTCTGGGTGAAACGGGATTGCCCGGTATACCATCACAAAAATCTTCCCGCTCGTAGGATTTGCCAAGAGTCAATGAGATTCTTCAAAGAGAGACCTAATATCTTATAAAACGCCACGAGCAAGTCACACATATTGTAAAATACTTTGACTGCAGTGGTCATGAGTTTACGGTAGCTATTTTAATAAATGAAGATTACCGCTCTGGAACGTCTTTCACAATTCATTTTTTATTGAACCTGCATTATTTATCAACCTCTTGTACTTATTATCTTTATTTGTTGGCGCTTGTTACTGGGGTTATCGTATCGTAACTCTAAAGGGTTATCGAAGTGTGGGGAAACTACCGTGTGGTAAGAGTTGAAATAATATGAGCAATGAGGTCAGCTGCTGATCAAGCAATCAGCAACATACCTATACACTAGGTACAGTCACACGCGTGACTACTGCACAAGACATGCTGAACATAAAGGCAGTATTTCCATCTTTTTACTCCATAAGGATATATTCAAACTGAAGTGAATCATGGGGTATTGATTCACTTCAGTTTGAATATATCCTTATGGAGTAAAAAGATGGAAATACTGCCTTTATGTTCAGCATGTCTTGTGCAGTAGTCACGCGTGTGACTGTACCTAGTGTATAGGTATGTTTTTGGGTTCAGTTAAGGTGGATTGATATCATCATAGCACGTGACACAGTCGGGAAGACTGCATAAAGGCCTGCGCAAACGAGGGATTTTTATCCGCGGCCTTTTTAGTCCTCTAAAATAGATCGCTTACAATTGTATCGAGTAACGCAAACGAAGGATTAAATGTACCGCGTACAAAAAGTCGCTCGAATTACCGCGGACATGCAGGGAGCGGACCGGACAAAAGTACGGGGGAGTCCCCGAATAAAATAGAGCACGTGTGACTACGCGATGCAACGCACATGACGGAATTTAATCCGCGCTGTGCGCTCGATAGTGATGTATCGGTGCTTCCTCGTAGTCAAACTTTTTGGTCAAACTTCATTGACATTACATCTTTTTATCTCCCTGTATGCATGCAGTTTATGTATGTACAGTCATAGATAAATAAGATAATGTCAAACGTCAAGTGCGGCGATTTCTTTCCTATATATAATTTAATTATTATTCACGACGATAAATGATGACCCAGGAAATAGAATGTAATATTTTAATAAAAGAAGTCGAAAAAAGAACTGCTTTATATGATACGTCAAAAAAAGAGTATCACGACCGAAATTTAAAGAAAAAGTTATGGAACCAGGTATGCTAACCAGGTTTATTCCACTCCTGTATGGGACTTATTATCGAATGAAGAAAAAACTAAATATGGTAAGTTTTGCTCATTTATCATTGTAAAATAATTAATAATAACAATTTCATATTAATTTTATAATTCACATCACATCATTCACATCTCGTTCATCATTCATTTCTTTCCTCTGAATATTTGCTTCCATAGCGTGCACATCTCTACATTTCCGGACAGCAAATGATCGCACACCGTGTGCGTTGAGTACGTGGTAATCCTGCAGAGGACTTTTTATTGACGGAGCGTACTTTTTGCTCCGCCGCGGAGAAAAATCCCTCGTTTGCGTTGGCCTTTAGCCTCTTCCTTATTACACCCATATAGGGCTTAATACCAAAACTATTACTGGTGAAGTCAAAGTCAAAGTCAAAGTCAAAAATCATTTATTCTCTAAAGACCATCAAAACGGCACTTACAAAACGTCAAAAATATATAGGTATGTACTAAAGACTAGCTTAGCAAATGGACCACCGCCACCGGTTCGAAACGTGGCCCCGGCCTGAGAAGACTCCGGCAAGAAATGTGAACTGTGAAATGTGAACCTACGGTATTAACTACTTATATGGAACAAAAAATAACTGATGATATACGAACCTAATACAACTCTACCAACTTCTCCCTTTGGACATACGGAGCATACAGAGGAAGGTAGGTACATCATAACATAGAGAAGCGACTCACTTGAAGATGGAGATGAGGATGGACTGTGTGAAAGATGATAATATGGCTTAGGTAGTTTGTGCTTAATGGTTAAGGAATCAGCCTCATAATCGAAAGGTCCCGGGTTCGAATCCTGGCCATTACACTACCAACGTTAACACAAGCAATTAAACTTAACTGGAGGACTGAATATTAGAAATTTCGGTTGCTACTCGTAATATTCTCTAAAAAAAAAAGTGCGTATATTGAGATGACTGCAACCAGAGATGAATGTAAAAAGGACACATGTAGCGCCGAGGAGAGGAGAATAGAAGAAGAGAGGAAAAGAGAGGCAGATGAAAGAAGATAGGAGGATAGGGCAGCAGGATAATGATGATGAGAAGTGACTCACTTGTCCAGTAGCGTATAGTGCGGCCACCGCTCCAGTCGTGCACTGAGTGATATTCACAATGATGACTCCTCGCTTCACTGCCTTCTCAATCTCCTCCACGATGTCGTGGCGAGTCGCGGGGATGTTGCCAGCACCGTACGTTTCAATCACCACACCTGTGTTATAATAAAAATAAGAATCTGACGTCGTAACACGAGATTTTTTTTATAGATGCGTTGGACATTTTTCGTATAACTTTTTTTGAAATAGGGTAAAACCCCTCCCCTCGAGTACTATTACTTATTGTACTTAGTGTACTATTACTTATTCTGTGGTAAAACTATTGAACTAGCGACACCGATACCTTTTTCTTTTTTTTTTTTATCGTGCGCAAAATCCCCACGGATACCTCCCCCACCGTAGCCGGAGGAGGAGGTTATGTCGGACTCGAACCGACTAAAACGCACGCTATTTTTGGGGCCGTCAGTTGTCGGAGGTGAGATTGTCGTAGCCATATCCCTCGCACCCCGGCCGACCCAGGACCATATCTCTCGATTTGGCCCTCTTCCGATGAGGGGACTACAGAGTCCCCAACCCGCCCCCGGCGGCGTTGGCACGCAATGCGTGCCAACGCCGCGGCCTGCTTTTGCTAGGGTGACAGGCGGCTCTACCCGTCACCCCCAGGCCCGCGCTCATGGGGGACGGAGGTCATTCTGAGCGACACCGATACCGACACCTCATGTAACGGATAATGATATTTCACACGTGCCACCTTTCTATACTTCTTTTCAAGTTTTCACTACTTTCGGCATTCCCGGAGTGCCACTATTTTCTTGTGTTCATTATTGTCAGGACAGGCTTTTTGTGGAACAATTTTTAGGAAAGAGCGCGCAGATAGTCTCTAATTGATTTTAGCAGCATCGTTAGTAGTTAAAAAGTCAGCATTATGATCGAGAGGTCCCAGGTTCGTATTCTGGTTATAAGACTACAGATGTGGAGCTATTAATTCCTATTAGGTAGTGACATTCTTTAAAAGAAAAATATATAAGTAGCCTTATCATTCGTTCCACGTGCTGCAGGCAGACCGTGGCCGTTAACAGTAAAATGCATAGTATGACATTTACAATACTGTTTTCATACTATGGTTACTAACTTTAAACAATAGTATGTGCATATACATACTTGTCCATTGTTAAACATTATGTGTAATAATGTGTATATGTTCCCACTGTGTATATATACTTGTATATGTATATGAACAGTCGAGAATGGAGATACGGTTGCACCTTTACATAAACTTTATAATATGATTAAGTGTAGGGATACATAACAGGTATAGGTACACGTTTTCGTTGGGGACTCTGTGGTACCCACACCGGAAGAGGGCCAGATCGAGAGATATGGCCCTGGGTTTGCCGGGATACGAGGGATTACGATAATCTCACCTCAGACAACCGACGGCCCTCAGACGACGTGCGTTTTAGTCGGTTCGAGTCCGATATAACCTCCTCCACCGGCTCCGGCGGGGGAGGTTACGTGGGGATCTTTCGCTCGATAAAAAAGGCACTTGATGGAACTTGTTATATATTTGTTTTTCACACAATAAATTTTCTAAACACAGCGATCTTCAAATAAGGTAAAGCGAAAACGGTTAGGATCAATAATTAAAATATTGTTATTCAATATCAATGCATAATAATTATAATATATTGGTTATTCAATATGTCAATAGTAATCTAAAGGTGCTGCTAAATTTGAGCATTCACTTGTAATGAGCATTCTTGCGAATTTAACATTACAGAAACATAAAGGAGAGCGTTTTAGTGAGCGTTCTTTCTATCAAGCGTTCTGGCGAGCATTCTGGCGAGCATGCTTACAAAACGACTGTAAATTTGCTTCGACTAGAGCGTTCGCTAGAAAGATCATGTAAATGTTCGTAGCATTATTTGGCTCTACACTTGGCTACAACGGCAAATGCTTGATGTTCTGTTACAAGTCAATGCTCAAGTCTATCAGCACTTTAATAGTTTAAATATTCTAGGGCAGTCTACATAAAATAGTCCTATCTAATAACGCCAAAACAACGATAACTCAAGTTATGCACCTGAAGTGCGATGTACCTTTTCTTTTTTTTTTATCGTGCGAAAAATCCCCACGGATACCACTCCAGCGGAGCCGGTGGAGGAATTTATGTTGGACTTGTACCGACTAAAACGCACGCCGTCTGTGGGCCGTCGGTTACCGGAGTTGAGGTAGTCGTAGACATATCCCTCGCACCCCAGCCTCTTCCTCTTCCGGTGTGGGGACCACAGAGTCCCCAACTCGCCCCCGGGTATAGGAAGGCACGCTATGCGCAGCAACCTTATAAGTTGGGTACCTATCTAACTTGTGTTTTAGAATGCGGATTACCATACTTCGTCACATTTTTATTTATAAATACATAAATACGTATTATACATAGATATATAAAAATCACTGCAAAAATATACTCATACCTATATGTATACAAACATTTGCACTGAACGGGAACGAACCAGCGACCTTAGACTCAGTCGAAAGCTCTACCGCTACGCCACAGCGATCGTCAGTATACCTAGTCAATATTTCAGCATCATCATCTATGCAAATAGATTGATAGAAACGACTTTGTATGATATAATTGAGGATGTACCAAATAATTGGGAGTGATTTCGTCAGGGTTCAGGGATCAAGGACGCAACGTCCTGTTGTTTGGGCGTAATTGCCATTTTGCTCTCCACGGGTCGAATAAAGTACCATTAGGGTAGGAATCGTCGGTAGCTTAGTGGTTAAGGAGTCGGCCTTACGATCGAGAGGTCCCAGGTTCAAATCCTGGCCATTACACTACCGACGTGAACCCACTCCTAACACAAGCAATTTAGCTTAGCTGGAGGGGTTAACGGGAATATTAGTAATTTCGGTTGCTAATATTCTTTAAAAAAGAAAAAAAAAAAAAAAAAATTGAAGGAATTGTCTTGTTATGGTTGAATAATTTTTATATCACTTAGGTGCCATGCAAGCACACGGACCACCTGATGGAAAGTGATTACCGTGGCCTATGGACGTTTGCAACACCAGGGGAGTCACACTCGTGTTTCCGACCCATCAATAATGTTCTAATGCCCTTCATGAAGAAACCCATATGGCAGAGTGCTATCAATTTGACCTGAAAAACTCTATCAGTAGTTGACTATTGCTGAGAAGTCAGAAGGCAGTCCCTACCAATATAGCTGAAAAACCAAGCTATGATACCGACTTCACAGCCTCAAGTCCAATACTGGGGAATATCCTAAGTAAGCCCAGGTGCTTCGACATGTGGGGGCGGAGGTGGAACTTGTCTATGCCTAAAATACGATCGGCACTGGCATATTTTCCTTACCTTCAATTGGATACTGGCAAGCCGACTTCACAGCCTCAAGTCCAATGCTGGGGAATATCCTCAGCAAGCCCACGTGCTTCGACATATGGGGGTGGAGTTGGAATTTGTCGATGACGTTGGGCTTGAAGATGGCGGACTTGTTCACTTCCATGTCGAGGCCCACCTTGACGATCGGTTCCGCATTAGGAGAGTTGAAGGCGAACAAGTTGTTTACCGAGACCTTACGAGTTCTGACAACAAATGAAAAAATAAACTTACAAAATATATCCTAAAACCTATAATAAGTTTAGTGATAACCATTTATGGATTGTTCACTCAATAATCTTTTTATAATTCATCCTAGCGTTTATTCCCAGGAGCATCCGAAGCTTTCACCTCGGAGTCTGGGGTCTTTGCCAGTCTAACTGCCGATGCCGCTGAACTTCGATATTTGCCGTGAAGCGACTGCCATCTGACCTCCACAATCCAATGGCGATATTGAAGCATTGCAGCTAGACGAGTTGTTGAACTTTTTAGGGCTCCAACTACCCGTAATAGCAACCGGGACCGACGGCTTAACGTACTCTCCGAGGCACGACCAGACCAATGCAATACCCATACTCATGAATACTTATAAATATTTGCACTGAGCGGGAATCGAACCCGCACTTCCTGGGTTGCTGCTGCGTTCTGTGCCTTTTCTGAGAACTCAATTTAGAATCCTTTTTTATTTACTTCTTATTGCCGACTAGGTATACCAATAGAAATAATGATTCACATTATCATTAACGTACCGGTTACCTCGGAACAGCCGGCCGTAGAAGAAGATGGTCACTTCAGGAATGATGAAGGCGCCGGCGATGATCAGAGACGACACGAAGTTGTCGACGCCATCACTTCTCGGCTCAAATATTGGAATCTAAAATCAACATTCTCTATTAATGTTCGATTATTATTTCTCTGACGTCAATTCTACATAACCTAGGTTTACCACTGTTTCTTATGCGCTAGTGGAGAAGAAGAGACAAGCTCCACAACGGCACTAATCTTCTTCATCGTGTCATTGGCAGTGAATTAAAATTAAATTAAATAAAAATTAGATGCACCCAGCCCAGAACTCGGCGACATTGACTGCACCTTCCGTCGCCTCATTTAGGTCGGCACTCGGCGGCCGTGCAGGTATAGGGGACGACACTAATATTGGGGCGTATTTAACCAAGGGGCCCAAGTTAATCTCATTTTTAAGCCGGTACACCTGCAGATAGATAGACGGAGCTCTGGTGCAGACTTTATTTCCAAAAGTAGAAGGTCAAACGGCAGAAGCTTCTTCAATAGTTAATCAAATCAATATATGGAAAAGAGCAGAAAATAAGATGAATATTTAATGTCCCCAAGATCATGGCTTCCAAAAAGCAGCCAAAACGAATATCGGAATCAGTATAAATCCAAATAAATCGCGATAGAATCAGCTAAAATAGTTTAATTTGAAGAAACTTAGATAAATAATAGTAGTACTTAGCATACCTGCGAGCCAGTGAGCACGACAGCTTTGCCGATGTTCTCAAACATGAAGGAAAGCGCTGAGGCGGTGTAGCAGAGAGTGTCGGTACCGTGGAGGATCACGAACCCATCGTACTGCTCATAGTAATTCTACAACAAATCGTTCCTAATATTACTTGATGGACTTAAACTACCTCAATTTACATTGGAAAAATAAATGTGCTAGACGGGATTTGAACCGAGACGCGATAGTTCGTAGGAATATCGGTAGATATGTCGCAACCATCTAGCTTAATCAGTCATTCAATTACCAACCTCCATTCAACTAGCTTTCTGGATGATACCACATAACACTTGTATCGTTGACGTTACATTACTTGCCTAGCTTAGTTCGCTCCCTTCTAACCTAATCTATCCAAGTCGGATTGTGCTCCTTTCTGAATTAACTTAGATAGAAAGTTAAATTTAGAATACTTTCTGTCTTATTTCGGGGTGGTGCCCTATCGTTCGAATAGCCTAAGCATTAACCAGCCAGTTTATTAAATGTTGTAGGTAATAAACGTTATGGTTCAACTTGCCTAATTTTTTGCTAATTTCGGTGGTATTTTTCAATCATAGATTTTCCGATGAAAAAATTTACTGGAGTTCTTTTAGAACACATTAGTGTTGTGTATGTGTTCTAAAAGAACTCCATTGAATTTTTTCATCGGAAAATCTATGATTGAAAAATACCACCGAAATTAGCAAAAAATTAGGCAAGTTGAAATTACCCTACTAGCTGTCCCGGCGAACTTCGTACCGCCATATTTTTCCCGATCCCGCTGCACCTATTTTCTCATCCTTTAAACCTTCCCTGGACATCCACGAACATTTCAAGACTAAAATTAGCCAAATCGGTTTAGCCGTTCTTGAGTTATAAACTAACAACGAAAAGTGGCATTGATTTTTATATATTAGTAGATAGGAGATTATAGATAGTAGGAGGTTATAAAGCAGAATTTCGAATGCTCAAGACGTGTTCATGTAGTTCAATTGGTCAGAGCATTTAATTTTAAACATTTTACCTTATATTTATTTTCACGTTCTGCTATGTGAGTAAGTAACTGTGAGTTACAGCAGGTATAGTTAAATAACAGTTACATTACACGAAAGTAATGATACTGTTTTGTACTGTTGGAAGTTTAAGCGAATATCACTGATTAAAATAAAACCACTGCTGAAAAAAGTATTGACTCCATAAGTAACACAATGTTTTTTATTATTCTCACAACTGCAACAGTAAAACTTAATAATGTGTAATTTCACTTATCGTTGTTGGCATAACGGGCACAACAGGAGATGGTCCTCTGTAGAGGTGTACCTACCACAGTCACTTTGATTGTGACAATAATCGTAGTTCCTATTATCCCCATTTCATGGAATCCTTGGTTTCCTTAGGGCCATCTCGTCCACTCTATCAGAATGTCCACTGTATCAAAATGTCTACTGTATCAAAATGTCCACTCCAAAATGTCTACTATAACAAAATGACCACTGTATCAAAATGTCTACTGTATCAAAATGTCTACTATTATACTCTACGAACCTTGACATCCTTAGCAATTTTGATCCATTCGACTTCAGACATATCGGATGAGTCCAGCAGTGTGTCATATTCTTTAACGTCGTAGAGGATTCTGAAGGTTGTATCAGCAGTCTCTGTACACAAAAATATTAATTACATTACAACAGGCGTATGCGAAAGCTGTATCAGCTTTCATAATATAGGTACTTGGCTTCAAATATTTGTGGATTCTGTTATCCTATTCCACTTCGGAGGAACTAAACTTTGGAGATCATTGTTCCAGAAATGTCTCATTTAAAAGCAGTAGTGAACCAGTTTTTGCACAAATTGCGTCACTTGCTAGAAGGACCTAAAAACGTTGAAATTATAATTTTGAGACCTCATTTGAAAATTCACACCGAAGATCGCAATAGTGTGTTGGTAAGTAAAACTGCTGAATAGATGTTAGTATCTAAACGTAACTTATCATATCAAGACACGGTTGCGAATCCATTCATAGCAGTTTAAGTGAGGTGTCAGGTGAGGCATGTCTATCAAAGCATCATTATTATTATTGAATAAGCTAAGCTGTTCACAGAAGTAAACAAAGAGATACATAGGCACATTATGGTACATTATGATACATGGGTAGGCTATTTCCCGTAGTATGTAGGTATATTCTGACAAAAACGTTATCACTCGATGACGCAAAGACCCAAATACTTGATTAACAAATGACGTTTGCAAACAACCTTGTGGTTATGGCAATATCAAAAAGCAAATCACTGTAATTTTTCTTCTTATATCCATGGTAGGTATACCTCTCGGGACACGTATCTTGGAACAAATCGTGAGACAAATAAGGCCCTGGCGCGCATGGATTGTTTTTAATAACGTATGCTTAGTGAATTTTGAGCTCGGCCTCCACAGTAGCACCCTGGGGTATCCTCAAAAGACATCCAAGAAACGTGCACGAGCACATTTTCGGTCAAAGAATATTATGTCCTAAGCAATACAGAATTCATAGGTACTCATCATGTGCATGTGGGCGCATTTTCCTGATTGCATCCGTGGCCAAGATGACTTCGGAGCTCAGGGTCCGCCTTCCGGCTCTTCCTAATCCACTTCGCGCGATCTTGGGCGTCCATGGTAGTGAGACAATTCACACGCATATCACCCTCCACAACGTCAAGCCAGGACTTCTTGGGCCTACCCCTTCTAGCTGGACTTATTACAGAATTCATACTATGATGTACTTACGTGGTAAAACAAAGAAGGACTTCAGGGTATAATCCGATCCGTTTGCCCTTATCATTCGGTCGTAGTAGGCGGCATCGTGTAACTGAGGGTACTTTTGAATCGTCTGCTTGAACATGTTCTTGCCCGGGCACAACCCTGGAATATCAAAAATTAATTCAGTCAAATTCTTAAAGAATACCTTGTCGAACGACTTCCCTCGACATCGCAAAAACGGCGGGATGTATTTGGTTAGAATTTTGCATACTTAAGTATACAGAATTCAGGGAACTTTTTATCACGAGAATTAAATAGGTTTGTCTGGGTCGCAGATACGGGATCAGTAGGTATATCACGTGGACATAGCCACTTCAGCCTAATCGTAGACATGATATTGCTCCAGGATTTCTTCATCATACTACCAGTACGAATTAAAATCGATATTATTCAGTAGTGCGTAAATTATATCGTATCATTTACATTTTGTAAAAAATACGCAGGCCTCCATCTTATCTGTTCCTTTCTCCATCTGACACCTGACTCCGATTCTTTAGAGGGACACTAATTCCAATATCCCTCTTCAGAATTGCAATCAGATATCATAAAATTCTCTACAGAGCTGTAATTTTTTGTATAATGTAGGTACACTGAATGCAAAAGGTGAAAGGCGGACTGTAGGATGCTCTAGTCTAGATGCTATGGTGGTATGGAGCACTTTGGGAGAGGCCTATGTCCAGTTGTTACAGGGTGTCACAGTGGACTGCAATATGCTAATTGATTGATTGAAGTACACTGTAGACTGTAGTACCTACCTTATACAATAAGAACACTTTTTTATACTTTATTGTACACATAATTTACATTGTACAGACAGCCTCCGTGGCGTAGCGGTAGTGAACGCGGCCGCTACGCAGGAGGCGCGGGTTCGATCCCCGCTCAGTGAAAATATTTGTGTGCTTTAAATGTGGATATTTGCATTGGTCTGATCGTGCTTCGGAGAGCACGTTAAGCCGCCGGTCCCGGTTGCCATAAAAACATCTATGGCGGTCGTTACGGGTGGTTGAAGCCCTGAAAAGTCCAAAAAACGGCGGTCTAGCTGCAAAGCTTCGATATCGCCTAATGTTAGCGTTGGGTTGTGGAGGTCAGATGGCAATCGCTTCACGGAAAATATCGAGGTCTAGCCAAATCCGTAGTTAAGACTGGTAAAGCGAACCCCAGACTCCGAGCTGAAAGCTTCGGATGCGACTGGGAATAACGCTAGGTGGAAGAATTTACATTGTACAATACAGGGATGTTTCATGTATAAAGGCGAGCTTAACTCAAAGTTGAGTAATACTTGTCCAAAATAAAGCAGGCATCTTGATTACCTTTTCCGGTTATTATATATTTTAATTGAACATGATTATTATAAAATAAACATTGTATTGTTTTTTAGTATCAAGCAAAATGGTTAGGTATTTACTCTATGAGTTAGAAATGTTAGAATAAATAATACGACAGCATCAGTTATTTATCGTCATGGCAATGCTGAATGATTTTGTAAACATTTCTGAGTCCTTTGCAAAATATTTACAATAAATATTACGTGTCATCATAACACTGATACAGAAACTAGTGTGTGAACAAAAGTATGACGTCAACATTAAGTACGTTACAATTAGATAATGCCACACCACTCTGTACCTACCCATCGACCCAATGAGAGTTAACAATTTAAATCAATGCTTATCAATGTTTTTTAAAATATTATATCCATATCCATACTTCCATATTATTATATTAATCCACTAATCCCTACTAATATTATAAATGCGAAAGTAACTCTGTCTGTCTGTCTGTCTGTCTGTCTGTTTGTCTGTCTCACTTTTAAATTAAATTTGGTATAGAGGTAGATTAGACCTTGGGAAAGGACATAGGCTATGTTTGGTCGCGATAACCGACATCCACGCGGGCGGAGCCGCGGGCAAAAGCTAGTATTATAAATGCGAAAGTAACTCTGTCTGTCTGTCTGTCCCTCTGTCTGTCTGTCTGTTACGCTTTCACGCCTAAACCACTGAACCGATTTTGATGAAATTTAGTATAGGGGTAGATTAGACCCTGAGAAAGGACATAGGCTATGTTTGGTCGCGATAAACGACATCCACGCGGGCGCAGCCGCGGGCAAAAGCTAGTATTATATAATACTAGCTGACCCGGCGAACTTCGTACCGCCATATTTTCTGATCCCGTTCCCGCTGCATATCTCTAAATTTATCAGTGTTTCTCTACAATATTATGCATGTATTATACATATAAACCTTCCTCTTGAATCACTCTATCTATTAAAAAAAAACTGCTTCAAAATCCGTTGCGTAGTTTTGAAGATTTAAGCATACATAGGGACGGACAGACAGCGACAGCGACTTTGTTTTATAATATGTAGTGAGTAGTGATAGCGTAAAATTGTTTTTCATAACACACATTGTTCGTAAGTACCTGGACCTCGATTCTGTTGAAGTAAAACCACTGTCATACCACTGATACTGCAATGGTATGTTTTGTATGACAGTGGTTTCGCTTCAACAGAATCGAGGGCGTGGTTGAACCCAATGTAACAATGCACAGGCGTAGAGGGGGGTTAGAAAAACCAAAACAATTAAAACATTATTGAAATGCAAATAACAAGAGCTATGTTTATGAAAAGAACAAAAGCCTCAGACAGCCTCCGTGGTTTGGTGGTAGTGAAAGCGACTACTAAGCATGGGAGAGGGATGGCGCGGATTCGCTTCCCGCGCAGTGCAAATATTTGTATGCATTAATGTCTTTTTGCATTGTTTGCATTGGTCTAGGTATTTCCGTGCCTCGGAGAGTACGTAGAGCTGTCAGTCTCGGTTACCATACGAACATCTTTGGTCGTGGAGGTCTGTAGGTCAGGTGGCGGTCGCTTCACGGAAAATACCCAAGTACAGCCGCATCACAGTTAGGAACGTCGACCCCGAATTGGAAAAATGCACCTTGCGAATGATAGTGCCATAAGGTGCCATACAATACAATTTAATATACAAGTAGGTACTTTATCAGGCAATAAAAAAATAAATCTCAATCTAATTTGAACTGTGATAACCATTTTTATTGTTCGTTTATTGTTTTTTTATCACATTCTGATATAGCATGTGGAGTTATACTTAGTTTAACTAAAGAAAAATAACCGCAAGATATGAGACAAACTGAACCGCTTTATTTAGATACCTATGTAGTACCAGTCCTCTAGATAAGTGGCGATAGCCGATGCCAGCACGAAGGACACTTGACGACCTGTCACGCGACCGCCTGATCTCAAGATCCCTAATCTAGTCCGGCAGGGCTCTTATGGAGGAATACGACCTTGCAGAGCAGTGGCGGGCGTCATGGGAGACGTTTCAGCATCATCCCTGGAAGGACCTGGTACCTGACCCCACCACTAAGCCGCCCAGTTTTGACAATTGTCGCACGGTGTGGTCAAGGGTCAACCGGTTCAGAACTGGTCACGGGAGATGCAACTACCATCTTCACAAGTGGAGACTTAAAGAAGCGCCGGACTGTGATTGTGGAGCTTCAAAGCAGACAACGATGCATATCGCAGAGGACTGTCCACTCCGTCGTTTTCCTGGAGGAATGCGTGAGCTACATGACCTCACACCGGCAGCAATAGACTGGCTTCGCCAACTGGACGTCGACATATGAGGACTCGAGCAAAAGCCATACGACATGATAATGAGTGGCGATTCGTTGGCCAGCGTATTGTAGAATAGAATGACATGAACTTCAAATCCCATACATAAATTATTCTATTTATTCTAGTTACAATACGCTGGCCTACGAATTGCCACTTGTCTAGGGGGCAGGACAGTATTCAAACGCTACATAACGAAACTCACTCTCTCTCTCTGAAGGTGGGTAGTATTAACATCACAATTATTTTACCAGTATTGTAACTTAATTGATTAAAGAGTAAAACCCATCACCTTCATTCTGTCAAACCCTGCAATCCTACAGGAATTACAGCATTTCTCTCTATTTGTGGAGCCCAAGCATCTTCTGAAGCTCTTCGGCTCCTAATACGTCTCTCCCATTCAACAATTTTTCATATTACCTACTTTAAGCGGCTTCACTCGCTAGTTCTATGCGTCCGTTTAAGTTATCCTTTAGTCTGAGATCACAAGATTATCAAGAACAAAATGAAGCCCAGTTTTTATATCTACCACTTACACGGCTTACCTGATGGAAAGTGATTGTCGCGGTCTATGGACGAGTGCAACACCAGAGGAGTCACACTCGTGCTGCTGACCCTGTAAGAACAGAGAGATTCTGTGCCGTCAGCACAGAAGACAAGTTTTTGATCTTCTTACTGACAGCACAAAACCTCTTAAGTGAGCTAGGCTACCCTTCTCACCGCCGGAAAAATAACAGGTTATTATAGCTACGGTATTCTGTAGGGCGGAGGTGCTTCCCCACTCTTCGTCGTCGTCCATATCTTCATATTACTTATTAAAAAAACAGTCCACAATTAAAATATGACACTCGTAGATGTATAACAAAAGAGCGTTTAATAATCTTGAACTAGTGATAACCCAACATTAAGATAAAACTGTTTACTTAACAATTGTCAGAGTCACAGGTTTAAGATACGACCTGGAGACACACCCCTCTGACATACAGTATTGGAAAACACATTTTTTTATATATTTATTTATTTACTTGCTGTTGCCCGCGGCTCCGCCCGTGTGGATGTCGGTTATCGTGACCAAACGTAGCCTATATGTTATTCTGATGTATTTAAGCTATATTAGGTATTGTAAAGTTACATTAAAATCGATTCAGTAGTTTTTTCGTAAAAGAGTAACAAACATTCATCTATACTTACAAACTTTGGCGTTTATAATATTAGTAGGATTTGGTTGGGTTGGGTTGGGACCAAATTTGGATAGGTAGGGGGGGAACACTACTAACGGTGGAGGTGAGCGCTGATGCATCACAAGGTGGCCACCCTAAACCTACATCTGGGTCGCAAGTCCCAGTCGCCGTCACGGTGTTCCTCTCAGCTGTATCACGCTATGGACCCGGCGACCGCACGGTGAATCCATGGAGTGCTGAGAATCGGATCTCTTTAATGTCTTTGATTTATGTTGTCACATGTAATCAAGGGCGATTAAATATTATCAACTAAATTTATATTTACAGTAGGTAATCGTGCTCACACATGTGAATTACTTTAAAAATTCATGCTTATTTTGGTGTTTAATTTAGCGGAACTGCCTATTGTAACGACTGTTTATTATAATATATCAACTACATTGTTCCTACTAAATGTCGTGCGAATAAATTATCATTCATTCATCGCTTCAGTGGTTACTTCAGATGGTTCTTCTGAAGGTTACAGTTTAGAAAAGTGACGATCCGTTCAAAATAATGTAAGGTTCGTAGATAGGTAGGTAGTTACTGTGGGATTTTTAACCCTCCAAATATCCAGCCGGAGCCGTAACTTTTAAGAAAAATAGATGCCTATTTTGGACCCTTTTACGTCGTCGATAGTAGGTATAATTCTTTATAATTTGTGGATTTGACAGTAGTGTGAGATTTTATCACAGGGGGGCCCCGTTCTACATATAGAAATTCTAGTTATACAAATATGAGGCAAACATGAATTGAACCTTGATTATATCACTTTGTCTCTTTTTTTCCAATATACAGTTGTGTCTGCTAAAAAGAGACAAAAAATTTAAGTTATTGCTCACTTGGGAAAATGAGTATGAGAATTTGACAGCGTGCCGACGGTGCCAACATTTATGAATGATTTGCGCCAACATTATGAATGATTTGCGACAGCCATTGTTGAATTTTTCTAGAACATACTACTACAAGCATAATAGTGATGTACTCCAATAAAAGATTTGACGACGAAACTATTCTTGCTTTACAAAAATGTACTCTTTTGAAGAAATACGAATCGACAAAATTGTAATGTCTTCTGTTTTCCGTATTAGAACTGGGCAATTGTGGTATTGTTAGAAACGTCTTGATCATCCGCTGGTTATAGGCAATATGACGTGTGAATGACTCTCTGAAACTCTGACTATAATGAAAAAACACTTGAGATTTAAAGACTGTGTTTGGTATGAAATTAAAGGGCTCTATTAGCACATTAAAAACATGTATACATTATTGGGTGTTGCTTGCACCAAAACAATACAAATAAAAATCAAGTCTAAAACTAAAATCCGACTACTGCAAATCACGCCCTAAGAAGTATTAAGCAAGAAAATATCAAGAATAACCGTGGTCGCATACCATTTACTCTAACAAAACAATACATTCTAGGGATTCGTGATTCTGCAGTAGTCGGGTTTTAGTTTTATAGTTGCGCCACGTATCTTGAACCTAAATCATAAGACATACGAGGCTCTGGCTGGCGCCCCCGGAATGCTTTGTAATATTCTATGCTGGGTGAATTTGAGTTCGTCTACCGCAGTAGCATCCCGTGCTATCCTCAATAGACACCCAAGAAATGTGTACTGCGCGTATAGGGCACGTTTTGAGCACATTTTAGGTCCAAGATACGTGGCGCGGGTTATAGTATAAATAGATATCGAAAAATATTACGATAGTAGAAGGTGCATCCCTAGCATAGTAACCGTCGTCAAACGTTCATTCATAAAAATGGAACATAGGTATACACGTCAATTCTGTAGGTATACCCTGTCTATAGTATCTAAGTCTATGGATTTTATTGCCTGAGACATTTTTTGTCAGGCTCTGCCTGTTGCATTGACCAGGTAAACATTTAAATGTCCTATCCTAATTTTATTCTTCCCATTACAAACGTGGCAAACCTACACTTTTGTAAGTATTACCATATTACCTACTGTACCATAATATAATGCATTTTCTCAAATTTTTGGAACTAAGTATTTCGCAAGAATTATTTACATTGCCTGAGAGCAATAAAAAAGTTGAAGAAAAGAACATCATTAAAATGTCATTGAACGAAAAGTAAAGTCACATCATTACATCAGCCAATTCTATTGACATGGAATATAAGGCGAAACGTCACTAGGTTTACATTATTTGCAATGTTACGTCAGCTATGTTTGGTACACAACAATGTCAAGTGTGAGGAAAACACTCTGTTATCTATATCTATACTAATATTAGAAAGAGGAAAGATTTGATTATTTGTTTGTTTGTATTGAATAGGCTCCGAAACTACTGGATCGATTTGAAAAAGTCTTTTACCAATGGAAAGTCATATTATTTGTGAGTGACATAGGTTAGGTATATCTCATCACGCTAGTATCCCAAGGAGCGAAGCAGTAATCATAAATGTCAATAAATTCAATAGATTCCCATCTCAATTCCCATACCTACATTATTTTGAAATCTATTACACACTTGTGGCTTACAAGTGTGTGCAATGCAAAATCTGAAATGTGTGCAGCGTTACATGTGTGCAACGGGGGTCCCTATGTCATAAGCGAAGCTGGGGAGTGAGGTTCAGCTGAACAGAAGATTCAGCAGGATCGGGATCAGAATTCCACGCGGGTGGATCCGCGAGTACCTAACGGTTAGTGTTTGCTTCGTTTCTGTATTTTGTACCTATACCTATTCATGCTAGTTAATTCCCGAAGGGTCATCTTCCTGTATTGACTATTTGAATATAAACAGGGCAAGTTCACTTGTAAACAAATCAATCATGTGAAAATTATGACCTTATGGCCGTGCAAACATACAGGAAGCCAGAGGCAGTGGCGTAGCTAGATGACCAAGGGCCCTGGTGCAAAAAGAAACAGGGGCCCCCCTATTTTTTTTTTGTTTCCAAAAATTCCCTCGGGCGTCGCCCGTCGCCTTACTAAAGTAAACGATGAGGTGGGCATATCCCCTACCGGTCGCTAACGTGCTGTTGGGGATCAAATGCCTCCTCTCTCCCTCTTTTTCGTAATCCCCTCAGATACCACCCCCGTTGTCGGCCATCGGATGAGAGTCAAAGTGGCGGGTGTACCACTCGGACCACATGCCGTCTCGGATCTTCAGATACAAGAGCTCTGTCGTCGCCGCACCAGCGAAGGCGGATCTTCTTCCTCTTAGCGTTAATTCCCAGTCGCATCCGAAGCTTTCAGCTCGGAGTCTGGGGTCCGCTTTTACCAGTCTTAACCACGAATTTGACTAGACCTCGATATTTTCCGTGAAGCGATTGTCATCTGACCTCCACAACCCAATGTTAACATTAGGCGATATCGAAGTTTAGCAGTTAGACCGTTGTTTTTGGATTTTTGAGGGCTCCAACTACCCGTAACGACTGCCATAGATGTTCTCATGGCAACCGGGACCGACGGCTTAACGTGCTCTCCGAGGCACGACCAGACCAATGCAAATACTCATATTTCATTTACACAAATATTTGCACTGAGCGGGGATCGAACCCGCGCCTCCTGCGTAGCGGCCGCGTTCACTACCGCTACGCCACGAAGGCGGATCTCTTGCATTTTATCTGCGATGTCACGGACATGGAGGCTACCACGCATGCGGGAGTTCCTCACGCGATCTTCACGCGTGACGCCGCACATCCACCGCAGTATTTTCATCTCCGTGACACGCAGCTCTTGCTTCTCTCGCTCCAGCAGCGGCCACGCCTCACAACCATGTAAGAGGCAAGAGGCCTAATGATCGTCTTATAGACCTGCCCCTTCAACCTGACTGGCATTTAGGATCATACGTGACGCCAGTCATTTCTCGCCACTTGGCCCACGTGGCAGCAATACGTGCCCTAACGTCGTGGCCGATTTCACCAGTTACATGAAGTACAGATCCCAGGTACTTAACCTGGTCCGTGCGCTCGACCAAATCATCGCCTATGCAAATCAAACAAATCCCACACCCGTCCGGTGTGGGGTTTGTCGAGTTTAACGTCAAGTATTCCATCTTCGCTACATTTAGCTTCACAAAACTATAGGTATACAAACTGCACAAAATTCCCACCAAATGAGTTGCACTGATTAAAGTTGTATTACAATACAACCCATTTACGCATTCCAAAAGTAAGACTTTTTTAGTAGTTCAATATGAGATTGGCTAGTTCAGGCTCGAGGGGCTCCTGAGCTTGGGGGGCCCCCTGAGCCTGGGGGCCCTGGTGCACCGCACCACCTTGCCCACCCATAGCTACGCCAGTGGCCAGAGGTCTATAAATAAGTAGGTAAACACTATAAACAGTAAGTAACTAACCGTGACAGGTTAACGAAGCAAACGGTGTTGGTATAGCCCGTGCCACATTTATCATGGTTCTAAATCGCGACAGAAACGATTTAATATACTCGACGTAGCACCTGGTACCATCCTCAAAAGATACCCATAAACGCGTAATACGCATGTAGAGCATATTTTGAACACAGTTTGGGGCCAAGATTTTTTTTTTTTTTTTAAAGAATATTAGCAACCGAAATCACTAATATCCCCGTTAACCCCTCCAGCTAAGCTAAATTGCTTGTGTTAGGAGTGGGTTCACGTCGGTAGTGTAATGGCCAGGATTCGAACCCGGGACCTCTCGATCGTAAGGCCGACTCCTTAACCACTAAGCTACCGACGCTTCATATATGGTGGTAACTATATACTGATAATAATATTGGAGCCCAAACAAGACCTACAGTGCCGAGTCAGTCTCAGCTGCAAGCTCGAATACCTGTTGATTGACAGATAAGGGTCTGTCGCAAGCTTTCCTTACGAGGTCAGACAGCAGTCTCGAGAAGAAGCCAGTGCAGTCCGGGTTCTGAGGTGAAAACCTCGGGAAGAACCACGGTAAGATAATGATGACGATGACACTGAACAGAAACGAGACCTGATGGCTCCTGTCACTGTAGATTCAAAAATACTACGCTTGAGTTGTTTCGGCAAGAGTTCACTCGCGTAACAGATTGATGGAATACGGGTACAGACAGATTCATGGAACCATTCAGTTGTGGTGTTCAGATGGCAGTCGCTTCACGGAAAATGTCGAGGTTCAGCCAAATCCGCAGTTGGACTGGTAAAGCGGACCCCAGACTCCGAGGTTGAAAGCTTCGGATACGACTGGAATTAACGCTAGGATGAAGATCCAAGATCATTATCACAAAATAATAGACAGAGTTGTTTGCATAAGTATTACATTTTTGGAGACAATTATGAGCTGTCGAACAGAACAGTTACCTCTTTAACTGTTCTGTGAGCTGTCGTTTCATGATTTTTTATGCATATTTTTATCGAGGATACCTGCTGTGTGGGATATTTCTCAAGTTGAAGCGGTACTGGCAGCAGCGGCAACGGTACCAGCCCTCATTACCACTACACGTAATGACTTCTTAGTAACTAAATAAAATATTTTTTTAAGAATACATAACTAATATCGTCTTCTAAGATGCGCATCAAGTAATAACTGGCACATCATTCATAATTCATAATACTTATGTCCAAAATGTAATGATTAAGAATTGTAGGCAACTACTTGAAGATTCCCTCACTCAAAATTTACCCACAGTGCAATAAAACCATTGATAGAGCTGATGCGATGATGAGTACTGGCTTGACGTAGAACCTGATATGCATGCAAAATGGCGAAGTGGAAGCTGGAACTCTGATGTGAGACCCTCGGTTACGATTGGGACTAACGAGATGATGATAAAATATATCTTTGAGAAAAGTGAACGCTCATCAAACCAAGGGTTATTGTTAGTCTTTGAAAGAATCAACAGATAGAGAAACACACGTTCCATTCGGGATAATTTTAATACGACGTGTAGGTTTTTTTTCTCACAGCGTTTAACCATTTCAGTTCTTTGCCAATCAGGATTACGTCTCGAATTCAGAAGCGGTAAGGAAAATGGGCCTGGATCGGAATGGATCCTATCCTCAAGGTGTAAATATATATTTAAAGATGGAAGTATTGTCCTCCTATGTTCTTGGATTTTTGTTTAAATCCATTCAGATGATATGCTTACAAAACTGTTTAACAATAATGACGAGGCGGACCCTGAGCTCCGAGTTCATCTTGGCTTCGTGTGCAATCAGGAGAACATGTCTCCATAATGTGAAATGTTGTAAAATATTGATTTATTTACTAGCTTCTGCCCGCGGCTCCGCCCGCGTGGATGTCGGTTATCGCGACCAAACATAGCCTATGTCCTTTCTCAAGGTCTAATCTACCCCTATACCAAATTTCATCAAAATCGGTTCAGCGGTTTAGTCGTAAAAGCGAGACAGACAGACAGACAGACAGGCAGACAGACAGACAGAGTTACTTTCGCATTTATAATATTAGTAGGGAAGTAGGGATAGGGAAGTAGGGATGATGATGAAATTGATGATATTACTTTTTCTATCAGTAAATTAATAATACCGTGCAATCATACTGCGCAATGATCTCTCAACTAGGTGAAGATGATATTGCTTTACATCCATAATTTGCATAATAATAATATGTATTATTGTCTATCATATTGCTCGATTAGCTCATCTTATCGCGATTCGCGACACTATCGACGCATTTTAATAGTTTTACGAAAAAAATAGAATTTAAAAACCCTCGATATCGTGTCGGGGTCTCCTTAATTGAGATGAATTATGAATTAGGTAATTATTTTATTAGGTATTATATTCATTTACATCTTTATTATTATTATTATTATGACTCTTTATTCACTGTATATAGATATAAATTATATTTCTAAATATACCTACTTAAAAAAATAAATACATTTAAAAATATAAAAAATAGTATCCCACCGGCATCGGTGGTTAGGGCTCCAGAGAGAGGAGCTTCCTTACTATACGTGCCGTGCCTAGCAAAACTGCCTTCTGCATCAAGCCCTTGAGCCAACCATCTAACGACGAGAGCCTCTTAAGATGTTGATCGTGGCTCTTGGCGATAAGTCCGTGAACTGAGACGACTATCGGTACAATAATAGATAGCCGAGTCCACATCCCACATGTCGACAATCTCATGGGCCAAGTCCAAATACTTGATTTGTTTTTGTTTTTCTGCCTTCACGAGATAGCGCATTTTCTTTTTGCGTAGCATACCTACCTACTGCTGCGTCTCTGATGGGTGCGTAAAATCTAGGACGATTGTCCAGGTCCACTTTTTTTGTTGAGTGCGGATAACACATCTATAGTTCATAATATACCATTCTTACTAGGCAGGTGTATTAAAATGCTAACCAACATGTTTTACCTACTGGTAAATATTTGTAAATAATGAAAGTAATTAATTAATATCTATTTTGGAAGCCATTATTTTAATAGCGACGTCTATTTATTTCACTGTTATCAGTTCGTTAAATTAGTGAAATCCTTGCGCAATATGTAACGAACAAGGCATTTCTTTGATTGAAACTTGGAGCTCATAGGGCAATTAAAGTTAAACGGTAATTTATTGTAAACTAGCTATGCCTGCGACTCCGTCCGCGTGGACTTAGAACTGAGTTTTCATTTTTTTTTTTTATATAGGACACGTCAATTTGACTTCGCCTCGCCTGATGGTAAGCTGAAGGCAAAGTCTCTGAAAAGAGCGTCACCATTACAGACACGTATCATGTTACAATGGTGGCACTCAGCTTGACGGCCTCATCAGATGCTTTTTCACGCCCCGCTTAAAGGACCCGGGACTGTAGGAGGAGGGAAACATGTGAACTGGTATAGAATTCCAAGACTTAATGGTGCGGCAGAAGAAGGAGTCGCCGAACCGCTTGGTTCTTGATGGAATATTCTGTACCGTATGCGGGTGGCATCTTAGCCCTGCACGTGTTGTCCTATATAGGAAATTTTTTTGCGCGTATATTTTTTTTATACCACTTAGGTGGCAGACAAGCACACCGCCGCCTGATGGAAAGTAGTTACCGTGGCCTATGGATGAGTGCAACACCAAGGGAGTCACAGCAACTTTTCTTTAATAAAAGCAGTTTAAACTTGGTTTAAACGTCAGCTATCTGCCTGTCAATATCGGTTAAGCCACTCCGGAGATCAGCCGGCACAAACAAACATTTAAAAAAATATAAAAATCGTAGGTGCGTTTATTAAATAGGTTAATATTACAAACATACACTTCAGTTTTCAGTGTTTCATATCGATATTTCAAGTATCGATTTGAAATATCGCACATCCCTAGTATGTAGAGATGGTTAAGTTGCAAAGAAAAAATTACATCTTATTCATATTATTTCATTTTTCTTGTATTGTATTATTAGGTATATCATAAGTGTTGAACAAAGAAAATACTTCTTCTACATATCACAAAACTCGGAAGTGCTATTTTAAACGACCTATTTGTTTAAATATAGGACAGCATGTTATTTCTTTATGGTACATCTTATTTATAAACTATTCTTACCGTCCTCCGTTTTCACCATGCCAATAGTTCCACCTGTATAAATAACGAGGACCCTTCTTTCACTGGTCTCCACAGCTCGGGAACGTCTCCGAAGTCCTGGACAATCCTTGCGTTCCGCACTGTGTAAATCCAAAGTGTACATATTGTTTACTTGTAATTTTGATAAGTCACCATTTGATACTTTTGACATTTTAATTTTTTTTATCGATCTTTTTTACGCGCGAAAATATACAGTCGGCCAGTTGCACTACCGAACGGCGCGGCACAGAAACACAGACTGAACAAAGTGAACAAACTCTATGGCATGGCTGAAATCTGAAATCACGTTACGTGTTGCGTTCAAAATATTATACGCATGGCGCACACGATGACCTACAAAATATTATAATAATACTGCTGAAGTAGTTGCTAAGCGGTTTCTTCTTAGGTTATCAGACTAATTTGACCATGACTTTGCAGTAGGTTACTTAATATCTGAGCACTAAATGTAAAATGTAACGGATGCATTTTTTCACAATGACTTCTATGAAAGTATACTTAGGTAAATACTTTTAAGACTAGATGTAAGGAAAAAAAATATGATATCGTGAAGTCCGCTACTTGACCACTAAAAATGCGCTACCACAGACTAAAAGAATACCCACTACTACTACTAGTATAAGAATACTATCTATTCTTTTAGTCTGAGTGCGCTACATTGTTGTAACTGTCGTAGGAATTGCTCGGGACTCGGGACACATAACTTAAAGAAAGAAGAAAGAAAATATTTTAATTATTTTTATTCAACCCAGCTTACATAAACAAAAATATACACAGCTTAGCAACCAGAATAAAATTACAACAATTATGCATACATAACAATGTTATATGCATCTAATTATATGGCTAGGTAGAAGAGGCCTCTAACTTGGACCTAAAATGTGCTCAAGTGTGCTCTATAACTACGCGCAGTACTCATTTCTTGGGTGTCTTTTGACGGAGAGCTATGGACTACTATGGAGGTGGACGAGCTCAAATTCACCAATCATAGATTATTAACAAAATAACAAAAATTAATTTAAAATAATTTAAAAACAAAAAATAAAAATTAAGTACCTATAAAAAATTGTAGCTACTTACACGCGTGCAGAAATAATGGGTCAATATTATTAATTTATATGAATTATATTATTACGCCTCTCAATAACAATATTATTATTACGAATTTATTATTAATGAATGATTTTCTTGCGAATTGCACTGTTATCATTGGTTTTGTCCACGGAGAGCACATCCATGATACGAATCAGCACTAGTGCTGGGATCAAGGAGGACAGGATATGCTGGGATGTATACGCTGCATCATCGCTGCGTGTTGACTTTGCGCTCTATTCATATCTACCTACAGATAGGCGACAAAATTAGTTAGCCCGTTTATGTAGTCTCTGAGTCTCGTTCCGAATTCGAAATCCAAAATTCGTTTCCACATGCAATTCGGACTGGGCTACGTCACTGGAGATCGACCAATGACTGTCGCAACGTTGTGCTCGTCGTTGTGCGCGTACAGGCACATTCACTAAGCGAGCACAACGATGCGAGTCGCAACGTTGTGCTCGATAGAGTTTGTCATTGGTCGGATATCACGTCACTGGAGATCGACCAATGACTGTCGCAACGTTGTGCTCGTCGTTGTGCGCGTACAGGCACATTCACTAAGCGAGCACAACGATGCGAGTCGCAACGTTGTGCTCGATAGAGTTTGTCATTGGTCGGATATCACGTCACTGGAGATCGACCAATGACTGTCGCAACGTTGTGCTCGTCGTTGTGCGCGTACAGGCACATTCACTAAGCGAGCACAACGATGCGAGTCGCAACGTTGTGCTCGATAGAGTTTGTCATTGGTCGGATATCACGTCACTGGAGATCGACCAATGACTGTCGCAACGTTGTGCTCGTCGTTGTGCGCGTACAGGCACATTCACTAAGCGAGCACAACGATGCGAGTCGCAACGTTGTGCTCGATAGAGTTTGTCATTGGTCGGATATCACGTCACTGGAGATCGACCAATGACAATCTCTATCGCGGGTTTAGTCCACGTTCAACCCCCACAATCTCTACCCCCGGCCATGTTCAACCCCTAAACGTTGTCCACGTTCAACCCCCAAGGGTAGAACGTGGATTTCAATACATTGGTAATTTTTTCATTGTCCATACTCAACCCCAAGATATTAGGTATCTAATATTAAAAATAAAGTATTATTGAGAACAGAAGTGTCTTTATTTTCGTAACAATTAATATTTTAAACCTATTCAGAAGACATCATGGCTTTTGTAAATGACAAAGGCGATTCCTTGGGTTCGTGGCTTACGCCCCCAGTGGTCGACGCCCCCGTGGACGAGGCCCCCGAAAACAAATTTGTACTGTTTCTACTTTTGCACAACCCTGTAGGTCAATGGCTGGGTCGGGTTTTGGATGGGTGACCGTTGTTTACATTACGAGGTTAAGCTTAATTGAGTGGGTCGGGTTTTGGATGGGTGACCGTTGTTTACATTACGAAGTTAAGCAAAATTGGCTGGGTCAGGATTTAGATGGGTGGCCGTTGTTTACATTACGAGGTTAAGCTTAATTGAGTGGGTTAGGTTTTGGATGGGTGACCGTTGTTTACATTACGAAGTTAAGCAAAATTGGCTGGGTCAGGATTTAGATGGGTGGCCGTTGTTTACATTACGAGGTTAAGCTTAATTGAGTGGGTCGGGTTTTGGATGGGTGACCGTTGTTTACATTACGAAGTTAAGCAAAATTGGCTGGGTCAGGATTTAGATGGGTGGCCGTTCTTTACATTACGAGGTTAAGCTTAGTTGTATGGGCCGGGTTTTGGATGGGTGACCACTTTTACATTACGAGGTTAAGCTTAATTGAGTGGGTCGGGTTTTGGATGGGTGACCGTTATTTACATTACGAAGTTAAGCAAAATTGGCTGGGTCAGGATTTAGATGGGTGGCCGTTCTTTACATTGCGAGGTCAAGCTTAATTGGCTGGGTCAGGATTTAGATAGAAGCTTAACCTCGTAATGTAAACAACGGCCACCCATCTAAATCCTGACCCAGCCAATTTTGCTTAACTTCGTAATGTAAACAACGGTCACCCATCCAAAACCCGACCCACTCAATTGAAAAATGTCGGGTACGTACTTCTACATCAGCCGCTCTAGTATATCTGGGTTTTTTAACACCTACCTCCATATTCCTTTTCTTATATAGTTCAGACTTTACATTTTTATACGACGGAAATTCTTCTAATGTCATCACTTGCGTTTTTTAAAGAAATCACAGCTTCACGATATACTGATGGGATAGTCTTCTTGAAATCTTCGCTAACTTTTGTTTTACAAATCGAAATAGCCTTCCTGACTTCATTTTTCGCAATACTTTCTTGGCATTTATACACTCTTGATTTCATGATTTTATTATCTGTTGGCATAATAGTAGTAGTTCCATGACATTTAGGCCAATTAACACACCGCCAGTAAGGAGAACCATTCTTATATTCTTTTTCTGGTAATATTGATAACCTTCTAAGAGTAATACACGTCCTCCGCGCCTCGAAGTCACAAAATCAAACTACTACTCGTAGACGGAATATCAGCCATTATGATAAGAAATGACAAATAGAAGTAATGCACTTGTTATCGACCGAACAACTACTGACGGGATAGAATTCACTCATTGATAGCTAAGTAATAGTAAAAATATGGTACCTGCAAATAGAGGGTACTTCAGGTAAAACTTAAGGATAGCAAAAATAAATTGAGGGTAGATGAGAAAAAACTTTTGTATTTGAATGTCCATTGAGGGTTGAACATGGATCAAAAAACATGCAAAATAAAAGTCCATGTTAAACCCCTAGGGGGTTGAATGTGGACAACGTTTAGGGGCTGAACATGGCTGGGGGTAGAGATTGTGGGGGTTGAACGTGGACTAAACCCTATCGCGCACAACGTTGCGACTCGCATCGTTGTGCTTCCTTAGTGAATTGCACAGCAGGAAGCCCTGGCGCGCGCGGATTGTTTTGTAATAAACTATGCTTGGCGATTTTGAGCTCGTCTACCGCTGCAGCATCCCGTGCCATCCTTAAAAGACACCTAAGAATACTGCGCGTATAGAGCACATTGTAGGTCCAAGATATTATAATATGTCCCAACTCCCGAGCAAAAACTACGTATCGACGCATTTTGCGGTTATTTTGGATTCGAACCGACTAAAACGCACGTCGTCTTTTGGTTTTCAGTTGCTGGAGGTGAGATAACCGGAAACATGCTCCCCGGCTGGGCCGTTATTCTACCTAAGTACCTACCTATTAACTTAGGTATGGCGTGGCGGTAGTGAACAGGGCCGCTACGCAGGAGGCGCGAGTTTTATCCTCGCTCAGTGCAAATATTTGTATGCATCATTGAATATTTGCATTGGTCTGGATGTTTCTATAGATAAACAAAGTATCTGAATATGTTTATCGGCATTCTACAACCCATAACACAAGTTAGTTAACCTATGCTTACTTTGGGTCTAGACATTGTTGTGTAGATTGTCCTACAATATTTATTTATTATTATTTATTTACTATACTCGCAAAATAAAGTTTCCTCTGTGACTTTCCAATCTCAAATGACCTTAGATAACGTAAGCACTACGCGTTACACATTCTATTTTCATTAATGCCGTGATCGCGATAAGTCTTATCTCCAACACATTCATATTCGTCGCTGAGAATGACGCCGATAGCGTTAATTATTTTCGTGATGTAGGTTTTTTCATTTCAAGTTCATTAGTGTTACTTTTTTACGTAGAGCAGGTAAATATGACTTCACCTTGTCTGATAGTCAGTTATGGCGGTTGGCACACTACATACATTACTACCTCTATAAGTAGTTATGCTATACTTATTTAGTAACCTTAATAAGTACTACTCCTAAACTGTGCCTGAATGAATTTCTTGTAGTCCTTTGCTGTTGCAGTACAACCGTTTTCACTGCAAAGAGAGATAGGTACCTTCTTAGAAGTAATGTATTGCTCACATTTTGGACCAAAAATGTACTTTATACGCGCAGTACACTTTTCTTGGGTGTATTATGAGGATAGCACGGGGTGCTACTGCGGTGGGTGAGCTCAAATTCACCAAGCATAGATTAATATGTATTCTCCTCCTAGCGTAATTCCCAGTCGCATCCGGAGTTTTTTTTTGTCAGCTCGGAGTCTGCGGTCCGCTTTACCAGTCTTATATCTATGTATAGATTAATACAAAACAATTCGCGTGTGCCTGGACCTCGTTTGACTCGCGACTCAGGTTCAAGATACTCGTCCCGAGGTATACAACACACGCGCCTAGCATCACTAGTGTAAAATTATACCTTATACTTACCACAGGCCATTTCCTGAACTACATAAATATAATATTTCACTCTCTCAATATTTGTATCAGCTTTCATAGCGCACTCGGACATTTCATTAGTATAGTTTCGTTTAACCAGTCGCCACTATCTCTTGCAATGGTAAGCTATCAAATCAATATTTTAATATAACACGTATCTTGGACCTAAAATGTGCTTACGCGCAGTACACATTTCTTGGGTGTCTTTTGAGGATAGCAGGGGTGCTACTGCGGTGGACGAACTCAAATTCACCAAGCATAGATTATTACAAAGCAACCCGCGTGCGCCAGAGCCTCGTTTGTCTTGCGATTTAGGTTCAAGATACGTGTCCGGAGTTATACGCCGTGTTGGTTCCCGGTGGAGTAGAATAGGGCCACCCCATCTCTTCCTGTTATCCTAGAAAGCTACTAAGGGATAGGGCTGTTCTCCATACGTCAGTAAACATACAGAACATAAGAAAGTATCTGGCAACCCCTTCGGTAATTTGCAAACGTGAGTATTATGTATTTTTACTATTAATCCATAATCGGCAGCTTAGTGTTTAAAGAGTTCGAATCATAATCGGAGCTCCAAGCTTTGGATGGTAGCCGGACTAAGCACTCGAATGAAGAAGGGTAAAGTACATATTCAAAAGTAAAGAGTTGTATTGAACAACACCAGTGTCCCGAACAGGAAAATATTCGAATTTCTGACGTAAAGGTATGATTCCGAAGCCGACCGCATACGACAACGACAGACGCATGCAGCACATACAGCGTACCCATTGCTTGTTAAACTCCGATACGGATAATAAGGAACCATTGAGAAGCCGCAATGAACTACGCGCATGTGCTGCGTGCGTCGGCAGTTGTCGTATGCGGTCGGCTACGTAATCATACCTTAAACGTATCGAGAGAACGGAGCATTTTGATTGGCCGCCTGCCTACTGTGAACCTGTGTGCGTGTGAAGCCTGCCAATCGCAATGCTCCGTTATGTCAATGCGTTTTTACGTTACGAATGTTTTTCATGCTCCACAGGTATTCGACGTCGAAGGTATTGTGGCCCCGGTGTTCACCCCGATGTGCGACTCAGGCAGTCTACAGCTGGAAGTTATACCTATGTATGCAGCTTATTTAAACAAACATAACATCAATGGCATTCTTGGTAAGTACCATTCGCAATTACTACGTTCGTACGCTGAACTTTGCCTAATCATAAACTGGGTTAACTTCTGTCTTCTTCTCATTATGATTATCTTCAAAATGATAAACTAAAACGGGTAACCGCGTTAGTTTTTATTCAGGAATCAGCCCGCCCGTGCATTTTATTGTTATTGCTCTGTTCCGAACTTGTCTTAGTTTTGTAACATCCCTGTAACGTCCAAGGACCAGGCCCTCGATTCTGCTAAAGCAAAACCACTGTCGTGCCACAGTCTCTGCAAATATTGGCATTAAATTTTAGACTTTATTGCTGTAGAATTAAAGTCCAAAATTAAACGACAATATTTTCATTACACGCTTTCGTTCACTCTACGAAAAGCCATTTAATTTTAAACTTTAACTGCATTACTTTAAAGGCTAAAATCACATGGAATTTTTCTCGCAGTCTCTGTGGTGTGACAGTGGTTGTGCTTTAGCAGAATCGAGGGCCAGTATGTGCTATCAAATGCAAAAATAAAATATGATTCTTAAGATTGGTAAGTTATTATAGTACGATCGCGAGCACTGGTTCTTCTGATACTGTGGCTGTACCGCTCTTATATTAGTGCTCTTTCTTTCTCTTTCTTTACCGCGTTCCCCGCTACCCCGCGCGTGTCATGAGAGCAGTGGGGTGAGCACGAACAACTATCGTATTCGTATCGTGAACGTAACGATAGCATAGAGCATTGCGATTGGCCGCCTGCCTGAAGCCTGCCAATCGCAATGCTCCGTGCTATCGTTGCGTTCACGATACGATTACGATAGTTGTTCGTGCTCACCCCACAGTACAGTCACGGAGGACAGAATATGAAGAGTACAGTGTTCGCAGTCGATCTATAGGTAAACTAGGTAACTAGTTGCAGAGATTAACCCTTTAATTTAAACAAACGAGAAAACACTCTTCATTTTTATTAATTACACTAGTAGTACCGACTATTTCTCTGGATATTGTAAACAGAAAATGTGGAAAAAAAAACCATCTCCGTAACAGACAGAACAAACAAAGAATGTCTTAACATTAATGGTGCTTTTGATAGGCCCTTTGTTTCTCATAGTAGGTGGTACTACAGGAGAGGCTATGTCTCTGAGCGTCGAGGAGAGGAAGTCAGTTCTGGAAGCTTGGGTCCACGTAATAAGGCCTATGGGAACTAAAGTGATAGCGCAAGTTGGAGGAGCACCGCTCCCCGATGTCTTGGAACTGGTAACTTTTTATAAGCATTATTAAATTAAACAAATTAGCACTAAGATCATCATTTTTCAGGTGGAAACTACTTTTTTAATAACTGAAATTACTAGACAGTAACTTCCACCTAAACTAACGCGGTGTCCTGCGTGAGCGACGAATACGACGCGACGCGACGCTGCGAACGCGACGAACGCGATCAAATCAACGGCCTACCCTACTTGCGACCTATGTGACACTCTGCGACGAGACGCGACGTAACGCGTATGTACTTGTTTTGAGCGCGACCAGACGCGACACTGCGATCTCGAGCAAAATTGTACTGTACTTCTTCATGATTCGCGAAGTTATGACCAAAATCACGTAGGACATTTGTCGCGTGTAGCATCGCGTCGCATTACGTCGCATCGTGTTGCGTCGCGTCGCGTCGTATTCGTCGCTCACGCAGGACACCGCGTAAGATCAACTCCTTAGCCGCCAAGCTACAGACAGAGCGCAAAATTATCTGTTGAGAGAATGGCAGAACCGGTGGCAGGCTGCTTAAAAATCTGGCTTATAACTTGACGGCAAGAATGATGTACGAATTATGTCACAAATATGCCGCTTTTGAACGGAGCCATTCAGCTAGTCTAGTTTGATTTTTAACGAGCTTAACTTGCAGCCTCTATACCATTGTCTTGGCTATCTTTTCCCCTATATTTCTGCCTTCAATGCCTTCATACAAGTGGTGTAAAAAAAAAAGAAACAAGGGGTATTAAGCTTATTTACTGCCGAACCCGATACCTTCTTTCAAAATTATATTTTTTGCTTTTTAGGCAAAACATGCAGAGGGTTTACAAGTTGACGCAATAATGAGCCTTCCAGAACTATATTACAAGCCGAAGACTGTAGATCATTTAGTGGATTATCTGGAAACGGTGTCCAAAGCTGCCCCAACGCGACCTCTAATCTACTACCACTTTCCAATGATGACTGGAGTGGATGGTTAGTGTTATAGGCGCCCCACACACTAAGGCCGAATACGGGCCTAACAGTTTACTTAACGACAGCCGGATGATATAAGTCTAGACATTTATTAAAAAGTTAATAAATACAGGTGCCAGCAAACGTCTTGAATAACCTCTAAAGAGATCTAAAATCGCTTTCTGAACGAAGCATAACTGCCTATTAAAATATGTTTGCTAGTCACTATATCTCAATCTCAATCAACACGCTACATACACATTATGTATTATATAACTACTTTCCAGTGAACATACGTCAGCTGTTTTCGTTTGCATCATCGAAGATCCCTCAATTCAAAGGTGCGAAGGCAGATTTAGAGGTTGCAGAACACGTCGCGGAACAGTTGGCGGATGATCAGCGCATATTCATAGCTAACCATGTAAGTTCATCTATCTATCTTCTATCTGTATTAAAAAAAATTATCCTTGAAAAAATTAATGACCGCGCACGCCATAGCTTGAGATGAGAACGATTTTATCGATTTATTTGTTCTTTATTTAAAGTTATCAAATAATATATAACAAATACTAATAGGTACTTTGTACTGTAAGTTGTTGTAGGTTCTTACGCAAAGAAAGATTAAGAATATTGCCCAGAATTTTAGAAAATTTTAGAAAAATGTTACCAACTATTTCATTATTGCACGCTTTTAAACCTGTGGCCCGAGCATGAAAAACTGTCCTAATCGTAACGTAAACGTATGGAGAGAACGGAGCATTGCGATTGGCCGCCTGCCTACTGTCAACCTGTGTATGTGTGTGAAGCCTGCCAATCACAATACTACGTTCTTTCGATACGTTACGATTATGATAGTTTATCGTGCTAGGGCTACTGCTAGTCCGACGCCCGGCGCAAGTACTGAATTCCAAGGAACTGTACTCAAATAATTTTTCAAATGTAATTTATTGTTTTTAAGCACCTCGCTCCAGCAATACTGTTGGGTCACGATTCTAGCATCGCGACGGTCTCTAACATATTCCCAGAATTGGTGCAGGATATTGTGGAGGTGGTTAAGAGTGGTGATGTTATAAAAGTTAAACTACAACAGAAGAAACTTAACAAACTGGTTGATGTTATTGCTTCGCAAGGTAATTCTATACCTACTTAGATATTTTGTACTAGACTAAGCCACTATGGACCAGTTATATCTATTTATTACTCATTTAATACACTGGACAAAAATTACTCATAATGAGGGCTGTGTTGCGGTTGTTTTTCTGACGTTTTCTTGTTAGAATCCATAAAGTTACTAAAGATTACATTAGACAAATAGTGCCTGTGTACGACAATATTAATTTTATTTGCTTACCAATTTTAAAAAAAAAAACGAACCCACAAGCACCCTTATCTTTCTAAACTATGTTCCTACAGAATCGACCAAATAGATCCTATGACTACGGCGACAGTCCAGACTAAGGAATTCTAAATTGTTTTACAATTTATCTTTGTTTCCTTTTAACAAGCCTTAGATATTATAATAGCTACTTTAGATTTCCTGTTACGAACGTTAGATATTTCATAGATTTTTACAGACGGTATGTCTACATTAATATATATATTTTTTTTATTTATTTATTGTTATCTCTTCTACATCCATCTTTACAGGTTACATCCTAATGCGACAGAGTAGGCAATCTAAGCATGCACTAATATATATTATTATTATCATACATAAATTATATATTATATAGGTAGGTATATATTATTTTTATTTATAACATATAACTGATAGCGTTGTAACTGTGAATTCACTCAGAGAGATCTCCGCATTAAAGTTGTTATTGCTTTTTCTTTTCAGGTAATTTCGTTACATCAATGAAGACGGCTATGGAACTAGTAACAGAAATCCCAGTGGGTCCCACACGGCATCCTCTTATACCACTTGACCAGAAGCAGCGAACACTACTCAAAGATACCCTTACATGTTTTTAATATGTATTTACAAAAAAACAATGGGTGGATCGAAGAACTGTTGCTTATTATGTACCAATAATAATTTATCGTAACTTTTATTTATGTATTACTTATTGATGGTAATAAAGAATATTTTATATTTACATTCAGAGAGAGCTACAATTCATCTTTTGCATTTCATATAAAATCAAAAACCAGTTGAAAGAAGTAAATCAGCGTTGAGCACGAAAAACTATCGTAAGCGTAACGTACCTAAACGTTTCGAGAAAACGGTGCAATGCGATTGGCCATCTGCCTACTGTGAACCTGTGTATGTGTGAGGCCTGCCAATCGCAATGGTCTATTCTCTCGATACATTTACGTTACATTATCGATAGTTTTTCGTGCTAGGGGTGCTAGTTCTGTGGACAGAATGCTAGCAAACAAGTAGAAAACATTTATTGATACAGACATAATAAACAGACAACTTAGTTCAAATGCAAATGAAAGGGTCAATTTGTCTTTGACTTTAGTATAAGTACAAGTCTTTAATAATAATTTTAAAAAAATCGCAAATATACGACGAGCTTTTGCAGAATCACATAAGTCTTTTAATATTTGACTAGTCCCAAGGTCGTTAGTTTAGAGTGGATTCGTTGTCTAGCTTCAACCGAGAGCGGCTTCTGTGGGAGAGCTGGAGGGCCAACTTTGATACCAGACACGATCTCCATACCAGCTTTCATTATTGGCACCCAAGGACCTGAAACATAAAAATTAGCTGCGTCTGTATATTGAAATAGTAGGTAGATTGTATTAGAGCAAAATAGTATTTTTACGGCGAGGGCGCTACTTTGAACTTGAACGAGTGAAAAGAAGGATTCTAGAATAAAGAAAAATTAAAGAGTACTTAATATGACTCGAGAGCAAATTATTTTTTCCTCTGGCGATGTACTTTGAATCCCTCGCTGCGCTCAGAATTCTACAATAGAATCCCAAAAAAATTTGCTCTTGAGTCATAATTTTACTTTTCATGCCCTTTCTATGAGAAAAATAAAGATTCTGAACCAATTTGTCTATTTGTTAGTGATGGAAGCAAAAACTACTGAATGGATTTTGATGCGGTTTTTTATTAGAAAGATTTTGGTCAGTCCCAAAAAATGCTATATCATCATTATTCTCTTTTCCCAACTCAGTTGGGGTCGACTTTTCAGTCTCACTGTAATGCAGCTGAACTTCAATGTTTTCCGTGCACCAACTGCCAAAAAATACCATCGAGTAGAACCAGAGATCTAAAAAAGAATCATATAACCGAAATACTGGAAAATAATCATAGGTATAACGCAGATATCAGCTGGTTTATGACTAAGAATCTAATTACCTTCGCTAGTGTGTGCCTCTACAGCCAGACTGAGCTTCTCCTGAAGAGCCCTGGCCCTTTGTACATCGTTGTGCTCAACAGCGTTCACAATCTCCTGGGCCAACCTTGGAAACAGGTTAAATGTGGTGCTAATGCTCGACTTGATGCCCAGAAGAGTTGCTGGAGCTAGTAGCTGCGATACCATAATATAAGTTATTAAAATTATCAGGATAAAACGCTCAAGGGGATTATGGATACGTAGTGTAGCGTAATTCTACAAATGCTGAATCATCCGCCATTTTATTACTGAAAGGTTTGGTTTTCACACAGAACTACATAGTAGGATAAAAGAGCACTATGGTGTACCTAGTAGTGGTGATGATGAGGTCCGTGAAAGATATCTTTGAATTTTTTCATGTGTAACTCACAACAATCTATCTATCTATTTATAGTCGTAGATGTTTAGACGAAAAATTAGAAAGGACCCACTACACTACCCTGCGGTACACCCGAGCCATTTAGCGATAAAAAATAAACACTTCCACTAAATGCAGCTAGTGATCGTAGAATTAGCTTCTTTAACCAATTGCTATTTCAGGGATTGATATAACTAAGACAGATCTGGCTAAAATTTAAATACTAAAACGAACTATTTATCATTGCAAATCCAGATGTACCTACAGCACAACCTACAACTAAAACATCATCAGCTCTTAAAGATAAGAGAAGTACTCACAGTGTCGGAGCCAAGGAATATCTCCTGGCCTTCCTTGAGGGCCCTGAGCGCCTGTGCGCCCTCGCTCAGGTCATTGGAGGTGAACTTTATGCCCTTGAAATTGGGGATGCTGGCAGTAGCCGCTGTTATAAATGCTGGCATGTTAACTGAAAAAATAAGAAACTATATTTTACAACACATCGATAAAAGAATAGTAATGGAAATTACTAATATTCCCCTTAAACTCTCCGGTTAAGCTAAATTGGTTGTGATATCCAGGATTCGGACTCCGGACCTCTCGATCATAAGACCGACCGTCCTTAACCACTAAGGGTCAATATCGATTGCATCCAAATCTGCAGGCTGTGGAGCCTGAGGTTCACATCCTTATGGATTGGTTTATTTTTGGTTTCACGGCAACGAAAACAGCTGCTGTCTGCCCTCCTAACTCCGAGAAGAAACCCTACGCCAAAATCTCATCCGTCAATCACCAGGTAAGCCAGGATATGATAAACACTGCCCTCCCTCGCCTACTCAAATCATGCCAAAATAATGATGATTAGCAATTATTATGGGATGTATGGGGTCCCTACCAAGATAACCTCACTCCTAAGTAGGTAACGGATGAGGCTCTGGCGTAGGCTTTCCTCTCAAAAAGTTGGGAGATCAGATGACCGCCACTCCCGCGAAAACTAAACAAACCAAATGAAGTCCCCGGTCTTTAAAGTACAAGCATTGTATGCACGTGCAGGTGGCCACAACAATATTGACTGCAGAGTCAATCACATGAATAGAAATAGGGGAAAACCACACTTACTTTCGACCTTGGACATGCTAGGTATGTGATAGTACAGCACCGGTAGTTTAGGAGCCACCTTAGCGACTTGGGCTATGTAAAATACTAGGTCTTCAACAGTTGTTGGTTTGAAGTACAGCTCCGGTAGTGACAGCAATGAGTCCACACCAGCTTCTTGACAGTAACGAGCCTGAAATTATGACATGGATACTGGTGACAAGGGTGTAAATGTACGGTCGAAAAGAGATATGGCTGCACCTTTACTTACAAGTTTATATGTAAAGGTGTAACCATATCTCCTTTGTCGACTGTGCAGAGTAAGTAATCCATCCAGTTGGATACGGTGTGAACTACATTTCTTTCGACCTTACAGTATACCTACTGATTGACGAACGAGGGCCTAACGTAGGTAGACTTTCCTCTAGGAGTTGATCGATTAAGCAAATAGTCGTATGAAGGAGAAGGCGTAAGTGGACCCTGGGTTGAAGGTGAAAGCCTCGGATGCAACCAGGAATCACGCTAGGATGATAATGCTTAATCAAGGCGTAAGTATACCTATGCAAGTACCTATGTAGGTACTTTTGTATAATTCGTCCGTAAAACGCGGACGCATTTTCTATGACAAATACTTATTTCATCAGTCACGGACGAGCTTCTTACCACCGTTCGTGGTTCACGAAATGGCGCACGCGTTTTTAAAAGTGCGGATCGAGGAAAGCGGTCTTAAGAAAAGAAAGGTAGTTATACAAAAGTTATTCTTACCAAGTCCAATACATCAGCAAGAGGCGCTCCTCCAACCTGAACTTGGATATGCAGCCCTGTGGTCTTTGAGACCGCCACCCATGCATCTATCACCTTCTTGCGGTCAGATACTGAGAGGGTCATGTGTTCGCCTGTTGTACCGCCAACTGGTCATGGCAAAAATGCATAACGTGACAAATAACACTTAAAATAGTGAGTTGGGAACGTGATAGCTTACGGACGGTGGTGTCAGACTAATTTGATAATGCATTGGGTGTACGTGTTCCCACCAAGGTCCCACCAAGCCGGCATGTCTATTGATTGATGAACGAGGCTTTCCTGTAGAGGTTGGTGAATCAGACGGCAGACGCTTCTGCAAAATTAAAAATATACGAAACAAAAATGGAGAAACTGTCGCTTGACGGCGCGTAGGAGAGAACTCCTATAGCAAGTGGACCAACAAACCGATATAAAACATTATTAAATGGATTTTGGGCTTCATAGTGTAAACTTTTGAACTTAAGCGAGAAATCGCTACAAGAATGATGTTAAGGTGTCTGAACATGTCTATCATCATTCTCTAAGTCTTTTTCCAACTCAGTTGGGGTCGGCTTTCCAGTATAAATGTGATGCGGTTAAACTTCGATATTTTCCGTAAAGCGACTGCCATCTGACCTCTTTAACCAATTGGCGATATCGAAGTTCTGTAGTTGGATTCCAACTACCCGTACGATTAGTATCTATAGATGTTTGTATGGCAACCGGGACAGATGGCATAACGTTCTCTCCGAGGCACGGAAATACCCTGACCAATGTGAATTAGACATATTCATGCATACAAATATTTGCACTGAACTGGAATCGAACCCGCGCCCCTTGCGAAGCAATCGCGTTTACTAGCACTGAACAATGAACATGTCTATGTGTCTGTGAAGTGAAGCAAGCGTGGTTAATACCATACCTAGAACGGACTTGATTCCAGCGTCTGCGAGGTAATTGGCATAGGCAGGAATAACTCCATAGTTAACAGTCAGGTCTTCATTGAAGGGGGTGAAGACTGGAGGCATGAGGCCGCGGGCAGTGAAGGACACCTGTTTACGGGAATATTAGTAGAGAATACTACGTTTTAAAACAATGTCTATCAAAAATACAAACCGAATTCTTTCTTTTAGACACAAAATCACAAAAACTTTACAATAGTTGATTCATTGAATGAAGGAGCTCAAATCTAACATTGTATTATTATTCAATTTAACTTAGTTTAGAGTTCAAACCAAGATCTATTAATAAACGTAGGTACTCACCATTGTTGGATTTTATTTCTGTAAACACCGCACCGGTAAACGACTGCCAGCGCGTACGGCCAGCAAATAAGTGAATGCATAAAATGAATAAAACTCAAAACCTGTTATCCGGTTCCTTGATATCTTACTGTTTATTGTAATTCATCTGACATCGTTATCTGTGACAGTAAGTAATATTACAAACATTATGGAGATAAGAATGAGCAGAAATATTTTATTTTAGTGGAGTTATATCATAATTTAAGTAGTTATTATATTGTGGTTACATGCAGCCCCGGATCTTCAATTTTTTTTAGGCGGGGCAAAAACTGTAAATGCCGCCCCCGGCCGCTTTTTTGTCCTACGTAAATTCCCTTGAATGCCGGCGGGGGGGGGGGGGGGGGGGTGTCAATCCGACAGGATTTTATTTTCAGTCAAAAGTATAACCCATCTTTCCCTCATCCCACCTTGAGTCCTCGCTCGCATCACAGTGACGACAGACTATATACAGACGTGGACTCCGAAAACGGTGATCCACGAGACACCCTCTCCCGGAGATCGTCTGCATCAGCCGGTACGGCAGGCTCCGTCCGTGTCGCCTCTCTAGCCAGTCCTCCATGATAACACGGCTTGCCCTGCGCTCGGTCGCCCAAGTCATTCCTTCTACTCCATCATGCTGTCCGGATGGAGCTGGACTTCTCGAGGCTCGGGTTCCCGCTCCCGCGACAACTTTCACCACTAATATAGCAATTTCCCAGACCAGAGAGACTTGGGAGATGCACCCTGAAGCACCTGAACCTTATTGCGAAGCACACAGTCGTATCCGATGTTCCACAGGAGTCACTCCTTTGACAGGGTTACTCCTGTCAAATGAGTGACCCCAAGACCGATTTCTGCGGGGTACCGCATGACATTTGATGACGACCAAGGCCGGTCACTGTTAGGTAGATGATGGCTCTCTCCGTCAAATACACTCCGACTAGGCGGCAAAGGTAGAGATGCACTTCATGGTACACGAGCGCCTCCCTGGAAGTCCTGGTAAGTCTAGGGCAAGGTGTTGAACGCATTGGCGATGTGATGTCCAAGGACACCGCTAACATTACCTCGCCCCGGGCAAACTCATCCTTCACCAGAGCCCTTATGAGCATGGAATGGACTGGAATGGAAAGAGGACTCTTTTGTCCGCACTTAGCCTCATTTTTGGGCCATTGTGCATGGACCTCATGAGCATGATGGCATCTACGGTGGAGCACCTCTGACTGAAGCGATATTGGCCATTCGCCATCTCCGGCCACAACCTGGAGCGGCGTCCGATGAGGCACTTCCCTATAACTCTTTCAAAGAGTTTGCGCACCTCGTCAAGCACCACTATGGGTTGGTAGGCTAACGGTGAGTCCACCGGGCGCCCTTTCGAACGGGGACCATTTACCTCGTCTTTTATGATTGCGGAAATTGGCTCCGCTATAAACATGCGTTAAGAAGCTCTGTCACTTGGGGACTTGGAGATCTTCGACTAGAGTAAGGACCCACTCTCGTCCTGGAATGACGTCGGGTCCCGGGGCGGTTTTGTTACTTCTTGGCTCTGATCATTGCACCGCCAGCCCTAGTTCTACCTCAAGTGACCTCGAGTCATCGTCGTCATCCACACTGGGCGCCATAGGCGACCGAGGCTCAGTAGTCTGCGGTGGAACGTGTTTCGTCAGCTGCGCTGGGAACAGGGAGCCATCAACTCCTCTGAATAGAACTGGTGGAGACACCTAGTCAACGGGGTCCAGGGGTGCAGCTTGCGGCTTTCCATAAGGCAAAATCAAACTTTGCAGATGAAAGGCCGCCCCCTGATGCTGCCGCCCGGGGCACGTGCCCCGGCTTGCCCCCCCCTAGATCCGGCCCTGGTTACATGCCATTAAATTGCTTGTTATTTAACAGAGATAAGACCAAGAATTGGAAGATCCATTTAGGCTGGACCAGAAAAAATTGTTTAAACAAACTGAATTTTCCGGTTGGCTCAATAAAATTCGTGTGGTGAGAAATAGGGATGAAGCTATAGACCCTATAAAGTGCCATCCCTCTAGCTTATCTTATCTTTTGCGCTGACAGCACAGAATCTCTCTGTTCTTACAGGGTCGGCAGCACGAGTGTGACTCCCCTGGTGTTGCACTCGCCCATAGGCCACGGTAACCACTTTCCACCAGGAGGGCCGTGTGCATGTCAGCGACCTAAGTAGTATAAAAAAATATATTTTCCGGAATATGAACTTTTTCATGGCTCTCAGGGTTAAATAAAATTGTCAAAAGAAAACACAAAAGTAGGTAACAATCATTGTATTGCATTACGTATACAATAACATTTTTATTATAGGTTTAACATTTAAATACAGAAAGTCTGTTACAATTTCTCATATTGCCGGTTATAAAACTTGCAGTAAGGATCCTTTATCCAAAGTTTGATTGTGTATATATATTTGATGTTTCTCCAGATTTCCTAAATATCTACGTTGGTTAGTCGTCAACTAACCGCCGTTCCCAGTAACTTACCTGCAGCACCGAATAGATAACAGTACCTACCTGCAGTTAAAGGTAGATCTATCTATCTGGCTGCTATCCCATAGAGATTGACGACGTTTTTGTTCTTTAGAATTCCAAAAATGGCAGTAGATAGGTTAAAGGGAACGGTCGTAAGTGATCTTCTGTACCTATAATGTGTAATGTTCTTCTATACTACTCATCCCCCTGATGCACATCAAACTTACACGTTTCTTCACTAAAACGTTGAATCTTCTCATTGGCGACCAAGAAAGTCGCGGTACCTTTTGCGATGAGCTTACCATCACCATTGCGAAAGTATACTTCAGTAATTGGTGAAACACCAGTCACTAGTGGTTTCGTCTCCACGTTTACTATTTCACCTACTCTAACTGCCTTTATATAACTGAAAACAATTATTTCTATCGTAAGTATAACGGGTAGTTCAAGCCCTAAAATGTACAACTGATTTTGTTTTTTTTTAGTTTGAAATGTCTTGGTCAGGTTTACATTCTTACGTTTATTTGATCATAATCGGTTAAGTAAAACCCGAGAGAGCAGAAGTTGCGGGCATAATGTAGGTAACAGCAAACACATGCCTGAATTCGTGGTGAGATTTCAATTTCGCATGTTGACGTCACGTTGTCGAACACAAATCGACAAAGATGTACTATGTTTATGTGCTTACAACGTGACGTCGCCAAATTTAAAGCATGTGAAATTGAAATCCCGTCGCGAATGCATCTGTTCGATCGTCCGAAATGTTCTTACAGCATGTGCCTGCAGGACTATATTTTTCCAACTTACGTCATATTCAATGTAGTAGTCCAAGAGAACTTCCCATCAGGGTTGCTCAACACGGAATAGAACGAGATCACATCAGCCACGCTAGCGAGGTACCCGCCGTGCAACGCGCTCCCCATGTTACACATCAACGGCTCGATTTTGAATGAGCACTTCAATACACCGTTAGAAGCTGACTGCAAATTTACCTGAAAATAGAATTTACACATACAGTAACACCTTTATCCCTGGAGGGTTAGGCAGAGGTGTATGAACCCACATTTGACCAATCATTGTATTCGGCCCCACGTAATGGTGAGCCTATTGCCGTATTCCGAGCACTATTGTTGAATCAAGCCATGCATCTGAAGCTGTGTACGGGCTATATAATATATGTCTGTCTGATGTTAAACAGCCCTATCCCTTAGTCGCTTAGCACGACACGACAACGCATAGGAGGAAATTGGGTGGCCCAAATTCTACTCTGCCGTAAATTTAACTATTGCTAATTTCCTTTAGGTACTTAGAGGGGTGTACATGTACATTCATGAGACACTAGTCCACCTTACGTCCTTACCTGTTCACGTGTTTCCTTTTTCCTACTGCAGTCCCGGGTCCTGGGCGTGAAAAAGCATCTGATGAGACCTTCAAACTGAGTGCCACCATTGTAACATGGCATGTGTTCTAAAAATAAAAGGATCAAAACGCGTCCCCTGTTCACATGGGTGTACTGCTATATTATCAATATCTTAGCGAGGCTAGGCTAGGCTTTCCTCTCCTTTAGACTTAACTTATGCTACTTTAATTGGACTGTCGCCTGACCTCTCAACCCTAAGAGACAAGCCTGCGTCAGAAGCTCGTCCGTTGTTTGGCAGGTTTTGTTGCATCTATTTCAGCCTCATTATCGACCGTTCCCAATAACTTACCTTGTGATCTTTAGAATGTCAAAACTGGCAGTAGATAGGTTATTAGGAGCGGCCGTAAGTAGGTAGGTAGGTACCTCGGAATTGATGCTAAAAGCACAGAGCCATTCATCAAAAAAAAAAGTAGGTTTTCGGAAAGTCATAATCGTGAAATAGTCAATAGCAGAGGCTTCCGGCGACTGGGACCACAATTAACTCGGACCGCGGTCCCAGTTGCCGGATTCATTTAAATTTAATATTTTTCTTCCATCGACTGGGACCACCTATAAATGTATCAAAAAATCTATTGTTTTAGCCAAAACAGTACAGTCAAACAAAAAAAGGTTAGTTTTAATTTAAAGAAAATACTCTTTGATTGAAAAATGTTATCTAATGTCACTCATTAACTCCTCCTAAACGGCTCAGCCCTGCCGGAGTGGCCCTGGGATAACAAATTTGTTTCGCCGTAGACAAATTTGTTATCCCCAGCATCGATCACATTTCGCTACTGTTCGCACTGTTAAGTTCGCACCAGTTCGCACTGTTCGCAGCACTCGCGGTGCGACCCCCCAGGTTGTGCTTGTCTTTTGAAGCCTTTTTAAAAGGTTGGTTGGTGGTTTTTGTGTGGCGTGCGGTTTTAATCGGTGCAAGTCTGACATAATCACCGCCCACTGGGAATGGTTATGTCGGTGTAACACAGTCACAGTGCTCAGGCGCGGGAGGAAGGGGGGAGGAGGGAGGGTTGTATAGTACCTACTTTCCTCAATATAAAAAAGATACTAAATGGCAAATAGATATTACCATCATCATCATCATCTTAATGATGGCCACAGTTGCCTCTGAGGCTTCAATCTTGGAGCTCTGGAGTCCACTGGTTTATGTTTTATGTGGTTCATTACCTATTACTATCGTTTGTTAAGACAACGGTCTGACCAAACAACCCCTGCGTCAGAGCCTCGTCCGTTGATCAGCTAACAATAATTGATCCCGAAAATTTTGGTAACACCTTTTTTAGGTATATAAAATTAATTATTAAAAGATAAAATACCCGACTGCTGTCTAAAAGATTGAAACAAGCTTGATAGCAGGCGGTACCCATTTGCCAATCATAAACCGAAAGAAATTTAATGGGTACCGCCTGCTATTAAGCTTGTTTCAATCTTTTAGACAGCAGTCGGGTATTTTATTTTTTAATAATTAATTTTATTTTAACCTTTTTAGTTAGGGTTAGGATATGTCATCTATATATTTTTGTAATCTCCTTTTAATTCTCTTCATTTTGATACCCTACTCGATAAATTTGAATGAAAAAAAAATTGCCAACAGATATTTTAGCATCAAAAATCTACCGTATAGTTTTTGTTGGAATTTTATGTACCCTATGACACTCGGGAGATTTCTTTTGAGACCCTATTCATCAAAATCCGTCCAGGCGTTAGGCCTGTAGAGGGGAACAAAGAAAACTACATACACACATAGACACATACATACATACATACGCGCGAAACACATTACCCTCTCGCTTGGGCAGTCGGGTAAAAAGTACAGTTGTGGTGAGATGACGGTACCAAAAATACGCAAATTACCTAAGCAAAAAAGCACAATTTTATTGTATCATATCATTACAAGATTAATATCAGATAAGTAGATTGCCTAATCGTAAAATAAACAAATAATACCTAGGTAAAAAAAGGTCCGCCCTGAGTGCAAAACGTCAAATGCGGCGCATGTTGATTTTTCCTGCTTTTCTGTATCTTCAGGCAGGGATCGCTTATTTCAGTTTTTCAAGTCCAAACAACAACAGACGACTCTCTCACAGGCTGGGTAAGCTAAGTTTAAGTCTCGAGGGGGTTCTAAAGTTTCAAAACGAAGGCCATGATGTACCCATGGGAAGGCCGCAAGAGGGTCTCTTGCCCCACCCTGACGACTGTCATATACGTCAAATCCCATACATTCGTCATTCTATTCTGCAACACGGCCTATGAAATACCCCTTATCTGGCTGGGCTGGTCAACCCGAAGTTAAGAATTTTAAAACACGCGAGCCACACGACAACAGCCCCTCCCTACGGGACTGATTAGACTTTTGCCATCCCTTAAAAAAAAAGTTGGATACACCCAAGACGAAGGCACAGCTATAAGAAAGAATAAGTCTCTTTATGTATAGTTCCTATGTGGGTCAGGCTTGCCACCTCCGCATCGCAATCGCTGCGCCTGAGCCTCTTCCGGCCCGGCTACAGGTGGCTTGGACCCCAAAGTTCTTTAGGAGATAGATCTGCGGCAGGGGCGTATTTAAAGATTTGGCGCCCCGGGCCACATAGGTTTGCCTCCCCATAAGTGACGTTCGCGTTCACCGTTAGCCTGCGCCCAAGGGGCGGACCCAAAATAGGGGCCCGTCAGAAGTTGCTAGAGACTTTCAAGCCTGATTCGTGAGATCTCTATCTTATGGTGCGAGAGAAGTGACTCTCATCGATCTCCCCACTAACCCAGGCTCCCAATCAGAATCCCTTCAAAGGGATATATTTGCATTCCATTCCATTAAAGCGCCCTACGTAGAAGATGATATGGCAACCAAAAATCACTTGAGTACAGCAATAGCTTGTGAAGGAGATGTTTTATGATGTTTTATGCATCTTGCCTTCGGCAACAGTAAAAACACCGCTTTTGGACCTGGCAGCACTCTAGGCTCTAAAGGCACTCAGATCCCGTTTTGAAGGGCTCTTTAGCGTATGCCTCAAGTAGAGACGGATTCAGAAAATTTGAAAGACAGGAAAACTGGTCCTCTTCTGCAAAGTTACCATCCGCCTACCGGCTTATTGTATTGATCGACAAGGTGTGCAGTGTGCAGGTGTTTTAAATGAATTATTCCTCGTGAAGTGCCACATCGAGCGCCTTACAGGAGTGAGACCGAATTTGGTAGACAATCAATTTGGATATAGTCGGGAGCAACGTGGATGCCAACACGCGCTTGAGGGCCCTGGTGAAAGAAGCAGTGGCACGGCGAGTTGATGCTGGCAGTGTCTATTGTTGCCTACGTCGTTAACGCCTTGTCATGGAGCTGCATCAGAGTTGCACTCTTTCAGCACGGGCTGCCTCTCTATCCTCGCGTCATTGTCGGGGCTTACTTATCGGTGAAAGCCAGTATCTACCCAAGTAGGGCATGGTTTGGTAAGTGAGATATGTGGCGCGGTGTTCCGTTTGGCGCGGATCTGGGGCCGCTTCTGTAGAACATCGGCTAGGACTGAATGGTGACGGCCCGAAATCAAAAGCAACCAAATAAGCCACAGCCGGAGTTACCCAAGTCCTTGGACGTATTTGTGACTGGATCTGAAGTGGGCATACCTGGTTCTTTTACTTACGAACCCTTTCTGGCCAGTTGACGTGTGGGGAGCACAGGGGCTGCTCATACACCACCTTGCAGCCCTTAAATAGACTTCGGATACAGGTCAGCCGAAGTAACGAAAACCGAATTAGATGGAGTTTCTTAAAAGAAATGGACCCACGGTGTGAATGCGGAACTACCTCACTGCTAACTCAGGAACGCAGGAACTCATGGGTGCCTCTGAGAACGCCATCAGGGTGGTTGCACACTGGGCAAACAAAATATGACACAATACGCCGTCGACTCGTCTGCCGTCTATCTCTGGGCGCCTCAATCTTCACTCCAAAAGGTGCCCAGAGATAGACGCTCGGGGCGGCAGGTTGCGAAGGGCGGCGGAGCCGCCCCGAGCCTCTATCTCTGGGTGCCTCAATCTTGACTCTAAAAGGTGCGCATAGATAGACGCTCGGGGCGGCAGGTTGCGCTGGGCGCCTCAATCTTGACTCTAAAAGGTGCCCATAGATAGACGCTCGGGGCGGCAGGTTGCGAGGGGTGGCGGAGCCGCCCCGAGCGTCTATCTCTGGGCGCCCTAATCTTGACTCAAAAAGGTGCCCAGAGATAGATGCTCGGGGCGGCAGGTTGCAAGGCGCGGTGGAGCCGCCCTGAGCGTCTATCTTTGGGCGCCTCAATCTTGACTCTAAAAGGTGCCCAGAGACAGAGGCTCGGGGCGGCAGGTTGCGAGGAGCGGTGGAGCCGCCCTGAGCGTCTTTGTCTGGGCGCCTTAATATTGACTCTAAAAGACGCCCAGAGACAGACGCTCGGGGCGGCTCCGCCGCCCCTCGCAACCTGCCGCCCCAGGCCATGGCCCCCTTGGCCCTAGGGTAAATACGCCCCTGATCTGCGGTCTTATGAATAAATGGGTCGTCGCTAATGACAGTCTTTTAAATAATGGGTTTTCTTACCTTCTGAAGGACAGTACTTGCATCGAAGCTCGGCTTCGTTTTCATAAATTCCATACATTTCAGAAGACGTAAGCCTTTTGAACTTGATGCCATTGTCGCAAAAAATACAATCCAACGTTCAAAGTATTCTAACGCAACGTAAATGCGCCAAAGGCCCCGCGCTTTTTCTTTTATTCAGCTTGTGGCGGGTCTAGTGATGTTGAAATTCGATTATTACTGTAATCGAAATCGCTACTTTTTGATGAATGTTAACTATTGATACCGTACCTACCATATTGGTGAAATGGTGACATTCCTATGCAAAGTCATTAAGAATTAAAAACATTATTAGAAAAGAAATAAAATGTCTAATTTTGATAAAGTTGTAAGTCAGACAGAAACTTCACAAGGAAACATTAAAAATTTATTACAACATTATGTAGTCAAATACTTCCATAGAAACAGAATGAAATAGTATGCAGTAGGTACCACTTATACCAACTACATAAAATGATAACCGGTTTGCAATTGTAGATAGAGACCTGCATTGCAATAACTTTAATAAGTAATAAAATAATCCCAATAATGTCCAATGCAAAGGTCTACGTACTATAATCATAGAATTCTTAAAACATTTCGTCGCAGTCCTAGAACAACGACGGATTTGACTTTTTGTAATTTTTTTTTTTTTTACTCTAAATAACTTAAAATATGGTACTTTATAAAAAAAATAAAACATTTTATCAAATTTCATTACAAATGAACCAAATACAGAGTTGAATACTGACGGTTTTGATTAATTAACGTAAAACAATGACGGATTGATACTTGCACCGTTGTCTGTCGCTGTCCCCTGCCCCCCGCGCCCTTTCCGCTCCCGACGCATTGGCATTACCGTCGATGTTCTAGGATAAGGTCACGTCAGGAGGAACAGTCGTCAATGGATAAGTTTGGTCACAATGTACTATAAATTACATAATTTTTTGTTTATTTTAAGTAAATATAAATTTTGACGTCTTAGAACAGCGGTTTGTCAAATCCGTCGTTGTCCTTGGGATACTAAAATATATTTTTTTATGTCTTTGTTTTTACCTTTTATCTTTTAAAATAACATCATTCAGTTCATCCATGATTAAAATTGTTTGTTTTTATTATGATTTTTTTCAGTGACGCATAATAAAATACGTCGATGTTTTACGTACCTATAGTAGGCGTATGCTATAAACCGTCATTTTTCTAGGGATAAGCGGAGGACGAATATACTGAACCGACGTTGTTCGTCGTATAGATTATAATATACGTCTTTATTCTATTTCATATTTAAAAAATGTTATATTAATTTGCCAAAATACTTACATTACCTTAGATTATACAATGATATAATTGTTCCTAGAAACCTTATTCTGTAGTTTTATTTTAATTAAGGTTTTTTTTTTCACCTGAACGATGTTCGTCGCACAGCAGTATGGTACTGGTGTGCGACGAACATCGTTCAGCCAATCAACAGACATGCTAATTTGTAATGATCCATTTTGCTCCCAACATTAACCAGATGAGTTGAAATGTCTATCAGTGAACACTATTGGTACAGATTCTGTGATGGAGCGTGTGATAATACACAGCTCAGATACCTTGAGGGAAACGATCTCCTGAGCGACCGACAGTACGATTTTCGTCACAGTCGCTCTACCGGTGACCTCCTGGTGTATCTCACTGACCGCAGAGCGCAAGCCATCGAGAGTCGGGGTGAGGCACTAGCGGTCAGCCTAGATGTAGCGAAGGCCCTCGATCGGGTCTCACACAGAGTTCTTCTTGTGAAGAACGCTACGCTATGGACTCCCCGAGGGACTATGCGAATGGATTGCCAGCTTTTTATCTAACAGAAGTATCCAAGTCGTCGTCGATGGCAGCTACTCGGACCACATGAACATAAACGCTAGTGTTTCACAAGGTTCCTTGTTGTCCCCGACCTGTTTCTGCTGCATATCAATGACATGCTGTCTGATGACTCCGTTCATTGCTATGTGGATGACAGCACCGGGGTACGTGTCCCCGGTGCTGTCATCCACACACGGCCTTACATAGGCCGTGCAAATATCCCTAAGTCAGAAGTGGAGGAAAGTTGCGAACAACTTGTTTCCCAAATCGAGACTACTCTCTCTGGAGTATCCGATTTGGGACGACTAAACTTAGTCCAATTCAACCCTACTAAGACACAAGTATGTGTATTCACCGCTAAGAAAACTCCATTCATTGTAGCGCTGCAATTCCTGGGCACACCGCTTACCATTTCCTCGAGTATCGGGATCCTTGGTGTCGATATCTCCAGCGACGTCCAACACCGTAGTCATTTGGAAGACAAGGTCAAGCTGGCATCAAAGAAACTTGGGGTGCTCAACAGGGCGAAGCAGTACTTCAGTGCGGGGCAACAACTCCTCCTTTATTCGGTACCACATGAAGTACTGCTGTCACCTTTTTGCCGGAGCGCCTGCGTGAGCTTGACCCTTTCGACTCGGTGCAAAGATAGGCGTTAAGGCTCGTCAGCAATCCCATACTCACAGGCAATGTGGAACCTCTCACTCTCAGAAGAGACTTTGCCTCACTGTGTGTGTTCTACCGCCTATACCTAAAATGGTTTGTGCTCAGATGAACTGTTTGACATGATGCCCACAGCTACATTCTATCATGGCACTTCTCGCCACAGGCAGAGAATTCATCCTCACACATTGCGTCCGGAAACGGAGCGCACTGTGCGGTATGAAAGGAACACATTTTTCAACATTTTCATTCCTCGCACACTCAAGCTGTGGAATGAACTTCCCGCGGTGGTTTTCCCAAGCGACGACAATATGGGGTTCTTAGAAGGTTTCTTCGAGGTCGGCAGCATGAGTGTGACGCCTCTGGTGTTGCATACGTCCATAGGCCACGGTAACCACTTCCCATTAGGTGGGCCGTGTCTGCCACCCAAGTGTAATAAAAAAAATCGTATTAATAATACCAAATAAATACTTTTACGAGTATATAAGTAATTCATTGTTTACTCTATTTACTTTTTTATTTTCTGTCTTTATCTTGAGACTTTTAATTATTATGATTAAGTATAATTAAAGACGTGAGTGGATGAAGGGGGTATCTAACATTTTTGAGATTTTTGATTTTTTGCGTTATATGATGGTTATAGGTGTATATAAACTATATTAGATCAAAAAACTCCGCAATTTAAGCTTAGTTTCCAAAATACCAGAAGATGAAGGGCATAACTGCAACAAAAAAAGCAAAAGTTACATGGAAGAAGGAGGTATGTGCCTTAACGCCTTCTTCCATTGATAATCGGTCTGTTAAACGTATTTCTTCAATGGAAGAAGGAGTTATGTGCAAGAAAATGTACTGACACGATGCTTTATTTCATTCATGACCATGCTCTTTCATTCCTGCTCTTCTATGTGTATTACTAGACTGGCTGTGTGTAACAAAAAAATTAGTAACTTTTTTGAAAAGCACTACATGATCAGCACCAATGAGCAACTTTTTGTTGCCGTTATACATGACAGTATAAAAAGGCACACTGTAGATATACAGAATGATGTCAGAATTCATTAGTTCACCTCGTTTTTATACCACTTAGATGGCAGACAAGCACACGGCCCGCCTGATGGGAAATAGTTACCGCGGCCTATGGACATATGCAACACCAGGGGCGTCACGTGTTGCGCGTTAAACTTCAAACCAACTTCGCTTCGACTCCCTCCGACTCAAACTCTAAACCGACTCCTGCCGACTCCACTCTGACTCTGCTCCAACTCCATAGCAACTTACTTCGACCCCATACCGACTTCAATCCGACTCGAATCGACTTCTTTACTATAACTTCAAACCGACTTCACTCCGATTTCCTCCAACTCCAAACAGACTCCACTCTGGCTGTAAACCGACTGCACTCCGGTTCCAAAGCAACTCAACTCCGGCTCCAAACTGACTCCAGTCCAACTCCAAACCGACTAACTTCTACTCCATTCCGTTTCCTTTCAACTCTACTCCAAAAAAACTTTACTCCCACTTTAAACCGACTCCCGCCGACTCCTCTCCAACTCTGTCCAAGACCGTGCGAGATGGAAAAGTAAAAGCCGGAAAGCGAATCACGGACTCCGAGGTGAAAGCCGGGAATGCGGCCGGGACTAATGTACAGATGATGACGAATGATTGTCATGCCTGTTCTAAAGTACAAAAAAGTCTCGAGTGTGACCAGGCTTCAACACTGAAATAAAAACAAATAAAAAAAAATTTTAGAACATTCTACGCCATCTAGACCCAAAGTAAGCAGTAAGGCCCACAGACGGCGTGCGTTTTAGTCGGTTCGAGTCCGACATAACCTCCTCCTCCGGCTCCGGCGGGGGAGGTATCCGTGGGGATTTTTCGCACGATAAAAAAAAACACCCAAAGTAAGCATAGCTTAACTAGCTTGTGTTATGGGTTCTAGAATGCGGATAAACATATTTGGATACATTTTTTTCATACATAATACATCATCATCATCTGCATATAGACGTATTCTCAAGATGACTTCGAAGCTCAGGGTCCGCCTTCCGGCTCTTCCTTCTCCACTTCGCACGATCTTGGGCGTCCATGGTAGTGAGACCATTAGCACGCATATCACCCTCCACGACGTCAAGCCAGGACTTCTTTGGCCTACCCCTTTTACCTGGACCCGGCGGGGGTACCATTGCCAGGCATTTGTTCCCCACGTAGCCTGGCGGATGCCGCAAGTTAAAGAGATAGAGATAAATAAATAAATATATTCTACAACATTCTACACAACGCTGTCTAGACCCATGGTAAGCTTAATTAGCTTGTGTTATGGAATCTATAATGCGGATATATATACTTAGATACTTTTTTTTTGTAAATACATACATATTATACATAGAAACACCCAGACCAATGCAAATATTCATATTCTTGCATACAAATATTTGCACTGAGCGGGGATCGAACCCACGCCTCCTGCATAGCGGCTGCGTTCACTACCTCTACACCACAGAGGCAGTCAAAAATTATGATGATATGTTAAAAGGTTGAGCAGTAGACATTGAGGTTGGAAGAAAATATAGCACCTGCTCACAAATTTATTTGTGTAAAAACGTAAGTTAGTATTAAAACATAAAATTTCTGAAACCAGAATATCAATATTGATAACATTATTGCCCATGACAAAAAGTTGCAATAACTATGTATACATATATCTATTCTAAGCAATACTAATAATATTATTATAAATACGAAAGTAAGGGCCAGGAGGGCCGTATGCTTGTCTGCGACCTAAGTAAAATAAAAAGAGTAACTCTGTATGTCTAATAAGCTTTCAGGCCTAAACCACTAAACCGATTTTGATGAAATCTAGTACAGAGATAGATTAGACCTAAGGAAAGGACATAGCTACCAATATAGGAGGTTACCTTCTGCACTGACGGCACAGAATCTCTCTGTTCTTACAGGGTCGGCAGCACGAGTGTGACTCCTCTGGTGTTGCACTCGTCCACAGGCCACGGTAACCTCTTACCATCAGGAGGGCCGTGTGCTTGTCTGCGACTTAAGTAGTATAAAAAAGAATAGAATACGACGGTGTATCCGTCCCAATCAAGCAGTCCGACTGAGGAAGTACCTCCGCTCTACAGAAAACCGTGGCTTAAAATCGTGTTGTTTCCGACGGTGAGTAGGGTAGCCAGAGCTCACTGGAGAGGTTGTGCTGTCAGTGGGATAACCAAAGTCCCACTTATCTCTTGCACTGACGGCACAGAATCTCTCTGTTCTTACTGGGTCAGCAGCACGAGTGTGACTCCCCTGGTGTTGCACTCGCTCATAGGCTACGGTAACTGCTTACCACCAGGAGGACCGTGTGCTTGCCTGTGACCTCAGTTGAATAAAAAAATATCATAGGCTATGTTTAGTCGCGATAACCGACATCTATACGGGCGGAGCCAGGGGCAATAGCTAGTTTTTTATATATTTAATGTTATATACTCCCTTCTTCCACGCTTAGTATTCATAATATCATATTACATTGTCAGTGGATGAAGAATGTATATACACATTTTGTCAAATAAATACATTTTCCATCCACTCCGTTTTATTTTTATGCTTCCATAATAATAAATATGGACAATTACAATAATTTGACACCATAATATGATGACATAAATAATCAGAAAACATAATATTTGCAAATGAAATGTTCAAACTTTGAAGTCGATTATCTCAATATTGAGAAATTGTTAGTTACCTCCTTCTTCCACTCACGTCTTCATTATTATTATTGATTAATAGTTTGGGTTTCTGCTACCTGGTTATGCTTATGTTATCTAGGTTTATTGATTAAAAATGCCAAAAACAGATTTTAGTCAAGATCTGATTGTTTTTTTATAAAGTTCTCATTCTTATTCTTATTCAAATTCAAATAAATTTATTGCAATTATGAGAGTTAAGTTTATTATTTTTAAATTAAAGGTTTGAAGAATTAATTACTGTTTTAAAGTGATTGATCTTAGTCTGTAGGTTGTCTTCTTATTAAGTAGAATTAGCAGTAATTATTGCAATTTTGATGCATTTTTTTTTTAGTAATTTTGTACTAATAATTTCGTAAGTAAAACATTTCAAAGTTAGCTTCTTTTTCATTTCTTAGTCCAAATCCGTCTCAAAATTTTGAGAGGATTCCCTTAAAAAGTGACGGTATGTGCTGTACGCCACTTTTTAAACAAAGATAGTCCGTAAAATAACGACGTATCAGATTATTCGTCACCTTAGTGTCCACAGAACAACGACGCATGTGACTTTTTTACTAATTAACGAAATATTTAAAATATGTTGCGTATGTCATGTTATAACGTATTTAATTCATAGCAACATATCAAAATTTTAGAAAGATTGAATAAGTAGTTTTCAAAATATGACAACATCTATAGATGAAAAACTTTGAAGTGCTCTCCTGTAAAGTTAGCAAAAGTCACATCCGTCTTTGTTCTACGACTGCGACGATTTTTTATGAACAGTATTATAGTCAGACTACCATACTACTACTATACGACTACTATCTTACTTAAATAATAGTTTCATGGGTCCTATGATACTAATCCTAGATTTAAATAGGGTTTTGTTTCCTGGGTTTCCGGGTGACTCCGAGGTTGTCAGTCCGGGGTGCACTTATTGCTTCCTTCTCCTTTTGGTTTGGCTTTTATACTACCTTTTGACAGCCTCCGTGCCCCGTGGCGTAGCGGTAGTGAACGCGGCCGCTACGCAGGAGGCGCGGGTTCGATCCCCGCTCTGTGCAAATATTTGTATGCATGAATATGGGTATTTGCATTGGTCTGGTCGTGCCTCGGAGTGCACGTCATGCCGTCAGTCCCGGTGGCCATACGAACATCTATGGCAGTCGTTAGGGGTAGTTAGAGCCCTAAAAAGTCCAGTAACAACGGTCTAGCTGCAATACTTCGATATCGCCTAATGTCACCATTGGGTTGTGGAGGTCAGATGGCAGTCGTTTCACGGAAAATATCGAGGTCCAGCTAAATCCGCAGTTATGACTGGTAAAGCGGACCCCAGACTCCGAGGTGAAAGCTTCGGATGCTACTGGGAATTGACAATAGGATGAAGAAGAAGAGCGATAACCGTCGAACGATCTTTTCGACACCATTACATAATAAAAACAATTTAATTTTTCGAAGTTTCTATTTTTTTTTAATATTTACTTATTTTTTTGTATTTTGCTTCGAAAATCCATTTTGCCAGTTTACAAGTTTCTGAACGTATCGAAAAAGCACAAAAGAGGTAGAGACCAAAAAAACACCACATGGATCATGGATTTCTCTGTCTACCTGCGAATGTATTCCTTTGTTAGAAAAAGATAGCGATAAGAAAAAAGCATGAAAAAAGTCATCATAACTCATAAATCGTTAAACCATGCTGGCTGCCATTTGCCAATTGCCATTGTTGTCAATTATGTCAAATACATAGAAAACATCGGTTCGATACTGTGTTAAAATAAGTGCGAGCGTTTAATATTACTGTGGTAGTTCTTTGTGAAAACTTGCAAAATTCATGAAAATGAATACGATAAGCAGCGAGTTGAGTATGAACGATTTGAACGCTAAGTTTTTTGAAATAATGCAAAATGAAAATAATGCAGAAGACGCTGCAAATTTTATATACGAGAGTGTTTGTGACGATGTTACCTTAGGTTTTTTATTTGAGTTCCACCACGGCTTGAAAACCGGCCTCACTGATCTGATGGAAGGTGAAAAAGAAGATGAAGAACCGTTTAAGATAGTGAACACGCCAGAATGTGACGTGTTTGGATTCTCCATCATTAAGAAGACCCCTGACTCGAACTGCTCATGTCCAAACTGCGAAAGACCTGTATCAGCTACTAGGTTTGCTCCGCATCTAGAAAAGTGCATGGGTGAGTAACTTGAGAAGTAATTTTTCACGTGTTAATTTTTTGTGCAGAATTCTCTTTCATTCAACACCGATCCCGGTTGCACTTTGAAGCCTAAAGTTGGCATTCGAAATTCAAATAAATAATGGAAGGAAGCTACTGCTGTCTGATCCCCAACTCCAAAAGAGAAGCCTGCTCTAGAGACTTTTCTATCAATCAGTGTACCAGTAGCATAACATAATTATCTTGCAGCCGAGGTTAGCTGGGACCTCATAGATTTTGATGAGGACTCATACATCCAATCTCTTATTACATGCAAACATTATACAGACATTCTTCTGTATAAATTTTTGTTTTCTTTTACATTTATCATCATTGTCTCAGCATTATGTCCTGATTGCACCCCTGACTACGGAGCCAGGGGATTCGCTTTCCGGCTTCTTGTACCCCACATTACATCAATCGTGGGTATGATGTGAATACATTCTAGATTATGAATGTACCTGTGTATTATGTACCTATTATATAGATTGTGAAAGTACACCAAATCAATTACGCTGGTCACCCCTTGGACTGCTTCCATAGTCATTGATTTTAATGGTGTACAAATTCAAATTCAAGTTCTTTATTTCTCAAAATAGTGCAACACTGTTACAGCTTTTTGAAGTCAAATTCTGCTTAAAACTAAGTTTACCAGTTTACAATAAATTGTATAGTAAAAAATAAGAAATAATATGTTTGCAATGCCTGATCAAACAATATTAAATATGAGGAAACTGTTTATAGCTAAATTACCTTTATATTTTTATTTTTAAACAGACTAGGAAAATATTGCAATATAATACAAACTTCATAAGGGCTAAGTTCAGTAACTTCCACAACTATCTGAGCTAGTATTATTGATTTCTTATTCATGTGATGTCATGAAGAAAACAGTCCTTGAAGAGAAACCAATGGACTAAGATCATTATTTATCTATGTATAGTAAAATTTTCCAGTATTGCCCATAGTCCACTTGCTTAGTCCATCTATGTCGATCACAGGATTCACAGGTGTATGTAATTACAATAGAAAATGCTGCGAAGGTCACCTTTTGAGGCTCGCACATCCATTTCTATATATTTTTATAATGTGTATAAAGGGTCCTCTACACATAGATTCATCGGCGGATGTGTCAACGGGGTGACTTGCTCATCTGTGGTAGGTATTTAACGTTAAAATCTGCCACAGGGCGAGCAAGCCGCCCCATCTACACGTTGGCAGACGCTTCCGCCAATGACATCTGCAAATGAACCTGTCTATGTGTAGAGGAGCCTGCTATAACATAGCTGCTGAAGAGGATCAGAGGAAAGAGGTTGTTAAAGTTAATAAAATGTTAATAGTAAATTTATAATACTTCACAGGCATGGGCCGCAACAGTTCTCGAATAGCGTCTCGCCGTATTGCATCGAATAGCCGGGAGCCAACCTCTTACGCTGGAATTCTGAGTGATGATGACGATGACGCCGACTGGGCTGGCGGGAGTGTGCCTAACGAACGGCGCAAGCGCAGAATAAAAAATAACAACAACAGGAAACCTAATAAAGTTCATAAGTAAGTTTTTTTTTGTTTTTAGAAGCTAGGTTACGTTGTAATTAAACTATTTTAACGGGTCCCGTTGCAATTTATTTGATATTAACTTATTTTATTTGATAAACAGACGAAAACAACACCTATAAGGTGCACGCAATGAACCTAGAAATGCAAAACGAATGGTTGACCCTAGGTGAATTTTGTATTCCCATAGCCTTAAAATGGCGTACCATAATATACGACTGGTCACCGGCCTTACTTAAATTTTACCTAAATGCATTCCAGTTGACCCTCCCCGACCAAAGCAATCTAGTCAGGTGGGGAAAAGCCACAGATAAAACATGTAACTCATGTGGTGAAGCAACTGGAACGGCTAGGCACCTGCTAGTGGGTTGTAGGACGCTATTAGACCGGGGTCATTACTCGCGCCGACATGATAAGGTATTAGAAATCATACGTGAAGCTGTAAGTTTGGCGGTAGCTAGAGCGAAAAAAGGATTAACCACAAACCAAAGAAATGACATTGTGTTTGTAAAGGAAGGCTGCTCAAAGAAATCACCTCAAAAGCCATATTCAATTTTGATAGCTGCCGTTGACTGGACAATACTCGTAGACACGTATGAGAAGCACTATAAAATACCGGAGGATATCTGTGCCTCATCATCCAGACCCGACATATTCCTTTTTTCACGATCGCATAGGCGTGCAGTGCTTGTAGAACTCACAGTACCGTGGGAAACTAATATACCTAAAGACCACGCTATAAAGACAAACAAATACTTTGACTTGACTAACGAGTTAACCAAGAACGGCTACGTGGTTAAACTCTACGCCGTAGAAGTAGGAGCAAGGGGAATTCCAGCTAAATCCCTGTACAACTTACTTAAAGACCTCGGATTGCCAAGAGCTTCAGTAAGCTCTTTACTAAATCGAATATCAAAAGCGGCATTGATAGGATCTTACCAAATTTGGATAGGTAGGGGGGGGAACACTAGTGACGGTGGAGGTGAGCGCTGATGCATCACAAGGTGGCCACCCCAAACCTACATCTGGGTCGCAAGTCCCAGTCGCCGTCACGGTGTTCCTCTCTGTATCACGCTATGGACCCGGCGACCGCACGGTGAATCCATGGAGTGCTGAGAATCGGATCTCTTATTATATTATACTGAGTTTCATGTCAATGAGTGTTATTCGTATAAATTTCTGATGGTCTATGATATAGTCTGAGGACTCTTCTAGTGGGTGGTCAATTTTGATAGTTAATTATGTATTTCAACACAGTCCCAATTTGGAAAAACAATAGTTCAACTACTCAGTGCTTTGACGCAACAAACACCTGCAGTAGTTTGACAGGACTCTTCTTGTACTTCTGCAGTCTGGGGTCTGTTCATCTTCACTTTCTTCCGACACTGAGAGGAAAGGCTCTGTTAGGTTGGGCTGCCAAATCTTGGTGGGGCACCAAAAACACCCTACTCTTTGAACATTTTTTAAAGTTAAAAATAGTATGCTTTAACCCTTACATGTAGAATTTCAACCCTTATCCTTCAGGAACAACAACGGCACCCAAAACAATGACAGTAACGATGGTGGCGCCACTTATGAAACTATGACGGCTAATGAAAAGAAGAACTTGTTGTTGCAAATCTGCGGTGTGGTCTCCGAGCACACTAAGAAGTTGTGTACTAGGTATGTGGCTCGTATTGGTGACTTCCTTGTGTGTCACTTCGGTTACCACACTTAAGATCCACTTACGGGCTCATCCATAAATTACATCACACGGTAGATATGAGGGGGGTCTTAAGTTACGTGCAAAATATGTGATGTAACATTCAGGAGTGAGTAATCTCACAAATTCGGCCAATATTCCAAGAAAATTCGTGTGACAAAATTTATGAATGGACCCTTAACTATAAGATCGAAGAAATATTGGCCGTATTGACGCAATATTAAAAAAAAAAATAAACCAAAAAAAATGTGATGGCAGCCAACACCATCTTTCAGTAGCAGTACATGTAGCATGGTAGTGGTACGTGTCTATAATGGTGAGCCTCTTTCCAAGACTTTGTTCTCAAAAAAGAAAAAAAACTACTGACTAAACTGGCACGCAATCCGATAATAAACAGTGACTGCAGCCTATAAACGCGTACAACACCAACTTAGTACTTATAGTAAATTATTTGCAGATTGCACAGATCTTGTTAGACTTTGTTATCTTATACAGGTTCCCAATTACAGGTCAACCCGTTGCCCTCAACACACTGAGGAACAACGCCGGGCTTTACGCAACAGTGTCCTCGAACCATCCACTCCTGAATCCCAAACAATGGGTCTTACAGCTGAAGAAGCCGGATCTCCACCAGACTCCAGTCCTTCATCATCCTGCTCGTCTTCGAGCCGCAAGAGAGATCGCCACCGTGCACCACCCAAGTCTAAAAATAAGAGGGAACGGAATATATCCCCTAATACAAGGGATTAAGGTTTAATTTATGTGTATACGCCTCGGTGGCATTTTATATTCAATGTATATGATAAAATAGAATTCAAAATTCAAGTTGCGCTATACAGCCATATTTATTATATCCAAAAGCAAAACCTTAATTTCTGAACGTCGTAGTCTTGATTCAAATTTAGAATTACGTATCCATTTACAAATAAAAAAAAATCAAATGTCAGTTTAGTATTCTTTTTCAATGCAAAAATGTAGTTAGCCCGGTCAGAAGTTTACACAAAGGGATTCGTAGTCAAAATCCATTCTCGCCATAGTCTAAAGCCCACCCACAGCTTTAATAGCTTGTATCTGGATAGAATTCCGTAGTTTTTCGATGCTTTAGTTAATAATGTATATTTTAGTTTCGTATTCTGGTGTAACACTTTAAATAACTCCTACTCACACCGGCAGAAAATAATAAAGAGAGATTTCGGAAAATCAATATAAACTTTCAAAAATCAGATGGTGATTCACATATTATATGAAACAATACTCAATAATTTTTCCACAATAATAAAATTATAATGACCACTTCAAAACTAGATAGTGTAATCAATATTGCATTCTAAACGTTTTAGACATTAGTTAGACAAATCCTATACTTAATGCATGATCATACATAATATGAAATATATCGAAATATTCGAATAATAAAAAATCTATAAAAACTAAATAAAAAAAAAAGCATACTACTTGTTTTACGGTGTTTGTATAGGTGACTGAAGTAGCTACTTCTAAATAATTTACCAATGACATACATACTGAAACTTTGTTCCACCTTAGGCTGGGCGCAAACGGGCCAAAAACACCCACCAGTGGCGGCCCCGCGCTACCGCTACATTTGAATGATTTTGTAATGTTACGGTTACACTACCGTAATATGCCACTAATTACCGCCATAATTTCAACGCCTAGATGTAGCCACGATTTACCGCCTAATTTATTGGTATATGGTCGGTAAACTGTTGTGTGGCATCTGGGCATCGCCGCATCGTAGTATCGAAAAAAATTTCAACGCCTAGATGTAGCCACGATTTACCGCCTAATTTATTGGCATATGGTCGGTAAACTGTTGTGTGGCATCTGGGCATCGCCGCATCGTAGTATCGAAAAAAAGTAACACAAATTTTAAGGTGATTGAAATAAGATTCAAAATAACTTGATAAGTATTAAAATCCTTTACGACATGTCAGGTAGTGAGGTAGTGCATGCTGCTGAAAACGGCGAAATGGGCTGGACAAACATTATTTTAATACAGTATGTAATTAACCATGTTTCTTCAATAAATGAATCTGAATTTGCAGCGGCATGCTGCGGCGTGCCGTGGCATGCTATGGTATCCTGCGGCACGACGCGCCATTTCGTTGGCATCGAATAAAGTAACATGAATTCTAATGTCATTGAAATAAGATTCAACATAACTAGATTAGTAATAGGTAGGCATGCCGTGTCGGCACTGGGCGCCGGCCCTTAGACGGTAAATTTAATGTCATAATTATTGCGGTAACAGCCCGGTAGACGGTAACTTACCGTCTGCCGTCGGTAAGGTAACTTACCGGCTACCGTTGGTACGATAACTTACCGTCTGCCGTCGGTAAGGTAACTTACCGTCTGCCATCGGTAAGGTAACTTACCGTCTACAGTCCGTAAAATAGTGTAGCCGTAGAATAACAGTGTCAGAAGCGAGTGATAGCCCTCGCTGGTCACGCACGGTGGCACGCCCAGCTTTGTTCTTCATTAAGTGGAATTTAAGAACTCTTTATTTTACATCTGAACATTTTCATTTTAGTGACGTCAACCAGATGAACCAGGTGAACATACTATTATTACCAATATTATTTATAAGTTCATGATGGAGTTTACGAATAGTGGTAAAAATTATACTCCATGTTTCGCCCTCGAGATTAGCGGTGATATAATTATTCGTAATTCTTTTTACTTGTAGTATCGCGTTATTGACTTCCACTCTATCACTAAAGTTGAGAAAAAGGTGTCGCCACAAGCGACACAAAACTCAATTTAATTATTTTTTTTCCGTTTCCGTTTCCTGTCACCTGTCATTGTAACCCGCACTTGCGAGATCTCAACAGTTTCGTCTTCATTCGTGTTTTAGTGCTCATCCACTCCGGTTCACTACTTCGCACAAGTAATAAAAAATAAAATAAAATCATGCCGAAGCGCCGCCATGATAATGATTTTAACTATTTGATAAGTAAAATTCGAAAATTAGAAAAACGTGTTAAAGAATCGCGACGCGAAAGTGTTCTTTCTCGATCGAGCCCATCAAGTCTATCTTCATCAGGATCATTTTCGGGCTCTTCAAGAGATCACTCACCAATTCCTGCTGAGAATGTCACAAGTAAGTACCCTCATTTTTTTTATAATTTTGTGAAAAAGTGAAAATTACAAAGGATGGCCCAGGGCCGATCCGAAACTTAGACCTAGGGTCTAAATCAATGCGCCAGGACGACCGAGGGTCCGTCTATACCAAATGGCTAGCATTCGTCGCACCAGGATGACCTAGGGTCGATCCGAAACTTAGACCTAGGGTCTAACACAGTGCACCCAGACTACCTAGGGTGGTCATATGGTTGCATTCGTTGCATCTGATCTCAGATGACAGGGTTTATACGAATCCTAGTCCTAACTTGGGCCTAAGTTTGGCCTAGAAGGTGATTTATATCAGTTTTACTTTAATGCTGGAAAAACCTAAAGATTCATAGGAATTTGTGTTTTTATACAGCGCTACCCTCTGATTAGCAATAATCTAGAGCGGAAGAATGCAGTGTTACTGTTCATTATTACATTTCACAAAGGTGCATCAAACCCGGTCGTAAATACTGCGGTGATCACAGAACCGCCTGTGTCACCACAGCAGGAGACCACACCTACAATAATCATACCGGACACCCCGGTTGAAGTACCAAACCTCAGCTATTTTGAGGAAGCTACTACCTCGGCAGACATCATTGAGATCCTAGGCGATGATCCTTCAGCCTCTCAGGACTACGGTCCGGACATCACCAAGGAAGTGGCATCCAGATTTGCGCACTTTACATCATCCGGCTTGGACAAAGAGGTTCGTAAGGAACTCATAAAGAAACATTTAGTCCCTGGCAACTGCACAAACGTAGCTGCACCGCAGCTTAATACGGAAATTAAGGCTGCCTTGCCTGAATACGAGGTCAAAAGGGACAAGGCTATGGAGGCCAGGCAAAGGCAAATAGCAGCCGGCATTAAATTTTTGGCGAAAATAATTTCCGACCAGCTAAGTAAAGCAGATAAAGATGGTGACCTAATAAAAAGCTTGATGGAAATAGGTCGGCTGTTTTGTGACGTCCAACTTTCTGAGTCTGAAGCGAGACGCCACTTGGTGCTTAACAACGTCAAGAAGGATCTTAAAGATCAGTTGGCACTAAATTTCTTTTTGGAGACAACTTCGCCGAAACCCTTAGAACGGCCAAGGTGGTTTCAAAATCCTCATCCGACTTGAAGCCTGTGGCAGCTAAGAAGCCTAAATATTTAAACCAGAATAAGGGCTATTATGGGCTAATCAAGCAAGAACCATATAAACTGGAAAGCGAGGACACCGGCCAGCAGGCACACGATGGCCCCGCAGCAACGTTACCAGCCGCCTGCTCAGCAGAACGCGAGGCAGCAGTCAACCTCGTGGCAGAGCTACACGCAGCGGTCCAAGCAGACCCGCCGCCAGTAGACAAGGTACGTTATGCAGGCAGACTTGCACTTTTTTATAATCAATGGTCCCGTATAACTAAGGATCAATCCATTTTGTCATGGATAAAGGGCTACCGAATCAGATTTGATTGCTCGGTTAATCAGCCCTGCTTACCTAAATCAGTTTTTTCGGTTTCTGAAAGAAAGAACATAGCTGAAGCTGTTCATAGCTTAATGTCTATTGGGGCCGTTTCTGAATGTGAATCTAGCCCTGACCAATATGTGTCACGAGTGTTTACTGTACCTAAACCAAATGGGAAGATGAGATTTTAAATTTAAAGGGATTAAATAAATTCATAAACACAACATTTTAAATTAGAAGACATTCGAACTGCTCTAAAGTAGACTGTACCAGTTCAATGTTGTTCCATTTGGTCTTTGTACGTCTCCGTTTATATTTACTAAACTTATGAAACCGGTCGTAAAATTATTACGAGCTTGTGGCTATCTGTCATCAATTTATTTAGATGATTAAAGGGGATTGGGTAATCTAGTATGGACAGTGGCGTTCTTAATTTTTTCAGCGGCCATAATTAATTTTGATACCACTTCATTGTACTGTGTTAAATACACGTACAAATGTCATTATTTTCATTGTAAGTAATATCGGAGCTGCCATATACAGGGTGGAACATTTCGACTTTACCTTGAAGGAAAGTACCCTCATACTAAAGATAGCGAATTTTACTTAAAGGAAACTTTACCTTATTTTTTAAAAGAAACAGAACTGCATTCAAAGACTTTTGAAAATGCCACACCCGGTAGTCGAACCGACTAATATTTTACAAAACCTTCTTTTTCATGGACTTCCTTTTATTTAATTTACCAAGTTTGTTAGAGAGATTTGATCCCTATGATCGAGCCTATCGATTGATGTAATAAAAATACAGGGTGTTATTTTTTCGAATTGTAGTCGGTTCGATTATAAGGCGTGGCAAACGATTTTTCAGCATTCCTTAAATGCAGTGCTGTTTCTTTTTTAAAAACACACTAAACTGTATTCAAAGTTTTCTGAAAATGCCACACACGGTAGTCGAACCGGGTACGAGTACCTACTCTTACTACCGGAGATAGTTAATTTCATTCAAAGGAAACACTCTCTTATTTAAAAAAGAATACAAAGCTGCATTTAAGGAATTTCGAAAGATCGCTTGCCACGCCCTGTAATCGAACCAACTAAAATTCTAAAAAATAACACCCTATATTTTTATTGCATCAATCGATAGGGTTGATCATAAGGATCTAATCTCTCTAACAAACTTGGTAAATTAAATGAAAGGAAATCCATGAAATAGAAGATTTAGAAAGATTTTATTCGGTTCGACTACTAGGTGTGGCATTTTCAGAAAACTTTGAATACAGTTTAGTGTGTTTTTGAAAAAGAAACAGCCCTGCATTGAAGGAATGCTGAAAAATCATTTGCCACGCCTCATAATCGAACCGACTACAATTTGAAAAAATAACACCCTGTATTTTTATTGCATCAATCGATAGGGTCAATTATAAGGATCAAATCTCTTTAACAAACTTGGTAAATCAAATAAAAGGAAATCCATGAAATAGAAGATTTAGAAAGATTTTAGTCGGTTCGACTATCGGGTGCGGCATTGTCGGAAAACTTTGAATACAGTTTAGTATGTTTTTAAAATAGAAATAGAACTGCATTTAAGGAATGCTGAAAAATCGTTTGCCCCGCCCTATAATCGAACAATTCGAAAAAATAACACCCTATATTTCTTTTGCATCAATCGATAGGGTCGATCATAAGGATCAAATCTCTCTAACAAACTTGGTAAATTAAATAAAAGGAAATCCATGAAATAGAAGATTTAAGAAGATTTAGGAAGATTTTAGTCGGTGTGGCATTTTCAGAAAACTTTGCATACAGTTTAGTATGTTTTTAAAAAAGAAACAGAACTGCATTTAAGGAATGCTGAAAACTCGTTTACCACGCCTTATAATCGAACCGACTACAATTCGAAAAAATAACACCCTGTATTTTTATTACATCAATCTATAGGGTCGATCATAAGGTTCAAATCTCTCTAACAAACTTGGTAAATTAAGTAAAAGGAAATCTATGAAATAGAAGGTTATAGGAAGATTTTAGTTGGTTCGACTACCGGGTGTGGCATTTTCAGAAAACTATGAATGCAGTTTTGATTCTTTTTAAAAATAAGGGAATGTTTCTTTTCAGTGGAATTCGCTATCTTCAGTATTTAGAGTACTTCCATCTAAGTAAAGTTGAAAAATACCACCCTGTATAGCTAAGTCCCGATATAGTTTAGAGAAGTTTGTCCATAGTAACTTTTGATCACTTTATACTGTACTTTCATATTATACCAATTTCATTGATGGCCGCTCAATTCCGACACGACGCCAACATTACCCAACCCCCTTTCTTTCTAACTGGATATACCTATTAGGAATGCCTTCAAAATATAGAGATTACTCGAAAATTACTAGAATCAATTAGGATTCATTATCAATTACAAAAAAAAAAAAAGAAGCATTTTGATACCGTGTCAATCTTGCAAGTACTTAGGGTATATTGTAGATACAGATACCCACAAGTGGCAGTTAAGTTTACCTGCAGACAAGAGTTCGTATTAAAGACGAGCTAGTAAAGACTAAAATACTTAAACGTTGCAAGATAAGACAATTCGCACAATTAATAGGTTTATTAGTATCCGCATGTCCTGCAATAGAATACGGGCTGCTTTACACCAAAGAATTAGAACGTTGTAAGTTTTTAAACTTGATTAATAATGACAACTATGACAAGTACATGTCATTACCGTCTAATTTATTACCGGACATAAATTGGTGGTTAGGGGCCATTGATCATTCTGTTCATAGAATCCGAGACGGTAACTTTACTTTAGAAATATATTCTGACGCCTCAACGACTGGGTGGGGAGCTGCTTGTGGTGAACAAACGGCTAGTGGTCAGTGGTCCCATACTGAAAAAATAATGCATATAACATAATAAACTATTTTAACTGTCAAATACTTTTACGCATTGATAACACTACCACAGTTAGTTATATAAATCGAATGGGAGGTGTTCAATACCCTCATTTGACCAGGGTCACAAAAGACATGGCAGTGGTGTGAATCACGAAAAATTTTAGTAGTAGTTTCATACATAAAATCGCAGGATAATTTCACTGCAGACAGAGAATCTAGACGAACCCATCCTGATGTGGAATGGGAACTTTCTAACAGTGGCTTCGAAAAAATTTTAAAACATTTATTAACCCCAGAGATAGATTTATTTGCCAACCGTATAAACAAGAAATGCGATGTATTCGTATCATGGCACAGGGATCCAGAGGCTTATGCTATTATTGACGCCTTCACTTTGGATTGGTCTAATCATTTGTTTTATGCTTTTCCGCCAGTGGCTGTAATATTAAAATCTTTGCGGCAAATAATATCCGACAAAGCCCAGGGTATAATGGTTATTCCTCGCTGGCTCTCTCAGCCATGGTACCCACTTTTTGTGAAACTGCTCTCATCTGACCTTGTGGAACTGAATTCTGAGGATGTTTTTATTCCTGATTCCAGCAAGAGCAACATACGAGCCAGCACTACCCTGGTGGCCGGGATTTTGTCAGGAAGGCGTTGCTTAAACGTCTAGTCCCACCTCCGGCAGTAGACATCATGATGGCTTCCTTTTCGGATAATACACTTAAGCAATATGACAATTGCTTCAAAAAATGGTATTTATTTTGCATTGAAAATAAGGTGAACATGTACGAGCCGTCCATTTCAATAATTTTGGAATTTCTACCGATTATTTTTAATAATGGTGGCCAATACGGTACGATAAATTCCCATCGTTCCGCACTTTCCTTAATCGTAGGAAACATATCAGACGACGATAGGATATCTAGATTTTGTAAGGGTGTCTATAGGCTACGACCTCTGCTACCCCGTTATAACACTACTGGGGATTTCAGTGTAGTCCTGGACTTTTTAGACTCATTATATCCCAATGAAACTCTAACCTTTGAACGATTATCGAAAAAATGTGTAACATTGCTAGCTCTCGTGACGGCTCATAGATTACAAACACTTTCTAAAATTAAGACTGACCAAATACTTAGTGATTCTAAATAATCAAATTATAATAAAAATTAGCGATTTGATTAAGACATCTAGAGTTGGTAACAAACAACCAACTTTACATCTGCCTTTCTTTGAAGACCGGCCTGGCATTTGTCCGGCAAAGACACTCTTGTCATATTTAGATAAAACGAAGAATTTAAGAGAATCAGACAACTTGTTTATTAGTGCTCGCAAGCCTTACAAACCGGTTTCTTCGCAGACGCTCAGTAGATGGGTTAAGGCCATGTTAAAGGAGAGTGGAATTGACGTCTGTCTTTTCCTCGCATAGTACTCGTCACGCTGCAACATCCAAAGCTCATAGTCTAGGAGTCAGCTTAGATATAATAAGACAAACGGCTGGATGGAGTGGCAACTCTTCCACCTTTGCGAAATTTTACAATAGGCCTGTCTTTAATTCGGAAGATAGTACAACTTTGGCACGAACGATCTGTTCTCGTTGATTACGAATAGGTATTCGTTCGATGGCATATATCCAATTACATACCTAGACAATAGTCAGATTATAAATACAATAATATTGTGACTTAGATCCTATAAGTGGTTTAGTTTTGATTTTGTTATATTCGATTCTGTTTATTTTTGATACCTAAATAGGTTAATAACCGTAGTTAAATAACTATGGTTATTAATGAAAGTAATAATTAAATTACTTGGTTTATTATTTTTAGAGTTATGGATATTTCCTCCACGTGCTCTCAATATCTACAAGTAAAAAGAATTACGAATAATTATATCACCGCTAATCTCGAGGGCGAAACATGGAGTATAATTAATGATTAAACGAACTTACCTGTACGTGAAGTTCTATCATAATTATACGAAATGTTTCGCCCGAAGAGATTAGCGGGAGACACCCGCCCTCCCTAAGTAACCCTAGACGTTACGGAAATATGAATCTCTCAACGTAATGAAGACGAAACTGTTGAGATCTCGCAAGTGCGGGTTACAATGACAGGTGACAGGAAACGGAAACGGAAAAAAAAAAATTAAATTGAGTTTTGTGTCGCTTGTGGCGACACCTTTTTCTCAACTTTAGTGATAGAGTGGAAGTCAATAACGCGATACTACAAGTAAAAAGAATTACGAATAATTATATCACCGCTAATCTCTTCGGGCGAAACATTTCGTATAATTATGATAGAACTTCACGTACAGGTAAGTTCGTTTAATCATTAAGTATCTTCGCCGTACTTACCGTCTCTTTTGTGTATATCGTAGAATATGAAAAACGAACTCTCAATTGAAATTGAACTGTATGTGTACGTATATAAGGCTCTTTTTAATTAGTTATCGATACTCAATACCATTAATCGAAGATCATTCAAGTATTAGGTTCCTATGTAACGTAGTTTTTGAAGATTTATATAAATTTATTCGATGTTCGTCACACTGCAGAAAATATACTATAATTATTGTTTTGCCAGTTAATTAAATGTCAATTTGTATAATGTATACTTTCCTAATTGGTGTTTAATATTATTATGCATTACAATAATAATTATTATTGTACTATATGTACCCAAGGGTCACAACACGCTATTTTCAGCATTGGTGACCGGCTATTTTTTAGTTGTAGTGATCAATTACTTTTTAACCGACTTCAAAAAAGGAGATTCTCAATTCGTAGACAATTTTTTTGTTTTTGTTTAAGCTGATATCAGTTTGGATGAAACGTCCAGAGGCAGTAAGTTGCTAGAATCGCCGGTTGCTGATACTAAAAAAAGCATATTGTGTGCTTTGGGTCTAATTGTGTAGGTACTTATGACTGATATATTTAGTTAGTAAACAAATATAAAAATATAGACACATTACGTTGTTTTATTATCAATTTATAAAATCACAACATATCCCTCTTGGTGTCGTTCCTGATTGTTTTGGTTTTAAACCTTGGGACATAATCTTGGCCCTAAAATGTGCTCGATACGTTTCTTGGGGGTCTTTTGAGGATAGCACGGGGTACTACTGCGGTGGACGAGCTCAAATTCACCAAGCATAGATTATTACAAAACAATCCGCGCGTGCTAGTACCTAATTTGTCTCGCGAGTCGCGACTTAGGTCCAAGATATGTGTCCCGAGATACACATACATACGAGTATATGCACGCCTGTAAATCCTCGAAGTGGTAGGCAGAGGTGTGTTAACACTCACATATTTTCACAAAATGATTTTCGGTCCCACGTAGTCGCTAGCCTATTACGTGTCGTCATTCGAGCACTTTGTCATAGTCTGTTTGTTTCCTATTGGATGGAGAACAGCCGGATAGGGCTGTTGACCATGCGCGTCGTAGAAAGCGACTAAGGATGGAGCTTAGTCGCTTTCTACGACGCGCATGGTAAATAAAATCGGCCAAGTGCGAGTCGGACTCGCCCATGAAGGGTTCCGTAGTAGCAAAGGCGAAAATTGCGGTTTATGACGTATTAAAAAAAAACTACTGACTGGATCTCATTCGAAACAATTTTTAGTGGTAGTTTGCATGGCAATTTACATCATATATTTTTTTTTAGATTTATCATTCTCTTATTTTAGAAGTTAGAGGGGGGGGGGGGGGGGGGGGACACATTTTTCCACTTTGGAAGTGTCTCTCGCGCAAACTATTCAGTTTAGAAAAAAAATATGTTAGAAACCTCAATAGCATTTATAAAGACCTATCTGTAGATACCCCACACGTATGGGTTTGATGAAAAAAAAAATTTTGTGTTTCAGTTCTATCTAAGTATGGGGACCCCCAAAATTTAATGCTTTTTATTTATTTTTGTGTGAAATTCTTAATGCGGTTCACAGAATACATCTTCTTACCAAGTTTCAACAGCACAGGCCTTATAGTTTCGGAGAAAAGTGGCTGTGACGGACGGACAGACAGACAGACAGACGGACGGACAGACATGACGAATCTATAAGGGTTCCGTTTTTTGCAATTTGGCTACGGAATCCTAAAAATAGGGTGGCCATATTGGTCGGTGTATGATAAAATAAAACCAACGCATAAAAGAATAAACCGTTTTATTGGCATATTAACTGTAATGAAATACATACATTAATATAATTCCAACTGTATTAATGTATACATCTATATTAATTATAGACAAATATATCACATAAAACACCACTCACAGAATACAGAAGCGAAACGACTTATCGTTACATAAGTACATACTATATTTTACTTCAAACGATCTTTGGAATGGGCCCTTTGTAAAATCGTAATAAATCATTAAAAATAATGTCTAAACCGTAACTTTGATGTCATAAATGTTAATAGCACAAAGCCCTTAGCAAAACGTTAGTAAAAAATGATTTCAAACATTTGTTAACAATATAATAAAAAGGTCTTGTTGTGCAAAACTGACACTGTCAATTTTCTGAGAATAAAAACTTAAAGTTTAACGTCTGGCATGGATATCATGCATTCTAGCATCACTTCTCTATTACACGTGTGCTCAGGTTGCCCTTTGTCTCACTGAAGCATTAACATTAGCATGCTAAAAGTTAATTTAAGAATAAAAACCTAAAATTTAACGTCTGGCATGGATATCATGCCTTTTAGCATCACTTCTCTATTACTCGGATGCTCAGGTTACCTTTGTCTCACTGAAGCATTAGCATGCTAACAGTTAATTTGAGAATAAAACTTAAAATTTAACGTCTGGCATGGATATCGTGCCTTTAAGCATCACTTCTCTATTACTCGTGTGCTCAGGTTGCCCTTTGTCTTACTGAAGCATTAGCATTAGCATGCTAACTGTTAATTTGAGAATAAAACTTATAATTTAACGTCTGGCATGAATATCGTGCCTTTAAGCATCACTTCTCTATTACTCGTGTGCTCAGGTTGCCCTTTGTCTCACTGAAGCATTAGCATTAGCATGCTAACAGTTAATTTGAGAATAAAACTTAAAATTTAACGTCTGGCATGGATATCGTGCCTTTAAGCATCACTTCTCTATTACTCGTGTGCTCAGGTTGCCCTTTGTCTTACTGAAGCATTAGCATTAGCATGCTAACAGTTAATTTGAGAGTAAAACTTAAAATTTAACGTCTGGTATGAATATCGTGCCTTTAAGCATCACTTCTCTATTACTCGTGTGCTCAGGTTGCCCTTTGTCTCACTGAAGCATTAGCATGCTAACAGTTAATTTGAGAATAAAATTAAAATTTAACGTCTGGCATGGATACCGTGCCTTTAAGCATCACTTCTCTAATACTCGTGTGCTCAGGTTGCCCTTTGTCTTACTGAAGCATTAGCATTAGCATGCTAACAGTTAATTTGAGAATAAAACTTAAAATTTAACGTCTGGTATGAATATCGTGCCTTTAAGCATCACTTCTCTATTACTCGTGTGCTCAGGTTGCCCTTTGTCTCACTGAAGCATTAGCATGCTAACAGTTAATTTGAGAATGAATTTAAAATTTAACGTCTGGCATGGATATCGTGCCTTTAAGCATCACTTCTCTATTACTCGTGTGCTCAGGTTGCCCTTTGTCTTACTGAAGCATTAGCATTACCATGCTAACAGTTAATTTGAGAATAAAACTTAAAATTTAACGTCTGGCATGGATATCGTGCCTTTAAGCATCACTTCTCTATTACTCGTGTGCTCAGGTTGCCCTTTGTCTTACTGAAGCATTAGCATTAGCATGCTAACTGTTAATTTGAGAATAAAACTTATAATTTAACGTCTGGCATGAATATCGTGCCTTTAAGCATCACTTCTCTAATACTCGTGTGATCAGGTTGCCCTTTGTCTTACTGAAGCATTAGCATTAGCATGCTAACTGTTAATTTGAGAATAAAACTTATAATTTAACGTCTGGCATGAATATCGTGCCTTTAAGCATCACTTCTCTATTACTCGTGTGCTCAGGTTGCCCTTTGTCTCACTGAAGCATTAGCATTAGCATGCTAACAGTTAATTTGAGAATGAATTTAAAATTTAACGTCTGGCATGGATATCGTGCCTTTAAGCATCACTTCTCTATTACTCGTGTGCTCAGGTTGCCCTTTGTCTTACTGAAGCATTAGCATTAGCATGCTAACAGTTAATTTGAGAATAAAACTTAAAATTTAACGTCTGGTATGAATATCGTGCCTTTAAGCATCACTTCTCTATTACTCGTGTGCTCAGGTTGCCCTTTGTCTCACTGAAGCATTAGCATGCTAACAGTTAATTTGAGAATAAATTTAAGGTCTGGCATGGATATCGTGCCTTTAAGCATCACTTCTCTATTACTCGTGTGCTCAGGTTGCCCTTTGTCTCACTGAAGCATTAGCATTAGCATGCTAACAGTTAATTTAAGAATAAAAACCTAAAATTTAACGTCTGGCATGGATATCGTGCCTTTTAGCATCACTTCTCTATTACTCGCATGCTCAGGTTACCTTTGTCTCACTGAAGCATTAGCATGCTAACAGTTAATTTGAGAATAAAACTTAAAATTTAACGTCTGGCATGGATATCGTGCCTTTAAGCATCACTTCTCTATTACTCATGTGCTCAGGTTGCCCTTTGTCTTACTGAAGCATTAGCATTAGCATGCTAACAGTTAATTTAAGAATAAAAACCTAAAATTTAACGTCTGGCATGGATATCGTGCCTTTTAGCATCACTTCTCTATTACTCGCATGCTCAGGTTACCTTTGTCTCACTGAAGCATTAGCATGCTAACAGTTAATTTGAGAATTAAAACTTAAAATTTAACGTCTTGCATGGATATCGTGCCTAGCATCACTTCTCTATTACTCGTGTGCTCAGGTTGCCCTTTGTCTTACTGAAGCATTAGCATGCTAACAGTTAATTTAAGAATAAAAACTTAAAATTTTACGTCTGGCATGGATATCGTACCATTTAGCATCACTTCTCTATTACTCGTGTGCTCATGTTGCCCTTTGTCTCACTGAAGCATTAGCATACTAACATTTAATAGCACGCTAATATTTTATAGCACGCTAAGATTAAATAGCACGCTAATATTAAGTAGCACTCTAATATTTCATAACACGCTAAGATTTAATAGCAAGTTAACCGGTCGCCATAAGCGTGCTATGAAAACCGACTGTGCACATAGTGTAGTACTTTTATGTGCCTCTTGGCACCTAACAATCTGATCCTAAAACACACTCAATAAGAAAACCTTGACGTCTTCGTAATAATACTTTATATTTATATCTGTCATAATGCACCTTGTTTATTAATCCTACTATTGCTGTCAAATGATTCACAATATAGAACCACTAATAAAAATGCTCAATATATTTTAGAGGCATTCACAATGAAATATTTTAATAAATGTATCTATGATTATATATATTATATTGCTGTCAATACAGATTTATAATATTAGCTCAATTGGACTATATGAAGGGCGAGGTACATATAATTTGACGATGCATGCCGATACGATACGAGCAAAATATGATAGTAAACAGTTGTGTCTCATGTAATTTCTGCAAACCATGTATCTGTCGAGTACAGATTCGTATTTTGTATCATAAAACTAAAATAAAATAAAAGTAAGTCACAAGTCGGAGAGACCGCAATCTAAGGCGTCCATTACACGGTAGGTTCTAAAATACGTAATTCTTGACTGAAGGCATGAATTACGCTTGCATGAGCGTGTAATAGACGCCTAATGAAACATCGTTCAGTTTCATATTTTTAGCAACATATTACATGATTCGGAGTAATTAATGTCGTCGTATAAATTTGATCGTATTTATATTGCATACGACATGGCAACGTCTTCTGATACCTCGCTCTCAACTGCCACCGCTTCACATTTATCAAAGGTATTATCTAAAAGCACAATACAGCCCCCCTATATAGAATAGAATGACGATTGTATGGGATTTGACGTATATGACAGTCGTTAACGCATGTAATAAACGTCAAATCCCATACATTCGTCATTCTATTCTACAATACACCGGTCTACGAATGGCCACTTATCTAGGGGGATAGTTATAAAAACTTTACATTCAACAACGTCAAGAGAATAAAAGCTGATATACATGACGTCACCAAACAATTTTCTATAATTCTGCTATAAACCTACAGTAGTTTTAATAGGAAATTAAAAATACTGTCATTTTTAGGCAGAAATCCGGCACCGACGTAAACATTTAGACTTAATAAACGATAAGTACATAGCATTTAGGATAATAATATATTCGAATATATTTTATTAATAATTTTGACAACCAAAATCTGTGTGATATAATAAACAACGACACGATTTTTTTATATAATGCTGATTTGTATTCATGTAGTTGAACTATATCACTCAGACTTGCATGAAAGAACTTAATCATTTTTTGGCATGTTAACAGGACATGTAACCGAAATGTATTAACTCACTAAACTTGGAATTAAAGCATAAAAATATGATAGTACTTATTACAAAATTAAAATAATTTATTCAAAAAACAATACATTGATGGCCGGAATTTCTGATTGTCATAGTGAAAATATATTTATATTATAGGTAAATGCGAACAGCAGCTGTTTACAAAACGTATTTAAAAGTATATTGTCAACTTTTTATAAAATTCAATTCCACATATTTAAACTTGTAAGCTTATCAATTCAGCTATCAATTTTAACACACATCAAGACGCCCTAATCATTGAATTTAATTATCTTGATTTTAGTATAGGAAATAATAGTTAACTTTTATATTATCACGAATGAAATGTTAATAAAACAAAATTCTATAATTAAAAATATCACTTGATTCTAATTACGGAAGGAACATTATCAAATTGTAAAATTCTCCAGACTTAAAACGTTATTAATATAAAAAAACAAAATACAATAAAATATGATTGTGAAATAATTAAAAATACTTACGTTCTTTGCCTGGCCCTTTTATTTGCTTAAAAAATGCCGATTGATTCATAACCTTCATAAGCTTGTATGATATATTATGTGTTTCTGAATAAAGCTGTTTTTTTTTTAAATATTTAGTCCTCTTTGAGGTTAAACTTCCGTTCATGTTCAATAAATGAGAATAGAATAAATCCCGTATTACTGATATATTTTTGCATGAAAACTTTTTTGGAATACCGTTTGAACTTGCGATAATTAATATAGCTCTTATAATAGCTAAATAGCGTATCGTTATAAAGCGTTGTGTTAATACGCTTTTTCAAGACGCTTTTTTTTCCAACGTTATTTTCCATGCACTCTCATAGCCCGTAAGACAAATAACTCAATAGAAATCCTTTTAATATCAGGACTGAATGCAGCTAAAATTATTGTCAAACGTAATTATTTTTGTATTAGCTTACTATACTATAGAAAAAAAAGACGTGTGGCACTCGGGGACTGCCGCGGTAAAGCTATTGCATAGCATTTTTTATCAACTTATGCAATTATAATTACTTACGTTAAGCGGAGCTACTTCGGAGCAGCTCGGCTCGATTCGTGCGAGCTTCGGGGTGTTAGGTTTTTTCCGTTACGGAATTTCTGGATTCGGTCTCCACGCTCAAGGCCCGCGATAGAAGCTATGCAATAGCTTAAAAATATGTAGTCTATAAATACTTACTATTTCTTTTCGATCACCGAAATAGCTCAAACCATTTTAACAGTGCTTTCAAAAAATATCTTAGTTCCAAAATTCGTAAATCAGCACATATTCTCATATAACTCTATAAATATCTTCAGAATATCTGATGAACTATATTTTTAGCAAATAAAAGGGTGGAGGCGTAATGTCTTTCGTGTCAATCATACCGAAAGAGCATCGCGTATAGTGATGAGTGCAAATATGACGAGCGTAGACGTCCCTAGGTACATACGTTACTAGTAATAGTAAATAACAGTAAAAGTAAGGTGTGGTGGCAGTGTTAATGCGTGCTGACAATGCTGTCTCGGCCGGGCCCGACGCCGATGAATTTTACTGGAAGAAAACAGAATGGCGATTAGTTGTGTAGGTTTTTGATAACATCTTCACCATCCTACATTATGCAGTACTATTATGTATTCTGTGCCTACACAGACAAACTGTAAATAGTTTTGCAGGACCAACCATAAGTAAATTTAAAAAAAGAGTCCTGGTTGCTGTGTGTGCGTGGAGCTACCAAGCCGCGCCTTGGGCATTCTAAATTCTCCTATAAACACTATATTGTTCTATACAAATAAAAATGAAACCCCTCAAATATCTTCCGAACGACATCACTAAATTGGGTAATTATTTTTGTTTTGTGTTCGTTATTGCGTGGCCAAGTTTTGTATTAAAAAAATGGTGCAGCAGGTGATAGTCTTTCGTGATCCAAGGTATGAAGAGAGAAGGAACTCACCAGGTATTTGTAGGAAGTCCTCGATGGCCTTCACGTAATTCTTGGCGGGTTCGGGCAACTTGTCCAAACTCCGACAGTCCTCGATACTACATTGCCAGCCCGGTAGCGTCACATATTCGACCTGTTACAAATTATTAACATTTTACATAATCCTAACTTCACTTTAGTTGTTGTTTTCTCTTGCACACCTGTTTTGTACAAGGCGACTAAGGGATAGGGCTGTTTAACATCAGACAGATATGTTATACAGTCCAGACTCAGCCTCAGATGCATGACTCGTGTCAAATACGCCCGAAATACTACAAAGTCAAAGTCAAAAATCATTTTTCCTGTATAGACCATCAAAACGGCACTTACAAAACGTCAAAAATATATATGTACTTAAAGACTAGCTTAGCAAATGGACCACCGGTTCGAAACGCGGCCCCGGCCTGAGAAGACTTCGGCAAGAAACTCAGCGGGCCATTTTTTTTTGGTCTATTTACAAAAAATGCTTAGTCTCACTCCTAGTCTCTCAGAATAGGCTCACCCTCTGTTACGTGGGACCTAATACAATGATTGGTGAAATATGGGATGTTATTTCACCTCTGCCTAAGCCTCTGGAGATAATGGTGTGATTATATGTATCATATGAACTTACCTCAACCCGGCTGAGCTCTGGCATGGACGAGGGGAAGTATTCAATCTTCTTGCCGTTCAGTTTGTACGCCACGCCAACCTTGATCTCCTTCATCGTGTCTAGGATGTCTAACTTTGTGAGGCATATTCTGAAATATTCAAGATTTTGTTATAACAAAATTGATGTTATATAGTCCAAGGAATATCACATCAGACGAAATTCAATCAATCAATTAGCCTATTGCAGTCCACTGCTGGACATAGGCCTCCCCCAATGTGCGCCACGTTTGCCGATCCTCCGCCTTCCGCATCCAGTCCGTCCCAGCCACCTTTTGCAGGTCGTCGGTCCATCTGGCTAGGGGATGTCCTACCCTCCGTTTTCCTATGCGCGGTCTCCACTCTAGGACTCGTTTGCTCCAACGGCCATCAGTCCTTCGGCAGATGTGGCCAGCCCACTGCCACTTCAGCTTGCTTATTCTGCGAGCTATGTCGGTAACTTTGGTTCTTTGTCGGATAACCTCGTTACGAATTCTATCCTTCAAAGAAACTCCAAGCATAGCTCGCTCCATAGCCCGCTGCGCAACTTTTAGGTCACGGACTAACCCCACCGTCAGTGGCCACGTTTCGGCACCGTAGGTCATAACAGGCAGGACGCACTGGTCGAAAACCTTAGTTTTGAGGCATTGCGGCAGGGGGGAGGAGAAGACCCGGCGCAATTTGCCAAATGCTGCCCACCCTAGTTGGATTCTTCTGGCTACTTCTTTCTCGAAGTTGTTTTTACCGAGCTGGATAACTTGCCCCAGGTAGATATATTTTTGAACAACTTCGAGTGTCGCCCCTTCGATGGCAATCGGTCTCGGTACAACATGTTCGTTGGTCATAATCTTGGTTTTATCCAAGTTTACACCGAGGCCAACGTGTCGAGAAGCTCCATTCAGGCTGTGCAGCATTTCGTCCAGTTGTTCCAGCGACTCCGCAACTATGACGATGTCGTCAGCGAATCGAAGGTGCGAGATGTACTCACCGTTGATGTTGATGCCCCGCCCAGTCCAATCCAGAGTGTTGAAGACGTCCTCCAATGCGTTGGTGAATAGTTTGGGAGATATAACATCTCCCTGTCTCACTCCACGCTGGAGGCTAATGGGTTTCGTCTTCTGGTCTTGGAGCTGGACGGACATTGTGGCAGACACTGCCACAATGTCCATGTCAATACAAGCATCTCAGCACCTCGATGTATCACGGCATCCAGCACAGCCCAGGTTTCGATAGAGTCGAAGGCATTTTCGTAGTCCACAAACGCCATACACAGCGGCTGGTTGTACTCCTGCGTCTTTCCTACAATCTGCCAAACAGTATGTATGTGGTCCAGGGTACTATAGCCTTTTCGAAACCCGGCTTGCTCAGGTGGCTGGAACTCGTCGAGCTTAGCCGCGAGGCGATTTGTGACGACTCTCGAGAACAGCTTGTAGACATGACTCAGGAGTGAGATATTCTTCAGCAAGGTCTTATCGCCTTTTTAGAAGAACAGTACCACCGTACTCCCGCTCCATGCCCTAGGTGTTAGCCCTTGCTGGATGACGGATCTAAAGAGACTTGCTTTTAGGATTGTTGCGCCACCTGCTTTCAGCAGCTCAGTAGTAATTCCGTCATCACCAGGGCACCTGTTGTTCTTCAGTTGCCTGAGAGCCGCCCCCACCTCGCACTGCTCGACATCTGGCAAATCCTCGGTGTAGTGGCGCGTGAGTGGGGCTCTGTGATCTTCATCGCTGTGCCCCATCGGTTTACTCGTCCGTGATGCATATAGCTGTCCATAGAATTTCTCGATCACTTCGAGTATCTCGAACTTTGAAGTAATCGTTTTGCCATCCTCAGTTTTAAGTTTCGTCAGATGGGGCCTCCCCAACTGCTGAGCGAACACTTTCGACCCCCTATTACGCTCAATTGCCTCCTGAATGGCGCGTGTGTTGGAGCGTCGGAGGTCCCGTCGTATCAGCTTTTTGATTTGTTGGTTTAAGGCTCTCCCATTCGACGAAGACGACTGTGTGGATGGTTGTTCTCGCCTCTTTCTCATAAGTTCGAGAGTCTCAGGAGAGAGCTTGGACTCTTGCTGTTTGCGTTTTCCGGGAAACAACTTTCGAGACACTTCCTGCAATGTTTTGACCACTATGTCGGCCTTCTCGTCAATGCCCCTAGAGGTTTCCAGCATTGCGAAACGATTTTGAAGTTCCAATTGGAACTTTTCGGACCCTAGAGCTACTTGGAGCGGCGTAGGTCGGAGGGTTGACCTTATCATTCGGAACCTTTCAGCCTTGATGTTGATATTTAGAGAGCCTCGGATAAGTCGATGATCGCTTCCAGTTTTAAACTTGTTGATCACAGAGACATCTCTAAATATGTGCTTACTGTCCGTTATGAAAAAGTCAATCTCGTTCCTTATCGCAGAGTCCCGGCGTTGCCAAGTCCACTTCCTGTGGGGGTTTTTCTTAAAGAAGCTATTCATTAAGAAGAGCCCCTGTGACTCGAGGAAGCTGACTAGCATTTGCCCCCTGCGATTTCTGCACCCCACTCTGTAAGGTCCGATTTTCGTCTCGCCGCGTTCTTGTACTCCCACTTTGGCATTGAAGTCCTCCATAACAACGTTGTAGCTGGCCTTGGCGATATGATTCATTGCCTTGGCAATGTCCTCATATACGGCCTCGGCGGTTTCGTCAGCAGACGAAATTATTCTAAGCCTATTTTTAAGTTTATAATGTTATAAAATGATAGTTGTTTTACATAGCTAACGAAAAAGAAGTATAATTTTTCAGGAATTTGTATGATTGTTACTTGAACAGATTTTGCTGGTCAGGGTGTCATTAGAAGCTTTGTAAAGAATATAAAAAATATGACAATACAGCAGGTGTGGCGCCCAAATGTAGGTTTAGTTTTATTTATTAAAATGTTTTTATTACAAAAACTTATCATGGTTACCGTCCCGCCTGGCACTTCCACTATTTTTTTTTTTACCACTTGAATGGCAGACGACAATACGGTCCACCTGATTGAAAGTGCGGATGGATGGCAAACTAAAGAAACATAAAAAAATACTTTCTACGCGGTTAGAATACATTGTCAAGATGTTTGCCAGCTGGTCACAACTTCTTCATCCTAGCGTTAATTCCCAGTCGCATCCGAAGCTTTCATCTCGGAGCCTGGGGTCCACTTTACCAGTCTAACTGCGGATTTGGCGGAACTTTTCGCTTTGGCTGATATTTTTGGTGAAGCGACTGCCATCTGACCTCCACTACCAAATAACGATATTGGGCGATATTGAAGCATTGCCGGTCGCAACATCCGTGGTGAAATCACGTAAGAAAGAAACAAGATGGCGGCGCTACTCACGAGGTGTACCCGTTGACCATAGCGGTGTACCGCACCACCACGAGGTCGAGCCAACCGCAGCGCCTCACTCGCCGCGTCGTCACGCCCACCTCGTGTCCGCGCTCTTGAAGCAGTCGCCCCGTGTCCTGTAAACATGCATCTACTGGGTCAGCCCACTCACAGAGTATAATCCGCGCGAGATGAGAATGGGATGGAACCTTGTCAAGGGAGAGTAAATTAAAACTCGTCCAGAAATCCAGTGGTTCGGTGACTCCTTCTGCCGCACCATTAAGTCTTGGAATTCCTTACCAGTTCACGTGTTTACCTCCTCCTACTGTCCCGGGTCCTTTAAGCGGGGCGTGAAAAAGCACCTGATGAGGCCGTCAAGCTGAGTACCACCATTGTAACATGGTACATGTCTGTAATGGTGACCCTCTGTTCAGAGACTTTGCCTTCAGCTTACCATCTGGCGAGGCGAAGTCAATTTGACGTTTCCTATATTAAAAAAAAAAACCGCAATTAAAACCCAACTTCGCCTCGTATCAGTTCCAAAAGGTCTCATCCCAATATCTCATCGCGCGCGGATGATAATAACGGATTAATTGCCCCCATATCAGAGTGACTCTAATACTCCAAGCAAAATAGGATTTCATAAACAAATAACTCCTAGTAGCAATTTTCTTTCGAAATTCGTTGAGGGAGGTCATTGGCAGTCACCACGCAAAACCAAATGTAAACCAGTAAATCCCGTCACCAGAATTCCGAAAGAAAATTGCTACGAGAATTTTTTTATACGTCAAACAAAGATTCACCACCTTTTGGGCCCTCCGGTTCATAAAGTACAAATACCAAAACACCCGAATCTCCGATTGGTCTTTTTTTCAGAATGACTAATTCCCAAAATGACTGAATTGCAAAATGACTGATTTTCTCAATGACTGAAAAGCAAAATGGCGCGTGATGTACATATATGCACAGAAACGATATGTAGTGGTATAAATTGAAAAATATGGATCCTAGGGAAAAATTATAAGCACCAAAATTGTAACAAATTTATTTCTAAACCAATACCAATTTTTCGCATACAATTTAATTAATTGAATTTGGTCACTTGCGAAACCTGACAACTACCAAAGCAGTTTTTTTTATGGAAATCACAGATTATATCCAACCTAGTATAGGTTACAGATTAAAAAATAAAAATACTAACATCGTGTAATTCTGTGGGGAAAGGTCCATCGCCGACGCGCGTCGTGTACGCCTTCACTACGCCAATCACTTCGCCGATCACTTTAGGGGGCAGGCCTAGCCCCGTGCACACTCCGCCGATACTGCAGTTTGATGACGTCACGTACGGATATGTGCCTGGAAGTACACATGATTGGATTAGAATTCGAGGAATAAATTATAGTCTAAAGAAGCTTCAGTAGTTAAGTGTTTAACGACTTAGGAACGAGTGGTTCGAAACCTGCACTACAATTCACTAAGCGAGCACAACGATACGAGTCGCAACGGTTGTGGCTCAAAATGTCAACTTCCCAAAATGTCCCCTGGTACCAAAATGTCAACTTCCCATAATGTCCCTTTCCCAAAAATGGACACTGCCCACCCCGACTCGGATAGGTTAGGTTAGAAGGCTAAGGCGGGAGCCGAGCTCCCGCATTAGCCTTCGTGGTTATTTTTTTTACGTAAATAAACATGATTTAACGAAAGACATTATGGGAAGTTGACATTTTGGTACCAGGCCAGGGGACATTTTGGGAAGTTGACATTCTGAGCCACAACGGTCGCAACGTCGTTGTGCTTGATAGAGATTGTCATTGCTCGGATTGGGTCACGTGTCACGTCACTGGAGATCGACCAATGACAATCTCTATCGAGCACAACGTTGCGACTTGCTTAGTGAATTGCACAGTAACGGTTTTAATCACAGAAATATATTAGGATAAAACCGCTATGTGAGCGGAGAATGCGCGGCAACTTTAACAACAACTAATCCCTACTAATATTATAAATGCGAAAGTAACTCTGTCTGTCTGTCTGTCTGTCTGTCTGTCTCACTTTTACGACTAAACCGCTAGACCGATTTTGATGAAATTTGGTATAGAGGTAGGTTAGACCTTGAGAAAGGACATAGGCTATGTTTGGTCGATAACCGACATCCACGCGGGCGGAGCCGCGGGCAAAAGCTAGTAACATCATAAATAATACCGTGAAAATGCCATACTACCATTAGAAAAATAAATGCATTTCTTATCTGTCGTGAGTACTCGTGAGTATTAACATTATTTACGGTGAAAATGTCGTCACGCGCGACTTGCAGGTGAACACTATTTATGGCCATTCTATCTTAATGTATTTCTATTGGAATATTAACTAATTTTGGTTACTAAGTGAATTTACAAAACATAGTCCACTAATATTTTCAGCAGGTGGAGAAGCGCATACGATACAGTTGTAGGTTTCTATTACGAACTCTTCCTGTTCGAAGCTAGGACACTGCCCGTGTAGGTAATGTACAGTCAGCATCAGATTGATCTTGACTAGCAAAGTACTCAAAATGATCTTAATATACCTAGGTATTCCGCCCTTCCTGTTGACTGATTGTTCTGTTATTTGGTACACACCTTTAGTTCGGACAATAATCCATACTAATATTATAAATGCGAACGTAACTCTTGTCTGTCTGTCTGTCTGTCTGTTACGCCCTCACGCCTAAAACACTGAACCGATTTTAATGAAATTTGGTACAGAGATGGATTAGACCTTTGGAAAGGACATAGGTTATGTTTGGTTGCGATAATCGACATCCACCTGGGCGGAGCCGTGAGCAAATGCTAGTACAATAGTAATTTTAATCAATTAAAGAGCTTGATTTCCTCCTAATATCATGGTACATATTAAGATCATTTTGAGACTTTGCAGCCAAGATTGTTCTGACGCTGACTGTACGCAGGTATAAAATTATAGATAGAGTGAGCCCATTGATTGCAGGGCCACTAGTAATAACAACATAGCTTATCAACGTGTTGGGGGCGTATCTGTAGATAGTGAGATACGCCGCCGCCTGCAGTAATAATTGCAATTAAGTACGATAATCGTACACAATGTAGAATCGATATGATTACGCTGATCTGATAGTAGTGTAGTTAATGATTGTTTCTATTTTTTAAACAAAATTAGTATCCAAAATTACAGGTCATCATCATCCCCGTCTCAGACCCGGTCGCATTCTAGTCCGGGGTCCGTTTACTCCTACTTTTAATTTGGATTATACAGCTTTTTTATATATTTGATCTGTCAATTGCACCACGCTAGATGGTAAAAAACTGAGGTGCAGTCTAGAAGATACGGGCCACCATTTCTGATGCTATTGGCCTTAAAATGGTGATTCCTAATTTGACGACCTTGACAGATGCTTTTTCACACCCCGCTTGAAGAAACCGGGACTGTAGGAAGAGGGAGTGTTTCTCTGCACGTTATGGAAGCGGTTACCGTCTGACCTACCATCCCCGCGAGTAAGGCCTACGCCAGAACCTCATTCGACAATTAGCAAGTGTACCGTATCCACACACCCAATCATATTATTATTATGTATTTAAAATATCTACTATTTATACCGTACTAGATAAAACTCTCGGAACAAAACTTCAAGTACCTGCCTTGACAAATCTCTGCATCACCCTAAGGTTGACTGGTAGAAAATGCCCATGGCATTAAGTCCGCCTTTGTACATTTGTTTAATTTGTGCAAAAAGTTTAAATAAACAAATAAATGTATGTTTCTCCCCATTCTACAACCCTTACAACAAACTATACGCAGTTTCAATCAAGATGGCGCTGGCGCTTAGTAAGTCGTCTTAGAATGTTATTCTTACCAAAATCAATATCAAGCATAGCGGCATTCGCTCCTTCGACTAACACCTTCTTGCCCTCTGCCAGCGCCTTGTGTAGATACGAGACGGTGTCGCGTACCATCGGACGGATCTTCTCCGCGTAGCCCTTGTATCGGATGAGTTCAGCCTCGATGTCCACTTCCAGGGATGGAAACATGCGTTGGTAGATCGTTGCTAAGTTGCGGAACCTGCAAAAGAGAAATAGTGGTTGTTGAATTTTTAGGAACATGAAATGGCGCCCCCGCCGGGTCCAGGTAGAAGGGGTAGGCCCAAGAAGTCTTGACGTCGTGGAGGGTGACATCCGTGCAAATGGTCTCACTACCATGGACGCCCAAGATCGTGCGAAGTGGAGGAGGAAGAGCCGGAAGGCGGATCCTGAGCTCCGAGGTTATCTTGGCTACGGATGCAATCAGGAAAATGCGTCTACATGAAGATAATGATGAATTTAGGGACACTTTTAGGCGTATAACGAGATCCGACTTTATAGCACGCATAGTACCCGGTTTGAACGATGTCGGTCATGTATACAAGCTCCTTATTCTGAATGACAAACCATTTCGTAACTACGCGTGTTCATAAAAACCGTTAAAAGTTGAAAAGCCACATTTAAGTTGGTCTAAGGGTCAATTCCCACTGAAAGAGCAGTGGCCGGCAGAGGCTCTTTGAGGTAAACTATGTATTATAAACCATTTTACCGTTGCTCTTTCAGTGGGGATTGAACCTAATTTTACGGCAATTAATCCACCGGCTTCTCACGGTGCAACTGTGTTTGAAGCTTAATGTCAGAATAATACCCCAGGACAGATAAACCAATTGGCACCTAAAACCCACAACTTACTTTTCTTCGAACATGTCGAAGTCTCCTAGAAGGTCACCTATCCTCAGGCCGTTTCTCGTCGCCTTAGAGGAATACGTCGGGCCGATGCCTTTCTTCGTCGTGCCCAGGGAGTTCTTGCCCATTTCAGCCTCTTGGAGTCCATCAGCCTGGAACGTGGACAATGATTTTCAGTAAAATTCCTGATCGCCCAATGGCATGTTTTCCGGAATAGTTTAAAAAAATCGTGAAAATTTTTCATTGATCCAAACGTGATGGTTTCGTTTTAGTAGCCACTTTCGCGTGACTGCTGTAAAACAACCGAAACGATGAGATCATTGTAAGTAATTAAATAACACTAAATAAATCGCGATAGAAGCCCTTAAAAACCGTTTTTTTTTTTTCTTAATTATTTTTGCTGTAAAGAGTACGTTCGGCGAAATGAATCTATTTCGTAAGTAGATTACAAAAGGGAGTTCCCCGCTCTTGTTGTTTCAAGTGGTGGAGTCATGTTATTTCCCAACACGAATAAACAGGCTCTACAGAGGATAAAGCTTCCTTTCATTTAATAAACAATTCGGTGAACCCCTTTTTGCAAAGCTCGTGAACCACTCTTTTACAAAATAACTAACATTAGTTCGAACTGTTCCAAGTATCAAAGCATAGGTACTGTGTTTACAGTGAAGCACGTGTTCAATAGATAATACTAATGAGTTCCGTCTGCACCCACTGATTGTAGACGTGACGTCACCAGCGAGGCGTGCGTGACTGGTACATGTACTCAAAGAGTTTGTAATGTTATGACAACTGTTTACATAAGGCCATCGGATGTGATGATGTGATTAAGTGATTAGGTACTGTATGATTTCCCGAGGGGTCATCTCGAAACTCGAGATGGACCTTCTGGGTGTGAGGTTTTAGGCAATCTTACACACCAAGACTTTACGTGCGGTTTTAGTAGGTTCGAGTCCGACATAACCGCCTCGCCGCCAGTTGGTGTATCAGAGGGCATTTCTGCATGAGAAATAAAACAGGTAGTAATAAAACTTCTAAAATTCTAGTTGCTTCATGATTTTGTGATCTATATTTGGAGCAAGAGTTTAAAAAATTCTGATTTGAAGTTTATATTGAACTGTTCACAATTACACAAATAGCCGCGGTAGCCTAGTGGTATGGGTAATGGACTGCTGAGACGAGGTCTCGGGTTCGATCCCAGGTTTTATCATGGCACACACCAATGACTTTTCGATGCTTTTCGAAGTTATGTGTGTATTTATCGCAGGTTTATAAGTGCCCGGTTAATGGCAATAGGCTCGCCACCTATTACATTGGGACCTAAACATAAACGGCGAAATGTGGGTGCTAGCACCTCTGCCTACCCCTTCGGGGATACAGGCGTGAGTTTATGTTATGTTATGTTATGTTATTGAACTGTTCATCTGTTCAATGCCTAATTGATTCCCTAGTCGATTTTCTCTCCCCAATAACACGTGGGGGTCGGCAATGAAGGTGGCTTGCGGTCAGCGCAGACAGAGGATATTATTGAGGTACTCGAAAATCAATTTTAAAATTAGTGAAAAAAAGTGCATATATGCTTAAACCTGGAAAAAAATGATCGCACGTTCTCGAAGCGGGAAGCCCATGATATACACGATCGGTGAGAAAAGGTCTCAGACCGCACGATTATTCCTTACTGTCTGTGCTGACCCTAAGCCTGTTGGGGTCTCTAGGATGTCCTTTCTGGGGCACGTCAGATTCCCTAACCACACCCAACCGCGCGGTAGGTATTATCGGTTCGAATACGATACACCCGACCCAACTCATCGTTCGCTCTGCTGTGCAATTCTGTAGGCGCACAACGACGAGCACATATAGATGTCATTGGTCTATCTCCAGTGACGTCACCCAGTCCGACCAATGACAATCTACCTATATCAAGGTTGTCGCAACGTTGTGCGCGTCGTTGTAAGCTTACAAAAATGCATTATTGGTGAGGTAAAGTCGGAGGATGTTTCCGTATGCAAAAAATGCCCTGCATTGGCATCCCATGCGATACTCTCAAAAGGAAGGGAGAATCTACAGTCTCTTACATGCTGATGTATGTCGAGAACAAGATGCGCCCTGTCGGATATGATGAGCCGGTCCTCCCAACCATGCATGCCCTTGATCTCGTTTTTCTTCAGCTCCTCGAACAGCCCTGGCAAGTGGATCACGACGCCGTTGCCTGGAGAAGAAAACGGAAACATATTATATAGGGCATAAGCACAAGGACATTTATAGAAGTTGTAATAATGAGTTGATAATTGTCATGCTTTTTTGTAAAACTATGTAGATGACTAAAAACATGATATCTATATTTTTCATTCGTTTCATTCGTCGTTTATAATTTTTATAATCGAGGTTTTTTACTTAATCGAGATTTGAAACTTGGCGCACAAACAATGGAAATGACGATTTATCATACCAGTACCGTGTAACGATAACCACACCATTGTTTTTGTTTTTATTTTAAAACCATTACGATTAAATTGGTGAGGTAGGTGGGGAATACCAGTGACACGAATCTTACTAGGGTATTTTTAGCATTACTGTCAGATGGAGAACAGCCCTATCCCTTAATTGCCTTTTAGGACACCCACATGAAGAGATGGGGTGGCCCTGCCCTATTCTACTCCACCGGGAACCACACGGCAAATATTTCCTCTCCACTATATTATGAGGAGTAACACAAATATTTACTGTGACGATAAAAATGCACGTAATAAAAGCACGACAAATGTATGTTATCTTTGACGGAGACAGTTTACATTGCGGGACCACTTCACTTTTCACAGAATGATAGACAGATCTAGACCGCGCCACGCCTGTTGTGATAAATACTGCATACCTTTCTAACTTTAAACAAAACTGTCAACTATCTAGGTATATGAAAAACACACATGAAAAACATCCGACGCGATGGTCTGTGACGTGGCCGCAGTGCATTCGACTGTTATGTAAGGGGGCGCAGGTTCAATTCCCGTTCAAATTTAGTTCAAATTTAGGTGTATGCCTGAATATGTCTACATGTAGTGTTCTGGAGGTTGCTGCACAAGTTTGTCCCCTTTCCTGAAACCATATTATTACAAGCTATTCTTTCTTTCGGTCTAGATTCTGATGTATAAAACAATTTTTAAATACATTATACATATACTATACATCAGAGAAAGCTTGTAAACGCAACAGTGAAGTAAACAAACGGAAAATTTTATTAAGACAATAAAGATGCTATCAGAGAGTTATAGCTTGTCAACTTGTCATGCTATGACTGATAGTAATGTTTATTTGAAGTCGTTAGATCCGATTACATAATTAGGAAGTTTTGAATTTGACCTATAACAAAAAATAGATCAATACAGAAAACGCCAGTTAATACACCGACATATTTCCACTCGAACTTATTAAGCAGAGTGTCTAAAATGGCCAAATTGAGGGATTCTGCTAAAAACGAGTAAGTTACGAATTGCCAGTGGATTTCATTCCTATAAAATTCGTAAAGTGGTACCTCATATGAGTAGAATCACAACAATTAATTTACTAAGGAGTTCTATTTTCGTGTAAATAACGCCGCATGACAAAATATTATCGTAAAAATACGATTCCAGTAATGTGGCCGTTTTAGACCTGTATGGGACCCTACAGGTCTACAGTAGGGTATCATGTTCTTAAAAAAAAACAATACAACGAGTAGATATCAACAATATTCAAAATGTCCTAAAAAGATCATAACAAGTTTGATAGCAGACGGGGCTAATTGTCTTTTTTTCTTTTTTGCAATAACACACTGTTTGCTGCTATCAAAATTACTTTTTGCAGTCGGGTTTTTTGATTATTTTATTTAAGTATTTTTGGTAATATGAAGACGGCCTTCAGTGCAATGTGCCTAAAGCATAGATGACATAATACAGATACTTTATACCTGTAGTCACCAAATATAATGAATACCTCTTTTATTTGATTAGGTTTTTAAATTTGATATTTTTATAATTATGACAACCTTTGTCGCTATCGGACCAGAAAATTGCATCATGTGAAGCTTCGTGCAGCCTCATGATAAGTAAATGCTACATACGTCTTTCATTCGTGTTTCATGTAAGAGCATATTATGTATATAGTTTCGGAGGTACGTTTCGTGGTAGCCCCTTTATTTTCTTTTAACAATAATACCTATAACACAAGCTAGTTACTCTACGTTTACTTTGGGTCTAGTAGATGGCGTTGTGTAGAATTTCCAACAATGTTTATGTTTATAAACGCCATAAAGGTATAACTTAACAGTATCCTTTTAACAGAGCCTAACCGAAATATTTATGTTGATAATAAGTTTGATGAGTCTACAACAACGCTGAAACCCTGTCAGTAAAATAAAACAAAACAATCTTCGTGCACATTCCTTAACCTTGGCAATAAATGGCTGATTATGTAAACCCTATTAATACAATGCCGGTACCGGGTAATCCTCGGTACAAATACCAACAATCATTATAGCCAGCACGAATCACAACTTTTTTGTTTGGAATTTGCATTTGTTTTGTTTGTAACAAGTTATTCAATTTTGTAAATCATTTGACATGCAAAATCGCGTTTACTTATTATGAGTTTCGTGGTTATTATTTAGATATTAACAGAATAGTACGGCTATGTTAAGCAGTTTGTGTTGGACGCGAAATGCGCACTTTACGATGTTGAAAATAAACAGCTTCTTCTTCTTCATCATCCTAGCGTTAATTCCAGTCGCATCCAAAGCTTTCACCTCGAGTCTGGAGTTCGCTTTTCCCGTCTAACTGAGGGTTTAGCTGAAATTCGATATTTTCCGTGAAGCTATCGAAGATATCGATGCATTGTAGTTAGACCAGCTTATGGCGTTCATAGGGAGACTTTTTAGATGTTCGTATGGCAACCGGGACCGATGGCTTAACGTGCTCTCCGAAGCACGACCAGACCAATGCAAATACCCATATTCATGCATACAAATACATATTTGCACTGAGCGGGGATCGATAGGGGCAGTTCATCATTATATATTTTTAGATTTTGGTATTTTGATGTACGCGACCCCTACAAGTTTTTTGGAGCTTCAAACCAAGCTCATCTGCATGCCGGTAAGCTATGCTCACATTGGGTCTTGATTGGGTCACATTCTACACAGCGCTATCTTGAGAATGTCGGAGAATATTTATTTATTTCAAGAGGTATGCCGACCAACTTTGGCATTGATACTCCATGATACAAAAATTTATCATCTACCATAATATTCATGATATAATGTAGCTTAGTTATTATTACGCAATCACATTCACATGATTCATGCGTGACCTACTCTTTATGAACGAATAACGCGACACAATAAATATTTAAAACAATGGCTGGAATATGTATTGATCCATAAATCATCGTGAAAGGAGAGGTCAATATAGTTTTTGGGCCACTGATGGCTCATAATGTCCTCATGAAACACTGTGGTATAAATCAAAATCAATAAAAGACTTGAGAAACCTTTTCAAGGTACTAATATCTATTCCCTCGCGGAAACCTGAGGATATCGCCTCGATGAGAGTATGATGAAGCGGTTAATTTGAATTCGAAACCGATTAAAACCATCCTGTGTCTCCTATTACAGACAAAAGCCATCATTCCTGTCCATTGTCGGTCTAGGCTTGGTCGAGCGAAGTTAAGACCGCTTGTCTGCCCTATCTCTCTACTATGCCCTCTGCTCAATACACACGGCGAAACCAAGAAGTAAACTAAAACCTGGTGTGGGTTAACATTAGCTTTCCCAAACGAAAGAAAAGGCGTTGTCAGTTATCAAAACCTTTGAACTTTTGCAGTTACGTAAAGGTATCGCTTCCTTTGCAGTATTTTGCCGCCTCTATCATGGCGAGGGTTCCGAATGGCCACCTCCTACGTACCTACTTTTCTAGAATTCGTGCCGGGTTGAGTTCTACCTTCATACGATGCAAGTCATTCTATAGAGGACCAATAAGTTCAGCAGCTTCTTGGCCTCACCATAAAGACTTGGAATTTTACTAACGGACATGCCTCTTGCAAACTTTGGACTTATTCGTTCTTCTTCGGACAAACACAGATACTTTAAGCGGGGTATGAAAAAGTATCTAGCAAGGCCGACAAACTGTGGACTCCCATTTTAGTGTTTCATACAGCTGTCAATTACAGTTTCTCACCATCTAACGGTGTAAAATTATGTTGACATGGCCCATGTATAAAAAAAAAACCTGCCATTACCGGGGGTTCACCCACTATCTGCTTTACTAACACGCCCGCAACGTTCGGATACTACATTTATTTACACAGAATAGGTCCAAAACTGTTCTTAGAATCAAAATGCATAAAGCATTGTTACATTAACAAAATATCTTTGATAAGAACATAATTATAAACATACTTAATCTAAACAACAATGTCTGTTAATAAGTGTGACCGGCTTGACGGCAATCAGTTCATTATTGCACGTCGAAATTGCGCAGTGTTTGGATTTCGAATACTGCGCAATTTATTGTTCTCGTTATTAGGTATTGACATCTCAATGATACTCTGTTCTGAAAAATTATTGTAGTTTTGTATGACATCCTGCTTGGCATGGAGGCAGAACGTTCCATTGCAAGTTCGGGGATTTACTAGTTTGAATCACACTCAGTACAAATGCATGTTTGTATATAACAAGATCTTTGGGGCCCAGCTATGCCAATGTAATTCTGTGTATTTCTTCAAGTAAACGAAATCATGTATGTACAACGTCATAGACGTGCATTAACTGTGTAACTGTGTTAGTAAGTTAAGGAGAATAAGCAGAAAAGTGGAGCCTATGGCTGGTCGCAGAACGACCGACGCAATACGCGCCTCCTCATTACCGAGGGCCAGATGGGGACTCCGTGGTTTCCACACCCGAAGAGAGCCAGTTTAAAAGAAATGGCTTCAAATGGGTCGGCCGAGGTGCGAGAGATATTATTATGTATCAGTCAATCTCAACTCCGGCAATCTACGTCCCACAGGTGATGTGCGTGTTAGTCGGTTCGAGTCCGACAACCCCTGCCGGCTCCGGTGGTAGCGGGATAAACACTAGGTCGATGTTGACAACGGACTTGTGTGAACTTTCATCGTATTTTCCTAAGATCCAAGTATCAAATCTAATAAAAATGTAATATCGAAATCTGTACATATCTAATAAAAAAATAAACATCATATTTTTATCATTCAATTAAGTTGATAAAAAAGTGCTAATATCTAAACAATCAATTTTATAATGTTTTGCCAACATGACATAATCTAGTTATAATCCATGTTAAGCTTAAGATTAGAAGATAACGAGAGATTAACCTTGCTGACACTCATCCATGATAGACCCAAGGCCCTCAATACTTCGCGGTCATTGCGAGGGTTTTTGTAGAAGTTTCAGTACATGAGCAGAGCACCTCACTTCTTTTGTTATGGGGCCACACACCAAATGCTGCGTTGGTGTTCTACATCTCCGTAACACAATGCTTCTTAACATCTCTTGTCATCTCTTATCAAGAAGCATTTTTCTTAGCAATTTGCTGTGTTTGGTGTGTGGCTCCCCTTGGTCCGCAGTTATCTTTCGTTTTGGTCCTACTGTAACTATACTAATAATGATGTTGAAGAGTTTGTTTGAATGCGGTAATTTCTAGAACTGCAGGTGCGATTTGATAAATTCTTTTTGTATTTAAAATCCCAATTCATGAGGGGGATATAAATGGAAAGAACATTAGGATTAGGAGCCGGATATAAGACAAAAACATGATAAATTCGATACGAGTGGGATAGAACTGATAGGCAGGTGAAACCGATAGGCATAGCTAGTAAATAATCTACTCCTACATATTTCTCATGATTGAATGATGTAATCTCTTAGGTGTAAAAGGAATCAGAACCTTTACTATAATTTTTTGTTCGAGGCATTTTTTTACTTTCAAAACATGTTTTTATCTTCAGTTTTTAGCGCATATTATGTTCATTGTTCAATTATGATGTAATGGTTTCTGATTTCACTTGGTCTAGTCTAGTGCTGGACTGGATTCATTCGCTGGGTTGCTGAATTGGAATAATGAGAAAGTAAGACAGCAGGAAGTTTAAATTTAGTTAGGTGCTTTCAGTTCTTTTTTCAGCACCCCAAAGAATCGTTCATGCGGTTAGACTATAGAATTCTGATGCAAGCATTTGGCACCTGTTCAAGGCGATATATCACAATGTTATCGACTCATAGACAGCTAATGCATTGCTACACCTTTTTTTTAAATGTTGCGAATGTAAGAAAAACTAATTGATGTATTAGTCACTGAAATATAGTAAATCAGATTTATTTTGTATTTAAATCGATTAAGAAAGGGAAAAAGAATCGACCTCGGACGGGACTCGAACCCGCGATCTTTCCCTTACAGGGGGAACGCTCTGACCACTAAGCCACCGAGACACGTACGAAATCAATCCAAATTCCCTTATATAACCGTCTTAAGGGCGACGGTGAAGCCATCTACCGACATTCATACGAACTTATCGGTATATATATATTCGTTCGTACATGTATTGTCATTGACAATGCAAAAATGGGCAGCAAGAACGATTAAGAATTTTAAATACTGCATAATATTACTTTTCTGCTATGACAGCCTCCGTGGCGTAGCGGTAGTGAACGCGGCCGCTACGCAGGAGGCGTGGGTTCGATCCCCGCTCAGTGCAAATATTTGTGTTCATGAAATATGGGTATTTGCATTGGTCTGGTCGTGCCTCGGAGAGCACGTTAAGCCGTCGGTCCCGGTTGCCATAAGAACATCTATGGCAGTCGTTACGGGTAGTTGGAGCCCTCAAAAATCCAAAAACAGTCTAGCTGCAAAGCTTCGATATCGCCTAATGTTACCATTGGGATGTGAAGGTCAGATGGCAATCGCTTCACAGAAAATATCGAGGTCTAGCCAAATCCGTGGTTAAGACTGGCAAAAGCGGACCCCAGACTCCGAGCTGAAAGCTTCGGATGCGACTGGGAATTAACGCTAAGAGGAAGAAGAAGATATATATATATATATATATATATATATATATATATGAATGTTAAGCTTAAGATAAGAAGATAAGAAGAGATTAACCTTGCTGACACTCATCCATGATAGACCCAAGGCCCTCGGTACTTCGCGGTCATTGCTCATGTACTGAACCTTCTACAAAAAGTAAACATTCATACGAACTTATCGGTATATATATATATATATATATATATATATATAAAGTCCGACCAATAAAATAAAAAACCCGTACTGGGGGCGCCAAAAACATCTATGATTATGACAACACCAAGTATAGTGATACACATGTAAAATGCCAATATTTTTCAACACACTTGCTTATGAACAGGCTTTTATTTCCCCGCAATTAAGCACGGAATGACACCTAATATAAAACTGTGACTTTTTCATTGCTTCTTCTTCCTCCTAGCGTTATTCCCAGTCGCATCCGAAGCTTTCAGCTTGGAGTCTGGGGTCCGCTTTTACCAGTCATAGCTACAGATTTGGCTAGACCTCGATATTTTCCGTGAAGCGATTGCCATCTGACCTCCACGACCCAATGTTAACATTAGGCGATATCGAAGCTTTGCAGCTAGACCGTTGTTTTTGGACTTTTTAGGGCACCAACTACCCGTAACGACTGCCATAGATGTCCTTATGGCAACCGGGACCGACGGCTTAACGTGCTCTCCGAGGCACGACCAGACCAATGCAAATACCCATATTTAATGCACACAAATATTTGCACTGAGCGGGGATCGAACCCGCGCCTCCTGCGTAGCGGCCGCGTTCACTACCGCTACGCCACGGAGGCTGTCATGTTTTTCATTGCTATTATTCACAAAAGTGAGTTATAGACTTCTTTTTTTTAATTTCATTAAGTTGCTTTGTTCTTAAGTTTCGATACAAAAAAGATCATGTCCAATATTACAAACGAATTAATATAGAAAGAAAAGAAAAAGAAAGAACTTGTAGTACGTGTTTAATATACAAAACTTTCACTAAAATGTTTTTTTTTTCTCTGTTAAAAAGTTAAGTTTTTCTCTGTTAAGTTTTCTGGTTAAAATAGAAAAATAGACGCGGCGTGTTATACTGGTTACAAGGACTGGGCACAAATCACAACACAGTAGTATCCGTATAATAGTTTACTGCTTGGAATGGTAAATACAAGTTAGACATACAGTTACACCATGTATAGAACAGGGACCACGCGATATTGTTTTTCGGACTGCATAAAATTCTTGTATTTTATGCCTAACAGCACAGAGATCAAAATAATCGAGCATGATTTTCTTTTTTGCGTTAGGCTTATTTTTCTTAGGCGTAGAAAATACATTTGACGTTTGACCTTCTCTTCGTATTTTTATTACAGAAGATCGGGATATACCTAAAAATGTGAATAATAATTAGTCACAGTAAAATCAGTAGATTAGGCCAATTTCAGTTGCACGTACTCTATGATGTCCTACCCGTCATGTTGACAACAAGGTCCGTGATGTTATTTAGAGGAACAGAGTCCAATCCTTCCTACTTTTTATCCGACAAATACTTTGTTATATTATAAATTACTTTTCTTAACTGGCTTTTGATAGTTTTCGGCATATTACTATAGTTTTGTAGTTTTGTAGCGCTCTCAAACTCAACAACACGCACAATTGACACCACACTGACAGATGACCATAATGACATTGTATACATTGTTACCATATGAAGAAATTAGTTCCAATAGTTTACCGCAATATGGCGAGGTATTTTATTTTACTGGTCGGGCTTTATATATATATATATATATGAATGTCGGTAGATGGCTTCACCGTCGCCCTTAAGACGGTTGTATAAGGGAATTTGGATTGATTTCGTACGTGTCTCGGTGGCTTAGTGGTCAGAGCGTTCCCCTTGTAAGGGAAAGATCGCGGGTTCGAGTCCCGTCCGAGGTCGATTCTTTTTCCCTTTCTTAATCGATTTGAACAGTTAGCATAGTAAATGCTTCAAAATTTCATTCAGTTATTTTGAATTTGTTTTATCTTAATTTAATTGTGATATCTATGATTGCGGAGTAGAGAAGACGCTATTGAAAAGCACAAGAATAATGTAAGTATTCATACATACATACGCTCACGCCTATTTCCCTCGGGTGTAGACAGAAACAATAGCCCTCCGTTTGACTCTATCCTTACATACTTCACGAGATTCCTCTACTGTTATTAATCCTTTCAATTCCTTACATGCAAGCCCGCGGGTTTCGAGTACTTCTGACCTGCCCTTTTTAACCGACTTCAAAAAGGAGGAGGTTCTCAATTCGATGGGTTTTTTTTTATGTAGGTAAGTATTCGTTTAGTAATAAGTGTAAATACAGACAACTTGTTAACAGTTTTTATTATTACATATTTATTATTAAAAAACAATTATTTCTAACCCTGTTCGTGCGAAGCCATGGAGACATAGCCTGGGGGCTGGTTGACGAATAATGCGTAAAATATTTTATGAAAGGTCCGACGCCGCGCCGCGCCGATTAAAGAATAGGTACCTACATTTATTGATCCCTTAGTAGATCAAAAAAACTAGCAGCGTCCTTGAAACTGTATAATTGACGTACCTACAAATAATGCTGACAAGAGTTCAACTAAAAACACGCAAGATGCCGTGAAATGTTAAATAGTTAGTTGTTTAATGTCATTTGTTTGGATAAGTAATATTTTCGGCATGAAGCACCAAAAATATATTTTGTGCCTAGACGAAGATATTCGTAAAACGTAACTATAAAATAAGCCTTTCTGACGTCAGCGGTGGTACGATTCAATTAGTAATACGTGGAACAGTGAGTAGGTACTGAGCGAATGACAAAGTATCTAAGGTGCCTATAGGGACAAGACAAATCAGTCGATAAACTTGTATAGATCACCGAAATTAGCAGTATTTTGAGAAGACAGCGCAGAAGACGCAGCCAAAAGCAATGGCCTATATTAATTACTTTTCAAATCTAGTTCACCCAAGTCCAAACAGACTTTGATCGAGTTAAAGCGGTTTGATGCGAAGTTTAGCACACATATCCACAACTATCTAGTAATTTGCTGGTGAGAGTTAGCAGACATGAAGTCAGATCTGGGACCTTACCACCATTTATTAAAAGTAATTTTATTTCAATCTTTATTTTAAATAAAAGTGTGAAACGGACTCAGACCGTTGTCGTCCGTTATATTTGTGTACTTGACCATGTTACTTATCCTGCAGTGGCGAGGGGTCCCTATAACCCGATTTCTGCCAATTTCGATTTCGAATGTAGTGTAGATATGTTTAAATTTGATAAATTAGATCGAGATAAAAACTTTTTCCACCGGCTTCCATTTTTATTATTCACCCCTTCGCCACTGGTATCCTAAGTATCGTGTCGAACGCTGATGGTCCGATTCACACTATGAAACTCACTCATCATCTGCATATAGACGTATTCTCCTGATTGCATCCGTGGCCAAGATGACCTCGGAGCTCAGGGTCCGCCTTCCGGCTCTTCCTTCTCCACTTCGCACGATCTTGGGCGTCCATGGTAGTGAGACCATTTGCACGCATATCACCCTCCACGACGTCAAGCCAGGACTTCTTTGGCCTACCCCTTTTACCTGGACCCGGCGGGGGTACCATTGCCAGGCATTTGTTCCCCACGTAGCCTGGCGGTTGCCGCAAGACGTGGCCGCACCAGCGAAGGCGGCTCTCTTGCATTTTATCCGCGATGTCACGGACATGGAGGCTGCCGCGGATGCGAGAGTTCCGTACGCGATCTTTACGCGTAACGCCGCACATCCACCGCAACATTTTCATCTCCGTGACACGCAGCTCTTGCTTGTGTCGCTCGAGCAGCGGCCACGCCTCACAACCATACAAGAGAACAGGCCTAATGATCGTCTTATAGACCTGCCCCTTCAACCTGACTGGCATTTTAGGATCACAGTCATTTCTCGCCACTTGGCCCACGCGGCAGCAATGCGTGCCTTGACGTCGTGGTCGATCTCACCGGTCACATGAAGTACAGATCCCAGGTACTTAACCTGGTCCGTGCGCTCGACCAAATCATCGCCTATGCGGACGGGTGTGGGATCTGTGGAGTTTAACGCTAAGTATTCTGTCTTCGCTACATTTAGCTTCAGACCGCCGTTCTCAAGCGCTTCTTTCCATCCTTTCACGCGTCGCACCAATCTGCTCCTGTCCGCGTCCATGAGCGCAATATCATCAGCATACATGAGCAACCACGGAGGCTGCTCAGCTCATGTGAGTTTCTAATGCTGTCCGACAAAACATCTAATACCACGCTGAACAGGTAAGGACTAAGGACGGATCCTTGGTGTACCCCGACGGTGATAGGGAAGGCTTTCGAGTCGCCAACAGCAGTCCGAACCACGGAACCGGAATCGTAGTACATGTCTCGGATGGTGTCAATGTAAGTCTCTGAAACACCCTTGGCCCGCAGTGCCCACCAGATCACCGCGCGAGGAACACAGTCGAAGGCCTTCTGCATGTCTAAGAATAGGCAGTGCAGGGGCGTGTTCTTCGCCCTGTATTTCCCCGCCACAACCCTTAGGGCGAACACTGGGTCCATGGTCCCGTGCCCGGGACGGAACCCGTACTGGCACTCCGAGAGTGTACTTTCCTGTCGGATCCGGGAGTCGATTATCCGCTCATAGAGCTTCATGGTGTGGGACATTATCTTTATACCGCGGTAACTACCACACTCCTGCACCGATCCCTTGCCTTTGAAGACTGGCGTGATGATGCTCAGCCTCCACTGGCTCGGGATCTCGCCGGTGAGGAGTACGCGGTTATAAAGATTTGCTAGAATGCCCACACCACAGGCGCCCATTGCCTTCCAAGCCTCGATGGGGACTTCGTCGGGTCCGACAGCTTTCCGGTTCTTCATGCGGCGAATGGCAGTCTGGACTTCCGCAGGCGTTATCGGTGGCACTAGTCCTTGATTCGGAGGGAGGTCTGGTGGCTGCACCTCTTTATGCTGCTTATTCAGCAGCTCGTGGAAGTATGAGCGCCATCTCTCCTTCACCGCGACTTTCTCGTACAACAAATTGCCCCCAGGGTCTTTAATGCAGCGGCACTTGGATAGACCCTGCGCCGCTTTGGCCCTGGAACGCGCCAACTTATATATGAGCTTTTGCCCCTCAGACGATTCCAACTTGGTATATAGAGGTTGCACACCACACACTATGAAACTCACTAAGCAAGATTAAAATAACACTGCTAGAGATGGTAGTCACTCCCCTGGGTACTTTGGACCGGACCCGGACGGTATGCCGTATGTCCGCAGCTATGGTACGACGCGACGTTACGTATTTTATGATAGTCCCTTGTTAAATTAAAACTTACCAATAACTGAGATACATGATGCATTGATGATACCGCTGGGCAGTAAATGGAAGTCGTACTCTTTATCGCCAACAACGACTGTGTGGCCTGCGTTGTTACCGCCCTGCAGGAAAAAGAAAATGTTAATTGTAAGATTATAACGTATGATCATCTATGTATTATTTGTACAAAATTGTTATGTGGGTGAAAATACATGAAAATAGGGTAAAATGATAAACGGATGACCTGGTACCCAATATGCCGATCCTAAACAACGAAAATGTCCCCGTCGCATTTTCACCCGCGCTTATTAAAACTCACTTTTTTTTCATAAATACAATATTATTCTATGGATGTCATTACCTTTTTAGAAAGCTGATTAAACGCACAATTTTTTCCTGTAATTTGTACGCTCATGTAAAAAAAAAATTTCATGAAATACTCCACAAATTTTCTATTTAAATATTTTTTTTAGTTTTTATTACTAGTTAAGATTAGTAAAAGTGTTGCCTACAAAAATAAATTAGAATAGGTCCCACTTTGCAAACACATTTTTTTTAAATTTGCAATTGAAGGCTGAATTTTGGGTTACTAAGGAAAAAACTTAAAAAGTCAATTATTTCGAAAACTATTATTTTCGGCCATATATATGTGGGCTCCAAATTGTAGCATTTTGGGTCCCCTAACACCCCCTGACAGGATTACGTCGAGTTACCAATAACCCTGTATAATATTAAATTGTCCTTTAACACATTATCGATATTCAACGTACCGTCGTCCTCAGAATTCTAAGTTACGCTTTCATAAATTGGTAAAACGAAACATGAAAAATGTCTTCTGAAGGTTACAAAAATACTTACTTACCTACCACTTATTCTTATTTTTTTTCAGTGGAATAGGTATATTTATGAATGTTAGTGTTCGACAAATTTTGAAGGCGTCTGTACAACGTACGCTATGTAATATTATTTTTAAAATCGTTGGCAAAGACGTTTGCGATGACATTTGTGTAGGATCTTGGTGACATTTAAGGACACTTTCGCATTGACGTCCTTACACAAACTTGTCATTTTTTTTACTACTTGCTCTTCATAAATTACTGCCTTGGCTCTAAATTTTACAAAATTATAGTGCAAATTGTGTACCAAGTAATCTATAGGTACTTTAATAGCATGGTCGTAAACACTGTTGATCATAATCATGCTGCATGCTATCTTCACGGGTTTCAGCAGTGTTCATGACCGTTTCGATCTGATATCAGTTAGTTATTAATTTAAATCCCATGGTTATTTAGACATTATAAGTACAAACACTAATAATTTCTAAAGAACCTTGGAATTTATTCAATACATTTTATTATCGTACAAAAAAATTGCTGCTAAAACTCTTTTCAATCAATAAATTTCAGCCTATTGTAGTCTTCTGGTGGATATAAGCTTGTCATATTACACGCGATACTCCGCCTTCTGCATTCAATCAATTTCCAGCTACCTTTTTTAGGTATTCAAACTTTTGGCTGGAGTGTGTCCCACCATGCGTTGCGTCCAACGGTCCTTTCGCAAATGTAGCTAAATCATTGCCATTTCAGTTTGCTTATATCGGTACCTCACGTTTCCCAATAGCAACAATAAGCTTATCCCCCTATCCAGTTCTGTACGGAACCCTTAGTGCGCAATTATGACTCGCTATTGGCCGAAGTTTTTTTTATGTAATGTTACCCGGTTCACTCATACTATGACTACCACTCATGTTGTGTAAATAACCTACCCATTCATTCACATTCAACAATAAATTCTATTATTGGCAAAACTTTGTTAGTTTTTTCTGTCAATAGTCCAGGTCTAAATAGGTCATTGCCGCGAGGAGAAATGTGGGTCGTAGTCGTAAGTCGTAACTGGGAATCGACTTTTTCGATTGCTATCACTATATCGCGATATATCCGGATCTAGATTAAGGATGCCCTATCGAATTGATTGGCCGATTATATCTCAATTTACCTTGATCGTAATATGGTTTGAGTCCCTGAGATCAAAACGTGGATGAAAAATCTTCTACGTCAGGGACTCGACGATAAAGATATGATTCTGGAGCCGACCGCATACGACAACTGCCGACGCACGCAGCAGATTCGCGTCTTCTCAATAGTCCCCCTTACCCGTATCGGAGTTTAAAAAGTAACGGGTACGCCGTATGTGCTGTATGCGTCTGCACTTGTCGAATGCGGTCGGCTTCAAAATCATACCTTAAGGTACACCCTCCATCGTGGAGCCAGTCAGCTGTGACTTAGTAAAACGTCAGGTAGTTTAAAGGTACCTATGTAACCTTATGTTATCATCATTGTAAGTATATCATGAAACGCAAAATTTCAATGTTCGTAAGTTGATTTGAAGTACTCCATACCCCGGCAATCCCGGTTTACGTCCAAAGCTTATACTTTAGAGCCCTAGGTTCGATCTACTCATCCTCTCCTTAGGGATGGATTCATCTTAGCTTATAAGGAAGCGATAGCCCTCTGAAACATTTAAAGCAAAGCCTGCGCTAAAGCCTTGTCTATCAATCAGCAGATTTACGACTGCAAATGAGACTTGGCAGTACTCCATACGCCCTGCAATTGTCTGTGCAATATTAGGTAGGTATATTATATGTTAATTTGAAGATGCAGTTACCATAAATCGATCCACCTGCATTTCCTGATAACACAGTTGGTTAATTTGAATTGCAAAACGAATTTAATTAATTAAAAGAAAACGTGAACCTTGGAATTGACACAGTTACAGTATTCTATCTCGAGCAAACTGTCTGCGTTGTGAAATAAAAGAGCAAACAGTTTACCTACTCAGCGGTGACATTGCAAGATACATAATTTGCTTTGTCAAGAAATGTTCACAATCTAACTAGACAATAAGAATTCTGTTTCATTATGTTGCTTAATAGAAAATAAATTAGGTTTTGTATGTCGATAATGTGCTAATATTACCATAAGTTAATAGTGTTTCTTAAGCGTAATAGCGTTTTGAAATACAGATTCATTCAATTGACATGAATATTCTCGAAAAGTATGGTCATTGGTTTCACGTTATTATAGGTGGATTCCTGATAATAACTCCATCGAAAGAATTTCACTGAGTAAAACGTGAGAACCCAGTATATTACATATTACATTTATTTACACACTAGCTTTTGCCCGCGGCTCCGCCCGCGTGGATGTCGGTTATCGCGACCAAACATAGCCTATGTCCTTTCTCAAGGTCTAACCTACCTCTATACCAAATTTCATCAAAATCGGTTCAGCGGTTTAGTCGTAAAAGTGAGACAGACAGACAGAGTTACTTTCGCATTTATAATATTAGTAGGGATTACCATATTACAGCAGCGCAGAGTCCCGATCGATACCCAGTAGTAGGTACTATTCCCTAGATCCATTATGAGACTACAGAAATTGAAGACCTCGAACAACGTCTTATTTCATAAATAGAATATAGGACGCAATTGGGTGTGCAAGATCCTACTGACATCTTTGAGGCCTAAGCCAACTGAAGGCCCGAGACGGCCCTGCAGTTTTGGTCGGTTCGATTCCAACATAACCTTCCCCGTTGGCTCCGGTATGGGGGTATCCGAGGAGATTTCCGCACGTAAAAAAGGCCTAAACTAACTTCGTCTGCTAGTCGGTGCACCTGTTACACAACGGACAAGGCTCTGGCGCAAGCTTCCCTCTCTGTATTGGGAGGTCGGATGGTCGTCTTATATCAAACTCCTTGAAAAATCAGCCAACTAATTGGACCCCAGGAGGGCTTAACTTGGAACACAACAGGAATCTCGCTGAACAGTTTATAGGCAGTAACCAATTAGTCAGGTGAGCCGTGCTTATTAGTCAATATTAATAATTACTCGCTAATCAGTATCTCTCTACTCTATGGCCTTCAATATGAAAGGCCACAAAGATAGCAAAATACTATTTCCTTGTTTTTTAATACTTCAACTTATCTGTTGTATAATTACGTTTTGTAGTCGTTAAAGTCATTCAATCGAGTCGATAGTCGAGTGTGCTAATCATTAGCTGCTCTCGGGGATTGTCTCGCATTTCAGACTTTTAAGCTTTTATACTTCTTCATTTCTTCAAAAGGAACACAGGATCACTTCACCATCCATCTGCCTGTCAATACCTTTTCACCTTCTAAGGTTTTACGTTGACTAAATCAACGCAATCAAAAATACAGCTGCATATTCTGACACTCACAAAAGGATCAAAACCTATAGGACCTATAAGGTCTCGTTGACATAGAATCACGAATTCTAGGTCTAGGGGTTTTATAGCACAGCACAACTAAGTCGAAAACCGTATATTTGCTTTTACACTCAGAAATACGATAAGTTATCAATTGAAATTTTTAATAGTTCGCTCAATTTTACCTTATTGCTGTCTAGTTCTACGAAGGTTAAGCGATTCCTCGATCTGAAAAGATTGTAGGTATACTCTCGGAGTGACAAAAAGGAGTTCATCCCGGCCAAGGGACCTTGAATCCGGTGTTTGCCCTAAGGACTTTCGCTATGCCTGTCCTTTTACATGTACCTATGCGAAGCGCGGCCGCTGCCAGAGCGACACAAGCAGGAGTTGCTTGTCACGCGTGAAGATTTAGTGAGGAACTCCCGCATCTGCGGTAAGTTTCATGTCCGAGACATCGCAGATAAAACGCAGGAGTCGCCTTACGGTGCGGTCATTTTGTGGGGAAACTACGTTAGGCTATGTGGACAAGGCCATACAATCCTGGTCTTGGTATAACCCGCGCCACGTATCTTGGACCTAAATCGTAAGACATACGAGGCTCTGGCGCCTGCGGATTGCTTTGTAATAGTCTATGCTTGGTCAATTTGAGTTCATCTACCGCAGTAGCATCCCGTGTTATCCTCAAAAGACACCCAGGAAATGTGTACTGCGCGTATAGGGCACATTTTGAGCACATTTTAGGTCCAAGATACGTGGCGCGGGTTATAGGAGAGGTAGAACCAAGAAGTGTTGGATTGGCGTCATGTGTCCTAATGGCCTCACTGCCACGGATGCACAAGATAATGTAAAGTGGAGGAGGAAAATATTGAACACAGAGAACTGTGGATACTATTCACATGACTATTGACATTGAATATTGTTCATAATTCATTATATATTTCCGTTATTTTACAATGTAAAAGAAATCGTACAAAGAAACTAAGTACCTACTTGTGTTATATAAAAATGTAATTTAACATAAAAAAATATGTTGCTAAACAATGCATGATTATGTATTAGTGGTGCCATATTCTCAGATATAAAACAACATAAGTACATATATTACTACATACAAAATGAACACAAAGTCCATAGGAGTAAACTTGGGTTCAAGTAATTATTTATTATGCATGTAAATAGACTTATCAACGTTTTAGTTGGTACTAGATCGGACCAGAATAAGACTGATAAAAGTGAATAATTAATTATTAATATTATTATGTATCTCTATGACAATGTTATATTTCCTTTACTTAATTCTATAATGTCTGACTCATCAACAAGTTTACACAGTCTACAGTGTGAGATATGCCTTTTTCTAATTAAATCCAAGCGCCCAATCTGCATGAGTAAAATGAAAAATCTATTTATTGTTATGTGAGAATGTTTTTATGCATAATCTCCAAGTGAATTAACGCTAATAATCCCAAGACTGATTGCAAGGCTAGATAAAATCCAATAAGACCATGGCTTTTGAAACCTTTTTAGATAAAGAGATGAAATTCTTCCATGGATTCACTGTGCAGGTGCAGGGTCCGTTATGTGACAGAGAGAGAAACCTGTGCAGACCCCGAGACTTATGACTCGGGCTATAGGTTAAAGGGGCCCCTTTGTGACATACATCAATACTATTGTATCTTACAAGCTGAGCGAAACCTATTTTGACAATAACTCTGGTTAAAAATTACTTTCAAAATACACATTTTAAACCACATAAAATAATAGACATCTAATTTAATGATCTCACACACTATACTAAAATTAGACAGCCCCTAAACTTTACACAGAGAATATTTAGAATTCCCCGTAGCTCTTGATAGCATATCTGTGACAATAAACGTCCCAGACCTTGGCAAAAATCCACAATTAGTGTGCACAGCCCACAAGGTCTATCTACGTGTATAATTATATACATATACAAGTATGTTAGTCACATGACTACCGAAGTAACATCATATAAATATTCGATGTTACATAATTACAACACGACCGGAACTGACAGATTTACGCAGCTTTGAACTAACGCAGAGCAGTGTACAATCTAAGACACTTGGCATGCGATGTGTGTATTCACAATTTCGTGTAAAAACATTGTATTCCTAATTCATGTTTTCAAACAAATTTTGGCGCGCCGCCAACACTAGAAGATGCTGATATATGTATTCGTTGTCCGGAACATGATAACGTACATCAGATGTACGAAAACACTTCAAAATCAATTTAATAACATCGATACTCGTGCAAGCTAACCTCAAATTTTCCGTAAACATTGAAATGGCTCGCGAATACCGAACATATTCAATACATTATTTATTAAAGAAAATACTTGAAATTTAACTTATTTACAAGGATAAATTAATAGTTATAATACAAACCTGACAACGGCAAACGATGTCACAATGTACGGCTAATAGATCCACCACTTTTCCTTTTCCCTCATCACCCCATTGACCACCCAAAACAACCGAAACTTTATTTTGCATTGTAGAGTTTGTGCACGGACTAGATGCGTCCCCGTTCACCGCGATTTGCTTCGAATTTGTCGTCGAAGCCATTATTTATTGTAAACTTCTGGTATCTTATAGGATAGAGCGAGACATGCGCGCGCCGTGCTCGCTGTTGCAAAAAGGTTTTTGGGATGCCATACTCCACGGTGTAAATTACCTACGATAAGCTTTAAAATATTTTTACAACTTAACTTGGAGTTTAAATTACTTAAGTTATGAAAAAGTGAAAAACGATGTAACAAATCATAACGAAATACTACTGTTATGCTGATATAGCATAATATCCTGACGGTTTCGATATACCGAACACAAAAACATTTTTACAATAAGTGAAACACCGCATATTTCCCAAATTCACTGCACTGCACAATTAAAAAAGGGAAGTTATAGTTCTGTAGATTTATGAATTTGATTCTGAATAAATATGGGTGGGTAAAGTTGACTTTTGCTAAAAAAAATTATCAAATCAAATCAAATCAAATATTTTTGAATATGTACTTCTATCATTTTTGTTATTATGATTACTTAAAATTATTTAATTTCCCATAATCTTGGGAAGTTTTGAGATGAAGCATCACTGAAGCTGTCATTCCTTCATGGAATACGGGCTTAAAGCGCTATTACACCTTCCTAAATTCAGGAAACGATATTTAGGAAACGATTTAGGACGAGAAATTCAGTCGCCGGAGCTCGCGATTACACTTTCACTAAATTAGGATCCTAAATCAGTTTTGTTGGGCGAGCGGCAAGCGACGGACGTGTCGCAGGTGTCGCTGTCGAATAGAGATGGATGATAAATTAGGTTACGATTTTGATATCGATGTTATTGAATATTACTTTGATGATGTTACCGTATGATGTTACTGTTATATATTTCTAACAAATTACATTTCATAATATTGTTATGGTCGACTCTATTTGCTGAGGCTGCTTTTTTAATTCGTTACTTAATTTTTAAGTTAGCAACTTAGTCTGTCAATAATCTCATTGCGCGCATACTTCTGAATAAAAAAGAATCGATAATACATACATACATACCTACATAATTATATACGTACATCATACATACATACATACATACATACGTACGTACGTACGTATACATACATACATACATACATACATTCGTACATACGGTACATACATACGTACATACATACATAAATACGACGTACATACGTACGTACATACGATACATACATACGTACATACATACATACATACATACATACATACATACATACATACATACATACATACATACATACGTACGTATAAATACATACATACATACATATATACATATATACGTACATACATGCATACATACGTACATACATACATACAAACATACATACGTACATACCCACGTACATACATACATACATTATGTCAATATATCGATAGCTTTATTATAAAATTATCAATATCGATATTTATCGATACAATATGTATCGATACTGCGGCGGTGAGCGGCCACTGAGCGTCCTGAATTTAGGAAATGCGATTACACTCATCCGATTTAGCCATTTAGGACGTCGGAAGCCGTCCTTTATCCTAAATCGTTTCCTAATTAGGATGCTACCATCCTAAATGCGATTACACTTTCCTAAATTCAGGACGTCCTAAATATCGGATTCTGAATTTAGGAAGGTGTAATAGCCACTTTAGAGTCTTAGAGTATATAAGAGGTGGCATACCTACGAAAAAAAACTGTATACCTAAACTTGGATAAGAACATTAAATGGCGTCTATAATAGAGAAGCCCAGTAAACTGTCGATAACTACTTATCGATATAAAAGAAGCACAGACTAAAAATGTAAGCAAGGGTTTAAACTATTATCTATCTATCTATACTCTATACTATTATATAATTATAAATGGAAAATGTTTGTCCGCGATGGACGTAAAAACTACTAAAATGGATTTTGATGCAGTTTTTTTTTGTTAGAAAGGTCTTGTTTGGATTTAAAATCTTACGTCTGTTTTACTGCAATCGGTTGAGTAGAACCGAAGATAAGAGATCCACGCGGGCGAAAGGCTAGTATTTAGCATATATTTGCTAAATATAATAGTTTGAACCATTGTAAACCTATGAGAATGCCGTAAGGCGAAACCGGTTAGGCAACAAAAAATTAAATAATTGTGGAAGAGTACAAGTGCTTTTATTCAATATGTCCTTTATATTACAAAGAAGAACGGGCAGTTCGTTACATAATATTGTAAAACTTTTTACTTAAATCACAATTTTATTATTTCGTTAAAATGATAATTATTGTATGTTTAAATACAGCTTGGCAAAAAAGTCGTGAAATTAATAGGGGCGCCACAATCGTGCATGTAGCCATATACTACGACCAAAACAGCTTTGATACTTCGATTTTGTACACTATTTATAAAATGTGCCTACTACTTCTGTTTGTCAGTATATTTGATAAAATTTGTATGCATAAATATGGATATTTGTATTGGTCGTGGTCGTGCCTCGGATAGCGCGTTAAGCCGTCGGTCCCGGTTGCCATACGAACATCTTATGGCAGTCATTACGGGTAGTTAGAGCCCTAAAAAAGTCTAAAAACTGGTCTAGCTGCAATACTTCATTATCGCCCAATATCGCTATTGGGTTGTGGAGGTCAGATGGCAGTTGCTTCACGAAAAATGACAAAATTCGGTCAAATCCGTAGTAAGACTGGTAAAGCGTCTGCTTAAGGAGTCTTACCTCGGAGTCTGGGGTCTCCCAGACTCCGAGGTAAGATCTTCGGATGCGTCTCGGATTAAAGCTAGTTCTAGCGTTAATCCCTAAAAGAAAAAGAATAAAACGATTGAACTGAGTGTAATGTAAAACAATTTAATAGTACAATTGAATGTGTTCTAATCGGAATCTAAAAAACTTTCATCCAAATATTCCACGCCAGAAAAGTGTTCATCTGAGCTTTGGGGTGGGTCTTCTCTTGGGTGGGTCTTCTTTTCTAGGCGGTCCCGCTCTATGCTTTCCTGATGTGGTGAAAATTCCTTTATTTCTTTGTCCTTCCAATGCAATTCGTCTTAAGGTACTGACGGATTTGCCTAAAACAAGATGCGAACTTTATATAGAAATAACATAAAAGGTTGTATGAGCGAATGCCTACAAACTGCTGTAGCAGTTTGGTGAAGAAAATTTTGTGAATATTATGTATCTATTAATAAATAAATTAATACATACAAAAAAAAGTACATACATATATATACGTGTGTAGAAAATTTGCGTCGTGGGCCAGTCGAATAACAATACGGAGTGGATATTAATTTATGAATATATAAATTACAAAAAAAATATCGATAATCAAAATCGTATCACCGCAACACTAGCGTTTTCCATACAAAGATGTTTTATTGAATTTTAGAAAAATACGACGTAATTATTGATTTAAATTGTGAGTTTTACAAGCTTGTTTGCTTTACAGACAGACAAAACGAACTATTGATGTCGTAGGTCAACAAATAACAATGATATCTCGATGAGAAGAATACGTACTTATGTAATGTTATTTCTGGCTTATTTCTTGCATAATATGATCCACATCCAACAATTGAGCAGGTAGGCATCTTTGTCACACGTATTTTTTCACACTTCACACCAAAATCACTGGATTACACGTTTATTTGCTAGATAATCGTAGTAAACAATGGTAAACAAGCCTCGAATGACGTAACTATGTACTTGTTGCTTGGAACAAAAGATGGCGATTTGGCGTCAAACTTCAGTCGATTTTATGAATGAAATCGTAGTAGTTTCGTCTCTTATACTATATACTCTAAGCTTAGAGTATATAAGAGGTGGCCATAAATTTATAATAGAGGTGGCATACCTACGAAAAAAAACTGTATACCTAAACTTGGATAAGAACATTAAATGGCGTCTATAATAGAGAAGCCCAGTAAACTGTCGATAACTACTTATCGATATAAAAGAAGCACAGACTAAAAATGTAAGCAAGAGTTTAAACTATTATCTATCTATCTGTACTCTATACTATTATATAATTGTAAATGGAAAATGTTTGCCCGCGATGGACGTAAAAACTACTAAAATGGATTTTGATGCAGTTTTTTTTGTTAGAAAGGTCTTGTTTGGATTTAAAATCTTACGTCTGTTTTACTGCAATCGGTTGAGTAGAACCGAAGATAAGAGATCCACGCGGGCGAAAGGCTAGTATTTAGCATATATTTGCTAAATATAATAGTTTGAACCATTGTAAACCTATGAGAATGCCGTAAGGCGAAACCGGTTAGGCAACAAAAAATTAAATAATTGTGGAAGAGTACAAGTGCTTTTATTCAATATGTCCTTTATATTACAAAGAAGAACGGGCAGTTCGTTACATAATATTGTAAAACTTTTTACTTAAATCACAATTTTATCGTCTAATTAATACTGTCTAAAAATAATTATTACTGTTATAATAATAAATAAATAAATATTGTAGGACATTCTACACAACGCTATCTAGACCAAAAGTAAGCATAGCTTAACTAGCTTGTGTTATGGGTTCTAGAAGGCGGATAAACATACTTAGATACATTTTTTTTTGTAAATACATACATATTATACATGGAAACACTCAGACCAATGCAAATATTCATATTTCATGCACACAAATATTTGCACTGAGCGGGGATCGAACCCGCGCCTCCTGCGTAGCGGCCGCGTTCACTACCACTACGCCACAGAGGCAGTCAAATAATAAATGTAACATTCAGTAATATATTAAATGGCAAATATAAAGCTTATTTTTACAAAAAATTTTTAACACACTCATAATGTAGCTTCATCATTTAATATCATACTGAAATGTATACAATAAAAAATTAAAAATAAAACTTTAATGAAGGATAATTATTATGATCTTTATGCACAGAGTATCAAAATAAATTTAAAAATAGTACATTATGGTATGATATGCGTATCATAATCGAGGAACCTATAAAAAACTTTGATAACTTTTCAATATTCAAGTCGCCGACACCATCACGAAATAGAATCCATGATACTTAGCACATGCATTATATTTCATTCAGAACACATAATTCCATCACATACGTTGTAGGTATTTTTTAAATTCAAATTCTTTATTTTTCAAAATAGTGCAACACTTTTATAGCTTTTTGACGTCAAATTCTGCTTAAAACTAAGTTTACCACCGCTTCCTAGGCGCTAGTGGAGAAGAAATGGTGCAACAAACTCCACTGCGGCATTTTTAAGACGTCAGTTTACAAAATGTGGTTTCTTAAGACTAAATATGAACGTATGTACATTTGTCTCGCGTCAAATATATAAAGGAGCGATGTGCCAGACTCTATCGAAACCTTTGGCAATGTCAAGACTAATTGCCAGTAACTCGCCTTACTTGTCCATAGCCTCACCCTAAAGATGGGTAACGTACGCCAGAAGATCACCAGTTGACTGTTTCGGCCTGAAACCATATTGCGGGTCGTTAATTAAAGAGTAGTACTCTAGGTGACGCATGAGCTATGTGTTAACGATTATGTGCTTGAATACCTTGCACAGCACTGAGGTAGATAGATTGTTAATTTCATTAGGGTGCTTGTTGATGCTTGCTGCATGCTGCATGCCTGATGCTTGCTGCATGATAAATGCCTGATGCTTGCTGCATGCTGCATACCTGATGCATGCTAAATGCCTGATGCTTGCTGCATGCTGCATGCCTGATGCTTGCTGCATGCCTACTACATGCAGGGTTTATGCTTGCTTGTTTGCATGCATGGATTATGTTAGCTTTTTTATATAGGATTTGTATGCCAATTTGTTTGAAGATTATGCATGTGAAATGTATGCCAAGTGACGATTCTGCGTGTAAATTTTCTGCGACATGACGGTTCTACTTTTTGATTATTATGCTTTAAAAGTTATGCCAAAAGATGATTCTGACTTACAAAATTATGCGTTATGAAAGTATGACGAATGACTGTATGCCAAACCTTTTTCTGCAAAATGAAGTTTATGCTATGCGTTGTTATGCGAAACAAAATTATGACATAAAAAATTCTGTGAAACGGGGAGGAACCGTTTTATAATACTAATAGAATTATTGGGTGCCCCTTGTTTCGCAGACAGAAATTTCATAGAATTTCGTTTCACAGAAAATGTTTCACATAATATTTGGTACTTATATTTTTATTTGGAATATTATTGTTTCAAAGACAATTTACCAGAATGAAACATTTTTCACAGAAAAACAATTTAATGAATTTTTATTTAAATTTTTTTGTTTAATAAACTTATCAAACAGTAGAATTATTTTTTAAGGAATAATAAACCACCACCATAATCGAAAATAATTTGGTTTAACGTTTAATAAATTAGAACACGTCATTATAGTTTACACCCCGACTCAGAGTACCCCGACTTGGACAGGTTAGGTTAGAAGGCTAAGGCGGGAGCGAAGCGGAGCGGAGCTCCCGCCTTAGGCCTTCGTGGTTATTTTTTTTGAAAACCACCCAGAAATAGGAGCCCCGCAAAGCGGGGCTCCGTCGAATTATGTTAGCGCAAATAAGTTTTAAATCTTTTGAGTGGTATGTCAAACGATTTTATATTTAATGTATGTTATGATTATAAAGAATATTTGATTTGTTATTCTATGATATGATTATTCTAACATTAAACTTTATGTGAAACAAAAATCAATGATTTGAAAATCTTCAAAGTAAGTATTCTGTGTATTGATCTATGAAACGAAAATATGAGAAAATTTTTATGTGAAACGAAATTCTATAAAACAATTAGCTATAAAACAACGCACACCCAGAATTATTGACTACTGATATTTACCATACTATGAGCATCAGCTTGAGACAGTGCCATACAAGGACCTGCATTTCTCTCACTTAGTACTTTTTGGGTATTTATAATACCGGCACATCTCTGCAAAAAAGAACATTGTACATGTGACTTAAAGTATTGTGATCGATGGATGTTACTTTCTTATACACTAACATGATATTTTTGAGTACAATAAAGAGTTATCTATCTTGATATTTATCATATTATAACATATGCATCACGTTGATACATTGTTAATTGTATCAGATTACAATAATATTGCTTGTCCTATGTAAACGACAATATCTTTGTAATTGTATAATATACTTTTACAACACACCTGCTCATAAAATTGATATTATTTCACCGCAATTAGGCACGTAATGACACCTATTATCAAACTGTGACTTTTTCATTGCTATTATTCGCAAGTGAGTTACAGATTCTTTTTTAAATTTTATGGGTTAAGTTTCTATGTTCTTCAAAAAGTTTCGATACAAAAAAGAACGTGTTTAATAGTACGAATAAATTAATATGCCTATTGTATGGTCATTTGATGCATTTTCGTATTTAAATAAATAATTTCAACTTGTAATAAGACTTGTATAATAAATAAAATTTTCACTCAAATTCAACTTTTTTTGTCTCTAAGTACAGAAAAAAAAAAACAGTAAAAAAAGTTGAATTCAAACCTCACTCTTTTAAATATGACCGATCGCCATTGTTAGATGCGCGCGCATAGGAAAACTAATTAATTTGTAGTATTGTTTATTTAGTATGTGTAGTATTATTTTATTCGCAAGTGTGTTGTAAAACGTCGTATGCCACGCGTGAGACCAACTTTACTCCCCTATACCATAATGTACTATTATATGACTTACGGTTAATCGTCGTGAAGGTAGAACATTATCATGCAGCTTCACATAATTCAAAGTGCGATTGAAACACGAATCTTCAAAATGCAGAGAACAAACATAGATAGTTTTGTGTGACTTTAAATTTTCCACCCCTATACTTTCTAACCAAGCATTTCTTATTTTCACAACCGCCGGCAATCTAAAAATATTAATACATTTTGTACCACCGAGTTATACAGGTAATAAAATAAAATAACCGACTGCTGCTGGAAAGATGGGTAGATTTAGTGTAGATATAACTATATTAACTGTATGAGCGAATGCCTACAAACTGCTGTAGCAGTTTGGTGAAGAAAATTTTGTGAATATTATGTATCTATTAATAAATAAATTAATACATACAAAAAAAAGTACATACATATATATACGTGTGTAGAAAATTTGCCTCGTAGGCCAGTCGAATAACAATACGGAGTGGATATTAATTTATGAATATATAAATTACAAAAAAAATATCGATAATCAAAATCGTATCACCGCAACACTAGCGTTTTCCATACAAAGATGTTTTATTGAATTTTAGAAAAATACGACGTAATTATTGATTTAAATTGTGAGTTTTACAAGCTTGTTTGCTTTACAGACAGACAAAACGAACTATTGATGTCGTAGGTCAACAAATAACAATGATATCTCGATGAGAAGAATACGTACTTATGTAATGTTATTTCTGGCTTATTTCTTGCATAATATGATCCACATCCAACAATTGAGCAGGTAGGCATCTTTGTCACACGTATTTTTTCACACTTAACACGATTAACACACCAAAATCACTGGATTACACGTTTATTTGCTAGATAATCGTAGTAAACAATGGTAAACAAGCCTCGAATGACGTAACTATGTACTTGTTGCTTGGAACAAAAGATGGCGATTTGGCGTCAAACTTCAGTCGATTTTATGAATGAAATATACTATATATATACTCTATATACTCTATATACTCTAAGAATACGGGGGAACATTTTGACAGTATTGAATATTGAATGAATGTACACCTCGGGACACGTATCTTGAACCTCAATCGCGAGACAAGGCGCACGCGGATTGATTTATAATTAATTATCTATGCTTGGTGAATTTGAATTCGTCCCGTCTCTCTACGGTCCCGTAGCAGCCCGCGCTATCCTCAAAAGTCACCCAAGGAACGTGCACTGTGCAGATAACATTTTGAGCACGTTTTAGGTCCAAGATATAATATGTCCTGAGGTATATTTAGTATTGACTCACTTTGCTTAGTATTATCGAGTACTATTACTTATTCTGTGGTATTATCAGAAAATAAAATTAATTTCAGTGTTGGCTAAATTTTTTTTTTTTTTTTTTTTTTTTATATAGGACACGTCAATTTGACTTCACCTCGCCTGATGGTAAGCTGAAGGCAAAGTCTCTGAAAAGAGGGCCGCCATTACAACACGTACCATGTTACAGTGGTGGCACTCAGCTTGACGGCCTCATCAGATGCTTTTTCATGCCCCGCTTAAAGGACCCGGGACTATAGGAGGAAGGAAACACGTGAGCTGGCAAGGAATTCCAAGTCTTAATAGTGCGGCAGAAGAAGGAGTCGCCGAATCGCTTGGTTCTTGATGGAATATTCTGCACCGTATGCGGGTGGCATCTAAGTCCTGCACGTGTTGTCCTATATAGGAAAGGAGAGGGTGGGATTACTTGGAAGAGCTCATCAGAACATTCACCATGGTAGAGACGGTAGAAAACCGCCAAAGATGCCACATCTCTACGCAACTGCAAAGGCTCGAGGGTGTTAGTGACCTCAGGATTCCCAATAATGCGGACCGCACGTCGCTGCAACCTGTCGAGAGCATCTAGTAGGTACTTTGCGGAGCCATCCCAGAGATACGAGCAGTATTCCACGCAAGAGCGAATTTGTGTCTTGTAGAGAAGACACCGCTGCTCCGGCGTGAAAAAACGTCTCACTTTGTTCAGGACTCCGAGTTTACGCGAGGCTGTTTTGATGATGCTCTCAATGTAGTTTTTGTTGTTCAGTTTGCAGCGGACATCCATACCTAAGATGTTGAGATTGTCCTGCAGTGGCAGTGGCGTGCTCTGAAGAGTTGGAAGGGGAAGGAACGAAGATACCTTTGCTGTAAACGCGCATGCCTGCGTCTTCTTGGCATTGAACTCGACCAGGTTTTCAGAGCCCCATTGGGAAACGTGGTTCAGGGTCCGGTCAAGTTCACTGACGAGAAGCTGCCTTTTTTCCGCGATATCAGACTGCTTGGCCGCAGGATGTCCGTGATAACTCCCGTGTAAGGTGCTATCGTCTGCATAGCAGTGAATGCTGCCAGTGGACAACATGTCGTTGATATGCAGAAGAAAGAGAGTGGGTGATAAGACGGACCCCTGCGGCACGCCAGCATTTACCTGCAGGAACTCCGAAGTTCGACCGTCACAGAGGACGCGAATACGGCGCCCCTGCAGGAAGCTAGACACCCAGTCGCACAGTCTGGGAGGCAGACCAAAGGCTGGTAACTTGGAAAGAAGCGACTTGTGCCAGACTCTATCGAAAGCTTTGGCGATGTCAAGACTAATTGCCAGTGACTCGCCATGTTTGTCCATAGCCTCACCCCAAAGATGGGTAACATACGCCAGAAGATCACCCGTTGACCGCTTCGGTCTAAAGCCGTATTGCCGGTCATTGATTAAGGAATGATCCTCTAGGTGACGCATGAGCTGTTTGTTTATTATGTGCTCGAATGCCTTGCACAGCACTGAGGTGACGGCTATGGGCCGATAGTTGCCTGGGTCCGAGCGATCCCCCTTCTTGGGGATCGGCTGCACATTCGCCTCCTTCCAAGCCGATGGCACTGTACCTGAGATGTACGACATCCGGTACAAACGCGTAAGCATTGGAGACAACTCCGCTGCGCATTTTTGAAGAACCACCGCTGGAATACCATCCGGTCCGCTGGCTTTCCGGACGTCGAGTGACTGCAGCACACCACGGACATCGCGCTGCCTGATGCGGATCTCAGGCATTGCGTGGTCACAGACGGGTAATGTCGGTGGCTGCTTACCGCAATCATCGATTCGGGAGTTTGCCGCAAAGAGATTAACCAGCAGATTTGCTTTCTCTTGCGGCTCATGGGCCAGGGATCCATCAGGGTTGCGCAACGGGGGCAGCGAAGGCTGGCAGAAGTTGGCTTGCACGGCTTTGGCCAGTCGCCAGTAGCCACGGCTGCCCGTGGGATGCGCCACTAGCTCCTGACCAAGCCGCGCTATGCGTTGGGCATCCGCTCTGACGTAAGCCCCCTTGCAGACCTTTGTGGCTTTATTGTACGCTGCCTTGAAGTGGCCCACGTTGGGATCGCGTGTGGCGCGCGCCCTTACCCAGGCGCGGTACGCAGACTGTTTTTGATTGACAGCCTCCGCGCACTCGCGGCCGAACCAGGGGCGCGCTCTGCGGTCACCGGTGATATCAGTGTATGGGATATAGTATTCCATACCTAGACTGATCTCACCGGCGACAGCAGTAGCACTATCCGATGGGTTCTTACCTTCAAAGCAACGTGCAACCCACGGGATGGTCGCAAAATATTCACGCATCCCATCCCAGTCCGCTGACGAGTAGTGCCAGAGACGCCGCTTCCCCTGCGCGGGTCGTGGGGGCGCTGTGATTGGCACCTTGGAACAGACCAGACAATGGTCGGAGTTGCCTAAAGCGGCACGCACCGAAACACTGTACTGGTCTGGGTGACTCGTCAGCAGAAGGTCCAGAAGGGAGGGTGTTAGGCCCGACCTTCTTGGTATCCTAGTGATCTCCCGTACCAGTTGGGTCAGGCCATGCGCCAGAGCGAAAGCGTGAGCGGCTCTTCCCGCATGGTCAGTTTTGGCGGAGCCCAACCAGGTCTCGTGGTGGGCGTTAAAATCCCCCAAAAATACCAGTTCCGCGTTTGGAAACCGCTCCTGCGCATCATCTGCAGCCTGACTCAGATATTCGAAGAGTCGAGTTGTCTCGGTATCTCCTGTATGGGAACGGTAGAGGCACACATAGATCTGACTCGTAGAGCCATGGTCTACGTGTACCCATAGGGTGGAAAAGGAAGGGTCCTCTAGGCAGCGCAGACGGCGACAACAAACATCCACCCTAACAAACACGCACACCCCGGCCTTTGCACGGAAATTTTCCTCCATAACGTAGCCGGGGTAGAGCAAGTAAGACGTGTCGTCAGGGCGGCGTATTTGCGTCTCCGTCAGAAAAAGCATGGCTGGATTCGCCGTCTCGAGGTGTTGGTGGACGGCGTTGAGGTTTGCATGGAGCCCACAGATGTTTGTGGACTCCACCTCAAAAAGCGAGCTTGTGGGAAGTTGAAGAGCCGCTGTGTAACCATGCTCTTTGTTTTGCGCTGCCATGATTGATGAAGGAAAGAAGAGGGCGTGAAGAAGAGGTGATTGTCGTCGCAGCACCGCGTGACAAAGCGCGGGATATTGGTTTCGTCTATTAATGTGAGGCATGGCGAGAGCCGACACGCCGAACGGAAGGGCCCCCGTACCCCCCCGAATATGGTCGCCGGGTTCCCACATCCGGTCACCAACCGGCACGACGAGCCATATCGGGATTATGCGCGGCCTGGTGAGGCAGCCTCCCGGGGTGGTTAGCCCCAGTTGGGCCCCTGTACTATGCCGCGGGCGGCCAGCGGCACCACCGTTTCTACGGGTCTCCCTGCCCGGCGTGTCGCCCCGCGCCATCCCCACTAGACTCCGCCAAGACCCACTGGTCCCTATAGTGCTGCGACCACGATCACCTCTGCCCGGCTATGCACCTACTGAACCCTGAACGCAATCCAACCGAAATTGGATTACTATTTAAGGGCTTTTCGCAAAGTGCACGGTGGTACCTACCCGGTCGGAATTAGTGACAATTTTGTGTCATCAGATTCCTACCACCAGTAAAAACATAAATGAAATTACAAAGTTTTTATATTGTAGAAATATTATTACAAAATTATTTAATCTATTAGAGTCTGGCCAGCAAAAGATTGTTTAATAAAACATCGTTGAACTCTGAATTCAAGACACCCAAAGACACCGATGACTCTGAAGCAGGCAGGGCAGTGAAGATCACTCATAGATCACTATAAATTATAACACGAGAGATACCTAGCCTAGCCAATAAAAACATAAAAACCCTTCCAAGTCCAAGTCCAACCTCTATTACTTTTTGGTTTGTTTGTGGACTTTGTGGGTTTGACTTTGACATTAGCTTTTAATGTCATTTTGTCATTGTCCATCGTTTGTTTTCATTTTTTTCATGTTTTGTTATTGTTTGTTTACGCTGTGCATTGTGCAATGATGACAGAAGAGAGTAGCAGAAAGTTAAAAATATTATATGGAATTTATTAAATATAATTCTTATAAGTGACTATAATATATAACAATGTTGTAATGGTTTTCAGCAGGCTTGTGAGTTGTAAATAGGTAGGCGCAAAATCGTCATGATGAGAATTTTCTATGTGTTTTTATTGTATGTTTTAACATGTTCGATTAACGGCGAGTACGGTGAACAAGAATCAGATAAGAATATGAAAAATATTGTTGAAAGAACACTAAGGACTCACTCAGTATTACTTGATGATTACCAGCTAGTTACTAGACAGATTATTACAGATGTAAATATGTATAGGAGCTATGGCACAGTTTCTGTTATGTTTTATCCTGTTATGAAGGATGTCACGGAAGCTCGTTTCACATTTGAATCCGAAGATCTTGGTAGGTATATGACTAACACCTCCGACTTAAAGAATAACATAGGCGGAATGTGCACACACGAGTGCGAAATTGTGCTACTACCACAGTGACTTCGAAGATAAAGTCAAGCTGGTATCAGGACACTAGAAGTGCTTTCTAAAAGTGAAGCATTAATTCACTGCGAGGCAAAGATCCTTCTTTATAAGGCGCAGGTTTGACCCGACATGGAGTAGGTACTGCTGTCAGCTTTTTGCTGGGGTGCTTGGATACTAGCTGGACTCTTGCGACTCGGTCCAAAGGCGGACGCTGACGATCATCAAGAATCCCATACTCATAGGCAGAGTGGAACCTGTCAACCTCAGGTCTCTCCTGAGGTTGAGGTCTTCCTGATAAGGAACTTCATCCTGCCCAAACTCAATCTGTAGAATGACCTCCCTGCCCTGCCATAGTTCTATGTTATTCTTTTGGTCTGAGCACTAACACAATTTATTTTGCTTTGTGCTAAAAGATTGCACATGTGCAGCTAACATTCTTTAATCTTCTTAGGGTTGCTTTCTGTAGAATGGCATGCTTCAAGCTTTATAACCCCTTCAACAAGACTTTCTGTTTTTTTTTTGTGTACAGTCAGTGTGATAGTGCAGCAGCCATTAAATTAACCCCCTAGCTTCTTAACTGAATGGTATCATTCACTTATCTCTATTGGTACTAAATGAGTCCAGTAAAAAATTTGCCTAATTTAATTGCAGCCTCAGTCACCTTATTAAGGTCCTCTACTATTTTATTACTAATTGCACTCAATTGCAGGGGCATGCACTCCTAAAACAATAATATAATAATAATAATAATAATAGCCTTTATTTTCGGACAGTGTTACATTTACAATATAATTACATTTCTAACAGTTTTTAATTATCCGTGTGTCTCTTGACAAAGGCCTCCTCCAACCTTTTCCACTCTGCTCTGTCCCTAGCAGTCCTCGTCCAAGTGCCACCTGCTATGGCTTTAATGTCATCCACCCATCTTCTGAGTGGTCTACCTCTTTTCCTCTTCTTATGACTGGTGAACCAGTTCATTATTGATTTTGACCACTTCTCTTTACCTCTTATTGTATGACCGGACCATCTCCATTTTAGCTTTTGAATTGTTGTTTTCACATCTTTTGTTTTTGTATGTTTCTTTATGGTCTCCATTCTTATTCGATCAGATAGCCTTTTCCCCATCATACTCCTTTCCATGGAATTTTGGCAAGTTTCTAATTTTCTCATGTTTGCTTTCGTGAGTGCCCAGGTTTGGCAACCATAAGTGAGAACTGGTAGTATGCTGGTATCGAAGAGCTTCCGTTTGATGGTTATATTAATATCTCCATTTTTCATCACTTCCTTAAGGCTCCAAAACCGTTTCCAGGCATTTCCAACGCGTCTGTTAATCTCTTTTGTGTCTTGATCTATAGGCGAGACTATTTGACCTAGATAGATGTACTCGTGAACATATTCTATTGGGTTACCATTGACCAGAATAGGTTCTTCTTTGCCGTTGGTCATAGCCTTGGTCTTTGATGTGTTCATGACCAATCCCACCTTGCCACTCTCTCTGACGAGGTCACTCAGCATCGCCTGCAGTCCTTCACTTGACGACGAGAGGATTATTAAATCATCGGCGAATCTCAGATGAGACAGGTTTTCACCGTTGATGGACAATCCACATGTCTCCCAATCCAACTGACGGAAGATTTCCTCTAGAACGGCTGTGAACAGTTTCGGTGACAGCGGGTCTCCCTGACGTACACCTCTTTCTATTATAATATCTTCACCTTCCTTCTCTAGTTTTATTTTCGCCTTACTGTTTTCGTAAATATTTTTCAGGATTCTGATGTATTTATTTTCGATCCCTTGGTTTTTTAGTGCCTGCCAGATTTTTTCATGCTCTATTGTATCGAATGCTTTGCTGTAGTCCACAAAGCAGCAGTAGAAGGTTATGTTGTATTCTTTGCCTTTCTCGAATAGCTGTTTGATGATATGAATGTGGTCTAAAGTTGAATAGCCGCTCCTGAAACCTGCCTGCTCTTTTGGCTGATTTTCGTCCAAGGTATTAGTAATTCTGTTGAGTATGACTTTTGCGAAGATTTTGTATATGTTCGACATTAAACTTATGGGCCTATAATTATTAATGTTATTCTTATCTCCTTTTTTATGTAGTAGTACTATGGATGATGTTGACCATTGGTGAGGTATTATCTCATTTTCTACTACTTCATTGAACAAATGTTTTAGAATTGGTATCAGGTGACATCTATTTAGGATGAGGAATTCGTTGCTTATACCATCAGAGCCTGGAGCTTTGTCTGTTTTTTGAGTTCTCATAGCTTTTTCTATTTCTTCTTGCATTATATCCGGTACTTCAGTTCCTCCTGATAGGATTGTTGTATCTGCAGTGATTTTTCTTGAATACAATTCTTTGAAAAATTGCGTGGCTATTGATAGAATTTCAGGACGTCGCTTTTCGCATTTATCATTTTTATTTATTAAGTGTGGTATCCAATTTCGTTCTTCCAATAGTAGTTTAGCAGCCTTTTTCGTACCTCCAGTTCTTTGTACGCATTTTTCTAGTTGTTCTAATCTGTATCTCTGACGGTCTTTTCTCATATGTGTTTTAATTTCTTTACTTATCTTGGATATTTGGTTTCTTGTAGATTTCGTCTTTTCAGGGGTAGATATAAGGTCTGCTCTTTTTCTTAACAGTTCTTTAGTTTCGTTTGTTACCCATTTTGTTCTATTGTTTCTGTCTAGTTTGTCTTTTTTGTTAGTATAGAGAAGTTCTTGGAATTTGTTGTATTTACTTTGTATGTCTAAGTCCTTTGTTTTTACTATAAATTGTTCTAGCTTTCCTATAAGTGAATCGGTACTATCTAGTGTTACGCTATTGATTTGTTTCACTTTAAAGGGTCTATTTTGATCGAGTGTGCTTATCTGTAGCTTAGCTCTTATCATCCTGTGGTTGCTGTTGAAATTTACTTTGTTCAAAACTCTGCAGTCTTGAAAGTATTTACTTTTGTTTGTTAGTATGTAATCTATCTCATTTTTATGGTGACCATCTGGGGATGTCCATGTCCATCTGTTGTTTTCGCGTTTTCTGTATAGGGTGTTTAGTATTTTAAAGTTATTTTCGTAGGCTAATTGCATAAGTTTCTCACCATTTCTTGTTCTTTTGCCTGAGCAATATGGTCCCAATATCATTTGTTCTCCGTCTTCTCTTGCCCCTGTTCTAGCATTAAAATCTCCCATTACTATTAGATTGGTGTGCGCGTGTTTATTTATTGCATCTTGTAACATGGAATAAAAGTTATCGATTTCTGTACCAGTTGATTGTTCAGTTGGGGAATAGACTTGCACAATGGACCACATTTCCTTTTTCGGAGGTAATTTTATATTGAGTATAGCTATACGCTCTGAGACGCCAATGAACTCGTCAATGAAAGATTTTAATTCATTTTTTATTAAGAATCCTGTTCCATATAAGCCTGGTGTCTCTCCTTTATAGTAAAATATAAAATCCCTGTGGTCTTCTATACTCTCTCCCAAGCGTCGGACTTCACTCAGACCTAGTATTGACCAATTAATTTTATCTAGAACAAGCATGAGTTCTGTTAAGCTTTCGTTGGTTCTCAAAGATAGTGTGTTGTATGTTGCAATGTATATGTTATCTTCCGTTTGGCGGTGTCTTCTAGAAGAAGTGTGTAGATGGAAGTTGGTTGGAGGGTAATAGTCTTCTTTTATTACTATTTAATAATTTTATTACTAATTGCACTCAATTGCAGGGGCATGCACTCCTAAAACAATAATAGTGAATTTAAAAAATGGTGCATACCCAGCCCTCAACCCGGACGGGTATCATTTTCCTAAGGAATTTATTTCATCCGCCAAGAGAGAACAGATCCACACACTGGAACTACTGTCGAGTGGCATGAACATCAGTTATTCAATAGAGAACCCAAAACCAGGGGTCTGGTTTGCTGTAGCTTATATAAAATGGGAGGATCCAAAGACAATAGCTCTTAAACCACATGGTATGTAAATTCAACTTCTAGTTTAAGGGTATTTGCACATATTAGAAAAATATAGCATTAAGAATCAACCAGTTAGAGGCACAACACTCTTGTGGTTAGCCAGATCAACTCAGTTCTACAGCCTCGGTTCTACCCCTTCATAATTTGTTTGTATGTGCAATGGTGAATGTCATTCCTCAGACTTTCCCCTCAAGGTATAATTTCGTAACCGCCGCAGACCGCAGCAGGAGATACAGCGCTGTCGCGTGTTTCTTTGAGCAGAACTGAGTAGGGCGGGGTAAGCGCCCCACTTGCCGTATCCATGGGCGTACTCAGGGGGAACACCCATGGATACGGTAGCACTCGTGCGCAGGTTCGACACGCACTTGACCGGTTTTTTTTTTTACTTGTGGTTAACCCGAACAGGTAACATTTCACCGGTGCGATTCCGACTTATTCCAATGACGGAATTGAACCGACTGAAAACGCATGGTGTTCCGTCCAGGTATTTTACCAGGAACCCCGGTTATATCTTGAGGAGCAACTCCCCAAGAACCTTGGCAGACTTTGACCACTAATCACTAAGACAGGTGATCATCTACTCTGTATCATCCTGGTCAAAGTAACCGTAAAATTTGTGGGTGATCCCCCTCCGCTTAGAAAAACACGCTTAGCACGCGCGGAACACGTAGCGCTACTATTTCGGGAGAAGCACGATTCCGCAAGAAATCCATGATTGATCTATATTTGAAGTTGGAATACCCTGTCTACACGTTTTAGCGTAAAGGAGTAGGTACTTACCTACAAAAGAAAATTATAAATTCTTATACATTAATCTTAACCATTTAAAAATTACAGGGCTCGTTCCGAACTGCCAAACGATACTTTACACAGATTTACAAGTAAAACGAGAAGAGAACATAGAGCTAATAGATTGTTACGCAGACTTAGTAATAGATTATGATCGGATACCGATACTCTTCAAGTGTATGTCCCAAGATTCTCTAAAAGCAATGAGCTTGAATTTGAAAATCACCAAAGATTCCGATTCAGATGATCAAGAAATTTATTTCAGAGTTGAAGCCTCATCGATACCGACAGAAGACAGTAGCATTATGTATTGTGTCTTTGATCCAAAAGTTAACAACGCGCCAGTTATTACATTCACTCCTCATCCAGCCACCTGGCATTATATCCAATTAGGAAAAGTCGAAGGAAATGCTTCGAATCTTACAGAATGCGAATCGAATTACCCCAGGACAGATTTCGACGAGCTTCCTAATAACACGATTAGCGAGCTTGTTCGGGATGACAAAGGTCGATTTTTTGGATTTGACTACAGTCTACCATCAGACGATATGGATGGTGCGAAAAGTGTTATCAACATAACTTCTTCAGAAGTGAAAACCTTGAGATTTAAATTGAATCAGTTTTTGGATATCGGTGGCAGCCTCGTAATTACTGCAGGTCTTTTAACGAATTTGAAATACAGCCATAAATACCAAACAGAGTTTAAAGTAAAATCTCTGTTAGCATTATTTAATTCAGACAACCAGTTGCTCAAAGCCGTCATATGTATGGATATAGGTCATCCGAGCATGCCTTTGTATAATGGTCGTTGCGAATATAACGATAAAGTGAAACTGGCGTTGTTTGTTTTGAGCAGCACAGATTCGGAATCTATATATGACAAGACGTACATTCCGTATCCGGACAGTGGGATGTGGTATCTGACATTGAAGATATTCTGTATCGATTGTAGAAGAAACTACTATGTTCCTAATTTGGATAATGAAAAAGATTCTGATGTTGTTTCCTCTGAGGGAAATGTCACAGGGGTGGGTACTTCAGAGTGCAATGCTACTGTAATGCTGAAGGTATCATCGATGTCCTGCGTAAACGGCAAATGCGGTGGTCATGGAACTTGTCGGCTGAAAGTTTCTGGTGGACTAGTGATATCTTTTTGTTCATGTTCTGCTGGTTATGGAAGTAAGTTGCACTACACATATTGCATTCTTCACAGCTGTATTATATTCTCTTTGTATTCAGTCATATTACTTTGATAAAGGTATCATACCTTTATCACAGTCTGAAGTTCCTACGTAGATGTGAGATTCCTAAACTTTCTAGCCGATTGCTAGAAAGTTTAGGAATCTTTAGGAAGTACTTCTGAATAATGCTTAATAGTTTGAATGGGGTCTCCGTAATCTTACACAGACCGACCCTGGACCTATTTTTGTATCTACTCACTGTATAGCATTGCTATGTTCGCATATCGTATCGACAGTAGGCATCTCCTGTTAATTATTTACTAATCTTACAGGTTGGGACTGCTCTGACGCCACAAGAATGGAAAGCCCAGCTTACAAAACAATGTCTGTCCTTTTCCTCACGCTAAGTAATCTTCTCTTTCTATTCTCAATCTACGTGGCTATCATTCGTTACTACTATGCCGAAGCTACTATGTACACCTGCACCTTCTTCTTTTCCACTTTCTACCACGCATGCGATGCTGATTCCGAAGTCGCCTACTGCATCACCAAAGAAGAAATTCTCCAATTCGGCGACTTTTATTGCAGTATCATGTCCTTTTGGGTCACTTTACTAGCTATGAGCATCATCGACAAATCCAAATCTTCTCTACATCTAGTAGGTGCCGTTGTCATAGCTCTTCTGACTACATGGGACATGCATTCATATATTTGCTTTATAGTACCAATAGTTACAGGAGTAGTTATTTTATTCACATCCTGGTATATCGATTATAAGAAAATTAAAAAACTGAAGTATCCAACTACTTATTATATAAGGTATATGCCGTTAGGTTTAACGTTAGTGTTCTTAGGATGTATGTGTTTTATATTTTTGCAAACGGAAGAAAATTATGCCTTTGTACATTCTATTTGGCATATGATTATAGCTTTAAGTATCGTGTTCCTTTTGCCTGATACGAGGCAGGATAATAATGGGAACGCTTTCACGCCTAGTCCGAATACATGGAAGTTTAATTTTCGTAAATCTCAGCCAACTGTTGCGCCAGGCTCCTACCCTGAAAGATAAAAAGAGTTTATGCAAATAGGTAAACCAGGGCGTAAAGGTATGATTCCAAAGCCGATCGCATACGACAACTGCAGAAGCATGCAGCAGGTACAGCGTACCCATTACTTGTTAAACTCCGATACGAATAAAGAAGAGAGGATGAAGAAGCCGCAATGAATCACGCGTACTTGCTGCGTGCATCTGTAGTTGTCGTATGCGATCGCGTTCGGAATCATACCATAATAGTGTAAAAAATGTAAGCTAGTGGTTATACCTAATAGGTACATAATGCATTAATGCAGAGTGCTTAATTTAATTTCCTAGTGTGTTCCTACTACTTATATTGGTGACGCCGACCGGACGGGTGATCTGCCCTTCTGAGTGGGCCATTTCACGACTGCCATAGATGTTTGTTGAAGCAACCGAGACCGACGGCTTAACGTGCTCTCCGAAACACGAACACACCAATGCTAATACCCATATTCGTGCATACAAATATTTGCACTAGGGATGCTCGATGATCATCGATTTTCGATAATCATCGATGTTAAAAGACAAAACATCGATGTTTTAACATCGATATTGCATTATATAAAACATCGCGATATCGATGTCACGGGCACATAATCGAAATTTGGTCGCGCGCGAACACATAATCGAAATCTATGAACGCAACTATCAATATCCTGAACGCATCCAAAACACGAAATAAAACTTTTGTCTCGTACAGTCCATAAAGCATAAATTAATATCTATTAATATTAATTTGTGGTTCGTTCTCATCTGTGGACTGCGCTGTTTACATAGAGTGCGCTGTTTATCGTAGTACATAAACTATTAATCTGTGCTGTTTATGTGTGATGTCAGATGTGTGCACCGGTGATCCGTTGAAAATAAAGTTTTTGTTTGTTATGTACATCAATGTTGTTATCACTTGTTTTTTATAGTCAACTTATGATTTAGAACATCTATTTTCCAAGGCTGGTTCAACCCTTTATCAACAACGCAACAGGTTAAAAGGTTCTGCGCTCTCAAAATTATTATTTTTACAGTCGATTGACAAAAAGTATTGGAACTTATAAAGTGTTCTTACGCCTTAATATCTCCAATTTAAACATTTCTTTTGTTGATTAAAAACGAGTGATTTTATCGTTGTTTTATTTTTTATAAAAAAAACATCGATGTTGGCCAATATCGATATTTTGCTTTCGATAAACATCGAACATCGATGTTCAGCTATCGATATCATAATCGATGTCATCATCGATGCTGTTGCAACATCGATCATCCCTAATTTGCACTGAGCGGGGATCGAACCCACGTCTCCTGATTAACGGTCGCGTTCACCCTACCGCCGCGCCACAGAGGCTCTATTCAGGTTAGGAATAAAATAACAAGCAAGTAGCTAAGAAAACTGTTACTTATGTAGTAATATAATAAAAAAAGCAAACCGTATCTAATATGATGAGATTACCAGAAAAAGTCAGGCTCATCTCGAAGATCATCAAAATTCTGTGTATGAGAAACCAGTTCTACAATTTTGAAACACTGGCGAAAGTGGTGGCAGAAGCGTTTGAAGGTCGCAGAAAGCGGCTGTTGGTTTTGTGTTAGATAAATAGACATACGGGTTTATCTGTGTCTACATTGAGATAATTGCTAAAACATAATAAACAGGCACTTTCTGCGACCCATAAACGCTGTTGCCAGGATTTTAGCCCTGCAGCATAGCCATTTCGTGTTCTTCATTAAAGACGCATATAATGATACACATAATATCATCCGGTAATCTGATCGTACTAGAGTTAGTGTTATCGGCTTTAGGTACCTCAGACTAAAATAATAGCATCTATTTTGTCTGATCTATATTCTTTGGCGCTGAGTTGCGTAATGTTGGCGTATTTTTGTAAATTGTATAGTGATAAGTACTTTTATCTGTGATATTTTTTTATATATCCACAAAGATCCACAGTCCGTCCGATACGAATCGTTTGTCTGCATCCCGCAGGATTACCATCTTTTTGTCACTGACTGTACATCAGTGTATTGTATATTTTGTACATACTATACCTATATTACATAATATATAGAATGTAAAATAGTGCCTACCTAAAATATAAATACATACCTAGATAATAACCTATTGTAATTATGTAAATGTGATTGCTGAAATCAAAAAGACTGATTACCAACTGAAACCTTTTTGTTTTTTCTTTTATGGCTAGAATAGAATAGAAACCTACACGGGCTACACGGTACACGGCCTACACGGGTATTATAATAAACTACCCCAATCTACCACAGGAGGTGTGGTAGATTCACCCACTTATCTCCAGACCAAACTACCAAATGATAATGATGTAAAATACTAGAATAATTATTATCAACATGGACACAATGTTTATCAATATGTTCTCGTGTGTTAAAAGATGCATGGAAAGTTCATTGACCGATATCTGTTTTAGGTTTTTCGAAATTTTGTAAATCCCTGACGTTTGAGTATTGGCCACTCTTTTTGGATCAGATTTATTATTAATTTTAACTAACTCCTAAAGTTGACCTTGCACATTTTTATTAAATGGAAAAAAATTCAACATACATATCGGATCGGAGAACCTTTAATAAACATCGTTAATAAGTACTTACTACATTACAAGATATTTAATTGAATTGAGCGTTTATTTATGGATAGGTACTTAGTTTTCAAACCGAAAAGTGACTGTGTCGGTTGATCCTTTTTCCACTCATGTTCGGTACAATCACCGCCATCACCGGTGTTGGTATCCAAACGCACGCTGCTAATTGAAGTTTCAACTTTGACAACTGACAAGTGACATCGTTGACATTTGACAATAATGACAATACGTTTGTTGATTGATTGGTGAACGGTCGTTCGTTGTGCGATACAAGAGTACGAGTGTATTAAAAAAAATGATAAATACATAGCATACATTATAAAAATAATTCTGAATTAAAGTATAATTCTCATGAGTGACTATTAATGTTGCGCACTTGGTTTTGGAACGTCTTGTAGGCAGGTAGGCGCATAATCGTCGCAATGAGAGTTTTATCTTTTTTTTTATTGTATGTGTTCACTGGCCTGACTAACTGTGACCAAGAAGCGGAGCAGGATGCTTACAGGAAGAGGATTATTGAGCAGTTGACGAGGACTCGTACGGTGTTACTTGACGATTACCATTTGGTTACTAGACAGATAGCCACTGATGTATATATGTATAGGAGTTACCGCACAGTTTCTGTAGTGTTTTACCCTGTTATGAGGGATGTCACGGAAGCCCGTTTCACATTTCAATCAGAGGATCTTCATCTAAATAATATTGGTAGGTGTATCACTAGCAATTTTCTTTAATTTTAATTTTGGAGTCCGGTGGTGAGTAGAGATTAAGCTTAAAAGAGACCAAACTCTTATCTGCTTGTTTTCATTTGCTTTTAAATATTTATTATACTGGTGTTTTGTTTTTATCAGAGCAAGTTGATAAATTACTGCACTTTACTTTATGTATTTCCTATTTCTGTGAGCTTTTTTTATCATATTTTTTATTAACTTAGTATACAGACACATGGAGGAATTGAAAAATGTGTAAACATATTTGGTGGCAGGGAAGGCCCCTGTATGAAGTCTAAAAAGGCTTTATTATAATGAACTATTAGGAGAGCCCTATGTCCAGCAGTGGACTTAAGTGAGAGACAAGCACAGGGCCCACCTGATGGAAAGTGATTACCATGGCCTATGGATGTGTGCAAAAAAGGTCTATCTAAATAGATAATTAATACAGGCAATTTTTGGCACTGTATACCCACATAACTAGTTGAATTATACAAATTGCATTGTGAATCTAAACCCAATATTTAATTCCATAAAATATGTAACGAATGCATTGTGTGTGTGTTTTCTGACAAATATTACTATCAGTAACGGGTTATTTAATTGTGGTATGTTTATGTAAACAATACAATTGTATCAATGAAATAATACTATTTTATTGATAATTTTATATTACTGTTAAATGTTTGTGTTACTGTAGACAATTATATTGCACAAGAGTAATTTGATAAACTGAAACCCTTTTAATTTTTTTTTTGCTGGGTTAGTCCCTGGTGGAGTAGAGTAGCCCCCCCTCTCTTCCCATCAGTGTCGTGTCGTAGAAGCTATTATCTATCCAACAGTAAACATTTTTTATTTTTTTAGAATATTAGCAACCGAAATTACTAATATTCCCCCTAACCCCTCCAGCTAAGCTTAATTGCTTGTGTTAGGAGTGGGTTTACGTTGGTAGTGTAATGACCAGGATTCTAACCCAGGGCCTCTCGATCGTAAGGCCGACTCCCTATCCACTAAGCTACCGACACAACATACAGCCAAAGTGCCCACTAGATAGCAATAGGCTCGCCCCCAATTATGTGGGACCGAAAATCATAATCCGCGAAATGTGGGTGTTAATACACTTCTGCCTGCCCCTTAAGAATGAGATTCAATCTCCCTCATTCCTTATTACATAACTGTCCAGCTGTGAGCTATTTAGGTCCGCAATCATCTCATATAACTACCCATTGCACTGATTAACACAATGCATGCTCTAATTCTAGCACTTACTGAATGCGACATCTTACGCCTACTACTTGTTGCACTTGACGCGAATACTGCTCACCAACTATCAACTTTGTGAGTGGTTCTATTGAAATAATGATGGTTTTGAGAGCTCAAGACGTTTGGGTCAAGTTACAAAGAGTAATTCTTGGCTATAATACGTTTTACCTACACATATGGTCCTGGTACCTATCTTACTGTTAACCTGGTTTTAAGTTTTAAGGTTCGCGTTATACATACGAGCGATTTAAGCGGATATTTCTGTCTATCCCACTAGTTCCATTGTGTTGTCCCATCATGGCACAACTGAGACGATTACGTCCCAGTAGTTTCATGGGACAAGTGGAACTAATATTTTACTGGGCCCGCCTTAACCTTTAAAGTCTCTTGCGCTCGAATTAGGATTCTCTACCTCGTATCCTGGTTCGAACACGAGGGATCTAGGTAAGGTCTCTCAGAGGATAAGGCGCAAAATAAAAAAATAGTTCTATACACTTTCTAAATTTTATACTACGGGTACTTACGTCTTTGTAATCAAGTTATCAATTCATTACTCGTTATCGTTAATCTGACTTATCACAAAATGATTAATTGTTTAGGTATCTATATCTATTCTATACTAATATTATAAAGAGGAAAGATTTGTTTGTTTGTTTGTTTGTTTGTTTGTTTGTTTGTTTTTTTGTTTGTAACGAATAGGCTCCGAAACTGCTGGACCGATTTCAATAATTCTTTTACCTATAGAAAGCTACACTATCTGGGAGTAACATAGGCTATATGGGCGTTTCTCTGTAAACTGGGCAACTCCTTCAATGAAACTGTCTCAGCTACTTTTTTGCTCATAATATAATAATTTTGCTTTAGGGAACAAGTATTTGTCTATATATTAATATACAGAAGATGAACCACAAATATTCCCATTACTTTAGAAAATATTAGGTATTTTCTGAAAAAAAATATACAGGGGACTGTTGCCAAAGTCAGGGGACTGTGAACTTAAATAAAAAATACAATTTTAGTAGTGAAATTAAACGTTTTTATTATTATTATACACTTTGGAGCTTTGAACTTTGTATTTGGTGTATCTTTAGGCTTTGGATTTACACTCTTTTTTAATAGCGATAAACTTTTTTGTATGTTAGCCTTTTCTTTTGCAGTTCTTTAATTTCTTCATCTTTTTTCTTTTTAATTTTATATCTAATCATCTTTTCTTTATTTTTATTAATTCTTTCAGCAACTTTAGGTGTTACCATTTGACATGAATCAGATACATCAGAATCTGGAGTATTTTCTTTAATAATTGCTAATACTTTTTTCTTCTTGCGGTACTTGGTGCAATGCTCTTTCCACTTCTTAGCATCTCGGTGTTCTCGTTGAGTCATATTCTCCACAAACTTTCTAGTTCCCTTTTCTTTTTTCTTTTTTTATACCATTTAGGTGGCAGACAAGCACACGGCCTACATAATGGAAAGTGGATACCGTGGCCTATGGACGTATGCAACACTAGGGGCGTCACACTCGAGCTGCCGACCCTGAAGAAAACTTCTAATGCCCTTCTTGAAGAACCCCATATTGTAGTTGCTTGGGAAAACCATCGCGGGGAGTTCATTCCACAGCTTGAGTGTGCGAGGGATGAAGTTCCTTTCATACCGCACCGTGCGCACTATTTCTGGTCGCAATGATGAATTCCCCGCCCATGGCGTGAAGTGCGATGATAGAATGTAGCTGTGGGCATCATGTCAAACAATTCATCTGAGCACAAACCAGTGTATAGGCGGTAGAACACACACAGTGAGGCAAAGTCTCTCCTGAGACTGAGAGGTTCCACATTGCCTGTGAGTATGGGATTGCCGACGAGCCTCAACGCCCGTCTTTGCACCGAGTCGAAAGGGTCAAGCTGGCACGTAGGCAAAAAGGTGACAGCAGTACTCCATGTGGGGCCGAACCTGTGCCTTATAAAGGAGGAGTCGTTGCCCCGCAGTGAAGTACTGCTTCGCCCTGTTGAGCACCCCAAGTTTCTTTGATGCCAGCTTCACCTTGTCTTCCAGATGACTTCGGTATTGGACGTCGCTTACTTAAGACGTTCTTTTCTCTAAGTTCTTCCCTTTTCTGAGGATCATTTTTAATCTCCGCATATCGCTTTCGCTCTGCTTGCCTTTGTTTTGTAGGATCTCTTCTTTAGTGGCTTTTCTTTTCTTTGCGGCCATTGTCTAATCTAAAACAATAAAAAATATAATTTAGGGGCTGTTCACGTATGACGTAAGCAGATTTTTTTAATTATTAACCCACTCCTCCCCCTCGACAGCAAAAGTAAGCAAACCTCTTACCCCTTCCCCCGTGCTTACGTAATTCATGAGCAGCAGTTATAAGTCTAGAAATAAGCAATGAGTTTGGAATATTCTTTTAAATAAATTTTATTGACACTGTATTCAACATACATAGATTAACTTACAAATATCAAACATTTTGTCAAAAATATGCAAAGCAAAGACCTCCCCTCCCGTCAGTCCCGCCCTTATAGTGCTTACTTAATACTTGAATGGCCCGTTAGACAGTCCCCTGGATGCAGAAACAGTCCCCTGTCTTGTAAAGTGACAGGGGACTGTTAAATTTGATCTTATTGAGACGTAGAACAAAATGTAATTAAACTATGGCATTTTGCTGCACACAGGAAATATGCATTTATTGTAACAATTTAAATATTTGAAGGAATCATTAAAAAACATAAATAGACGTAAAAAAAATCCTTACCAGGGGACTGTTGGCTGCCAGGTTACAACGCGGCCTCCACGGAAAGACGCTTGCACACTGCTAAATAAGATGGCGTCCGGGTCGTTATGGCAGCAACTGCGCAAACTTCAGACTTGTCGCGTTTCATTATACACAGAATAGGCGTTGTTTGACCTTTAGACTACGTGGCACATAATTTAAAATATAGACAGGGGAACTGTTCACAAAATGCGAAGACAAAGTTTCATTGCCTTTTTTTAAATTGTAAAATAACATTTATGAAAAATAAATAAGTCTCAGTAACAATCAAACAATATTGATTTAATAATGCAATAATTTCATTAATTCCAATAGATACTGTCTCGAATAATTTAGTTTGAAGTAACTACACTGCTTTGGTGACATGCCAGGGGACTGGTTTTGAGGCACTATAAAAACGTTTTTAATATAATAAAATTTATTTTAATTGATTTTTAATCTTGAGCAGCGGTAGATTAAGGTATTATTTTTTGGAATTATTTACGAAATATTCACGATCTTTTATTTTTTAGTCAAAATTAGCCCGAGACAATGAGTTGCCCAGTTTACAGAGAAACGCCCATATAACATCACGCTACTACTAAAGGGAGCGGAGCAGTGAGCATAAATGTCAATAAATCGGGCAGATTTCCATACATTCTTTACTAATATTAGATTTGTATTTTTGTATTCGAGTAAACTCAAGAACTACTGAACCGATTTCAAAAATTCTTTTACCATTAGAAAGCTGCACTATCACTGACTAACATAGGCTATAATTAATTTTCAAAAAAATAGGGATCCTGGATAAAACTTCAATAATGTAACCCAAGGTGTAAAAAAATGACCTAAAAAATTCCTTACATCGCGTACGCTGCGAAAACTATTGAAGATAGAACAAAATAATGTACTGTAGAAATGTATAACTTAAAAAGGTCTACATAAAAGTCCGCGACAGCATATGTATATCTAATAAGGGTAGCTCACAATAACCATTTTTATCTTTTACAAATTATAAAAAAAATATGTGTCATTTTCGAAGCTATTTTTAACAATATAGTGTTAAGCCTTATCTGAATAAATACGTTAGATACATTGTACATTTAATGTAGATCAAAATTGCCCTTTACACTGTATAATTATAATGAATATTTTAGAATCTATTGCAGTATGAAAGTAACGCGCGACGATATAAATTCAAGCCGAAATGCCGATCAAAGTCAGACCACGGAATCTATACCTTTATATTAATTCTTATCTAAATAAATCGTTTGGTATTTAAGATTGTTTCAATACCTGTTGATTACTTTTTGAATTATTGAAATCGGACGTTCTATTCAAAAGATATTACGAAATTATAATGTCAATAAATCCGGTAAATTACCATACATTATTTGAAAACTAATTATTATTACGGGCATGGGCTAAAAGGGTGCAACCACGGGTGTTCGAAGTATTTCACGAGCGAAGACAGGGAAGGTCAGTTGAACACAAGATGCAACGGTAACGGGATCCGAATGCGGGATTGGAACCTCCATGTGATGCATCCTGGGTAACGGAGGCATTAACGCCCCTCACCCAGGGGAGGCGCTACTGCCTACGGCAAATACATACAGCAACGGGAGCAGCTCTATAGAGGGCTGCTCAAAGGCTTCCCACATGTCCCTCTGACTACGAGGAGGCCCAGTAGAGAGCAGGAAAGGGAAGGGCTGGTCACCGAGCGCGGACGTGAGGATTATAGGTCCGGCCTCCTGTCATCCCTTCACGCCCGTCTCCTCCCTTTCCGGAATTCGATGGGACATCGTGCTTCTCACTTCTGAGAGGGCCATCTTAAAATTGTAGATGGCCCAGGGTCAGCCGGGGGGTGCGGAAAATGCCCTAGGCAATTTTACACTCCAGCAACTGAAGACCCGCGACGGCATACTGTTTAGTGGGTCCGAATTCCACATGACACTCCTGATGGCTGACGGGGATGGTATCCGAGGCAATTTTAGCACGAAAGAAAAGTTTGTACGGAATCCGAATTCCACGCGGGCGGAGCCGCGGGCAACAGCTAGTTTATCATATAGATATACGTCTACTCATTTCATGAGTATATCCTATATAGGGCGGCGGCGCGCATTGTGCATTCGCTCCCCATACTCGGGGGCGCGAATTAGGGACTTCGTGGTCCCCACACCGGAAGAGGGCTAGATCGAGTGATATAACCCTAGGTCGGCCGGGGTGCGAGGGATATGTCAAAGATAATGTCACCACCGGCAAATGACGGCCCACAGAAGGAGTGCGGTTTAGTCTGTTCGAGTCCGACATAACCTCCCCCATCGACTCCGGCATCCGTAGGGATTTTAGATCCGTGGTTATAAAAGAAGTGTAGGTATATTTGTTATTTTATACAGATAGAAATAAAAAACCGCCTCAACTGCAATAGATAGGTACGCTGTAATTGATTTTAATGACACCCTCTATTCGCTTCTCCATACCTACATAGACGAATTTCGGCGTACTGGTAAAGGTAGATTAAATGCTGAGCCATTCCAATGATAGCTCTGCATTTAACCTCCCTTTGAGCTATGATGCTGACTTGCCACCTATGCTATGATGCTCTCGGCAGATTAAACCGCTGCCTCATACCTAAGTGTTAACGCATGCGGTCATGCCTTACAAATCTTATGCAGTTTCTTGTACGATTTTGTGCACATTTTCTGCACGAAACAAGCAACGAAGCCCAGATCCTAAGAGTTTCTCTTTCTCTCAAGCTTACCACCAGTCGGAGAGAAGTGAATATGGCGGCTTGTTACAAACAAAGATTCCAAGACGTCTTATACAATAGTCAAACAAACTTGTTTCTCTAGATAGATTAATTGCATCCAATTATCTAGTAGCTACCTACATCCCGAGGTAGTCAGCTCCGATTAACGAAATAATCACGACACGATTCTTCTTCCTTCACGTAAATTCACGTATACTTGTCGGTTACACCGACGAAAAACGTACGCTTGAAGAAGGAAATACCTGGAAAACACATAACTTGACTGGGGTTCACCGTTGGCTATAGATGGCCCAAGACGGTGTGCGGTTTTAGTCGATTCGAGTCTGACATAATCACCACTAACCGGGTATCTGAGGAGATTTCCGCACTTTAAAAAAAGAGCCCGTTAGCAGGTGCTCCAGCGGCTTGCAATTTAAGTTTAACTTCAGCACCGATAGTGTACGTTGGCCCATTGTGCACCCCAGTACACCTTAAAAACATTAACTAGAATGATTGTTAAATTATTTTTTAATGATCGATTGTTAATATACTCAAAAGTAAATCAACTTTAACTTAGGAATATTAAGGTTGTCTTGTCTAGTAGTTCATCGATCGCTTGATAAGAACGCCCATTGTGTCCCTACATGAAGTTGTTACTTCATATATTACTTCTGTCGACCCACAGTAAATTACTTAGGTACTTTTTTCTACTTTAATGGTGTGGTATAATGTAGGGTGTGGGCAATGGGCATCTCAATCATCATTATCGCAAAACATTCCGATAATTAATAGGTAACATGATTATATCAATCACAATTACATTATACGTAATCAATTAGAGTGCATTAGGGCCCTGTTACCACATTTCTGGTTAAAAATGGAAAAATAACGATGAACCAAGGCGAAAGAAAGAGACAGGTGACTCTTTGGACTCGATTCAGTTTAATTGTGTGTATAAAACACGTTGTTTTAAACTGCTGTCTCTCCAGAGTCCTCTGCTAATTAGGCACAAAGACTTAACTCGAAGCAAGGGCCTCTTCTGCCTAACCAAAACATTAGCTGGAAGCAACACACCTCTCACAAAAGAAGAAGGGGAGATGTTAATGCTTAAGCACAATCGTATGATAACTTGTCGATACGGGGGATCCACAACACGAGTACTTCAAAATAATTTCGAAACCCAGTACTGGTGTCTCCCCAGTCTAGGGGAGAAAACAGGAATGAAAAAATCCTGATGTCTCCCCTGGGAGGGCCATCAGGGGAGACACGAGACCGAAGCCTTCAATACTGACCTGGCTTCTTCTATATAATGATTATATTTGCACAAAATTAGCATAGGTACAAATGGTGATGAATGATGATTGGCTCCACAGCTAGGTACCTATACCTAGTTACTGATACTGATATAACTTGACTGGAAGTCGCAAGAGAAACGATACCATGGAGTGTGCAAATTGGTTTAAATATATTGAACTCCTCCGCCTCCGTGACAGTTGACACACCTCGTGATATCCTCAAAAGACATAAAAAAAAACATGTACTGCGCATATACCTACAGTAGGAACATTTTGTGACAAGACTGTGGTCAAAATATATCAAGGGAACTATAGTATAACTCCGGACTCGTATCTTGGACCTAATATGTGCTCAAAATGAGCCCTATAAGCGCAGTACACATTTCTTGGATTAGCACGGGGTGCTATTGCGGTGGACGAACTCAAATTCACCAAGCATAGATTATTAAAAAGCAATTCGCGGGCGTCAGAGCCTCGTTTGTCTTGGGATTTAGGTCCAAGATACGTGTCCGAAGTTATAAACTAAGAATTAAGTCGAGTGAGTTCTAAAGCTTCAATAAGTAAGCTTTGTGTAATAATTTTCTAGTCGGCGAAAGACAGAAAACAGTGATAGAATTTACAAACATTACAAATATAGGTATCAAGTGGCCATGGATTTACTGCATTGGTATTTTCTACCTCGCGCTAAAAGTAAACGTGGAATTGGAAGTATTTTCGTGTCTGTAGTATTTCGTACAAGTCTCCATAGAATTCTATTTATCGTGCGTCAGTAGTTTAGTGGTTAAGGAGTTGGCGATCGAGAGGACCCAAGTTCGAATACTGGCCGTTACACTACTGACGTGACGTGACTTTATTCCCTTGCACTTGCAATTAAATAAATAAATAAATATTCCACAACATTCTACACAACGCTTTCTAGACCCATGGTAAGCTTAATTAGCTTGTGGTATGGAATCTAGAATGCGGCATACTTAGATACTTTTTTTTTTGTAAATACATACATATTATACATAGAAACACCCAGACCAATGCAAATATTTATATTCATGCATACAAAAATATTGGCACTGAGCGGGGATCGAACCCGCGCCTCCTGCGTAGCAGCCGTGTTCACTACCGCTACGCCACAGAGGCAGTCAGAGAGGCAGAAAATTTAGCTTGACTGGAGGAGTTATGGTGAATATTAGTAATTTTGGTTACTATCCTTTTGAGCTTTTTTCGAACTCAGTTTTCCAATATTGTTTTCTTCTTCTTGTGTCGAGTCGATGGCATAACTATTATATATTTTGTTTGCCCAGTGTGCAGCCACCCTGAGGGCTTTCTCAGAGGCACTCATGAGTTCCTCCGGTTCACTCGTGTTTGAGGATGTAGCACACGTATTCCATAAACGTGACAACATTGAACCCGTTTCAGCTGGTAACATGAACGTATCAACGTAGTTTGTAATATTCTTAAAAAAAAAGGATTATATTTGAGTAAAACGAGAAGTCATTCGCAAGTGAAATCCAGTATTAGACTCGATACTCGATATCCTGACCGTTGTTTCTAATTAGAAATGTAGGTCTTAATCATTAAATCCGAAATAGCTACTTCACTTTATCTAGCCCAATATCAGGTTTTCGAGAGACAGGAAGTGAAAGTGGGTATCAATAGTAAAAATAGCTATAACTACATATTAGGTATGTATCAAAACTACTAAGTGCCCGCTTGGTGGTAATAGGCTCGCCCTGTATTACGTGGGACCTAACATTACAGTTGGCGGAATGTGTGAATCTTTCGGGGATTTACAGGCGTGAGTATATGCATGTATCAAAAGTGAAAGTCTCATCTCAATATGTAAGGGGTTAGGCCCAGACTTCTAGAGTTAAGGCCACCTCCCTGGCAGTTTACGGCTCCGGCTGGACAGACTCACTCTTACTCTGAATCCCATAATGGTTCAACATGAACGCAGTTATTTTCCGAGGTGCCAGAGATCAAGTGTCACACAAATTCAGCTATCACTGCTTTTAGCAATGATAATGCTTATCAACTATTGAATACGCACGTGCAGTGAGCACGTGTATGTGCAAAAGACCCAATACAAAGTACCAATACCCATTTTGCGTTGAGCGACAATTTATCCTGAGTTTATCATCATCTCAGCCCCAATCCCATTTTCTTCCAATCAATCAATTAGCCTATCGCAGTCCACTGCTGGATATAGGCCTTTCCCAATTTTGGGAAGCTTTGGCCTACTGTTTCTACGCTTGCCAGATGGGTGAGCATCTTGGATGGGCAATGCTATCGCGTACGTATTTTTTTCTGTTAGTTGCATTTTACGACACCCTTCGGATGAGATGGGGTGCTGATACTTGTATTCTTTCTCCGTCACCATGCGGAGAAAGGTTCCAAAGTGCAGCTGTGCAATTCACTAAGCAAGCACAACGATGCGACAACGATGCGAGTCGCAACGATGTGCGCGATAGACACTGTCATTGGTCGATTTCCAATGACGTGATACAATCTGACCAATGACAATCTACGTTGCGCCTCGCATCGTTGTCGCATCGTTGTGCTTCGCTTAGTGAATCGCAGTGCAGGATTGCTCCTTCCAAAACCTGTACTTTGGAACCTGGGTCACAGATTATCTAAATAGTTGGGATCCGTTCACCTACTTCTTCATTTCATGATTCGGTTTTTCTTGCCATATCTACTGTTGGACGGGCAACACCCAGAGGAAAGCCTGTGCCAGAGGAACGTCCATTTTAGTTGTACCAACTGGCAAGTTAAGTTAGCTTGGATTCCAAAAATTCTTTCTTTACAAAAATTCTTTCTTTCCAAAAAAAAAATCCAAAAAAGCGACTACAGCATGGGATTCTTCAAAAAATGGCATTAGAAGGTTCCTACAGGGTCAGTAGCACGAGTGCGACACCCCTGGTACACGTTCTAGACCCCGGTAACCACTACATCACGTGGGCGGCCGCGTGCTGACCTGCCAGCTGAGTGGTACAAAAAAAAAATCTTGACCTCATGTATCCTCTGAGTAACATTCTTATTATTAAACTTATTGTATTAATTCCAGGAACATGCACTCCAAGAGAAGTAATAGTAAATATAAAACGCGGGGCGTACCCAGCCCTCAATCCTGACGGGTACGACTTCCCCAAGCATTTCATTAAGCCAAGCAGGAGGGAGTGGATCCACTCGCTGGAACTTCTGTCTGATGGGAGGAACGTCAGCTATTCGATAGAAAACCCGAAGCCAGGAAACTGGTACGCTCTAGTTTATATAAAATGGGAGGATCCGAGGACACAAAGAGTTGAGCAGCAAGGTATGTAGATTACAAGCCTTTATATTTTGCTAGTGAACGTCATGCATATCGGTTGTGGAACTTGTAGCTTTTTATGCATAAAGGAAATACCACCAGAAAAATGGTAGTACGAAAGATGTTTAGAACCGAATTTCCTACATTTTCTAGGATCGATACTTTTCAATTTATACGCCAAAATGTGGTGAATCTTTGTTTGATTTTTTGACGTAGAAAAAAATCCTAGGTCCTTAACAGCATAATAGTAAAATTAAATGAGGTTTTTTTGCAGTGTCTGTGGTATTACAATGGTTCTGGAGGGTATGAACTTGTAGTTTGCGAATTATTGCTTTAGAATCAAAGTGTAGGCAAAGCTTTTGAAGTTGAAAACATTTTAATGAAACCCATCTGGCACCAAGGGCTTGTTATTAGGTATAGCGTGACTTTTAACACTTATGTTTCCGCCTCTCAGATATTTACTGAAATACTTAATTGCTATTTTCAAACCGTGGCAACTTACTTTCGACTCCAAGAGCTTTAAGGTCATTCTCGTTTTAGTGCCATAGTTTCAAACTAATTCAATGGTTATTTCCATCTATTTGCGACTTACGACACTGTCAACTGTAAACATTCCTCGATTCTGCTAAAGCAAAACCACTGTCATACCTTTTTTTTTTTTTTATCGTGCGAAAATTCCCCACGGATAACTCCCCCGCCGGGGTCGGAGGAGGAGGTTATGTCGGACTCGAACCGACTAAAACGTACGCCTTCTGTGGGCCGTCAGTTGCTGGAGGTGAGATTGTCATAGCCATATCCCTCGCACCCCGGCCGACCCAGGGCCATATCTCTCGATCTGGCCCTCTTCCGGTGTGGGGACCACGGAGTCCCCAACTCGCCCTCGGGTATGGGGGGGCACGCAATGCGCGCCACCGCCGTGGCCTTCTTCTGCTAGGGTGACAGGCGACCCCACCCGTCACCCCCAGGCCCGCGCTCATGGGGAAACCACTGTCATACCACGAACACTTTAAAAAATCCATTTTATTTTAGTCTTTGAAGTAATGACGTTAAAGTGTAAAATTAAATGGCTTATTGTAGAGTGAATGAAACTTTTTTCATTTAATTTTGAACTTTAAGTCTATAGCAATAAAGTCAAAAATTTAATGCAATATTTTGCAGTATCTGTGGTGGTTTTGCTTTAGCAGAATTTGAGGACCTGCTCTAAATTAAAGGAGTACCTTCTGTAGTCCGAATCGTTTTCTCTAAGACAATGCTCATACCTTTCGTTCTATGGGTTAACTTCTTCTTCTTTAAGTAGACCTTTTTACACAAAGATATATAAAGTATATTCTTCAAACCACTACTGAACATACCTAGACCATTTTAATCATCGCTGTCTTCATGAATTATGACTGTTGACCTCTGAATGACCATATCAGCAGAACACTTCTGTCACAAATATTGATTGATTATATCCGTACTTCGAACGCCTTCATAAATAATAGACTAGCCATTGCCCGGGACTCCGCTCGCATAAATGTCGGTTATCGCATCAGTCTTGGTGCGTCCATTCCTAAGCTCTAGGTAATCTATCTCTTTATCAAATTTCATTAGGTTACCTCAAAAATGTTAACTTTCGTAAAAAAACTTCATCCCCTATTTGAACACCTTTTTCACTATAAAAGGTAGTCTAGAAGAATAGAAAGGCTTGAAAACGTAATAGACGGACCGACAGTTACTTTCGCATTTATAATATTCGTATGGATTGGTCCAAAAGTCCACACTTGAGTAAACAGTGCGCCACAGCTCTTTTCAGATGCTTTGTCAAGCGTCAATCAAATAGATATACTTCGGGGCACATATCTCGAACCTAAATCGCGAGATAAACGAGGCCCGACTATAGATGTAAAAATCCCGATATTATTCGGGATTTTTACATCTATAGTCGGGAGAATACAATACATGTAGACTGTATGTTCTTAATTATACCGATATTATACCAATATCTATAACCGTTTATAACGCTAATCATAACTGCATAATATCGAGTCATCAAGAGTCAAGACTATATTTTTTCTTAATGATACGGAACCGAACCGACCGGAATAATTCCGAATTATTCCGGGTCATTTGGGAATTATTCGGGATTTTTCGTTTTATCCTCATCGGAATATTTGGAATTATTCCGGCCTTACATCTATAGGCCCGACACACTCAACAAACGTATACTGCCCGTATAGATAGGGCACATACTGAGCACATTTTAGGTCCAAGATTATATGTCCCCTGGTATACATATTAAATAGTTTGGTCATAATAGTTTTAAATCAGAATGCACTGACCTTGTGTTAATTTAGGAAGTGACTCAGTATACCAACGTAAATATTTTATTGCTAAAATGATTAACATTTAAATTAATCCTCACAATTGGTCATACACAAGTACTTATTAAAGTTTACTTAAATAATAGTTTAACATTGAAATGAATCATACTAAACTTGTCCTGTAATTAATTTATATTATTAATAAGACTTATCATTTAATACCATATTCTGACAAATAAAAGATACTAGCAATTTACTAGTAGGTATTACATATGTATATTGAATAAGACATTTTGTACTTTTTCACAGTATTTTCTTGAAAGTTGCTTGTACCCATACGGTTACTAGTACGGGTACTAGCAACTTTCAAGTATAATTTTATTCGCAAGTGTGTTGAAAATAGTCGTATGCCACTCGCGTGTATGGTGATTACCGTCCTCGGCTCTCTTAAGACCCTCGCTTTGTCGCCTCGGCGGTAATCACCAACTTTACACGCTTGTACCATAATGTACTATTATTTATCCAAACCATGCGCAGTGCATGCTTACCATGTCATATCAGTTGGTGTTGCGTTAACAAAGGCACTAAAATGGTTTGCTATAAATAACTAAAAAACTGATAAACAAAATAATTATTGTTCTAATTATAACATTTTCGCGATAGTGCAAATGCTACGCCCCTTAATTGAAAACCGCACGCACTGACAAGACTTCAGGGCCCTAAGTTGTGTGGCTTGAGTTTAATTTATAATATTGACGAAATCAATGTTAGATTTTCATAAACAAATGCTTAATTAAAAAAGAACAATGCACTAGAAGCGCCTTATCCTTGACGCACGTCTTCGTCATTATAAACCTGTGATTAGATAAAATTAAAGTAATTCGAGTCACAAAAACATACTTGGATAATATTATTATTTTTATAAAAATAAATCGTAATGTGTGAAATGAAATGCGCTGTGATGTGATGGACCTTCAGTCAGCATACTATTTTTATAAGTATGATAGTTTGTGAAGGTGTTTGACTGGAAAAAGCGAACCCTGGACAAGGTGAAAGCGACCGGAATCAACTCAAGGGGCTGTCCATTAAAATGCTAAAAAACTAAAAATCGTGATAAAAATCACTAGTTATAAGAAAAAATAAATACACGTGATATCCCAATATACCCCTCCCCCTCCCTTTTGAGCCTCACGTGATTAATGGACAGCTCCCAAAGATGATTATGATGATGATGATGTCTACGGAAAAACCAACGAAGTTGCTCCCAACGGAATAAAAACTTAGCAATGAATAACTCAACTTTTGTAGCTTTTCTTCTAAGTTTAGTTTCGCTTAGTCGCAATGTTTATCGATCTTGAATTTTTATACCACTTAGGTAGCAGACAAGCACATGGCCTGCACACCCGGCATGGAAAGTGGTTACCGTGGCCTATGGACGTGTGCAACACCAGGGGAGTCACACTCGTGCTGCCGACCCTGTAAGAACAGAGAGTTTCTGTGCCGTCAGTGCAGTGGGGTGAGCACGAACTACTATCGTAATCGTATCGTGAACGTAACGATAGCACGGAGCATTGCGATTGGCAGGCTTCAGGCAGGCGGCCAATCGCAATGCTCCGTGCTCTCGTTACGTTCACGATACGATTACGATAGTTGTTCGTGCTCACCCCACAGAAGACAAATCAAGACAAGCCTTTGGTGTTCCCATTTGCACAAAAACTCTTAATATTCTCGTAACACAGTTTTCAAGTTCAAGTTCAATTCTCGTAACACATGTGAGATTAAGATTAGGTCGAAACTGAATTTTGTACAGATTTTTGTTACGAGAATTGCCCTCTCTGGTTGCACTGCCAATCAGGAAATCTGTGAAACGGTTGTAGGTTTGGACGTGTATTACCATGCGATATTCAGGAATATGGGCAGTACACATGGGTTAGTTAGTTTGTCCACCATTATGAATATTCAACCTAATCATGTGTTATTGTTCATTGTGCCTATATGAATTACAGTTGTGCATTACGGTTTTAGTTGGTTGGCATAAGTATTCCGTAACTTATATCCTGTTAGTGTATGCCATTACTATCACTAGCTTCTATCGGTAATGTGTTGAATTCGGTGTTGGCCTCATTCGGCCAAATATACTTTAGTAGGATCTCAACAATTTTCCAATTAACAAGACATCCGTGAACTGTGATAGAGAGAAAATAGACGGGTCTAATTAATTAAAAGGTCAGTGAATCGTGAATCTATTTACTTAATTCAATGCAGTAGAGTTTGTTGGTTCCCTTTGGTTTATTTAGGCCGTGTTTTGGTTCCCGGTGAAGTAGAATAGGACCACCCATCTCTTCCTGTGGGTGTCGTAGAAGGCGACTAAGGGATAGGACTGTTCTCCATCCGACAGTTAACATACAGACCATGAATAAGTGCCCGCTTAACGACAATAGGCTCGCCCCCTATTAGGTACGTGGGACAGAAGATCATAGTTGGCGAAATATAGATGATAATGCGTGAGTATGTATGTAGGTTTTGTGTACCTATTTGACTGTGTGTGTCAAACATGATAGTACTCTATTTCGGTTCAACAAAGCCAGTAATCTGTTCACATTATCGCTCCTGCTTACCGTTAAGTGGGCGTCAAATGGGCCCTAACCTCGATTCATTTGTTCAACATCCTGTATGCGTTGCATACCTACTTGCATTCATGTGGGTAGACATTAATTTTCGACCAGAACTTTCTACGTCATGATTCAGGGGTACAGACAATATCAAAATACAATAGGTACAGATCTTCCAGGATCCGGTTGAAGTGCGAATGAACTTTCGTGGACTATGCTAGGTTCTATTCGCGCAGGTGCTATTCGGTTGAAAGCTCTAAGTGGAGTACACCAATTACATACCTAAAATTGCATAAAGCTGGACTTAATATAGGGTATTAAAGTACACAAAATTAGGGCATTCTTTTCACGTCGTCTTTTGAGATCCGTTGATGTCAACATCACTAATAAGGGACTTTATGGGTGATCATGATCATTGTAATCAATGGACATAAATTAGAGTCCGTAAACTGGAAGGGAGAGGGGACATCGAAGTGTGGTAACTCTTTACTAAAGGGTGCGGAATACTCGTTCATAACAATTTAGGTACTGTTTTATTATTACGTCATACAAATCTACTACCTCTGATAAGGACAGGGACAGGAAAAGTCGTGCTTTGCCCCTAAAATTATGACATTCGTGTGACCAAAGTGAAACTGCCGTTTTATTGAATGAAAAACATTGTAGGTAATGTTTGTGACTTACTCTGATTAGGACGGGAAGGGAAGGAGGTACAGTGTTCCGAAATTCGCTTGACCTAATTTATGGGTGAGCTCCAAAGGCACGTTTCGCCGTCTCATAGACTATAATAAGGTCAAAGGCAGGAAAAGTGGTGTTGTATCCATGAAATCATTTATGTGACCAAGACCTAATCATTTTGGAAGTGCTATTTTACCGAATGAATAAAACAATTGTAATATTTGTGACCTCTGTTAAGGACGGGAAGGGAAGGACGTACTCGTACAGTGTTCCGAAATTTATGAGACCTTATTATTAGTTGAGCCCTAAAGGCATGTTCGGCCGTCGCGCAGTTAGACTGAAAGCCAACAGTTGGGAAAAGGCTCAGCAAATAATGATCATTGCCCCTTTGCCTTGTTCGCGGAAACGGATATGGGTATCGAGCTCTATGCGTATCTCTATTAAAAATCAGCGCTAACTGACGTGTGAACCAGCCCTAATATAGCTTTAGGTATGTATTTTTCTAGAAATAACAATAGCTGATAGTCACGGCCGCTGACTTCAAATATGATGGTTGGTTGATAGGTGTTTTTAATATGAAAGTGTACAATTTATATTTCTATAAAGATAAATTGATAGAGTAATACGAGAACGTTGTGGCTTGAAGGACGTAGTAACGGGAGTATTTATGAGTAGGATTGGGTATTTAGAGCTAGACGAACGAGTACTCAGCGAAGGACAAATCAATATAAAATAAAATGTGAGGCAAATGTAATTGGACAGTTCACTCAGGTCATCCTCACGAACATAATACGTCGATCAAAATATTGGCAGGTTAGAAATACACGTACTGGCCTTGCATCAAAGGCAGCGAAATATTGGGTCTCTTTGATCTAGGATTGGATGGGATTGGGTAATTTCTTGTTTTTATTATCAGAATACGTACTTTAAAAATCATTCGTCCGGTTGATTTTCGTCAACTTCTTCTATCCAGTCAGCCATCTCTGTGTCCAATTTTATCCACATCCTTCTAGCCGTTCTAGAGTGATTGAGTCCAAACTTCCGCATTTGCTTATGTAATCTATTTAATACAGATTTTACTGATAGTCGCTTTTAAATTACAGGTCTCGTGCCGAACTGCCAAACGATACTGTACACAGATTTACAAGTAAGAAGACAAGAGAACATAGAGCTAATAGATTGTTACACAGGCTTAACGGTAGATTATGATCAACTACCCGCACTCTTCAAGTGCATGTCACTGGATTCTGCGGAACCAATCAGTTTGACTGTGAATATAGCCAACACATCCAATATTGAGAAAGCACTTTATTTCAGAGTTGATGCCTTATCTATTCCTACAGAAGACAATAATCTTGTACATTGCGCTTTTGACTCTAAAGATAATTACACAGCGATTATCAATTTCACTCCTCATCCAGCAGCCTGGCATTACATTCAAATAGGACATGTCGAAGGCAATGTCTCCAGGCTGGCAGACTGCGAATCCTATTACTTCAAAACAGATATTGAAGAGGTCACTAATCACACTATAACAGACCTTATGCGCGATGACAAAGGTCGATTCTTCGCTTTCGATTACGGTCTACCTTCAGGCGATTTGCAAGATGCCACAAGTCTTATCAACATAACATCCTCTGAAATAAAGACGTTGAGATTTAAAGTGAACCAGTTTTTAGATATTGGCGGCACTTTGTCAATAGCAGCGAGTCTTTTAATGAATTTGAAGTATTACATGGGATACAAAAGAGAGTTTAAGAAGAAATCTTTGCTAGCGTTTACTCAAGACAACCAGTTTTTTAGAGCTGTCATATGTATGGATATTGGTCATCCGAGTATTCCTTTGAGTACTGGTCACTGTAAATACAACGATCAGGTGAAGCCGGCATTGTTCGTCTTGAACAGTACGGATTCTGAGTCTATTGATGACAAGACGTACATTCCGTTTCCGGACAGTGGGGTTTGGTACCTGACATTTAGGCTATTCTGCGATGAAGTGGTATGCCCCTGTAAGACAGAGAACAACGGGTCTACGTATTATGTGGATACCTCTATAGATAAAGAAGAAGGTTCTGGAACTATAGCCGAGGGTAACGACACTAGGGTGGGAACTTCGGAGTGCAACGCGACCATAGTGTTGACGATATCGTCGATGTCCTGTGTGAACGGTAGATGCAGTAATCACGGCAGCTGTCAGCTGAATACTTTTGGTGGATTGGTGATGTCCTTTTGTTCCTGTTCTGCTGGTTTTGGAAGTGAGTTGATTATTTTAATATTTACGCTTTTTAATGATTAGTGGATGATTAGTGATTAGCTTAGTGGTTAAGGAGTCGGCCTTACGATCGAGAGGTCCCGGGTTCGAATCCTGGCCATTACACTACCGACCTGAACCCACTCCTAACACAAGCAATTTAGCTTAGCTGGAGGGGTTAACGGGAATATTAGTAATTTCGGTTGCTAATATTTAAAAAAAAAAAGAAAAAAAAAATATTATGCTAACTATTTAAATCGACTAAGGTCAGATAAAGTGAAATGCTCAGTCTGACCATTAAGCACCGAGCCACATCTTGAGCATTCCAAATTCTACCGTCGTCGCCCCAAGATGGTAGTATAGGACAATTTGGATTTATCAAAGTGTGTCTCGGTAGCTTGGTGGTCAGAGCGTTCCCCCTGTAAGAGACTGGTCATGGGTTTAAGTCCCGTCTGAGCATAATCGATAATATTTAGGCGTTTAAAGTTTGGAGAGATTACTTAGATACTGTTATTTTCCGTACAATCTCCGCTAGAGCATGGTCCGTTAATCAGGAGGTGTACTGACTACCAGATGTGGTTGGTTTGGTCGCTAAAAATCTTAAAAATAGGAGGTAATGCACCGCAATGCATGTTGTTATAAAATTGATAATAATTGTTCTGTTCAAATATTATATTATACTACATGAGGATAATTTAATTAGTAATATAAGTCTGCCATGATTGTTTTGCATGCGTCAGGGTCAAATGGCTATATTTGGCCTTGCGGTTGCGGCATGCACAAAGTGCACTTTTGTTATAAACATGTGCGAACTCTAGCTAAATAAATGATATGCATGATAGATAACATAAATGTGGATATTAGTCGCCCCTATACTACATCTGGCTGCTATAAATGTTCTCCCAGTTTGGTCTTATGAAAATCTGCTTCAGGGTACGATTTAAAACACTTGGATGCAATGCAATTTCTTTTGGGTCGGTCGGGTCTCAGCCAATCTTACCCCCGGCAACCAACGACCCTCAGACAGCGAACGTTTTAGTCGGTTCAAGTCCTACATAACCCCTGCTGACTCCAGCGGATTTTGCCCACTAGTCACTTTTAGCCCTTTTTTATACACACGAGCCACCTGATGGAAAGTGGTTACCGTAGCCTATGGACGTATGCAACACCAGGGGCGTCGCATTCGCGCTGCCGATTTTTTACATTCCCTTAGTTAAGTAGTCTCGCAATTATTTAACACTTTGCTTAATGTTTCAGGTTGGGACTGCTCCGACGACTCAAGAATGGACAGCAGAGGTCACATGCTGCTGTCAATCCTTCTCCTCACATTAAGTAACCTTCTCTTCATACTCTCAATCTACGTGGCTATCATCCGCTTCTACTACACGGAGGGTATGATGTACGCCTTCACAATGATATTTTCCACGTTCTACCACGCTTGCGATGCTCCAGCTCAAGTCGCCTACTGCATCGTTCGAGGTAATATTCTCCAATTCGGCGATTTCTACTGTGGCATCATGTCGTTTTGGGTCACTTTACTAGCAATGAGCATCATAGGCGACAAATTCAGGTCTTCTTTACAATTGACAGGGGCTATTGTGATAGCTCTATTAACTACTTGGAACATGCATTCTTTTATCACATTTGTATCACCCGTAGCTGTAGGCGCTGCTGTGTTATTCACTTCTTGGTTCATAGATTATAGGAAAAATAGAAGAATGAAGTATTCCAGAACTTACTACTTTAGGTACATGCCGTTAGGTATAATTTTAGTCACAGTAGGTTTAGTTAGTTTCGGATTTTTACAAACTGAACAGAATTATAAGATAGTACACTCAATTTGGCACATGATTATAGCTTTGAGTGTTGTGTTTCTTTTGCCTGATGTGAGACGGGATCCTAACGTGAACGCCTTTACACCTACTCCGATCAATTTCAGAGTTAGTATTCGGAAATATTTTAGGAAATCACAGCCATCTATTGCGACAGACTAACACAATGATTGATCAAGATGTGTTTATATAGGTGTCCTATCATTTGAAAAAAAAAAAACGAATGACAAATTTTCATTTGACAAACAACGTTTGACAAAATTATACTTGATAAATGTATCATTTGACAACATTTTGTTTAATAAACTACTCATTAGACAAAATATTTATTTGGAAAAAATTATTTATATAAAACATCATTTCACTAATTTATTATTTTAAAAACATGTTAGTTGACAAACAGACAGTTAGTGATAGATTATTGAGAAAGCTGCTCATTCCGACTTGGATAGATTAGGTTAGAAGGCTTAATATATTTGCGAAATGAAAGTTTGTCAAATGATTAGTTTTTCAAACGTTGTTTGTCAAATGATGTTTTGTGGTACGTTTTTTGGTCAAACAAGGGTGAACCGTTTATATAGCAATCGGTCAAAATGTACCGTGAATTTGACTTGTCATAATACAAAAAAAAATGAGGTGCAAATATTTTTTATTTAGTTTGTAAGTACAAGTAATTTAAAGTCTAGTATTTTCACTAGTCATCCACAAGTACAGGTTTGTTTTATACAGGTTTGAAGTCAATACTAGAAATTTTTCTATGACATATTTTTCTAGTTATGATAGTGTTATATACGGATTATGTAACAAAATATTTATCTAGAGCCCTAAAATCTGTAATAGGGTGTAAGCAATTCGTAATTTGAAGGTTTAAGTAATTTTTTTAAACATCTCAGCCGATTGTGGCGCGTAACATAGTACATTTAGAACAGTATGTCATCTGTCGTGCTCGCGCCTGTGTTTAATAAATAAATAAATTTCCCCCCTCTACTTGAATCCCTTTAACACCCTTTTTTCGCGATGTCGCGAGTCCTTTCAAAAGCTCTAGTCTATCTCAGTACCAAATTTCATCAAGATCGGTTTAGTGGTTTAGGCGTGAAAGCGTAACAGACAGACTGAGTAATTTTCACATTTAAAACGTTAGTATGAATGATATAAACATTAATTGATATTTACATAAGATTTCTGGAAAATACTTGAGCTAAAATTATCCTATCTCTGCACTATCAATTCAAAGTAGGTAACAAACAAAGCACTACGAACTGATCGATGACGTAATGTCTCTTTTTTTGCATACAACCTTGCATTTAAATAGAACACTTACGAAAATATCAGTGTATGGTACGTATGGTGAACGTTGCATCGCGTGTTTGAGTGTGTGACTACCTATATAAAATAGCACCACAGATACTAGTCGCGAGCGGTAGATACCATTCTAAAGGTGCGTACAGATCATGTAACATGTTGTATAACTTGTGTTATATAACACGTCCACATTATCTAACATTGTTTTATAATTTTGCAACATTGTACTAACTTCAGTGTCTACATTACTCAAACATGTTATATAAGATTGTTGTATAACATTGTTATATAACATGTTATGCTATATAATTTGTACGCACCTTTAGACCATATAACTACTATATAGACACAGTAATAGCAAAAAACGGCGTGAAATACACGTTATGTTTGAGTAAGCTAATGTCAATATCTTTAAACTGTCAATGTGTGCATGTTATGGGGATGTATTGTATGTATAAGTTATATCAATATAGCAGATCTTTTTTACGCGTTGTAGTAACATTGGCTGTGTCTATAGAGTTCGTATATAGTCTAAGATACCATTGTATAAAGATGACTTACTGTTCGAAATGAAAATTGTGCAGGGCCGACTTAATTAGTATAATAATTGCAGTGGGGTAGGTATAATATTGATCCTAAAAATGATACAACCTTAACATGATTACCGGAGCTCAAACTAACTTCTTGGGGTTAGGAAGTCAGGCGGCAGTCACTTAAAACCATACCAATAAAAGATATCCTCGTGAACCAATACTGAGATAAATCAATTTTATCTATAGTTCGTGCCAAATGGATTGAGAGTAAAGTTCGTTGATCTTTGCCTCAAAATTTATACCGACTTTTTACTTTATTTTTTTTACTGTCAGTAAACTTTATTCTCAATCAATTTGGGACAAACTATAGTAGCACATTTATTGTCAACCGGTGATCAGTAAAAAAATAAGCAAATTTTGATTGTATTTTGTCTCGATTATTCTTCTGAATCTACCCTTTCAAGTATTCTACTAATTAAATTGATTACCTGTGTAATAGCTCCAATAGTCTGGACTCTGGGTGTACTTTGTAGGTGCAAAGCGTCGCTATAGAGGTATAATTTTTAGTTACTGCAGTTGTACTCCGAAAGAGTAATGTTGACCTTGAGAAGTGTCCTCTTCAGTGTTGCAGTTTTAGTTTTTATTGTTATCATGGTCGCAAACCTGGTAAGCAACAGTTACCACAGCTTATACTTTCTTACAATATTGTAAACCTCTCAAGCGTTGCTGATTTAATAATGAATTTTCAGTTTACAAGTTTCTGAGTTTTCTCTATAAAATGCATACCTACGTGATAAGCAGTTCTTACTTTTGAAGGATATTTGCAACCTTTTTTTATTTTTACAACGTAATATTTTTATGCAAAATTGTAGATACATAATAATTATTATTTTGAAATGTGATAAGCAGTTCTTACTTTTAAAGGTTTATAACAAACTTTTTTTATTTTTACAACGTTAGTAGATATTTTTATGCAAAATTGTAGATACATAATATTATGTTGTATTTAATTAAGGCATGTATTTAACGCGGCGACAAATTAATCCGGAAAGCAGGTACTAAAAATAATAGGTTGGCAGCTATAGAGAAGAATCATTTTATTCAATGTATGGGTGTCAAAATTACTGAAAGTGGCGTACAAAAATACCAAGTGAGCTACTATTTCTGGATGGTTATATAAATAACCACAAAGGCTAAAGCGGGAGCTCCGCTCCGCTCCCGCGTTAGCCTTCTAACCTAACCTATCCAAGTTGGGGCGCGCTATACTCGAATCCTCATAACTTCACAATTTAGCAACACACTTTCTGTACCACGGGATTCACGGGTCACTCAGTATTTTAGTCGCCCACTCAGTATTTTAGTCGCCCACTTAGTATTTAAAGTAACTCATTATCAGTCATCCATTTATTATTTTTGTCGCACGTTTTATTATATCCCTTTATTTAATACCGGGTTTTTACCGCCCGCCACAGTTTTAGATCTCCCTAAAAATTACATGACATATTGGTACCTTGTCGGTACCAGAACAACGCTTAGTTGTGAATCAACTCTCACAATGACATTACAAACTGTCATCTAGAATACTCAATCCTCAGCCCTCTAGACAAGTGGCCATTCGTTGGCCGGCATATTGTAGAATAGAATGACAAATATATGGGATTTGACGTAGGTATATGACAGTCGTCAACATATTATGTCATAGACGTCAAATCCCATACATTTGTCTAGGGGGCCAGATCTAGTTATAAATCGAGATTCAGGACTGAGTATTCTTCTAGAAGACGGGCCTAAGTAAAGTAAACCTTCATTGTAAAGATATAAATGGAAACGGATTTTCAATAGATTAAGTATGCTCTATTTCCTTTACAAATGTGTGGAGCACGTATTTTTATTTATATTGCGCGAAATACTTCATAAATAAGCTTTACTTTTTTGTATAACACCTGTACACTTTTTACAATGTTTATTTTTATATTGAAATCAATAACCACGTATTTTAGCGCGCATGCGTCCTATCAATCTACTTTATCTAATCTTTATAGATACCATGTTGGTAACGATACCAAGATTTAATCTTATTTTTAGAATATGATTCAATCATTTCACAAACACGAAGTAATGAGTACCTATTCATAAAGAATTTCACTTTTAGACTTCACTAGAATGCTTGATACCTGTCAATCAGATTATACATAAAGTACGCGCCAAGTAATATGTCCCTTGGAGGCGGCGCGGCGTAGCAATCGCAACTACTGTCGCCATACTGTGTGTTGATTGGTTCAGGCCATGACAGTAACATGGCCTGAACCAATCAAAACGCAATATGGTGGCGATGTCATTTTAGTTCCCCGCGGGACTTATTAGCTGGCGCGGACTTTACATACGTTATGATCTTTTTAAGATACATTCACTCGTTTCTAACCTCTGTTATTTTTAATATAATAGGTATATGCTAATAGATACCAACCCAAAGAATATCATGACAGCTACACCAAAAATCACTGCCAGTGAGCAAGTATTCGTTTAAAAGAACGATTGTTACCACTTATTTTAAGTTATACGCTTTGTACCACTCATCTATATACTTTAAAAATAAAATCAAAAGCTTATCCGACGTTATAGCTAATAAGCTAGACTAGACAAACATCAGAATATCTCGGTAACACTGCGTTATGCGAGAGATGTGTCTCAGACAATCTCACTTCCGGCAACCTACAACCCACAGATGGCGTGCGTTTTAGTCGGTTCAAGCCCGACTTATCCTCCCCCGCCCCATGGGGACATGGCCAGCGGTAGAGTGAGATTTCTGTGGTGTCTACAAATTTATTGATGGGATTTTCATTAAAAATTCTAGTAGTAGCACGCCAAGCAGCAGAAAAAAAGTGCCTGGTTAATGGCAATAGGCCTTCTATTACTTAGAACCAAAAACGTAGTTAGAAATTTGGTGTTATTACACCACTGCCTATTAGGGGATATACATTGTGACTTAATTACCGAACCAAAGTCTCGTATGTGCCACCATGGGTGTACCCAGGGTGGGAGTTAAGGGGCCAGTAGGGAGCTTGCCCCACCCTGCTCTGTTCTGCCCGAAGAAACATACGATAGCACCCCATCCCTCGATCCGATTTGACTTTTGCCCCATTCCTTTAGAAAGCTGGATACGCCCTTGTGCCCCACTTTTTAATAGTTCTCAATAAATTCAGGTATTTATATACCTACTTGTGGACATGTAAATATATCAATTTTATATATCTATATTTGAATACAGATTTATGTTTGTTTACATAACAATGAATATGTCCACAGTACTGATTGTTCATACTGATAACAGTGCCTTATATAATAGTGTCCACAGTCTACAAAAAAATTAACCGTCTTACTAATAAAAAATACACGGGGTGTTTACAGCTGTTATGACAAAATTTCCATACAAGATTTTGACATAACAGCTGAAAATTTTTTACATAGTCTAGCACCCCGACTCTGCTAATTGTCAACCACTGACACTGCAAAAAAATGCCATAAAATGTTACACTTTATTCATATAGACTTATAGTACAAAATTAAACGAAAAAGAGTTCAATAATTTTTTTAATTCACTCTATAATATGCCATTTAATTTAAGACTAGTTTCATATAAAATAAAGTTGAAAATTCAATGGCATTTTTACAGTGTGGTGCTGGTATGACGTGGTTGATAAATAAGCAAAATCGGGGTCCTGTAAATATACCCTGTGTATTTTTTATAAGTAAGGGCGCCTAGATGTTTTATGCCATTATATTTAGTCTTTCGAACAAATAATAAGTGACTTTGTACATTTTATAATTAGCTAGTATAAAATTGTAAAGTACTTTTTTAATTTAAATAGAAAATTTTGACTTTAACTAATAAAACGAACACCAATGCAAATTGTAACAATAATGTCTAATACGTCTTTATAGAAGTTTATAAACACTAATGTGATGTGAATGGTCTAAAAATCACTGTTTACCCTTTTAAGAACTTATGTTAATGCCTATCAATTTAGACTGGTAGGTACAAAAAAGACGTGTGGCACTCGGGGACTGCCGCGGTAAAGCTATTGCATAGCATTTTTTATCAACTTATGCTATTATCCCCCCACTCCGACTCTATTTATACTATGACTCCGAGCTCGCACGAATCGAGCCGAGCTGCTCCGAAATCGGCTTGATTCGTATGAGCTCGGAGTGTCAGCTTAGGTTTGGACCTGACCTGATCTGACCTGACCTTGACCTTGACTTTGACTTTGACTTGTGGCACTCGGGGACTGCCGCGGTAAAGCTATTGCATAGCATTCGGAGCAGCTCGGCTCGATTCGTGCGAGCTCGGAGTTGGGGGTGTTACCTTTTTTCGTTACGGAATTTCTGGATTCGGTCTTCACGCTCAAGGCCCGCGATAGAAGCTATGCAATAGCTTAAAAAAACTCATTAAAAGTAAGTCTAAAAAGTTGGCACAATGTTGTTAAAGTAAAAAAAATTGCCACTTTCGAAATAAAAATGTAAGTTGTTTCATAATAATGTAAGCATAGTCAAAAAAAGAATGTACTTTGTTACACGTACCAATAATGAATATTTTTTTTATTTTGTCCTAATATAAAAGTTAGGTAATAAAGTTCTTAGTCTAGGTGCACATCACTCTGCACTTTTAAAACTTAAATTTAAGGAAGTAATTATACTTACCTATTATATTTTGTTGCCACGTCAAATAATATAAATTAGAACAATGCAATGTAGTCAATTTCTATAGTAATTAAGTGAAATATGTTACGTGTATCTATTGCATATTGTTATATTATGTTACCAAGCTTTAATATATTTAATTAAAATGAGTTGTTAACCTTTTTCAACATTCCTGAAAATATATTTTGCGTTGAAAAATTATTTGGTAACAATCTCCAAAGTATGTTGATATAATTGCCTAGCTCTCAAGTAATAATATAGGTATGACCATTTTGTATAATACCTACAATATACAACGTAATGAAGAAGAAGATAAAACTACAGAAGAATTATTTTAGATAAGTACCTAAAGACTTGCGTGAAGTAGAGATAAGGATGCCTATAGTTAAAATTGTTAATTTTTTCCGAACTACTTGTCAATAAAAGTACCTATCTTAGCCTACCTACCTGCTGTGCAATGAGCAGTTTTCCAGTAGGTATAATAATCAGTTGGTTTTTAAGTCATCAGGAGATGGCGCTAGCATAGCTTTTGGTAATTTTAATGTACTCTGTGGTTTGTTTGTAATATTTTTTCATGAATTTGCGATGTTGCCAAAGTTTAATTTCATTTACCCATATTATTATAGATAAAATATAATAAAATGCTTAATTCTTTTCGCGTCACTGTCTGTAATTTAAAATAATAATATTATATTTAAAATAATTTTATTAGAAAAAATTACAAAATATTTATGTAAAGTAAATCATTACAAAACCGAAGAACATTTTTTCCATAAATTAGGGAACACTAGATGTGACACCACACTCTTCTTACCAAAAGTGCCGGCTGCGCCATCTAGCGCGTCTTTAGGAATGCTATAAATACCTACTGGAAAACTGCTCATTCTGTTAGCATGCAACGTCGTGCACAGCGCTGCGACCGACCTTGATAGAGATTGCCATTGGTCGGACAGTGTGACGTCACTGGAGATCGACCAATGACAATTTATATCAAGGTCGGTCGCTCACAGTGCTGTGCTCGATGCTGTATGTTTAGAGAATTGCACAACTGGTGGTAGAGGCAAAAATACTCAGTTCGAGTTAATGTTTCAGTTTTTTTAGGCTGCTTAACATCATAACAGTACATAAATACAGTTTACAAATATTTTAATTAGGTATATACCTACACTGTGTTTATTTAAATATTCTTTGTTGTAATAGTTATATAAGTACTGCCGTAATGATTGCCACCAATAGGCTGCGTTTTCATTAAAGTTTAAGGAAGACGTTAGCAATCGACCAATTGGTGATTGGTCGATTGCAGCAGCACGTCTATAATATATATAGTCTCCGCTTCAGTGAAAACGCACCTTAGGTTGAATAGTGAGATTTTGAAATAGGCCATACACTTTTAGATTATTTTTCTATTATTACATACTTTAAAAAATTTACATCATTCATCAATTTACCGTTCAAAAAGAAAATGTTACCACAAGTAAGAAATGTGATTTGTATTGATATATATACGGACATATTGTATTATGTTATGTTGCATTTATATTTATAGACGAATTATTGAAATTAAAAATCATTTATGAAACGATGAGAGTATGTGGTTGTTTTTATTTTATTGTAATATTTGCAAATGCGGTATCCACTGCCAAAAGTATGACTGGTTCAAGCTAATCATATTTCAGCAGTGGGTAGGTACCCCTAGTACGAATTTGAGCTGCATTTCCGCCGCCATAATATTGGAACAAGGCCTTCCGCTGCGTTAAGTGGGAATCTGTCGCGGGCACACGCAGAGGGCTACGTCGCGAAAAATTGTATGACGTGAGCGGTGTCTCGGCTCCGCCTCATGATAAACTAAACAATATAGGAGCCCCACAAGCTCTTTGGGGCCCCAGTCCCCCAGTCACCTGCATGCCGGTACTAGGGCTCTTGCCGATTGACAGAATAAGTTTTAGCGTAGGTTTTCTCTCTGAATTGTAAGGTCAGATGGCAGTCGTTCTCGCAAACAGTCAAATACGCCGAATCAAGAGAGAGCGGAATCCGGGGTCTCGGAAGGTTTAACCCGCGCCACGTAACTTGGACGTAAAATGTGCTCAAAATGAGTACACATTTTTTGGGTGTTTTTTAAGTTTAACACGGAATGCTACTGCGGTAGACAAACTCAAATTCACCAAGCATAGACTATTACAAAGCAATCCGCGGGCGCCAGAGTCTCGTATGTCTTACGATTTAGTTCGAAGATACGTGGCGCGGGTTATAACCGGGACTTACGAGTGACGATGCCATGAAGTGTCACATTTAAAGAAACGATATTAATTGTAACTGTAAAAATAATGTACGCTGTGGTTAGGTCATTATGCTATAACCAATCGCCAGTGTCCTAGGATGGATGTTAGAAATAAAATATAATATTTGTAAAATAGTATATTAAAAATGTAGTTTTTCAAGTCTGTGAATATACAAATTACATAATAATTTATCTTCAATAAAATATAAATAAAAGTTGAAGGATATGGTTGCTTTTTCATATGTAGTATTAATATGTACGATTGTACACACAGCCAAATATTTATATGTATACACCTTTACATATAAAGGTATACTCATTGTGTACTTATGTGCCATTACAGTAGAGGGTTTGACTGTGATTTTTTGCAACATCTATTAAATTTTAGCAACAACCAGTATAGTGATTCAAGACCTTTACAATTAGCACAACAGGATTTTTGATGTCACTTACAATAACAAAGAAAAATTAGATTCATTTTGCATTGATTTAAGTATATTACATACAAAGGTATCACATAAGTATTAATACAAACTAAATATGAATTTATTTACATTTTCACATTTCACTTACAAAACATTATATGAAAATTCCACAATTTACAAATAAATAAATAAAAGATTAATAAGTTATATTGGTTGCTTAACAAGTACCTATCTAAATAAAGGGTTACCTTTCATAAATAAAATTGTAGACAGCATTGGTTTATTCCATATCACGTCAAAAAAGTAGATGAGCTTAGCTCATTCTCGGTTCAGACCTTATGTGTTACATATGAAACAATTAACGGACAGAGCCCGGACCATACCGTATCTCTCTTTCAAACTGTTCAGCTTTTAGCGTCCCGTCAATACTAACACAGTTCTCATTGAACACACTGTACGCAGAGACCTCCCCCCTTTTTCTCGGCCTAGTCCGAGTATTAAAATATATACCTATTAAAACAGAAATGACGAAGTATACCGCACCAAACTGGATTTTTAAAAAGTAAATGAATAATGATAACCAGATTATTGCGTATGCTGAATATTTGATGATGCAATATCGTAATGATTCTGGATTTTCTTCGTCTTCCAATGTTTCAACTTCACTGACTTCAGACAGCACTTCATTCATTTCTTCTACTTTTTGAGGTATATCTACTGGCGGAGGCTCTTCATTCTCCATCTGAAACATAAATTAGTTCTAAATTTAGTATTTTGAATAGGATATATGGATTTCAAACACATAATAGATAAATAAATTACATAAGATTATTTAAATATCCTTATTTTGTAAAATTGAAAACTATTTCGCAATAAATTGCAAGATCATTGTGTTCAAATATTTTATTGTTTTTCAATACAGTAGCATGTTAAACACAGGCTAAATTCACTTAGCAATCTGACTCTCATTCCATTACAATCCTGCAATGGTAAATTGTACTAAACAACAATAAAACCACATACAAGTCCTGAAAAATGGCAAACATGGTAATGTATTTAGTTTCAAATGTTTATAAAACACAAGTGCTACAGTCAATAGGCAAATAACCTGTGTAAATACTTAGGTACCAAAAGCAGTAGTCATTACTTACTTATTAACAATATAAGTAGGTTACATACAGTATATTGTTTACTTACAAGCAATACTTCCTCTTCTTTTTCTCTGCCCATGTCTCTAAATATTTTGGGCACTAAGAAATTAACAAGCTTCTCTTTTGATTTCTCGATCTTGTCCTTGGCGTTATCTATCAGTTCTTTTCGACGTCGTAAAGCGCGGTACTCTTTGAGTTTCGCCTCCATCCGTTCGACACAAGAATATTATTGCAGCTTGAATGTATTGGAATTTACGAAGGAATTACAGTGAGTCAATGTATTCTATAGATGAAAATCTACTATTATTGGTTAATTTACCAGATCAAGCCAACATTATTGATGGCGGAGTATGAAATCGTATACCGCAAAAGCATTCCTTGCGTTCATGAAAATCATGTAGCGTTTCATTGAGCACAAATTGTTAACTTTCGTAAACTTATTATTCAATTTAAGATTATAAACATTAAACACGAAAACGATTTTAAGATAAGCTTAATACTGAAAACATTAGAACGGTATCTAGATTTTGATACGCGTACCAAAAATACAAACACGTCACGTCTTCAAAACAACCCAGTGACAGTATTGACACTTTTGACAGCCCGGACAGCCCGGCTGTTTGACTTGTTGGTTTGTCAAGATGACAGATCTGAAAACGTTCAGTAACTATTGAAAGTAAATTACGGGATCGCCATAGGACACTACTAGTCCTTCAAATGTAAATGAAAACGCCAATATGTATGATAATGTATGTGTCTTATGATGTAATAGTATAATAACAGCTTGCTATAAATTTGTAATATGGGATTTACATTATACGGCAACACTGTTAGGGGCATTACCGCGCAGGCGCCAGGTGCGACGCTGGGCGTTCGATTGAACTTTTCTGATTTTCTACTGTGCCGCAAGTCATTGCTTCGAATTACTAAAATGGATTCGAAATAAATACTACTTATAGTAAAGCTACATGGAACATCAATCCGAAATGGGGGCTTATGGAGAAAATCCTAATGTACAAAATAGTGGCAATTATATTACAATAATACCGGTGGATTATTCTCGCAGAGGGTATCCCATGCAGGCTGAATATCAATACAAGTAAGAAATCAAAACATTACCATTTAAAACTGCTTTTAGAGTATTATAAACTGTCTGTTTTTTAATCTCATAATTAATTTAAAAAAAAAAATATGTTTTTTTTATTTATCTAATATTAGCAACCGAGATTACTTATATTCTTTTTACCCCTCTATCTTGTGCTAGGAGTGGGTTCACTTCGGTAGTGTAATTGCTAGGATTCTTACCTGGGATCTTCCGATCGTCAAACCGCCTCCCTAACCACTAAGCCACCGACGCCTATTATGATTATTTTAACCGAAATGTTTTTCACTGTTTTTCTTTCAGTGAGTTCAGGTCTCGCGAAGAATACTACAGTGTCCAAAGTCAGAAGCTTCAAGCAGAAGTGAACGCGCACCTTTATTCAGTTTCTCAGAGGCTCCCGCATTTGTCCTATAGTCCTTTGGGGCGGCATAATGAGTGGGACAAACATGATCCGCATAAACCTTTACAACCAGATTCCAAAGAGAGCAATAGTTCGGATTCGTTGGAGAAAAGTGTTATGGGTAAGAAATTACGAGTTTTATTACTATTATTTACATGAGATTATCGTTATTACTTAAAATATTGATAGAGCCCCTGTTTCAATAGACGTCCATTAAGTATAGGGTTTCCTATGAAAACTAATAGAAAATCTGGAGACACATTTTCAAAACATTTTTATTTGGTAAAAGTCTAAGGTAACCGGTGTTTATATGCGCAATTTAGATAAAATCTTATAATAAATATCCTCATCTAATATAAAACGACGTCTATAGATAATAATAATGACTTCTTTGGCGTAGCTCGATCTTGGCGTAGCAGTCGAGCGTTCTACCACACGACTGCTACGCCGTAGGTCGCGGGTTCGCTGCCCGCGCAATGTTGCATGAATATTATTACATTGCATTTGCATTGTTCTGGATGTTCTTTCATATAATATGTATGTTTCATAAAGATCTAGAAGTACGTTTATTAACATACTAGAACCCATATTACTATATAGTAGTACTAGATAGTTAATTTGTCTCGAAATATTGATTTATTAATGGAAAAAAAAAGATTGCTTTTTGACGTTACAGAATAAATTTTCTATCTTTATTTTATTTATCTAATACTGGCTAACCCGGCGAACTTTGTCACCATATTATGTTTTTCCGCCCGCGTGGAATTCAGATCCTTTTTCCATATTTTCTCACCGTTTAAACCTTCGCTGGACGTTCACGAATATTTCAAGACTAAAATTAGCCAAATCGGTTCAGCCATTCTCGAGTTTTAGCGAGACTAACAGAATTTCCGCGATGGCGGCGCGCATTGCGTGCCTCCCCATACACGGGGGCGAGTTGGGGACTCCATGGTCCCCACACCGAAAAAGGGCCAGATCGAGAGATATGGCCCTGTGTCGGCCGGGGTGCGAGGGATATGGCTACGACAGTCTCACCTCCGGCAACCGACGGCCTACAGACGGCTTGCGTTTTAGTCGGTTCAAGTCCGATATAACCTCCTCCTCCGGCTCCGGCGGGGGAGGTATCCGTGGGGATTTTTCGCACGATAAAAAAAAGACTAACAGAATTTCAATTCACTTTTTTTTCTATAGATTATCGGAAACATCCCACCCGCAGATTTCTAGTTAGAGTAAAAAAAAGCAGGCTTCACGGCCGGCAATTTCCTGTAGTTTTAATACTTAGGTACATTTTATATTGACACGCCTCACACGGTTGGCGCCGCGCCGGTGGCCGCCTCTCGCTACATATCACTACAATGTACAAATCGTCGTTGCCACAAAACTACAGATATTATGCCGGTCGCGATATTTTGTGGTTCTGGCCGTTAGCCTGTGTGTGACCCCAAGAAAGTGAGTTTTGTTAGAAAATATAATTATTCTTTGCACAGATTTGTCGTAGGTAAATGACGAAAAACAACATCTATGTTTACAGTCGTAAAACGAGCACGTTACAGTCTAGATAAAAAATCATCTAGGTAGTCCTGCAAACGTTATTTCTAATTGCGCGCGTAGTTATCCGACGCCATTATAAGACTAAACTGAAGGGTCAACGAAAGTTTCTACGTAAATTCTTCTGAAAAGCGATACCTCTATTACCCTTACTACTTTCCCTTTGATTTCCTACAAACTGTTCCCCTTCCAGCTCCATCCGCGTGTATGTCAGTTATCAAGACAAAGCAGGTCCATCTCTGTGTTAAATTTCATCAAAATCGGTTCTGTGGTTTAGGCGCGAAGGCAAAACAGACAGACCGACATTCATAATATTAGTATGGAAGTATGGATTTTTCTATCTTAATCGTGGATAAACGGGATCTAACCATAATATATTGCCAAAAAATATAGCAAGTGAACGCTAACTGGTCTTTCCAATTTCAGGGTCCAACCTCAGCAGTTGTTCCAACCAGACTGGATCGAGTAGTATAGCAGCAGGTTCATTCAGTACCACAGAACCGATCACCAGTGGAGGCAGTTCCTCTAGCGCCATATCGCCACCTTTACCAGGTCTTAGCAGCTTTTAGACTCATAGCTTCTCTCAGTAGACATGTATTAAGGTGAATTAGCAGGACACACACAGGTTATAAACGCTCGCAATACCACAGGAGTCTGCAGTGCAGACATACAAACGTGTAGTTACATACGAAAATTGCGCCATGACTGCGTGGTAAAACGTAAAACTACAAAGGTTTGTTATCTCCAGTTACGTCAAAAATATATATTTTTTTTTTTGAGCAGAACGCGATTTTTGGGTGTATTTTGTGAATAGGATATAAAAGCTTTGGCGGTGAAGGAGCTTAAATCCACCAATCATAGATTATATCAAATAAATCTCCGTGCGCCAAGGCTGAGACGGTGGCAGCCCACGGACTCGCGTAGCGTACTATCGCCGTGATCAAGGTCGCAAGCGAGAAAACTCCCACTCCTAGGGCCGCCTCCTACCTCAGCGTCCCTCACGCCGGGCACTCGGTGAGCGTGTACAGCCCCGAGTACTCGCTCGCATCACAATGATGGCTCTTGGACGTTAATTCTTTGACGCATGGAATCCCCGAAGCACCCGTATCAGGTGATCCCCTGAGATAAAGCTAGGCAAGCATTCACATTGAAAGCGCGTGAAATATTTTAGGTTTCCAAGTTACTTCAATAAAGTCAGAATTTTTATCCATAATTTATAGGTTCATCAGGCAGTACAGCTTCGTCGTCCAGCGTTTCCTCAAACCCTGTGACCTGTATCTACCTGATGTCTCGCACAGCCGTCATGATGGAGATGAGCTCCGAAGAAGTGCCAGGGTGTGTGTCAGCCTCCAGGTTCCTTAACGCGTTGCTGGCAACTGAGGAGCTTGGTCTTTCGCAGCCGAGTACCAGGAGTTTAGCTGCTAATGTGTTCGCGTTATGGATGTGCAGTCCTTTGCTAGGTAAGATTTGCAACTGTTACAAGATTCGTATCTACCTATATTATGATGATGAACAGTCGCAACATGAGGGGGTAGTCTTTGGGGATTGTCTATAGAAGTGAAAACAGTGTGTATAAAAACATGTTGTGCTTGTACTTTGTAAATTACAATCGACGAATTATCACAATTTGCAAAAACTAAGTCCTAACTTGTAAAGTCAGCATGACGAAGGTGACGATGACGCAAGTTCGATGATTTTTGTTCACCTTTAACCCAATTTCCACCTAAGCTGGTGAAAAAAAACTCACTTCGATCTGGTTTGTTATACACCATGGGAAGCTATAGGAATCTGGTTATAAGAACCCCTCGCCACTGGTGTAGTCCCAAATATCCCCTCAGTTGCTTTCTGGCTTGTAAATACTTATACATACATAATTATAATCACGCCTTACCCTCGGAGGATTACGCAGAGATGAACTAACACCCAGATTTCACCAATCATTTGTAAATAAAAATTCCATTAATTACAGAAATCCAACTGAAACCCCATCATTGTCCGTGGAAGTTTTGGGCCAGCTGGCAGAAACTGGTGAACCGTTACGGCCACGGTTCGGAGTCGAGGCGAGCTCGTGACCAACCTGTGTTGAGGCTGCAGAGGAACGTGTTCTTTCCCAAACACCTGGAAGAGGGTATCAAGTAAGAGATATATATATTTAGTATATGTATCTATTTAGCAGGGAAGCCAAATTACGTATATACTGGTTTTGCATCGGGTTACCTTTTTTGTATGGATTTCTTTAGGAACCATGTCATCTGGGACATGGCGAAGGCTATTTTGGAGTCGAACATAATATATAGTAAGTACCTACTGTGACTCTTGGGTCTACACTGGCGTCATCACAGCAGGCGTGGCTACTTATTCAGTGAAATATTGACGTTAGTCTTGTCCTGTGCTCAACTCTCATGGCATCTTACAGGTAAAGTATCTCGCGTTGTTTGATAGGGTAATCTAAATACAACACCTCCTGTTTGTATACGTTACGTGGGCAAGAGTGTTAGACTATTCCGTGTTTTCGACATCAGGCCTTAGGCCTTAGGGAGTGCCCAATCACCTTTTGGTAAGTATTCTAAACGTAATTCACGGAGGGTCATTTTAAGGACTAATTTTGATTCCGTTTGACAACCGGACTACTGCTACTAAAAAGTTGCAGTAGTCCGATCAACCGGACTAGCAACCGGACTACTGAGACTAGAGGCTAATTTTGTAGTCTTGTAGTGTTTATGTATTCTAAAACTCATAATATCAGCTATAGCTTAGTTTGTGGTATAGATTGTTACTGTTTGAGTCCTTTGGCCATGAAACTGAGGACCACCATTTTAGGTTGGTCAACTAAGTTGGCGTCTACAATGATGGTCTTTATTCTTCAGACTTCACTCAGAATCTTTCCATCAACGGGGTGAAGTCTTAGAAGTTGAATGGTCTAAGGGTGAAGGCATTTTGTCGTGTTGTACAAACTTTAAATAAAGAAACGGTAAGTTTCTTTCTTTCTTTGTATGTGTTTGTATTTGTAAAAAGTACTTTATCCGCGTTCTAGAGCCTATAATGCAAACTATAGCTTCGTGAGTCTACATTGTTACCGTATAAATGTTCATAATTATGTTCATACAATACCGAGTCCTTTGGCCATGAAACTGAGGATCACCATTTTAGGTTTGATAACTAAGTTGGCGTCTATAATGGTGGTCTTTATTTTTTAGACTTCACTCAGAATCTTTCCATCAACGGGGTGAAGTCTTAGAAGTTTAATGGTCTAAGGGTGTAGGCATATTGTGTCATAAATAAACTTAAAATAAGGAAAAGCTAAGTCTCTTTTTTGTCTGTATAACTATCTATAGTGATTAGTTGGTGGGCGTTTACCAAAAAAAATGACCACTCGAATAATGGCATGTCCTACGACTTGTAACTAAATTTTGTGAACTATTGATATGAAAAGCTAGTTCCTTTAACATTGTACATTATAAAACGCATTCAAAGCTAATAATTTACATACGTAAAAACCAAAAAATATAATAATTTTACATAAATTTTGATAAAATAAAATGAAAAAGTAGTGATTTTTATAGTGTCCCACCATACTTTTCCAAACTTCGGTACGTGATTTTTATAAGTTAACTGTCTCTAGGTTATGAACTATTGTGTTTTTCAGAAAGATTATATCAACCAAATGTCATTTTATAGCTTGTTGGCATAGATTTAGAGATCAAACTATAAAAAAATACGTGTTTTGACGTGGGTCAAAAAATGATGTCTGTGGAAAAATTCCGGAACGCTACGACTATAAAATGAGTTTTTACGACAAATTTCTACTAACTTTGTCAATTTTTATGAATGGCAACATTTAACACTATAAAACACGCGCCATTTTAATTTTTTTAGCGGCATAGCTTCAGAAAGTCTATGGAAAGTCATGTAGTGACTGGTTGTGCGTCACGCTGGGCTACTTTTATGTTCCACTACGAACCTTGTTTTTATTGGTAAGTATGGATATCTTTGCCTTACAGTTTAATAAAACTTATTGCGTTTGTTTTATAGAAAGCGATTCAATGCTCTTATTTATTAAATATGTATTAAAACAACAACTTTTTTTGGATTTGGTTATGTACCGGCATCAAACGTCACGTCCACCACGCGACGTAATGTACTAGATTTCTCTATGTATTTTTTTTCTCCTGGGTGGAATTCCATAACGCGACGGTCATTTTTTTTGGTAAACGCCCTGGTATATTTATCCACGTTCTAGAGCCCATAATACCGGCTACAGCCAAGTTTAGGGTCTAAATTGTTCCTACCTGAGTTCTAAAATCCCGAATCCTTGGGCCAAGAAACTGAGGACCACCATTTTAGGTTTGTTTACTAAGTTGGCGTCTACAATGGTGGTCTTTATTCTTTAGACTTCACTCAGTATCTTTCCATCAACTGGGTGAAGTCATAGAAGTTTAATGGTCTAAAGGTATGGGCATATTGTCGCGTTCTTTATGAACAGACTGAAAATAAAGAAATGCAAAGTCTCTTTTTTTGTATGTATTTGTAAAAAAAGCATCTATAGTATATTTATCCGCGTTCTAGAGCCCATATCTATAGCTTCGTTTAATTCTAGATTGTTACCGCTCGAGTCTTACAATACCTACTAAGTCCTTTGGCCATGAAATTGAGAACCACTATTTCAGGTTTGTTAACTAAGTTTGCGTCTGCAATGGTGGTCTTTATTCTTTAGACTTCACTCAGAATCTTTCTATCAGCTGATGAAGTCTTAGAAGTTGAATGGTCTAAGGGCGAAGTTACATTGACGCGTTCTATACATATAAACAAAGTTAAAATAAAGAAATGGTAATTCTCTTTTTCATATGTATGTGTACCTATGTATTTGCAAAAATAGTATCTATAGTATGTTTACCCGCGTTCTAGAGCCCATATCTATAGCTTCGTTTAATTCTAGATTGTTACCGCTCGAGTCTTACAATACCTACTAAGTCCTTTGGCCATGAAATTGAGAACCACTATTCCAGGTTTGTTAAGTAAGTTTGCGTCTGCAATGGTGGTCTTTATTCTTTAGACTTCACTCAGAATCTTTCTATCAGCTGATGAAGTCTTAGAAGTTGAATGGTCTAAGGGCGAAGTTACATTGACGCGTTCTATACATATAAACAAATTTAAAATAAAGAAATGGTAATTATTTTTATTATATGTATGTGTACCTATGTATTTGCAAAAATAGTATCTATAGTATGTTTACCCGCGTTCTAGAGCCCATATCTGTAGCTTCGTTTAAGTCTAGATTGTTACCGCTCGAGTCTTTTTATACCCTAAGTCCTTTGGCCATGAAACTGAGGACCACCATTTTAGGTTTGTTAACTAAGTTGGCGTCTACAATGGTGATCTTTATTTTTTAGACTTCACTCATAATCTTTCCATCAACTGGGTGGAGTCATAGAAGTTTAATGGTCTAAGGGTGTAGGCATATTGTAGCGTTGTTTATAAACAAACTCAAAATAAAGAAATGCCAAGTCTCTTTTTTTGTATGTATGTGTATGTATTTGTAAAAAAACGTATCTATAGTATATTTATCCGCGTTCTAGAGCCCATATCTATAGCTTCGTTTGAGTCTAGATTGTTAGCGCTCGAGTCTTACAATACCTACTAAGTCCTTTGACCATGAAACTGAGGACCACCATTTTAGGTTTGTTAACTAAGTTGGCGTCTACAATGATGGTCTTTATTCTTTAGACTTCACTCAGAATCTTTCCATCAACGGGGTGAAGTCTTAGAAGTTGAGTGGTCTAAGGGTGTAGGCATATTGTCGCGTTGTTTATGAACAAATTCAAAATAAAGAAATGCTTAGTCTCTTTTTTGTATGTATTTGTAAAAAAACGTATCTATAGTATATTTATCCGCGTTCTAGAGCCCATATCTATAGCTTCGTTTGAGTCTAGATTGTTACCGCTCGAGTCTTACAATACCTACTAAGTCCTTTGACCATGAAACTGAGGACCACCATTTTAGGTTTGTTAACTAAGTTGGCGTCTACAATGATGGTCTTTATTCTTCAGACTTCACTCAGAATCTTTCCATCAACAGGGTGAAGTCTTAGAAGTTAAATGGTCTAAGGGTGAAGCCATATTGTTGTGTCTTATATAAAAGAACGTAAAATAGAGAAACGGTGAATTACGTTTAAGGCAATAGCTCAACACCATGGAGACGTGTTTCCCTGATTGCATCCGAGGCCAAGGTGTACTCGGAGCTATTCGGACGTTTAAGGAAATGGCTATTAGTGTAAATCCTGTTGTGAATATTCACTTAACTGACATCTGTAATAAGTTACGATTTAACTTTTTTTATTGCTTGTTTCAGAACATTTTTAAACTATTCAATATCGTTACTGTACGGTATTCAGAAGCCCGCACAGCGAAATTACACTGCCGTAATTTTTTGTCCGGCGGATAAAATGGTCAAAACTTCTTTGCGAATTTAAATCGCATTGTAGATCAATAAATCCTATGCTCAAAAACCCATTAGGTAGCGGAGTTACTTTCGCGCGGTTTTTACCTCCGTAGGATTTTGTAGGTAGGTATGTCGCAAAATCCTGCGAGAATAATCTTGTGCCAAAATATCGCAGTACGGGTTTGGACTCATAATGTAGTTGCAGCATCCATTGGACATCGGAACTACTGAGCTTGGATCACGCAATGGATGTCCACGTGCTGGTCGACAAATGAAACATTTCTCATCACGTAAAGTAACTTTTGTACATTAAAATGATTGCTTCTACGGGTAAAGTAAAGCCTGAATAGAGTTGAAAGTTAGAGCCACTCTTTTAAGCTAACAACTAACACTTAGCTATCAGTAAACTAATTATGAAATCCAAGGAAGAACCACCTTAATATTTTGTAGTTTTGGAGTACAGGCATGGTCCCGCCATTATGACACATCATAATGGCGGGACCAGTGTTATCGTGAAATTCCGTTTATACCGTGTAAGGTACAAAAATTTCAGGACAGGTACAAAATAGAACTAAATGGGTGCTAAATATACGTGGGAGAATCTTTCAAATACAAGACTTGGTCCCGTCATTATGATGTTTATTTAATATCAAAGTTAATTTTATTGTCTGCAAAGTATATTGGGTGAAAAGTACTGGAGGCTTTCCTCCTTTCCTTTAATTTTCCTCTGTCCCACCCAACCAGCTTGGAGTTAGCCTTGTCTCATGTTCCAGCAAAGTCTGGTTACTCAGAAGAAACAAAGAGTCTGGCAAGCAAGCAATGCTTAACAGCTACCGTATTCTTCTATTACTCGATGGCGCATCATGGTTTAGTTTTAATTTTTCTAGAGATTCTCGCATTCAAGAGTTGTTGTATGAAGAGGCTCGTCACAACGTCGTCACCGGCCGGTACCCTCTCGAGAGCACCCAGGCCGTGATGCTCGGTGGTCTCCAGGCCAGGATACAGCTGGGTCCCTACGACCCACACCGCCATACAGCTAAGTTCTTCAGGTTAGACTATTTTTAGTGCTGTACTTATTGTTTTAATTTCTGCATTATGTCAAAATCGTGGTGCCAGGAGCCTCTTTATGTTCACTTACCAGTCTGGTCTAAATTATATGATATTAATATGCAATTTATTTTAACCAGACTACCAAATTCTCCCAATAACCTTTCTCTAAAGTTCTTACCCCATTAACCTTTTAAAGATCCTTCGAAATTACTTTCACACTATGCACTAACTATGCACTTACTAATAGTCAGTAGGACGAGTGTGACTCCCCTAGTGTTGCACACGTCCATAGGCCACGGTAACCACTTTCCATCATATAGGCCATGTGCTTGTTTGCCACCCAAGTGGTAAAAAAACTGTAATTTACTGTGACGCAGGGCTCATCAAGACAAATACCTACCAAAACACGCGCGGTCTGGTCGCTGGGCATCATTGCTACCAGCAGGCCGTAAAGGCAGTGCTGAAGCACGTCTACTGGAGCAGGCGCAGCGTCCACCTGCCGCTCCACCGCGGAAACTACGGCACAAGTACTTGGCACATACTCGGACTCTGCCTACTTATGGGTATGTACAAGACTATGGTATAGCTGGACACAGCGTCTGAAGCTCTCGAAATGCCCTTGAACAATGTCTATTTACAAGTACGTGGTTTTCCCAAGCGACTACAATATGGGGTTCTTCAAGAAGGGCATTAGAAGGTTACTTCAGGGTCGGCAGCGCGAGTGTGACGCCCCTGGTGTTGCATACGTCCATAGGCCACGGTAACCACTTTCCATCAGGTGGGCCGTGTGCTTGTCTGCCACCTAAGTGGTATAAAAAAAAAAAAAAAACGTGCAAGAATAGCGCTATTTTTTTAAAGTACGCAATATCCCCATATACTCCCAACCCCCACAGCCTTCTGCAGAGCATGAGAAAGGAAGAAACAGCGGCTCACTGTCCTGCAACCGCCATATACAATATAGAGGGCTATGTACTTTGTTGGGGTGGGTCGAATGAAACGTCCACCCTCACGCAAAAATCGCGCTATGACGTGCAGTTGCGGATACTAGCCCACGATACCATACATATCCTTCTTGGGGTGGTTACTCAAACCGACTAAAATGCACACCGTCTGTGGATCGTAGGTTGCTGGAGGTTAGATTGCCGGAGATATATCCCTCGCACCCAGGCTGACCCAGGCCTATTTCTTTCAAACTGGACCTCTGCTTTGGGGACCACGGTGTCCTAATCTGGACCCCGCATATGGGGAGGCGCATGTGACGTCATGAGCTCGCGCAATGCCATAATCACGTCAGGATATTGTTTACTTTTGGGTAGATTTACAATACCGGAGTTTCTGGAGCAGATCCAGCTATACAAGGTCAGGTATGTGCAAGATGCGGGACGAGTGATATAAATGATATAATCCAGTGGTGTCAAGGATCCAGAAAGCACTGTTAAATTCATTTTCTTTCATCATCTTCTATTCACAGAGCGGCGTTCTTCCAAGGTCAGATCGAACAGCCGGTGCGGAGTCTCACGAGTCTCCTGACTCACGAGGACATCCCTGTGTTGGTGGCTATCAACTCCAATGGGGTCTACGTCATAGATGACACGGAGAGCGTTAGTATTTTAACTGTGCTTCACTAGTTTTGAAGTCTTTTCGTATTTAGAAATTGGTAGAAAATTAGAAAGTCCGCACGCTGACCGTCGGCGCTGACAGCCGAAACATGTGAACTTCTAGGAAGCGTTCTAGAATACGCGTAGCTATCGCGTGTGTTGGTCTGAAAAGATACGCGCTGAGCAGTCAGCGCCGATGGTCAGCGTAACGTGACTCTAAAACTAGTCTTAGTATAACAGATTCTTTAAAGAAAAGTTATTAAGAATTATTAATTACTTTTTTAGTGATGTATGTATCGTATCTTATGTATTACTTTTTACAGACTGTACTACTGGGATTACAATATGAAGAGTTATCGTGGGACATCGGTCTGCCGTCAGACGATAACGAGGACTGCCTCCCGTGCTTATTCCTCCAGTTTATGGTTGTCGAAAATGGACTCAGAGTTTCCAAGATACTACAGGTAAGAAAACCATTAATTTGGTCAGTTCAGTAGAGTTGGTAGCTTAGTGGTTAAGGAGTCTGCCTTACAATCGAGAGGTCCCGGGTTCGAATCCTGATCATTATACTACTGACGTGAACTCACTTTTAGTTGGAGGGGTTAACTGGAATAATAGTAATCTACTAGGAATCTTAATAAAAAAAGCTAGCGTATGCTATACCTATCCCACTTGCTTATATCTTCGTAGAACGAGAGAATTTAAAGTACCCATACAGTAGGTATACATTTTATGAATGGTTTGATCCACACCTATTTATTATATCAGTTTTACAGGTTTCATGTGGTAATCTAAGGAACAATGTACTTAATTTTTGGAAGCGAAACTGACTATTCGACATCATCTTCACATAGTATAAAAAATGCAGTCACTTCCACTGTCTGTACGCTTATATCTTTTAAACTACTCAACGGATTATAATGCAGTTTTCAGTAATCGGTATAGTGATTCAAGAGAAAGTTTTTACTTAGGTTGGGATCAGCAGACCACTTAGTTATTATGTAAACGGTAAAATTGTACAGGTCTTTTCAAAACAAGCCATCATGATGGACACATTGATCGAGCACTTCGCCGGCGAGTACCGCAAAAGGCTCGGCCAGGAAACGCCCAGTGACCACGCCAACTATGATTATCACTCAGGTACGACCACCATACAGGTACGGTTAGCAACAAAAGTCGATGAACACTAACACATTTGAACCTTGACTTTGTTAGGTAATTTTGTCAAAAGTATTTTTGTAGCTAAGTGATCAAGGAGGTTAAGGATCGAGAGGTCCCGGGTTCGAATCCTGGCCATTACTCTGACGGCGTGAACTCCCTCCTAAGTCCTAAGTCCTAACACAAACGATTTACCTTAACTGGAGGGGTAAGAGGGAATATTAGTAATTTCGGTTGCTAACATTTCTTTAACCTCTGAGAAGAAATTTTGTATAAAATTTTGTTAATTAGATAGGTACTTTTTTTTCTATCCTGGGCATACTAACATGACTTCACCTCGACCAATGGTAAGTTGAAGGTAAAGTCTTAGGAAAAAGGGGTTACCATTACAGACACCAACAATGTTATTTAAAGGTTTTGAAGTTAAGATGGTTTGTAAATTGAAATGTTTAACTAATAGGTATTGTAGAATGTAGCGTAACTTTGGGTCTTATTGAAAGATTTTTGACGAAGCCTCCATTTTTTGCCTATCCGTTATTTCTTGTCAATCAAATAAAGTAGATACGTGCCAATATTTTTTTGTATTCAACTTGTAGATTCCGGCAGTATATCGCTGCCGCCGCTATCTCGGCCCGACTCGCCCCAACGCCGGTTGGCCAACAAGTTGTCCCGCCTCGCGCTCGCGACACACGACGGGCGCGGCAACTTGTTGGGCGGCGCGGGCGACTGGAACACAGACCTCAACCATCAGCAACCATCTTGGATATTGCCTAAGCATTAAATTATATGTGGCGCCAATAAAAGTTCTTCTGGATAGCCTTTATGGCGTAGCTGTAGTAAGCGCGACTGCTACGCAGGAGGTGCGGCTTCGATACCCGATCAATGCAAATATTTTTATCGGAGAACACGTTAAGCCGTTGGTTCCGGTTGTCATACGAACATCTATAGCAGTCGTTACGGGTAGTCGGAGCTGTAAAAAGTCCAACAACTGGTCTACCTGCAATCCTTCGATATCGCCAATGGGTCCACAACCCATTGCCGATATGTCAGGCGGCAGTTGCTCCACGGAAAATATCGAAGATTAGCGAAACTGTTAGACTGCAAAAAGTGGACCGCAGGCTCTGAGGTGAAAGCTTCGGATGCGACTGGGATTAACGTTAGGATGAAGAAGAAACTCTCTCCTAGCAAAAAGTAAGAAAGATTTTGAAGAAGAAGAAGAATTTAGATCTGAATTTAGGAATATAAAGTCGACCTTACGATTGAAAAAGGTCCCAGGGTCGAATCTCCTAGCACAAGCAAAGCTTAGCTGAAGGGGTTATAGGAACACTAATTAGGTGTAGTCTCTAATGGAATCATGGGTGTGCCCAGCTTTCTGTTAGAGATGGGGCAAATGTCAAATTCTTAACTCCGGGCAGAGCCCAGTAGGGTAGGGCAATCGCCCCATTTGCCCCCCTTTCACATGGGTAGGTACGCTCATGAATGGAATACGGATTAAATGTACTATTTGCAAATTGTAAATAAACAATCAAGAAGTATCAAAGAGGAAAATTTGTAAATTGTAAATAAATAACGTAAACAGTAATAAAGAGGTCATTTATTTAATTAAACATAACATTATTTTGATAAAAGTGATACAAAATTTTATAGAAATTTATATAACGCTAATAAAATACAAAATATTTCAACTAGAAATTATATGGGTGAAAAAAAACGGGATGAATAGAGATCAATGGGTGAATAGAAATAAAATTGTTGTTAGTAATTTTTTTTTATAATTTCTTTTACAAAATTTTAAGTGTCTAACCAAATATTTGATAATTCTGTTTATTATTACATCGAACTAGTCCATAGTTTCATTTGAAAGAAAATAACTACAGAATTTAGCTGCCCATTTTACTTCTATTCAACCTTTGATCTCTATTCACCCCGTTTTGCCCGGTAATTTAAATTTATGGGTGGTGTGCTACAGGTACAATTCAAACTGGGTAACTCTAAGCGATATAACAATATTATTATTATTATCATCATCATTATCATAATCATCATCAACATCATCAAGCTAAAGACAAGTTTAGTGACACTCACCTTCAATTGGAACAGTATATTATGTATAAATTGATCGATAGTTGACATTTATTGCTAAAGGTGATCAACTTAGGTCTCGATCTAGATGCAGCAAATTGATTAGTAATATTCGAATTCGTAACTTACCTACACGTATCGAGAGAATGGATGATTGGATGCCTGCCTGCCTCTGTGGTCTGTGAATCCGTGTTTGTGCGAAGTACGCCAATCGCAATGCTCCGTGCTGTCGATACGTTACTAAAACGAATATTTTTCGTGCTTATGGCACTGATTCTTAATTAGATGACATTAGGTAACTGTATCATGATTAATGTGGAATTACTGTTACCCTATCTGTCAGTAATTCCAGTTTCAAAATGATATAAAATCTTATAGTTGATAAATAATTTGGTCCATATCGGTGGATGATATCACAGCATAATTTCTAGTGTTCCCCGAACTATTTCATTTTATGCGGGCGACTGCTTGGTTTCAAACGATTGTACTCTTTAAGTAACGGATGTTTGTCCAGGTAGTCCATCATGACCTTGAACCTGGGCCCTGAGAGGTCCCGATGTCGAGTGAGCCTCACTTCCAAGCTATGCACAGTGAATGACAGTTCAGCGCTGAGGACCAATGGAACAGTTAGTTTTAGGACATTAATATTCTAGGCCTGTATTCCAGAACAACTCTCAGTTCTGAATCGCGATTTATGTGAGGGCAGATTGTACAAGACATCTGTCAAATCTGCCAATCTGTCAAATCTAAATCGGTCTATAAGTACAATCTGTCCTCAGATAAATCGAATCCAGGATTGAGTGCTTTTTCTAGAATATAGGCCGGGTTGTTCAAGTAGTGATGGAGGAATCTACAATTATTTTTACTATACATTAAGTTAGCGAACAGGGTCTCAATGTGATGAAGTGGCTATCGATGAGTATGAATAAGATAGGTGAGGGAAAAGAAGAAAATGTAAAAGAGGTCAAGTGAGGCTCTCAATGACGACCCACACAATATCGCATTCACAGATTGTACGAAATGAACCGTACACTTCCAGACACGTCCACCAAATACTTCTCATCTAATCACCGGGTATAAAAGTGCCAATAAGTAAGTAATAGTACATTATGGTACAAGTGAGCAACGTTGGTGATTACCGCCGAGGCGCCATTGAGACCCGAGCCGCCAGGCGAGGGTCTTAAGACAGCCGAGGACGGTAATCATCATGCTCACACGTGCCATACGACGTTTTACAACACACTTGCGAATAAAATAATACTACAAATACTTAATAAACAATATTACAAATTAATTCGTTTTCTTATGCGCGCGCATTTAACAATGGCGGTCGACCATATTTAAAAAAAAATGAGGTTTGAACTTAACTTTTTTTTACTCTGTTTTTTTTTCTGTACTTAGAGAAAAAAAAAAGTTAAATTTGAGCGAAAATTTTGTTTATTACACAAGTATTACAAGTTGAAATTATTTATATAAATACGAAAATGCATCAAATGACCATACAATAGGCGTATTAATTTATTCGTACTATTAAACACGTTATTTTTTGTATCAAAACTTTTTTAAGAACATAGACAATTATAGACACTTCCTATAAAATTTAAAAAAGAATCTATAACTCACTTTTGTGAATAATAGTAATGATAAAGTCACAGTTTTATAATAGGTGTCATTCCGTGCTTAATTGCGGTAAAATAATATCACTGTTATGAGCAGGTGTGTTGTAAAAAATATAAATTAGCCTATTACAGTTACCGCTGAACATAGTGCATTTTCAGAATAAGACATACATACGCTCACGCCTATATCCTTCCGTGGTAGGCAGAGATAACAGCTCGCCATTTGACTCTATCCTTACATACTTCACGGGCTTCCACAACTGCCATTAATCTTTTCATGCAAGCACGTCGGTTTCAAGTACTTCTGACCTGCTCTTCTTTCGAAAATTTATTAATTTGGCCAATGTGTGTACTGCGAGCCCATTCACCTGTGCCTTACATACCTGGTGTGTCTTTTGCTCTACGTGCCCAAACACCCCTATTATCCACCTTAGCATACCATAATTCAGAATAAGAAATAGTAAAATATTGACAATTCGATACCTGGCAGCGAAGTAGGCGGATTCTTTCTCAGGAGTCAGAATAAACTGGTTAGCGAGATACCATAACCTCTTCGCCTTGTATTCGGTGTTGACCTGGAAATAAAATTACATTTTACTTTATTTCAGTAATGTAGCACATAATAATACTGGCGTTTCCCGTGGCTCCACCCGCATGGAATTCTGACCCCGTTCTGAAAACCCATGGGAACTGAATGCAAGGATAAATGGAATTTTAAAACAAAAAGCGAATCCAGCTTAGGCGGGACTCGAACCCGCGATCTTTACCTTTCCCATCTCTCTTTGCCTTACATCTCTCATCCCTTACATGCTTTACTAATCTCATTCCTTAATCGATTTGCATAGCATTTATATATCTCAAACACTAATCCTTAGTTTCTCATTCGTTTGTCAACTCAAAAATAAAATACTGAACACTTATTCGACGAAGATGAATTGATGATCTATAGGGCAACCAATTCAGCAGTGGTAAAGGGAGAAAATTTTGAAAAGGTAAGGCGGTAGAAAAAGTCTCCTATAGAACAAGTGGATGGAATTCTACCACGGCTTCTCATTGCAGAGAAAGTCGGCAGATCGGGTTATAGGAACCCCTCACCAGGTACGTAACCATTATTTCCTGTGTTATGTTGACACAAGTTTCATAAACATGCGACAACCGGGGTTACATGTAGTAGGTACCAAAACGAATTCAAGTTACCTGATCATATCTTGATTGCACAAGGGCCTGTCTGGCCAATTGCTTAGCCTTGAAGTCGTTGATACACTGTTCTCTGACCAAAGTAGCTTCTTTAATACTGAGAGGTACGCCAGTACCGTGGCCAGAGCCGAACATACGAGCGAGGTAAGGAGCGAGAGGATCGATCTCGGCCTCCTTCTCTCGTTCACAAACTTCGGCTTTTTGGATTTCCTACAGAAAAAAGAGAGGTAGGTGATTTATTAAACTATAATGATAAAGAAAGCCTTTGGCCTTCCCACTGACAGCACAAAACCTCTCCAGTGAGCTCTGTCTACCCTACTCAACGACGACGGGAACACAACACGAGGTTATTTAGCCGCGGTATTCTGTAGGGCGGAAGTACTTCCCCAGTCGGACTACTTGATTAGGACGCAAATACCGTCGTGTCCTACCTCTTCCAAAAACTAATACAAACTTTACTAAGTAGCTTATGAAGATTTCTCGCATTAAAATAAGAATTATAACGGTAGCCAGAGAGACGATATGCTTACGCCCAGTTTCCGAAAGGCTGATCAATATCAAATTAACTAATCGGCTGTTAATTTTGTTTTCAAGTAGCGATTGGGTTGCTAAAAGTATGGTTAAATAGTATAATTTGATCATCGTGTTGGTTAATCAGCTATTTTAACCGACACGATGATCAAATTAAACTATTTAACCATGATTCTGGCAACCCAATTGCTACTTGACAAGAGATTTGACAGCCGATTAGTTGATTTGACGTTGATCAGCCTTTTGGAAACTGGGCGTTAGTCTTCAATAGATTCAATGTGCAGGTGCCGGATACATTTGTAGCAGAGAGAGAAACCCCAAGTTAGGTAATCCCGAGACTTGTAACACCGAATTCAAAAGTTCCATAAATTATTTCATTTCACTTCGTACCTGAATGTGCCATCCCTTCTTCGCAGCTTCGTTCTGCTCAGTATCAAATAATGCCACATAGAGCAGTGGTTCCGTCAGTTCCTTGTACCTCTGCCTCAGGTATACGTTGACGTCGGTCTCACGATCTCGGATGTGTTTGTTAGTGTTGTACTCCTTTTCTATGTTGTCACATAACGCGTAGTACACATCGAGGGGACGAGGCTGTTTTTCACAGGGATCAGCCTGAAAGGTAATTATATTTTATATACCTATTGAGTTTTAGGAATGCATACGGAACTTTCAAATTGAGAGACTCCTAGCTAGGCCAGGTCAGCCTTAGGACGGGTGACCATTATTAGCACATTGCGATTTGCTAAGTGTTAATCCAATCAATTAGCCTATTGCAGTCTACTGCTGGACTTAAGCTTCTCCCAATGTGTGAGGATACGCCCGAAAAAGGCCAGCTCGATGGAGATGGTCCTGAGTCGGCCGGGGTGCGAGAGATATATCTTAGCTCTGAACTCCCAATCTCACCTCCGGTAACCAACGACCCACAGATGGCGTGCGTTTTAGTCGGCTCAAGTTCAATATAACCTCCCCTGCTGGTTTCGGCGGGATTTTGCGCACGATAAAAAAGGGTTCTCCCAATGTTTCCTATCCCTTCCAATCCTCCGCCTTCCGCATCCAGCCAATCCTTACCTTTTTCAGGTCCTCAATAGATTATTGAGGACCTGAGAAGTCTAAATTATAAATATAAATAGCCATTCACTCACAATATAACCCGAGGTCTTATCAGGGTAGAACAGGATCTTTCCTCCAGTCTCTGCTAAATTCGGTTTGATAAAGTGCCTAGTGTCGTTAGTAACGAAGTTGTAAGCATATTGGTACAGCAGCTGTATAGTATTCTCCTGTATGTGGAAGATCTTCTTCAAGATATCATGTTTCGCAGGAATGTCGAAGTTGCGACTGTAGGTCTCCGTGATGTCTTTCACATGTCTTTTTGGTTCGGCTTTGGTGCCTTCTGTGTAGATTATTATGCGGGATTCTAGTCTGAAATATAATCATAAAACCAGTAAGTATAGTTATAGTGTTCAGCTTTTTGGCACGTCATAATTTCTGCAGCCAACTCTTGAAATATGGCTCTTTTGTAGAGTGATTTCATTTTGGTAGAACGGGTTCATTATTGCTGCGAAAAGCTACTTAGATTCTTTGAACTACAATATTTTTAACCAGTGAACAGAAATAAAGCTATTTTGGTAGGTGTCTGTCGTGGTTTTTCCACGCGACTGCAATATAGGGTTCTGCAAGAGGGGAATAAGAATGTTCTTACTGGGTCGGCAGCGTGAGTGTAACGCCCCTTGTTGCACACGTCCATAGGCCACGACAACCGCTTTCCATCAGGAAATAAAGTATAAAAACCCCTGGAAATACTGGTCGTACAGAAAAAGTAGGAAAGTGGGCCTCGGACTTTAGACGCAAGAACCACGATTAACCGATGATGATTGTTGACCAGTCTTATTGTAAGTACTTTGCTGTGGGAACACATGCTAACCTGTCATCCCTGCGTGTGTAATGTTCCTCAAAGGTGAGTGGAGTACATACGAGCTTGTGGAGGTGATCAATTCTCGCGTAGTAGTTGAACTCCATGACGCGGTCGCCCTCTACCGTCGTAGGCGGCGCGTCAAGAGAATATGTATGCTCTGGAAATAATAACATTAAAAATAAAATAATAACAATATTCAACTGTATATAAGGCTCCCTGAATAAAGTTATGGTCCCCCATTTATTATGAAATAAGATCATAATAACATGAGGTGAGTGTGATTTATTTATGTTAGTCTCAATATGATATTTATGATAGTTAGACATAGGTACATACATACAATCACGCCTTCATCGCCGGAGGGTTTGGCAAAAGTGAATTAACACCCACATTTCACCAATCATTGTATTAGGTCCCACGTAATAGGGGTGAGTCAATTGCGGATTGCCGTATTCCGGGCACTATTGTTGACTCGAGCCATGCATCTGAGGCTGAGGCGAATCTGGGCTGTGTCTGATGTTAAACAGCCCTGATGGTTAGAACTTACATTATACCTACATTTAATATGAAAGGTCAACTTACTGAGCAGATGATCTCTCCTCCCAATAAGAAAAACTTCTTTCCGTTCGCGCTTCACGTGGTCTATCCGCGCTGTAATCATCTTGTCCACTCGCTGATGATACCATTCAAATCTAAAATATTGAGAAATTGTATACAATAAACGGTGTATTAAAATTACTAAGGCGTTTGCTCAGTGCAAAGAACTGAAACATGAGATGAATGCGGAATGAGTAGGTACCTACAGAGTGAATACTTATTGAATACAGAAGGAATAGAGAATGAATACAGAACGAATAAATACCAGAATTAATATAGAATGAATAAAAAATGAATACACAATGACTACATAATGTAAAATGAATATAGAATGAACACAAAATGAATATCAGAATGAATAATGAATAGCTACGGAATGAATATAAGAAGGAACAACTATAGAATGAATAGGTACATAATGAATATAGAATTTTACGTCAACAGAGGAACGCTGAGGGCGTAATCATCGAATGTCTGAACTCTTTTAACAACGCCGTCGGGCTGGGAGTACGATGAGAACTTCTCCAGTAAACCTTTCTTATAGTGAATCACTCTGTGGCTACCCGGGTATCTTTGTTCAAATTCTGAAAGGAATATTATGTACATATTATATAAATAAATAATTCTAAATAATAATTATTGAATATTGAAAAATTGAATATCATTATATTCAATTGCCATTTTACTTACATACGTTTAAGAACATGGAAAGTGGAACTGGGAACGCATAGTGGCAAAAAGGACTTCGTTAGTCAATCAGCAGGTAATCAGCTTAAAGATGAGGTTTGGATTAGACCTTGAAGATCCAGTTAGATTGAAACTAAAATTAGACAGTCATGAAAATTCAATATTTCAAACCTTCATTTGATATATCCAACTTTTCAACCCAACTAGGCGGCATATCCAAGTGCTTCTCGGTGTCAACGGCTGATCTCTTGTCCAATAAATCGACGCCGACCAGCTGGCGCCTGTGGTTAGGTTCTCCTGCCAACAGATGTTCCCAGCAGCGCAGATCTCCCAGGTCGAAGCTCAAGGTGCTTAGATCTCCAGTATCCTTTTGTACATTGGCCTAATGGATGTACAGAAAAATGTGAAAAGCACGTGAAAAGTTGTTGGAGCTGATTGAGCGAAATGAATCTGCTCACCATTTCTAATAAATTAAGTGAAATAATGGAAGTAAATATCGCAATGATACATTTAAATACATATATCGTTTGTTTCGTACCAAAACGTACATTTGTTGAATGAATGTATGTATCATCATCAACCGTTCAGTGGATAGTAGGCAAGAATCATGAGAGTAAGATCTACTTTTAACGGAAAGTGGCTGAATGTCAACCATCGATTACTATTATAGTATCTAATATTACAAATACGATTATTACGAGGGAGAATGGAATTCTTAGTCTAAAGTCCTCTTATCCTCCCTTTATCCCTTTGTGTCCCAGCGTCAGATCTATTTGAGTAGCAAAGTGTCTAAATGATTGATTTAGATTGTATTATCGTCCGAAGTGTCCGAACTAAAGGCGTGTACCAAATATCAGAACAATCAGTCAGCAGGAATCGGAGAATACCAAGGTATTAAGATCATTTTGAGTACTTTGCTAGTCAAGATCGATGACGATGACGCTGACTGTAAATACCAATTGATTGATATACTTACGTAATAATTCTCATTATTGTAGACGCTTTCGATATGTTGGTATTGCGGTGCACCGATAGGGTGGCTGAAACCCTCGCTAGGTTCGATGAAGAATGGTTCTTCGATCCCTTGTGAACCAGGTAGGACAACAACCCAGGCGTGAGTGCGCCAGCCGTCGATGTCGTCTGGTGGAGGCGCTTCTAACTCCTATAAAAGACAATAGTATTATGTGATCATAGGGCCAGCCATATATGATCTAAAGCAGAATGTCCCATTCGCACAACGTCCTGTTAAAACAATTCAATGAATTCGATGTAAGTAATCAAACAATCTGACAATAGCCGCGTGGTTCCCGGTAGAATTTGGGCCACCCCATCTCCTCCCTTGCGGTGTTGTACAAGGCGACTAAGGGATGGGGCTGTTTAACATCAGTCAGATATATAAGTACAGCCCAAACTCAGCCTCAGATGCATGGCTCGAGTCAACAATAGTGCCCGGAATACGGCAATAGGCTCACCCCCTATTACGTGGGACCTAATACAACGACTGGTGAAATGTAGGTGTTAATTCACCTCTGCCTAACCCTCCGGGGATAAAGACGGGATTGTATGTATGTATGTATGTAATAAAACAATCCGTTAGAAGCAGTCTTATTTCAATGCCATAGTTAACTTACAGCAATCTTCGCCAGCCGTTCATTCTCGATTTTGTCAAGTGCCTTTTGTCTTTTCTCTGCTGCCTTTTTGTCCATTTCCATGCAGTACTTGGAGCTGAAATCTGGCAGTGGCACTAATCGGTACCGCGCACCTTTATCAGGTGGCGGTGGTTCCTCTATTACCTGGAATGAAGAGATTACGTTAGCATGACCGTACTACTCACCTATTATTACTACTTTCATTTGAGACGCCGCGTGTTGACCGGTCGGGTGATCAGTCTTCTGTGTGGATCATTTAACCCATTTCACCAATATCTCGCACTCTTTGTGTGCGCGACGAAATGGTACTGAACTTTCTGCGGTTTTACTCGCTAGTTCTATGCATTCAGTCTATATTATTCTTTTAGACTGAGTGTGGAAGTTGGAAATGAGAGAGTGTACTTCAGACTGCAACCGAGATTAGCACACGGATGAGGAAAGCGTCTATAATGAAGCAACGGAAAAAAGATCCAGTGAGGACTTACTTCTCTCTCATCGGGTATTTCTGGACATACGGTTCTGTATCTGATGGCCATGCAGACGTCCCTCTTGGCACAGCCCACCGCAACATACGCGTCGTACCCACCCCCTATTAACCAAGAGACGCAGATAGACGCCAATTCAAAAGGGTTGCCACTCCGACGTACGATGGCCGTGTATGGAGACATGAGGCGTTCAGGCTGTGGGGGAAGAAAAAGCTTGCTTAAATGGATATTGATATGAACATTCTGGAAGATTCTGGATTCGAATTCAATACCGCGAAAGTTATTTAAGGATTTGAAATGAGAAAATTGTCAGTAGCAGCATGGACCTCATGGATTATGGAAATAGAACTGAATAGTGGATTCTTACTTAGTGAAATATGTCTAATGTGTCTTTTAAAATATAAAAGCTTAGGAGGCTCGGTCGGGATAGGTAAAGTACCTCTGATCAGAGATGCATATTTGATTTGTTTGGTCCTTTGAGAGGTAAGTCATAATAGTATTATGTTATCTGTGGTCATAATTAGCTACATTTCGGAATATTGAATACTGAGCATCTGTGTCGCGGGATAAACTTTAATATACCTTGTGGGTGCGAGAGAAATGTAGGTGTAAAATACCTACACTTTTCCCATATAAGCCTATAAATACAATCCTGAAACTTTGGATAGTTCATTTAAGAACCATCTCTGTGTCCAACAGCTTTGAAATATTCTACATATTTCGTCCGGTCACTCTATTCGTTTGTAGTTCATGAAAATGGTGGTAGATGGCGATAGTAATATCAAATGAACTAAAACGTTGTACTTTTATGGAAAATGCGACAGATGTCGTTCGTATCTACTCTTGTAGGCTTTCGAAAAAGTATTTACATTAATTAATTAATTGAAACTAACTTGCAATAAGAGAGGCAGGTTAGGTATTATGACTATTATTATGAGTGATGCTGGAACAAAAACAGATATTTACAGATTTTATACTACTTAAAGCCCGGTTTTCACTTTGATTAGGAAAATTGTGAGTGCTTAGCTGATTAGTAAATTTGTGACTGCTTACTAAATTTGTGAGTGTGAGTAGCGTCCAATACTGTTTAGGTGTGGTGTTTAGTATGTGTTTATTGTGTATGCAAGCAACAACGATGGATGAAATATCGCGTTTGGTTCTTCTTCTTCATTATCCTAGCGTTAATCCCAGTCGCATCTGAAGCTTTCACACATAGTCTGAGGTCCGCTTTATCAGTCTAACTGCGGATTTGGTTGGACTTCGATATTTTACGTGCAGCGACTGCCATATGACCTCCACAACCCAATAGCTAGGACACGACGGTATATCCGTCCCTATAAAGCAATCCCACTGGGGAAGTACCTCCGCCTTAAAGAATACGGTGGCTAAATAACCTCGTGTTGTGATCCCGGCGGTGAATAGGGTAGCCAGTGCTCACTGGAGAGGTTTTGTGCTGTCAGTGGAAAAATCAAAGGCTTGTCCGATTTATCTTTTGTGCTGATGGCACAGAATCTCTCTGTTCTTACAGGGTCGCCAGAACGAGTGTAACTCACCTGGTGTTGCACTCGCCCATAGGCCACAGTGACCATTTACCATCAGGTGGGCCATGTGCTTGTCTGGGAACTAAGTAATATAAAACATTGCGATATTGGGCGATATCAAAGTATTGCTTAATGTGCTTCTCTGAGGCACGACCAGACCAATGCAAATAGGTACCTATACTCATGCATACAAATATTTGCACTGAGCGGGGATCGAACACGTGCCTCCTGCGTAGCGGCTGCGTTCACTACCACCACGCCACAGAGGCTGTCAATCGCGTTTGAATTTTATGGGAAACGGATCACTTAATCCCATCTTTTTTCTTTTTCTTTTTTTTTTCTTTTTTTCCTTTTTTTTTAAGAATATTAGCAACCGAAATTACTAATATTCCCGTTAACCCCTCCAACTAAACTAAATTGCTTGTGCTAGGAGTGGGTTCACGTCGGTAGTGTAATGGCCAGGATTCGAACCCGGGACCTCTCGATCGTAAGGCCGACTCCTTAACCACTAAGCTACCGACGCTTCAAATCATCCTCATCCTCTCCTTTCCTAATATAGGACAACATGTGCACTGTGCAGGACTTAGATACTACCCGCATACGGTGCAGAATATTCCATCAAGAACCAAGCGGTTCGGCGACTCCTGCTTCTGCCGCTCCATTAAGGCCTGGAATTCTTCACCAGTTCACGTGTTTCCCTCTTCCTACAGTCCCGCGTCCTTTAAGCGGGGCATGAAAAAGCATCTCATGAGGCCGTCAAGCTGATTGCCACCATTGTTACATGGTACGTGTCTATAATGGTGACTCTCTTTTCCGAGGCTTTGCCTTCAGCTTACCATCAGGCGAGGTGAAGTCAAATTGTAACATAGTACGTGTCTATAAAGGTGACCCTCTTTTCCGAGACTTTGCCTTCAGCTTACCATCAGGCGAGGCGAAGTCAAATTGTAACATGGTACGTGTCTATAAATGGTGACCCTCTTTTCCGAGGCTTTGCCTCCAGCTTACCATTAGGCGAGACGAAGTCAAATTGTAACATGGTACGTGTCTATTATGGTGACCCTCTTTTCCGAGACTTTGCCTTCAGCTTACCATCAGGCGAGGCGAAGTCAAATTGTAACATGGGACGTGTCTATAATGGTGACCCTCTTTTCCGAGGCTTTGCCTCCAGCTTACCATCAGGCGAGGCGAAGTCAAATTGTAACATGGTAAGTGACTATAATGGTGACCCCTTTTGCCGAGACTGCCTTCAGCTTACCATCAGGCGAGGCAAAGTCAAATTGACGTGTCCTATCTAAAAAAAAACTCTACGTAGACGATTTATACACGGGGCTAGCTACTATATCTACAAAGGCAACGAAACATTGCAATAATAGAATGTCGAAGGTCAAAATCCCGAAAACCAATATTTTGAGACCTCTGTTCTCAACAAAACCATCCACCTGTTTAGTAGATTGTACGGAGAAAGGCTACTTGCAAAAAAATAGAACGTGGTTCTAATCACGCTACTCACAGTTTCAATCACACTCACACTCGCACTCGCACTCACATTTTTGTCCAAACGTGTTTTGTACTAATCACTAAGCAGCTACACTAATCACTCGCACTCACACTAATCAAGGTGTGGACGGCGCTAATCACGCTACTCGCAGCCACACTCGCACTCACACTCACAATTTTCTGTCCAAACGTGTTTATTACTAATCACTAAGCACCTGCACTAAGCACTCGCACTCCCACTAATCAGAGTGTAAACCGGGCTTAAGTGTCCAACAAGCATACGGCTTGCTAAAAGATAAGCGGCTATCGATGCCTATAAAATATATACCTACAGCGCTAGAGGTGACTCTTTCGTTGTCGATCAATGTCCCAAACAGCACAGGTGAATTGCCGACCCTACTCACTAGCACAATCACTACACTACATCTAAGGGCAGAAAGGACGTCAAATCACTGCCCTTTTATGAAAAAAAAAAACGTAGGTGACATGGACTCTGTCGTGTTGTTCGTGAATAAGTACAGTCGCCTTCAGAAGTTAACGTGGATAAATTTATCAAACGATCTCAAAGATTAATGAATAATAAATAATTGTTGCTTTAGATAAAGGTCATCAAACTTAAACTTTTTATGTGCTTAGGATACAAGTTTTTCTTCAGACGTTTAGGCAGAGTTAACTTTGTAGAGATTTCAATATAATAAATGGAAAATTGAATTGGCAAACATAATAAAACGAGAATAATGTCTTACTATCGGACAGAAAGGCTTAGTAGTTGTAGGAATGCGGCTGTTAATTCATGTCTACCTTCCCTTTCGGGGCTAGGTCTATGTAACTTTTATTTATTTTTCTCAAATAATATATTTTTTGAAATTTGAAATTTGAATATTAGGTACTACAGAAGTATTTAACTGTCATCTTCTATAAGATATACTCCCCCATCAGCATCAGCGGCTTTAAATTCAACAGGAAACTTTTGCCCCACCTCCTAAATTCTAGACAAAGTTTCCTCTCAACACCAAGGAAAAAATAAAACCACAAAACGTAAATATTGTACAACCAAAGTCGTTGAAGCCAATCACCCTTTAAAATTCCCCAGAAAAACAACTGTAAACAAATCTACAAAAAAGTTTTCCCACGGTTATTATTGTAGGGAATCATAAACGGAGTGGAAGGGCGAGGGAGGTGGCGGGACTCCCCCCTCCCACAAATTGAATCCAAAGTTGAGGGAAACAAAGTCGGCATCGCAACTTTTCCGACTACAACTTTCACTTTCACTTTTCATTGAAAACTTTTCACCGCTTTCACTAGTTAAGTACTTTTATGGGTACGTTTTAATATTTTATTGTCAGTGCAGTTCGAGTTAGTGGCACTGTTCTGTTCTTTCACAGTTTTTGGAGTTTTAAGAATGTTTAGGGTTATTATAGCGTTCATAGTCAGGAGAGGTGAAGGTCGTTTCTATATTTATTATAGCGTTTAAAACTAGTCTTTGAATTATGGAAAACTTTAGCTTCATATCATTATTCTGTGTGGATAAAGGATGATTTTTTTCAAACTTTTAATCGAGGCCTTTGCATGCGGTGGTGGGTGACTAATTATCACATCGCCGATTTCAGCTATGTATTTTGACGTACTTATTTACAAACATATAAACGAAGCAACAGATTAAATACTAGGTAAACGTAAAAGTAACAGGTACGCACAAATATACCGCCGCCTTTCTTCATAGCATAAATATTTCGATACATTATATTAGCAATAATTAGTTAGAAACTTTGAAAATATAGAAGATAATATAATAGTAAAATTAACAGCCCCCCTAGACGAGTGGCAATTCGTTGACAGGCGTATTGTAGAATACAATGATGAAGGTATCCGATATTCGTTGACAGGCGTATTGTAGAATACAATGATGAAGGTATCCGATTGGCACGGATTTTGACGTTTATGACTCTTATAACAATCATTAACGTATGTCAATCCCATTCATTAATCAATCTATTCTACTCTTCAAAAGTATTGCCACTTGTCTAGTGCAAGTACGTTCAAAGGTACCTTTCTATGATTACAAAGAGCATATTCCACGACGTCTCGTTACCCGACAATCCCGCAAGCTGACGAGACGAGCTAGATCTACAGGAGCGAGATACACACGAGCACTGAGCACATGCATATAAATCTACATATCAGAGGCACTTCTGACAAAGTTTACCGACAGTGATGAACGGGATTACGGGTAATGTGAGAGGTAAAGTGATATGTACCTAGCTCTTATGAGCATTCGCAGTTGCAGCGACCATACCTTTTTGTACAGCAAAAGGGGTATAACAGTAGACAGTAGTAGTTTTTGTGGTACAGCAATATGGTTAAATTAGCCATTTAATTGGACGCCTAGGCGTTCATGACCTAGACCAAGTTATTTTAATATAGTTCAGCTACGCAGCCGTTGAAGATGGCTGACAAAGACACAGCAAAGCGTTCTACATTTTGTTCAGTTATTTAGCAGATTCAAATTTAATTGTTGTTTTTTTTCACTGTGGCGCTAGTAGTCATCAAAATAGATACAAAACAGTTTAGTACCCGTTTTCTCTATTTGGTAATCGATATCTTTCTTGTATTTTCATAACTTTAGAGGTAGTTAACATATAAATACCTATACATTTCATTTGTTATAATTTGGTTTGTATTTTGTATTTTTAATAGTTGCTTTTTTTATTTCGCGCAGCTCTTTTTTATAAGTGCAAACGTGCAACTTCATTTAACATGTCTTAGAACCCTGCGGAAATAATCACGCAGTGACATTTCGCAGTGATCTTACCCTCAGATGGAGCCGTTCGCTACCTTCCCAGTTAAAAACCTCAAGTAACTATTTAGATTGGTGTTATTCTAGGATGTGTGAAAAAGCTTGACCGACTCAGAGTAAATGTGCCGGAAAGCGTCGCGACTGAAGGCCGCCGTGAGTGATGAGCTCATCAAGAATGCTTGAAGGTTCCGGCCGCTGCGTAGAACAACGACGCAACGAGCCGTGGCTTGGAGCTGCGAGGGGATGACATCAACCCTGGGGGATACTAGTTATTTATTATTAAACATCAGTTTATAATTTGATGGTATGAAATTGTTTGTCATGCATGACTGATTGACCTATGAAAAACGGATGGTTTTTTATAACACTTCTTAGGTGACAGACACGCATGCAGCCCACCTGATGGCAAGTGGTTAGGCCACGCAAACAGGGAAGTCACACTCGTGCTGCCCACCCTGTAATAACAGAGAATTTCTGTGCCGTCAGAAGACAAAGCAGGACAAGTAATACGACTTTAGGTCAACGCGTTTTTAAGTGCCTAGGCATAATCGAGTACTTTTATTTCACACTGTTGTACAGCTGCTGAGATGTTTCGTAGCAAGTCTTATGCTTGCACTTCATTCTCGTCGAGGTTAGGCGAGGAAGTGCGAGCACGAGAGTGTGGTGGGAGCCCTCACGTCACATCACCGCGCCTCGCCTAACTAAGGGTGGCCGCACATGTACGGTTTCCGGAGACGGTTTCCGTCCACGGTTTCCTGATTTGGAATTCCGTGTGCCGAGCGCACACGTCCGGTTTTTTGCATTAGGTTTTTTTATTATTACTTCGAAGCGAGCAGTGTTGCCAGTGCCAAATTGTCAAATGTAACACAAGCTGGCTTAAAAGTTGCATTTTCGGGGGAAAAGTTACGTATTCTTGTTTTTTTATATAGTGTTTCTTGTTTTTTACAAATCCTCTCGGTTTATCTCGGGTATTCGCCCAATTTAGGAGCCGGCCTTCCGAGATGCTCCTTGAAATCCCACTGGCCATTGAGTACGAGCCCCAGCTATTTCATCTGGGACTTAATGCAGCTGAGAGCGTCTACCACTAAGGGGCTGGGTCGTAAGAGAGTCAAAAGTTACGCAAAATGTAACAAAAGTTACAATACAATCTGGCAACCCCGGAAGCGAGACACAATCAGTGTTGCCAATTACTGATGATCTGAATTCCCCACAAACCCAACAGAAAGGCCCCAATATTAGACATTGATAACTACATTACTTCTCTTGAAGTTTCCCGCTATATTCACCACTTGCGATGTTTATTGCGGCTCGTGTACATAATATTGCCAATAAAGAGTTAAATAGTACCTTAATGTCGGATATTTTGCTTTAATAATTTATCAATATGTATAATACTTGCCACTTATTACTTCTGAGTTTAGGTCTAGTGTGAATTTCTAAATGCCCCACATAAGCACAATCCCCACAAATTCCCTAATCGGCTTGAAAGTCCCCACTTTCTTGGGAATTGACAACGCTGGACACAATTTAAGCGCGATTCCGGATGGAAATTTCCTGACGTGTGCGGCGATTAGTACAAAATGTATGCGAGTGCTGCGTTCGGTATGACGTCATTAGGTTTTTTCCATTCTGAACCGAACGTCAGGTTTTTTCCGTTCTGCAAAAAGTAAGGACGTGTGCGGCTAGTAGAACATTTTGTATGAAAATGGAGCATTCGGTTTTTTGAATCTGACTTTTTGATCAGGAAACCGTGGACGGAAACCGTACGTTTGCGCGGAGCCTAAGATGTTTGCCGATCGCGCCTCGCCTAACTTCGTCAAACCTCGCCTCGCCTAACCTCGACGAGAATGAAGTACAAGCATAACGATTGACGGACGAGGCTCTGGCAGTGGCTTTCCCTTCGGGGTTAGGCTTTAGGGTCCAAGATAAAATAAATATGGAAAGGTGAAGTAAGATAGCAGAACGTGAACTCAAAAGTTAATCTTACTGGCTAAAGTGCTATATTACTGGCATTGGCACCTGCATGTTGATGACTGATATAAATAATGTAGATAGGTTTCCGTACCTTTAAAAAAATTACTTATTATGAAAAGTACCTACCTAAGCTTATCAGTAGCTTAAGTAGTTAAGCTACTGGGCGACTCGAGCTCGAAAATATCAGCCTCAACAAATATTGAATAAGAAATGGGCTTTACACAGAAGCTAGAACAAGCTACATATAATATTAAACGCAAATAGGGTACGTGAGGCGTGTACCGTACCGCACGGCACAACGGGCCCCGGTACGGTAACGGCAGCGCAAATTAGACCGTACCACGTACCTCGCTTTGAGTTGCGCTTGACCAAGCGTTATTCGGATTTGGAACAAGACGCCCACCGCACTAGAGCTGCCCCCGATATCGATAGAGGGAGTATCGATTGTGGGGGCGCCTCGCGAGCTGGCGACGCGTATAGACGCCACTCATGCGAGACCGTGCTGCGCCTCTAATTGAATACGATGTGACGATGTCGATGAAATGTTGTCGATAGCAGTATTTTTTTTTGGTTTGTTTTAAACTTGTAATCGTTATTGAGACGGTAAACAGATACCATGTTAACGTAGCATGTCTTACCAAACACTTGTTATACACACTAGGCTGTTGCCCGCGGTTTCCTGTGCGTGAAATACTGATTCCTTCCTCCGAACAATGATAACCTATTCTCGGGACAATAATGCCTAAGTGCTATTTCAGACTATACCTAATCTATTTTTGTCGCAAGTTTCATATCATGAAATCGTCATTTGTTGATTCATCTTCACAAATTAGTGGGCTGTTGTATCTTAAGTACCTACTTAAGCGTGTAGCGATTTTTACATCGCTAGTATACGTTTTTAACTGTTTCAAAAACGATATGGCATTCCTACTTAGATCACCATTGCTGCTTTGCGAAAAAGAAAAAATAAAACAAATGTATAGAATAAGCAGCTAGCCGGGCAGAACAAAGAAAGATTCCCGCGAACATCGCAATACTACCTTATCTGGTTCTAAAGATCCCACTCCCCGTCAAAATATAACGCAAGGTAATTTTAGTGTAGTGGTACAGTGGTATTTCCCGGTAAGGAAATTTGCTTTAAGCCAGAATTTCGCAGATTTATAATAAAACAGCTGTAGTGACAAACCGGTCAAGTGCTCGCACTCATGATTCGCACACAACTGGCACATACAATCCTACAAGATATAAAACTAAGTACTTTATGAAAACTTAACACAGCTGGCTACTAGGTTGACTGTGCGTATTGTATCTTCAGATTTCTTGCTGTTCTTAGATGCAATTTATACCGAATATGTTAAGCTTAAAAAACTGCTGTATGTAGTTGCAAGCTGGAACACTAGCTAATTGAACCCAAGCTCAGGCTTTCCTTTCCCTCTCCTCCCTTTCCTCGCCCGAACATGTGCTGATTGAACACTAAGACTTTCTTCTTGGAGTTGGGGAGTTAGAATACAGTTGCTCCCTTAAACCAAATTACTTAAAAGAGGGCTAGAAAACTGAATATAAGGATGTAACCGGGTATGGCACTTGGATGATAATTTTAAACTTAAAAATATTAAAACTACAGGCAAAATATTTATTCGGCAGCACGATGTTGACCTACATACAGGTATTACGATACCAATGGTGCACAAAGCGTTATTTTTTATCGACAAATAAAACTAAACAATGCGAAAGGAGCTCAGCGCAGCGCTCTCCAAGAACGGCAGTCCACGCGAGTGATTTGCACCACCCGTCGAGCGGTCGCGACGTTCGCTAGTGATGTAACTACGGTAATAAATTGTATCGATATCGATAATCTTACATTATTACTTAATTATGTCAGTTGGTTATCGTAGATTAATTAAATCACTTTTAATGAATATTCATGATTTTAAATTTTGGTAACACTTGAAGGAAATAGTTTAGATGTTGGTCAGTATCAGCTGTAAACAATGCCGTTTGCCATACGTGCTACCTCATTTGATTTAAACGCGTGTCATTGTCAACAGCGTCGCTTCTCCCGAAGGAGCACCTGATTGTAGGTAAACAAAGGAGTGTTTTTGTCACTGCCGACGAGCCGGGAGGGCGACGGCGAGTGTTGTCCGTGGCGACGGCCGCGGATCGATATCACTCGAGATCTGTCGGCCTACGCGCCCGCCTCGCCAGCCATTTGCCTACCTCGACGCCTCAGGCTCGTGTGTACATAACCCGCCACCCACCGCCCGATACACCCCCGCAGATTACTGCCTACAAAGCAAACTTCATTGGGATGTGCATGCAATATGCGCAAGGAGACCGAATTGCACCTCGGCCGGCCGCTGGGTCAGATTGCTTTGATATCGTATTCGTCCTCATGTACAGACCATTGCATCTCGGGTCTTGGGTAAAGGCGTCTCTATTTCTAACCGTGTTTCTGTACGTATGTAGCTCCGGCAATCACGTTAATTACTCACAAGACGGGAACGGTATTACGTTACCTAGCCTGCGGGATGTTTCTCTGAGAACTATCGAACACACACGTAGGTAACATTTGATATAGTTACTTTGGTAAAATGGTGACAAATTATTTCTATTAAACACTTCAATATTATGTAGGCAATGACGTATTATATAGACACGGCATGTCCATAGTACACGGCTCTCAAAAACGGTGGAAATACTAAGTAGGAATATATAAAAACATTACGAGTATCATAGTTTTTATGTTTCGGGACTTATCGCGATTAATTATTATTTGGAATATCTATAGCTACATAGTACGGCCTTAGTAAGGTAAGGTTTTATATTGCGTAGCTCACTGTCACGGCTCTTATTGAAGCGTAAAATCAGGGCAATTAGCATTTTAGAGTGCAGATAGCGCATCTATAGTCGATGGGGTGTTTTTGAGGCCTTACTACTTGAGACCTTTGGAGCTTGAGCCAAGCTAGCTTATCTGCAACTTGATAACTCCTGAAGAGGCTCTAGCGCAGTATTTTCTCTTGGGATATGAAGGTCAGATAGCAGTCGCTCACATAAGAGATAAAAAGGTGAAGGGCTATGCAAATAGACAAATTTTATGAAAGCGGACCCCGGACTACGAGGTGAGAGCCTTGGATGTGACCAGGATATAACACATAGATGACGCATACAAATATTTACGTTGAGTGAGAATCGAATCCACGATCTTTGATCCACAATGTTCCACCGCTACGTCACATAGTTAAATCTAAGTAACCTTTTATATAAATAGTGGTCTGGCTAAACTAATGATAATGACCGAACTACAAAAAGGGTATCGTGTCAAAGGGATATTTTTTTCCACAAGCGAACGGTTTATAAATTAGGTACCAAAATTCACTTCCCATGCACAACTTTAGCTACACATACATGAGAGTTTACTAATAGTATTGATAAGCTTTCCTAAGCAAATTGTGAGTGGCGTCTTTATGTACAATTAGCGTCAGATTGATCATGACTGCAAAGTCTCAAAATGATCTTAATAATGATGATATTATGAGCAAATCAAACTGTTTTATTGATTTAAATTATATTATTGTCCGAACTAAATGTGTGTACCAAATATCAGAACGATCGTTCCCCTTCCTATTGACTGACAACAGGAAGGGGAGAAAACCAAGGCATTAAGATCATTTTGAGTACTTTGTACGTCGAGATCGATCTGATACTGATCATTATGTTTGAAGCGTTGCGTAACTGATTCAGATTTCCTAAATAAGCGTCTGTAACTTAGTGGTGAAGGAGTCGACGGGTTCGAATCCTTGCCATGACACTGACGACGTGAACCCACTTTTAACACACCCAATTTAGCTTAGCTGAACGGGAAAAGGGGAATACTAAAAAAAATTGGTATCGCGAAAGACCACTAAACGACCACAAACAACATGCAACTTTTTTACCTGCCATATAGATGACATTACAAAAAGGCGCGCCATGCCTGCGTGCAGATAGGTGCCCCGTTCCAAATTCGAAATTTAAAAAATTCATTCCCTCCTCACCCAGAAACTATGACACAATGTTTGTTATTTTTTTAATATTTTTGTGACGGATAAAGATATAAGTCTTTATAGCAATTGTTGATTTAAACAGCTAGTGTTGCTAGTATACATATAAGTGATTAGTAAATCTAAAACATCAATTCCCAAATTAAGCGAAGTACTTACTTTGGTTCAATGCTACCAAATAAAGCGTAAAAAAGAATAAAGTCCTGCACCCTCACCCGTGTTGTCATCTTTTAAAAAACTACGCACGGCCCCGCGGATACTAGTAAGTTTCAATTTGAGAGGGGGAGTGCCAGGGAGCGCCAGTAAATCGGCCAAGTGCAGTCCTCCCGCCCTCTGTGCTCCGAAAGAGGGAAAGTTCACATTTGCATGCGCCGCGACGCAAACTTTACGATAAGTTTGTTGTTTTGTCTGCGCACTAGTTTAGTATTGTTACTTAGTTTTATTGAGTTTTTATGGTTTTTATTTTGTTATGTGAAAATCTGAACCAATAAATGAAATTGAAGTGAGAGTTAGTCCGTTTGTTCACTGTCAGACAGCTGATATTATAAGTCGTAACTAAGGCGTGGTTTATACTTAAAAGGCATTACGCGTAAAGCATAATCCAAGCAAAAATGCGACGAGCGGTTTCTCCAATCCTCTTGACACCAAATTCGTCATCACATCACATACCTACCCATATGCGTTGCTATCGAATCATTTGAGAAGGGGAGCTGGTGGAAATCGCAATGTTTGAACCTATTGCTACTAATATAATATTCCTAACAAATATTTATATAATCTAGGATATACCTACTACACTACACATCGCTATCTAGACCTTGATAGATTAGCTTAGGCGCCCCACGTTGGGCGCCAACGTAATGCTTGTGTTATGGGTTCTAGAATGCGAATATTATTATTATGACAGTTTCTGTGGCGTGGCGGTAATGAACGCGACTGCTACGCAGGAGGCGCGGGTTCGATTCGCAATCAGTGCCAATATTTGTATGCATACTACATAGATACTTGGGTATCTAACCAGATATTATTGATAACTCTGCTCATTATTACATTGAGCTAATCCATAATTTCACTTGAAAGAAAATAACTACAGAATTTAGCTGACCATTTTATCCCTATTCACCCATTGATCACTATTCACCCCATATAAAGGTACAAATACAATTCTGGACGGTTTCTATATCTAACTTCTCACCTAATACACAAGTAAAAACTGAGAACTTTAGATATCATACAGACGCATCGATTTATCGGTCTAATTTGAACAGTACAAGTCCTTATTCGGCTTGACCAAGCGTAACGTAATATGCGTGTTCGTAACAGTCAGTTTAAGCCGACGGCGACGACGCATAAGTTGGTTCAGTTTTACGCGAGCTCTACCTTTAATGTTATGCAATTGAAACTGCGACATAGTCAAGTAGAATAAAGCTCCGGTGCGACAGTATTTTTCATAGCGTGTGTTGTATATGCCAACTAATGAGAGACGATCACTTTTGGCGTAGCGGTAAAGCATTTGACTGCTACGTCGTAGGCTCCGGGTTCAATTCCCGCTCAGTGTAGGTAAATATTTTGTAATCATGAATACGTCACGAATGGCGAATAATTATTTGAATGTTTCTATGTATTAACTATATTAACTAAATAATATATCTTATCGATCGATGGCAGTTGGTGGAACTTGCTACATAAAAATATTGAATAAAAATTTCTATTTTTCACAATATCTTACTTCTTAAACTTACCGGTTTTTCTTTTATTTCAATGTTATAAAGAATAGAATAATGAAAAATTTTGCAACCTAAATTATAAAAAATAATAAGTTATTACCATTTTATTTCTCTTAAATTCTTGATCTTGCTTCACAACGTTTTTCGATATAAGTTAGAATTCTTACTTACGTACAACTAGGTACCTTTAAATCTTCCCCCAGTTTAATTTTTTTGATCAACTTAATATCTAAAAAAGCTACTTGTAAAATGCAGCGGCATTTACTTAGTCAGTACCTACAAAAAAACAGAACCATTCGCGTAAATTGCTATTAGCAATGAAAAAAAAATAACAAGGTAACTCTCCTCCGCCGTAATAAACACACCGAAAAACCGACAATAAACAACTGAATGGAATGAGTACGCCAACTGAATGTGAATGAATGAATCAGCACAGAGTATAGTGGGAATGGGTACCAGAGACAACACGGGTTGGTGCTATAAGGGAATATTTTAGCGTATTTCAATAAAGGCGACATCTTTAATCTAGGGATCGGGTAGGGGCATAAATCTTGCAGGTTCGGGGCCAGTTTTGAATCATTTAGCGCGGGGTGGCCGCGGGGCGCGACTTCCGTCCGGCACGTGCTGGACTTGCCCCCCGCACGTCCTGCGCCCCCCTCGCGCCACCCGCACGCCCCGTGCTGCGCGTCTGTCTTGTCGAGACAAAGGGGCGCTAGAGATGTCACCAAATGCATTTTATCGATAATAATTTTATAGTTTACTTGACTTGATGTAAGGACCATGAATATTTTTTAATAATAACTAGCTAAACTAGCATTCCATGAATCACGAGGGCCATTCTATAAACAACAAAAAAAATCAATAACGTTTAAATGACAGCATGCACGAGTAGTTCCTTCTAAACTAATATTATCTTAGGGCAATATTTTATCAGTCAATGACTTGAAAGTTACCAATGTCTCGTTAAGTCATAGAATTTATCATTACAACTTTTTGTTACTAGTCTAGAAATTCATCTTAATGTAAAGTTTAGTATTAAAAGTTTAGTATGAAAATATGTAATCTTAGTTTATCATCGATGCAGTACGTTTGACAAGAGTACAGCATCCCATCTCTAGTGCACGACGTCCGAGCTGCCTCTAATTTGAATTCACGGAGACTCCGCGACCGTCCGCCGCGTCGGCCGCGCCCGACTTAATGAATCGCGAGGGGGAGGGTGGGTGACGCCACCCCCACAGCCCCCGCCGCGTCACCCACCGGGGGGGCGATCGGACGGCCACCGCATCCTCCGCGCGGATAAGTGACGCCCGTGTTGCTCCGTACATAGGTACGCCTTATGTATTGCGGCACATAGCGGCCGGCCTGTACCTACGTAACGCTCGCCAAATTTATGTCCCGCACATGTCTAGAGACCGCGGTCGTACCTTCACAGGGATTTTGCGTGTTTACGTACAAACGAGAGCCTGCTGAAGATATTTGAGACGGAATTTTGCTTGGACCCTTATTGATGATCCGGTTGGGTTTCGTTAATCTCATCGTCAACGTCCTTGTGAATTGTGTAGAACATCTCTGATATTTTCGAAGGGGATCATTGATCATTATAATAGGAGAGTAAATAAGCGGAAATATTTGCTAAATGCACCCCACCTTAAGGTTAACTGGAGCTAAAGAGTTTTGCATAACATAATGCAAATGCGCACCCTTGCACGGTAGAAATGTAGCCTCAGGGAACACATTACCGCTTTGTCCGACTCGTAAATGGCTGTAAACAAAAACTTGCTAATGGCCAATTATGCAAATAGCAGTTTCGTGATGACCAATCAAATCGCAGTAAATTATTCAGCCTTTACGAATATGCCTGGGGTCAATTTCATTTCGGTTATATCGATACCCTACCGGGTTTCATCTCGATGGTATTTGGATTTCACAAATGCTAATGCAGATTTTTTTCATTGTGACTTGAATTTTACACATAAACTTACTTCCGATACTTACTTATTTTCAATTTAAACGTTAACAATATCTGTTACAAGAAAAATACATTTTTGTGTAAAATCGACAACTGAAAAAATCGATAATTTGTAAAATTTGAGAAACTGGAGAGTTTGTATTTAGTTTTCAGCTCATTAAATTTAGCAACTATCTTTTGCTTCATACAATATCGAACACGATGCTACACATCACTGGAACTGACCAGTGATACCAAAATGCCTGGAAACGTAAAACACTATTTTGTTAGTCTACGTAGAAGCATACTACCAATAAAATAGCTACATTTTTGCACATTATTTCCAGAACTAAACACAAACAATACACAAAATTGATGCTAAATCCTATTTGGTATATGCTCAAATCCGCTTAGTGTACGTCAATAATAATAACTCAGTACCCCATAGCGGTCAAATTATCCGCATGTAACCCTCGGGTCCGCGGGCACGGCGCTGGGTCCATCAAGAACGGGTCGTGGGACGGACGGCTCGAGACGTCGCCCGTCCGCGGCCATTATCGTCGATAATCACGCGATGTATCGATTGCCGACATGCGTGCCGCACTAATTTGGTGCGCGGGAATTACGCGCCACATGTTTATGGTAACATGATTAAGTTCTTATTATTTTGTACATTTAAGGAACACAATATGTCTTTGATGAGTTTTAGTATTGGAAATAATAATTGCATCTAAAAACGATAAAACAAAATAATAATAAGAGTCGAAGCTGTGATGAAGAGGGCTTTGACTGCGGTGCAGCTCTGCAAACAATGGACCACCTATTGTCGTGCCCGCAGTGCCCCAAAACTTGCAAACTGAAGATTCTAAATTCCTAACGTAAATGAGGCAGTGGTAAAAGTCGCCGCGTTTTGAGCTAGGTACATCTAACACCACAAACATACTCATATTGTTATCTATATATGCCTAAAACTATTGAATTCAGTCGTCATGTTGGACGTTTTGCGTGTTGGGCGTTTTGCGTGTTGGGCGTTTTGCGTGTTGGACGTTTTGCGTGTTGGACGTTTTGCAAGATTGGACGTTTTGCGTGTTGGACATTATGCCAAGAAAGGATAAAGAAGAAGAAGAGTGGAAGCTACCCTAATGCCAAGTTGACTAGTTTTCCTTCATAGTTGTTAGTTAGAAAACTATTTTAACAGATACTATAGCGATATATTTGGTGATATTTTATAAAGTACCTACACTGATTTTACCTGACTGTTTCCGTTACATTTCAGCAGCCATGGCCACGACTTTACAAGATGCAGGGTAATAGCAAAAAAATAAATCCTGCAAAAGAATCCGTAAAAAAAATATTTTTGGTCTTCTGTTGATGTCTGTTGATGAGTTTTGCTTCCAAAAACATATTTCTTATTCAGTTTCAAAACAGTACTTCGTCTATTAACGATAAGTGAATATTAACAACTGCCCTTAAATTTCACGTAGCAATAACAACCGCTATTGGCGCATAACATTCTGTTGTTCAACAACAACAAAACAACTTGGTAAATCATTTCTCTGTAGCAGATCAAGTTGGTTGTTTTGTTATATAACAACACCCTCTAGCGGCCGCAACAGGTGCTCTCCTATACTTACTAAGTATTGGGTACTTTCCTATCCTAACTACCCAATAATTATTATGAATGTGAAAGATTGTGAAGATATTTGTTATTCAATCACGCTCTAACGGCTGAACGGATCTGGTTGAAATTTGGTACAGGGATAGATCATAGTCTGGAATAATACATAAGCTACATACCGGGAATCGGGAATAGGTAACCCATAGGTAACGGAAATGAGGTTATACTAGTAATTATACGCGTGTGAATCCGCGGGCAATAGCTAGTAGGTACTCGTAAATAAATGTATTAAACCTAATTTGGACACCGTGTTTCTCACACCCGAGGGGGCATTTCAAATCAATGGATTAGACGAGGTGCGAGGGAAATACATTATGGGCCACCTCAAACCTAGGCATCTGAGACCTGCGACCACGTACGGTTTTAGTCGGTTCGTTTAACATAACCGCCCCCGCCAGGTATACAACCAAGGATTATACTATGAATCTAGTCCCGTATTCACCAAATTCTATAACTGATTACAAGAGTAAAGTCCAAATGAGTTGAAATCCTGAGTAGATAGCGTGCAGCCGGTATCTAAGCACAGTCTCCCGGATACGGCGGGTAAACGGGTCAAATATAGTTCTACCAACTATAATATATATATAATATAGCTTATATGCTACGACTTGTCGACATCACAAGCCTTCAGTAGAAATCCCGAGGAAATTAGAGCGTATTAGGGTATATGTAGGGTATCTTTATGGTATATGTAGATATTTTAAACTATCATGGTCACTTATTGCTATTAGAGGTATCGGAATATTTACCATTTGTTGTTGGGAGTTTGTAATATACATGCGACAATACATATACTTTTTTTTGTATATCAGTGCCGAAGGGTGAAAATTTTTAAAGATAAGCCGGTGGAAAAGGAATAACCTGTTATAGAACGATCATAGCAATTTTGTATGGAATTCTTTGCAGAGCAAGCCGGCAGGAATCGGCTTATAGGCACCCCTCGCTACTGAAATACGTGACATGTATACACGAGACTTGTAACAAAACAGTAATTTTAATTTATTAAAGCCCGTATTCTGAGGACAAATTTTATAAACAATCTGTCCAATCTGTCTGTACAACCGTTAAATCGAAATTCAGTGGGGTGAGCACGAAAAACTATCGTAATCGTAACGTGAACGTAACGAGAGCACGAAACATTGCGATTGGCCGCCTGGGCACAGATTACCTAATAGTTGCCTGGGGCCTTAGACTAAGTGACATTCTATTGGCGAAAACGCCAGTGGAATCGCTAAATTGTAGTATGAAATTGACATAAATCATTAATATAACTATATTTTTTTTATGAAATTTGAGTCTTTGTAACTCAAAATATATTATTTAACTTTTCATTATTACTATAACCACCGCAATGTCCCGAAATCCATTGTTAAAACCTTAAAAATTGTTCGCTTCAGAGCGATTCCATCAATAGAATGTCACTTTGTCTATGGCCCCTGTCTACTCATCGCAATACTCCGTGCTCTCGTTACGTTTAGGGTTACGATTACAATAGCTTTTCGTGCTTACCCCACAGGACTGAGCGTCTTCTAGAATACGGGCCTCAAAGTTCTTAGTAGATATGGGTAAACTATGTAGGTACTCGTATCCACAATCGTATCCAAATCCACAAAAAAGTTTGAACCAAAACTTGTCAGACACCTGCGAATGTATAAAATAGTCGCCTAGTCCGTCTCCCCATTTATCTACCTGTCGTCTAGAGTTTGATTCTTCAATCCACGTCGTTATCTGCCCGCGCGTCTGTCAGTCACACCCTGAGTCCTTTGTGAGATAACATCAGACTAACTTGGAACATATTTGGGTCCATTATTTATATTTTAATGATTGTTTGTAACTACCTAATTTGTGAACTAATGGTTCAGTTCTAGTGCTATCATTGGTTTGTCAGACTTTCATTACGTAGATTTTATAGAATAATGGCACTTAAAGCTTAATTTTCGTGATTGAAGAATTGTCGTGTTGGTATTGGTAACCCCACCATTTCATGTGGGTGTCGTAGATGGCAACTAAGGGATAGGGCTGTTCTCCATCCGACAGTTAACACAATGCCTTTGCAAAAATGTCCTATTGACGGCAATAGGCTCACTCCTTATTACGTGGGATCGAAAAACATAGTTGGCTGAATGTGGCTGTTAATATACTTCTGCCTATCCCTTCGGTGATTTACAGTCGTGAATATCCACTATCATCACAGCTATAATAACATTCTGTTACTGTTCAACGTTCACGGGAACTTCAACAAACCTGAATAAGGCCATGCGCTGGCATAGACGGGTGCGGGTAGCGGACGTCCGGCGCGGGCGACCGCGCCGTGCGCCCGCCTGACCGTCGCGGGCGTCCGCTGCTCCGTCGCGGCCGTCCGCGACGGGCGTCTGTCCAGTGGCGGATCCAGGGGGGGGGGTCATGGGGGTCATGACTCCCCCTGGGCGGGTCACCTACTAAAAAATATCCCAATGTCACTGTTAAATTTTAAAAAATAACACGCATAAGAAGACTGTTTCTGTACCTACTAGTATTATAATTTTATGAGGCACCAAACAGAAATTTTCAATCGTGTGAATAACATTCAAGCCGATCAACCGATGGACTCGAATAGTTTTCGGACCTGACACCTTGTCCGCTATGTTAAAGAAATAAGCGCGAATGACTAACCAGGCCGACAGTCGAAGGTCTGGAGCTGACAGCCATGAGGTCCTTTTTCGATTCGGGCAACAACTTGACTTGGGCTCAGCTTCAAAGGCCCCGTATTTATGTTACTGTTTGCTTACAAAAACTTTTTGTGAACTTGGAAGAAGCCTTCCTTTCTGGATCCGACGTAGGTAGTCACCAAAGCATCCGTGCCCGGTAATAACCTGCGTCAGCCGGTACGAGAGGCAGCCGTGTGGCCTCTCTAGCCACTCCCTCATAGGATGGGATGGGCCTTACTACCGCTATTACCGCGGGCCCAGCGGTTGTGGCCAGTGGCCATCTTCTGCTGCGGATGACGCAGCTGGCTCATATGCCTGGTCTTTTTTTTTATCGTGCGAAAAATCCCCGCGGATACCTCCCCCGCCGGAGCCGGATAGTAAGAGAGCTTGGATCATTAACTCGGGTACCATCAACGTACTGAATGAGATGTACATCATTAGACGCGTCTTTAATTGGAGAACACGAAATGGCTATGCTGCAAAGTCAAAAACCTGGTGGTGATACCAAAAATCAATTTTGAAAATGCTAAAAAAATCGGTACCTAATATTGAAAGATTACCAATTTTCGTTTGTTCCTGGCAATAGAGGAGATTTAGGACTATATGATAGTGCAGTGCTGCAAGCCTCCATAACTGGCCTTGTCAGAGGCAGCACCTTGCAAAGTGCCGCCTGAAAACAGGTATCTGGTACGATCGAATTACCAAATAAAACCGGGCTCATCTGAAAGATCATCAAATTCTGAGTATGAAAAACTGGTGCTGCAAATCTTAAACACTGGCGAAGGTGGTTGCAGCGGCGATTGAAGATCGCGAGTTGCGCGTCTCGGTTTGGTATTTTCACATTTATACGATCGAGTTACCAAAAAAAAACAGGGCTCATCTGAAAGATCATCAAATTCTGCGTAAGAAAAACCAGTGCTGCAAATCTTAAACACTGGTGAAGGTGGTTGCAGCAGCGTTTGAAGATATCGCATTGCGCGACCCGATTTGGTAGGTATTTCCATATTAGTACGATCGAATTACCAAATAAGAGCGGGCTCATCTGAAAGATCATCAAATTCTGAGTATGAAAAACTGGTGCTGCAAATCTTAAACACTGGCGAAGGTAGTTGCAGCAGCGATTGAAGATCACGAGTTGCGCAACTCGGTTTTGTAATTTTCACATTAGTACGACCGAGTTACCAAAAAAAACAGGGCTCATCTGAAAGATCATCAAATTCTGTGTAGGAAAAACCGGTGCTGCAAATCTTAAACACTGGCGAAGGTGGTTGCAGCAGCGTTTGAAGATATCGCATTGCGCGACCCGATTTGGTAGGTATTTCCATATTAGTACGATCGAATTACCAAATAAGAGCGGGCTCATCTGAAAGATCATCAAATTCTGTGTAGGAAAAACCGGTGCTGCAAATCTTAAACACTGGCGAAGGTGGTTGCAGCAGCGATTGAAAATCGCGCGTAGCGCGACTCGGTTTGATTTTCATATTAGTACGATCGAATTTCCAAAAAACCAGTGTTTAAGATTTGTAGCACCGGTTTTTCTTACGCAGAATTTGATGATCTTTCAGATGAGCCCTGTTTTTTTTTTTGGTACCTCGATCGTACTAATGTGAAAATACCAAACCGAGTCGCGCAACTCGCGATCTTCAATCGCTGCTGCAACCACCTTCGCCAGTGTTTAAGATTTGCAGCACCGGTTTTTCCTACACAGAATTTGATAATCTTTCAGATGAGCCCTGTTTTTTTGGTAACTCGATCGTACTAATGTGAAAATTACAAAACCGAGTTGCGCAACTCGTGATCTTCAATCGCTGCTGCAACTACCTTCGCCAGTGTTTAAGATTTACAGCACCGGTTTTTCCTACACAGAATTTGATGATCTTTCAGATGAGCCCTGGTTTTTTTTTGGTAACTCGATCGTATAAATGTGAAAATACCAAACCGAGACGCGCAACTCGCGATCTTCAATCACTGCTGCAACCACCTTCGCCAGTGTTTAAGATTTGCAGCACCAGTTTTTCATACTCAGAATTTGATGATCTTTCAGATGAGCCCGGTTTTATTTGGTAATTCGATCGTACCAGATACCTGTTTTCAGGCGGCACTTTGCAAGGTGCTGCCTCTGACAAGGCCAGTTATGGAGGCTTGCAGCACTGCACTATCATATAGTCCTAAATCTCCTCTATTGCCAGGAACAAACGAAAATTGGTAATCTTTCAATATTAGGTACCGATTTTTTTAGCATTTTCAAAATTGATTTTTGGTATCACCACCAGGTTTTTGACTTTGCAGCATAGCCATTTCGTGTTCTCCAATTAAAGGCGCGTCTAATGATGTACATCTCATTCAGTACGCTGATGGTACCCGAGTTAATGATCCAAGCTCTCTTACTAGGAGGAAGAGGTTATGTCGGACTCGAACCGACTAAAACGTACGCCGTCTGTGGGCCGTCAGTTGCCGGAGCTGAGATTGTCGTATCCATATCCCTCGCCCCCCGGCCGACCTAGGACCATATCTCTCGATCTGGTCCTCTTCCGGTGTGGGGACCATAGAGTCCCCAGCTCGCCCCCAGGTACGGGGAGGCACGCAATGCGCGCCGCCGCGGCCTGCTTCTGCCAGGGTGACAGGCGGCTCCACCCGTCACCCCCAGGCCAGCGCTCATGGGGACGGAGGTCATTCTGCGACCTCCGACGCCCGAGTTGCCGCCGCTCGTCGCGGGCCGCGCGGTTTGCGATTCTCCTTCGCTCCTTGCGGGCCGCAAGGTCTGCGATTCTCCTTCGCTCCCGCTCCGCCACCTCCTTCACGAGCATTAGAAGGATGCGCCGACGGCCCACGCATCCGCGCAGCGAACCATCATTGCGAGCAAAGTGGCGAGCGTGAGAGCTCTCACTCCCAGCATATGCCTGGCCTTACATCTGCACATTCTGTACCTGTATCTGTACTTCACGTGACTGGTCACATCAACCGCGACGTCAAGGCACGGATTGCCGCCATGTGGGCCAAGGGGCGGGAAATGATTGGCGTCACATTTAACCGAGCTGGAGCGACATAAGCAGGAGCTACGTGTCACGGAGATGAAAATGCTGTGGTGGATGTGCGGCGTCACACGTAAAGATCGCATGGGGAATTCTCAGATCCGCGGCAGCCTTCATGTCCGCGACATCACACATAAAATGCAACGGAGCCGCCTTCGCTGGTGTGACCACGTCTTGCAGCAACCGCCAGGCTACGTGGGTAACAAATGGCTGGCAGTAGCACAGCCACCGGGACCAGGTGGAAAGGATAGGCCCAAGAAGTCTTGGCTTGAAGTCGTGAAGGGTGACATGCGTGCAAATGGTCTCATCTCACCACCATGGACGCCCAACGTCGTGCGAAGTGGAGGAGGAAGAGACAGAAGGCGGCCCCTGAGCTCCGAGGTCACCTCGGATTCGGAAGCAATCAGGAAAATATGTACGATAATCATGAAAGGGAGAGGCGCGCATCGCGCCGCCAACGCGGCCTGCTTCTTCTAGAGTGTCAGGCGGTTCCCCCTGTCATTTCCAGGCCCGTGCTAATAGGGACCGATATGGAGATATTGATACGATAATGAAGATGTTGAGTGACCTACGTCGCCCGAGTCCTTCGCGCATTGTGTATTATGCGGAATGGGAAACAACTGAATCTTCTCCAGAGCCGTTCCCCCGCCTCCTTCTCGAGCATTACTTGCTCTCAGATGGAGGCGGTGGCAGCCGCGAGCTTACGGTTTTACGCCATCACTGTAAGCAAGCGAGAGAGAGTGCTGAGCGAGAGAACTCCCATCCCGAGGGCCGCCACAAGGACCCACTTCGGTGTTTCCCATGCCGGGTATTCGGTCCGCGTATGCAGCCCCGTGTCCTCGCTTGCATCACAGTGATGACACCCGGGCGTTGGCTCCTTCTGAATTCGCCGCAGCTAACTTCCGAAACATCCATATCCGGTGATCATCTGCGTCAACCGGTACGTGAGTTCCCCATTGAAGCCTTTATAGCCAGTTCTACATGATGGGTTTTCTTACCACCACTATCACGGCGTGCCCTACGCTTGGTTGTCCAAGTCGTAGTTTCAACTCCACCATGTCCCGATAGAGCTGGGACTTCGTAGCCTCGATTTCTCGCCTTTTGATACGGATTTAGTACCGAAGGTGCTCTGATATCTTCATTCGCCATAGAGTCTCCTACAGGAGTCCTCCAGCCCCCTCAAGCCAGAGTGCCAGCTGCGTCCTTCAACTTGGGGGCCAGCAGCTTAACCGGTTTCTGGATCGTATTTAACAACAGTCGTTCAAGGTATCTTACTTTTCTCCTCTCACCTCATTCCTCCTCCATTATTTCGTCATGAATATTTCATACACATTTATTTTCATTGTATTGTTCAATGACATTTTATTGGGCTACACCATGACCCTCCCCTGAATTGAAAGCTGGATCTGCCCCTGCGTCTGTCACCAGTAGAATTTCAATAGCGTCGGTGTACAGTCGATAACTATGGATCATTTTTTTATATATTACTTAGCCAAAAGACGACGATGTGAACAAAGGCGTCAGCCAATTAGCCCATATGTCACGTCTAGATTGTTGTGTGGAGAATTTGTAACCAAGTTTTCGTTATTAAGAGAAAATGGGCAAAAATTTTTACAAAAATAATTATCCAATTTCGTGCAGTCATTGGGAACATTTGGGGGTTTCATTTTTATTTACGCCGCGCCCGCGGGCCGGTTCCGCCGCACCGCTATGTCCCTGCATTTTAAATCTGTAATATCTTCGGCAATATTCATTTAAATTACATGCTGTAAAGGGCCATATTGATCTATATTAAATGGACAATTTATTAAGGGTACTTAATTGGATAAGGATTAATGCTGAAATGCTTAAAATCACTTCGTAAATAAGTCTTTTTTATTTTTCGTAAAATGTAAAGGATAAAAAATGGTTATTGCGGGTTATTCTTAAGTGATAGACATATACCATCGCGGACTTTATTGTTGACCTTTTTAAGGTGTACAATACTGTATAACATTATTTTGATTTATCTCGTGGGGTTCAGCCAGCGTTTGCAATGAAAGCGCAAAAAAACTCTACAATATTACGACATCACATTAGAAACCTCTAAATTTATCAGTGTTTCTCTACAATATTATGCATGTATTATGCATATAAACCTTCCTCTTGAATCACTCTATCTATTAAAAAAACTCGCTCCAAAATACGTTGCGTAGTTTTAAAGATTTAAGCATACATAGGGACGCACAGACAGCGACAGCGACTTATATGTAGTGAAGTGATGATGATGATGATGATGAAGTGATGATGATGATAGTGATAGTGATGATGATGATGATGATGATGATGATGATAGTGATGATGATGATGATGATGATAGTGATAGTGATGATTCTATGAATAATTTAAGACTGAACTTCAAAATAACATTCTATTTGAGTTTCGTTTACCAAAAAATTTCAAAGGTATTTGCCGTAAAAAAGCTTTCAGTTTGCAGCTAAGGATTATTCTAAGTTTATTGCAACGACTGTACAAGCACGGCGCGTGTGACACGGATAACGTAGCGGCGGTCGATGATTTCCCTTTTGAGCGAATTACCTAAATTGCACGATGCCTATGAAGCAAATTGCCTAAAGTCAATGTCTAAAACGCAGGATGCCTATAAAGTTTAATGTCGATAAGGTTTTAATGCCTACGAAGCAAAATGCCTATGTTGTTTAATGTCTACAAAGTATAATGCCGGTGCTAGTCAATTGCCTACAAAGCATGAGTCCAATTATATTACATCAAGAAATCTTTTTGCTAAAATATGACACATATTCCGACTCTTTAGTCTTAATGTCATAATAGTCATACAATCACGCTTATATCCCCGGAGGGTTAGGCAGAGGTGAATTAACACCCATATTTTACCAATCAATGTATTAGGTCCCACGTAATAGAGGGTGAGCCTATTGCCGTATTCCATTTCAGACCCACGGTACCCCTGGCCATATCCATAAAAACATGACTTTAACATAGATAGGTATGGATGGGTTCAATTCACGCTCAGTGCAAATACTTGTATGCATGAATATCTATATTTGCATTGGTCTGGGTGTTCCTATGTATCATATGTATGCATTTAGGTACAAAAAAAAGTTTCTAAGTATGTTTATCCACATTCTAGATACCATAACACAAGCTAGTTAAGCTATGCTTATTGCACACCTTGGGACCTACGGTACTACCAGGGATATGGCCAAGGGTACCGTGGGTCTGAAGTGGCCATTTTCCGGGCACTATTGTTGACTCGAGTCAAGTATCTAAAGCTGAGTCAGGGCTGTATATTTAACTGCCTGATGTTAAACAGCCCTGTCCCTTAGTCGCCTTGTACGATACCGCATGAGAGGAGATGGGGTGGCCCAAATTCTACACTGCCGGGAACCACGTGACGATATATTATGTCGTTTACGCGGGGTATGTCTAATTCGCATAATGAGTACATCGCGTTATGCCTAAACAAATCAAGAGTTAGGCAAAAAGAGAGTTAAACCTACTACAATACTATAGAAATTAATAATGATCCGAGACCTACCTACATAAGAAGTGTTGTCATAAGTGGTAAATCAATCTGGCCGACCGTACCTGAATGCCCCGTACCTTGTATTGTGCTGGCAATCTTCATTTAAGACATTTCCATTCTTATGCATTAAACATTGTTGTCAAAGTACATTGTAGACATTTCCATTCTTAGGCATTAAACATTGTTGTCAAAGTACATTGTAGGCAAATTAAGTTTTTAGGCATCGTGCAATTTAGGTACTTCGAGTTTCAGGTATTTCGCGTTTTAGGCAATTTGCTTCATAGGCATCGTGAAATTTAGGTACTTCGCTCAAAAGGGGATGATTTTGTTGAAACAGACCCGCTCGCGTGCTCCGTCGCGCGGACACACGGCGCGTGCCCCGATGCCCGCGTGGCGGGCCCCGCCGCCGCCCGCGTCGCGTGTGACGGGTATCCGCCTCACGGAGAGCTGCTCTTGAAATAACATGAAACAAGCACGCGAAGCGGACGTCCGCGACCCGCACCCGCCTATGCCAGCGAACGCGCTCTCCAGCTAGATGAATTATTGACAGAGTATCTTGACGGCATCATGACTGTCATGAGGCTGAGTCTTCATTACATCAGCCCTCCTAGAGGTTTCACAAATTTTTTGATGTTCACGACAGTCAAACCCATACATTGATCAATTATACAATACACCAACCAATGAATTGCCACTTGTCTGATGGCTGAAGATCTTTGTGGCATTTGAGAGTTGAGAGTGAACTATTCAATCAAAGATAGGTTAGAATTCCAAGCTAGTCAGTGTTTGCTTTAACAATGTACACGAAAACCGATCACTTAGGGACCACAGAGCATTAGCAGACATGACTGCAGGTATACTATATTATCCTACCAATATTATAAACGTGAAATTTTGTGAAGATGTTTGTTATTTAATCATGTTATTAACGGCTGAATGGATCTGACTGATGTTTAGTACAGGAATAGTTTACAGCAAAGACATTTCATAACATAGACATGTCATATGCTTACAAATCAACGTAGAAAAATGTGCCGAACTCACACACACACATTTTTAATTCATCTACACTTCCCTACATAACCAATGGATTGAAAAGAGAGGACATGAAAAATACAATATAAAAGAAGAAGAAAGCTATTGTTTGTCACTTGGACTTTAATGATAACAATGTACCAATCACAGTGCGGTTGCTAGTCGGTGACATAGGCTAACAAAATTATTGAAAAAGAAGGTACAGAGCTCTCTGAATTGAGGTTATTGCCTAATTTTGTTTAGACAAAGATGTTTGTTTAACTTTGTTAATGTTTTATAAAAAAGCTATAGTCGGATTTATAATTAGACGATATCCACTGACATTAGCTAATGTCACTTCGTAAAATAATGTTGCTATATTCAGTATTAGTGATGCAACTGATGCATTCAGTTCCCGTTCACTCATATGAAATGAATGGAATGGAATGGAAAGGGGACTCTTTTGTCCGCACTTAGCCTCCTTTTTTGGGCCATTGTGCGTGGAGATATGAAATGAATGATGAGGGATTGTTAATATTTTCTTACTATACAAAAAAGAACTATTTCCATTTTACAATAAAATTGTATTAAAGTGCTCTGTATGTAATTAGAATCAGTTTTTTTACCGGCCTATCTCAAAGCGCGGCGGTAACACTAGTGTCAACACTTGTCAATGCCGCGCGTATTAGTCGCCATTCAGATAAGGTCATTATAATATAATGACCAAAAAAAGTCAGTTGCCATTTTGTTTGCTACTTCATACATAATCCAGATAAAATAAAGGTTTCAGCTTGCATATATTCGCATACAGCTGAAAATAGGTGAAGGTCTTAAATATACCATAATTATAGAAATATCGAAAGTCCACATCGATTGCACTTCTGCATTTTTTTTATTCAAGGTCAAATATACCGGATGCTCGAATTTTTCTCGTAAACAGCAAATATTAGGGTAAAAGTAGGTTGGACAAGTTGTAGATCATGAAATTACCTATAAAATTAGTATCCATTTTGTTTTTGTACGGATCACTATTTCAGAAATATCACGATTGCAAAATTGGAAGAAGTTAAATCTCTTATATACAAAGTTAGTCGTTCCGATAGTATGATTCAACAACGCAGAGCCTCAACCGCTAGTCATATGAACTTGAAATTTTGGCAGTGTAGATGCTTTTCATTTTGCGTGTATCCACCAAGAAAGGATTTTTAGAAATTTTGTTACTAAGGGGCTAAAATAGGGAGGAACGGAAATGAACTTCAAGACAAACTTTAATCCCATATTTTACATCCAGCAATGAAATTTCAAAAAATTCCTTTCTTAGTGGATACTAGCAACATCATAAGCATCTACTGCCAAAACTTCAAGTACATAGGGCCAGTGGTTCAGGTTCTGCGTTTATGAATCCTACTATGGTGAATGAAATTTCATATAAAATACATCGAAATGGTGATCCGCACAATAAAAAAATTAACACCAATTTTGTAGGTAATTACATGATCTACAACTTTGTCTACCCTAATTTTATTGATAGCATTTGTTGTTTACGAGAAAAATGCGAGAATCCGTTATATTTGACTTTTAACCTCGAAAAAAAAATGCAAGGTTCAAATCGATGGGGACTTTTGATATTTTTTTCATTAGTGTGTATTTAAGACTCCCACCAATTTTCAACTCTATGCGAATTCATGTGAGCTTACCATTTAATTTCATCTGTTTTGATTGGATTCACATTCATCATGATAATATCATTCATCATAATATAATTCACTTTGTCACAACACTATTTTTATTTCATAAAAAACTTGCAACACAGTAAACGTCAGATAGCTTCGTCTAATTAAAAATCCGACTATAGGTATAATTTTTAAATTTCATTATTTTGTTGCTGTCAATAGTACAATTTTAACAAGTACCTAAGTAGGTACTTGCCAGTAAAGTGAAGTTTGAGATAATTGCGTAATTTTGTTTAGACAAAGATGTTTGTTTGTCATTGTTATTGTATCTTCTTATATATAAAATTCTCGTGTCACAATGTTCGTTCCCGTACTCCTCCGAAACGGCTTGACCGATTCTCATGAAATTTTGTGAGCATATTGAGTAGGTCTGAGAATCGGCCAACATCAAATTTTCAAACCCCTAAGTGAAGTGATAAGGGTGAAGCGGGAACGGGATTTGAATACCACGCGGGCCGAAAATATGGCGGTACGAAGTTCGCCGGGGCAGCTAGTTAAGTATAAAAAAGTTTATTATATTTCATTATTTTGTTGCTGTACCTATAAATTTTAACAAGTAGGTACTTACCTAAGTAGATACTTGTCAGTGAAGTGAAGTTCGCACTTATTAACTTACTTGAACCACATAGTATTAGTAGGCAATTATAAAAAACAACAAATTAAAATTGGGAGGTAGTATGTAGTGAATTTAATGCCTCCGATATTCTCATCTGTACTTTAATATATGTTCGGATCACACACGTCCTTGTCGCTCACGCACCAAATTATATCATACTGTCTCTTTTTATTTTCGTGCTGACAATTTTCACTTGAATATTATGAAAGTCAGAAATTTGGTCTTTAACAGTCGAAATATGTATTATTTCCATGTGATATGACATCCCTTTTGATGTATTAACTTTAGAGTAATAGTTCGTGCAGTGTCTATAAACATACGATGGCATTTTCGTTATTTTTATAAGTCACTGATGCTTCCGCTCAACGTCCGGCCGGCGCCGCTCGGCACGCGATAGAGGCGAACGTTCCAATTGACTCGTTTTCGAATCTTCACGATTTTCGCGCAATAACGTATCTACTTCTTTTTATATATAATATCTTTGGTTTACAGTTTGGAATAATACAGACTGTAATCTATTCTGTAGGTATTAAACTATTTTTAAATCTCGGGATGGGTTCCCATGGGTTGCGAGATCGGCATCAAAATTCTATGCAGGCGAAGAAGCAGACAACAGCAGCAGCTAGTATCTATGCAATTAAGTACAATAGCATTGTTAATATGAGATTCTTATTTCTTTCGAAATTTATTATTATCCGAACGACAATTCCAGTTGCATCCAACAAAAACTTGCGTTGTGGAACTCACTTTCTAACTCCTCGTTTCCATAATTTCGTTTATCTTAACTTTTACTAGAGATACGGCTGTCTGACCTCCCAAGCACGAGAAGATAGCCTACACTAGCTAGAGCATAGGTGTACCAGTTGGCAGATGAGGTTATCTTATACCCCGAGTCTTATTAGCCCCTTAGATTCCGTATTCACCACTAACTACTTCTACTTCTATTGTAGACACCGTTGACCAGGACGGGCTGTTTACCCGTCTCGTCCGGTTGAACGTCCGGTCCGGTTAGTTCTGAATCGGCCATTTCACCCATTTCCCCTAAATAACGACTGCCATAGATGTTTGTATGGCAACCGGCACCGATGGCTTAACGTGTTCTCTGACACGCATGCAAATATTTCATTCATGCATACAAATATTTGCACTGAGCTGGAATCGAAGCCGTGCCTCCAGTGTAGCGGTCGCGTTTACTACCGCCACGCCACAGAGACTCGTCTATTAGATCCCGTACATCACATATTTCTTTCGAAATTATCTTATGTAAACGAGCTCTAAGATTAGCAGTCCTTTCGTTCACAGGGTGAGCCGAACTCAGGTGTGGAGTGCATCACAATGAGCGCGAGCACCGCCGGGCATAGCAACCGTCGCGGTACCGTAAACACCACAGGTACCTATCAGGCGCGGCGGAGCAAAGGACGTGCTTCACAGGCGCTCGCGCAATAACGCATCCGCTAGTGATGCGATACTGTCGATAAATATAATATCGACGGAAAAAGTAATTTCTCCTCATTATTATCATATTGAAAAACGCAGGAGATGCGGGTTCGATCCTCGCTCAGTGCATAATAAGTACATATTTATATTCATGATTATGGGTATTTGCATTAGTCTGGTCATGCCTTGAAGAGCACGTTAAGCCGTCGGTCCTGGTTGCTGTAAGAACAAAAAAAAAAGTTAACAACTGGTCTAACTGCAACGCTTCGACATCGCCTAATGTCACCATTGGGTTGTGGAGGTCAGAGAGAAGTTAGCCAGAAAAATTGTGATCCAGAAATGTCGCTCACAGACCATCCCAAATTGGTTACTGGCTATAAGAGAATAGACAAGGGGCGTCTATAAGCTAAAAAGGAAAACTATTTCCAGCGCAAAATTTGATAGCACTTTTGACTCCTATTCCATATACCTACAGATATATCCCCTAGATTTCCGTAGATTACCCCTGCACAAATCCAAAGAAGTCAAACCGATCAAAGAGCGGTGGGTAACGCCCGCTCAACCCTGATCAAGGGCTAGAGCCGGTACTGTGATTGTGATGTCGTGAGCGTCTATGTAATTGTGATGTCGCATTCGACATTACGTATTCTAAATCAATCAAAGTCAATTATATCGATAACATTCTTAGCTGAATAATCCCAGCACCATCACGTCGCGGTTTCTCCGCGGGCTCGCGTGAGGTTACGCTCCCCGGAGGCTACACGATACGATCTCGCGCGAATGTGCGTGACCACATCCTGCCCTCCCCTGCACCTCACTTCGCGTGGTCGCAGTGTCATGTCCGCTGCGTGACACCCAGTGGTGCGCGAGCGCAGCCGGTGGGCGCGCTTCCGGCTGCGGCGCTGCGGTAAAGCTCGCTGCTCTTCTGACAAGGTCACGCAATGCGTTCATTTGAGTTTAATGGAGTTAATAAGATGTTATTAATAGCTGCTAGCAGTTTCATAAAGCATCTTATAAATATTGTAAATGTGAAAGTTTGTAAAAGTATGGTTTGGACAGGTAAATGTTCATTACCTCATCACAGTTGAGAGGCTTGATGGATTTCGATGAAATTTGGCACGGATATAGATAGTAACCTGGTATACCATATAGGTATTTTATGTCGGGTATAGGTATTATGTTCTAGGTGACATACAACTAGTAATCTTAACTTTTACGGGAGCGTTGATACTCCAACCTTGAGAAGTTTCTAAGCCTGTACCAAATCCTCGTTCACCAATCTCCAGGTGTACCGGCTTGCAGGTGAGGTGTCTTATGTTTGTCCTATGTCCTATACTAAGTTTACGGCCGCGCCTTAACCGTGAAGGTAAAGTCTTAGGAAAGAGGGCTTTCTCGGGCCGTAGTGGCGGTATATTAACACCTAATAAACTTTTCCTACCCCTGCAGAAATAGACAGGTGGAGTATGAATAAGATTATGCACTTATATGTTTTGCGCTTCCTACATTCTTCGGTGGCATTCAACGGGGGTCATATACTTGGAAAATTGTAGGAGGATTAAAACTAATCTGTCGAAAGGGGCGCACCTGCGGCGCGTGTTAACAAAGCTTGACATTGTCGTAAACAGGCTCGTAAATCGAACGACCCACACTTAAAAAGGGTTCAAAGTAGCTTGTTGTTTTGTGCGAGCACAGACGCGGTGGGTGGAGACATACTGTTAGCTCGATTGGACATATTCTCTATTTTTTGTCGTGTGAAAACGCGCATGGAGCTTACACCCAACGAAGAATTGGAGTCTGATTAAATGATAGTAATCATCGATTTACAAAGAGAAAAGAGAATTGACTTCGGGCGGGCTTCGAACCCGCGATCTTTCCCTTTCAGGGGGAATGCTCTGACCGCTAAGCCACCGAAGCCCGCACGGAGCCGATCCAAATTTCTCTACACTTTCCGTCTTTGGGGCGACGCACAGTGGTTCGAAATTTGAGCTCCATTGACATAGAAACTAAAAGTGAGGAAATTAAAAAAAAAAAATTGTAATGGCTCTGGCATACCTCGCTATATGTCATATTAACGTATGAATGGTATAAGTAGCTCCACGCGTGAGAAAAAAAAGTTTTGTGTTTTTTTTGTATGGGAGAAAACACTTAAAGTGCTTTTTCTTTCAACTGAATGGAACTGAAGGGCTGGTGCTCACACCAGCTATTGTACCACACACGGCGATCAAGATGACATCAAATTCACGCACCTTTACGCACCACTCCGCACGTAGTAACATTTTGAAATATTGAATTTTCGATATGTGATTTTTCAAATCTTTGACGTAGTTAAATGTAGTTGCCGGTCCATTTACTTATAATGTCAATAGTTTTTAGCCTATTAGTGACTTTTAGGATGACAATAATTAAAAATAATATTGATTATACGCATAAGTTTTTTACAAAATTGCATTCCGAGAGCTAAGTAGCTCATTTGTTAATCACCGTGATTATGGTTGTTTATGATTAAATATGATTGACGTGAGATTAACCAATTAGGCTCTGGCATATCTCGCTTTATGTCATATTAACGTATGAATGGTATAAGTAGCCCCACGCGTGAGAAAAAAAAGATTTGTTTTTTTTTTTGTATGGGAGTAAACACTTAAAGTGCTTTTTCTTTCAACTGAATGGAACTGAAGGGCTGGTGCTCACACTAGCTATTGTACCACACACGGCGATCAAGATGACATCAAATTCACGCACCTTTACGCGCCACTCCGCACGTAGTAAAATTTTGAAATGTTGAATTTCTGATATGTGATTTTTAAAATCTTTGACGTAGTTAAATGTAGTTGCCGATCCAATTACTTATAATGTCAATAGTTTTTAGCCTATTAGTGACTTTTATGATGACAATAATTAAAAATAATATTGATTATATGCATAAGTTTTTTACAAAATTGCATTCCGAGAGCTAAGTAGCTCATTTGTTAATCACCGTGATTATTGTTGTTCATGATTAAATATTATTGACATGAGATTAACCAATTAGGCTCTAGCGGAGCCAAATAGGTCCTTTCAGTGCTATGCGTTAGGAGCTCTTCCACTCTCCTTCTCTTTTGTCGCGCACTTAGCTCCATGAAAGGTTTTCTTGGACTCACAACTAATGTTGACGTTCCAACATTATTGCATGTCTCCGGTCCACAGGATGTGGATGCACCCTCATTTAAACTAGAGTCAAAACTGGTACATGGTTGCTCCTCTACTGACACTGAAGAGGAGTTCATTTTTCCCCTCACGACCTCAAGTCATTTTATATCCTCTTGCAGCCATGTCTCATACTTTTTAATGAATGTACGTCTAATAAGCGAGATATGCCAGAGCCTAATTGGTTAATCTCACGTCAATCATATTTAATCATAAACAACCATAATCACGGTGATTAACAAATGAGCTACTTAGCTCTCGAAATGCAATTTTGTAAAAAACTTATGCATATAATCAATATTATTTCTAATTATTGTCATCATAAAAGTCACTAATAGGCTAAAAACTATTGACATTATAAGTAATTGGATCGGCAACTACATTTAACTACGTCAAAGATTTTAAAAATCACATATCAGAAATTCAACATTTCAAAATTTTACTACGTGCGGAGTGGCGCGTAAAGGTGCGTGAATTTGATGTCATCTTGATCGCCGTGTGTGGTACAATAGCTGGTGTGAGCACCAGCCCTTCAGTTCCATTCAGTTGAAAGAAAAAGCACTTTAAGTGTTTTCTCCCATACAAAAAAAAAAAACAAAAAACTTTTTTTCTCACGCGTGGGGCTATTTATACCATTCATACGTTAATATGACATAAAGCGAGATATGCCAGAACCTAATTGGTTAATCTCACGTCAATCATATTTAATCATAAACAACCATAATCACGGTGATTAACAAATGAGCTACTTAGCTCTCGGAATGCAATTTTGTAAAAAACTTATGCGTATAATCAATATTATTTTTAATTACTGTCATCCTTAAAGTCACTAATAGGCTAAAAACTAATGATATTATAAGTAAATGGACCGGCAATTACATTTAACTACGTCAAAGATTTGAAAAATCACATATCGAAAATTCAATATTTCAAAATTTTACTACGTGCGGAGTGGTGCGTAAAGGTGCGTGAATTTGATGTCATCTTGATCGCCGTGTGTGGTACAATAGCTGGTGTGAGCACCAGCCCTTCAGTTCCATTCAGTTGAAAGAAAAAGCACTTTAAGTGTTTTCTCCCATACAAAAAAAACACAAAACTTTTTTTTCTCACGCGTGGAGCTACTTATACCATTCATACGTTAATATGACATATAGCGAGGTATGCCAGAGCCATTACAATTATTTTTTTTTAATTTCCTCACTTTAAGTTTCTATGTCAATGGAGCTCAAATTTCGAACCACTGTGCGACGGTAGAGCCATCTACCGATACTCACACGAGCTATCGGAACCGATTTGAACAATCAGCATAATAAATGCTGATTGTTCAAATCGGTGACCTAAGTGATATATAAAAAAAAAATGAAGCTCGTGAAGGACCGTTCTCTCTGCTTACACCACAGGGAGAAAGACATGATTATATGTGTGCTTTTGTCACCATTTTGCTACAAAGAGCGTTCTTGCGATATAATAAAAAGTGAAACAAACAACAGCCCTGTGCGCGCGAAGAAAACAACTTGTTCCCTACACCCGCACGCTGTTTTTCCGTAGGTATTTTTATTTTTCATCGTAGCAGGTGAACTTATCTATACACGGTGGGTCTAGCTCGTAAAAGCATTACCCTTCGCTTTATAACGACACAAAACCCGACGGTGCGAGTATTTTACTGATAGATATTATTCATATGTGTAAGATCGGTTTGTATTGAGATAATGAGTGACAGATTGAATTGAAAGAATGATATATTATGAGTAGGTAATCAATCGAAATAATAATGTGTATTAAATCATCATCTCTTTATCCGCTGTCCAAATAGAATCACTACTTGAATAGGGTGATGATGATTAGATATAAGTTCGCTTTTTTTCTATTCTATTTTTTACAGTAATGTTCTATATTTTCACTTCTCACTTTATAAAATAAAATAATTATTATACTTATAGGAATTAATAATTATCACTAATTATAACACTAGAATTTATTTATAGTAGGTATGTATGTAGTATATGACTGCGTTTGCAAAATTTTGCCAGGTTCCACGTCTAGTCCGTGAATTAAAGCATCTAATTAAATGGTTCGCCTCTTTCCCAGTGGGGAAGGCAGAGACCACACTTTTCCACCTGCTGCGATCCTGGCATATATATTTCGCTTCCTCTACTTTCATAATTATTTTCATCCATGAAATTCCTACGACCTGATTGACATACGTATGCCTAGGTCAATCCTTACTGAGTTGCCCATTCACCCTCACTTCATAAATCTTTTACTAACTATATGCATTATGATATAGGTACATAATTCGATAGCAATGGTCTTATTTGTGTGAGCAGTCAGTAGGTACAGTGCATATATAGGTGCTAAAAAGATAAAGTAAAACTACAACGTAGCTTCTTAAAGTACAATCAATCCGACAAGAGAAGCATTGAAACATGTGCTTTTATCGACGGCGGATATTTATATCTGCAGACACGTGCCCGTCTGACATTAGCAGTCGTGGGAGCGATTATGCAACGGCCACGTGTAGCTTGTACCGTTGTTGCGATAATCTATATAAATAAAAACGAATGAACGTAATTCTGTTAGTCTCGCTAAGGGTCAGCTCACACAGAGACGCAACGCGACGCGACGATGCGCGCACATTTTACTTAAAATATACTTTATTTACAACACGAAAAGATGATACAAGGTCCAACCCCACCAAACGGACGGCATCGGCCCGGATTTTACAATCTTTAAACAAAATTAAATCTTATTATCACAGTGTTTGAAGTTTATATTACCAAGTCACGCACAACAGCTTGACAGTGACGTGCGGCGGCATGACGCACGTCAAGCTGTCATGCGTGACTTGGTAATATAAACTTTGAATGCTGTGATATAAGATTTATTTTGTTTAAATATTGTAAAATCCGTTCCGATGCCGTCCGTTTGGTGGGGTTGGACCTTTAAGTGAAAGAAGAGAAAAGAGATTTTAGTTTCGAAATATTCGTGGATGTCCAGGGAAGGTTTAAACGGTGAGAAAACAAGGATCTGAATTCCACCCGGGCGGAAAAAATATGGCGGTACAAAGTTCGCCGGGTCAGCTAGTAAGGTATAAAATATTGGTGAATTTGTCAACGGTATCAGCAGCAAATTACTCACTATGGGCCTTATGAGTAAGCTCAAAGTAGCCCAACGAGCTATGGAGAGGGCTATGCTCGGAGTCTCTCTGCGAGATCGAATCAGAAATGAGGAGATCCGTAAAAGAACCAAGGTTACCGACATAGCCCAGCGGATTAGCAAGTTGAAATGGCAGTGGGCAGGGCACATAGCACGGAGGACTGATGACCGATGGGGTCGAAAATTCTCGAGTGGAGGCAACGTATCGGCAAGCGCAGCGTAGGACCAGTAGGACGTCCACCCACAAGGTGGACAGACGACCTCATTAAGGCCGCGGGAACGCGCTGGTTGCGAGCCGCTTTCAACCGGTCCTATTGGAGATCTATAGGGGAGGCCTATGTCCAGCAGTGGACTTCCTATGGCTCAAATGATGGTGATGATGATGATCAGGAGTCATTATGAAAATTTCAGGATGTTACAAGAATATGTTCGTAAATGTTACTCTATATTCCATATATTTATTATTGTTACATACATACATACGTACATACTAACATAAATTATATACACACACCTGTTAATCCCCGAAGGGGTAGGCAAACGCGACATATTTCATCAACTAGGATTTTCGATCCCACGTATTATGCGTATTGCAAAGTATAATAATTTGTCAGATACAATAATTATCTATAAGTAATATATACAGGCACAGGGCTCTGCCAACAGCATTGAGGCTCAAACCAACCTTACTTGCGAATCGGTGCACCTGCAAGCAACGGACGAAGCTCTGGTGCAGGCTTCACTCTCAGGGTTGATAGATTACGCTTCTCCCCTTTTCTGGGGAAAGAGGGGGACACCGTAGTCCCATACCCAAGAGGGCCTTCGAAGGCCCTGGGAGAACCGTGGTGCGCGGGCTATACCAGAAGCTACCTCATCATCGGCAACTGATGCTCTGAGACGGCTGTGCGGTTTTAAACATAACATAACATAAACTCACGCCTATATCCCCGAAGGGGTAGGCAGAGGTGCTAGCACCAAAATTGCTAGCACCCACATTTCGCCGTTTATGTTTAGGTCCCAATGTAATAGGTGGCAAGCCTATTGTCATTAACCGGGCTCTTAAAAAAATACACACATAACTTCGAAAAGCATCGAAAAGTCATTGGTGTGTGCCATGGTAAAACCTGGGATCGAACCCGAGACCTCGTCTCAGCAGTCCATTACCCATACCACTAGGCTACCGCGGTAAGTATCACCTGTGGGCATTACCGCACATAAAAAAGTAGAACCGGAGATATGAACAAAAGTCTCGTAAACCGATATCCGTGCGAGCGGAACCGAGGGCATAGGCTAGTTTGTAATATTAGTAGAATATCCTACGAAAAGCTAGAATTTATTTAAACATTCAACTCACGTTCTGATTATCACTTTTTATCTAAAGTCTACCTAATTTAATCTGTGGTTTGGCGCTAAAACAAACATATTTGTAACTTTCTTTCATATCAGTCGCCCACATTAGACCTTCATCCCTTATTTTGGCTCGTGCGGCTGACCTTGGCGGCCCTTGGGAGGGCGGAGGACGCGGCGACATCGTACCTCCCGCCCTCTCGCCTCGTGACTCGGGCGCGTGCACTCATTTCTCTTCAACTCCGTTTTGCAAGCCATGTTTTTAAAGACAAGTTGGAAATAATGTCTATTGTTGAGTAATAAGGCTTCGTTACTTTTCAAAGTAGGTAGATTTATTAAACGTGATGTTAGTCCTGTTAATATGTTGCAAGCAATTTGTTTTGTTCAAAGCATTTGAAAACATCCATACTACTCGTAATATTATAAATGCGAAAGTAACTCTGTCTGTCTGTCTGTCTGTCTGTTATGCTTTCACGCTTATACCGCTGAACATATTTTGATGAAATTCGGTATAGGGGTAGTTTAGACCTTAAGAAAGGACATAGGCTATGTTTGGTCGCGATAACCGACATCCACGCGGGCGGAGCCGCGGGTAAAACCTAGTAGTTGTTAAAAGAGTTTGCGCGGAGTTATCAAAAATCAATATTTGAAAATGATTGCAACATCATTCATTGATTCCGATAGTTCGTACGAATATCGGTAGATTACTCCCATCATCGCCCTAAGACGGATCTAACGGAAAATTTGGATCAAACTCGGACGAAGCTCGGTGGCTCAGCGGTCAAAGCATTCCCCTGTAAGGGAAAGATCGCGGGTTCGAGTCCCGCCTGAGCTTGATTTCGCTCAAGAAACATAGGCTATTGCTTGTAAAAGTGTTACTTACGTTTCGTTACTTTTCAAAGTAGGTAGACGTTAGTTAAACGTGATATTTTATATCATGTTATTTTGTTACATTGTTTTAGGGTGAATTTCAACAGGTCCATTAAAATCTTCATTCCGTGGATTTTTTTTACCTTAAGTTTTATAGTTAAAACAAATCGCGTTAATTATAGGTTTTGATACTATATGTATTCTTGCTTAATATCTAGCAGATAACTAAAAAAACTAACGAGATATACAAGATCAAAAATTACGCGCCACGGCGATGATACATGCGTGCGCGGCAATGAAACAAGCGTCCACGGTCATGAAATAAATATACCAAGGGAATGAAAAAATCAACCATGGAAATGAAGATACATAATATAAAACATAATATTTTATATACCTACTTACATGAGTAATTATACTTACATACAATAAATATAAAGGGAATTAGGCAATTGTGTATGGACAGTGGCGTCATTTATTTTTTCAGCTCAAAACAAACACGCGTATGAGTGTCGTTATTTTAATTGTAAGCAATATCGGATCTGCGATATACAGGGTGAAACATTTCGACTTTACCTGGAGGGAAACTACCCTCATACTAGAGATAGCGAATTTTACTTAAAGGAAACATTACCTTATTTTTAAAGGGAAACAAAACTGCATTCAAAGATTTCTAAAAATAACACACCTGATGATAGAACCGCCTAAAATCGTCCTATACCTTCTCTTTTATGGGTTTCCTTTTTCTTCTTCTTTACTAAGTTTGTTAGAGATATTTGATCCCTAAGATTGATCCTATCGATTGATGCAATATAAATATAGATTCATCCGGATTTTATTCGGTTCGATTATCGGGTGTGGCAAGTGATTTTTTGGAAATCCTTAAACGCACGCAGTGTATTTTTTTGAGATTAAGAGAGTGTTTACTTTGCTGCTGCCCAACCTAGTTGGATCCTGGCTAGTTTTTTCTCGGAGTTGTTTTTACCAAGCTGGATAACTTATCCCAGGTAGATATTTTCCTGAACAACTTCGAGTGTAACCCCATCGGCGGCTGTCTGTCTGTCCCTGTGTATGCTTAAATCTTCAAAATTACGCAACGGATTTATAAGCGGTTTTTTTTAATAGATAGAGTAATTCAAGAGGAAGATTTATATGCATAATACATGCATAATATTCTAGAGAAACACTGATAAATTTAGAGATATGCAGCGGGAACGGGACCAGAAAATATGGCGGTACGAAGTTCGCTGGGTCAGCTAGTATTGGATAAATGATACCGCGTTTGCATTGGAGATGTGGAGGGAAAGTACTTTAAATACTGGAGATAGCTAATTTCATCCAAAATAAACATTTCTTCATTTTTAAAAAGAAAAAAAACTGCGTTTAACGAATGCTGAAAAATCGCTTGCCCCATCCTGTAATTGAACCGACTAAAATCGGAAAAAATAACAGCCAGTATTTGTATTGCTTTAATCGATAGGATTACATGTAATTTATTGTTCCTTTTTAAAAATAAGGTTATGTTTCCTTTGAGTGGAATATATCTTCAGTATAATAAATAGAGTACTTTCCATCCACGCAAAATTGAAAAAATACCACTCTGTATAGATATAAACTAAATTATATCTAAGTCCTGATATGGTTTAGAGAATTTTGTTCGTAGTAACTTTTGCTCACTATATACTGTAGGTACTTTCATATTATACCATTTTCATTCATGGCCGCTCAATTCCAAAACGACGCCAATTCTTTCAGATGAAAAAGAAATGGGAAATTAACAAATTAATATGATATACTTTTGGTAATATGCTATGGCAATGAGAACATAAGTTACGGAAATGAAACTTCTGGTCACGGCAATGAGACTAAATTGTTTTACAAGGCACGGCAATGATTTTTTTTTCATTGCCGCGTTTTTTTCTTCATTGCTATAGCAAATTTTGACCACGGAAACCATGGAAATGAAAGCACGGTGGTGAAAAACGAGCCAAAAATATAATTTAACAAAAAATCTATTAATTATTCGAAGAAATAAACACTTCACTAAAATAGACAAGAGAAATTGCGTTCTATTGAATGTATAATCAAGAGGATAAACTTATTGGAATAGAAAGTTATACCTATCCACAGTAATGAAAGAAAAAATGTCCAGTAACATAAAAATGATAAACTTTTATTTATGGTGCCAAAACGCAGGCACGTGTGCACGTCCTTCCATGTCGAGCACTTAGGCGGCACCAATATGCAACGTTTAGCGCTTATGAGGATGGACACAAGTCGTTAGATAAAACAATATTCTAAAATATGTTTAGAACATGGCGATTAAAGGTAACTCCAGGACAAATGAACTTTAATTAACCATTCGTTGTATTGTCTAAAAATTTGAATAAATGTATTTCGTAACAATACTTTAACTATTCACGTATCAAATAAAACTAGGTTTTAATTTAAAAAACCAATAGATTTTTATCAATGAGGTATCACAACACAATAGGTGACGTGTGGACAAACACGGCAATGAAAAATTTCGAGGTTTAAATATTTTTTTTGGAGAATCTATAATCCTATTTAATGAAATATTTAGTGCTTCACATAGATCACTATTTCACCTAACCAGAAAAAAATGTTAGAGTATTGTAACAATGATTTTTAGTACCGATTTCATCGATGCCACGCAATTTTTAGTCCCGGGAAATTCACCCTTTAATGTCGTCAATGGGTTGTGGTGGTCAGTTCAGTCGCTTCACGGAAAATACCGAAGTTCAACCAACTCGCAGTTATCCCCGTAATACAAGCTACTTAGTTCAGCTAAGTCAAGTTTGAGTCTAGATTCCTACCGCTGTGTGTAATGTCCTAAAATATTTAAAAAAAAAGTTATGGTAAGTAAAATTGGGAAATCAAGGGCCTACATGAACCGTTATATGAGGACATGACAAGCACAGGAGTGACTGAGGAGATGACAAGAGCACACACACACACACACACACACATACACACAAACACATATACATACACACACATATACTTACCTGTAGACCGTCGCCATCAAGGGTCTCTTGGGCTAATAAAATCGTTATTATGACGTTACGGTCAAGTAACGATCGTAGTAAAATTAACTATTACTCATCTCAATCGACTGCTTGTTTAGGTGTGTTTGGGGGGTCAACTGCAAATGAGGTGTTGAACATATATACGATCCTCATGTGAGCAAAATCTTTAAAAAAAACTATTTTCGTGATTTATAAATCTTGGGTTATACATATAATGATAATGAGAGTATATTAGAATTAGGTAACAATTTAAATCAATGCAATTAGGTATAAAACCTAGACTATTTTCTTTTCTTTATAGTTCGACAGCCTATGTACCTATCCTTTACACATTTTTATAGCACGAATTCGATCTCTTATCTCATAAAAGTTAAAAGAGGCATGCAATGCAAGCCCGATATAGGCAGTCTAGTAAAAAAAGTTATATCTACATAGAAACTTTACCTAATAACTGTGACCGGCGCGAAACGAATTTTAATTCAACAATTAAAAAAGAAAAGGCAAAGGAAACCATGCGAAAATACAGCTGCAGTCGGAAAGTGGAAATTCTTCGAGGCATCGCATCGCGTCTCGTGGGAGCCGCATATTTTTTAACCACCCACTGCCACCCGGGGGTCGATCTCACCCCGCCCGGGAGGGTTAATTAGTCGCGAACGCGGTCCGGCTCCACTCCATCTAACTTGTTTCCTTCTTTATTTGCCCACTTGATACAAATGTGGGGAACGCTGACGCAGCGCATGGGATTGAGATGTTGGAACAACGTGTAGCGCTTCTTTTGCTTTTTTTTACTTTTAGGTGCACTGTTTTATTTTATTCTGTTACACAACATCCTGTTATTAGAGATTTTAATGTAATTAGTTGTATGCAATCTTGTAAGTTCCAGATCGAACAAATCCAGAGCGAATAAAAATTCATTAATTAATATAAAACTTGAACTAAGTTCACCTACGGAAAGTGATTTTCACCGATTTAAGGTGCGAAAAAAAAACATGCATGCATTTCACATATCGAGGATTCTCGATGATTAGACATTATAACGAATAAATGCTTAAAAATGATGAGTTTAGAAACAAAACTTCTGTGCTTACCTGGCTTACTGTATTACTTACTTTGGGTCTAGATAGTGCTGTGTGGAATGCTGTAACTATTATTTACAGATGCAAAATTAGTAACAACTGTAATCTATAAATGCACTATATAAATTCAGTAAATACATTTCTCTCCTTAAAGTTACTTTGAAATACGTCACGAAATTAACTCATGATGCTAGTCGCTATTACAGCCATCAACTAAAGTAACCTACCTACCTACACTGCAATTCGCAAATTAAGCTCAAGTCGGAATCAAGAACGGCTCGGCCCCGCGGGTCGGTCGTTCGGACCCCGTGTTAATGAAGGTGAATATCTTCAAAGCGGTCGGAGAGACCCGCCCGTGGTGCTAGTGAATCTTTAAACGGGTCGCGCACCGGAGGGTTACGCAAATGGATGCTAAAATGTATTCAGCTAGAATACACAAGTATTGAATGGGTATTGTGGTCATGTACTTTTGAGCAGCTATAAAGTATCTATGGAAATTAATACCTGTCGATAAATTGATAAGTCATAGTCTTTCCCAGTGTTGTGATAAGCCGAGCATGAGAGCTTTGCTAGACGAATCTTTTTGTGAGTTCATTACATTTGCATTTTGGCGTCTGAAGTCCGCTTCCCCACGCTATTCTTTCGCAGTTTGGTTTATCTTAGCTGTTACTACCACCCTAGATAGGTAAGTGGCAATGCGTTAGCCGCCGTATTGTAGTTAGAATAGAAACGTTCAACGTATACATTGTTCATTCTATTCTTCAATACGCAAATGCCACTTGTCTAGGGGGGCCTCTTCGTTAATCAGCATAATAATGTTAGCTTGTCGGTGAGGCCTTTACTTTAAATCGAACACACCTAAAGCTAATACAGCACATCCGTACTTCCATATCCATACTAATATTTCAAATGCGGAAGTAACTCTGTCTATCTGTCTGTCTGTCTGTCTGTCTGTTTCTGTTACGCTTTCACGCCCAAACTTCTGAACCGATTTTGATGAAATTTGGCACAGAAATAGATTAGACCTTGGGAAAGGACATAGGTTATGTTTGGTCGCGATAACCGACAAACACGCGGGCGGAGCCGCGGCAAAAGCTAGTTCAAATATAACTTCTTACCTATCAATATCCTATTTTAAAACAATATCGCCTTCATTTCCCAGACTACCCAACAATGAATATTTATATCAAAGTAACAGGTTACGTAATTTTATTATGAATGGCGATTTATTCCAGTAGGGGGTCGCACTCAACGACGCCATAATGTCCGTCACTCTTAGCAACAGATGATGGGCGTTAGGTAACAGCTCCTGGCAGGAGCAAGCTATGGTAATACGCGTTACATAATGTTAGCAACAGAATAAACCGAGGATAGTTTTCAGTAAAATTACCGCTTGTTATGTCAACTTTTCTTTGAATGAAAATGTTCAGCATGTATCAGCATTACATAGATATACTAGCTGTCTCGGCGAACTTCGTACCGTCATATTTTTCCCGCTGCACCTATTTTCTCACCGTTTAAACCTTCCCTGTACCTACATCCACGAACATTTCAAGACTGAAATTAGCCAAATCGGTTCAGTTTTTCTTGAGTTATAAACTAACAACGACAAGTGGCATTGATTTTTATATATTAGATTTATGAACGTATGTGCGTCTCCGAGAGCGCAATCCACGTAGCAGCACATTGGGAAAATTAAATTTGAGAGTAGAAATTGTTAAAATGTTTATATGTTTGACTATGGCCTACTATGGCAACACTGTATGTATGACTATAACTATTAATGTTGGCAACATTCCTTCACTTCCTTCTCTGAATAACTTTCTTAATGGCTGCCCGTATATTTTTGTTTGTGATAATAACTATTAATATAATCCTGACTACATTTAGTTGTTCCTTTATATTATGAAAATATAAGACACTAAATAGAATAGATATTGTTTTTGTGCGCAACTACCTTGTGAACACTACCGATCTTACGACCTCGAACAGGTTATCGTGCCCAGCGTGATCACACAAGGAAAGAAAGGTAATCCGATTTCATCTGGGTGGATTGGACCTATATTCAAGACCTTTCTTTGGCATTATTCAAAAGTGAATATTTTGGAACGCGCCGAAACTCTAATTCTTACAAGTTCTTACATTATGGCGAATGACAATGTGCTTGGTTCGGCCCCGGCTATGGTCGTGGGAGCCGCCGGCAATATTGAAAAGCTTGATGGAACCAACTATATAACGTGGAAGTTTTGTATAAAAATGATTTTGATTACGGAAGGGTTATGGGACACTATTGACAGGGATTCCGACGCTCCCTTGACCGGTGCTGATTCTGCGCGTGATCAACGCGCTTTAGCTCGAGTTTGCTTAAGCCTAAAGCCTTCGCTTTTTCAATATGTACGCGACGCTACGACTGCGAAACAAGCTTGGAAGAAGCTCGCAGACATCTTCGAAGACAAAGGTCTGTATCGAAAAGTGCTTTTGCTTAGACAGCTACACAGAGTGGAATATGCACAATTTAATGATATGACTCTTTACATCGAGCATGTTATGTCGCTTGTACATCAGCTGGCTGATATAGGCAAAGTTGTGGCTGATGAAGAAATAGCCGAACTTCTTTTGAGTGGACTTTCTTCTGACTTTGACACCTTGGTTTCAAACCTGGAAACTTATTACATTTCTACAAAGAAATTGGACAGTGAGCTGGTAAGAGCCCGTCTTCTACAAGAAGCACAGAGGAGAGTGGAGAATGGCAGCTCTAGTTCAGCTTTTGTTACCCATAGGACAACGTTGAAATGCACTTACTGCCAGAAGATTGGCCATATAAAACCTAAGTGTTTTAAACTGAAAAGGGACAAGAGATTAAAGAAAAAGGAGAAGGAGCCGGCTGTGTCTGCTTTCTTATCTCGTCGAATGCAGGACATCTACGTGGACAGCGGTGCTTCATCTCACTTGGTCAACAATGAAGAAATGTTATCAAATGTGAAGCGTACCAGTTTACAGTCTATAGGTGTAGCCAACAAAGAAGTGATGTCAAGCTCTAAGGTTGGGGAGTTGAACCTTAAGGTAAATGGACATGTTAAATCCTTTAAAGATGTCATGTTAGTTCCCAATTTATCTAATAACCTAATTTCTGTTTCAAAACTATGTCAGGATGGTTATTCACTTTATTTTAACAAAGAGGGCTGTTTTATTTTTGATAGAGAATCTATGAGTAAAATACCTGGCAACTATATAGCTATAGCTAAGTGTATAAATGGTATATATAAGCTCGATGGGTGTGTCAGTGTACTTGATGGGTACTCGCATAGAAGCATGCACTCTCTGCTCCTGCAAAATAGGCAAGAGTCATCGAGTGCTGCAGTTGCTGTCTCTGTCCCGCTGTCAGTGGATTTATGGCATCAGCGGTTGGGTCATTTACATAAAAAAGGTATGTCTAGTATAAGGGAACATGCATGTGGTGTTGTTTTTCAGGAACACAATTTGAAGACCTGTGACGCTTGTCTTAAGGGGAAGTTTACGGCCGAGCCTTTTCCTAAGATGAGCTCCAGTCACACAACACAGCGTTTGGAACTTGTACACAGTGATGTGTGTGGACCAATGCCGGAGACAAGCTTTGGTGGAGCGAGATACCTTGTCACATTTACTGATGATTTTACCAGGAAGAGCTTTGGATACCTAATGAAGAATAAATCCCAGGTAATGGATTGTTTTATTCAGTTTAAAGCTATTGTTGAAAAACAAACTGGTTTGCCTATTAAATGCTTACGTTCAGACAACGGGGGTGAATATTGCAGCTCTAGATTTTCTCAATATTTGAAGTGTCAGGGCATTGTTCATCAAACTACAATTCCTTACTCGCCTGCTCAGAATGGTATCGCTGAACGTTTGAATAGAACTTTATTTGAGAAGGTACGCTGTATGTTGCAGCATTCTGGCCTCTGCAAGCGATTTTGGGGAGAAGCTGTTATGACAGCGATTTATTTAAAAAATAGGTCTCCTACATCTGCTTTAGCAGGGCTTATACCTGAAGAGGTCTGGACTGGTTCAAAAATTGACCTTAGTCACCTCAGAGTGTTTGGCTGTTCAGCGTTTTCTTTAGTACCTGCTCATAAGCGAGACAAACTTGATGCTAAGTGTAAGGAATATATTTTTGTGGGTTACTGCCAAGATTCTAAAGGATATCGTTTGGCTGATCCTTGTAATCCCACTAATGTTATTAAATCCCGTAATGTAGCATTTATTGAAAATAGATTTTATTGTCCGTCTATCAAGCCTATTGAGGAGTGTTCAGAGAGCAATTTTGTTTTTAATTATTTTCACTGTGATCGGGAAACAAACTGTGATAATAATTTGAATTTTAATAATGATATGAGTAATTTAAATAATGATAATAATGAATTGAATAATCTAAATAATATTATTGAAATGAATAGCACTCATGATAATTCAAATTTGAATACAAATGTTTCAAATGGTTCGATGTCTTTATCAGGTGAAGAGTCCCAGACGTACTGCACCGGAAGTGATGACAGCTGCAGCTCTACTGACGATTCAGTGAGCTCGCCGTCTGCGTTGGGTGGAGATGTGGAGGTTCGTCCTGTGGCCGCCACTGCATCTTCTGGTCGCCCTATTCGCGCTTCACGTAATGTACCGCCTGCGAGATATTGTGATTATGACTTGTCACATGATATCACTTTACTCGCTAAGGGCCACTCCCCCTCGATGGACGAACCACGTACTTACGACGAAGCCATCAATAGTTCACATAGCCAGCAGTGGCAAAAGGCTATGAAAAGTGAGTACGACTCTCTCGTTAATAATAAGGTTTGGGAATTAGTTGACAGGCCCATTGATCGAGAGGTAATTAAATGTAAATGGGTTTATAAATTGAAGTATGATGCGTCTGGTCATTTTGATCGTTTTAAGGCGAGGTTAGTTGCCAGAGGTTTTACTCAGCGTGAGGGTGTAGACTATAAGGAAACTTTTTCTCCAGTTGTTCGACACTCAACTATGCGAATTTTATTCTGTATTACAAATGAGTTAAACTTAGATATGTATCATTATGATGTAGAGACAGCATTTTTAAATGGAGATCTTAATGAAACTATTTACATGGAAAAACCTAAAGGTTTTTATGAGGATGACAATAAGAATAAGGTCTGTTTATTAAAGAAAAGCTTATATGGCCTCAAACAGGCAAGCAGAATGTGGAATTGTAAAATACACAGTCTATTATGTAAAAATGACTTTGTTCAGTCTAAATGTGAACCATGTGTATACACTAAGCGTACTGGTAATGACTTAGTTATATTGGCTTTATGCGTAGACGATTTGTATGTGTTTTGCAGTCCTAACAGCTCACTTGTATCTAAATTATTAAAGATTTTGGAGAGTGAGTTTAATGTTAAAAACTTGGGTACTCTAAAGAGTTGTCTAGGTGTAAATGTTAGTAGAGATAGATCAAAAGGTATTTTGAAACTAGATCAATCTGAGTACATAAGAAAACTGCTTGTACGTTTTGGTATGGAAAATTGTAAGACTGTTTCCACACCCATGGAGGTTAACTGTAAATTAGTTAAGGCTAAAAATAGTGACTGTTTACAGGATGAAGTTTATAACTATCGACAACTACTAGGTTGTTTGATGTATCTGTCTGTTTGTACACGGCCAGATATATCACACGCGTGTAGTCAGCTCAGCCAGTTTAATAACAGCTTCGATAGGTCTCATTGGCTTGCAGCTAAACGAATATTGCGTTATTTAGCAGGTACAATTAATCACTGTTTATATTTTTATAAAAGTGTTAATTGGTCTTTGTTTGCTTATACTGACGCAGACTGGGCCAATAATGTAATAGACAGAAAATCCTATACTGGTTATGTTGTAAAGCTAGGTAATAGTACAGTTAACTGGGAAAGTCGTAAACAGAGATGTACATCTTTAAGCTCTACTGAAGCAGAGTATATTTCTATCTGTGATGTTTGTAAGGATGTAGTTTTTATTAAAAATTTGTTATCAGAGCTTTTGCAAAGACAGATTGATTGTATTGTTTATAATGACAACCAGAGTGCTCAAAAACTTTTACAAGCAAAAGAATATTGTCATAAGAGAACCAAACACATTGATTTAAGATATCATTATGTTAAAGATCTAATATCAGAGCATGTAATTGATGTGAGGTACTTACCTACAGATAAAATGATAGCTGATGTGCTAACAAAACCTTTAGGAAAAATAAAACATACTACTTTTGTGAGATCCATGAATTTATTATAGTCTTATAATTTGTGGAGTATATTTACGTAGAGTCATTTGTATAGTAATTTATGTTTTGTATTCTATGTAAATCCTAGTTCCCTAGTATGCCCTAGAGGGGAAGTGTTAAAATGTTTATATGTTTGACTATGGCCTACTATGGCAACACTGTATGTATGACTATAACTATTAATGTTGGCAACATTCCTTCACTTCCTTCTCTGAATAACTTTCTTAATGGCTGCCCGTATATTTTTGTTTGTGATAATAACTATTAATATAATCCTGACTACATTTAGTTGTTCCTTTATATTATGAAAATATAAGACACTAAATAGAATAGATATTGTTTTTGTGCGCAACTACCTTGTGAACACTACCGATCTTACGACCTCGAACAGAAATGCCGTTGATTCAACAGAAGAATTATTGCACATCAGCGGGTCCAAAAAGACCACATTGAACGATTCCGCTAAAAAAGAGTAACTTTATGAATTCACAGTAGATCTTCTCAATAGATTCCTATAAAATCCTTATAATAGTCACTCGTATGAGCAGAATAACAATAGGTAATTAATTTACTAAGCAGATTTTAATTTCGTGTAAATATCGCCGGATGAAAAAATATTATCCTACTTAATACGATTTCAATAAAGTGGCCTTTTTAGACCTGCAGGTTTAATACTTCATTAAAATTGTGCCGATGCCAATTTTAAGATGTGCGCGCTCATAACGGGACCTACTAATCATTTTGGTTAGGTAATTAGGGATACTAAACGATTCACGATAAATATTCAACTTAATGTAGACTACAAGAAAAATATTGAAATGTTTGCTAAGGAAAATGTACTATTTTTCTTAGGGCACAATTTGGTAATAAAAAAAATAACAAATTTTCATCAATCAATCAAATCAATTAGCCTACTGCAGTCCACTGCTGGACAAAGGCCTCTCCCAATAAGCGCCACGTTTGCCGATTCTCCGATTTTCATATCGCCACCAAACCTTACTTCTCCATATACCTACTACGAGTATAAAGAACGATCATGTTCTCTGTTCAGGGTAAGAGGATAGGATAATAACTGTTAAGTCTTCTGTGGTGATTGATAGTTGCGTGATTGAACCTACATATAAGTGGTTTATGTAGGTTCAATCACGTTTCGTCTCATCTCAGGTTGATGCTTGCCGCGTGCAAAATTCTACTGCCGGTATTTTAGCAACGAAAGGTCCAAACCCCCCACTGCTGGCACGTGCAACGTTGTGAGTTATGCCACGTGCGCTCAAGCCATACCCGTTGCTTGCTCCGCGCGGCAAAGCTACACATCAATCAACTTTATTTGTTCGAACAAGGCTACATGACGTAACGCCTACCGTACAAACTACGTTCTCTTTTTGTAATAGTAATATCAACTACCTGATGGAAATGAAGACTGTAGCCTTTCGTCGAAATTTTTTTTTAAAATAAATATAAGCAAATGAAATAAGTAATATACCCTCCAACCCCTACAGCTAAGCTAAATTGCTTGTGCTAGAAGTTTTAATTTTTTTTTTTAATTTACTTTATTTTTTACTTATTATGTATTAAGTATATTAGTTTACTTTATTCAAACTATGAAGCAAAACAACCACAATTTTTATTCTCCCTGTGACCATGGCTGCTAAAAAGCAACTGAAACCGGGATCACTGTAAATAACAAAATAAATAAAATAAACAGCGATCGAATCTGTTAAAATTTATTTCATGTTCATTTTTAATATTTGCCAACAATATCATATTTTTTTTTAAATAATGAAATATACCTACTCCTAATTTTACCCAAAATATTCACATTTTCCACGAATATGTTCGGTTTCCTATCATCCTCAAAAATGGACGACCTAAATACAGTGTTTTCCTCCGAAATTCTGCTAACCAGATCCGATGGTTTTCGGATACCGCGTTCCATATTGCGTTATCTTGTGGCCTATATACGTACGTTATGTACTGTATATTATAGCTCGGTGTGCCGTCAGCTGCGAACGCTGCACTGCCACCCCCTTCTCTGGAGTACCCCCACCTTACCCCTCTGTCGTCCTTTCCTTAAAGCCTGTGGAGCGTCTCTAAAGGAAAGGTCTGGCCTTCTCAATGTCTGATGGCAACAGTGTACGGACTAAACATTTTCGGGGCTCGGGCTTGTGAAACTTTTTAATTAATTCACGGCTCAAAGGTGGGTGAATCTTGTTACGGCAGCGGCGAAAGGGTTGTAAAATACGTCTTATTTATTCGCATCTGTCTTTTTAAGGAGTTGTTGTTTACATTTATATTTAACATGATTTTATTAGCTTCACCTGTTACTAACTAGTTATGTTTGTAAACAAATCTTGATAGTTGAATTTAATCAACTTTGATGTGTTGTATTGACTGAAAGTAGGTACTTATTTAAGTACGTTACTTTTCTATGACTTTAACAAGTTTTCGATAACCTCAACTGTAAATAATTATGTATGTAAACAAAGCATGTCGAATTTAACCAATTTGTGATTTCAAGCTTTAGAAGTAGATAATAATATCTCGAACTGATTTGAAGAAGTGGGAAAGAATGGATTGTTTCGTAGATTAATATTGACTCAATATCATTATCTTAATCATTATTCGAGGATGTAACTGAGGCTTTCTGCTTTCAGTTTTTATAGGTATATATCTAGCCACCCCATCTCCTCGCATGCGGTGTCGTAAAAAGCGACTAAGGGATATGGCTGTTTAGCATCAGACAGATACATACAGCCCAGGCTCAGTCGCCGTTGCACGGCTCGAGTAAACAATAGTGCCCGGAATACGGCAATTAACTCATCGCCTATTACGTGGGACCTAATATTGGTGAAATGTGGGTGTTAGTTCACCTCTGCCTAACCCTCCGGGGATAAAGGCGTAATTATATGTACCAACTAATCCAGAGAGGAAAGCCTGCGTCAGACCCTCGTCCGTCATTCAGCAGGTATACCTGCTGGGGTGAGGTAGCCTTGGGGTTCATACATCCTACTATCACCCACAAAAACAAACCTCTCATACACCTGATATATAATCGATAATAATCGATACCCGATCCACACAAACTCCTATTTTCCACATGTTTTGTGTTCACAGTTCTAAGAGGCTTTATTCGGCCGAAACAAAGCGGCCGTAAGACAAAGGAGTACACAGCGTACACAAGGTACACAGAACAAACACAGTTGTGTATCGGTCAGGCAGGACATCGGGCACGCCGATCCCGCGGCGTCCGCGTTCTAATTAAAACACCCTTCGCGACCCTCCCACCACCCTCCTCCCTCGCCGATGCTCGTCAAAGATTATGCCTGTAATTTCTGCGAGGGGTCGCCACTGGATTTTCTTTTACGTGTCTGTAATTATGCTGGTATGATTAAATGCATGCAAGGTTCTGGTAATTCTGTACACGCTTAGACCGGGTGTTATAGGTTTTTGTTGCTATTCGGCGTCATCTAACCAAAAAGCAGTTAGGTAGGTACCTTTTTACTTTCAGGTAAGTACGGTTAAATTACGTTCATTGAAGACAAATATTTTTCTTACAAGGTGATCAGTTTTGGTATACCTACCCGTAGTAATTTGAACGCCTCTATTTTTTTAATTCTCAGTAGCAACTTATAGTCAGAAAGACTTGCTCGGCATGACCACAGGCTCGTTCTACATTGTACCCAAAAATATATAAACTACTTTGCCCGAAAATTAAACACACTTGATCAATGACTTTTATAACTACTAGACTGGCTGTACGGAACAAAACAAAATGATATCGCGAAAGACCACTACGTGACCAGCAGCTAATGTGCGACTACTTGTACTCGTGCAGAGGATATTCATGTCACAATTCTTTAACTCATTTACGTAATTAATTAATCAATAACATCTGATTATAATATACATAATTTCGGCGTCCCGTTCGAAATTTTATATTCTTACCTGCCTCATCAGGAACAGGAATGGTTCCTGGTGAGGCAAAAAGAAATAAAAAATTGTTTTGAATAGCGCTGCTGTCTAGAATACTTAGAAACTCTTGCACCTGGTTTATTTTATGATAAAAGACGCTTCTGTAAATTAATCTTTGACATGTCGTTCGCCTACGGCAACGTAAAAAAGACCGGGCACGCACAGCGCGAGTAAGATTGCCTCGTAAAAACTCTACGTACATCTACACTGCGCATCTACCCACATATTTATAACGTAAGGGCTCTCCTCGACCCTCCCAATTAGCGGTTAATCACGCCTAGTGATGTACAAGCCTCGAGGCGTCGAGTCCTATTTCTGAAGCCTCGAGGCGGAATGGCAAGACTCAGTGAGCTCGGTAAGCTCGGAGTCCCGAGCCTAGCCAAGCCACGAGTTTTATGAGCCTTGGCTCGAGGCTTCAAAAGAGTTCGAGCCTTCAAAAGAGCTTGAACCTATCAAAAGAGCTCGATACTTCAAAAGAGCTCGAGCCTTTCAAAAGAGCTCGAGCCTTCAAACAACTCGAGTCTTCAAAAGAGTCGTAAAACAAGCTCGAGTCTTAAAATATCTATCTATCTATATTTATCTTATCTTGCTCTTGAAACTTATTTATATATTGTTCTTATTCTTATTCTTCTTATTTTAACAGTTTAGGCCCCGGCCACAACTCCACGGCGCCGTGGACGGTGTGTTGCAGGGGGCGATTCTCAATCGAAATTTCTCAGTTGGCGAGCGCGCAATGACATAATAGTGTCTTACTAAAAATACGTCAATGTTATTAATTTACATGAATTATATTATTATTTATATTACAACATTTTACTTCAATATTTCAGTGATATATTAATAAATAATATTTCCTAAAATTACGAATTCATTATTAAAAACATATTTTTTGTGGGTGGCGTATACCCACACGATAAAGAAATAACAGACTTATAGTTTGGATGACATTATAGGCTACATTTTATCCCTGTATAGGTTCCTCTAGATAGTTTTTATAATGACTATCGCATTGAGATTAAAAAACCCGACTGCAAGCTACTTTCGACCTTAATGACATTTCTTAAAAAATACGTTTTTTGACATGTATAGATGACGTTGATCACGAATATGACAAAAAAAACTGGGTATTAGTTGCCGTCGATAAGGTTGAAAATGGCTTGCACGTATTTTTGGAGTCTCTGGGTTATAGTCAATGTAAAAAATAGGCGCAAGCCATTTTCGACCTTATCGACGGCAACTAATACCCAGTTTTTTTTCATATTCGAGATCAGCGTCATCTATAGATGTCAAAAAACATATTTTTTAAGAAATGTCATTAAGGTCGAAAGTACCTTGCGGTCGGGTTTTTTAATCTCAATGCGATAGTCATTATAAAAACTATCTAGAGGAACCTATACAGGGATAAAATGTAGCCTATATTGTCATCCAAACTATAAATCTGTCCTTTTTGTTGAGCGAAAATCCTCTCAGATACCCATAAAAAAGGACATAATCGCTAGGCAGGGAGATAGATCTTTTTTCTATACGATTTAGGTGGCAGACTAGCACACGGTCCACCTGATGGGAAGTGGTTACCGTGGCCTTTGGAGGTATGTAACACCCTCCTAATTTGAAATAATACAATTTAGGTATCCCGAAATGAATTCACGATGAATTTGTGGAGGAATTTCACGATGCATTATGTATGTAAATATTTTATTAAGTTATTTTAATTCAATTAGTTTTAATTAATTTAGTTCCCGAAATTAGATTCTTGGGGATTGCGGAAATAGGATCTCTTTTATTTCATGCAAGCGGAGCCATGGTCAACGTCTTGTTATAATATTTACATAAAATAGAAATAATAATAGAATCCGTTACAATTCGTTTTTTATTCTAATTTAAGTTCAAATTGCAATTTGATTTTTATTCTTAACCTTATTTTTTGGTATAGCTTCACTTTCTTCTCACATTTGCGTTATTTTATACGAAAAAGAATTAATCGTGAAAGACATTTCAGATGTAATTTAACAATAATTATTTAGGGAAAATTTTCATATGCTACGCCACACTGAATTTTTCTCAGAATTAATATCGCCATATCAATCAAACCGAGACGTCATCCGTCAAGCTTGCGACTAGTGTGAAAGGGATAAAATATAAAATATGTTTACTTCAGAATTTTTACGTTCGTAAAGCTTCGTAAAGTTTCGTTTTCAGGTTACAGTTTTTTTGACGTCGAACTATGAAGTCGACAACTCTAATTGGGGAATTGCCCTCCCTTATGTCACACTTTCCACGGCGCCGTAGGACGGCGGCGTCGCGAATTTCTACGGCGCGGCGCCGTCGCCGTCGACGGCGACGGCGGACGGTGCCGTATATATAATATACATAATACATTAGTTCATTTCGTAACAATAACCTGAAATATTATAATTTTTATCTACTCACTGTTTCCTGAGACAGGCCTTCCCGCCTGGTTTAGGAGACAGGATTCACAACAGTGAACATCTGGGCAGAAAAGGACTAGTGCGCTTAAGAGAAATGCTTCGAGATCGACCGAGCGCTCAAAAGAGCTCGTGCCTTTAAAAAAGGCTCGAGTCTTCAAAAGAACTCGAACCTTCAAAAGAGCTCGAGCCTTCAAAAAGAGCTCGAGCCTTCAAAAAGGACTCGTGACTTCAAAAAAGCTCGAGCTCTGAAAAAGACTCCCGAGTCGTCGGGCGCCATACAAACGAGGCGAGCCTTGTAAATGACACCGAGCTCTAGGCAAAGGGACTCGGACGCCTCGAGACTTGTACATCACTAATCACGCCTCCCCGCGGACACGGGGAAATTAACTAGTTATAATTTTCGATGCGGTGGGAGAAAACCTTTGATGTGGGGAATATAGTTTGAATTGTTAGATTGAGGACATTAAACATGTTAGATGTGGTAGAATACCCACAACCTATATCATGATATACATACTTCGTATGACATTTATCGATGACGACACCGGGTAGCTGAACACAGACTGTGTGTGTGATGATACTGATGATGCGTTGACGAGTCGAATATACCTATCGATGGTTGAAAGGAAAAAGGGTGCAACCGACATCGAATGTTCAAAGTGAAACTAACCTAAACGGCATCATTAACACTTAACTGGAAAGTGATTTTCTTGTCAATTGGCATTGTTGCTTACACATACGTTATGCAGATTCACATCAGTGTCAAAATTTATAGTCTTTTCTAGCTTCTACATCCCGTTCGACATTCGAAAAACAAAATTAATTCCCGCCTCATTCAGGTATCGCGACACAACTTTTGTTCAGAAATGTGCCTTTTTAACGTACACTGTAGGGTGGTGGATCGTCCATAAGGCATTGACTACAACACTAAAACCCTCTAAACTAAAATCTCTGCGCCAAAAGTGGGTAGACTATTGGAACCACTTTATTACACGTGGGTGGTCCCATTCAGCACTTTAGTACGTGGGTACGACACTACTGCATAACTTAGTGATGCCCAATAACTTATATGTATACTAAATAAACTTTTAGAACAAAAAATGGGTCACAGTTTGGGGATGATTCGCTTTCAAAAAGAAAGAGAAGATGGAATAAGCGGATCCCGGGAAAGACTTGGATGCAGCCAGGAACAATCTTAAAATGTTATCACATATTTATGTTCTGTGGCACAATAAACAAAGCGTAGTCTATAATATAGGTGTTAAAATACTAGTAAACTTACTAATATATTTTTTCTATCTGTACTATAGACATATTCATATATCGAAATAATTGCAGTCAGTGGGAATCGAACTTGTCGAACGGTATGGTGCCATAGGGCAGTATTATAGTGGCTCCTTTATCTTACCGTAAGACAACAAGCCACAGGCGTTATTTAAATGAGTCTTTTACTCGATAGCCCCACGTTGGGCGCCAATTTACTAATACACTTGAAATCAAAATTGCAAACAAACAATATATTCTTTAGTTGAATGCAACAGTTTTAATAAATAGAAGAATAATCCACTTATTGGATACAGTACTCATTATATTAGCTTTGTTGATTAATACGGATTAAGGTATGTGAGACATAATTACGTCTTTATAAATAATGTGGTGGAGCGTTCGGCTGCTAAGTTAAAGATGTTGGTGATGATTCGATTCGGAAATACCCTTTGTATTGACATATATTTTTATGAATGTACTTAAAATAAATAGATGTATTTCAGCATAATTATATAAGTCTTTCATACAATAACATTTCGTCTTCTTAACTTAACGAAAAGGTAAATTTAAGATAATTATTATCTACTCATAACGTGATAATTACTTCAATTTAATTTCTAAGTTTAGTTTACCACACTAAAGAAAACAGCTACACAGTAGACAGTATGAAGTATCAACAGTTAATATCGGTCAATATCGAAAGGACTCCTATTTACGTAACACACTTTAGAAAATATTTATTTAGTTTCTCTTAGTAAAACGCGGGCGTGACTGAATGGCGCCCAGCATGGGGTCACAGACGAATAGAACATTTTGCAAGCCAAGATCTTTCGACAGTCGCGACATTCGAGAAAATGGATGAGGGTTGTTTACGTGCACTCGGGCCATCCCTCGAGGTGATCCCTGTAAAAAGCGTGATCGATACAGAGCGCGGCGACACGGTGGCCCCGGGGGCGCGTCAATTTGGCCTCCGCCTCGTCAGCGCTAAATTATCCCGACATCTTTAAATGGAATTTCGCGGGTCTCGCGACCCAAAAGTCCCTGCACGTTTCTCTGTAAAGGTTGTCGAGGCGGATAGGGGGTGGATTTCCAGGCCGCGCTCCGGTCCCCCGTCCGCGTCGGTCGCACACGCGATGTGCCACCTGACTCGGGGCATTTACCAGTTTATGTAGTAAATGGGCAGCAATGAAAATGCTCGCAGAAATTTTTACTTTAGCGTTTCGATTCGAAATGATACCATAGAAATAGGAAATATCATTTAGTACATGGAAATATGTTATTTTGAGGTTGTAATGCAATGTTGTGTGTGAGAAAGTATATAAATGATGCTAGTTTATTTTTATGCATTGCGAGAACAGTACTGTCTGCAGCTAGGTTATATTATAATATTTTCACTTCTGCCATTGTAATGTATCCCATATTAATTTAGTAACTACACAAAAATCATCGCAATGGACCTAGATGTTTGAACAAATAAATCACCTAGATTTTAGTAGTTCAATAATCTGAGCAAGTAACTAATCTGAAATGAATCTACCTCAGCTATAAGCAGCCTCCGATGGACATCTGTTTGTCAAAAGTAGGTCTTCACCTATACAACACTGACTTGTGAATATTTTATAAATTTTCTCTAAACTTTCACAACCGGCAATTGAGAAGAAAATCAATAAAAATATTACACAGACTACGTATCTATTATTTTTCAGCCTATATCAGAAGCAAACTTTCTTAAGAACAGCTTTGGTATTATTGTCTCTAACTTATCTCAAATTGTTTTGCAGTAAAAGTAACACTTCGTAAAAGTAACTACGTTCTCTATTTATTGTGATACTCTCATGCGGTGTTGCTTGACCAATCTGGATATCTTTTTGTAGATTAATTTATGCAAAGTGTAAAAAATGTGCAAACTACTACAAGGGATGGAAACGGTTGAAGTTTTTCGCCTTTTAGGTAGAACGTGCGAAGTGTGTGTGTGTGTGTGTGTGTGTGTGTGTGCATTCAGAAACTTAGTATTCTGAAGCATCATAGATCAAAAATATTACAAAACAAAGGTTTTAAGTTTAAACAAAGTTGAAGTTTAGAAAACTTTTATTTGTAAGTTGATTTATGAAAAATGCCCTTTTTAAATCTGGCACTCTCTTGTTCAATTATTTATCTACCTCCTGGAATTTATCTTCTTTTATCCACTGACGTATTCCGCTATTATGCTTCATTAAGGACTCCCCTAGCCACTTGCCTTCTATATCACAGCTATGAAATTTTTCATTGCGTGACGAAGAACACAAATAATGCCTCCTAATATTAAGGAGTTGTTTACTTTAGCTTAAACAAAGTGAACTTTACGTAACGGTAAGAATACTTGACATAGAGAAGTAACAAAATATAGGTATCATCCTATCTCCAGTAACCTTTCTAAGACATTTGTATTAGATAGAACGTATATACGCGCATCGCCATAGGGCTAGTCATATAATTAAGTTAACGCACCCGTCGACGGCTAGCACGAACAGTCTCCACCCTCGGGCGGTAGTCAACGTCCCGACATGCACACGCCACCTTAATGACTTATCCACGACATTGGACGAAAGGGACCAAGACCAAGCACAAATGTTTGCCAACACTGCTAAATCGAGACGTTCTCATATAATCCGCTGCAGAACCACTCTCGTGAGATTTCACAAAACGGCTGGATTTTCAGGTTCGACCAACACGCCAACAAGCGAGTGTAATCACCACCGCCGGTGACCGCTCGCGCGTAAATTACGTAGCATGTCCAATTTATGTTGAGCTCTGTTAGAGTATTCGTGGCGGAGGGCGCAAATGGAACATCAGAGCTTTGTTTATGTTAGACAGTCTGTGTAACCTACGCGTCCTTCGCTAATGCCCGCTTAGGTAGCCCCCGAGCGCGCTCGCAAACACAATCGTGTGCCTTTTATAGACCCTCGCAAAGATAGGGATGCCATGAAATTGTTATTAGACTGATTGATTGGGCGCAATTCAAGGAACGATGACATGAACTTTTTGAATTAAAAATTTTGTTGAAGGAAAATCTTATTGAGGTGCGAACGCTTCATCGACTTTTTAAGATGATGGCTATTTGTTACGCTTGGGAAACCGTTTTCCAATTCACCCTTGTTATTATGGTGTTTAATACCTATACCACAAAGAGGTCATGATGATTGAAACTATTTTTTATTATCAACTACCATTCGTCATTTTCAGTGTTAACAGCTCATACTCATAACATATTATAAGTTTAACTTGAGAGCTTTAAAACAGCATAGGTAAAACCGTTCTTTAAAATACTTTTTAAAGCTTTAGTTATCCTTTTACTTCTTTTGAGGGTAGTTTAATTATAGCAACAGGTATTTGAAGTAACTGCTGTGATAGCTTATGAAGTAATGTTACTGGAATATTCTTACCTGTTCGATGTAAAGTAGGTTAATCAAGAATTTGACTTTTTATTTGTAAATATTTGGTTAAATTCGGTACAGTATGTGTGGTTAGCAGAATGGGTACTTATAGATCTGGGTCGATGGTTAGGTACTCGTACCATCGAAGCGTGGCCCCCGGCATTATCTTGCGACAGAGCGCCACCGGCGCGCTGCGTTCCCGCCAAATCCAATATCCGCACGCGTAATAACAATCGCGACCGTCTATCGGCCGCGCGTAAATTATGCACGGCTAGACAAACTTCCAACTACCCTTCAATCAAATAATTAAACACCTTATGTGGTCTGCATAAGAGTCAAAACAAAAGCATTGCTATGTTTGTTCGCGAACGGTCGCCGACGACGGCGTCGTGCTAATGGCTACGCGACCCTCCTCCTGCACCCCGCTCACTCCCCTCTATCGCAAGCAAAGCACACGTTCAGAAATAAGGGAAAAGCTTTGTGCCTAATTGTGTATAGAGATAGTTGAATACAAATCGCAATGAATAATTAATGAAGTTGATACGTTTATTTTGGTGGACAACGATATTTGCGGGGTTTCGGTTTTATCAGAGCAGAAAATGTTTTGCTTGATAGGTGAATAATTGTTGATTATGTAAAGTACCCGCAGTTCTGAACGGTGCTGGATAAGCTTTTTTTGTTCTGACATTTGCTTAAGTATGTCAATTAGACAATGGTGGGGATCCTACTGCATTCGTGGTAGGTATTTGTTTTTTAAATTAGTGTGGATTAAGATAACCCCTGATTTTAGTTTTTCGACTGCTTATCTAGAAAAATACTTATTCAACAGATCCAATCCAAACTTAGTGACAGTATTTGTTTCTGAGGTATTGAAATGCCAAAAAAAAGCAATGAATTACTAAATTTAGTACCAGCAGTAAAAACTTTGAAAAGTTTCTATGTAGGTGAAAATTGAAGTTTTTGCTTTTTAAAAAGCTATGGAGCTTATAAAATCCCTTCTATCCTAGATTTTCGTTTCGCCATAAATAGACAAATGAAGCCGAACAAGACTCACAAAACTCAATTCGCGCTTGACAAGAACATATTTTCGCACAAAGACTTACGATGCAGACCGAGCCGCGCTCCAATTCCCGCGCGACTTGGCGCATGGCGGCGGTCGTTGCGCGGGAAAATACACCGGCCGTTTGTGCGCTGTGTTTGCCGATGTTCCTTACTTACTCTTTTATTTTTCTTTCGTATATTTCTAACAATTACTTATATGTATTCTACTGGATGTTCATTGTTCAGGTTGTACCTAAACCTAACCTATAGGATTTGACGCGTGTGACACGTGTGTATTTTGACGTATATGATATACGTTGATGACTGTCACATACGTCAAATCACATACATTCATCATTTTATTCCACAATACGCTGGTAAACGAATTGCTTCTTGTCTAGGGGGTTAAAAGAAGAAAATTGATATCGATTTGTGACCTAACCTGACAACTTACTTTTTGTAACTGTCATTGAGATGACATTAGAAAAGGTGTCAAAACTCATTCATCTAGTTTCTGTTTCTTTTCCCCATCACCACCGAACCATGGCACAATTTTTATTCTAAACAACTTGTTTAGTATACATAGAATAGAAGTCATTGATTTCGAACAAAAAAGAACATGTTAAATTATTGAGACTCTGTACTTGTGGAGAAAGCCTACGCCAGAGCCTCTTCCGTTGTATAGCTGGTGCACCATCTTGCGATTGAGATAGGCTTTGGTCAAAAGGATGTTGGGTTGTTCTTGTACACCCAGCAATAAGATAGTGTAAGAATAAAATAATAGTACACATAGTCCCACGGAACTTCGTTTCAACAACTTGTTCAACTGTGGGGTGAGCACGAACAACTATCGTAATCGTATCGTGAACGTAACGAAAGCACGGAGCATTGCGATTGGCCGCCTGCCTGAAGCCTGCCAATCGCAATGCTCCGTGCTATCGTTACGTTCACGATACGATTACGATAGTAGTTCGTGCTCACCCCACTGAAGTTAGGTGCGACACTATACGCTTGAAATGTCGAGAAAGGTATCTTATGTGTTTGTAGTGACAACTACAGTGTAGGTATTGGCTGCTAAAACTATGGTACCCGGTCGTACAAACATTCTATTAAGGGCCGACGCACATAATCGACATCGACAAGGATAAGGATCCATCGGCGTCCTTCGGCATCCATTAGCACTTTCGGGAACAACGTTTTGGCATGCTGCTACGTCCTAAGGCACGATGCCGAAAGATCCTTTTTCTTGCCGATGCCTACAATGTCCGCTGGCCCTTAGACGTCTGTGACGCGCGCACTCCACACGCTCTACCTCATAGCTAGAGATGGACCTTTTCTGTTGTACTCTGAGTGAAGTCACAAGGACGTCATTATTTATAATTGTTGATAAAATTTTATCTCGTGGTGATATTAGCTTTTCTATACCATGGCATATAAAAGTGAAGTAAATACCATTGTACCTACTAATATTATAAGCGTGAAAGTTTTTTATAATGTTCGGATGTTTTGTTAAAGTTCATTTACATCAGACGAGTGAATGTTCAACAAATCCCCTCTACGTCAAATTCTATTAGTGTAAACAGTGACAGAATATTCGTTCGTTGTTCTTTCTTATGTAAACGCTGAAAACAAGGTTTACTTTACACTAAAATATTAAAAATAAGTCATTGCTCTTGCTCTAACTCTATGTTCCAACATGGTCAATTGGCTCAAAGGATCTTGCTGACATTTGATTGATTTTATCCCTGAAATAGGTTCTCAGGAACATAATTTCATAAGGGCGGAGCTATGGGCAACAACTTATTATAACAGTTCTAAAAAACTTAGCAACAAAAAACTACCTTCAATCTTGGTCCTTCGACATATCACACAATGGTCCTTTGCACCGTCAAATAGTTACCTATATTTATCGAGCAATTGTCTCACATCAAGAGTTTTTAAGAGACATTAGGTTTCCTAGTGACCGGACTGGAATCGCATTGCAGGTAAAGACTATTGCCATACACAGGTAATTAACTTTGGAATGGTCGCACTATATCCAGCTCACGACGTGACCTGGCCCCTTATATCGATCAGTGCACGTAATTAGGCAATGTTATCTAATGCGTTTAGATAGCCGATTGGACTAACATTGTGTACTGAGATGTATTATTCTGAAAGCATTTTAGTTTAGTGATAAAATCGGGGGCACAGGTGATGCTTTGTTAAATCTACATAGATAATTAAAAATTAATGTATGAATCGCTGAAAATAAATGTATGTCCGCGCATAACTGTCGAACGGCTGAATCAAATTGGATAATTCTTTTTTGTGTTCGTCGATGTCGGGAGGATCGGCAAACGTGGCGCATATTGGGAGAGGCCAATGTCCAGCAGTAGACTGCAATAGGCTTATTGATTGATTGATTGATAACAAGTTTGTATGATAGAAAATGTTTGTTCCAATTCCATAGTTCTGTTGTATTCCCAAGCGACTACAATATGGGGTACTCCAAAAAGGGCATCCCTGTAAGAATTCTCTGGGTAGACAGCACGAACTTCACGCCCTTGGTGTTGCCCACGTCCATATACCTCGGTATATCCCATCAGGTGAACCGAACCGTGTGCTTATCTGCCACTTAAATAGTATAAAAAAAATCGTTCGGTTTCGTTTGAAAGTACCGCGAACTCACCCGTATCGTCGCGTATATTTTTACAACTCATCATCATGGCTCCGAGCCGGTGGAGTGTGAGCCGGGCTCGGGGAAAGCGGGCGGTCGTTCAGTCGTCCGGAGCCCGCATCTACCCGAGGTAACTCACATGACTAGTACACGCGCAATTTCAACAGGGTTGTCGCTTTCATTAAATTAAATTTTCTTTTAATGTATTTTTTGAAATAAATATTAAGTTCTACTAACGTTAATACATGGCTGGAGTCAACAATAGTGCCCGAAATACGGCAATATGCTCACCCCCTACTACGTGGGACCTGATACAATGATTGGTGAAATGTGGGTGTTAATTCTCCTTTGCCTAACCCTTCAGGGGTAAAGGCGTGATTGTGTGTGTGTAACGTTAATAATAGTAGGTAGCTAAAACTTTAGCAATACCACTATGGCTCCGTCTCATAGTTGCAACAAACAAATACATAACAACTATTTAGGACCACAGCCCACAGCATATCTGCTCGATATTAAAAGTAGGGTGTACTCTTCTCACACCTCTGGGGTCCAAGACAACCTCACCTGCTAGTCTTTACATATGATAATTAACGGACGAGGCAAAGGTTTTCCTCTGTAGCGTAGCAGTAGTGAACGCGGCCGCTCCGCAGAAGGCGCGGGATCGATTCCGGCTCAGTGCAAATATTTTTATGCATGAATGGGTATTTGCTTTGGTATGGTCGTGCCTTGGAGAGCACATTAAGCCGTTTGCCATACGAACATCAATGGCAGTCGTTACGGGTAGTTGGAGCCCTAAAAAGTCTAACAACAACAGTCTAGTTGCAAATGTTGCAATGCTTCGATATCGCCCAATATCGCTATTGGGTTGTGGAGGTCAGATGGCAATCGCTTCACGAAAAATATGAAAGTACAGCCAAATCTGCATTTAGACTGGTGAAGTGAGTGAAAAACTTCGGATACGACTAGAATTAACGCTAGGATGAAAAAAGTTAGGAGGCAGTCACTCCCGTACGCCGGTATAGCAACTCCAACTCCAGCATCTTCAACTTTGGATGCATCTGGGAAATCGCTACGAAGGAGATGATGAAGATGTGGTTTTGTAGTAATATGCCCCATTTTTCATGAAAAAAAAAATATAGTAAGATATTGGTGGTTCTATTTGAGCACAGCCCCTCTAGACAAGCGGCAATTCGTTGCTCGGCGTATCATGGAATAGAATGACGAATGTATAGGATTTGACGTTTTTGACATTCGTTGACGCCTGTCATATACGTCAAATCCCATACATTTGGCATTCTATTCTACAAAACGCCGGCCGACGAATTGCCACTTGTCTAAAGGGGCAGCCCTGGAACAGCGGGGGTAGTGGGGAGCGCGGGCGCCTTGACAGCGCAGTGCCGTTAATTCCTGAGCGCTGCCGCGGCCGATTGACAACGCGCTCGGAATTTATCGACGCGCACACTCGCCGACGCTGGCCGTTAGTGATGGGACACGTGGGAACGGAGCTGTATCGATAATGATTACTTATTCGTGAAAAAAATAAGATAATTAGTAATAAAGAATGACAACCTGTGTGATGTAGAGGTAGAGCGTAATGTAATGCGAGGTAGAGGTTTTGTCGATGATCACTGACTCTACAGCTCAGTGTGTATTTGTATTTATTATAAGTAAAATGTTTATACTGGAGATTGATGGCGCTTGGTGGAACTTGCTACACATATTGACTAAAGCACTTGCACTTTTCCACATTTTTTATTGAAATATAATAGTTCTAAACCATTGTAAACCTTTGAGAATGCACGACATTATTAAATAATTTACATATTTTTGAACCACACGGCAAAACCGGTCTGGTTCAAAAATTAAAGAATGTGGAAAAGTCAATAATATATAAGTAAAATGAGAACTCACTTCTAAATGTGTCGATAACAACATAGAGTCTTCTATGTCTTTACACATGCAGCGACCAGGTAGGTATAAGGTATAAGTCTACCAAACCTGCTATAGGTATGTGATTTCTGAATTGCAACGCTCGAGCAGGTTTGCGGTGAGATATGACGCAGTTATTGTTAAGATATCGATATCGACATTCTCACATAAATCACGTCTCTGCGTTCAGTCGTAGTAGATATATACCGACTATATACCTGTGAGTATATAAGGGCAGACGCCTTTTAGGGTTAGGACTAACCGCGCGGTACCAGCAGCCAACCTAGCCCCCATCTCAGAACGCTGTAATGCCGAGAATTAACGAACCATTTACTTATACCTATATCAATGTATAAGGATTTGCAGGAAAATTTAAATTTCTTCGTATTATATTGCATGTAACATTCTAACATTGGGAGAGCCCTATATCCAGCAGTAGACTGCAATAGTATAGAGTAGAGATAGACTAATTGATTGATTGATATTGTATGACTAATCCATTTTGCCTGGCTGGTACTGGTCAGCTAAATGGACACCTAAACCAGTCATTAAACGCCTTGGGAGTGAGCTGAGCATAGCGAGCTTATGAACACCGTGCGCAGTGCCAAGTATATGTAGAATAGATTAGGTTAGAAGGGTATGGTGGAGGACCACCGCCATACCCTTCGTGGTAATTTACTTTCGATACTGTACGAAGTGTTGTTGCTATTTGATTGGTTGCCAGCGTTTAATAAATATCCTAAGCTACTACGACATGTAGTTATATCATAAATATACCTACTTTCTTTACATTAAATGTGATTTACAAATTCTAGATTCGCAAGTTCTAGTGCATGTATTCAATTTTATATATCTATCAGCATTTCTTTCCATGTGGTGTCGTACAAAGCGACTAAGGGATAAGGCCAGGCTGTTTAAAATCAGACAGATATATAGGTACAGCCCAGACTCAGCCTCAGACGCATGGCTCGAGTCAACAATAGTGCCCGGATGACGACAATAGGCTCACCCCCTATTACGTGGGACCTAATACATTGATTAGTGAAATGTGGATGTTAATTCACCTCTCCCTAACCCTCCAGGGATAAAGGCGTGATTAAAATATAATTATGTATGTATGCATGAATTCATACAACCTTTCACACTTACAATATTAAGTAGGAGAAAGATTAGTTAAGATTCGTCTTAAAGCTACACAATACAAGACGTAACGTCAAAGTTTTAGCAATCATTACCATCATTGGTGACATAACTTTCACCTTTCCGAAAAGGCCGCGGAGTTAGTATCAATCTTCGAATCATAATAGAAAAGTTTCCATATAATCAGGCGGGTAGGTGGCTCAGTACACTCGACATAGTTCTGTTGACACCGAGTTCGGACACTCTGGTGTAATCTAACTAAACTAATTAGGTGAAGGCTTACGCTACACATTATGTGATCTTAGTCCCGAAGTGTTAGGCCGAATTCGTACTAAGAGTGTTGTTTCTTGAAAGTGTTATCTTATTATTGTGAATGTGTGTAGTGTTTGGGTCTTCTTTATCCTAGCGTTAATTCCCAGTCGCATCCAAAGCTTTCACCTCGAAGTCTGGGGTCCGCTTTACCAGTCTAAACTGCAGATTTGGCTAGACCTCGATATTTTCCGTGAAGCGACTGCCATCTGACCTCCACAACCCAATGATGACAGGCGATATTGAAGCATTGCAGCTAGACCGTTGTTGTTAGAGTTTTTAGGGCTCCAACTACCCGTAACGACTGCCATAGATGTTCGTATGGCAAACGGGACCGACGGCTTAACGTGCTCTCCGACACACATGAGTGTTTGGGTAATCTATAGAAATCTACTAATAATAAAAGCTGAAGTATTTGTGTGAATGTGCTAATCTCTAGAGTTACATGTATGATTTGAAAAAATCTCTTTGCTTTCGAGTTTACAAAGGCAACATGCTAAGTCAAAGAAAAGGGTAAGAAAAAAGAAATTTTAAAGTTATGACAGTTTGAATGGAGTAGCGGTAGACAATAGTAGCATATGCCCTGCTACGGCAACGTACCCGGTACCCGATAAGACTGTTTCGGTGACCCCTTGCATATACGTAATCCTCTTACCTTACCCATATTTAGGTAATTATTATAGACAAGACGCTTTAACGTGAGTACAACCCATTAATTGGGATTTTGAAATAATCCCGGATAGCCCAATGATTACAACGTAGAAGTCATTAGGATCGCCTACCAGTGGTGAAGGGTGAAAATTCTGAAAAGGGAATTCGGTGGAAAAAATATTCCCCCTATAGAACAACCATAGCAATTTTGTATGGAATTTTACTACGGTCTCTCTTCTTATACATACGTACATACATACAATCACGCCTTCATCCCTGAAGGGTTAGGCGGGGGTGAATTAACACCCACATTTCACCAATCATTGTATTAGGTCCTACTTAATAGGGGGTGAGCCTATTGCCGTTTTCCGGCCACTATTGTTGACTCGAGCCATGTATAGGCTGAGTCTGGACTGTATAATATGTCTGATGTTAATTCTTCTCTAGTTATTCTTATTGTAGTGAAAAAGAAAACTATTCATCATTCTGTGAGCCTTTTACCTACTCAGTTGTGTGCTGCTGCATTACGATATTTCGCGTAAAGCGACTGCCATATGACCTCCACAACCAATCGGTGATATCGAAGTTCTGCAGTTAGCGTAGCCTGACTTTTTAGGAGTCTACTAAAAAGTATCAGAGGACCCAAATTTGTGGTGTCATAGCAAAAAATAACATCTAAAAACGTGTTATTCTCATTTTTGTTCTAGTCAACACAAATTCCTCTAATAAAATTGCACTGTAACTTGAATTAGACTGCGATGCCAAAGCTTATATGACTACATCTTACCACGCTTCCGCCGGCTTCTATTACCCTTCCGAAAACGTGACAGCCTTCTACAAACACAAGACGGCCACGGGTGACCCCTTCCATACCGCGATTGTCCGTAAGGGTAACTCCCCAAAGGGGCTCCATATGAATAAACGTTTTCAATAAAATTAAGGAAGTGACTTGCAAGGGAGATCATCCTTTTTATCTTAGGACTATTTTTAATGCGCGCCCCAGCTTCACCCTGGTGCAATTATAACACTTTACCCATGAGTTTGATTAAAAATTCTTTCATACAAAACTTGTCCTGCCCCCCCCCCCAGATAAAGTGGTAATTCGTTGGCCGACCTATTGTTGAATGGAATGACAAATGTATGGGATTTGACGTATATGACAGTTAACGTCAAAATATGTGTCACATACGTCAAATTCGTATACATTCATCATTCTATTCTACAGTACACTGGACAACGAATTACCACTTGTTTATGAGGACTGGATGGACTCTCGGTAAAGTATACATCTCTTTACATTCTCTTTATACTCCTCCAGGAACAGAAAGTTGAATTCCGAAAATGATTACTTTCCCAAAATGATGCCTTTCGGACCGCAATGTTGAATTTGCAAAATGTTGAATTTGCAAAATGTTGAATTTGCAAAATGTTGAATTTGCAAAATGTTGAATTTGCAAAATGTTGAATTTGCAAAATGTTGAATTTGCAAAATGTTGAATTTGCAAAATGTTGAATTTGCAAAATGTTGAATTTGCAAAATGTTGAATTTACAAAATGTTGAATTCCCAAAATGTTGAATTCCCAAAATGTATACTTTCCCAGAAAAAAATTATACTATGCTCTTGTTTGCTTTCTTCTTCATCCCAGAGTTAATCTTGCTCAGGACAGAACAGTATACCATAACAATACCATTTCATATCCACACTGAACCCGAAATAAAAGTTCGTATGTCGGACCCCTATACCTTCATGATAGGTCCGTACTCCGCAGGTTGTATGTATAACGTGTTTGTATTTTCGTGGCAAGTTTTCCACAGCCCACAGCCAGGGGACGTGGGGAATCGCTTTTAAAGCTTAACCCCAAATCAAAATGTCCGCAGCAGGCTATGACGTTCCCACAAGTAACATTAATGTTTCTTTGGCTTGTCTGTTTATCATGGAAGTAGATTTACTAGAAATGATGTGAAATAATCGGTTTAATAATGTTTGCCATCATTTAAAATGCCATAATTTCATATGCCATACTGGTATTTGCCATAATTTCATTAGAAATAACGCTTCAGTTGCCATAATCGTGAAATGACATAAAATGAATTCCATTGGTCATAATCGATCAAGTGTCATAATAATTTAAATCCATAAATGTATAATCATATTCTACGAGATTTTATTGCATTTCATAGCGCAACGCATACTGAATACATTATTATATAATAAGTATCATGTTAGATGTAGAGAACATTGAATAATACCTACATATCTTTATATTTTAAATAATGTGCATTGAACTGGAATCGAAACCACGACCTCTAACGTAACAATCGAACGCCACATAGGCTGTTATTATATCAAAATAAGAAGACTTCTTAAAAATCTGTTTTGAATCTGTCGACATGGAAAATGAAAATGATTATTACGACAAATAGGTTAGTTGGAAGAAATAAACGAAGAAACTCTTTATTCGCGAAGTTGGTTAAAAGTAGTAACTAAAATGTTATTTTTGTCAAAATTCGTGGGCGGATCTTTGCACTGAAAATGCTAAAACGTTTATCGCCCGAATTATTTATTAAAGGTTTACCACTGATGAATAAATAATGTTAAATAGGGCATGTCTCCGTGTTGAGAGCGACGCGTGGGTGTGTGAGGTGTGAGATAACACACCACCCACGCTCGCGACGCACGCTCGAGCACACTCGCGGCTACCTATGACCTATCCAGTAACCGTATACCCGTGGGGACTGGGAAGGACTACAGGACTACCTACCTAATGTGTAATACGTTCATTTGTATTCAGATTCACCGCCGTACACGTGGGGTACGCTGATAATGGGTGTAACTGTCCAGTTGATAACACACGGAGAAGTGCGGTGTGATTAATTGGCCGATTCTACTTTGATATTAGTAGAGTTATGAGGAAGATAGATAGACTAGATAGATAGATAGATAGATGATTCTTTATTGTACACCAATAGTTTACAGTAGGATTAGTAGGTAGCATATATACACTTTTATGTATAATGGGCGGCTTTATCGATGCAAGCGATTTCTTCCCGGCAACCTTCGACTAGATATCGTTATAGGTACTTAGAGGTCTGATGATAAATGTGCGAATAGGGTCGAAAAATTCGGGGTCAAGTCACTCTCGCCAGCATGTTGGTGCTGATTGACGAACGACGCTTTGATGCAGGATTTTCTCTCAGGGTTAAAGAGACGTTGGTCCCTACCGTAAAAGCCAAGACAAGTCAATAATTGAAGAGGGAAGACTCCTGAATCCAAAGTGCAAGCTTTGGATAATACATTTTTTATCGTGCGCAAAATGCTCACTGATACTGCCGTAGCAGGGAAGGTTATGTCGGACTTGAACCGACAAAAACGCACGCCGTCTGTGGGTCGTTAATTGCTGGATTGAGATTGTCTGACTCATATCTCTAGCACCCCGTGTCGAATGATTTAGATATAAACTACTATAATAAATTATCTATTCATACCTTTCCTTCACAGCAGTCCACAAAAGCTTTCATTGTTTTCCTTTCAAATAAAACTTGTAACATCCAAATAAACACATACAAAGATAAAGTTGCTCACAATAAAAGTTCATTGGACTGCGGAAGTGGGTCAAAGTTTGGCAAGCCAGGAAATATGTGTGTAAGTAGGTTTGTCTCCGTAGTTAGGCCTCGCCGGCCGCTGTCTGCGCTCCGACGCGCTCAGAATTCATTATATTAATTGCTGTTTTCGTGAACATTTTTATTATACCGCGTTTAATTTGATTTATCTTCTCTTCAGACGTTGAGATTAATTTGTTGAGAGGCCCTCGCCATCGAGTGCTTTATTAAAAACGTGTTAAACGGTATTTGATTGTGATTTATTCAATTGGTTTATGTAAATTAGCGTGCTGGTCGAGTGGAAGGGGGTTGGCTGTTAGTGAAGATGTGATGAGAATGTTTTATGGGTAACAGAGCTACTGCGTTCTTCTTAACATACAGAAAGTTAATTTAATTAGTATAATGATTGAATCTGCGCTTGAATTCAACATAATTCAGTTTGCGTTAGTTCCGGTCGCATTCGAGACCTTCATCTCGAGTCCGGGGTTGCATAGTATGCGCTAGAATTGCTTCACCTAATTGCTCCAGTCCTCTTCCATTAGAGAATGACCAGGTCACCCGAACCCCCGTGAGGCCCTCACGAAGGCCCTGGTTCAGCCAGAGTGCGAGGGATGTACCAGTGGCTAACTCACCTCCGGCAACGAACAACCCAAGACAGCTTGTGGTTTTAGTCGGTTCGAGTCCGACATTACTACCCCCGCTGGCTCCAGCCTCCTGTTGATGATCTTGACAGTTTACTTGATATCAGTGGGGATTTACGTACTTTAAAAACCAGTCACCCGGACGAGGTTTTTGCTTGCCTTGCCTCTTGCGTGTGCTTTTCTTTTGTGTTTGGGGTTCAAATGGCCGCCGTTTCCGTGAAAGTTTCGTTTATTTTATTAACATGATTGTCAAATAACATATTTGCAGCGGAGTGGGAGCAAATATAATAATAATAAATAAATCTTTATTTTTCATTCAGTTCAGTTACATTACATTGCGTAGAGTACAAAATTATTAGCTTCCAGATATACATCATTATACCTAATTTAATTTACAATGTAACTTAACGACTATTTTACATTTTAACATTAGCAATTTAATCAGATTTATACAATGAGGTTAGATGTAGATCAATTTGATTAAACTGGGACCAGCCTGATCTAGGTTTATGTCAAACCTGTGTTTCAGACCTTCTCAGTTCTCATTTTATGTATCATAGTACTAATGAGTGTTAATTAATATAATACAATACAATTAGTCTAGGCTAGATGTAGTAAGCTCACATTCAAAATTTTACTTTACAATCTCCAACAACTCTTCCGTGTGCTCGTAATCTAGTTTTCTTAGGTAATCTGTCACCAAAGCCTTGCAGTCTCTATAATTTAAGTTACTGATGGTTAGTTTGTTATTTAACTTGTTGTACAAATAAGGTCCTAAAAATATATGAAATTTATTTACATAAGCATGTTGGAAGAGTGGAATGGTGCAAACCCGATTCCTCCGTCGTCCCACCCCATTCTGTTCAGGTGGCGTGAGTTTGGTATGCTGGTATAATATGACACTTAATATAAATAATTTTCGCACTGAGAGTACATCGCATTTCGTATACAGTTGATGGGTGGGAAATCTGCGGGGCCGAAATGTTGCGACCTTAAGGAGGGCTCTTTGGGAGCGTTCCAGCGGGAGTAGGATTGAACCCGCTGCACCACCCCAGGACGTTATGCAGTACGTGATAATGGATTGACACAAAGCCAAATATACTTGTTTTATTAGCTTGTAATTGGCTATAGCACGTAGGTTCTTAAAAATGTATATTAGTTTGCGTACTCTTGTACATAGCAAACTTGTTTGCTTACGAAAATTTAGGTTTTTGTCAATCGTGACGCCGAGATATTTTATATCATCGGTTTTGTCAAGAGTGGGACACAGACATGGTGCGTCAGCAGTTCTACACCTATGCGCGAGTATGTTTAGGTTGTTCGTTGTTTTATAATTGTTACGCATTGTGAATAATACATATTTTGTCTTATCTGCATTTAATGTGAGTATGTTTTCATTTAGCCAATTTGTCACAAAATTGAAACCACATTGAGCGTGACTATACAAATCTAAACGTGTTTTTGCGGCGAATAATAGAACTGTGTCATCAGCATATGATATTATCATACCTACCGTTATGTAATGGGGTGGCGCAGAGGTCATTAATATTGTGATGTATGGGTCATTTTTATTAGTTGTAATATGTAGGTAGTTAAGACGGAATTGTAAGGTAGGCCGAACAGCCGCTTGCTTGGTCTTTGATTATACGTGTTACTGGATGAATGTGTTTTATTGTGATCCGCCTAAAGTGAACCCTAGACAGTGCTGATACCTAAATATCTTACAGTGGCGACGAGCGAATTACGCGCGTGTGTATACCTAAGTGTTATTTTACGTAAAAGCACGGAAAAATATAATTAAAATGGCTGTGGGCAAGATCGGGCCGTTTGACCTCGACAAGGACAGTTGGGAGAATTACCGAACAGCCGCTTGCTTGGTCTTTGATTATACGTGTTACTGGATGAATGTGTTTTATTGTGATCCGCCTAAAGTGAACCCTAGACAGTGCTGATACCTAAATATCTTACAAATATATATCAAAAATAAAGTACTTCCTAATACACTTCCCTGTGGGACGCCAAAGTTACTGTTAGACATCACATTGCTAGTGCGATCCCCAATTTTTACCGATTGCTTGCGATTACTTAGATAGTCGGCGAATAATTGAAGTTGATTTCCTCTTATTCCTATAAGTTCAAGCTTCCGTAGTAGAATAGTGCATGAAATACTGTCAAAGGCCTTGGCAAGGTCGAGAAAAATACCCATGGCATGCATGCCCTTATCTAGATTGTTAGTAACATATGCTGTTAATTTTTGAACTGCCTGGTTGGTTGATCGTGCTGGCCTAAAACCATACTGACAGTCCGATAGGAGGTTATTTTTCTCTAGATAGTTTCATCATCATCATCATCATTTCAGCCATAGGAAGTCCACTGCTGGACATAGGCCTCCCCTATAGATCTCCAATAGGACCGGTTGGAAGCGTCTCGCATCCAGCGCGTTCCCGCGGCCTTAATGAGGTCGTCTGTCCACCTTGTGGGTGGATGTCCCACGCTGCGCTTGCCGATACGTGGCCTCCACTCGAGGACTTTTCGACCCCATCGGTCGTCAGTCCTCCGTGCTATGTGCCCTGCCCACCGCCATTTCAACTTGCTAATCCGCTGGGCTATGTCGGTAACCTTGGTTCTTCTACGGATCTCCTCATTTCTGATTCGATCTCGCAGAGAGACTCCGAGCATAGCCCTCTCCATAGCTCGTTGGGCTACTTTGAGCTTACTCATAAGGCCCATAGTGAGGGACCACGTTTCAGTGCCATAAGTCATCACTGGTAACACACACTGGTCGAAAACCTTCGACTTGAGACACTGAGGTATGTCGGACGAGAAGACATTGCGTAATTTTCCGAACGCTGCCCAGCCGAGTTGGATTCGGCGATTGACCTCTTTCTTGAAGTTGGACCTACCTAACTGGACTACTTGTCCTAGGTAGACGTACGAGTCAACAACTTCAAGAACCGAGCTCTCAACAGATATCGGGGTAGGTACAACATGGGCATTGCACATCACCTTTGTCTTGTCCATGTTCATTTTAAGACCCACCTGTTGAGAAACTCGGTTGAGGCCTTCGAGCATCGTGTTGAGATCTTCCATCGATTCTGCCATGACTACAATATCGTCGGCAAACCGGAGGTGAGTGATGTATTCGCCATTAATATTGATGCCGAATCCTTTCCATTCCAGGAGCTTGAAGGCATTCTCCAAAGTGGCCGTAAACAGTTTCGGAGATATCACGTCTCCCTGTCTTACGCCTCTTTTCAAAGGGATCGCCCTCGAACTCTGTTCCTGTACTCGAACCGACATGGTGGCGTTATTATACAAACACTTCAACACTTCGATGTACCGATAGTCAATACGGCACCGCTGGAGAGACTCAAGCACAGCCCATGTCTCGACCGAATCAAAGGCTTTCTCATAGTCCACAAACGCTAAGCAAAGTGGTAAATTATACTCTTCGGTCTTCTGTATAACTTGCCGCAGCGTATGGATGTGGTCTATGGTACTGTAGCCTCTTCGGAAACCGGCTTGTTCGGGAGGCTGGAAGTCATCAAGCCTGCGCTCGAGACGGTTCGTAATGACCCTTGAAAACAGCTTGTAAACATGGCTCAGAAGCGAGATGGGTCTGTAATTCTTCAGTAAGGTATTGTCACCTTTCTTAAAGAACAGCACCACCACGCCTCTGTTCCACGCTTCTGGCGTTATGCCCTCGAGGACGACGGTGTTAAAAAGCCTCTGAAGGACTTTAAGTACCGGTGTTCCACCCGCTTTCAGAAGCTCTGAAGTGATTCCGTCGTCACCCGGTGCCTTGTTGTTCTTAAGCTGATTCAGGGCCATTCTAATCTCGTACAGGCTGATGTCCGGGATATCCTCGGTGAAGTGTCGGGTCAACTTGGCTCTTGGGTCGGTCGCCATGTTGCCAGCAGGATTAGCGACCGAAGCGTATAGCTGTCCATAGAACCTTTCGATCTCCTCCAAAACCTCAGCCTTGGTCGACGCTATACTGCCATCTTCTCTCTTCAGCTTAGTCAACTGGCTTTGCCCAACAGACAGATTTCTTGCGAACACTTTGGAGCCTTTGTTCCGCTCGATTGTCTCTTTAATATGTTCAGTATTAAAGAGACGTATGTCGTGTCGCAGAGATTTGGAAATCTGTCTGTTGAGCTGTAGTCTTGTGTAGTTCGCGAACGATGAACGATTAGGAAACGTTTCTTAGTACTGACCGAATAGAGCTGTTTCCCAAACGTTAATCGGCCATCGGTCTATTCGGTAATCGGTCGGCGCTACTTGCTCTGAACTATGTAAACCAACCGAGTTGCAATATGCACCTTATGAATAAAGAAATAATGATCTTTTTGCATTGCTCCGATTTTACAGTGTACAGTGTTCTAGTTAATCGGTCACCGGTCTATTCGGTCATCGGTCGGCGCTACTTGCTCTGAACTATGTTAACCAACCGAGTTGCAATATGTACCTTATTGAGAAAGAAATAATGATCTTTTTGCATTGCTCCGATTTTACAGTGTACAGTGTTCTAGTTCATTTAGTTCAAGGCACAGTCTAACGAATTTCACACTTCTTGTGGCATTTTAAGGTTGTTTTTCCTTAAATCCTAGTGACATGTTAGTAAAAATTTTGTGAGTTTGTTTATTTTTCCCGACAGTGTTGCCAACGTAGGCCTGATAAGGCCTTTTCTTACTCGACAAATAAAAATCCGAAGCCTTGCAGATACATAACGTACGGCTCTTATTCGGTCTGAACTATTAGAGCTTGAACTTGAACAACCAATGTAGTTTAAGAACCGATACCGAATAGAACTACCGAACTAATAGAACTAGTGAACTAATAGAGCTTGAATAAACTACCGAACTAATAGAACTAATGAACTAATAGAGCTTGAATACTTAACAACCGCTCACTGAGCGGTTGTTAAGTATTCGGTCACTGAGCGGCGCTCAGTGACCGAATAGAACTAATAGAACTATTAAGCTGAACTAGTTCGTTGCTTAAACTGATCTAGTTCGGAGCGCTCTTTTGAGTGACCGATTAGGCACAAGACTATTGAGCTGCCTATATGACTCTGCATCATCGGAAGACTGCAGTCGAAGTGAGCGTCGTTTAGCCATGAGTTTTTGGGTGTGATCGGAGAGTTTCTGAGGTCTATTTGAACGGCGGGGTCTGAAGTGCTTAGAGCCCACCGTTTGGACAGTTTCTACGAGCCTGTTGTTTATCTCGTCCACCGAGATAGTTTACTAATCTGCTATTAATAAGTTTCTCCAGAATCTTTGATAACACGGTTAAGACAGAAATAGGTCTATAAATGATTCCATGACGAAAGTATTCCTATTACAAATAATAATACGAACGAATAAATAACGCTTTCGGAAAACGGTTATTATAAATAGTGTTCGTTATATGGCAACTCTCAAATATTATGGTTAATCACATCACACCGAACAGAGAGAAGCCTGGAAGTTTCAGAAAGACATAAGCCACGGGTATTTACACCCACGAACACGACCTTTCACGCGAACCACGTGCAAAAGCTAGTTTAACAGAACCAACCAACAACTTCATAAAAACCTCTTTATATTAAGAAAGACGAGCTCCCAGTCAATTTACATTAACGATTCTCCGGAAAAGTCCAACGTAAAAAAGACAAGGAAAACATAAAAACCGTCGAGCAATTCCTTTCATCTCGCGTCTTCCGGCAGCATAAACAAGCACCGAGAAAAACTGCCTGAATAATAATTAGGTTGGAGATTAGGCTGAGCGGTGAATCGGTTCGCTCTCTATTAATTACGGGGCCGATGCGGACGCGTTGTGTGCGGGGTACATAGGCTCGAATTTCCGGCATATACCTAACGAAGATACGTGAGGAGCGCGGCATCTCGCGTGCCTCCCCACCGCCCCCTAGCGAGGCGCCTGCCGTCCTTGCTCCCCCTCTGGTCTAATTGACGGCGCGCCGGACGCCGGCGTCGCCCGCGGGGACTGCTCTCCGCCTTCCGGACTCGTGCTTGGCCTCCGATTTACAACATCGGCCGATAATCTTTTCTTGATGACGCAACTATGTAGAAACTAGCGTGTGGCCGGGGATCCGCTCGTGTGGAATTTGATTCTTGCGTCCCATAGGAATTGTACATATTGGGGGTAGAAACGCATGTCACGCTCGAATTGTGCATCTATAGCTACAGTATAAGATATCTATATGCCCAAAAATCTATCGATCCTAGAGAAAAGCCTGTGGCTTGCAACAGGTAGGGTTGACTTTAATTCTAATGATCTTTTTGAGACTCCATACACCGAAAAAGACCTGGTGCGGCCACGTCTTGCGGCAACCGCCAGGCTACGTGGGGAACAAATGCCTGGCAATGGCGCCCCTGCCGGGTCCAAGTAAAAGGGGTAGGCCCAAGAAGTCCTGGCTTGACGTCGTGGAGGGTGATATGCGTGCAAAATAAATGGTCTCACTACTATGGATGCCCAAGATCGTGCGAAGTGGAGGAGGAAGAGCCGGAAGGCAGACCCTGAGCTCCGAGGTCATCTTGGCCACGGATGCAATCAGGATAATGCGTCTACATGAGGATGATGTTGACACCGAAAAAAAACCCGCTACTGTTGCTTGATACTGCAGGCACATACTGTGAGAATGCACGATCGAACGGACTCGACAGCTGAATCCGCGGTGAGATTTCAATCTCACATGCTGTAAATTTGGTGACGTCACGTTGTCGAGCACTAGTCGATAGTGATGTATGTTTTTGTGCTCGACATGTGACGTCACCAAATTTTAAGCATGCGAAATTGAAATCTCACAGCGGATTCAGCTGTCGAGTCGGAAACGTTCGACCGTTCGAAACTTTCTTACAACATATTATGCCTGCTGGTAGAGAAAATACATTAGGTACACTATTCGTAAGTGAGATTTCGCTCCAATCAACAAACCGACAAACATGCCCTTTTTATTCCCTAAGTTCGTAAGAAAGTATAGATAGGAAGAGCTATCTTTATCGCTTCCTGGAGGAAATCAACAATACTTCTACCCCTGCCCCTAAGGTGAGATGTTGCCCAGTTTTTTTCTGTTATTTGTGGACTACGTTAACTCAGTATTGCTAGACAAAGTTACCGCGAACTCGCGAAATGTGACCTCGATATCTCGATATTAAATTTCACTTGAAAACTTTTTTTTCTTTTCTTCTTTATTCTTTGTTTATGACTATTTGAAGCCCACAGCTCCGCTCGCGTGGAATACTGAAATAGTCGTTAAGATTTGTAATCACACATTTTAAAGAATAATTTTACATAATGTAGACCCAGTACAGTTCTGCGCAAAATAACAATGACAGTTTATTTAAAAAATTGCTCGTAAGTATCTGAAAATTTGCCTAGAATCTTAGTCGGTTCTAAACTTGCTGACATAACAATAAACAAAATCTATATTGCAGAAATGTCAAGGGTGTCCAACGTCCATGGGTCCCTACTTAAGGGCCGTCCGTCGTTATTCGTAAGAGGTCCGGGCGAGAGGAGCGAACCCGGTATTCTGAACGACTTCTAACTATTGAGCCTCAGTTAAGTTATCCGCTGTTTACACATTCTGAAAGGCCGCCATTTTGGGGCAGTTCCTAGATTCTACTGATTTATTAGGTACAATAATGCGGGCAAATTTATTTTAGGCAATGACTTGGTATCGAGTGTAACAACTGTCGATGAGATGTGTTATTAAATTATTGGGTCTGTATTTTATGTCCGCCCGTCAGTAAACATAAACATACAGCAGCCCATGAACAAAACGTCCGCTAGACGGCAATAGGCTCGCCCCCTATTACGTGGGACCGAAAATCAGTCGGCGAAATATGGGTGTTCAATTCAATTCAATTTTTTGGTGTGGCAAGCTATGCCGAAGTTGTCGGCAAATTTGGCCATGTACAGACGTGCGAAGGACTCTGCCTACCCCTTGTCAAACTTGTTGCTCTGTCAAACTTTGTCAACTTATAGTTATCTAGGCACTTGCACGAAGCTATACCTAGGCATAATACAGTTAGTGAACCCAGTAAGTAGCACTGCAATCGGTTAAAAGAAATTTTATTTACAAAATTTCTCCGTATAAAAACGATACGTCATATAGTAGATAAAATATTGACTAGAAATTATCAAAACATATCTCAATTATTGTATGAAAAGGTAAGTCAATTACGAACTACAATAAAGACATAACCTTCATTCCTTCATTAGTTAAAACATCTCAAAATTCTCAAACCCAAATCATAATCTTGTAGCTATGCATTGCATTCCCTATCCAAAAACGTAGAGTTCATTAAGGCTCATCAGACTGAAGCAAGGTGTCAACACGGCCGGCTGCTCCCGCTGGGATAATTAAAAACTCTCATCGCGGAAGACGAGGGAGAGCGGGAGGCGTGGGAGGGATAGCGGGAGCTCCGCGAAGGGGTCCGCGAGCGGACGCACTAATTAATAAAGGTCCGTCGATATTGATTTACGACTACGACCCGCGTTCGTAATGATGGGAATTTGGAACCTTTGTTTGATGGGTCAGAGACGGTAAACACTGTGACGGTGTGGGGTAAGGGTTGTATGTAGTTTAGTTGTTTACATAAGGTGAGGATGAATACTGTTGCAATTAATGAAAGAAGGAACAACTGTGGTGCTTTAAAAAAGCATAGCTTTAATATAAGGAAATGTGATTCCTGGAATTTCTTGCAGTTCACGTGTTTCCCGCTTCCTACAGTCCCGGGTCCTTCAAGTCGGGCGTGAAAAAAACATCTGATGAGGCCGTCAAGCTAAGTGCCACCAATGTAACATGGCATATGTCTATAATGGTGACCCTCTGTTCCGAGACTTTGCCTTCAACTTACCATCGAGGTATAGTCAAATTGACGTGTCGTATTAAAAAAAATGTGTAAGACTTGCAAGTGAGGTTGGCTTGAGCGCCGTAGAACTAGGTAATGTACCCATCGATTTTTATCCATTTTCGTCTAAAATTATAGGGGACTATAAAAAATTACAAAGGGTGTATGAAGCTGTTATGTCTAGATTTCCATACAAAACTTTGACATAACAGCTGTATTATACTTGTGTAATGTGTTAGTAAGAGCTTAGGTGTTAACCGAATACCATGAGTTATATTTACATACTATAAAACTTAAAAGTATATACAAACTCTATACCTGGGTATAGCATTACAACGCGATGAAAAAAATGGCTACTATAAGTTCTACAGTACATTGATACTTGGTACTTATATACAGTACATGTTGCTCACATAAAACGCGTTTTTCATTCATGCCGTTTTTTGGTATGCATTTTGTTAATAGGCTGTCTCTATACAGTATCTGTTAAACAGGGAATGCTAGTACAGAAACCAGTCTCTCACATAGATAAGCTTGAAATAATGTGCATCTAAGTTAATTATTGTCCTTGTAATATTTTATGTGAGAACAAATATATAAATGAATAATGGTCTAAGTATAAAACCTACAGCTCAACTTAACAATAACACTACCAATAAAACACTTCTCACACACACCGAAACCTCGCACTTGGCGCAGCGACGGCATTAGCTAAATTTTTCCATTCGCATTCGACGGGCACGCGCCTCGACGGGGATTTGCATTGCATCCAGAAGAAACGCAAAAAGTCCTGCCACCCTCCCCCCTTAACGTAACGACGAAAAAAATCGGCCCCGATATGTTCCGCTCGAGTTCCGCATGTATTAAGTGACTAAGCTTATGTAAAAGTGGACTGGATTTTGCTGCTGCCGAGTGCGCTGGTTTCTGTTCGAAAATAATTTAGACATTTTTGCTTTTAGACTAGACTTCTATGTATATATACTTGCCTACTACTCGGTGAGGAGTTTTGAACAGAATTGTTCACAGTTTGAGTGTAGGGAGAAGGGTGTCGGGGTGTAGTGATAGATAAATAGAGAAAAAAGTAAAAGTTAGCTACTGACCTAAATTCTTCTAATAAGCTGCACAAATGCACAAATTAAGGCAAAACTTTATACAATACGTGTATTGAGAAATTGAAGATGAATGAAGCAAAGTATTTGTATATGGGGGCTCCCGAAGATCTTTGCGGTCAATCCAACCTCGCCTGCTAGACGGTACATCACAAGACTTTAGAGTAGGGTTTCCTCTAGAGATTGGCACATAAAAAGGCAGTCGCTTCAATAAAAGCAGTATAAATATCAATTCAATCACACATCAAATAGGGTGTAGTCAACTCTTAACTACTTACGCTAACTGAAGAGCTCTTGATGAAATTAAACACCGTCATCGATTATACTTTAAAATAACATGATTATAACATTTTATCTTGGGAATCTATTTCCCGGGATACAGAGACTGGATCAATAGTTTACGCGGGAACAGCCGCGAGCAACTTTTAAATTAAAATTATTGGATGTTGAAAAAGAGACAGTTCAGGAGCATTCGAAATCGGCGGACTTGCATAAAAGGTTTAGTAGCAGTTCGTGAAGTTTGTAAGGAAAGAGGCAGATGGCGAGCTGCTGTATCTGCCTACCTTGAAGGAAATTGGTGTGAGAATATTATGTAAAACTCGATTACTATAAGTTTATACATGCTTCAATTATGTTACATGAACGGGTTGTATCTTCAACCTAGCGTTTAATTCCCAGTCGCATCCGAAGCTTTCAGCTCGGAGTCTGGGGTCCGCTTTACCAGTCTTAACTACGGATTTGGCTAGACCTCGATATTTCCCGTTGAGCGATTGCCATCTGACCTCCACAACCCAATGGTAACATTTGGCGATATCGAAGCTTTGCAAACGAGTTGTATGTATGTGTATAATTAGTATTTTTAGCTTTTAAAGTTATTGCAAATCTGTAGCAAGTACCTTTCTATTAAAAAATGAGGCAATGCAGCAGCTATAGTCCGCATTGTCCGCTCGTAAGACGAAATAGGGGAAGGTTGATCGCCACTTCGAGGAATGACTTTATTTACGTCGAGTTTATTATCATGAGTGAACTCGTTAGCCACCGCTCGTAAACACGGCAGCGAGGTTCAGCTGCTCACCTAGCTCGCATTACGTGTACCGACATAACCATGGGGAAATGGCCTTCTGATGACAGTGGGTACTGTGGGTAACCACCAGTCGTAAATACGAGTGCGAGGTTCAGCTGCTCACCTAACTCAAATTACGTATGTATAACCATGAGACTGTGGGTAGTAAGAGTTGTATAAATGTCAGTAAGTCAAAGATGACGATTGTGGTATTGCCAGGCAAGGGTTATGTGTTTGACGTATACAATATCATATTACGGAGAAAGAAAGAATAATACAGTTAGGTATACATACTTGCCTACATACTTCGACCAAGTAATAGTACCTATTACTTGGTCGAAGCCTACATATTATAGTTTCTCTCTAGCCCCTCTAGACAAGTGGCAATTCGTTGCTCGGCGTATCATGGAATAGAATGACGAATGTATAGGATTTGACGTTTTTGACATTCGTTGACGCCTGTCATATACGTCAAATATCATACATTTGGCATTCTATTCCACACAACGCCGGTTGACGAGCCCCCTAGTGGCAATTCGTTGTCCGGCGTATTGCAGAATAGAATGATGAATGTTTGAGATTTGACGTATATAATACGTGTTTGACATTTAGGTATGACATTCGTTGACGACTGTCATATACTCATACATAAAACGATTCATGCAAGTCCACTTCTTTTTTGTAGAAAACACTGTTCCCTAGAAGTAAAACTAAAAACTAGACCTCTTTGCACTCCCGTGCTGGAAAACACTCAGCTACGAGTTAAGCTCGCCTTTGTTCACACTTTTTCTTTATTTTTGTACAAGATGTATACACGTGTACAGTAAAGAGTAAATCGAAATCAAATATTGTGCTTAGTCCTTATTTTAATCTGTAGTTTATATTTAGCAGCAACTTAAGAGTATTGTGTGGGTATAAAAGACAATTTAAAATGTACACTTACATTCGTGTGTATGATAGGTACTCCACAGTTTTTGACTTGCATATACCCGATTGCATCCGATGTATTCTATGTATTCCCGGTTGTCTGGGTGTTTCTATGCATAATATGTATGTATTTACAAAAAAAAATGTATCTAAATATGTTTATCTGCAATCTAGAACCCATAACACAAGCTAGTTAAGCTATGCATACTTTGGGTCTAGATTTTTGTAAATAGACCAAAATAAAGCCCGCTGAGTTTCTTGCCGGAGTCTTCTCAGGCCGGGGCCGCGTTTCGAACCGGTGGTCCATTTGCTAAGCTAGTCTTTAGTACATATATGTATATTATTGACGTTTTGTAAGTGCCGTTTTGATGGTCTATACAGAATAAATGATTTTTGACTTTGACTTTGACTTTGATAGCGTTGTGTAGAAGCACGGGGTCCACTCAATTCTTTTCCTTTGATTTGAGTTTTATGGGAACGACTACTGTTTGGAGGTAGAAATCTCACATTAAAAGTATAACACAGACGGAATACAAAGAACTTGCTTGTGAACCCACGTCTTGTGCAATGAGTATAATAGATAGTGAGTAATGAGAATAATCTGAGGTAGAAATGCGTATGCAATGTCACAGTGCAAGCGTGAAACTGTGTGGAAAACCTCACATAAATCTCACACGTAAATCTCACTATGCCAAGATTGGCTCTTATTGGTACCTACCTCTCCTGGCAGTGATACACATTCTTCTCATTATAAAACATTACAATAAAATTCGAATAATATCCCTAAAGATATGATTCCGTAGCCGACCGCATACGACAACAAACTGCCGACGCACGCAGCACATGCGCGTAGTTCATTGCGGCTTCTCAATGGTCCCCTTTATTCGTATCGCAGTTTAACAAGTAATGGGTACGCTGCTTCTGCTGCATGCGTCGGCAGTTATCGTATGCGGTCGGCTTTGGAATCATATCTTTATATTGTACGTACTTGTTCTCACCATTACACTGACACTGTATGAGCGACATCTCTAGTCTTGCGAGTATTCGTACCTAGTTTAAAGCCCATATTCAAAATCTAGTCGTTGAGTGCTATACCGCTGCTCCGACCCTCTATAGAAGTCCACGCCATAGCGATGGAGTCTCCATAGTATCACGTAATGAAGTCTCCCGCGACGATAAAGCGCGCATCGCTCGGTCGAGCTCGTAAACGCGCTGCGCGATCTCAAACGACCACCGTTGAACAGAAGCTAGTGCCTGCGATATCGCCCGCATCACACTGTACAGAGAAGATACAGTAGTACCATATTATTATAGTAAAGGCCAACGAAAGAGCGAATTTGGACTTATTTCGGGAAACGAAATGGCATGGAAGGTCTCAGGTATTTTCGTTGTAAGCTTAGAGGAGGTCAAACACCAAAGCAGCAAATGCACAAAACCAGTAAATCTACCTACATTTACGCAGTACACTTGGGACACCCCCAAGCCAGGTGGACTGACGACCTACGAAGGGTGGCTGGGACGAACTGGATGCGGAAGACGGAGGATCGGCAAACGTGGTGCATATTGGTAGAGGCCTATGTCCAGCAGTGAACTGTAATAGGCTAATGGAATGATTGATTGATTACGCAGTAAAATGCTTCTTGACATATACACATTTTACTTGACAATTTGTTGCGTGTGCAGTAACAAAATGCTGTTTTTGTGTTCCTTATAAAAATGGCCATTTTGTTGGCTGGCGTATTGTAGAATAGATTGACGAATGTATGAGATTTGACGTATATATGTATGACAGTCATCAACGTATGTAAATGAATTGCTACTTAGCTAGGAGGGCAAGATAGAAAAAGCAAGAAACTCTCTTTCTTTTCCGGATTTATAATATGGTAGGATGAAAATGATAGCTTTAAGGATTCCATCTGCTTTAGAAACACAATCCGCACTAGACTTCTGTATCATCTACACAGTGTCGCAACTGAACAACGTCATTACTAGCTTCAGATATAACGACACGCCGCCATTCGGCCGGAACGCCGGTACAATGCTGACACAGGAGTCGAGCGCTGCCTGCTAGTAGTTAGAGGAGCATTTTACTTCTTCGCAGCACGGAATGAATGTTTGAAGGACTAGGTAATGATCGATTTGTCGCAGCCAACTAGCTTTATCAACCGTTCAATTAACAGCCTAGCCTCTTTACTAAACATTCTAGTAGAATACCACTTTAGTAAAGAGGCTAGGCCATTGGTTGAACGGCTAATTAAGCTATTTGGCTACGACAGATATACGTAGAGCGATGACTAGGTGAATTTATAGTGTGAAAACTGGCCGTTTGAATCTGTATTATTTGTGTATGAATGAATAATTAAATGTATGACAAAAAGTAAAGCATGTAGCGAGGGGTGTCTGTAATTGTGATGTTCTTTCCTGAAAGTTTGTCTTTAGCTTAACATCAGGTGAGGTGAAGTGAAGACGTGTGTTGCATAAAAAAAATCAACAATATACATCATAAACTCTTACATCCACGTGGACTTCTAATTCTGCTCCTCTGCACGTAGAAACTTATCCAGGGATGAAAAAAAGTAGTTTAAATGTGCAACCTGCACCAAATTTCGCCCAGATCGGTTCAGTAGTTTGAGCATGATTGAGTAACAAACATCCCAACATAGATACCGCCAGTATAACGAGGTGGCAAGGAAGAACGAACTCTTAGACATATTTGATTCCAATTTTAATAGATTCATTACAATTCTGAAAGACATTTTCAAGGCCGAACTGCTATGGAGGATTCCATAGCAGTTCGGCCTTGAAAAATGTTTAAACACGTCATTATTATTATTATTATTTGTTTCTCCGATCTTTAACTCTCGGGACTATGGAGTCCCGGGCCTTTGGAAGGCCGAAGCCAAGACGTAGAGGCCCATTTAAGAGAATTTACTATGCTCTTGTTGCACGCCGTTCTTGTTCTAGTTCTATGATCGTTTGGTCTATATCCACCTTTAGGTACTTTCCCCTTAGAAACAAGAACATAGCGAGTAAACAATTTGTTCCAAACTTCCTGCTACCGCAAACTGTTTTTCTCGTACTTAATGGCGGTCAAGCTCTGAAAAAATAGGCTTTTTATACCGGCCGTGTGAATAACATCAGTCTTACGAACTTGACCCTTGATTCATCTCTTGCGCCTAAAAGAAAAGGGTCATTATTGATTCAGTAGGTTAAGACGCTCTTCTGCTACTTATGATCTTTTAGAATGCGTGTATCTCAGGAGGTATGAAACCTAGAAAATTGTGATCATCTAAGCTTTGTTCCTGGTTGCATCCGAGGTTGTCGGAATCCAGTCATCACTTGTGTTTGATATAAACGATTTTTTGGGAACAACTGCCGTCAGACCTCCCAATCCCAAAAGTAAAACCTGCGGCAGTTAATAAGCAGATTGCCAGCTAGATGGTGAGGTTGGCTTGACTTGGAAAGTCTTGTTAACACTCCCTATACTGAACATATAAAAAGTACTGAACTGACAAATAAAGTTACAAACTTTCACTTTTATAACATTAGTAGGTTATCAAATCTGTGTTATACGAATTAATCTTTTAATTAACTTTTTTTTTTTTATACCAAGATACCTTAGTTGGCAGACAAGCACACGGCCCACCTGATGGAAAGTGGTTACCGTGGCCTATGGACGTATGCAACACCAGGGGCGTCACACTCGTGCTGCCGACCCTGAAGAAACCTTCTAATGCCCTTCTTGAAGAACCTCATATTGTAGTCGCTTGGGAAAACCATCGCGGGGAGTTCATTCCACAGCTTGCGTGTACGAGGGATGAACCTTATCCAGTTAAAGTAATCGCTATCTAAAAAGCCCGTTTGGACATTTCAAGTCCATGAAGTTCTCAATTTTGAGAACGTAAAACAATGATATTTTTCAAACGTAGAATGACATTTTTCATTGATGGGTACCGCCCACTCCGCTCAGTGCTGTCCATAACGAGTTTTTTATACTCTCCACAGACTATTAATAAATTGGTTATGGTAAAAATAAATCGATTAAGATATTTTTTTTAATTTTATCATAAAAATGTCTAAGACAAAGTTAAAGATCGTACACTTATCTGTAAAAATCCGGTCAAGTGCAAAACGTGTGTTAATGCGCAAACACGACTCGTGTTTGCGCATTAAAGATTCCTCACGAAACTGAATTGTGGTGCGAACTAATGCTACATGACCGGCAATATGCTACATGACCGGCAATATGCTACAGTACTGGCAATATGCTACATGGCCGGCAATATACTACAAGACCGGTAATACTTTGATTGCGTTGAATTAGAAGTTTAATTTTAGGGTACTCCTCGTTGAGCGAGAATCCTGAAATGTGAGACGAAGCAAGGTCATAGAGCACAAATAAAAGGAAGCGTTTAACATTTAACATTTTAACATTTTTAACGGATTCTATCGCGATTAATTCTTTATTACTTTAACCCGAAGTTTCGGCTAACTTTCAGCAACCGTGGTCGCGGAGTGACTAAACATCAGCGACTATTTACGTAGAATGAGCTCGCGGTTTCGTTAAGTCTGACTGTTTTTTGCTGTTTTCTAGGTCTTTTTTAAATTTTAGGCTTGTAGACTTCAAGATTTGTAGGTTTAATTATGTCTAGAAGCCTGGAAGCCTAGAAACCTAGCCCTGGACCCCCAGAACTATTACCCAGTCTTCTTTAGTAATTTTGGCACAAGCTTCATTCAGCAATGTCATCATTTTCTTAGTGGAGAATGGCCGCTTTGTATTGTGGCGTGCTGCATAATTATCCTTTCATTTGAGCCCAGATCAGCTCAATAGCATTGTACTGACAATGGTATGACGGCGTTCTTGTCACTTTATGTCCATGCTGAAGTGCCCATTCATCAATTTAATTTTTTAATTTTGCAGGTTTAATTTTTTTACCAGTTACAGCAATTCAGCTCTTAACTATTTCGTATCAGCTTCAACGCCTGATCTTTGTATCCATGCTACTAAATCGGCCTTTTTGTTTGCTTGAGTAGGTGCTTTATTTATTTGAACTGATTGGTCACGGTGCATTGTACACAATAATTTTATTATGCACTGTTCAGAGAGGTTTGCTAACAGGTTAGTAAACCACTCTGTGATATTATTTTGTACTTTTAGACTCAAATGCGAGCAAGGTATCATTCACAAAACCACCACTAGCTGACCCGACGACGTGGCAGATGATTAAGCGTCCACCTTTTCCTATTGGCACTTTTGAGCAAGAGGCCTTGGTATCATCTGTCCATGACTGCGGCACGGTATGATTCGAGTTCAGCCAAGTCTCATCGACAAATATGACATTATCCCAATTTGTGACTTTGTTGTGTTTGCTGTTATCTAGGTTTTTTTATTCCTAGGCTTCAAATATCATCTTAAGTCACCCCGGGACCAGGGCTGCTAGAAAGTAGCCGACGTAGGGTTAAAAGTAAATAGTGACAGATAAATCGCGATAGAAGCCGTTAAAAAGTGGTTTCATTTCAATAAGTGATATAAGCGTAAACTTCAGACAGTAGGTATCAAGAAAATGATTTACTAAAGATTCATTTTCATGCGATTTCTATTGGTTGTTATTGGTTGAATATTATTGTAATAAAAATGTTAAATGAAAGAAAATTGACTTTTCGCAGTATTGTATTGTTTAAAAATACCTACAATATCAAAGTTTAGATAAAATTTTCTAATTAGAACTTTAAGCCAATGAACTTTACACTACAATACAATACATATTCTAATCGATCAAATACGCATACAAACTTGAATCGATTTATCTTGAGTATCGTGTACCGAGTGGTGTGGTTACATCCCTAGTTACGTCCAAATGACAAATGTCATAGTGGGCCTCTTACGTTGAGACTAGTATAAGATTGTTCAAGTAGGCCCTCGATTCTGGTAAAGCAAAACCACTGTCATACCATAGACATAGCAAAAACGGCATTAAATTTAAGACTGTATTGCTATAGATATAAAGTTGAAAATTTAATGATAATAGTTTCATTACACTTTTTCATTCACTCTACAAAAATCCTTTAAGACTTTTAGGGCATTACTTTAAATTCTAAAATTGAATGATTTTTTTGCAGTGTCCGTGGTATGACAGTGGTTTTGCTTTAGCAGAATCGCGGCCCAGGGGCCTTAGACAAAGTGACATTCTATTGGCGAAAACGCCAGTGGAATCGCTAATTTGTAGTATGAAATTGACATAAATCATTAATATAACTTATATTTTTTTTATGAAATTTGAGTCTTTGTAACTCGAAATACTTTATTTAACTTATCATTATTACTATAACCACCGCAATGTCCCGAAATTCATTGCTAAAACCTTAAAAATGGTTCGCTTTAGCGCGATTCCATCAATAGAATGTCACTTTGTCTAGAGCCCCTTGTTTGTCAATCATGCTCTTTGTTTCTTTATTTGTGTATCATAACTTTTATATGGCGAAGTTAGGCCGTACGCTACATCGAGCAGGGCTCGCGCAGGTATGGTGCAGAAAAATCGTGTGACGGGTGACCTGCTTAACACTGCGTTGCTGTATGAATTTACGTGACACTGCACACGCGTGAGGGTACCTTGTATGCTCAATGCAGCAGACGGCCTTACTATGCCACAGGTTAATGCTGCGTGTCGTGGATATCGTGCACTAGAGCCGGTAATATGCATTACCGGTGTACTATACTTCGATATACTGCACTTTACTTTCATTGGTAACTAAACGTAGTGTAAAAATAATAGAATATTGAAAATTGCGATTACTTTTCTTGTTAGCTACAGTTAGATGATGAAAGTACACAGCCAGCCCGACTAGTAGTATAGTATAGACCAACCGTAATCGTAAAAAGTCCCGATTCACAAAAACTATGAGTTTACACCGCGATAGTTTAAAAATAATGTTCAACAACATCTGAAGGCCACTGTATGATTATATTCTCAAACTTGGAAAACCTTGAAATATTCTTATTAGGACAAATTTATATACGACAACATGGCCCTCACTAATAAAAAACTAAGCTGTTATGTCAAAATTTCCACTCAAAATTTTGACATAACAGCTGTATGTACCCTGTGTATTTTTTATTAGTTAGAACACCATTTCTGAAACGCAGTGAACATAATGCAGTGCGCAGGAAGTTATCTAAAGCCGCTATTCACATGTTACCTGCCAACAGGCTACGAGCATCTACGTCGGTGCTACGTACATCTACGTTACGCCTACGTTTGCTACGAAGTCCTTATACCATAGTTCAAAGGCCGTCAAAACACCACGCCCTGCTACGGACTTGTGCCACACGCTGTGTTTCTGCGAAAATCCGCTTAGCTTTTGAAGTGAAATTTTTTTTGGGCGTGTTGGATATTTTCTGTTGAACATTTTTTGAGATGGGGAAAAATAAATACTCTCGACCCTGTTGCCGACACCTCTTGTGACAGATAGTGATATGATAAGTTACCGATTGTATGACCTCTTTATTTATAGAAGAGAATATTAGAATAGGATTAGTCATGGGTTCAAAAATCCATGGTCCGATTCTGAATATTGCCCATTTTTCAAATTTAAAATAAGATTTATAAAGTCGCAAATGCCTGTGGCATTAAGTCCACCTTTGTGCATTTTTTTTATTAGTGCAAGAAGTTTAAATAAATAAATAAATAAAAGTCGCAATTATACAACATTAGTCGATATAATATGTTATAATATGATATAATATGGTATAATATGATATAATATGGTAATGACCATAGTCGATAATTATAACTCAAACCATTACCAAGTCAAAATGGTAACGAATGGTTCGTTATTAACAGAGTGGAGTAACAACAAAGAAAAAAACCTTGTCGTGTGAAATAAAAATCAACCCGCCTTTATGAAAGAACTTAACTAATCAAGGCTCCATCTTGAAATTGTGCTCACTGTGTCGAAACTTCGCAGTATAGTGTCAACACGCGATAAACAGCGTTATATAACTATATACGTATATATATTGTGCTATATACGTAGGTATATATAGTATATAAGTGCTGAACACAATCGGGTGGCGTTGGTAAGACGACCGACCGCAGCAGGCAGGCTTTGTGCTCGCTCGTGGCGAAATTATGGCGCTACCACGGTGATGAGCCGAGCGGGTATTATTAATGTATAATGTTTTGTTTATAGTAAACTTGTACGTAGGAACTGCTTATTTAGCTACAAGACGAAAGGACGCAGTCAACCGGAATAACTCGTTCACGTGAACATGGACGAGCGAAAACACTCTCGATAGCTGAATCATCGGCGAGTATTGAATTTCTTATGGCAATTATGATACGATTATCTCATCTTGGATTCAGCGGATGTGTTCAATGTGGATGTATCTTTCAGCCCAAATTAGGTGTGTAACTGGAAAGCGCACCAGCGAGTTCCAGAGGAGAGAACCAGTTCGAAAGGAAAAAAAGCAGTGGCTGTAGCCGAAACATCTGTGAAGCAGTATTATCAGCAGTAATAGTCGGCACTAGTCAAAGACGACGACGGCCAACCACCTGATGGATTTTTTTTTCTTTGGTAAGTAGGTATCAAAACCCCGCTACCGCTCATCACTGTGTGCCACGTCCCGCCGGGTTGCGAGCGGGCGTCAGGTGCCCGTATTTTGGTCGGTCGGGTCCGACTGGCTGTCGCCGGCTCAGTTTATGTAACGCGAGTATATAATGGTACATAAAGCTATATACGTACACACAGACACGCATACAACGGTCTCACATCACAAACGCTTGGCTTCAGCCACTAAAACAAACCATTGATGTGTGAAACTGTGAATAAACACGCCTTTATATAATTTAAGATTTGTTAGAAGCTCAATTACTAATATTAACTGGGAATTTAACGAAACATTAAGCTCGGTTCAGCTGTGCCTTTCTCGGGGGTGGCCAGCACAACCGGAGACAAGCCGTCGTCGATATTAAGGCACGTCTCCTGTTATGCTGGCTGAAACTGCACTGTTGAACTGAAAACTGCATCAAAATCGGACTACAGGTTTTGGAGAATAATGGCAACATGGATTTGCACAAACATCCTCAGTCCAAACGCAATATACCTACTGTCTCCGTTCCGTCGAGGGTAATTGAAATAAAATAAATAATTAAAAAATAAAAAACCTGACTGCTGTTTAAATTCAACGTCGATACATTGAGTAACCAGTTACCAGATGCCATAATCATGACGTTGATGGAACTGCTGAAGACCTTATCCCTCTACCATACTTTTTTCCCATTCCCCTTCTCATCATTTCTCTAACCTCTGCAGTTAACAACCGCCAGCGATACCTCTGTTGTTCCAAATCATGTGATCAAACTAGGGTCATCCAAAAAAAGTTTGAAAGACTCCGAGGTGAAAGCTTCGGATGCGACTGGGAATTAACGCTAGGATGAAAGAAAGGAGTTCGACCTCTCAACTAGATTCTTCACGCTGCAATCTTAACCCGCTTTTTACAATTCGTAATGAAATTATTGAATAAAGCACTTGTACTTTTCCAGAATTTTATGGTGCTTTTGTTTCTCCAGGGGCCCGATTCACTAACTTTACGTTTAAGTTTTTGTGCGTTAGTGACTTCCAAAACGTACCGTACCATTTCGATGAGTACAACTATAGTTTTCTTTGTGGGTTTTCGGTAAAGAAGAAAACGTAAGTATATTATATGACATAATAACAAGCATGCCAGACCAAAAAAATAACTAGAATTATTTATTTTTCTGCCAAGTTTTAAAATGACAGATCTTACTAAATACCACGTTATACGTTATCGAAATGGAAGTCACACGTATACGAAACGTGGCGTAAGTGAATCGGGCCTGTGTGCTTAATAATGCTAGAGTCTTGTAAACATAATTATAATAGAATACTATTCCAATGTCCATAATAATTATGCTCACTAGCGGCGGCCCGCGAATTCGTACGCGTGGAGTTCGTTTTACCCCGGGTGGAATTTCGTGAAATCCGTTTTTAGCGAATGTCTACAACCTATGAAGACCCTACCTGCCAATTTTTTGTCTAGTTTGTATATATTGTGTTATAGTTTCTGAGATTTCGTGATTAATCAATCAGTGAGTGGCATTACGCTTATAAATTAATATTAAAATGCTATGAAAAATACACAATACTATGGTTGGCTTCTCGTTTGAACTTTACTATCTAACCCCTGAACTTTCACCCCCAGGAAATGTTTACACACAGGCGTATGGTAGGTACAACATATAGATACTCGTTAGGCGTAGATATGTGTGGCTTATTACACGGAGGTCTATTTCGCCGCAATCTCAAGGCGAGAGCTCGCGTGACGACGCAGCTAAAATACCGCCTCGCTGGCGCCCGTGACACACGGCTCGACTGTTTGATTAACAGACTTGAGATAGGTATTATGCAACTCCGCCCATTGTGCGATTCTCTATCATGTTATCCACTGTATGTATCCTATGTTTGGTGTGCAATAAAGAGTATTTATCTTATGTTATCTTTATTTTACTGGTAGTAAGACATAACGCTTTAAACTTGCGAGAAGTTACAGTTTGTCAGAATTGAGAGATTCAGTCAGATTGTGTCAGACTTGACAGGTGTAGAAACAATTATATTTCCTTTCTTTCTTTGTTTGATCATATTTTTCAACAACTATGGTGGTCAAATAGAAAATGAGTCATTTAGAACCTAAATTAAATAAATGTGAACGAAAACGAAACCACCATTCTGTTCGTGACAAGAAACTATTACAAGTAGTGACACTTCTTGTAATAAAAAATATTATAATAATCTTATCTTATAGTTATAAAAATAATGATAATATTCCATGTCCATAAAAGTAGAAGGTTACTCAAGTCGAGGTCAGTGATAAGGAATCGTAGTCAATTACTTACCCGAGCTTTCTTCGAAGAAGTTTTTAAAACATAAAATTATTTCTAAGGAAACAATCATTTAGCATTGTTACTGGTGCAATTACTTAAGTACTTGAAGGAACTTATACGTCACGCTATGCGGAGGTACGTGTATGATAGGTGAAGTAATTAGTTAAATTGAGTGATAAACATCAACATAAGTCTATATAATACTAGCTGTCCCGGCGAACTCCGTACCGCCATATTTTTCTCGTTCCCGCTGCACCTATTTTCTCATCCTTTAAACCTTTCCTGGACACCCACGAATATTTCAAGACTAAAATTAGCCAAATCGGTTCAGCCGTTCTTGAGTTATAAAATAACAACGAAAAGTGGCATTGATTTTTATATATTAGAATATATTACAAGCTGTTGCTTGCGGCTCCGCAATATGGAATCCCGTTCCCGCTGCACCTTCTGTTATATTTTTCTTTCATACACATCTTTCCTGACAATAACACAAAACCAATAACCATAAAATCCAGTCGTTCGTTAATTAAATTAAATTTTAAAGCAATTAGTATTCTAACTTTTCCCATAGATTTAAATCGAAAAGTCAACATCCAAGACCGGAATTCAAGACCGGAATTGGACCCGCGACGTGCTCACAGGGGGAACAGTCTGATCAAATGAGCTACTTGGACAGGTCTAGGATATTCGAAATTCTTCAATACATTTGTCTTAGGGTGACGCTGGAGCAATCTTCCGATATTCTTACGGCATATCGGAATTGGTTAGAGTATTCCCCTGTAAAAGAATGGTCACAGGTTCAAGTCCCTCCTTGGAAATTGACTTTGTCGATGGTATGTGGACAGTTTTAGATAGAATAAGGCCCGAAGTCTAGAACGACACTCAAGTACTGAATCTTTAGGTATCTGAGGACTTACTTTATAAACAGATGTCAAGATGCTTATAACTCGTATTCTAGAACGATACTCAGCCCTGAATCTCGTGCTGAGTACAGTTTATTAATTGATAATCTGCCAAATCTGTCAATAAAAATTTAAATTCAGGACTTAGTATTCATTCAGAGGCTCTGGCTATTTTGTAGCCTTTTAACATTATAGCCATCACTGGTTACTCATCACAGAGCTCATCACTGGCCCGACTTTGAAAAATGTTATACCTACTACCTATTTCATTTATTCCGTAATTTACGTTGTCCAAGCTGCTTATCCGTATGTCCCCGCACGTAACCTCCGCTCGGATACCGCTGAACGGACCCGCGAGTCAGCTCATTTTCTGAGTGGCCACCCGACAGAGAATTATATACCGTGTTCGCTACACGCCCAGTAAGGAAATTAGATCGTTATATTTTCCGGATTATCGCTTGGAACCTCAGTATATTACGTTGATATAGCTAAGTGCACTTGGAGACTCGCACACAGAGGTCTAGTATGAAAGTTTAAATTTGATAGTAGGTATTATGAATGGTACGGATTAATGTGGACTTGAAACCTTCTAGAATGAATTAATGAAGTTAATATTTGGTCAAATACATATATAGATAATAACGACATAAATATTTTGTAATCCGTGTCGTTTATTCCCAGTAGTCCCCTCTAGACCTGTCCCGGGGTGACAGCTGGGAGTGGTGACGGAGAAAGAATACAAGTATCACCACCCCATCCCATGCGAAGCGTGTCGTAAGAGGCGACTAACAGAAAAATACGTGTACGCAGACGATATTACTGCGAGAGAAGACGGGTTGGTGTAGACCAACCCGTCTGTCTGTCCAGCTTGGAAACAATAGGCTAAAGTCTTCCAACATTGGAAGAGGCCATGACCAGCAGTCGACTATGATAGCCTAATTGATACATCATCATCATCATCATCATTTCAGCCATAGGAAGTCCACTGCTGGATATAGGCCTCCCCTATAGATCTCCAATAGGACCGGTTGGAAGCGGCTCGCATCCAGCGCGTTCCCGCGGCCTTAATGAGGTCGTCTGTCCACCTTGTGGGGGACGTCCTAATTGATACATAGATAGGTACAATTATTTAATTTAAGTTAGGTTTAAAATCATCATGATGTTCGAGTTTTTAGGGTTTTGTACCCGAAGAGTGGAATAAAACCCTGTTGCTAAGACACCGTCATATAATTTATTTGTCAACTGGCTGTATCTCTATCTATGTCGAACTACAGAACTTATACTAACGATATCACGAGTGAGTTGTGGAAGTCAGATGACAGTCGCTTCACGGCAAATACGGAAGTTCGACCATTTCGTCGATCGATCCCAACACTAAAACTCAGAAACGATAACACATACAAACTTGAAATTTGGCAGGTAGGTTCCTTATAGGGTGTAGACATCCGCTAAGAACGGATTTTACGAAGCGCCACCCCTAAGGGGATAAAACGTACTCTACGCGCACAATGTCGCAGGCGGCCGCCAGTGTATTATATATTGTACGGAATCTTTAGGTTTACGGGTCCGGCTCGCCCTTGCTCGATTTTTAGCTTCGGTTCATCGGCGACGCACGTTTCGCTTGAGTTACCCCGGGCGCGATCTAAACGAATAGGTAGCAAGTGTAGCAACGTACGCGTTTTATCTCACTGCTTACGAAAATTAGTAAACCGAATAAGGACTATATTTCCCTTGTCTTATACTGGTTAACTGCGTTTTATTGCAATAATATAACTCCGGACACGTATCTCGGACCTAAATAGTCAGACAAACGAGGCTCTGGTGCCCGCGGATTGCTTTGTAATAATCTAAGCTTGATGAATTTGAATCGTCTATCGCAGTAGCACCCCGTGCTATCCTCAAAAGACACCCAAGAAATGAGTACTGCGCGTATAGGGCTCATTTTGAGCACATTTTAGGTCCAAGATACGTGTCCGGAGTTATACTAAGGTATACCTGGAGACACGTGTCTTGGACCTAAATCGCGAGACAAATGAGGCACTAACGCCCGCGGATTGTTTGGTAATAACCTGTGCTTGAGTGAATTTGAGCTCGTCCACCGCAGTAGCACCCCGTGCTATGCTCAAAAGACACTCAAGAAACGAGTACTGCGCATAGGTATACCTACATACACATTTTAGGTCCGAGATATATGTCCCGATCAATACAATTTAAGTACCAGTTGCATCCGAGGCTTTCACCATGGATCCCGGGGTTCATGGTCATCAAAAGAGTGACGGAGGTGAAAATTAATTCTACGCATATTCTGTCTGTTAAAAACTAGATGTTGAGATGAAATTAATTCGTTTATCAAAAGAGTGAAGGTGGTGAAAATTAATTCAATTAAAAATAGAATGAACACTTTTCGATAGGCAAGTTACTAATTATTTATTTACGGATTAATACTCACATATATTTTAGATAAAAAAATATGCCTCATCTGGTTATCAAATGGGTGAAGGTTGATCTTCCACGGCTCTTAGCCTATAACAAACGGGTTTATCTCTCACCTACCTACATACCAAACAGGTCTAAATATAACAAGTAATATTATCTTCCCCAAAGCGCTGAGTTTCCCAATACATTTTCCACGAGCTAAATTCTCATCAACATATCAGTGTCGATGGCTCACGAACACTGAGTTTGCCCACGGTACATGCACGTTGGCATATATATGCTGAGTACATACTCGTATATAAGGCTTTATACGTATGTGCGCTACATAGGTTATACGCGAACGGCGAGCTGCATGGTCGAGCTTAGAATACGAGCTCCTCTGATGACGATATAAGGTAGAGGTTTTAGTAAGGGACTTGGCACGTTTATATATGTAGTTTCGTTACTAGCTACTATTAGTTTCGTCAGCGCAAAAGATAAGTAGGTCAAAGCCTTTGGTTTTCCCACTGACAGCATAAAATATCTCCAGTGAGCTCTGGCTACCCTACCCACCGTGAGAAACAAAACTTTTGTTTAACTACATGTTTTCATTTAGAAATTTAATTTACAGATAGCTATGCCGTTTTCTGACTGTTTAGACAATAATATAGTGTCCAATCATTGTAAAAACAGTCAGGAAGCGTCATAGTTACTTCTATATTAAAGCATTACAAGCTTGCATGAAGTCTATACCTCAATATTTTGAAAATTTTAGACAGTCCCTTCATCCACTCATATTTTGAATCCTTTTCATCTATGCTCGCCGGTTGACTCTTGACCTGGCTTTTAAAATCATCTTTATTCATAGTCTATGATCAGAATAGACATAAGTACTATGTTGCTCTTGCCCTTACAAACCTATATCTAGTAATATCCCTACAGGTGTAGCCCAAGGACATAAGGCAGCGCCCGGTACGATTCGATCCGCGGTGTGTAACCACGTGAAATTTTTCAGTCACGCACAGCTGCACAAAGGGCGATTTCCTGCCACGTGCCTGTTCCGATTTTCTGTCTACCCTCACGTTGCGGTTGGTAATTATTACATTATCTACACTAATATCATAACAAAGTAGTATTATGCTTTGTAACAAATAGACACAAATACTACTATTTGTGAATGTTGGGAGTAATTTTCTTTGTAAAAATACAATTATGTGTCTAACCGCATTTTAAAACGCATACCTATCACAAGTTCTGCTGAGTTCTAATCTAGATGTACTGTGTAATATCTTCTAGAGTATTTACTTCATCATTATCCTCCTGCCCTTATCCCAAATTTATTTGGGGTCGGTGTGCCTTTTCCATTCATCTCTATTTGCAGCCATCTCAGCATTCACTCCCTTCTTAACCATATCATCATTCACACAAGTATTTACTTAATATACTTAATTCATCAAAGATTGAATTGAAACCCGCTCGAATTCTCTCGCTCCTCTTGTCAATGTAGTCGCACCCTAATCCTGCGGCTGGCAGCTGCAACGTCATGGAAATGGACGGAGCCGTGAGACATAAAGGACTTACATAACCGCTAACTATACCGTCTTCCGATACTTTACTACCTCTGCTGGCTGAATTTCAATAAGTGTAGTAGATATTCGTAGAAGTATTCTCTCCAATCGCGTGATGCGAAGTTTTCCAGATTAGATTTAATTTTTTCCTTTTCACCCGACTGTCAAGAAGAGTTATGTTTTTCGCGCGTATTTCAGAAAAGTGTATCTAAGGAGTACAAAAGCGGGAATTTTCAAAAAGTGTACCAAAAAGGAAAGTGTATCTAAAGGGAATAAACCCTTGTATGTATGTATGACGGATGAAAAAACACACAGACTATATCACTACGAAAGAAGGAAAACTCAAAATAAAAACTCGAAACCAACCTATCTGGTCAGCGTGGAAACAGTAGGACGAAGCCTCCCAATATTTTGGGAGAGGCCTATGTCCAGCAGTGGACTGCGATAGGCTAATTGATTTATGTAGATATGTTTGTAATATTCTTTATTCTATCTACTCCTTACTTATATATCCCCAAAGGACTGACAGACTGTGGCATATTACAGCTACATTTGACTTAAAACGTCTTTCAGCAAAACCTCAAGAAAACGTTGATAAATTTAGTTTTGATCGATCGTTTGAAATTCTTGTATGTTTTTCCGCGATGAAATCAAAAACTTCAGAAAGGATTTTGGTGCGGTTTGTTCTTAGAAAGATCTTGTTCAGACTTAACATCTTAAGTAAATTTGATCTCAATCGGTTGAGTAGCACGATAACCGATATCCACGCGAGACGCGAGCAGAGCCGCGTGCATCAGCTGTAGTTAATAAATAATATATATAGTTTCAAACATATCACCAGTTGTATACCTCGGAACACATATCTTGGACCTAAGTCGCGAGTCATACGAGGCCCTGGCGCGCGCGTATTGATTTGTAATGAGCTTGGCAAATTTGAGCTCGTCCACAGCCAGAGCATAGCACACCGTGCTATCCTCAAAAGACACATTTTAGGTCCAAGATATGTGCCTCAGCTCTACATCCCATTAAATAGCCCATGAGCCAGTTCACCACTTCAGTAGACGAAACAAGTATCTACTAAACATAGCAATGAAACAAAGCGTCTAAAGCCGGTGACTGACATATGACGAACGTAAAAATGTAACATAGTAGTAAAGTTTCGTGTAGTCACGTTACATGCACTCCACATGGACGATTTTCGACGGACACCTTTATGGGTTATGTTACAGATGGGAGCGGTACTTGAGTACCCGTGGGCGAGCTCGTGTCGCGCTGAAATTCGAACCTGAATACTGTCACGCATGCAAATTCTTTAGTTAACGCGCTGTTCTGTGTTTTGCTGAACGTTTTTAGTCTAGATCATATGAAAACATTACCCTCGCCAGTGCAGTCGGTTAAAAACGCATCATCATCCGAGCATCAAAGCCGGAGTCTAGCTCTCTACTCTTTCTGTACATGATTTGGTTCATTTTGTCTTTTACGGGGGCCAATACCATCTGAATGAAAAGTGATTTTTGTTGTGATGTTCAACGCTTAAGTTAAACACCGCCTTAACCATCATTAAAGATACGATCATGCGATGAAATAAATTTATTCGATCAAAAACATTTAATCTTATTACTAGCGGCTGCCCGCGACTTCGTACGCGTGAAGTTCGTTTTTACCTCCTAAAGGGTGTTTAAGTTTCATAAAATCCATTCTTAGCGGATGTCTACACCCTATAAGAAGCCTACCTAGTGTGTGGGTGTTATAGTTTCAGAGATTTCGTGATTAATCAGTGGGTAGTATTTCGCTTTTGCGAAAAAATGAGAAATTTTCTAAAGAGATTTGAATGTTTGATACCCAATCGCAGTCAAACGGGTGAACAGATTTGGCTGATATTTGATACAGAGATATATTATAGAATAATACATAATTTTCTATAATAATCTTTCTGGAATAGGTTCCCGTTGATTGCGAAAACGGTCTCAAAACTCAGTAGTTCTATAAAATTTTATCAATATCATACAAATACATTGCGCCAGAATATCAATTACACTTCTTGCTCGCTCCAAACTTACGCCACTAGACTCCCTCGCGTCTACCTACCTTACTCACATCCCCTAACGAGGCACCACCTGTGCTCAGTCTAAAATATCGGTGGCCGAGCACAGGTCATGCGCGAAGTCCAGTTTTTCTTTTATTCTTTATGCTGCCTTTCCACCAGAGTGTGCACTGTGCAATGCAGCTATACTACGAGACTTTAAGCTAAGCTATGTCAAAAGTCAAAGTCAAAGTCAAAGTCAAAAATCATTTATTCTGTATAGACCATTAAAACGGCACTTACAAAACGTCAAAAATATATAATTATGTACTAAAGACTAGGTTAGCAAATGAAACAATGTGACCGTTTCCACTGTGCTATGCTATTTAGCGTAGGGAGTAAGGTGTGCTATGAAACTTCCCACAAATATTTAAAATTCGAATTTATTCTCCATCCATAACATCCACACATAGCATCACATCGACTGATACTAAAAAGTTCGAAACAAGTTTGATAGCAGGCGGTATCCATTAATTTTCATCCGGTTTATGATTTACAAATGGGTACCGCCTGAGTTTGAGAATGCCATAAGATGAAACCGGTTAGGTTCAATAATAAATATCGTGGAAAAGTACAAGTGTATTATAAATATGTGCAACAACAAGTTCCACCAAGTGTCAACAGTACAAATAGTCTAAAAAAATTAGGTACCATAAAGTATCAACATTATCATCACAGGGCGTTTATCGTACTATTAAACCAGCAAGTGGCTCAGCCAGACGTGGGAGGAGTACAGTCTGAGAACAGCCGACGGAGGCTTAGACGTAAGGCGTTGGTCAAGTAACTGACGTAGGATCCCTAGGTAACCGGTCCTCAAAGTTTTTTCAGAGGAAAATAAATGCAGTGGACCCTGAATCTGAGATGAATGCTTAGGTTGCGACCGGGATTAACGTAAGGATGATAGGACGAGAATGTATCTTTTGTTCAGTCCTATCGTGTTCATGACAATTCCCAACATTGATATATGCATCTAATTCTAAATCGTGTATTGAAGGAACTATATACCGTACCTTCTCTAACTTTCTTACGAAGCTAGGTATTGCCTAATATATGATTAAATTTTTTATTTAATGTACAAAATAAATCCTAAAATAAAGAGATATACATTATACAATTATGTATACACGTTTTGTTTTGGGGTGAAGGAGCTCAAATGCACCAATCTACACCAATATTATAATGCTGAAGAGTTCACTCATCTCAGGAACTACTGGAGGAAGGTTAGAGGCTAAATTTCAGTACACCCACTAAAAGGGGTAATACGGTTTTGTAATGTGCCACGGGCGAATCCGGGGCGGGTCTTTATTTATAATATAAAACCAATCCGCGCGCGCCAGGGCCTAGTGTCTCTTGCGACTTGGGGTCAAAATATATGCACCGAACTATAACTGTGTGTAGTTATCATCCACCATTCTCTGTGACGGAAGATGGATGATTACCTACTGACAGGTACAGTTCCCGTCTGTAATCATCCATTGTAATATATTTGTGTTGTTAGAGTTGAGAAACGCTGGACTATCAGGTACTGTACAGGTACACTGTGCCTTAGGCGTCGGGCTGACGTTTGGAGACGAGGGTGGTAAGCTGCTAAAGATTATGTAGCTAGGAACGTAGACGCCGCGTGTGAAAGTGAATAACAAAACACATCGCGCTCATTTGCATTCGAAAGGGTAAGCAGAGGAACAAATACTTCATAATTTATCGAATTTTTTTGTTTGTAACCTGTATATCTTCCAAGTGGCCATCAACAGGGCTATTATTCCAGATACCATACCAAAAAAAAACTCTGTAACATTTTACTTGATCCGAGAATCGAACCCAAACTGTAATTACTTCCATTGTGCTGTCGCCTATAGTAAGTCCAGTACTAGATATTAAATCTAAAGTAAGTATGACTTTAAAATGCGAATAAACATACTAAGGTATACCTATACACCTTTAATACATAATATCATATCCCAGATCAACGCATATTCATACTTATAAATATTTGCACGAAGCGGAAATCGAATCCACGACCTCTAACGTAGAAATCGAACGTTCAACCGCTACGCCCGCGCCATAGCTAACTATCAATCTCATATCGTAGAACAAATTTAAACACACAAACTTCGTATAAATAACAAAAAAAAATACCTCAGAACAATATGAAACGCACACAACCGTCACTACTTTACACGATAGTAAAAAATAAGTCAAAACAAAATAAAACTAATGCGTGAAACAAATGCGAACACCGCGAATGGAGGGCGCAGGGTGGAGGGGGTGCTGTGAGGGGAGCGGGGGAAAGAGGCAAGAGGGGCCCGGCACTCGGCGGGGTGAGGGCGGGAGAGTCTACAACTCTACTACGGCACTCTCGGTTTCATTCATAACTTTTTACAAGTTTATCTGTGGCGATACCTTCTACATATTTATGTGTTTGCGACTGTGATGCCTCAAAGAGTAGAGATTTTAATAATTTATTTTCAAGTTAGAATACTCAACTAAAACTTAGTTGAGTATTGTGGATCTTGAGTAATAAAAGGACATCACTGCTACGAATGAGTTTCAGAAACTAATGAACTATTTAATTAATATGTCGTGGTAAAGAAATTAGTGAGGTATTAGTTTGTTATTAGCGATGAATCTATCAGACACTGATATAATAAATCACCGTTCACCAATCACATGGTATCAATACAAATAACTCCAACATCATAGTACAATCTCAATTTGTTTGAGCTACAACCCACGGCTCCGTGAAACTGACAATATTTATCATTTGTCTAAATGTGGGCGTCAATACACCTCTGCCCACCCCTTCACGGATTTACAAGCGTAAATATATGTATGTATATTTTATTAACACGTACTGCTAACAATAGCCCAATATACAAAAACTACACACAAACCGCACATAAGACACACCGATATAGGCAGAAACGTTTTCACAATTCTTTGACCCATCTCACTCACACATGCGCAACGCTGACAGACCGTTGTAAGACACACATTTATAAATTGAAATAAAGTTTGTTTTAGTTGGGCATTGGGCATGAATGAAAGCGAAAGGGAGGAGTGATTGTTATCAAAACAAGTCAGCGCCTCGTAGCGGCTGGAATTATTACTGTCATATTTATTATTTATTGACTTTTATGATGGCTTAATCGTTTCTATTTATATTTTTGATGTTGGTCTTTGGTTTTATTTTGGAATATGGAGATTTTTGAATGATTTGTTATTGTGAAAAGGGAGTTGGATTTGATTTGAAGTTTTTATTAATTTTAGTGGATTTTAGTGGTGTTGTTATAGCTGTATTTTGATATTTAGTACTGCTTTTTAATATTAAGTAGCCAAAATACGAGATGGGAATATAGACGTATAATATACCTACATATAAAACCATTGCAACTATACATATTCATGCATACAAATATCTGCACCGAGCGGTAATAAAACCCCCGACCTCCCGCGTAGCAGAAACGCTATACCGCTACGCCACAGAGGTGACCAATAATACTACTTATATTATTACAAATTTGAAAGTTTGTAATAGTTATTTGTTATACAAGAGTGCAAAGTTGCTTTTTAACCGCGTGCTCATTTTTGATGACCGAGCAAGCGAAAGATTCTAAATTTGAATCACGAGCGTAGCGAGTGATTCACAAATTAGAATCTTGAGCGTTAGCGAGGGAATCAAAAGAGCACAAGGTGAAAAATCTTTGCACTCGAGTGCAACACGTAACTTTTCATCCCACCTCAGCGAGGAAATAATGAAATGCTTCTCCTTCCTAGCGTTAATTCCCAGTCAGCATCCGAAGCTTTCACCTCGGCGTCCGGGGTCCGCTTTACCAGTCTTAACTGCGGATTTGGCTGGACCTCGATATTTGCCGTGAAGCGACTGCCATCTGACCTCCACAACCCAATGATGACATTAGGCGATATCGAAGCATTGCAGCCAGACCGTTGTTGTTGAACTTTTTAGGGCTCCAACTACCAGTAACGACTGCCATAGATGTTCGTATGGCATCCATGACCGACGGCTTAACGTGCTCTCCAAGGCACGACCAGACCAATGCAAATACCCATTTTCATGCATAAAAAATATTTGCACTGAGCGGGGATCGAACCCGTGCCTCCTGCGTAGCGGCCGCGTTCAATACCACTACGCCATGGAGGCTGTATAATATGTGTATTAATACTAATAATAAAATACAACAAAATAAAAATTCAACAACAATGTCAACAATATGACGTGAAAAAAATTGATGCGCGCAAAGCAAATTAAAAAAAAAGTACACCAAGGAGGTTACGAGTCTGAGTTTTTCATGAATTAAAAAAAAGTTGTATGATAAATTCGGCACCATAGAGGTAGAAGTAAATAGGTTTAATGATGTTTTGAGTCCACAAACCTAGTACACACGATGTTCTAAATTCAAATTTACTTTACCTCTCTAGAGGATAAAAACGACTTTTACGCTCAGTTATCGAAGAGCAAAAATAGTCTTTCCGAGATGGTGGGATGAAAAGATATTTTGATGTTTTATTACTCAAACACACTCGAACAGCTGAAAAATTTGGATAGATTTATAATCTGGAATAACACAGGAAATATTTATACCTGGAATAGGTTCCTATGGGTTGCGGGCACAGGATCAGAATTTTATGCAGGAGCCGTGGCTCCTTGTTAGGAACAGCTAGTTTTTTTCCCTCATACCATCCCCCCCCCCCCTTTGCTAGAGCCGGCGGGGGTGGTTATGTCGGACTCGAACGGACTAAAACGCACGCCGTCTGTGGGTCGTAGTTTGCCAGAGGTGAGATTACCGGAGACATATTATTATGTCTCGCACACCAGCCGATCCAGGGCCATCAGTTTAAAGAAATCAGTTCAAAAACAAATGAGTTAAAGAACTGTTATGTCTACGACTACTTACACAGTTTTATGCAATAAATATGTCTCAATGTCTCGATTTCAGTCCAACCCTCAGATTAATGGCTTCTGTAGCAATCCGCTAATGTCAAGTAAATATAGATAATGAACAAACATTATAGGTACACTTTAATAATACCTATTATACACGCATATGGTATCATGGTATGCTATTATTGTATATGCTTATGGGTCATTAGCTGTGTCTGAAAACAGGACCGGATTTAAAGGTGTGGAAACCCTGAAGATGCAATTTTTGGAAATATCTGAAATTGGAATTTGTTTAAAAATATCGTCGATTTGAATAGTATTTTAGATAAATGCAAGAGAGTCTCATGATCGTCGTGATTATAGCTACTGATAGGTATAGATTCCATTAAAATTAATTTTGAAATAACTTTAAAAATATAATAACTAGGAAATACGCAGACGATATCACTGCGAGAGAAGGAGAACTCGAAATAAAACCCTTTACCAACCCGTTTGGCCAGCGTGGAAATAGTAGGCCAAAGCCTCCCAACATTGGGAGAGGCTAGGCTAATTGATTGATTGATTGCTTAAAAATCTTCTACATATACAAAAATCAATTGCTGTTCGTTATTCTCGCTAAAACTCGAGACAGGCTGAACGGATTTATCTTATCTTGGTCTTGAAATGTTCGTGGATGTCCAGGGAAGGTTTAAACGGTGAGAAAATGGGTGCAGCTTGAACGGGAAAAATATGGCGGTTCTAAGTTCGCCGGGACAGCTAGTATAGATATAAAAATATGTATTTTTTTTTAAATATGAGAGACCTCTAAAAAGTAAAGGACAGTGGCGAAAGGTGGAAATTTTCAAAAGGGAAGCTGGAGAAACATAAGATAGAGTGTAAATTACACATTTCTACCATCACTGCAAAAACATGTCGAAAGGAATCTGTTTATATGGACCCTTTGCCATTGGTAGCGCAGCTTCCGAGGCTAGAGCCCCTGTTCCCTTGCCTTAAGTCCGGTCCTGTCTAAGAAGGTCATCGGCGTGACTACGTTGCGCTGATTTTCAGATGGTGCCGCGAGATTGACGTCACAAATGTGCATATGAAGATAAACAAACAGAATAAATACTACATATTTTTTCTAGGGTGCAACAGTTGGTCCCAAGGTCAACCCGGTTTGAACGATAACGATCTCCTCTAACCCCATACATGTTATCTAACGATCTACTTTAAATTATGAGTTGTTTAGAACAACACCTGTATCGCGGTTTAGGGTGAGGCGGAAAATGGGGGAGGTAAAATGAAAAGCAGAGATATAAATAAGATAATGAATTTTGACGCATCTGTATGTATTTACAGTCGAGAAAGGAGTTACGTTTCAACTTTTTCATATATATACATCAACTTTTTCATAGGTGCATCCGTATCTTCTTTGCCGACTGTTCAAGCATTAGGTACAGGTTTCTATATACGAGTATACAAAAAGTTGCGCTTTGACGATGACATTTTGATAGCAACTTTTATTCAGTCAGTCTGGTTGACCGAGCGAGCGAAGCGAGCGAGTCTCGCTGTTAACAAGGTTTCCGGTTTACAGGGCGTATTTCTTAACCAATTTTCACCAATCCTGGCACACGTGTGCTTTGATTTAAAAAATCTTTTGCTTTTTTTTAACGAGGGGAAAATGTGAGGGAAAGTGGGGAAATTTGCTGTCGCGCTATTTATCTTGATCTTGATGATTTTTTGATTCCTTACAGAGCATTGTGAAAAGAACACGAACTACTAGAGTTCTGTGAACAGTGCCTAGACATCGCGAGCACCCTCCTTTGCACAGCACTAGTGCTGTGAACAGTAGACATCGAGGACCCTTCACAACCCCCTTTTAATTTAATAAGTAATAGGTACATAGAAGTTATTAGAATTCATAAGAGTTCTATGCACACAGATTCAATAAATTATTTAACAAACAATTTTAAGAAAAACCTCCGTCCTACTCCAATAAAATCATTCTAATTTTAAAAGTTACAAATCAATTTAAATCAAAATAAAATTTACTTTGCACAAACACCGACAGATGTCGCCAGATGATATTTGAAACTAGTTGACACTATTTGTTTACCTGCAGCCAGACGGGTAGACTGTTTTGACTGCTCAACTTAAAGTCTGGCTATGTTCTGACCTAGTTTTACATGATTTATATTTCAATAAAAGTTACAAAGTGTTATGATAAATATCTAGACTGAAAGGGAGTCTGAACGACGCACACATTTATAATATTTTCTCAACTAGAATTTAGGTACGATTTTCTGCCGACGAATATTTCTTCGGATTTAAACCCAAAAATCTTTCCGTTAATTTTCTTCCCAAAACGTTTTCCGGTTTCAACCATCTGCTATTTACTACTATATCTTATACATAACTTTGGTTGGTAGAGACAGTAAGTACGTATAGGATGTAAGTGTAACTAAGAGCAGATTTTCTAAAAATGAATTGCGAAAATTACCTTTGACACTACTAGTGGTGTCATGGGGAATAATTTGCACTTTTGACACTACCGGTAGTGCCATGGGGCAAGAATTTTACCCTTGACACTACCAGTAGTGCCACGGGACAGTCACGTAGTAGTGCCCGGGAATAACTAGATGAGATCCATATAAATAGGATAAGATAGTAGAATAGACCTCGAGACACGTATCTTGGATCTAAATCGCGAGACAAACGAGGACCTGGTGCGGATTGCTTTGTAATAATCTATGCTTCTTGAATTTGAGCTCGTCCACCGCAGTAGCACCCCGTGCTATCCTCAAAAGACACCCAAGAAACGTGTACAGTCACGTGCACTAATATGTATACAGTGATAAATTTGCAAAATGCAAAAACTGCAAAAAAAATGCAAAATGGCAAAATTTACATTACTGCGAAAAATCCCGATGATTACAAAGAATATAGCACCCCCTGGTCGAAAAGTCCTCGAGTGGAGGCCACGTATCGGCAAGCGCAGCGTAGGACATCCACCCACAAGGTGGACAGACGACCTCATTAAGGCCGCGGGAACGCGCTGGATGCGAGCCGCTTCCAACCGGTCCTATTGGAGATCTATAGGGGAGGCCTATGTCCAGCAGTGGACTTCCTATGGCTGAAATGATGATGACAAAGAATATATTGATAATGTGACTATTTGTTTCTGAAATTTTCAGAGTGAACATTTATTCAAAATTTTGTCCGTGTAGGTATACATTTCATTGCACGTGACTGTACTGCGCGTATATAACACATTTTGACCATATTTTAGGTCCAAGATATATGTCCCGAGCAATACTTTATACTATACTTATACGTTCCCGTAACCCGAACAGGAATGGGCTCATGTCGTTAGTGTAACGTCCGGGGTTCAAACCTGTGACCTCTCGATCATGGATCCGACATCTAAAGTTTCCCCCACGATTGAAATAATAGTTAAATCATAAGTTGTGTGGTAATAGCCTTACAGAACATATTACAAGTACCTTCTAGGTATCCGATTACCGATTACAAATGTGATTACCAGCTGTGAGTGGATATCGTGCAATTCTGTAAATAAGCAAGTTCTAGCAGATAGCTATCAAGTAAAATATTAAGTTGTTCGAATACTTGCTGCCATAACACACATAATATTCAAGCCTGTAAACCCCAGAAGGGGTAGGCAGCGTTATATTGATATGACTGCCTCTGTGGCGTAGCGGTAGTGAACGCGGCTGCTACGCAGGAGGTGCGGGTTCGATCCCCGCTCAGTGCGAATATTTGTATGCATGAATAAAAATATTTGCATTGGTCTGGGTGTTCCTATGTATAATATGTATGTATTTACAAAAAAAAAAGTATCTAAGTATGTATATCCGCATTCTAGATTCCATAACATAAGCTAATTAAGCTTACCATGGGTCTAGATAGCGTTGTGTAGAATGTTGTAGAATATTTATTTATTTTATTATATTAACCACATTTCGTCAACGTAGTTCCACCTAAAAGGGAGCGAGTCTGGTGCCGTTAAGCGGGCACTTTATCATGGGCCACCAAGTAAAAAAAGTTGAGTATAAAGTTTGCCCTTTGGAGCCCGGGTAGCCTGGAGCCTGCTTATTGGTTTTGATTCCTTCGACTTTCCGGAAGTGACTGCCGTCTGAACTCCTAATCTCGAGAGGAGAGCCTGTGCCGGAGCCAAGTCCTTTGTTTAGCAGGTGCACCAACTAGCAGGTAAAGTTGGTCTCGGGTGCGGCTCAAAGGTATTCGTAGGCCTCGTATACTCCTACACGAGTATCAGTGAAAATCCCGTCAAAATCAGCCCAGCCACTTTGAGAGATTAGCCGAAACAAACAGACAAAAACATTATACATAAGCACTTCAATTTATATTTGTTTAAATAGATGACAAACTGATTAGATTGCTAATCTCAGTATCACGATATAATTGTACGAACAATGTTCACTGCCTTTTTTTTTTTTTGTTTTTTTATCGTGCGAAAAATCCCCACGGATACCTCCCCCGCCGGGGTCGGAGGAGGAGGTTATGTCGGACTCGAACCGACTAAAACGCACGCCTTCTGTGGGCCGTCAGTTGCCGGAGGTGAGATTGTCATAGCCATATCTCTCGCACCCCGGCCGACCCAGGGCCATATCTCTCGATCTGGCCCTCTTCCGGTGTGGGGACCACGGAGTCCCCAACTCGCCCCCGTGTATGGGGGGGCACGCAATGCGTGCCACCGCCGTGGCCTGCTTCTGCTAGGGTGACAGGCGACCCCACCCGTCACCCCCAGGCCCGCGCTCATGGGGGACGGAGGTCATTCTGCGTGTTCACTGCCTACCTACTAACTATAGTGTTGTGCGGTCATTTGGCCATTGATACGTATTCGGTGTACAGTGCACTCAAATATGTCTTATCTATGCTTATATTACGTTAGCGGCAATTCTCAAAAAAAATATTCATTCGACGTCACTCTTGAGAATTATGTAGATTATAGATATCTGATTGTGTGACGTGGTTGTGGTGCGGTTGAATGCCACAGAAGAGGTCGTGGGTTCGATTAAGGCTCAGAAGGTCAGAACGTTGTGTCCGTTAGTTGTATGTTTGTAAAGTCCCCCGCGATACAAGGCTTGTTCCCTAGTGCGAGGGATGTCTTAAAAAAAAATCAAAAATCAAAAAAAAAAAAGGTCAGTGGGGGGGCACGAAAAAGTATAGTAATCGTATCGTAAACGTTTACGATACGATTACGATAGTTGTTCGTGCTCACCCCACAGCTAATAAAAAATATTTAAAAAAAACCAACTGATGCTAAAAAAAAACTCATCGAATTGAGAAACTCCTCCTTTTTGAAGTCGGTTAAAAAGATCGAAACAAGTTTGATAGCCAAGCGGTACCCATTAATTTTCATTCCGTATATGATTTGCAAATGGGTACCGCCTGCTATCAACCTTTTTACCATTTAAGTGCGATGCCACTTTATTATAATGTCTTGGATGCTAGAACATTTTTAATTATTTAAAATAGTCGACCACAAAATCTCTCAATTGTCTTAAACTTGTCGCAATTTTTGAGAATCGCCCTCCAGTTCTATAACCGGACACCGCGCACCGCGCACCGCGCTCTCGCGATGACGCACATACCTACACAAGTACCTAGTTGTCAAACACGCAAACGTCGAAGCAAACACGATCGCGGCGCGGGTGGCTGACCGTCATAGCCTCATAGGCAGTGTTGCTAACTCTTACTATTATTTACCCCTGAAGTTAAAGTCAAAAACATGAAGTCATTAATTAATTAGCAAAGTCTCAGGGATATTCTACTAGGGCGCACCTAGTTACCCGGCGTAACAACTGTGACTACCCACCTATATTCTCCTTATATTATGCTTCTGCACATAATTTTGCTACAAGTTAACAGCACTTTATTATAAAATTTAAAAAAAAAGACAGGCAGGTGCTAGATTTGGAGGAGCACTGAGCAGTTTTACAAGATCCTTTCCTAGATTTTTAACAAATGCAGATAATATACCACCTTCAAAAATACCCCCTAAACATAAATTTACCCATTTAATTTAGGGGGGAAACCGCGCAGTTGGCATCACCGCACCACTGTTGGCATAGGTAACGTGACGCGAGAGGGGACACGCGCGAGTTGGGACGCGGGGGGGGGGAGGGGTCGTCGCGAGGCCGCCCTTGCACGAAGGTGACGCGACAATTAGCGCCGCGCGGTCATTCCACCGCGCGCTGGCGCGATGTCAACGATTCCGATCCTCCTGCGGAGATAGGACGCACGGACGAGTGCCGCGGCCCGCCGCAAGGTTGCCGCGTGACTCGCGATATCAATATTATTACAATACCTACCTGTATTATGTTACATGTGTAGTGCATTGTATGCGCGTGCAATGAAGTCAGTGTTCAAACTTATGGTAAAAAATTTGTAAGAAACTAAGAGTGTGCGTTTTCAATATTTAGGTACTTACGAGTTTAGGACGCACGTGTTTCTTCCTCTAGGGGTAAAAAGGGCTGACAGTCGATCATACATCAATCAGTGAGTCACGCCTCCTACAGTTGCTCTCTTACTAAAGGAAATCTAAACGCTGAGAAGAAGTAAATGGACCCGGGCTTCTAGGGTTGCTAGGCTTCTAGGAGTTCTAGGCTTCAAGTAAGCCTTGAATGCTTGAATGCAACCAAAAATCAAACCGACATAATGATAATGGAAGTTTCAGCGAAAAAATTGTAAAGTGCGATTAGTTTCTTGAAAAAATACAAATAACACCTACGTAATTGTGGCGCCAAAAATAAAATACCCTTGCATAACCTAATAAAAGTTACAAATGGTCCCATAACTATGAAAACGATAGGTACTAAAACTGGACCAAAGTTACTGAACATCATGATGAAAATCAATCTTATTCTAAATAGGAATAAGAGTTATATTAGCTGGTAGTGGTAGTTGAAACCTTTTTTTCTTTGCAATCTAATGTCATTCTTTGCCAGCTACATAAAACGGTGTTGGGACTCAAAAATGTTTATTGAACTTGTCCACTACTGCATATTTAACTAGCTATGGAGGCAGAGCCTTCCCGCTTAATAATATTGTACAGCATAGTGTTAAGAAAAACAAATCTGGGGTGTTTGGAACCCCACCAAGACCATAGAAGCCAAGTCAAACTCACGTGCAAGCTGAATCTGCTTCTGATTGATAAATGAGACTCTGGCACAGCCTTTCCTCTTCGGAGGTCCTAATCGTATAAGCCTAATCTAAAGGAGGAGGAGTGAGAGGACCATAGACTCTGGAGTGAAAGCCTCGGTTGCAAAACCACTGTAGCTGTCGAATCGCCACACCACACACAAATCGCCGATAACAAAGAGAGTCGCAGAGTTACGAATAGCCGCCGAGGCCGGTCTGACTATTTTAGCGAAATTAATACTTATTTCACATCTAAAATCATTTTCATCCTATTATTTGAATATGGTTGGCAACCCTGGGTGTCCGTGTCAGTCGCTAAATTGTGAGTAGCACGCGCTGCAGACGGCACTGCGGCTGTAGGCCATCCGGCGCGAGACAGTTATCCACCATACAGCCACAGTCCACCCACGCCTAGTGCCAATAAGCTTACACTAGGTTCCTAATACGGAATTTAGAATCCAGAGAAATGGCCCTTAGCTAATAAGTATCCAGCAAGACCAACGTCGCCTAACTTTCAAACAATATCAAAAGTCACTGTTGATTACACGTCACTGTTGTTACATCATATAGATCAGTGGCGTGATTAGTTATTTTCTAAAGGGAACAAGACGAAGAGTAAATACCAGTATAGTAACCAATCAAAAGCTTATACTATGGAGTCAGGGGTCAGTGTCTCCTCCTTTTAATAGTTTGATTATCTTTTACGTTAGTGAGCATCGTCTGACCCCTTGAGAAGACCTTTCGGGGTGGTGGTCCAACTACTTTGTCCAATCAGTTGGACCACGGGCCTCCAATAGGGGTGGTGGTCCAACGAAAAAAAATAGTTGGACTATGGCACCTTGACCTGAGCTAGAGCCTCGTTTATCAATCTTTTCAGACGACTTGATATTTACCTTTTACTTGCCACGCAATTTTATAGGTCTAGCTATAAGATGGATTTGCAATTTGGATTTTTCTTGCAACGCTACTTCGTAAGTACCTAGGAGTCCTAGGACCTCGTATGCCGAAGTACGATAATAACATATGATTTGTATTACATTGTCCGCGGTTTCAATTTCACATGGATGATGCGTGTAGCCTTGTTTTTGCTTGCGAAGTCGTTGTCACCAATCATTCCACGACTGAATACATTGTTTTCAGTCGACTGCGATGTTCTAGGGCTCCATAATGTTAGTCCATAGTCTTTCTTTCACTGCGATTGGCACTTTGAAGAAGATTTTGCAAAGGCTAGGACTGCTTTAAGTTTTTACACTCTTCCGTAGAATGTAATTTTAAGTCCTTACTACTTGTAGTTAGGTTTTGAACACCCGCCGATAGCAAGACGTGCCATATGGTGTGGGCGCGTAATAGTGAGCAGCCGTCTTGGCGGGCGATAGGGGAGTCTAGCACAAAACGTGTTGGTCATTTATCGCCGCAGCTCTTATGAAATAGAGCTGGCGCCATGTTGCACTTATTTCATGGCACAAGCTTGTAAATCTTTCACCAAGCAATATTTGAAATATTCAAACTTAACTTTGTAAAATATATTTTTTTTAATTATTTTAATGTAAGTAAAACACTCTCGTCCGACATACCTCAGTGTCTCAAGTCGAAGGTTTTCGACCAGTGTGTGTTACCAGTGATGACTTATGGCACTGAAACGTGGTCCCTCACTATGGGCCTTATGAGTAAGCTCAAAGTAGCCCAACGAGCTATGGAGAGGGCTATGCTCGGAGTCTCTCTGCGAGATCGAATCAGAAATGAGGAGATCCGTAGAAGAACCAAGGTTACCGACATAGCCCAGCGGATTAGCAAGTTGAAATGGCAGTGGGCAGGGCACATAGCACGGAGGACTGATGACCGATGGGGTCGAAAAGTCCTCGAGTGGAGGCCACGTATCGGCAAGCGCAGCGTAGGACGTCCACCCACAAGGTGGACAGATGACCTCATTAAGGCCGCGGGAACGCGCTGGATGCGAGCCGCTTCCAACCGGTCCTATTGGAGATCTATAGGGGAGGCCTATGTCCAGCAGTGGACTTCCTATGGCTGAAATGATGATGATGAATGAAAACACTGAGAGAAAAACCTGCCTAAATTCAAGATATGACAATAACTTATTGTCAATTTTTATGCCCTCATTATCTTGGACCTAAAATGTGCTCAAAACGTGCTCTATGCGCGCAGTACACGTTTCTTGGGTGTCTTTTGAGAATAGTACCGGGGTGCTAAGGTGGTGGACTAGACAATAATCTTATTACAAAACTATCCACGTGCACCGGGGCCTCGTATGTCCCGCGATTTAAGTCCAAGATACGTGTCCCGTGGTATACCTACGTCATTGACCATCATCGGAATACGCATTGGACTATGCGGATAACGCAGGTCACCTATTGAATCTCTAGGTGTATTTGGTTTTGGTCCCTTTTGGTTACATCGACAAATTCGATTGCTACACTTGGGCCATTTACCCGCATGCATGTTATTGTTTTTAAAAACCTGAGGTAACTTTCTGGAAATTTTCAGAAAGAGCCAAAAGAAATTCAGAGGGAAACATTGAAGATAAATGAAAAACCTCGCATCATATAAAATTAAAAAAAAAAAAACATGTGGTTTTTTTTAATAATTAAGTTGCTGGCTGATTAGCTTAGACAATGGAGGGCATTTTTAAATTTGGAATAATTTCCAAATTTTAAATTTGTCAAGGCAGACACTACGAGTAAACCTCGTCATAGTTGGCCAAAGACAAACGGTACATGATCAAAGGTATTTGTTTAAGCGCCATAATTTTTGAACGAAATCTCGTTAAATCTGCTGATAAGAGACCTTCCGGTTCCTGCAGGCCTTCCTGCCGGTTTCTTTTTCAAAATTTATTACGTATCGGTATCGGTAAGATTTATGTTTAAAGCTGAGAAAATCTTTCTTCTTAAAAATATATCACTCTCCATTCGCTGGCCGGTAGTCCGGTGAGGTTAGCTTGGGCCCCATATAACTTAGTGGGGGCCCCTTACACCCATAGTGATAAAAAATATATTACGTAAGCTTTGCATGTGTGTCATTCAGTAAGCTGTATTCATCAATTTCATCAACATCAACCAAAAAAATAGTACCATCACAAAATATCATCAACGTATCATCGCCACAGTTCGCAGTTGCTCTTAGAACCTCTTTGACTTCGACTCAGTTTGAAGAAAGCTATCATTATAGTTATTACTAATGATACCTAGCTATAACTAATGACAACGATATTTCAAAATCAAGGTCTTCATTACACTTTTAAAGACCTAAAGACAGGGCTTTCATATACATCACCACACCAACCTGACTGAGACACCAAAACAAACTGAGCGCAGGTGCCGTCTTAAAATAAGGGGGCTGGGCAATTCGCTAATGGAAAATTGAAAATCAATCACATACTTCCTAATTTCAAAATTCTGGAATTTGTTTGATTTTTCTGTTGTGTCTGTCTACCCAGCAGGGAAATACAAATATTTGATTAAGATAGTAAAAAGAAAAAACGACTTATGAGGGACTTGAAGCCGCGAATAGTCCCTACAGCGGGAATGCTCTGACGACCGTCACCCCAAGATGGTTGTATATGGTTTTTTTTTAGGATTCCCCTGTAAGGGACTGGTCTGGTTGGGGGTTCAAGTCCCGCCTAAAGCATTTCTCTTTTTCATAACTTAATCGATTTGAATAATTAGGATACTAATTGCTTTAAAATTTCTTACAAATAGCACTGAGCGGGAATCGAAACAGCGACTTCCGACGACGAAGCAGACGGACGCGTTGCCGCTGGAGGTCGCCAAATGAGGGAGACATACGTAACTTATGTCACTGATCACCACCTTTATGTCCTGTTGCATGCGTCCTTGCATTAAGATGCCAATTTAGTTTTTTTAAGTAACTTTTTAAGCAACTAAACCTAACTCTTTTTAATTTAATCCCATTAACTGCATGTAGTCGTTTTACCTTAAAAATAAGTGTTAAAATGTACTCTAACAAAAAGGCGAGTATGCACGAGTACTGTGGAGTCGGCAGTCTGTAGGTAATCAATGAAGAGACGAGAAACCGCAGGTGGCGCGGGCCCATCGATCTCGCTAAAAATACGATAATACCGTATATTGCGTTGACTATACCGCGCTCGAACACGCCCAGGACACAGTGATAAGCGATAGCGATTTTGTGGTAAATGAATGAAATATTGAAATAAAGCTACTTTTTAACAGATTCTATCGCGATATATTTGTTATTTACTTTAGCCCGACGTTTCGGCTACTTTTCAGCTGCCATGGTCGCGGAGTGACTAAAGACGTGGAGTTACACGGAGAGGAACTTCATCATTATCTGAGCCTTTTCCCAACTCAGTTGGAGTCAGCAGCAGGGGCGCGAAGAGGAACATATTAGGCAGGAATGTGTTTGGTAGAGAATCTTCAGACTTATATATGCATGCCTGTAAGTCCCGTAGGTGAGCAGAGGTGTATTAACATTTCGCCAACTATGATTTTCGGTCCCACGTTACGACGTGGCAAGACTGGCAAGCCTATAGCCACTGACAGTTGTCGGCTTGTTGTTAGCACTTATTGAAACTGGGCTCCCATTAGGGTACCAATGGGCACCTTTTTTTTCTTTTTTTTTATACCACTTAGTTGGCAGACAAGCACACGGCCCACCCGATTGGAAGCGGTCACCGTGGCCTATGGACGTATGCAACACCAGGGGCGTCACACTCGCGCTGCCGACCCTGAAGAAACCTTCTAATGCCCTTCTTGAAGAACCCCATATTGTAGTCGCTTGGGAAAACCACCGCAGGGAGTTCATTCCACAGCCTGAGTGTGCGTGGGATGAAGTGCCTTTCAAACCGCACAGTGCGCACCGTTTCCGGACGTAATGTGTGAGGATGAAATCCCTGCCTGTGGCGAGAGGTGCGATGATAGAATGTAGCTGTTGGCATCATGTCAAACAGTTCTTCTGAGCACAAACCATTGTATAGACGGTAAAACACACACAGTGAGGCAAAGTCTCTTCTGAGACTGAGAGGTTCCACATCGCCTGCGAGTATGGGATTGCCGACGAGCCTCAACGCCCGTCTTTGTACACCTGTATAGGGGACGAATGTACAACTTTTATTCCAATGGACGAATTTTAGGAGACCAGTGGGTTCGTCGCCGTTAGCCGGTACCGATACCCTGTCAGTTTGATTGATTGATTGAAATAAAATATTATTAGGAATTAGCAGCTCGTAACTCACGAGCAATCGTTCTTCCATTTCTTTTAGTACTGGATGCTATTTTTTTTTGCTTTTCAGTTAAAAAAATATTAGAATTTTCAACTAGAAAGAAGAAGAAATAAGGAAAACACCCTTTATTTTTTTTTACAGCACAAACATGCATCAAAATATAAATACTTGAGTTACAAGAATACAAAGAAAATAAGTATTAACTACGTGTTGCGCACATTTATACAGTACTGTACAAAGAAAAATAAACTACCAACTTCAAATGAAGTTGCATCTCTAAATCGTGCACCTAGGAATACTGGGTCCGGAAAAATTGATTTTGGCTTTTACGGTAGCGACTTTTTTTTAGACCTCATGAGTTTAATAAAAAAAACATTTACAACACTTTTAATTCATGCATTAAATTTTTTCGAATTATTTAAACATCATATTCATTTTATGCACTCAATTCGCACTATTTCAGAACCGGCTCGAAGGACCAATATGTATCGCATGATGGTCCTTCGAGCGGGATCTGAACAGATTTGATTTTACCTTCGTGTGTTGCCATGTTTTATGGGTTAATTCGTTCAATTACAAGTGCACTAAATCTTCAATCTTTTTTGTATTCAATTCGCACGCACTCAATTTATTTGCGTGCGAATCAACGCCTGCTGAAACATTTATTTATTTATTTTATTTGTACTTTAGAAATGAAAAGATCACAATGTACAATCGCGTAGACACGACGATAAAATAAATTTGTAATAGGTATAAAGTAAATATACATTTTATTTACTTTTAGTTTATTATTGTATGTTATTCTCAAAATGTTTATCCTACAAAGCCCGTTTAGGAGAGATTATTTATTATCTGCTAGCACGCACAAAGTTTACTCATATTATGGTCAATGATGCGTATGAGATCTATGAAGTTCTTCGAAGCAAATCCACCCCAACTGCAAGCCGGTACACCAGCTGATTAGCGGAGGAGACCCTGATTATCCTCTCGAAGTTGCGGGGTAAGATGGCAGTTACTCCCATAAAAGTCATATAAGTCAAAACAAAAGGATGAAAAGGGGAGTCAGTGGATCCCGAGAGGTGAAAGCCGATGTAACCGGGATCAACGCCAAAATTCGGACGGTCCCGTCATATTTAAAATTTAAAAAAGCGCTCCACTCTGTAGTCATCGGTTCAAAACTAATGAAATACCCAATACCACGGATAAAAATTTAACGCATGGTCCATTCCTTCTACCGTTTTCACTGATGATTTACTTATCACTAGACCGCACAGTTCGTGGCGCTAACAGTTTTTCGCCATTCTGGACGTTATGCCGCCGGTTGGGCCTACGCTACAGCAAAAATTCATGCGATTCATCTCGCTGGTTCGCACCGCTTATGGTTCTTAATACCATCAAGATTATACCTAGATATAAGTGTTAGATATTACTATACATCACTCTGTCCCCAAGCCTTTGAACTGTAACCTGCAACAGCTGCAGCCAAGTCAGCTGTTAAAACGCGAAACTTACATCAGTAAAAGTGTTATCACGGTGCGCAATGCGCTGCACGCAAACTTTCCTCTCCGCTGAAAACGTTAGTAAATAAATATAAAAGTTTTATACGTCGCCTCAATATCAGATAGCGGGCTAAATTTATCCCGAGCAGTGACTGCAAAAGGCGAACTCATAAAAAGCGCGGCACGGTTGATTACAAAGCCGCGCCGGGTTTATGGGCGCGCATCTCGCGTGCCTGACTGCCGCCGCCTCGCCGCGCGCCGCTCCGACGACGCGAGGGTAGTTTTTCAGTCGCCGAGCGAGCCCCCGCCACATAAATAAGTGATCACGGCGAGCCCCCTCCGCCCGCGACGCGCCGCCCGCGCCTCGTGACGCCACCCCCCCTCGCTCGTAAACTAAGCGCAGATAGCGAGAGGACTTAATGGCTGATCGGATTTTGATTAGCGTGGGCCGGCGACGCAGCCCCGCACCCGAAGCCGAATTTGAATAGATAAGTGGGCACCCGAGGACCGGCGCTCGCGACCGTAATTTACATACTTACTGGCTTTCGGCGAACATAGAGGGTGCCAAGTTATGGACGACGCAAAAACGATAAAGTTGAAATAAAGCTTTGGTCATCGATTCGGTCGCGTCGAGTGCTTTTTTACAGAATTCTGTTTGTTATCGGCGGGGCGGCCTCACACTCACTCCTTTTTTATTGGATTTAATCGTTCCGCAGCGCCCGGCGCTCGCAAACAACACGCGCCTACCTTATCTACTGCGAGGTGTGCGGACGCCTAGAGGAAATTACACATCGCAGCGGAACGGCGAATCATTAGCCGCCGCGCGCCGCGTCGCTGCGTGCTATAACTTCGACCGCAAATCCGGCGTCAGATCTGTAACTTGTCGCTATTGATGGAGGTCGGAAACTTGGGAATGCTCCGTAAAGTGGATAGAAGCGAGCGGGCAGGTAGGTGCGCTCGTCACAAGGCTCGGCTGCGGTTTTCGCGGGTCGCGGTTCGATAACGTGAGCGGCTAGCGGCGGGAGGTCGCAAGAGGCGGCCCCCTGCCCCCACATCTTGTGCCCCCCGGCCGGTCGCGTTTGTTTAGTTTGGCAGGTAAAGCACAACAACGGAGGGGCCGGGACGTGTCACGTGGGAGTGATCGGCGCCTGACGTATCGGTTGACGCCACGAATAATTGAAGTTCGAAGAAAGAAAACACGCGAGCTTACCTCGGAGCCAGAGTTTCTATGTGGCAAACTTACTATGAGGAAAAATATTATGAGGGATTGTGAGTCACCTTTTTGGAGACGTTTTATTACCATTTTATTGATAGTAAGAGTAACGTCATTGAAGGAGGAAAATTCGCAGTACTTATTGAAACTAACTATGGTTAAAGTAGGTAACAATAACATCATTCGCAGAAATACGAACTTGAAGTTTATTTGTGGTTCGATTGTAAAAAAATATATTGGACATCTATGGAGAACATCGTATATTTGTTCTGATATTTTTATAGAAATAGAACAACAGGATGGGCTCGCCTATGTTGGTTGCCATTGCCGGTCGAGGTCTCTGGGATATACTGTTTAGGGTACAGTAGATTCGCCGACCACATAGGTCGACTTGACGAAACACCACGCTGTTTTAGTCGGTTAAAATCCGACATACACACCTCATCGTGCTAGCTCCGGTGTGGAGAAGCGTGAGGATGTTTCCTTGCCCAAAGAAAGGAATCGCTCAGGCGCCAGGAGTCTACTTCGCAAATAGCAAACTTCTCTTTATACCTACTTCTCTGTTTTCCTACTTCGCAAATCATATATATTATATGGCCAGCATAAGGGTCAGCGCAGACAGAGAGGAATAATTCTCGCGCGGTCTAGGGCATTATGAAAAATTCTAAGAGAAAGGCTTCCTGCGTATCCTCGAGGACGCGCGAGCATTTTTCGTCAGGTTCAAGCATATAATATACATTTTATTTGAATAATTTTAAAGTTGACTTTCGAGTGCGTTAATAAAATCCTCTCCGCTGGGCTCCGTTCTGTCTGCGCTGACCCTAAGAGGTTGAAATATTTAAATAATAAATTGTCCAAAAAGGAATGTCCACTAATATAATTAACTAGCCTTCCGCGCGCGGCTCCACCTTCGTGGGTCTCTTATCTCCAGTTCTACTCAACCGATTACAATCAAACAAACGTAAGAATTTAAGTCTGACCAAGACCTTTTTTTTTTAAGAATCCGCGCACGCCATAATCTCGTTTCTATCGCGATTTGTGGTCAAGATTTATGCCGGGAACTATAACATGTTAAAACCTGATAATTCTGTACGGAAATGTATTTTACAAAGAATGTAATCTGTCGCGAAGTTCGCCCGAAAATGTCGAAGTAATATTATCTACTCGTAACGCAAAAGAGTCCGAATTCCAATCATCAATACCTAAAACTAAAATTTTACTCAATATTAAAATACTACAAATAGTTGTGCTATGTACAACAATATAAGGCAATGTTAACGTGACCATACGTCCCATTTTAAACGGGACTGTCCCGGTGTCCCCGAAAAGAACTACGGGATGCGAAATTCTCCTGGCAAAAAATAAGTCTACAACATAAAATAAATAAGTACCAACATTTAAAAAAAATCATGAAAAGATTTTGTAAAATCGAATACTATGTTATTTTACGTAGGTCTGGCAAAAAAATTACCAGCTTCTTTTGCTGTTCTTACAAAATGTGAACATCTGAAAGTGATACAGTAGTTGGTCCTATAAGCAATGAAATGTAATTGTTTATTGTTATCTAAAGTGAGTATTTAATAAAAAGCCAGGCATTTTATTCTTACATAACATAATCACTCATAGTCATCCGCTCTTTGGAGCCCGAGGCACGTAAATAATTTTTGGTTTGACTACTCAACGCCGAGAGGAAATCCTGTGCCAGAATCTCGTTCATTATTTAGCACGTGCACTGACTACCAGACTACCAGAAAAATATGGTTTAAGCCCCTTGACAGGGCCCTGTACACCAATAATTATTCTTATTCTGACATCAATCAAATTTGTTAGCCTATTGTCCCGATTTCAGTCTAATCCATGGTCACATTAGGCTATGTACAGACTCACCAACTGCGCTGTTTAAAAGGCCATCAAAGAGCCGTCGCGTAAAACGAGTCCCATTTTACGTTCGGCTAGGAGCCGGCTTTATGGCGGGCCAGCCAGGAATTCTACGCGTAATGAGGAAACCCGGCACCTACTATCGTCGCGATTGTGCCGGGATAAAACGCGACAATCGATATTTACTTCAAACGGAGTATCTGGCTGGTAACGGTTATCGCGAAATACGGAAGACTTTAAAACTTTGGTCTTTTTGGTGTCGTGTTGCATTTGCATTTAGAATGTAGGGAGCTACACTCTTCAGGAATAGAGCAACAACAAAGCAGAAGAATTTAATCGAATCGATAAAGATAAATTCGAGAATAATTTATCTACGCCTAGAAATTCCCATCGAGATATTCGAGATCTAAGCCAATCGGTATACGAGCTGATGGCCGTTGGAGCAGACGTGTCCTAGAGTGAAGACCGCGAGAAGGAAAACGGAAGGTGGGACACCACCTAGCTAGGTGGACCGACGACCTGCGAAAAGTGGCTGGGACGGACTGGATGCGGAAGGCGGAGGATAGACAAACGTGGTGCATATTGGGAGAGGCCTATATCCAGCAGTGGACTGCAGTTAGCTAATTGATTGATTGGAGAGACTCTAGCGGAGGCTTTCCTCTCGGGAATGGGGGGTCAGGTAACAGTAGCCTCGTCCTTCCATCAGCAGATGTACTGGCTTGTAAGTTAGATTAACTTGGGCACTGAAAATCTCGGTATGTAGGCACCTATATTTTTTAAAACAATAATCTTGACATATGGACTAAATCCGTGAGCTCACGACAGCCGCATAAACCCATTGTTTGATTAGTCTTACTTACGTCAAGTCGGTAGCAAAAGATACAGCTACATGTCATTGACTTTGTTCCGCTAAGATATTTAAGTATCCTTTTCGTGATGGAAATGAATATCGGCAATACTGAATAAACAATCTACTTTATCAATAAATCTGTGCAGGTTTTCTAAGTTTTCCAAGGAGTTCTTTCATATAAACCTTGTCCAGTCAATTTAAGACCTCTGTGGAATGGCCGTCGTGAATTCAACCTCTATTTCAGTAAGTGCAGGTTCGATTCCTACTCTGTGAAAATATTTACAAGCTATGCTTAGTTTGGGTTTAGAAAGCGCTGTGTTTATCAAAGAATAATTTATCATCATCTTAGCATTGGTTAAAAAAAATAACCTAACACAATCAACAACATCTAACCTGAAACAGGCAAATGACAAACAAAACAAACAGTAGAGCCCACATCGACAGTTTATATGTGACGTCATAAACATACAGAAGTCCTGAAGTAACAACTATTACGTTAAACATATACATGTTTAACATATTATGTAGTTTACAACAGAACTGTACAGTGTATATGTAACTTTAATTAGTACAAAAACAAAAGATTTACTTTGTATTTTGAACCGACTCGGCGTGGAGTGCGCGTTACCTTCCCTCCTGGAGTCTTATCTCTAAAAATGTTCCGTAAGTGTAAGTAAACGACCCTGTATTTGCACGAGATCATCATTTCGAACAGCTAATTACGATATCTGAGCTCAGAGTGCACTGAGTTTGGGGTAAGTATGTTACAGGATGCTCGAATTAAGTTTTACAGCTCAATGAACTTATATCACACAGATAAAAGTAGATATTATCTCAGTACAATCGTGATGGGTACTGCATGTTATGTGAGTAAGAATATTGACAATGATATCTACTTTCTGAAGTATGCGCGAATCTTCCTCATTTAAATAAAACCAGGTTTTAACGTGTGTTGTGAACTCGACAGCTACGAAGGAGGCGCGGGTTCGATCCCCACTCAGTGTCAATATTTGTATGCATGAATATGGGTACTTGCGTTAAGTCATCGGTCCCGGTCCCATATTATATCTTGGGTAGTCGTTACGGGTAGTAGGAGCCATAAAAAGTCCAACAATGGGTCCAACTGCAATGCTTCGATATCGTCAATCGGTTATGGAAGACAAATGGCAATCGCTGCACGGACTGAAAAAAGCGAACCCCAGACTCCGAGGTGAGAGTTTCGGATGCGACTGGAATTAACGCTAGGATGAAGAAGAAGTAGAAAGAAGATATTAAATGCGAAAGTGTGTATTTGTTTGTTACATGTTTAAAAATGTATGCTGATTTTGCTCTCAAGTTGTTGGTTACAGAGAACGATATAAAGTACCATACATCCAGAAAGAAGTATTATTTCTTCAAGATATAAAAATTAAGGCGAACGAACCTTAGGACACAAGCTAGTATATAAAATAGATCATATTATGTAACATACAAATAGCTGAAGCTCCACATAGCTTCACTCTTCAAATACCTACAACATATCCCTTAATATTATACACGATTAAACTGCCTATATACCCACACTTGATAAGGTTCAGACATTATTTTGGTCAGCCGCCGCGACCCTTCGCGATTTAATTAAGTCCCGCGGCACGCTGCACGCTCCTTCGCGTTTGTGACAAGGGACCGGCCGTTTTGCGCGCTAAAATCGTGCGATTATTCAAATCGATATGCGCGCAAAAAGTGTTCTTTGTTTGCTCAAGGTGAAGATGGTAAATCAATACTTGAAACGTATACTCAGATGAGTGAATGACTGAATGAATGAAACATTTGAAATCAAACGATTTAGGTACAGTTGACTAAGAATATTACTGTGTGTAGATCTTTTCATACATGAAGAGGTGCATAAGTATTATATTTATCCTTTGTTGACTGTTAGGTTGATATACACTCATGTCTTACTCAATTGATTCATTTTGCTACTATTCCGACACTCTCTACTGTCATTCAGTCAACATAACAGCATAGTATTCATCAAAACCGATTTAGCCGTTTACGAGGGAACATAGATACGGACCTACAAACAAATACCTCAACATTCAGGTCATACGTCAGTTAGACTACTGTCGACCCCAACTGTGTTGGGAAAAGATTAAAAGAATGATGAATGGTGAATGATCCAGGTCCAACATATTAAAAACGCAAATAATACCCTTGAAATCCCAACAAATTAACAATTCGATGGATTTCCACCAATCGTGGTCACGGGTGGTAACTATTTGCTAATCCGACGGCTTTACTACTAATCCCTCGAAATGGATTAGGTACATCCGCTAATAAGTCAAACTTCTAACGTCTAAGGTCATTAACCTGCTGTAGTTCCCGAATACGATAGGGTTGTTAAACCGCAAATACAAAAAGTTTTCATGTCAACATTAGGCCGTCCGTTGCCTCGTGCGTGTAACGCATGTGGGCGCCCACACTTCGTGCAAATCATATGTATTTTTGCACGAAATTCCCACCATAGATTTGCATGAAACAGGCACCGCATGCGTGCAAATGCATAGAGAAGACATCGGCCTAAGAAAAGTTCAACAGGCAAAGACCGGTTTCCCTTATGGGGTCCATTACACGCTTATGCAAGCGTCATGCATCATGCCATCATGCGACTATTAGACGATATGTTATTGGTCAATCACAGCGTGATTGTGGTTAAACCATGGATAAACTGACAGGAAAACCTACCGTGTAATGGGCACCTAAGACCGACTAGGCCCGTGACCTAATGCGGCCTATATTAGGGACGGCTAATGTTTTTATTATTCGATGTTTTTAGTTCTTTACAATTAAACTTCTGAACTGATTTCGATGAAACTTGGCAAGAAAGTTAATTTATGTTATAGACAATTAGATTATATATTATGGATTGGGTGAATTTCCCAATTTGAAACTCCATCAAGCTCTTCAGAATCAAAACTAAAGTGCAAGAGGAGTGAGCGAAGCCGTTAAAGAAAAGACTGTTCCAATTGGCCAGTGTCGCGCACCGTTCAAAAAGCTTTCCCTATACGTAAAGAACGTAAAGCCATAGACTTAGAATAACCTAGATACCACAAGCCATGCCACCTAGTCACCAAACTAGTGAACTAGTGAGGACGAGTTCAACTCAACTTCAAAAAAATTCGTCCAACTCAATGAGTTCTAATGTTCGATAACACAACACTAGTTTTAGATAATTGATCTGGGATCCTACAGTTGATAGAATTCCTTTCAGCACATAATATGTCATCTAGCCTCCTCTAAAACTATGGATAAACCATTTCTTTTATTTGCACAAATGTTCGGGCAAAAGCGTGGCAATTATGCCAGCTGATTGGTAACACGCTTCAGCTGGAAATGCCAAAAGCTTCCTTGGGTGCGACGATGTGCCCTAATTGACAAGCCGGAGCCAAGGCTACAAGCGTGACTTGTCAGACTTTTGGACGGTGTCTGAGTTCCGATTGTCTAAGTTTTGACTTCACGACTAATTACTAGGCGACATCTGTATGACCAATTGAAAATTCGATTCAGATAGACCTTCTGTACGGAACAAAAAATTTAGGAGTTTAGTTAGTAAGTATAGTCTTTGGTGAGGTTAGGTCATAACGATATGCATGATATATACATACATACATACAATCACGCCTTTATCCCCGGAGGGTTAGGCAGAGGTGAACTAACACCCACATATTATGTTTGCATTTAGCATATTGCATATTTTTTTTTTATACTACTTAGGTGGCAGACAAGCACACGGCCCACCTGATGGAAAGTGGTTACCGTGGCCTATGGACGTATGCAACATCAGGGGCGTCACACTCGTGCTGCCGACCCTGAAGAAACCTTCTAATGCCCTTCTTGAAGAACCCCATATTGTAGTCGCTTGGGGAAACCATCGCGGGGAGTTCATTCCACAGCTTGAGTGTGCAAATAAATGTTTTTTTTTATTTGTTCATCAAAGTTTTGGAAAATCCATAGTACAAGTGGGCACTCAGGTGATACCGGGCATGTACAGTCGACAAAGAAGGTGTAACCGTATCTCTTTTGTTGACCTTACCAATTTCCCGGTGGAGTAGAATTGAACCACCCCATCTCTTCCTGTGGGTGTCGTAGAAGGCGACTAAGGGATAGGGTTGTTCTCCATCCGACAGTAAACATACAGCCAATGACTAAGCGCCCGCTTGACGGCAATAGGCTCGCCCCCTATTACGTGGGACTGAGGATCAGTTGGCGAAATGTGGGTGTTAATACACCTCTGCTTACCCCTTCAGGGATATACAGGCGTGAGTATATGTATGTATGTGAAGGCTAGCGAAGTGTTTTTATCTATAGTTTTTTTATAAACTCACAAAATGTTCGTAATGTGCAAAAGAAAATGACATTTATTCGGTCACACACCGCCTACGTGTACACCCCGCGTTGACCCCTGTGCGTGGGAAAAAAACATTTTGATGTTTTAGTCGTATCATATTATTACCATAACAAATTGAGGGCTTATCTATCTAAAAGATTAGGAATTGTTGTATTCAGGTGTGTGACACCTGGATTTCGGTAGCATGGTGTGGTTGTATTATCTATTAATGGTGACTTGTTCATCGTAATTCAATGGTAAGCTTAATTGAAAATTTGATGAAAGCATTGAGTTAAAGCGGTGCTGCAGCTCCATCGACATTTATGCAATCGAGCAAAAACTATGAAAACGTATTTCTGCAGCTTTTGCAGTTAAAACCCGTCCCTCATGGTATGACTGCACCAACCACAGCACGTGTTATGGTTTTTTCTTTATTGAATATTGCCACAACGCATTGTGGTCGTATAACCTGACAAACATTAATGTAAAATAATGGGCACCTAGGTACTTATATAAGAGACGAATCTAAAATTTTATTTTCGGGAACTAACTTTAGAATATCAGTGGGTCCGTCACCGGTCTTTCGATGATTGCCAAAACTCGTCGCGAATGTTTTTATAAGAATCACAACACGAATTTTGCGATCAAGAGTAACCACAGTGCATTGTGAGCTCTTTTCTTGCTCAACTAGTGTCTTCGCTCATATATATCCCTACTAATATTATAAATGTGAAAGTAACTCTGTCTGTCTGTCTGTCTGTCTGTCTGTCTCGCTTTCACGCCCAAACCACTGAACCGATTTTGATGAAATTTGGTGTAGGGGTAGATTAGACTTTGAGAAAGGACATAGGCTATATTTGGTCACGATAACCGACATCCACGCGGGCGGGCAAAAGCTAGTTTAAAAATATATAGATTTTGTGCAAAATGTTTACAACACGGGCGTTAAAGGAAGGTTAATACATATAAAAGTTCCAAATTAAATAAAAGTTAATATTAAAATGACCTAATCATAAATATATCATCCGTAAATGTACCTTCAATTCCGTATTAGGTACATTGTCGGTACATTGAACAGGATCTCTTTATAAATGCCAGAGGCTTAACATTACGAGCGAACAAAAAGGGGACTGCAAAATTACTTTGATCCTTTTCGAATTTGTTTATCAGTTTTTTTTTGTTATTATTGTACAATCGACAAAGGATGTGACTGTACTATGTTATGTCAGAAATATAATTTTAATAAGTTTAATTTTATCTTAATCCTACTAATATTTTACAAGTGAAGGCTTGTGAAGACATTTCGAACTTGTCACTTAATCACGCTCAAAGGGCTGAAATTTGGAGCTGGCCGAAATTGGTACAAGGATGGATTGTACCCTGGAATAATACTCGTATAGGCTACTTTTATCCGCACTATAGGTTCCCGAATTCCGAAACGGTTTCAGAATTCCACACAGGTGGAGCCGCGGGTAACAGCTAGTGTTGTGGAAGTCTGGATGCGAATGGATGTTTGGAATATTTAATTCTATCGTGATTTATTTGGTGTTATTTTAATATTCACACTAATCCCGACATTTCAGTTGCTTTTCAGTGGCCACAGTCAGGTAGAGACTCCGAGAGACAATAAATCGGCATAGAATCCGTTAAAAATAGTTTTATTTCAAACTAGCCTTCCGCCCGCGGCTCCGCCTGCGTGCATCTCGGTTAACGCGATCTTTGCTCATATCTTCAGTTCTACTCAACCGATTCCGATCAAACAAACGTAAGATTTTAAGTCTGAGCAAGCCCTTTCTAACAAAAAAAACCGCATCAAAATCCGTCCAGTAGTTTTTGCGTCCATCGCGGACAAACAGACAAACAGACAGGAAATTAAAAAAATATATTTTCGTGTTCAGTATCGTTAACATAACATAACCCAAGTATTTTTTTTTAAATATCTCCAATGTACAGACACGACCACTTTACAATTAGATGTCTCTGTCTTAAGCTACTTTTGTCGTTCAGAAGTGACAAACCTTTGTACCATCAGTTTGCCGCGATAAAGGCTTTCGAGTGGACTCGTTGAGCTTGTTGCTAATGTGAGTGTATGAGTGTGTGAACTATGATGTCATAGTGCACTTTGCTTATTATCTAGGGCGTCAGGTACTCGCATGACTGTAAGTAGTTAATAAGGCTGTTGCACAGGTTTTCCACCGCTGCTGGCATCGTTAAATATAAGTAATCAGTTACTAGGTGTTATGCCTAAATATGCGCGTCAGTCTAGATGCTATGTACTATTCTAGGGCACGAATGGGTAGTAAGAAATAAATTAATATTAAATGGTCTCGTACCAGGGACTAATGGGCACATACATTTGGAGGAGGTAGGACACGACGGTATATCCGTCCCAATCGAGAAGTCCGACTGGGGAAGTCCCTCCTCCCTACAGAAGACCGCGGCTTAATAACCTCGTGTTGAATATCCGACGGTGAGTAAGATAGTCAGACCTCACTGGAGAGGTTTTGTTAAATCACTTAAAGGGTCGGCAGCACGAGTGTGACTCTCCTGATGTTACACTCGCCCATAGGCCACGGTAACCACTTACCATCAGGAGGGCCGTGAGCTTGTCTGCGACCTAAGTGGTATATAAAAAACATACCTATATAGGGAACAAATCTAGAAGTTTTATTCTGGGTTACAAATTTTGAGTCAGCTGACCGGTGAGTTCGTTGCCTAATTTTCAGCTTCATATAGTTTAGTTTTTTGAAAGCATTTTTACAATTGATATAAACAAGAAACAAAAATACTTGTTAATTCCTGGGCACATGTAACTGAATAATATATTCTATTAGACCATTACACCAAACTGTTCTTTGAATATCTTTCCCCTCGGCCCTATCTCGAAAACCAGACGTCTTTTCCGACTTACGCAACAGAATTTACGCTTAAGCGAACCGAGGTCCAAGCACTAACGTTACTCACTCACACCCATGCAATTTGTATGAGCCACTCGTCCAGTTGAATTAGACCTCCTTCGTCCCTACGAATTGTAGGTATCAAGGCGTCTGAGGGGTAGATAGTGTTAGTGGTCAAAGCTCTTGATGTGACAAACTATGGTATAGTGCGGTATCGGTAGCTGACCGTTGTAAGTAGAGCTTCTCCGCTCCCTTTAGTTAGTAGATATTTGTGCTTTCGGGGGTGTGTGTTGGCATGGTGAGAGTTCAGTGTTAGATGGTCGGTTGGGTAGTACATTATAGTAGGTATGTAGAGGCGAGTGGTGAGCGGGCGAGCGCGGCGTGTGGGTTAGACGTTTACGGTCGTATCGCTGGTCGACGACGTTACTGTGTCCATGGATGAAGTGACGATTTACAGGACATTTGAAGGTATTATCCAGTTTGATGTGTACCTTATTCTATGGCCCGTATTGCAGAACGATATTAGAGGCCCAAAGATTATGTTCTAACTTACTGATATTTAAAAAAGAGTAACTCCACTAAACTACACCATTAAGTTTATTTTAGTCGCTTTGCAAAGTACGAGCACCCCAGTAAAATCTTCGAGGGCCAAGCGAACTTCACCTGATCGGTACACTTGCTGAATGCAAGGCTCTGCTACTAGACGGCGGCGGCGGCGGTCGTTCCCGTAAAATTCAATATTTTGGTTTGCATAGCAACACCTGTCATTTAAGCTTTAAATTCTTGCCACGATTTTCGGTTTATATATGGCAAGCATAAGAATAAGCGTACCCTGGGCTCAAAATTACAAGATTTGAAGCAACCAGGAGTAACGCTATGATGCTGAAGATGACAATAAAAAGTCCCGAGTAACCCAAAACGCATAGCCACTTCAAACGCGGGCGCAATGCCGCGCTGCGAACGAGACGCGCCGCGGTCGGCCCCTCGCGTCGCGCCAATTAATTACGGTGGCCATCTTAGCCCCCGGGGCCGGCTTGCCCCCTCGCCCCCCAAACACCCCACACACCGCCCGCTGACGGACAATAATTGCCGCCGAATCTACAAGCCTTGCCCGCACCTACTGCGAGTTCGTGAGCTCCGTGTGCCTTTGTCTGCTGAGTAAGCTCAAGACACCGAAGCGGTTAGGGCGAGCAAACTAACTGGAACAAAAACTATGTTGAACACAGTGTCATATCTGAAAGGAAAACGCAAGTTACTTTGGTACTGTCGACGACAAAAGTTTAGCGCTACTAAATCTATACTGCACTAAAGCTGAAGAGTTTCTTTGTTTGTTTCGATGAGCTAATCTCAGGAACTACTGGTTCGAATTGAAAAGTACTAAACATCATCCCGCTACTACTTAAGGGAGCGAAGCAGTAACCATAATGACAACAAATCCGGAAAATTCGCATACATTATTTGACAATTAATAAATTATGGGGTTTGCAAATATGCTACAGGCGAAGCCGGGGTAGGTCAACTAGTTTTTATAAGTCTTTTATACATTGGAATACATATCTCAAAAACTTAACACAAACCGGAAACAAACTGAAACATAACTAGGGTAAATAGTATTCAGTGTCATATCTGAATGCTATTTTGCTTATTTTGACTTTATCAGGAGTGACTGCCACCTTACCCCCAATAATCCACACTAATCCGTACTAATATTATAAAAATATAAACGCGAAAGTAGCTCAGTCTTTCAGTCTGTCTGTTACGCTTTCACGCCTAAACCACTGAACTGATTTTGATGAAATTAGGTACAGAGATAGATAAGACTTTGGGAAAGGACGTAGGCTATGTTTGTTCGGGATAATCGACAACCACGCGGGCGGAGTCGTGGACATCAGCTAATACTTCATAAGCAAGTTTAATAATCAATAGTGGATGTTTATTTATTCGTTCCACGTACCCAAAACCAGCCTAGATTACTAGCCAGCCTGATTGATTGATTGATTGATACCTTTTTCAACTATCTCCTTTATCGTCTTTCAAACTGACTCCACAGATTCACACATATCTAGTACTAGCTTCCGCCCGCGGCTTCGCCCGCGTGGTGTGTTGATAAAAAGCAGCCTATATGTTAATCCAGGGTATAACCTATATACATACTAAATTTCAACCAAATCGGTCCAGCCGTTTATGCGTGAAAGATTAACAAACATCCACACATCCACACATCCATTCTCACAAACTTTCACATTTATAATATTAGTAGGAAGTAGGATGCAGTGATCTGAAAAATAAAAAAAGATAGATTCATGAGATGAGGGTGAATGCCCAATCCAGTAAGGGTCGACTTAGGTACGTATGTCGATCACATCAAGGATGTGAGCATGCCTGAAAACAATTATGAAAGTAGAAAGAAAGATGTAGGTACTTTAGGCTGCCTTTCCACCAATGATGTGCGAGGATGTAAAAGCTAAGCTATGTAACTGTGTGACAGGTGTGACTGTTTCCACTGTTATACTATGTAGTGTAGCGAGTAAGATGTGCTATGATACTTCCTACAATCTTCCTCCTACAGTCCCGGGTCTTTTAAGCGGGGCGTGAAAAAGCATCTGATGAGGCCGTCAAGCTGAGTGCCATGGTACGTGTCTGTAATAATGAAAAACATAGCTTAGCTGAACCCCTTTCCACCAGTGCTATGCTATATGGATCAATGAATATGATTGGTGGATATCAAACGTATCCATAGCACCGTAGCATAGCACATCTCTGGTGCAAATGCAGCCTTATACCCAATAGGAAAACGGCGTGAATACTAGTAACCGATAATTTACTAATACTAATAAAAGGTGGCCACCCTAAACCTACATCTGGGTCGCATGTCCCAGTCGCCGTCACGGTGTTTCTCTCTGTATCGGAACGATATGGCGACCGAACGGTGAATCCATGGAGTGCTGAGAATCGGATCTCTATTTAACCCTTCAATGTAAGCTAAAATACTTGTTTTAGTAGTAGGCTTTTAATAATATTTTAGACTGGTAGTTGCCCGCAGCTCCAACCACGTGGATGTCGTTAATCGCGACCAAATGTCTATTCCCAAGCTTTATTCTATCTATGCGCCAAATTTCATCAAAATCATTCAATGGTTGCGTGAAAGTGTAACAGATATTCAGACATATAGAGTTATTTTCAGATTAAAATATTAGTAGGTATGGATGCTATATGTTGAATAAAAATATCTATCAAAATCATAAGTCTAGATGTAAATAAATTTTAAATCAAAAGGAAATAAGTAAGTAGTTAAAGAAGAAAACCGTATATTTCCACCCGCCTGCAGTTAAATGTGTTTGCTTGACTTAACAGTAAAGTACTCACTACTTTGCACGAAATAAGTAAAAGTCAAAGTGAGCAACTTTGTTTTAATATGCTTATGACGCCACCTGGCGCGGTGGCTATTGAAGCATAATATAAGGACTTGAGACAAAAGAGCTATTCTATCCATCAACAAATATAAAACTCAGCTTACATGGCACATGAACTTTTATGAATATTCATTTCATCAATTTTTTTTATTCCAGACACGTCAATTGCACTTCACCTCGCCTGGTGGTAAGCTGAAGGCAAAGTCTCAGGAAAGAGGGTCACCATTATAGACACGGACAGTCACGTGCAATGAAATGTATACATGGACAGAATTTTGAATAAATGTTCACTCTGAAAATTTCAGAAATAAATAGTCACATTATCAATATATTCTTTGTAATCATCGGGATTTCTCGCCATAATGTACATTTTTGACAAAAATATGATCAAAAATGGCTTTCAGACACTCTTGCAAATATATCACTGTATACATAATCATCAATGCACGTGTACCATGTTACGATGGCGGCACTAAGCTTGACGGTCTCATCAGATGCTTTTTCACGAAGGAAACACGTTCGGATTCTAGATTGACATAGCATATTTGATATTATTTTCACGCTGGCCGGCTGCAGCTAATTCGTTACTTTGAGATAACTTAGACTTCAAACTATGACAACCATTATTTTTGACCTCACCGCGACCAATGGTTCCATCTCCCGCTCCTCTACATTGGTTTATCTTGACTTTAACCGAATCGATTGTCTTCTGACCCGAAAGAGAAGAAAATCTAAACTAGAACCTTGCCCGGTTATTAGTACATCTCTATACAGGTGAAATTTACTTAGATCCCGAAGATCTTGTCATCTTATATACCCAAACTAGTGGTCACTGTAATAAAAACAAACCAGTGCCTTCCAAAAAGAACAATGGACTGTAGTTTTTAGATCAATATACAATACAGCACAACTATTGCACGTCCGTCAGTAATATTCAACACGTGTCAGCATGTGAACTCTGCAGGGCGCTTTCACGGTGCGTCGCACACAGGCTCACAGCGGCGCGCGCGCATTACCACGCCAGATGCGGCACGCACGCTCTTCCGCACCGCACCTCTGCGCCCGCGCCGCCGCGTACTGTCACCATGTGTGGCCATTTGCTTTACTTACTTGGTAGATGAAGCTTCTTATTTGCTATTTTAACCGACTTCATAAAATAAGGAGGTTGTTTATTAAGTAATTGATACAATGGAAACTTCTGACAATAATGCCAAGTGTATGTATGCTCGTTTAGACCCCAATGCATTGTTTTCATCATTTTCGCAAGGAGCCTTATTATAATTCTACGGATGATTGCAATCGTAATTTGGCTAGTCTTATTTCGATAGACCGCGTGGCAGCAGAGTGTACGACTCGAAGTCAGCGATCGCAAGTTCGATTCCCACATTTATTTGTAAGCACGAATTTGTATTACACATTGTCATTATAATATAATTAATAATTTTCATATCGATTTTTTAGTTTGAAATATGTGCATCATCTACTTTTGGAGCTCACTGTACCAATCTGTAGTTACAGAAAATTTAAAATATGCAGCCCATTTTTTTATACGATTGCAAATTGGAATAAAAAAAAATGAAGATATACCTATCTACATATTAAATTCCTAACTTCTCACTACATATTACACACACAACTAAGTCACTCACATTATAAAATAAGATATATTGTATTGCTCATAACGCCAAAGTTAAATAATGTAATAAAGTACACTAAAGCCATTGTGCAATAGATTCAACTATTTTCTTTTGTAAAAGACATCAACGGCGGCTCTCCCTAGGGCGTAGGGCAGGCACCGGAGTTAATGGGATCTATACTAATAAAAATGCTTAATTGTCTGTTGGTAATATACAAATAATGACTTTTAATTTGACGGATATGAATGTATTGACAATATTAATATACATGATACATAAACGTTATTTTTTAAACTTGTGTGAATATTCTGCGTGTTTGTCCTGGCTAATCCCTGGAACGGTTGGGTTGATTTTGATAGAATTTTCAGTGGCAGATAGCTAATATGTATTATAAAACGTAACTTAAGCATTCGTATTTTTTTGCACGGAACCCTAACGCTTTTTCTAAATTATATCCCACTATCTTTTGCCCGCGGCTCCGCCGGCGTGGATGTCGGTTATCGCGACCAAACATAGCCTGTGTCCTTTCTCAAAGTCTAATCTACTCATATACCAAATTTCATCAATTTCCGAAGTTTATCGCGACCAAACATAGCCTATGTCTTTTCTCAAATTCTAATCTACTCCTATACCAAATTTCATGAAAATCAGTTCAGTGGTTTAGGCGTAAAAACGTAACAGACAGACAGACGGACAGAGTTACTTTGCCATTTAATAAATGGCAAAGTAACTCTGTCCGTCTGTCTTATAATATTAGTATGGATAATTATGAACTAGTTACGCTATCAAGCATAGTTTAACTTGATTATAATAAGGGTTTATTTATGGGTCTACATAGCGCTACGTAGAATATTTTACCACATTTACACACATTTTACACACACAATTTTATACAAACATTCACAGTACAGTCCATCCAATTATTCCAGCTACAATCTCATCTCCACTGCTACGCAGCAGCAGGCACGTACCAATAAACCTCTCAGTTTATAGCACGACGACGTCCTCCTTCCCTCAGTCCTCTGGCCCTCAGTGTGCCCCATTAGTCGTCACGAAGGATCGCTAATTCCCCTAACGCCCCGGGTGTTGTGAATTGGATGCTTGGCGAGATGCTATCCGATACGTACGTTTTATCGATGCCGTACAAAAGAGAGGCTAAGTTTTCTTACCTATTTTGGGGAGATTGCCGTGTATAAAAGGATCAATCTAAGGGCTGTTTTCTAGAACGATACACAGTTATGAATCTCTATTTATAACTAGATTTGAAGACGGATTGTATTCTTGATGACATTTCTAAACAGTCAAGTTGTAACCCGAAACGTCGGCACAAGTTCCATAATAATAAAATTAATCGCGAAAAATCCCGATATCACAAAAACTATGAGTTCTAAATGTCATTGTGAGGGTCGATTCACAACACAACTGATCTTTGTTATGGTATACAAATACCTATTAGTTTTTTCTAGGTAAGTGGTAACCCGCGTTGGTAAGCATATTGCAAGGTTAAGTCAAACTAGCTAGGGACTTGGGATCCTGCAGTTCCTGCACCCATCATCGTTAACACTTAGAGACACTTAGTGCCGTGAAGAGCACGTAAAGCGTTCTCGGTGGGCCACCATAAATATTGATCTATACTATAGCAGTCGTTAGGAGTAGTTGGGAGTTCTAAAATTTCGAATTCAAATATCGAAGTTCTGTAGTTAAATTACAAAACTTCGACATCGGCAGTGCGCAGGTCAGATTTTTTTCATGTGATGTTACTTAACACGTGTCATGTATAGAGCAAAAAGAACAAAGGAAACAAACGTGCCAAAGTTATAAAATAAAATGTAGCTTCGTCTGTCCACCTACACGAAGGTAAAAGACAGAACCTAATTTAGGTATTCAACGATATATTACGTAGTCTGCGTCAGTTGACGTCAAAGATATGGATACAATTTGTCAAAGCGATAGAAAATGTATATAAAGTTATATGACAAATATATACTTAACTAGCGGCTCGTCCTGACTTCGCACGGGTAAGACTTGATTTGCCGTTCTTCAACGGTTTTGTAATATGCATACAAACGTTCTGTAGAAAAATAACTTAATGGCAATGAAAAACGCATAAAAATCTATTATGTAGTTTAGACAATCTAAGCGTACAGACAGCGGAAACAGCCCCTCTAGACAAGTGGCAATTCGTCGGTTTTATAATAAAATGCCAAATGTATGGGATTTGACGTATATGACAGGCGTCAACGAATGTCAAAAACGTCAAATCCTATACATTCGTCAATCTATACCATGATACGCCGAGCAACAAATTGCCACTTGTCTAGGGGGGGGGGGGGGGGGCTGACCTAGTTTTATTTTAGATTAAAACTATGTAAAGAAAATTTATATTGCAAGCTGTGATTAGGAGGCTCATTATCATAGCGTTGTTCCCGGTTGCTTCCGAAACCTGCACCTCGGAGCCTGGGGTCCGCTTACTCTTTCTCCTTTATCTGTGTTTTTTGTCCCACAATCGCAGGTTCGATTTCCACTCAGTGAAAACATTATGCAAACTGACGCAAATGGTCATAATACCTATGTGAGAATTTGGTGACACTAGTTTCCAGTTACGAAGTAAAAAGGTACATTTAATGCTGTACCACCTAGAGAACTAAAAATAAACCCAGAACCCCTAATATTTAATATACTAATCTTCCGCTAGCAAGAAGTGGCACGTCGACACGCGTTTACCTTCGCACGAAAGTTTTTCACGGTTCGGCAGCAAATGAAAAATTTGTTTATTTTCTTTCTTATTCTCACGGAAACATGGTTAACGGTATACCTCGGGACACATATCTTGAACCTTAATCGCGAGACAAAAGAAGCCCTGGTATCTGGTGCCTACACAATCCGCGCGATTGTTTTGTAATAATCTATGATATGTGAATTTGAGCTCGTTCATTACAGTAGCTCCCCATGCTATCCTCAAAGGGTACACTACATAAATACGAAAAGCCTAATTCCGAAAGTTACAATCACGAATTTCAAAATTCCGAATTTCATAATTCCGAATCATTCAAAATTCCGAAAGTCAGATATCCGATGTATCATAAATCCTATTTATTGAAAACCCGAATTTCAAAATTCCTAACGGTTATAACTGCGAATATTAAAATTCCGAATTTGAAGATACCGAACCATTACAATTCCGAATTATTTATAATACGAAATATCATAAATACGAATTCCGATTATCAAAACTCCGAAACAATACAAACCCGACAATTAAGCGCCTTGTAAACCTGCATGAGGTAAGTAGGACAGTTGCTATTTTCGGGGTACACGAGATAAAGAGGAAATAGAATTATTGAACTATTATTTTAATTTACATAAGCTAATGATTACAAATACACGTTGCCATACAACTTTCAGTAACAAGCATGCAGGCAAGCATGCATGCAGGCAAGCATGCATGCAGGCACGCATGCATGCATGCATTAGTTTCGCTCTTCTCCGGCGCTACGGGATGTGCAGTCCTTCCGCCCTTGCGTAACAAAGTTCGGGCACCCATGCTCGCTTCCGCAGCTTCGGCTTGCTGGTCGCCTCCGGCGACCAGCCTCAGCCGCTCCAGCTCGCCCGGGCGCCTGAGCTTCGTTACTGCGGGCGAGGACTGCCCTCCCTCCGCGCCTCCGGTTTTTAAATAACACTCTAGTGTAGGGCAAACATGTACCACGGCAGTAGGACCACGGCAAGTCGGGTTTGGCTTAATTTTTATACGTAATAATTGGCGAGAAAATTAATTTATTATTATAAAAAAACAACTCTAAATGCTCAACATGTCAAATCAATTTTAACTTTTACCTATTTTTGATACAAATTTTCAATTTGAGCAATGAATTTTCGGAAATTTGAAATTCGGAATAACGTTTTTCGGGCCAATAATACTACGGATTTTTAATTATTCGTAAAAATGAAATTCGGAAGAATGAACATTCGTATTTATAACTTTCGGATAAAGAACTATCGTGTTTTTGAATACTCGGAGTTTTGTTTCTTAGGAATTATAATATTCGGAATTTTGAAAATCGGAATATTGAAATTCGGAATTAAATATTTCGGAATTGTTGGGTGTTCCCATCCTCAAAAGACACCCAAGAAACGTGTACTGCGCGTCCCGGGCGCAATACTCGTGCCTATGGTACGTCTTTACGAACACCACACGTCATATGACGTAGGCAACTTTTGTATTTAGGGCAACCGAACGGTCCACTACATCTAAGACTTTACGGCTACAGGCGTTCGCGCCTGCATGTAAAGCACTAATACCGTTGGGTGGTCTTTTAATAAAAATTTCATCTGTCGATATGTACCTCGGTGTTCAAGTGATCCGCACGGCAGTGTCCGGTCGGGTACATATTAATGAGAGCAGGTAGCGGGCGGCGCGAGTGCGGGGTGGTGAGGGGACAGCGAGGGGGGCGCGGGGGGCGGTGTGCTCTCGCGATGGTTGTTATGGCAACGCGACGCGGCCTCGGGCGCGGTATTACAATGAAGGCTACGATACTTGCGGATCAGGGAGTAAGGTAACGTCACAGTTCAGTTATAAAATATTTTTTTTGTTTCATTATTAAGACACAAAGAAATATTGCTAGGATATTAAAATAGGGAGGACAACAAAGCACGCCTATAGACGCTTGAATCAAACAATAAGTTCACGGTAAAGGTTTTTCTCAACTCAGGGTTTCAATTCAAATCAGATTGATTTTCAACGAGAAAATTGCTTTAGTGATGCAAAAGTTTCGATTTATAATAATCTACATGCGTAGTAAAATTTAAACTCCAAACTTGTAAGAAAACGTAACTTTACATAACTAATATTACCTCTAGCTTTTCCACAATAATGTCCACAAGAAATCCACCAAATTCTAACAAAGAAAACTTCGTGAGCCACAACGCTGTCCGGCACGCGGTCACAGCGCTGCCACCCCTATCTGGAGTCGCGCGTGATACTCGCGGGGGTGGCAGGGGGTGGTTCGGTGGTGGCGGGGGGTACGTGCCACGACAAAAAACCTAACGCTGACCCGAGTCCAGCCGCCATAAAGAGCCGGCGAGCGTAATAAGTAGAGGAGCGAAATAAACTTTTTTTGGCCGAAGGACGAGGACGAATTGTGGTTTGGAGGACAGAATTGGATGAATTCATAATGTATTGGACACATAAATTTGTTGTGGACGCCCAAGTTAGATTAGAAGTGAATTAGAAGGCATCAATTGGTGTACTTATTTTGACTGAATGCTGTTGTTACATGCCGAGTAATAATTAAATTCAAGCTCTATTTAATCAAGCTCTCAACCAGTAAACATGACAAGCAATAAGTTCCATAAATAGGGATTTAGAAACTTTTTGTCATAGAGCTAATTTTATCAATGAAAAGCCTAGCTAAGCTAAGTTTTCACACTTTGATGCAGAGTAATTTAGATTAGAGTAACGCGATACTGCAGTTTTTTGCTGTTAACTTGATCTTGATCTCGTGTCTAATAATGAGCTCATCAATATAATCCACAATTTAGTCCCAATTTTGTTCATAAAAACAAGTGACTCGCCTCAAGGCCGAAGCGGGCGCCCCACTAGTAATAAGCTCCCCTTTGCTTGCCTTGCTTTCTGTCGCAAATGGTGCTCAAAGGAACGCACGTTCGCGCGCTCTAATTTCGAGGCGATCGTTTGACTCGGAATGACTCGGATCGGACTATTGATTCAATATTGCTTGTTATCGGAATCGACTCGTCCACGATTGCGTCACTAGTCATTGTAATCCTTGATATTTGTTACGTGACGGTAATTAGTGGTGATAGCGAGGTCGGTCACTATCATTTTATATCACTACTTGACGATTGTTTCAGTAGCGAGTGCATCTGATGTGTTCCGAGTTCGAACCGAGCTGAACTTTTTTTTTAAATTACTTACTACTTTGTCGGTTATATGGGATCGAAAATCGGTCCTCAGTCCATTAAGATTCACCACTGGGATCCACCAAAGGAGCGAACAGAACTCTTAGGTTCACTGTGAGTCACCGTTAGTCTAGTCACTAGTGAATCCGTAACACTTGCAATAGATTTAGGATCCACTGTTTGCTCCACTGAGCTGAGCACTCAAAGAGTGGGCAGATCTAGCTAGAGATTTCACTGTTCTTACAGGGTCGGCAGCACGAGTGTGACTCCATACTGCAAGGAAGGAACTTCATCCCTCGCACACTCAAGCTGTGGAATGAACTCCCCGCGGTGGTTTTCCCAAGCGACTACAATATGGGGTTCTTCAAAAAGGGCATTAGAAGGTTTCTTCAGGGTCGTCAGCACGAGTGTGACGCCCCTGGTGTTGCATACGTCCATCCGTTAATATATCATCTCGGCACGTGTTAATTTATCTCTGACTACCCCGTCGGGGATAAGCATCGTAGTAATCGAGCGGTTTCATCCTTGCCAACCTTGACCTCGGCCACAACTTTTCGAAGTTTATGTGCGAATTAGAAATTCATTATCAACTAGCTTTTGCCCGCGGCTCCGCCCGCGTGGATGTCGGTTATCGCGACCAAACATAGCCTATGTCCTTTCTCAAGGTCTAATCTACCTCTATACCAAATTTCATCAAAATCAGCGGTTTAGTCGTAAAAGTGAGACAGACAGACAGACAGACAGACAGACAGACAGAGTTACTTTCGCATTTATAATATTAGTATGGATTATTTTGGTGGTTTGGTCACGTAGACCGAAGCAGCACATCAAATGCGACTAAAGGACTGAGTGAATGATACACCAAGTATACATTGCACGTGTAAATGGACAGGCCGGGGTCACTCCGCAGGACATTCGCTGGTCAAATTGATTGATTTATTGAATTTTGTTTGAACTTTTGACCGCGACTACGCCCAAGTAGAATTTTGATCATGTTTTTGCAACCCATGAGAACCTGTTCCCGGGATAAAGTAGCCAATATGCTATTCCAGATTGTAATCTATGGTTGTACCAAATTTTGGCCAGGTCCGGTAGAGCCGTTAAAGCATAATTGAATAACAAACGTCTAAAAATTCATCATAATTAGTAGACATATATGACACGTATTTTGACATTTATGACATACGGTCACGACTGTCACATACGTCACGTACATTCATCGTTTTCTACAATACGCCGGCAGTGTAGCTCTCGAAAGTTCATTCTATAAAAGGTTTAATGACGTAGAGGCAGTTCGTGAAATGTGTGAAGAAGTAGATGACAGGCTGTTGTCTCTGCCTACTCGACAGTGGAAAGACGCGAGTATTCACTAGGCAAACAGGTGATACATATGTATAACACCGGACACGTATCTTAGGCCTAAAATGTGCTCAAAATGTGCCCTATACGCGCAGTTCACATTTCTTGGGTGTCTTTTGAGGATAGCACGTAGTGCTACTGCGGTGGACGAGCTCAAATTCGCCAAGCATAGATTGTTACAAAGCAATCCGCGGGCGCCAGAGCCTCCTTTGTCTTGCGTTTTAGGTCCAAGATACGTGTCCGAAGTTATATCACCAGTTTGCCCACCATACCATAAACCACGAACCTGACAAACGGCAGCCAGTTCAAGTCAGCATTTTACATAAATCTGTAACCGAACCATATAAGCATCCCTTTCTCTATTTTGGACACCATGACCCGTATTCTAGGACGAAGCTTCAGTCCTGAATCTCGATTTATCTGAGGAGACAGATTGACAGATTTGACAGATTGTCTATTCTAGATTCCTAGAATACGTACTTCTACAAAATCACGTTTCCTTATCGACTATTACATACTATATAAATACTCGAAGAATATAAAGCTATAATTGTTACATAAGTTCAATAAACGGTTACGTTGCTAATATTATTGTGATGTAAGACGAGCGTCTGACTAATACAAATTACTCACTTTATCTCCAACGATTCGATCATGTTACGTCAAACAGACGGACCCTCCAAAGGAAGGAAAGAGGAAAACGTTATATTTTCCCTCTTTGATAATCATTTTCTGTCATGTTTCATTGGGTTTAATTAAACTGCTATTACGAATGCTATGGATATGGCCTGATGGCCTATTATAGCCTTATTGTGGTCGATAGAGTGAGCAAATTACAGGAAAGTCATACAAAATTTTATACCTACTGTATAATTTCTCTATTCTAAGTCAGAGTCTGGTGTCCCTTCGCCCAGCATACTCACCATGGAATCTTGATATTTCATGAATGCCAAAAAATAGTTCTGAAATAGTTTTAAATAGTTGCGAAAGGAAAAAAATAGTTCTCTTATACTTATGAAATTACAGCCATAGTTCTATGAGTATGCTGGGCGAAGGTTTCGTCCAGCATACTCACCTCCGTTTGGGGAATCTGCGTACGCTTCAAACATAATTCATACTTCAAAAAATAGTTTATAAATAGTTCATAATGGTGTCCAAAAAGAAAAAATAGTGCTCTAATAACTCCGGAGTTATAGGCTTTGTTCACTGAGTATGCTGGGCGTAGGTTCTACGCCCAGCATACTCACCTCACTGCGCAAATACCGAACGAGCTATAGGTACAATTTATGTCTCAAAAAATAGTTCTTGAAATAGTTGTCAATATCAGTCTAATTTTCGCTTGACTTTTGACCTAGAAAACCATTAAATTTGGTTGTGAACTTCTACATACTAACGTTAAATGAGGTACAGTCGTCCACACATGTTTTTATAATATAAAAATATTAAACATTCTAATGGTGGGCGTTCTGATTGGGAATAATATTGTGGTATTATCTCACAATTCTCACATTCAAAAACAGTCGAAAAAAATATATTATCATTATTATCATTTATTAGTAAGCATTTAGCTAGTAAGTATATATTTTTTAATAATAATAAAATAAATGAAACTGTAAGCGTAAATAAATCCTATTACTTCATTGCTTGTAGGGTAAACTATTTGCCAAAAAAATTGTCTGGACACTAAAGTCTATTGCAGCCTGCCGAGAAGGCGACGGCCTAAGAATACATTGTCGCCTCCCCTTACATGCTTGAGGGGGTCGTAAGGGCCGGCGCCCACTGCCGGCATGGCACGGCATGGCAAAGGATTTTATTACTAATCAAGTTATTTTGAATCTTATTTCAGTGTCTTTAGAATTCATTTTACTTTATTTCGTCAAACGATGCCGCGGCAGGCCGCGACGTGCCACATTCCGTTTGACTGCCTCTTTGTCGGTAGTGAAGGCGGCCGCTAAGCTGGAGGCGCGGGTTCGATTCCTGCTCAGTGCAAATATTGGTATGCATGAATATGAATATTTGCATTGGTCTGGTTTCTATCCTACTATTATAAACATGAAAGTTTGTAAGTATGTGAGGATGTTTGTTACTCTTTCACGTAAAAACTACTGAATGGATGTTGATGAAACTTTACGATAATATCTATAGCTTGTACATCAGAATAACGTATTGGCTATATTAAGCGATGAACTATGATGACGAGCCGCGGGCAACAGCTGCTGTATAATATGTATATATTTACAAAAAAAAATTGTATCAAGTATGTTTATAGGCTTTCTAGAACCCATAACAGAAGCTAGTTAAGCTATACTTACTTTGGGTCTGGATAGCGTTGTGTAGATTGTCGTATAATATACACCGTGGTTAAACAACTGAACCAATTTTCATCAAACATAGCTAAGAACACTCCCGACTAAATCGCCTTTCAAATAAAAAAAAACAAAATCGGTTCGGGAGCTACGATGTACACAGACATACACACAGACACGTCAAACTTCCGTCCGTTTTTGCATCGGGGGTTAAAAAATTGTTATACCTAGTACAAAATGTACCTAAGTTATTAGAAAGTTTTGTATTCGACTGTACTAAAATCGAATGTATGTAGAAGTTTACAACCAAATTTAATGGTTTTCTAGGTCAAAATTCAAGCGAAAATTAGACTGATATTGACAACTATTTCAAGAACTATTTTTTGAGACATAAATTGTACCTATAGCTCGTTCGGTATTTGCGCAGTGAGGTGAGTATGCTGGGCGTAGAACCTACGCCCAGCATACTCAGTGAACAAAGCCTATAACTCCGGAGTTATTAGACCACTATTTTTTCTTTTTGGACACCATTATGAACTATTTATGAACTATTTTTTGAAGTATGAATTATGTTTGAAACGTACGCAGATTCCCCAAACGGAGGTGAGTATGCTGGACGAAACCTTCGCCCAGCATACTCATAGAACTATGGCTGTAATTTCTTGAGTATAAGAGAACTATTTTTTTCCTTTCGCAACTATTTAAAACTATTTCAGAACTATTTTTTGGCATTCATGAAATATCAAGATTCCATGGTGAGTATGCTGGGCGAAGGGACACAGAGTCTGAGAAATTTTGTCTGAAGTCCCCGCGACGCAAGGATGAACGTAGGATTCAAAATTCTATGCTAATTTGTCTATCAAATATTAGTCTGTGAAATTTTGTGTGAAGTTCCCAAGACACAGAGATAATTCCTTAATAAGTACGTATCTTTGAAAAGCACAGTGCCTGGACACTTTGTGGGGATTGGAGGAGTGCAGTGCACAGCAATTCAGGCATTCACTGAACCTCTAGAGATGTATCATACCAAAGATACATGAACGACCATATTAGAATCCCGCGAGTAGACATAAAACGATTATATGCATATTATTCAACAAAAGACCCGTTGGACTTTTTTATACTAATTAGGTGGCAAACAAGTACACGGTGCAACAGTGCAACACCAGGGGAGTGACACTGGTGCCTTTAAGAACAGAGAGATTCTGTACCGTCACCGAAGAAGACAAGCAGAACAAGCCTTTGGTCTTCCTACTGACAGCACAATAACTTCAGGGTACTCTGGCTACCCTACTCACCGCCGCCGGTAACACAACAATTCAGCAACAGGCAATAATTAGGACCTATATGTAATCTCAGAGGAATTATGGTTCTATGCTAATAATAAAGCTGAAGATTTTGTTTGAATGTATGATTGAACTCTTGAATCTCTAGAACTATATTTTGCTTTAAAAATTAAGTAACTACTAATGCAAAATCGCACGTAAAGATAAATATAGATTTTTCATATATTGTTACAGTTCAATCCATAACCATTAAATTAAAATAACAAATAATTACCTACCTATCTATACCATGTTACCAAACATTACATAATCAAGGAAACTTGTTTCAATTTATGTCATCTATAGGTACCCCCCAATAACAGTAATGCAGAAATATAGCACTGACGGTATCGCGTACATTTCAATTAACTCAATTAAGATGCCGTACAATATCCCAAACTTAATGGAAAACACATCATGGAGATATATAACTAGCCCATTATCACCTGTTACATCGTGCAACACATTACGCTCTAGTGCACGGAAGCCTTTATCCCCATAAACACATATAATTTCAGTACTTTAACAACAATCTAACACAGACATCATTGGACCAATAGAGAGAGCTATTAACGAAGTTGCAAACCGAGCTCAACAGGTGGCGCTATTCGTTTCAATATCTACAAAACTTTCCGACGCAACTCAATAAATCGACCAGTTTCACTTGAACTTTAGATCTGCCGTTTATTCCCCGAATTCAACTTGTTAAAGGAAGGGTAGCGGCTCATTTTAAACTGGTCTTTCTTTGCCCTGTTGTTATTATCATTGCCCTTTATGTTTCGTTTCAATTTGAACTTTATTTGTGTGTGCTAGATGTTATTTTGTTGTGTGTAAATAGGCAATTGTCGTATTCAGCAGTTTAGCAATACGTTTTGTGTTGAAAACGTTTTATAGACATGTTAGTGGTCGTTGAGATCAGCTGTTCTTGAGAAGTTTTGTTTCCTTTTTATATTGCAGTAAGCCCTTTTGCTTCGTGGGTTACTGTATTTAAAACGCAGTAGTGCAATGCGATAATTAGAAGGTAGGTAGGACTAGGTACAAGCCCTGTTAAGTTAACGATAATAGGGCTTCTAATTGCGTGCGAACGAAAAACATATTTGACCGAATTTTACTTATCGGAAAGCACCCATCTCATAACTACCTAGTAAAGCACCTATGAAAACAGGCTTTAAGTACCTATTATACTTCGCTGCTTATTCACACTAACTTATCTTAATTTATGTCAACTACAGATAGATAATACAGAAACAGAACCAGAACAGAAACAGTAATACAGAAATATAGAGCCGATGGTATCGCGTACATTCCTATTAAGATACCGTACAATATCCCAAACTAATGGAAAACACATCATTGATATATACAACTAGGTCATTATCACCTGTTACGTCATCATTATACTACTTACAGGGCACAGTATACACGGAAGGGTAGGGAAAAGAACAAGAGAAAGAGCATCATCATTTTTTTATTGTTGATAGGCTCGCGTTAGACCACTATCTCACCTGTCAGTAAGAGATGATATGGTCGACGGTGGAGCACGCTTGCCTAGGAGTAACCTATTCACTGTAGTCTTGAAGACACCCAAGTTATAGCTATCTGGAAACACAAACTCGGGCAAGGCATTCCACTCCTTGGCTGTGCGCGTGATGAACGTATCACCACCATCATCATCATCATCATCATAGCACATATTACCTAAGTGTAATGTCAACGGGGAATCATTCATCGTCATCTATCTACCAATCTTCATTTCCTTAGCGTAATTGGTATCACAGGTTACCTTATAGCTATACCCCGTATACCCGGTTGCATCCGTAGCTTCCACCTCGTGGCTCAGAAACCGCTTACTGATTTCCCTCCTTTTGATTTGGTTTATACGGCTTTTATAGGAGAGGCTGCCGTCTGACCTCTCTACAAGGAAAGCCCGCACCAGAGCCTCTTCGTTAATGTTTCTATCGCTGTCCGAAAAGGTTAATAGAGTCATGCTCACTCCATTTTAGCGTTATTAGTAGGTATCTTTCTATAATCGTGACCTTCACTCCTTTAACTTCACCTGGTGAAATCATATTCACGCACATAAATAATGTGATTACCTACCATATATAATACTAGCTTTTGCCCGCGGCTCCGCCCGCGTGGATGTCGGTTATCGCGACCAAACATAGCCTATGTCCTTTCTCGAGGTCTAATCTACCCCTATACCAAATTTCATCAAAATCGGTTCAGTGGTTTGGGCGTGAAAGCGAGACAGACAGACAGACAGACAGACAGACAGACAGACAGAGTTACTTTCACATTTATAATATTAGTAGGGATTAGCGGCCGCCGGCGACTTCGTACGTGTGGAGTTCGTTTTACCCCCTTAGGGGTGTTGTAGTTCCATAAAATCCGTTCTTGCCGGATATCTACACCCTATAAAGAACCTACCTGCCAAATTTCAAGTTTGTAGGTGACGTAGTAAGCCTTCCCGAAGAGCGATACCAATGCTCGGGCCCTCTCCGTGAGTAGCGGCACCGCCGTGAAACCAATTACTACACCACGATGGCAATCTAACGCCGTCGATTCGACAGAAGAAGAAGAAGAAGTTTGTAGGTGTTGTAGTTTCTGAGATTTCGTGATTAATCAGCGAGTGGTATTTCGCTTTTATATACCTATACGAGATATGAACAAAAAAAAACGATTACCGAGCGCTACTATGTATAAAACTATAAATAAATATGTGACTGACATACATCATGGCGTCACCGAACGGCCATTTATGTCACGCGTAAGTGCAAAGAACTCAGCGAGCAATGAAGGGCAAATTGTGGTCAGCGCGAGTATCGTACTAGTTTAATACGCTTTCCTATAAACGTATGCGCACTATGATCGCACGTGATGATAGGCAGAGGCAGTCTAGTAGCTTTGGTCGTGTAGTACCAGTTAGCAAAGGCCGGGTCCAGGTAGAAGGGGTAGGCCCAAGAAGGCTTGACGTCGTGGAGGGTGATATGGGTGCAATAGGTCTCACTACCATGGACGCCTAAGATCGTGCGAAGTGGAGGAGGAAGAGCCGGAAGACGGACCTTGAGCTGCGAGGTCATCTTGGCCACGGATGCAATCAGGAAAAAAAAACCATCGAATTGAGAACCTCCTCCTTTTTGAAGTCGGTTAAAAAATGCGCCTACATGAAGATGATGAGTACCAGTTAGCAAGGTGAGGGCGTCTCTATTACTCGATTCGTGCCGGCTTCCCAATGGGCCTCATAGAGCATTACAAACTAGATCCAGGTAATGTCAATAACATTGGCTTCGATTTTCAAAATTTTCACCCTTCGCCACTGCCAGGGTTAACTGGCAGTGGAGAAGCGTGAAAAAGTCAGCCTAACATTTACAGAGTGCTACGATTAAATCAGGTTTTTTTTTAACATTTTACGACATAACCATGCGCTATTTAAACTCAAAATAAGCTTAACTAGTTTGTCCGTTTTAAAATGTGGATGATAATCATGTCAATAAATAACCACCCTCCATTTGACGGGTCGTGCTTGTCTGGCACCTAAGAATAAAATAGATGAAAATATGTATAAGTAATACTTTTCTCATTTACGGTACCACCTTAATAAAACGCTATTATAAATAGTGAGGCCTAGGGGCCATAACATAATATCACAGATAATATGTATAGCTTAAACCTTCCCCTAGAAATGGCAAGGGTAAGGTCCAATTACCGCACATGTTACCGCGTCAGCGGATTTGATTGCCTTATTAAAAATCATTAAAGAGTCAGTCGCACACAAGTCGCACTGTATACTCGTAATAACTATTGTATAATTATCAGGACAGCCTCCGTGGCGTAGCGGTAGTGAACGCGGCCGCTACGCAGGAGGCGTGGGTTCGATCCCCGCTCAGTGCAAATATTTGTGTTCATGAAATATGGGTATTTGCATTGGTCTGGTCGTGCCTCGGAGAGCACGTTAAGCCGTCGGTCCCGGTTGCCATAAGAACATCTATGGCAGTCGTTACGGGTAGTTGGAGCCCTCAAAAATCCAAAAACAACAGTCTAGCTGCAAAGCTTCGATATCGCCTAATGTTACCATTGGGATGTGGAGGTCAGATGGCAATCGCTTCACAGAAAATATCGAGGTCTAGCCAAATCCGTAGTTAAGACTGACAAAAAGCGGACCCCAGACTCCAAGCTAAAAAAAAGCTTCGGATGCGACTGGGAATTAACGCTAAGAGGAAGAAGAATCATCAGGGATTCATCATTTATCGATACATCAAGATCTATCGTACGGCAGCATCAAGGCAGTCCCATACAGCAAGATAACAAATGCAAAGATCATTTCTTCAAATCGCACATATAGGTCCAGAGATTAATAGGTACCTACGCTCAAACTTAAACAAACTGGTGCGCGCGGCCTGTTTTGTCTATGCTTGAAGAATTTGAGCTCGTCCACCATCCTCAAAAGACACCCAAGAATCGTTTACCGCGCGTAAAGAGAATATTTTGATCAAGGATCAAGATATTTGTCACGAGCAATAAACAATATAAACATAATACCAAACAATATAATCAACTCATTTGTTATTTTGTCGCAGTGCGGGTATTGTACGCGGACAGCGCGGGCGCGGGCGTGCGCATGAGTCATGGCGATAGTCGCGGGCGCAGCGGCCGCTCACCGCGTGTGCGTAATGTGCGCGCGCGCCGCCAGGTCACCGTCAGCCGTGAGCACACAAACACGCCGGACCGAACGCTAAGGCCGATGATACATTGCAGATTGCAGCGTTATCGCGAATTAAAAATTAGATAATAAATGTTAATGAAAAATTTTAGTTTGAATGTATGGCAATTAGTAATGAGTAAATACACATTTACCATCTATACTGAATACTGATCGTTTAATCAAGTTGGCATAAGTTATATACGTATATAAAATGTGCAAGTGGAAACATCTGCGGGTCTAAAAAGGCCACTTTAGGATAATATTTTGTCATGCGGCGATATTTACACGCAATTGGAATCTACTCAGTAAATTAATTATTGTGATTCTACTCATATGAGTAACCATTATACGAATCTATTGAGATTTACTGGGAATTAATGAAGTTACTCGTTTTAACTGATTCTCTCAATTGGCCTTTTTAGACCCGCTGCACATACAGGTATTTGCTCGATCTACGCGGCCAAAATTATTTTAATGCATAATTGGTATCTAAACAAGATAAATAAACAATAAAAATACTTATTTTTTTTAAATAATACTATATTTTACAAAAAACGCCTTAATGGAGTACCTAGTATAATATAGCTTTTTTTAAGTTAATTCATCGCTTTCTGATGAATTTTCTATTATTGGATTGTATTCTGCAGACACAAATAGCCAAAGTTTCAGGCAAAAATGTTTTCGCTTTCCTTTTTTTTATATTTCGCATGCTACTTAGCAGAGTTCTGCTCAGTTCAGATCCTCTGCTAAGTACATACATGTGTAATGTATATACTTAGCAGAGGATCTGAACTGAGCAGAATCGGTTAATTATATCTTGATTGCAATTTGTCCTCGAACATTTTCTTGCTAAATCTTGATGGTAACAGCTGAAGTGTTTATTTCTAGCCACAGCTGCATCTCGGAAAGCTCTCCTATTGACAATAATGCCTTTTCAATTATGACTGCGCCATAATCGTTATCGTACACGATTCTTCTTGGCTTTTTGTAATGCACTTTAACACGGAAAAAAAACCTTATTGGTCTTTCTCATAATCTCGTACTGTCCTTGTGTCAAATCGGCATCTATAAACATTTGCAAAGCCTGCATTGGTGTCAAGGAGGACTCCTCTTTACTAGGTCGCTTAAGCAAAAATGCCTTTATCTTTTCGGACAATTGATGCATCTTTGTTACCAGATCTACCCAGTTCCACTTTCGCAGCATGTATAAAAGTCTACTTTTCAAAGTTAGAACGTAGTTCTTCAGTCTTTTGCCTTTTGCTCTGGCTCTTTTTGAGAAGTTTTATCAACAGGTATTCCAAAAGTGCCTTCCAGCCAAGACCGGTTGTATTTTATAAATTTATCTTGAGCTTTGGTTCACCTTTGTTTTATTTCAGATTGCAAATCATGAATTTGGTCGTTATTGTAACCTTCACATGACAAAAGTTTATCTTTTAAATAGTTTAATTTGGCATCTAAAGTAAGGAAATTTTTTTTCTTTATTAGATCAAATAAGTGTTGGCGTGTTACAACCCTTACTCCTGATGCATCTTCTGAACCTAAAACAAACAAATACAATGTAGAAAGTCACTAAAAGATATTTCCTATTTTAAACGATATTTAGCTGAATCTCTTCAATACCTCTAAACTGTATTTATCCGGACGTATCCGGAGATGATTTTCACTGTATTTACAAAGTAAAGGATCAGAGAATAACCTACAATACAAATTATAGCCGGATCTAACCCGATACATAAACAAAAACACTAGCAAAGATTTTTTTTTTGAAATAAGTTATGGTGTGAAAATGGGTTTTTTTATCACTACAAAAAAAATATAGCTTGTTAATTGATCATAATTTTATTTATGCATTTTATAAGTCTTTTACCTTGTCCATCAGAATCCATCACTTTCAATTCGTAGGAAGAACTTGAGAATTTAGAAGCACACTTCGAAAGTTTGATGTTTAGAAAAGCGCCAACATGAAATACGCACACTAAGTGAAACGGTCAAATTGCGACTGATGCCACAGAGGCGGGGTGTAAGGTAGCAGGTAGATAAAGCATGGGTATTGTGCCAGGGTTCATATTCTGATCGTGGAACTAGTTTTTATGAATGTTATTGAATTTTTGATAATGGGACTTTTGGCCGCGTAGATCGAGCAAATACCTGTATGTGCGCTGGTCTCTGTCCACCTCGTAGGAAAAGATGCGTGACTGTTAGTATGTATGTGTGATAATCAAAATGAAATGTCAGACTATCTAGATATTTTTAAAATTGGCTCTTTATTAGGTACTTAAAACAAAATCTGAAGACTGGAGATGGCGTGCGGTTTTAGTTGGTCCGAGTTCGACATAACCGTCGGGGTTAGCATCCAAGTGGATTTCTGCACGAAAAAGAAACGTTAGGAAGGGATCAAAATTCCACACGGGTAAAGCCCAACAGCAGGTCGCCTATCTTTATTATTCTTGAATTTAGAAACTTCATTTCATCAGATATTAGATTAAAATTAAACCTTATAGATATAGTATTAACTGTGAATTTGATACACTTCATAGTTTACATCGTTTTGAAAATGCTAAAAAAATTATTCCATTTTTAGGGTAACTTACGGCCGCCGCGCCGTTCACAATAACTTGCCTGCAGTTAAAGGTAGATGATCTATCTTCCTTGGTATTCCATGGAGATTGATGACGTTTTTGATCTTTAATGCCAAAACTGGCAGTAGATAGGTTATTGGGAACGGCTTTTAGAGAATTTTGTAACAGCAAATTCGGCACCGTTGTCACTTAGCCCGCTCGCTCATACACTAAGGCCGCACCCGCATCCATCTGCACTGTTTCGTACTAAAAAATACTGCGCAGCTGCGAGCGGCGCATTGCAGCGCATTGCGATGCAGGATAACGAGTGTGACGCCGCTCGACCGGTGACTTGTGTACTAATAACCACAGATAATTGATAAGTGGCCAGTCGATTGCTACTTTTAAAACAATACCCGTGTTAAGAATACTACAGACTTTATTAAAAATTGAGGGGCATTGATGTATCCATCTTATGTATATAATCGAGCATTGATGTATGTATCGTTTAACTCATGCCGAGGAGTACCTATCAAATGATAAGTTTGAATAAATACCTTTGTTGATAAGACGTTGGATTTATGATGAGAGGTTACAAGTTCGAATCCATAATTTTTTTTACCTCCCTAAACAAAACCCAATGAGGAAAGCCCTCTCCAGAGCCTCATTGGTTAATCAGCTATTGTACCGGTTAGCTGTTGTGAATTAGTTTTTTTTATATAATATACCTACCATATAGTCGGCAGACAAACTCGCGGCTCGCGGTCGCGGCCCTCCTGATCAAAAGTGGTTACCTTGGCCTAGCAAAGTAATCAAAATGATCTTACCATCTTGGTATTTCCTCCTTCGTGTTGACTGATTGTTCTGATATTTGGTACACGCCTTTAGTTCGAACGCTAATACTCGTACAATTTAAATCACTGAAACAGTTTGGTATTAACATCAGTAGTAGGTTGCAGCTTTACTTATTATAAAGTTGTAGGTATGTAAAGATGCAAAAGTATCTCCTTTGTCGATTGTACTGTACAGTCAGCGTCAATAGTAGCTGATCAAAAACTGAGTTCCAAAAGTATTGACTCTAATTTTTTTTAATAACCTGACTTACTTCTGTTTAATATTAATCACTTGCGTTAAGGTTTCAAAATAATCAAAACTAACGATTTTCAAAATAAGCTGATTCGTTTTTATTTCAATACTCTTAACTTTATTGTGTTTTTAAAGTGACTGATATTTAACTGAATCAAAATAGTCAGAAAAAAAGAGAAGTGGTATTATTCAATTATTACTAGTGCGTGCAGCAGCAGGATCGGCAGCTCGAGCGAAGGAGAATCGCAGACCTTGCGGTTCGCGAGAAGCAGAGGAGAATCGCGTACCGTGTAGCCCGCGACGAGCGGCGGCAACTTAGGCGTCGGAGGTCGCAGAACGACCTCCGTCCCCGCAGGGCGCGGGCCTGGGGGTACCGGATGGAGCCGCCTGTCACCCTAGCAGAAGCAAGCCGCGAGGCGGCGCGCATTGTGTGCCTCCCCATACCCGGGGGCGAGTTGGGGACTCCGTGGTCCCCACACCGGAAGAGGGCCAGATCCAGAGATATGGACCTGGGTCGGTTGGGGTGCGAGGTATATGGCTACGACAATCTCACCTCCGGCAACCGACGGCCCACAGACGGCGCGCGTTTTAGTCGGTTCGAGTCCGACATAGCCTCCTCCTCCGGCTCCGGCGGGGGAGGTCTCCGTGGCGATTTTTCGCACGATAAAAAAAAAGTGTGACGCCCCTGGTGTTGCACATTTCTATAGGCCACGGTAACCACTTCCCATTAGGTGGGCCGTGCGCTTGACTGCCACTTAAGTGGTATAAAAAAAGTACTATTCTCTAACTTTTACTTTTCGACGAGCCCGCAGCAATCGATCAATCATATTAAAGAACAAGGTTGTGCTCGCCGACGATTCTATGATGGGATTGGTCGATGGCTCTACGGGGAGCCAGCAGCGCTGTGCTTGTCGACGAGTGAAAGTTAGAGAATAGCACTGATGGTCAAAGTAGTAGGACCACGGGCCCTTAATGGATTAATCACATATTATTTGGGAATTTTAAAAAGCAATTAATTTTAACTACAATAGCAACCGATGCTATATTAAAAAAAAAACCATAAGCTAGTTTTGCACCATCAATCCCCACACATTTTAAAAAAAAAGACTATTCAATCATCTCATTTTTAGACTTGGGCATTTTTATTTGAAAATGAGATCGCTTTTTTGTTTAAGCATCAAAGTATGTAAATATAAATATATTGAATAAAAAGGTATTTGATCGTGTTTGAAACATAAAGAGGTACAATTTCACTAATATTCTGTTTAAAAAAAAGTATTTTTTGTAGCAGATAAGAACAAAAAACCAAAAATATAAGATTTTTCAAATTTTTCTCAAAAAACGGTAAGGTAATGTGAAAAACAATTCATACAAAAGTTGTGGACCTTGTTATTATCTATAACTTTTTTTTTTCGATAGGAAATCTAGTAGTTTCGCTGCAAAACGAGGATAATAATTTTTCACGCTTAAAATGCACGCCATTTCACCCCGTAAGTACTTCATAGCGAGTTTAATTTATTTATCTGTGCAGTGCCCCCGCCAAGTCGAGAAAACAGAGCGGCACGGCCGTAACACTATTTTCTCGAAGCAACTCAGGCCGTTTTCGACCCCCTAGAACTTCGTTATGGATAAACCTAGAAGCCTGAATCTTCGGTTACCAAGTGGGCTCTGTATTAACACTGTGTATTTCAAATTTCATTCAATTTGAACCAGTAGTTTAAGAATTATAACTAGTCAAAGTTTGCAAATTTTGTCACTCACTGACTGACCGATCATCAAAAGTCTAAGGCACTTCTAGCAGACGTAGAAGCCTCAAATTTAGAACATAAGTAGTGTTTAGTGTACAACCCAAGGGAAAATTAAAACATTCTTCAATTTCAGCAATTTCACCAACTGCATAAATAACTTTGTAATCTCATATAAATATATAGGATTACAAAGTTACATTTGCTGTGAACGCTTCAGTGTACGTGAATCCATCCACTATACTAATATCAGTCTAACGAAGTATTATAAAATGCGAAAGTAACTATCTGAGCGTCCGTCAGTTATTAGTGTTATTACTGTTATTAGTTATTTTCGCTTTCACGCCTAAACTACTAACTGAATAAACTTGATAACGAAAAGTGAAGAAGTACAAGTGGGAGTGTGAGTGTGAGTGGGTGTGGGTGTGGGTGTGGGAGTGGGAGTGGGAGTAGGAGTGGGAGTGGAAATGGGAGTAGGAGTGGGAGTGGGCGTGCTAATCTACAAAAAGAACTGAAATCCCTTCAAAAACAATACTTGTAAAAAGATACCAAGTCTCGCCGCCCTCGCTTCTTCTACCGCAAAAAGTTATGAGATCCATGTAATAGGTACCAATCATCCAACCATCTTATTTAATGTGCGATAGATTGTGTTTCCATGCGATGGCCAAGTCAATTTATTATATTTAAAACTTAAAAGCTTATTACGTAATAACTTAGGACAGAAGGTCCCTGAAGTAGGGACTGAATAAATTAACCGACTTGGTATTACATGGATCTCATAACTTTTTGCGGTAAAAGAAGCGAGGGCGGCGAGACTTGGTATCTTTTTACAAGTATTGTTTTTGATGGGATCCTATTGTTCTTACCATATTTCTTTTCATTTAGAACCGGTCTCATGCTGTTATCAATTATTTCCCAATTCCCTTATTTTTGACGCTATCTGCACCGGGCTGTATCATCATCACTACATATTATAAAACAAAGTCGCTGTCGCTGTCTGTCCGTCCCTATGTATGCTTAAATCTTTAAAACTACGCAACGGATTTTGAAGCGGTTATTTTTTAGTAGATAGAGTGATTCAAGAGGAAGGTTTATATAATACCTGCATAATATTGTAGAGAAACACTGCTAAATTTAGAGGTTTCTAATGTTAATCGGGATTTCTGCTTGAATTTATTTTGCCATGCGTTACTTTCATATTGCGATAGCTCCCAAAGTATTCATTATAATTATATAGTGTGAATGGCAATTTTGATCTACATTAAATGTACAACGTATCTAAAGTATTTAATTGGATGAGGAATAACAATATATAGTCAGTCGAAAAACGCGGAATATGCCCAATCTTACAACTGAAGACCCGCGACGGCAAGCGATTTTAATGGATTCGAGTCCGCCTGATGGATGGGAGTAGTGTACCAGTGAACTTTATCACGAAAAAAAAGTTGGAACGGAATACGGATTCCACGCGGGCGAAGCCGCGGGCAACAGCTAGTTAGAAATAATCAGTAATAGAAACTATGTAAGTAGCCACTACAAAATTCTCTTGACACATAAAACAAAAGGCAGAACACAATATTTAAATAAAAATAAAAATCAGCATTCTAAAAAGGTTTATGTTCGACGAAAGTTTTATTCTTTTCAGGTACTTTTGAAACTTTTTATAGAACCATTGTATGTAATACTTTTGAAAATTTCTGATACTGCTTTACTTTTGGTGGATAGTTTTTTTTGCATTATGAAAATATTCATGTACCAAACACTTTTGCGACGCTGTTTTGTCAGACAATTGTGATATATCTTGCAATGCATTTCTTTTGGACAATTCAGATACTACGCTACTATTGATGTTGACTGTACCTGGTATGTACTTTTTTCTTAAGGTGATTACATACGCGAATAACTTTGACCATACAAATGCTCAAGGTCATTCGCTCGGATTTGAACCATAAAAATCAGTAAAACCAATTTTAATAGATAACTTTATAGGCGACGATTACTAACTAAGAAGGTCACGTCATGCTAATACACTTATTTAACATATATGTGAAGTTTTAGATTATTTGAATACATATTGTAGAAAATATTTGGTTTCATAAGAAAGAGTAGAGTGATGTTCGAAACCTCTTTTCTACTATTTCCTCCTTTTTTATTTGATTTATGAAAAGGTGAAGTTGCTCTGTATATCCTGTAGAATGCAGGCACATAAATTCCAGATCTGTAGGTTCTATAATTAATAAGTAAAACGGTTTTGAAAATACCAATTTTTCGATGCTGGCCTGATTAGGGGCCTTAAAAATACTTACCAAACCGCTACTAAGAGCGTTCACAATAATCACAATACTTACTTCTCTCAAATAAATCTCCAGGTACAGATTTACGTACATTTGCTGTGATTACGGTAAGGTAATTCTTTCTCACAATTCACCGAGGACTCAGGTTGGATGCCAAAACATACATCACAATCTAGATATTCTGATTTCAGACTGTGTGACATTGCCAGATAGAATATTTTAGGAAAATTGAGAACATTTGTGTGTAAAATACGTAAGGTTTTATAGAAATTACGCTGTGTGTGGTGCGCTCCTTTTGTATTTTAGTCTAGCAACCCTTTCTTTGCTACGGTATTTTTTATACTTTGAATATCTAGGAGTATAATATGTATGGCTGTTTTCATGTACATTATCCGAGACCGACGGCTTAAAGTACTCTTCGAGGAACGACCAGACCAATGCAGATATGTAGCCATATTCATGCATTTGTATGCCTTCCTACAAATTCCTTTCCTACTACCTACGAATAGAAGAAATTATCCCATCAAAAAATAACTAACAATCTATTAAAATTAAATAAAACGCCATTAACTTAAGTTTCTCACGAAATAATTGAAAACGTTTTGCGACACGTCGTAAAGTCATAATTAAAACCGGTAACGTTAAATATTTTGCTGGTAAATTAAAATTGCCATTAGCATTTCAAATGAGCGTCCGAAAATGGCCGCTCACTGACATGTGACGTCGCGGTCGACTCACGCGCAGTCGGCGCGGGCGCATTGCGCTTCGGCTCGCTCCCACGATGCCCTAAACGATTACACTGTGCTAATAGAGGGCGATCGATGCGCGGGCGCGGCTCCCTTTGCATGGCGGACTTTGGCTATCTCTGTAATAATAATGGTATGTGTACACGTTTGAATAAACGATGCATTCTGACAGTACCTACCTACCGTATGTGTAGGACTAGGTACTTATAGATGCTTTTTAATTGGGTAAGCACATATAATACAATAGTTTGTCAATCGATTAACCACGGATATCACGGATATCTGTGCGATTAACTGAGACATGTATGGAATGTAGCTTCAATTCTATCTTGACATATTTTTCTCAACTAATATTTAGACGGTATTTTTATTTCCTATCCTCCTTCCCGTCTACCATCCGAGAGGCAATTACCGTTATATACAGGCGCACCAAAATGAAGGAAAAAAGGGCAAACGGAGAAGGAAGAAAATGTTAAACTGTGATTTGAGAATTAAATCACATATTAACACTTACGAGTATGAGCGTTAAGATTAGTAGGTACCTACTGATGCAGCTACTAACTGTAGGCTACAGTGAATAACTACATACCTGTATTTAGCCAGTACAAGCTACAGTTAGTACCTACCTAGGAGTACCTATCTTTTCGCCATAAGTTAAATAGGTATAAACACTAAATTTTAAGTGGAACAAGGCCGCCGGCGAGGGCTCTAGTAATAATATTTAGCGAATTAGTTGATACTTTATAATATCTGCGAAACATCAACGTAGAAGTAGTTCTGGGAATACAACAGAAGCTGAGTTCGGGGAAGCTCCTCACAGCGCACAGCCGGAGGGGATTGCACCCAAATTAGAGACGAAAGCTATCCTTTACCGCGCCACTACTGAAAACCAAATTATGAACAGACAGGTATGTACGATTTATATATAAAGTTGATCTGTGGTTACACGTACACCTACTTAGTACCTACTTATGTAATACAATGTTATTAAAACAGCATGTTCTAACACTGTTGTTCTAAGCAGCTTCTACCAGTGGCGAAGGGTGCAGGTTTCTAAAAGTAAAGCTGATGAAAAAACTAACACATGTTGGAAAATTGACAAAACAACACATGAATAATGAAGTGACAAACTTGAAAGTTGCATGACATAGTTTTATTGGGTTTTAGTGAATCATAGTAGGTAATCGTACAAGAGACTTCATAGATCTGATTTATAGGTAGGTAGGTACTTTACTTTGATAAAAAAGCGAAACATTTGCATAATTGAGAATATTATAGTCAGGATTACAGGAAATCTTGCATATGGCTCGTGAGCTACACATTCAAATATAACACTTGCGATGCGAAACACTATTGATTGTAAGCAAGTGAAGGCTAATAGATACCTACTAAAAAGTAATAACAGTTAACTCGATAAATACCTTCCAAAAAGCTAACCTGTAAACGTCACTTACTTCAACACCTATAACAATCATCTTAAATCGGCCTATTAGTATTCTACAGCGATAACCGAAATGGCCACGACCCTTTCCCTATAATTATTAATGCGAAAGTTTGGGTAGATCGGCGAATGTTTGTTACTCAATTATATCGTAAACTCGTGACGGCTGAATGGTTTCCCAAGGGGGCGAGAGGAACCGAATACCCCATAGTGAGCCGCGGGCGAAAAATGTCTGCTCGTAGCTAAATCATTGTGACATGACGAAACAGGCATACTTTATAGTATTAAATCCGCACTAACTGTCATTTATGATCAACCACACACAATGCCGAACGTCACGATAAGGTAGTGGACAGACGGAATAAAACTTACAAACTTATTAACCATTCGGTTTTACACTGACACTAATGTTTTTCTGTAAAACGATTTACGTACTTGCCCAACGACATATTGTTTCCTTGAATGATAAAAGTAGTACCAATACAAGCGGCAATGGATACGTGTTTGGAATATGTTAACAAATTTCAACGGTACTAAGTACAATGATGCACTTACCGTACTTAATTGCAGTGCAGAACAACTGAAAAGAATTGAAGGTCAACACGGAATCGTTCAATGGTATAATAAAATGCAAATATATTATGATCACAACAATTGGATCTATATCGGTAAACATGTCCAATTAAATGTCTCATTTTATCGGTAGCTACGCAAAACGATACGTTTTAACACGATAAAAACGTAAACAAATAAAACTACGAATGACAAAACCTACAACTGTGAATTTTCGCGTGTCCAATGCCTCATAAATGTGCTGAATGAACCGTTAATAATGAGAATAAGTTGCGAAATCAAGATACAAAACATAAATCGACGTAACTATTGCGTAAACGCTGAAAATAGTCATGTCAGAGGTTGGTCGCGACACTCGCGACTCGCTTCCTAGCTTCGCGTAGCAATGTACTGACGTCGCATTGGAATTGCGGCACTTGCATATTGTGAAACGATCCAATATACATACTAGATTGTCTCCGAATAGAATAGAAAGCTAGGTACAGAATGTGATGCCGTGGGCGACCGCTAGTCGCTGCGGACTGCAAGCAGCGGCGTCGCGCAAAAATAAAGGAAACGGTGTTGATCGATCGCGGCTATATCCGTTCGATGCGGTGACGCAACGATACTTCGCCGCCGGTGTACACTCCGCTCAAACGTACAGTGAGTACCTACTGTGAGTACTTAAATGACGCATTTAGTATCGCGATAAGCGACGCATTGTTTGACAGTATGATGTGATTACTACGATGTAGAAGCGAAGTTGATAAGCCATTATAGACACATCAGCGCATTATCGTGGCCCCATCTTCGCATAAGGTTCACCCTATTTCTTTCCGTGGGTGTCATAGGTATATGACGACTAAGGAAAAGGGATGTTGTCTATCTGGTAGACATTACACATACGCTTGTGATTGGAAGAATAGACTGGATACGAGAAGTGGAGAATCGGGTGCTATGGAGGACATTGGGAGAGGCCTATATCCAACAGCAGTCCAATTGATTGATTGACATCAAGGCATTTAGACCTCACAAAAGAAACTACTGCCGTCAAACTAGCTCATATTGTGACCAACCACGTCATACAAAAAAAAACTTGATTGGTTTAATTCATCAAAGGAGAGCAAGCCAACAAGTAACTGTCAGCTAGTAGCCAATTGCGTTGATCTTTACAGCATAATGCTGAACTAACAGCCGCGGGGCATCCCCCTTAATTATATATTTCGTGATTTATATGCATACCATGTTATGATGGATGAAAGCAAGTACTCGAGAAACTTTTTGCTGATGCCATGTAGACAATATTTATATAGAGGTGTTGGCAAACAAAGGCAGGTGACGCGGACAATAACCTTTGTGTATTTTCGGATGCTCTCTTACAATTCGAAACTAATTTATGCGCAGTTCTGACCCACTAGGAGTAAATACTGACAGTCTACTCAAGATATTAGAGGCAATACAAAGTGCCTGTTACCCTAGCAGAAGCAGGCTGCGGCGGCGGCGCACATTGAGTGCCTCCTCATACCCGGGGGCGAGTCGGGGACTCTGTGGTCCCCACACCGGAAGAGGGCCATTTCGAGAGATATGGCCCTGGGTCGGCCGGGGTGCGAGGGATATGGCTATGACAATCTCACCTCCGGCAACTGACGGCCCACAGACGGCGTGCGTTTTAGTCGGTTCGATTCCGACCTAACCTCCTCCTCTGGCTCCGGCGGGGGAGGGACCCGTGGGGATTTTTCGCACGATAAAAAAAAGGGCAATACAAAGTAGCCAACTAAGACAGCCTCCGTAGCTTGGTGGTAGAGCACTCGACTGCTACACAAAGGGACACGGGCTCGATTCCCACCCAGTGCAAATATTTGCATGCATGAATATGTCTTTTTACATTGCGCTGGGTGCCTCGAAGAGCTCGTTAATCCGTCGGTCGCGGTTGTTCGCGGTAGTCGTTATATAGGGGAAATGGGTGAAATGGCCGGAATGGCCCACACAGAAGGAGCACCCGTCCGATCAACGGCGTGCCCTGCTGGCAATAATCACAAAGTGCAATAGGTACCCGAGGGCACGGCTATGGTCGGCTAGCTTCGTTTATCTAGTGGTCTCTATAATGCATAGGGTATGTCTACAGTTTAATCAAAGTCAAAGTCAAAGTCAAAAATCATTTATTCTGTATAGACCATCAAAACGGCACTTACAAAACGTCAATAATATACATATATGTACTAAAGACTAGCTTAGCAAATGGACCACCGGTTCGAAACGCGGCCCCGGCCTGAGAAGACTCCGGCAAGAAACTCAGCGGGCTTTTTTTTTTTTTTTGGTCTATTTACAAAAAATGCTTAGTCTACTTAGTCTAAATACAATCATTTGTTTGAGAAGCATGCATGAGTGAACAGCTCAATTCCAAGCAAGTTTATCATCTAAATATTCTTGTATTTTATAATAGCCTTTTTGGCACAATTTCCTCTTAACTTCATTTTTAAATTTATTTATAGGTAAATCCCTAATTTCATTAGGGAGCTTGTTAAAAAATAATTAAAATATTTTTCCTTACATACATTAGGTTCTCGAAAATGTATTGTGACACTACGGTCAGAATGTCTATTTTTTTAAACTTTTCTCTGAGGGAGACTCTTGGGCCCAAATTATAAATAGCTCGCACAGCCCGCTTTTGTAATATAAATATTGTATTCAAATCCGCGGAATTACCCCAAAGGAGAATTCCGTAGCTCAAAATACTATGAAAATAACTGAAATAAACTATTCTAGCCGTATCCACATCTGTCAGAATTGATAGCTAGATAGATATATTTAGAGCAATTAAAACCGATTTGATAGCTTTATAAAGGTATCTGTTTGTTCGATATACGATAGAGACTACGCCTACGCTCTACAAAACCGAACTCTTACCTCTTAGGCACTTGTCCCACCGCCGGCGAGAAAACGAGTGACTATCGACTATTTTCTCGCTCTAGAAACGTACAATAGATATACATTCCGTGTAAACAAAAGAGATGCATATACAAATAGTTGATCGCTGACTGTTCACACTGCCGGCGAGTACTCGCTTTACTAGTTTGTCGCTGAGCGACAAGAGCTATGAAAAATAACACTCGCTCAGCGATACTCGCTAAGCGATTAGCGAATATCGCTAATTTCGGTGTCAACTCATGGTAAAGCTAGGACTGTACGCTTGGCTGCCGCGAGCGTGTGTTGCGAGTAATCGCTCACCTCACTCGCACACCCGCTTATAGCCGAGCTACAGAACTATCGGAATTACGCACTCGCTCCTCGCTGCTCGCCAACTCGTTTGTAGCTCTAGCTCTACTCGTTACTCGTTCATCGTTCCCGGTGAGACAACTGCCTTACCGATGTGCCAAATCAAAGGGTACTATAGTAGAGCTGACCCTCTATAGAGGATTTCTTATTTCGGCGACAGATAAAATGATCATTATTTCTAAAAATAAGGTGGGGGGTGTCTTCAGATCTCAAGTAATCCTAATGCTTGACGGATGAGACCATCTCGTAGGCCGTAGGTATCAGACGAGAGTTGCTTCCATAAAAGTGAATATAAAACCAAATTATGAAAAGTTGAAGCAGAAGAGGCTTCAAAGTAGAACCCTTAACTGAAGATGAAATAAAAAAAGAATGATCTAAGAACACTCATTTCCTCCGAATTCCTATTCTCCATCTTTTAGAAGCTGAATAAGGAAGTAAGGATATTTGGTGATTAGACGTGGCGATAAAAAAAATTGTGTGCGTTCAATAAATTAGCCCATCGCAATCCACCGCTGGACATAGGCCTCTCCCAATACTGGAAGGCTTTGGCCTACTGTTTCCACGCAGGCCAGACGATTAGGTTTTATTTCGAGATTTCCTTCTCTCGCAGTGATATCTTCTGCATATTTTACCGTTAGGCGCCTTTGTGTTTACGACACACTTTGGAAGAGACGGGGTAGTGATATCTACTTGTATTTTTTCTCTATCACAAAATGGATATTAAACAAAAAAATACAAAGTTAAAATCTTTGAACGTGACATCGGCGATATCAACAATCGGCGTAGATCCGGGATGGTATCATGTCGCATCGTATTGCAGCGCATGCGCCGTAGCTGCGGTGGCAGCGCGGTGTGCGCGGGCGCGAGGTCACCGAGCTCGCGGCTCGCCACACGCCGCCGCGTCGCGTCGATGTTATTGCCATCTATTCCAATTTCCGTGGACATTCAAAATTGACCCAAATTTCTAGACGCACTTAAAAGGATTATTTTTTTAATAATAATGTTTGAGATGTCAAGCGTTTACACAAGAAGTTAACTTTAAGGATCTATTAGTAATGTTACAATACCTATAACCATTTCGTTAATTTATTTACTATGACCAAGATAAGTCCTCAGGTTGTCTAGTGTAGAATGCTTCCTCTGACAGTAATTCCTATTCCTAAATTGGTCTAATGGTGGCCCTACTCGTGCCCGCCTGCGCCCGCGCAGTCGCGCACGCGTCATCCGCATGACGGTACAACCGGCGGCGCTTACAGGTCACTGTCTGCGTCTGCCTGTCTGGACGATTAACGCATTGTTCGAACTTTCTAGAAGCTCAACAACGCACCAATACTTACTCGCTTTCCCCTAGTTCATATTCCGCGGATGCCCGTTGCAGCATAATATCTTGTTAAAATAACAAATTTAGACATTTCTCTTGCAGCTACTGTGATAGGCCTCGAGAAGTTGTTGAAAGAAGGACACTTTCATGCAACTGCATTTAAGTTTCCTGTCTGTTCTACTGAAGTGTTGATCACCAAAATTGGCTCAAGTTGCAATAGATAATGCGCGTAGCCATTTGAAGAGCAAACACGTGTTACTTTAAAAGTATCTTTGTCGCCACAGATGTTTTTGTATTAGCTGCATAACGAATTCCAATTTTAAGAGGTCCAACTACCCGCTGTAATCTTTCAAAATTGGTAAACAGAAATAAGTAATATCTCATTCGTCATTTATGAATTTGAAGTCACCAGCGATTACCAATGCCATGCAAAATAATTTAGTTAATACACAGTGTACTAAGAACGGTCAGGCCGGTGTGGCTTGAGGCAATTAGCGAAATGGACGCCGGAAAGGCGAACGTACTCAGCTCGCGTGGGTCGAGTGCGGACAGAGCGGGTGAACTCCCACCGGGCGACGTCAACCGACCTCCTATTAATAGTACGACCAGTGGGTAATCAATATTCGCCGTGCAAGCCAACCCTCACCCGCATCGCGCTTCCTGGAAGCCGCGAGCGCGATTCGGGGACACAACGGCCCCCGGCGGCGGCGCCGCGCCTCCATAAATCTCCGAGGACGTACCGCTCGCCGTCGCTTCCTTTGTTTTTTTTTCTCGGCGGCTCGGTAATAAGATCGCGCGCGTCGACGTCAGGTATAGATGGGCTCCGGGCGGCCGCGCGTGAAATGCATGAGCTGTCTATTGACCGCGCAGATGTACAATTTTAAAAGCTTGTTCGGCGGAGACGTGAGTCGAGGCGCGTGAGTCCCACCGCGGCGGAAATAATTAGTCGTGGAGATAATCGTTCAGAAACTCTGTCGGCGCGGCGCTCGTTAACCCGCGCCCAATCGTGTGCTCTCGCAACAACTTGAGCCGTTTGCAAAATGAAAACTTCAAGGTGACTCGATTAATCCCAAACCTACTTAACAAAGCTTATAATTTTAATAGGGAAACTGGCGAGCTTCATGGAATCAGGAGGAGAGTTTCTACTGTAAGGGACTTATGATATTAGGGAATTTGGGAAAATACCTGCTCTCTAACGCCAATTTAGAAGAATTTAAATATAAGTTACCTACTTTATACCTATTATAAACGTGAAAGGTGAAGGGCACTACATGGTTCCATCTACGAAGTAAATCCTTTACGCACTTTGGCTCCATTTCGTGAATGATCCAAAAGTGAAAAACACCCAAATTGTGGCTGGTCCAATTTGCGATTGGTACAATTTGCAATTGTTACAATTCGCGATAGGTCCAATTCGTTATTGCTCTAATTCGCGCCTATGTTAATCATCCGAAACTCGTCCAGTGAAAGTTTGAGTAGATGGATGAATGAATGGTTTGTTACTCAATCAAGACAAAACGGCCGTACGGATCTAATGAAATTTAACACAGAGAGATAGACGATAGTCTAGAATAGCCCATAGACTTCTTCTCCCCTAGACAAATGGCAATTCGTTGAATGAATGCAATGATGAATGTATGAGTTTGACGTATATGAAACGTATTATGACATTAATGACATACGTTGACGACTGTCATATACGTCAAAACCCATACATTCGTCATTCTATTCTATAATAAGCCGGCCATCGAATTGCCACTTGTCTAGGTGTGTATCTATATAATGCCACGCGGACGGAACCGCAACATCTAGCAAATGATAAAACACTTCAACATGGCGCCGATATTGAACGCGCAACATTAAGAAAACCTTTACCTGCGCACGAGTGATTAGTTATAATGACGTACGCGCATGCAGCAGCGGGGTATTGCGGCGCAAGGCGAACTTGTCAAGTGACAGATCACGACGGCTGTGCCTAGGTGGCGACGATAACGGCTAGATAACAGGCACATTAATGAGTGCTTACATAATAAGTATATAAACAGTGGCCAACGTTCGTGAGCTGTCGTGTCGCCTGGCGAAATACCGGTTTAGCGTCTATCAGTTAATGAGATTTTTGTGGGGACTGTTTAATGATAGTAACATAAAACTTATAGTTGCACATTTAATGGACGGATGGTGTGGAACCTAATTATTTTCTGTTCATCATCTAAGCGCCAATCCGATAGCTTTGGATAAGCTTGCATTTTGGGGCGCGCGGATCGTTCTAATATTTCACTTTTTTGGTTTAATTGGCTTTTTGAGAGATTCCTCAACTACTACTCCAGAGTAACGACCATTGAGAGGCTTAATTTTTGATTGTCTGGCTCTTCACTCATAGCTCTGCCTATTTGTTGCATTGCTTAAGGTATAAGTGTGACATTGTGACCCAGGCCATCAAAAAAACTGCAACTGTATTTAGATATGTATAGGTATTTGACTAGGATGACGTGATAACGCAAATAATGTATGGCGTGTCAGTATTAAGAGAAGTCAAATCAGAAGTTTAAAACACTCTGTATCAATCAGTTTGCCATCGCCGATTCTTTTAAAGTCGTTCCTCGAGAACTTACTTCATTTCCAGGAACTGAGGTAGAGGACAAAAAATTAAAGGAACAACTTAATCCACAACAAAATACGCCTATTGTGTGGACCAAGCTTTCGAAAACTATCATGTCGCGCGAAAAAACAAATTAACAGATTTATAATACTCTTCTATGCTTTAAACATACTTATAAAGTACATTTGGAAATAAATATTTAAACCTCCTCCGCTCATACATACACAAGCGAAAGTAACACAGATATCCTCCAAAAAACTAAGACAACTCGATCTACATAACAATGTCGAGAAAAAGGGTCCAATTAAGTGTTCAATTCGATGCTCTCACGCAAAAAATATCCAACGCGATGTATATTACTTTAGTCTTTTTTTCCGCACATCCGCGGACAACCCTTGCATTCCCACGAATATCCGCGACACTGTTATATAGGTACCTAGAAGTAATAGGGCTGCAGTTGCAAGACTTGCAAGTAGACATTGTCGCGACCGCGGCAAAAAATCACCCGCCGAGTCGCCGGTTGGGTCCCGCGCGACACCCCATTGATAAGGCACGTCTCGCTTGCCGTTCAGCTCGCTGACGACACAGTAATTGCTACGCTTATCTGCCGAATGTTCCGATTGTACTTTCGGACAACTAACAATACATTTTTTGTACAATTGCTCGAACTTACTTGTTAATTTGTCGAGTTATGTGCAGTGATATTTAAAAAACCTATTATGCTGAGTGATGTAGTCATTGCTGTGTTATGACATGACAATTGATGTACATTATATAAAGTTGTATAAATAGATTACAACTTTGAATGCGATAGATAACATGGAGCGTATGTTACAAAATGAGATACTTATGTGGTATATACAAGGGTCGCAGACAAGCACACGGCCCACCTGATGGAAAGTGGTTACTATGGCCTATGGACTGGTGCAAGACCAGAGGAGTCACCCTCGTGCTGCCGACCCTTTAAGATAAGAGAGATTCTGTGCCGTCAGCCAAGAAGACAAGCAGGACAAGGACAAGCCTTACCTTTGGTTTTCCCACTGACAGCACAAAACCTGTCAAGTGAGCTCTGGCTACCCTACCCAGCTGTACTTAGTTGCACTTGAAGTGCTAGAACTTTGACAGCCGTCCGAATTAGTCTTCAACACTTCTCAACAATTATGACACGCTCTATTTTGTATTATATTATCATTGATTCTATATAGAAGTTTCTCGTAACACAACCCTCGCAAAACTTCCTTTTACTGTTATTATAATAACAGTTGTCATTTGGAGTAGGGATGCCTACAGTCAAGGTCAGAGATGTCAGAGCACATTACGAAGCTCTAACTAGCACCAGCGACACGGTAAAGGCGTTACCGGAGACCTAACTGGGTATAGAACATCACTATAAACCCGCGCCACGTATCTTGGACCCTAAATGTGCCCTATACGCGCAGTACACATTTCTTGGGTGTCTTTTGAGGATAGCACGGAGTGCTACTGTGGTGGACGAACTCAAATTCACCAAGCATAGACTATTACAAAGCAATCCGCGGGCGCCAGAGCCTCGTGTGTCTTACGATTTAGGTCCAAGATACGTGGCGCAGGTTATAATAAAGAAAGTAGTCAATAAGAGGTCAGGGCCGTACTTAGGAAGGCGTTTCGGCGAAATATAAAGTTATAGCGCATTTACATTTTTGTACGGTGTTCACCCTTCAATAAAATTATGCCAAGCAGATGTCAGATTTCAGAAATTCGAACTTATGGAGATGCCGTTAGAGAATATATTTTTTCACTTGTAATATGTTTTATTAAAACAGACATCGAAAGGTAAGTTCTAGGAACATGTTATGATTCCAAAAACATGAAGATAAACACAACACGAGGTTATTAAGCCGCGGTTTTCTGTAGTGCGGAGGTACTTCCCCAGTCGGACTGCTCGATTGGGACGGATATACCGCCGTGTCCTACCTCCTCTAAATTTATCAGGATGTAAATATAAATCCATCATCATAAGCCTTATAGTAATCACAGCTTCTAAAATTTGCACTTTGAAGACCCAGGATGGCCTGTTCTCTTCTAGAGCATTATTTAGGGGCCTAGCAGATCAGAATTGCTTTGACCCCGAAGATCTTAGTGAATTCCCATACACCTTAGATAAAATCTTTATATCATAATCACATTATGTAATCAAAGCGCTGTATCTGTGGAGTAAGATTACTGGATAGAATGAAGAATGTAGGTATACGAGAGTAACGCTGACACCGTTTGGAGAAATGCTGAGGTGGTTAGGTTGGGGCACGTAGAACGAATGAGGAGTGATCAAATGACAAAACAAGCCTGTGTATAACTGGGAGGTCTGGCGGTCACCTTTGAAGCGTAAATTATATTGATCAAATTGATGGTGTCGCGAAAAAAGGGGCAAGCAAAATAATAAACACTGTTACTTGAACGAAGCACCTAGAACTAATAGGTCTGTAGTAGAGCTCATAAAATATACCTACGAGTATAGTGATAAATACTGTATGTATCTCTGTCTACCCGGCGTGAGTCTATGTATGTTCATCATCTATCTGCTTTGACCTATTGAAGATCTCTTTTGAGCGAAGTACCTAAATTTCACGATGCCTATTTGCATAACAAGACTACGTCGAAATAATGGATAATGTAGAAATGCAAAGTAAAATATTAAAATAGCTTATAAATACTGCCGAAGATGTCGCAGAACGGAGAGAGTGGAGGTGGAAAAACCAGACCGAAGCTCGGGCTCACAGGTGAAAGCCTCGTTTACCACCAGAGTTGTAATGATGATTATTAGAAGAAAATATACTTAGGTAGAAAGATGTCAATAACCGGACTAACCACAGAACCTTCCGGAACGTTAGGTCCGTTTACCGGAATGTCCAGTCGGTTCATTAGGTCTCTTTTCCTGAAAGTCCATTCCCCGAACGTCCACTTCCCTGAAAATCCACTTCCCTGAACGTCCCACTTCCCTGAACGTCCACTCTCCTCACGTCATACCTAACTACAATATGGCCAGTGTGTTGTGGAGGTCAGGTGGCAAATATCGCGACAAATATCGAAGTTTGACTGCTTCGTAATTAAACTGAAAAGCCGACCTCAATTGAGCCGAGAAAACGCTTAAATACTAATGATGATAGATAAAATAAAACATCAATAAATAAACCATTGATTACTGAAAATCACTTCTAAAAATCAAACCACAAACAGGATGTTTCTGCATATTTGATTACTTAATTTCTTTTAGCGGCTAGCTGCGTCATAATTTGTCAGAGAGTGAATATTCTGAGCTTCGTCAAAGGCAGATTATGAGCAGACAGATTCAATGTCAACGGCTAGAAAGAATTTACATAAGTCATCGACCGGCGCCGATCGTCGATCGTGATGAGCTATTTGTGCGCCGATAACGAGCTGATTAGCCGATGAGTAACCTACAATAACATGATAACAAATCTCGTTTATCGCTAGCCACTTTTATTTGTTTTATTCCGTTTGTATTCATGATTGATTGCTCTAAGAGAAAGTGACTTGAATGTTGCCGTTTTGACCATAACACCAATTTGTTATCTGTTTGCACCTAATTCTGTTATTTTCTAGCTATTAGTTCATACCGGGCGTCTCTCGGTTCTATACTGTGCTCTCGGGATGGGAGCCGACTTTACAAGCGGAATTTCCAAAATACACGTCTGCTTATCTCTTCAGGAATAATGGGCGTGACTAATGAGTACAATACATGTCTTTACTGGTATGCAATACAAAAGCCAGATAGATAGATAATTCTTTTGTACACCAAAATTAACTCGCGTCCGGTTGCCGCCATTATAGTGATGTAAAATATTCGAGATAGGCTGATTATTGCCTATTATTAAATGTACACCAAAATTAGACAGGTTTGGAATGACCAACAGTTAATTATTGTAGGTACTGTGGGTGGATTTAGTTGGAAAAGTAAATCTCATAATTAGCGGATCCCTGACTCCAAGGTGAAGGCCTTAGATGCGACTGACTGAGGCAAGGATGATGATGATGATGAGTAAATCTCATAAGATGAGTAAAATGTAGAGTGTCTACCGTAGAACTCTTAAAAAGTGATTGTCAGTCTGTCTGTCGCCATGATCACGGCCAGACTTACGAAGAATTAGTCCTTAGAGTCAATGATGTATTATATTCATAGATACGTCATACAAGAAGATGGCGGCTTTCAAAAAGAGTCGAAGACGTTTGGGACACAAATTCTACGGACACTGTGTCCCTAAGTGTACTTTCAAATTTATTTATTTTTTCAAAGACGTTACGGACACCAATATAAAACGATAGTTTTGTACAGTCGGATGAAAAACTTATTCAATATTGGATAGGTTGTACAAAAGAAAGTGTTAATACTCGTATGTTGTTGGAGGAAGTGCCTGGAATAAGGGAAATTCGGAGGGGCCCATTGGGCTTCTGGTGGTTTTATTAAAACTAAGGACAGGTGATTCTGATGAAAGAATATCTACATTAGTTAATGTGCCTAGGCGAACTTTAGAAGTTCTTTTACAGGATTTTGTGCCAGCCCAGCTTGGGATTAGCCATATTCAGTGATGCCAACTTAGGGGTTTTCCCCCTAAATTTAGGGGGAAAGAACATGTCTAGGGGATTTTCTAGGGGGTAAATTTATTTAGGGGAATTTTTAGGGGTACGTTATTCAAGGATTATCGTTGTTTTTTTTTAAGTGTCCGCCACTGGTGCTTTACTATTAATTTGTTTAATCATCCAAATAATGTTGTGACGTATCTTAGGGGCTGTCCATTAATCACGTGAGACTCAACTGGTCTGTAAAAAATCACGAAATCTAACCAGGGGGGAGGTATAATAAGATATCACGTGTATTTATTTCTTCTTATAACGCGCGATTTTTAGGATAGATAGATAGATAGATAGATAGATAGATAACACTTTATTGTACACCAATAGATGTACAGTAGAGACAAGTAGGTATCATGTATACAGCTAGATTCGATTTTTATCATGTTTCTTAATTATCTAGCATTCAAAAAATTATTACAAAATACACATGATTTTGGGTAAGGGATGTAGTCTAAAACCTCACCAGGTATCACCATGGGGGAGGGAGGGTTAAAAAATTTGTAAAAAAGTTTAGGGGTTTGTAATTGATATTTAGAAGAATTTTGTAAGTTGGTTCTAGGGTAGGGTTGCCATAAGTGTGGGGGCCCAGACCGGGACATTTGAAGAGAAAATAGTAAAGGTAGAAAAATTTGAACTTTTATTACAACAATAGGTAACTTTTAAAGTTTAAAACAACTTTTAACACTGCCATTAACTACCAGCGGGCAGCGTCTCGGGCTTTCTGTTTTTTTCTGAAAGGCGAAAAATTATCAGAATTAACTTCTGATAATTTTACAAAATATTTTGACGAAATCAACATTAACTGAAACATCATCTTCATGTAGACGTTTTCTCCCGATTGCATCCGTGGCCAAAATGACGAGCATCAGACCATTTGCACGCATATCACTCTCCACGACGTCAAGCCAGGGGTAGGTCAGTACGTCTTCTTGGTCCTACCCCTTCTACCTGGACTCGGCGGGGGCGCCATTGTTAAGTATTTGCTACCCACGTAGCCTGGCGGTTGCCGCAAGACGTGGCTGCACCAGCGAAGGCGGCTCTTTTGCATTTCATCTGCGATGTCACGGACATGAGGGTTGCCGCAGAGTTCTTCCCACGATCTTTATGCGTGACGCCGCACATCCACTGCAGCATTTTCATCTCCGTGACCCGCAGCTCCTGCTTGTGTCGCTCCAGCAGCGGGCACGCCTCACAACCATGTAAGAGGACAGGCCTAATGATCGTCTTATGACCTTCAACCTAACTGGCATTTTGGGATCACACGTGACGCCAGTCATTTCTCACCGCCTGGCCCACGCGGCAGTAATGCGTGCCCTGACGTCGTGGTCGATTTCACCGGTCACATGAAGTAAAGATCCCAGTTACTTAAACCGAATCATCGTCTATGCGGTCGGCTGTGGAATCTGTCGAATTTAACGCTAAGCTTTCTGTCTTCGCTACATTTAGCTTCAGACCACCGTTCTCAAGCGCCTCCTTCCACACTTTCACGTGTCGCACCAATCTGCTCCTGTCCGCGTCCATCAGCGCAATATCATCAGCATACATGAGCAACCACGGAGGCTGCTCATGTGGGTTTCTGATACTGTCCGACAAGACGTTTAATACCACGCTGAACAAGTAAGGACGGATCCTTCGTGTACTCCGACGGTGATGGGGAAGGCTTTCGAATCACCAACAGCAGTCGAAAAGCGAACCACGGAACCAGAATCATGATACATGTCTTGGATGGTGTCAATGTAGGTCTCTGGAACTCTCTTAGCCCGCAGTGCCCACCAGATCACCGCGCGAGGAACACAGTTGAAGGCCTTCACCATGTCTAAGAATAGGCAGTGCAGGAGCGTGTTCTTCGCCCTGTATTTCCCCACCACAATCCTTAGGGCGAACACCGGATCCATGGTCCCGTGCCTGGGACGAAACCCATACTGACATTCCGAGGGTGTACTCTCCTGTCGGATTCGGGAGTCGATCGCGGTTACTGCCACACTTTTGCACCGATCCCTTGCCTTTGAATACTGGCGTAATGATGCTCAGTCTCCACTGGCTCAGGATCTCACCGGTGAGGAGTACGTGGTTATACAGATTTGTTAGAATGCACACCACGACCACCCATTGCCTACCAAGCCTCGATGGGGTCCTCGTTGTGTCCGACAGCTTTCCGGTTCTTCATGCGGCGAATGGCAGTACTTCTGCAGGCGTCAACGGTGGCACTAGTCCTTGGTTATTCAGAAAGAGGTCTGGTGATTGCACCTCTTTAAGCTGCTTATTCAACCGGTCGTGGAAGTATAAGCGCCATCTCTCCGGCACAGCTTCTTTCTCGTACAACAGATTCCTTCCAGGGTCTTTATTACTCATTAACTTAATCGTGTACGGAAAAATGTCAGCGCTTACATCGTTCAATCCAGAAAGAAGAAAGAAAGATGTAGTGAGTCACGTTTATTGTAGGTATATTACTGTTTACCAAGTCCAGCTCTCTGATATAATACTTTTTTCTTACATGTAGGTAGGTAGCAAGATGCGTGTGCACTCAGTCGCGTCACAGGCGACACTCGGGGCCGGGACTTAAACCGGGACAATTTGCTTATCGGCCGGGACGCCGGGACACCATGCTTCAAACCGGGACATGTCCCGGCGTACGGGGACGAATGGCAACCCTATTCTAGGGGGGAACATTCCGAAGGAGTTGGCATCACTGGCCATATTGCCAGGGAACAATTAATCAATCGTACTTTGTTAATACCTAATGGGCTGTATGGTAAAAGACATAATAGTATTGTTATCTGTGATGGCAGATATATTAATATTATTATAAGCGCAAACTATATGTTTCAAAAACAAACATCATTTCTCTCTCCAATCGCTATAATCATGAATGGTTTTAATAGGTTTCTGTACTTATGCAAGTACAGAAACAGGGGTTTTTACTCCTAAACTTTTTTACCAATTTTTTAACCCTCCCTCCCCCATGGTGATACTTGGTGAGGTTTTAGACTACCCCCTTCCCCCTATCCCTTACCCAAGATCATGTGTATTTTGTAATAATTTTTTGAATGCTAGATAATTAAGAAACATGATAAAAATCGAATCTAGCTGTATACATGATACCTACTTGTCTCTACTGTACATCTATTGGTGTACAATAAAGTGTTATCCTAAAAATCGCGCGTTATAAGATGAAATAAATACACGTGATATCTTATTATACCTCCCCCCTGGTTAGATTTCGTGATTTTTACGGACCAGTTGTGTCTCACGTGATTAATGCACAGCCCCTAAGATACGTCACAACATTATTTGGATGATTAAACAAATTAATAGTAAAGCACCAATGACGGACACTTAAAAAAAACAACGATAATCCTTGAATAATCTACCCCTAAAAATCCCCCTAAATAAATTTACCCCCTAGAAAATCCCCTAGACATGTTCTTTCCCCCTAAATTTAGGGGCAAAACCCCTAAGTTGGCATCACTGAATATGGCTAATCCCAAGCTGGGCTGGCACAAAATCCTGTAAAAGAACTTCTAAAGTTCGCCTAGGCACATTAACTAATGTAGATATTCTTTCATCAGAATCACCTGTCCTTAGTTTTAATAAAACCACCAGAAGCCCAATGGGCCCCTCCGAATTTCCCTTATTCCAGGCACTTCCTCCAACAACATACGAGTATTAACACTTTCTTTTGTACAACCTATCCAATATTGAATAAGTTTTCCATCCGACTGTACAAAACTATCGTTTTATATTTTGGTGTCCGTAACGTCTTCGAAAAAATAAATAAATTTGAAAATACACTTAGGGACACAGTGTCCGTAGAATTTGTGTCCCAAACGTCTTCGACTCTTCAAAAATGGCGCGACAGTTTAGTTACTTATTAAAAATATGTCAATGTTATTAATTTATTTGAATTATATATAAGTATTTACATTAATAATATCATATTATTACGAATTTATTATTATAATTGTTTTTTTTGGTCGCGATTCTGATTGGTGCATAAAATGATGACCAAAAGTCATCATATTTTTGTCGCCATTTTGAGTGCGGACAACATATCTATAGTTTATAATATATCATTGCTTAGAGTTACATATTATTCATTGAAATGTGGGTAATAAACGCATACATACTCAAATATAAAAAAAAATATCATCAGCAAGATAATAAATTTTGTGAAAACGAATTCCACAGTCTAATCGCACGCAAAATAACAGATTAGGGTATCAAAATGGGGTTTATGTAATTTTGCATATTTTGCAAACTCCCATGCATGCAAAATGTATAATTCAAAACGAAATTATTGGTATGTAAAATAAAGGTTAGATGAAATGATGAATTCGATTCCCGTTCCCACTACCTATGTGCACCTATTCCTGGAGCGCAAAGCCTATGTGTTGTTCCAGATTATTTCTATCACTATACCCAGGTTATGTTCCCGATTCCCCCTGTTCGCCCGAAAATGTATCAGTTTTATAATAGCGTTTTAACAAGAGGGTACCGTCAATGAGAAAAGTGTTACCTACTTCTCGAGAAGTCAGCATTCCGCGAAGTTGACAATTTGCGAGTGGTTGTCATTTTGCGAGTTGACATTCTGAGATGATACCTCTTCACCTACATTTCTACTAAACTTCAATACTAATTAGGCTAATAAAGAATTGTAAATTAAGGAGACTGCCCCGTGGCCCTACCCAATACTGGGAACACCCAACAATTCCGAAATACTTAATTCCGAATTTCAATATTCCGATTTTCAAAATTCCGAATATTATAATTCCTAAGAAACAAAACTCCGAGTATTCAAAAACACGATAGTTATTTATCCGAAAGTTATAAATACGAATGTTCATTCTTCCGAATTTCATTTTTACGAATAATTAAAAATCCGTAGTATTATTGGCCCGAAAAACGTTATTCCGAATTTCAAATTTCCGAAAATTCATTGCTCAAATTGAAAATTTGTATTAAAAATAGGTAAAAGTTAAAATTGATTTGACATGTTGCGCATTTTAGAGTTGTTTTTTTATAATAATAAATTAATTTTCTCGCCAATTATTACGTATAAAAATTAAGCCAAACCCGACTTGCCGTGGTCCTACTGCCGTGGTACTTGTTTGCCCTACACTAGAGTGTTATTTAAAAACCGGAGGCGCGGAGGGAGGGCAGTCCTCGCCCGCAGTAACGAAGCTCAGGCGCTCGGGCGAGCTGAAGCGGCTGAGGCTGGTCGCCGGAGGCGACCAGCAAGCCGAAGCTGCGGAAGCGAGCATGGGTGCCCGAACTTTGTTACGCAAGGGCGGAAGGACTGCACATCCCGTAGCGCCGGAGAAGAGCGAAACTAATGCATGCCTGCATGCTTGCCTGCATGCATGCTTGCCTGCATGCTTGCCTGCATGCTTGCCTGCATGCTTGCCTGCATGCTTGCCTGCATGCTTGCCTGCATGCTTACCTGCATGCTTGCCTGCATGCTTGCCTGCATGCATGCTTGTTACTGAAACTTGTATGGCAACGTGTATTTTGTATCGTTAGCATAAATAAATTAAAATAATAGTTCAATAATTATATTTCCTGTTTATCTCGTGTACCCCGAAAATAGCAACTATCCTACTTACCTAATGCAGGTTTACAAGGCGCTTGATTGTCGGGTTTGTGTTGTTTCGGAGTTTTGATAATCGGAATTCGTATTTATGATATTTCGGATTATTAATAATTCGGAATTGTAATGGTTCGGTATCTTCAAATTCGGAATTTTAATATTCGCAGTTATAATCGTTAGGAATTTTGAAATTCGGGTTTTCAATAAATAGGATTTATGATACATCGGATATCTGACTTTCGGAATTTTGAATGATTCGGAATTATGAAATTCGGAATTTTGAAATTCGTGATTGTAACTTTCGGAATAAGGCTTTTCGTATTTATGTAGTGTACCCCCCAATACTTATGCCTGTATGTACTTACCTACATTTGCAGATAGGTACTCTAAAAAAACTTAGGTGTGTGTTAAAAATGTGTGTTAGTTTTGAATTATTTTCTGTTGGTCTATCTATTTGATCGCGATGGTCGCAAATACAACTGAACAGATTTTGATTTGGATTTTTTGTTTAAAAAACTATTGATCAAACTTTGACTACAATTGGTTGCAGAAGAACCAGAGATATGACCAAAAAATATTATTATCAAGGTTGGAATTGAACCGACATCTACACGGAGTCCTGTATCAACTAGTTTATTAATCTGTAGGACGAATCACCACGTGTGCTATGTTGGCACATCGAACCATCGGAAAGTAACCAAGTAGACAAAAAACCACGGCGTCACAACCCAACATTCCGTTATGAGCCGCCGCGCCGGGGGCGCAAGTACGCTTTTGAGAAATATCTGACCCCCGCCCCCCGCCCCGACAGGCCCCAGGTGACGTTAACTGGCAGCCTTGTGAATGTTGTATGAGCGGACTTGTCCTTCGTAAGCTAGTGGTTACGGCTGGTTTTGCATCTATTGTTGTTAGTACGTAATTACATGCTAATAAGCGGGCTTCTCGCCTATAAAGATAGGTACGTAAAAAGTCAGTAGCTTTACCTACTGAAAACATTTTCATGTAAATAACGCCATGATGAGATGTCTATATTACTTGCACTGTAAAAAACCCTTCAGGATCTTACTGATTCAAACTTCTAACATACCTACACGTTATAACCTAACACTCTCTGAAGCTCATCATAGTGTATATGGAATCCTAGTCTAATGCTCTACAGATATCCGATTCTCAGCACTCCATGGATTCACCGTGCGGTCGCCGGGTCCATAGCGTGATACAGAGAGGAACACCGTGACGGCGACTGGGACTTGCGACCCAGATGTAGGTTTAGGGTGGCCACCTTGTGATGCATCTTTCTTCTTGCTGCTGCTTGCTTGCTACTGAAGCTCTTGGCAATCCGAGGTCTTTAAGTAAGTTGTACAGGGATTTAGCTGGAATTCCCCTTGCTCCTACTTCTACGGCGTAGAGTTTAACCACGTAGCATAGCATAGCGTAGTATTTGGTTAACTCGTTAGTCAAGTCAAAGTATTTGTTTGTCTTTATAGCGCAGTCTTTAGGTAGGTATATTAGTTTCTTACGGTACTTTGAGTTCTACAAGCACTGCCCACCTGCATCGCATGATCGTGAAAATTTTTCCATTCCAACCTCCGCTCCGTAAGTCTCCTGAGAGTTTGAGCTTGGGCTTTCTAGCACTGACTAGACCGAATGTACTGGCGTACAAAAATAAGGGAAAAGGCTTCAATAAAAGGTAGATAGAGCCCTGCACTGCCAAATAGAGATGTTATGCCCCCACCAAGACCTTTGAGGTCAAGCCACCCTCACTTGCAGAAGCTCAGGCGTAGGCTTTTCTTTCGGGGCTGGGAGATAACTTTTATAGGAACGACTGCCACCACAGTTGTTCTTATAAAACTTATATAAGTCAAGAAAGTGTGTACCTATGTATCTTAGGAAGGATACATTGCGAAGAAGAACTTGAAACTTGTCCCTAACCGTAACTTGTCGAAATGAGCTCCAAAGTAATCAAGAGAAAGCCACAATCGACTGCCACCATATCCATAACATAAGTGCATCTATACATGAGTTTTAACACAACGCGTCGGCGACAAGAAGGCGCGCGACGAGCGAACGACAGCTAAATTATCGCCAGCGAGGAACCGCCGCTCGCCGGATGGCGTATACGTCGCACATTCGCATTTTACGCGGCCGTCGGCGACCGATCGCCGCCTCCGCGCCGCCATTAGCGCGACACAGATACGTGCTGCACACAAAACATACAGAAGTTAAGCTTCATAAAAATATTTTTTCAAACAACCGCACACATAGACATCGCTTAAGGACACGAATTTCGGAAAATGCGGGGACAGTACGAGGCCGTCAAAAATTGGTCCAACAAGTTTAATATAACATGTATTATTTCTGCTCTTCTTGATTTCTTCTGATTGTTGGTAGCTAAGGAGTCTAAGTTTAAGGACCAAGGAGTCGCCCTTATGATTGAGAAGTCTCGGGTTTGAAACCTGGCTAGGTATTACACTACCGACGTGAACCCACTTCTAACTTTTTTTTTTTTTTATATAGGACACGTCAATTTGACTTTGCTTCGCCTGATGGTAAGCTGAAGGCAAAGTCTCTGAAAAGAGGGTCACCATTACAGACATGTACCATGTTACAATGGTGGCACTCAGCTTGACGGCCTCATCAGATGCTTTTTCAGGCCCCGCTTAAAGGACCCGGGACTATAGGAGGAGGGAAACACGTGAGCTGGTAAGGAATTCCAAGTCTTAATAGTGCGGCAGAAGAAGGAGTCGCCGAATCGCTTGGTTCTTGATGGAATATTTTGCACCGTATGGGGGTTCATCTGAGTCCTGCACGTGTTGTCCTATATAGGAAAGGAGAGGGTGGGATTACTTGGAAGAGCGCATCAGAGCATTCACCTTGGTAGAGACGGTAAAATACCGCCAAAGCTAACACATGCAATTTGGCTAAGTTAAGGAATAATGGTAATTTCGGTTCGGTACAACAAAATACCTAGCTATATCTAGTTAATATTTTACCCTCTTTGAAGAACTGTTCCGTGGCATTCGAGTACAGGAATAAAAATTGCAGTACTATAGAGCTTAACTTCTGTATACTGAATGTTATGTGCGTGCAAGCTATAACTTGGAGGGGCACGGCCGCGAAAATTACTGCCATCAATCCTCGCGCCGAGCGACACGTTGCGATCGGTATTCATGCGTAAGGGCGACAGAATAAATTCTCTTATACTTTGGTGTCATTATTTTGTGTGCACGGTGCGAGAAAAACCATATCGTTCAATGTCAATACAACTATCGGCAGAGTTGCACGCTTTCATTAATGACTATCTAGTTACTAGTAGTAATGGCCACCATCTTTTCCTATCGGTATCGTAGAAGGCGACTAAGGGATAGGGCTGTTCTCCATCCGACAGTAAAAATATACAGCTCATGAATAAGTGTCCGCTTGACGTCAATACTTCAATAGTCTCGCCCCCTGTCTCTAAGGGGATCAAACCGGAATGACACAGTTTACGGTGGATCAATCGGGAATTAAAACATAATAACAATCGGCAGGGGATCAGATCAGGGGATCCAACCGGAATAACTCGTTACGTGGGACCCAGAATCATTGTTGGCGAAATGTAGGTGATAAGATAATACACCTCTGGCTACCCCTGGCCTTTTCACGCCTTTTTCAGGACTCGGTATTGTAAGCTGAAGGAAACACGTATATTGGTAAGCAAGCGAAGCAAGCAAGCAAGAAGTGGCGAAGTCAAATTGACGTGTCCTTTATAAAAAAAAAAAAAAAAAAAAGCTATTTGAAGACTTTTATCCTCTATGCCCCCTCCGAGCTGACCACTTTAACTGTGCATAACTGCAGCTCAGCCCAGAATACCAAATGTAATTGCCCTAAAGTAATCCGTGGACCTCATGAAATACCTTGGTGTTCTTATTGACAGTTCGTTGACGTGGCGGGAACAGATCAGTGCATTAGTGGGTAGAGTGCGAAAATTGATATTCGTGTTTAAAAAGCTAAGAAATTCTGCGGAGTTCTCTACCCTGAGAACTGTATACTTCGCACTTGAGCACTCCATAGTCACATACTGTGTGACGGCTTGGGGATGTGCGTGTGGAACTTCACTGTTACGTCTTGAACGGGCTCAGCGGGCCGTCCTCAAAGTCATGACACGCAATCCCCTCCGTTTCCCTACCATCGAACTGTATGCGTTGTGCCGAGTGCCCTTTGTGAGACAATCTTTTATTCTGAACACCATACTACGTAAACACAGTGAACTCAACTACAATCCTACGCTTACACAGAAACGCAGAGCCGATAGAATCTGTGAAATTCCTGCCGCGAAATCAGAAACGGTGAGACGTCAATATGCGTTCTTTTCTGCTTCAATCTACAATCGTGTTAACAGAGTCCTTGTCATTTACCCTTTGCGTTTACGGGACTGTAAGAGGGTCACTGACAAATGGTTATCCGGTCTCACTTACAAGGAACTGGAGACCTTAGTGGACTAGGAACAAACGGCATCAGATCTTCCTCTTTTAACTATTTCTCACAATTCCACACTTTCACACGCACCCCAACACACACACACACACACACACACACACAAACACACACACACACAACACACACACACACACACACACACACACACACACACACACACACACACACACACACACACACACACACACACACACACACACACACACACACACACACACACACACACACACACACACACACACACACACACACACACACACTGACACGCACACGCACACACAACATATTTCTTTTTTCTTTTTTTTGCATTTTTAATGTAAGCACTAACTTACAATATAAGTCCTATTACTAACACTACGATCGGTTACCTTTTGGAGGTGGGCGTTAATAACCGCGACACAGTCTTTGACTACTGTGGTTATTATCGTACACATTATTATTGTATGTTTTGTTACTGTTTCTTTATAATAAATAATAAATAAAAAATAAATGCCTTTTCCAACTTAGTTTAGGCTGTGGATCTAACTGTAGTGCAGTTGAACTTCGACATTTTTCGACAAGCGACTGCCATCTGACAAACACAAGCCATTGGCGATATCGAAGTAATATAATTAGACTAGTTGTAGGACTTTTTAGGGTTACAACTACCCATAACTGCCATAGATTTTCTTATGACCAATAAGGATCGACGGCTTAACGTGCTCTCCATGGCACGGAAATACTCAACCCAATGCAAATAGACATATTCATGCATACAAATGGGTATTTGCACCAACCGGGAATCGAGCCTCCGCCCTTACTGCGTCTATAGCTCTATAGCTACAACTACAGAGGGTGTATGATCATGATGCTGTGAATTCCTAGACTTTATAGTACAGCAAAGGAGAGCTGGACGGCCGAACCGCTTGGTTCTAGATGGAATTGGTTCGCCAATTTTTCTTATTTTATCTATAGTCTGCTAAAGAGCGAAGTGATATTTTTATATCCCTGACCTAGTTAACGCTACTGTACATTCTACACTTAAAGTTTGGTCTGGGGCCTGCCAAATGAGGCACAGCGGAGTATTAACCCAAAATAGGCACCCCCCTCCCTGCTATCGATCTCGCTTTACACTGACAGTATCATACAACATAGTACTGAAGTGTCGCAAATCTCGAAATATGGGATAACTAGCTTTTGCCCGCGGCTCCGCCCGCGTGGATGTCGGTTATCGCGACCAAATATAGCCTATGTCCTTTCTCAAGGTCTAATCTACCCCTATACCAAATTTCATCAAAATCGGTTCAGTGGTTTGGGCGTGAAAGCGAGACAGACAGACAGACAGACAGACGGACAGACAGACAGAGTTACTTTCACATTTATAATATTAGTAGGGATTAGCTGCAGGCACATGCTGTAAGAACATTTCGAACGATCGAACGAACTTGAAAGCTGAATTCGCGGTGATATTTCAATATCGCATGCTGTTTTGGTGATGTCACGTTGTCGAGCACATAAACATATATCACACTTATGCTCGACAACGTGACGTCACCAAATTTACAGAATGCAGAATGGAAATATCACCGCGGATTGCTGTAGAGTTCGTTCGATCGTTCGAAATGTTCTTACAGCATGTGCCTACTGTTCCACGCGGCTTCATCTGCGTATAATTCTGATCTCGATCCAGGGATAAAAAGTAACCTATGTGTTATTTCAGACTATAATCTATCTCTGTACCAAATTTCAGCTAGATCCATTCAACCATTTAAGCGTGATTGACTAACAAACATGTTAACATCTATCATGGTCGTTCATAGTACTACTATTTAGAGGTATCGGGATATTTACCACTAGCTTTTGCCCGCGACTCCGCCCGCGTGGATGTCGGTTATCGCGACCAAACATAGCCTATGTCCTTTCTCAAGGTCTAATCTACCCCTATACCAAATTTCATCAAAATCGGTTCAGCGGTTTAGTCGTAAAAGCGAGACAGACAGACAGACAGGCAGACAGACAGACAGACAGACAGACAGAGTTACTTTCGCATTTATAATATTAGTAGGGATGTACTGTTTAGGGTTTCCGATATTTCGGTGATGTTGCAAGCACCATGATCCCGAAGGAACTGGAGTACCTATTGTCGGTAAACGGTGAAAAAGTTTTTGGGATACTTTCTGAAGTTTAGTATATTATATATAGTATAGTAGACTGAAGTTTGAAGTTTTTAGGAGTTCTCTTGTCATGCTTGAGCACTATCGCTACTCCAAACAATACGTGATAATTATTTCGAAAGCTCTATAGTAATGTGAAAATCTTTTAAATTTTTTTATACCACTTAGGTGGCAGACAAGCACACGGCCCACCTGATGGGAAGTGGTCACCGTGGCCAATGGACGTATACAACACCAAGGGCGTCACACTCGTGCTGCCGACCCTGAATAAACCTTCTAATGCCCTTCTTGAAGAACCCAATATTGTAGTCGCTTGGGAAAACCACCGCGTTCATGCCAAGCACACTATTATAATTAATATTGGTAGAATATCGGTTACTCATAAATATTCTTTAAAAAAAAAACATCCAAACTCTCGCAGTTACAAATAGAAGAAAGATAAGATGTACCCATAACAAAAAAACTTTATTACCCCATAGCAGCAACTACCAACAATACCTTCAATAATACCATCCTTATCTTTCAAACTCAATTCTGCGAACGGAACCGCGGCCGGCGCGGGCGCAGGTACGCGCGGCACGTACGCACCAACTCTTTGAAGCGCAAAAAAAACGCGCCATGTTATTAGTCGCGGGTCTTCCATGTTCGGTTTTGTTTCCTCCGTACCTGACAGCTGCCTCATTATTGGTACTTCTCTCTACCTGGTTTCACCGCGGCGCGACACCCGCGAATACGCGACGTTGCCGTTTATACAGCGCATAACATGTTTACAATTAATTCTACAGAGTGCGCACTCCGCAGTGCTAAATAGTTAGTATGGCATCCGTCTGCGTGTCGTATCTAAATGAACTACTAAACGTCCAATAGAGTTATATCTTATGTTGCATTACATATCATTAGTTAGACATTTAATCAATCTGTCTCATCCAAATCCTATTTCCTACAAATACTTACATATAATTTGATTTGATTTGTTTTTACCCGACTACGGCGATTATAATTTTGTACTATTACATAATTGTATATTGGAAATGTTTGTTCGCGAGGGACGCAAAAACTACAGAACGGATTTTGATGCGGATTTTTTTGTTAGAAAGGTATTGGTCAGACTTAAAATCTTGCAGTTGTTTGATTGCGATCGGTTGAGTAGAACGGGTAGAACCGGAGATAAGAGATCCACGAGGGCAGAGCCGCGGGCGGAGGCTAGTGTATTATAAAAGTGGAATTCTTACAAAGATGTTTTGATGCTTTCGATAAACAATCCTTAATCACGCTTTTGGCTCAACGGATCTTGCTGAAATTTGGAAGATAGATAGACTTTATAGTCTAGAAAGGCACATACGGCTTTCCATCCCATTAATAGATTCGTGTGCTTCGTGGTAACGGGATCTATCGAAACCGCGAACAATACTTATCTAGTATTTTATGATATACAATACCCACGGTTGCCCGCCTCTGTGACGAATACTTATCCCCTTCACGCGACCCACAGGACCCTATTTCCGGGTTAAGAGTAGCCTATGTCTTTTATTTGATGCAAAATGTCAGTCAATTGCATTTCATCCATTTCTGCTTGATTGCTCAATTGTAACAATAAAAGAAATAAATATATTCATCGCGTGCACATCGCGGCTGCATCTGGCTTTGCTTGGTACCACTACTTTTTGTTAAAATGATGTAAAATGAGGACTTGTGACGAATTTACAACAACCCTTACCTACCTGTGACGAATTTACTTTCTGACCCATTTACAATAACCCTATCCGAAGCTTGTAGGTATCTTACTTTGCAGCCCGGTTTACACTTTCGTAGTCCTCCTTTCCATGATTTACGCCCAGTTTCTGAAAGGCTGATCAACGTCAAATTAACAAATCGGCTGTTACATTTTTTATCAAGTAGCAATTGGGTTGCTAGAAGTATAGTTAAATAGTATAATTTGATCATCGTGTTGGTTAACCAGCTATTTTAACCGACACGATGATCAAATGAAACTATTTAACCATGTTTCCAGCAACCCAATTGCTACTTGACAAGAAATTTAACAGCCGATTAGTTAATTTGACGTTGATCAGCCTTTCGGAAACTGGGCGTTAACTTAGCTTAAATAAACAAACTCACTTTTGCATGTTTAATATTACTCAGGATACTGTTTTGACTGTTCTCAGTCGAAGTGTCGTACATATCCTTGACCTGAACCTTATGACGCACTGAGGAACGTATAATAATCGCGGTGTTTTCATGATTGCTACTACCTAATGGAAAAACCCATGTATGACTGCGATGTATAAAATTAGGTAAATATAGGAAGGCGAGAACTATGATCATCACATTCTCACAGGAACCTAGTCTCGGAATAAAAAACTATAGTCTGTGTGCCATACCAAAGTACCTTCTATACAAAATGTATGAGCTAAATGTCATCCAGATCGTTTAGAACCGTTCTGGGTGACTGACAAACATCCATCCATCCATCCTTCCAAATATTCGTATTTTTAAAAGTCTTACTACCTCAGTACCTTTGTAAAGATAGAAGCAAAGGCGGACTGTTGTCTCTGCCTACCCCGAAGGGAAATTAGCGTGAGCATATGCATGTAGTATAGAGGTAGTTGTGCTGACCCGATTTTGAGTCCAACGTATCCGGCGACCGTTTGCATAAAACCAAGGGCGGCTAGATGCAACAAACGACTCACTCGGAAAGTCTCGATCTAGTACAACCACATATAAAACATGACTTCGCTCAAAGGTCAATGATACGAAAGGTGTTTGTTTAAAACCAACTACACAAGCATTTGTTCGAATTTATGACTTTAAACATATAAATCTCCAGTTTTCTGTTTATAGAGACATAAGAAAACACCTATAGCATAATTATATAGATTAGGAAAACACGAGATCTTTGTTTATATTTAGTACGAAACACCTGAGGCCCTAGACAAAGTGTCATTCTATTGATGGAATCGCGCTGAAGCGAACCATTTTTAAGGTTTTAACAATGGATTTCGGGACATTGCGGTGGTTATACTAATAATGATAAGTTAATTAATGTATTTCGAGTTACAAAGACTCAAATTCCACTGGCGTTTTCGCCAATAGAATGTCACTTTGTCTAATGCCCCTGGTTCTGGCGCTAGCTTTCCTTTCGAGGTATTAGGCTGCCTTACCACCAGAGATGTGCTATGCTACGGTGCTTGGGATGCGTTTGATATCCACCAATCATATTCATTGATCCATATAGCATACCACTGGTGGAAAGAAGTTCAGTTAAGCTAGGTATGTTTTTATATAGAAAGATGCGTGCTATGGATGCGTACTGTGGATGTAAATAGGTAGATTCGAATTTTAAACATTTGTAGGAAGATTTTATTGTATTCGGTTATGCGATTGATACACCCATAGCTAGAGCTGCGCATCTTCATACTCGCAAAGCCACATAGGATAGCACAGTGGAAACGGTTACATAGTTTCATAGCCTAGCTTTTACATCTTCGTAGCAGCTACATAGCACATTTGCTACCGTTAAAGTGAAGATAAGTCACACCAGGAGGATAAAACGGAGTAGATCCCAGGCTCCAAGGTGCAAGCTGAGATGATGAAGAGAAAAGAAATTGAGTAACTGCTTCATTTTGAAGTGAAAACTCTTATGAACGTTGGGCATTTTTTGTAGAACATTTTTTGAGATGGGGAAAACCCATTGAACTTGCGACACTGTTACCGACACCTCTTACGTCACATTGTAACAATTCCCCGATTGAGACGATACACATGCGATACCTCTGTATATAAGTATTTATTACATAATAAATATTGGCTAAGTTATCACTTCTGTCTGCATTTTAGGAGTGCTACTGCGAACTACTGAACCGATCTTGATGACATTTGATAGGTACACAGATAGATTAGAGCGTGGAAAACGACATAGGGTATGTTTGGTGGCGATTACTAACTTCTACAATAAGTGGCAACATCTTGTATGACATAAAAAAAATAACTAAAATCTGAACACATAATTGTTAAACATGTAATCTCAAATTGAACCTTAGCGCACTCAACGAAGAACAAAAGTAGTGAAGCTATTGTGTGGAGAGCGATGTTGTTCCGCGAACAGTTCAAATAGGCACAGTGGGAAGTCGTGAGTATCAATACCGGAGACACATTCATTTGGTTCAGCCGCGATTTGATACGCACGCTGTTTGCCCACTGTGCACTTTGTTATTGTAACATTTATGTAACAAGCTAGGTGGATTGCTAGGCCATTTTTAGGTGATTTTTTACACTGTCATCAATTATCTTATATTAAAGTGAGCTAGATACGTTATTTGAAGACTATCGCGATGGTAAAAGTTTACAGTGGGTGTTAAATCGATCTTGACTAGGAAAGTACTCAAAATTATCCTAATGATGTTAATACCTGTTTTACTACCCTCCGCCTCCCTCAAAGCCTATTCCCGGGATAAAAAAGAAGCCTAAGCACCTATATGCTATACCAGACCATATTCTATCCTTGATTTCAGACAGATTCGTTCAGCCAGCGCTTGAAAGTGCAGCAAACATCCACACTCACAAACATAACATCCACCTTTAATACATCATTGCATCCACCCTCACCCACTTTCACATTTTAGCAGGAAGTAGGGGATGATCTCGATGCGTGGGACTTGTAGCAAGTTGTCTGACTCTACCCATCCTTAGAGAATATAGGCGTAATGTATAAGTACGTGTAAAGATATTTTTCTATATATATCAAGAATATAGACAACTTTAAACATAACCTGAACAAAAAGGGACTCCACGGCATTAAAATCCTCTCAAACGCATCAAACAGCGAATAATATTTATCATCAAAAGCGTTCAATTACCGCCTCCCCTGCCGCTGAGCGCTCACCCGAGCTTTCACACAGCCGAGCGAGACCATAGACAGTCGAGGGGGCCAAATACCGCGAACGTGTGTTTATTGTCACGCTTTCCGGGAAGAGATGGCCGTGGCGATTAGTCCCGACCCGCGCCCGTCCGTCCGTGCGTCCATCCGCCTGTAGTAAATCATTATCTGTCCGTGTAAAAACTAATTGAAAGGGACCAGTCCGCCTTTGTGCTCATTTATTACACTGCGATTTTGTGAGAAATGCATAAACAATGCTCATTTGGGTTTTTACTGATACTCTTTTGAAAATTGTTTACGAAGTATGTTGTTCTGGTAACTACTTTTAAATTTGAATGTGGAATTACTTAATAAGTGAATAACAATGCTTTTTGGTTTTACGACCAAAGAGGCTCCTACTGTATTATTTTTCACTTTCTAAGTAGATACTTGGAAAGTGAAAAATACTACTTATAAAGTGAAAAATAATACAGTAGGAAGTTATATTATATTAAGATTTAGATAAAGATTTATCAAAGCTTATTCATAACAATAATTGTAAAGAAAGATCATAAAGTCTATTAGCTAATATGTAGCATGCTAATAGGTCCTAATTTTGTAAGTTTTTGTTTATTGAAGTGCAAAGTCCACCACACAGACCACACACAGCATCGCATATTATTAATATAATCATAATAGTATTTATTAAAGTAATATCTTCCCTCTCTTTAGCATGCCGGCGCTTAGTGAACGCAACTTATTGGTGCTTCAGCCTACCATCAGGTGACAGCCTCTATAGTGTGACGGTAGTAAATGCAGCCGCTACAGAGAAGGCGATTCGGGTTCGATCCCCGCTCAATGCAAATATTTGTATACATGAATATGGATATTTGCATTGGTCTGGTCGTGCCTCTGAGAGCACGTTAAACCGTCAGTCCCGGTTGCCATACGAAAATCTATGGCAGTCGTTACGGGTAGTTGGAGCCCACAAAAGTCTAACCAGTCTAACTGCAGAACTTCGATGTCAGATGGCAGTCGCTTCACGGAAAATATCGAAGTTCAGTCGCATCACAGTTCGAATCCCTACTGTTTCGGGAAAAGGCTCAGAGAATGATGGGAAGAAATTGCGTAAAGCGATAAGGCCGCCCTTTGTACTGCTCTTGTCTTCTTAAGGAGACGGGGACTTCTGGGCCAAAATTGTAATGAGTTGAGATATGACTTAAAAAAGCGGAATTTTTTCTATTTCAAAATATTAAAAAACCAGCTCAATTGAAAATCTTGAAGACGAGAAATCTTAAAACTAAATTTATTTCACTAGCAAAATAAAATATCGATTACTAAAAATTATTTAAACAATATTGCGTATTATAACACTTGCATCACAATTTGATATTAAATTAATCAGAGTGAACAAAACTTAATCATAATAATAATAATAACCATTTAAAATACCAAATAATAGTGTAATAAAAATAAATTCTGAATCGATTTCCGTTAATCGATTAATTATTTCTTGTGTTTATCAACTGTATTTTTAAGCTGTGACAGCTGACAGCTCCATTTTCTGTCAATCAGGCCCACGAATGTATGGAAGAGTATCCATCTCCTTTCTGTACTATTAATATTGTAATTGGCGTACAATTACTACATATTATAAAACAAAATCGTTGTCGCTGTCTGTCCGTCCCTATGTATGCTTAAATCTTCAAAACCACGCAACGTATTTTGAAGCGGTTTTTTTTAATAGATAGAGTGATTCAAGAGGAAGGTTTATTTATATAATACATACATAATATTGTAGAGAAACACTGATAAATTTAGGGAACGGGATCAGAAATTATGGCGGTACGAAGTTCGCCGGGTCCGCTAGTAATAAATAAATAAATGTATGTCAAAGCTTCGTCGGTGACAGGCAAACTTACTACTACTACGACTAATAGTAGTAGGAAGACTTAACAATTTTGATATATTGAACACCGACAGATTTACTATAATTAGGTACAGTTAAAATGATATCTGTGGTTAAAATGAAATATGCACATACGCGGTACCTACATTAAGTAAAAAAAATTAAACACAATTATGGTAGTAAACCTAGTACCTACATATTGCCGACACTTCTCTTGTAGTCCCATGGCTAGTTTGAACGCTGGCCAACGATGGATGTTCCACACAAAATCATTACAAAGCTCATGTTCGAACTGTAAAAACAATCCGATACCTCCCACGTAAGTTGTTGTAACCCACAAAATTGCCATTTTGTGTTTTTCACGTAAAAGTGTCTAATTTTATGTATAGTATCCTGTAACAATTAGATCAAATCCAAAAATCTAATAATTTCGGTAGTTTTCAGAAGTATAACATCGTAAGTTCCGAAGTATCCCGGCGTATATTGTGGTATTTATTACTTGCAATAGTTTACGGCGGGCGGTGTGAGTCTGACGAGCGCGCTCATCCCGCGTATGTGTGACATAAAACAGACTACGTTGGAACTCGCTGTAGGTTGCATGTCACGCGCGTATTTTATGTGTTGATTTGATATTTATTACGTAATAGTACTAGCACATATTTTCTGTATTTAAAATATTGGTTATTTAAAATGTGGTATTGATTACATACAACAATATACGTTCCCGAATTTACAAGTATTTTGTGTTAAGTAATACATACAACATTTTACTTCGGAATTAGTTATACTAAAGTACATGGCAAGATGACTTACAATGATTTACGTGGTCAAATTAACTATTTTATGGTTACTAAGTAACACATACAACAATCTACTTCGCTTATCACTGACATTGTGTAAGTTGTAAGTAACATTTGCGGTTTATAGATGTGATCAAAAATCTATAGAAATCAATAAAATTGAAGTGTCTGTTTGTAATGTCAAAATAACAAGTGAATAAACATTTGAACCTAAAAAAAATAAGAAGTTGAATGAAATTTTGAAGCATTTATTATGCTAACTTAATCATCTTATCATCTTATCTTCTTCATCTTTTTCATCAAATCTTCTTCGATCATCAATCATCATCATCATATTCAAAATAACAAATTTTTACTAAATGGATGTGAATGTATATCAGGTACCATTAACAAGAACATAATTTAAATGTCTTTGGTCGGTCTGTCTGTCTGTTCCGCTAATCTCCTCCCTCCTCTCGAAGGTGACGGAGCGTATCATTAATACATAGCTTCTGGGGTACTTTGAACTGTATGATCTACTGAGCAACCGACAGTACGGCTTCCGCCACCGTAGCTTAACCGGTGTATCTTATCTTAACCTTCTTTTGTATCTCACAAACCGTTGCGCGCAAGCCATCGAGACTCGAGGTGAGGCACTGGCGGTTAGTCTCGATATCGGAAAGGCCTTTGATCGGGTCTGGCAGACGTCTTCTTGCAAAGCTCTTATGGACTCCCCAAGGAATTATGCGAATGGATTGCCAGCTTTTTGTCCAACAGAAGTATCCAAGCCGTCGTTGATGGCAGTTGCTCGGACCGCATGGACATAAAACGCTGGTGTCCCACAAAGTTCCGTGTTGTCTCGACCTTGTTACTGCTGCATATCAATGACATGCTGTCGGATGACTCCATTCATCGCTATGCGGACGACAGTACCGGAGACGCTTGTTACACGGACCGTGCAAATATCCCTCAGTCCGAGATGGAGGAAAGCCGCAAACAACTTGTGTCTGAAATCGAGACTACGTTATCTAGAGTACCCGATTGGGGCAGACTGAATTTAGTACAATTCAACCCCTCTAAGACACAAGTATGTGTATTCACCGTTAAGAAAATCCCATTTATTGTAGCAACGCAATTCCTGGGCACACTGCTTACCATTTCCTTGAGTATTGGGATCCTTGATATCGATATCTCCAGCGACGTCCAATACCGTAGTCAATTGGAAGACAAGGTGAAGCTAGCATCAAAGAAGCTTGGAGTGATCAACAGGGTGAATACTTAACTGTCGGGCAACGACCCGCCTACATAAGGCACAGGTTCGGCCCCACTTGGAGTATTGCAATCACCGTTTTGTCGAAGCGCCTACGTGCCAGCTTGAAACTTGAAGTGTTCAACCCCTTCGACTCGGTACAAAGACGACTATTGAGGCTCGTTGACCATCCCATACTCGCAGGTCATGTGGAACGTCTCAGTCTCAGAAGAGACTTTGCCTCACTGTGTGTGTTCTACCGAATATACAATGGTTTGTGCTCAGATGAACTATTTGACATGATACCCACAGCTACATTCTATCATCGCATCTCGCCACAAGCAGGGAAATCATCGTCACACACAACGTCCGGAAACAGTACGCACTGTGCGGTATGAAAGGAACTACATCCCTCGCACACTCAACCTGTGGAATGAACTCCCTGCGGTGGTTTTCCCAAGCGACTACAATTGATTGATAAATTGATAGCTGCCGTTGACTGGACAATACTTGTAGACTACACTTATGAGAAGCACTATAAAAGGAGGATGTCTGTACCTCGTCATCCAAACCCGATATATTCCTTTTTTCACGATCGCATAGGCGAGCAGTGCTTGTAGAACGCACAGTACCGTGGAAAACTAACATAACCTAACCTAAAGACCACGCTATAAAGACGAACAAATACTTTGACCTGACTAACGAGTTAACCAAAAATGGCTACGTGATTAAACTCTACGCCGTAGCAGTAGGACCAAGACGATTTCAAGTTAAATCCCTGTACAACTTAAAGACCTCGGATTGCCAAGAGCTTCAGTAAGCTCTTTACTAAATCGAATGTCCAAAGCGGCATTGATAAGATCTTACCAAATTTGGATAGGTAGGGGGGTACACTACTGACGGTGGAGGTGAGCGCTGATGCATCACAAAATGGCCACCCTTAACCTACATCTGGGTCGCAAGTCCCAGTCGCCGTCACGGTGTGCTCGGTATCACGGGTCCATAAGGACCCGGGACCGCATGGTGAATCCATGGAGTGCTGAGAATCGGATCTCTGGGGCTCTTCAAGAATGGGCATTAGAAGGTTTTTTCAGGGTCGGCAGCGCGAATGTGACGCCCCTGGTGTTGCATACGTCCATAGGCCACGGTAACCACTTCCCATCAGGTGGGCCGTGTACTTCTCTGCCACCTAAGTGGTAAAAATAAAACATACCACACCTTTTTTCTCTCTTGCTTTTCGGCGTAAATTGTTGTATCTGGTACATACGACTAAATGCGACTCATGTGTTCCGGTGTACATAATTGTAAGTGACTGATACAACAATTTGTAAAGGTCATATACCGCGGTAAAGTGTTGTAACAGCAAAATCTCTAAAACCTTTGGTATTTTTGAATAATACCATGAGGTAAACGCTAAAGTATTATTAACTGAAGTCACATATTGAATTTTATAAAGATTAGTTGAAAACTGCGGTTTTTATTGCCAATAGTACCTTTGAAACGCTCTCCTGTAAAATCACATTTTAGAAGTTACAACAGTTTACGTAGGAGGTATCGAATCAGTAATGAATGAAACTAAGTACAGCAACTAACTTGTGAGTTATGGCCAATACTTGCGGACTGAAACTTCCGCAGAATAAATTAACAGGTTATGTCCCATCTTAGACGTTCGAATGCCACATCAAGTTCAGAAAGCAAGAAAATACTTATTAAAATTGAAATTATGGTACTTAAGTTAACTTAAATAGAATTAATGCTCTGATATATTATATTTTTTACGATATAGATTCGTTTGCTCAAGTCTCTAAAATATTTCGATTCGTTAAGCGGATTTTTGTACATATTTTTGTTCCAATTCGTCAAACCTATTACATATAAGTTTTTATTCGTCAAGTCTGTTGGTAGTTGCAATTGGTCAAAAAAGTGGTCTGAAGTTCTGATTCGGCAAACCTATTATAAGCCGGTAGGTCTTAGGCCCGGTAGGAGAGGTAGACCCAGAAAATGTTAGCTTGACATCGTAGGGGATTATGTGTTACCAGTGATGACTTATGGCACTGAAACGTGGTCTCTCACTATGGGCCTTATGAGTAAGCTCAAAGTAGCCCAACGAGCTATGGAGAGGGCTATGCTCGGAGTCTCTCTGCGAGATCGAATCAGAAACGAGGAGATCCGTAGAAGAACCAAGATTACCGACATAGCCCAGAGGATCAGCAACTTGAAATGGCAGTGGGCAGGGCACATAGCTCGGAGGACTGATGACAGATGGGGTCGAAAAGTTCTCGAGTGGAGGCCACGTATCGGCAAACGCAGCGTAGGACATCCACCCACAAGGTGGACAGACGACCTTATCAAGGCCGCGGGAACGCGCTGGATGCGAGCCGCTTCCAACCGGTCTTATTGGAGATCTATAGGGGAGGCCTATGTCCAGCAGTGGACTTCCTATGGCTGAAATGATGATGATGAATGTAGGGGATTACATGCGTGCCAATAGTCTCAGTATCACTAAATGCCCAAGACCGTAGGTACGTAGTGGAGAAGCCGAAACCTGAAAGCGGAACCTGGACTCCGAAGTGAAGGCCTCGGATACAAACTGTGTGTGTGACTACCGCAGAGATGATGATCCTAATATTTTACTAGTTTGACATTCTGATACGGAGGGATCTCAAACAACACAGTCCCGTGTCAAATCCATACTAATCCATATCCATACTAATATTATAAATGCGAAAGTAACTCTGTCTGTCTGTCTGTCTGTCTGTCTGTCTGTTACGCTTTCACGCCTAAACCACTGAACCGATTTGGATGAAAATTGAGATGAACCTTGAGAAAGGACATAGGCTATATTTGGTCACGATAACCGTCATCCACGCGGGCGGAGCCGCGGGCAAAAGCTAGTATGTATAATAAAATCACAAATCTGAGGAATAACAAAACAATTTAGTAGTTATTTAAATCAAATTTAAACTACTTATCACCCCCGTGATCCACCGTGATCAGGGTGCTAGCAACAGCGCCGAAAAATCGGAAACTCGAAACAACAACATGGTAAATATCCCGATAGCTAATGTATATATTAATGATAGCTTTGAATAATTTACTTGTTTCGAAGACACACCAAATCATAATTTGATCACAGCTATATTTACGCAAAACCTGAACTAAAAAAGGATGTTGAATAACCTATAAAACTGCAAAACCTGCCGGCGAATGCGACCAATCAAACCTCAATTAAGTATCAACAATTATGTCTCGTTTTGATATAGGGATCATAAAACGTAATCAAAATCAGAACTCAAGTCTCAGAAGTCATTACTATAGAATGACGATCACACTCATAAATATAATATTATATTTAATCCAATTTGAAATAAAATGTAACCTGTCACAATATTTTATTCCGAATAATAGCTTATTAACTTTATGTTGACAGATTATTTGAATGGAGTTCAACTCTTGCGCAGAAACAGGTTTTAAATGATGAACGCGTGCCCAATAGTTTTTTTTTTTTTTTTCATACTACTTATGTGGGAGACAAGCACACGGCATACCTGATGGAAAGTGGTTACCGTGGCCTATGGACGTTTGCAACACCAGGAGAGTCACATTCGTGCTAGCGACCCTGTAAGAACAGAGAGATTCTGTGCCGTCAGCGCAGAAGACAAAGGACAAGCCTATGGTCCTACTGACAGCACACCACCTCTCCACAGATCTCTGGCTACCCTACGCACCGCCGCGCCGGGAACACAACACGAGGTTATTACCTACAGCCACGAAACGACAGTATCAAATCTTTCGAATAGATTACATGATTTTTTTATATCGATTACCGTAAATAAATACGTTACGTTACACCCTTTCATTTATTTATATCAGTTGTTATGTATATTTTCCTGTGCTACGCCAGAACGGATTACTAGTTATGTATAGCTTATATACATATTTCGATACTCTATTCGATAATTGTCCACTTGGTTGTCCGATTTTGTGGAGGTCTGATGGCAGTCGCTTCACAGAAAAATATTTAAGCCGCATCACAGTTAGACTAGACTCAAAGATTTTTATATATAATATCTTTGACTAGACTAGAAAGCTGGCCCGAAAAGTGTTGGAAAAAGGCTCGAAGAATGAATGAATGACTCAATTGGACATCATTTATTTACCAGTGATTCCTATAACAAACATTTAAATTTCAAAGCCTATAATAATAACCTACTAGCAACATAGCTATAATCTCCAATTTTGCAAACTTTCTACATCTTTCGATATAGTATTTGTGTACCATTACAGGTAACATAACGACATGTGATTGGACGATTATCATAAAAAACAAAAGCCACGTTCCAAAGGTCTCATTAATCAACTGAACGTATAATGCGCCTATTAATTAATAAATCGCATCATCAAAAGTCGCTTCAAAAGCCCATAGAATGGCCGTAAAGACAAAACAAAAGCTCATAAAGCTGTTTAATTAGTCGAAACACTGCTTGTTAACGTACAACGCACAGGGAACGCGCAACAGGTTCTGTTTTATGACTCCATGCTTTAATATTAATTTTATATGTACTGTCCTGATCGCAGTTCAGTAGGTCAGCCAGACATGCCATAAATGAACTGAAATGGGAGAGAACTTTGGCAATAAAACCATTCGTTTAATGTTAAAGTTTTTGAAGTACGTTAGTCTTTTGTCCAAAGGACGCAGTTTCGCGATTAAAAAATCATAAATCTCTTAAGATTTCTCTTCAGATTTCATCCACCAATTAAGCGTACATCAAAAAATCCTTTATTTTATCTGATTTACTTAATTCTCAAGCTCGTAGCCAATGGCGAAGTCGTTTAAAAACGCATTTGTCGTAGAACCAAACGTCCTAATTGTACATCATTTGATAGGCTATACCTAATACCTAACGATTAACGATGCACAATTTAACTAATTGATAGTTGTGAAATTAGATATTAAGAAACCTTTCTAACTCTATTAAGTAATAGTTATTTGTTATACAAGAGTGCAAAGTTGCTTTTTAACCGCGTGCTCAGTTTTGATGACCGAGCAAGCGAAAGATTCTAAATTTGAATCACGAGCGTAGCGAGTGATTCACAAATTAGAATCTTGAGCGTTAGCGAGGGAATCAAAAGAGCACAAGGTGAAAAATCTTTGCACTCGAGTGCAACACGTAACTTTTCATCCCACCTCAGCGAGGAAATAATGATATGCTTCTCCTTCCTAGCGTTAATTCCCAGTCGCATCCGAAGCTTTCACCTTGGCGTCTGGGGTCCGCTTTACCAGTCTTAACTGCGGATTTGGACCTCGATATTTTCCGTGAAGCGACTGCCATCTGACCTCCACAACTCAATGTGTCACCATTGAGTTGCAGCTAGACCGTTGTTGTTGAACTTTTTAGGGCTCCAACTACCCGTAACGACTGCCATAGATGTTCGTATGGCATCCGTGACCGACGGCTTAACGTGCTCTCCAAGGCACGACCAGACTAATGCAAATACAATATCATGCATAAAAAATATTTGCACTGAGCGGGGATCGAACCCGTGCCTCCTGCGTAGCAGCCGCGTTCACTACCACTACGCCACGGAGGCTGTATAATATGTGTATTATAAAAACAAAAAAATAAAAATTCTACAACAATGTTCAACAATATGACGTGAAAAAAATTGATGCGCGCAAAGCAAATTTAAAAAAAAAGTACACCAAGGAGGTTCCGAGTCTGAGTTTTTCATAAATTAAAAAAAGTTGTATGATAAATTCGGCACCATAGAGGTAGAAGTAAATAGGTTTAATGATGTTTTGAGTTCACAAACCTAGTACACACGATGTTCTAAATTCAAATTTACTTTATCCTCTAGAGGATAAAAACGACTTTTACGCTCAGTTATCGAAGAGCAAAAATACTCTTTCCGAGATGGTGGGATGAAAATAATATAATTGTTTAATTTTCAGTTCTGTACCATAAACATGTCCATACACGTATCCTTTTTTTTAATGTTTGTCGTTTTGACGGTTACATTGTACTCAATTTTGGTGTCCTTTGCTTACGTGAGACGAACAACTAGTCGATGGAATAAAAAAATTAACAGGATCATAGACAATACAGCTGTAACTTTATACTTTGAGAACGGCGCGGCATTTTTTTTAACTCTTTCTTAGAGAATATAATGAATGCGAGAGCAACTGTATCTCGAATGACCCTGTTATTGTTTATGGAGCGAGGAAGCAAGCGCGGCCGGGCTTTTGACAATAGGGCAGGGTATGCGGTGGGTCTTGTCTTCACGAACGGACTCTGCATAATTGCTGTACGAAACGAATATATTTAAACGCCGGTATTAGGTATACGAACTTTGAACGTTTGATATTTAGTACGAAATTGAATAATGGTTATGAATGATTTCAGATATATTAATTTAATTTAAGTACCTATATCATTTTTTTTAAATAAAATATGTGAAATGTATACTTTGTCTAGCTACTACCACCTTTACAATTCTGTTATAAATGTTATCCACCCGTCCATAAGTCCGTCTCATGTCCAGTTTTTGGAATCTTAAATTGTTTCTAAATTAAACTACATTCTTAATGAGAAATTAATCCCATTACCAAAGAATATCCCTGACTACAAGAATGTCAAATCCCACCCACGGTATCAATACCAGGGAAAGTAAAATGGTGACTACTCAATTAGTAGCTGACTACCGCGACACGTCATCACTTCGGTATTCCAGACACCCATCACCGCAATCGCTCGCATCGTTCGCATTCGCGGAAGAACAATCAAGTAAATTTCGATATAATTGAACTTATGGCTTTTCGAATGCGATTTATAAAGTGCTAGCTCAGTTGCCGTCACACCCTTTCACATCTTTAGCCGTTTACGTTTGGAAAATGAATCGTATACTTCTTTAAAATATTAAGTGTCTTGATTTCGCATCTTCACGGAACTGTGAACATATTTACGGAACATTCATACTATACATTTGCCCTAAGAGAAAAGCCTACCCCAGAGCATAGTACATTATATCGGTTTTCAAAAATAGTTTGGCTTGGGCTTCGAATATCTTTGTGACGTCCCATACATCCATCCGCCAACAATATTAATATAATTAATCTAAAATTAAGAAGAATGGGTAAGCTGCAAAATCCACCAGAACGCATCATTTAACCATCGACAACCGTTAAGAACGTCATAATTTAAATTTGAAATTAGAACAATGTAAAAAATCTTTATGGCCAGTATTTTTAATGTTCAATATTTACAAGGGTTTTTTTTTTAAATATGTCTACAATTGAGACGCACTAACTAACCCAACCGTATTCAACCTGAGAGCCGCGGACGGGTGGCCGCCCACTGAGCTATTGTGTGGGTTCCCGGTCTAACTGCGATATAGATAAAGTACGTTACAGTATCGATAATATGGTAGAAATTCATTGTTTTCAATGTTCAAAACTATATTGTGAATATTTGTTAGTACTGACTTATCCGCCTTGCCGAACTGCCGACTCTGCCCCGATAGGAGGGGTAAATTCAAGAATTGCTGGCTTGACATCATAGAAAGGTGACATGTGTGTCATTGATCTCACTACATGATATGCTAAATACCGTTCGAAATTGAGGAGTAATACCTACTCAAAAAGCGAACCCTGAGCCACGAGGAGTAAGCTACAGATGCGACGGGGATTTAATGCTGACATGACGACCAAGAATTTAGTATCACTCATACCTAAATACATACATCATACATATAATCATGCCTTTACCCCCGGAGGGTTAAGCAGAAATGAATTAACACCCACATTTCACTAATCATTGTATTAGGTCCCACGTAATAGTGGGTGAGCCTATTGCCGTATCAATCAAGAAACCTTTCAAAGTCGTTTCAAATCAATATGTAATATTCGTTTAAACTTTAAACAATATAATAACTCTAGTTTTCATTATATGTAACAGCCATTATCTTCTAATAAAGAGCAGGAAAGTACAACGTAGAAAAATACCCACCCTCGAGATCCACGGGGGGCTTGATAAATGGCCGTCATTGCCAGATGTGCTTTTGAGTGGCATTTCAAAATGCGAAGTTACGAATGCATCTTTAGTTGTTACATAGTTCATTTCGGTTGCGTTTAACTCGTAATTTAATTCGTACGCTACCTTCGCAGATTAACTTTACCGTGCTACAGTTTTTTTTATACCACTTAGGCCGCAGACAAGCACACAGCCCACCTGATGGAAAGTGGATGGATGGCCTATGGACGAGTGCAACACCAGGGAAGTCGCACTCGTGCTGTCGACCTTGTAAGAATAGAGAGATTCTGTGCCGTCAGTGCAGAAGGAAAGCATGACAAGCCTTTGGTCTTCCCACTGACAGCATAAAACCTCTCCAGTGAGCTCTGGCTACCATACTCACCGCTGGAAACATAACACGAGGTTATTATACCCACGATATTCTGCAGGGCGGCATGCGCGATAGGCCCATGGACCTCTAATTTAGGATTATTCCCGATATACCTCATCGGTAAAAGGAGGAATCGAGAATAATCCAAAAAGGCTTCTAGATATTCTAGTGTTAATCAACTTTCGTTGACTGTAGGCACGACTACAGAGCAGAAATAACAGGCTCAGAGTACGGTTGATTAGGATTTTATTACATTTTAGATAGAGGCAATAATCCTGTAAAAGAACTTCTAAAGTTCGCCTAGGCACATTAACTAATGTAGATATTCTTTCATCAGAATCACCTGTCCTTAGTTTTAATAAAACCACCAGAAGCCCAATGGGCCCTCCGAATTTCCCTTATTCCAGGCACTTCCTCCAACAACATATTAACACTTTCTTTTGTACAACCTATCCAATATTGAATAAGTTTTCCATCCGACTCGACTGTACAAAACTATCGTTTTATATTGGTGTCCGTAACGTCTTCGAAAAAATAAATAAATTTGAAAGTACACTTAGGGACACAGTGTCCGTAGAATTTGTGTCCCAAACGTCTTCGACTCAATAAGATGTGGTCTTACATGTGGCTATTGCTTCCTACGCGAGTCCTAACACTCCTAACTAATCGTCTTTTTAATCGTCTAAGGCTTTTCCTAACACGTGTTCGGCTTTCCAGTTTTCAGTCTAACTGAATGCGGCTGACCTTCAATCTTTTCCGTGAAAAGATCTGCCATCTGACTCTACAATCAATTGGCGATATCGAAGTTCTGTAGTTAGACTAGTTGGACTTTTTAAGGCTCCAACTACGCATAACGACTGCCATAAATGTCCGTACTTCGTATGGCAACCGGAACCGACTGCTTAACGTGCTCTCCGAGGCACAGAAATACCCAGACAAATAGATTCATGAATACAAATATTTGCACTGAACGGGCGTCGAATCCGTGACCCCTGCGTAGCAGTCGCGTTCATTACACAGCCGTAGAGGCTTTCCTATCGAATACTGAAGGTAATAATTAACGACTCCAGTCACTACATCGATAGGTCAGGTCATCAAGATCAGTCTACCTCTCTCCACGTAACCTAACTGCAGCCTACCTCAATCTTACGCACAAGATCATCAATTACTTGTAGTTATTTGATACTTCATAAATCTAGTTATCGCTCGCTTCGTTAAAAGGCATGTAAATGCCACAAAATAATCTTTCGTTTTCGTATCAATAAATTAGCAATGTAATGATGATAGCTTATTAAACTTTAACATCGCATTGAGTTTTCGTTGAAACTTAGGAAGAGTAGCCTTTAAAACTATACCGCCTTAATTCTGCTATTTCAAAATAAGAGTAGTAGGTATCTGCAGGCTGTAGACAAGTGCCAATTCGTATTGTAGAATAGAATGACGAATATATAGAATTTGACGTATATGACAGACAAATCCCACACACTCGTCATTTTATTCTACCACTTGTCTAGGGAGGCTGATCGGAATTGTAACTGAGCGATGTCTACTTTGAGAAACATATAGAGATCACGTCGTGGAAGGTTCCTTTTTTTTATATACCTCAGGTGGCAGACAAGCAGATGGCCCACCTGATGGAAAGTGGTTACCGTGGCCTACGGACGTGTGCAACTCCAGGGGTGTCAAGTCACACTAGTGCCACCGACCCCGTAGGAACCTTCATTTTTCAGGGTAAAGGCAAACTTCATCACAACCACACGCATGACGTCATAAGACGCAGAAAATACAGTATCTAAGTACTACCTGATTCGATAACCCAGCAAAGCTGCCCAACCTAATGTGGTTAGTGGCCAACCACCGACAGAGTTGTTCAGGTTGCCCTTAAAGACCTCTGTTTTGACCTAACGACTGTCTGACGGGAGCAGACGTCCATCTTGAGAGGAACGGCTGCACCATAGCCTCGTCCATGTGTACAGACTAGTCGAAAAATCTTGGTTGGCCCCATACATCAGACAACAACAAAGATTATAAGGAACTAAAAGAACCATTCGTGTTTTTTTTTCGGATTCTGCTTCGGACACGACGATATTTCCGTCCCAATCGAGCAGTCCGGCTGGGGCAGTACCTCCGCCCTACAGAAGACCGCAGCTTAATAACCTCGTGTTGTGTTTCCGACGGTGAGTAGGGTAGCCAGAGCTCACTGGAGAGATTTTGTGCTGTCAGTGAGAAAACCAAAGGCTTTGACCTATTTATCTTTTGCGCTGACGGCGCAGAATCTCTCTGTTCTTACAGGGTCGACAGCACGAGTGTGACTCCCCTGGTGCACTCGTCCATAGGTCACGGTAACTACTTTCCATCAGGTATGCTTGTCTGTGGCCTAAGTAGTATAAAAAATTGGTCAGAATAAGGTCCTTATTCTGACCAGCAGCTATAATATTCCGAAACTATCTAGTGTGTCCAACGCCTAAGTCAGCATGTTACTGTCACGCTCGATCGAAGGTTGGAGGGTAGGGCGCTATCTATGCGTCACGGCGTCACGGTGACCTCGCCGGCGACTCGCGCCGCGGCCCTGCAGCGGTGTCGCGATAACAATTACACACAAACTTATTGTGTTGTTTACTCCAATACAACACAAACAAATAACAACCTTATTCCTATCCTCTTAAAGTTCATTGTTGCCACTAAGAGCGACTAGGTACGGTTAGGTAGACGGTCGCGCCGAGGGGCAAGACTTTGGAATTATAATTAGGATAGGACGCATGTCGCAGTGTTCGGGATTGTAAACAAAATGATGTACCTTTTTGGGGTTTCAACAGTTTCCTTCAATTTTAGTAAATTGAATTGGTAAGTTATGTACAGGATGTATGTTTCGCGGCTTTAGGTATTATAATATAACTTTAGAATTATTCGTAGTCATCTATCTATACTACTTATTATATAATTGTAAAGTGGTCGTGTCTGTACATTGGAAATATTAAAAAAAAAATACTTGGGTTATGTTATGTTAACGATACTGAACACGAAAATATTTTTTTTGAATTTCCTGTCTGTTTGTCTGTTTGTCCGCGATGGACGCAAAAACTACTGGACGGATTTTGATGCGGTTTTTTATGTTAGAAAGAACTTGCTCAGACTTAAAATCTTACGTTTGTTTGATCGGAATCGGTTGAGTAGAACCGAAGATATGAGCAAAGATCGCGTTAACCGAGATGCACGCGGGCGGACCCGCGGGCGGAAGGCTAGTCTTACCTATAAAATATTGCCAAGTAATAAAATACATAATTATGACATTTTCTTACATTTTGCTTTATGACATTTTCAGGCAATCATCAGATTGTATTTTGTGAAGTTTGGAAGCAATCAGATCATCTAATTCACCCCGAATGATCAGAAAAATGTGGTAGAGCGTTGGACTGCTATGTTAGAGGTGGCGGGTTCGATACTCACTCGATTTTTTATATTGTTGAACATGTCCTATGTATTCCTTTTATCACGATCGCATAGGCTCGCAGTGCTTGTGGAAATCACAGTACTGTGGGAAACTAACATACCTAAAGACCACGCCATAAAGACATACAAATACTTTGACTTGACTAACGAGTTAACCAAAAATGGCTACGTGGTTAAACTCTACGCCGTAGAAGTAGGAGCAAGGAGAATTCCAACTAAATCCCTGTACAACTTACCTATAGACCTCGGATTGCCAAGAACTTCAGTAAGCTCTTTCGAATATCCAAAGCGGCATTGATAGGATCCTACCAAATTTGGATAGGTGGGGGGGAACACTACCCACGGTGGAGGTGAGCGCTGATGCATCACAAGGTGGACACCCTAAACCTACATCTGGGTCGCATGTCCCAGTCGCCGTCACGGTGTTCCTCTCTGTATCACGCTATGGACCCGGTGACCGCACGGTGAATCCATCGAGTGCTGAGAATCGTATCTCTTCGAGTAGAAAGTAGAGTTCGACTACTTCGACTGCAACGTCAAATAAATCGATTCCTGTAAGTTCGATTTCCGCTCAGTGTAAATATTTTAATGTGCGAACATGTCTATTTGCGTTGATCTGGGTGTAGCCCAACTAAATAAGGATTTGACACAGGAATAATTCCTAGTAGCAATTTTCTTTCGGAATTCATAGAGGGAGGTTACTGGCAGTCTAAATTTCGATTTGCGTGGTATTCGGTTCGTTGCGTTCTCCGCCATCTTGAATTTAAGGGTACATTTGTGTTTACTAAATAAGTCGTTTATTTTTAATTTTACACGATAAAATATTACCACAAAGTTGTTTAGAATTAAATTTTCTACAGTTTTGCTGTTCATAATTTTTTCCTAGGGTCGATATTTTTTGATTTATACCCCAAAAAGTGGTAAATCTTTGTTTGACTTTTATTGACTTAAGAAAAATGCCTAGTAGCAATTTTCTTTCGGAATTCATTAAGGGAGGTTACTAGCAGTCTACATTTGGTTTTGCGTGGTATTCGGTTTGTTGCGTTATCGGCCATCTTGAATTTAAGGGTAAATTTTTGTTTACCGAATAAGTCGCTTAGTTTTATTTTTACACGAAAAATAGTTACTACAAAGTTGTTAAGAATTAAATTTCCTACCTTTTAGTATTCATAATTTTCCGCTAGGATCAATATTTTTCGATGTATACCCCAATAAGGTGGTGAAATTGTATTAGATTTTTTGACAAAGGAAAAACTCCTAGTAGTTATTTTCTTTGGAAATTCGTTAAAGCAGGTCACTGGCAGTCTAAATTTCGATTTGCGTGGTATTCGGTTCATTGCATTCTTCACCATTTTGAATTTAAGGGTGAAATTTTAGTTACTGAATAAGTCGTCTATTTTTAGTTTTACACGAATAATAGTGATAAAACATCTGTTTTTCTTTTTGAAATTTAATTCCAAACAAATTTTAAATTACTATTTTTAGTGTAAAATAAAAAATTGACGACTACAATAGTATGTATATATATCTGTTAGTTCGTTCGTTCGTACGATGCAGTACGAGCATAGGCACAGATAAATGCCCATGACATGGATTATATACCTACCACATGAACTGTCTCTCCGCCTTGATAAACTGCTCATATACCTTTAGTACTATAATCTAGGTAATACTTAAAATTTTGCAATATCTTCATCAAAATCTCGTCACAAAATGTAGTCTACATAATATATGCGCACATGGCCAGTACCTACGCGTTTTAGAGTGTCTTTTGAAGGTGTCACATGGTGCTACGCCAGTGGATGAGCACAAATCCAGCAATAATAGATTAAGCATATACGTATATCAAACTAGAACTGGTTAGAGCATTCCCCTGTAAAGGACTGATCTCGGGTTCAAGTCCCGTCCAAAACATTTATTATTTCAATCTAAATCAATTTGAATAGTTTGCTATACTATGAAATTTCATTAAACATTACATTAGGTTAAATATGTAAGGATAGAGTCAAATGGCGGGCTGTTATCTCTGCCTACACCGGAGGGAAATCGGCGTGAGCGCATGTATGTATGTACTAAACATTACAAAGCTTATTTCAGATATTGAATAAATCACTTGTACTTTTCCACAATTATTTATTTATTTGGAAAAGTACAAGTGATTTATTCAATATGTGTAGCGAGTTCCACCAAGTGCCATCAATCTCCAGTATAAACAGCATATTTCAGAGTTGATCAACTTTCGTCGTTGACTGTACCTAACACTTGACAATGGCGCATAATTTGATGCGATTGGTGTCATTCATCACATTATGGAGGCAATGAACACGACTGTGATCAATTAACCATGATCAAAGGAGCTGTCTCTTAACCAAAACAATATTGTAATCAGGCTCTTTGCAAGTAAACACTAAACTTGGTTCCACAAACTTATTTTGCTATATCTTAATATCTTTGGATGGGTGCTTGTTACTCTATAACGCTAGCATTTTGGCATGACAGAGTTACGGATAAAGAAGAAAAGAGTTCTGTACGTATGTCAGCTCCTCCTAAACGACTGGGCCGATTTGGTTGAAATTTTGTTTTTATTCGTTGGATTCCTGAATGGTTTGACAACATAATTGGATATGGCAGGTGGTACTGCTGTCAGTTTGAATATTTGAATGTTTTATTACTCGATGGCTGAATGAATCTGGCTAAAATTTGGTCCAGAGATACAGGATGCCCTAATTTAGACATTTTATATGTAGATATTTTAATATATAGATAACAACAATAGACGTGCGAGTATTATAGTTCTCGACATTTTATATTTTGAGAGGCGCGAGTAAAAAGAGGCCTCGGATTAGTTTGATATAATCTATGATTGGTGTATTTCTGCTCCTCCGCAAAAGACCCAACAAACCCGTACTTGCGTATAAAGAGCACATTTTGTGACATCACTGCGATGCGATATGCGATATCTGTACCTTAATTATTCAATGTTTGTGCTGTAGACGAAACCATAGACAAATCAATCGTCTGTCTGTACTATGAGTCATGTCACGTCGTCGGTAGCATACCAAATTACATTTAAGTATACCTACTTAATTTAATGGGCGGTACCTCATTAGAAATATGAGTATGTAACTTTTTCCAGCTGTGGGTTTTCCAAGCCACTACAATATGGGGTTCTTCTACATCGGCATTAAGTACCTACAAGGTCGTGCAGTACGTGTGTGACGCCCCTAATGTTGCACACGTACGCCCATAGGCCACGGTAACGCGGTGTCCTGCGTGAGCGACGAATACGACGCGACGCGACGCAATACGATGCGACGTAATGCGACGCGATGCTACACGCGACAAATGTCCTACGTGATTTTGGTCATAACTTCGCGAATCATGAAGAAGTACAGTACAATATTGCTCGAGTTCGCAGTGTCGCGTCTGGTCGCGCTCAAAACAAGTACGCGTTACGTCGCGTCTCGTCGCAGAGTGTCACATAGGACGCAAGTAGGGTAGGCCGTTGATTTGATCGCGTTCGTCGCGTTCGCAGCGTCGCGTGAGTCGCGTCGCGTCGTATTCGTCGCTCACGCAGGACACCGCGTAACCACTTTCCGTCAGGTGATACGATCATCTTTGATAAGATGTTCGTATGGTAACCGGGAACGACAGCTTAACATGCTCTTCAAGGCACCCAGACCAACCTGGGGGTGACGGGTGGAGCCGCCTGTTACCCAACCAGAAGCAGGCCGCGGCGGCGGCACGCATTCCGTGCCTCCCCATACCCGTAGGCGAGTTGGGGACTCTGTGGTCCCCACACCGGAAGAGGGCCAAATCGAGAGATATGGCCCTGGGTTGGCCGGGGTGCGAGGAATATGGCTACGATAATCTCACCTCCGGCAACTGACGGCCCACAGACGGCGTGCGTTTCAGTCGGTTCGAGTCCGACATAACCTCCTCCTCCTCCGGCTCCGGCGGGGGAGGTATCCGTGGGGATTTTTAGAACGATAAAAAAAAAGGCACCCAGACCAATGCACCAATCACGGTCCAAGGGTTGTACGGATCTGGCTGAAAAATTACAGGCTGTACAGGGATACATTACAGTCTGGAAGAACACATAGACTACTTTTTATCTCAGAAACATTCCCATGGGGTGGGGAATATTTTTTTTATGTCACATAAGTAACAGACAAGTACACGGCCAACCTGATAGAATGTGGTTAGCGTGACCTACGGAATGAACGTATGCAACACTCTTGCTACCGACCTTGAAGAAACCTTCTAATACCCTTCTTGAAGAACCCCATATTGTAGTTGCTTGGGACAACCACAGCAGGGAGTTCATTCGTAGCTGCGGAATGAACTCCTTCCTGGAATGTTAGCAGGAATGGGATCAAAACTTCACGCGGATCGAGCCGCGAGCATCTAGTAAATACCTAATGAACTCGCACCTACCATGCAGTACCAAGCCTTGCGACTTACCTACACAATCGTCTACACTAGGTACATATACCTACAACACCTAACCTACCGCCCGCGCCGCGGTGTAAAAACTCAAACCGCTTCGTGAAGCCGCTCCATCGGCTAATGAGCGAGCCAGGGTTACCAGCCGTGCGCAATTAATGACCATACCTACCGACATTGATAATAAGCTCAGCTGAGTGCGAAAATTGTTGAAAATAATGTTGTATCAGATGTAGGTCAGTTTTTTCTGCGGCAATTAGGTATTAGTCCTTCGAATCAAGCGTGTATTTTTTTTCTCCGACTAAGGTAAATTGTTTATATGTAGTAGGTTAACATCGGCAGTACTATTATAACGGTCAGGTTTCGAACCCAGAATCTTTTTATCGTACCTAAGGGCGAATCCTTAACCGAACGAACCACGGCGCGGCACGTGAACCGAAACACGGCAGCACTAGTATGACTCCTCTGGTGTTGCGATATAGGCCACGGTAAACACGTTTTATCAGGTGGGCCGTGTGCTTGTCTGCGACCTAATTGGTATGAAAAATAACTAAACCATCTATCTACCACACTACCGACTTAAACTGTGTTAGCACATTTTCGTCAAAAGTCATTTCATTCGTGAAATCAAACTCCAGTAGATATGTCGCAGGTCGCAGCCAACAAGTTTAATCAGCCGTTCGATTAACTGTCTAGCTAGGCTGTTAACTAAACGGCGCGCGGCGCGGGCCTGAATTTTCAATATTTTTTCTTTAACGAACTAGCAGGGTAGGTACCACCCTGAAATAAGACAGAAAGTTGAGAAAAGCAGCGCAGCCCGACTTGGATAGGTTAGGTTAGAAGGCTTATAAAAGCAAAGCTCCCGCATAGGCCTTCGTGGTTACTTTTTTATAACCATGCAGAAACGTGAAATTTACCTAGCTGTTTGATTGAATGACTAGGCAAGTAATTAAATGTCATCGATCCAAGCGAGTTGCCTAGCCGTTTAATTAAATGGCTGAATATCATTCAGGCCGTTAATTGAACGACACCGTTTAGTTAACAGCCTAGTAGGCAGGTAATTGAACGGCTGATTATGATAGTTTGCTGCAACAGATACATGGAAGTCTACCCGTGAACATGAAATGACGTTACTTTTTTGGTTATGCTTGTGACGGATTGCAACTTGTCTCTTATCAGTCAAGTCCAATCTTAACTTGTCTGGAAGCGATTGCATCGAGCGATAAGATGCCCTTTATTCATTATCTGCACGTACTGTGTCGAATTTAATTGTAAAAAAGATGGCCAGATAAATTGCTATAATTATGTTGTACCTACTAAGTTTTAGAAAATTTATCAAATAAAAAGATAGGTACCTAAGTAGTTTTGGGTTGCACAGATGCGAGTATTTTGAATTTTCTTTTTATTTGACTTTATTATTCTTTCCAAATTGTAACTGTTAAACAAATTTTATAAATTTTACACCCAACTCCCTTTACAAACAGTACTTAATTATTTGAATAAATCATGTTGTTCAATTTCGGTTGTTACCTAGTCTTTAAAATTAATTTCTAAACAGAAAAACATTAATAAACTGAGTTTTTAAATAAAACATATTAAAGAGACAAATCAAAAATTCAAGATTGTTTAAGTACTTACCTATCTACCTAACCGAATGTAGTATAATTACTTATTATGTACTTAGGTAATTAGGTAAGTTATCAATGTATAAATAAGTACCTCATTTATGAGCCTGTTAAGTAAAGAAAGTATTATTTTTTTTACCCGACTACGGCAAAGCCAAAGGAGGGTTATGATTTTGACAGGCTATGTATGTATGTATGTATGTTCGTTTGTTCCCTCATAGCTGCTCAACTACTTATTAGAACTGGACATATAACATATCGTTAGAATCGTCTTGATCGTCCGCTGGTTATAGGCTATATGACGTGTCACTAAATCTAATGTGGCGCCCTCTAGCAGTCAAAAAGTACTGCGTTAAAAAAAAAAATTGAGATAAATATGCCGTGTATGGTATCAAATTAAAGAGCTCAATAAGCACATTTCAAATATGTATAAATTATAGCTGCTGGGTGCCCCAAAATAAAATAAATAAAAAATTAAGTTTAAAACTAAAACCCGACTACTTAAAAATCACGCTTTAAAAAGTATTAAACAAGAAAATATCTAGGATAGCCGTGGTCGTATGCAACTTACTCTAACAAAACAATACATTCTATTCTAGGAAAAAGTGGCATACCTGCGACCACGGCGATCCTAGATATTTTCTTGTTTAATACTTTTTAAAGCGTGATTTTTAAGTACCTAGTTGGGTTTTAGTTTTAAACTTATAACATTAACACCATAAGCATTATGAATAGATACCTACTTTTGGTGTTAATGTTAAATAACTTAACTTATTAGCGTATATGGTAGGTAAGAAGGCACCTAAGACAATATCAGAAACTTCTACCTTTATCTCTGACAAGCCACGCAACGATGACGTCATCACACGACATATAGAAAACAACGTTCGAAACTTAACATCAATTATCGCGCGTTTAGTTGGCAAGCTGGTTCGGGCGCGCGATCGTCGCAGGCGTGCGGGGGGGTGGGGCTGTGTGCGCGGCGCGCGGGGGGGGCGAGGTCGCGGTAATGGCGCGCGGCGTCGGATGTCGCCGGGGGTGCCGCCGCCGATAACAAAATCACTAGAGAACGTGAATACGCGATGCTTGACTAAATGGATGCGGCACTTTACTTGTAGATTTTGACAATTTTAATAGTTTAAGTAATAATGTTTTTTGACTGCCTCCGTGGCGTAGCGGTAGTGAACGCGGCTGCTACGCAGGAGACGCGGGTTCGATCCCCGCTCAGTGCCAATATTTGTATGCATTAATATAAATATTTGCATTGGTCTGGGTGTTTCTATGTATAATATGTATGTATTTACAAAAAAAAAGTATCTAAGTATGTATATCCGCATTCTAGATTCCATAACACAAGCTAATTAAGCTTACCATGGGTCTAGAAAGCGTTGTGTAGAATGTTGTGGAATATTTATTTATTTATTATTTATTTGTATGTGGGTCGTTGCTGCAGGCTTTCCACCTAGGTGGTGAGCTGGTAGTGGTGATTCGCATGCAGACTGTCAATTTGTTATTAGGTTAAGATATTAGAATATTAAAACTAACATAGTAGTAAGAAAAATTGTTACTAACACACTGAGTCCTGGTCACTTGAATTAAATAAATATTATTATTATTATTATTATTATTTAATGTGTGTGAAACATTTTAAACGCAATACAAGAGGAAGGTGAATTTAAGGGCATTAATAGAGAATGAAAGTTCAAAATATGATAGTAATAATTAGTATGATATTGACATGGCATTGCTAATTGCTAAAACTAATGTTTTAGCAATTAGCCTAGCAATTAGTCTTTTTTGCAATTTGTAAGTGCCGCTTTTTCATAGACCTGAAATTAAGTAGGTACCTATACACAGTAAATTTATATGTAGGTATTACTTTTGACTTTGATATCATGAACTCCTCCGAATTAGATTTTCCATGACCATATCTACCGAAAAACATTAATTGATGGAGTCAATATCAACTCGTAGTGTATTTATAAAAATAATCTCGATCCCAATCGCAATCATCATCATCATCATCATTTCAGCCATAGGAAGTCCACTGCTGGACAATCGCAATAAAATCAATTAAATATTTTAAGGTCAGGTTGCATGTATTACCTACTTAGATTCTGATCCGACATTAAAATGAAAAATGTGAAATCATGAACAACAAAAATTAAAAAAAAAGTGCGATCATAAAATTCTAAATTCGTTCAGTTCACTACTTACTATTAAATTGAAACTTATATAACTACAGTGACCGTGAACCTAGGTCATAAGTACATCGAGTGGTGGCTCATCTTGCATAGTTATCTACTCATTATGGAACCCACATTCTTAATGACCAAATAACCAAAACCCGTTTACCTAGACTTTATTCTTAGTATCAACTGCTTAAAGTAACGTAAACAACTTCATGATGGCGCCTTAGTACAATTACATTGGCTTTACTTTCTTGTGAAATTTTGTATTAAAGTAAAACTAGCGGCGCGCCCTGACTTGATCCCGATGCGATTATAGGACTTCTCCCGTGGACTTTTCAAAAAATATCTTTGATACCTTACTTACAAACCTTGACTTGGCAATTTTATTATGATACACTAAAAAATAAATCAGCCAAAAAGGTTTGTGGCATTTGTGGCAATTTGTAGCAATGGATTTTAAATATAAAGATGTAATTTCTGTTTTATATCACTTTACCTATCCGTCCCGTCCAAACTAAACAGTAAACACAGATTGTAATAATGGATTCTAGAACGCGGATCGTCACACGTTTTTCGCAAGTATGTAAGTACTCTTACATACCTACCTACTTATGAGTGTTTTTATGTACCTACGTAGGTAGCTACGTACAAACACTACAAACACTCATACCAAAATACCAATGCTAATAGACTCTGAACACTGAAATCGAACCCGCAACCTCAAACGTAGTAGTCAAACCCACACTTTATTAACAGATTGCCCGCGGCTCCGCCCGCGTGGAATTCGGATTCCGGTCCAACTTTAATGTATGGAAATCTGCCCGATTTATTGACATTTATGCTCACTGCTCCGCTCCCTTTAGTAGTAGTGTGATGTTATATAGCCTATGTTACTCCCAGATAGTGTAGCTTTCTATAGTTGTAAGAATTATTGAAATCGGTACAGTAGTTCCGGAGCCTATTCATTACAAACATACAAACATACAAAAATAGGTACAAATCTTTCCTCTTTATAATATTAGTGTAGATGTAGATGTAGATAAAATAACATTAATTTTAAAATACCACATCCAAATCACCATTCATCACAGACATCGCCAATGCCCGAAATACAGTGCGGACGACGCGTCGTAAATCGGCACGGCTCGGCGAGAGCCTTTGTGTGGCCTCGGCACCGCGGCACGGCAAAAACATACCTAAGAGCCACCAGCCACGAATGGCCACGACTAGCTGCCTACACGCGACCTGCTTACGTCGGCATACACGTTAACGACATCAGACCTACCTACCTATGCTTTTCTCTAGCAATTCTAGCATCCAGGCGATTGTCTTGTATAGGAGTAGGTATGTACCTACCTATCTGACTGCAAATTTATTGTGGTTTAGTTCTATAGGAGGTATTCGGATTACCAAATTAAGTCTTCTCACCGTTAGTAAGGGTCCATGTATTCAGTTCTAATCATAATCAAAAATAGATGCTTAAATCTGGACGTTGCTTTGCTATTTTTGATTAGATTTGAGAAGGTTTTAAGCCGTTTTTGCGTGAAAGAGTAACAAGCATCATCATCAATCCTCACAAAGTTTTAGATAAGACCTAAAACTTATAAAACTATACCCAATAGTTGATATGACCGTACAATACTTACAGGCGATGTGGAACCTCTCAGTCTCAGAAGAGACTTTGCCTCACTGTGAGTGTTTTACCGTCTATACAATGGTTTGTGCTCAGAAGAACTATTTGACATGATGCCAACAGCTACATTCTATCATCGCACCTCTCGCCACAGGCAGGGAATTCATCCTCACGCATTGCGTCCGGAAATGGTGCGCACTGTGCGGTTTGAAAGGCTCTTCATCCCACGCACACTCAAGCTGTGGAATGAACTCCCTGCGGTGGTTTTCCCAAGCGACTACAATATGGGGTTCTTCAAGAAGGGCATTAGAAGGTTTCTTCAGGGTCGGCAGCGCGAGTGTGACGCCCTGGTGTTGCATACGTCCATAGACCACGGTGACCGCTTCCCATCAGGTGGGCCGTGTGTGCTTGTCTGCCAACTAAGTGGTATAAAAAAAAACATGCACTTTTTTATAAAAACACATAAGTAGGTATTAAACTAATAAACTAGGCAACTAAACTGACTAACTAGTTATTCAATTTCGGTTTAGTCTTTAAAATGAGTTTCTAAACAGAAAAAAAATTAAGGTGAGTTTTTAAATAAAACATATTACAAAACACATCAATATTGTTTACGATTAGTTATGTACACACGGCGTCAGACCTCGGTTTACAGGCCACACCAACATAAAGGAAGTGTGCGTGACAGCAATACTATTAATACATTGCTTAAAGATGTGTGTCATAACAAGTAAACCAATCAGGGCCTTTGACGCACTCACACAATTGCTATTTTACTTACATAAAATGCACCAAGGTTATAATATCATATTCTAAACTAATTTTATGAAATGTATGCAGCATTTTGTTTCTATAACTAATAGGAGTTATCAAATTTAGTCACTGTGCTATCTGTTCTCATAGTCGAGATGGATAAGAATGCAAGTAAGTAAGTTTGGACCTCACCGTTGTCGCCGGTCGTTGGTTCGGAACTTAACAACGGAATTCTCTTTTTGTCATTCGTGCATCTTTATGTCAGTCAATTTAATAGACATAACATTTTATTTTATGTTCCAATATCTTTTTAGAAGTTTATAATAATTATACTTATGTTTTTTTTATATTTTTTATTAAAGATCAAATATTTTTATCTGATACTTAATTAATTATTAATCATCAAGGAAATATACAAAAAATATATTAAATTATAATATATATGAATTTTATACACTTAGTTTCCTGTAAATAAACTAGACCAATAGGACTTCAATATATTGAGGAACAAAAAGTGCACCTCGCTCGAGGACCGAACCCGGTATTGATTCTATTGGTTCAGCTGCATATTTAAACCATTCAGCTATATCTACTTATTCGTTTTTCGCTAAATATGCTATTATAACTTGGTGCAGTGGCTATCATCAATACCTATATTTCATGTAAGTAAAATAGCGAATGTGTGAGTGCGTCAAGGGCCCTGAGACACACATCTTTAAGCAATGTATTAATAGTATTGCTGTCACGCACACTTCCTTTATGTTGGTGTGGCCTGTAAACCGAAGTCTGACGCCGTGTGTACCTAACCGAATGGGGTACAGTTTATTTAAAAGTAATTTGCGATAATAAGTGATTAACACTAAATATGTAAACACTGCGTAAACATATTTTTTGAGATTACAATACATTCACAATATCATTAAGTAGTACAATGTCTTACATCTTACATCATTTGCTAATAGATTGAACAGATAAAACTCTTTCAAACAATACGTATTTGTTTACTCCGCATACCTATTTAGTTTATACCTACCCCGTTGTTGTTAGTTTATTTAAAAGTGGTATCATACTACTAAACTTCAGGATGTATGGGGCCCACCAAGAAATGGTACAACTGTACAAGCCTGTACACTGGCGAGTAGACGGATGAGGCTCTTGCGTAGGCTTCCCTCTCAAGATTGGGAGGCCAGGCGGAAGTAATTCCTGTAAAATTTAAGATAAACCAAATTGTAGTAAGAAAGAATAGTAGAACGGAACGAAAGCGCAAAGAAGCTCACGTATACCTCGGGAGTGGGACATACTCGGTACCTATATCTTGGAAACTGTGTGCTTTATAGAGTGCAGTACACGTTTCTTAGATGTAGGTAGGTATTTTAAAGATAGCACGGGGTGCTGCGGTTGTGGACGAGTTCAAATTCACCAAGCATAGATTATTATTAAAAACTATCCGCGCGCGTTAGGACCTTAGGACCTCGCTTATCTCGCAACTTAGGTCCAAGATATGTGCCACGATACCTACTCAAACTGTCAAGGAGATAAGGTATACTTACACCTGTAACATATAAGTACAAGATGCAGGTATTATACTTACCGTCTTGGCCGTTCCCTTTTTCGACGTTCACGTTAGTAACAACCTTTTATTGGTGGCAATAAACAGTATTATCCAAAAAGGGCCTTTCGTTTCGTCGCGGGTACGTTTGTGTGCGTAAACAACTGCACATTGACAGGTATCTGGGCCGAAGACAATACATGTGGTCGAACATTGGGCTCACAAAAAAATACTCGCCTAGCGATAAAATAAAAAGAACAATTGAAAAAATAACACGTGTCTCAAAAATGAAGAATAAATAACAAAAAAATAATTGCTATATGTTTAAAAACACGTTTGTTACAATTATGTAATTGTATAGGACTTGTCATTGTTTATGTATGATGTAGGTATGTATGTGTATGGAAGTATTTATTTCATGAAGTACCTACATAGGTACATATAATTTCTTCTTCTTCACTTCTGTTTTTCTAGGTATACTTACCTAAACGTAAACAATCTCGATGTGTCTATATAATATGATTTATTTAAAAACTCAGTTTAGGTATATATATTTTTCCGTTTAGAAACTTATTTTGAAGAAAAAACCGAAATATAAGCACTAGTTACTCAGTGATTTAGCTTAGCTTATTTCTTTAATATTATATTTTTTAAAGTCGCTTAAGATTGTATACCTTTCGTTTAGTACCTATCCGAATGGAGAATAGATACAAAATATTAAGTAATTATAATTTTGTGTACACCGCAAACTACCCTGGTTCTAGCAATATAGTCCACTAGCTCTTGCCCGCGACTCCACCCGCGTGGATGTCGGTTATCGCGGCCAAACATAGCCTATGTCCTTTCCCAAAGTCTAATCTATCTCCGTACCAAATTTCATCAAAATCGGTTCAGTGGTTTAGGCGTGAAAGCGTAACAGACAGACAGAGTTACTTTCGCATTTATAATATTAGTATGGAGTATGGAGTTGGATATGGATACTGGTTGTCTGGAAGAAATCGCAGACCGCGGTAAGACCACCCATTGTACAACTCACTATTACGTCCTGTCCTCTGTATGTATCCTATGATATGTGTGCACTAAAGTGTATCTATCTATCTACAGTCCTAAGTACTGGCTCGTTATCGTAGAAGATGATATGCGACAGGCTTAGACGGAAGCCTTGCTGTTTTTGACTCTAAGGCTGCGCTTACGAAATCCGCGACCTGTGACCTGCGACGAGCGACCGCGATGGGATCAAATGTATGGTCTGTAGGTAGTAAGTGGTATATTCTTTTCTTTACAAGCCAGTTTAGAAGTGATGCGAAAGACTAATGAGCACTGCATATAACCTCGTATGCCTCGCACCATATATCTTGGCCCCAAAATGTGCTCTATATAATATGCAGTCCGCGTTTTTTGGATGTCTTCTGGGGATAGCATGGGGTGTTACAGTGGTGGATAAGCTCTAATCCACCAATCATAGATTATATCTAAACAATCTCCGCGCCAGGGCTTCGTTTCTCTTTCGACTTGTGTCCTAGATATGTAGCGGGCACTGTACGTACAGGGATAACGTTGCAGAAATACCGTCTTAATTATGGGGTGGCCGCTGCGAGGAGAAGCGCCATAAATTAGTTACGAGGGAGATGGAAGATTAGCGATGTGCATAGCTGAGGAAATGTGATGGTGCTTCTTCTTTTGATTGTTTATAGATGCTTATTGTTTATAGATATAGATAAAACCGCATTATAAGTCATCGAGGAGCTATTCATCGGTAGCTTGAGCTTAGTTACTGGGATAGGAGAAGAGGGCTATGTCCAGCAGTGGACTGCGGTAAGCTACTAGCTGTTAACCGTAGCTCTGCTCGCAATGGATACTGATCATATACCTATATACTAGTTATATAGTATTCTCGCTAACCCCTCCAGCGGGTTGTGGAGTTCTTTCGCTTCGCTTCACGAAAAATATCGAAGACCAGCCAAATCCGCAATTAGAATGGTAAAGCGGACCCCAGACCCGGAGGTGAAATCTTCGGATGTGACTGGGATTAACGCTAGGTCGAGGAAGGAGAAAATAGTATGAACAGTATGCTTATAGCGTGCTACATGAAGATTTTCTAGCGGTTAGTGCAAAATGAGTCTATGTAACGTAGGCAACTGTATTACACTAGCGGCCTTCTTACGCGTGGAGTTCGTTTTACCCCCATAGGACTGAAGTTACGTAAAAAAATCATTCTTAGCGAACGTCTACACCCTATAAGGAATCTACCTGCCAAATTTTAAGTTTGTAGGTGCTATAGTTTCTGAGATTTATAAGGTTTCCATCAACAACACACAGTTTTAAACAGAAAAAACATATTGATTGAAATTTTGAAGCATTTATTATGCTAACTGTTAAAATCGATTAAGAAAGAGAAAAGAGAATTGACCTCGGACGGGACTCGAACTCGCGATCTTTCCCTTACACGGGGAAGCTCTGACCACTAAGCCACCGAGACCCGCACGAAGTAAAACCAAATTCCTCTATACATCCGTCTTTTCCGTCTAAGAGAAAAACATACATAGGTACATACATATACTCAAGCCTCTTTCAAGCATCAAGCAAGCAAGCAAGCTCAAGATGATAAAAGTCATTACTATTCCCACTTGCTACGATCATGGCACACCTATACCTTTCGTTTCCCTACTTTCATGATCGATTTTATACATGCACGCGGGTTGCTCTCTTGACCTGGACTTCCCTTAGGCGTAAAATAACCTCGATCTGACTGATATACGTCCAGGTCGACCTGTACCAGGTTGCCCATATCCATACTTATAACACAGTCTAACGAATTGAATTCGTTATCGTTCCTTAAAGCTTAAAATATCCTCGATCAGACTGACATACGTCCAGGTCGACCTGTACCAGGTTGCCCATATCCATACTTATAACACAGTTTAACGAACTGAATTCGTTCCTTGAACCCTAAAATATCCTCGATCTGACTGATATACGTCCAGGTCTACCTTTACCAGGTCGCCCATATCCATACTTATAACACAGTCAAACGAATTCATTCTACTGTGCTAATAATAAAGCTGAAGACTATGTTTGTTTGGTCGCTAATCTCTGGAACTGCATTTGCAATTTGAAAACATCTTGCATTTGATAGCCCTGTTCTTGGAGAAGGGCTACATTTGCGCTACGACTGCGACTTTTTAGAGCCCAGAATGGTCAATCAGAATAACACCAGATATATTCTAGGACATATCGCCTAGCGGCACAAACTAAGCATATGGAATCTAAATATACTTAGAAACACTTAGACCAATGCAAATAGACATATTAATGGCTATAAATATTTGCACTGAGTGGAATTCAAACCCGTAACGTCTGACGTGGCAGTCGGACACTTCACCGCTACGCCACATGAGTCATCAAAAGGTAACTTAAGGTAACCACATAAGTTTTAATTAAAGTTTACGTTTAAGGAACAATGCTCCATTCCTGTTCTTAAAGGGTCGGCAGCACGAGTGTGGCTCCTCTGGTGTTGCACTCGTCCATAGGCCACGGTAACCACTTTTCGTCAGGTGGGCCGTGTGCTTGACTGCCACCTAAGGCGTATAAAAAACGCTTAGATGATGATGAAATCCCAAAACTTGCTTACGTTACGATAAACTCCTACCTCCTTACCATAAATTCCTAAAACAGGTCAATAATTGAACTGCTGTCATTCTACCAACTGCAAATGTCACTTTGTAATCCTATATATTTATAAATATGACATTACAAAGTGACATTTGGGGTTGCAGTTGGTAAAATGACAGCAGTTCAATTATTGACCTGTTTTAAGAGTTCATGGTATGGGCCCTGTTTTCAATAATTATACGAATTTCCAAGCGGTAATCGGTAATCCTACTAATATTATAAGTAATCTTTGTGAAGATGTTTGAGTAAATGTTTGAATGTTTGTGACGCTCTAACGGCAGAACTGATCCTGCTGAAATTTTGTATAATTATAGTCGACTAGCTTTTGCCCGCGGCTCCGCCCGCGTGGATGTCGTTTATCGCGACCAAACATAGCCTATGTCCTTTCCCAAGGTCTACTCTATGTCTGTACCAAATTTCATCAAAATCGGTTCAGTGGTTTAGGCGTGAAAACGTAACAGACAGACAGAGTTACTTTCGCATTTATAATATTAGTATGGATAAAAACATCTAGGCTACATTATATCCCTGGGATATGTTCCCATGAATTGCAATTACACGCAGGATTAGCCGCGAGTATTGCAGCTAACCAATAGGTGAAAGTCCACTCCATATTTAGGCTAACGAGGAAGTCTTATCAATTCTAAGATCTTTTTTCTTTGTCACCTTGGAAATTGCAATTAGTGATGTGATGTAAGCTCACTGGTAATGTAATACATCTACATAAAAGTACTGGTTTGATTAACTAATAATGTAATGTAATTAATGCGTTTTTAATGGCATATGATGATTTCTTCGCGGGAATGCTAATCGCATTACAAATCGAGCAATTAACGTCGATTGAGAATGAGAACAATATATTTTTACACCGTGTTGGTTCCCGGGAGTAGAATACCACCCCATCTCTTCCTGTGGGTGTCGTAAAAGGCGCCTAAGGGATAGGGCAGTTGTCCACCCGACAGTAAACATATACACCCGTATTCACAAACGATACTGTGAGGTCTCATAGTGTGCTCGAGCGCATAGGGCTGGTAAAATTAATTCACAAACATCACGGAGCATTGTCTAACGCAGTGCGTTCCCTCAACGAAGTATATTACTTAAGTGTTTTCTATGAATAAAAAGGCTTGCCAAAACGAACGCACTGAGAATTTGTCGTTCTTTGCACAGTTTTGGTGGTACGCATAGCGAAGTATTGTTTGTGAATACGGGTGATAGCCCATGACAAAGTGCGCAATACAGCAATAGGCTCGCTCCCTATTACGTGGGACCGAAAAACATTATTGGCGAAATGTGGGTGTTAATTGTTAATACATCTCTGCCTTATCCTTCGCGAATTAACAGGCGTGGGTATATGTATATGGAAATTTTTACATTATTGTACTTTTAAAAGAAAGTTATAGCGTTTTTAAGTATGACAGGTACAAAAAAGGGCAGGTAGCTGACGTAGTACAAAAGATGAAAAGGATTAAAGCGAATGAATAATAGTTCTAAAGTTATCTGCACGTTCGTTTTGTATTGTATGTAACTTGTAAATAATAAGTTTGTTGATAAGGCGAGCAATTCCTGGGATGGTCGCTCCGTGTCTCACCCCACAAATTGTTTTACGCTTTTGTAGTTGACTTCAAGTAGGCTAATTCCAGACATTTTTCTACCTGAGTTGTTAAAGCATAAGGGACTAGCTGCGGCCAATGATTCAATTTTCTAAATATAAGAATAGAAACCTATATAAAGACTGTCACTAAGAAACAACACGTTGATTTCGGTAACCTTCAATGTTCAAGTGGATAGACAATGTCCCTGAATATAAATCGAAAATTCGAAATGATGCTACGACATATCTTAACATAACCTGATATTCTACTATATGAATGAACTCGCCAATTAAAATGTATAAAGTGAAATATAACTTACAGTGAACTCACCAATAACTCAGTGAATCACAGTAATTTGTCACAAGCTACAAGAAGAACCGTACAAATTAACGCCTACGCATAACATTATCTTTATAATATCAATCGTAGCAACGCTACGAAACTTCGTAGCTTATCAATGGGCCAACGGACCCATATCGGCATCTCGTTTATTATAACTTTATAAGTATACTACCTACTTCGTTTTTTACATAAATACTCATTCCAGTGACCTACTGAAAAACATTGAGGGGTCAACTAGCGACGAGTGGAGTAATTAGTTGCCAACTATTACTTCGTAGACGGGCGCGAGACGTTATTACGAGACAAAGTTTACCACTTAGAAAAGTTGTGGAACACCACGATCGTGAGCGAAAACTTTCGGCCGACCGCAACTCGCGGACGACACGAAAAAGTTCCAATTGCGAGTGGAGATTTTTTTCTCTCGGCTCGTTGGAAAGTTGATGCGTTAAAATTAATAATTAATCGAGTTAATATATTGCGGTAGATAGGTGGGCCGAGCGCGGCTGAGGCTCCAGGCGCTCGAGGCGCGAGGCTCGTCGGACGGCGGCCGGCGCGGGGCGGCGCGGGGCGGGGTGGAGGGGGGGCGGACGGACACAAAGGAGAGGAGCGGCCGGCCGCGGACGGCGGACGCGGGCCGCGGCCGGGTCTTATCACGCCGGCACACAGTCGCTCCGCGCGCTCCGCGACGCACGTCTCACGACACTCCGCGCGCCTCCGCTCTGTGACTTGTGATCAACTGTTCAGTGAACTAGTGTGAACACGTGACGCGCACTGCGCACTCCACGTACATTTTTATTGGTCGGAGTGCTCCATTCAAGGAACGTTTATAATATCGCCACAACGGCTGGCCTGTCAAAAATTGTAAACACAGCACACGTGCCGCCGCCGCCTCACAAGTAAGTTTCAAACTTTTCATTTCGCCGTACACGACTCTCGTTGTTTCGGAGTGTGCAAAGTATCAGATTGTGTTGAGTAGGCAGGTAGAGTCTCTTTGTTGCAAATTCGTACTGTCATCAAATATATTGACACCCTCGCCTGACGAAGTGCGAATATTTAAAACGTTCGTTGGTTCTTATGAAATACTGATTCGACATAATATTTGGTGATTGAGTATCGTTTTATAATGTTCTAAAGTTGCATACCAAAATGAATGAATATTTTTTTCGTAGTAGGGTCTACGAATGAGCTACAAATTATGAATTATGTAGCGTTAAAACCATTTCACGAAAATAAACGATTATGAAAATAGTGATTTGCATTAGCAACGAATTATGTACTTTTACAGTTATAAATTAAAATTGAGAATTTCCTGAAGCTAAATTTAGTAAATTTACCAGCTAGTAAAATGTCGTACAATATATTTTTTACCCAAGTAAAATTGCAAACTTTTCTTGATAAAATGTTCGCCGCATTTCTTGATGTTTTTCAAATACAAACCAAGAATCAAAATTAGAATGAATTTTAAAATACACGTAAACATTAATTCGTAAATTTCGTATTAATTTTAAGAAAAGCTAAAGCGCATAGTTATTCTACGTAAATAATTCAAGTTCAAAGTTTTACATAGTTTTCCTGCAGTATTTTAAAATCATGCAATAGGTATTATAACTTTTTCATATTTAAACAATATAAGCAGGCCATTAAACAAATTTAGTTATTTGTTCGATAATACAGGTGCATAGGTATATTTCCTTTATCTACGTAATTTCTGAAATTCATTATTACTTTAACTAAAGCGGAATAAAAAAATTCAGTTCCTATATTCAGCAAAAGTTTTTATCTTAGCAACCAGAGCGTCTTTGTTTTGTTTTTTCTTCATAAAATAGCATAAACAGCATGTTTTCATGACATCCATTAGACTGCGAGTGCAAAATGTTGTGCCATTTCGATACAAAAATAAACACGAAACTAAATGGCGGTCGCGCACCGCCATCTCTCGGCGGTAGGTGGAACGTGCTAACCACTCGCAAGGTCACCGTGTCAACGACCCGACAACTTTTGCCGCCTGCTGTTGTCGTAGGTCATAATTTTATGTCTTCTTTTTGTTTATCTTTTCGTAACTTTATAGCTTCCCGCGTAAACGTATTTGTTTATGACACCAGTTTGTAAAGGTTTCCGAACGATTTTTGTTATTTTAGTTATTTGACACTGATAAGCGGGTAATATTGAAATGATGCAATGTAGTTGCGAGTTCAAGTGCATCGGGCTCGTGTCGTTTTACTGTAACTTATAAGTGGAGTTAATTATTAAACTGTTGCGATCTGTGGTTGAAATTGGCATCATGTTGGATTATTACAGCAGTTTTATGGAAACTGAGTACGTAACATGAATATTATAGCTAATAAACCTTTACATAATTTAGGTCAATTCTAAATTTCACTATTCTATACTATTCACTAATTTGACTGTTCTGTTTATGTATGTACCGTCCTATAGTTGTGTATTTTTCGTTGACTTATTAGTCACACGAGTCTAATATCTTTAAATTCCAATTGGAATGCTAACAAGATGATGTAATTGGATTAGGTAACATTTTTTATAGGTTTTAGACAGGCACTAGACTTCTGTCCCTGGACAGATTTGTTTTTCAATTGAATGTCTACACTGGAACAACAAACAGGCTTTGTCTGTACATTGGCGATTAAAAAATACTGGGTGTCAAATTATCGATTCTAAACACATTTTTTATAAAAATCATTATTTTTGTTTGTTTGTTCGCGAAGGACGCAAAAACTACTGAACGCATTTTGATGCGGTTTTTTGTAAGAAATGTCTTATTAGACTTAAAACCTGTTTGATTGCAATTAGTTGACTGGTACCGGAGATAAGACAAAAACAATAACCGACATCCACGCGGGGGAAACCACTGGCGTCAGCTAGTAGAAAAAAAAATTTGCAGCGGCGGTTATATCGTAGCTATAGGGTAACCACAATACTCTAAACACGATAATAATGTATTTTTTCTGCCTTGTTCCAGCAGGCGAATCGCCAAAATGGCAACAAAGGGCAAGCGTCCAATGCGAGCCCTGACCCCCAGTGACAAGATTGAAGCAATCCAGCGCGTCAACGACGGCGAGTCGAAAGCTTCCGTAGCAAGAGATATTGGCGTGCCCGAATCTACTCTTAGGGGGTGGTGCAAGAATGAAGACAAACTGCGCTATATGACATCACGCCTGTCATCGCCCGACACTGACAAAAGCAGTGATGGAGAGCCATTGGAAAAGCGCGCGCGCACTGAGTCTCCGGCCGCGCCGCCCTCTCCGGCTATTAATGGGCTAGACCTCACTGCCCCCGCTGCAACTCCAGTTGTGGCCCAACCGCCTCCCCCGTCAGCAGATGCCCCAGTCGAACTAACCACGAAACGCGCGGTACCTTCCCCAACATCTCACATCCCTCGCGAACGTCGACCAGACCCCGGCGCCAGCGTCTCCATGAGTGCGATCAGCCCCCTATCAGGCCTTGCTCATTTGCCGGGCATCGCTCACTCCCACCTGGGACTCAGCTTCAACGAGATAGCTACCAACCTTACTCTCCTCGCTCAGCTGAACCCTGGACTGTCAGCATTATCAGCCCAACCTGCCAGCCGCGCGTTACGCTCTGTTCGCTCACCGAAGCCGGCTCATAACGGAGTACTCAACTTAAATGATAGTAAGCATCATCAACGCCACAAGAGCCATCAACATTCGGATCCATATCGTATGTCCAAGTCTAGTCACCATGCCACGTCGCACTTGGCGCCCAGCCTACCTGTAGACGACCCTATATTGTACTGGCTCAAGGCCCAACAGGCTATGCTCGATCTAACTGCACAAGCTACTCCATCACATGCTCTTCACCTGGGCAAAACAGCAGAACCCAATATCCCACCAAAGCCGATGACTGCCACCGCACCTATCAATCCGCACCTTGATTACGGCAATAATAATAATTCCTGGTTCTGGCAATACTACAAACAGTACGGTGGAGCTATGGCTCTGCCAGAAGACAAACATAAATCCGCCGCCCAGGTGCCCAAGGAAAAGTCTGCTGAAAACATCTTATATTCGCACCTTACGAAGGGCAAAATGGAAGGGGAGCGAGCCACGACTACTAGTCCAGTGCAATCCCACACGCACAGTGAGCCAGAGCGGCGCCGTACTCCCAGTGTGGAGCCGCGCGTCGCTGAGCCAGCAGTAAGTCCCGAGATAGGCGTCGAGAATAAGGAGCCGCTGCCAGACAGAAGTCACGAATCAAGTAGAAGCCATACTAAAGCGCGCAACGTTCTCGACAATCTACTGTTCAATAACGGTAACCAGATAAATAGTCCAGAATTGCGCTTAACATCTCCCGCAAGTGGCGAGTGGGAAGCGAGTGCAGCGGAAGCGATTGAGCACGGCGACAAGTTCCTGGCCTGGCTCGAGGCCTGCGGCGATCCAGGCGTGACGCACGTGCAAGTGCACCAGCTGCGAGGGCTGCTGCACAACCTGCGCTCGCGCCGCCAGCCCGCCGCGCCGGACCACGCCGCGCGCCGCAAGTAGACTCCCGACAGTCCCGACACTACTCGTCGCTCGCTACAGGGAATTTAATCAATTATGTACATACGTCGTCGCGCCCGTAAGCGTGACATTGCGCCACTTGTGATATGTGTAGCCAAATTTGCGTGAGTTTCTTTGTTGTAAAAGAAAAGCTATGCATCATTCTTTAGTTGTAAGTCTTTAGTCAAGCTCGACGAACCGCCAGGGGCGCGGCACGGGCACAGCCTGCGACCGCGCCCCGTCAGCTCAGCCTGACTGGCGATCGTTCTACGTTTATGTGAAACTTAAAGGGTAGATAGTAATACCTGTTATAAATTGAATGTTACATATTATATTATCTGCGTTTTCACTTACCGATGCACACAAAACTGTTAAGTGATTAGTTAAGATAATATCGCTGTATGTTGCCATTGTCTATACATTCCTAGTTGTACCCATTACTATAGTTTATAGTTGAATCCCTATGTTCTACCTCAAGTCAAAACTTATACTAAGTCACGCACAGCGTCCTTTCAACCGTTCACTTGTAGCGTATTACGTATGTGTGGAGTGTGTGGCTGTGGCGCCACGGTCGCTCCCGGCCGATACCAAATATTGAAAGGACGCATATGTATTGTTGTGCCAATGTTAAGGACAAGGTAATATTGTTAAGATATAGATGACTCTATTACGTTAGCTAGGCACTCGTTGTGTAATTGTTTCTATTGCTCAGTATTTTATATGTACACGATGGACAACGTCGCCTGAAAGATTCGGAATTGTATTATACGTTGATTAACTTAACAGTTAAGGCCACTGTGATCGAAATTAATAAATTATTGAGAGATTATTATTACTGTAAGTACATTCCTAATTAATAGAGTGTATTATCTTAATGTTATAAGAGATTGTCCAATGGAGTAGGAGTGAGGGCCCGGCGACCCCGGCCGCGGCACTTTTCTATTAGTGTACACTTCAAAAATTGTATCTCCTTCCCACAGAAGATAGAATTGTTGATTTGCATTTAAAGTTATTGTGAGATTCCGAGGCAAAATTATTTGAAAGATTGATATTCTTGTACAAAATTAAAAATTGGATTATAAATTCTCTTATCACGACCTTGTGATCTCGATAATGTTGAATGATTAAACTTTTGAAAATTATTCTTTGACTTTTATTCCTTTGAAATTATTCGACAAACCCAACTAAACATTTACATCTCTTTTTTGGTGTGTGAAGTTTATTTTATTATGTGCCAGTCTCGCCATATTTTTCTTTAATTATTCGTCTAACAGTTCGTTGTCTAATATAAAGCGCACCAAAAAAGAGAAAATGAGCAAAACCAGTCGTGTCAAAACGGCCATTATAGCGTGCCGCAACACTATAGTTTAGGTTTTTGATCGAAGCAGAAACCAAAACTTCACTACCAGCTAATTAGTCTCTACAAAGTGATGGCCCAAGCCGGTACACCTACTGATTGACGTATGAGGCTAGTGCAGGATTTTCTCTCGCGGGTAGGTCAGCCGGTAGTCGCTCCCAACAAAACCCAATTGGGAAAACAAAGCGAGCAGCTATTAAAAAGATTAATGGCAATAAATATATATGACCATGCAATTATATATTGCTGTAGTTTTCCTGTTATTCAGATGAAATTTTCAATAATCATATATTAATCAACAAATTATGAGCTTATTTTATTCCCGTATCGACGATCATAAGAAACAAGTAACGCCATCTACCGCCCGTTGCGATAAAAATTACAGGTAAGCGTTTTTCACATCATAATAAAAAAATATACAGTAATCAGATTATACTTGAAACTATATTGTTGGATAATTATTATATTAATAATAGGTACTTACCGGCAGCATCGGTTTTGATAATGGCTCGTAGTCGAAATAGTCGGCGACCAATGAAGCTATACCTTGCCAGGTTATAGTTGTAGCAAAACACAACTTAGTCGGCCTTATTGAAGTGCACACCATTTTCTAAAAGAGATATATAAAGTACATTAATAAAATTGTATACGCATAGCATTAGCAAGTATTTTTTAGATAAACACTACACTACAGCCATCTATCGGCAAGAAAACGAACTGAAATATATTATATACCTGTAAACCACATTCATTGGGAACTTGCAGTACCAGCGGTTTTCTCATTTTGTAAAACAGGAGAAATTGCCGCCTAAAGTTTTCTGCATACGAAAGAAGTAATCGTTCTTTTGTGCTGTTCGTATAATATGATGGGGGGAAACATGTTCTAGTCTCGAATACCGGTTCGTTGATCTCGGGCCAGCACAAGTTTATAACCCCAAGCTCATAGATTGCATTATTAAGCGATGGTATAGTAAGTGGCTCGAAAATCTCTTTCAAGCCAAATATTCTGGGAGATATCTCTTCGAATTCTCCTTCCTCGTACGGACGGTCCAAGATTTCACTAATAACATTTTCATTTAATTCTACTACTGTATCTAGTGGCTCCAACGCCTCTGAAGTTGACTTGATTATACTGCTCATATTTAAACTATTTAAAATTTCCTCAAAAACATTTAGTATTAAATCAATAAATAATGTTTGACTGACACTGGTTTATAGTATCTATGCAACCGAACCGAACTTTCAATTTTAACCTTCAATCATCAAATAATAAACAAAACGTTAAGTGTAAATCATATAGGTACTATTAGTTTAAACAGCTATTTATCAAAATAAAAAGTGCTTACAAAAATAAATACACATCAAGTATGTACATACATAAAAGGAAAAATATTTTGTTGATTTTGTTCCCTTTCTCCTAAATTTATTTCAGAACGGAATCCCTGCCTGACTGAACTGAACACAGGGGGGCCCCGTTCAACATATAGAAATTCTAGTTATACAAATATGAGGCAAACATGAATTGAACCTTGATTATATAACTTTGTCTCTTTTTTTCCAATATACAGTTGTGTCTGCTAAAAAGAGACAAAAAATTTAAGTTATTGCTCACTTGGGAAAATGAGTATGAGAATTTGACAGCGTGCCGACGCGACGGTGCCAACATTTATGAATGATTTGCGCCAACATTATGAATGATTTGCGACAGCCATTGTTGAATTTTTCTAGAACATACTACTACAAGCATAATAGTGATGTACTCCAATAAAAGATTTGACGACGAAACTATTCTTCTTTACAAAAATGTACTCTTTTGAAGAAATACGAATTGACAAAATTGTAATGTCTTCTGTTTTTCCGTATTAGAACTGGGCAATTGTGGTATTGTTAGAAACGTCTTGGATCATCCGCTGGTTATAGGCAATATGACGTGTGAATGACTCTCTGAAACTCTGACTATAATGAAAAAAAACTTGAGATATATAGACCGTGTTTGGTATGAAATTAAAGGGCTCAATTAGCACATTAAAAACATGTATACATTATTAGGTGTTGCTTGCACCAAAATAATACAAATAAAAATCAAGTTTCAAACTAAAATCCGACTACTGCAAATCACGCTCTAAGAAGTATCAAGCAAGATAATATCAAGAATAGCCGTGGTCGTATACCATTTACTATAATAAAACAATACATTCTAGAGATTCGTGATTTTGCAGTAGTCGGGTTTTAGTTTTAAAGTTATGGTTAGTACACTTTAACAGGTAGTATAGAAAGATATCGACAAATGTTACGATAATAGAAGGTAATCCCTAGCATAGTAACCCTCGGCAAACGTTCATTCATAAAAATGGAACGTAGGTAATACACGTTAATTCTGTAGGTATAACCCTTAGAGTATATAGTATACAGAGACGAAACTACTACGATTTCATTCATAAAATCGACTGAAGTTTGACGCCAAATCGCCATCTTTTGTTCCAAGCAACAAGTACATAGTTACGTCATTCGAGGCTTGTTTACCATTGTTTACTACGATTATCTAGCAAATAAACGTGTAATCCAGTGATTTTGGTGTGTTAATCGTGTTAAATGTGAAAAAATACGTGTGACAAAGATGCCTACCTGCTCAATTGTTGGATGTGGATCATATTATGCAAGGAATAAGCCAGAAATAACATTACATAAGTACGTATTCTTCTCATCGAGATATCATTGTTATTTGTTGACCTACGACATCAATAGTTCGTTTTGTCTGTCTGTAAAGCAAACGAGCTTGTAAAACTCACAATTTAAATCAATAATTACGTCGTATTATGACCTCCGAAAGACGGTATTAGTTTGAAGAAGCTGTCTGTGATTTTTCCCTTTTTTAAGCGTTAACATTGTTAAAATCTTACCTCTAATCCTCTTTCGACTATAGTTACCCGTTTAAATCACCGCTAGGGGCGCCACTGTTTCCAGTCGCACATCTTTATGTCAATCATAGATCATAGCGTTTTGTGATTTTACCGCGTAAAGGTGAAAAAATTTTCAAGTCAAGAAAAAAGTTATTAAATAACTAATTAAATAGTAATTACATTGTTTTTACCGTATGTATGTGTACAGTGCAACATAAATAAGTACAAGGTATCTTATTTAGTGAAGTTTCTTTCCATGAGCTTCGGTAAGTAGATTGTACCATACTAATTAATGAATACCGCTGAGGAATCGTTGCTCCCGAGGGAGAGCGAAGAGCGAAGCACTAATAAGTCCAAAAATAGTTCTCATCTTCGGAAGATTAGAACGACTTTGCCTCGCAATCCTCGAATAAATAAGCGGTTTAACCAAGTCATTTCGAAATGTGTTTGAGAGTACGGTCTCATGCTCGGAACTCATTCCGCAATATGTTAAGGTTTTTGCAAATATCAACCTGATCGAATTATATTAATAATCATTTACATTCGTTAGTTACTGATGTAGGTACTTTAATTTTTTTATTGGAAAATATAAAATTATTATATTTGTTACGACAACAATAAGATCGTTCCTTGGAAACCTGGAGAGGTACTTGATTTATGGACTATTATAATGAGTGTAGTGTCACTTGGATTTACCGGCCCAATAAAAATAAATTAGTTATAAATGATGTATCACCCTAATAAAAGGTATGATTATGTTGCCAGCACTGAACGGTCGATGGCGTACTTGTATACATTGTATTGCAGGGTCAGGAACTTCTAAAAACTGCCTTACAAAATAGCAATATTATAACATTCCAAGTTGAATTCTTGAGGGTGTCCTAGTTGGCGTGATATTCATACGTTAAAACAAGAATATCTATAAAAATACTAATCTATATTGTAAGAAAGTAGTAGGCATAAATGCATGTCATCTTAGGATGCAAAGAATTTAACATTTTTTTTATAACTACTAATTTACACATACCTACATAAATAGTTAAAAAATAATTAAATTAAATGTTGAGGAACAGCTCCTTCTTGTTCATAAACATCTTTAATAAGAGGTCAGATGGGACATTATCCCCCTTTTTAAACTTAAAAGCCTAAATTAACATGTTTGAACTTAACATGTCAGTTGAAATTCCAATTATTTGGGATTCAGTTCTTACAACAGGTAGATTGGATGACAAGACTTGCACCAGGCATTTCTTCATCTATGCATAAAGTAATTTCACAGGAGGCTCTTGCGAGTAACACCTAATATGGAAAAGAAATTGTCTCTCTAAGAGCCCACTCTTTCAGTCTCATCTTCACCTTACCATTGTAACTGCGACTAATTGGGATTGCGGAAATCCTTTGGAAACAAGTCATGGTCATGGTTCATTTGCTAAACAATTCCTTCATAATTTTTGTTTTGGGGCTTTGGTTAATACCCGCTTAAATATGCCATAATAATGTTTTTATCCGTGAACATAATATATCTAAAGTATAACATATAGTCACATTGTTAAAGTTGGATCGGTAGGTAAATTCCAATCAATTCACCTAGAGTCACTTGAAACACAGATTTCAACTTGATGCCTTTGCCCACAAAGTAACTAAAATAGCTACTTAATTGGTATATTTACCAAAAATTTGCAAAACTATGACTTGCCTCCAAGCGATACAGTCAACATCAAAAGTCCATAAAAACATTTTTTTAATGAAAAAAAAAAATACTGCATTACATTGCTTAATAATGTGTCAATTAAGTTGATGTATAAGTAGTTGTATAATATTTAGAAAACAAAGTAACTACATAGTACTGCTAATTAATCTACTTTTGTCGTTGACTGTACTATAGTTGCAAGACACTTGAAGTTAACCTGACGACTAGTATGATCAATTTCATTGTCTCAGGATGCAATTTTATTTTTGCTTGCTTCAAACAAGGTAGACTAAGAGAAAGATGGGCTCTGCATCCCCTAGTGAGGTGCAAATTACAGTGGTGGCTCAGGAATGGGAACCACAGTGCACAAGTGATACACAGGCAAAATGTGACTCACTTTCTCACTACAGAACGCGGCGGACGCGGGCTGGGGACTGAAGTTGAACAACTTTATGTTGTCAAGCAAATGGAGTTAGAGCCTACAAAAAACGGCATTCCAATGTGAGGGAGTTGTTTGCAGTGCATGCAGCATTATTGCTTATGTACAAAATGCACTACTGGTTCAGTCGGACAGCCAACTGAAATGATGGGCGCACTTGCCCCTTAACCCCTCTAGAGCTGACCAATCAACCGAGCAGTTCAATATAATACTGACGGTTATCTCCCTGAGAAGTTAAACGGATTCTTTGACCTCGTCTCAAGTCTCAATTCGTTCATGAATGTGAACTTCTGCTAGGAGTCGCAATGGCCTCGATCAAAGATCAGGACACATGCAATATCAACCCTTTCACATCAAAGGGACTCACCCGTCGTTCCCCAGTGCATGACGCGGGACTCAAAGGTGGTTCAGTGACCACATGAAAGGCTTTCAGTTAAACTGGAACTACATCATACCTATCAGTACTTTAGGCTGATTGATCTCAGATCGACAGCCCTAACGGCCCTGACTAATAAAGGATCTGCGGAAGATCCTAATAGATCAGTTAGGATGGAGGTTTTTCCCCCACCCATTTTAATAATTCTAAATATAGCCCCATAGTGGGATCAGTACTTTGGGCTGATTAATCTCAGATTGACAGCCCTAACGGCCCCTGACAAATAAAGGATCTGCGGAAGATCTTAATAAATCAGTTGGGATGGAGGTTTTCACCCACCTATTTTAATACTTCAGTGGCTGGCCCTTCTATACCATAGTGGGATCAGTACTTTGGGCTGATTGATCTCAGATTGGGAGCCCTAATCGACCCCTTGCCGATAAAAGATCTCCGGGAGATCCTAGTAGACCCCTCAGCAGGGAGTTGCATCCTCCTTAAAAAAGGGGGGGGGGAGAAATAAAGAATTGAAAAAGAGGAAAACTGGAGTTATCTAGTTGTAGTTAGCGGACAACCACTCTTGATCAATGCTTTAACTATACACTGTATGGACAAGTATCAGTTGCATGTCAAATTTGCATAATTATGAGATTATAGTATATCTCAAACTTGTTCCAAAGTAGTAGCTATTTTTACGTCGTGACGGTAATGGCCATTTACTGGGTCTGTATAGATTGTGTATAGTCTAAGTGTACGGGATACCTACCCATACAACTATGGGTTACATATTGCATATTCAATGGCAATCTTTTATTTCATACGGCAGGAATGTATATTGCATATCCCCATTTTAAACATAATTTATTTTGGGCTTACATTTCATTTGATTTAATAATTAACATCTGCAGGGCCTGCAGATCTATAGGATCTGCAGTGTTTCCGTACTGTGCTACAAATGCAGACAGATTTTCTAAGGAAAGCCCAGGCCATTAATTATCCTGAATGGGATACGTACATTCACGCCTGTGAACCCCTCCATGGGGCAGAGGTGTAATATTTGACACCCACATTTGGCCAGATAGTTATGAGTTCACATGACGGGGGCCAGACCTATTGCAGTCAGATAAACGCTTTGTCATGCGTCATGACTAATCACTAATGTCTACTGTCGGATGGGGAATAGCCCTTTTCCTTGGTAACCCATACCACGAGAAGTGATGGGATACCCAAATAATATCTAACTGACTATTTTCAGTACCATATAACAGTTTATTTTAGACATTTCTAGAAGAGTTGCCATTATTCTGTCTCTAGCTTCAGACAGGTGAGTACATGACTTCACGTATTAGATAAATTTCACAGTATCGCAGCTTCATTGTTCATCTCATTGAAAAATTGTACGCTACCCTATCATCTCTTTTGCTTCTATCCATCCAAAGGTTGCCTGGAAGAAATCGCTGTTAGCGATAAGGCCGCCCATTGTGCATTATATAAGTCGAAGAGAGAATTAAGTGAAAGCCAGAATACATTATAATATTCTAAAACTGATTGTAGCTAGCATAGGCAATCGGTGCTAATTGTCTAACACCAAAATGCCTAGTTGTGTACTTCAGTACACTCAAGCTTGCGGTCTATGTTACTGATGTAACTAGTTGTTTTAACTCAATTAGAGCAGCTACCACGACACTCCTAGGAGAATGGATAAGATCTATTCTTATGCAATACATATGATGCGGCTCAAGGTAGCTTCAGATCCGCAGTTGCCTTCAAAGGTTGACTTGTAATTATGCCCATGGCATAGGTTTTATGTTGAGGAAATTGGAAGTCTCAATTTGGTAATAAATTTTAATTAATGTTTGATGTTATGAATATGATATACATCTTGGTTGCATGTTTTGTATAAACATTCTGTTATGATTAATAATTATAATAATGCATTATTTTAATTCATATGCTGAATAATACTGTTTTCTATATTATCACATAGCGTTGTTATAGTTACCATCACCAGCAGAAACCAAACAGGTCTTCAAACTAATACCGTCTTTCGGAGGTCATAATAGAGCTGTTTTATATAAAATAAAACAGTTATTATGGCCGAAAGAAAGACGGTATTAGAGCAAGGTCCTTGCTGGCGAGAAGACACTATGATCTATGATTGACATAAAGATGTGCGACTGGAAACAGTGGCGCCCCTAGCGGTGATTTAAACGGGTAACTATAGTCGAAAGAGGATTAGAGGTAAGATTTTAACAATGTTAACGCTTAAAAAAGGGAAAAATCACAGACAGCTTCTTCAAACTAATACCGTCTTTCTTTCGGCCATAATAACTGTTTTATTTTATGTAAAACAGCTCTATTTTTCTAAAATTCAATAAAACATCTTTGTATGGAAAACGCTAGTGTTGCGGTGATACGATTTTGATTATCGATATTTTTTTTGTAATTTATATATTCATAAATTAATATCCACTCCGTATTGTTATTCGGCTGGCCCACGAGGCAAATTTTCTACACGCGTATATACAGGGTGTCCCAAAATTCAAGGATAAGCCGGTAACAGAGGGTGGCCCTACTTATGGCTGCTCTGGAAAAAATAAGAAAAAAAATGTATCTCTATTTTTTTTTTAATTATTTAAACTTTTTTAAAATCTTTGGAAATTCGGTACCCCTAATGATATTTTCAACTACCAGGTCCACAATTTTGCAAATATTTCTGAACTCTTTTCTGTATTAGCAAGCTAAGAAGCATGACTATCCACCAACACCCTGAAAAATTATAGAATATTTGTAGTTATTTTACAAAAATAAGTCAAAATATTTTATTGTCGTCAAATTTTCATACATTTTTACTTTCGACCCACTTTATCTTATCTCGGTGAAAAAAAAAAGTATAAACACCACTATGGCATTCTTTTTCAAAAATTGTCGCAACTATCCAAGATTTCAAAATGGTATAATTTGGGTATGATACTATAATGAAATACTAAAAAAAAATTTTTTTGTAAATAAGAATCACATTTAAACATTGCTCTTATTGAAAATCACCAAATTTACTTTGTACACAATGCATTCATCCTCAATAAAAAATCATTGACGGGACTTGTGACAAAGTGGTAACCGAGTAGGTTATCACATTACGAGGTTAAGCAACATAAGCCAGGGTGGTTTTCGGATGGATGACCATTCTTAAGACATTATGACACCTCCGTCCTCTGTTTCTCAGAGAGTACGTTAGGTCGTAGATCCCGGTGGACATAATTATGAGTATCTATGACAGTTAGTCGGACCCCTAAAAGTCCAACAACTGGACTCACTACGTAACTTTGATATAGCCAGTGGGTTGTGAAGGTCAGGTGGCAGTCGCTTCACGGCAAATTTCGCAGTTAGCCGGGAAATCCGAGGCTCAGAGTTTTATTGGAATTGTTTTAAGAACAATTAGGTTTCCGAAATCAATTGCAACGCTGGACTAGTTTCATTCAAATATCATTGCGGCTACGGATTATATTTCTGACAAAAGAAATGCACGAAAAATTAAATGTATTAATGCCGGTGGCAAACAATTAAAAATGTAAAATAAAAAAAATATTAACAATAATGCAATAATTATAAAATTATACCATTATGTTTGTTTAATATTTTAACAGTATGGATTTTCATCCTCTGAACCTTTACAAAATACAGAGTCGGATTTTATGGTTAACTGTGAAACAGCAGAACCGACTGCTTTTCTTTGAAGCGACTGCCACCTGACCTCCACAACCCATTGGCGATATCAAAGTTATGTAGTGCGTCCAGTTGTTGGACTTTTAGGGCTCCGACTACCCGTAACAACTGTCATAGATGCTCGTATGGCCACTACGATCGACGGCCTAACGTACTTTCTCGGTCATCCATCCGAAAACCACCCTGGCTTATGTTGCTTAACCTCGTAATGTGATAACCTACTCGGTTACCACTTTGTCACAAGTCCCGTCAATGATTTTTTATTGAGGATGAATGCATTGTGTACAAAGTAAATCTGGTGATTTTCAATAAGAGCAATGTATTAAATGTGATTCTTATTTACAAAAAAAAATTTTTTTTTAGTATTTCATTATAGTATCATACCCAAATTATACCATTTTGAAATCTTGGATAGTTGCGCCAATTTTTGAAAAAGAATGCCATAGTGGTGTCCGTACTTTTTTTTTTCACCGAGATAAGATAAAGTGGGTTGAAAGTAAAAATGTATGAAAATTTGACGACAAAAAAATATTTTGACTTATTTTTGTAAAATAACTACAAATATCCTATAATTTTTCAGGGTGGTGATGGATAGCCATGCTTCTTAGCTTGCTAATACAGAAAAGAGTTCAAAAATATTTGCCAAATTGTGGACCTGGTAGTTGAAAATATCATTAAGGGTACCGAATTTTGAGGGATTTTAAAAAAGTTCGAGTAATTAAAAAAAAAATAGAGATATATTTTTTTTCTTATTTTTTCCTGAGCAGCCATAAGTAGGGCCACCCCCTGTTCCCGGCTTATCCTTGAATTTTGGGACACCCTGTATATGTATGTCCTTTTTTTTTGTATGTATTAATTTATTTATTAATAGATACATAATATTCACAAAATTTTCTTCACCAAACTGCTACAGCAGTTTGTAGGCATTCGCTCATACAGTTATTATAATTATATCTACACTAAATCTACCCATCTTTCCAGCAGCAGTCGGGTATTTTATTTTATTACCTGTATAACACGATGGTACAAAATGTATTAATATTTTTAGATTGCCGGCGGCTGTTAAAATAAGAAATGCTTGGTTAGAAAGTATAGGAAAATTTAAAGTCACACAAAACTATCTATGTTTGTTCTCTGCATTTTGAAGATTCGTGTTTCAATCGCACTTTGAATTATGTGAAGCTGCATGATAATGTTCTACCTTCACGACGATTAACCGTAAGTCATATAATAGTACATTATGGTATAAGGGAGTAAAGTTGGTCTCACGCGTGGCATACGACGTTTTACAACACACTTGCGAATAAAATAATACTACACATATTATATAAACAATACTACAAATTAATTAGTTTTCCTATGCGCGCGCATCTAACAATGGCGATCGATCATATTTAAAAGAGTGAGGTTTGAATTTAACTTTTTTTACTGTTTTTTTTTCTGTACTTAGAGACAAAAAAAGTTGAATTTGAGTGAAAATTTTGTTTATTATACAAGTCTTATTACAAGTTGAAATTATTTATTTAAATACGAAAATGCATCAAATGACCATACAATAGGCATATTAATTTATTCGTACTATTAAACACGTTCTTTTTTGTATCGAAACTTTTTGAAGAACATAGAAACTTAACCCATAAAATTTAAAAAAGAATCTGTAACTCACTTGCGAATAATAGCAATGAAAAAGTCACAGTTTGATAATAGGTGTCATTACGTGCCTAATTGCGGTGAAATAATATCAATTTTATGAGCAGGTGTGTTGTAAAAGTATATTATACAATTACAAAGATGTTGTCGTTTACATAGGACAAGCAATATTATTGTAATCTGATACAATTAACAATGTATCAACGTGATGCATATATGTTATATGATAAATATCAAGATAGATAACTCTTTATTGTACTCAAATATCATGTTAGTGTATAAGAAAGTAACATCCATCGATCACAATACTTTAAGTCACATGTACAATGTTCTTTTTTGCAGAGATGTGCCGATATTATAAATACCCAAAAAGTACTAAGTGAGAGAAATGCAGGTCCTTGTATGGCACTGTCTCAAGCTGATGCTCATAGTATGGTAAATATCAGTAGTCTATAATTCTATCAGTATTATAAAACGGTTCCCCCCCGTTTCACCGAAATTTTTATGTCATAATTTTGTTTCGCATAACAACGCATAGCATAAACTTCATTTCGCAGAAAAAGGTTTAGTATACAGTCATTCGTCATACTTTCATAACGCATAATTCTGTAAGTCAGAATCATCTTTTGGCATAACTTTTAAAGCATAATAATCAAAAAGTAGAACCGTCATGTCGCAGAAAATTTACACGCAGAATCGTCACTTGGCATACATTTCACATGCATAATCTTCAAACAAATTGGCATACAAATCCTATATAAAAAAGCTAACATAATCCATGCATGCAAACAAGCATAAACCCTGCATGTAGTAGGCATGCAGCGAGCATCAGGCATTCAGCAAGCATCAGGCATTCAGCATGCAGCAAGCATCAGGCATTTAGCATGCATCAGGTATGCAGCATGCAGCAAGCATCAGGCATTTATCATGCAGCAAGCATCAGGCATGCAGCATGCAGCAAGCATCAACAAGCACCCTAATGAAATTAACAATCTATTTAACTCAGTGCTGTGCAAGGTATTCAAGCACATAAATCGTTAACACATAGCTACTACTCTTTAATTAACGACCCGCAATATGGTTTCAGGCCGAAACAGTCAACTGGTGATCTTCTGGCGTACGTTACCCATCTTTAGGGTGAGGCTATGGACAAGTAAGGCGAGTTACTGGCAATTAGTCTTGACATTGCCAAAGGTTTCGATAGAGTCTGGCACATCGCTCCTTTATATATTTGACGCGAGACAAATGTACGTACGTTCATATTTAGTCTTAATAAACCACATTTTGTAAACTGACGTCTTAAAAATGCCGCAGTGGAGTTTGTTGCACCATTTCTTCTCCACTAGCGTCTAGGAAGCGGTGGTAAACTTAGTTTTAAGCAGAATTTGACGTCAAAAAGCTGTAACAGTGTTGCACTATTTTGAAAAATAAAGAATTTGAATTTAAATAATACCTACAACGTATGTGATGGAATTATGTGTTCTGAATTAAATATAATGCATGTGCTAAGTATCATGGATTCTATTTCGTGATGGTGTCGGCGACTTGAATATTGAAACGTTATCAAAGTTTTTTATAGGTTCCTCGATTATGATACGCATATCATACCATAATGTACTATTTTTAAATTTATTTTGATACTCTGTGCATAAAGATCATAATTATCCTTCATTAAAGTTTTATTTTTAATTTTTTATTGTGTACATTTTAGTATGATATTAAATGATGAAGCTACATTATGAGTGTGTTGAAAAATTTGTTGTAAAAATAAGCTTTACATTTGCCATTTAGCATATTACTGAATGTTACATTTATTATTTGACTGCCTCTGTGGCGTAGCGGTAGTGAACGCGGCCGCTACGCAGGAGGCGCGGGTTCAATCCCCGCTCAGTGCAAATATTTGTGTGCATGAAATATGAATATTTGCATTGGTCTGGGTGTTTCCATGTATAATATGTATGTATTTACAAAAAAAATTGTATCTAAGTATGTTTATCCGCATTCTAGAACCCATAACACAAGCTAGTTAAGCTATGCTTACTTTGGGTCTAGATAGCGTTGTGTAGAATGAATGTCCTACAATATTTATTTATTTATTTATTATTATAACAGTAATAATTATTTTTAGACAGTATTAATAACCATGCACTGAAAAATATGTATTTAAACATACAATAATTATCATTTTAACGAAATAATAAAATTGTGATTTAAGTAAAAAGTTTTACAATATTATGTAACGAACTGCCCGTTCTGCTTTGTAATATAAAGGACATATTGAATAAAAGCACTTGTACTCTTCCACAATTATTTAATTTTTTGTTGCCTAACCGGTTTCGCCTTACGGCATTCTCATAGGTTTACAATGGTTCAAACTATTATATTTAGCAAATATATGCTAAATACTAGCCTTTCGCCCGCGTGGATCTCTTATCTTCGGTTCTACTCAACCGATTGCAGTAAAACAGACGTAAGATTTTAAATCCAAACAAGACCTTTCTAACAAAAAAAACTGCATAAAAATCCATTTTAGTAGTTTTTACGTCCATCGCGGACAAACATTTTCCATTTACAATTATATATAGTATAGAGTATAGATAGATAGATAATAGTTTAAACCCTTGCTTACATTTTTAGTCTGTGCTTCTTTTATATCGATAAGTAGTTATCGACAGTTTACTGGGCTTCTCTATTATAGACGCCATTTAATGTTCCAATCCAAGTTTAGGTATACAGTTTTTTTTCGTAGGTATGCCACCTCTTATATACTCTAAGGTATAACCCATCTGTTCTATTATAAATTTATGGAACTGAATGAATAATTATTAGTTATCTATGGACTATGTACCACAGATAAAATAAATATTAAATTCTTGCTCACTCAGCTGTCTGTGTCATTCTCATTTATTATAACTAGAGATGATACCTATTAGGTAAAATGTATACTCAATTACGCACACGTAACGTACAAGCATAAAGTAACACTTTAACACTTACATACAAGTATAAGTACGTTAAGACGTCGTGTCACCGTCGGTCCCAGCTGTCATACGAACATCTAAGATAGCCGTAATGGGTACTTGGAGCCCTAATTAGTCCAATACCAGGTCCAACTGCAATACTTTGATATCACCAAAGTGTTGAGGATTGAGGAGGTCATATGGCAGTCACTTAATGGAAAATATTGACGTTCAGCTAAACACTCAGTTAGACTGGAAAAGATCACAGACTTCGATGTGAAAGCTTCGAATGCGACTGGGATTAACGCTAGGATGAACAAGAAGAAATGATAATAATAGGACATTAAAATTACTGCTGAAATATTAAATGCTCAGCGTGACCTGCCCAACAGATGACTGGACAACGTATTGCAACCTCCGGTGCAGAAACTAAATAAGGAAAGCATAGTAATGCTTTCCTTATTTAGTTTTTGCTTTCCTTATTTAGTTTCTGCTTTCCTTATTTATTGCTCTAGATAACTATGGCTAACATTTGCATCTATTCCTATTCCAGTAAATAATAGCGTGTACTGTTTGATTTTTGAAATCCTTATTTGTTTGTTCACGAGTGACGCAAAGCTATATGGTTATTGGACGTCGCTGATATCTCCAGGGGCGTCCAATAACGTCGCTGGAGATATCGACACCAAGAATCCCGATACTTGTGGAGATGGTGAGCGGTGTGCCCAGGAATTGCGGCGCTACAACAAATGGAGCCTTCTTAGCGGTGAATACACATACTTGTGTCTTGGTAGGGTTGAATTGGACTAAATTTAGTCGTCCCCAATCGGATACTCCAGAGAGAGTAGTCTCAATTTCGGACACAAGTTGTTCGCGACTCTCCTCCACTTCCGACCTAGGGATATTTGCACGGCCCGTGTAATACGTGTCACCGGTGCTGTCATCTGCATAGCAATGGATGGAGCCATCAGACAGCATGTCATTCATATGCAGCAGAAACAAGGTCGGGGACAACACGGAGCCTTGCGGAACACCAGCGTTTATGTCCATGCGGTCCGAGCAGCTGCCATCGACGACGGCTTGAATACTTCTGTTGGACAAAAAGCTGGCAATCCATGCGCACAATCCCTCGGGGAGCACCGCAGATTCAGCTTTCGAGTTCGTTCGATCGTTCGAAATGTTCTTACAGCATGTGCCTACAGTAGCGTTGGCTACTGATGGGTGACGGACGATACGTTAAATTAGGTAAACACCAGTACAAATACTACGTATTCATATTACGTTACGTAGGTATCAAATTAGTTACCACTCTATTTTATATTTTGTCAGCATTCTTGACATGACATTATTGACATTCTTATCGGCCATGGTCAAAAGATATAAAATTCCATTTATTTTTGTATAAATTACCCATTTTCTTCAACGGTTCATTATTTTGTTCTACTAAAGATTAGGCGGTACATACTAGATTGAGTATTTAAGTCTAAAAACCTTTATGAGCATGAAGTCCGCAGTGAGGTGAAGTCTTCTTGGGTACAGATTACTCATTCAATAAGTTACAAAATATTTAGTTTCAATATTTCTGCGTGTTACTGTATATATAAGTGAACTTTGTACCTGTAGATTTGTGCCGAATTATTACCAAGCTGTCTTAGTGTTTTGTGAGGATCATAAACAGAATAATAGTGGAGCTAATTACTTGTTTATCTCAAATAAAGGCTATTGTCTAATAACGAAGTTTGTTCAATATGGGCAATAAATCGTCATTATTACTGCGAGAGGAAGAAATAGCACAAATCCAAGAAGAAACCGGATGTAAGTTAAATATTTATAATTTAATTTTGATATTTTACCAAGTCATCAACATACCTACTTATTTATTAGAAGGCTTTAAGTGTCACGTATGACATCACACAATGTATCAATTTGATCATAGTGCAAGTTATGGGCTGTAAAAAGTTTATTGGTAAAATCCATTACTATCATTGTGTTGAATCATCATCATCTTCATGTAGACATATCCTCCTGATTGCATCCATGGCCACAATGACCTCAGAGCTCAGGGTCCGCCTTCCGGCTCTTGGCCTTGTGTTGTATGTGGATAAATAAATAGTATCATAACATTATTTAGAGAAACCCAAATGTTTAAGAATTTGGTTTTATATCTTCTTTTTTGTTCTTTTTTTATGTAATCTTTGGAACCACTTCTTATTGGAAAAAATCTTTTCCTATTGGACACATACATTGTCCTCAATGGACATAGGCTATGTAATCCTTGCCCCTTTAACACCACAAGCAAGCTTAAGGCGTTTGAAGTATGTCTCAGGCAAAGCCGGAGAGAACCAGCTAGAATGCTCACAAAGGCATATATTTAGTTGGTTGAAATAATAATGATGTATGATGTGGTGTGGAGAAATAAATAACAATTATGGTGATATAAACTTAACAACACTTATTTGATAAGAGCAATACGTTACAAATCTATTGGGAGGCCAAATTTCATCGTAAGATGTTAATGTAATTGAGATATTGATGAAGGATCTCAATCTAAAGCTTTGGTTCAACTTTGTCTTCTTCTTCTTAATGGCTTCTGCAGCAAATCGCCGCAATTTTGCCAATGTCAAGCAAATTGTAAATGTTTATAAAATTATTAATGGCGAAACGCCAATGTCAAGTTTTCAAGATATTATACCAGAGCCACGTTAGCCAAAAGCTTTTGTTAGTGATGTCATTCAGAAAAGCTTTAGATTGAGATTCTTCTTTTAAAAAGGTAGAAATCCCTAAGAGGAGTAATGGCGAAATGGACAAAGTGGCTCACAGAAGTAACAGGTGGATTTATGTCTGGTTTCCAGTCTCTGTTTTAAATATTAATAAAATCTAAAATAAATATGAAAGTATAGATAATAATCATCATTATAAGAAAGTTAACATATTTACATCAATTTTCAGTTACCCCAAACCAAATAGAAAGACTGTACTCCCGCTTCACAGCATTGGACAAGAATGATTGTGGAACCCTTGCAAGAGAGGACTTCTTGAGGATCCCAGAACTTGCCATCAACCCCCTCAGCGAGAGGATTGTCCACTCCTTCTTTGCTGAAAGCCACGATGATCGTGTCAACTTCCTGCAGTTCATGAGAGTGCTAGCACACTTCAGGCCTATCAGGAAAAATAGGGAGAATAAACTGAATAGTAGGGAGGAAAAACTAAGATGTAAGTATTTAACCAGGACTGTGAACTGTTTGTACTTGAATCATAGGTGTGCACCCATCCATAGGCCATGGTAAGGTTTACCCTGTGGTAAACACATTACATCAGATGGGCTATGTGCTTATCTGCCAAGTAAGTGGCATAAAAAATGTTTTATTGAATTTGAGGTGTATTTTTAATTTTATAATATTAAAATATAAGCTTCTAATGGATTCTAAGTAAATGGATGTAGGTATATATCTATATATATATACATACTAGCCTTTGCCCGCGGCTCCGCCCGCGTGGATGTCGGTTATCGCGACCAAACATAGCCTATGTCCTTTGTCAAGGTCTAATCTACCTCTATACCAAATTTCATCAAAATCGGTTCAGTGGTTTAGGCATGAAAGCGTGACAGACAGACAGACAGAGTTACTTTCGCATTTATAATATTAGTAGGGATCTAAGTAAATATACCTACATCCATTTACTTATCGACAGTAATATAGATTACTGTACAGTAGTAAATAGATTTACTTAACAAAAAAACATTTTGTACACTTTCAGTTGCATTTTCAATGTATGATTTGGACAATGATGGCAAGATCTCGAGGGATGAGCTACTGGCAATATTGCACATGATGGTCGGAGCCAACATCAGGTAGGCACTTCAACACTAAGCCAATAAAAAAAAACTTCTACTTTTTAGTCACACTTCATTGCAATCATAACATGGTTGCATCTAAACCTGCCTGCCTTTTGGAACCCGGTGTTAGATCTCCTACTACTCCAATATTGGTTTATATTGACTTTTGTGGGAGCGACTACCGCCTGACCTCCCATCCCTAATGACCTGCACCAGGTCTTGTTCCCTCAATGAGAAGGTGTACTTCACTGCATCTGCAGTCGGTTTATATCCCGAAGATCTGACTGGGGCCCATATAGGGGTGTATGGTAACTACTTATGTTAATGTCGAATATTACAGATGTTCGATAAAACAGCTGGCAATATGCATTTACGTATATTCCGTGTACACATAGCGTTCCACTATCAAAGAAAATTAAACCTTATTGTCATACGCTTAACATACTATTTTGCAATTTCACCGATTTATTTTAATTAGTGGTAAAATCGTTATCAGCCTGTTGTCAGCTATAGCGTATATATCGAATAGGTTTAAGTTTAAACGTGACCGATAAGCTTTTATCGTGTTGATTTATAGCATTATCTAAGTCTTGCAGTAGTTTTTAATCCGTTAATAAATATCTAGCGTATAAACCCCACATGTGTAGCTTAAGGCCGGCTGCACGTTGAGCCAACAGATACCAATTCTTCCCAATATACGCTAACTAATCTACTATCAGACTACGGTCAGATTGCATTTCATTAGTTCACGCAGAATTAGAAAACGCCTGAGCTTCAGAAATTCGAGTTTCCATATTAGGTATATTATCTACTTTTCAAAAATTCAAACTTAAATCATCATAGCGTTTGTCCCGGTTGTATTGTTGTGTAGGTGTAGTTTATGCTAGCCTAGGGTCCTTGTGCTTACCTACTCTTTCTATTGATTTGGCTTATCTTGTCGAATGCGGCAATTGCTACTAACCCCCCGAACCCGGATAGCGTCAGAGCTTTATCTGTTAATCAGCAGGTATACTGGCTAACCAACCTCACCTAGTTTAGCGTAGGCCCCAAAGTTCTTAGTGACGCCAAGACATTGGTGTCTGGTCTGATGTATTGGTACATAAACTTAGTTTTCTTTTCTGAATTGCAGCGAGGAACAGCTGACGAGCATTGCAGAACGCACAATCCTCGAAGCAGACACCAACAACGACCAGATGATCTGTTTCGAGGAGTTCTGCACCGCTCTGGACAGGACCGATGTGGAGCAGAAGATGTCCATCAGGTTCCTCAACTGACGCCCGCACACTTGAACCGTATACATCAAATACATTCTGATGTTCATACTCGCACTACTCATTTACGGTCTGTTTAATAAAAAATAAGTGTGGGCTACATTCCGCGTGGTATACATGGAATTTTAAATATAAAGAGGTTTACTGTAGTTAGTGCTTGTATACCACAATGCTGTTAAGATGTTCAGCATCATTTGTATGTGATTTATCTGTGGTCAAAATTGGTTTGTCTTGTCAGCAAAATAGTAGATCTACCGCCAATATGTAGTCTCGAGTGACGCGACGTCGATCGACTATTCCTTCGTGCATTATCTATCACAAAAGTGACCGCGCGGTGTCATATTCTGCGGACAATATTGGATATAATTGGCAGTAGATCTACCTGATCTATCTAGTAGTGAGATATTTGGTGGCAGATTTACCATTTTTGGCGGTAGATTTAAAAAATTTGGCGACAGATTTACCAATTCTGGCGACAGATTTACCATTTCTAGCGGCAGATTTACCATTTATGGCGGCAAGATTTACTATTTTGGGTACCAATATTTGTTCTGTTCTAATAGCTCTTGATTTTGTTCCGCGATTAGGTATATTTGAGTGATATTAAGTGTTTAATACGTATATTTTTTTTATTTAGTTTTAGAATGTAATAGTTACTTATAGCTCCCATAAACTAGCACTCTAGGTACTAAAGTTAATGGTGATCACTAGTGACGTAGGACTAGCACATCATCCTGTAACGGGTTATTGGGGTCGGAATTATTAATTAATAGCTGGAGCTTAGTTAATAACTGCATTCGGTTATTTCTCAAGAAAATTCGCGCGAAAATGTTACTGAATCTGTTTTGCCACAGACACCTTTCACGCGTTTCAGTTCGCGCGAATGTTTTGTGCATTATTATGGAGGTGTTATTAAAAAAAATGCATGGGTACGAAGATTTAAAAACTGAAACAAGTTATATTTCACTGTACCTACCTAGGTAGGTGTGGCCCGATCGCATGATATTCCAAATTATTTAATAACTTAGACAATAAAATCACAGGACAACACATACACAAAAGTTAAACGCATGCATTTATATATTTAATACTAGATTGAACTAGAATGTTTGTTAAAAAGTAAATGAAATAGATGTAGGATAGCGTCGTTATTTGCTTGAGCTCTCTAGACTAGATGTACTAAACAGGCCCAACAAATGTAACTTGCGTGTGTCCCTACTGTTACCGCTGCAAGCAAAAATTTTGTACCTATTCATAGTTTGTGCCAGCACGGAGGCACCAAGTGTCAATTCACTGTAAAAATATGTATGTCGCTTAAGCTTTTTTGATATAATGTAAAGGAGTGATAGGTATTAATTTTGATTTATAAAAGTACCGACTTGTAATTTATTAATTTATCAAATTATATGTATAAATGGGTTATACTTAAATATAATTTATTTGATTAGTATAAGATAAAATGTATTAGGATAATATTAGACGCGTTTATTATTTGGATTGGGTGTCTAGAGGTTATGAATAAAATATCGTTTTATATACTATTGGTTTTTTATTTAATGCAATACTTACCTGATACCTGCAGCTTCGCCCGTGTGGAACTTTGTTCCCGTTCTCGTGACCCATGAAAACATTTTTTAAGACCTTCCATGAAACTTTTGGTACAAACGAAAAAAAGAATTAGCTGAATCGGTGGAATTGTTATCTAGTTTTGCGCAATTTATTTATTAGAAGTTGTCGCCTTATTATAGTAAGAGAGCTGGGATCATTAACACCAGTGCCATCAGCGTACTGATTGAGATGTACATCATTAGACGCGCCTTTAATTGGAGAACACGAAATGACTAGATATGATAGTGCAGTGCTGCACACTGCACTATCATAATAGTCCTAAATCTCCTCTATTGCCAGGAACAAACGAAAATTGGTAATCTTTCAATATTAGGTACCGATTTTTTTAGCATTTTCAAAATTGATTTTTGGTATCACCACCAGGTTTTTGACTTTGCAGCATAGCCATTTCGTGTTCTCCATTTAAAGGCGCGTCTAATGATGTACATCTCCAATACATCTCATTCAGTACGCTGATGGCACTGTTAGCACAGATTAATAAATAGTTACTACGTAACAGATACATCACTCCCATACAAAAGTGAAAATACCCACGATATATTTACCTACAAAATTTTAATAATAATACCTGCTGCTCAGAACGAGAAGAATTGTACCTTAAACCCGCACTCATAGAGTCGAAACTGTCTTGCCCGCCGTGCGGGTGACGTCATCGTAAGAATGCGCTAGGGTTATATCTATGATGATTATTGTAATAAAACGAATTAACCACATTTTTTATTAGTCAATCCAATATGTTTTAGTTTTATATGATTTATATTTTTTTCTTCTCGGAATTTATTACATTTTATACCTAGTCGAAAATATCTAAAACGCGTAAATAATTTTAATAAAAAATATAAATCAACGTTTTATAACATTTGTAATACGTTGCTACTTTATAGGCCTTAGTGTACCTATAGGTAGGTATACAGTAAGGTATACCTACTGTATTTATAGTTTTCTCATAAGATTTTTTCTAATTTTAATGCATTTAGATTAATCATTTTGTTCAAATCAGTTTGTTCAACCATTGGTATAAAATTACGAAATAATATACAGTAGGTATAGCATAGACGCTTATTACTACCCTAAAAATAACGGACATTACCTACTATTCTATTACGTAAGTACTAGGTAACTTCAGTATTAGAATTACCTATAAAACAACACTTATATAATACCTGACTCAAAAAACGTCTTAATTTACGATTTACATAGGTACTTATTACTTAGGTACTTATGTTCAAAGAAATAGACTTAGGTATATACCCATCCACTGCACATTAATTACGTGGTTTCGGCATTTCGAAGCGTAAGCGCGGGAAACATGCGGTGCAGTGTGATGCGAGCGCTCAGGCGCGCGTTCGCAGTTCGGCAGCCCTCTACCAGTTTGTACAGTCGACTGTACGCCAAGCGGTAGGTGTTTATCGCGTGGCCTTGAGCGAGTGACGGAAGCCTGCTGTTAGTTAGTTAGTGATCCTAGCTCTCTTACTATTATATGGCGTGTTCCTCAAATGCCGTATTCAATAGAAGTAGGTAGGTAAAGCATTTGTTTTTCTAACATTCCCATTTGGGAGATGCCTGTCAACTTGACTTATAGAAGCTGTTCCCGACCGACGCATTGACACATGAGACCCAATTTCGTTCCTGCAAAACTAACCATGCGGGATTTTTTTTTCTGACGCATAATTTGACTCACCTTACGTGTTTGGGTGTCTTACTTACAGGTAATCGCAGCTGACGACCACGGAACACCATATTGCAACTCTGAAGCATTTGACGAAATATCGCCCGGGACTAAAATTCCTGGCTTCGGGACTACAATAGGGAATATGCACGTAACGCTAAAATGGACAAAATATTTTTATTTGTAATCTTTATTGTTTATAAAACATACTTATACAATTTTTTTATTTTTTTTTCAATACTTGATAGTGAAATTTAATAATCAAAAAATGGATTTTTTGAAATTCCCTCGCAAATTTTTAAAACGCAACGCTATTGGTGAAATAAAATGTGACGTCAAAGTACAGCCGATGACACTGATGACAGTTCGCTTCGCTGAGTTCGCAACAAGTTGTTTGTTTACTTTCTAGTGTGTTGTTACGCGATTATTCCATATTGAGTTGTTAGTTTTCTGGTTTTCTGTGTATAAACAATTATTACCTAGTAAAAAAGACTAAATACAATGACTGAGTCCGGTTTTGTCAAAGGACAATCAGATAACCTGCCGAAAATTGATGTCTTTATGATGACTACATATTTCGCATCTAATTCGGATTATAAGATAAGATCTATGAATGGATGAATAATGAATACTTTGCGAACTTTTCGTAAACTAAATTATGTTTTCGTTGATGTGTGTACTATACTTGTAAGTAAAAAATATTATGCTCCTGCTCCACTATTTCAATGTATGTACTTACGTTAAAATGATCTTCACAGCAGTATAAAGGGCTCAAACACGATACATTATCTCTTCTCATTGCCTTGCACCACTTTTTCCTAATACTTGCATCTCTCGGCATACCTAAGGAAATATACTTTGTCGGGTGCAGTTTTCGTGTTATTTTCGCACATAGGAACGACACAATTTTTATAATTAGCTTTTCTGTGCTTCTCCATGTCCATGCTAATAAGTTGATTTTGTAACTCACTGTTTTAATTTAACTTTTAATAACTTTGCGTTGTTTACGGTTTAAAGTTGTTGATTTTGTTGACATTTGACTGTTGACATTATAGTTGACATAGTACCTACGCGTCTGTACTATGACGTCACAGAAAAAGCGCGCCAAGATGGCGCGTTTAAATCGCCCGAAAATTATGGTGATTTTAAAATATTTTTTTTAGCCGAATGGTTAATATTTCGGATGAGTTATACTTATTTTTAGTAATGTTATAACTAGTAGAAATGTAAAAAAAAAAAAAAAAAATACATGCATATTCCCTATTGCTTTAGTTGCTTGTTATCCTTTTACTGACAGCTTTTATTATACGCAAGATCATTGATATAGGATTAGCATAAAAGTAAAGAAAGATATCATTCCATAAACATTTTTAATTTTATATAATTTACATAATATAGTAGAAAATTATAACTTAAATTGCAAGAACAACGGAGACCACATAAAATAGGACACTTCAGAACTGATACTGGCATTCTATTGTTAGAATTTTGTACAAGTGAATAATATACCTATACCTACCATATATTCTCCATTTAATAAATGTATTTAAAAATAATAAAATTAATTAATTCAAATAAAATTGTGACGGTATAATGACAGTAGAGGAAGATGTAGTGAAGTGAGGATAAAAGAATATCTCTGCCTACCTCGGAAGAAAAGATATATAGAATTTTAACCCTCCATTATTAGTGGAATGTTCAAAATTTGTTGCAAAGAAAATGTATCATAGATACCGAGATGTGGTGAAAAAAATGTATAATAGTAGATGTGGTGAACGTCTCAGCATGTTAGGAAGAAAAGTCGTAAAGATACCTATAGCTTATTGATCTGTTCTATACTATTCATGTAAATTTTACCAACTGTACCTCGCGTTCATATAGGGGTTGTTAAACCCAGAAAGGAAGATAACATAATATTGACAATCTAATCTTCTCATTCATAACTTTTGATCTATCGACAGAAGGGACATCATATTATGGTTTACAAGGAAAAATCTTAAGCCACCGCAAGTTACTCATACAACAGTTTTTACTTTGTAAAAATTGAGTACTACTAGTAACATTACCAATTCATTATTTAAATGGCTTTCGATAGGTTCACGTCCCTAGTGATATTATGTTAAGTAATCAGTAACCTCTCCAACGCAAAACCGACGCTTTATTCATAGCGTTACAGTCGCTATTCGTTTCCAATTACATGTCGCTTAGAACATTTAGCTTTAAACCATCATGACAACTCAATCGTTAACATCAATTTCTGGTAAAATTTGCATCAAAAAGCCAATAGACATCAGTTCTGAAGTAAATGTGAGGCTCCATATTGTCATCCCTAAGCTGTAGAGGACACGGCCAACTTCTTCAGATGCTCCATGAACACTTGCAACGATACATCGTCGGTCAGTACGGGGGCGCCACCGTCCTAGAAACATAGGTATCTAATGTTACGAAGGGTTTAATAATTGTGGGAAGTGCACAGAATCTTTTCATAATGATTTCTCTTATTTTTGTCACAAATTCTGGACCCAGATCCTGTTAATGGTCAACCACTGCATACCACAAACACTGCAAAAAAATGCCATTATTTGCTATTTAATTTTAGACTACTGCTATACCGTTAAAGTTCAAAATTAAATAGCATTTTATAGTGACAAAAAAGTGTATTTTCATATAATTTTAGTCTTTACGGCTATAAAAATAAGGTCTATAATTTAATGGCATTTTTGCAGTGTCAGTGGTAAAACTGTAACAGTAGTTGAGAGTTTGCAGAATCGAGGTCCTATTCAAAATAAACAGAACTATAAAGGCTCTGTGGTGTTCCATAGATCAGCTTCTCGACTTAAACGCGGTTTAAAATCATTAGGCAAAGTACAATTCAGAAATGCTTAACAAGGTCATTTCTGAACGAAAGTTCTAGTCAATTAAATGAGAAAAGAAAATCTTAGATAGAAAATAAATTTCTTGTTTCGAAATTTCAAAATGTGCGATAGGAACATGATCCGCGTCTTTTTCTACAGTTGCGCCATAGACTCTAGACTCCACTAGAATATACAACCCATCACCACACGATAAAATTCGACCCCAATGTTATTTAAAAAAAAAACAGTGGTTTTTATAATATAACAAAGGTCACAAGATCACTTGAAGTTTCAACTAAGATAATTACTATAGCATTTTACACAAGTAAAAAAATTTAAATTAGTATAATTCGTTTAAAGCAGGTCATCAGCTACTGGTATGTGCGAAGAGCGTCAGTTCTAGTCTAATGGTAAACTAAACGTGCCAGAAAAGTTCAACGAAGGCAGCTTTGGTGTTGCAAGCGGTGTTAGGCGGTAACCGCTTGCCATAAGGAGGGCTATATGCTTGTCCTTAGTATGTAATAGATCGCCACGCACCAGTAGCAGATCGCGTGGTAAATTAGCCTTATATAATTGTATTGCTTTCTGGTAAATTGTAATTTTTCAAATGACAATAATAAAACAGGCTGTAGTCAGTTTGTGACCACACTAGTTGACCCATCAAGCAAATCTTACTTACTTATGTCAAATGTGTAAGCATTGTAGGCGTTTACTTAAAGCATTAAACAACTTAGTCTAAATATTTCGAGAAATATAAAACGCATAAAAATATCAAAACGCACCTATTGACCCAAAAGAATATATTTAGGTTAAACCAGAAATGTTTGTGTATATTTTTTTATTATATAACTAATTCAATTGTGAACCATAAGGCGGTTATAATATTTTTATGGCTCGAATTTATGTATAACAAATATATTTCACAATAATTTTTAAATCAATATGTATCGGCACCGTGTAGTTTATTCATATTTTTAAAACAGAGTGAAAATGCAGGCTTCTGTAGTCGTCACAACAAATATTTTAAGTCAATATAGTGTACGTAAAAGCTGTTTTGAAAATCATGAATTGGGTAAGAATATAATTCATTAAAATAAGCCAAAATGTCTCACGATCTTGAGGCAGGGAGGCATAATATAACAATATATATTTGATTAATAGTAGTAATAATACTAATAATTTATTTCCCTTTTGTATGTGTTGCCATAAAATTATGGGAAAAGCATCAATAACATTGTTTTAAATTATTTGCTATGACGACAATAGGTATTAAAAGTTCGTAATAAAATAATGTTAAAGCAAAATTGCAGCGTTAATCACCCAACACCAAATCAAAAGTAAAATATAAAAATCACTACCGCAGATGGTATCGGCATCGCCTGGTCGCCATAACAACGATGGAACAAAAAAAATAAAAAACAAATTAACGCCATGCTTTGATGGTTTACACACCATGCAAATTGTCAGAAAAAAACAATAAATCAGGCTCAACGCCATGCACAGACTTTTTAAAATTTACTTCATTAAAATTGCACAGTAATAGCTTTTTACAGATTTTTATAATGATAATGTTTTTACTCACCCCTCCGTAGGCATACATATTGTTATGCGTTTGCGACGGGTTCACCTTTGACAGAAGGAACCGAGCCTGTAACAATCAAATTAATTAAACTATCTTAATATACGTTATTAATTTCAAACTCCATTACACAAATAAATAAATAAAATAAATAAATAAACAGTTAATTAAGTACAACCTCTCCGATGGCTGAACATAATACCTAATGATGATAAGAAGTGTCTCGTGAGTGTGAAAGGTAGAATTTAACATCTGTTTTTTAATTTAACGTCTGTAAACATAGTGTAATACTAGATCTTTAGCCAAGTTTACAACATTTAAAGAACATTTTGTCATGCGTGGATTATACTGTACCTACATTAAGTTGGTGACCATTTGAGAATGTTCGTATGCATTAATATAAAAGAGACACTATTTTATATACACTGTGTTTGCTGATAGGCACTAGGTATAAACTAATGAAAAAAAAAGTCACCAGTTTCACTTTTTATATTCACCCTTCGCCACTAATACATATACATACATAATGAATATGGAAAAGTGTGCGTGATTTAACAATAGGTAACAAGAGTCTGGATTTTATAGCAAAGCAGACTATATTTTTCTCCACCGGGACCGATTCACGTTTTTACAATAATAAAATAAACTACCTATTCAAACAGTATTTTAATTCTTTACTGTTATTCCATTTTCACTATGCCTAGGTTCCAATATAGTTAAAAATATAATTAAAAACATTCATGAACGAAAACTCTCAGAAAGCGAAAACTAAAAAACGATTGTACCTACAAAAGGAACTAAATACATTCATCAGTTGCTAAATACCAGTCGCCGATTCATTTCGTCGAGTTCTGTGCATTCAACAAAACAATGAAAACGTTCGACGATTCGAACCGATAACAATGTTTTGCCGAATTATACTCACTGCAATTGCGATATCATGTACGTTCTCACGTGAAATAACCGTACACGCCCGCGGTCAGGGCTCACAACCAGTCCAGATAAAAGGTTCCAATAACACATCTTCTCAATTAAAACAAATACCCCTTACACAGTTTTTGTCCAATTTTCAGTTTCATGAATTTTACGTGAACGTCAACCTTTAAATTGTGATAGTTTTCAGATGTGATATGTGTGTTGTTGTTGAGTGGTTTACAAAAAGAAGATCTGGATGCGAACACTTTGGCGAAACTGCAGCGGCACCACGTGAACATCAATGATATGAACAATGAGTGAGTTCTAGTTGTTTTATAGAAACGCGTGTACAATATGGTTCTTGCGTCTGGCAGCGTATAATTGTATAAATAGTATCTAAATGTTGAGTTTCATAGAGCTTCTTAGGTGATGAGGCAAAATATTTAAACTTACATACAGTCATGGCTCTTTCATAATATTATAAATACCGATAATCACTTATTATTAGGTAGGAACCTATTATGGTATACTTATACTTCACATATTACATGTTCCTCTTAGAAGTCTTCGCCAAGAATGTCTGGAAAAAGCTTATTTAGACAGTGGACAGAGTACTAAAGCGTATGAAATAACTGAGGATCCGAACGACAAAACAAGAATATCAACAAATAAACAAAACGAGCTCCTGAAACTACTAAGTATGTACTTATCTTAATGTGGAATATGTTAAATAAGTTTGCTTACTAATATAATCATTTCTAGCTTACAGCGACGACTTAAATGTTGACAAACAGAAACCGGAAATCGTTGCCCCAGACACTTACTATGTCGATAAAACCAATGTACGAAAAATAATCGAAGAAAAAGAAAATGCACAAAGAGAACAGGACCGTACCGATGGAGCGAGAATAGGTAACATAATAGAAATGAGGTCAGATGTCACAAATATAACAAAACTCAATAAAGAAAATGAAGATCAACAATTTCAATATCTTAAGGATCAACCATCTTTGGATAGCCTGATGAAATTTTTGGTCAAACTGAACGAACGTAATACTAAAGCTGTAACCGAAGTCACCACAACGTACAAACCACCTCCTACAGAAGCAAGAATTGAAACTACTTCGTCCATTACAGCAAATCTAGGCAATGCACACCTTAAAGACATGGAATACATAAGTAAGATGATAGCTGAATATATGGGAAAACAAACAGTACCAACGACAACACAAATCATTCCACAAAGTACCAAGAATATGGACATCATTTCTAGAACCATTAAAGAACTTTTAGATAGAAGCAGTAAAACAGATTCTTTACCTATTCCTAAAAATATGGAAAACATTTTTGGTCAAAATTTAAAAGAATTTAATGATATAACAACATTGGCTAAATTATTTCAAACTTATAAAAATGAAGAAGATAGAACAGAGAAACCTTCACTTAAGCCACTGAAAATAATCTACGATGACAATAAAAGTGGTCAAATGAAAAGATCAGAAATTAAATCTTACACTTCCAATAATAATTTTATTCCTAAGGCACCAAACATAGAATCAGAAAGAAAAATGCAAGCATTACAATATCTCAATAATATGCTTAAAGTTACTAACAATAGACTCAACAGCCCTAAGCTTCCCATAGGTGTTAATTCCCAAGAGTCAACCACAAATAACGAAGACCAAGAAGTATACAAGAAAAAACAACATGACACCAATAATGAAAGTATTGATAAAGTTTCAAATACAGTTCAGAATACTAATTTGGTTAAAGATAAACTTGAAAATGTCTCAGTAGATGTTATTAAAGAAATAGCTGAGAAAGTAAAGGAAATTGTGATGAGAGATATTAGAAAAGAAATACCAACGACTGAAAGGGCCACTACCACTACTACTATTGCTACTACTACAACTACGGTTAGAAGTACAACAGGTAAAATACATTTAATTACAGTTTTAGATTTAATGTGATAAAAGATTAGAATGCGTCATAATGTTAATTTTGCTAATTGCCGCGTTAATATAGGTCACCTCTTTATTTTTGTTCCAGCAAATCCCACAGTCAAAGTACCCAATGACATCAATGTCATACAAACACTGATGGATTTCTTCAAAGAGTATAAAACAATGAAAGATGCTGTTGAAGGAACTACAGATGTGCCAATGAAGGTCACTTATCGTAATATACTTTCAGAGCATAGGGTACTACCAGTCAATGGTTTCAATCCCTATGTTGAAAATACTCCAGTTACAGAGCTCAAACGATCTGAAATGAATCCGTACAACACAAATGCAATCATACCTTTCGGAAAAATCTCAAATCCTCCGATACACGAACCTGAATTCATACCGCAGACAAATTTTAATCAAAAAATCGAATATCAAATGTCACCAATCACCATTCAAACGAATTCTGGCGAGATTCCTCCATTAGTCATACAAGTATCAAAGCCTATGAAAGTTATGAATCAACATATAGTAGTGACCACTCAAAATCCTTTCGAAAATCAAAGAGATATAAAACTACACGATGATAATGACAAAGGGCTTAACTCGTATACAAATGCGGAATCTTTACACTTAGTAGACGGAAGACATCGTCTTGAAGAAAACCCTATTTATGCCGATCTGACGAAAAAATTGCGAATAGCCGAAAATGTTAAACAAAAATTCAGAGAATCTTATAAAGATAAAATTAAAAATATTAAATTAAGGATAGAACGTAATAGAGACAAGGCTAGTGCATTAAATCAACCATTAGATTCAAATCACGGTATTAATTTAAGTGGTCCAGTGCAATCCAACCGCTACGTTAATCCGAGTTTAGGTTCAAATCACCATAGTGTCCAAATAGGCAATTCAAATCGACATCATTATGTAAATAGACAAGTAGATTCCAATCACCATAAAACTTTTGATAGACAATTAGATATTAACAACCGTGATATAGTAAATGAACCTGCAGAAAGAAACAATCACGAAAGTTCAAATCAACCAGCGGATTCGAGCTACCGGGACATTATAACTAGAGAGTTTTTAAGAATGGTAGACTCAAATCATGATGTATTAAGCAAGATGGTCTCCAGTTCGAACTCACGTAGACCAATGGATTTAGAACGTCAAAGTCGAAATCACCAATCAGATGCGTATGATAGATACGAACATGAGCGTTCACGCCCTCGATACAAAGTGTCAAAATTTCATGAAAAGCTTGAACAAGTGGAAAATCCATACCAAAATAAATATGAGGGTTATGTCCCTCAAAACAAAGGAATGGCGGAACCTAGTTGTGACACCGTAGCTACTAGAGAACAGATGCCCTTAATAAAAAACAAACAGCATGCAAGATTTGACGACTCTCATTTCAATAATTTTCTTAAGTCCCAACAAAAAGTAACAGATATGTTGGAGAGGATATTGGTCGCCAAAACTAAAGCTAAGACACAAAGTAGTGAAAAGAGATAAACTAACTAGGGTATTATGGAATTACGGGAATCATCTAATTTTGTGAGTGAACTACTAGCATTTAAATAAAATATATTCAGAAATTATTGTGTTGCATTGTAGTTTTATTTAATTCTCCAAACTTCTTCATTCAAGTCATCTTGCGCCAGATCCGCGTCCTTTAATCGTTAGGTGGTACCGGCTTGCAGATGAGGTTCGGCTTCAAAGATTTTGGTAGGGATGCTGATGTTTCGTGGATATTCCATTTCACTCATCCGCATAAAATGTTTTAGCAATACGTTCATTATACGTACTGCTAAAAACTGCCAGTCTGTTTCTGAAAACCTGGGAGTCTTCGACTCTACATTGGAAAAGTTACTTCTAGGCAAGCATGCTCCATTATCCACCACATCATCACTTACTAACAGCCAAGGTCCAGGTCAAGTCAAGGTCAAACGTGAACCTGTTGCTAATAAAGAGAATATGAGAATGTGACGTGTAATGAAGATTAAGTTCGTTACCTGTGAGCCGCCATGCTCTGTGTCGATGTACCGCGGCACAGGGAATCTGCTCTGCAATATTTCCTGCGCGTCGTCGACGGGCGCCCGCAACAGTTGCGCGAAGCTCTCGTACTCCGCCATGTCTTGGTAGCGGAGAGCACGCCATTGTGCTATTGTCTATTCCAAAAATTATTTTGTGTAATCTACGGTGTAGTATTAAATAATTGTTGCTATTATTTACAATACATTAAAAAGGTAAAAATTATAGAAAAAGTTGAGGACCTAAGTGGTTCAAAATGGCAATTTTTTAAACAGTTTCTACTCATATTACTAGTGGATAAATTTGAACCTTATGACAGAAAGCAAACTTGATTCTTTGTCTTTTGGAATCTACAGCAGTAGTTTTGTCTGGGTAATTTGAATTTTGCACGCATTGCTAGGTTAGAGTTACTAATGAATAATATAATTCATTGTTTTATTTCTATCATTTTTAGAATTCTAACTCCTGCATTATGAAAACGAACATCTTTCGTCTCATCACTTACCTCTCCATGGTATATTAGAATCTGGAAGAACGTGTCCATCAACAATATACGGTCAGGCTGTATGGATGACGTATCTAGTAACACCGGCTCGGGCGGGCCGCCGAAACTGTACGAGTACAGGATTGGCTGGATCATGATGAGGGACTGTGTGAGATCTTCACGCATCAACATGTGTCTGTGGAGAGAAATGCTGATTAGAAGCCGAATTTGAGCTTTTAATAAAATCTATTTAACTGTCATTTCGATATTTACAAGGTCAAGGTCAAGGTTTTTTATTAATCTAATTTCAGATAATTAAAAAGAAGTCTTATTTCAAAAGTATAGTGTTACCTGTAGAATGTAGTCTCATCCGGCGAGTTGTTGAAGACCTGGAGGAACTGCGAGCGACGCAAGTGGTACATGAACTGCGGGTACAAGCTGAAATTCTCCGACAGACGGAAGCTGTTCGGATCGTCTTTGCTGTATTCGCCGAATTTCTGACACTGTGTAATAAAAACAAAGTCTATATATTATGATGCATGCTTAATAATTATAAATATTCTAGGACTTTCTACACTATCTGGATCCAAAGCAAGCCCAAAGATCATTTTAAGGCCCCATTGCCATCTAATATCACATTCATCAATATTACTATCACCGAGATGATTAGGTACCCGATCAGCCCCTTAGGCAAGTGGCAATTAAATGACCGGCGTATTGTCAAATATAATGACGAATGTATGAGATTTGACGTATATAACAGTCGTAACGTCAAATCCCATACATTTTTCATTCTTAATGCTACTTGTCTAGAGGGGATAGGTAGTTTAACAAATAGCTCATACTTCATTATTATCTCTACCAGGCAGGTCACTTACCAATCTAATAAGCATCCTATCCAACCAACGCATCACGTCAGGTCCATCTTCCAATTCTGCCCTGTAGGCGACCAGGCGTGCCATGACTACAGCTGCCGCTTCTTGATCGAAGCCGGCCGATATGTGGTGGAGACTGACAGCTGCATCACCCCAACTATATAAAATCGTTGTTTGTTACTTTTGTACGCAAAGTGGAAGAATGGATCTGGATGAAATTTGACACAGAGATAGATTGTTTATATTTGGAACTAGATGTTGCCCGCGGCTCCACCCGCGTGGATGTCGGGGTTATTGCGACCAAACAAAGTCTAAACTATTCTCTCCTTTCCCAAAGTCTAAACTATTTCTGTACCAAATTTTATCAAGATCGGTTCAGTGGTTTAGGCGTGTAGGTGTAACAGATAAACGGACAGAAAGACAGACGGACAGAGTTACTTTCGCATTTATAATATTAGTATGGATAATACAGGTTATTATTATCCTGGGAATAGGTTCCTGTGAGTCGTAGGGACGGACTCAGTACAAACAGGTTTAGTATTTCACGCAGATGGAACCACGGGCCTCCGGCAGGTCCTCCATAAAATAGAGAATAAGACACGTGTTGTGGTACTTGAAGTCATGGAAATAAATTCTCCCAGCATACCTATTTGTAATCTATACTAATATTATAAAGAGGAAAGATTTATATTTTTGTATGTAATGAATAAACTCAAGAACTACTAGACCGATTTCAAAAGTTCTTTCGCCATTAGAAAACTACATTATCAGGTAACAATATAGGCTATCATCACGCTACTATCAGCGATGAAAGGGATCAGAATTCCACGCGGGCAGAGCCGCTAGCAACAGCTATTTTGTATAACTCACTTGCGGGCCACAGTTGTGACGCGCACGCGCCGCTGTCCGCTGGAGTGTTGGTACTGCGTGATGAACTGCACGCAGCCTCGACCGCCTTGAGGTACTGCTGCATGTTGGTTCACTACCTGTTGATGATGAACAATACCTATATTTTTATACCTCTAGCTATATTTGATGACTTATTCGTCAACTCGCCACTTGAAACTCGCTACTTGGTGTCGAGTTGCCCCGGATGCCTGTCAATGTAGTATTCTGATCACAAATCTCAGTAATAATGTGTTGTAAATTTAATAACCATAAAGTATTTTAATTGCTACACAGGTGAATTTTTCAAATGAGAGTGGATGGCTAAACTCAATCTATGGGGTCCATTACACGGTAGGTTTTGCTGTCAGTTTAATCATCAATCACGCCGTGATTGACTAATAACACATATCGTCTAATAGCCGATTGACCAATAACATTCATGATTCATGGCTTGATGGCATGTCGCTTGCATAAGCATGTAATGGACCCCTATGAGAAATAGCGAAAGGTACTCAAATGAATCAGGCCCAATTTGATGAAAACGAAATCTGAAATACATATTTTTTTAATTATATTTCTAGTCAGGAATCGAATATGATTTTGATAACTCATAATAACCAATAAGTACTATTATACTAATGAATGAGTAATGACTTACCTCAAAGAATATCGCCATTGTTGTGCTGGGAGTAAACGTGCACATCTTCCACTGGCATGTGTTGCCCATGCCCACCTCCTGATCGGACACGTTTGGTCCTTTCACATTCAGAGATACGCAAGAACCGATCGCACCAGATACTGATGACAAAACATATTTTTCTTTGTAATGTTTCAGTATTATGAAAAAAAATTAAGAACCATCTTATCTGTCACCTTTGGTTGGTCGGTGAGTCGGTAGGTGGTCTAGATCTAATGATCTTTAAGTATAGAGAGTTCAAGTAACTAGGAAAAAAAATTGCTCACTCAATAAGAAATAGTAAGAATTGTCCTTTTACCATAAGCAAATATTGAACTGAATTGAAAATATAGTAAGGTCAATAAGGTTATCACAGTTTTTAACAATTTTAACTGTCTATCTGCAACTGCTTATACAATCCTCATAGGAACCAAAGTATTCAGCGATAACTTGGGTCAACATTATTTTTTAAATTTTTAAATAAAGTGTCCTACTTACTTTTGAGTTCTCTACTACATTTGACTTCCAATGTACCATTAAATGCCATTTTATAGTCTGCTTTCTGATCCTTGGCGAAAACTCTTTGGAAAGTCTGTTTGAACAAGGATGAATTGAAAGAGTCTCCCATTACCATGTGTCCTCTGTAACAAGATAGGGTAATATAATAGTTTATAACAAAAGGCAGAAGAATTATATAATTGTGAATAGTATTAGTAGTATCCGGAGATAAGAAATACACTCGGGTGCGATCCATGCGATATACCCACGGCTCTGTGCGAAAGGCTAGTACAATATACAGCCATTTGTAAAAATTAATTCAAGAGTCTTATCGAGAGTACTAGAAGGCGAGACCTTCAAACTAACAGTACACTTATGTGACAAGGCATTGGCACCAAGTTGAGGTTTCTGGTCAGGGTCAGGTGCAAGACATATTACATTTCTAAATCAGGTATTCACATGTGCAACACTATATAAAAAAGTTTATTGTCAAAATACTAAGTGTAACTCAACATACCCAGTAGAATTACAACATTGCTTCATCTCCATAAGTCCAGTTTGATCTAGTGCACAGGAGTAGATGTCTATAGAATGACCATTCGTAGCTGCTCTTAAAGACAAAGCTTCATAATGCTTGATTGCCTTCTTCATATACTTGGCATTATCCTTCTGAATATCGTGGTGAGAACGAATTGGCTGTTTCAGCTCATCATTAACTACCTGACCGGGGCCCTGGGAGCAGGGACCTCCGAGGAACATCATGATTCTTCCACCGGTATTAGGGTAAGTAACTTCGAGCAAGCCAACAGCTAAGGAGAGAGCAACCCCACTGCTTCGAAGTGGTCTCTTTCCAACACCTAATGGCCAAGGGTCTCGTCCAAGTTCTCCAAGAAGGTCTGTCAATGCCATGTCACATGTTTTTACAGGCTGTAGGAAGCGGTGTGCGGGCGGTTGTGGAGTAGGAGCACCAGGTCTTTGCTGAGGGTTGGGAGCATTCACACGACCAATAGCCAGTTGTTCTTGTATCTGTTTGGCTGATAAGTCTTTGGTGCCTTTGAAAACATAGCATTTTGATATCCCTTCTGTACCTGCAAAGATAGATTAGGTTGGTTATCATCACAATTTAAGATATATTGCATAGTGTTATGTAAGTGAAAGTTATGTGATAACAAGTTACGTAACACAACTTATGTGTAAGGTACATTGGGTAACATTTCTTAGTACAAAATGTACGATTAGGAAATATCTATTAATCAAGTGAACAAAAATGACAGATTTTCATATCTTGTAAAAAAATATTACAATATTTTGATGAAAGGTATTCAATTAGTGCCCCACAATCATTTAGTGGCCCTTGCATAGCAAACACCTATAGTGGCAGTGGACATCCACATTACATAGCCTTTGTAATGATGGTACCTGACTTCGTTTCAATTAGTAACAGAAAAACAAATACATAAAGATATAAAAGGTAACTATCAGGATAATCATACTAAAACTGGTTACTAGTCTAGTTGATTTTATAACAAAACTCTAAAAACCTTATAACTACTATGATGTCTTATCTTACAAAGAAATATTAATCTAATAATTTGAAGCTTTTCACTGTAACAATGTTTACTTTATCTTAATCAACTATTAAACATTCTAAGTTAATTGAAATTTGTTGTTTATGTAATCTCTCTGTAATGTAAAATAGTAAAGAAAATGTAGGCTCAGTGGTCAAAGCATTCCCCCTGTAAAGTAAAGATTGTGGGTTTGAGTCCCGTCTGAGCTGATTTCACTTTTTTCTATCTTAATTAATTTGAATTCCATTCATGTAATAAATAATTTAGAGATAAGTAAAAGTGAGCCAAAAATAAATCACAACATATACCTTTACTTTACTTACCCAACTCATGAATCTGTACCATACGCCCATATGTAATTAAGCCGACTAGAGCATTTTGTGGCATCAAGCTGAGGGAAGTTTGGAGAGAATCTTTTAATGCTCCAAGTTCCTCTTCATCCAAACATGTGTCTACAACAAGCAGGTAGATTGGAGGCATAGTCTGTGCTCTGGTGATAGTGTACTCTATCGTAGAGAAGTTGGGTATGAGTTCTGCCGGTTGATGCTGTTCTGATATGGCAGCATATTGGGGAGGGAACTGAAAGCATAACATAGTTTTTATTTCTTTAACAGTGGATTAATTCTGTACATGTCTTATTGTTCTCATGAAGGGAGGTATAAGGTAATGATGTGTTTGTTATGTTCTAATGGGAATCAGGCTTGTATTCCAAGTGGAATAGTAACAGATATAGGTGTGCTAACAAATTAAAGAGTTTAATAAGATTGTCTCAAAATATCATCAAAATCTAATAGGAAATACAAATACTGTAGATTTCTCTTGTTAGTTTTATAATGAAATAAGTAAATAACTACATATTTTACTAGTTAGAAATGAGAACTGATGTAAGAAATACAATTCTTATGAGATTTTTTTACTCACAGGGTTTCTTTGAAAGCAGAAGTTGCAGACCCATAATTTGGACCTGTAGTCAACCTGGCACATAGGATTAAGGATGGCTCTACACGTATTGCGTGTACATAGCACAGGCTCGTACTGTATCGGCGGTAAGTCGGGCCTTTCCTTCAACGGCTGGTACAAACAGGCGAGCGGTACCACCAGTCGTGTAGATTCAATTCTACTCGAAGGCCACACGTTCCATGTGAATCGTATACCATCTCTATCTTCATTCTGCTGTATAAACTCCTCATACGTGGCCATATCGCCGATCTAAAATGTAATAACGAAGAAACAGATAGTTAATAAACACTTGATTGCACTCACTAGTACGCCAGTTATATTTGTTTTTTACATACCAAATGTGCGCGCGGCTACTCAAGTTCACCCACATACGCAAAATATTAACATGTAACTAAGTATTCATTCAGAAAATGTTCTATAATCAGATATTACAATAATTTTCACCAGACGGGAGAGGCTGGCTGATTTGGCAATTGTCAAACTCATAGACAATCAGCTGTCACACTAGCCACGTCATTTTCGAAGACGCAACACATTCGCTAAAGTTTTAAAAGTTTTGAGTCATAATATTACTTCATTCATACCGAATTATTTTGAATGTTTTGTGCAATGTATAATATTTATTGTATTTTCCATAAATTTCAAATAAGTAATAACGTGGTACTCTATGGCTTTATCATAAACTATAGAGTAACCCGTAGGCAAGCCCAGCGTCTTTGTCTATGGAGCGTTGCGGAACGTTCCATTACACACATAGTTAAATACAAAATGCTTTCAAAAATAAATAAATATTCATGAAAACCTGAAATTAATAAAGATATTAGTATATTATTACAACAGTAATGAAAAACATTAAATATTTTCATGTCATGTTCAATATTCATAAAATCCATGGTTTGCGTTTGTAAGGCATTTTATTCAGCATGGGACATTCTGTGTAGTAATGGAACGTTCGTGAATGAAATATTTTTTTATTTTTAGGACATAGTAAATTATTTTTCAATTATGGACATTATTTGTAAAATAATTCGTTTTTAATGGTAAAAGAACAAACATTCTTATATAATTTGTGGATCCAAAATTAATGATATGTCATTGCTTTGTTTGAAGAGCAGGAAGTTTACGCCAAAAAGTGCGGCTGCGCACTGGCCAAATTAGTAGTGTGAAAGAAAATGGCGATCAGCGAAAGGCGTCCGGAGTTAACGTGATGAAAAACATTGTTAAAAGCTCAATTACATAGTGTTATAGTTATTAATTGTGTCAGATGTAGATTAATTAAGTGTTAATGAATAGTGATTGTGTATAAAAATGGCTGCGAATATGTACAGAGTCGGCGGTAAGTGGCAATAATTGGTTATTTTTGTTGTAGCTTCGCCGGTTCACCGCCAGCCGACTAGCGGTGCTTTGCTTTGATTGTCGTACCTTCATTAATTGCTCACGATAATTAGTTCAGATACATTACATATAACTATTTTGACTGTTTTCAAACTGAACTAAAGAGTTTGTGTATAAAACATCGCGGCTAAAGCTTGTTTGCGGAAAGTTATATTTATTTTACCAAATTTCGTCAAATAGGACATTAGCATTTGCATCTAGGTATCATTGTATCGGCTTGCGTATCTGCGTGCGGGTGGTTAGACTCGAAGCTCCGTAATTATCTAACGGCTTTAATGGTTTTTCGAGATTGTTTGAGGAAGTTTTGAAGGTTTCGACACGAGATTTTAGGTTATATTCGATGTTGTCAAAACATTTCGGTGGTAATTTTCGCTGAGTACGAGGTTAGCTATTGTCAAGGGCTTCTGTAACCCACCAGAAACTAAATTGTAACAATGAGTTTAGTTATTGGCGTGCATTTGGACTTAGTTAGTGCCGGCGCTTCGGTGTCGGCAGTGTTGTCGCTGGGGACTCAGGCGCGGGTGCCTCGTGTGCCGCGCTCGACGCTCGTCGCATTGAATGTTAATTAGTTCTTCCTTATAAAATAACTCCCTATCATAACCACTAGAACAACGTTTGTACAAGTTTTAATGGACTGTTACGATGGTTCTGTTTTGTGATATGAAAATATGCTAATCATTCTATGAACCCTATAAAAAATGTAAACACCCTTCAATCCTGGAGCTGTTGTTGTTCAACAACAGTGTACAAATTATTTGAGAAATATATTACTAATGTTGCTAAACAGCTGAGATTATTTGATAACAATTAAATGTGAAATAATAATGCATGTTATATACAAATATAAGTGGTACTCATTTTATTATCTATATTGAATTATTACAGCGATAAAGTTCTATTGCGAGGACTTAGTAATGATTTTGTTATTAATTTTAAATTATTTAAAAAAAATATAACTGACAACTTTTGTATATTGTCAAGGTTATACAGATAATCTATTTCTATATGTACAAGAATCTGTATACTTTATCCGAACTAATGTAATTAGCCAAATATTAAATAAATATTCTATGACACTACACTGTGATCTAGATCCATAGTAAGCTTAGCTTAAATAGCTTGGTGATGGATTCAAGAGTGTTGATAAACATAGATACTTTTTTTATGTAATTTGACTAATATCCTAAACAAATTCTAAAATTAAATTTCAATACTTGCTCACTTGTTTACCTTTTAATTTTTAAGTTCCTAAACATTGGTCCATACTTATACGGATCAATTTCCTAGCAAATCTATGACTAAAATTTAAAATTAATAAATTGAATATAAAATATTAACCAATATGTAAAAATAATTGATAATGATGTTTAGTTATTATATTTTAATTATTATTATTCTACTGTTTAATATTATAATTCTTTAAAAATGAGAGAATGTTCGATACAAAATTTTATTTTTATTTTTATGATTTTTGATTGTATTACAAGTCATGTCAATAAGATGCCATGTTATAAAAATGTAAGTCTTTTTTATGACTTATATTACAATATTTCTAACATTATCAAACCTACTGATAAAACACATTATCATAATCTAAAGCAAATACTCATCATCAGTGAGCTAATATTATTCACAATCAAATCAACTTATACTGTTTTTAAACCCTTTCATAATTTTATCGTTTTTACAATCAACATAAAACTCCTCATTTTATTAATAAAATAACCTTCAGTCATGTGAAAGTGAGTTCAATGACCTAATACTTAAACATAGGCTGCCTTGCCTTGTCTGACTTTTAATATCTAGTGCTAAGTTGCCTTGCTCATAAAGTTTTAATACACCTGGTTTATTGTTTTCTTTCCTATTGACAACAAAAGTATGGTTGCTAGTTTAAAGTTTCTGTTACTGTTTTCCTCTCTGTATCAGAATAATAATAAGAGCCCCGTATCACTTGACATTATTCAACTCACACCATATGTACTGCCCAGTTAGGTATTAATCAGTTCCTCATTCAGAAGCACCAATATATAAATTAATTTCATGTTATTATCACAAGGTATGAAGGATATAGAGTTAAGCATAGATGTTATGTACATGGGTTACACTGCACATAGTATTTTGTTTTTCATTTGGGTATTACTAAAAGTATCAACAGTGCTATACATTGAGCTATTAAATCATGAATTTATCCAATGCACTTCCTTTTTTACATGCTTTTGTGAATAAGCATCTATTAGGTAACTTTATGCTATACTATACTAAAATGCCTTACATCTCTGATCCCTACTTATAGAAAATTATAAGTATCAACTATTGTACTCACTCACAAACTTATTTCATAGTTTGTAACTCCTTAACACTGCATTGGTTCAACAGATTAGAGTATATTTCAGATTAGAAGTAGCTTATATCCTAAATAAACACAATAATTCCTCCCCTCCAGCTATTTTCAGATTAGAAGTAGCTTATATCCTAAATAAACACAATAATTCCTCCCCTCCAGCTATGCTTGTGTTAGAAGTGAGTTCACGTCGGTAGTGTAATAGTCAGGATTCGATCCCGGGACCTCCCGATCGTAAGGCCAACTACCTTAACCAAAATCTATCGACCGAACACGCCATAAATATATTTTTCTTTCTTTCTTCTTTCTAAAAGTACGTAAATGTTCAAATGTTCGAATACGATAACTAACACATAAGCCGGCAAAAGCTAATGTAATCTGTAAAATAATTTCCGAAATTTTATCAAAAACTAAAAAAAATCACTACCTACTCGTTACCAATTTTGATTAACATACCGGAGTCATTTTTGTTACCTATAATATATATTTTGACAACATAATCTGATTCATCTAGTGCAAAACTATTGTATGTGCTATTGTATAGTACAAACAATGAAATATAAACAATACTGAAATTTTGAAAGGACCTAAAATGCTTATTATCTTTTAGAAAACGCGACGTAAGTGAGACTGTACGAACACCAAATTAAACGTCGTTGCATTTTGTTGGTACACCAAGTTGCAAGAGCAACATGAGGCCAGATATGGCAACATCTTACTTAAGGTATAATTCTGAAGGTGACCGCATACGACAACTGTAGACGCCCGCAGCAAATACGCGTAATTCATTCATTACGGCTTCTCAATGGTCACCTTTATCCATGTCGGAGTTTAACACTGCATGCGTCTGCAATTAATTGTCGTATGCGGTCGGCTTCGTCGTACCTTTATGGGTAGTTGATCCTTACCCTTAAGATGTTGTTATTCTGCACAGTTAATTATATCGCGATCAGCGCGATCCTGCCAATGTGCAGTCGGCAAAGGAGACAAGTTATAAGCATATAAAGTTGTATTAAAAGATGTCTACTTGTCTCCTTCGCCTAATGTAAAGATATTATTGACGTGTGAAGAGCCTCAGCCTCTGTGATGTGGCGGTAGTGAACACGACTGCTACGCAGGAGACGCGGGTTCGATTCGCGTTCATTGCAAATATTTACATGCCAATTCAAATTCCCGTACCTACTCATAGGTACGGCTATTTGCATTGGTCTGGTCGTGCCTTGGAGAACACGTTAAGCCGTCGTCGATCCCGGTTGTTTTACGAACATCTATAGGCAGTCGTTACGGGTAGTTGGAGCCCAAAAAAGTCCAACTAGTGCTAGTCTAACTGCAGAACCTCGATATCGCCAATTGGTCGAATGGGTTATGGAGGTCAGATGGCAGTCGCTTCACGGAAATTACACCGGTTAGGGTTATTTTTATATTGCCAAATAGTCGTATCTAAAGCACTAATTTAACCAAGTGTCCACTGACGATAACTTAATACATATTTTGAGAAGATATCTCGGTTTGAGTTAATTTCGTATTTTCGAATTGTCTAGTGACTACAGTAATGAATGAGATAACTAAGATTTTGTTAATGAAAGCCATCACGAAAGGCACACAAGATACCTTCACCACTGAATCCCAATACTCGATTGTTAGCGCTCCACTGACGACATGTGAACGTTTTGAAAAAGCTACATCGGTTTTGGTCATTTACGTAATTTCGGATAGTCTCGTCACCATTGTAATAATAAGACTAATAAGGTAAAAGTTTTGAGAGGAAGTCATTAAAAAGAGTTATAAGATCCCTTCGCCACTGGTTCATCCAGTACTTACCTGATTGGAATAGGCAACTAAAAACAAAACAAAAAAACTTTTATGATCGTTTTCTATCAGAACAATGTTTTGAAACGACTCAACCGTTGGTGTTACAGCTTCGTCTCGTGAGATAATTTTGTCATCCATGTAAAATGGTTTGTGTAAATTTTTAAGGGGCCGCGGTTTTTAATAAATATTAGTAACCGAAATTACTGTGGTAGGACACGTCGGCGGTAATGTATAGTATGTCACATCTAATACCACAACCATACTTATTTATTACTAAAACTATTGCCATCGACACGTTATAGAAGAAGAATTATAGTATAGTACATATGTAATAGCAAGGATTCTAACCGGTTCGTCTCGATCTCTTGACGATTCTAAATCAATATTATAAAAATAATTGCTTGACTCTTGACTAATTGTAGTGATATAAACAAGCACACAAGCCACCCCATGACAAATAACGAGTTTACGGCGTAGTCTATGAATGCATGCAGCACCAGGATCGTGTTACTGACAAATCCTTATTTGTAATACTCTTTTGGAGTCTCATCCGCTGACAACAAAGAGCATCAACGCCCAAAACTTCAAATTTGCACCCCAACGGCTTATACACTCTGTACTAATATAGATATTAGGCGACTTTATCAATTTCTCTATGTATTATGTTTGTAATTACGAGTTCATCGCACTTGGCATAGCAACAAACAGATATAGCTGCTACTTAAAAATGCCTCTACTTTATCGTATTATACCTTATCTCAATACCCACCGCCGTTTTATTATTAAGTTTAGTGAGGACCCCATTAAAATCGTTGAAGCGTTTCTCGAAATTACCAGCGGATATGTGCACTACGTTGTACACTTAGTGATTGCAGCGGCAATTGATCACAATACGTCCCGTGGAAAATTACACACTATACTTAGTACTACCATAATATACAAATAGTATTATATGATTTGGGAGTCGTGCTGATGTTATTTCGCTTTGGGCAAATAATATTGCAATTTGTAGAAAAGCAAAAATGCTGCATTCTACATAGATTTCCCAATTCCTCCTCCTCCGTTATTCTTTCTTTCTTCTTTGGTTCAACTTAGACGGCTCCCAACCCCGAAAATTAGCCAACCCGTGGCATATTTCGAAACACGCCTTTCAGTCATCTATTGGCCCGCAATGTTTTAATTTTTAAATAAAGTATGGAAATCTGCCTGATTTGTTGACATTTATGATTACTGCTACGCTCCCTAGCGTCATGAAATTTAGCCTATAACCTTCCTCGATAAATGGACTATTCTATACAAAAAGGTTTTTTCAGTTCGATCCAGTAGTTCCAGAAATTGCGCGATCAGCCAAATAAACAAACAAGTCTTGAGCTTTATAATATTAAGTATAGATAAGACCGACATAAAAGTTCGACGCAAACAAGTGCAACGATAGTTGATGCAATTTCCCCGTGCGATGTCCATAGAAATATAGGCAAAATAGACGCTCAGTTGGAAAAAAATGTTATTACACTTACTAAAATATTTAATTTAAGTTTAACATTTAATTTTAGTATTTTTATTACACAGTTGTTTGTGCACCAAGCAACCACATTGACCACTTTGTAAGCGTCATAAAATTCTAACGTTTATACAACAACGCGCGGAACCCACAGTTTACGCTCGTCTCTACGCACTTTACCAATTTTTTACCCCTATTATTTGCTTAAGACTGTAAAACTAGCGTGTTTGAACTCGTAAACATCAACGGATGCTCGTTGGAGTTAAATGGAAATAGTAAAAATGACTTGCGGTCTAACAGTGATTTGGTTACACACATAGCTAACACTAGAGTAATTTAGTAGTTATTAGATGCGTTAGTTTACTGAATACAATATAAATCAATCAATTAGCCCATAGCAGTCCACTACTAGACATAGGGCTCTAGCTCTACCAATAGGTATGCGCCATAGCATTCGCATTTTCCGCTTCCAGCCTCAGTCACTTTTTTAGACTGACGGGCTCCACTCGACGACTTATAAAATATAACATTATATTATAAAAATAATAATATTGTTGTCAATATTTGTATGTGAAGAATGTGATGTGTAATACACAGTGCCTTATTTATTACTAGCTTTCGCCCGTGGCTCCGCCCGCGTGGATGTCGGTTATCGCGACCAAACATAGCCTATGTCCTTTCTCAAGGTCTAATCTACCCCTATACCAAATTTCATCAAAATCGGTTCAGTGGTTTAGGCGTGAAAGCGTAACAGACAGACAGAGTTACTTTCACATTTATAATATTAGTATGGATAATTGGATATGGATATGGATTACAGAACTCTGGATACTATTCAGTACAGGTACACAATAAGATTATTTTAGGTGTATCTACTGTAGTCTTTCTATTATAACGTGGCTGTTCTCTATCTCATTTTACCCTGTAATATTACAAAACTGCCTCGTGCACAAGAAGTACATACACAAGGAGCAAAACATGCACTCTTCAAAAAAAGAGTAGTAGTAAAACAAATATTTAACCACAAAACAAGTGACGTAATGCAGACTAACCATTGCCAGACAGCGTTGCGTCTACACAAGTTGTCAACAAAACATATTATAATAAGTACGTATTAATTTATCCTGCTTTTTTATTTTTTCTAATACTATTTATTAAAGTCACTATACTCATCATAAACTTCGCGCAAGTGGAACCAATAAGTTAACAAAGTTTTATAGCAATCGATCGGATGAACCATACGATATAACAGCGCATAAACTACGAACGAACAAACATGTAACTTTATGCTTAATTGAAATCAAACAAAATATAAAATTATTTTATTGCTGATGAAAATCTGGAAAATTAGTCTCGTAGGTTTTTATTACAAATTTAGCATCGGAAATAATGTTTAAAAGCTACCATAAACGCATATTGCCCTAACTTCAAACATTTCTAAGCAGGTTACTACCGTGAATACTGAACGCGGGGCTCCGGTTGTCGGTGCACGCGTGTGTTGTTATTTGTTACCCTTTATGTAGTGAGCGTCCCGAATTTAGGTTAATCATTTACCGACAGGAGGCATCGAATGTCCGTTTGTCACCTTTGTGCCATAAATAACATTTCTATGTAGCTAGTGCTTATTGAGCGTTAGTTAACTTTGTTTAGGAATATTATATTTTTGAAGGTTTGTACAATTTTGCATACCAGCGTCTCACGCAAATTAAACATATCATTCTGTATTATTTGTATTCAGTGCGCCTCATAAGAATGACATAGTTATCAATTCAACTCTAGACTACATTTCTCGGTACCTTGCTAAATTTTGATTATCTACGCTTTAGTTTCACCAAAGACGAACAAAGCTCCTGTCATGGTGTTATGTTCCAATTGTGAACAGGTAATATGTGATCAAGATAATTACCTTACGAAGTGCAGATTTATTCCGTAGTAGAAAAATAACAATATATTGGAATGGCGATTATAACAGACTAGCTTTTGCCCGCGGCTCCGCCCGCGTGGATGTCGGTTATCGCGACCAAACATAGCCTATGTCCTTTCTCAAGGTCTAATCTACCCCTACACCAAATTTCATCAAAATCGGTTCAGTGGTTTAGGCGTGAAAGCGTAACATACAGACAGACACAGAGTTACCTTCGCATTTATAATATTAGTATGGATGGACTAGTATGGATAAATTATAGACAACCAACAAGTCAACAACCTCCCAGTCATCCTGAGTCCAGGTTCCACTTTCCTCTTTTACTATTCCGCTTCACCCGGTCCCGGTCTTCATCCCTGATTGTGAGACCATTAACATGCATGATGTGAAACCAGTATTTTTTGAGTCAGTAACATTGCGAGACATTTTGTTACCGACAGCCAGGCGGTTGCCGCAATACGTAATATCATAAAATTCGGAACAATAGTCAAATCAACTTTTAATTGCTATCAATTCATTTTTGTGTTGCATTTATTCTTCAATGGATTGGGTCTTCAACTCAACGAGTGTAGGCACATACCTTAATACAAAAACCAAGATTTTTCAGCCCCTATATCACAGTAATTAATGTACGTTACGTCCATACTAGACCAATGAACTGAATCGTTTTGATCACTTAGCTGATTTTTTGCTATTTCATTTGTCGATCGATATAAGTGAACAGTGCCATGCTACGAGGCAGGTGTGTACATAAACTGATTATCAGCATAAAATTTAATTAGCATAAAGATTTTTTTATTGTATTTGAATACTTCTTGTAGTGCTTTAATGGACAGTTTAAAATGTTCTTTGAAATCTTCCTTTGACTGTACAGCTGTGCCGCCGCAATGTGTTTTCTTTTTCGGATATCTTTATGATAAAACATATTATTATACTTTTAAGTGGCATCGTAATAACTCAACTGAAGTAGTCATATTCAAGTAAATATGGCAGTAATATACAAGTCTAGCCACGCGATGGACGGGTTCTAAACCAGGCATGTCTCAAGAAATTATGAATAACATCATAGCAAGTCTTGGTATGAAGAAAAAAATATTATGTTGATTACCCCACATTTTATTTTAATCTTGTTTTACATAAAGGCTGTTTTTAATTAACATACCTTTTTACTTTTTTATCGATGTTCGACACTCAGCACACTGCCCGTTTGACCACTTCCTTTTTTTTTTTTTATCTTGGATGATGCATTTTTCCGTAGGTAATAAATTTATTCATAAACATTTGTTATGCTTTATCTAATAAATTGTTGGTCTCTTTCCTTCATGGCATGTTAAGTATAAGCAAACAAGATGTTCAAAAAACTTCCATTATGCGTAAATAAATAAAGGATAACAGTTCAGTCATGCTTTCAGGCTGTATTCTCATAACGGATGTTCTACGTACGGGATCATAAATTGAATGAAGAAAAATCAATACATATTTATGTATTGAGATTATAAAGGATTCATTAACTCTAAAGAAACTGGTTCATGAACAATGTCGGTTAATAAATATACTCTACAAAATTTACCCATGTCTAAACCATTATTTCTTTCTACTTCTTTTTTCATAATTTTCTAATGAACTAACGTTACTTACGAAACTTTTTTCAAATTTCAATTTTGTAAAACTTAACAATCCTAGCATAATGATCGAAAACTATAAAACATGAACTTATATTTCGAAGTATATACATATTTGGGTAGTAGGTATATCAGATAGACATAGCAATAAATAAGAACATTCGACCTACATTTCCTAGCCCAGAAGGTCAATTGTAGCTAACACCCAACGTGAATTAACCCATATTACAAATTTCGTACAAACACTAGTTTTCACTTCTAATAACGCCCACACCAAGATTACCTACCTGTTTATGCAATCATGGCATAAATGTTTGTATAAATTTTAAGGTTAATCATTCAACAAGACTCATATTATATAGATGTTGTCCGTCTGTCTGGTTCAACTTGCAGTATTATAGTTTTGACAGGTCTACCGTATCTTTTATTGTCATGGTCTGTACTGAAACCGCGCTCGAGGCGAACTAAACTGCATAACCACATTTCGCTTAATGATTTTCATTGAGTAAAACGTGTGCATTTAGATTTGTTGAACGCATTTTCGTTGGTGAAATCCACTCTAATTTTCGTGGGACAACTTTCGTGGGATCAATACGGAACAACCCGAGAAATACATCGAAGACATTTCTTTGTCAATTGATTGAATGAATGGAAAACTATTTAGATACCTATATCTTTTTCATTATCGCAAGAAAAGCTCATTCAATTTTGAAGAGGTAGAATTTGAAAGAAATCGCGCATACCTATGAGACCGCCGATTGATTGCCATTTTTGTATTTTTATTTTTATTTGTATGTTGTACAATAAAGAATATTGTCTTCAATCTTTACTTCAAAAACTCTTCATAAAAGAAAGCTACTGTTTAAACCCTATTTTTTTTTCTATAATGGTAAGGGAGTTAAAATATGTAAAGGATCCCGTGAACGTTGATAGCTACTAAGGATCAAGGAAGTTATACTCGTAGCTAACGACACGTAACCTTTCTTTTATCTCAAAGTAAATATATTATACTATAGATGGCCACTTACAAAAGTGCCGTCCTTGTCCCTAATGGTACCTTAAGCAGGTGGGTGACTCAAACCCTTCTGATATTTAAATGATTTGATAAGATTTATTGTTTTAACAAAAAAAAATAAGATGCTTGACAGCTGTGATGCTAGTTTTGCTGAGATTATATTAGTAGTAAAGATTGTGTATCTGAGTGTAATGAAAATATAGATAGATCAAAGTACTATGCCTAACAGTAGACTTTTTTTAAACGTGTTTATCGGACTTTATGAATTTTATTTATTTATTTAAATCTGATTATACAATTGTTATCCGGCATGTTTTTCATAAAAACTAGTTAATAATCAATAATAAAATTAATAAAGAAACTGTTGAAATAAGACTAGGCCCTTTTTTTAACAATCCAAATTTTTTGGCTGCTTTAGGTGAAATGTACGTGTTTGTATGTTTCTAACTACTTGCGTATATAAAAGACATACAAAAGAGCCTCGTTCATTTATCCCATTGTTGATATTAGTTAACGAGGAGGTACGCTGATACTGATATGATATGATATACATGGTAAATTGATATGGTAAAATTGGAATCTATGGTGTCTTCTGCAAACTTAAAAGTTAGATAGATGTACAATGGGCGGGGCCTTATCGCTGGAAGCGATTTCTTCCAGGCAACCGTAAAAGTTACTTGTAAGCACATGCGTACGGATATTTACATATTTATATTGGTAGGTATGTAAGTATTTTATCTATTTTGTTGAAAATGTTCAACTCTTGTTAAAGATCATACATTATAGAGAAACAACCTTTTTTTGAACCAGTATTTTGATTGGCCATAATTTTGGTTTTCATATAATTATTTATGGTCCTTATTTCCTCCTGATACGATATTAATTGTGAATAGGAAATATGATAACGATGACGATATCCTTGATGCCGTTATATGTAGATATACCTAGCGACTGTATTTACAGTTTCATTGAACCCACAGACTGAACGAGACGGATTTACACAATACTCACTTAATTATTTTCATAAAATATCTCGCAAATTGTCTACGTGTTCGTGGCAGGTGACCCTGAGGCCAGTTATGGTAATTAACAATAAAAGAAACAAGTAAAACGTCGCCACGCGAAATCTCACAGAGAGAATTCAATCATTCTCTGCCCTCTAGTGATGACGTGTCCAGGCTAAATTTACTATACACTTACTTATTGACACGTTCCAAAAATACACTTCTTGGCAAAACTGAACGGGCGTTAACATCGCTATCAGCCGCATTATGCCCCAACTTACACACATACATCTATATGCGCTAGTGTTATACGTACATCCGCAACACTTCTACCTATTGGTTATTGGTCGGCTATATCCACGTACGTACAAGAACCAATACGTAGACACGTATCTATAGTTACTGCACACCAATCTATTCATCTAAGTACCAGTGTTGTTTCTTATAAACGCCAGGTCGCTGCTCGTCGGTACTCGCGCGTTTTACGACGAGCCGTCGATTTACTTGGATCTATTTCATAAACCTTTTACTAGAATTATTAGATCACGACGGTTCTCGAATAGTCAAATAATGGCGACAACCAACTGTGACAATTTGTCACAGAAATATAGCTTTAGTCCTTGTTAATAATCTTTTATGAACCGGATCACTATCCTTAACCCGGCGAGAATGTGGTACAAAATGAGTACATCGAGAATGTGGAGGGTCTAGCTGACCCTGTATTTCAGTTGCAGTTTTTATGTATCTATAATATTTTTTTATCGAAGAACAGTTATCAATCTTACAGGGTAATCCATAAATAAGGGATTTTATTAATAAGAATGTTCATTGTACTCACAAGCCTTTATATATTAAAATTTTATGTAATATCTAATAAAAAATATCAATTTTCGGCTCTTTGCCTTACATATCAATTAATATAAAAAATAACTATCTTTCAGACTTCTAGTTTTATCATTTTGGTAATTAACAATGAGATCAACAAATAATCATGAAAAAAACCGTCTTATAACCTACTAATCCGTTCTCTCTATAGCACATTGCTGACAAAACGGAACAATGTGTTCTTGACAGATATACTCATGACAAGATCCGCATATATGTGCGATGATCTTTCGATGTTTTGCATAAGGACATTCTTGGCACCTTTTTCGTACACCTGGTACTCTAGCAGGTGGTTCCTCAGAGGATTAATCACTAAATTCACGAATTCTTTTACGCAATTTACTAGGCAACTGTGGTATTTCTTTACAAGTACCTATTGAAATGTACACTGACAAGAGTCAGACCCATTTGATGAGTGAATAATATAAGCATTTATGTCAGCATTGCATAAAATACTGTCACAGGCCATTTCCGTGAATTTCGGCTCACGTCATAAAATGTGACCGACAGCTCATCTGCAACGTCCACTCTACTTTTCGTTGCATTATAAAACACGTTTATCTCAGTTTTCTTCTTTTCACCAGTCGATTCATCTATTTGAGCATTGTGATGAAGGCTTGACATGAGTAGAACAATTTTGTTCTTTTTTGGTATGTCATTCATATCACTTGCATCTTGCTCAGTGTCGCTATCACAACTGCGCTCACTCACATGGTCATCGTTCTCACTATCCTCTGTCATTTACTTGTCGTCACTTTCTGATATTGCTTCCAGTAAACCCGGTTCATTTTGTGAAAAAAAATACCTAAAAATACAAAATATTCAATGAAAATCGTAAATCGAAAAATGGAACGAAACTTCTACGTCACGATTGCGGAAGGGTCATACGTACCCTGTAGACATTAGAGCACGTGTATATCCTTGCGCGAGCGACGCTTGTCTGAGGTGCAGTGCTCAGAGAGGAGGGGCGTCCATTAACTGCAGCTACTGAGAATTTCGGAAATGTGCGACTAGGGAATGAAAGAATATACTCGAAACAAAATGAACAGGGTCAAATAGACCCCGCCACATCCTCGCCGGGTTAACGAGGTTACATCGTTGAAGTACTATAAATAGATACACGTGTGACAATACTCAACCAGGAAGTATCAGAATAATGGTACTTATACATTTAAAAAATAAAGCGCTCTTTCGTATCTATTACACGTGAATTCACGTCTCATCGTAAGTTAATTTTAGTTCACCTCGCGATCGCACCAGAATGGAAAGTTTCATACGAAATATGATATATACTACAATTCTATTTTGTTGCGATTATGAAGTGAAATTTTGTGTCACTTCCGACTTATCGAATCGGAGCTTGTAAAGCAGAAAATTAAAAAAAAGATAGCGTTTACTTGGCGCACAAAATTATTCCTTCACTTGTACATTCGAATTTTTTGAATGTCCATACGTATGTTCTTTATAAAACGTAGAGGTTAACCAGAAAGAAATCTAGCTTCATCCATCTTGAGTCTAGTCTTGCCTTCAGTTAACATTGGTTGAATTCAATGTTAGCACATCGTACTTCTTAAATACAGCAATGGCAAGTATTGTCAGCAGGTTAATCGTCCAAAACTAACGCGCTTACGGTTCGCAATGAAAGGTTTGAAGCGTGTCATTATGCGCGCGCGTTATTTAGTTGTGTTGTACAGTATAACGGTAAAAAGGCACCATTTACATTAGTTGTCCATGTGGCACAACAGCGCGATATCGGTGGTATGGATAAACAGCCACCGTCCGTTCCGCACCACCTACTGCGCACGAGCAGTTGGAACTAGTAGTCAGGTAAAAACGTTGAAATAGGTATTTCGAGGAATCATTAATGCACTGCTAAATGTTCCGACGAGTCGAATTTATGTATTAAGTTTTGAAGTCATACTGAATTAACCAGTCGACTAGCACAGTACAGATTCGATCGAATCAACAACCAAATAAGTTATTTCTAATGTTGATAAAGTTCAATATAATAAGTGAATCCCTATCAGGTCACTCTGAACTGAAAGTACTGAAGTTGAATACCGCATACTCGTTTTAGAATTAATCAAGAGTTTCAAGGCTTCAACATTGCTTTTTTTGTTTAATTTGTGTGTTCGTTTTTGCAATTAGGTTTGTTGTTTGAGTTCCATATTACTAACAAGCTGTGATTGATGTGACATACGCGTTGTTTCTTTGCAAGTTCTTTAATATAAGCAAATTGACCCGCTACTGAGTTTGTAAATAAATCGAACGAGATTGAAGTGCCTACCTTGTTTACAATAATAATTTCAACAGGTTGTAGATTGAATCCAATCTAACCAATATCCGTTGTGTTTGTCTGCAGACTGCGTCTATTTCGAGACGTCGTCGACGTCTCCGTACCAGATCCGACGGATAGAGGAGCTGAACAAGACGCCCTCTGGCAACGTGGAAGCAAAAGTCATGTGCTTCTACAGGCGGCGGGACCTACCTAATCCTCTTATACAGTTAGCTGATAAGCATCAAAGTAAGTACGCCTCCAAACACTCCTCATTGAATTTGCTGAACCGTCTCAACACTCGCTATTTTATAAATAAACCGTCATGTGTTAAAGGTTGCTGTCACACTCATGAATATCTACTCGTTAAAATCTTTGGATTTTGTCATACGACATGTCTACATCGTGTCTGTGATCGCCAGACAGCACTCAGAAATGTATCCTAAAAAATTGTTGTTTGACCCGATTAGCTCTGTTTGTATATATTTATATTATGTTATTCAAGGCTGTAGTATCCTTGAAGTCCAACTTTATAATAAGACATTGTTTAGTTATTGATTTTCGTAACAGACCAGTCACGCACGTCGACTGACGAAGTCAGCAGTATTAGGTACTTGTACGTTATATTCTGCAGTGGCGTCCGCGTCACGTGGACCCATGCGGATTAACGCGTGTTTGATTATTCTCTATTAATAGAGTTATAAACTATCTCGTATCAGATCTTTTTATACTTATTTCTCAGCGGGTGTCTTTGCTGAAGCCTCCCAAATCCAACATTCCCATTGCGTGTTACCGTGACTAACACACACGCACGATTGTATAATTGCAAAAAAAATTGAACGTCGAAATTTTACATAAAACCGCTTGTAAAGTAATTCTAGTAATCTACAACTTTTTAGTGCCAATCTGTTAAAACTTCCTGTCTTAGTTTAA